>CM075672.1:180082500-182935000 GCA_037962975.1 Clitoria ternatea
AAGAAACCTTCTACAGAAATTCACCCACACCAGCGGTTCACTTGCTGCATTCATTTGCATCTTGGTCCTAGACCACCATATCCTAGCCTTGTCCTTTAGCTGATAAGTTGTAAACTGCACTTTTTGCTCCTCTGAACACTCAAAATACTCAAAGGCTTGTTCGATTACCTGTATCCAAACATGCGCTCCATCATAGTCATGCCCTCCTTTATAAGCAGGTGGATTCCTTTTCAGGAATTTGTCAAGAGTGGGACCAGATTTGGTCCTACTCATCAATTGAGAAAATTTCGAGAAGAAGTCATCTTCTCCACCAAAACTAGCTTCCTCAGCCATAAAGTAATTCTACAATAAACAAACACATCACCATTAATAACCAATGATCTACCAGGGAGTCGGATATTTACCTCATACACATATAAAATACAACGCCGCTGGAGTGCCAAGGGAATGATGCCAAGCTATTCTGTTAATAATACAAACAACCACAAGCACAATGCAATAGAATGCAAAAAAAATAGTCCAGTATAGGACTCACACAAATTATTGGGTTCACCCATGTACCTGGCTCTAGAAAGAACCGCTCTGATACCACCTGTGACGTCCTACATCTTTTTACCTTTATTTATATCTGATTAATTATTTTTCACAATAAATTTTTCACGTTTAATGATAATTAATTAGGTCCTAATGTAAAATAACATTTATTTTTCTTTTTAGCATACTCAAAGTAATAAACAATAGTAAATAAATTAAATAATAAAATAGAATTAATTAAAATAAGGGGAAGCAGAAAATGAAGTTAGGGGTCACTCGCTTGAGCGAGACCCTGCTTCGCTTGAGCGAGACCCTGCTTCGCTTAAGCGAAACCAGTGAAGGTCGCTTAGGTGAGTTCCTACTCGCTTGAGCGAGTTCTACATTTTAAACCTGATCGAAATACGAGACTTGCAAGGAAAATTCACTAACAATTCAATCTTTTACTCGAAAATGGTCCTCTCGGTCATATCTCACTCAGGAACAACTTAACCTTCCTTCACTCGGAAGGGGTTCTCTCGGTCATACCTCACTCGGAAACATCTTAACCCTCCTTCACTCGGAAGGGGTTCTCTCGGCCATACCTCACTCAGAAACATTCTAACCTTCCTTCACTCGGAAGGAGTTCTCTCTGTCATGCCTCACTCAGAAACATCTTAACCCTCCTTCACTCGGAAGGGGTTCTCTCGGCCATACCTCACTCGAAAACACCCTAACCTTCCTTCACTCGAAAAGGGTTCTCTCGGTCATGCCTCACTCGGAAACACCCTAACCTTTCTTCACTTGGAAGGGTTCTCTCGGTCATGCCTCACTCGGAAACACCCTAACCTTCCTTCACTCGGAAAGGGTTCTCTCGGTCATGCCTCACTCGGAAACATCCTAACCTTCCTTCACTCGGAAAGGGGTTCTCTCGGTCATGCCTCGCTCAGAAACACCCTAACCTTCCTTCACTCAAAAAGGGTTCTCTCGATCATGCCTCACTCGGACGAGACTAAATCCGCTAGGGTGAGATTCGCTCAGTAATCAGCTATACTACAGAAGACACAATTCATCCCTTTTTCATCATTCATGACCCACAATTATTTACAAAACCTGCCCATAGCAATTTATCAATTACATCTACTATTGGCTCCATGCCAGTATATATATATCAAATTCATGAAAATCGACACCGATCACATCGGCATCACCACCATACCACTTCAGCAACATGAATTCATATCCACATTAATCAACATACCAATTCTAGATTAGTTCACATACACAAGCAACATATTATAGCGTCACATACACAGAAAACTCATTACACACATAATTCATTTCATAATTCCTCGGTTCCTTGGCATCAATCCTCCACTTGTCGCACCTCCGAGGCTCCGACCTCTTCCCTGTCACTGGTTACTAAATTAGAAGAAAACCACAGCAAGGGTGAGTGTTTGGCATCATAATTAATCTAGAACAGAAATTTAATAACCAAATGCATGTGTATAAACTTCATCCGAATGCTTTATTCTCAAATTGTAATTCACAATCAGTAAATATAATTAAGTACATACACATCATTACACAATACTAATAATTCCATCAATTATCACCACTGACTCTCACATAAAATTGACGCCTAGTATTCGGATACTAAAGGATCGGCCTTCAGCTGGGGGTCCTACTTGACACCCCGTGAACCCTACTTGGTTCACCAAGTCCTGCTTGACTCTCCACCTCAACCACTGGGTCCTACTTGACCACTGGGTAGCTCAACTGGGCACAAAAACCACAGGAGCCGGAAACGAGGGGCTATACATACCGTCGGCCGTCCCACACCATGCAATCATACATATATAATTCATATTCCTCATATTACAAGTGGCCATCACAACAGTACATACTTATTAAATGGGTGACCTACTTGTCAAGCCCGCCATCACATTGCCACTATATACTTCGATTTATCACAACGTCAAGTATTTTAGTCTCATGATCATTGTAAGCTATACATAATCCTAAACCGATCAATGTCCATATTCATACATACACATACAACTATCATCTAGTAATATTTCTTACCATTTTCATAATTGGTTCGACGACCCAGACCCAAAATATGTACCTATTCTAATTAATTACAACCCGAACACGCCCCTTACCTCGATTCCAAGCTTCGACGATTTGTTCTTGATGCCGATTGCGTCCTCTAAGTGCTGGGTTCAAGGTTCTACCTCTGAATCCAACACCCGCTTCGTCACTCGGTCCTCCGACGTTTGTTTCGTTACCTACGGAGGTCGAAATGCAAAACCCATAAACGTGATATTACCCTCATTGTTTCAAATACTGTTTTTTAAGCTCCCATGCACTGGAGGAATGGAAAATGGAAGCTTCCCCCACTATGCATGGCCATTCGGTTAGGGAGTGAAAATGAAAAGGGAGGGGATAACTCAATTCAAATGGTCCATTGTACTCACCTCGAAGCCATGACCTCAAAAACGGGGTTATTTCAAAGTTTTGACGCGGAATAGGTCTTCCCTTGGAGCATGCAACTCCCGGCAGTGTGAGGGAGGAGAAGAAGAAGAAGAAGAAGAAGTTGGCGTGAAATAAATGAGGAAGAAGAAGGAATTTTAATTATTTAAGACTCAAGGGCAAAACTGTCTTTTCCCCATTTCTTTTATATTTTCTTTGAAAGTTTTAATTAAACTTTTACCTTTCACCTCCATTGGTAACTTTTAATTTACCTCCTTCTAATTTCACCTCATTTAACCCTTTTGTAATTAATCAATCAAATAAATTTATTTATTTCCATAATAGTTAATTATTTATAATTGTCTTTATTTTAATAATAATTCATAAAAATATCAAATAAATCTCTAAAAAAATTATTATTATTTTCCACTAATCATAATTTTACTAAAATATTAGGGATGTTACAATTAACACATATGATTTATTACCTTCCAATCCATATTTTTGTGTACCTCATTCATTGCCCATAAAAACTCACATTTATTTCTCCTCTCCTTAGGGTCTATGCACCTAATGGATTCCTTTAACACCCATATACATTTAAACACTCTCCCAACCATTATAACACATAACCTAGGGCTTTAGCACCATAAAAATGATGAAGAGTTTACGTCAAGCCAAGAAAAGGGAATGGGTACCAAAGGAGTGGGAGAGCATGAAAATAGGAGAAGAGGGGGGAGAGCTTCAAGCTTCCATGGTCTCCTACTTGCACCTTGAAGAACGAAAATGGAGAAGGGAAAGGGGGCACCTCTTCGTCTAGGTGTTTGGAGAAGAAGAAGATGAAGAAAAGAAGGTATAGAAATGAGAGGAAAGAGCAATGTGGGTTTGCCTTAAGAGAAGAAGAGTAACGTGAATTGAGAAAGGAGAGTGGGATTTTGTTTTAACATTGGGTCCATTATTTAAAGTTTTTCTGTTTTATAATGAACAGGATCTCTGTTCGGGCTCAATACTTTATCTAAAAATTATTCCGAATATATATTCGGATTCCCAATAATATTATCTATAGCCCTGACCAACGGCATCTCAATCAGAGATACTGGACCCAACACCCACATTTTAACCGGGCATAAATTTTAGCTCATGAAGCTTAGTAATTTATAAGAAATCATATTATACTCAATTTAATTCATTTCTATATTTTTAGGGCATTAATCTTTCCATACATAAATAATTATCATTTATTTGCCCTTAATTGAATTTTTATATAAAAATTGGGATGTTACAGTCTTCATTGGGCTTGGGCACACTAAACAAAGAGAGGAAGAAAGCTAATGCTTTATGGATGCTTTCTTTAGCTTTCTTTGACTTTGCCCTTGTGAGGAGACCCTTGTAAGCTTCAAGTCCTTTATCTAGGATAGTGTGAGGGTCCTCCCTTGGTGTGTCCTCATTATAATCTCACATCCTCTTATTTAGGGATTCATAGTACATTTAAAATTATAGTCAAAGACAAGTAACCACGATGATTCAGATTCAAAGTTAGACTTAGAAGGGGGGTTAAATAAGTATTAGACTCTTTAACAGAAAATGAACCTTTAAAGCATAAGTAATCAGACTTTTATAGAACATAATTGTAAGAAGGAACAAAAGGAGAAGAGGTAACACCAATAGTTTATACTGGTTCACTTCCAACAAAGAAGCTACGTCCAGTCCCTTTTAACTTGAAGGATTTTCACTATTGTAAAATCTCCTTTATAATAACAGCTCCAGACTAGAGCCACAAGTATTCTTGACTCCAACCACTTTTGGCTTAAACTTAAGTATTATTTCAACAAGCCACTCCTAGCTCAACAACCCAAGTATTCTTTCAAAAGCCTCTTCAGGCCACACTGTTTCCCAATGAAACTAAAGGATGGTAGCAAACTAAAATTTTATACAATAATTGATTTTAATGAAAATGTTTAAGGTATCTCATAGAACCTAGTGTATAAAGGTATACAATGAGGAATGAATACACTAAGTTAAGAAAGACAAGAGACCAAGGTCTACTAGAAGTAGAACAACAAAGAAGATCTTTGTCTTTGAAGAACTAAAAAGAGATTAGAGATAGTTTGATTACAAGGACTAAGTATTCTTGATAGGCTTTTCTTCTATATGTTAAACAAAATATCTCCAAGAATATGTAGGTGATATGAGATGGCCGTTGTTGATCTAGAAAAGAGATATAAACGTTGGAAATCCTTTGAGGGAGTTTCCTTTGAGCGTAGGTACCAAACTTTTGATGAACTGAAGGGATATCCAAAAGTCTGGTTGAAAGGAACTTCAACACTTGCATAAATAAGGTGTTCCTTGATATCTTCAGAGAATAAAGCTAATTGTTATCTTTATTTCTTCTAGCAATCACACAGAAATCAATGTTGTAATTCTTCTGATTTAATCTGACACATAAGCTGACTTGGTTTAGCTTTTTCTGAGATGCATAGAGTTATTACGTTGAGATCTTTGAAAAAGTGTATTGGCTGCTCTACTAATTTGTCTCTTATCCTTTTTGATGATAAACACATTCTTCTTGATAAGAGCTTGACTTCCAATGCATTATCAAAGAGTTTTTGGAACATTGTGATTTGTATTTTGAAGTAATGTTTTTATTGAGAATTCTAGATGCTCAAAAGTCTAAGGTCTAGTTGAGTTGATTCATATGATTGAATATTCTTGAATCATACTTTTTGGATAAATTCTAAGTTTTGACTTTTGAAAGTCAGACTTTTGATTTTATGGAGTCCCCATATTACTTGTAGCTTATGCACTTAGTATATAATTCCTAAAACACTTAAACAAACAAGTTAGATCACACACAAGTAGACTTCATTTAGTTTAAGTGCCTTGATGTATATTATTAACAAATCCCGGGGTCTAGATATAATAATGTAGATTGGAATCTAGTCCAGTAACTTCTTTTTCAACCATACTTGTTCTCAACAATCTCCCCTATATTTATTGATATTAAACATCAAGTCTTTTTCATAAATGAAGTCCAAGATAAGAGGAGGATAAATCAAGGTATTTGATCATATTCTAGATTAGAGCACTTATACAACAGAGATATTAGAGTATATACTTAGATGTGTATCAGAGCTATAAATAAACTTAAGATTTTCAGGAACATCAGAGCTTTGAAGAATTTTCTTGATAAAGAATTTCTAAAACTAGTTCATAGTAAAAAAACTTTATTTACTTATCAGAGCTTTTAGATAGACTAATTTAAGATCAATGTAATTAAGAATCAGTCTTTTCATATCAGAGTGTGGCACCCCTCAGTCTTATATAAGTAAACATAATAGATATGGCATAATAATTATAAGGATAAATTTTTTCGCGTTTTAAAGTTCATCACCTTGCCTAAGAGACACCATGAATTAAAGAAGATCGTTGAACATCGCGCCCCAGACCTTTGATTAGTCACACTTCCCATATATGAAGATATGAGAAGCGATATGAGAAAAGTTAATTTTTATTCTTAGAAATAGTGGAACATGTCATAAATGTCACTTATTAGTCCCAAATTAAAAATTATAAAAAGTTAGGTTCAAACCCCTTTTAAATTTGAGTTTTACAATACAGTGGGTCTGGTGTTTTACGTCTAATAAGAGTTAGGAAACTCCAATTGAGATAAGACCAATTTTTAAACCTCCATAACATAATTATCTACAACTTTCATGAAGAAGTAAGAGACCAAAAGTGTCATTAAGATACCTAAAAAAGTGAAAAACAGCAAGGGGAAATCAATAGTTGGAAAAATCCTGACAGTGGCTATTCCACTGGCCGTGGTTGCACACCGCTGGCCATGGTTGGCACTATTTTAGACACCAGAACTCCATTTTTTACATGTTTTGAGGTAGTGCCAACCACTGGCCATGGAAGGCATTGCTGCAAGCACCATTCTACAGCTTTTGGGTCCTTATGTTTTTGCCAATTTTGTGTCCCCTTTTCACTAGGCTATTTAACTCCAATTTGCATGAAATTTTATACAAAACTTACCTACCCTAATATCAATTATGTGGCCAAGTTTCAAGCCCAAATTCCATCCCAATCAAAATCTAAGCTATAGGGTAGTTTTATGCATATTTGGGCATTTTACATGACATACCAAAATACAATTGGCTAAGTTTTGGTCTAAACTTTCTATGGACCTACATTCACATATATAAATGTGACTTGTTCCATCAAGTCTCATCCAATAACTCATTTCCTAAATAAAGATATGCTCTAGTTGCAATTCAAGCCCCTTTTAGCCAAACCAAGCATGCCAAATTGTAAACTAAGCCTTTTTGGCCACAACCAACCATGCACACAAGTTTCATACATATATTATGACTTGTAGGTTACCTGTACATGAATACTTATCCATTAAATGAAAATATGACCTATTCACTTACTTCTTTTGCATTCAATTCACAATGATACACAAGTCATATTTTCATTTCAATGAATCTCCATTCTCATAATATTATTATTCATTCATTGATATAGCTTAACAATCAATGTATCACAATTAACATCAGCTATTATTAAGGTCATAACCAAAAATTAGCCTTCCAAAACACTAAGGTCTAATTTTCATACATGACCCTCAAAATCAATATCCATAACTATCCAAATATCATATACAAAACATAAACATTGTGTTTTTCACAAACACAATTGTCTGCCAAGGCACAAGGGCTTCCTTCCAATATTTTCCTCCTTCAAGCTCAACCTCCAAAAGAGTAGGACTTCCAACATACCTACATCAACCTCTAAAAATGGCAACTAGGAGGTGAGTAACATATACCAAATGAATTAAAATCATACATTATGATAGTACCTATATATACATGTATATGTTCTTCAATAGAACCATATGAACCAAACACACATCATATTATTTCACTTCAATATAGCACATGTCTTAATCAACACATTTACATTATATATTAAATCATTGGTAATCTTATCTAGTATAACAATACAATTAAGGTTAGTACCATAATTTCTTTCTCTTACTTATCAATCATCCATTGTCACCACGGGCTACCAAACCCAACATATTTTTGGCTATATGTAAATGCTCTTATGGCTAATGCATATGCACAAGTAATCATTATCAAATCATGGATCTGATTGTGGGAAACAACATCATATAGGATGTGGGTCAAGCATATGTGTGCTACTATACCCCTACTGTAGTAATAAATATGTACACTTATATCTTAAATCTTGCATGCATAACACCATATTTTACTGTCACCAAACCACTATCGCCCATATGTAACACTAGTCACCCTGTGACTTGCGGATCAATAACATGGCCTCACTTGCCAAAAGTGCTACGGGCCCCTCCCGAACACACATCGAGTAACCCATAAAGACACCAAGGTCACTTGCTCATCACAGAGCCGCCCTATAACATCCCGAATTTTATAAAAATGATTAATTAAGGAGAATAAATAATAAATAATTGTATATGAGCTGATTTATGTCCCAAAAATTTGGAAATAATTAAATTGGGATTTATTATGGATATTTATAATTTATTGAGATTTAAGGAGTTAAAATTTTACCCGGTTAAAATATGGGTGTCGGACCAAGTATCTCCGATTGAGATACCGTTGGTCAGGGCTGTTAAGAATATTATTAGGAATCCGAATGTCTTCGGAATAATTTTTGGATTTAGCATTGAGCCCGAACGGGGATCCTGTTTATTATAAAACGGAGAAGTTTTAATGATGGGTCAAAAATTTAAAACAAAACTCTCCTTTCTCTCTTATATTTCCCGTTGGCTTCTTTCTCCCTCCAACATTCTCCATTTTTCTTCTCCTTTCTCTTCTCCTCCACCAAACCGTGACCACCTTCTTCCATTACCTCACCCACTCAAAATTAATTGGATGTCATGGATTCATGAAGCATGAATGGGACATAGGAGCAAAGCTTGGCTCTCCTCTTCCTCTTTTTCCCTCATTTTCGAGTTTGGCTTTGGGCTTGGAAGAGAGGTATGATTTTTGAACACCTATGACTTTTGTTTATGGTTTTGAGCTTATTTAAGTATAATAATGGAAGATTGGATGTTATTTTGATGGATAATGGCATGTGGAACCAAACCCTAGGTTAGAAAACCATTGGGCATTATTGTTGTTGTTGTTGATGGTTAGAATGCTATGTTGTTAGCCTATGGATGTTTGAAATGAGGCATATAATTGGTTGGAATTGATTATAATGGATTTTAATGAAAACCCTAGGAATTGAGATTTTGGGGCTTTGGGAAATCCTTAAGAAAATTGTGAGTTATTGATGTTGGAGTGGTTATATACATAAGAATGAGTTTTTGAATGGGTAATATTGATTGTTGATGTTGAGGGATTATGAAATTAAGAAAATAGAGTAATGGCTCGAAGTTGTTAGTGTGTTAAAAGTTAAGATATTATTGGGAGAGACTTGAATAATGAGGATGATGATTATTAAATTTTAAAAAATTCTAATCTTAAGAGTTAGGAATGTATATATTGTGATTAGAAGAATTGGTTTTGGGAAATGGATATGAGGTATTCAATGTTGGATGATGATTTGTATGATGAAAAATGATAGTGAAAATGGTAGAGGACCATTGATGGTGAAACCCATGAATAGGTGTTGTTATGAAATGTGTAAGAATGAATGTGAATATTAAGGTCATAATGATTGTGATGGCATTTGAATGATTGAGGTAATATGGATGGCATTTTAGATGAGGGATGAATGTGATGTTGTAATTGGGAATGGTTAACCCTTTTAGACTTAGGAAATCTTGGTTGTGGGAAAGGAATTCCCGAAGCCTAACATAAGTATGTGAATTTGGTGTTTAACAAGTCTAGGACTTGACATTAAGCCTTAAGATATATTTACATTCCTTGAAATTATGATGATGCCTTGTGATGGCTCATTAATTTAGTGTATGTATGTATATGTGGAATATGTAGATTGTGATTCGGACAATGTGGTGAATCGATTGGAGCATTTGGATTGCGGTTCTTCCCTTGAGGTAGGAGAGGAGTTTTACATTCTAAATGCATGAGTTATATAATTGATGATTATTTTATGTAATTATGCTCATGCTTGCCTTACCATGATTATGTTGAAAATGATAAGGTGAATGATAATTCATTGAATGAAGTCATTGGCAATGAAAATATGACTCGTGTATTATTAATATTGTGAATTGAATGCAAAATAAGGAATGGGATATGTCATATTCTCATTTAATAGATAAGTACTCAGGTAGAGGTTACCTACAAGTCATAATATATGTATGAAACTTGTGTGCATGGTTGGATGTGGCCAAATAGGCTTAGTTTGAAATTTGGTATGCTTGGTTTAGCTAAAAAGGGCATAAATTACCACTAGAGCATATCTTGATCTAGAAAATGAATTATGGAATGAGACTTGTTGGAGCAAGTCACATTTACATATATGAATATAGGTTCATAGAGAGTTTGGACCAAAACTCAGCCAATTATATTTTGGTATGCCATGTAAAATGCCCAAATTATGCATAAAACTACCCTATAGCTTATATTTTGATTGGGATGGAATTTGGGCTTGAAACTTTGCCACATAATTGATATTAGGGTAGGTAAGTTGTGTATAAAATTTCATGCAAATCTAAGTTGAATAGCCTAGTGAAAAGGGGTCCCAAAGTTGGCAAAAACTTAAGGGTCAAAAAGCTACAGAATGGTGCTTGCAGCAGTGAAATCCACGGCCAGTGGGAATTCCCACGGCCAGTGGACCGTCCTACCTCAAAACATGGTAAAAATGACCATTTTGGGTGGTCCAGGCAGTGGGATCCACGGCCAGTGGAGTTTCCCACGGCCAGTGGATTTCCCCACTATCAGAAATTTCCAATAGCTCTGTTTTCCTTGCTGTTTTTGGCCTGTTTGGGCATCTTAATGATATTTTTGGCCTCTAACTTCATGAAAGTTGTAGATAATAATGTAAAGAAGGTGTGAAAATTGGTATTGCCTTAATTGGAGTTTTCTAACTCTTATTAGGCATAAAATACTAGACCTACTGCATTGTAAAACCCAAGTTTAAGAGGGTTTTGAACCCAACTTTTTATGGTTATCAATTTGGGACTAATAGGTGATATTTGTGACATGTACCATTATTTTTAAGGCTAAAAGTAAGCTTTTCTCATGTCTTAACATTGAAATTTATCATGGGTTCATTATTGCCCAAAACCCCTTTTAGTATGTAAAAATGAGCGAATTCACTAGGGGTACATGTGTGGTGTGTCTTAGTGGTGATTGGAGAATGGCTCAAAGCCTTGGCAAGGTATGTCTATGCCTATGCTATGTTATGAAAACATGTATGCTTCCCCTCTATTGATATATTATGAATCTTGATGAAAAGTAAATGATGTGATTGTATGACATACCTTGATGGACGATGGGACTAATAAAGGGACAATTGAATGGCAATGAATTATTACAACTCAATGAATTTTGAAAAGTGTTAATGGTGATTATTATTATTGTTAAGCCATTGTGTTTGATGCAAGTGAACTATTGTATATATAACTTGGATTGTATTGGCTAGCATGTGATGCTACAAACTAGAAATGTGTTTGTTGTCATGCCTTGTTGAATTCCATGCGCGGATTAATGTGAGATTGATATGGTGACTATTGAGATGCCAAGTGAATGAATGAATATGCCTTGAGGGGCTTGTAAATAATTGTATGCTTTCGATTGAAAATGTCAAATTAAAATATATCCCTATCTGAGAGGGTGAGATATCCTTGTGAGGTTGATTGACATATGCATTATTGCATTTTGCATTCATGGCATGGCATAATCTTGAAATATGGTTGCGATCACAATGAATCACCTTGCGGGGTACCACGAAGGGTGTATCCCTAAGTGATGATGATATTTTGATATTTGTTGTGAAATGAATCACCTTGCGGGGTGCCACGAAGGGTGTATCCCTGAGTGATGATGATATTTTGATATTTGTTATGAAATGAATCACCTTGCGGGGTGCCACGAAGGGTGAATCCCTGAGTGATGATGATATTTTGATATTTGTTGAAATGAATCACCTTGCGGGGTGCCACGAAGGGTGTATCCCTGAGTGATGATGATAATTGATATCTGTTGTTGAAATGAATCACCTTGCGGGGTGCCACGAAGGGTGTATCCCTGAGTGATGATGATAATTGATATCTGTTGTTGAAATGAATCACCTTGCAGGGTGCCACGAAGGGTGTATCCCGGAGTGATGATAATGTTATGATATAATGTATGTGATATGAATAACCTTGCGAGGTTCCACAAAGGGAGAAACCGACATGATGACAATTGATATATAGATTATGAAATGATTGATATGGTGGTTACGATCACCTAATTGAATGAAATGGATCCATTACATATGCATTAAACAGTTGACATATGCATTAGCCATAAGAGCATGGCATTTGAGATGGGATGACCACGAGAGATGAAAGACCCCTTGCGAGGAGGAATGGAATAAAGATTTAATAAGAGGATGATAATGATTGTGAATGCCCTTGTTGATAAGTGGCAATGTGATTGTGTATGTGCTTGTGCTTACTTATGTTGTGAAATGCGTTTCATGAGGGTTGTACACCATTATATCAGTGTGATGATGATTGAATGATGAATTAATGATTTTATAGCAAAGCACACATGATGTTTGTATACGTGTACACATAATCACAATATATTTATATTCGTCATTTTGAATGTATAACTCACTCTCCCATGTGGTCTCCTTTTTAGCATTGTGATGCAGGGTTATCATGGGCTGAGATGAGACTTTGAATTGATGTTTTGGCGAAGGTAAATAGTGGTAATGGAAGTGCCTTGGCCGGCATCATTTATGAGTTCTTATGTAATGAATAAATTGTTTATGATGATATAGATGATTTAGTGAATTTAGTCATGTATAAAATAATCCTTCATATTTAGGAATGGTGAATATATATAAGTAGTATGTAAGAGATGATTTAATGTGTACTAGAAGGATTGAAATTGAATGATGTACATTGATGATAGTGATAGTTGGGAGAAGATCCCCGGATGTATATGTATATATATATAATTGTGACTTAGGCAATGCATGTGTATGTTATGAGTGAATTAGATGGGCTTGTTCTATTAGGTCTATGTCGGGTATTTGCATGCTTTACTGAGCCTTTTCTTATATCGTCATATATGGGACTAGGCGTTTGCCTGATATACACATTCTTCTTCCGCTGTAAACTCTATTATTTTGTATACCGTTATGGGCAGGTTAGCTATCGATCCAGTTATATCTTATTAAATCGTATGCTTTCGGTTTTCTATGATTTGGGTCTTGGTGTAATCGTCGAGGTGTTTAGAAATATTTCAAATGCGAAAAATTTACCCGCATTTTTATTAATTATTATCGTGATTACATCGGGATTTGAGTCCAGAAAACTGGGGTGTTACACGCCCACCCACTGGGCCTGCCACATAGGGTGCCTCACCACCAAACTATAGACAACTTCATGATTCCAAGAATCACTAGGGAACAACAATAATTTTACCCATGCACTGGGTCGCCCTCCTACTAGGCCCACCTATTGGAACTCTTAACATTCCACATAGACAACATATGATATTGCCATGGATGAAAATACTAATCAATGCATTTCTAACACTATGCATCCTAAAATGCCACTCCACAATCAACAACTCTCCATCATCACTTAGTGGAATTTAATATCCTCATCATTCTCAACCATTACGAATTATCATTAGATTTCATTCATATTAATAGTTAGTGGAAATCATTATTCATGAAACTACATGTCATGGGATGCCCAATATAATTGTAATTAATTCAATCATGGTCTTAATGCCATTCACAAACAGTCATATTACCATGAATCAAGCTCAATATCATAATCATCATCCCAACAACATTCACCTCATAACACAAATCATTCTAAATGCATTCCAAATCATATAAACATCAAGATATTCATCTAAGCCAAATTATGGCAAAACATTCATACATACACATCATTAATGGATGAAATCATACATTTAGGAATGTTACTCCCTCCTACCTCGAGAGAAGTAGAAATCACCGCGGTCTGAAGGTCCCGCTTCGTCAATGGGGTCATTTCTTACATCACACAATGTACCATACAATTATTTTCTATCCAAACCACCAAAATTTAAATGTTCTTAATTAACCACTTGGTTTTTATACCATTTTAAACCTCAAACCTCTTTTATTTCATTTAATCCACCACAACCACCACGGGTTTGGTGCTCATATTCATTTATTATGCATTTTAAGCTACACCCATTAATGAGTTCCCTCATTAGTGGTTTCCAACCACTATTATTAATCATCTAACATTATCAATGATCATCACTCATCATTAATAACCACCAACCATCATCAATGGCCTCTTAATTAATAACATTCCCTAACATCATTAAACACACATTCCACTCATATTTTATATTTTCCCCAATTCTAAGGGTTAGGGTTTCATAGGAAACCTAATAGCCATTATCAATGTTCATCATCTACCATTACATTGAGTGTCATTTTCATGTACCCATTTATACTCTCATGAAACTTGCATTAAATGCACCTCACCTTAGGGTTTTGCATCATTAATGTCTCCTAAGATCAAACCCATACACATAATGTAACACCCCAAATTTTGTAAAATGAGTAATTGATGAGAATGGCAAATGGTTGAATATAAGTTGAATGGAAATTGTTGTGCGCGAACACTAGAGACAAGTTTTAAATGATTATTGTAAGGTATATGAAGTATGGAATTGAGTTAAATAGGCTTTGAATGGATTTTGTTATGTGTGCCATTGAGAGCTCACGTTTCTGCCCAGGTCCTGATACTTCTCACCCAAGCGAGAGGGATTCTCGCTCAAGCGAGAATCCTTTTGTGTTGGTTTCAGGGCTTCTGGCCCGAATTCGCCCAGGCGAATAGATTACCCGCTTAAGCGAATCGAGTGAAAAACGAGCAGGAGAGATTCTGGACGGATCCCACTCAAGCAGATGTTGTTGCGCTTGAACGAGCGA
This sequence comes from Clitoria ternatea, assembly GCA_037962975.1. Taxonomy (NCBI): domain Eukaryota; kingdom Viridiplantae; phylum Streptophyta; class Magnoliopsida; order Fabales; family Fabaceae; genus Clitoria; species Clitoria ternatea. The sequence goes on from CM075672.1 coordinate 180,097,606, forward strand.
GAGAGGAGAGGGATTCTGAGTGTTGGTCGCTCAAGAGAGCTTGGGGCACTTGAGTGAGTGAAGTGGGTCTGATGCTGGGGCCCGGTTTTCTCTCTCCTGAGTGCACGTTGGTGATACGTGGTGCCTTGGTGTTTGGTTCTTTTCCTCTCCCTTGTCCACGTTGGATGGGGGTGATGATTGCTAAGGGTATAGCATTAAATGTTGATGGACTTGCATTAAATGAGGATGGGATGTTGTGATGAGTGGGATGCTGATGAGGCTGAGATGATAAGGCCTTGGTTGCATGTTTTTCTTCTCACTCTCTCCCTATTCCTTGGGAATGCATGTTCTGATGAGAGAAGTGCTCCTTCTTCTCTCTAGAACTTGTTGGAGCTTCTGCTTCATCTTCTTCTTCCCTTTTATCTTCTACTTCCACTCATGTATGGTATAGAATTCTAGTGGAACTGTGCGGTGTTGAGGAACAGATATGGCCATGTGTGGAGGCTGGGTTTAGGTCCCTTTTATCCTTCCCTGTTCCCTGGTGTTTCCTCTTTATTTTTCTCTATGTGATGGGCTGGTTATGCCTTGGTTGGAAGCTGTAGCAGTTTTTGGGTGCCTCAGTTGTGGATGCAAGATGGTCCACTGTGTTGTGAAGATGAAGACATGCATGTTGCTTGGAGGCATGGTGGTCCTTCACTATTGTTGAAGGTGTATGGTGCTGTTGTGAAGAAGAGACATGCATGAAAGTTGGTTGTCCTCCATGGTGGTGAGAACAGTGCTGATCGAGAGTATGGTATAGTTTGTGTTGAGCTTGGGAGCTTCTCCACTGACTTGGTGGCTTTGAGGCTTGTGTGGGAATTATATTGACTCTTCCCACGTTTAGAAAGCCGAGCAGAGTGCTGCTGTGGCTGGGCCGAGTGTCCATGTGACTCTTAGAAGCTTCATCCAGGTAAGGGGAGCTATTGCATCTTAAGTGCAGAGTTATGGATGGGTTTTCCGGGTGAAACTCTTGTATTGTGATGTGTGTGGTATTCGATATGTGTTGTTGGATTGATTTCCGAGTGAGTAGTTGCCCGGACATGTGTGATGATTATATGTTGCTTGATGTTGTTGAATTCCGTCCATATAGGTGTTGTTGTTTATGGTGATGACTATGTTAAGATGCTTGGGATGTATGTCATGATAATTCTGAGTGCATTGTGTGATTTGTTACTAGTCCCTACGTGAGTAATGGTGTGATTGTATATGTGAGATGCATGTTATTGATGTATATGTGTATGCTGAATGCATGAATGGGGACTGTTACGATGAATGCCGAGTAGGCTTATAAATAAAAGCATAAAATGCTTACTGGAAAGGATAAATCCGAGTGAATAGAGGATAAATCCGAGTGATAGATGATAATCCGAGTGGATGGCATAGGATTGCCGAGTGAATGTGGAATAAGCCGAGTCATCTGACTGTTGTTGAGTTGCCGAATGAATTTAATGTTTAACGCAGATTTTCAAGTGGGCAATCGAATGAATATGAGTTAAATTTCATATGCATACGTGTTATTGTGTTATTGAATATAAACACCTTGCGGGATGCCACGAGGGTGTTATCCCGAGTGAAGAGGATGTGGTCCTAATGATGATTGTGATGAAAGACCAGGATTGGATTCGGGCAGTGCCTGGGGCACTAAGCGTGAAATGAAACGCTTGTTGAAATGCTGAGTGCATAGGCCTTGGACGCCGAGTGAATGAAACCGTATGCATCCGATTCGCCATTGGAATGTGTTGGATTTGTATACTGATCGGCAATCAGATGACAAGTGATGAATATGCTTAAGTCCTGGAGCTGGGCTCGGACAGACTCCTTGAGCGTGGCTCAGAGTGTGAATATTGTTGACATAGTATTGGAGCAAACTTGAAGTGAAATTCGATTGAGGGATTGTATTATTGATGAAGATGTTGAGCTTTATAACCGAGTGAAATGGGTAAGAAACCCGATTGAGGATGATTGTGATTGATCATATTGAATGACAATGAATGTTGTGTTGATTGATGTATATGTTATGACATGTTGTGGATTCTATAATTAATCTGAGCCAATATCTGTCATTTAATATGTAATGCTCACCCCTACATCATTTTCAGTGTTTGCAGGTCGGTTGGAATGTTATGATGGCCTTAAACCCGAGTGATGGGTATTTATGATGAGGCTGTATGAGTGATGTAATGTACCGAGTGCAATTATTGTATTAAAGCCTTGGTTGGCTTATATAACCTGTTGTACAATGAATACAAATATATGTATTGGATTCGAGTATGTATATACAAGATTTACATTGAAATCATGTAAATGTACTGGATAATGGATGTTAGTGAATGAATAAAGTTAAGTTGACATTATCCGAGTGTAAACTCCTATTGGTATGTATATACGTTTTATGTGGGCATTATGTATTGGAGTTGGCTTAGGATTAACAATGATAAATCATGTTAAGATGATGGATAATCCGAGTGTTTGTATGTATGTATATGTTTTAAGGATAACATGAATATGTATTAGTGTTGAGTATTGCTGAGTGGGTAGTCAGCTTTGGATCGCAGAGAGTACATTTATGTATGAGGTTTATGTTGATTTGATGCTTCTTACCGACTGAAATATAATGGTGTTGAAGGAGTGAAATATAAGAGGTTTAGTGCTTTTCCGAGTGTGACTTATGTATAAGCCTTTTTCTGAATGGTGGTAGACTTAGTGAATTTTGAGTGAGAAACATTATTTGGATATGGAATAAAAAGGTGAAAGTCGGTTCTGATAGAACCCTATGATTTGAGTTCCGAGTGAATAAATGGATATGTATGTATATAGGTATTTATGTTGATTTGATGCCTCTCACTGACTAGGGAATGATATGTTATGAATAATGATTAAGTTAATAAATTCCGAGTGGAATATTATTGTAAGAGTTGGTCTAAATATTGAGGCTTAAGTATATGAACTTCCCGAATGTGTAGGCTTGATTTCTTTCTGAGTGAGGCCATGTAGGTGGCCCTTCCCTGAGTGAAAAATATGGGTAAACCCAAGCGGGGAATGGTTTGTGTTTCCCGAGTGGAATCTGAGTGAATCTCTTAAGGGAAGACTGGTTGTATTAACTTAGTTCAGAAATATATTCTAAGTATGATATATATATATATATATACTGAGTGTTAAGAGCGGAATGAGTCCGAGTGGAACCCGATTTAATGGTTTCCCGAGTGGTTAAGTATTTTGCATGTCCAAGTGATTTAACCTGGTGAAATCCTCTAAGTATGGAGGAGTTCGGATAATTCCGAGTGGAATTGTTTAGGAAGTTATTTCCTAGTGATGGATGTTAAGGTGTTCTCCGTGTGAGAAATGAGGAATATTCCGAGTGGAGTATGGTTGTGGAGATTCCTTATAAGTGAAGGAAAATCCATATATTCTCCGAGTGAAAATAGGCTTGAATGCCGAGTGTGGGGCCGAATGAGTATTGGTCGGTAATGATATCAGATACCGAGTGGAATACCACTCAGAAGATGAGATGGTTTATAAATGAAGTGCCGAGGGATGAGTGTGAAGTACATTCCCGACTGAACTGTGGTGGATCCTACTGAGTAGTATTTGGTTGGACAACAACCCGAGTGAAGTGGTTTTATGGAATCCGAGCGAGATACCCCTCATTGTCCGAGTGGTTTATTGTGTATGGTCTCAGTGGATAAAATATGAAACTAAGTTGTGGGGTGTACGTATGGGGAGTCATTATTGAACAATCGAAACCCCAGACTCCGAGTGATATAGTTGTCTCGGATCCCGAGTGATGGGATTACCGAGTGAGCGGTTGCCTCTAGATACCGAGTGGTGGATTAGCCGAGTGTGGCTTCTCGTTTCAGCGAGTGAGTTCTCGCTCTAGCGGGTATGTTGCTGGGAAAGCTTTTGTGTGGCTTCGCCCAAGCGAGGGTGTGCTCGCCCGAGCGAGTTTGGCTATTTCGCTCAAGCGGAGTCGGGTCTCGCTTGAGCGGATGAGCGCTGTTCTGTGGTTTTGCTTAAGCGCTGAGTGTCTTCCGCTGAATGGTTTTGGGTTGGCTTTTACTTCTTTTGCCTTCCATTGCCTTCCTTACCTTTCTATTCTTGGTCATTGGACCGAGCTCTCATATCTTCATATATGAGAGTGGATTTTGATAGATCCAGGTATGTTTTTGCGAAAAAAAAATAAAAATTGACCCCTATTTTTAGGGTGTCACAAGGTGGTATTAGAGCAGACTCAGAGGTTCATGGCCAGAATATGCTTACCGAGTGTAAGCGGTTGAATGTATGATGACCAGTTGTCATTACTGCTAGTGGTATTTTATTGGTTTGATGCCTGCTTATGCATGGTTTGTATGGCTGTATGCCTATGTGCTTTGTTGGGACAGTAGTGAAAGATACTACTGTTGTGAAGGTTGATTTGAGAAATAAAGTGATATAATGTTGTGTCCTTATATTTGTGGAAGTCGGATTAACTGACTAGGATTTATGTATATGGATTGATGGATAATTATTATGATACTCTTGTGTTGGGTTGGAAATCCCTAATGAATATATATAAGGATATTGATAGATAAAATGAAATATTATGACATTCTAGTGGTGGATACAAGTAGTTGACTTGTATGTGTGTAAGGCAATGATAATTGCCAAGTATGTGAATGGTGAATCTGCCTCAAATGATTTTTTTTGTGGATTGATATTATTATGTGTGCTATGCCTTTGATATTCATGTGTGGATTGTTATGAGTGGTGTTTGTGGCCATTGAATGCCAATTATTTGAATGATGTGCCTTGAGGGGCCTTGTGAATATTTATACGCCATTGATGATAAGACTAAAATATATAATATACCCCTAACTGAGAGGGTGAGATATCCTTGTGAGGTTGTTATTGAGCATATGCATTGTTGCATTTTGCATTCATGGCATGGCATAGCATTGATATTATGTGGTTGCGATCACAATGATGAAAGATCCTGCGGGATTCTATGAAGGGAGTACCCCTTGCGAGGTGGGAAACCAATGTAATGATGATATGATATGGTAATGGTGGTTGCGATCACCTGATTATGGAATGCGAAAGACCCTGCGGGGACCATTGTAAGATGATGAACCAGTGGTTACGATCACTTGGTATTTGATATGATAAAGGGCTTGCGAGCACCTATGATGCCCATGGTTGCGATCATGAGGCGGGAGTACCCCTTGCGAGGAGGGAAACCTATATGAAATATTGAACGTGGTTGCGATCACGAGAAGCACCTTGCGAGGTTGCCAGAGGGAGTACCCCTTGTGAGGTGGGAAACCAATGATTATGATTGATTGATTATGGTGGTTGCGATCACCCGTGATATGAAATCAGATCCGTTGCATATGCATTACACAGTTGACATATGCATTTGTTTAAAGACCATGGCATTTGAGATGGGATGACCACGAGTGTTGAGAAACCCCTTGCGAGGAGGTATTGAGTGAGACCTTAGTGAATGAATGATGATAATAATTATGAATGCCCTTGTTGATAAGTGGCAAAGTGACAGTGTTAGTGATTATGTATATGTTGTGCTTATTTATGATATGAATTGCGATTCATGAGGCTGGTATGCTATTGTGATACTTTAATAATGAAATATGTGAAAATGTTAATGAAGGAATTCCCTAGTGTGTTGGATTCGGATTATGGATGTTTGATTGTGCCATTTCTTAAATGATGATTTATACCCTTGGCATGAGAACTCTGTTTGATTAATATATATATATATATATGATTAAGTTGATTTATTGCATATTCCTAATTTAAGAATTTGAATACGATCATGAATGTGTAAATGTGAAATCAGGTATATGTTATGTTGGAATTGCGTCTTGGTTTTGATGTGTTAAAACCGAGTGATGGATTAATTGATGATAATGAAGTTCTTATAAGTATTAAGACTGTGTTAATTGATTTAAATTCTAGTGTATGCTATGCTAACGATTCATGGCCGAGTCATGATTGTAAATGGATTCAAATTTACATACTAAGTTGGCTGGGTGAGTAATGCTGGGAAATCTCATGATGTGAGAATTTTAATATGTGATAGGTGATTGAATGTAAAACCTGATGCATGCTTGGTTGGGAATTTTGTTTCAATTTGAAGTATGGTAATCCAATTGATTAGGCATAATTATGTGTGATTGGATGATTGAGAATTAATACTGTTGGATACCTGTTAGTTTGGGTACTGTCTCGGTTTTGTGATTGAAAATCGAGTAAGTGGTTGATCGAATTATGACCCATAAGGTGTAGTAATCCGATTGGATTCTGTATGATCTTATACTGTTAGACCTTGTAGAATTGGACTCTATGTTGACATGACTCGGTAGTAATTGGATGTTGTGGGGGTGTTTAGTAACCCTTGAAATTCCGAGTCAGAGAATCTGATTGATCATGTGGATTGTTGAGTCAAGTAATGGTATAACAAATTGTGGAGGTTTGAAGCGTCTTAAGGTTGAAATCCGAATACACCTTGGTACTGGATATGGTAAAAATGGAAACAATACTATAATGATTGTGTATCTGACTGGTAGACGGTGTTTATGCTCAGCGAGAAAAGTTACCAATGTAGGACCCTATTGTTATAATTGGAAATCATATTGAAAACCGAGTGATATATCTAAGAGAATTTGATGAATTCCTTAGGCTTAAATTAATTGATGGCTAGTGATGAATGATGAATTGAGGGATTGATTGGCTGATTGACTATGATTTTGTGATAAATAAGATTAAATAAGAGGTATTTACTCGGTTTGTACTGAAAACCGATTGCCATTGTGCCCTTTTAAGGTAAGTGTGGTTGGCATTTGATGATTATTATCATGAGGATTGTACTAGAATAAGAATAAGGACTGGAAATATACCTTGAATGGGTTGCAAATTTATTAATAAAATGCATTTTATTGTGATGATAACTGATGTTTGTTGACTGAGGACATGAGATGCATCACTGTTGGTGCCTAAGAATGATGTTGGTTCGGATGTATTGTTTATAAAATGGTAAGAACTGCCATTGATTTCCATGAAAATTGGTGTTAACCAAGTAAATTTGGTCGGTATGAGTGACATAACTGTGAGGATGCTATTCCAGTATGATTCTACATGCCATAGGTATGGTGGCAGTTTGCATTTTACAGTGACTCTATGCAATTGTTGTAACCCTATAGGAATGAGGCATCATCCTATAAGTTAGATGCAACAGTTCATAGGTCAGCAAATAAGGCTGTAGCTGCTTATGGAGATGGCCTGAGTCTATTAGACTGCTCTGAGCAAGGTGAGGATTTGAATCTGAATAGATGAGTATGTGGTTAAGTATTAAAATGATGGACAAGTGAAAGAGTTGCTAAGTGATGTGGAATTATGAAAAACCGAGTGGGTGATTTCTAAGCCAATTGGTGATACTTCCGAGTGGAAGATGTTAAGAGTGTGGTGTCTTGGAAATTCTTGTTGTGTGGTTAGAAACTACTTGAGAAGTGAAATTGTGCTGACTGGATTTGGCAGTTGGTGAATACTTGGAAAGTGTTGGTATGTAAATGATTTGTTTGGTATATAGTGAATGCCAATTGCTTATTGAGGTAAGTTCATAATTGAATTTCGAGGACGAAATTCCTTGAAGGTGGGGAGAATTGTAACACCCCGAATTTTGTAAAATGAGTAATTGATGAGAATGGCAAATGGTTGAATATGAGTTGAATGGAAATTGTTGTGCGCGAACACTGGAGACAAGTTTTAAATGATTATTGTAAGGTATATGAAGTATGGAATTGAGTTAAATAGGCTTTGAATGGATTTTGTTATGTGTGCTATTGAGAGCTCACGTTTCTGCCCAGGTCCTGATACTTCTCACCCAAGCGAGAGGGATTCTCGCTCAAGCGAGAATCCTTTTGTGTTGGTTTCAGGGCTTCTGGCCCGAATTCGCCCAGGCGAATAGATTACCCGCTTAAGCGAATCGAGTGAGAAGCGAGCAGGAGAGATTCTGGACGGATCCCGCTCAAGCAGATGTTGTTGCGCTTGAACGAGCGAGAGAGGAGAGGGATTCTGAGTGTTGGTCGCTCAAGAGAGCTTAGGGCGCTTGAGCAAGTGAAGTGGGTCTGATGCTGGGGCCCGGTTTTCTCTCTCCTGAATGCACGTTGGTGATACGTGGTGCCTTGGTGTTTGGTTCTTTTCCTCTCCCTTGTCCACGTTGGATGGGAGTGATGATTGCTAAGGGTATTGCATTAAATGTTGATGGACTTGTATTAAATGAGGATGGGATATTGTGATGAGTGGGATGCTGATGAGGCTGAGATGATAAGGCCTTGGTTGCATGTTTTTCTTCTCACTCTCTCCCTATTCCTTGGGAATGCATGTTCTGATAAGAGAAGTGCTCCTTCTTCTCTCTAGAACTTGTTGGAGCTTCTGCTTCATCTTCTTCCTCCCTTTTATCTTCTACTTCCACTCATGTATGGTATAGAATTCTAGTGGAACTGTGTGGTGTTAAGGAACAGATATGGCCGTGTGTGGAGGCTGGGTTTAGGTCTCTTTTATCCTTCCCTGTTCCCTGGTGTTTCCTCTTCATTTTTCTCTATGTGATGGGCTGGTTATGCCTTGGTTGGAAGCTGTAGCAGTTTTTGGGTGCCTCAGTTGTGGATGCAAGATGGTCCACTGTGTTGTGAAGATGAAGACATGCATGTTGCATGGAGGCATGGTGGTCCTTCACTATTGTTGAAGGTGTATGGTACTGTTGTGAAGAAGAGACATGCATGAAAGTTGGTTGTCCTCCATGGTGGTGAGAACAGTGCTGATCGAGAGTATGGTATAGTTTGTGTTGAGCTTGGGAGCTTCTCCACTGACTTGGTGGCTTTGAGGCTTGTGTGGGAATTATATTGACTCTTCCCACGTTTAGAAAGCCGAGCAGAGTGTTGTTGTGGCTGGGCCGAGTGTCCATGTGACTTTTAAAAGCTTCATCCAGGTAAGGGGAGCTATTGCATCTTAAGTGCATAGTTATGGACGGGTTTTCCGGGTGAAACTCTTGTATTGTGATGTGTGTGGTATTCGATATGTGTTGTTGGATTGATTTCTGAGTGAGTAGTAGCCCGGACATGTGTGATGATTATATGTTGCTTGATGTTGTTGAATTCCGTCCATATAGGTGTTGTTATTTATGGTGATGACTATGTTAAGATGCTTGGGATGTATGTCATGATAATTCTGAGTGCATTGTGTGATTTGTTACAAGTCCCTACGTGAGCAATGGTGTGATTGTATGTGTGAGATACATGTTATTGATGTATATGTGTATGCTGAATGCATGAATGGGGACTGTTAAGATGAATGTCGAGTAGGCTTATAAATAAAAGCATGAAATGCTTATTGGAAATGATAAATCCGAGTGAATAGAGGATAAATCCGAGTGATAGATGATAATCCGAGTGGATGGCATAGGATTGCCGAGTGAATATGGAATAAGCCGAGTCATCTGATTGTTGTTGAGTTGCCGAATGAATTTAATGTTTAACGCAGATTTCCGAGTGGGCAATCGAATGAATATGAGTTGAATTTCATATGCATACGTGTTATTGTGTTATTGAATATGAACACCTTGCGGGATGCCACGAGGGTGTTATCCCGAGTGAAGAGGACGTGGTCCTAATGATGATTGTGATGAAAGACCCGGATTGGATTCGGGCAGTGCCTGGGGCACTAAGCATGAAATGAAACGCTTGTTGAAATGCTGAGTGCATGGGCCTTGGACGCCGAGTGAATGAAACCGTATGCATCCGATTCACCACTGGAATACGTTGGATTTGTATACCGATCGGTAATCAGATGACAAGTGATGAATATGCTTAAGTCCTGGAGCTGGGCTCGGACAGACTCCTTGAGCGTGGCTCAGAGTGTGAATATTGTTGACATAGTATTGGAGCAAACTTGAAGTGAAATCCGATTGAGGGATTGTATTATTGATGAAGATGTTGAGCTTTATAACCGAGTGAAATGGGTAAGAAACCCGATTGAGGATGATTGTGATTGATCATATTGAATGACAATGAATGTTGTGTTGATTGATGTATATGTTATGACATGTTGTGGATTCTATAATTAATCCGAGCCAATATCTGTCATTTAATATGTAATGCTCACCCCTACACCATTTTTCAGTGTTTGCAGGTCGGTTGGAATGTTATGATGGCCTTAAACCCGAGTGATGGGTATTTATGATGAGGCTGTATGAGTGATGTAATGTACCGAGTGCAATTATTGTATTAAAGCCTTGGTTGGCTTATATAACCTGTTGTACAATGAATACAAATATATGTATTGGATCCGAGTGTGTATATACAAGATTTACATTGAAATCATGTAAATGTACTGGATAATGGATGTTAGTGAATGAATAAAGTTAAGTTGACATTATCCGAGTGTAAACTCCTATTGGTATGTATATACGTTTTATGTGGGCATTATGTATTGGAGTTGGCTTAGGATTAACAATGATAAATCATGTTAAGATGATGGATAATCTGAGTGTTTGTATGTATGTATATGTTTTAAGGATAACATGAATATGTATTAGTGTTGAGTATTGCTGAGTGGGTAGTCGGCTTTGGAAAGCAGAGAGTATATTTATGTATGAGGTTTATGTTGATTTGATGCTTTTTACCGACTGAAATATAATGGTGTTGAAGGAGTGAAATATAAGAGGTTTAGTGCTTTTCCGAGTGTGACTTATGTATAAGCCTTTTTCTGAATGGTGGTAGCCTTAGTGAATTTTGAGTGAGAAACATTATTTGGATATGGAATAAAAAGGTGAAAGTCGGTTCTAATAGAACCCTATGATTTGAGTTCCGAGTGAATAAATGGATATGTATGTATATAGGTATTTATGTTGATTTGATGCCTCTCACTGACTAGGGAATGATATGTTATGAATGATGATTAAGTTAATAAATTCTGAGTGGAATATTATTGTAAGAGTTGGTCTGAATATTGAGGCTTAAGTATAGGAACTTCCCGAATGTGTAGGCTTGATTTCTTTCTGAGTGAGGCCATGTAGGTGGCCCTTCCCTGAGTGAAAAATATGGGTAAACCCAAGCGGGGAATGGTTTGTGTTTCCCAAGTGGAATCAGAGTGAATCTTAAGGGAAGACTGGTTGTACTAACTTAGTTCGGAAATATATTCTAAGTATGATATATATATATATATATATATACTGAGTGTTAAGAGCGGAATGAGTCCGAGTGGAACCCGATTTAATGGTTTCCCGAGTGGTTAAGTATTTTGCATGTCCAAGTGATTTAACCTGGTGAAATCCTCTAAGTATGGAGGAGTTCGGATAATTCCGAGTGGAATTGTTTAGGAAGTTATTTCCTAGTGATGGATGTTAAGGTGTTCTCCGTGTGAGAAATGAGGAATATTCCGAGTGGAGTATGGTTATGGAGATTCCTTATAAGTGAAGGAAAATCCATATATTCTCCGAGTGAAAATAGGCTTGAATGCCGAGTGTGGGGCCGAATGAGTATTGGTCGGTAATGATATCAGATACCGAGTGGAATACCACTCAGAAGATGAGATGGTTTATAAATGAAGTGCCGAGGGATGAGTGTGAAGTACATTCCCGACTGAACTGTGGTGGATCCTACTGAGTAGTATTTGGTTGGACAACAACCCGAGTGAAGCGGTTTTATGGAATCCGAGCGAGATACCCCTCATTGTCCGAGTGGTTTATTGTGTATGGTCTCAGTGGATAAAATATGAAACTAAGTTGTGGGGTGTACGTATGGGGAGTCATTATTAAACAATCGAAACCCCAGACTCCGAGTGATGTTGTTGTCTCGGATCCCGAGTGATGGGATTACCGAGTGAGTGGTTGCCTCTAGATACCGAGTGGTGGATTAGCCGAGTGTGGCTTCTCGCTTCAACGAGTGAGTTCTCGCTCCAGCGGGTATGTTGCTAGAAAAGCTTTTGTGTGGCTTCGCCCAAGCGAGGGTGTGCTCGCCCGAGCGAGTTTGGCTATTTCGCTCAAGCGGAGTCGGGTCTCGCTTGAGCGGATGAGCGCTGTTCTGTGGTTTTTCTTAAGGGCTGAGTGTCTTCCGCTGAATGGTTTTGGGTTGGCTTTTACTTCTTTTGCCTTCCATTGCCTTCCTTACCTTTCTATTCTTGGTCATTGGACCGAGCTCTCATATCTTCATATATGAGAGTGGATTTTGATAGATCCAGGTATGTTTTTGTGGAAAAAAAAATTGACCCCTATTTTTAGGGTGTCACACATAACACTCCTACAAACCATAAATACCCCTAACCTAAGGCTAGAACTCATGAAAAACTATGAGGGAAACTTACCTCAAGCCAAGAGTGAAGTGAACGCCAATAGAGAGAGAGGGAAAATGGAAATTAGAGCTTTAATCACAAGCTCTATCTTCTTGCAAGGATAAGGGAAACAAAAATAGAGGAGGAAATGGATATACCCTTAGGCTTGAGTTTTTGAGAGGAAGAAGATGAGTGGGAAAATAAGGAATGAGAGAAAAGAGAGAAAAAGACTCTTTGTCTTTGAGAAGAAGACCACCATGAAAGTTAAGAGAGAAAATAGTTTTTACATTTAAAATATAACCTTTCATTAAAACCTTTCCGTTTTATAATAAACAAGATCTCCGTTCGGGATCAATACTTTATTCAAAAATTATTCCAAATATATATTCGGATTCAAAATAATATTCTTAATAGCCCTGACCAACAGTACCCCAATCTGAGATATTTAGTCCGACACTCATATTTTAATCGGGTATTATTTTTAGCTCTTTAAACCACAATAAATTATGAATATTCATAATAATTCCCAATTTAATCATTTCCAAATTTTGGGACATTAGATAACTTATATGTTATTATTTACTAATTATTCTTCTCAATTTATCATTTATATAAATTTTGGGATAATACACAACATCTCATTATCAAAATAAAACAAACAATCAGATATTAGAGCAAAAGATTTCCTTAATAACAAGATAAAGGATCAGTACAATAGATTGTATTGAAGACATAACAAACTGATCATAACCAAACAAGACTTCAATATTTTCCCACTTCAAAGTTCTCTCCGTGAAACACTTCTATGTTCTCCCCTTTTTGGTATGAATAAAAGAGGAGGGATATCATAGAGGATCAAAGGTTTAATACATGAGCTGGGGTAGAAACAATAAGGAGGGAGGCTATAGTTGAAACAAGAATAAAATAACGAGTTTGTAAAACAAAGATATCAGGGGAATGAAAGTAAATGACAAAAGAACGATAAAGAAAGAGAGACTAATTAGAAAAAGATTAGGTAGAACAAGAGCCTTCTTCTTTAATCGTCCAAAGATGATGGCACCAACGGGCATCAACATGCTCTTTTGTAGTGAACTCACAAGGTCTGAGAGGACCTTTGTAGTGAGGCTTATATTTGGGGAGCATGGGCCTCTTCATCCCGCTTAACAGGATCTTGACTGCTGGATTCTGCAAACTATAACACCCCAAAATTTTAGAAAATAAATTATTAACATAATATTAATGAGATATTTGATGCCCAAAATGCATAGGATAATTAATTATGCGATAATTTTGACTTACCAATAAATTTAGGTTTACTGAAAACGAACTATTTAACAGATGATGTAGGACCCACTAGGTCAAATGGGATATTTGATGGGCCTAGAATAATGATGGATTTATTGTGGTTATAGGGGTGTATTCACAATAATTTTTTGTGTTTGGGAAATATTTATTCATATACGACGTATCTAATTAATCGGTAAAATGATGAACCAAATGGAAATTAAGAAAAATTCCAAAATCTCCTTTTTATTCTCCTCTTCACCGTAGGCCATTTTCCCCCTTTCTCTAAACTCTTTTGTCCATTAGACAAAACGGGTTTTACTAACCAACATGCAATAGATAAAGTTTCATGGACCAATGGACAAAGGGTTGCAACTTTGGCTTTTTCTCTCTCCTCCCTCTCTTCACATTTTTCTTGGGCTTCTTCTCTATTCTGTCCATCTTTATCTTTTTCACTTCTTCTCTTCCTCTAAACATCATAAAACCGCCCACCTCTTCTCCTCCACCATTTGTTGCAAAAATCAACTTCTAACCTAAGATTCATGAAGGATTAATTGAACATTGGTGCAAGGCTTGAACCAACTCTCCTTATTTCTCCCTATTTTCATGTTCATCAAAGGATTGGGTGAAAGGTTGGTGATTTTGACCCTTTAAGGTTTCTAGTTGTAGTTTTAAGGTTCATGGAATATTATAATGAAGAATTAGGTGTTGTTTTGATGAATAAATGCATGTGGAACCAAATCCTAGGCTAGATGACCATTGGGAAATTATTGTTTGTTGTTAAAATATTTTTTAGGAGCTTGAAATTGATTTGAATTGATTGTTGGAATTGAATTAAATGTTGTTGAAAGAAATGGTTTGATGTTAGTTGGCATTAAATGCAAAAATTAAAATTTAGGAGCTTTCTTTAATTTAAAGGAAAAATTTATTTTAGACTTGGAATGGTTTATAGATGATTTTAAAACAATTATAAGGCTTTGAGTGATGTTTTAAAATTAATTTGGTGTTGATAGGATGTATGAAGTTATTAGTAAGCCTTAAATTGTTCTTGAAGTAGGAAATGATGACAAAGTGACATAAATACTTTCATGAATGTATAAACCTTGTTAGTGGACTTGGATATCATGGTTGGATGTGGTTTAGTAATTACAATGGTTAATGGGTAATTATTGATTGAAAAAGTGTAAGATATGTGATGAATTAAATGAAACGCATAATTGATTGAAGAGAATTGAGTATGTTGCTAGATGAAATAATTTTGTTGGAGTGCATTAGGACTTAAGAGATTAATTATGGAATTGAGAAGATACTACTAAATGTAGTTTAAAGATTTGAATGATTATTGAGTAAGAGAGGTTGGAAATGTTGTTCAAGTGGCCTCAATACTCAAGAGGGGGGGTGAATTGAGTTATAAAACTTTTGCTTGGAATACCTTTGAAATTGATTTCTATAACCAAGTTTATGAGAGTATGCAAGTGAAAGCAAGTAAAGGATGATATGCAATGCACTACAAAAGAAAATATTGCTGGGGCAATTTAGCAAACACTTGGTGTGCAGTATTTGAAGTATAACAAATTAAGCAAGTTTAAGTGTGCTCTTCCCAAACAATCAACACCAATCAATTAATATGCAGTATATGAAAGTAAAAGAGTAAGGAAGAGAAGCTTGCAAACCGATATAACGAGTTCCACCCAATCCGGTGTACGTCTCACCTCTAAGCAACCCACTTAGAGGATTTCACTATTGAAGATTTGAGATACAAGCTTTGAGCAATTGCAGCTTCCTAGTGTCCCACACTCAAGAACTCAATCCTCACAAGCAAAGGGCAACCCACCCAATCTCACAATCTCTCAATACCCAAAGGTTGAACCCCAACCTTTGTGACCACTCAACCTAGAGTGAACAACCACTCAACCTAGAGTGAATCCCTTGTGTTTGGTGTTGTGTTTACAATCAATACACTCTCTTAATAGAGTAGATACACAAATGAAAGCTCTAACCAATTCTAACTCTCAAGATGAGAGGATATACAAATGTATTTCAAGATACAAGAAATAGGGCTTACAAGGCACAAAATAGAGTAAAGGATTTGTAGCTTCTTGTTGTATGTTTGTGCTTGTGTTCCTCTTCAATTTATAGAGCCAAAATAGTTGTTGAGGTGTGCCCTTCGTTCTTCATAGCCGTTGCACTTAGTGGAAATTTGAAGAATGGTGGAGACATGAGCTGGTTTCCCACTTAAATGTGTTTTTCCACTATCGTAATCGATTACACCCTCGTGTTGTAATCGATTAGCTTCAAGTCAGAGAGTCACTAATCGATTATTTCAATTCCTGTAATCGATTAGAATCTGTACCTGATGCATTTAATTTGATTTCGCATCTTCCTAATCGATTAGCATGTCTTGTAATCGATTACCTTAATTCCAGTAGCTTCCTAATCGATTGAATGGCTTCCTTAATCGATTAAACATTATACCTGATACATTTAATCCCATTTTTGATGGTTGTAATCGATTAGCTTCAAGTGTATAATCGATTAGCTTAATTTTAGTGACTTCGTAATCGATTATCTTTATTCTCATAATCGATTATCTTACATCCTGATGCAGTTTCTTCCAAAACAGAAAGCTCCTAATCGATTAGCATAAGTGATCTAATCGATTAGCTTCGCTTTTACTTGGACCCTGATTCCATATCTTTGTTTTTGCACAGATTTCTTCAAGAGTGCTTGTCATTATCAAAATCTTTGAACATCCTTGAACCTGTATACATATTCAAACACATTCTCCCCCTTTTTGATGATGACAACTATGTTCATCTCTTGAGGGTTGTTAGTTTGAACAATTTAAACTTATCTCTTATTTTATCTCTTTGCAAAAACATCTCTGCTGCATTATCAGTTTTTCAAAAATATATTATCTATTTACCAAGTTCAAAAAGTCAGAATCATTATCACATTCAGCAGCAAATATCTTATCTCTTTTTATCTCTTATCTGTTATCTCTTGCTAAATCTCCCCCTATCAAAAAGAATTTATTAATCCTATCTTTTTCAGATTTTAAACAAGAAGAACAGATATTCTTCTCCATATTTTAAACAAGAGTTAAACAAGATATGAACAGATTAAACAAGATATGAACAGATGTTCTTCTCCCCCTTTGTAATCATCAAAAATAATTCGTGCAATTAAAGAGATATAATATGAACTGAAACGAGATAATTTTATTGAATTGAAAACGGATGGGAAATGCATTAAGAGACAATATTCAGAATTGAAAAGATAATAACATAAGCACCCTAAACAAAAGTATGACTAAGGATCTAATTATCCAGATTGAAAAAGCGAATTTCAGCAATTTGGTGAGACAGCTCTTCATAGCACTGTTGCATCATCTCAAAGTGTTGTTGCTCGGTCATTGAAAACTCTTGAAGGGAGTTTTCAAGACGATCGAAGCGGCGGTCAAGATGGGCGTAAAGAGATGCAAATGGGTCAGCTTGGGGTGCAGATGAAGAGGCTGATGGTGCAGCTTGTGGTTGAGGAGGAGGAGGAGCGGGTTCTTCTTCGGCAGGAGCTTCGAAGGGAATGTTGGCATCAATGCCCTCCATTCGTGAGTACCATGCTCCATTCGTAAAAACGAGACCCATTTTGGTGAGGTGATGAGTGCCAATGCAAGCTCTAGGAGGCACTTTTTCAGAGAGTTCTCCGGCCAAATCAACTCCACAATATTTAAAAATTTTAGTGAGGAGGATGCCATAGGGGAGTTTTTGCT
The DNA here is from genome assembly GCA_037962975.1 of Clitoria ternatea. NCBI lineage: Eukaryota > Viridiplantae > Streptophyta > Magnoliopsida > Fabales > Fabaceae > Clitoria > Clitoria ternatea. The sequence goes on from CM075672.1 coordinate 180,114,995, forward strand.
GGTCCTTCACATGGCGCATATGGAATTTGACCAACTGAACCCAGTTGATCTCCTTAGAGTTCAGCATGGCCCACATCAAGAGGACATCATCCTCTTCAACCAAAGCATAATTCCTACCGCGAGGAACTATCATTTTGACCAAGAAGAAGTGAAGCAGACGGTTGTTCATGGTCAAATATCCTACCAGTTTGTGGTTGCTCCTAGGGCGGTCAGCTTTCCACAAGGATTGACGAGCAGTTAGAGCATTGAAGCCCCATTCGTCTTCCGGTTCTCCTCCATCAAAATCTGCATTGTTGAGAGGTAGCTGGGAGATTTCCGCAAATTGAGCATTGGTGAGTTTGATGGTTACGTTCTTCACTTTGGATTCAACCATCCCATTGACAAGTCGGAGGTTGCAGTAGAATACCCTCATGAGTTCAGGATAGTACTCTTCTTCTTTGAGGGAGAGGAAGGGAAAGAGGTTGTAGTGGTGAAGGCTTTGGGTGAAGGTTAGGCTGGGGTTATTGAAGGTGTCGGCAATTGTGAAGTGAGGAGTCATTATCTCCTTTTCAAAAAAGTTTTTCACAAAATGTTGAAGATCTCTAGGGGAAGAGAAGAACCTTGAGAAGTCAAGGGGGTTATGGGCCTGAGCCATGGAGGATCGTGCTCTCTTAGCAGTGCGGGATGTAGACATGGTGAAGAATGCAAAGAAGATGGTGAAGAGAGAAGAGTGCTTGAGAGTGTTGGAGAGGTTTGAGAGGAAGGAGGTAGTGTGAGATGAGAAGGTGAAGGGAGGGGTATTTATAGGTGAGAATTAGGTTTAGGAAGGAGGAGAGTGGGTTTAGAAAGGAGTGAAGGGAGTTAAGAGAGGGAGTACTTCGAGTTTACCTTGGAAGTTGCAGTTTGACTCTTCAGAACCGAGGCTAATTGATTACTAGGCAGGTGGTAATCGATTAGCTCACTGTTTCTGGGGAATTCCAAACGTTTTGTGTAGAGCATAATCGATTAGGGCCTTTGACTAATCGATTATTTAAGAAACAGAACCGTCCTAATCGATTGGAGCAAGGTGGTAATCGATTATGGAGAAGAGGAAACGTTTTGAACCTGAAACTGAAGCTTTGTAATCGATTGTGGATCAATGGTAATCGATTATCTTAGAAACAGAATCATTGTAATCGATTAGGGGATTGGACTAATCGATTATGAAGGAAACAGAAGCATAGTAATCGATTGTGATGAGTCATATAATCGATTATTGATTAAAAACTTCAAATTTTTTCCATACAGCAAAGTTCCAAACATGAAATGTAACATATACCATTCATCATGCCATACAACATAGTTCTTATCAAAATATTCCATCATTCAAACACATTATTTGACATATCAAGAATGCCTAATTCTCTTCTAATGTGAATGAATTGTTCTCTAGCCAAGGGTTTTGTGAAGATATCAGCTAGTTGCCTAGAAGTTTCAACATGTTCAAGTACACAATCCCCTTTTAACACATGATCTCTAATAAAGTGATGCCTAATCTCAATGTGCTTGGTTCTAGAGTGCATTACTGGATTCTTTGAGATGTTAATGGCACTAGTATTATCACATTTGATGGGTACTTTGTTTAAAACAATGCCAAAATCAAGAAGTTGTTGTCTCATCCAAAGAATTTGAGCACAACAACTACCGACGGCTACATATTCTGCCTCAGCCGTCGATAATGCAACACTTGCTTGCTTCTTGCTATGCCAAGAAATAAGGGAGCTACCAAGTAAATGACATGTGCCGCTAGTGCTCTTTCTATCAAGTTTACAGCCAGCAAAGTCAGAGTCGGAATATCCTAAAAGATTACATTCAACACCTTTGGGATACCATAAACCAACATTTTGAGTACCCATAAGATATTTCAAAATTCTTTTTACGGCAGTTAAATGTGATTCTTTAGGACAAGCTTGATATCTAGCACACATGCATACCGCAAACATAATATCGGGTCTACTAGCAGTTAAATACAATAAGGATCCAATCATACCTCGATATTTGGTGATCTCGATGTCCTTACCCTTTTCATCTTTGTCTAGATAGCAGGATGTGCTCATGGGTGTAGCTATCTCGTTTGCCTTGTCCATTCCAAACTTTTTAAGTAGTTCCTTACAATACTTAGTTTGGCTAATGAATGTTCCATCACTTGCTTGTTTTATTTGCAATCCAAGGAAGAATGTGAGTTCTCCCATCAAGGACATTTCAAACTCATTCTGCATAATCTTGGCAAACTCTTGACAAAGATTTTCATTAGTAGCACCAAATATTATGTCATCCACATAAATTTGTACCAAGAGAATGTCATTATTTTTGCGTTTTATAAACAGTGTAGTATCAACCTTTCCTCTTTCAAAATTGTGTTCTAAAAGGAATTTGCTTAGTCTTTCATACCAAGCTCTTGGGGCTTGTTTCAAACCATATAAAGCTTTTCTCAATTTAAAGACATGGTTTGGAAATTTATGATTTTCAAAACCGGGAGGTTGATCTACATAAACTTCTTCTTGAATGAAGCCGTTTAAAAACGCACTTTTGACATCCATTTGATAAAGTTTGAAATCCATACAACATGCAAAAGCTAGCAATAACCTAATGGCTTCTAACCTAGCTACGGGAGCATACGTTTCTTCATAATCTATTCCCTCTTCTTGATTGTATCCCTTTGCAACTAGTCTAGCTTTGTTTCTTGTTATTATTCCATTTTCATCTAGCTTATTTCTAAAAACCCATTTGGTGCCTATTATTAGATGGTCATTGGGTCTTGGCACAAGTTCCCAAACTTCATTTCTTTCAAATTGGTTTAACTCTTCTTGCATGGCCAACATCCAATGCTCATCAATAATGGCTTCATCAATATTTTTGGGTTCAATTTGGGATACAAAAGCCAAGTGATTGCATGCATTTCTAATGGCGTTTCGAGTACTTACCCCTTTAGTTATTTCTCCAATGATTTTGTCCAAGGGATGATCCTTCAAGGTTACCCAATCTTGTTGTCTCTCAATTTGTGTTGCACCTCCATCATTGTTGACTTCTTCTTTGTCTTCCAAGTTCATTTCTTGGAAAGTACCTACAAGATCATCAACATCTTCCTTTCTCGGAGGGTTATGGCTATTTTCATCAAACTTAACATGAATAGATTCTTCAATAGTATTTGTTTGTTTGTTGAACATTCTATAAGATTTACTTGATTGTGAATATCCTAGGAATATTGCCTCATCAGATTTTGCATCAAACTTTCCTAGATTATCCTTTCCATTGTTGAGCACAAAACACTTACATCCAAAAATATGAAAGTATGCAATGTTGGGTTTTCTACCCTTGTAAAGCTCATAGGGAGTTTTCTTTAAAATAGGCCTTATTAAACATCTATTCATAACATAACATGCGGTGTTTACCGCGTCGGCCCAAAAGTGTTTTGCAATATTGTTTTCATTTAGCATGGTTCTAGCAAGCTCCACTAAAGATCTATTTTTCCTTTCAACCACTCCATTTTGTTGTGGAGTTCTAGGAGCTGAAAAATTGTGATTGATACCATGTTTTTCACAAAACTTTTCGAAAAATTGATTTTCAAACTCTCCCCCATGATCGGTTCTAATGGATGCAATTTTTGAGTTTTGCTCATTTTGGATAATCTTTGCAAGTTTCTTGAATGCATGATATGCTTCATTTTTATGAGCAAGAAACAATGTCCATGTATATCTAGAATAGTCATCTACTATAACTAGACCATAGTAATTTCCTCCAAAGCTTTTGATTTTGGATGGTCTAAATAAATCCATGTGCAAAAGTTGTAAAGGCCTTTGAGTAGAAACAATGTTTTTGGATTGAAAAGATGCCTTTACTTGTTTTCCCTTTTGACATGCATCACAAAATCTATTTTCAAACTTAAGCTTTGGTAAACCAATTACTAAATCTTTAGAAACAAGTTTGTTCAAGTGGTCTACATGTATATGAGCTATTCTTCTATGCCATAGCCAAGTTTCATCCTCTTTTGAAATAAAGCATTGTTCATCATTTGTAGACAAACTATCCACATCTATCATGTAAATGTTATCAATTCTTTTTCCAACAAATTTGACCTCTTTATTTAGCTTATTCTCAATTATGCAACAATTGGATTCAAATAAGACTCTATATCCTTTGTCATATAATTGACTTATGCTAAGTAGATTATGCTTGAGGCCTTCAACATACAATACGTCATTTATGGATGTGGAAGAATTCTTACCAATATTTCCAATGCCTAGGATTCTTCCTTTAGTGTTGTCTCCATAGGTGACACTTCCTTTTCGTTTGGGAGTGAATGATGTAAATTTGCCTATGTCTCCCGTCATATGTTTTGAACACCCACTATCCAAGTACCAATGGGTGTTGCTCACCTTGAAGCATACCTACAAAACAAAATCAGTTTAGAGAACTAGGTACCCATTTTATGTTGGGTCCTTTTAGGTTAGCTTGTGGGGATGTTCCTTTGGGAACCCATACCTTTCTTAAGACCTTTGGTCCTAGTTTCCTAACACTACACTTATAAGCATTATGTCCTTTGGAACCACAATGATTGCATTTCATAAAAGGTGAGGAGGATTTGCTTGGTGGTGCAAAGAAATTTTTGTACTGTTTCTCCATTTTGTGATTGCCATGTTCTTGGTCATATCCTAAACCGGTTTTACTAAACATGCATTTTTGTTGCCCAAGTAGGATATTCAAATTATCTCTTCCATTAGTAAACTTCTCTAGTGTCTTATTTAGGTCTTCAACCTTGGTTTCTAACATAATGCACCTCTTTGCAAAATCACATGGTTTACTTTTGGAACATGTTTGAGCGTTTTTCAATTCTTCTTTTAAGCAATCATTCTCTTTGCAAATCTCCATAAGGTGCATCTCTAGAGTGTCACTAGTTTTTCTAGATACCTTAAGTCTATTGGAGACTTTTGTAAATTTATCATACAATTCCTCTAGAGCATCAAGTAATTCATCCTTATCTAAGTCATGGAAATTTACCTCATCATCTTTTTCTTGGTGATTGGCCATGAGGCAAAGGTTTGCTTCTTCATTTTCTGAGTCATCCGAGCTGCTTACCTCATTTTCATCCCATGCTATATATGCTCTCCTTCTTCCTCTTTTCTCTTTTCCCTTCTTCTTAAGATTTGGGCAATCCGCTTTGAAGTGCCCTTCCTTGCCACATTCAAAACAATTGGGTGAGGAAGAATTTTCTTTAGTGATAGGTTTCTTACTTGGGTTTTTGAAGCTTCTTTGAATGCGTTTGCCTTTCATGAATTTCCCGAAGTGTTTCACAAATAGTCCAAATTCTTCTTCTTCATCAAGTTCTCTTCCGGATTCTTCTTCTTCATTTATGGAAGTAGCCTTGAGAGCAAGACCCTTTTTCTTGGAAGATTTTTCTTTCTCTTCCGCCATCTTTAATTCTTTCAGTTCTTGTTCTTGTTCCTGCAACTTACCAAATAAAGTGGCAAGAGACATTTCGTTTATGCTAGGAGATTGTTTGATGGCGGTAACTAGCGGTTGCCATTCTCTGTTAAGACTTTTCAACACTTTATGAATGAGCTCTTTGTTAGTGTAAGTCTTTCCAAGTGTAATGAGTTGATTAATGATGAGAGTGAATCTTTTTTGCATATCAACAATTGATTCATGAGAGTTTAATCTAAAGCACTCATATTGACTAGTAAGAGTACTAATCTTAGAGTCCTTTACATTGTTAGTGCCTTCGTGAGTTACTCGTAGAGTATCCCACATCTCTTTAGCAGTTTGGCAAGTCATTATTCTAAAAAATTCATCTTGACCTAAAGCCATAGTAATAAGATTTTTGGCCTTGTAGCCACATTGAACTTTCTTTTCTTCCTCGCTTGTCCATTCATCTATGGGTTTTTCAATATTTTTACTGTCTACAACATGCATTGGTATAAAAGGGCCATTTTCAATGGCATTCCAAATTCTCAAGTCAATTGATTGAATGAAGATTTTCATTCTCTCTTTCCAAAAGGTATACCCTTCCCCATTGAAAGCGGGAGGTCTGTTTATCGCACCACCCTCGGGAAAAACATTTTGAGAACTTGAGGCCATCTAGTCTCTTGAAGCTGTTAAGCTCGATCTACCAAGAGTCAAGCTCTGATACCACTTGTTGTTCAAGTGGCCTCAATACTCAAGAGGGGGGGTGAATTGAGTTATAAAACTTTTGCTTGGAATACCTTTGAAATTGATTTCTATAACCAAGTTTATGAGAGTATGCAAGTGAAAGCAAGTAAAGGATGATATGCAATGCACTACAAAAGAAAATATTGCTGGGGCAATTTAGCAAACACTTGGTGTGCAGTATTTGAAGTATAACAAATTAAGCAAGTTTAAGTGTGCTCTTCCCAAACAATCAACACCAATCAATTAATATGCAGTATATGAAAGTAAAAGAGTAAGGAAGAGAAGCTTGCAAACCGATATAACGAGTTCCACCCAATCCGGTGTACGTCTCGCCTCTAAGCAACCCACTTAGAGGATTTCACTATTGAAGATTTGAGATACAAGCTTTGAGCAATTGCAGCTTCCTAGTGTCCCACACTCAAGAACTCAATCCTCACAAGCAAAGGGCAACCCACCCAATCTCACAATCTCTCAATACCCAAAGGTTGAACCCCAACCTTTGTGACCACTCAACCTAGAGTGAACAACCACTCAACCTAGAGTGAATCCCTTGTGTTTGGTGTTGTGTTTACAATCAATACACTCTTTTAATAGAGTAGATACACAAATGAAAGCTCTAACCAATTCTAACTCTCAAGATAAGAGGATATACAAATGTATTTCAAGATACAAGAAATAGGGCTTACAAGGCACAAAATAGAGTAAAGGATTTGTAGCTTCTTGTTGTATGTTTGTGCTTATGTTCCTCTTCAATTTATAGAGCCAAAATAGCTGTTGAGGTGTGCCCTTCGTTCTTCATAGCCGTTGCACTTAGTGGAAATTTGAAGAATGGTGGAGACATGAGCTGGTTTCCCACTTAAATGTGTTTTTCCACTATCGTAATCGATTACACCCTCGTGTTGTAATCGATTAGCTTTAAGTCAGAGAGTCACTAATCGATTATTTCAATTCCTGTAATCAATTAGAATCTGTACCTGATGCATTTAATTTGATTTCGCATCTTCCTAATCGATTAGCATGTCTTGTAATCGATTACCTTAATTCCAGTAGCTTCCTAATCGATTGAATGGCTTCCTTAATCGATTAGACATTATACCTGATACATTTAATCCCATTTTTGATGGTTGTAATCGATTAGCTTCAAGTGTATAATCGATTAGCTTAATTTCAGTGACTTCGTAATCGATTATCTTTATTCTCATAATCGATTATCTTACATCCTGATGCAGTTTCTTCCAAAACAGAAAGCTCCTAATCGATTAGCATAAGTGATCTAATCGATTAGCTTCGCTTTTACTTGGACCCTGATTCCATATCTTTGTTTTTGCACAGATTTCTTCAAGAGTGCTTGTCATTATCAAAATCTTTGAACATCCTTGAACCTGTATACATATTCAAACACAGGAAAAAGTGTGTAGTGTTGAAAATGAGTGAGATGAAGAACATGGGTCATTAAAGTTAAAAGAAAGGATTGATGGCCTAGAAAATATTATTGGATTATATTGGGCATAACATGGTTACTAGATGAACTTAGGAAATGTTGTTCTAAGTGATAGGATACTTAGGCATGATGTTGGTGCTTAATAAAGGATTATTAGAGGTAGTATGACCATGCATTATGATTAGGAATAATTGTAATTGAATGAATGAGGAATTAGTATTTAATAAATGGAAGAAATGTGATGTTGAGGTGAAGAACAAGTATAGTAATTAGTGTTTTTGGTGAAAACAACATTTATGGAAGTTAATTAGTGCGTTAGTAAGGATTAAGTAATTAATTAGGAAGAAAAGACTTAGTATATTAAGGGGTGTTGCATAGGAACCATGTGTTGGGTGAATAATAAATGCTTCTAAAGATTGGTAATGATTTAATTTAGCATTTAAAACTATTATCAAGTGAGTTATGTGTTTTAAATGGATGAAGAACAAAGTTAATTATATTGTTAGTGGTGATGGACTTGTTACAAATTTTCATTGTGATGAGAAAAGTTTATTAGAAACTTGGTAAAACTTAAAGGATAATTGTTGAATACTTGGTAGATTGCAGACAAGATTCTAAATCTCCAAAGTATTGGAAAACATTGAAAAAGTCAACAAAACTTTTAAGATCTCAAAGATAAAATTTCTATAAGCTAGTATGATGTTACGTGTAAGAAGGGTAAAGTTGTTAACCTCAAATAATTTTAGTTTGGTGATTGATATGGTCCGGCATTTATTTAATGTTGGGTTTGACAACTCTAGTGAGGCGGGACCATCTAACTCCATGGAATACTTCTCTTGAGGTAGGAGAGGAGTTTATTTTCTAAATGTATAGTCATGGTGTTGATAATGTATACATGTGTGATGTATATTTGCATGTTGGCCTTGGATGTTTTTATTGTTGCCATGTGTGATGAATAGGTCAAGTAAGACTCTTTGAATGACATTGATAGTGAAATTGATAATTGTGATGGTGATGTACCCTTGATATGTCTTTTTGGCTTATGCATGATAATAAAATGGAATTCATATGAAAATTAAGACCACTATATGCACTTTTTGCATCTCATGGCATGCATAATATAACTCTCATGTGATATATAATGATCTTGCATTGATCTTGAGAATAACAACCTTGCGTTGGTTGATTGTATAAATGACTATACGTGGTCGTAGTGTATACCATGTGATGTTTAATGATCTTATGTTGATCTTGAGAATAACAACCTTGCGTTGGTTGATTGTATAAATGACTATGCATGGTCGTAGTGTATACCATGTGATATTTAATGATCTTGTGTTGATCTTAATAATGAAACCTTGAGTTGGTTTTAAATATTGAACAACTATGCGTGGTTGTAGTCACATGAGTAAAATATACACATGAAGAGAAAATGGAATCATTCAAAGTTGGTCTCATTGCATATGTATTATTTATTGGATAGCATATGCATTACTTATGAGGACATGACATTTGAATTGGAGAATCCAAAATGAATATGTCTTATGAGTACCTAGAGTTTAGAAATATTGCTGGTGATGTTTGGCTAATGTACAAATGTAGTGATGACCATTGTTGGTGAAATTAGATTGATATTTAAAGCTCTTGGCAAGAGTTGGTCTTTGGAATGTATGATGTGTGAACTTGATTATTACGTTGTAGCCTATATATTGTATCCATGAGATTGGGTATGTTGATGGAAAATGTGTAAGATTGCTTCACTATGTATGAATTATCATTATAATTACTCATCATTAAGAAAATATACTCACTCTCCATGTTGTCCATTTTAGCCTTGTGATGTAGGTTAGAATGGTGGAGTGACATTTTTTTTAAAGAGGTGACTTGGTTTGAAGAGGGTATGGTGGTAGCCTTGGCCGGCATTTCTTTTTGGAATTGATTATTTAGATTCTTTTATATAATTTAATGTAATTAGACATTATTTTGTATAGCTTGACTATTTGTGTAAATGCCTAGGTTTTTGAAATTATGAATGGATGTTGTTAAATTATTTGTTGATATACTTGGGATGTAGAGTTTGATTCATGATTTTGTTAGTATGTTAGGAGTTAGTGTTTATAAACCTTTATGAATGAGGTTATTATGCATGAATGTTGAGATTATGTCATGATATTGTGTATATTGCATGGATGTGGTTATGAAATGGATTTGACCTTGGTTATGACTCCATTAAGAGGACTAGTTAATAAGAAGCAAAGATTGATGATTAATTAGCATGTATAGATGGTATTGTCACCTAAGTAGATTCTTGGAAAATTTTGTTGTGGATACTCATGATTATGGGCTATTAGGCTTGAAGTGTAGGGCTATGGGTATGTACCTTGAATTTGAATGATTGATGTTCAATATGAATAATAAAGGAATTAGTTCATGACAATCTTATATGTTGGTAAAGTCAATTAGGTACTTGTTTAACTTTCACCTTCTCATATCTTCACATATGAGTTGGTTTCTAATTAGATCTAGGATAGTTATTATAAGATTTGAATTGTGGTGTGCCTTAATTAAGAGTCAAAATAAACGTGAAAATTTTCCCTACTTTTTACTAACTAGAATTTGATATCCATAATATCAAATTGCTAGCCTTAGTTCAGGTGGAATCTGATTAGTTTGGTCTGGCTAAGAGGTAGGTTGGGCTAACTAGGTAGTTTGGTCAGGTTGGGATGATAAAGTAAATTCAGGTTGAGATAGACTACTCACAGAATCAAACTTTGCTCTCTTTACACTCGACTTAGATTTAGAACCAGTCCTCTTCCTATTGCCAGCAACTTTGGCTTTGAAACTTATTTCATCACTCTGATATTCTCCAACAACCTTATAGAATCTGTTGATCCAGTCCATGTGGTTCTACTTTAGAACATCATAGTTAAGGAAACTCTTTAGGTGTCTAGAGATGAACTTGATGTACTTAGTAAAACTGGGGTAACCATCATACTTTATTAATTCATCTTTATTTCCTGTCATGTCATTTAGGTAGGCAGACCTGAGTTCATTGTACTTGGCTTGCCACCTAGTACCAGTCCAACCATGCACAGATACATTAGCATGTAGTACAGTAAAGACATTCATGAATTGCTTACAGGCTTTAGTAGTGAGAGAGGATGGGGTCTACTGTTGTTGCTAAGATTGTTGCTACTATTACTGCTACTATAGTTTCTAAGACTGAGGTTGCTGTTGAGAAGCTTGAGAAACTTACTTCTTTTTACTCTGTAGCTTGTTGATTGTGATATGATCATCAGAGTCTGATGATCCTTTTGCATCCTTACTTCTTAACAGATGAAGATGGAGGAGGAGCAACTAAGTAAGGCTTCATATCCAAGGGTGAATCTAAGCTGTCAAACTCATCAGAAATGTCCAAAACCAATCTTCTAGACTTTTTGGCAGGCAACTTGACTCTACCACTCTTTTTCTCGGGGGCTGGCTTTACTGGCATAACTTCAGACTTCTTCATGTTGATGTCTGCTAGAATAGACCTCTTTTTCTTTGGAACATGTGAAGGGAGAAACCTCTCTAAGGTTTGATCAAGCATATGTGAGAATGTTGGAAGCTTACTCATTGGGGATATGGACTGAATCATGTCATTGACAGTCTGAGTTTACACATTCTCTAGTGTAAATACCTTCATCAGCACTGTTAGGTAGGGAATCTTGTTTTGCTTCTTCCCCACTAAAGAAATGAGGTAGGTCATGATGATGTTAGGCGGACTAAACTTTTCCTTCACAAGCATGTGATACATGAAAAACATGCCTAGCTTGGTGACAGTATATTTGGCACTTTTCCTTGGGCAAAATACTTGCCTCATAACCAGATGTAGCATCTTCACTTTAGGAAGAAGGTTGCCAGAAATAGTCTTGGCTGGGTGAGTTACACCATACAGCATCTTGTTGATTTCAAGACTTGAGACCACTTTATTCTCGAAATCATCAATAAACACATTCCCAACAGACGGGAAACTAGTAATAGTAACAATAACATCTTCTGAAATCTCAATGCTTTTTCCTTTAAGCTTTCCCATGATAATGAACTTAGAATTGCTAACAATAATGCTCTTCCAAAAGTCCAACACAAGAGAGGGAGAATAGGGCTTTCTGTCTAGACAGAACTTGGTCCAACCAACACTTCAATTTCTATAGTAATATCCCTGCTATAACACCCCGGATTTTCTGTACTCGAATCCCGATGTGATCATCATAATTAATGAAAATGCGAATAAATTTTTCGCGTTTGAAAATATTTCCAAGACTTCACCATGATCACATCAAGACCCAAATCATAGAAAACCCAAGAGTAAGATTAAATAACCCTAAGCTGGATCGATAGATAAATTGCCCATAACGGTATACGAAAATAATAGTGTTTACAGCGGAAGAATGTGTATACCGGGCACACGCCTAGTCCCATATATGACGATATGAGAAAAGGCTCGGCAAAGCATGCAATGGCATATCGTAAGCCTAACAGACAACCATCATTATTTTACATAATTACATAAGCATGCAATGCCTAAGATATAATTATATATATATATATACATATACATTCGGGAATATTCTCCCGACTATCTCAATCATTAATGAACATCACTCAATTTCAATCCTTCTAATACACATCAAATCATCTCTTACATTCTACATATATATTCACCGTCCACAAATTTAAAGGATTATCTTATACATATCCAAAATCTCTAAATCATCTTTATTCTTATAATCAATTCATTCATTACACAAGAACTCATAAATGATGCCGGCCAAGGCACTTCCTCTACCACTATTTACCTTCACCCAAGCTTTAATTAAAATCCGAACTCATCCCATGGCAACCTGCATCACAATGCTAAAAAGGAGACCACATGGGAGAGTGAGTTATACATTCAAAATGATGAATAATATATATATATTGTGATCATGTGTATACGCATACCAACGTCATGTGTGCTTTGATATCAAATCATCAAATTATCATTCATATATCATCTCATTATTATAATAGGCTTACAAGCCTCATGAATCGCAATTCATATCATAAATAAGCACAACATATACACAATCACATACATAATCTCTTTGCCACTTATCAACAAGGGCCTTCATAATCTTTATTGTTATTATTCCATTAAGGTTCCACTCAAATACCTCCTCGCAAGGGGTTTCTCAACACTCGTGGTCATCCCATTTCAAATGCCATGGTCTTAAAGCTAATGCATATGTTAACTGTTTAATGCATATACAACGAATCCGATTTCATATCACGGGTGATCGCAACCACCATAATCAATCATTCATAATCATTGGTTTCCCGCCTCGCAAGGGGTACTCCCTATAGCAGCCTCGCAAGGTGCATCTCATGATCGCAACCACGTTTCAACAATTCTCATAGGTTTCCCGCCTCGCAAGGGGTACTCCCGCCTCATGATCGCAACCATAGGCATCATAGGTGCTCGCAAGCCCTTTATCATTATCAATTACCAAGTTATCGCAACCACTGGCTCATCATTATACAATGGTCCCTGCAGCGCCTTTCACTTTTCACAACCAGGTGATCGCAACCACCGACTCAATCTCATATCATCATCACATTGGTTTCCCGCCTCGCAAGGGGTACCCCCTTCATAGAATCCTGCAGGATCTTTCATCACTGTGATCGCAACCACAAAGTATCAATGCTATGCCATGCTATGAATGCAAATGCAATAATGCATATGCCCATCAACAACCTCGCAAGGATATCTCACCCTCTCAATTAGGGATATATTTTAATTTGGCATTTCAATAATTATACATAATCATTCATAAGGGCCCTCAAGGCACATCATTCATATAATTGGCATCTCAATGGCCACAAACATCATTCATAACAATCCACACATGGATATCAATAATATATTTCAAACATACATTCAGCAATCATCATTGCATCTCATACATACAAGTCAATACTTGGATTTATCATATTGGCACCATACTCATCCAAAATAGCAAACACTACGTATTCAAGGGTATGTTCAACAACAACGTCCCTTTTCATTTAACATCATTGATCATTATGAAATATGTGTGGCATCATCCATTTTTAATCACCATTGATACTTTTTCAAAATTCATTGAGTTATAATAACTCATTGCCATTTAATTGTCCCCTCATTAGTTTCATCGTCAATTATGGTGTGTCATATAACCACATCATTTACTTTTTATTTGATTCATAATACATCAATAGTGGTGAGGCACACATGTATTCATAACATAGTATAGGCATACACGTACCTCTCCAAGGCCTTAAGCCATTCCTCAATCACCACTAAGACACACCACACATGGACCCCTAATGCAATCGCTTGTTGTTACATAATAAAAGGGGTTTTGGGCAACAATGAGCCCATGATAAATTTCAGCACTAAGGCATGAGGAAATCTTATTTTTAGTCTTAAAAATAGTGGGACATGTCACAAATATCACCTATTAGTCCCAATTTGGCCACCATAAAAAGTTGGGTTCAAAACCCCCTTAAACTTGAATTTTTCAATGCAATAGGTTCTGTATTTTTCACCTAATGAGAGTTAGAAAACTCCAATTAATGTGAGACCAATTCTCACACCTCCGTGACACAATTATCTACAACTTTCATGAAGAAGTCAGAGGCTAAAAATGTCATTAAGATGCCCAAACGGGCCAAAAACAGTAAAGAAAATAGACCAGTTGGAAAAACAGCACAACAACTGCCATAACAGGGCTCTGAATCGATTCAAGCTCGTGTGAATCGATTCAAGCGTCCTAAAATCTCAAAATATGACAAACAGAGGGCCTTGAATCGATTCAAACTCGAATGAATCGATTCAAACGCCCCTGGAGCCAAAAATAGTGAAAACAGCACTTCTTGAATCGATTCAAAGGGTCTTGAATCGATTCAAGACAGCCCTGCTGCTGTTTTTATGCAGAAATACAAGATTTTTCAACTTCTAACCCTCCTAACTTTCTCGTATGAACTCCAAATGCTACGAAATTTTAACCACAGCAAATACACATCATTTGTGACGCGTGGCCACCGGCCTCACTCGAAAATTCCCAAAAATGAGGGACTTATGCGTATAAATGCGTTTTACCCATTTAGAGGCACTTTTATGCAACTCAAGGGCCTATTCTCAATGAAATTGGCCCATTCCAATTCCTACAAGTCATAAACTACATATATAGGCTATTGGAACTACCGCATGCCATCAAAACCACATAAAACTCTATTTGGCTCTATGAGCTCCTCAATTATGCATAAACCTCAAACTTATCACTCATACCATCACAATGGCTATCACATTCAATGCCAATCATCCACATAAATTCTCAATTCACAAAACACATACTTCATCCCCTCAAGGATGGTTCATTAACATGTACATATTTCAACCCCTCATGAGTTATTCATCATCATATATACACATACAATATCATCAATAGCCAACAATTTGCCATTCATATCATTTCACTATAAACATGGCAAGGCAAGCATGAGTATCAAGCCATACAATAATCATCAATTATATAACTCATGCAATTTGAATGTGAACTCCTCTCCTACCTCGAGGGAAGAACCGTAACGATTCCAATGCTTCGAATGCTCTGTCGCATTACTCAGAATACAATCTACACAACATACATATGCATTCATACAATTAATAAGCCATCTCAAGGCATTCCTCATAATTCTAAACATTTGCTAGCTTATCATAAAGCTCAACAAGTCCTAAACTTGCTAAACACCAATTCATACCATTGTGTTGGGCTTCGGGAATTCCTTTCCCAAAACCAAGATCCTCTAGATCTTAAAAGGCCAACTACACCCACCAACAACAATATCACCCTCATCATTCATAATGCATTTATCATTACTCAAACCATCCATTTTCCATTCAAGCTCATCATGAGCCTCTTAGCTCTAATCAAACCATTATCCATCAACAATTTCATATGGCATACCCAATGGTCTAAGACCTCCTTAAGACACATGCTTATCTCACTAACCCCTCACATTGAACATCATATATTCATTTTCAAGATCAATTTCTTTACTCAACCATATACACATGTTCATATCTTCCAAACCTCAAGATTGGGTCCTCATTAAAATCTACTCAATTCAGTCATCCTACCAAACATTTCCAAACATTATCTCCATCCACAAAACCATCCTCATAACAACCCCATCATTAATTTCACCCTCTATGCTTAAAGCCCAAATCACCAACACTTAGGGTTTCACTAAAACTCAATGACCATTATCAATATTCATCAACCATCATCAATGGCTATCTCTCATCATTAATATCATTCTCTAACATCATCAAACATACATTCTACTCACATTTTGCATTTTCCCCAAATTCCTAAAGTTAGGGTTTCCATAAAAATTCAATAGCACCATGTATCATCATCATTTTTCACCATTCAAATCACTAATTTCGTGTACCCCGCTAAAGGCTCATAAAACTTGTATTTAAACCCACCCCACCTTAGGGTTTTCCATAATAATAGCTTCTACCAATAACCCACATACATAAACCACTCTCCCAACACCCAAAACCCAAAACCTATGGCATAAGCTCATGAAAGATGATGAGGAGCTTACCTCAACCAAGAGACGACCATGAGCTTCCAAGGGAGAGAGAGAGTCACACGAAATTGGAAAAGAGAGGAAGAGGATCCAACCTCCAATGGCTTCCTTCAAGCTTTCTCAAGTGAAAATGGTGAAGGAAGAAGAAGACACCACTTGCCTTAGGTTTTGGAGAGAAGGGTGGAGAGGAATGAGAAGGAAGAAGGAGAAGAAGAATAGAGAAGGCAAGAGTGTTTGCCAAGGAGGGAGAGGGCCAACAAAAATAAAGAGAGAAGAGTAGGCTTTTTGGTTTTAATTTTTGACTCTCCATTAAAAGTTCATCATTTTAAAATAAACAGGTTCTCAGTTCGGGCTCAATACATTATCTAAAAATTATTCTGAATATATATTCGGACTCCCAATAATATTCTTAATAGCCCTGACCAATGGCATCTCAATCGGAGATACTTGGTCTGACACCCATATCCTAATCGGGTAAAATTTTATCTCACATAAACTTAATAAATTATAAATATCCATAATAAATCCCAATTTCATTATTCCCATATTTTTGGGACACAAATCAACTCACCTACAATTATTTATTATTTATTCTCATCGATTATTCATTTTTATAAAATTCGGGATGTTACACCTGCCATCTAACTTGTGCTACCTAGGGTGAAAGTATGAATACTCCACAATATCCTTAACAGAAAGATTAGAGGCCATTGCTTATGCTCAAAGATGTGGAAGAAAAGGTTTAGGGTTTAGGAAATTTTTAGTTCACACAGATCTCTAAAGATTTAACCTTTTTCCTCTCAGTAAATAGAAGCAAATTATTACAGGTTCAGACATATCAAGCAACTAAAACATTCACTATCAAACTCAGACCAATCATGCAATCAAACTTTTCAAGTAATGTATAGATCAAACATATTCATGCAATATTTCTTAAATTCAAATTATACTTAATAAAAGCAAACCTGGCCTCAGCCAAAGTCTTTGTGAAGATGTCTGCCCATTGATGGTCTATGTCCACAAACTTATGTCCAAAATCCCTTTTTGTACAAAATCTCTGATAAAGTGATACTTCACTTCTATGTGCTTAGCTTTGGAATGTTGAATGAGATTCTTTGAGAGATTTATAGCACTTGTGTTGTTACAAAACATAGGGATCTCTTCTTCTTTGATTGAATAATCTTCAAGTTGATATTTTATCCAAAGAAATTGAGAACAACAGCCTGCTGTAGACATATACTCAGCTATTTTTTGCTTCCCCATGATATCAAACTTTTGCCTAGAAATTGACATCCACCACTTGTGTTTTTTGTCCACTCTATCACCTGCAAAATCTGCATCCTAGGATCTAGATAGAGAGAAATAGTCTGTTCTGTTGTAGAACATCCCAAGGTTAGTGGTTCCAACAAGATATCTTAGAATCCTCTTCATAGTAGACAGATGTGATTCGTTGAGGTCTGACTGATATCTTGCATACATGCAAACACTGAACATTATATCTGATCTGCTGGATGTAAGATACAAAAGTGAACCTATCATTCTCTGTATAAGGTCTGATCCACTAATGTACCAGACTCATCTTTATTAATTATGCAGTGAGGCACCCTAAATTTGAGGTCAATTTTTCATAATTTTTAAAACAATTGAAAATGAAAGAAACAACGTGGTGAAACTTTAATCAATTGCTTGGACAATTTAAAAGAACCTTTCTCAGATATGAAGATATGAGGAGGTTTAAAAATTCAATCGAGAGTGCTCTTTAGACAATCAATCTTAGGATCATCAACAAGGAATAATGGAAACAGAATTTAATTTGAAGAATTATGGAATTGCAAGAAAAGAGGTTTGAAGACACTTAATTTAATTGCTAAAAAGTGGTAAATACAATTGCATAATGATGTATGATAATACCCTAGCTCATTGGCCCAAAAGTAAGCAAAAGGAATAATAATAAAAAAATAGGTACAGGCCACTCGCTTAAGTGAGGCACCTTTCACTTGAGCGAGAACGCATCCATGCGCTTGAGCGCAAGCAAACATGCTTGGGCAAGAAGGCCAAACCAGTGAGGCGCTTAAGCGAAATCCCTCTCGCGTAAGTGAAACCCCGCTCCCCCACTTGAGCGTGCTCGAGCACGCTTGAGCATGAAAGTAGTGGGCATCAGACCCATGCTCACGCTTAAGCGAGACACGCTCGCTTAAGCAAAATCGATCCAGTGTCAAATTGCACGACATTCACTTGAGCAAGAACCCCACGCCTAAGCGAAATCCGTCCAGTACCAACTCCACCTCCACTCACTTCAGTGAGTATTCCCCACTCGCTTGATCGAGGAATGGCCAGAGCCCAACCATGTGATGTATGGGACTCTCGCTTGAGCGAGGTTAGTAGTGCACGCTCAAAAATCTGGGTTTTTCACACAACATGACATGCCAAAACTTATTCCATGTAGAGTTGGCCTAAACTATCATTTTGCACACATTAAAACATGTATTTGGGACATGATCCAACAAACCACACATCACAATCTCAATTTCAATTCATCAAATGCATAAAATAGATTTTTAAACTCTTTTCATCACAACCAAGCATGTCATTTTACATTATAGGCCTATTTGGCCACAACCACCCATACATGCGAATCATAAATACTCATTTTGAGTTAGGGAAAACCTTTATACAGGATCTTAGCCTTCAATTAGGAACATGGCATATCTACTTCCCAATACTCTTACACTTTGGCATTCCAACGAACAAAATCACTCATTCATGTACCATTAACCATCATCATACTCAATCAAATCATTCATTCATCAATTGAACCAATAATAAGTGTCACAAGTATCATCTTGCATCACAAAGGTCATAATCAAAAATTGACCATATACATAGAGGGTCCAATTTTCACCTATGACCTTCAAAATGATACATCCTAATCCTAATTACACACTATGCATATTCAACACCATATACTATACAAAATCAATGGTTTGCCAGCCAAGGCATTTCCTATACAACCATTTACCTTCACCATTAAAATGCATATCAAAAGAGATTCACCTCAACCATGATTATACTACAATCACAAAGCTAAAAGTAGACAACATGGAAGAATGAGTCATACATTCCAAAAGATGAATATGAATACAATGTTATCATGTGCATATGCATCAATGTCATGCATACTTTGCATCTATATAGTTTATTCATTATTCCAATCATCATCATCACACTCTCATTCATATGACTTAACCATTTCCATCAAACATAACAAAGTATATAGCATATACACAATCAAGTCCTTCAACATGTTGGACTTTCACACACATCATCACCATACACCATATATATATTTCTTTGTATTCATATTATTTATGTTGTCTTTAGGTATTTTCTTAACCAATCACAACCATCACCACATCTCAACACCTTTGGCATACCTCCTTGCTATATGCAAATGCTCTTAGGCTAATGCACATACACAATTGAGTAAATAACAATTGCAGATCCGACTGTGGGAAAATAAACACCAAATTGTGGGATTCAAGCATGATTATATAACCATACCCCTACCACAATAGTAAAATGTGTACACTTATCCTCAAATTGCATGCATAACATTATTTTACAAGTACCAAACCACATCGCCCATCTTGTAACACTTGGCCATTTATAGTATGACCACGGTAACCACCATAAACAACATAAAGTGTGGCAGGCCAACCATGATTCATACCATGACAGCTGTAATCCAAAGGACCACTAGGGGCACCTACTCATCAAGAGCCACCCCTCACAAGGGTCAACCACATGCGGCTCCCCATAGCCTTAGATGGGCAGCTTCGTGATTTACACACTGAGTCACAGGGGAAAATAAAGATTTCTCATGCATAGAGCCACCCTCCCACTGGGCCAACCAGGGGAATCCCCTAATATTCCAACACTGGCAGCTATGCAATATACCATGGATGCAATGCAAATGCCAATCATATGCATTTCTCATAACTATGCATCCTAATCATGCCACTCATCAACCACCATTATTAACAACACCACCACAAGGTTTTTAGTGGATTTATTATCATTAGTTATTGCCATTGTTCAAGTTTTAGTGTGGCATATTCAATAATTTCTCATTATCACAATTCAAGTTTTTACCACTCACAATGACATCAATCATCAACTATATTCATCAACCTTTCATTATCAATCAAGGCATGCTAATCATCCACATCCATTCTCATTCAACATCAATAATAATCATTGTACATTTATGGTGAATATAAGCACAACCACGTTATATCAAGGCATCACACTTGCTAAGAAATTTAACATCACCATTTAGCACACCACATATATTTCAAATGCACAAATACATGTTGCCCATCACACTCATCATGATTATATGCAATATCTCAAATTGTCTTCACAACATAATCAAGGCAAACATGTATATTATCATATATGACAATCATACACTACTTAATTCATGCATTTAGAATATAAAACTCCTCTCCTACCTTAAGAGAAGAATTCTGAGTGATACGACGTTCCCGCCTCGTCATTCAGAAAAGACCCTACATTAACATACATGTAATTCTCAATCAATTGGCCTTCCAATGCACGATTTCAAGTTCTAATTACTCATTATTACATTTTACAATTTTCTAACATGTATTAAACATGTCATAAACATCACTTTCCTTATTTTGTTAGGTTTCAGGAATTCCTTCCTATTAATCCATATTCTCTAGATTTCAAAGGTTACAAAACAACCTTTAAGCCCAACATCCATAAGCACCATATAATCATTTCCAACTCAAAGTACCAAGATTTACCTATTCTAACTTTTAATACTTGGTGTATTTAACATTTTAACTACCCAACTATTTTTATTTCATTGGTTTCACCATAACCACCATGGTTTAGGTATTCAAGTTTCATTATTATGCATTTATGACTCTTCTTAACAAAGGGTTCATGCATTAATGGCCATCCACCATCATTAATGCTTACTAACATTATCAATAAATATTTTCCTGACATGATTCCTTATAGCCATCATTCAAATACCATACACTTCCTCTTAAAACATATTCTTGAATCCACATTTATCATTTTCCCCAATTTCTCATAGTTAGGGTTTCTTTAAAAATCCAACAACACCATAAATCATCATCATTTTCGACCATTCAAATCACTAATTTCATGTACCCTATTAAAGGCTCATAAAACTTGCATTTAATGTAACACCCTAAATTTTTATAAATAGTAATCCCAAAACAACGAGGAAATTTTATTATTATTATTTTTTTTAAAAAAAACAGCCACGAATCATTTGACACAGAAGGGAAGAAGAAGGCGAGGGAAGTAGAAGAGCATTCACACGCATATGACAAGCAACAGGGGAATTAGGACTGAGACCGGTCTATTCGGTTCGGTGTGACGCTCCAGCGTCTGGGCGGATTCCAGGACGGAAGGTGACTCACTCATCCGTTGTCCAACACCGCCTGAACGATGCCACAACGGATGGAAACTCCTCAAGCAAACCTCACATCAGCGTCCACTCGCTCTCACAGGACAAACCTTTCCTCGAGGGAACTACTGGGCGCTCAGCATAAGGGAACAGGTGAGGGAAGGAGAAGGGAGATGCACATGTGTAGTAGTTTGTGGAGGAAAGGGGGCCTGAACTCATTCCGCCCAATTCAACTAGGTATGACAACGTCTGGGCGGACTCAACCACAATGCCCAAGTAGGGGTCAACACCGTTGTCTGGGACGCATTAACGTAACAACGGAGGGGAAGGGTATTTGGGCGGTGTTCCACACTGACACCTACTCGCTCCAGCGCGAGTCCTCACGCTTGGGCGAACCATTCTAGTCACTCGGAACTCCATAACTTAGCCTTCCAATTTTAACCATACGGCGACACTTATACTCTACTCGGGAACTGAGGGTTATCCCACTCGGATTCCAGAACTCCTTCTCACTCGGACTTACATCTTTCACTCGGGTTACCGATGCCTTACACTTAAGATCCAATCCACTCTAAACCACCGTTCGAGCTTCTCTCTCAGAGGGGAATCACTCGAGATTTTCACTCGGGAATACCAATTCTTCCTCACTCAGGATTTCATACTTACTTTTACTCGGAAATCCTCAGGCCTATAATCATTCGGGGAATAGCGACTGACTCACTCGGCGTACTACCATTTAATCACTCGGATTATAATTACCGTACACTCATAAGACATCATCATACAGTCCTCTTCACCGCTCAACATCACTTACAGTATAGAAGAACACACAACATATACATATATAAACGAAAGCATTCATATAATTACAAGAACTTCATCATGACTTCTGTTATCCCAAGCTGTCAAGTTTTAGCGTAAGGACTAAAACCAAAACATGAGCCGGCCAAGGCTTAACAAAACGTTATACACAGTATTTATACATATATACATATACACATGTAGATATATATTCCAATAGCGCTCGGATTCATTGTCCTGCACTCGGCTCCTCCTTCATTCTTCCTTCCGAGAGATGTTCACTGAAAGTGTAGCCACTGCAGGGTCGAGCTTTTACATGTAAAATGACAATCAAGGACTCGGTATCAGTGTCAGTATGCACATTCACATCCATTCAATCGTTTTCAAATTAATTAAGGTTAGGCACGACAAAATGACATTTGAGACACACATACAACACACACAGGTATTCCCCACACTCGGAAATCATTCATAACACTCCACACACGTTATACGTGCTACTCTAATCAACCTCATATCTACATGCATGCCTGCGGATCCGACTCGAGTGATGACTTTCAGTTACAGTTTTCCCCTCTCCTGGCCCCTCGTCCTTCAGCTCTTCCCGCGTGGTACCGGCCTCCCATTGGCGTCTCGAGACTCTTCTCTAGCTCCTACGGCTACCACGAGCTCCTTCGGAATCTAGCCGAGGTCTGTAACTGGAAGTCATTCCCTCGGGGCTCTTGACCTTCCACGGGTCGCCCCACTCTTACACATGCAGCTATATGCATTTACCAACAAGCGTCATCACACCACTGATACCTCCTTCGTAACCATTAAGTAGGAACAGATTCAATGCAACCGTTATTCGCTTTATTATTTACACCAATATGTTCAACCATCAGCAATCAAGTAATAGCATCTGACAAATCAACTAACGAGCACACATTCATATTCTCACAGTGTTAACAAAGATAGAACCATGCATATCATTCGTTATTATCAATACTAACATACTACTTCACCACCATCTAGATTACAAGCATTTACTGTTTAACCACTATAAAACACACGGAATCCAGAATCTTCAATCATGCATAGGATCCAATCATCACAAACACATGCACATACACTCAAGCAGTACATTCATCCGGTACCGTTCGTGGACCATGCATTTAACATGCAAGCGCCCCCACCTACGAAAGGGACTTCAAGAAGCTTTTCTGCTCTTCGACGTTGAATCTGACGCCCTTCTACTAATTCGTTCAGCCTTTCTCCACTCCGTCGTACTCTGCACTTGGTTCGGAGTTGGGGTGTTGTTCTTCCTCTGCTTCAACGATCGTCCTTCACCTGCCAGGGCTCTGACCTTCTTCCCGCACTGTCGTCGTGACGAACAGAAACAGGGGAAAGGAAAGAAGATGGAGACGAAGAAGAAAAAGAGAGAATGGAGTGGTGGGAGAAGTTTTTTGCACCCACGGTGATACTGAATACGCACCTATATACGCATGCGAGGGGAAGGAGTGGGATGGGAAAGCGTGAGTCGCAGTCCACTCACACCTTCCGCCAATCACAGACAGCCACATCCCATCAATTGAGTCCAATTAACTTGTCATTAACTCTCAAGCTATATTGATTATGATTAACAACTAATTCTTTACTTTACTTTCAATTTTCTTATTATTTAATTTTTATTCGGTATCTAACTTCAAAACTGGGATGTTACAGTTCTCCCCCACTCAAAAGAATTTCGTCCTCGAAATTCAGTCGGTAATTCACCTTAGCAAACAACTCGAGGTACTGCTGCCTCATGGTGTCTTCGCGTTCCCAGGTATGAGAGGTAGTCTTGCCTTGTTGCCACTCCACTTCTACCAGCTGTATGTTTTTGTTTCTCAAACGCTTCACCGATCGGTCCATGATTCTGATCGGTGTAGTCACAGTGGTCAGGTCTTCCTTGACTTCCACTTCATCGTCAAGCATTGTGTGACTGGGGTCATGTAGATACTTCCTTAGTTGAGACACATGAAATACGTTGTGCAATCGGGATAAGTGGGTCGGTAATGCTATTCGGTATGCCATGGTGCCGACTCGTTCCAACACCTCATAAGGTCCAATGTATCGAGGGCTTAACTTTCCGCCTTTCAAGGCTCGTCCGACTCCTTTACTCGGAGAAGTCCTCAAAAACACTCTGTCTCCGACTGAAAATTCCAATGGTTTGGTGCGGTTGTCATGGTAACTCTTCTGCTTGTCTTGAGATGCCTTCATTTTTCCCTGTATCACTCGGATCTGCTCTGTGGTTTGCTTCACAATGTCTGGTCCCAATAGCAGACTCTCACCCGTTTCCGACCAGCAAAGTGGGGTTCGGCACCTTCGTCCATATAGTGCTTCGTAGGGTGCCATGCCAATGCTGTTATGATGGCTGTTATTGTACGTAAACTCAATCAAGGGGAGGTACTGCTCCCAATCTCCTCCGTGCTCTAACACACACGCTCTTAATAAGTCTTCTAAACTTTGAATCGTCCGCTCGGATTGTCCATCCGATTGGGGGTGGTAGGCAGAACTAAGCCAAAGTTTAGTGCCCATTTCTTGATGCAGGCTGGTCCAAAACTGGGACGTGAACCTAGGATCCCTATCCGATACGATGGAAGTTGGTATACCATGCAGTCAGATAATCTCATGAACGTAAATCCGTGCCAATTTATGTATCGGGTACTTCATGTTCACAGGCAGGAAGTGTGCACTCTTCGTCAGTCGATCAACAATGACCCAAATCGCATCATGGCCCGCTCGATTTTTGGGCAATCCCATGACAAAATCCATAGCAATCGAGTCCCATTTCCACATGGGAATCTCCAGGGGCTGCATTGCACCGTACGGCTTCTGGTGCTCCACTTTTGATTTCTGACAAGTAATACACCGAGCCACGTATTCTGCCACATTCCTCTTTAGTCCGGGCCACCAGAACTGTTTCTTCAGGTCATGGTACATCTTCGTGGTACCCGAGTGAATACTGAGGAGGCTCTTATGAGCTTCGTCAAGCACCATTTTCCTTAATCCTTTCTCACTCGGCACGTATATCCTGTCTTTCACTCGGAAGATCCCATCTGATCCCTCGGTCAAGGACAAATCCTTTCCCTTGGCCTGCGTCTTCTTCATCTCAGCCAAGTAAGAGTCTGACTGCTGCTGCTCGTACACGGACTTCAGGAATTCATTGGCGATTCTTAACGTACCGATTGCTATTTTCCGAGAGGAGGGGGTGTCAACATGTAAGTTCATGTCTCGGAACTGCTCCAACAACTCCACTTCTCTTCCATCATTGTTGCCATATGGAGGGATTTCCGACTCAACGCGTCAGCAACAACATTTGCCTTACCCGGATGGTATTTTAGCTCGAAATCATAGTCCTTTAAGAATTCTATCCATCTCCTCTGCCTCATGTTCAGCTCTCTTTAGTCAAATAGGTATTTAAGGCTCTTGTGATCACTGTATACTTCAAATCTGGACCCATACAAATAATGCCTCCAAATTTTTAGTGCGAACACCACAGCTGCCAACTCCAAATCGTGGGTCAGATAATGCTGCTTGTGAGGTCTCAATTGCCGAGAGGTATACGCTATCACTCGATCTCTCTGCATGAGCACGCATCCTAATCCGAGTCCTGATGCATCACAATAAACTACAAAGCTTTCTTGTAAGTCAGGTAATGCCAGCACTAGCGCAGTTGTCAACTTGTTCTTCAGCTCTCGGAAGCTGCTCTCGCACTCGGGACTCCACACGAAGGGAATGCTTTTCCGAGTCAATTTAGTTAGTGGTAACGCCAGCTTAGAAAAACCTTCAATGAACCTTCTATAATAACCTGCCAGGCCCATAAAACTCCTTATCTCCAAGACCGACTTGGGTCTCTCCCATGCCATTATAGCTGTCACCTTCGAAGGGTCCACTGAGACACCTTGCTCGGAAATTACATGTCCGAGGAAGTGGATCTTATTCATCCAGAATTCGCACTTTGAAAGCTTCGCGAACAACTGCTTCTCCCTTAACACTTGGAGTACCGTTCGGAGGTGTTCTTCATGCTCCTCGGAAGTCTTAGAATAGACTAGGATGTCATCAATGAAAACAACTACGAATCGGTCTAAATAGGGGTGGAATATGCTGTTCATGTAATTCATGAAGACAGCAGGGGCGTTTGTCACACCGAACGGCATCACTACATACTCGTAGTGGCCATACCGAGTCCTAAAGGCAGTTTTTGGGATATCTGAGTCCTTCACTCAGATTTGGTGATATCCTGATCGTAAGTCAATTTTTGAGAAGACTGAGGCTCCACGTAGTTGGTCAATTAAATCATCAATTCTGGGTAGTGGATATCGATTCTTAATTGTGAGATTGTTTAACTGTCGGTAATCTATGCAAAGTCTCATGCTGCCGTCCTTCTTCTTAACAAGTAGTACCGGTGCGCCCCATGGTGATACACTCGGTCTAATGAACTGTTTTCCGAGTAACTCATCCACTTGCTTCTTCAGCTCGGCTAATTCAGTTGAGGACATTCTATAGGGTGCACTGGAGACTGGCTCGGCCCCAGGGACCAAGTCTATAGAGAATTCGACTTCCCTATTGGGAGGGACACTCGGTACGTCTTCAGGTAACAATTCTGGAAATTCACAGACAATCGGGATTTCGTTCACTCGGGTTTTATTCTCTCCCTCGGTTAGACAAAGCATCATGAATAGTTGAGTTATACCTTGTGCTGTGCAGTCCTCATGGTGCTGTCTCGGGAAAATTATCCTTCGGTTTCTGCAATCCACTAACACCTCGTTGGCTGATAGCCAATCTACCCTGAGTACGATATCAAGATCCTTCAAGGGTATGCACACCAAGTCAAAAGTAAAACTCCGATCGCATAATTCGAACGTCACTTCTTTGCACATTGACGAGGTTAGTACCTTAAGACCAGTCGGATTGGCTACTTCCAAAATCTGATCCATTTCCACGGTCGGTAATTTCAAACGTTTTACACAATCATCAGCTATGAAGGAGTGGGTAGCTCCAGAATCAAAAACTACACTAAGTGTGTATCTACCGAGTGAGCACTTACATTGTACTAAGTCATTTGCTTGTGCGACTTCTTCTGCGTTGATGGCGTAGACTCTTCCAGTGGCTGGTTGGTCGGTGTCTCTCCTCCTGATATTTGGGGCAACCATCATATTCCCTCTAGCTCTGTTGTTTCCGCCCCGTGAGTTTTGTCCATCATTCCTATTGTTCTTCACCTGGAACCCTCCTTGACGCACACTAGCATTTGTTTGACGGAGCTGGGGGTAGTCAGGGCGAATGTGTCCCCTATTCCCGCAGTGAAAACACTTAACATCGGTATCATTGCAACTCTGAGCAAAGTGGTCGCCACCACATTTAAAGCACTTACCGTACCTGGGTCGTCCACTCATCTGTCTCCCTCGGTCACCGTGACCCTGAAATCTAGTGAAGGGTTCATTTCTTCCTACGTTCCCTGGCCTCTTGAAACGTGACTGCTGAGGCCTCAAATACTGGTTGGCTCTGCTGCTCTGGCCCGAGTGGGCCTTGTCATCTTCTTCAAATATCCTACATTTATTCACCAATGCAGGGAAACTCCGTATCTCATGGTATCTGTAGGCCCTCTTAACATCTGATCTTAATCCATTCTCAAACTTAAGGCACTTCGAGCTCTCCGTCCCAGGTTGTTGGAAGGGTGGGTAGAATAGGCACAACTCCTCGAATCTTGTCGCGTATTCTTCCACAGTCATGGAGCCTTGCTTCAACTCCATAAACTCCAGCTCCTTCCGACTCCTCACTGTGTCGGGGAAGTATTTCTCTAAGAAGCATGTCTTAAAATCGTTCCATGTCAGCTGAGCTTCATCATCAGGGAATCGGCTTCTGGCTATCTTCCACCAGTTCTCCGCTTCATCTCGCAGCATATACACTGCACATTCCACCTTTTGGGCCTCGGTACAACGAAGACCCCCAAAAATCCTCTCCAGTTCCTGAGTCCATTTAAAAGCTGCCTTCGGATCACGTCCTCCCTGAAACTCACTCGGCTTCCTCTTCAGGAAGCGGTCCAGCACGTGGCCATCCTCAGCTCGAGTCTGGCCCTGCCTTTCAAACACGTCCGCAAAGCATTGGAATGCTGTGGCTATAGCCTCCATGCTTTGGCGATGCGTCATTCCTTATCCTGAAATCGACATTCGAGGATAAGTATACCGAGCCACTTACTACCGATCGGGTTTTTCAGTCTAACATTCAATAGCTTAGCACATTATATCATTCTTCCAGGTTACACACACAATCGGACCAGGAGGAAACAACCTCCTATCCTCAAGCCAATATCAATCAGGTTCAACTAACATCACAACAATTATGACCATTTAGTCAGAAAACACACAACCACTTACACTCGGTAAGCATACCTTGGCCTTGGACCTTTCGGTCTGCTCTGATACCAAAATGTAACACCCTAAATTTTTACAAATAGTAATCCCAAAACAACGAGGAAATTTAATTTTATTTTTTTTTATTTTTTTTTCAAAAACAGCCACGAATCATTTGACACAGAAAGGAAGAAGAAGGCGAGGGAAGTAGAAGAGCATTCACACGCATATGACAAGCAACAGGGGAATTAGGACTGAGACCGGTCTATTCGGTTCGGTGTGACGCTCCAGCGTCTGGGCGGATTCCAGGACGGAAGGTGACTCACTCATCCGTTGTCCAACACCGCCTGAACGATGCCACAACGGATGGAAACTCCTCAAGCAAACCTCACATCACCGTCCACTCACTCTCACAGGACAAACCTTTCCTCGAGGGAACTACTGGGCGCTCAGCATAAGGGAACAGGTGAGGGAAGGAGAAGGGAGATGCACATGTGTAGTAGTTTGTGGAGGAAAGGGGGCCTGAACTCATTCCGCCCAATTCAACTAGGTATGACAACATCTGGGCGGACTCAACCACAACGCCAAAGTAGGGGTCAACACCGTTGTCTGGGACGCATTAACGTAACAACGGAGGGGAAGGGTATTTGGGCGGTGTTCCACACTGACACCTACTCGCTCCAACGCGAGTCCTCACGCTTGGGCGAACCATTCTAGTCACTCGGAACTCCATAACTTAGCCTTCCAATTTTAACCATACGGCGACACTTATACTCTACTCGGGAACTGAGGGTTATCCCACTCGGATTCCAGAACTCCTTCTCACTCGAACTTACATCTTTCACTCGGGTTACCGATGCCTTACACTTAAGATCCAATCCACTCTAAACCACCATTCGAGCTTCTCTCTCAGAGGGGAATCACTCGAGATTTTCACTCGGGAATACCAATTCTTCCTCACTCAGGATTTCATACTTACTTTTACTCGGAAATCCTCAGGCCTATAATCATTCGGGGAATAGCGACTGACTCACTCGGCGTACTACCATTTAATCACTCGGATTATAATTACCCTACGCTCATAAGACATCCTCATACAGTCCTCTTCACCGCTCAACATCACTTACAGTATAGAAGAACACACAACGTATACATATATAAACGAAAGCATTCATATAATTACAAGAACTTCATCATGACTTCTGTTATCCCAAGCTGTCAAGTTTTAGCGTAAGGACTAAAACCAAAACATGAGCCGGCCAAGGCTTAACAAAACGTTATACATAGTATTTATACATATATACATATACACATGTAGATATATATTCCAATAGCGCTTGGATTCATTGTCCTGCACTCGGCTCCTCCTTCATTCTTCCTTCCGAGAGATGTTCACTGAAAGTGTAGCCACTGCAGGGGTGAGCTTTTACATGTAAAATGACAATCAAGGACTCGGTATCAGTGTCAGTATGCACATTCACATCCATTCAATCATTTTCAAATTAATTAAGGTTAGGCACGACAAAATGACATTTGAGACACACATACAACACACACAGGTATTCCCCACACTCGGAAATCATTCATAACACTCCACACACGTTATACGTGCTACTCTAATCAACCTCATATCTACATGCATGCCTGCGGATCCGACTCGAGTGATGACTTTCAGTTACAGTTTTCCCCTCTCCTGGCCCCTCGTCCTTCAGCTCTTCCCGCGTGGTACCGGCCTCCCATTGGCGTCTCGAGACTCTTCTCTAGCTCCTACAGCTACCACGAGCTCCTTCGGAATCTAGCCGAGGTCTGTAACTGGAAGTCATTCCCTCGGGGCTCTTGACCTTCCACGGGTCGCCCCACTCTTACACATGCAGCTAAATGCATTTACCAACAAGCGTCATCACACCACCGATACCTCCTTCGTAACCATTAAGTAGGAACAGATTCAATGCAACCGTTATTCGCTTTATTATTTACACCAATATGTTCAACCATCAGCAATCAAGTAATAGCATCTGACAAATCAACTAACGAGCACACATTCATATTCTCACAGTGTTAACAAAGATAGAACCATGCATATCATTCGTTATTATCAATACTAACATACTACTTCACCACCATCTAGATTACAAGCATTTACTGTTTAACCACTATAAAACACACGGAATCCAGAATCTTTAATCATGCATAGGATCCAATCATCACAAACACATGCACATACACTCAAGCAGTACATTCATCCGGTACCGTTCGTGGACCATGCATTTAACATGCAACCGCCCCCTACCTACGAAAGGGACTTCAAGAAGCTTTTCTGCTCTTCGACGTTGAATCTGACGCCCTTCTACTAATTCGTTCAGCCTTTCTCCACTCCGTCGTACTCTGCACTTGGTTCGGAGTTGGGGTGTTGTTCTTCCTCTGCTTCAACGATCGTCCTTCACCTGCCGGGGCTCTGACCTTCTTCCCGCACTGTCGTCGTGACGAACAGAAACAGGGGAAAGGAAAGAAGATGGAGACGAAGAAGAAAAAGAGAGAATGGAGTAGTGGGAGAAGTTTTTTGCACCCACGGTGATACTGAATATGCACCTATATACGCATGCGAGGGGAAGGAGTGGGATGGGAAAGCGTGAGTCGCAGTCCACTCACAGCTTCCGCCAATCACAGACAACCACATCCCATCAATTGAGTCCAATTAACTTGTCATTAACTCTCAAGCTATATTGATTATGATTAACAACTAATTCTTTACTTTACTTTCAATTTTCTTATTATTTAATTTTTATTCGGTATCTAACTTCAAAACTGGGATGTTACATTTAAAACCACCCCACCTGTTTTCCATAATAATGTCTTCTACCAATAACCCACATACATAAACCACTCTCCCAACACCTAAAACTCATAACTAAAGCTTCAAGCTCTTGAAAAATGGCAAGAAGCTTACCTCAAGAGAAGAAAAGAGATAGTTCCCAAGAGAAGGAGAGGGCCACATGAAAATGGAAGACAAGAGGGAGAAGGGTTCCAACCACAAGCTTCTTCTTCAAGCTTCCAAGAAAATGAAAATGGTGGGAGGAGATGGGTTCAATGTTTTGCTTAGTTTTAGAAGAGGAAGGTAAAGAGGAAATAAAGAAAAAGAAGAAGAAAGTGTGTATTGCCAAAGGGACCAGAAAAACTAAAGTGAATTAGAGAGGAGAAATAAGGTTTGTGATTTAATTTTAATCCCTCTTATTAAAATTTACCGCTTTACAACAAACAGGATCTCTGTTTGGGCTCAATACGCTATCTAAAAATTATTCCGAATATATATTCGGACTCCCAATAATATTCTTAATAGCCCTGACCAATAGCACCTCAATTGGAGATACTTGGTCCGACACCCATATTTTAATCGGGTTTAATTTCAGCTCTTGAAGCCTCAAGAAATTATGAATAATTCTCAAAGATCTTAATTTACTTATTTTCAATATTTTGGGACATTAATTAGCTCACATATAATTATTCAATATTTATTCCTCTTATTTAATCATTTATTTCAAAAGGAATTGCATTTGATCTCTAATTATGAGGTCTGAAAGGTGATAAGTTTTAAACTTCTAGTCTCTTGGCTTCTTTAATTCAGACACTGTTTGATGTTTTTAAGATTCCTTGTCTCCATCTTCAGTTGGCTTAGATTGAGCAGGGTCTGATTTTTATTGATCCTGTTCAGCTTCTTGCTATTGTACACCTGCATCATCAAGGTCTAGATCTGCTAGTCTACTGTCAGTCTCTTAAAGATCATTAAATCCTACATGCATTGATTCCTCAATGATCTAAGTTCTTGTATTAAAAACTCTGTAGGATTTTGATATGGTTGAGTATCCCAGAAATATTCCTTTGCCACACTTAAAATTAATTTTTCCAAGATGATCCCTTGTGTTAAGGACATAACAGGTATAACCAAAAGAATGAAAATATAAGATGTTGGGTCTCATTCCTTTCCACAATTCATAAGTAGTCTTATTCAATATTGGTTTGATAAGGATTCTATATTGAATATAACAAGAAGTACCCACAGTCTCTGCCTAGAAATATTTTGGAAGATTATTTTCACAAAGCATTGTTCTGGCTATTTCTTGTAGAGACCTATTTTTCCTTTCCACAACACTATTATGTTGGGGTGTTCTCGGAGAAGAAAAATTGTATAACCAGACTCATTGTAAAATCTTTCAAAAATTTCATTTTCAAATTCTCTGTCATGATCACTTCTTATTGTACCAATACATAATCCTTTCTCACTCTGTATTTTCTTACAAAAAAATCTTAAATACTTTCACAGAGTCATTCTTGTATAATCATCAATAATAACAAATCTATACTTCTTTCCTGCCAAACTCTGCACCTGAGATGGGCTAAAACAAATCTAAATGTAATAGTTCCAAAGGTCTGGCAGTGGAAACGACATTTTTATTTTCAAAAGAGGTTTTATGTTGTTTCCCTCTTTAGCATGCTTCACAAGGCAGGGAGCTATTGAAAGAGATTTTTGGCAGTCCCTTAACAAGGTCTTTTTTGTGAAGTTTTGAAATATGCTTTAAACTCACATGCCGAAGCCTTTTATGTCAGATCTATCTTTCTTTAGAGTTTGAAAACAAACATGTTACATTTTAATCATTCAGTTTATTTAAGTCAACCTTGTACAATTTGTGATGTCTATTTGCAATGAAGAGTGTGGATCCATCATGGTTGATGATAGTATACTTTTCTTTATCAAAAGAGACCTTGTACCCACTGACATAAAATTGACTAATGCTCAGTAGGTTATGTCTCAGATCTTCAACCAAAAAGACATTTTCAATGATAGGTAAAGGAATTTTACCCACTCTACCAGGTTTTATGATTCTGTCAGTCTAGTTTCCTCCAAAGGTAACTGTTCCACCTTTAAACTGCTCTAGGTCTAGGAACATAGACCTTTTTCCTGTCATATGATATGAGCATCAACTGTCTAGATACAAGTGCAAAGGCTTTATCCTTATCTTAAGCACATATGCAATTGGAATAATCAATGCTTTTAGTACTGCAATTTTCTTGGGTCCTACATTGTTAGCAGTTTTTTCATTTCTCCTTTTTCTTTTTTTGCAATCATTTATTACATGACTATGTTTTTTACAGTAATTACATTTGACATGCTTTTGTTTCCTTGAAACAAATGAGGGAGAAATCATGTTTCTCTATATAGCCCAGACCTGGTTTGCTTATGGTCACCATGTGATTTTTCTAAAAGCTTTTCAGATTTTTAGTGTCATTGACAAACTTGCTCAGGTTTGAAGTAAGTGAACTTACTTGCTTTTATAGCTTAATGATTTCATCACTTTGAGAGTTGTAGCAAGCTTTAGTGTTTTCAAAATTTATTTTCAAAACAACATGTTCTTTTTTGAGGTTGCTTAACTCTTCTAGGTGCATCTTTTCATTTTCTTCCATATTTTCTAAATGTTTTTATCAAAAACTCCTTCTTTTATTTTTGAAATTTGATTTTCAAAATCAATAACCATGTTAATTGAACAATATATTATAATTTTGTTTTAGTTCAGAATAGCTTACATCCTCAGATTCAGAGTCACTTGAGCTTGCTTCAGAGTCTGGTTCTTTATTTATCATGAGACAAATTTAAGCAGATTCCATCTCTTCATCAGACTCTTTAGAGCTGGATGATCCTTCATCATCCCATGTAATCAACCCTTTTTGTTTCTTGGGGAATTTTCTCTTTTCTCTTATGTCCTTTTTGTCTTTATTTAGGAGAAGACATTCTACTTTCATGTGTGCTGGTTTCTTGCAGTTAAAACATTCTAATACAGACTTGTTAGTTTTAAACTTAAATTGACTTTTACCTTTATGGTCCTTCTTCTGAAATTTCTCAAGTCTAAACTTCTTCTTTTTCAATAGCTTGTGAAATCTCTTAGTCACAAGAGCTAATTCCTTATCTGTATCAGCACCTGGCTCATCAGAGTTTAGTTCTGAGCTTATGGGATCTTCAACTTTCAATGCCTTTGTCTTCTTGCCTAATTCATTAGACTTCAAGGCAATGCTTTTAGAGGATGAAGACTTGCTGACTTCCTTCTGTTTCAACTTCAATTCATGCACTCTTAGTACTCTAAGAAGTTCATCCAAAAAGTGAGCATTTGGCATCAAACCTCTCTGGTAGACTCCCAAGAAGCTTCATACTAATGTCTTTAGTGGAAGGTGTAGTTCCAAGTGCCTTGAGCTCATTTAACAGGGTCTGGAATCTCCCAAACATCTAATCTACAGTCTCATGATCTTCCATCTTGAAAGTATCATATTGTTTGGTTAACAGTATCTTCTCAAATCTTTTAACATTGAAGGTTCCTTCATAGTTACGTTGAAGAGTGTCCCAGACTTCTTTAGCTGATTTATAGCTAAACACCTTTATTGTACTCTAATTTGCTAAGAGCACAAGTAAGCAAGAATGTGGCCTTGGCATTTATCTCCATTTTGCTTACTTCCACTGAGCTTTATTCATCATCAGATTTGAGCTTTCCATCTTCATCAACAGGGGCTGCATAATCACTATTTATGATAACTTCCTATAAACTGTACTAGGTGGATTTTATGAACATCTCCATTCTATCCTTCTAGTATGGGTAGTCTTCTCTAAAGAAAGCTTGTGGCCTATTGATAGATGAGCCTTCTACAATCAACTAATTACTCTGAGAAGCTGCCATAGATCTTGTTCCTTTTCACTCCAGGAAGTGATCAACCCAAAGGACAAGCTTTGATACCAATTGATGGTTCAGAGTCAGACTTAGAAGGGAGGTTGAATAAGTCTTTGACCCTTTTGCGGAAAAAATGAACCTTTAAAGTGCAAGTAATTAGACGTTTATAAAACAGAATTACAAGAAGGAACGAAAGGAGAAGAGGTAACATCAAGAGTTTATACGGGTTCACTTCTAACAAAGAAGTTACATCAAGTCTCTTCTAACTTGAAGGATTTCCATTATTGTAAAATCTCTTTTACAACAACATCCCCAGACTAGTGCCACAAGTATTCTTGAATCCAACCACTCTTGGCTTAAACTTAAGTATTCTTTCAACAAGCCACTCTTGGCTCAACAATCCAAGTATTCTTTCAAAAGCCTATTTAGGCCATACTATTTCCCAATGAAACTAAAGGCTAGTAGCACACTAGACTTTTACACAATAATTGATTTTAATGAAAGTGTGTAAGGTATCTTATAGAACCTAGTGTATAAAGGATATACAATAAGGAATGAATACACTAAGTTAAGAAAGACAAGAGACCAAGGTTTAATAGAAGCAGAACAACAAAGAATGCCTTTGTCTTTAAAGAACTAAGAAGAGATTAAAGGGAGTTTAATCATAAGGACTAAGTATTCTTGATAGGCTTCTTTTCTTGATAAGAACATAAGCAAGGAAGATCCCATCACAACCCTAGACAAGAGTCTGGAGCTTTACAGAGGACCCTTGACAAGGGCAAGGACAAAAAAGGTCAAAATCACCACCCAACAAACCCAAGCTACCTTCCTGACTACTCTACATGGGCCTAAGCCCAAGGAGGGCCGTTTGAAGATCTATTCATACTTTTCATGTAACATTTGTAAAATATAGGTTTTTAAATGTATTTTAGGGCTTCACATATTTTTAGAGATAGGATTTGGGCCTTGCATGGTCATTGGGCCATTATTTTGGGCTTGTAATTTCTATTTAGGCTTGTATTTAGGGCATACTTTTCTTATTTTGAGTAATTGGGCCTAGGAAAATGTTAGAAGCCCAATACTCTATGCCTTAGCCTAACTCTCTAATGGGCTATATAAGGGCATGCTCACTATGTAATCTACACCTTGAATTTTGAATAAATTACACATTTTTGAGAAGTGAGTGCATACTTCCCATTCTTAGGCTAGAATTCCTTTTAGCCTCTTTCAAACTCTGATCCCTAGGTTTCTATCTCTAGAGTGGCGAGTAGGAGGACTTATTCTTCATAGGTGGCATCCCCAAAATCCCTTTAATCTATCCAAATCATCCATTCCACCCTTCCGTCACTATTTCCATCCTCCATGTTTCCGAATTTATTCCTTGGTCTTAAGGCAATCTTCATCTAAGGTTGAAGAAAGATAGCTAGATCCATCCGTCTTGGCCTACAAGATTGAAGATTAGGCTATGTCATGTGGTATCAAATGTCTAAGGTGTCATCTTTCTTCTTTTGATTTTTTCTTCTTTGATTTTGTGTATTTTTTGTTGAGTTTTTTCAAATTTCAGATTTTGTTATGTCATTTTACTCTAGTTTTTTAGTCTTGCACCATTGAAATTTCAACTTTATCCTTGTTCAAATGCCATGATAAATGCATGTAAATTCTAGAGACAAAACTAGGTGTATGGTGCATAATTAGAGCTTGTCTTAATTTTAAGTTTTTCATTGATTTTGTGATAGATGTGTTGAATTCTTGTGCCATTAATAGACATCTTTTTAGTGGCCCAAGCTCCAATTTATTATGTTTGATCATCTCATTCTTAAGTGATCTAATCTTGTGATCATATTAGGATTGTATAGATTTTCAATTCTTTAGAAATTTTTCTAGGATTAATTTTGTTTTGTTCAGCACTATAGGAATTTTATATTCTATGGCATATTGAAATTACAGTGTCCAGTTTTGTTTTTCGTGTTACGCGGAAATATTAATTGTCTATACTGTTACCCTCCGTTTCTTTAATACCCGAGGAAGCAAAGGCATAAAAAGTGATAAGCAATTCAAGTCAATTTTGTCATATTGTGCTCGTTGATTTGGCGTGATCATTGGTCAATTTGGCAATTTCTTCTTTCAATTCTGCAGATTCCAAGAAACGGTATATGCATACTTTTCTTTCCCATTTGCTGTGCCTTTTTTTAGCGAATTGCTACACAATGAATTCTGAAATTTGGTCAATCAATTCTTTTGGCTGTATTAGCAATTTCTGTGCCTTTCAATTTGATATCTTTTTGGTCAATTGTTCAATTTCTTTCATACAATAGTGCAATTGATTTTGGGTCAATCAGTTTTGAATTTGAAAATTTCAAAATCTTGGTCCACAACTATTGTGAAATTTCCTTTGATCTTGACGCGAATTCACGTAAGTGTGCAGTACATTTTTTTTCAAATATTTATGATTGGTCAACAACTTGCACGTAAGGTCTGAATTGATTTTAGTCATCTCATTACAATCCTTTTTCTTAATGTCTGGTACAATTTGTTATTTTTTCGGGTCTAATTTTGAAAGCCATCTTTCAGTTTCGCCAATTCAAGAAATTGTACATGCCTATCTCAATTACTGTGCAATTGCTATTGAAATTCGTCATTTAGTTCTCGCTTATTAGTTAATTACTGTGCGTTGAAAATTGGGAATCCTGTTTCTTTGGTCATTGACATTTAGAAATCTTGGTCAATTTCTGTACAATTTCTATTCAATTGCATTAAATTGAGTATACACTGTTTCAATTTTGACATTAGAAATTGCAATTTCTTTGGTCATTCAATTACTCGTGTCAATGGCATTGTGTTAAAGCGGTGGTCATTCGTGTAGTATTGTGATCATTTGAATCTCGAAAATTCCAATTGGTCAATTTTTCAGTAAGCATTGAAAATTTTTAATTGGTCAATTATTCATTTGTTATTTCATTCAATTGCAAAAAGATTGGTCAATTGTTTAACTGTTTAATTGTTCAATTGCATCCAAATTGTATTACACACTGATTTGAAAAATTGTGTAGCCGTGTGCGTGTTGAAGTTGCAAGTGGAAAAATTGGCCATTTTGTTCTGTTTTCGTGCCACCGTCTAGCTGAATCTTGAAAGACAGAAGCATAGTTAAAGAAAAGGGCCGAATAGCAAATTAAAAGCAAAAGCAGTAACGTTGGAAATCAGAATTTTTGAGCATGGATTTGTGAATCTTTGATTGAAATTTCAGCCAAGTTTACTACTTGACCAACATTTGTCTCCAAAAATCAAAAGTTGTACTAAAACTTTGCTTATTCAATTTTGTTTTTGCATTCTAGATATTTTTAATTCTTGTTGCATTTAATTTTTAGTTTGTCAAGTATTGTTTGTTGTGTAATATCTTGTCTACTCTATAATTGTAGAGTAAAATCTTCATTCAATTTTACCATTTTATTACTTTTAGGGTTTTCTCTCTTAAACTTTAACTCCACTTTGTGTGCCTTTTTAAATTTTACCTTTTATTTTCTTGTCATTTTTCTCTACTCTAAGTTTTGTCTAAAGTTTCTTTTCCTTTAAATTTCCTTTGGATATGGCTTGCTAACATTCCTAGGGTAGCATATTTTCAAAAATAGGAGGTGGGTGTGGAAATTGAAGAAAGTGAAAAAGGTTTAAAGGTTTAGGAGTGGAAGTGAGTGAAACACTAAAAGTGAGAGGAGTGATTTGGTTTTGAATTTGACATTTCTAATAATTGCTTTAAGTTTGTTCATTGTGTAACAAAATTGGTGGAGAAGGACTTGAAGTACAAGCTTGAAAACCTTGTAAGGAAGAAAGCAAAGCCTTGTACAATAAAAAAAATCAAACAATTTGAATTTTCATTGTATTTCAATTTTAGTCCTTGTATTTTTGGACTTTTTACTTACTAGCAAAGGACTTTGGACTCTTAAAATTTTTTGAATTTTCTTAGTTAAGCTTAGGTTATAATTTTAGCCATACATTGCATATCCATCTAGTTGTTGCATTTTACCTAATTGCTAGGGTTTGTTAATTGTCTTAACAAAATTAGTTAATTGGTTAGGTTGCTTTACTTTCTTAACTAAAATTGGTTAATTTTGTTAATTTGGTTAAGGTTGTTAGAACTAGAAGTAGTTAATTGTTAGTAGTTATAACTAGAATTTATTATTTGTTAGGGTTAGTTTTAACTACTTAGGTTGGTTTTAACTGATAAAACCTACATAACTAAAATTAGTTAATAGGTTATTAATTAGTTGTCACCTAACTAGTAAAATCCCTACACATAACTAATTGTAGTTATAAACCTAGGACTATAGTAATTGGTTTCATAAATCTTAGACAACTAGTCCTATAACCTTGTAAGACATCCTAGTTAGACAACCCAGTTCCCAAGCCTTAGATAGATAACTTAGTCCAACATCTTAGGATTTTTCCTTGCATCATAGTTTTCATTTTGCATTTTATTTTTCATTTTGCATACATTCTCGACTAGTATCCCTTTTCTACTTTTCTTGTCTATTTTTATGAATTTCAAAATGTTGTCTAGTGATAGAGATCGCATGTCACCGCTTAGGTTAATCATGGGAAATTTAAATAAAATCAACACTAGGTTAGATAACCTAGAAAATAGAAATGATCAAACTAGGCAAAGAAACAAGGATAGAAATCATAGACACAATAGACATTAGGAGAGTGAAAGTGAGGATGAACAAAGGTCAAGGAGACATCAGAAAAGGGATGATGTAGGATTAAGAGAAACAAAGTTAGAGATCCCACCATTCCATGGGAAGAGTGATGTTGAGACTTACTTGGAGTAGAAGATGAGAGTTAAACAACTTTTCAACTCCCAACAAATAAAATATAAGAAAAAGGTTAAAATTGCAACTCTTAGTTTTCAAAATTATGCTTTGGTGTGGTGGATTCAAATTTGTAAGGAGCGTAGAAAAGATAACTTTCCTCAAATAGAAGATTGGTTAGATTTCAAAGCCCTCCTTAGAAAAAGATATGTTCTAAATTACTATAGAGGATAACTATTAGCTAAGCTTAATAGGCTCCCTCAAGGTTCTAAGTCTATGAAAGATCACTATAAGGCCTTAGAAATAGCCATGATTAGGGCAAACTTAGAAGAAGATGAAGAAACCCTAATGCATAGTTTCTTGCATGGTCTTAATAGGAACATTAAAAATAGGATAGAACTATTGCCTTATGTAGACATAGAAGAATTACTCTACCCATGCACCAAGGTAGAAAGCTAACTTAGTGAGAGAAACTTCTATAATAAAAAGGATTACCAACCATTTAGGCCTAAGTGGAAAGGCAAGGAGAATTCTGACCTACAAAAAAATAATAAGTTTGAAAGAAAACCTAGGGAGAAGGGAGTGGGCGCTTCTTCTCCATTTGTTAAAAGTGAGTTGCATAAATAGGGTAAAGTATATAGGACTAACAAAGATAAGTATGATTTCTCATCTAAACCTTTTTCTTCTTCCAAATCCTTTGCCAAAAAATGTTTTAAATGCTTAGACAAAGGTCATTTTGCTTCAGATTGTCCTACTAAGAAAACCATGATTTTGAAAAATAATGGGAACTACTCGAGTCAATTAGAGTCTGATTCTGATGTTCACTCCACAAGTGATGACTCTAGTAGTGACTCAAGTGACAGTGAGCATATTTTGGAGATGATGGAGAACTTTATAGGATTCAAAGGTTACTTGGAAGCCATGTAAAGGTTCATGATAGTACACAAAGAGAGAACATTGTTTATACAAGATGTTACATAAATGAAAAATTATATTCTCTCATTGTGGATAGTGGAAGTTGTGCCAATGTTGCTAGTCAAAGGCTAGTGCATAAAATTGGCTTAAACCTAATAGATCACCCTAGACTATATAAGCTTCATGGTTGAATGAGAAAGGTGAGATGTTAGTTAATAAGTAAGTCTTGATAGCCTTCACCATAGGATCCTATAAAGATGAGGTTAAATATGATGTAGTTCCTATGAAAGCAACCCACATACTTCTAGGTAAACCTTAGCAGTTTGATAGGAAGGTTACCTATGAGGGGTTCTCTAACACCCTCACTTTCAAACACCATGATAAGAAAATTGTTTTACATCCCTTGACTCTTTAGTAGGTCTTATACGATCAGTTTTAAATGAAGTTGAAAAAGGATAGAGAAGTAGGTTTTAGTTTTTCTCATGAAAAAGAAAAATCTAGAAAAACCAAAAAAGATAATAAAGGAAAAAGAGTTATCATCCATGATGACAAGTCTAGTCTCTTGGCTACCAAACATGATGTGAAGCAAGCCCTGCTTCTTCATAAACTCTTGTATGTCATGTACCCTATAGACACTCCTAGCACGTCTGTGTGTCAAGTAGGTTCTTCCCCTTCTAGTTTACCTATAGGAGTTCAAAATATCTTAGAAGAATTTAGGGACATTTTTTCTTAAGGACATACCCAATGGATTACCACCTATTAGAGACATTGAGCATTAAATAGATTTAATCCCAGGATCTAGCTTACCTAATATGCCCGCATATAGATGTAATCCTAAAGAAAGCCTTGAGTTGGAAAAACAAGTGAACAAACTATTATCTAAGGGATGGATAAGGGGGAGCTTAAGTCCTTGTTCCTTACCTGTTTTACTTGTTCCTAAAAAGGATGATTCATAGAGAATATGCACAAATTGTAGAGCCATTAATAATATTACCATCAAGTATAAGCATCCTATACCTAGACTTGATGATATGTTTGATGAATTAAGTGGCTCCACCATATTCTCCAAGGTTAACCTTAAAAATGGATATCACCAAATAAGAATTAAAGAGGGTGATGAGTGGGAAGTTGCTTTTAAGACCAAACATAGACTGTATGAGTGGCTAGTTATGCCTTTTGGCTTGACTAATGCACCAAGCACTTTTATGAGATTAATGAACCATGTTTTGAGAGAATTTATATGACACTTTGTTGTGGTATACTTTGATGATATTTTAATCTACTCTAAGACCATGACCTCTCACTTTAAACATCTTAGACAAGTTATGCTTACCTTGAGAACAAACCAACTTTATGCAAACTTTGAAAAATGTTCTTTTGGCATGGATAATGTTGTCTTTCTTGGATTT
The DNA here is from genome assembly GCA_037962975.1 of Clitoria ternatea. Lineage (NCBI taxonomy): Eukaryota > Viridiplantae > Streptophyta > Magnoliopsida > Fabales > Fabaceae > Clitoria > Clitoria ternatea. Next base: position 180,157,743 of record CM075672.1, read on the forward strand.
GTAGTAACTTCTAAAAGGGTAGAAGTTGACCATAATAAGGTCAAAGCTATACAAGACTGGCCAACACCTAAAAATGTTAATGAAATTAGAAGTTTTCATGGTTTGGCATCCTTCTACAGAAGGTTTATTAGGGATTTTTCTACCTTGGCCTCACCACTCAATGAGTTGGTTAAGAAAATGCTCCTTCTATTTAGGGTCCAAGGTAAGAAAAAGCTTTTCAAGACCTTAAGGATATTTTTCACGACTGGGATCGCGGCGGGAAGGCCGACCCTCAAAAATATTAAAAACGTGTTTCGAAATCCTTTCGAAAAAAAACAGGGAGTCGCCACCAATATTTTTTTAAGGATAAAATACCGGGAAAACTTTTCGTTAAAGCACTAGTTATGAAAGTAAAATTCTAAGTTTGAGAGTCGAATTACAGGTGAGGAAGGTATTAGCACCTCACAACTGTCCGTTATAAAACGGTTACCTCAAGATGATAGCGCATTATAATTAGCCCAAAAGTTATTTTAACTTCTTCAGAAAAGAAACGTACGAAATGACAAAGCATACAAAAAATAAACAAAAAAAAATAGACACTGAATTTTTTAAACATGAGATTAACGGGACGTCTCATCCAAATTAACCTCGCTCCTCCTTTTTTTTAAAAAAGATATTATTTAAAAAACATGAGATTAACAGGACGTCTCGTCCAAATTAACCTCGCTCCTTCTTTTAAAGAAATACTACAAAAATGTGAGATTAACAAGACGTCTCGTCTAAATTAACCTCGCTTCTCCTTTTTTAAAGAGATATTAAAAAAATGAGATTAACAGGACGTCTCGTCCAAATTAACCTCGCTCCTCCTTTTAGTAATAAGACAAAAGTGGAAACTCCAAAAAATTTAAATAAAGAAAAATAGGCCCGACAGAAACTGTTTCCCGCTCCTACGTATTCTCGAGCTTTCGAGAAATCAGGGTCACGTAGTTCTTTGTTGTTATTACTAGTTATAAAGCAAAATAAAGGAAATTTAACGGAATAAACTTAAAGAAGAGAACAGGTTCAACAAAATTACAAATCCGGTAGAAGAATAAACAATAAAAAAACAAAAGAAAAGAGACAAAACAAAACCAGTATGGTGTAGACTTAGGAGGAACCGGACTGCAGATTGGAGCCAGTGTGGAATAAACCGAAGTACAGTGTAGAGCCGGAGTAAGACTCAATGGCGAAAATGTATTTTGATGGAGAAACGGTGTAGGATTCAGTGGTGTTAGGAGCAGTATAGGGTCTGGATGAAATTTAGAGTAACAAGGAGGTTCTGAAGTCCATCAAACAGGAACAAGACTGGTGCTTCTGTTTCAAAGAAAACAAGAGAATGTGGGTTGGGGACAGGTTTCTTTACTTCAGATTTAGGACAACGGAGTAGATTTTTTTTTCAGGGGTCTTTGGATTCCAAAATGCTAGGATCCCCCTTACGCCTCTTCAGCTGAGGCATTTATAGAGATCCAAGAACAGCTCAAAGCCAGCCTAGCCACCAACAACAGCGGCTGATGAGTAATTTTTTATTATTTTCATTTTTGTCTGTTGTCAGCCCCCCCAGGATTCAAGGATCAACTTGGATGGTGCGATTCCACTTGGACAACTCAAGCTTCTATTAGATCCATGTATGTAGTGGAGAGACAGCCTGATCATTGACAATTATGGGGAATGGCGGCTGATGAGTAATTTTTATTATTTTCATTTTTGTTTGTTATCAGCCGCCCCCAGGATTCGGGGATCAACTTGGATGGTGCGATTCCAAGTCAACATGGGCAATCGGACTCCTCAAATGGTGTCACATGGGTCCATTAAGTTCATGAAAGCGCCTTCAACGTCAGATAAGAGAGGACACCAGTCTCACTTGAATGGTCTCAGGAATGATGTCTCTTCCATTGGCTCAGATTGGTATTCCTCAGACCTAGGCCGGTGTTCTTCTTATGGCCTGGATTGCTGTCTCAGTCAGTATCCATTCTCGGTGGAAATTGGTCTGATCAAAACAGGTGTTTACAGATACAAAAAGTCCGAATGTAAAAATCGATCCTTTGACACTCGGTGTGAAGGCTGGAATTCACTCAAGTGACACCAGATCCCTTTTTCAGATTGCTTCACTCGGAGATGTTTAGTCCGGAAATGTCTGCTTGAAAGACTCATTTAGTCATAGCCTTCCTTCTAAAGTGACCCACTCGGAAATTGCTCATTCAGATATATCTGCCTAAAAAGTGTTCCTTTCGAAGTCCGACTCATTCAGGAATATCTCTTTCCGAGAAGTATTCATCAGAGCCTCTTCGTTCAGAATCGCTTCACTTGGAGATGATTCGCTCGGAAGTGTTTCTACTTGAAGCACTCATTTAAAGTCAGCCTTTCTTCCCTCAAATATGACCCACTCAGAAATGTGTTACTCGGAGACACCTTACTCAGAAATATCTCTTTCGGATATATCTCCAGCCGAAAAAGCTCCTTCGAAGTCAGAACCATTGATTCACTCGGGAATTCTTTATCAAATTCTTTCTTCACTCGGAAGCACATCTCTCGGAAGTGACCCACTCGAAAATGCCTCACTCGGAGACACCCCACTTGGAATTATATAACTTGGAAGTGTCTCTGCCCGAAAAGTGCTCCTTCGAAGTTCAGAGCCCTTCTTGTTCAGAATCAATTCACTCAGGAATTATCCACTTGGAAATATCTGTACCCAAGAAATACTCAATTGAAGTTAAAGCCTTTCTTCGCTCGGAAGTAATTCCCTTGAAAAATGACCCGCTCAGAAATATCTCACTCAGAGACACCTTACTTCGGATATATCTACCCGAAAAGTACTCATTCATAGTCAGAGCCTTTCTTTGCTCGAAAGTAATTCCCTTGAAACGACCCACTCGAAAATGCCTCACTCGGAGACACCTCACTCGGAAGTATGGAACTTGGAAGTGTCTGCCCGAAAAGTGCTCCTTCGAAGTTCAGAGCCCTTTCCATTCAGAATCAACTCACTCGGGGACTATCCACTCGGAAACATCTCAGCCTAGAAAAAACACTCATCCAAAGTCACTCATTTTTTATTCAGAATAGATTCAATTAGGAATTCTTCACTCGGATGTATCTCCGCCCGAGAGGTACTCATTCGAAGTCAGACATTTTTCATTCAGAATGGCTTCAATCGAGAATTCTCCACTTGGATGTATCTCCGCCCGAGAGGTACTCATTCAATGTCAGCCATTTTTCATTCAGAATGGATTTAATCGGGAATTCTCCACTCGGATGTATCTCCGCCCGAGAGGTACTCATTCGAAGTCAGCCATTTTTCATTCAGAATGGCTTTAATCGGGAATTCTCCACTCGGATGATCTCCGCCCGAGAGGTACTCATTCGAAGTCAGCCATTTTTCGCTTGGAAGTACTTCCTTCGGTGGTGACCCACTCAGAAATATCTCACTCAGAGACATCCCACTCGGTAATTCTTCTCTCGGAAATATCTCTGCCCGAGAAGGACTCATTCAAAGTCAGAGCCTTTCTTCACTCGGAAGTACTTCCCTCGATGGTGACCCACTCGGAAATATCTCACTCAGAGACATCCCACTCGGTAATTCTTCTTTTGGAAATATCTCTGCCCGAGAAGTCAGACTCAAGTATTCTTCTCTGATCCCCAATTTGGGTAATAGATGTCTGGTGCTTTTTAATTAAAAATTTCCACTGATCCTTGATTTAGGTAACGGATGCTTTTGATGCTTTTGACCTTGTAGTGCACCCATGTCTCATGCAACGCTATCTCTACTTTCTCATAGCGCTGTTTCCAACTTGGCACACTTAAGCGCGCAACTTTCACTCTCAAGCGTGAGGAGGTCTCGCTTAAGCGAGAGGCCCCTAATGCTCTTTAATTTTTCTTAATTCACGCTTAAGCTTACGCTTTGGGCTGGACCAAAAGAGGTGTTCACAGATGCCCCGCTTTACTTCTTTTCCATGAGAAAAACATGAAGTCTCTTCTTATTTTTGAAGTGGAAAGGAAGTAAAGACGTGAACACCATTGTCAAAGTCATGCAGACTCCAATAACCAGGAGAGCCAGTATTGTTCCATTGAAAAAAACCAATAGTAGTGCCAATTTCTGTGACTTGAAGAATGAAGCAAGGCGTCAACTTTGATGGCTTTGGCGATCTGATAAGGAGGGAAACCTAGGAATTGACACTTGAAGCTCTTGCTCTTTCTCTTTTTCTTTTTTTTTGTTTTTTTGTGTTTTTTTTGTTTTTTTATTTTTTTTGTTTTTTTGTTTGTTTATTTTTGTTTTGTTTTTGTTTTTTTTGTTTTTTTGTTTGTTTTTGTTTTTTTTTAGTAAAAGAATTGGGGCGGTGCACTAGTTTCAGCAGGAAGTGGTTAACTGAAAATTATCCTTTTGGATGACAGGAAGCGAAAGGATTGTCTTTCAGTTAACAGGAGGTGAGAGGATTGGGGGTTATTTCCTAAGTTGGCAGGAATTTGAAGGATTGAGATTGATCCTTGGTTGACTGGAACTAAAAGGATTGGGGTTGACCCTCGGTTGACTGGAAAGTAAAAGGTGGGGTTGACCCTCGGTTGACAGGAAAGTAAAGATGGGATTGACCCTTCGATTGACAGGAAAGTAAAAGATTGGGGTTGACCCTCGGTTGACAGGAAAGTAAAAGGTTAGGGTTGACCCTCGGTTGACTGGAAAGTAAAAGGTTAGGGTTGACCCTCGGTTGACTAGAAAGTAAAAGGTAGGGTTGACCCTCGGTTGACAGGAGAATAAAAGGTTGGGGTTGACCCTCAGTTGACCGGAAAGTAAAAGGTGGGGTTGGCCCTTAGTTGATAGGAGAATAAAAGGTGGGGTGTTGCCCCTTGATTGACAGGAAAGTAAAAGATTGGGGTTGACCCTTGGTTGACAGGAAAATAAAAGGTCGGGGTTGGGTTGATTGGAAAGTAAAAGGTGGGGTTGACCCTCGGTAGGTTGGAAAGTAAAAGGTTGGGGTTGACCCTCAGTTGACTGGAAAGTAAAAGGTGGGGTTGACCCTCGGTTGACAAGAGAATAAAAGGTGGGGTGTTGCCCCTTGATTGATAGGAAAGTAAAAGATTGGGGTTGACCCTTGGTTGACAGGAAAATAAAAGGTTGAGGTTGACCCTCGGTTGACTGGAAAGTAAAAGGTGGGGTTGACCTTCGGTAGGCTGGAAATAAAGGGTGTCTTTGTTCGGCGACTGAAAGGTAAAGGGTGCCTTTGTTCGGCGACTGGAAGGTAAAGGGTGCCTTTGTTCAGCGACTGGAAAGTAAAGGATGCCTTTGTTCGGCGACTGGAAAGTAAAGGGTGCCTTGTTAGGCGACTGGAAAGGAGTGTCAGTTTTCTTTTTGGAAAGAAACTTGAAAGACAACGACTTTGGCAATTTATGAAAAGAAACTTAAAAGACGCCGGCTTCGGTGATCTATTAAAAGTAACTTGAGAGAATCCAGCTTTGGCGATTGAGAAGAAAACCCTGAAAGGTGCCAGCTTTGGTGAATGAGGAAGAGTCTTCTTAAAGTGCCAGCTTTGGTGATTGAGGAAGAAACTTTGAGAAGTGCCAACTTTGGCAACTACAGTCCCCATAGGAAGAGAATTTGATAAACGCCAGTTTTGGCGCTTACGGTTCCACTGGGGAAGAGAACTTGAGAAGTGCCGATATTTGACCCATTGTCTGCTACAATAACCTACAAAAGAAGAAAAAAAAAGAAGTAGTGTAAAGATAAAATTGAAAAATCGGGTAAATTCCATGAAACCGCGACCCTTGAGATGACTCATGGGCGAAGCAGAACAAACGAGGCAACCATAGACTTAGAGCGCGTGCCTGGCCAAGTCTCTGTGATGATTGTCCACGAAGAGGTCGAGTGGTAGGAGCATCTTGTCCCTCACGACTTTAAACGTTTACCATTCTTCCATTTATTTTATTAAAACACATGTTTTTTCATATCAACGAAATTCATAACACGTATCGAAAAGGGTGAATTTTATTCATGCATGTTAAACAAGCACAGAGAAAGGAGAACAAGGAAAGTGAATGAAATGAAGGAGGTCACATAGAATAGGTCAAGAACAGGTGAATCAGGGAGGGTTCATGGACCCTCCAGTGATTCTTTGAGACTAGCGAGAATCTTAATCCCCCAACACGACTTCATATTCACCCTTCGACCTTGCTTTTGAGAAGGTGAGTTCGACGATGATTCCTATGCCTCAGTTTGGACTTGCACTTCTCGAGTCGGAGGTCTGAGTCATATCACCAGAAATTTGACCCTAACTTTTGCCTGAGCCGCCCTTTCAGGTTTTCGACTCACCGGGTCGCTCTAACTTTTGCCTAGGTCGCCCTTTCGGGTTTTCAACCTAGCGAGCATTATTTTTTACTTTTTTTTCTTTTCCCTGTTTTTCTTTTGTTCCTCACATACCCCTTTTAAGCGTAGTACTTCTTCACCGCGCCTGTATTTATAGGCATTGGCAAGTCCTCACCGTTCATGCTAGTTAGAATCAGGGCTCCTCCAGAGAAAGCCCTCTTCACGACATATGGCCCTTCATAGTTAGGAGTCCATTTGCCTTGGCTGTCTTTCTGAATTGGCAAAATCTTTTTGAGAACCAAGTCCCCTTCTTGGAACTGTCGAGGTTGCACCTTCTTTTTAAATGCTCGTTTCATACGCCTCTGATACAACTGACCATGACAGAGGGCGGTCAGTCTTTTACCATCGATCAGATTTAGTTGGTCATGCCGAGCTCGGACCAACTTAGCTTCTTCTAATTTTGCCTCCATCATCACTCGAAGGGAAGGGATCTCTACTTCAAAAGGCAAGACTGCTTCCATACCATAAACCAAGGAGAATGAGGTTGCCCCAGTTGAGGTTCACACCGAGGTTCGGTATCCGTGCAGTGCGAAAGGAAGCATCTCGCTCCAATCTCTGTAGGTGACTACCATCTTCTGTACTATCTTCTTGATGTTCTTGTTGGCTGCCTCCACTGCCCCATTCATCTTAGGCCGATAAGGAGAGGAATTATGATGGTGAATTTTAAAGCTTTCACAGAGTTCCTTCATCATTTTGTTGTTCAAATTTGTACTATTGTCAGTAATGATTTGACTTGGTAGGCCATATCGACATATCAGTTCTCGCTTGATGAATTTGACCACAACATTCCTTGTTACATTGGCATATGAAGCTGCTTCTACCCATTTGGTGAAATAATCGATAGCAACCAAGATGAAACGATGACCGTTCGAGGCTTTTGGCTCGATGGACCCAATGACATCCATGCCCCACATTGAGAAGGGCCATGGTGTCGACAAGACATTTAGGGATGACGGGGGTACATGAATATGGTCAGCATATATTTGACATTTGTTACACTTTCAAACATAAGCAAAGCAGTCTACTTCCATGGTCATCTAGTAATAACCGGCCCTCAAGATCTTTCTTGACATGGCATGTCCATTAGCGTGAGTCCCAAAAGATCCTTCATGAACATCCTTCATGATTTCGTTTGCCTCAACAGTATCAACACAACGAAGAAGGACAGAGTCATAGTTTCTTTTGTAAAGCACATCCCCATTTAAGAAGAAACCTATGGCGAGTCGTCTTAGGGTCTTCTTATTATTCTCTGTAGCACCTTCGGGGTATTCTTGACTCTGTACATATCTTTTGATATCGTGGTACCATGGTTTCCCATCTGACTCTTTTTCCATCATTTGACAGTATGCAGGCTCACAATGCTTCTTTATTTCGATGATAGGCATATCGTAGTCACTACTTACTTTGAACATTGAGGCAAGGGTAGCCAAGGCATCAGCCATCTGATTGTCATCCCAGAGAATGTGATGAAAAGAGATTTCGTCAAACTCTTTGATCATTTCCTTGATATGAGCATGATAAGGAATCAACTTGCTGTCCCTAGTCTCCCACTCGCCTTTCAATTGGTGGATGACCAAAGCAGAGTCCCCATAAACTTCCAACGATTTTACTTTTGCATCCAACGCTGCTTGGATCCCTAACAAGCATGCCTCATATTCAGCAATGTTATTGGTACAGTCAAAACACAATCTGGCACAAATAGGGATAAACTCCTTATCGGGTGAAATCAGGATGGCCCCAATTCCATGCCCCAATGCATTAGAAGCTCTGTCAAATCTCAAAGTCCATTTATCTTTCTAACCACCTTCCTCATTGAATAGTGCCAGGATATCTTCATCTGGGAAGTTAAACTGCATCAGATGATAATCATTGATGGGTTGGTATGCCAAGTAATCTGCTAGGGCACTTCCTCTTATGGCCTTTTGAGTGACATATATTATGTCGTACTCAGTTAATAGCACTTTCCAACGAGCGATCCTTCCGGTCAAAGCCAGTTTTTCAAAAATGTACTTGACAGGGTCCATCTTAGAAACTAGCCAAGTGATGTGACTCAACATGTATTGCCTTAGGCGCTTAGCGGCCTATGCTAACGCGCAACAAGTTCGCTCTAAAGCGGAGTACCTCATTTCACAATCAGTGAATTTCTTACTTAAATAATAGATAGCATGTTCCTTCTTTCCAGTTTTATCGTGTTGTCCCAACACACAACCCATGGATTCATTCAATACAGTCAGATACAATATAAGTGGCCTTCCTGGGGTTAGGGGCACCAAAATTGGTGGTTCTTGCAGGTACTGCTTAATATTTTCAAAAGCTGCTTAACAGTCCTCATCCCATTGCCCCGGTTGATTCTTACGGAGTAACTTGAAGATTGGTTCATAAGTCACTGTCAATTGTGAAATAAATCGGGCAATATAATTGAGCCTTCCCAAGAATCCTCGGACTTCTTTTTCTGTATGGGGAGGAGGCATCTCGAGAATCGCCTTGACTTTGTCGGGATCAACCGCTATCCCTCTTTTACTTACTATAAACCCCAACAGCTTGCCTGACCTCGCACTGAAAGTGCACTTGGCAGGGTTCAATCTGAGCCTGAACTTTCTCAACCGTTCAAAAAGCTTCCTTAGATCACTAATGTGTCCCTCATCTGTCCTAGATTTGGCAATGATGTCATCCACATAGACTTCTATCTCCTTATGCATCATATCATGGAAAAGAGTCACCATTGCTCTCTGATAAGTTGCCCCAGCATTCTTCAACCCAAAGGACATCACCTTGTAACAAAATGTGCCTCACAGAGTGATAAATATGGTTTTCTCCATATCTTCAGGTGCCATTTTAATTTGATTATACCCCGAGAAACCATCCATGAATGAAAAAATGGAATGCTGAGCTGTACTATCAACCAAAACATCGATCTGTGGTAGGGGAAAATCATCATTGGGACTAGCCTTATTCAAATCTCGGTAGTCCACACACATCCGTACTTTTCCATCCTTCTTTGGAACAGGGACAATGTTGGCTACCCACTGAGGGTATTTTGCCACAGCTAGGAACCTAGCATCGAACTGCTTCTTAACTTCCTCTTTGATCTTTAGGAGCATTTCTGGTTTCATTTGGCGTAGCTTCTGCTTTATTGGAGGGCACTCAGGTTTTAAGGGTAGTTTATGCTCGACAATGCTAGCATCGAGTCCTGGCATATCTTGATAAGACCAGGCAAAGACATCACGAAATTCCATTAACAGCTTGATTAAATCTTCTTTTTGTTCTCTGCATAGGGCAGTGTCGATCTTGACTTCCTTCTTATTCTCATTATTCCCCAAATTGATGACCTCAACTATATCTAGGTAAGGTGTAATCCCTTCATCCTCTTGCTCTAACAACCTTGTCAGCTCAGGCAGTGGCTCACAATCTTCCCCACCTTCCTCATCGGCGTAATCAACTGGGTGATCATAGTCGTGAAATGGGATTGCGACCTCACTATTCTCAAGAAAGTCATTTTTGAATCTACAATTTAGTGTGTTATGGCAAATGAAAAAACAAGGAACAAGCGAGTAAAGAGAAGTATTCAAAACAAGGATAAAGGAAACAAGAAGAGTTTTTTTTTCTTGGATTTTTGATACGCGTTTATTGATAAAGATGATAAAAACAAGTTTTTTTTTGCCATTATTACATGGAAGAGTCCTAGAGCCTTAGGTAGAGCAGAGGGACGAACAAGTACTTAAAGCATAAACAAATTACTTTGGTGAAACATTCAAAGTCATGGGGAGCTCGACAGCCTCCCAGTTATGAAGTTCTTGGCCTGGCGTACAAACAATCACAAAATCAACACTATCACAGAGACCTTATTCAATGACGGCCACTTAGTCTGGAGACATTAATCCGGTGCTCCGAAAGCTCTGGTAGAGATCACAGATAGGGACTCTCGCAGTATGAGGTTCTCTACCGGTAAGACGGACAACTCTTCTTTCCCTTTTCTCTTCCTCTACCCTTTTTTTATTGGCAGCTATGGGCCGGTATCCCAATCCAAAACCATTTCTATTCTCAAGCAGGCGTATAGGTTCCACTTCACCATTCAAAGCACGTCCTAGCCCTCTTCCACGTTTATACCCTTCACACAGCATAATCTTTGCCATCACTAAAGATGCACTCGGCATGTAAGCCTTCACTATTATGGCTCCTTCTCCCATATAGGTGGCGTTTGCTATCTCCAATGCTTGGAAAGAGGTTTCAAGGGCCTCTTCCGCTGCCTCGATGTAAGGGGTTGTCAGAGGTTTGCTGACCAGAAGGTCCTCCTCACCGGAAACAATTATCAGCTTGTTGTCAAGTATAAACTTTAGTTTTTGGTGCAGGGTAGAGGGTACTACTCCAGTAGAATGGATCCATGGCCTGCTTAATAAACAGCTGTAGGCAGGCGAGATGTCCATGACTTGAAAAAGGACCTGGAACGTACACGGCCCAACCTGTATTGGCAGCTCAATCTCGCCCATAACCTCCCTCCGAGTTCCATCGAAAGCTCGTACTACTGTGGCATTCGGCTTCATATAAGTCCCATCGAATGGTAACTTGGCCAATTTAGATTTTAGCATGACGTTGAGGGACGACCCATTGTCAATAAGTGCTTTTGCTAAGATGTAATCTTGACACTTCACAGAGATATGGAGAGCTTTGTTATGCCCTATTCCCTCTGTCAGTATTTCATCATCAGTAAAGGTCAGATAGTTGTCTGCAATAATATGTCCCACTATTCCCTGAAACTTATCAACGGGAATGTCATGACTGACATGGGCGTCATTCAAGATCTTCATCAACGTCTTTCGATGTGGCTCGGAGCTCATCAACAATGATAATAGAGAGATTTTTGCAGGAGTATGGGTCAGTTGGTCAAGCACTTAGTATTTGCTCTGCGAATAAACTTTAAGAATTCATGGGCTTCTTCATCAGTCACAGCCCTTTTGATTTCATCATCAGCTCCTTCTCTGCCCATCTTGGCTTTCCCAGTAATCTGATCCTTCTTTGGCTCTGGAGGAGCATATACTCTTCCACTCTGGGTTACACCTCCTACCCCAACAATATTTGTGACGGACGAAGGAGAAGGGTCACTCATTGCCGAGCTTGCAACAATCACATCTGTGTTGTACTTCCAAGGGACGGCCCGAGAATTTTTGAACGCAAATGGGGTAGGTGCTTGAATAGTGATGATTGGTTGTACAGAAACAGGAGCTGCTAAAGGGTTCCTACTGTAAAAATTGTCAAGGGCTTAGGGACTCGTGCCTCTGTCTGTTCCTTGACCATGTTGACCTCACCTCCATGGCGTTTACAGACCTGCACAATATGGCTGTCCATAAGGCTTTGAAGGACCTTACAGAAGTCTTGGCGTTCGGCAGTTTGCTCGCAATCATGTTCCACACTCCAGGTCCCTTTAATTAATCCCCTTTCAAGCAAAAAGGAATAAACTACCCTTAACGGCATTTTTATGTCAACAACATTCTTAACGCACTCCTCATCATTTTCCACGACGTTGACCCCTGAATTTCCATGGTTAGGTAGGGGATTTGTGGCCACATTTGGGCTGCCTTCCTTAAAGTTAATCCAGTTGGCTTTAATCAGTTCCCTTACTTTATACTTCAATGCCACACAGTTTTCAGTGGAATACCCCGGTGCTCTAGCGTGATAATCACACCGGGCGTTGAGATCATACCCCTTGAGGTAAGGGGGTTCTACTGGCTTTAAAGGGTAGGGCACCACTAAACCGTTGTGAATGAGGAGAGGCAAAAGTTTAGTGTATGTTATTGGGATGGGATCAAATTACATAGGCGTGCGGTCATTGTTAGGTTTCCTTGCATTCTGATTAGGGTTAGATGGCTGAACTATTTGTTGTGGAGGACGATATGGCATAGGTTGTGGTATAGGTGCTCTGACAATGGGTGGACGAAAATGAGGAGGATAAGAGGTTGGGTTATGGATGGCAACAGCCACATATGGATTCAGTGCATAAGAATTGAGGGCTTGAAAAACGGTGGGGGTGAATGGTCTTGGTTGGTCCTTTTTCTGATCATAAGAGACAAAGTTGGTCTCCCCGTCTCTTCTTCTGCCATCGCCTGGTGCTGGTCTTTTCACATTGGATGCCCCAGATGGGCCTCGAATAATCTTCCCTGTTCGCACCCACTTTCTATTCTCTCCCCGATGGTCACAATGTCAGAGAAATTTATGGAAACACTGCCAATCATCCTGTCATAGAAGGGCGACTGAAGCGTATCGATAAACATTGCTATTACTTCTTTCTCAGACAGCGGGGGGTCAACCTGTGTAGCAGTTTCACACCACCGTTGAGCATACTCCTTAAATGTCTCATTATCCTTTTTTGTCATGTTCTATAGCTGCATTCTGTCAGGCGCCATGTCTAAATTGTATTTGTACTATTTCAAGAAAGCATCTGCCATGTCCTTCCAGTAGTGAATACGGGTTCGTTCCAAATGGGCATACCAGGTAAGGGCAGCCCCAGCTAGACTATCCTGGAAATAGTGGATTAACAGCTTGTCATCAGATGAATGAGACGCCATTTTCCGGCAGTACATTGTGAGATGATTTCTTGGGCAAGTTATTCCCCGATATTTGTCAAAATCTGGCATTTTGAACTTAGGGGGAATAATGACATCCGGGACTAGGCAGAGTTCGGAGGCATCAATCGATCCAAAATCTTCTACTCCTTCCACAGCCCTTAGTCGCTCTTCCAGGATCTCTATTTTTCCTTTTTGGGAGACATCGACCGTTCTAGAATCGGTAACCGGGTTTTGGGTTCGTATACCCATATGGATAGCTGTAGATGTATGAAGTTGGTTCATCAGGCCAGTGTTTAGTGGAGGACCCTGGGGTTGGCTTATAGGTTGTGCAGTATAGACTGGTTGGGCCATCTCGGTGGCTTGGGCTGGGTTGGCCTGAGCTTGAGCGGCTTGTGCTTGGGCTATTTGTGGCTCATGGAGTGGTGGTATAGTGGGTTGAGTGGGGTGTGAGGTTTGGGGATTTGCTACTTAGTGGTCGTGGGTGTCTTGTGGGTTAGTAAGCAGTGGGGGAAAGTATCCCGGTGGTAAATGTAACATCCCGAATTTTATAAAAATGAATAATTAATGGGAATAAATAATAGATATATGAGTGGATTTGTGTCCCAAAAATATTGGAATGATTAAATTCGGATTTATTAGGGATATTTATAATTTATTGAGCTTATGTGAGATTAAATTTTACCCGATTAGAATATGGGTGTCTGACGAAGTATCTTCGAATGAGATGTCGTTGGTCAGGGCTGTTAAGAATATTATTGGGAGTCCGAATCTATATTCGGAATAATTTTGGAATTAGTATTGAGCCCGAACTGAGAGCCTGTTGGTTATAAAATGGTGAGATTTTAATGTGAAGCCAAATAATAAAAATATAAACTTCCACTTTCTCTTCTCCTTTTCACGTCACTTTCTCCATCTCCTTTTTACACTTTTTCTTCTTCCACCTTCTTCTTCCTCTCCTAAAAACCCTAAGCATGGTGGTGTGCCTTCTCCTTCTCCATTTCGTTTTCCTTCAAGCTTGAAGGAGAAGCTTGTGGCTGGAATTCCTCTCCCCTCTTTTCCTCCATTTTTGTGTTCTCTCTCCCTCCATTGAAAGCTCACTATTGGTTCTTGGGTGAGGTAAGTTCCTCACCATTCTTTATGAGTTTATGCCTTAGATTTTGGTTCTTGGTGTTTGGAAGAGTGTTCATTTTATATGGGTTGTTGGGAGAAGCTTTAATTGAGGAAACCCTAAGGTGGGGTGTTGTCATTATGGCATTAATTGTGGGTTATTATAGGTGCATGAAGTTAATGCTTGGATGAGTAGAAAATAAATGAGTATTTATGATGTTGTTGGGTTTTGATGAAAACCCTAGCCCTTAGAAATTGGGGAAAATAGATATATTGTAATTGATGAGGTTCTAGATCATTTGTGGTGTGCCATTTAAATGTGATTAATTAATTATGGTTATTGATGGATATGAGAGCTAAGTTGAATATTTAGTGATAATGATGATGTTTGAAGGATTGAAGTGATTTGAGGCTACATTATGTAATGGATGAGATGATGATGTTATTGGGTATAGTTGACCTTTAAGATCTAGAGGATCTTGGCTTTGGGAAAGGAATTCCTGAAGCCTAACACAAATTGCATAGGTTGACAATTATCAAGTTTAAGACTTGGGGTTGAGCTTTATGATAAGCTAGCAAGTATTTGAAATTATGGTGGTTATTAATTATGTGAATATACTGGCATGTGGTATGTAGATCGTATTTCGGGTGATGCAATGGAGCATTCGGAGCACTGGAATCGTTTCGGCTCTTCCCTCAAGGTAGGAGAGGAGTTAATGTTAGTCCTCAAATTTTCAATAAAAGCTTTAATAAAAATTTCATAAAAAATACAAAAATTAGTTTAATTTGTTAGAAAATTAGGATTTAAATTCAATAAATGGATGTTGTTGGAAATAATCTGTCCTTGATCAATTTTCTCTAAGTTTTGCAGTGAAAAAGTTAAGAAATCAAGAGAAAATTACACTGGAGGATCTGACGCGTAGCCTCACCCCACGCGTAGCATCAACAGCTATTTTTGATGCTGACGCTACGTGTCACAGCCACGCGTAGCGTCAGTGCTGCATGGACTCCACATCCAACTTGGCTAAGCACTCAGCTTTGACCCAATAATGACCACCCCACTCAGCACTAAGGGCCACCCCACTAAGCACAAATGGCCAAAATACAGTGGAAACACGTCCAAGTGGCCAGACATGATCATATTTAATAATTTGAAGCGGCCATTATCAGCTGTTTGATGGAAGCTGAGTCAGGGGTGTGACGCGTAGCGTCAGCACCCTTGCTCAGCCCTATAAATAGGGCCATCCAACACCATTCCAAGCATCCCATCCCATAGCATCCCATTCTCTTCTTTTCTCTCTTGTGCTCGACTTTGAGTACTTCTTTTGTGAGTTGTAGTTCTAGAATAGTTTTCTAGATACTTGAGTGTGTTTCATTGTATTGTGATCGTTGTATCGTGAAGTTCCCATCATCTTCGTAATGTCAAACTCTGTAAGTGTTGTTTTTACTTTCACCATGTGTAACTAATTTGTTTATGTTGGAATTGGTGAACTAATCTATTGAGTATAATGTTGTGAATTTGACCTCTGCATGTTTATGATTCAAGTCCATGTTAGTATTTCAACCTTTTATTTAATATGAACGTCAAACGGGAGAATGATTTTCATGTGTATTGAAACTTGTTTTATTAGTATGAATGTCAAACGGGAGAATGATTGTTCATGCCGTATTGAAACTTGTTTTGACGAAAGTAAAAAGTTGGAATACCCTTGGTATCTCAATTCTATAGGGGTTGTTAACCATTGTTGCCATAGGGCCAGGTTTTAATGCAAGTTTTTACTGAGAAAGCTCATGAGGGATCGGACTTTACGGTGAATTCTTAGAATTTATATCACGAGGGATCGGTTATAATGATTTTAAGCTGCAATGACATGAAACTTGATGATTAAATATGCATGTCTTGAGTTCCTCATTGTTATTCTAGATTAGGGATCCAATTTCCAACATAATTTGTTTATATGTGTTTATCTCAAGTATCATACCTATTCTAGATTGCAACTCGACTTTTTAGATAGATTTTATTTTATTTTTATCTTATGAACCACTCAATCATGCTATCCTGTGAATATTGTATAAATTGTATATAAATCATTCTTTTGTCTATAACTTCCTTCACATTTACCATAGCAAATAGAAAATTACTATTGTTATTGGACTTTCAATCCCAGTGGAACGATATCTAAATTTTGAAAACTACAAATGATTGGTGCGCTTGCCAATTAACAACCCGGTGGTGGAAACGAACTGTTGAGACGCTATCACCGGGTTAACAGTTAACATTCAAATTGCATAAGTAAATCAATAGTGATTGATGTATGTGATGGACACTCATGCTTGCCTTGCCATGTATTTATTGAGGTGCTATGATTGGCAAGTTAATGATGATTGGGAATGATGTGATATATGTGAAATTGTTGTGGCAATGTATGAATATTTGTATACTTATTGATGATGAATTCGAATCTTACATTATTAATAAGTTGCGAATGAAGATTTATAAGTATGAATGTGTGAACAGGTCATTCATGACTGTTATGATGTGTATGAAATGTTGGATAAGTCCAAATTTGGCTTATAATTAAGATTTTCGAGTAAAAATGCTTAGAATAAGTTGTATATGCCTCACCTGTTATATATATAACGTGTCGGAAGGGAGTATATTGGTCTTGGATGGGATTTCATGTGTTTAACTATGAGATCTTTTGTTTTCTGACTAAATACTGATGGTCTCGCTCAAAGCGAGAAGGGATCTCGCTCAGGCGAGGATCCCTTGTATTGGTGGAATGGTCTCTGGACTAATTTCGCCCAGGCAGGTGAGGTTTCTGCTTCAGCGAGATGCATATTATGCAATCAAGGGAGTTGCTGGGCGAATCTCGCTCAAGCGGGCATGGCCGCGCTTGGGCGAGTTAGAGAGGAATTGTCACTGGACCTTTTTCGCCCAAGCGTGTGTGAATGGCTTGAGCGAAAGTGGGAAGTCTGATATTGGGGTGGTGCTCACTCAAGTGAGTGACTGGTATGGTTGTGTTTTTAACCGAGTGTGACGAGTGTATGGTGAGAAAGTGGGATTCTAGACGAAATTTCACTTAAGTGAGAACCTTAGAAAATAATTCTATGATGTAGTGAATTTTCGAGTGAAATTCCGAGTGGGCTATGCCAAGGCAGGACCCTCCGAGTGAGGGAGTGAATAAAATTCTGAGTAAGAGGTCTCCCTGTGTGATATTCTGAGCAGTGGAGTTCCGAGTGGAAATTTCCGAGTTCTAAGTAACTCGTTCCGAGTGGAGCCCCTCCGTGTATGTAATTTCGAGTGGGGATGCCACCGAGTGGGGATACATGGTGTGTTAGCCAGAAGTATTCTAGAATAAATTCATTCGTGTGAAAATGAAAGGGAGACGATTTTTGGAATAAATTTCTGAGTGGAAAACTGAGTGAGAAAAGACTCGGTCTGGAGTATTTTTCCGAGTGGGAACCCGAGGGTGATGAGTCGGTTTTGGTATGAATTGCCGAGTAAGGACCGATCGAGTGATGAGTCGGTTTTAGAATGAAATTACCGAGTGTAAGTCTGATTGAGAGGGTGAGTCGGCTTTGGATTAAGTTTGCCGAGTGGGGGACCGAATGAAAGATGGGCTAGTCTAGATTGTTATGCCAAGTGAGAAGCCAAGTGTGAGATGACTCAGATCCAGATAAATTTTACCGAGTAAAAGCCGAATGAATGATGGGTCGGTTTTGGGGGATTCTGTCAACAGGAACCCGAGTGCTGGGAGAATTGCTGAGTGAGTGAGTATATGCTCGGCTCTGGGAGTTATGTGCTGGGCAAGGAGTTTTCGCCCAAGTTAAGTTATGAGTTGTGCTGATATTGAATGATTTCCGCTCAAGCGATACCTCGCTCAAGTGAGCGAGTGTAAAATTAGCTACTAGAGCTATGTCGCCCGAGCGATTGGCTGGGTGTGTAGTGTCTCGCCCAAGCGAGCAACCTGGGAACTAGATACTGGCTTGATTTCGCCCAAGCGAGCTGAGGCGCTCAAGCAAGATGGGCTGTCTCGCTCAAGCGAATGTGTGCCTCGCTTGAGCGAGTGAACGCTGTTAGTATTTTCCCTTCTTTTCTCTCGGTTTTGATTATGTTGACCCTTCTTTTCTTAGTCCTGATGGTTTTGGGCCTTTTTCCCCTATATTATTTGATACTTGAGGGATGTATAAAGATATATATATATATATATATATATATATATATATGACTATGACATGATAAGACTGATTATTGTGTTGCCATCTTAATTATGAGATAACGGTGATGGGTAATGGGTTGAAAACCACCGAATAAATATGTAAAGGCATTGATGAATAATGAGAAATATTATGACACCCTTGTGGTGAATACAAGTAAATGACTTGTACGTGAGTGAGGCAATGATGATTGATATATATATATATATATGTATATATTCCGAAAATACCTTGTTGTCACATGTATGGATTAATATGTTGATGTTTGCTATGCCTTTGATATCCATGTGTGGATTGTTATGAATGAAGTTTGTGGCCATTAAGATGCCAATTATATGAATGATATGCCTTGAGGGGCTTGTAAATAATTATATGATTATTGAAAATGCCAAAATTGAAATATACCCCTAATTAAGAGGGTGAGAAATCCTTGCGAGGTTGTTGAGCGCATACATTATTGCATTGTTGCATTCATGGCATAGCATGGCATTGATATGCATTATTGTTGAATATATCACCTTGCGGGGTGCCACAAAGGGTATATCCCGGAGTGAAGACGATGTTATCGTAATTATTGCTGAATATATCACCTTGCGGGGTGCCACGATGGGTAGATCCCGGAGTGAAGATGATGTTGATCATATTGTTGAATATATCACCTTGCGGGGTGCCACGAGGGGTGTATCCCCGAGTGATGATGGTATTGTGATAATTATTATGAAGAGAATCACCTTGCGGGGTGCCACGAAGGGTATATCCCGGAGTGAAGAGGACATTGTCCTATTGTTGTTGAATAAATCACCTTGCGGGGTGCCACGAAGGGTGTATCCCTGAGTGATGATGATAATTTAAGTGATTGTGATTATTGTTGAATTTGAAAATCGGATCCGTTGCATATGCATTAAACAGGCATTAGCCTTAAGACCATGGCGTTTGAGATGGGATGACCACGAGCGATGAGAAACCCCTTGCGAGGAGGTATTGAGCAAAGCCATAATGAAATAATGATGATAATGATTATGAGTGCCCTTGTTGATAAGTGGCAAAGAGATTATGTATGTGATTGTGTATATGTTATGCTTATTTATGATATGAATTGTGATTCATGAGGCTTGTATGCCTATTATAATAATGAGATGATATATGAATGATAATTTGATGATTTGATAGCAAAGCATACATGACATTTGTATGCATATACACATGATCACAATATATATATATATATATATATATTATTCGTCATTTTGAATGTATAACTCACTCTCCCATGTGGTCTCCTTTTTAGCATTGTGATGCAGGTTGCCATGGGATGAGCTCAGATTTTTAGTCAAGCTTTGGTGAAGGTAAATAGTGGTAGAGGAAGTGCCTTGGCCGGCATCATTTATGAGTTCTTGTATAATGAATGAATTGTTTAGAAGAAATAGATGATTTAGAGATTTGATTATGTATAAGATAATCCTTAAAATTGTGGATAGTGAATACATATGTGGAATGTAAGAAATGATCTGATGTGTACTTGAAGGATTGAAAATTGAATGATGTTCATTGATGATTGTGTTAATCGGGAGAAGATTCCCGAAAGTATAGGAATATATATATGTATATGTACAATTATATCCTAAGCTTGCATGCTTATGTAATTACGTAAAATGATGATGATTGCCTATTAGGCTTTTGAAATGCCATTGCATGCTTTGCCGAGCCTTTTCTCATATCGTCATATATGGGACTAGGCGTGTGCCCGGTATACATATTCTTCCGCTGTAAACTCTATTATTTTCGTATACCTTTATGGGCAATCTATTTATCGATCCAGTTATAGGTTTCTGAATCTCACTCTTTGGTTTTCTGTGATTTGGGTCTTGATGTGATCATAGTGATGTCTTGGAAATGTTTTTCAAACGTGAAAAATTTATTCGCACTTTTATTAACTATGTCAATTACATTGGGATTCGAGTATAGAAAATCAGGGGTGTTATAGTAAACCATAAGGCGGAAAAGGTACAGGGTTACCCTCTGGGCCAAAAAATGTATGTTGCTGCACATAGGACATGTCGTAGTGTGGTTGGGGATCAATATCAGGGTTAGGCCTTCTGACATTGATAGTGAGAGGAGGAGCCATTGGATTGGGAAATTGAATCCTTGTCGAAACGAAACCTAGGGGATGTAGCGAGGTGGTAGGTTGTTGTTGGGTATCCTCAATACCTGCCAAGGAACCCCCTTCTATGATTCTCTTTTCCAGAAGCTTGGTCAACTCGGCTACCTGTTCCTTTAGTTAGTTGAATTCATTTCTGAAATCCTCATCCCTGATTTCTGCTTCAGCCATGAGTCTCGTTTGGAGTCGGGTCTGGTAAGGATGCTTACCCGTAATGTCTAATGGAAGTCAAAATAGGAAATTGTTGAAAAGAAAGCATTAAATAAAAGCAGTAAAAGAAAAACAAATAGTATGGTGCGCGAAGCGATCGCGGAACTCGGCCAGTACCCTCTGACCGTTGTTCAAAAGTACTAAGTATGTGATAAGTGGAAATTAACATGAGATAGTTGTGGAGACAAAAGAATCCCTCTTTCTGAATTCCACCAAAATACATTACTGCTGCCAGTCTATTTTTTATGCAGAAAAAGTAAATCAGCCATTCCTAGCTTGGGCAATCATGGCCCTCATTTTACAAATCCTTTCTCTACAGTAATCAAGGAAGGTTACAATTTCTTCTGGGGTGGTAAGAGGATTAGCAATCCCCTCAGCTTGCTTAAGTAGGAGCGGGAGGTCTTCCAGAGTCCCATTAGCCAAATGTGCCAAGTGGGAGAAGCGGTTCATCCATGAATGAATAACTTCATCTTGTTATGTCATTTCAGCTTCCAAGAGGCGGATAGCCTCATGACAGTCTTGCTCGATATCCATCGTGCGTCGCTGCTCGCCATTTATCTCATGCTGCCAAGCTTCTACCGCTTTATTAAGCTGGTGCTTCAATTGGCTAACTTACGATTATAGATACTCTCTTTGCACCAGGGCATTTTGCTCGTGCTCTTTGGCTTTTGCCAACATATCCCTCAAGAGTTGCTTGTCAGCCAACATGGTGTCCCTTTGCTTGTTCTTCATTCTCAGTTGAGTATTGGCTGTTCGGAGGCATTGACTTTTCTTCCTCAAGTAATCCCTTTCGATTTTCTACTTTTTTCCAATCTCCTCGATGGTTTGCTTGCTTTCTAAGTTCTCCCTTTTCTGAAGGGCGCATTCTTGTTGAGACATCAGCAAGTCTTTCTCTAGCTTCTTATTTTTGGTAATTAGCTCTTTTATCTTGGCTTTCATTGCCTCCTCTTCAAGGGTAGGTAGGGGAATATGTGTGCTTGTTGGGAGATAGGAGGGGCTTCTGAAAGGCAGCTTGACAATGGAAACCCTATTTAGGATCCATTGGTAGTATTCCTCCTTCACGGCGTGGCTTCGAGCTCCTAGTTCTTTCCCTTGTCTGTGGACTTTCTTCCATGCATTTGCTATATCTTGAATGACAGAGGTACAATCTTCTTCCGAGAAGTAAACGATAAAAGGAGTAAGTGATTCTTCATCGGGTGGCCCAAGCAATGGGTAGGCTAGCTGACGTTTGGCTATGACAGGGTTGTAATTAATGCATCCTTGAGTGCCCGAGAGGAACATTTGGGTGGCTCCCACAACGCTGAAGAATGGAAACAATCTTCAACCACTACGGATACCACCTTATTTTTTCAGCCGTGAGCCCTATCAGGTGATTGGCCCATTCACGCCCATTCTTTGTTACTAACTGGCATAACTTCAGGTCAGAAATAGGACATTCAACTTTGCCGACTTGGTGGAAGACATGCGACGTAAGCCACACATATAGAGCAGGTAGACAGTAAATGATTCTCTTTCAATCCTGTGTATAACAGAAGTCCATCGTTCAGTATATATTTGCCAAGATAGCAGTGACAGGGTTTTCAGATTTGAACTTGCGGGCAAGGAAAACGCCAATAGCATCATAGTCCACGTAATTGTCAATATTAGGGAACAAGATAACACCATAAATGGTAAGATCCAAGGTATCCATGAAGGCTTCCCAATCTCCTTTCTCAGCTAGCAAGTGTATATGCTTCTCAAAGTATTCCCGATCAAACCCCAGGGTCTGATTTCTATTTAGTTGCGCACTCCTTAACACTTCCGGGTGAATCCTTAGGACATTAATGATGGTAACAATATTTGCTTGACGTCCAAGGTGGCGATAAGTCATTCATCCTTCTAGTGGCATCCCCAGAATCTGTTCGAATTCCTCAACAGACGGAGCCAATTGAAAGTCTCGGAAGGTGAAACAACGGAGAGGTGGGTCATAAAACTGAATCAAAGCAGTAATTGCCTTGACTTGTACCTCTACTTCTAGCAGCTTTAAAATCCTCCCATATTTCCTTGAGAAGGTCATTTTCTGATTCATATCCAATTTTTTCCCTAATGCTTGCAAACTGGTTGTATCGACTTTCCTAGCCTTAACATGCAGTAATTTTTTCAACTCGGGTATATTCGTACCACAACTATCTGATCTCATGTTAATTTCCATATTTTCACTCAGAGGTACTGGCTAAGCTCCTAATAGCTTCCTGCAAGATCATAAAGAAAAGAGAAAATCAGTCATTGAAAACTGACGTGCTTTACAAATCGATACTCCCCTAGTAACTTTTTTTTGAAAACATTTTTGTATTTAGGGAGGTTACGATTTGACAAAACTTGTGAAAAATCAAGGGTCATGTGAGCTACAGATTTTCTGATCATCGTCAATACAAAAAAAAATGATTTTTTATTTTTTTTGATATATTTTTTTATGATGATTCAGAAAATCTGTAACTCAAGGCCCAAAGACTTAAATAAATATGCATAAAAGGAAAGGATTACTTTCCTGTTAAAGGATCATTAGTTAAAAGTATGTCATTTTTTGAAAAAGTAATCCACTAAACGGGCAAGTGGTCCTCTGATTTGGATCAGAAGGGAAAATGAGAATGAGGAAAGGTAGAAGTAAAGTTTGCCCCTTTGTGCCTTAAGTCGGGTTTTTCTGAAGGTCTCCTAATGATTCTAAGGTTTGTCTATCAGTGATATCTCGCATTAGGTGGCTTGTTCTAAAACTTCTAAAGGTCACTAGAGCCAAGATCCTATTCATGATGTTAACCACAACAGTAGGAAGTCTACTAGGTGTGGGCACCATGAATAAGTCGAACTCTAGTTGAGATTCTCACGGTAACCAGACAGGAAGTACATCCCAAATGGCTCTGCTATCAATCTCCCCTAATCTTAAGTTTCATTTGGGCCCGGGTATAGGGTCCCACTCAAAAGTATGTGTAAACTGTGAGTGTAGTATGTGAAAGAAGCATTCAATACCTATACCTTACTCATCCTGCACATAGAACAAACACAGAGCAACAAATAAAGTTGTCTACCCTAGGGTTCAACAATCACATAAACAAAACATAAATGATAGAATACAAATAAAATGGAAACCACATACAAATATTTACAAAAAATAAAATACAAGAAGAAGTTAAATAATTAATATGCTATTTAAAATACGCGCTATTAAATTGACTGGCTTGACTCTCTAAGTCCCCAGCGAAGTCGCCATCTGTCGCGACCAGGATCGCGGTGGGAAGGCCGACCCTCAAAAATATTAAAAACGTGTTTCGAAATCCTTTCAAAAAGAAAACAGGGAGTCGCCACCAATATTTTTTTGAGGATAAAATACCGGGAAAACCTTTCGTTAAAGCACTGGTTATGAAAGTAAAATTCTAAGTTCGGGAGTCGAATTACAGGTGAGGAAGGTATTAGCACCTCACAACTGTCCATTATAAAACGGTTACCTCAAGATGATAGCGCATTATAATTATCCCAAAAGTTATTTTAACTTCTTCAGAAAAGGAACGTACGAAATGACAAAGCATACAAAAAATAAACAAAAAAAATAGACACTGAAGTTTTTAAACATGAGATTAACAGAACGTCTCGTCCAAATTAACCGCACTCCTCCTTTTCAAAAAAAAGATATTATTTAAAAAAACATGAGATTAACAGGACGTCTCGTCCAAATTAACCTCGCTCATTCTTTTAAAGAAATACTACAAAAATGTGAGATTAACAAGACGTCTCGTCTAAATTAACCTCGCTCCTCCTTTTTTAAAGAGATATTAAAAAATGAGATTAACAGGACGTCTCGTCCAAATTAACCTCGCTCCTCCTTTTAGTAATAAGACAAAAGTGGAAACTCCAAAAAATTTAAATAAAGAAAAATGGGCTCGACAGGAACTATTTCCCGCTCCTACGTATTCTCGAGCTTTCAAGAAATCAGGGTCACGTAGTTCTTTGTTGTTATTACTAGTTACAAAGCAAAATAAAGGAAATTTAATGTAATAAACTTAAACAAGAGAACAAGTTCAACAAAATTACAAATCCGGCAGAAGAATAAACAATAAAAAAAACAAAAGAAAAGAGACAAAACAAAACCGGTGTGGTGTAGACTTGGGAGGAACCGAACTGCGAATTAAAGCCGGTGTGGAATAAACCGAAGTACAGTGTAGAGCCAGAGTAAGACTCAGTGGCGAAAATGTATTTTGATGGAGAAACGGTGTAGGATTCAGTAGTGTTAGGAGCAGTATAGGGTCTGGACGAAATTTAGAGTAACAAGGAGGTTCTGAAGTCCATCAAACAGGAATGAGACTGGTGCTTTTGTTTCAAAGAAAACAAGAGAATATGGGTTGGGGACAGGTTTCTTTACTTCAGATTTAGGACAACGGAGTAGATTTTTTTTCAGGGGTCTTTGGATTCCAAAATGCCAGGATCCCCCTTGCGCCTCTTCAGCTGAGGCATTTATAGAGATCCAAGAACAGCTCAAAGACAGCCTAGCCACCAACAACAGCGGCTGATGAGTAATTTTTTATTATTTTCATTTTTGTCTGTTGTCAGCTGCCCCCAGGATTCAAGGATCAACTTGGATGGTGCGATTCCACTTGGACAGCTCAAGCTTCCACTAGATCCATGTATATAGTGGAGAGACAGCCTGGTCATTGACAATTATGGGGAATGGCGGCTGATGAGTAATTTTTATTATTTTCATTTTTGTTTGTTATCAGCCGCCCCCAGGATTCGGGGATCAACTTGGATGGTGCGATTCCAAGTCAGCATGGGCAATCGGACTCCTCGAATGGTGTCACATGGGTCCATTAAGTTCATGAAAGTGCCTTCCACGTCAGATAAGAGAGGACACCGGTCTCACTTGAATGGTCTCAGGAATGATATCTCTTCCAGTGGCTCAGATTGGTATTCCTCAGACCTGGGCCGATGTTCTTCTTATGGCCCGGATTGCTGTCTCAGTCAGTATCCATTCTCGGTGGAAATTGGCCCGATCGAAACAGGTGTTTACAGATACGAAAAGTCCGAATGTAAAAATCGATCCTTTGACACTCAGTGTGAAGGCTCGAATTCACTCAAGTGACACCGGATCCCTTTTTCGGATTGCTTCACTCGGAGATGTTTTGTTCAGAAATGCCTGGTTGAAAGACTCATTTAGTCATAGCCTTCCTTCTAAAGTGACCCACTCGAAAATTGTTCATTCAGATATATCTACCTAAAAAGTGTTCCTTTCGAAGTCCGACTCATTCGGGAATATCTCTTTCCGAGAAGTATTCATCAAAGCCTCTTCGTTCAGAATCGCTTCACTCAGAGATGATTCGCTCGGAAGTGTTTCTGCTTAAAGCACTCATTTAAAGTCAGCCTTTCTTCCCTCGAATGTGACTCACTCAGAAATGTGTTACTCGGAGACACCTTACTCAGAAATATCTCTCTCAGATATATCTCCAGCCAAAAAAGCTCCTTCGAAGTCAGAACCATTGATTCACTCAGGAATTCTTTATCAAATTCTTTCTTCACTCGGAAGCACATCTCTCGAAAGTGACCCACTCAGAAATGCCTCACTCGGAGACACCCCACTTGGAATTATAAAACTTGGAAGTGTCTCTACCGAAAAAGTGCTCCATCAAAGTTTAGAGCCCTTCTTGTTCAGAATCAATTCACTCAGGAATTATCCACTCGGAAATATCTGTACCTGAGAAATACTCAATCGAAGTCAAAGCCTTTCTTCGCTCGGAAGTAATTCCCTTGAAAAATGACCCGCTCGGAAATATCTCACTCGGAGACACCTTACTTCGGATATATCTACCCAGAAAGTACTCATTCATAGTCAGAGCCTTTCTTTGCTCGGAAGTAATTCCCTTGAAACGACCCACTCAAAAATGCCTCACTCAGAGACACCTCAATCGGAAGTATGGAACTTGGAAGTGTCTGCCCAAAAAGCACTCCTTCGAAGTTCAGAGCCCTTTTCATTCAGAATCAACTCACTCGGGGATTATCCACTCAGAAACATCTCAGCCTAGAAAAAGCACTCATCCGAAGTCACTCACTTTTCGTTCAAAATGGCTTCAATCAGGAATTCTTCACTCGGATGTATCTCCGCCCGAGAGGTACTTATTCGAAGTCAGCCATTTTTCATTCAGAATGGCTTTAATCGGGAATTCTCCACTCGGATGTATCTCCACCCGAGAGGTACTCATTCTAAGTCAGCCATTTTTCATTCAGAATAGCTTTAATCGGGAATTCTCCACTCGGATGTATCTCCATCCGAGAGGTACTCATTCGAAGTCAGCCATTTTTCGCTCGGAAGTACTTCCCTCGGTGGTGACCCACTCGGAAATATCTCACTCAGAGACATCCCACTCGGTAATTCTTCTCTCAAAAATATCTTTGCCCGAGAAGGACTCATTCAAAGTCAGAGCCTTTCTTCGCTCGGAAGTACTTCCCTCGGTGGTGACCCACTCGGAAATATCTCACTCGGAGACATCCCACTCGGTAATTCTTCTCTTGGAAATATCTCTGCCCGAGAAGTCAGACTCGGAAATTCTTCTCTGATCCCCAATTTGGGTAATGGATGTCTGGTGCTTTTTAATTAAAAATTTCCACTGATCCTTGATTTAGGTAACAGATGCTTTTGATGCTTTTGACCTTGTAGTGCACCCATGTCTCATGCAACGCTATTTCCACTTTCTCATAGAGTTGTTTCCAACTTGGCACACTTAAGCGCGCAGCTTTCACTCTCAAGCGTGAGGAGGTCTCGCTTAAGCGAGAGGCCCCTAATGCTCTTCAATTTTTCTTAATTCACGCTTAAGCTTACGCTTTGGGCCGGACCAAAAGAGGTGTTCACAATATTCATGCTCCAATTTTGGCTTTGCCTAATTTTTCAAAAACTTTTGAGCTAGAATGTGATGCATCCAATGTAGGGATAAGAGCAGTTTTGTTACAAAAGGCCACCTTATTGCATTTTTATTGAAAAACTTAATGGGGCTGCCTTCAACTACCCTACCTAAGATAAAGAATTCTATGCTTTAGTTAGAGCCCTATTAAACTTGGGAGAATTACTTGATCCCTAAAGAGTTTGTGATTCACAGTGATCATCAATCACTAAAGCATATAAAAAGGCAACATAAGTTAAATAAAAAACATGCTAAATGGGTTGAATTTTTGGAATAATTTCCATATCATTAAGTACAAGAATAAAAAATCTAACATTGTTGTTGATGCTTTATCTAGAAGGCATAATTTGCTAGCTTCTCTTGGAGCTAAAGTTCTTGGCCTTGATGAAATTAAGGAATTGTATCAAAATGATATTGATTTTTCAAACATATATAACTCATCTAGTTCAAACACTTCTCACAAGGGATTCTACATTTTAGATGGCTATCTCTTTAAAACCAAAAAGATTTGCATTCCTAGGAGTTCCTTAAGAGATTTATTGCTTAGAGAAAGCCATGAGGGAGGTTTAATAGGTCATTTTTGAAGAGATAAACACTAGCTGCGTTGCATGAACACTTTTATTGGCCTAAAATGAAAAAGATGTTGAAAGACCACGCTCTAGGTGTATTGTTTATAGAAAAGCTAAATCTAAAACCTCACCTAATGGTCTTTATACTCCCTTATCTACTCCTAGTGCTTGTTGGATTGGTATTTCTTTAGACTTTATGCTTTGATTACCTAGGACCCAAAGAGGAATGAATTCTATCTTTATTATAGTGGATAGATTTAGTAAAATGGCTCATTTCATACCTTGTCATAAATTGGATGATGCAAGCCATATTGTTAAACTATTTTTCAAAGAAATTTGAGATTGCATGGCATCCCTAAAACCATTGTTTCTAATAGGGATGCCAAGTTCCTTAGCCATTTTTGGGAAATACTTTGGGCAAGGCTAGGAACTAAGCTTCTCTTTTCCACTACTTGTCATCCCCAAACGGATGGACAAACAGAGGTAGTCAACAGGACTCTTTCTACTTTGCTTAGGGTCTTAGTGAGTAAAAATGTTAAATTTGGGGATGAATGTTTACCTCACATAGAATTTGCATATAATAGGTACAACATTCAACAACTAAACATAGTCCATTTGAGATTGTTTATGGTTTTAACCTTCTCACACCTCTTGATCTTTTACCAATTGATGTTTCTAATTCTTTTCTTCACTTGGATGGAGAGGCAAAAGCAAGTTTTATAAAAGATTTTCATGAGAAGGTTACAAATCAAATACAATCCAAAAATAAGCATTATACACTTTGTGCTAACAAGAAAAAAAAGGAAGTTATTTTTGAAATTAGGGATTGGGTTTGGTTACACTTAAGAAAAGAAAGATTTCCTAACCTAAGAAAGTTTAGACTAAACCCAAGAGGTGATGGACCTTTCTAAATAATAGAAAAGATTAGTAATAATGCATATATCCTAGACTTACCTGGCGATTATAAGGTTAGTGCTACCTTTAATGTCTCTGATTTATCTCACTTTAATGATGACGACAGTCCAGATTTGAGGAAAACTCTTTCTGAAGAAAGGGAGAATGATGAAGACATGAGCAGGGAAGATCCCATCACAACCCTTGACAAGGGCAAGGACAAAAAATGCCAAAATCACCACCCAACAAACCCTATCTGCCTTCCTGACTACTCTAGTTCTGAGCTTGTGGGATCTTCAACTTTCAAGGCCTTTGTCTTCTTGCGTAATTCATCAGACTTCAAGGAAATGCTTTTGTAGTAGGAAGACTTTCTAACTTCCTTCTATTTCAAATTCAATTGATGCACTCTGAGTACTCAAAGAAGTTCATCTAAAGAGAAGGTACTCAAATCTTTAGGTTCCTCTAGAGTTGAGCATTTGGCATCAAACCTCTCTGGTAGACTCCTAAGAAGCTTCACACTAATGTCTTCAGTGTGTAACATCCTACAGTTTAGAGAAATAAATATATTAGATGATAGTAATTAATTATTTATGGCCCAATATATGTGGGAAACTTAATTAGACCCTGATTATGATTTATCGGTAAATTAAAATTTATTGAAATAGAATAATTCAATGGATGGTGTGGGACCCACTAAGTCAAATTGGATATTTGATAGGTCTAAAATATTTAGAAAATTATTCTGGTTATGGTGGTATGGTTAAAATAATTTTTGGTGTTGAGGGGATATTTATTTGGACACAACGTATGTTAATAAATAGTGAAAATACGAGCTAAATAGAATTAAAAAGAAAATGCAAATTCCTTTTTTCCATATCTATTTGACCGTGTGACTTTTCCCACTCTTCTTTACTCTCTTTTACTCAATGGATAAAGGAAATTATTGACCATTGGAAAAAGTAAGATGATGCACCCTTTCGACCATTGGACAAAGACTAATTTTGTAATTTCTCTCTCATTCTCCTCTCAATTTTCGGTGGCTTTCTCTCAACTCTCCCTCCACACTTCATTTTCTTCTTCTTCTTTATTCTTCCTAACCCAAAACCATCCACCCCCTTCTCCATGCCCACTTCCACTAAAAACAATTTCTAAGCTTGGATTTGTGAGGCAAGGAAGGCACTTTGTGGTGTATCTCAACTCATCTCCTCTTCTATTCCCCTTATTTTTGTGTTTAGCATTGTGCTTGGAGAAAAGGTAAGGTTTCAACATACCTATGGTTTTTATTGGTGGTTTTAAGGTTGTTGAAGTGTTATAATGGAAGATTAAGTGTACTTTTGATGAATGTATGCATATGGAACCCAAATCCTAGGGTAGATGACCATTGGGAAATTTGTTGTTATTGATGATGATATGAATATGATGTTGTGGTCTTGGAAATGCCTAAGTGATGTAAAGAAATGATTGGAATTGATGTTTGGAAATTTTTGATAAAAACCCTAACATGTGGAAATTGGGGATTTTGGAAAAAATTGATGAATTTGGGGTTTATTGTCTTAAAAATGATTTTGGATGAGGAAATGAATTTAGAAATAGTTGACAATAATTATTGATATTAGGAGTTTGAGAAATTAAGAGAATATGGAAGGAACTAAGTTGGTGAAATTAGTTGAAGTGGTATTTAGTTTGTATTGGTGACTTAGGAGTTATTTTGTAGTCATTTGATTTTAAAGAATATGAATTAATGGGAAGGAATTCCCGAAACCTAACAAAATAAGAAAATTGGTGTTTATAACATGTTTAAGACATGTTAAGTGTTTTAGATGTAATGGTGAATATTTAGAATTTGAAATTAATTCCTTGATAGGCCAATTGATTGAGGTTTGTATATATGTTAATGTAGGATCTATTCTGAACGACGAGGCGTGACCGTCAAATCGCTCAGATTACTCCTCTTGAGGTAGGAGGGGAGTTTATATTCTAAATGCATGAGTTGAGTATTGGTTGATTGATGTATGTGATATTGTACATGTTTGCCTTTCCCATGTTCTATTGATGAATTGTGATGTTGGATGTTGTGATGTTATTGTGCTTGGCAAATATGTGATATGCATTTGGAATATTAGTGGTATGCTTTGTGGTGATTGATAATTGTCATGAGACTTTGGGGCAAATGTTGTGCCTTGTGTTGTTATGAATGTATGTATGTTCACCATAAATATTGAATGATGAATATTGTTGTTAAATGAAAATGGATATTGTTGTTCGGCATACCTTTGAATATTGATAAAGGATTGATGAATATTATTTTTGATCATTGTTGATGCCATTGTGATTGATGCAAGTATAAACTTGTATTTATGAGTTGGAATTGAGTTAATGGAAAATATTGTGAATGCCACACTAAAATTTGAAACAATGGTGATAATCAATGAAATTAAAATCTACTAAAAGTTGGGTGGTGATGTTGATGATGACGATGATTGATGAGTGAGACACCCAAAAAGTGAGGGTAAATTTTTCACGATTTAAAAGAAAAGAAAGAATCACGAAATAAGTTTCAACGAGTAACCCCGGATCACTTTAGATAACCTATCCCATATATAAAGATATGAGAAGGTGGATAATTAAATCAAGAGTGAGCCTTGGGTAATCAATCTCATGATCACCAACAAGGATTAGCAAAAGTGTACAATTACATTAAGAAAATGAGAGGGAGTAGTAGAAGGTCAAAGGATGGTCCATTGACTTGTTAAAATGTATTAACTATGTTATAGGTTATTGTACAATCATATCATAGTCAAACAGTACCAATTATAATCCAAAACAGAGGAAAAGTGTGAAAACAGGGCCACGAATCGATTCAAGCACCCCATGAATCAATTCAAATGGTTATGGAGTCCAAAACAGTGAAAACAGGACCCCTTGAATCGGTTCAAGCCCGTATGAATCGATACAAACGTTCTTGGAACCAAAAACAGTGAAAACAGGGGTCCTTGAATCGATTCAATCCCGTGTGAATCGACTCAAATGCCTCTGACCCTCCAAATAGTGAAAACAACACCTCTTGAATCGATTCAAGACAGCACTGCTGTTATTTTTATGTAGAAAAAACATCATTTTTGGACTTTTAACCCCCTAACTTTTTCATACGAATTTTAAACGCTACAAAATTTTAACACCAACATATATACATCATTTGTGACGTGTAGCCGCTGGCCATACTAAAAAATTCCCAAAAATGAGAGAGTTATGGGCATAAATGCGTTTTACCCATTTTGAGACATTTTTATGCAACTCAAGGGCCTATTCTCAATGGAATTGACCCATTCCAATTTCTACAAGTCACAATTAATATATTTAAGCTATTAGAGACATTACATACCATTAAAACCACATAAAACACAATTTGACCCTATTAGTTCCTCAAATAAGCATAAACCTCAAAACGCATCATCACATACATTTTATAAAACATTATAATTCATGAATCAACATTATTCATTCACCACTTGGGCAATAATTTCAGCCCATAACTAGCATCATAGATTGCCTAGGTCATAATAAAAAATTAGCCATACATATAGGGTCCAATTTTCACCTATGACCTCCAAAATGAATATACACCAATCCAAATACATATTAACCATACACGATCCATCATATGCTATACAAAATTAATACTCACCGGCCAAGGCATTTCCTATACACTAATTTACCTCCATCATCAAAATGCATATTCAAAAAGATTTAATCTCACTCCCATGAGTGTCCTTCATCACAAAGCTAAAAATAGACAACATGGGAGAGTGAGTTATACATTCCAAAAGGATAAAAATGAATACAATGTGATTGTGTGCATATGCATTCAACATCATGTATACTTTGCATCGATATATCATTCATCATCATAATTATTAGCACCTCACCAATCTTACCCATACTCAATCATCCCTTATGGGTCATAACAAAATATATATGCATACACACAATCAAATCCTTCATTATATTGGGCCAACACACACAAAATCACCATACACAATATATGTATTTGTATTCATATCTTTTATGTTGTCTTTAGGTATTTTCTCACCCAATCACAACCAACACCATTTCTCATCACCTTTGGCATACCTCCTTGCTATATGCAAATGCTCTTAAGCTAATGCACATGCACGATGGAGTAATTTATCAATGCGAATCTGACTATAGGAATAATCACCAATTTGTGTCAAGTATGATCATATAACCATACCCCTACTGCAGTAGAAAAATATGTACACATATATCATCAAATTGCATTGATATCATTATGTTTTGCTGTACCAAACCGCATCGCCCATCTTGCAACACCTGGCCATTTACACCATGACCGCGGTAAACACCATAACAAAAACAAGGTATTGCAGGCCAACCATGATTCTTAGCATGGCAGCTGTGATGCATAGGACCACTGGGGTCACCTGCTCGTCAAGAGCCACCCCTACGAGGGTTAACCACATTCGGGTCCCCGTAGCACAACATGGGAAACTTCGTGACTTACACACTGAGTCACAGGGGTAAATAAAGATGCTCGTGCACTGAGCCACCTTCCCACTGGGCCAACCTGGGGAATCCCCTCATATTCCAACACTGGCAGCTATGCAGTATGCCATGGATGCAATGCAAATACAATTCATAATACATTCTCACAACTATGCATCCTAATTATGTCCCTCATCAATCATCACCTTCATCAACTTCACCACTCAAACTCTTGGTGGATTTTATTTTAATCAATCATTGCCATTGTTATACATTTTCAATATAGCATCTCAACACTTCCATGAATCACAATACAAGTTTTTCTTGTATCAATCATGATGGCTATACAATTTTCATCTTCAATATTCAAAAATCAACAATCAATAAATTAAAGCATGCTAGTCATCCATATTCATTCTCACTTATCATGGATAATGACCATTCAATGTTCATGGTGAACACAACATAATTTCATCATCATCAAGGCATTACACTAGCCAAACAATTCAATATCACCATTTAGCATACCATAAAGATTCCAAATGCACATTACATGTTGCCAAACATATTCATCATCATCATCATCATGTTTATCATCCATAAATCATCATTTTCACTCAAACAAGGCACACATATATATTGTCACATATGACGATCAAACATTACTCAATTCATGCATTTAGAATATAAAACTCCTCTCCTACCTCAAGAGAAGACTTCTGAGCGATACGACATTCCCGCCTTGTCGTTCAGAATGGGTCCTATATTTCATAAGGCACATATGATTATTTTCTACTCAAGATCTCCAAGATTCACATATTCTAATCTAACACTTGGTGTTTACAACATTACCATTATCAAGTCATTTTCTATTTTATTAATCTCACCTCAACCACCATGGGTTAGACATTCAAGTTTATTTTTATGCATTTAAGGCCATACCCACAAAAATGGTTGACATATCAATGGTCATTAATCACCATTAATGGCCACCTACCATTATTAACATCAACTCTCATCATCAATAAATATTCTTTTAACATATTTACTCATTCCCATTATTCAAATGTCATTCTTCCCTCATTAAATTACCTTCCCATCATTCCAAGCACTAATTTTCATGTACCCCATTCATTCCAAGCACTAATTTTCGTGTACCCCATTCTTTTATGCACATCATCTCCCATCATTCCAAGCACTAATTTTCGTGTACCCCATTAATGGCTCATAAAAGCTTGCATTCAAGCCACCCCATCTTAGGGTTTCCTTATTAAATGCTTATACCAACAACCTATATACATTTATTACTCACCCAAACCTTAAAAACCTAAAACCTAGGGTTCATGCTCTTGAGAAATGACAAAGAGCTTACCTCAAGAGAAGAAATGAGAGGGTTTTCAAGAGAGGGGAGAGCCACACAAAATTGAGGAGGAGAAAGGAGAAAGAGTTTCAAGCTTCAAGTTCTTCCTTCAAGCTCCAATAAAATGAAAATGTCAAGGAGAAGAAGACACACCAACACAAGGGTTTTAGAAAGGAGAGCAAATGAAGAGAGAATGAGGAAGAAGAAGAAAAGAGTGTTTACCCAAAGAGAGTAGAGAGCCAACGTGAAAGTGAAGAGAAGGGAGAAGGTTTTGTGTTTTAATTTTACCCCTTTCACTAAAGTTTATCGTTTTACGACAAACAGGATCTCCATTGGGGCTCAATACTTTATCTAAAAATTATTCTGAATATATATTCGGACTCCCAATAATGTTCTTAACAGCCATGACCAATAGCACCTCAATCAAAGATACTTGGTCCTACACCCATATTTTAATCAGGTTTATTTTTAGCTCATAAAGCCTCAATAAATTATGAATAATTCCTAAAAATCTTAATTTAATTATTTCCAATATTTTGGGATATTAATTAACTCACCTATAATTATTTCATATTTATTCCTCTTTATTTAATAATTTATTTCAAAATTGGGATGTTACAATCCACCCTACCTAAAAGAAATTTCGTCCTTAATTTTAACGTACCAGATTTGAATGCATTCAGATAATGTTCCTGAATATCATCTTCACGTTCTTACATGAATGTTTCCACATTGCCTTGTTTCCAGGACATCTTCACCAAAGACACCAATTTGTTTCGCAACCTCTTCACAAAATGCTCAACAGTACGAACGGAAATGGGAGGAATGGACAAGTCATCCCGCATATCAACATCATCAACTTGTTTGTCTGTCTTTGGCAATCTTCATAATCTCTTGTATCGTTTTAATCTGATCGATGGTCTCCTGAATAATCTCCAGCCCTAAGGCCAAATTCTCACCAGTTTCCAACCAACACAAAACCGTTCTACAGTTTCTGCCATAAAGTGCCTCATAAGGAGCCATACAGATACTACTGTGGTAACTATTGTTGTAAGTGAATTCAATCAGTGGAAGAAATCTCTCCCAACATCCACCATACTCCAGAACACAAGCCCTCAACAAATCATTAAGGATTTGGATAGTTCTCTCAAATTGTCCGTCAGTCTGGGGATGATAAGCAGAACTAAGCTTTAACTTAGAACCTAACTCATGATGTAAGCTTCCCCAGAATCGGGAAGTAAACCGAGGGTCACGATCAGACACAATACTAAACGGTACACCATGTAGTCTAACAATCTCCTTTATGTACAATTTGGCTAATTTCTCCAATGAGCTCTTCATACTCATGGGTAAGAAGTGAGCACACTTCGTCAACCGATCCACAATCACCCATATAGTATCATTTCCCGCACGAGTTCTGGGCAACCTAGAAACAAAATCCATAGCAATATTATCCCATTTCCAAATTGGGATCTCCAAAGGTCTCAAATAACCAGATGGTTTTTGATGCTCAACCCTAGCCTTCTGACAAATAAGACAAGATGCTACAAAGTTTGCCATATCACGTTTCATACTAGGCCACCAAATATTTTTCTTCAAATCTTGATACATCTTAGTGGAACCAGGATGAAGGCTCAGCACACTCTTGTGAGCTTCCTCAAGCACTAATTTTCTCAAATCACTAACGTATGGAACATAAATTCGGCCCTTTACACGCCAAATACCATCATGGCCTTCTATCAAAAATGAATTCTCTCTATTAGCTTGAGCTTCTATCATCTCAATCAAATACTTATCTCTCAGTTATTGCAATTTCACAGTTTCAAGGAACACATTAGCAACCATCAATATCTCAAGGGACATCTTCGTTAGGGTAATATATCTCTACACCCACATTCAAGTTTCTAAATTGCTCAATTAGCTCTATTTCTTTCACCATCATTGTAGAAATATGCAATGACTTTCGGCTCAACGCATTGGCAACCACGTTTGCCTTTCTGGGATGATACCTTAACTCAAATTCATAATCCTTTAAAAATTCCATCCATCGCCATTGGTGCATATTAAGTTCCTTTTAATCAAACAAGTACTTAAGGCTTTTGTGATCACTAAAGACCACAAACTTAGAACCATACAAATAGTGCGCCACAACTTCAAAGCAAACACCACCATCGTTAATTAAAGATCATGTGTGGGGTAATTAACCTCATACAATCATAACTGTCTTGACGCATAGGCTATCACATGCTCTTTTTGCATAAACACGCAACCAAGACCAAGCTTAGAAGCATCGTAGTACACCACAAAGTCATCAAGCAAATCAGGTAAGGCTAACACTAGTGTGGTAGTAAGCCTCAATTTCAACTCTTGAAAGCTTTCTTCACATTCGAGAGTCTACACAAATAGTTGGTTTTTACAAGTTAGCTTCATCAATGGTAAGGCTTAACGGGAGAATCCTTCAATAAACCTCCGGTAGTAACCGGTAAGACCAAGGAAACTTCTTATTTCTGTCACGAATGTCAGTCTTTCCCAAGCCATAACAGCTTCAACCTTTGATCGATCAATAGCAACACCATTACAAGAGATCACATGACCAAGAAATGATATCTCGTTCAACTAGAATTCACACTTAGAGAATTTGGCATACAACTGTTTCTCTTGAAGAATAGCCAACACAAGGCGAAGATGCCTTTCATGTTCTTTATGGCTCTTAGAGTACACTAAAATATCATCGATAAATACCATGATAAATTGATCAAGAAATTCATGGAAAATGCGATTCATGTAGTCCATGAAAGTTACAGGGGAATTGGTCACACCGAATGGCATCACCACATACTCGTAGTGGCCATAACGCATTCAGAAGGCAGTTTTTGGAATATCATCGGTCTTCACCCAAATTTGGTGATATCCGGAATGCAAATCGATCTTTAAAAATACAACCGCACCCCTCAATTAATCCAAGAGATCATCAATGCGAAGGGGATATTTGTTCTTAATAGTCATCTTATTGAGTTGGCGATAGTCAACGCACAACCTCGTGCTTCCATCTTTCTTCTTCACCAACAACACAGGAGCACCCCAAGGAGATACACTTGGGTGAATGAATTCTTTTTCGAGAAACTCCTCAACTTGCTTTTTCAGCTTAGACAACTCCATAAGAGACATCCTATAAGGAGCTCAGGACACAGGCTCAGCGCCAGGAATAAGGTCAATAGAAAATTCCACTTCACGTGGAGGAGGTAATTCGGGAATTTCATCTGGGAATACACCAGAAAATTCAGAAACAATGGGAATTTCACAAGATTGGGAAGAACCATTCCCATCAACCATACAGAACATCATAAGAAGCTGAGAGATACCTTGTAGGTCAAATCGTTCCACATTCAGAGTCAAAAAAATCACTGCCTTGTTATGACAATCCAATAAGACTTTATTAGTAGACAACCAGTCCATGCCTAGGATAATATCCAGGTCTTGCATAGGTAAGCATACGAGGGATACAACAAACTTTCTACCCTCGAGAGTCATCTTGATGTTCTCACATCGAGTCACCGTCCTCAAACAAGTACTCGCCGGTGTAGTCACCATTATAGAACCTCTCATCATACAAACAGGCATTTTCAAATGCCTAACACAATCCTCAGAAATAAAGGAGTGAGTAGCACCCGAATAAAAAATAACACATATAGAAGTGTTGAGAATTTCACACTTACTTTGGACAAGATCTTCCGCTTGTGCAGCTTCTTCACCAGTAGCGACAAAGACTTTTCCAGAAGCTTGTGGTTGATTACCACCATTACGATTTCCATTTCTTCTGCTATGGCCATTGCCTTGACCATTGCCATTTCTTCCACCATTATAGTTTCCACCACGGCCACCATTTCGGTCACCATGGCCTCCACGGTTACCATTATGGTTCACACGGGTAAGAGCATCAACATTAGCATTCCTTGCATTTAATGGACAATCAGGGCGAATATGCCCCGGTTGATTACATTGGTAGCATACCACCTCATCTTATGGACAATCATGTGCCAAGTGGTTAGCACCACATTTGAAGCAAGTTAGGCCTTGAACATTGCCATGACCTTGGTTACCATTACCATTACCACCTCTAAAAACACCACGTCCTCTTGCATGGGAGGATCCACCATAAAAGAATTTCTTCTTCTTGAATTGGCCATGCCTCTTGAAACCAGAACATTAACCCTTTAATTTAGGCTCATGCTTGCCTTAACTCAAAGGAGTCACATCATCTTCTTCATAAATGTGACACTTGTTCACAAGGGTCGGAAAGCTTCTAATCTCTTGATGCTGAATAGCCCGCTTGATCTCGAACCTAAAACCATTCTCAAACTTTACACACTTTAAAGCATCGGTACCCTCTTGTTGATAAGGAGGATAGAATGCACACAACTCCTCAAACTTGGAGGCATACTCCTCCATAGTCATATCACCCTGTTTAAGCTCCATGAACTCAAGCTATTTCTTACTTTTATAGCTTTCCAGAATATATTTCTTCAAGAATTCAACCTTAAAGTTTTCCCACTCCAAGGGAATATTAGCAGAGAACATGCGTCCCCTAGTAAGACGCCACCATGATTCAGCTTCATCGTGGACCATAAAGATCGCATACTCAACCTTCTAAGCCTCAGAACATTCAAAGCTTACAAAGATCCTCTCAAGATCATTGATCCACACATATGTATCCTTAGGTTTATACCCTCCATGGAACTCGGAAGGTTTCCTCTTGAGAAATCGATCAAGACTTTGGGCACCTTGTCCCACATTTTATTGGCCCTATCTTTCCAAGAGATCCATAAAATGATTCAAAGTAGATCCCATAGCAGATGCTTCTCGATTATGCCTACCAGCCATGTTTCACACCCATACATTAAGACATGGCTCACAGATCATGGCTCACACATGAGTAAACTAGACCAAACAATCAACCTTTAATCTATATACATATATATAGAGGTTTCAACACCCATTGGTCCATCATGCATCATATCATAATAGTTATATTAATCTTAATGCATAATCACAACATATTCATCCTTGAAGGTAAATAGTGCAAGGAATCTTGGCCGGACTCAAACAACAAGCATACCAATCTCAATTCAATGCAAAACAATTACAATTCAATCAAAAGTCCATAACTTAATCAAATATAACTCAAACAATTTGATCATAAGCAAGAATTGTTAGCATAACATCTACTAAGTCTCTATCAAAGAGCAAATAATGCTCTGATACTAAGTTAAGACACCCTAAAAGTGAGGGTAAATTTTTCGCGATTTAAAAGAAAAGAAAGAATTGCGAAATAAGTTTCAATGAGTTACCCCTGGATCACCTCAGATAACCTATCTCATATATGAAGATATGAGAATGTGGATAATTAAATCAAGAGTGAGCCTTGGGTAATTAATCTCATGATCACCAATAAGGATTAGCGGAAGTATACAATTACATTAAGAAAATGAAGGGGAGTGGTAGAAGGTTAAACGATGGTCCATCGACTTGTTAAAATGTATACACTATGCGTGTAGGTTATTGTACAATCATATCATAGTCAAATAGTACCAATTCTACCCCAAAACAAAGGAAAAGTATGAAAACAGGGCCACAAATTGATTCAAGAACCCTATGAATCGATTCAAATGGTTCTGGAGTCCAAAACAGTGAAAACAGGACCCCTTGAATCGATTCAAGCTCGTATGAATCGATTCAAACGTTCCTGGAACCAAAAAACGTGAAAACAGCGGTCCTTGAATCGATTCAATCTCGTGTGAATCGATTCAAATGCCTTTGACTCTCCAAATAGTGAAAATAGTACTCTTGAATCGATTCAAGACAGCACTGCTGCTGTTTTTATGTAGAAAAAGCATGATTTTTGGACTTCCAACCCCCTAACTTTGTCATACGAATTCTAAACACTAAGAAATTTTGACACCAACATATATACATCATTTGTGACATGTATCCACTAGCCGTACTAAAAAATTCCCTAAAACGAGAGAGTTATGGGCATAAATGCGTTTTACCCATTTGAGGTATTTTTGTGCAACTTAAGGGCCTATTTTCAATGGAATTGACCCATTCTAATTTCTACAAGTCACAATTAATATATTTAAGCTATCAGAGACATCACATACCATTAAAACCACCTAAAAAACAATTTGACCTTATTAGCTCCTCAATTAAGCATAAACATCAAAACGCATCATCACATACATTTCATAAAACATTATAATTCATGAATCAATATCATCCATTCACCAATTGGGCAATAATTTCAGCCCATAACTAGCATCATACATTGCCCAGGTCATAATCAAAAATTAGCCATACATGTAGGGTCCAATTTTCACCTATGACCTCTAAAATGAATATACACCAATCCAAATACATATTAAGCATACACGATCCATCATATGCTATACAAAATTAATACTCGACGGCCAAGGCATTTCCTATACACTAATTTACCTCTATCATCAAAATGCATATTTCCAAAAGATTTAATCTCACTCCCATGAGTGTCCTGCATCACAAAGCTAAAAATAGACAACATGGGAGAGTAAGTTATACATTCCAAAAGGATGAAAATGAATACAATATGATTGTGTGCATATGCATTCAACATCATGTATACTTTGCATCGATATATCATTCATCATCATAATTATCAGCACCCCACCAATCTTACACATACTCAATCATCCCTTATGGGTCATAACAAAATATATACATACGTATAATCAAACCCTTCATCATATTGGGCCAACACACACAAAATCACCATAAATAATATATGTATTTGTATTCATATCTTTTATGTTGTCTTTAGGTATTTTCTCACCCAATCACAACCAACACCATTTCTCATCACCTTTGGCATACCTCCTTGCTATATGCAAATGCTCTTAAGCTAATGCACATGCACGACGGAGTAATTTATCAATGCGGATCCGACTGTGGAAACAATCACCAATTTGTGGGTCAAGTATGATCATATAACTATACCCCTACTGCAGTAGAAAAATATATACACATATATCATCAAATTGCATTGATATCATTATGTTTTACTGTACCAAACCGCATCGCCCATCTTGCAACACCTGGCCATTTACACCATGACCGCGGTAAACACCATAACAAAAACAAGGTGTTGCAGGCCAACCATGATTCTTAGCATGGCAGCTGTGATCCATAGGACCACTGGGGTCACCTGCTCGTCAAGAGCCACCCCTACGAGGGTTAACCACATTCGGGTCCCTGTAGCACAACATGGGAAACTTCATGACTTACACACCGAGTCACAGGGGTAAATAAAGATGCTCGTGCACTGAGCCGCCCTCCCACTGGGCCAACCGGGGGAATCCCCTCATATTCCAACACTGGCAGCTATACAGTATGCCATGGATGCAATGCAAATACAATTCATAATACATTCTCATAACTATGCATCCTAATTATGTCACTCATCAATCATCACATTCATCAACTTCACCACTCAAACTCTTGGTGGATTTTATTTTAATCAATCATTGCCATTGTTATACATTTTCAATATAGCATCTCAACACTTCCATGAATCACAATACAAGTTTTTCTTGTATCAATCATGATGGCTATACAATTTTCATCTTCAATACTCAAAAATCAACAATCAATAAATTAAGGCATGCTAGTCATCCATATTCATTCTCACTTATCATGGATAATGACCATTCAACATTCATGGTAAACACAACATAATCACATTATCATCAAGGCATTACACTAGCCAAACAATTCAATATCACCATTTAGCATACCATAAAGATTCCAAATGCACATTACATATTGCCAAGCATATTCATCATCATCATCATGTTTATCATCCATAAATCATTATTTCCACTCAAACAAGGCAAACATGTATATTGTCTCATATGACAATCGAACACTACTCAATTCATGCATTTAGAATATAAAACTCCTCTTCTACCTCAAGAGAAGACTTCTGAGCAATACGACGTTCCGCCTTGTCGTTCAGAATGGGTCCTACATTTCATAAGGCACGTATGATTATTTTCTACTCAAGATCTCCAAGATTCGCATATTCTAATCTAACACTTGGTGTTTACAAGATTACCATTATCAAGTCATTTTTTATTTTATTAATCTCACCTCAACCACCATGTGTTAGACATTCAAGTTTATTTTTATGCATTTAAGGCCATACCCACAAAAAGGGTTGACATATCAATGGTCATTAATCACCATTAATGGCCATTTACCATTATTAACATCAACTCTTATCATCAATAAATATTCTTTTAACATATTTACTCACCCCCATTATTCAAATGTCATTCATTCCCTCATTAAATTACCTTTCTAACCAACATTAATCATTTTCCCCAATTTTCACAAGTTAGGGTTTTGCTACAGACTTAACAATATCATAAATGCACATCATCTCCCATCATTCCAAGCACTAATTTTTGTGCACCCTATTAATGGCTCATAAAAGCTTGCATTCAATCACCCACCTTAGGGTTTCCTTATTAAATGCTTATACCAACAACCCATATACATTTATTACTCACCCAAACCTTAAAACCCCAAAACCTAGGGTTTATGCTCTTGAGAAATGACAAATAGCTTACCTCAAGAGAAGAAATAAGAGAATTTCCAAGAGAGGAGAGAGCCACACAAAATTGAGGAGGAGAAAGGAGAAAGAGTTTTAAGCTTCAAGCTCCTCCTTCAAGCTCCAATAAAATGAAAATGGCAAGGAGAAGAAGACACACTAACACAAGGGTTTTAGAGAGGAGAATAAATGAAGAGAGAATGAGGAAGAAGAAGAAAAGAGTGTTTACCCAAAGAGAGTAGAGAGCCAACGTGAAAGTGAAGAGAGGGAAGAAGGTTTTGTGTTTTAATTTTATCCCTTTCACTAAAGTTTACCGTTTTACGACAAACAGGATCTCCATTCGGGCTTAATACTTTATCTGAAAATTATTCCGAATATATATTCGGATTCCCAGTAATGTTCTTAACAGCCCTTGTAACACCCTGAAAATTTTAAAATAGAGAGTTAAATTAAGAAAATAAATATTGAATAATGAAATATAGGCTAATTAATATCCCAAAATGCTAAATATAATTTAAATGAGATTTTCGGAGACTATTAGTAAATTATTGTGACCGGATAAGCTGAAAACTAACCCGGATAAAATATGGGTGTTAGACCAAGTATCTCCAATTGAGATGCTGTTGGTCAGGGCTATAGCTAATGTTATTGGGAATCTGAATATGTATTCGGAATAATTTTTAGAATAAGTATCGAGCCCGAACTGAGAGCCTGTTTAATGAAACAACGAAAGAGTTAAGTAATGGGAATAAAAATAATATAAAAGCCTCACTCTTTCACTCTCATTTCCTGTAACTCTCACTCCCTCTTATGCAAACATACCTCTTCTCTTTTCTATCTTCTTCCCACTCACCTTCTTCACTCTCTTCTTCCCTATACACTTAAGAAAAGCTTGGAGCCCTTCTTCTCTATTATCTTCGTTCACCATTGGAGCAAGGAGAAGCATTGGGTACTTGAAGTCTTCCCTTCCTCTCCTCTATTTTCGAGTTCATCATTTTCCCCCTTGATGTTCATTTTGGTTTCTTGATTAAGGTAGGTTCTTCCTCATTTTAATGTTGGTTAGACCCTAGAATGTGGGTTACTAAGACTTGGGAGAGTATTACATGTTTGTGAGTGGTGAGAGGAAACATTAAATGCATAAACCCTAAGGTAGGGATGAAATAAATGTGGATATTCATGAGCAATAAATGAGGTATATGAAGATAGGGTTAAAAGATGATGAGTGTAGAAGTGCATTTATGATGTGGTTGGGTTCTTATAAAACCCTAACTTATGAAATTTGGGGAAAATGTGTAATATTGATAGGGTTAACATTTATTAATGGGGGAAGTGTAATAAATGATGAGGTAGAGGCCTTTATGGGTGATTAGAGATGGTGGTTGGACAAACAAAAATGAAAACCCACTTGGTGTGAGTTAAATATAAGTGTGGCAAGGGGATAACCTA
The DNA here is from genome assembly GCA_037962975.1 of Clitoria ternatea. Lineage (NCBI taxonomy): Eukaryota > Viridiplantae > Streptophyta > Magnoliopsida > Fabales > Fabaceae > Clitoria > Clitoria ternatea. The sequence continues at coordinate 180,202,720 of CM075672.1, forward strand.
ACAACTTAGGTTGTAACTCTTGATAATAATGAATGGTGAATTAAGGGAAGGAATTCCCGAAGCCTAAATGAGTAAATAAAGAAAATCCATGAATAGCTTCCACATGATGAGAATCATGTGTACATAGATATATATATGTATATTGAAATGGCCTTTGAATGAATAATTGATGTGGTCCTATAATGATTGGTGTAGGACTTGATAACGCGGGTGAAACGGGAACATTAAACCCAGAAATTTACTTCTCTTAAGGTAGGAGAGGGGTGTATTTTCTAAATGCATGAGAATTGTGATAATAATGTATGTATTAATGTAATATGGCATGTTTTCTTAGATAAGTATGATATGATGTGTATGTAATGAGAATTGTGTTTGGTGTTTTGAAATGATTTATTTATATGATGAAGCCTAAATGGGGCTATGAATGGCATATTAAGTGATGATATACTATTGATTCCATATATGACATGATGAACATCTAAAATCTTTGGTTGGAACAGTTCCTAAATATAAGGATTGATGTTTATGTATGAATTGTGGATAATAGTATGGTTGAGTATGAATGTACCCTAGATGAGAGGGTGAGATAATCCTAATGAGGTAGAGGCATGCATGAGCATTGCATACATGGCATGGCATGCATATCATGATAATGTTAATAAGTGGTTGTGATCACTTGATGTTGCTCGAGCGAGGAAGCGTAAGCGAATCCTGGAGATCTCGCTCAAGAGAGATGGGGCTCGCTCAAGCGAGTTGGCCCCTGATTCTCCCTCAGTCTTCTCGCTCAGCGTGTGGTGTTGCCTGCCTAAACGTTTTTTTGGGACTCGCTCAAGTGAGTGTAGTCTTTACTTAACCGAGGGGCGCCCTGATCCTTCAAAACGTTTGGTTTAAATTATTTTCCCTTTTCCTTTCAACATATTTTGGTTTCGCATCATCTCATGAATACTTTGGACATAATTTGAATCCTTTACTTTTCAAGGGGGATGATCTCTTCGAACTCAATCACAATGTATTAATTTAAATGAATTTTTCCGTTGTTTTCAATCGAGAATTCCTCGTTCATAGTTTTCTTTATCTACCTTCTCATATCTCCATATATGAGATAGGTCTCTGATAGATCCAGGGTATTAAATGAATAGCTTTACCACTTGCATTTTCATAAATCAATAATATTAAAATCGTGAAAAATTTACCCCTATTTTTAGGGGTGTCACAACCTGGTATCAGAGCATTATTCGCTCTGTATTACTGTGATTAGTTGTTATTATTATTAGAACATGATATGCAATTGATGAATGATTGTCATTATTGTTTGACTATGTATGAATTTACTATGGATTGAATGTGATTGCTATAAGTCCGGCCAAGCTTTCTTCACACTACTCTCCCTCAATGATGAATCCTGTGTTGTGTGAATGCATATGACACCATGATATGATAATATGCTTTATGAGCTCTAATATGAGTTGGTTGATATTGGACTCCGTGATGGAGAGCCATAACTTAATTTTATGATGAAGTACTATAGTATGAGACTATAGAGAAGTTTTATGAATGAGTTTACTGATATTAGTTAAATCTCATGTTATGATTATAGATATTGAGATGGCCCGTCGTCATCAAGATAACGATGACGCTATAGCTAGAGCTTTGAACTGTTTTGTGGATCTCCTTAAGTCGCAAAACCGTGATAGACAAGAAGCGGAAAGACAACCTGCTCCTGCCGTTCAAGGTACTCAGGGCCTTGATATGTTCTTGAAGTGGAAACCATCTAAGTTTCATGGTGGATTCAGGCCTGAGCAAGCCTATGTTTAGATCAGAGATGTTGAGTGAATCTTTGATAGTTTCGAATACAATGAACTCCAGAAAATGGAGTATGCTATTTTCATGATGAGAGATAAAGCGGAGACTTGGTGGAGACTCACCAAAAGTAGGATGAATACTGCTACCATTCCCTTGACTTGGGAAAATTTCAAATATGAACTCATGAGGAAGTATGTGCCTGAAAGCTACAAGAGTAAGAAGGAACTTGAGTTTATGGAACTCAAACAAGGCATAATGACGGTGGAAGAATATGCTTCTAAATTTGAAGAAGTTTGTGAATTTTACCCTCCTTATCAACAAGAGGGAACTGAAGCCTCAAAATGTGTGAAGTTTGAAAAACGGTCTACGCCCTGATATTCAAAGGGCCATATGTCATCAAGAAATCCGAAGCTTTACGGTGCTTGTGAATAAGTGCCGCATTTATGAAGAACATGCTCCCCCACATCATTCCAAATTTGACTCTAAGTTGAAGGGTCAATCTTCTAGTTTCAAGAGGCAGGGGAATTTCAGAAGAGGACACTTTCAGAGAGGTGCTCATTCTAATGTCCAAGCTAGAGGTGGTGGACATGGTAACACTTTTGGCCGGGGCAATGTGAATGCCAATGGGCCAAAATGCTATAGGTGTGGTGGTCCATACTATGTTCATGAATGTGTGCACTGTGAGGATGTGGTGTGTTATAATTATGATCAGGTGGGGCATATCCGTCCTGCATGCCCTATGCTCATAAGACCGGCTCCGGTACAAGCTAATACTCCCAACCGTACTAATGTACCCGCTCATATGAATCGCTGAAGCCACAATGGTGGTTGGGGCCGTGGTGATGGAAACAATGGTGACCGAAATGGTGGCCGAGGTGGTTATAATGGTGGGAGGCATGGCAACGGTCGAGGAAATGGCAATGGTGCTCGTGATGGAAACAGAAACAGTGGAAATGTGCAACCAAATGCCGAAAAGGTGTTTGCTGTGACCGGTGAGGAAGCAACACAAGCAGATAATTTAGTTGAAACTAAGTGTGAAATACTCGGACATGCAGTTCATGTTATTTATGATTCGGGTGCAACTCACTCATTTATATCCGAGGATTGTGTTCGGCGATTGAGATTGCCGGTAGGCTTAATGAAAAATACCCTTGTGGTTACTACACCAATCGGTACTTGTCTCAAATCGGTTAACCGGTGTGATACTGTTGATATGCTCCTAGATGGGAGAAAATTTGTTGTGTCTTTCATTTGCCTACCAATAAAGGGATTGGAGATCATACTTGGTATGGATTGGCTCTCCACCAATAAGGTTTTGGTCGACTGTCAATAACGGACCGTTATTTTTCCTTCTTCTGATGTGAGACAATTTGATGTGCAAGGTATAGCTCAACTTTGCATATTACTATCTCTTGCCGATGGGACGAGTGGTCCCGATCCCTTTAGTGTAACACCCTAATTATTTGCAACTAATAAATCCCCAAAATATGAGAAAATTTTTCACCAAAACAGTCACGTAACATCTGATGTAGAAGGAAGCAGGCAATGGGGAAAAGCTAAGAACATTCACGCGCATAAAGCAACCTACAGGGAAGCTAAAGACTGAGCCGTTTCAATGGGTTTATCGTAATACACCAATACTAGGGCGGATTGCACAACACCGTTTGTTCGCTTAGACGGGGTCTTACACCGTCCAGGCGGAGTATGGTAATACAGCAGCGGATAGAAGAAATTTCGCACCGAGGCTTCCCTTCGAGAAAATACTGGTCACTTAACAGAAGGAATGGATAAGGGAAATATGTTAATACATTCACACGCGTAGCATTTGGTGGAAAGGCGAAGTTGGAATCATTCTACTTGGCTAGGCGGGGTATATGTATCTTGGGCGGGCTGTCCTAGTTACTTGGGCGAGGTATGACACCGCCTAAACGAAATCTACATAACGCCTCCTTAACACAACCACAAGGTAATTTCCTCCATCGAGTATGGACAAGGGTTCACTAAGTAAATCCTCACACTCGCCTTTCACTTAGAAAAATGAGAAGTTATAGGGTACATAACGTTAGTAGGTTGTGGAGAAAGGAAGAGTTTGAACCTATTCCGCCCAACTCAACTAATTATGACAACGCCTGGGCGGACTTAGCCATACGCCCAAATCCGGGGTCAACATCGGGGTCCGGATTGCGTTAGTATCACCACGGATAGGAAAGGATAATGGTCGATATTTCGCTCTGGTAAATACTCGCTTCAGCGTGAGTTCTCGCGCTTGGGCGGATTGCTACCATACTTCAGGCGGGGTACGACTCCGCCCAACGTATCCGACATGAGCCTTTCCTAAGACAATTCTCGGTTCGTTCGGACTTAACTATAACCTGCTCAATCAAACTGTCCCTGCTTATCTATTAAAGCATAATTATAAAACAAGACAGCACTTAGCATCACACACACAAAACCATACATCCATATGTACATAAGAGTGTATATTAATATTTACAAATGCAAAATCAAACTTCTTCTTGTTCATAAGGTTCTATTCATTCACAAAAACATTAACATCCGGTATGAGCTAGTCCGGGCTTTATCTAACAACGCCTCAATTAAACCTTCGAATTGCGTCAGCACTCCGCCCAGCATTCCAGCTCTGATTCTGATTCTCCTCACGAGAGACATTCACTGAAAATTGCCACTGCAGGGGTGAGCTTTTACATGTATAATGATACTCACAGACTCGGTATCAGCGTCAGTACACGCTCCTGCTATCATTCAACCTTTCTCAAGTAACCAAGTTCATACAATTCAAACAACATTCATGATACGCATAATTCACAGAGTTTATTCCACATCTAAATATATATTCATGCATTCAAAAGTCATACACATGCACATATACAGATTTATACATCACCACAATCAACCTTACTTCTACATGCATGTCTGCGGATCCGACTCGGGAAAAGACTCTCAGTTACAGCCCCCTTTTTCTTTTGGCCCCTCGTCCCTCAGCTCTTACCAGGTGGCACCGGCCCCCCCCCACGGCGTCTCGAGACTCATTTCTCTAGCTCCAACGGCTACCACGAGCCCTATTGGGATCTAGCCAGGGTTAGTAACTGGAAGTCATTTCCCTTGGGGTTCTTGACCTTCCATGGGTCACCCCACTCTTACTCATGCAACTAACACATTCATCAGTACACATCATCGCGCCATGGACACATTACCGTAGTCATCAAATAAGAACGGATATTTCCCACTACTCATCATCGTTCAGTCAGTCACACCGGTGCATGTTACAATCGATCATCAGACTAACAACATTGATCAACTCAATTAAGAACATGCACATACATACTTTTCACAGAGACAACAAAATAGATCCATCATTATCATCCACGAGCAAACTACGCCATCGTCACGAAAATCACTATCAAAATCTCAAATCATGCATCAGTTCTAATGAAATCATAAAAACATGCACACACACACACACTTGGCAGTACGTTCATCCGGTACCGTTCTTAGACCATGCATTCGACATGCAAGTGCCCCCTACCTTAAGAAGACTCCTCAGAGACCTTTTCCGCTCTTGTCGTTGGGTCCGATGTCCTTCTCCTGGTTCGTCCGGTCTTCTTTGGCTTTGTCGTATTCTGCGCCTGATTCTGGAATGGGGTGTGGTCCGTTCTTCAGTACTGGAATCAAGATCTCCAGGAGCGAAGAGTGAGAGAAGAGAAGAAGAAGAAAGATGAAGACGAAGAGAGAAAACAGAGGATGAGGTGACGGAGAAAGAGTCTAAAGAAATAGCGAGAGTGTTCATCACTAAGGCTCACGACATATATATATGTGTGCACGCGTACAGTAACGAAGAGTGGGATGGGAGAGTGCGTGCCCGTCAGTCACGCGCACTCCTCCCCGTCCCCTGCCTGCCACCATTTTAATATTTTAATGGCTTAAACCCACTTAGTTAAATGCACTTACAGTTATTTCTAGTTGAAATCAAGTCTTAATGGTTCATTCTTTATTCAGCACTTAATTTTAAAACGGGGATGTTACAGTTCTCCCCCACTGAAAAAGAATTTCGTCCCCGAAATTCAATCGGTACTTACCTAGGTAAACAATCCGGGGTACTGCTGTCGCATGGCGTCTTCGCGTTCCCACGTGTAGGAGGTGATCTTGCCTTGCTGCCACTCCACCTTAACTAGCCTTACGTTCTTGTTCCTTAAGCGTTTTACCGATTGATCCACGATTCCAACCGGTGTAGTCACAGTGGTTAGGTCTTCCCTGATCTCTACCCCGTCGTCAGGCATCGTGTGGCTGGGGTCATGCAAATACTTCCTTAGCTGAGACACGTGAAATACGTTGTGCAATCGGGACAAGTGAGTTGGTAACGCGAGGCGGTATGCCACGGGGCCAATCCGTTCTACTACCTCATAAGGTCCGATGTAGCGAGGGCTTAACTTCCCACTTTTTAAGGCTCGTCCAACTCCTTTACTCGGAGAGGTTCTCAGAAACACTCGATCTCCGACTCGAAATTCCAATGGCTTGATGCGTTTGTCATGGTAGCTCTTCTGCCTGTCTTGTGATGCTTTCATCTTCTCCCTTATTACTCGGATCTGTTCTGTGGTTTGTTTCACGATATCTGGTCCCAGTAATAGACTTCCTCCCGCTTCCGACCAACAGAGCGGGGTTCGGCATCTACGCCCATATAATGCCTCGTAAGGTGCCATGCCAATGCTGTGATGATGGCTGTTGTTGTATGTAAACTCGATCAAGGGAAGATACTGCTCCCAGTCCCCACCGTACTCTAACACACACGCTCTCAATAAGTCTTCTAGACTCTGAATCGTTCGCTCGGATTGTCCATCCGATTGGGGGTGGTAGGCAGAACTAAGCCAAAGCTTCGTTCCCAGTTCTTGATGCAGGCTGGTCCAAAACCTGGACGTAAATCTGGGATCCCTATCTGAGACGATGGAAGTAGGTATGCCATGCAGTCGAATAACTTCTTGAATGTAGATTCGCGCCAACCTATGCAATGGGTACTTCATATTTACAGATAGGAAGTGTGCACTCTTCGTCAATCTATCAACAATAACCCAAATGGCATCATGGCCCGCTCGGTTTCTGGGTAATCCCATGATAAAATCCATCGCAATTGAGTCCCATTTCCACACGGGGATTTCTAGAGGCTGCATTGCACCGTACGGTTTTTGGTGCTCTACCTTCGATTTCTGACAAGTGATACATCGGGCCACGTACTCCGCCACATCCTTCTTTAGTCCGGGCCACCAAAACTGTCTCCTCAAGTCGTGGTACATTTTCGTGGTTCCTGGGTGAATGCTGAGTAGGCTTTTGTGGGCTTCATCAAGCACCATTCTTCTCAATCTCCCTTCACTTGGTATGTATATTCTGTTCCTCACCCGGAAGATCCCGTCTGACCCTTCTGCCAAGGATAAATCCTTTCCTTTAGCCTGAATTTCCTTCATTTCAGCTAGGTAAGAGTCCGCCTGTTGCTGTTCGTACACGGATTTTAAGAATTCGTTGGCAATCCTCAACGTACCGATTGTCATCTTCTGAGAGGAAGGGGTGCCAACATGCAAGTTCATGTCTCGGAACCGCTCCAACAACTCAACTTCTTTTGCCATCATGGCTGCTATGTGGAGGGATTTTCGACTCAAAGCGTCTGCTACGACATTTGCCTTACCTGGGTGGTATTTCAACTCGAAATCATAGTCCTTCAAGAACTCAATCCATCTTCTCTGCCTCATGTTCAGCTCCTTTTGGTCGAATAGGTATTTGAGGCTCTTATGATCGCTGTATACTTCAAATTTGGATCCGTACAAGTAATGCCTCCAGATTTTCAGTGCAAAAACTACTGCTGCCAACTCCAAGTCATGGGTCGGATAATGCTGTTCGTGGGGTCTCAATTGTCGAGAGGCATATGCTATGACTCGATCTTTCTGCATGAGTACACATCCTAATCCGAGTCCGGACGCGTCACAATAGACCACGAAGCTTTCTCGTAACTCAGGTAATGCTAACACCGGAGCCGTTGTCAACTTATTCTTCAGCTCTTGGAAGCTGCTCTCACACTCCGGACTCCACACAAAAGGAACGTTCTTCCTTGTCAATTTAGTCAGAGGTAATGCCAACTTAGAAAAACCTTCGATGAACCTTCTATAATAACCTGCCAAGCCCATAAAACTCCTTACTTCCGAGACCGATCTGGGCTTCTCCCACGCTATTACAGCGGCTACCTTCGCAGGATCCACCGAGACGCCTCGCTTAGAGATCACATGCCCGAGGAAGTGGATCTCATCCATCCAAAATTCGCACTTGGAAAGCTTTGCAAACAATTGCTTCTCCTTCAACACTTGGAGTACCGCTCTGAGATGCCCTTCATGCTCCTCCGATGTCTTAGAATAAACTAGAATGTCATCGATGAAGACAACAACAAACCGATCTAAGAAGGAATGGAATATGCTGTTCATGTAATTCATGAAAACAGCAGGGGCGTTTGTCACACCGAACGGCATCACTACATACTCATAGTGACCATACCTAGTCCTAAAGGCAGTTTTAGGAATGTCCGAGTCCTTCACTCGGATTTGGTGATATCCAGATCGTAAGTCGATCTTTGAGAAGACTGAGGCTCCACGCAGCTGGTCAATTAAATCATCAATTCTAGGCAGTGGGTATCGATTCTTGATTGTGAGTTTGTTAAGCTGTCGATAATCTATACAAAGTCTCAAGCTGCCATCCTTCTTCTTAACAAGTAGCACAGGTGCGCCCCATGGTGACACGCTTGGTCTAATGAACTGCTTCTCAAGTAACTCATCCACTTGTTTCTTCAACTCTATCAATTCAGTTGAGGACATTCTGTAGGGTGCACTGGAGACCGGTTCGGCTCCAGGGATCAAGTCTATAGAGAATTCAACTTCTCTATGAGGAGGTACACTCGGGACGTCCTCTGGGAACACTTCTGGGAATTCGCAGACAACCGGAATGTCGTTCACTAGGGGCTCATTCTCTTCTTTGGTTAGACAAAGCATCATAAATAGTTGGGTTATACCTTGTGCCGTGCCATCTTCAGTGGGTTGTTTTGGGAAAACGATCTCTCGGTTTCTACAATCTACTAATACCTTATTGGCTGAAAGCCAATCTATTCCAAGCACAATATCAAGACCCTTTAAGGGCATGCAAATCAGATCGAAGGCGAAACTCCGATCATACAACTCAAATGCTACATTTTTACATATGGACGATGTGAACACAGTAGGGCCAGTGGGGCTGGCCACTTCTAGAGTCCGGTTCATAGACACAGTTGGTAGCTTCAACCGTTTCACGCACTCATCAGCTATAAAAGAATGGGTTGCCCCCGAATCGAAAACAACATTAAGCGTATTCATTCCAAGTGAGCACTTACATTGTACTAGATCGTTTGCTGGTGCAACATCCTCTGCATTGATGGTGTAGATCCTTCCTGTCGCTGTTGGGCCGGTGTTCCTCTCTCGACTGTTCAGGGCATGCATCATGTTTCCTCTGGTTCCATTGCCTCTGCCACCAGGTCGTTGGTTATCATTCACTCTGGTCCGATCTTGATATCCTCCTTGACGCACATTGGTGTTTGCCTGGCGGAGTTGGGGGCAGTCCGGACGAACGTGTCCCTTCTCTCCGCAGTGGTAGCATTTAACATTCGTATCGTTGCATTCCTTAGCAAAATGATCACCACCACATTTAAAGCATCCGCCATACCTTGGCCGCCCACTCATCTGTCTCCCTCGGTCATTATGGTCCTGATATCTGGTGAAGGGTTCATTCCTCCTCACGTTCCCTGGCCTCTTGAAACGTGATTGCTGAGGCCTCAAGTGTTGGTTGGCTCTGCTGCACTGGCCCGAATGGGCCCTGTCATCCTCTTCGAATATTCTGCACTTGTTCACTAAGGCAGGGAAACTCCGGACTTCATGGTATCTGCAGGCCCTCTTGATATCCGATCTCAGTCCGTTCTCAAACTTAAGACACTTGGAGTGCTCCGTTCCCGGTTGCTGGAAGGGCGGATAGAACAGGCACAATTCTTCAAATCTGGTCGCGTATTCTTCCACAGTCATGGAGCCCTGTTTTAACTCCATAAACTCCAGCTCCTTCCGACTCCGCACTGTGTCGGGAAAGTATTTGTCTAGGAAGCAGGCCTTGAAATCGTCCCACGTCAGTTGATTGTCATCTTCGGGGAATTGGCTCCTAGCTATCTTCCACCAATTCTCCGCTTCATCTCGCAGCATATACACTGCGCATTCCACCTTCTGGGCTTCGGTACAGCGAAGACCCTTAAAAATTCTTTCTAGTTCCTGAGTCCACTTGAACGCCGCCTCAGGGTTCCGTCCTCCTAAGAATTCGCTCGGCTTCCTCTTCAGGAAGCGGTCCAGCACATGGCCATCCTCAGGTTGAGTTTGGCCTTGCCTTTCAAACACATCAGCAAAGCGTTGGAATGCTGTGGCTATAGCCTCCATACTTTGACGATGCGCCATTCCTTATCCTGAAATTGACATTTAAGGATAAGTACACGGAGCCACTTACTACCATTCGGATTTCAGCCTAATGTTCAATGACTTAGCACATCCTGCTATCTCTATATATGTATATTATACAATCAATAGGACCAGGAGGGGCAACACCCTCCTATCCACAAGCCAATATCAATCAGGTTCACCAATATCACAACAATTTCAACCATTCAATCAAAAAGACACAGACACCACCGCTTACACTTGGTAAGCATACTTTGGCCTTGGACTTTTCGGTCCGCTCTGATACCAAAATGTAACACCCTAATTATTTGCAACTAATAAATCCCCAAAATATGAGAAAATTTTTCACCAAAACAGTCACGTAACATCTGATGTAGAAGGAAGCAGGCAATGGGGAAAAGCTAAGAACATTCACGCGCATAAAGCAACCTACAGGGAAGCTGAAGACTGAGCCGTTTCAATGGGTTTATCGTAATACACCAATACTAGGGCGGATTGCACAACACCGTTTGTTCGCTTAGACGGGGTCTTACACCGTCCAGGCGGAGTATGGTAATACAGCAGCGGATAGAAGAAATTTCGCACCGAGGCTTCCCTTCGAGAAAATACTGGTCACTTAACAGAAGGAATGGATAAGGGAAATATGTTAATACATTCACACGCGTAGCATTTGGTGGAAAGGCGAAGTTGGAATCATTCTACTTGGCTAGGCGGGGTATATGTATCTTGGGCGGGCTGTCCTAGTTACTTGGGCGAGGTATGACACCGCCTAAACGAAATCTACATAACGCCTCCTTAACACAACCACAAGGTAATTTCCTCCATCGAGTATGGACAAGGGTTCACTAAGTAAATCCTCACACTCGCCTTTCACTTAGAAAAATGAGAAGTTATAGGGTACATAACGTTAGTAGGTTGTGGAGAAAGGAAGAGTTTGAACCTATTCCGCCCAACTCAACTAATTATGACAACGCCTGGGCGGACTTAGCCATACGCCCAAATCCGGGGTCAACATCGGGGTCCGGATTGCGTTAGTATCACCACGGATAGGAAAGGATAATGGTCGATATTTCGCTCTGGTAAATACTCGCTTCAGCGTGAGTTCTCGCGCTTGGGCGGATTGCTACCATACTTCAGGCGGGGTACGACTCCGCCCAACGTATCCGACATGAGCCTTTCCTAAGACAATTCTCGGTTCGTTCGGACTTAACTATAACCTGCTCAATCAAACTGTCCCTGCTTATCTATTAAAGCATAATTATAAAACAAGACAGCACTTAGCATCACACACACAAAACCATACATCCATATGTACATAAGAGTGTATATTAATATTTACAAATGCAAAATCAAACTTCTTCTTGTTCATAAGGTTCTATTCATTCACAAAAACATTAACATCCGGTATGAGCTAGTCCGGGCTTTATCTAACAACGCCTCAATTAAACCTTCGAATTGCGTCAGCACTCCGCCCAGCATTCCAGCTCTGATTCTGATTCTCCTCACGAGAGACATTCACTGAAAATTGCCACTGCAGGGGTGAGCTTTTACATGTATAATGATACTCACAGACTCGGTATCAGCGTCAGTACACGCTCCTGCTATCATTCAACCTTTCTCAAGTAACCAAGTTCATACAATTCAAACAACATTCATGATACGCATAATTCACAGAGTTTATTCCACATCTAAATATATATTCATGCATTCAAAAGTCATACACATGCACATATACAGATTTATACATCACCACAATCAACCTTACTTCTACATGCATGTCTGCGGATCCGACTCGGGAAAAGACTCTCAGTTACAGCCCCCTTTTTCTTTTGGCCCCTCGTCCCTCAGCTCTTACCAGGTGGCACCGGCCCCCCCCCCACGGCGTCTCGAGACTCATTTCTCTAGCTCCAACGGCTACCACGAGCCCTATTGGGATCTAGCCAGGGTTAGTAACTGGAAGTCATTTCCCTTGGGGTTCTTGACCTTCCATGGGTCACCCCACTCTTACTCATGCAACTAACACATTCATCAGTACACATCATCGCGCCATGGACACATTACCGTAGTCATCAAATAAGAACGGATATTTCCCACTACTCATCATCGTTCAGTCAGTCACACCGGTGCATGTTACAATCGATCATCAGACTAACAACATTGATCAACTCAATTAAGAACATGCACATACATACTTTTCACAGAGACAACAAAATAGATCCATCATTATCATCCACGAGCAAACTACGCCATCGTCACGAAAATCACTATCAAAATCTCAAATCATGCATCAGTTCTAATGAAATCATAAAAACATGCACACACACACACACTTGGCAGTACGTTCATCCGGTACCGTTCTTAGACCATGCATTCGACATGCAAGCGCCCCCTACCTTAAGAAGACTCCTCAGAGACCTTTTCCGCTCTTGTCGTTGGGTCCGATGTCCTTCTCCTGGTTCGTCCGGTCTTCTTTGGCTTTGTCGTATTCTGCGCCTGATTCTGGAATGGGGTGTGGTCCGTTCTTCAGTACTGGAATCAAGATCTCCAGGAGCGAAGAGTGAGAGAAGAGAAGAAGAAGAAAGATGAAGACGAAGAGAGAAAACAGAGGATGAGGTGACGGAGAAAGAGTCTAAAGAAATAGCGAGAGTGTTCATCACTAAGGCTCACGACATATATATATGTGTGCACGCGTACAGTAACGAAGAGTGGGATGGGAGAGTGCGTGCCCGTCAGTCACGCGCACTCCTCCCCGTCCCCTGCCTGCCACCATTTTAATATTTTAATGGCTTAAACCCACTTAGTTAAATGCACTTACAGTTATTTCTAGTTGAAATCAAGTCTTAATGGTTCATTCTTTATTCAGCACTTAATTTTAAAACGGGGATGTTACATTTAGCATCCCTGTGGTGTCAGAATTCTTGGATGTGTTTCCCCAGGAGATACCCGGTTTACCACCTCCACGGGAGGTTGAGTTTGCTATCGATCTTGTACCTGGTGCGGAACCGGTGTCTATCGCTCCTTATAGGATGTCTCCTATGGAGCTGACTGAACTCAAGAAGCAAGTTAAGGAGTTGCTTGAGAAGGAGTTTGTTCAACCCAGTGTGTCACCCTGGGGGGCTCCTGTTTTATTGGTCAAAAAGAAAGACAGAACTATGCAGTTATGTGTTGACTACCGCCAATTGAACAAGCTGACAATAAAGAATAGATATCCCTTACCCTGTATCGATGATCTGTTGGATCAATTAAGGGGTGTGGTGGTGTTTTCAAATATTGATTTGCGTTCTGGCTACCATTAAATTCGGGTGAGAACCGAAGACATTCCGAAGACTGCGTTTAGGACGCGATATGGCCATTATGAGTATGTTGTAATGCCATTCGGAGTGACTAATGCTCTAGCAGTGTTCATGAGTTACATGAACCACATCTTTCATGAATACCTAGATCATTTTTTTGTGGTGTTCATTGATGACATCTTAGTGTATTCTAAGAGCCGTGAGGAACACAGGGAACATTTGAAAGTGGTGTTGAACACCCTTAGAGAGAACCAATTGTACACTAAGCTCTCTAAATGCGAATTCTGGTTGACGAGCGTCCAGTTTCTTGGGTATGTGATATCTGAAGATGGTGTTTCGGTGGATCCTTCTAAGGTTGAAGCTGTTATGGCATGGCCTAGACCTACGTCGGTTACGGAAATCAGGAGTTTCCTTGGACTTGCCGGTTATTATCGGAGGTTTATTGAAGGTTTTTCTCGTCTTGCTAAACCTTTGACGAACTTGACGAGGAAGAACCAACCTTTTGTATGGACGGTTGAATGTGAGAAATGCATTGAAGAGTTAAAGATGAGACTGACTTCTGCGCCTATCTTGGCATTGCCCAATTTACACGAAGACTTTGTGGTGTATTGCGATGCTTCTAAGCAAGGACTTGGATGTGTCTTAATGCAGAGGGAACGTGTTATAGCTTATGCTTCATGCCAGTTGAGACCTCATGAAGTTAACTACCCGACTCACGATTTAGAGTTGGCGGCGGTTGTGTTTTCCTTGAAAATTTGGCGACATTATCTTTATGGGTCGAGGTTCATGGTCTTTAGTGATCACAAAAGCTTGAAATATCTCTTTGATCAAAAAGAACTAAATATGCGTCAAAGGCGATGGATGGAATTCCTGAAGGACTACGATTTTAAATTAATGTACCATCTGAGAAAAGCCATGTTGTTGCCGATGCTCTTAGTCGAAAGTCCTTGCATGTGTCGGCCATGATGGTCAAAGAATTTGAAATGATTAAAGAATTTCGGAATTGGAATGTTAGGAGCGAGATACAATCTCCCAAGAAGCTATGTTTTGCTACTTTGAAGATATACAATGAGTTTTTGGAGCTTGTAAAGGAGAAACAAGGAGATGATGATTACTTACAAGAGATGAGAAGATCTCAAGGCGATGGGAAAATTTATTCCTCGAGGAAGGTGTTAATGGTTTATGGCGAGTAAAAGGTCATGTGTATGTACCTTCATTTGGAGATTTAAGACACATGGTGCTTGAGGAGGCACATAAAAGCATTTTTAGCATCCACCCTGGTGCAACCAAGATGTACCAAGATGTAAAGAAGAATTTTTGGTGGCCCAGAATGAAGCGTGATGTTGCCAATCTTGTGGCTTCGTGGCTTACTTGTCAGAAGACGAAGGTAGAACATCAGAGACCTTCGGGTACTTTGAAACTGCTTGATATCCCTGTTTGGAAGTGGGATGCAATTACCATGGACTTTGTGTCCGGATTGCCAAGGACGAGGTCCAGATGTGACGGAATCTGGGTGATTGTGGATCGTTTGACGAAGAGTGCACATTTTCTACCGATCAGTATGAAGAGCTCTTTGCAGGACTTGGCACAGTTATACATTCAAGAGATTGTGAGGTTACACGGTGTGCCATCAAGTATTGTGTCGGACCGTGACCCCCGATTTACTTCCCGATTCTGGGTAAGCTTACATGAAGCAATGGGTTCAAAATTGAAGCTAAGCTCGACGTACCATCCTCAGACTGATGGACAGTCTGAGAGGACTATTTAGAGTCTTGAGGACTTGTTGCGTGCTTGCGTTTTGGAGCACGGCGGTTCGTGGGAGAAATATCTGCCCCTGATTGAATTTACCTATAACAACAATTTTCATTCTAGTATCAGTATGGCACCATACGAGGCATTATATGGAAGGAGGTGTTGAACCCCTTTATGTTGGCTTGAAGTTGGTGAGAACTTGGCCTTAGGACCTAAGATTGTTGAGGAAACTACCAAACAGATCAAGATGATCCGAGAGAAGATGAATTTCAAGTTGGCGATCATGTGTTCTTACGAGTCTCGTGTGATAAGGGTATTGGAAGAGCATTGAAGAGCAGGAAGTTAAGCCCTAAATTCATTGGACCCTATGAGATCTTGGAGCGGATCGGGGATGTCGCTTATCGAATTGCGCTCCCTCCACAACTTGCGAACCTACATAATGTGTTCCACGTGTCGCAGTTAAGGAAGTATATTCATGATCCTTTGCACGTGATCTCTCTTGATGATTTTGATATGCAGGATGACTTGTCCGTCCCTCCCGTTTTGGTCCGTATTATCGAGTATTCCGTGAAGAGACTACGGAATAAGATGGTACCTTTGGTGAAGGTAGCGTGGAAGCATGGGAACGTGGAGACACTTACCTGGGAACACGAGGATGATATTCATGAACGGTATCCTCATGCATTCGAATCTGGTATGTCAAATTTCGAGGACGAAATTTCTTTTAGGTGGGGTGGATTGTAACACCCCAAAATTTTTAAAATAGAGAGTTAAATTAAGAAAATAAATATTGAATAATGAAATGTGGGCTAATTAATATCCCAAAATGCTAAATATAATTTAAATGAGATTTTCAGAGAGTGTTAGTAAATTATTGTGACCAGATAAGCTAAAAACTGACCGGGATAAAATATGGGTGTTAGACCAACTATCTCCGATTGAGATACCGTTGGTCAGGGCTATAGCTAATGTTATTGGGAATCTGAATATGTATTCGGAATAATTTTTAGAATAAGTATCGAGCCCAAACTGAGAGCCTGTTTAATGAAGAACAGAAGAGTTAAGTAATGGGAATAAAAATAAAATAAAAGCCTCACTCTTTCACTCTCATTTCCTGTAACTCTCACTCCCTCTTATGCAAACATACCTCTTCTTTTTTCTATCTTCTTCCCACTCACCTTCTTCACACTCTTCTTCCCTATACACTTAAGAAAAGCTTGGAGCCCTTCTTCTCTATTATCTTCGTTCACCATTGGAGCAAGGAGAAGCATTGGGTACTTGAAGTCTTCCCTTCCTCTCCTCCATTTTTGAGTTCATTATTTTCCCCCTTGATGTTCATTTTTGTTTCTTGATTAAGGTAAGTTCTTCCCCATTTTAATGTTGGTTGGACCCTAGAATGTTACTAAGATTTGGGAGAGTATTACATGTTTGTGAGTGGTGAGAGGAAACATTAAATGCATAAACCCTAAGGTAGGGATGAAATAAATATGGACATTCATGAGCAATAAATAAGGTATATGAAGATAGGGTTAAAAGATGATGAGTATAGAAGTGCATTTATGATATGGTTGGGTTCTTATAAAACCCTAACTTATGAAATTTGGGGGAAATGTGTAATATTAATGGGGTTAACATTTATTGATGGGGGAAGTGTAATAAATGATGAGGTAGAGGCCTTTATGGGTGATTAGAGATGGTGGTTGGACAAACAAAAATGAAAACCCACTTGGTGTGAGTTAAATATAAGTGTGGCAAGGGGATAACCTAACAACTTAGGTTGTAACTCTTGATAATAATGAATGGTGAATTAAGGGAAGGAATTCCCGAAGCCTAAATAAGTAAATAAAGAAAATCCATGAATAGCTTCCACATGATGAGAATCATGTGTACATAGATATGTATATGTATATTGAAATGGCCTTTGAATGAATAATTGATGTGGTCCTATAATGATTGGTGTAGGACTTGATAACGCGGGTGAAGTGCGAACATCAAACCCGGAAATTTACTTCTCTTAAGGTAGGAGAGGGGTGTATTTTTTAAATGCATGAGAATTGTGATAATAATGTATGTATTAATGTAATATGGCATGTTTTCTTAGATAAGTATGATATCATGTGTATGTAATGAGAATTGTGTTTGGTGTTTTGAAATGGTTTGTTTATATGATGAAGCCTAAATGGGGCTATGAATGGCATATTATGTGATGATATAGTATTGATTCCATATATGACATGATGAGCATCTAAAATCCTTGGTTGGAACGGTTCCTAAATATAAGGATTGATGTTTATGTATGAATTATAGATAATAGTGTGGTTGAGTATGAATGTACCCTAGATGAGAGGGTGAGATAATCCTAATGAGGTAGAGGCATGCATGAGCATTACATACATGGCATGGCATGCATATCATGATGATGTTGATAAGTGGTTGCGATCACTTGATGTTGGAAATATAAAAAGGGCTTGCGAGTTCCTGTGATTAATGGACTAGTGGTTGCGATCACCTGGTGTTTGAAATGAAAGGCCCTGCGGGACCATTGAGATTGAGTGTCCATGGTTGCGATCATGAGGCGGGAGTACCCCTTGCGAGGCGGGAAACCTTTATGAAATGTTGGACATGGTTGCGATCACGAGAAAGCACCTTGCGAGGCTGCTAGAGGGAGTACCCCTTGCGAGGCGGGAAACCCATGAATATTAATGAATGATTGTGGTGGTTGCGATCACCCGTGGAAATGAAAATCGGATCCGTGCATATGCATCCTAAACACTAGCATGTGCATTAGCCATAGAAGCATGGCATAAAGTGATACCCTGTTGATGAGGTTATGTGAGGAGTAGGTGGAACCCTTTCTTTAAATTACTAACTTTGATTGTGATATTGGTTGATGTGACTTTGATAAATTTGATGGATATATGCATTAAAGGGAATTGGTAAATGAATGATTTGGTGTTGAATGAACTCCTCTTGAGGAGGGGATGTTTGTATTGCATTCATGCGTATATTGTCACAATTATTGGATTATCATCATTGAGAAAGTATACTCACTCTCCATGTGGTATATCTTTTTAGCTCTTGTGTTGTAGCGCTGCACATGGAGCTATTGTGTGGAGAAGTGGTGTGATGGAAGTCCATTTTGGTAAAGAATGCCTTGGCCGGCGATTGTTTTGAGTTTATGAGTTTCACTTGAATCTTGTATTGTATATAGCATTCTGCATATGTGTATGTTTATGACTCGAGGAAGACATTTGTGTGGATGGTAATATATATGATAGAAATTTTATGGGTCATGGAGGAAAATGAAATCCTTGTGTATGACTCATTTTCATTTATGACCCTATGATTGTATGAAGGATGAACTTATGATGAAAACTTTCCCTACTTTTGATGGATGAATAAAGAATCATATTTATGCATTAGTATTGTGAAGTAGAGGTGATAATGGGTTGATTCTTATGTATATTTAATGAATTGTAATGTAAATTTATGAGCATGCTCATTTGGAACAAGTTTTGAATGACTAATATGAT
Organism: Clitoria ternatea; assembly: GCA_037962975.1. Lineage (NCBI taxonomy): Eukaryota > Viridiplantae > Streptophyta > Magnoliopsida > Fabales > Fabaceae > Clitoria > Clitoria ternatea. The sequence goes on from CM075672.1 coordinate 180,221,614, forward strand.
GATTTTGAATTGATGAATTGAGGTAAATTGGCTGGAGTTGAGTTTTGATAGGTTGTGTTGTTCAATTTTCACGCTTTACAGTATTTTACTGATATTCTCGCTCAAGCAAGAGGGATTCTCGCTCCAGCGAGAATACCCCTGTGATGGTGTATGGTTACTGGACCATTCTCGCCCAGGCGAGAGTGGGTCTCGCTCAAGCGAGCTGTCCCAGCATTAGTGATTGGGTTCTGGAGGAATCTCGCCCAGGTGAGTAGGATCTCACCCGAGCGTGGGCGAGGGAACTTTGCTACTGGAAGGATCTCGCTTAGACGAGAAGGGTCTCGCCCGAGCGAGAGTGGGGTGTTTAGTTTCTGGACGATTTTCGCTTGAGCGAATGTCCCTTGACGTTGGTGCTCGCTCGAGCGAGGGAGCGTAAGTTTGGTTCTGGACAAATTTCGCTCACGCTCACTGGCTCCGCCCAAGCGAATCCTGGAGATCTCGCTCAAGAGAGATGGGGCTCGCTCAAGCGAGTTGGCCCCTGATTCTCCCTCAGTCTTCTCGCTCAGCGTGTGGTGTTGCCTGCCTAAACATTTTTTTGGGACTCGCTCAAGTGAGTGTAGTCTTTACTTAAGCGAGGGGCGCCCTGATCCTTCAAAACGTTTGGTTTAAATTATTTTCCCTTTTCCTTTCAACATATTTTGGTTTCGCATCATCTCATGAATACTTTGGACATAATTTGAATCCTTTACTTTTCAAGGGGGATGATCTCTTCTAACTCAATCACAAAATATTAATTTAAATGAATTTTTCCACTGTTTTCAATCGAGAATTCCTCATTCATAGTTTTCTTTATCTACCTTCTCATATCTCCATATATGAGATAGGTCTCTGATAGATCCAGGGTATTAAATGAATAGCTTCACCACTTGCATTTTCATAAATCAATAATATTAAAATCGTAAAAAATTTACCCCTATTTTTAGGGGTGTCACAGCCCTGACCAATAGCACCTCAATCAAAGATACTTGGTCTGACACCCATATTTTAATCAGGTTTATTTTCAACTCATAAAGCCTCAATAAATTATGAATAATTCCTAAAAATCTTAATTTAATTATTTCTAATATTTTGGGACATTAATTAACTCACCTAAAATTATTTCATATTTATTCCTCTTTATTTAATCATTTATTTCAAAATTGGGATGTTATAATGAGTGGCATGATAGGATGCATAGTGTGAGATTGCATATGATTTGCACCTGCGTTGCATCCATGGCATATTGCATAGTTGCTGGTAAGGGATCTTAAGGGTTCTTCCGGTTGGTCCAATAAGAGGGCGGCTCTGTGCATAAGCGTTGTTAATTACCCTAGTGACTCAGTGGTAGAGTCATGAAGTTGCCCATGCTTAGCTATGGGGAGCAGCATGTGGTTGACACAGTGGGGGTGGCTCTTTAAGGAGCAGGTGTACACATTTTACTACCGCAGTAAGGGCATGGTTATATATCTATGCTTGATACCCACAATCGATGATTGTTATTCCCACAGTCGGATCCGTAAGTGTTTTTGATGAATATGATCCTTGTGCATATGCATTAGCTTAATAGCATTGATGATTGAAGTGGGTGAAAGAGAACCTAAAGACAATAAGTAAAAATTTACATATGATGAAAAGACCTTATGCATTGGTGATGATCACTAGTGCATTATGTGGTTTTAACCACGGTTCTCCAACCGTGGTTGTTCCCAAAGTGGTTATAGGTAAGGGTCTTTTAGCACGGTTTCAAACCGTGGTTGTAGATCACATATAAACATGGTTATAAAGAACCATGGTAAAAGAGTTGTATTTCTAACTCCTCAAAAATGGGGGTTTTCAACCACGGTTAAGTGGCAACCGTCCTTAAAAGTTGGGGTTTTCAACCACGGTTGATTGGTAACCGTCCTCAAAAGTAGGGGTTTTAACCATGGTTAAGGTTCAACCATGCTTAAAAATGGAACTTTTAACCGTGGTTAAAAGTTAGGTTTTTTTATGCAAGCTTTGTTGTTATTCATTACCCAAATCTGCAAGCAGAGAGTTTATAACTAGACAGCCCAATTGATGCACATAATAAGATATATATAGCTCAATTAATGAAAAAGATAAAAATGAGTAAATTTCAATAAAACCATATAAACAACAAGTATAGTACATAAAATGCATAATATGATAATCCTAAAGCTACACTAACAATAATAAATGACAAAAACGTTACTGAAGTCCTTCTTTGACTTGAAGAAAGCTGATGGCCTAATGTTTTCTGATTTTGTCAATATATTTTTCAAGGAATTTTGAGATGTCTTTGAAGTGCTGCAAAGAATAGACAATCATTAACAATGATAGTGAACAACAAATTGTTAAGTAGTATGTGAAAACCAAATTAGAGAAAGTACACAGTGAAATACCCGCACTCAAAGCTACCATCCTGCCTATAAGACTACAATGTACCATACATTGAATTCACAATTGGTTACTATTTTTGTCACTAATTGAACTAACTTTAAAATTAATGCTTGTTAATTAAAGTACTTACTTTTGGGAAGACCCATTGTAGTTTTTTCCTGATCACCTTGCCCTTAAGTCGACAGTATCCACTTACAGCCATGTGAGAGAATAAAACACCCGTTCAATTAATAGAATGACTTAATTAAATATGTAAAGTTATCTAATGTTTAAAAGTAGCTTACGCGTAGACTATTTTCATGTAGTCTATACCAGGACTCCCATGCAAGGAACAGAAGCATACAGTAATGCCATCCCTTGGGCAAATGACCAACAATTGCCAGTGAAGGCTGCAATGAACATTGATTAGTAACAACACAAAATGATTATATTAACAACATAAAGTAATTATTTAATAAACTTTTACTCTCTATGATATGGCGCAAGGCACACAGTCTTGTTTGATGCATTCATCCAATTCTGCATGTATGCCTGAATGTCCACCTTGTTGTTCCCGCGAGTTTGTATTAGAGAGGGCTCTAGGAAACCATAAGTGTCCTGGAAACCCCTTTCTATACAAACTCTATGTAGAAACCTAAGAAAATTTACACACGTTTAATTAGTGAAAAATAACATTTTAATTGAGACAATCATTGAACGAAAAACATTACACTTACAGCTCCCAACACTAAATCACAGAAACGTTCAACATCGTCTTCCCCATCAGGACCTCACACAAGTCAGGCCGCATAATGTACACTGGCAATGGACTTAGGCGATCGAAAATGGATTCCTCCTATGGGACTGGGACAGTATCATCGCGTAGCAAAGCTGATAAAGCCTATAGCTGTTTGATGGGATCAGGGGGGCTGTGGCTTCCTTGATGGGCCAACATCCTGTTAAAACAATTAAATAGTAAGAATAAATTCGTTATTATTTGTACCATAACTTAATATATAATTGATGCTAGTTTAAGGAGTATATTGGGGATTAGAATCTGACAAAAGTTTGCTCGACCACATAAGGAAGTGTCCTACAGCCTGGCCGATGAGTCGTACCTCAGGAGTTGGCATGGGCACAGCTGTAACGCCCCGAAATATTAATTAAAATTTTTGAGTAAATTTTTCGCTTTTTCGAAGATCATTTTAAAAATTCATAAATTTAATTCAGAGTTTATGTAATAGTTGATAACAGCGGAAAAATTATCATACATACTAGTCGTGAATAATTAAATTCAAGAAAATATTTAAGTAGCGGAAACGATTTAGAAAATAATGGTACATGACATATTATACTTATTACAACCCATAAAATCAAAGTTCAAGTAATAATTCAAATAGGCATCAATCATGGCATCACTCTGCATTCTGCGTGTCGTTCACTGTAAAAATTAATGTAAGAGTGAGACAGAATATAGAATAAGTATAAAATAGATAAAATTGCACAAACACAATCAACAACTCATAATGATATGGTGAATATGCCAAACAAGTCCATTTAATAGATCTTTAATTAGTCAAATGATGTCATGCTGGATCCATTTGGTTTTGGTGGGAATACTGCAGTAAAAGTCTCATAGAGACACAAATAGGGCTTTAGCATATACCATGAATCCCTACACTTCATGGCGCTTAAGTACCGAAGTACACGAATATCATAAGTAGGTCTTTGCATAAACCATGAATCCCTACACTTCATGGCACACAACAAAATAGGGCTTAACTCATCATAGAGTAACCCCCCACCAGGGTAGGCAATCATGGAACCCCTAAATTCCATGGTGCGTCCGAATGCTTATGATGCATGAATGCCTTTAATTCTTTTAACGTACCATGATATCCATATTTCCAAAACTTCTTGGAATACAAGTCCTCAAAGGACACAACACTCATAATAATTCACAAAATCATGGATTTACTGTTTCAGTCACATGTGTCAATATCACAAGGCATTCATGTACATATAAAGTAGTTTCGTTATTTATAATTATTCGCCACCACATCATACAAACTGCATAATGCTCAACAACATTTCTAATAACTCATAATCACTCAAGAATTCAATCATAAATCTTTATCCATAGAGAAAATATCATTTCCTTTCATAATAGCCTTTATAAGTGAATTTCAGCATTCCCAACAGCAACATACATTAGCAAAACAGTCATAACATGGGCAAATCAACACCTTTTTAGATGATTCCACTTTCTATTAATATGATTATCTACAACTTTCATGAAGAACACAATTTCAGATTCCAATCAGAAATACCACTTATCCATAAAATACCACACTGCCTCAAGATGAGTTTTCCAAAACGTATACATATTAGTAATTTGAACGTTTCTGGAGTTACAAAAATGATTTTGGCATGAAAAAAGTTCTAATTTATTTTTAACACAAATATCTAAAATTTCCATGAAGACACCAACCCCTAATTCTAACCACAAAATTCCCAGTTTTAAAAACGAGATTCGGATTTCACATTAACAGGATTACAGCTTGTACATACTTCAGTATTATGAGCATAATTTGAGCTACAAAAATTATTTTGATGTGAAACCACTTTATAAAGATCCAAAACATAAATATATACAACTTTCATGAAGACATCCAAGGCTGATTATGCATGTATAATTCCCAGAATATCAAAATATGCACAAAACATGGAACAAATCTTTCACTCGGACATGCAGTAGTATTTTGGATATAACTTTTGCTACACATACTCAAATCAGTCGGTTCAGGTCTCAAAATTCACATAACAAAAATATTTACAACTTTCATGAAGACACTAATCACTAATTCTTACCACAAAATTCCCAGTTTTAAAAATAAGATACGGATTTCAAGTTCACAGATTTACAGCTTGTACATACTTCAGTATTATGAGCATAACTTGAGCTACAAAAATTATTTTAATGTGAAACCACTTTCTAAAGATCCACAACATAAATATCTACAACTTTCATGAAGACATCCAAGGCTAATTATGCATGTATAATTCCCAGAATATCAAAATATGCACAAAACATGGAACAAATTTTTCACTCGGACATGCAGTAGTAATTTGGCTATAACTTTTGCTATACATACTCAAATTAATTGGATCAGGTCTCATAATTTAGATAACAAAAATATCTACAACTTTCATGAAGAAGTCAAAGACAATTTCATACGTTTTCAGTTTCAAAATTAAGCCACAAGATACGAAATTAAAACTGGAATCCTAGAACAGCATACAACTCTACCCATTTCATAGTTATTCACAACCCTCTCCCCTCTTACTTGATTTGATGATCTTTGGCTGACTGAAAAGGAGTCCCCTGGCTGTCCTGGTTCTATTCGAAGGTCTTAAGGAAGAAGGAAAATGGTATACTGTAATTCTGTTTTCTTAAGAGTTTCTGAAGGGATATTGTTTTGTTTAATAATGCAAGGCAGTGGGGGACAATCTCTTTGTGAGTGGGTTTGCTAGTGCTGTTAGTGGAGATAATGGAGGATTAATAATAGAAGGTGGCTATCTTAGTGCCCATTTCTGGCCGTCCTACGTACTAGAGCGATTAGTGGGTTCAAATGCATTAAAATATGCCTAAGAGACAAGAAAAAGGTCAAAAAGTTACTTCTGCTCTTTAAACCGACTGGAATTCCACTTCCAAGTCCGGTTGAGGAGACCAGCAATTCCTCTTTCCTTCCTTTGGGCGGACTTCATCCGGTCTTGTACACCGGCTCAAAGACATCCGGTGTGGACATCAGTTCTAAGGAAGGCTGAGTTAAACCTTCCTTGAAGCCAACCGGTGTTCATTAATAATAATCCAATCACATGGTCATCCGACCTATAGCTTATTCGGTAAAGCATTGATCCGGTGTGTAATACACACAAGTCAGTCCCCTCTACACTGGTCGTCCGATGTGATGTAGGTATTAATTGACATCTGTTCTTCCCCTTTGAAATCTTGAAGTCGTCCTAACCTTGGAGGTTAGAACGGATCAGAAGTGTTTCTTCCGATCTCACTCAACCGACTCCTCTTCCTTCATCCTTTCACTCGGTCAAGTTCTAATCCGACTGGAATTCTACCAGTCGTGCGAAGAAGAAGAAAAATCGAGTCCATCTCGCTCAAGCGAATACCAACTCGCTTGAGCCAGGCACTCTTCCTCGCTTAAGCGAGGTATTCATTCGCTTAAGCGGATTCACTCGGTTATCATTCAATATCTTAGTCCACTCGGTAAAACCTCCTGATACTGAGTCAGCTCTAATTCAGTCTTTTACTCAAGTTTTTACTCGGTAAAATTCTTCTGAAACCGATTCCAAGCATTCAGTTCTTCATTGCCAAAACTTACTCAACATCAGGTCAGTCATCACTCAGTAATTCATCTCCAAACCAACCCTTCTCCTAATCAGCTTTCACTCGGTGAATTTCCTCAATGCTGACTCATTCCAATTGAATGCCCACTCGGTAATTTAGTTAAGACTGACTTACAACTCTAAGGTTTCTATTCGGTAATTACACCGTGTGTCCCCAGTCGGAATTCTTCCACTTGGAAATATATTTTCCTCTGTATTTCACTCGGAATGAATGCACTCAGTGAGTTTTCACTCAGAACTGTAACGTCTGGCTATACTTGACTCGGAGATTAGTCCTTCAGAAGTATTCGACTCGGAAACGAGGCTTTGAAGAGTACTTGACTCGGAAATGAGTCTTTCTGACATGTTTGACTCAGCAGTGAGTCTCCGAGATAGAATTTCCCTCGGAATAAGTCCTCTTGACCATGTTTCACTCGGAAAACACAATTTTCACTCGGTATTTCCATTTTCCACTCGGAATTCCTCTTGGTCACTCGGAATTTGCAGTTTTCACTCGGAACAGACTCTCTTTCTCACTCGGACAGTTCTTTCTAAGGCATTTTCACTCGAAAATTGGGCCTTATTAATAAGGATCTATATAAATTCTAGATTTATATCCAAAAATGAAACTTCTGGAGCATTAAAAACCATCCATAGAGTGTTTTATTCATTAATTAACACTTACAGGCTTTCCATGCTTCATAAATTACAAAATAGAGCTATTATTAAAAGCAGGATGTTACAATTCTCCCACCCTAATAGAAATTTCGTCCTCGAAATTTAACTTAACGCGCTCCTCAGTGAAACAATCCTGGATACTGTGTCCTCATAGCATCTTCACGCTCCCAAGTCAGAGTTACATCAGTTCCTTGTTTCCATGCAACTTTTACCAGTGGTACATTCTTGTACCTCAAGCGTTTATTCGATCTTTCTAGGATCTGTGTAGGTTCTGTGGAGATGGTCAGATTTTCTCTAACTTCAATATCATCAGCAGCAATCACGTGGGTAGGATCTTGTACATACTTCCTCAGTTATGATACATGAAATACATTGTGCAGATTTGCCAGATGAGGAGGAAGTGCAATCTGATATGCCACTGTACCAACCCTCTTTAGGATCTCATATGGTCCAATGAACCTCAGACTCAACTTCTTACTCTTCAAGGCTCGGCCAATCCCCTTGTGAGGTGAAACCTTCAAAAATACATGCTCACCGACTTGGAATTCAAGTGGTTTCCTCCTCTTATCGTAATAGTGCTTCTGTCTGTCTTGAGATGCCTTCATCTTTTCTCTGATCATTTCTATCTATTCAGTAGTCTGCTGTACAATTTCAGGTCCCAACGCCAAACTTTCACCAGTTTCTAACCAACAAAGGGGCGTTCGACACTTCCTACCATACAATGCTTCGAATGGAGCCATACCAATACTGCTGTGGTAGCTATTGTTATATGTGAATTCAATCAATAGAAGAAACTGCTCCCAACTACCACCATGTTCAATCACACAAGATCGCAATAAGTCTTCCAAACTTTGTATGGTACGCTCTGACTGCCCATCTGTTTGGGGATGATAAGCTGAACTCAATCGAAGCTTTGAACCCAATTCCTGATGCAAGCTTCCCCAGAATCGGGAAGTGAATCTTGGATCTCTATCTGACACAATACTAGATGGTACACCATGTAGTCTTACGATCTCTTTCATATATAACTGTGCCAATTTTTGTAAAGAGTTCTTCATATTCATTGGGAGGAAGTGAGCAGACTTTGTCAATCTGTCTACAATAACCCAGATTGCATCATTCCCTGAACGTGTTCTTGGCAACCCTGACACAAAGTCCATTGAGATGTCATCCCATTTCCAGACAGGAATATCTAATGGTTGCAGTTCACCAGATGGCTTTTGGTGTTCTACCTTGGCTTTTTGACATACCAGGCATGAAGACACATATTCAGCTATCTCTCTCTTCATCCTTGGCCACCAAAAGCTTTTCTTCAGATCTTGATACATCTTAGTTGATCCAGGATGAATGCTCAACATACTTTTATGTGCTTCTTCTAGGATCGTCCTTCTTAGATCAATATCATCTAGTGCACAAATTCTATTCCTGATCCTCCAAATTCCATCTGATCCTTCTTGTAGTCCCATATCCTTCCCATTCACCTGCAACTCTTTTAACTCCTGTAATTGCAAGTCCCTTGTTTGTCTTTCACCTAATAATTTCAGGAAATCATTGGTTATCTTCAAAGTCCCCAAGGTCATACTCCTTGAAGATTTCATCTCTACACCCAAGTTCATGTCTCTGAACTGTTCTATCATCTCCATTTCTTTTATCATCAAAGATGCCATATGAATGGACTTTCGGCTTAGTGCATCTGCCACCACATTTGCTTTTCCTGGATGATACTTCAAATCAAAATCATAATCTTTAAGAAACTCCATCCACCTTCGCTGCCTCATGTTCAATTCCTTTTGATCGAACAAATACTTCAAGCTCTTGTGGTCACTGAACACTTCAAACCTGACTCCATACAAATGGTGTCTCCAGATTTTTAGAGCAAATACCACTGCTGCCAATTCTAGATCATGCGTCGGATAGTTCATCTCATGTGGTCTCAACTGTCTAGAAGCATAGGCAACCACCTTTCGTTGCTGCATCAAAACACATCCTAAGCCCATTTTGGAAGCATCACAATAAACCACGAAATCTTCTTGTGGATTAGGTAAGGTTAAGACTGGAGCAGATGTAAGCTTCAACTTCAGTTCTTGGAAACTTTTCTCACATTCTGGCGTCTAAGAAAAAGGTTGATTCTTCCGGGTTAGCCGAGTCATTGGTAGAGCAATTTGAGAAAACCCTTCAATGAATCTCCGATAATAACCAGCTAATCCCAGGAAACTTCGTATCTCAGTGACTGAAGTAGGTCTCTCCCAGTTTACCACAGCTTCTATTTTAGAAGGATCCACAGACACTCCTTCGTTTGAGATTACATGGCCTAGGAATTTTACCTCTTTCAACCAGAATTCACATTTTGATAACTTTGCATACAACTGCTTCTCCTTCAAAATTCGCAATACCACTCGAAGATGCTTTTCATGCTCCTCTGCAGTTTTTGAATAAATCAGAATATCGTCAATGAAGATGATAACAAATTGATCCAAATAGGGATGGAACACTCGATTCATGTAATCCATGAATACAGCTGGGGCATTGGTCACTCCGAAAGGCATCACAAGATATTCGTAATGACCATAGCGTGTTCTAAAGGCTGTCTTTGAAATATCCTCAGACTTGACACGAATCTGATGATAACCTGATCGTAGATCAATCTTGGAAAATACTGCAGCACCTCTCAATTGATCTATCAGATCATCAATTCTGGGCAGAGGATATCTATTCTTCACCGTCAATTTGTTCAGCTGACGATAATCTACACATAACCTCATGCTTCCATCTTTCTTCTTGACGAGCAATACTGGTGCTCCCCATGGTGACACACTAGGTCTGATGAAATGCTTCTCCAACAACTCTTCAATTTGTTTCTTCAGTTCCGCCAGTTCATCTGGTGCCATACGGTATGGAGCTTTAGACACTGGTCCTGCTCCTGGAATTAAGTCAATTGAGAATTCTATCTCGTGTTCTGGGGGTAAACTTGAGACATCCTCAGGAAATACTTCAGGAAATTCAGAAACAACTGGCATTTCGATCTCTTTAGATTCTCCATCTCCTTGTGGAAGAGAAAACAAGGCAAATAATTGGCTTTCACCTTGTAAGGCAAAGAGTTTGAGATTGTTGGAAGTAAGATTTTCTTCTGATGGAAATATCACAGTTTTCATGGCGTAAGGGTGGGGAGGGGGATCCACAATAGGGTGGCTACCCTAGCGCTGACTGGCCTTCTCTTGGACCATCTTTTCCTCCAACCTGTGAGGGCAGTCATTTTTCCCACAAATGTCCTATGCTCTCATGCATTTAGTTTGCAACAAAAACAATTCAAATACACTTATACGTTATATATGTCATATAAAAATATACATCGTCAACTATAAAAACATCAAAAGTAAAAGGTACGTGCCATAAAGTCATCCGTGTGCCTGGATGCAACAAAGGCATCCCAAGTCTGTTGATCTATAAATGTGTATGTCTCTCCAGGAAACTTACCCTGCTTCTCCCCAAAGATATACCTATAATTCAAAATACTTGGAGTAAGAAATTGATAGGATAAGACAATATAATTTTAAACACTTAATTTTTAACATGCATGTATACGTGGAAGTCAGTTTGGCCTTGATGACCTTCATCGTTCAGTGATCTCAGACATGATCTTCCTATGTAGTGTATCGACTACAGGAATATCCTAAGCATCCTACAAATGGAAAATTAACATGGTTGAGTATATTATGCAGAACATATTGCAATACAAGTAAAAAAATATGCAGTTAAAGTACTTACAAGAACATCTTCCCAAATTGCATTCTTCACAACCTCTTCAACACTATCCCAATCAGGGATAATGGTGGACACCTTCGACTGTGCCAAGACACCCAAGTAACTCCAAAACTTGGCGGCATTAGGTCCCAAAGTCCTCCCTATGCAAATATCAATGTCAACATGGCTCCTCTGACCCTGATGGCGCCTAAGAGCAACACTGGTCATCTGGGTAACACCTCGACTCCTTCTAGCTGAGGAATCTGTGTCCTAGGAGTCAGATGTCGCGTGTGGACCCTGGTCAGCCATAAGTATCTGTTCAAACAAGTGAAAATATAATTAGTGAGTATGATAAACACATTTAGCAAACAAGTTCAGTTAATAAATACATGTTTACTTATTATTATTCAACAATAAACACAATCAATGATATACAACCGTAAACATACACTATGTTTTCCACAGACCCTCCTGGTGGTCATGACGAGTCACAACTATATCATTTATGTGATCTTCCACAACCCCAGTCGGTGTACGTGTTGTTAAACAATGTATGTTTAGGACATCAAGACTTGGATCCCCAATGTTGTGTCTACCTTGGATAACAACTGACCATCTTTTATCTGATTAGTCAACAACATAAAAAACTTACTTTACTTGAGCTGCCATGATGAAAGGCTCCTCCTTGTGACCTACCTTATTCAGGTCCACTAATGTAAATCCAAATTCATCTATTTTGACACTATTCTTACTATTAACCCATTTACATTTAAACACAGGAACCATGAAACGACCATAATTGACTTCCTATATATTTTCAATGACACCAAAATAACATAACTCAGCCATGATAGGGTTATTGTCATTTAAAGTGGAAAAATAGATTGATTTGGCTACAACCATAACTCTATTATTCTGCACCGTACTCTTGTCATCTTGGGCCGTTGTATAGAATTAATAGTTATTTATGTCATATGCACAATAAGTGATTACATCAAAGTTGGGACCTAGTGCTAATCGATGTAATGTCTCAAAAGCAGATGTATCTTTCAGAAGGGTCATTTTGAACCACTACATGAACATTTTGTTCGTTCAACACCCACTTTTCAGCCATTATAGGGTTGTTTCTTTTGACTATGTCTTTGTGAGTGGTTAAATACGGGAGGACAACATCTGTCTTGTTCAAAATATATAAGTGTGCTTAGAGGACTTCATCACGTGACATGATTTTAATTCTTTTTCCAATGGTACCTTTCCCATCTAATTACCCTTTATGACGAGTCTTTGGAATCCCAATGCTCTCAGCCCGTGACATATAATTAGTATAGAACTCAATTGCTTCCTCTACAATGTACCTTTCTACTATCGATGCTTCAGGGTGGCGTTGGTTCTTCATATAGACTTTCAATATTTTCATGTATCGCTCAATGGGATACATCCACCTTAAGAATACTAGCTCACACAAATGGACCTCTCTCACTAAATGGATGATTAAATTTACCATTATGTCAAAGAATAAAGGCGGGAAATGTATTTCCAACTGACATAATATAAGAAACCCTTCTTGTTCCAATGCTTCCTACTCCTTATGGGCATTTACTTTGCCATATATGGCATTGAAAAAGAAACATACCCTTGTTATCACATGTCTTACATTTTGAGGGAGAATGTCACAAATGACAATGGGTAGAAGTTATTGCATTAGCATATGACAATCGTTCGACTTCAAACCAACTAACTTTAGATCCTTCATGGAAACACAAGTGTTGATGTTGGAACCGTACCCAGATGGAACTTTGACACCACGCAATGATTCACACAAACTTTGCTTCTCTTTTCTGGACAAGGTATGACATGCTGGAGGCAAATATGTTTGTTTGCCCCTTGATTGTGGGTGCAACTCCTCATGTATACCCAACAACTCCAAGTCTAGATGTGAACTCAGGTCATCTTTAGTTTTTCCAGGTATGTTTAATAGGGTTCCAACCAAACTATCGCACATATTTTTCTCTACATCCATCACATTAATACAGTGTCTTACATCAAGCTATTTCCAATATGGCAGATCAAAAAATATTGACCTTTTCTTCCAACTATTTTTTACAGTGGACTGCTTCTCAAACTTACCAAGAACCACATTGACGTCTTTGACCTTTTTATATACTTGACGACTAGACAGTGGTGGAGGAGGCCCTTCAAACTCTTGCGTACCATTGAAAGACTTCTTCAACCTACGAAGTGGATGATTAGCCATAAGAAACCTACGATATCAAAGATAAACATTTTTCCTTCCATGCTACAGTTAATCAGAACTAGTTCCCTTCTCATCTACATGACATGCTTTATGACCTTTGACGTTGTAGCCTGAGAGGTTACCATATGCAGGAAAATCATTGATCGTGCAGAATAACATGACTCTCAATTTGAATGAATGTCCTGCAAACCCGTCAAACACATCAACCTCGTCTTCCCATAACATTTTCAGGTCTTCAACTAACAGAGTTAAGTATACATCAATGTTGTTCCCAGGTTATCGTGGACCAGAAATCATCATTGATAACATAACATATTTTCGCTTCATGCACAACCATGGCGGCAAGTTGTAAACAAACAATAAAACAAGCCACGAACTGTGGTTTGTGCTTAGGTTCCCATATGGGTTCATGTCGTCTGTGGCTAGTGCAAGCCTAACATTTCTTGGGTCATGGGAAAAATCTGAAAACATCGTATCCACTTTCTTCCATTGCAATCCATCTGCCGGATGCTGAAATAATCCGTTAACAACCCTTTCATCAACATGCCATCTCATAAGCTTTGCATCATCTACATTGGCAAACAGACGCTTTAGTCTTGGTACTACGGGGAAATATCACAACACCTTCACAAGAGACCCTTTAATGCAGACTTTATCATAATCAACATGTTTCTTCTTATATCGTGACACTCCACACCTAGTGTAACATCCCATATTTTAAAAATAAAAGAATAAATTAAGAAAATAAATATTAAATAATTGAATATGAGTCATTTGATGTCCCAAAATATTGAAAATAGTTAAATTAAGATTTTTGGGGACTGTTGGTGATTTATTGAGACCGGATAAGCTAAAAATAAGCCCAGTTGAGATATGGGTGTCAGACCAAGTATCTCTGATTGAGACGATATTGGTCAGAGCTGATAAGAATATTATTGGGAGTCTGAAAATATATTCAGAATAATTTTCAAATAAAGTATTGAGCCCAAATAAAGATCCTGTTTGGCATAAAACGATGAAATTTTATGAAGGAGTTAAAGTTAAAAACAACAGCCCAATTTTCTTCTCTTCCTTCACGTTGGCTTCTTATTTCCATGGCAACATCCCTCTTCTTATTTCTCTCTATTTCTTCTTTACTTCTTCCTCTCTTCTTCTTCCAAAACCCTAGCTAAAGTGGTGTCATCTCCATCCCCTCCATTTTCGTTTGAAGAGGACTTGGAAACTTGAAGTTCTTCCTCTCTTCTTCTTCTTATTTTCATGTGGCCTCCCTCTCCCTTAAAAACCTATTTCATTTTTGGGTGAGGTAAGCCTTTTTTACCAATTTTTGGATGGGATAATGATGTGGTTATGAGTTTTTAAGGTTTGGGGAGTCATGCATATGAATAGCTATTTATTAGAAGCATTTAAAACTTGAGCCCTAAGGTGGGTGGCCATAAATGTGAGGGGTTTAATAAGGGATAAGTGTAGTAGATGTATTTAAGTTGGTAGGAGATGAAGAATGATGGGGCATTAATGAGAGTTGTTGGATTTTGGTGAAAACCCTAATTTTAAGAATTGGGGAAAGTGGAGAATGATTGGTTAAATAATATACTTGAGAAGGAATGCATGACAATGATGAATATGAATGTAGATAAATGCAGTTGTATAAAGGTTGGGTTATTATTGTTGATAGCTTTTGAATCTAATGGATGTGGTTAATGGGAAGGAATTCCCGAAGCCTAATAAATAATAAAAATGATGCCTATAATATGTCTAGTACATGTTAAGAAATTATAGATATGATTATGATTAAATAGAAATGAAATGATGTCTTAAATAGTTGATTAATTGGGATTCTATATGCATGTTAATGTAGGATCCGTTCCAAACGACGAGGCGGGTGCGTCTTATCAATCAGAATTCTTCTCTTGAGGTAAGAGAGAAGTCTTATGTTCTAAATGCATGAATTTGAATGGTATATGATTGCCATATGTATTGATATACATGTTTGCCTTACTTGGAGTGCTACATAATGTTGTGTATGATGTTGATGATATGTTTTGACAACATGCTTGATGCATTTAGAATGATTTTGGTGTGTTTTATGGTGGCATAAATTGTTGATTATTATGTGGTGATACACATATCCACCGTAAATGTATAATGAATGTTGATGATGTTTGATAATGAACGATTGAAGCCTTGTGTTAATGATAAAATTGAATGATATGAATGAGAATTATCGAGAATGCCACACAAAGATTTAGACTAATAAGAATAGCCAACAATAATGAATCCACTAAAAGCTTTATGGTGATGTTGGTAATGGTGTTGATGATGATGTTGATGAGTGGCATGTATAGGATGTATAGAGTGAGAAATGCATATGATTGGCATTTGCATCCATGGCATACTACATAGCTGCCGGTGTTAGAATTTTAGGGGATTCCCCCGGTTGGCCCAGTGGGAGGGCGGCTCTGTGCACAGGCAATTTTATATTTCCCCTATGACTCGGTGTGTAAGTCACGAAGCTACCCATGTTGTGCTACGGGGAGCCGCATGTGGTTGACCCTTATGGGGGGTGGCTCTTGATGAGCAGGTGTTCCCGGTGGTCCTTGGGATCACAGCTGCCATGATATAACTCATGGTTGGCCCGCAACACCATGCTTGACATAAAATGATGTTGAGTTATATGTGTGATAAAAATATAATGAGGAATGAGGTGTTGTGTGTATGCAAGTATACATGTTTGATGCATATGTACATAATCACATGGTATTCATATTCATCCTTTTGGAATGTATAACTCACTCTCCCATGTTGTCCATTTTTTTAGACTTGTGACGCAGGGCTTTTATGGGAAGAATGGATATTTTGAAGTACATTTTGGTTGAGGAGGTAAATAGGAGTATTGGAAGTGTCTTGGCCGGTGATATCTAGATTTTTGTATAGCATGTGATGTATATGGATGCTTATTTTGTTATCTAGATTAGAGATGATGATTTTGAGGGTCATGTAGGAAAATTAGACCTTGGTGTGCATGGCCATTTTTCATTTATGACCCAAATAATGTAAGATGATGAATTATGATGTTGGATGATGTTAATTCTTATAAATGAATGATGAGTATTGTGTCTCGTAGTACTTTATGGAATTTATGAGAAGATGATCTCAAATGATATGCATTAAATGAATGATAATTGAATTTGAAATGTATGGATAATTGGATGAGATTATGTTTGCATGGTTGAAGGGATATAATTGATAAGTTTGTTTAGTTTGGGATTATTATTTAATAAATTGTCATTAATTCTGGTTTTATTTATTTATTTCAAAAGTGTTTAAATTATGCAAGAAAATGGGTAAAAAGATAAGTATATAAGGAAATTGGTTTATTTGTAAATTCACTAACCCAGCATACATATGCTAGACAGCCAGCGTACATACACTAGGTATTTATTTATTTGCATGTTGCAGGATTAGGTACAAGACACCACGCTCAAGCAAGAAAGCTCCAACCTCAAGCGTGAAGGATGCATGCATTCACGTAAAAGGAATAAAACATTCCATGAAGAAAAAGAAACACGATCACACTTAAGCGGACCATAGTCACGCTTAAGCGTGACTTCACCACACCGATGAATGTAACACCCATGCTCAAGTGCCTCCCATTCACGTTCAAGCGTGAAGACCAAATTCAGTCATGCACAAGCGTGAATCCACTATAGCCATTAATTAAAGCTTAAGCTTAAGCTCATTTCATTCACGCTCAAGCGTGAAGTCACAGAGGCATAAATTAATGACCTCGCTTAAGTGCCTTGCAATCACGCTCAAGCATGAAGTTGGTTTATCCAGTTCGTTATTTTTCCCTCCAAGCGAAGTGCTGCAGTTCCCATTAATTAGTTATGTTTGTTGTACCTTAGTAATTTAAGTAATGTCTTGTAATTAATTATTTCCCTGTAATCATGTAATTAGTTTAGTTAGTTTAATTATTAATTAAGTTTCCCTTGTAATTAATTAGTTAGTTAGCTAGCTGTAAGTTACCTATATATATACTTGTACATACTCTGTAAAAGAGGGAGGGGAGAACACACATAGAAGTAATAACACGATTCATTTTTCTCATTTCTAATCTCTCTCTAATTCTTTTCTCTCTCTAAAACCTTCTCGTCCATGTCTCTCCATATTCCCTCGTCTGAATCTATTTCCATGGGTTTCTAAACCCCTAGGGTTGGGATTGCTGAAGCTTTCGATAGAATCTTGAAGCTATATTGAGGAAATTATCTTCTGAAGCAAGAGGAGAACAAGCTAAGAAGTGGATCTACTCTGCTGGATTGACAAATCCAGATCCAAATGAAGAATCTCACCAGTGAGGAATCATGGTTGAGGCTTAGGTAGCTTCTGGCTTCCTAACTAATTCAGGCCTAGTAATTAGGTGAATAGTTAGGGTTCAATCCTCAATTTCGCATTAGATTTCTCTGTCACTGAAAACCTAAGGGATTAGGGTTTAGTGCTTAGGAATTAGTGTTAGTCAACTAAGGAATTAGGGATTAACCAACTGTGAATTATTCTCTTGAGTTTGAAGCTTGATTGAACCTTAATTGTATGTTTCTTGATGAAATTGTAAGCTAAATCAATCCTAACCTATCTTCCATTGATCACACTCCATCTTCTATATTGTTTCTGAAAATACAAAAACATAGAAAGTTTAAAAACAACAAAAACAGATTGAATTCTATCTGCTTGTGTTGGTTCAGCTTGTGCTAGTCCAAGATTGCGGTAATTACCTCAATCCCTGTGGGACGATCAAATATATTACAAATTTAACGATTGGTGCGCTTGCCAAAAGAATATAAATCCTCTAAGAGTTATGCATCAAGTTAATGACTCAGGATTTATGCATCAATAATGCATCAAAATAAGCTAAAATAGCATGAATTGAAGTTTGATATGCCAAGTTGTGTAAATTTCCCGTTTCTACACAAGTTCTGCAGAACTCGCTCAAGCAAGTGGTTGTCTCGCTCGAGCAAGACCCTTGTGAAATAGGGGTGTGGCCACTGGTCGAAATTCACTCAAGCGAATGGCCTTCTCGCCCAAGCGAGACTCAGCTGGAATTAGTGGTTGGTCACTGGACCATTTTCACTCAGGCGAAGTGGTCTTGGTTTGAGACTCGCTCAAACGAGGAGAGGGGAAATGGATACTAGACAATTTTCACCTAAGCGAGTCTTGCCTCGCCCAAGCAAAAATCGGGCAGAGAGTTTCTAATGTCACTGGAGCAATCTCGCTCAAGCGAGATGGAACTCGCTTAAGCGAGATTAGCCCCTGAGGCAATTCTTCTCCTTCGCTCAAGCGTCTCGCTGGCTGGCCCAAGTATGGCCTTCGAATCTCGCTCAAGCGAGATGGGGTTCGCTCAAGCGAAGGGACCCCCTGATGCACAAAACTTTCCCTCGCTCAGCCCTTCTTGTTTTCGCTCAAGCGTACCTACATGAGCTCGCTCAAGCGAATGTGGTACTCGCTTGAGAGAGTGGCATCCTGATGTACATATTTGTTTTGTTTTAAATGATTACATTTCCCTTTGCATTAAACCTCTTCTTGCATCATCTTAAAATTAGTTGGACATATTATGGATCCCTGAACCTTATGAAACCTTCTCCCTTTAAATTTAATCATACAACAATCAAATTAATTAATTCTTCTATTGTTTCTAATTAGAAGTTTATTATGAAATCATCTTTTAACTTACCCTCTCATATCTTCATATATGGGAGTGGCTTTATAGATCCAGGTGTTGAACTTAAAAGCTTCACCACTTATTTTTCTCTTCATTGAATAATGATTTTAAAATCACAAAAAATTTACCCGTGTTTTTTTGGGGCCTCTAACCTAGGACATCGATGTAACATTTCATACTCACCACGGTATAATATATAATCATTTGGACATGCATGTATTTTGGTATACTCCAATCCCATAGGACATAACACCTTTTTAGCTTAATAGTTACAATTTGGCAAAGTGTTACCAATTGGGAGCATTTCTTTTAACAACTTAAGCAAGTCAGTGAAACTTTTATCTGTCCACCCATTTATCGCTTTCAAATTAAATAATCATAAAATTGCTACAAGCTCGTGAAATTGGCGCAATTCGGATACAACGGCTTCTCAGAATCCTCACACAAAGTCTTATATACGTGAGCTTTCTTAAAACTTTCTACCCCCACATCATGTATCATATCCTCAAGTCGGTTATCCATGTCGTCATCAACTTCATGCACAAAGCTTTGGTCTTTTGTTTGAAAATTGGTACTTGGCACCTCAACATGTTCACCATGCCATATCCTTCACGTATAAGTTCGAAGAAAACCATTAGAAAATAAATGTTCTCGTACCTTTTCCAATTCTAGTTGATGCATGTTCAAGCATTTAACACAAGGGCAAAAATACTTTCCATTCACCTCTTCAGCATTTTGTATCATGAATTCTATAGATGTTTCAACTCCACCCTCATACTATTGACTTATACGTGATGTAGTTATCTAACTTCGATCCATACTCACTGTATACAATACTAGTAAATTTAACAGTGCTATGAATCTCACTTTCTTTACAAAGGTGGTGGTCCTACCCATTTAAGATGAACATTTTTCTATACTTCATAACTATTTACAACTTCGGAGTTATTTTAAAATTTGATAAAATTTCGGCTGCATTTCGCATTGGTCTCTAAGTACATGAAATGAAAGTGGTGACATCAAATTCAACCACAATCAAATATGCACCTAGAGAACAATACAAAATTTAACTAACCAAAATCAAATTTTAAAATTAGTCCTAATTTGTATATAGCAATGATGCATAAAAAATTATTCATCCCAAACTGTCTAAACAGACAATTCAGGATTCAACACAAACGATGAAATCAATTAATTTAATTACCATTTGTGTCAAATCTCAAACGGGAAAACTATGGTTCACTCATATACAATTTAAAAAATCACAAACTCATTTAAAAGGGACTAAATAAACTTATCAGAAACTAAAAGTATAACAAATAAAAATTAACCTAAACAAAATTAGTGACACAATTAAAATTCAAATTAAAGACAGTAAACATGGTATTTTTATTAGTTTACTACTACTAATTTTTTTTTATTTAGTCGGGTAGTATTTAGATTTAACATATGGTGTTTTAGGGTGTTGTATAATAAACAAAACTTTATACTTACTTGAAAATATCAATTTTTTATGTATTTAATTTTTTACTAATGTTTATATATTTATTTAGTGGAAAATATCAACTTTTTTACTTTAATATCAATTTAAATTACTAAAATTAATAAATACAGAATATAAAATAATAGCATTCTCATTTTAAATTTTCCTAATCTATAACTAACAACATTCTAATTTCCCTAATCACATTTTTCTAATCTATAACTAATAGCATAACATATTTCCAAATACTAACCAACATACTACTAACCAAATACTAAGCCTAACATGCATCAACCAAACTACTACTAACCAACATTGCATTACCATAAAAGGAAGGAAAATAGAAAATAGAAAATAGAAAATAGAAATTCATATAACTAAATAGAAAATAGAAAATAGACATTCATATAACCAAATAGAAAATAGCTAGAATGAAATAAACACAGAAAAACAACCTCGTAAATCCAAATCACCAACACATACATTCATGTGAAATTGAAAATACATGTGCATTAGTAAAAAGAAGAGAGAGTGAAAGGGAAAACAGACTCATAAAGTGGAAGGAGAACTTGAAATATGGAAGAACGCGAACCCGAAGACGCAAACGTCAAACGTATACAACCACAAGAAATGGTACTTTGGACGGACAAATGGTTGAAGATGAAGGGGAAAGTGTACAGCTATGAGAAATGGTACTATGGACGGACAAATGGTTGAAGATGAAGGGAAAAGTGAAAATGGAGAGATGGAGGGATGAGGGAAAGTGAAAATCACGAGATGAAGGGGGAGGGAAAGTGAAACTAGAGAGATAGAGGGAGGAGGTTTAACAAAACTAGAGAGATAGAAGGAGGAGGGAAAGTGAATGGACTGTTTATATTTGTTTGTAACGAAGCATTGCAGCTGTGGGAAAGACATTAGACCACGGTTCTTCTATAACCGTGGTAATAGTTAACCATTAACCATGGTTCCCTGCAACAACCGTGGTCATAAAGAAGACATTTGACCATGGTTCCTATATACCCATGATTGTAGAGCTTTTAAAAATTATATATAAAAATAGAGAAGACATATAACCACGGTTAATTGGCAACCGTGTTTGTAGAGCTTTTAAAAATTATATATAAAAATAGATGGTACCTATGACCACGGTTCCTACTTAACGATGATTAAAAATTTTCTTTATAATTTCAAAAATGCTACCACGTTATTTATGACCATGGTTCTCACATAACTGTGATTATATCCTGTCATCATATCTATTTTTTGCACTAGTGGATGCTTGTGTTAGCCCAATAAGATGAAGGGTAATAACGTGTGCATATGTATATGTTTTGCTATAAGTCTTAGTTGATGATCACAATATACGTATATGTTGATAGAATAATAGAGTTGTGATGATAATTGGTGTTTTGATGCAAAGCCTACATGTTGTTATATGGCTGCACATAACCATAAATGTATTCATATTCATCACTTAGAATATATAACTCACTCTCTATTTTGTCTTTTTTGCGTCGTGATGCAGTACGTATATGGAGTTAGATGCATCTTATTTTGGAACTCTATGTTTTGATAGAGAAGGTAAATTAGTGGTAATAGAATGCCTTGGCCGGCAATCGTTTGAGTTTTGGATTATGTAGTATTTGATGACTATGATGTTGATGTAGATATGGTGTTTATGGCCTAAGTTTATATATACTTGGTCCTATATTCTTTTATGTATACATATGTATAGAATAGGCCAATTCTTTTGTAAACAATCATATGAATATTGACAATGATAGTTTGATAGTCGTTTTGATGGCATTGATGCTTATGTTGATGGAAATGCATGGATGGATGACTTATTCAAAGTGTGAGATTATGATTCATAATGTTTATATATGAATTAGAAGCAAATTTGATGATTTAAATAATGTGTGGAATTAGTATAAAATGGGCTTAGTGAATTGGCGTTATGCCCTTTTATGTTTTGTGCTTTAACATGATTGATTCTTGATGGTTTTATGCATAAAAAGGTCTAGGCATTGCATAATCTAAGGTCCAAAAGCATGTCTTCTTGGAAAATAGAAAAATGGTGGAACAGGGAGCTAACCACGACCAGTGGCAGGTCCTGTCCTGGAGTACCTTTGTCTTGTAAAATTTAGGTGTGCAAATAGAGCCAACCACGACCAGTGGTTCGTAACCACGGCTAGGGGTGGGTTCTGCCTTGGAAGTTCAAATTTTTATGAAAATTGGCCATGGAAACAGTGCCAACCATGACTAACTTGGGATGGGCTTTTCAAGCATGGTGGCAATGACAACCACGGGCAGTGGTTTGCAACCACTGTAGTGGTTGTGTCCAAATATTAAATTTTCATACTTTTATGCCATTTCGGGTTAGGGTACGCACTTCTTTACTTCATGGCATGTTTATGCAAGTGAATGTACATGTTTTTACTAAACTTTGGCAATCAATTTGAGTATTCTTGGATCTCTTATTACATCCACTCTTGTTTCCGAATTAACGTACGTATTTCGCTAAACACTTGCATGGTGATTGTGTAATTGATTACTTTAAGTTAAGATTTGTATAAACAATCTATCTTCTCATATCGTCATATATGAGATAGGTCTTTAAAAGGTCCGGGGTTAATTGTTAAAGTTTTATTTTGTGGTGTTCTTCTTCCAACGATGGTTTAAAATCATGAAAAATTTATTCTAGTTTTCATTATCTAAATATTGATACCTTTAACATTATTTATTAGATTAAGGGTGCCACACAGTGGAAGGTGTAATTCCAAGAGCCTTGAGCTCATTTAATAGGGTCTAGAATCTTCCAAACATCTGATCTGCAGTCTCATGATCTTTCATCTTGAATCTTACTATTTGGTTAACAGTATCTTCTTTAATCTTTTAACATTGAAGGTTGCTTCATAGTTGCGTTGAAGAGTGTCCCAGACTTCTTTAGTTGATTTATAGCTAAACACCTTATTATACTCTAATTTACTAAGAGAAAAATCAAGAATCTGGCCTTGGCATTTATCTCCATTTTTCTTATTTCCACAGAGCTCCATTCATCATCATATTTGAGGTTTCCATCTTCATCAACAGGGGCTGCATAATCACCGTTTATAATAATTTCCCATAAACTGTACTAGGTGGATTTTATGAATATCTCTATTCTATCCTTCTAGTATGTGTGGTCTTCTCCAAAGAAAGTTGGTGGCCTATTGATAGATAAGCCTTCTACAATCAACTAATTACTTTAAGAAGTTGCCATAGATCTTGTTCCTTTTCACTCCAGGGAGTGATCAACCCAAAGGACAAGCTTTGATACCAATTGATGGTTTAAAGTCAGACTTAGAAGGGAGGTTGAATATGTCTTAGACCCTTTTACAGAAAAATTAAACCTTTAAAGTACAGGTAACTAGACTTTTATAAAATAGAATTATAAGAAAGAATGAAAGGAGAAGAGGTAACACCAAGAGTTTATACGAGTTCACTTCTAACAAGGAAGTTACGTTTAGTCCCTTCTAACTTAAAGGATTTCCACTATTGTAAAATCTCCTTTACAACATCAGCCATACTCTAGTGCGGTAAGTATTCTTGACTCTGACCACTCTTGGCTTAAACCTATGTATTCTTTCAACAAGCCACTCTTGGCTCAACAACCCAAGTATTCTTTCAAAAGCCACTTTACGCCACATTATTTCCCAATGAAATTAATGGCTGGTAGTACACTAGACTTTTACACAATAATTGATTTTAACGAAAATGTGTAAGGTATCTCATAGAACCTAGTGTATAAAGGATATACAATGAGGAATGAATACACTAAGTTAAGAAAGACAAGAGACCAAGGTCTAATAGAAGCAGAACAACAAAGAATGCCTTTGTCTTTGAAGAACTAAGAAGAGATTAGAGGGGGTTTGATCATAAGGACTAAGTATTCTTGATAGGCTTCTCTTCTTAGTAAGAACATAAGCAGGGAAGATCCCATCATAACCCTAGACAAGAGTCTGGAGCTTTAAGTAGGACCCTTGACAAGGGCAAGGTCAAAAAGGGTCAAAATCACCACCTAACAAACCCTAGCTGCCTTCCTGACTACTCTACATGGGCCTAAGCCTAAAGAGGGCCGTTTGAAGACCTATTCATACTTTTCATGTAGCATTTGTAAAATATAGGTTTTAAGTGTATTTTAGGGCTTCACAGATTTTTAGAGATAGGATTTGGGCCTTACATGTTCATTGAGCCATTGTTTTGGGATTGTAATTTCTAATTAGGCTTGTATTTATGGCATACTTTTCTTATTTTGAGTAATTGGACCTAGGGAAATGTTAGAAGCCCAATACTCTATGCCTTAGCCTAACTCTCTAATGGGCAATATAAGGGTATGCTCACCATGTAATCTACACCTTGAATTTTGAATGAATTACACATTTTTGAGAAGTGACTGTATACTTCCCATTCTTAGGCTAGAATTACTTTTAGCCTCTTTCAAGCTCTGATCCCTAGGTTTGCATCCCTAGAGTGGATAGTAGGGAGACTTATTCTTCTTAGGTGGCGTCCCCAAAATCCCTTTAATCCATCCAAATCATCCCTTCCATCCTTCCATCACTATTTCCATCCTCCATATTTCTGAATTTTTTCCTTGGTCTTAAGGCAATCTTTATCTAAGATTGGATAAAGATAGTTAGATCCATCTGTCTTGGCCTACAAGATTTAAGATTAGGCTATGTCATGTGGTATCAAATGTCTAAGGTGCCATCTTTCTTCTTTTAATTTTTTCTTCTTTGGTTTTGGGCATTTTGTGTTGAGTTTTTTCAAATTTCAGATTTTGTTATGTCATTTTACTCTAGTTTCTTAGTCTTGCACCATTGAAATTTCAACTTTATCCTTGTTCAAATGCCATGATAAATGCATGTAAATTCTAGAGCCTAAACTAGATGTATGGTGCATAATTAGAGCTTGTCTTGTTTCTATGTTTTTCATTGATTTTGAGATAGATGTGCTGAGTTCTTATGCCATTAATAGATATCTTTTTAGTGGCCTAAACTCTAATTTCTTGTGTTTGATCATCTCATTCTTAGGTGATCTAATCTTGTCATATTAGGATTGTATAGATTTTTAATTCTTTAGAAATTTTTCTAGGATTAATTTTGTTTTATCCAGCATTATAGGAATTTTATATTCTATGGCATATTGAAATTACAGTGTCTAGTTTATGAATTTTGTTTTTCGTGTTGCGTGGAAATATTAATTCTCTATACTATTACCTTTCGTTTCTTTACTACCCACGAAAGCAAAGGCATAAAAAGTGATAAGCAATTCAAGTCAATTTTGTCATATTGTGTTCATTGATTTGGCGTGATCATTCATCAATTTGGCAATTTCATCTTTCAATTCTACAAATTCCAAGAAACGGTATGTGCATAATTTTCTTTCCCATTTGCTGTGCCTTTTTTTAGCGAATTGCTATACAATTATTCAATTTCTTTCATTGAATTCATACAATAGTGTAATTGATTTTGGGTCAATTTGTAACAGCCCCCATTTTGGTGTGATAGGTCCTTGAGACCGAATGTCTTAATTTCTTGACAAGTTTATGTGTGTTAATGACTGGGCTACGGCCGACTTGCTTGTGTATAATGACTAAGTTATATTTTAGAAGATTTTGTGAATTTGAGGTAAGTACCCTTGCTTTAATTGAGTAAGTAACAATGATGATTAGAATGATAATAATAAGTGTGTTTAATAATACTCATAATAACAGAGATTAATTAATTAGAGTATTAGTAATTTAATAAAAATATTTAAGTAATAAAAATATTTAATAATACTCATAAAAATTGCATGTTTACTTAAATATTTAAACATGCAATTTCCCCCGTTCCTGGCCAAGAAATCATCTGGAGTACCTGAGTTAGTTACCTTTATTCCAAAGACATCCTTCGCGCAGTGTATAACAATTTTCATGAAGGGCTCGATGCCCATTTCGGGTCACCTAAGCCTGAAAACTCTATTTTCAAGTTAACCGTATAGACCAAATTGCGCACTTGTACGTATTTTGAGCATAACTCCCTCTCCTGTCATTGGATTTGAGTCGTTCTTGCCCCAAAATCTTTGTATCAAATTTATCTACAACTTTGATGTGTATGAAGGCCAATTACCTGACAAATCCCAGAATTGAAAATACCATACTGATTGACATTCTTCTAGTGGCAGCTTGCACTAAGTTCGGGATTTTTCACGTTTCTCATTTTTATGACCATGAAATCAAACGATTCTTTCACCAAAGTTTTCTAAACTTAATCCCCTACAACTTTGATGAAGGTCTCAAAGTCAAATTCCCCACCGATTTTGCCCATAAATTTAATTATTGCAAGAAACATCAATCCCATCACAAGCTTACACTGTTGTTGTAAATGGACCATATCTCACTCATTTCTTAATGAATTTTTTTTTGCCATTTACCAAATTAAAGATAAGAAAAAGATATAGAACTTTTATGGGTTGGCTTTTTTCAAATTCGTCCCACAACAGCCCTTAAAACCACAAGTAATTCACTACCTCTGTTACTTGACACATCAACCTTGCATGAAAATTAGCCAATCACATTGCACCACCACTTTGCCACTTGCCATGACCATGCAAACTCCTTCTCCATCACTCAATCAACTGCATGAGACACCTAGAAATTGCATGAACTCATGTTGATACCTCCCATTCCACTTTCTTGGCCGTGAAGGGTCCCTTGGTCACCAAAGAGACACATGGAAACTTACACTTCACTTCTTGCTTCTTCCAAAACTTCTCTCATTTTCTCTAAGTTAAGAAATAACTTCTAGCCACCTTTTCCTTCTCTTCTTCTCTTCTATCCATGCTCAAACATCATCATCCATCCTCCATCATCAAGCTCAATTTACTCCACCACCCTTTCTAGTCTCTATAAACAAGATACCACCTTCCAAACACCATACCTTTTTCTTGAATTTTCTTCAAACAACAACATTCTCTACTCCATCTCACCATCCCTTTCACGTTAGACCACCACCCTCCAAGTGATGCATTATTATCAAATGATGAAATTCCTTAGCAAGCGCACCAATCGTTAAAATATAGTATATTTGATCATCTCACAAGGATTGAGGTAATTACCACAACCAAGGACTAATACTAGTTGAACCAAACCGAATTCGAAAAGAATTCATAATATTTTTGTCTTTGTTAAATTTGATATTTTTGTATTTTATAGTAACACGCACAAAACTAAGGTATAAAACAAAGAATGAAAGTAGGTTAGGATCACTTCAGCATTCAATTTCATTCTAACTCAAGCAATTGAGGTTCAATTCCAGTGAAAAGCATGTAATAGATTCCACAGATGGTTAACCCCTAATCCCTTAGGTGATTAACACTAGTTCCTTGCATTTAAACCTTATTCCTTAGGTATTCACCTGCAAAGGAACTATTTGCGAAATTGGAGATTAAACCCTAATTATTCACCTAGAATGTAGGCTTGGATTAACTAGGTAGCAAGGAGTATACCTGAACCCTAAGCCATGATTCCTCTCTAAATAAGAGCTTAAAATTGATCTAAATTTTTCAATTCAGCAATGAAGTTCCACTTTCTTCCTTTTTCTTACATAAATTCAACTGAAGTTTAACTCAACGTAGAGTTTAAAACTCCATTGAAGCCTCATCAATCCCAACCTTAGGGGTTTAACAACCCATGGGAGGTGAAGAAATGATTGCAAAAATAGAAGACATATAGAGAAGGGAGAGAATGTAGAAAGACGAAATTTGTAGAGAGAGTGAAATCTGAGAAAATGACTCTGAATAATTGCCTCTGTGTGTGTGAATTAAAAAGTACTAAACATATATATAGTGTTTGGTTCCAACTAACTAACACTAACATAATTACAAACTTTCCCCAAAGGGGCTTACAAGCAAATAATAAAACTTAACTTAACTGAATACAATAGAAATTCAAGTGTTTCCTAATTTCCCTCGCAAGCACGCGTAACCATGGTGGAAACCAATGTTAGTACGCTGCTTCTCTATCTAGAAATGTCTCCTGAACTTTTGTCTACAGGTAAGCATGTTGGAAACCAGGGTAGGTATGCTGCTCTTCTGTTTGGGTTCTTTTTAAATAATTGACCTGAGCGTATGAACGCTCAAAAGGTAGCGTAAGCACGCTAGATTACTGGGTTAACATTTCCTTTGAACACTTACTTGCACGTAAGAACGCACACGGTCAGCGGAGGCATGATGACCTTCTGTCTTGGCACCTGATAATCACTACTTCCAGCGTAACTTGTGGGTGTGGGCACGCTGGGTTATAGTCGTACTTGTTAAAGCATGTGTAGGTACGCCTTGGCCTACGCTGACCTTCTGACTTGTCTTGGACTCACATGTTCCTTAGCGTTGGCATGCTGGTAACTTACATGAGTATACTAAGCTTCTGAAATCCTGCAATTAACTCACAACTTCCTCCCAGCGTAGGCACGCTCAAGGTAACCGTTAGTATGCCCAGTTAAATTAAAACTCAAGAAACACCTTTTCTTAATATGTTATTCAATTATTCTTAATTAGGCATGTAATTGCTAAAATAATAGATAATTAATTAATTTTCATAATTGACAATTATCTTCTAAATAATAATTAAGTTTGATAATTAAACCTAATCTTTCACCTAAAACACAGTTAAATATTACTGAATACATAAGTCTTTTCAAGACTTATCACATTCCTAAACTTAAAACTTTGCTTGTCCTCAAGCAAGACTTAATTTTTATTTATTGAATGCACTGAATCTAGTTTCCTCACTAACCCACACTGAGACATGGTTTTAACAGCAGCACATAAATGAAAGGCCTTTCAATTGATCCTTTATAATTTGAATGCAATAAGTTAGAATGCAAGACATGATATTGGTGCTTCAATTCTCACAAGTTATATGTGTTTCCCTCTACACTCAATGTTTAAAGGTGATAATTATGCACACTACTTGTAGACAACATGCAAACATAGGCTTGCAATTTCCCTAAGCATCTACATATAAGCAAATGCACATGGATCAATAAGGACTTTCTTGGGCTTGTAATGAGGTTAAGTTACAGGTTCTATTTTTGTTTTTCTGGTCATTGCAAGGGTAATGGATGTACTCATTAATGTTTGTCTTGCCTTGACCTTATTCTTCCTTCTTCAATTTTTTTTCAAAGGAAGGCAGAAGGCACTTTTGAATTCTTAGTGCTTATTCTTTTCAATTTGTAGAGCTTTGCTTTTTTTTCTTTAGTCCTTTGGACTCATTTCTTTTTCTTTTCTTGTGATTTTCTCATGCACTTATTTTATTCAAACCTTCTTTCTTTCTTCCTTTTTTTTAAAACTTCAGAGTGTGCCTTTTCCTGCTGTTGGGCATACTCTTCATCCCTAAACTTAAATGTTGCTAGTCCCTAGCAACTTATCAAGACAAAACTAAGCATCAATGACATATCAAAGGTTAAATGTATGGTTTTTCTCAGGAAAGTATGGCTTGTAATGTCAAGTTTAATCACAGAACAAAAGGCTTTAGCTCAAAATTTAAGGTCAATGGATAAATATGCACAAGGTAGGCTTATTTGGCTCTAGCTAATAAATAGGAATAGGGCCTTTGTCATTTCCATGTGCTAATCGTAAACATGCATAAGCAAGGAAAGAGGCAAGTTCTGCCACATTATCGCCTCACAAGCACTCTCACAATAACAATAAGACT
Source organism: Clitoria ternatea (assembly GCA_037962975.1). NCBI lineage: Eukaryota > Viridiplantae > Streptophyta > Magnoliopsida > Fabales > Fabaceae > Clitoria > Clitoria ternatea. Next base: position 180,252,014 of record CM075672.1, read on the forward strand.
TAATTCTCACAATAATGTAGGTAAGCAGCCAAAATCACATCCCCAAACTTAAGATATTGAAATATAATCAAATTATCATCCTAGGCGATCAATTATGCTCTAACAATTAACCTATGGTCAGTATGGCATGATGATTCCTAAAGAATTCAGCATAAACATCTTATAATTTATTTAAGTAATTGCATAGGACAGGAATTTCAATTTTTTGGATGTGCAAGCCATATATCCATATATATATATATATGTATTTGTTTTTCATCAAACAATTCACACATCTATACATTTATTTTTTTCAAAGAAGAAACGATATAGAGACTTCCCTTTGTTTATTTTACCTGTGATGATGGTGAGTGTGATGAAGTGTGCAAAGTGAGCAAAGTGCAGTTACAAATGAAATAGAAACAACAAAAAGACAATGAACAAGAATTACAACATAAAACGAATACACATGAAAAACCAAAGTGAAACTAAATTCATTGAAAATCGATAATCGTTCCAAAATACAGAAAATGTAAATTATTACAAAACTTAAAATTTAAAATTCCTACAACCACTCATCATTTTGATCATTATCTTGAGCATCTCCCTAGGTTTGGTCTTCATTATCTGTATCCACCATAGGGTCATCTTTAGGATTTGGAAACTCAGTGTCCAATGGTGTGTCTTTAGGAGGGATGGTGAATCCTATTGACGCCAACCATAAGTCTTTTTCAGTAGGGACTCCCATTTCCTCATTGGGATCCAAGTTCATAACAATAGAAATTTTTCTAATCATCCCATCATGACTGAACCAAATCATAAGTTCCCAATTGCATTTTCTTGATGGCCTACAGTTCACTCATCATCAGGGAAAAATCTGGTGCAGAAGCTTGTGCCGGTTGTGAAGAGGATGGTTAGGTGCCCTTTTGTTTAAAACGTCTCGGCTTTGGTGAAATAAAATGGTCAATTCTTTCTCTCACCCAAACTGGATCCATAGCCTTTTCAGGCTTCACCTTTGTGAGCACTTCCTCCTGAAATCTTACAACATTTTTCTTTGCAAGGAGAGAAATAACAAAGCAATAGGGTAATTATGCATGTTAGTCATTTGCCCTGACCATCTCAACACGAATTAATTCACCCAAATCAACATATAAATCTTTCAGCAGACAATAAATTGAAACCAACCTTTTTATCACAACCTCAGTGGAATGAGCAACTAGTTGCAATAAGGATAAGAGGTAGTGGTACCACAGACGGGCTAAATCTTTCAACTTACTCTTCTTCACAAATTTGGGTGCACCACCCACTGTAGTTTCAAAGTCAGCCCCCCTTTCACAACAAACCTTGAGAATGTCTTTCCTCAAATCAGCATTGTCCTCCCAGTTAAACCCATTCAAAATTTTTCTATACTGACACTCTTCATCTACTATAGGTACCTTCAACATACCATTGATGATTTCTCCTGACAAAGGAATGATAACACCTCTTAAGTAAGAGGAATAAGGCATATCATCTTCATCATCATTGGCCCTCAAATTGGCATAGAACTCCCTGGTGAGTTCATGGTAGCCATGGCCCAGAATTTGGTTAAAATATTAGGATCCTCGTGCAAGCATAGCAACACGAACAGTGGTGTTAAGACAACCTTCCTCCTCTAACACCATTGTTCTATCTCTGATCACACCCCTATCATTAAACTTCCACTTACAGTCTTGAGCAATGATTAAGTCCCTGAACCTTTTCCAATTAAAATCCTCTTGCCTTTTTGAATGTTTTTCTCCTTTTCCTTTCTTACTCTTTGTCTTTTTGAGTGGGGGAGAAGTAGGGGTGCTGGAGGTATCAACTTCTTTTCCCTTATCTCTTTGAGAAACCCTACCTCCTTCCATCTCCAACACTTTCTCTATTTTCTTAATAGAGCGGGCTGGTCTAGATGCCATTACACAGAAGAAAGAAAGCTATATATACAAACAATGCAAGAATATATAAAGTTACAACTCTTGAGTTCCAAAATGGCTCAATCCTAACTTAATAACATCGATTTAGGGTTTGGTATGTTAATACTGATATATATATATATATATATATATATATATATATTCAGCCATAAGCGTAACCATGCCCCAACCCAGTGTAACCATGCCTTGGTACTAGAATTGATGCATCCTGATGCGTGCAAGCACGCTTGGAGTAAGCGTAGGCACGCTCACTCACTACTGATATCTTAAAGTGAACCTGCATTGCATGTAAGTACATAACTTTTAAGCGTAGGCACGCTCATGCTTTGATAGATTACCTGATTCATGCTTCCCTATGGCATAAGCACGCATAAGGTAAGAATAGGCACACTCACTTATTGTGATTATCATTAGATTTTCTAGAATGGCAGCGTAGTCATGCCACCTTCAACAACATAAGCACGCCCAAATTTAAAATGTATGCTTTGTCAAATAGAATACTGGCATAGGGGCGCTTGCTTTTAGGCGTAGGAACGCCTGGATACAATTGTTGGGAACACCATCAGACCTTATGCACATAGGCACGCTGAGGTGGAGCGTAGGCATGCTCACTTTTCTTAAATTGGTGAAAGAATCAGACCCCCTACGCGTAGGTACACTAGAAGATAGCATAAGCACACTAAGATAGTTGTGGGATCTTAACCAGATTTACTGATGTGTATCAGAGCACCCATTCTGAGTGTAGGAAAGCTCTACTTCTGGTTTCATCTATGTTTGTGACACAAAAGGGACGTAGGTACGCCCTGCACCTATGTTAGCACGCTAGAGACTCAGCCTTCAACCTTAATTTTTTAGAAACTCAGTGTGGGCATGCTCTAGATTAACGTGAGGACGCTCAGACACTGGTTTCTTCTCTCATTTATTGGTCCAACACACGCGTAAGTATGTTGAAAGCTAGCATGGAGACGCTCAGTAAACTTTTCCAATAGAATTCACCACTTTATTTACTTACACTTTTCCTTTCTTTTCTTTCCTCTTTTTCTATTATTATATTTTTTTTATTTTTTTAAACAATAACCATAATGAAACAAAAGGATTGCCTCCCTTCAGTGCTTCTTTAACGTCACTAGCTTGATGAATTTTCACCTAAGAAGGTGTATGCAACTCGATGGAGGATTTTTGTCTCTCAACCTCCCCTCTATAGTAGAGTTTGAGCCTCTGACCATTGACTTTAAAAGTCCTATTAGAGTCTAGTTCCTTGACCTCAATAGCACCATGTGTCACACCCTAATTTCCATAACCCGAATCTGAGGTAATTAAAATAATTGATTTAATAAAAATACAAGTAAATTTTTTGCGATTTAAATAATTGTCAGAAGAAGGACATCACGATTAAGAGTTCAATGAGTAACCCTAGATCATTTAAGGACGTATCTCAAATATGACGATATGAGAAGGTAGATAATTTATAAAAATATTGAATTAGAATAATCACTTACATAATCACCATACAAGCGTTTAGCGAAAACATATATTGATGTGTAAGTAAGAATGGGTATAAAGAATAACCCAAGAAAACAAGCCTAAGAAGCAAGGAAGGAAAGCCATGAGTCACACATAGCATGCAAGCATCAAAACTTATGGAAATTTGGCAAACAACAAGCCATGAATTGATTCGAGCCAGTCATGAATCGATTCATACGAATTGGGAATCCAAAAAAGCAAAACAGAGGCTTATGAATCGATTCAGGCCTTGTATGAATCGATTCATGCAAGGCAGTAAGCTATGAATCGATTCAATGAATTACATGAATTGATTTAAGGGATTCTGGAAAATACCTCCATGGAAGTCAGTAGGTCATGAATCGATTTAAGGAAATTCATGAATCGATTCAAGGAATTTTAGTAACTCATGAATCGATTCAAAGGGAATCATGAATAGATTCATGCAAATCTAGTAGCTCATGAATCGATTCAAGCCAAGTCATGAATTAATTCATGACAGCAAATTGCCGCAGAATGTAGAAAATACACCAAATTCCATCTTCAAACCACCTTAATTCTTTCATATGAAATCCAATCACCACCAAATTTTGACACCACCTAATATATTCCATTTATGACGTGTAGCCACCTAATTCCCAAAAATAAGGGACTTGTGTGTAGAAATGCGTTTACCCCATTTTAAAGTATTTTTGTGCAAGTTAAGGGTTAATTCTTAATGAAATTGGCCCATTCCACTTTCTACAAGTTCTAAATCATGCATAGGTACCATTAAAACTATTCTGAGACATCCAAACCTCCTAAAACTCTATATGGCCCTATCACTTCTTTAATAATGCATAAACATTATGAACATAACCTCACATTTTAATTAACTCATCCATCCATGGATTTCATCAACATAACCATCAATGCCATCAATTGGCTATAAACATTTCATCATCAATATTCATTCATCAATGCAGCATGAAAATCATTGTATCACAATTAACATCACTATTGTTAAGGTCATAACAAAAAATTAGCCTTCTAAAACACTAAGGTCTAATTTTCTCAAATAACCCTCAAAATGAATACCTAACATCATTCAATACTCATGTACAAAATAGGCATATGCACATGCCATATGCTTGACAAAAGATCGTTGGCCAAGGCATTTCCTATACAACTAATTTACCTCTAACATCAAAACATGCACTTCCAGAACTAGGTGTATCTCACCCCTTGCATACCCTATATCACAAGGCTGAAAATAGACAACATGGGACAGTGAGTTATACATTCCAAGTGGTGAATATGAATACATTTGTGATTATATGCATATGAATTCAATGACATGTATACTTTGCATCAACATATCAATTATCATCATAATTACATCATTCCATCGGTATATTCGTATTGCAATCATACTTTAAGATTCATAGCAAAGCATATAAGCATACACACATTTATGCCCCTTATCATATTGGCCTAACTCATACAACATCGCCATACACAAAGTCAGTTCTTTATATTCATATTTTATATGTTGTCTTTAGGTATTCTCTCACCCAATCTCAACCATCATCATATCTCATCACCTCTGGCATATCTCCATGCTATATGCAAATCCTCTTAAGCTAATGCACATGCACAACAGAGTTAATGATAATTACAAATCCGACTGTGGGAATATAAACACCAATTTATGGGTTCAAGCATGGATTCATAACCATACCCCTACTACAGTAGTAAAATGTGTACGCTTATCATAATATTTACATGCATATCACCGTATTTTACTAGTACCAAACTATTGGTGTATGTACTATGAGCTTTTATGCTTTTTCATTTGTATCATTTTTTGTGATAATCAATAAAATAAGTATTTCAGTTTAAAATTGTTTTAAAACGTATTTATCCTTGGAGTAATAGGTCATATGAAAGTTATTCCTAAAATGTCCTTAGTCAAGTATTTACATAGGGACATGTAAATACATTGAGACTAGTGTGTGAGTATACTGATGACCTGATCTCGCAGATCATAGATATAGATGATATCAAGTCTTTACACGGGTACACATTAAGAGTAATGATGTACTGGACAGACCCACCATGAGAACATTACATGGATCGTTAGATGAATGTCATAAACGATTCTCAATGTGATAATGGTATATATAGTCCTTCGACCTGAAGTGACTACGATTCCTACATTAGGAGTTTGTTGTTTTAATACAATTAAACGTCTTCTGTAGCAAGAGGACTATAAAGGTTGTGAGTAGGCAATGAAAATATTATGTAGAGGGATGTGAGTGATGTAGATGAGATTTATCTCTCCTATGTGACAGGAGTGATATCTATAGGCCACTTGATGGAGTGAGACTAAGGAAATGCATGGCCATGCTAGAAAGAATAAATATTAGATATTTATTTGGATCAAGTCTACTTCGGTATCAAGTAAAATAAATTAGGCCGTACAAGGATGACACGACCATGCCTTGGGCCCAATTAGGATATCGTGACAAAAGGAACAAAGATATAAAATAATTATCACTTATAGGTTATGTTGATATTAAATAATATTCGAACATAATGATGCATTGCTAGATGCCGCTCTTATTTTATATTAGTAATAAAATAATTTATTATTAATATGATTGGGTATTTTACCTATAGGGTCACACACATAGAGTAAGCCCATCAGAAAGTGTTTTGTTTTATTTTAGTTAGACTAAAATAAAGCTATTGGGCCTAACTCATTTAGAAAGAGTAAGGAGCCCACTCTTTAGAGAGAACAAATTAGGTCAAACCTAAGCCTATAAATAGAGCATAAGATGCTCATAGGCCATTCACTAGAGAGAGACACAAATTCACAAAAGTTGCAAGAGCTACATGCCGTCAAACTAGCAGTTGGCAAGTGTTACAATTCTGGTCGGAGTGCTCATGTGGACTCCTAAAGGACGGGGCTACGACTGCTTCGGTGTTCTTCAAGAGGTAATCTTAAAAAATGAATTTTTTTGTGTATGTTTGTCTTATGCTTTAAAACATGGCGCTTTGCAAATCCTATGGGAATCCTTGTATTTCCGCTGCTTATGTACTAGGGATTCCTTAACACAAACCGCATCACCCATCTTGCAACACCAGTCATTTTCACCATGACCGCGGTAAACAACATAAACAACAAATAGTGTTCCAAGCAAACCATGAATCATACCATGGCAGCTGTGATCCATAAAACCACCGAGAATCCTCGCTCCTCAAAAAGCCACCCCCCACAGGGTCAACCACATGCAGCTCTCGTAGCTAAACATGGGCAGCTTCGTGACTTACACACTAGTCAATAGGGAAACAACAATAATGTTCGTGCACAGAGCCACCTTCACACTAGGCTAACCAGAGGAAACCCTAACATTCCCTTATTGGCAACTATGCAATATGCCATGGATGCAATGCAAATGCAAATCATATGCATTCTCACACTATACATCCTATCATGCCACTCATCAATCATCACCATCACCAATATAACCACACAATTCTTAGTGGATTTTATTATCATTGGTCATTGCCATTGTTTCATGTTTTAAATATGGCATTCACAACAATTTTCCATCAACATGATTCTCACCTCACACATACGAGTTAATACTTGCATTAATCATAATGGCATCACAATTGCCAATAATATTCATCAATCTTTCATCAACGTTCAAGGTATGCTTAACATCCATACTCATACTCATTCATCATCAATAATGATTATTCCATATTTATGGTGAATATGAACACATCCTCAACATATCAAGGCATAACAATTGCCAAACAATAACATCACCTTATAGCATACCATCAATATTCCAAATGCACAACACACATTGCCAAGCATAATTAATATCACCATGTTCAACATCTCAATTTGTCAACACAACATAAGCAAGGCAAACATGTATATTGTCATATATGATAATCAACCATTACTCAATGCATGCATTTAGAATATAAAATTCCTCTCCTACCTTCAGAGAAGTTGTCCGAGTGATTCGACGTTCCCGCCTTGTCGTTCGGAATGGATCCTACACCACATGGTATAGCAAAATATTATTTTCTATCCAAAATCACTAAGACTTACAATACTTGGTGTTTATAATATTATCATCATTAAAGCATTTTTCTATTTCATTAATCTTACCACAACCACCATGGGTTTGGTGTTCATATTTATTATCATGCATTTAAAGCCACACCAAACAATGGGTTTACACACCAATGGCCATAAACCACCATTAATGACCATCCAACACCATTAATGCTATCTACCATCATCAATAAATATTCTCCCAACATCATTAATAACACCCACACTCTCCATATTATGTATTTCCCCTTAAAATACATTCTCCAACCAACATTTATTGTTTTCCCCAATTTTTAGAGTTAGGGTTTCACCAAAAACCCAACAACCATCATAAATAATCATCATTTTCCATCATTAAACACCATATTTTCATGTACCACTTTAAATACACATAAAAGCTTACATTTAATACACCCCACCTTAGGGTTTCCATATTTAATGGTTCTCCCAACAACTCATATGCATTTAATCACTTACCCAACATCCATAACCCAAAACCTTGGGCACAAGCTCATGGAAAATAGTGAGGAACTTACCTCAAGCCAAGTGACAACAATGAGCTTCCAAGATAGGGAGAAAGTGATAAAACTTGAGGGAGAAGAAGGAGAAGCTTCAAACCAACCAAGTCTCATTCAAGCTTGAAGGTGTAAACAAAAATGAAGGAGGAAAGATGACACCATTTTTGCTTAGGTTTAGAGAAAAAGAAGAAGAAGAAAATGCATTGCCTTTTAGAAGGGAAAAGCAATGTGAAATTAAGAGAGGAGAAGGAGGTTTTTGTTTTAACTTTAATCCCTTTATTAAAATTTGTCATTTTATAATAAACAGGATCCCCGTTTTTATCCAAAAATTATTCTAAATATATATTTGGATCCATAATAATCTTCTTAATAGCCTTGAACAGTGGTACCTCATTTAGAGATACTTGATCCGACACCATATTTTAATCAGGTATAATTCTACATCTTAAAGCCATAATAAATTATGAACAATCATAATAAATCACAACTTAATTATTTCAACATTTTTGGAACATAAACTCATCGATATGTAATTATTTAATATTTATTCCCCTCACTTAATCATTTATATAAAATTTGGGATGTTACACCATGAGGGAATACTTCAGTTATAATGAAAGGACCAGACCATTTTGATTTCAGTTTGCCTAGAAAGAGTCTTAGCCTAGAATTAAACAATAGAACCATATCCCTTTTCTGAAACTCCTTTCTATTTATCCATTTATCATGCCACCTTTTTGTTCTTTCTTTATACAGGGAGGCATTTTGATAAGCTTTCAATCTGAACTCATCAAGTTCATGAAGTTTCAGGACTTTTTCCTCTTGAGTTTGGGTAAGTTCCATATTCAACAGCTTTATAGCCCACCAAGATGTGTTCCAACTCCACCAGGAAGATGGCATGCCTTACCATACACAAGTTGGTAGGGAGATATCCAATTAGAGTCTTAAAAGCAGTGTGGTAAGCCTATAATGCATCATCTAATTTCACAGACCAATCCCTTCTAGATTTTCCCATAAACTTCTTAAGAATTCTCTTAATCTCTCTGTTTGAGAGTTCTACTTGTCCATAAATCTGTGGATGATATGGAGTGGAAACTTTATGGAGTACCTCATAATGTTTTAGGCTCTTTTCCATTAACTTATTGTAACAGTGAGACCCTCCATCACTGATAATTACTCTTGGAACTCCATACCTTGAGAAGATATTTTCTTTAATGAACCTCAGCACCACTTGTGCATCATTAGTCATAGTGAGGATAGCTTCAACCCACTTTGATACATAATCCACTGCCACAAGAATATATTCATTGGAGAAAGACTTTAGGAAGGGTCCCATGAAGTCAATTCCCCAGACATCAAAGAGCTCAATTACCAAAATATTAGTTAGAGGCATGCCAACTTTAGTAGAGAGTCCTTCTCTTCTTTGGCTTTTATCACATCTCTAAACATAATTCTTGGCATCCTGAAAAATTGTTTGCCAATAAAAACCCACTTTGAAGCACATTGGCAACAGTCCTTGAAGAACCATGGTGTCTTCCATATAAGGAGTCATGATAGTGCCAAAGAAGTTTTTCTTGTTCATATTCAGGCACACATTTTCTAATGACTCTATCAACACCTATCTTATATAAGAAGAATCATCCCAAAGAAAGCTTTTACTATCATGAAAGAATTTTTTCTTCATTTGGGATGTCCACCCTTTAGGCAAAACAACTACACCTTTGAAATTAGCCATGACAATAAACTATGGACCTTATGCAACCACCATCAAGCTCTCATCTAGAAATTCTTCTTTAATTAAAATATTTTTAGAATCTCCTTCTACACAAGATAGCTAATTAGCCATTGAGTTTTTTATTACCTTCTTATCTCTAATTTCCAAATCAAATTCTTTTAATAACAGAACCCATCTAATCAGCCTTGGTTTGGACTCTTTCTTAGTAAGCAAGTACTTTAGTGCTAAGTGGTCTGTATAAACAATAACCTTGGCACCAATCAAGTATGCCCTGAACTTATCAAATGCATACACCACAACAAGTATTTATTTTTCAGTGGTGGTGTAATTAATTTGATTTTCATTTAGGACCTTGCTTGCATAATAAATGACATGGGTTAGCATGTCCCTTTTTTGACCCAACACAACCCTAATAGCAAAATCACTTGCATCACACATCAATTCAAATGGTAAAGACTAATCTGGTGCTGCAAGGATTGGGATTGTAGTCAATTTTTGTTTTAAGGTTAAAAAAGCCAAAGTACATTGTTCATTAAAAATAAAAGGAGCATCTTCACTAACAGATTTGTCAATGGCTTTGCAACCTTTGAAAAATCTTTTATAAGCCTACGGTAGAATCCAGCACATCCTAGAAAACTCTTTTCTCCTTTCACATTGGTAGGAGGAGGAAGTTTCTCTATTATTTTTATTTTTTCTCTATCTACCACTATACCATCAATGGAGATTTTGTAGCCAAGAACGATCCCTCCTCTTACCATAAAATGGCACTTTTCCCAATTAAGAACAAGATTTATTTCTGGGCATCTCTTCAACACTTTAGCTAAGTCGCTGAGACAAGCATCATAGCTATCACCACACATAGAGATCCATGAAGACCTTAATGAACTTCTCTACCATTTCACCAAATATGGCCAGCATGCACCTTTGGAAAGTGGTTGGTGTATTGCATAGCGCAAAGGGCATATGCCTATAATATACCATATGGGCAGGTGTTGTAACATCCCAATTTTGAGGAGTAATACTGAATGAAAATAAACCATTAAGATTCTGATTGCAAAGAAGAAAAATTAATTATTAATTATAATCAACTTAATCTAAGAAATAGTGACAAATTAATTAAGCTTGGTTGGTAGGAGGTGGCTGCTCCCGATTGGAAGCCACATGAGTGGGACTGCAATTCACGTTTTCCCATCCCACTCCTCCTCGTACACGCATGTGCTTATATATGTGGACTGAAGTTACGCATCTCCTTCAGACTCCCTCTTCTTCTCTTCTCTTCTTTTTCCTTCTTGTACTCTCTTCCCTCTTGCCCTTCGTCTTCCTTTCCCTGTTCACTGTCCTGTTCCTGAGAACGCACAGCGATGATACTATAGGAGACTTGGAGTTCCTTCAGCTGGTGAGGGATGATCGTCAGGGTGAAAGACGAACTGCCTCTGTTTCACGGTGCGACTACGACCAAGGAGGCTGAACGAGTGTGAGCCTGGGTGAGGCAATCAGACCAGCATCGAGAAACAGAGGAACCCCTCGAACTTCCTTCAGTAGGTAAGGGGCGCTTGCATGTCAAATGCATGGTCCACGAACGGTACCGGATGAATATACTGCTTTAAGTGTAAGCATGTGTCTGTCACGATTGTATATTATGCATGATTGTTGACCTTGGACTCCATATGTATGACGAGTAGTTAGATAATATTTGCATGTAAACAAGATAGTGGTAATGTAGTCTGTTAGCCTTCCTGATATAGCCGAGTGAGATGCATGGTTCTACCTCTGTTAATACTGTGAGAATATGAATGTGTGACTGTTAGTTGATTCGTCCGATGTTATTACCTTGATTGTTTGATCACTGTGCATGTTGGTATGATTGGCAAAGTAAAGATAGAGACCGTATTGAATATGCTCCTACCTTGATGTTTACGAAGGAGGTATCAGTTGAGTGATGTTGCTTGCTGGTTAAACGCATAAGTTGCATATGTAGGAATGGGGTGACCCGTGGAAGGTCATGAGCCCCGAGGGAATGACTTCCAGCTACAGACCTTGGCTAGATCCTGAGAGAGCTCGTGGTAGCCGTAGGAGCTAAAGATGAGTCTCGAGACGCCAATGGGAGGCCGGTACCACGCGGGAAGAGCTGATGGACGAGAGGCCAGTAAAGGGGGGGACTGTAACTGAAAGTCATCACTTAAGTCAGATCCGCAGGCATGCATGTAGTTATGATGTTGATTAGGATAGTACGCGTGGCATGTGTTGGGTGTTATGAATGAATTCTGAGTGTGTGGATGCATGTGCATGTGTGAATAAGGATGAACTTTATGTAGTACGCATGTGAGTGTATGTTATTGATATTGTTCTAATTTGCATGGCCTTAATTTAATCTGAATGCGACCGAGTGAACGTAAGTGTGCGTACTGACACTGAGACCGAGCTCTTGGCTATCGTTTTCCATGTAAAAGCTCACCCCTACTGTGGCTACATTTTTTAGTGAACATCTCTCGGAATGAAGGATGAAGAAGGAGCCGAGGGCAGAGCAGAGAACTTGAGCGCTATGGAATATATGTGTATATGTATATACTGTACATAAGGTCTCGTTAAGCCTTGGCCGGCTCACATTTTGATTTAGTCCTTATATCAGAATTTGAACACTTTCGGGTAGAAGGGACATGTTAATGCATTTGTAATTATTTAAATACTTCCCTATATATATTGTGTGTTCATTCTATACTGTGGGTGATGTCCGAGCGATAAACCTGGATGTATAAGTATACTTTCCGAGCGTAGGAAGTCAGTGTGACTATGGGAAGAAGTAGAGCTAAGTTGTTGTTGGGGGAAAGCGAGATGGCAAGTCATTCTGAGTGATGAGAGGTTGAATTGTCCAAGTAATTGAGGTCGTATAGCCTAGAGTAGGAGTTGGTGTGAATCCTGTGAGTGATAATTGTGAGGTTTTCTGAGTAGAGGAAAATCAACGATTCTAAGTGAGAACCCGCCGAGTGAGAGTTCACCGACTAGGGAACGACACCTAAGACTCTAAGTGGATTTGTTGTAATAAATCAGTAAGCAGCTAGGGAACCCGAGTGAGTCTTGACTTAGTAGGAAAATTAGAGCAGGAAATATTATGGTTACCGAGTAAAAGGTGAGTAGAATGCCCCGAGTGGCATAATGGACGTGCATGTTATCCCGAGTGAGAAGTCTTCATAGATTCCGAGTGAGGGGCTTTGAGAATCATTCTCGGATTGCCAATACGTATACGTATATAATCCAATCGAGTGGAGCAACGGAGTGTGATACGCTGTTAGGATGGAACTGGTGAGTATTAAGGTTAGCCCGAGTGGATTAGGAAGTGAACCTTCCCGAGTGAACCATACACTAAAATCGGGTGGAATGGTAGGATACCGAGGGTAGCATCGCTTCAGCAAATGTAGTGCGGACTGGAGATCTTGAGTAGAATCGCTCGAGCGTAGTTAGCCCTCGCTTGAGAGAGTGTACCTGGTGCCATTGGGTTTGCTTAAGCGTTTCTTCCTCTCGCTGTGCGTGAGTTTCTCCCTTGTCTTCTTCCATTTCCTTTCCTTGTCGTACTCGGTTTTATTAATTCAAACAGATTATGCATGGTTTGTTAACCTTAAAATTTGGAAAATTCCACTGTTGATTTTATTTATTTAATTAAAAACCTGAGTGTTACAGGTGTCACACCCCGATTTTCTAGACCTGAATCCCTATATAATCAAGATAAATAATTAAAAACAATGCGAGTAAATTTTTCACGTTTAAAATAATTTCAAAACACTGCAACGATTACATCAAGACTCGAACCACAGAAAATCAAAGAGTGAGAGTTAATAATTTATAAACTGGATTGTTAATTAAAATGCCCACATATGTATACAAAATGATTTGAGTTTACAACGGAAGAAGAATATGTATACGGGGCACCCGCCAAGTTCCATATATGAAGATATGGAAAAAGGCTCAAGCACTCATGCAATTTCATAATATAAGCCTATTAGGTCACAACCAAGCAAGCATCCAAATACTATTCATTCATATATTACACGATACATGTTCATAATTCATTTATCATCGATATCATCATTCATAATTTAATTCATTACACATATTTAATGTTTGCTGCCGGCCAAGGCTTTCCGTTACAACTATTTACCTTCCTCAAAAACTTTAGCACAAAGAAATGATCTCATCCCATGATAATCCTACATCATAATGCTAAAAAGGAGACAACATGGGAGAGTGAGTTATACATTCAAAATGATGAATATAAATACATTGTGATTATGTGTACATGCATTCAACCAATATGTGTGCTTGCTATAAATCATCAATTCATTATTAAACCATCATCAAGATATTATCTTAAGCATACAAGCCTCATCATTCATAATTCATGACAAGCACAAGCACAAGCACATACATAATCACATAACCCTACATCATTATAGGCATTCACAATTATCATTATTAAGTCATTTAAGTCTTAAATCAATTAACACTCTCCCAAGAGGTTCTCATCTCTATTTGGTCATCTCCATCTCAAATGCCATGTACCTATGGCTAATGCATATGTTAACTGCTTAATGCATGTGAAATGGATCCATTTCAATCACCCATGCGCACATGGTATCTTAAGTGATCGCAACCACTTATAATCATCATCATGTTGGTTTCCCACCATGCATAAGGTACTCCCTTCTAGCAGCCTCGTAAGGTGCTTTTCTCATGATCATAACCACGTATATCAATGCTCAATATTTTGGTTTCCCGCCTCGCAAGGGGTACTCCCTCCTCGTGATCGCAACCATGGGACATCATAGGAACTCGCAAGCCCTTTTCATTTCAAGTACCAAGTGATCACAACTACTAGCTTATCATCATACAATCCCGCAGGATGTCTCATTATGTTCACAACCACATATCAATCATTTCATAATGGTTTCCCACCTCGCAAGGGGTACTCCCTCCTCATGATCGCAACCATAGAATATCATAGGAACTTGGAAGCCCTTTTTCATCTCAAGTACCAAGTGATCGTAACCACTTAATCAATGCTATGCCAAGCCATGCCATGAATGCAATAATGCAATAATGCATATGCCAATCAACCTTGCAAGGATATCTCACCCTCTCAAATAAGGATATATTTTAATTTGACATTTTCAATCAATAACATATAATCATTTACAAAGCCCCTCAAGACATATCATTCATATACTTCACATCTCAATAGCCACAATATCATTCTCAAATTAATCCATGCATGGAAATCAATAAGGCATGTTAACAAACACATTTCAAGTTCATAGCATCACATGTTGGCCAATACAATTCAAGTTACATATACAAGATTTCACTTGCATCAAACACAATGGCATAGCAATAATAATAATCACCGTTTTATCAAGGGTATATTCAACAACGATATCCCTTTTCATTCAACATCATTAATCATTATTCAATATGTATGGAATCATCCATTTTTAATCACTATTGATACTTTTTCAAAATTCATTGAGTTATAATAACTCATTGCCATTCAATTGTCCCCTTATTAGTTTCATCGTCAATTAAGGTGCATCATACAATCACATCATTTACTTTTCATCATGATTCATAATATATCAATAGAGGGGAAGTATACATATTTTCATAACATAGCATAGGCATACACATACATTGCCATGGTCTTAAGCCATTCCCCAATCACCACTAAGACACACCACACATATACCCCTAGTGAATTCGCTCACTTTTACATAATAATAGAGGGGTTTTGGATACTAATGAGCTCATGACAAATTTCAACATCAAGACATGAGGAAAGCTCATTTTCATTCTTATAAATAGTGGGACATGTCACAAATATCACCTATTAGTCCCAATTTGATAACCATAAAAAGCTGGGCTCAAAACCCTTTTAAATTTGAATTTTATCATGCAGTAGGTCTAGTGTTTTATGCCTAATAAGAGTTAGAAAACTCCAATTAATGTGAGACCAATTCTCACACCTCCATAATACAATTATCTATAACTTTCCTGAAGAAGTTGGAGGCCAAAAATGTCATTAAGATTCCCAAAGGAGCCAAAAATAGCAAAGAAATCATATGAGTCTGAAAAATAGCATAACAGTGGTCATAACAGGGCTTTGAATCGATTCAAGCCCGTATGAATCGATTCAAGCACTTCTAGAGAGCTTTGAATCGATTCAAAACTTGTGTGAATCGATTCAAACACTTCCAGAGAGCTTTGAATCCATTCATGCACTATTTTGAATCGATTTAAGACAGCATTATGCAGAAAAATGCCCCAAAAAGCTGATTTTCCCCACTTCTAAGTACCATAACTCCCTCTAACAAATTCCAAACGCTATGAAATTTTAACCCCAACAAATACACATCATTTGTGACGCGTGGCCACTGGATTCACTCAAAAATTCATTTAGATGAGTGACCTATGCGTATAAACGCGTTTTACCCATTTTAAGCCGTTTTAATACAATTCAAGGGTCATTTCTCAATGGAATTGACCCGTTCTAGCTTTTACAAGTCATAAACTATACATAGAAGCTATTGGAACTATCCCATGCCATTCAATCCTTATAAAACTATATTTGGCTCTATTAGTTCCTCAATTATTCATTAGTGTCAATACCTAATTTCACATTTTGAGCAATTTCTCTATCAATATAAACATTAATGCCATCAAATGGCCTTAGCCTCTCATTACCAATATTCATTCATCAAAATCACATGGAATTCTAAGTTCACATGGTATATGCATACTTCAACCTCTCATGGGTTATTCATCAACAATGTATTACTCCCATTAAAAGGGCACTAAACATTCATCATCAATTCATATATACATATATATATATCATTCTCAAGAATCCATCATTGGCAAGCATGACATTCATCACATAACTAATACAACTATGGCAAGGCAAGCATGAGTAACCACATATACATTAATCATTAATTATTCTACTCATGCATTTGGAATGTAAAACTCCTCTCCTACCTCGAGGGAAGAACCGCAACGATTCACACGTTCCAAACGTTCCGCCATATTGCCCGGAATACAATCTACATATTACATACATATATCTTAATTAATTTTCCTTTCAAGGTACAACAACATATCCTAAACATGTTATAAATATGGTTTCACAACTTTCTTAGGTTTCGGGAAATCCTCTCCCAAAACCAAGATTCTCTAAGTCTAAAAGACTAACATACCCAACAACAACAACATCTCTTTCACCATTACTTAAACTATCCATTTGCCATTCAAATTCCTCATGAGCCTCTTAGCTCCCTTCAAACCATTACCAACCACAATTTCATATATTATTTATCATGGCCAATAACTCATCAACCCACTATGTTTATTTCATTCATCCCACTATCAATGACCATCACAAGCACAACATCATTATCTTAGTTCAAAATTCATCATCATCAACCAATAATTAATCTCATCCTCCCTAAAAACTCATTCCAAGAGCCTAAATCATTTTTAACTATCAATTAAGCCAAAAGCCCCAATTTCTATACTTAGGGTTTTCCTCTAAAATCACCCAACAACCTTCATTCCTAACCATTTCATTTAATCATAATAACCTCATTAACCTCTCAATCTCTTATAACACAAAACCATAATTTAAGGGGTTCATTTCCAAGCATTTAAGCCTAGGGTTTTTACCAATAATCCATAATCATCCATTTTAATCATTTATGTACATCCAAAGGCTACAACATTATATTCCAATCATTATCAACATCAATAACAATCCCCAATTGTTATTCCATCTAGGGTTTGGTTCAACATACCTCATTCATCAAAACAACATCTAACCTTCCATTACTACACTTAATAACTCAAAAACTATCAATAAAAGCCATGGGTGGTAAAAAATCATACCTCTCCTCCAAGCCCAAGGGTGAATACAAAAATGAGGGAAAGAGAAGAGGAGGGGAGCCAAGCCTTGCCTCCATGTCTAATACAAGCTTCACACATTTAAGGAATCCTCTTGATTTTGGGTAAAAATGGCTATGGGTGGTGGTGGTCACATTTTGGCAAGAGGAAGGAATGGAGAAGAAGAAGAAAAAGATGTGTTTTGGGAAGCAGAGGAAGCTGCCAAAAATAGGAGGAAAGGTGAGAGGTGGTCACGAGAAAAATGAGGAGAGTAAGGATTTTTATTTTAAGTTTTGCCCTTCATTAAAGTTTCACCATTTTATGACAAACAGGATCTCAGTTCGGACTCAATACATTATCCAAAAATTATTCCAAAGATATATTCGGATTCCCAATAATATTCTTAACAGCCCTGACCAACGACATCTCAATCGGAGATACTTGGTTCGACACCCATATTTTGACCGGGTAAAATTTTAGCTCCTAAAATCTTAATAAATTATAAATATCCATAATAAATCCCAATTTAATTATTCTAATATTTTTGGGACATTCATTAACCCATTTATAATTATTTAATATTTATTCCTCATATTTAATTATTTTTATAAAATTTAGGATGTTAGAGCAGGTAAAAGCAACCTTCTCTTGATCCTTTAGATCAACCACAATTTTGTTGTATCTAGAGTAGCCATCAAGGAAACAATAAAATTCATACCCACATAATCTTTCTAGCATTTGATCAACAAAGGGTAAGGGGAAGTGGTCATTCCTAGTTGAGTCATTCAACCGCCTATAGTTTATGCATATTCGCCATCCTATGGTAGGCCTAGTTGATTTTTAACTATAGCCATACCTCCTTTCTTAGGCACCACTTGGACCATATTAAGCACTGTCTGAGATCGGATATATGATCCCTACATCAAGGAGCTTGACTACTTCCTTCCTCACTGCCTCTTTTATTATGGGGTTAAGTCTTCTTGGTGACTAAACAACAAGGAAATAATCTTATTCCATTAAAGTTTTATGCATACAAAATGATAGACTAATCCCCTTCAAATCAGAGATGTTCCAGCCAATGGCAGATTTAAATTCAAGTAAAACCCTCATCAATTTGTTAATATCCTCATCATTCAAATCAACACTAATGATCACAAGATGTGACTCATTTTCTCCTAAAAAAATATATCTTAAATGAGAAGGCAGAGGCTTAAGTTCATGTTTCTCTTCTATGACCTCATTTTTTTCTCATCTAAGTCCTCTTTCAATTTTTTTTTCAGATTATTAATTTCTTCTCCTGCTTCTTCCTTCTTAAGCAGGTTTAGCATTTCAGTTTCAGAGTCATTTCACTCCTCATCATCGGAGTCAAAACCATCCTCTAGGAAAGCTTGTAATGCTTCTTCTTTAGCTTTTAAAAGCTTAGGAGTCTTATAGTCTGAAATCTCTTCGAGCATGAAACAATCCACCCTCTCAGCTGGGTGTTTCATGGCATTGAAGACATTAAAGGTGACTTACTTCTCTTATACTCTTAGTATAAGCTCTCCCTTCTCCATATCAATTAGAGCTCTACTAGTTGTTAAGAATAACCTCCCTAAGATTAAGGGTATCAGCCTCCATATCTAAGACTACAAAGTATGCTGGGAAAATGAATTTATCAACCTTAACTAAAAGATCCTCCAGCATGCCATGAGGGTATTTGATAGACCTATTAGCCAACTGTAAAGACATGCGAGTTGGTTGTAGGTCACTAATTCCTAACTTCCTCATCAAAGATAGGGGCATTAAATTTATACTAGCTCCTAAATCATAGAGAGCACTACCAACATGAACATCCCCTATTGCATAAGGTATTGTGAAAGAGCCTGGATCTTCTCACTTTTGAGGTATTTTCTTTTGAATGATTGCACTACACTCTTGAGTAAGAGAAATCATTTCATCACCTTTTAGTTTTCTCTTTTTAGATAATAACTCTTTCATGAATTTTGCATAAGATGGCATTTCTTGTAACACCTCGGTAAAAGGGATGTTTATGTGGAGCTTTTTGAACACATTTAGGAACTTAGCAAACTTCTGCTCCTCAATTTTTTTTTAAACCTTTGAGAAAAGGAAGCATACTTTTCAAGAGTTAGCTTAGAAGCCTCCTCCAATTCAATATCTATTTTCTTCTTTTTCTTTGGAAGGACTTGTTTTTCTGTTTCTAATTCTTTCTCTTTTGCATCTTTAGTTTTCTGTCCTTCCTCAATCTCTTTTTCTTTATTTATTTTGCTTGGACTTGAAGTAGGGTCAACCAATGTCTTCCCACTCCTTGTCATTATTGCTTTACACTGCTCCCTAGGATTTACCTCAATATCTCTTGGGAAATTTCTAATTTATCTCTTAGCTAGTTGTTTAGATACCTGTCCAACTTGAATTTCTAAGTTCCAGATGGACGATTCTTGGTTTTTAAAACTAGCCTAAGTGGCTTGAATGAACTGATTGAGCACACCCTCAAGTTCAGACTTTTCCTTAATAGGTGGAGGTGGAAAATTGTGATTTAATTGTGGTTTGCAGTGGTGGTTGGCCTTGTGGCATGTTTTGATTTAAATGAGGGCCTTTTTGCCATGAAAATTATGATGATTCCTGTAGTTAGGATTAAAGGAGTTAGAGGGGTAATTTCTTTGAAATTGTTGGCCCATATAATTAGCTTGTTTTGTTTAGCCATTGGAATCACACATCCCATTTTCATGGTCACCACCACAGAAATCACAATTAAGCATATAAACATGACTCGACTTTTGGAGTTTAGAAATTTGCACACTCAATTTTTCCAAAGCCTGAGTCATAAGCTTGCTTTATGCAAGATATGCATCTTGAGTTTCCAATTCTATTATCCTTCTCTTAGGCACTTGGATCTTTTCACTTACTAAACACTCATTAGAAGCCATAATATCAATCAGTTCTATTGCTTCCTCTACAATTTTGGTAGTAAGAGAACCTCTAGCTAAGGAATCTATTAAAACTCTATAGCTAGTCTGACTCCATTATAGAAGATACTAACTTGCTGTATATAAGGAATTTGATGATGGGGATATTTCCTCAGACTTTCCTTATAGTGATCCCATGCTTCCATTAGAGATTCCCCCTCTCTCTACTGGAAACAAGTGATCTCAGTATGTAACTTAGCATACTTGGAAGGAGGGAAATATTTTATCAAAAATTTTTTGGTAATGTCCTCCCAAGTGGAAATACTGCCCCTTGGTTGGCTTTGCAACCACGCTTTCGCTCTGTCTTGAAGAGAAAATAGAAACAATCTTATCCGGATTGTCTCATTGGGAACGCCATTCATTTTTATAGTGTCACAAATTTGGAGAAAATTAGCTAGATGTAAATTAGGATCTTCTATCTCACTTCTTCCAAATTGTTCTTTTCTTATCAATTGCAATAGAGCAGGTTTTAGTTCAAAATTATTTACTACAATTGGCGGCCTAAGGATGCTAGATTGTGATCCTTCATCAGTTGGCCTGGAGTAATCACCTAGAGTAACTCTCCTATTTTCTATTTCTTTTTGTTCTTTGAGTTTTTTCTCTTTTCTCAACCTTCTTTCTAACAAATTTATATCAGGATCAAAGAAAAGTGGTTCCCTCTTGTTCAAAAATTGCATACACTCTATTCAAACAATAGTTAAAGCTACTACTACTGTCTAACAAAGATAAAGCTACGCAAAACACAAAATGAAAATAAGTGGTTCAGTGTAGTACTAATCCAAGGATTATTGATATTACTCAACAATCCCCGGCAACGATGCCATTAACTTGATGCATTATCATTGGATGATGAAATTCCTTGGCAAGCGCAACAATCATTAAAATATAGTATATTTGATCATCCCAAGGGATTGAGGTAATTACCACAACCAAGGACTAATACTAGCTGAACCAAACCAAATTTAGAAAGCATTCATAATATATTTGTCTTTGTTGAATTTGATATTTTTGTATTTTCTAGTAACATGCATAGAGCTAAGGTGTAAAACAAAGAATGAAAGCAAGTTAGGATCACTTTAGCATTTAATTTTATTTTAACTCATGCAATTGAGGTTTAATTCCAGTGAGAAGCATGTAATAGATTCCATAGATGGTTAACCCCTAATCCCTTAGATGATTAACACTAGTTCCTTGCATTTAAACCCTAATTCCTTAGGTATTCATCTATAGAGGAACTAATTGCAAAATTAGAGATTGAACCCTAATTATTCCCCTAGAATGTAGGTCTGAATTAAATAGGTAGCAAGGAGTATACCTGAACCCTAAGGTCATGATTCCTCTCTAGAGAAGAGCTCAAAATTGATCTGAATTTTTCAATTCAGCAATGAAATTCCACTTCCTTCCCTATTCTCACACAAATTCAACTGAACTTTAACTCAATGTAGAGTTTAAAACTCCATTGAAGCCTCAACAATCCCAACCTCAGGGATTTAGCAACCCATCAGAGGTGAAGAAATAATTGTAGAAATGGAAGACATAGAGAGAAGGGAGAGAATGTAGAAAGATGAAATTTGTAGAGAGAGAGTGAAATCTGAGAAAATGAATCTGAATAATTACCTCTGTGTGTTAATTACAAAGTACTAAACATATATATAGTGTTTGGTTCCCACTAACTAACTAACACTAACATAATTACAAACTTGTCGTAAAGGGGTTTACAAGCAAATAATAAAACTTAACTAAATACAACAAAAATTCAAGTGTTTCCAATTTTCCCTTGTAAGCACACATAACAATGGTGGAAAGCAGCGTTAATACACTACTTCTCTGCATAGAAATGTCTCCTGAACTTTTTTTTACACGTAAGCACGTTAAAAACTAGCGTAGGTACGCTGGTCTTCTGTTTGGGTTCTACTTAAATAATTGACCTGAGCGTAGGCACACTCACAAGGTAGTGTAAGCATGCTGAATTACTAGGTTAACATTTCCTTTGAACTCTTATTTACGTGTAAGAACGGTCAGTATAGGCACGCTGACCTTCTGTCTTGGCACCTGATAATCACTACTTCTAGTGTAACTTATGGGCGGGGGCACGCTGACCTTCTGACTTGTCTTGGATTCACCTGTTCCTCAATGTTGGCACGCTGGTAACTAGCGTGAGTATGTCGAGCTTCTAAAATCCTACAATTAACTCACAACTTCATCCAACGTAGGCACGCTCAAGGTGATCGTTAGTATGCTCAGTTAAATTAAAACTCAAGAAACACCTTTTCTTAATATGTTAGTCAATCATTCTTAATTAGGCATGTAATTGCTAAAATAATAGATAATTAATTAATTTTCACAATTGACAATTATCTTCTAAATAACAATTAAGTTTGATAATTAAACCTAATCTTTCACCTAAAACAGAGTTAAATATTACTGAATACATAAGTCTTTTCAAGACTTATCACCAAGCATCCATTTTTCTTCTCCTTGGTGAAACAATAAATGATGATCTATGAGCAAGCCTTGAAGTCTTTGATATTTTCTCTTGGTGGCCGAAATCTTTGAGGTATGGGAAAGAGTATTGGCTTGTTTAAATCTATATTTTGCACATGTATGGTGAGGTATAAATGTTCCTTAGCATTTATACCTAGGTACCTCCTTAAAGATCTTAGTATTGTGGTTTAAATGTTGAAAAATTCATTAGAAAAATTAAGATCTTTGGGTAGTATCATGGCTGTACCATCATCTTATTAAATTCTTCGAGTTAATAAAAATTTAATTATAAAGTTACTAACTTATAAATCATGTTGTAGAATTTTATTGTGAATGCATGCATGTGATATAAATGTCAAGATATTGTACTTTCTTTGACTTAAATGATGGCCTGTGGTGCTATTAAAATTTTGAAACTTAACATATTTTAAGAATGAATTTGTCGCCTAAAATAATTTGTTGATGCTGCTGGAAAGTATTTTCTTAGTTTAAAAGACTTAATGTTAATAGATCCTAACGTAAAATCGCGCTTAAAATGACTTATCACTTGGGTTTTATTTGCATGATTTAACTTTTGGATTTTATGTGGTAAAAATGAATTTTAGGATATATATTTAATTCTGGAATTTTATTTGATCCGGTCTATATACCGGTATCCAGACTATGAAGTCATATTATCCGTTCTGGAAGGTAAACCGATATCACAGGTTAACATCTGGACTGTAAAATACCATGTTAGGCATTCTCCCTTGGACGATTTGTTCGCGATAACACCTAGAACATCGAACTGATAAGGCCATATAGGCGTTCTTTCTATACCGGTATGTCAATATTGACACTACGAATATCAGATTGAGCCCATCCTCTATATTAGAGATGTAAAAGACAATCATAAGTGGTTTAGGTAATGGAGCTCATTCCTATTATTGGTGATGGGGACATGTCCTCGAAAAAAGCATTCTCCACTTTTTAAGCCATACTTGTCTCCCACTTGCATATTATATATATTTTCCATGCTCTGACAGAATAAGGTGGTTAGTCCATTTTCAATTTACGTGGCTTGAGGAAATCTAAGTTTGTCCTCTAGTCAAGGTATATCCATTATCCTCCACACTCATATATAAATATACCAATCTTACACTCAATTCAGGTTACATTTTTTACACATTTAGTATATGCTTATACTTAAGGAATCATACCTGAGTTATTCTTTTTCTCTGGGATACAATTACTGACTTGAGCGTCGGAGAATCTTCGTAGGTGACACCACCTTTCACCCACATCAACATGCAAGGCCGATGTGAAGGATCTGCAGGACATCAAGGCCGGTCTTCTTTCACTAAGATACCGGATAATCATACCAGAAACCCACAGCACCGGTATAAAACCTTAGTCACCCATTGACTTTCATGGCTGGTCCCATACCGGATCATTGACCCCGGTTCAGACCAGTTCATTATTAAAAAAAAGAAAATAAATGGCTTATATTTTTGGTAACTATGTACTTAAAACTCAGAAAAGCGATTTTAAGAATGTTTGAAGTTTGTTTCTTGACAAATTGTGAGATGTTGGAGCTGCTGTATTTTTTAATGTTTAGTGCTATAATTGATCATGAAATTTTTTTTGGATGTGATGATTAATGAAAGACTTAAAAGGGAACCCGAATTTAGACGTGAACGGCGAGTTAGAAACAGAAAAAATGTGTTTTGTGGGTAAACGAAGGAATTTGGAAAAACTATTTTGGAGGAGTATTTTGTGGTAGGAGAGATGAATTTTGAGCATAATAAAAATATCCAAATAAGTAAAATTGGTTTGGAGAATTTCCGATGCGTAATTTGTCCTTAAATGCGTATTTATGAATGTTATAATGATGAACTTTGGCATTTTGCTACCCTTTCGTGTAGGGACTATTTTTGAGAAGAATTAGTATTTAAATTTACTATATTTAATTAGTATTTTAAAAGTTAAATACTTTTGGCTTTGTAATCGCTCAAATCAGAATTTTCTAGATAAAATACGACAAAAACAAAGTTTTTGATAAACCGCAAGAACTAACTACTTTATATTCTTACTTTAGAAAATAAGGATTTATTTTATTTTCAATATAGGACTAGGAGAAATATTTTGTAATAATAGAATTTTCATCTTAGGTCTTATAAAAATTTTAGAAAGTCGAAACCAATTTAATTCGTTCGTCATAAGTCAATACGACAAAACGACACTAGTAAGGAATTAAAAAATCATGAGAAATATATTTTGTCCTTATTTTCTCTTAAAAGTGATATCTAATTTTAAAATCATATTTTTGAAGAAAGAAACAAAATAAGTTAGAGATTTTTGTTCCCTGAAAGTTTAATAAACGAAATGTACCTAGATATCTCTTAGAGATTTTAAAAAAACTGAATATTCTAATTCTAGAAACTTTTATTATAAGACTTGCTTAGGAAACGACCTCGGTACTTATAAGCAAAATAATTTGGGTAGTATTTAGACCTTGGACCCTGGTACCTATTACACGAAAAGATTTTTCTATAGATACTTTACACGCTTTAAGGATAAATATGTTGAACGGGTAAGGTTCTGTCTAGTACTCGGGCACCCTAATGATAAAATAAGCTTGGAGGGATGTTGGAATAATCCCCTTGAGCCTACAGTGATGGGTACACTGAAGAAATATCCACACCTTGACCCTTGAGGGAAGTATACTAGAGGCGAACCTCCAATGGCTCAGATACGCGCCCGACATCGGACAGCCCGTGGCAAACTCTGATATACTTCGATGAGTGACACGCTGTCGTTGTCAGGTCAAATAAAAAGTTAAATTAATATAGTATAAGGTGAACAACCTTAGTCGTCTCTCGAGGACCTTAGTTCAATTAGTTACACTTAATTTAATTATAACAAAGGGGGGTTTGTGTTGAGATTGAAAGGAAAATTAAGTGATTATATAATAGTGCAAAAAGTAAATTTATGAGTAAGAATAATCAAATTTAGAAACAACCAACCCAAGGAATTAATAAATCTTTAGTTAACTAATCATTAATCACAAATATGATTAAATATAATTAATTTCTCAACCTTGAATCATTTGGAATCCCTAAATGATTATATTCTAGAAAATCTTCTAGAATTGAATTAATGAACTAATAAGAATAATCAATTGATATATTCTTATTAATTACTAAAATAACTTTAAAATCATAATTTGATTGAGTTAAGAAACTAAATAGAAATCTCTTATTTAGTGACTTAATCTTTGTTCTCAAATTGATTATTGATTAACCAACCAACATCAGTTTAGATTATAGATTGTTTAATTATATACCAATCGGTTATACACTTAAATAATCTACCATCATAAGTGTTTGAGAAACAAAGAAAAGTAATTATCTTCAATCAAAATATTAAAAGCAAGAACTCAAAGTTAACATAAAGAAAAATTAAATTCCTTGAGTTGATTTTAAAAGATTAAGCTTCCATGATAATTTTTAACAATGAAATCTAATATTAAATTTACTATAACTTTGATTATAAAAGTAAATAACAAATAATAAAATTAACTTACTTGATATTGAGGAAGGGAAATGAAAACCATAACTTAAGGGATAGAATATAGAACAAAGAAATAAAGCAAGAGAAAGAACTAAAACTTAAGAAACTAAAGCAAAGATATAGAAATGTAATGAAAACTAAAGCATGTATTTCTTATGTATCTCTTGTGTATCTTCCTTACAACTTCAAGCATCTATTTATAGGTAAGATATCATGATACTATACATTCATTTTCTGATCATTAATGCATTTTTTCAACATTGGTGGGCTTGAAATTACAATAATTCAAAAGAAGATAATGGTAGGTGTTGAAATTCATTCTCCTCTTTATCTTCTCCACCTTGCGAGTCAAATATGACCATCTAGA
This sequence comes from Clitoria ternatea, assembly GCA_037962975.1. NCBI lineage: Eukaryota > Viridiplantae > Streptophyta > Magnoliopsida > Fabales > Fabaceae > Clitoria > Clitoria ternatea. The sequence continues at coordinate 180,279,110 of CM075672.1, forward strand.
TGGCCAAATTTTGCAAAATCTTCAACATGAAAGTTGTATAGCTCTGTCTTATTGAGAATTTGACGTAAGAATGAGGTCATTTGGACATCTACAGCTCTAGATATGTGTCTTTTGGTGAACTATGTCAATGCTGGTGGGACATATCAGGGCTGATTGATTCAAGCTCCATTTCTTCATTTTTTTTAGATGTAAAATAACTAAATCTGATCATCATGATGTAGGCCTTTGTCTTAGCTTTCCATGGGCTCCAAGGTTAGCCTATTTGGATCACAAAAGCCCAAGTTATGGACAAAACAAGGCAAGATACTCAAGATACATACAAAAAACGAAAATTGAACCATATATACATAATACTTCAATTTAACTAAACAACATAAAGCTTAATTAAAATACTATTATTAAACATAGTAATTATATAATAAACCCCAATTGTAAAACTATAAGAAGTGTATTAAAATTGATTTATCAATGAGAGGCGGGAGTTTCTATGGCCGTTGAGTGCCCGTTCTGATGAGATGTGTGATTGGCCATTGTGATGACAAGACTGTGAGTCCTTACCCATGGCCATTTGTGAAAACCAGAACGGGAAGAGCTCTGGTCGCTCTAGTTTGGCAGGGAGAATAAGGTGGGATTGTTGCGCACATGGTTATTAGTATATGAGATTGATAAGTGGAAGTTGGGCCCCAATGCATATTGGTATTAAATCAAGATGACAAATAACTGAACCTAACACATGCATAACATATCATAATTGTATGATTAACTCTATGGGTGTTCCTTTTCCTTGTATGTTCCAAAGTGCTATATGGTTGTCCTGAGGTATGATGTATAAAATTCTTCCAGTTGTTTAGTATATATATGTCTATTAAATATTCAAGGCTACCCTTGCATGTGGATTATATCGGTTGAGAGCTTATACTCACCCCTTTCGTGTTATGTGTCTATGTCCTCTTGTTGTGGTCATCAGTCGAAGGTCAGGGCGAACGCGAACAGGACCTAGACTACCTACAGTAGAGGATGTGGATCATAGACGTCGACTATTTATATTCGTTGTCAGGGTCGAGACCGTTGTAGGTCCCAACGTTTATTTAATGTTATGTTATTTTGTAGTAACTGTTGTTGGGAGCCTACGAGCCCCGTATCTTTTGAGTACACTGTTGTGACAAAGAATAGATCTATGCTATGATTTCTATTTAAACTGCATGTGATGATCACCAATAAAAAAAAACTCCTATTTTTCTTAAATAAGTAGTGACTCCTTAATTAAGTAGGACGTTCCAGTGTGGAAATTAGTCTGAGTTAATCGAAGGTGTCACACAATCAGTTTTGAATTTACAAATTTTGAAATTTTGGTCCACAGCTATTGTGAAATTTCCTTTGATCTTGACGTGAATTCACGTAAGTGTGCAGTACATTTTTTTCAAATATTTCTGATTGCTCAATAACTTGCACGTAAGGTCTGAATTGATTTTACTCATCTCATTACAATCCTTTTTCTTAACGTCTGTTACAATTTGTTATTCTTTCGGGTCTAATTTTGAAAGCCATTTTCCAGTTTCGCCAATTCAAGAAATTGTGCATGCCTATCTCAACTACTGTGCAATTGCTATTGAAATTTGTCATTCAGTTCTTGCTTATTAGTCAATTACCGTGCATTGAAAATTGGGAATCCTGTTTCTTTGGTCATTGGCATTTCGAAATCTTGGTCAATTTCTGTACAATTTCTATTCAATTACATTAAATTGAGTATACACTATTTCAATTTTGAAATTAACAATTGCAATTTCTTTGGTCATTCAATTACTCGTGTCAATGGCATTGTGTTAAAGCGGTGGTCATTCGTGTAGTATTATGATCATTTGAATCTCGAAAATTCCAATTGGTCAATTTTTCAATAAGTGTTCAAAATTTTTAATTGGTCAATTATTCATTTGTTATTTCATTCAATTGCTGAAAGATTGGTCAATTGTTTAACTGTTCAATTGCATCAAAATTGTATTACACGTTGACTTGAGAAATTGTGTAGCCGTGTGCGTGTTGAATTTGCAATTAGAAAAATTGGCCATTTTGTTTTGTTTTTGTGCCGCTATCTAGCTGAATCTCAAAGACAAAAGCATAGTTAAAAAAAAAAAGGCCGAATAGCAAATTAAAAGCAAAAGCAGTAACATTGGAAATCAGATTTTTTGAGCATGGATTTGTGAATCTTTGATTGAAATTTCAGCCAAGTTTATTACTTGACCAACATTTGTCTCCAAAAATTAAAAGTTGCACTAAAACTTTGCTTATTAAATTTTTTTTGCATTCTAGATATTTTTAATTCTTATTGCATTTAATTTTTTAGTTTGTCAAGTATTGTTTCCATAATTGTAGAGTAAAATCTTCATTCAATTTTACCATTTTACTACTTTAGGGTTTTCTCTCTTAAACTTCAACTCCACTTTGTGTGCCTTTTTAAATTGTACCTTTTATTTTCTTGTCATTTTTTTACTCTAAGTTTTGTCTAAAGTTTCTTTTCCTTTAAATTTCCTTTGGATATCCCTTGCTCAACATTCCTAGGGTAGCATATTTTGGAAAACAAGAGGTAGGTGTGGAAATTGAAGGAAGATTTGAAGGTCTAGGAGTGGAAGAGAGTGAAACACTAAAAGTGAGAGGAGTGATTTGGTTTTGAATTTGACATTTCTAACAATTGCTTTAAGTTTGTTCATTGTGTAGCAAAATTGGTGGAAAAGGACTTGAAGTACAAGCTTGAAAACCTTGTAAGGAAGAAAGCAAAACCTTGCACAATAAAAAAATCAAACAATTTGAATTTTCATTGTATTTCAATTTTAGTCTTTATATTTTTGGACTTTTTACTTACTAGCAAAGGACTTTGGACTCTTAAAATTTGTTGAATTTTCTTAGTTAAGCTTAGACTATAATTTCAGTCATACATTGTACATCCATCTAGTTGTTACATTTTACCTAATTGCTAGGGTTTGTTAATTGTCTTAGCAAAATTGCTTAATTGGTTAGGTTGTTTTAATTTCTTAACTAAAATTGGTTAATTTTGTTAATTTGGGGTTGTTAGAACTAGAAGTAGTTAATTGTTAGTAGTTATAACTAGAATTTGTTATCTGTCAGGGTTAGTTTTAACTACTTAGGTTGGTTTTAACTAATAAAACCTCTATAACTAAAATTAGTTAATAGGTTGTTAATTAGTTGTGACCTAACTAGTAAAATCCCTACACGTAACTAATTGTAGTTATAAACCTAGGACTAGAGTAATTGGTTTCATAAATCTTAGATAACCTAGTCCTACAACCTTATAAGACATCCTAGTTAGACAACCTAGTTCCCAAACCTTAGATAGACAACTTAATGCAACATCTTAGGATTTCCCCTTGCATCATAGTTTTCATTTTGCATTTTATTTTTCATCTTGCATACATCATCGACTAGTATCTGTTGTCTGTTTTTCCTGTCTATTATTATGAATTTCAAAATATTGTCTATTGATAGAAATAACATGCCCCGCTTAGGTTAATCATGGAAAATTTAAATAAAATCAACATTAGGTTAGATAACCTAGAAAATAGAAATGATCAAACTAGACAAAGAAACAGGGATAGAAATCATAGACACAGTAGACATTAGGAGAGTGAAAGTGAGGATGAACAAAGGTTAAGGAGACATAAAAAAATGGGTGATGTAGGATTAAAAGAAGCAAAGTTAAAGATCTCACCCTTCTATGGGAAGAGTAATGTTGAGACTTACTTAGAGTGGGAGATGAGAGTTGAACAGGTTTTCAACTCCTACTAAATAAAATATAAGAAAAAGGTTAGAATTGCAACTCTTAGTTTTCAAAATTATGCTTTGGTGTGGTGGATTCAAATTTGTAAGTAGCGTAGAAAAGATAACTTTCCTCAAATAGAAGACTGGTTAGATTTGAAAGCCCTTCTTAGAGAAAGATATGTTCTAAATTACTATAGAGGAGAACTATTAGCTAAGCTTAATAGGCTCACTCAAGGTTCCAAGTCTGTGATAAGGCCTTAGAAATAGCCATGATTAGGGCAAACTTAGAAGAAGATAAAGAAACCCTAATGCATAGTTTCTTGCATGGTCTTAATAGGAACACTGAAAACAAGATAGAACTATTGCCTTATGTAGACATAGAAGAATTACTCCACCCATGCACCAAGATAGAAAGCCAACTTAGTGAGAGAGACTTCTATAATAAAGAGGATTACCAACCATTTAGGCCCAAGTGGAAGGGCAAGAAGAATTCTGACCCACAAAAAAATAATAAGTTTGAAAGAAAACCTAGGGAGAAGGGAGTGAGCGCTTCTTCTCCATTTGTTAAAAGTGAGTTGCATAAATAGGGTAAAGTATATAGGACTAACAAAGATAAGCATGATTTCTCATCTAAACCTTCTTCTTCTTCTAAATCTTCTGCCATAAAATGTTTTAAATGCTTAGACAGAGGTCATATTGCTTCACACTATCCTACTAAGAAAACCATGATTTTGAAAAATAATGGGAACTACTCAAGTTAATCAGAGTCTAATTCTGATGTCCACTCTTCAAGTGATGACTCTAGTAATGACTCAAGTGACAGTGAGCATATTCTGGGAGATGGTGGAGAACTTTACATGATAAAAAGGTTACTTGGAAGCCATGTAAAGGTTGATGATAGTACATAAAGAGAGAACATATTTTATACAAGATGTTACATATATGAAAAATTATGTTCTGTCACTGTGGATAGTGGAAGTTGTGCTAATGTTACTAGTCAAAGGCTAGTGCATAAAATTGGCTTAAACCTAATAGATCACCCTAGACCATATAAGCTTCAATGGTTGAATGAGAAAGGTGAGATGTTAGTTAATAAGCAAGTCTTGATAGCCTTCACCGTAGGATCATATAAAGATGAAGTTAAATATGATGTAGTTCCTATGAAAGCAACCCACATACTTCTAGGTAGACCTTGGCAGTTTGATAGGAAGGTCACCCATGAGGGGTTTTCTAACACCTTTACTTTTAAAAACCATGATAAGAAAATTGTTTTACATCCCTTGACTCCTTAACAGGTCTTAGAGGATCAGCTTCAAATGAAGTTGAAAAAGGATACAAAAGTAGGTTATAGTTTTTCTCATCAAAAAGAAAAATCTAGAAAAACTAAAAAAGAAAATAAAGGAAAAAGAGTTATCATCCATGATGACTCTAAGTCTAGTCTATTGGCTACCAAAGATGATATGAAGCAAGCCCTGCTTCTTTATAAACCCCTTGTATGTCATGTACCCTATAGAAACTCCTAGCACATCTGTGTGTCAAGTAGGTTCTTCCCCTTCCAGTTTACCTATAGAAGTTCAAAATATCTTAGAAGAATTTAGGGACATTTTTTCTTAAGGACATACCCAATGGATTACCACCTATTAGAGGTATTAAGCATCAAATAGATTTTATCCCAGGATCTAGCTTACCTAATAGGCCCGCGTATAGATGTAATCTTAAAGAAAGCCTTGAGATGGAAAAATAAGTGAACGAGCTATTATCTAAGGGATGGATAAGGAGAGCTTAAGTCCTTGTGCCTTACCTATTTTACTTGTTCCTAAAAAGGATGGTTCATGGAGAATGTGCACAGATTGTAGAGTCATTAATAATATTACCATCAAGTATAGGCATCCTATACCTAGACTTGATGATATGCTTGATGAATTAAGTGGCTCCACCATATTCTTCAAGGTTGACCTTAAAAATGGATATCACCAAATAAGAATTAAAGAGGGTGATGAGTGGAAAACTACTTTTAAGACCAAACTTGGACTGTATGAGTGGCTAGTTATGCCTTTTGGCTTAACTAATGAACCATGTTTTGAGGGAATTCATAGGGTACAATTCATAGGGCACTTTATTGTGGTCTACTTTGATGATATTTTAATCCACTATAAGACCATGACCTCTCACCTTAAACATCTTAGACAAGTTATGCTTACCTTGAGAACAAACCAACTTTATGCAAACTTTGAAAAATGTTTTTTTGGCATGGATAGTGTTGTATTTCTTGGATATGTAGTGAGTTCTGAAGGGGTAGAAGTTAACCATAATAAGGTCAAAGCTATACAAGATTGGCAAACACCTAAAAATGTAAATGAAATTAGAAGTTTTCATGGTTTGGCACCCTTCTACAGAAGGTTTGTTAGGGATTTTTTTACCTTGGCTCACCACTCAATGAGTTGGTTAAGAAAAATGCTCCTGTTATTTGGGGTCCAAGGTAAGAAAAAGTTTTTCAAGACCTTAAAGATAAACTCATTCATGCTCCAATTTTGTCTTTGCCTAATTTTTCAAAAAATTTTGAGCTAGAATGTGATGCATCCAATATAGGGATAAAAGCAGTTTTGTTACAAAAAAGCCACCCTATTTCTTTTTTTATTGAAAAACTCAATGGGGTTGCCCTTAACTACCCTACCTAAGATAAAGAATTTTATGCTTTAGTTAGAGCCCTACAAACTTAGGAGCATTACTTGATCCCTAAAGAGTTTGTGATTCACATTGATCATCAATCACTAAAGTATATAAAAGGGCAACATAAGTTAAATAAAAGACATGCTAAATGGGTTGAATTTTTGGAACAATTTCCATATATCATTAAGTACAAGAATGACAAATCTAACATTGTTGTTGATGTTTTATCTAGAAGGTATAATTTGCTAGCTTCTCTTGATGAAATTAGGGAATTGTATCAAAATGATATTGATTTTTCAAACATATATAACTCATCTAGTTCAAACACTTCTCATAAGGGATTCTATATTTTAGGTGTCTATCTCTTTAAAGCCAACAGGATTTGCATTTCTAGGAGTTTGTTAAGAGATTTACTACTTAGAGAAAGCCATGAGGGAGGTTTAATGGGTCATTTTAGAAAAGATAAATACTAGCTACATTGCATGAACACTTCTATTGGACTAAACAGAAAAATATGTTGAAAGACTGCTCTAGGTGTATTATTTATAGAAAAGCTAAATCTAAAACCTCACCTAATGGTCTTTATACTCCCTTACCTACTCCTAGTGCTCGTTGGATTGATATTTCTATGGATTTTATGCTTGGATTACCTAAGACCTGAAGAGGAATGGATTCTATCTTTGTTATAATGGATAGATTTAGTAAAATGGCTCATTTCATACCTTGTCCTAAAGTGGATGATGCAAGCCATATTGCTAAACTATTTTACAAAGAAATTATAAGATTGCATGGCATCCCTAAAACCATTGTTTCTGATAGGGATGCCAAGTTTCTTAGCCATTTTTGGAAAACACTTTGGGCAAGGCTAGGAACTAAGCTTCTCTTTTCCACTACTTGTCATCCCTAAACAGATGGACAAACAGAGGTAGTCAACAGGACTCTTTCTACTTTGCTTAGGGTCTTAGTGAGTAAAAATGTTAAATCTGAGGATGAATGTTTACCTCACATAGAATTTGCATATAATAGGGTACAACATTTAACAACTAAACATAGTCTACTTAAGATTGTTTATGGTTTTAACCCCCTTACACCTCTTCATCTTTGCCAATTGATGTTTCTAATTCCTTCCTTCACTTGGATAGAGAGGCAAAAGCAAGTTTTATAAAAGATTCTCATGAGAAGGTTAAAAATCAAATACAATCCAAAAATAAGCATTATGCCCATTGTGCTAACAAGAAAAAAAAGGAAGTTATTTTTGAAATTGGGGATTGGGTTTGGTTACACTTAAGAACAAAAAGATTTCCTAATCTAAGAAAGTCTAAACTAAACCTAAGAGGTGATGAACCTTTCCAAATAATAGAAAATATTAGTAATAATGTATATGTCCTAGACTTACCTGGCGATTATGAGGTTAATGATAGCTTTAATGTCTCTGATTTATCTCCCTTTGACTTTGATGATGGTGATGGTCCTGGTTGGAGGAAAAATCTTTCTGAAGAAAGGGAGTGTAACAGCCCTAGTTTTTAGAATAAGGGTCTAGACTCTCAAGATCTCTGAGAGTGCTCTAATGAGTCTTCTTGAGGAAGTTGAGGCTTTCCTGATTCCCTAAGTGCTGAGAATAAGAAAAAATAACGAGGAAAGTAGTTTCCAAGGTATCAATAGATAGATAAGTATGAGAATGAGGGAAGGTGTGGTAGAAGAGTAAAGATTGTGAGAAGGATTAAGAGTAATAGAGAAATAGAAATGTGTAATGTGTAATAAAGGAAAATAAGAGATGAATGATTGCGAGTATTAGTAAAATATTATAGATATTATAAATTAATTGTTAATGATTAGTTACCTTGTTAAATTGTGATTAATTGCTAAATTACCCTTTAACAATTCACGTTTAGATTAATAAGATTAATTAGGGGTAAGTAGTGTAGATTTAATTAAAATATGCAATTATAATTAATATTTAATAATTATTCAAATATATATATATATATGTATATATAATATTAAAATAATATTTTATTAAGTTTTAAATAATTTATAATAGGTAATAATATTTAAATAATAAAATATTAAGGGTTTTCCTAGTATTATACTATGGGACCTAGTTATCGATCTTCTCCAGTAACTCGACCTGAGACTAGTGATCCATAAAGAAAACTAATCCCGGTAGAGTTTCCTTGTAATGGATCGAGGGTAACTGACTTGGTCTAATCAGACCAATCAAAACCTTCGATGTCATCTACATTTGGTCGATCATATACCTCGAAGTATCCGACGGTAACACGATTAGTCCTCGGTGACTCGTTTCAACATTTTAGGAATGTTTCTTGAAAAGGCCGAGACTTGATTCGGACTCTATCAACCCCGTTTCCATGCTATCTCATTTCTTCAATTTTGTCTTAAAATTTGGCCTACGCACTCTTGGTGTTTCAAACCTAACTTTTCTAAACAAAGCTTGAATGGAATGATTTCAGTCTTGTTCATTTTGTTTTGAAGAAATCTCCAACCTTTATTTCTGGTCTCGATTCCCAATTCCTACTCTGTCATGCCCAAATTCAAGGATCAAGTAAATTTACTTTAAAATCATGTCATTTGTGTTTTTACTCTGCGCATGGTTCACTTAAAAATTCATAACTTCCTCGTCCGACCTTTGATTTATGCAACCCTAGTGTCAAAATCTCCATAACAAAATTCTCTACATTTTCTATGAAGAATTCAAAAGCTGAATCATTCCCGATCGGTACATTTTTGAAGATCTTTAAGGACCTCTGTTCATCACACCACCATGTTGACTGTTTCCAGAAAAATAAGCATCTAACACTCTTTCGGTATTAGAATTGCTTTATTCTTTTTTTTGTAGATCTATATTATAGAAATATACTAGTCTTATGAAGGTCACAAAGACCAATTCTTAAAGGAAAAATTACTACAAATTTATTTCTACAACCCTACCTGATTCGGGAACAATTGGAACACTTTATCTTGTTTTGGACATATATCGAGCAATCGATATTAGATCATCACAAATGATATATCAAATTGAAGGGAAAAAGAAGATCTACAAGTTTTTTGTTGGGCATTTTGGAGATTGTACCTCTACAAATTATCCTATATTTAATTTTAACGTCTATAATTTCTGGTTCCTAAAACATTCTACACGCCTAAAACCATCAGGTAACAAAATAATTCTCCGGCCACAGGTTTCCAGTCAACCACCACCACCCACTACCTCCTGGGGTAGGTGTCGCCTCCAGGAGAGTCCAGCTCACTCACGGTTTACACCTCACACAAAAGACTACCCTCCACCAAATTGCATTAAATGCTAAACTTCCTCATAGTTAAAGAGAACATACTCTCTCTACCACTTCATTCCTTATCCATGGCAGAACTAAAAACCAACTTTTCTTTATTTTGAATTCCAAAATTTCAACACCTCTCCTCTTTCTCGAATCACCACCATGCATTACCCCAAACAGCCACCATAGCCCACCAAATCACAGCCATACCACCACCTTCCACCTCTAATTATCCAAATTTCCTTCCTCCTTCTCTTTACTTCTCTAAACCATGACCAACCCATAACCATATAGCCCTTTATTTTATAGATTTTCTTACATGCAATGGCCTTGAAAAATTAATTCCATCTCCTTGCTTTAAGGACTCCAAAACTGTGAGCCACCTAGAAATCTTCAAGGTAAGTTTTAATAAATTTTTCGTTGAACCTTGCTCTTTACTAAGTGATGACATGAGTAATGGGCTATACTTAAAAGAAATCCAAATAGTTAAACTATTAATATAAGTAACTTAAAACAATGGTATATTTTTAGGTTAAATGTCACCGAGACTAAGTCTTAGGACTTCACGAGGGTTGAAGTTGGAGAAAAAGCTAAGTCTTCAAGATAAGAATTATAATAGGCGAGTAGATAATAAAGTACAAGTATAAGAATTGAGTAAGTTAGTTCATAGTAAATTACTAGTAAGAAGGTGAATTGAAACAAAGAAATGATTGTAGTTGAAGTGAACGTATCAATAATTACTACTTGTGTTACTAAAGATAACAATAAGTGAATAGTAATAAGGATTGGTAATACAAGTTCTAAATTATGGGCTTCTTTAAATAAGTTCATTAGAACGAGGATCTAAGTAACCAAATTAATTATAGGGTGACTAAGGTATATAATGATATACTTAGTTGGACTAGTTAGATTGGACTAGAATAAACAAATAACACTTAAAAGGATAATACAAGTATACTCAGAGAGAAACCAATATCTAATTATGAGACTAGGATAAGATCAATACATCCTCATGATAAGTAACACTTTAATTAGTGATATTACTTAAGAGTAGTATTTAATTAACTACAACCGCAAGAGGTAGTATATATAAAAGTCATCTATAGGATATGCCAATAATATAAGAACGCTACTTAATTCTAGAAGTGAAACATTATTACAAACATTTAGAAATAAAGCTTACCCTTACAATCAACTCACACTCGAAATACGTTATGGGAATAAACTTGGATTAAACCTCACTCGACATGAGTAAGTATTAGAGTAAGCTTAAAAGAAAACCTGTAGGCGAGAAGACTGCAACTCTTAGAAAATAATAAACTTCATAAAACATAATTTGAGCAGTAGAGGAGCGAGTCTAATAGGGGTGAGAGTAAGGAACAATTAAGTGATATACATATGATAATCAGATAGAACGTGTTAGATGAAGGATGGATGGATTGTGTGATGTTATTTCGATGTTGATAATCTGTATAATTTGATCAGTGATGATGTTGAAAATGTCATAAGTATCTGATTATACTATTAATGTATTTGCATCAATATGACATGATAATGGTGCATCAAAAGTAAAAGTTAATGTATATCTGTCAAGGTAGCAAGTCCTGCACAATGAAAAAGCAAGATATGAGATATGAAAAGAAATAAGTATGAGAATATGATGAAACATACCTAATGAGAAAAAGGATGATATGCTTGGTCATTTTCATTCTCAATTACCTAGTCACTAAGAAAGTGACGTGATAGTATGCATTCTAATGAAGTAATACCTAACCTTCAAAGAACTCAACCACCATAATTCCTGACTCACCCAAATAGCCAATAAAACTTATCCTTTACACCTGAATAAAAAATATGAAACACCAGTTATTGAGAATGAAAATGAATCATTTACGGGACCCTACCGGTGACGAGGACCAAGAGAAAGAATAAGAATTTTATGTGGAACATGCATCATTACATAAGAATGATTGGTTGAGAAACTAGAGCATACACCGAGGTACGCTAGAGGACATTCGTGTTCGATCCCTGTGAACGATCTTGGGAGTACAATTGGGTTTGGCATCTAATGGCTTGGATTTGCTCCCAATGTCGGATAGTCTATGGGAAACCTAATGTACTTCGACTAAAGACAAAGTGTAGCTATGGTCGTGAAGAGCCAAGTCCTAGTAAGATTGACATGATGAGATGGATCCAATATTGAGCAGGACCTGTGAGTCTTTCATACCCAATTATGTGATAAAAAGGACTTGGTGGGCTTCGACCGCTCTAGTTAAGAAATGTTGTGTACAGGGACAACCTGTACAGGACGGGTTCTGATGATGATGATGGTGATAAAATAAGAATCAACTCACATGCCTTCATATGAACTAATAAGAAGATGAATAATATTAATACGATGAAAGAATCCATGCATTACATTACATAACATGGATATATTATGATTGTGATTGAATAACTGTTGTAACATCCCAATTTTGATTTCAAGTAGGAAATTAATTGTTAACTAAAATCAACTTAACTTAAGAAATAATGACAAATTAACTATGCTTAGTTGGTAAAAGGTGGCTGCTTATGATTGGCGAGTCGCGTGAGTGGGACTGCGATTCACGTTTTCCCACCCGCTCTCCTCTCTTCGCACGCATGTACATATATCCAGTATCACCATGGATATTCATCCTTCCTCACTGCTTCACCCTCTCTTTTCTTCTTTCTTCGTTCTTCGTCCTCTTTTCTTCTCCCCCGTCCTTGTTCTTCATTTCGGGAGACCCACGGCGACGGTGCTGCAGAAGGGTCAGAGTCCCCTCCAACGGGTGAAGGACGATCATTGGAGTAGAGGAAGAACAACTCCTCATCCCCGAGCCGATTGCAGAGTACGACTGTGCGAAGGGGGTTGGATGAGGCAGAAAGTGCGTCAGACCAAACGTCGGAGAGAGGAAGAGCTTCTCGAGTCCCTTCAGAAGGTAGGGGGCGCTTGCATGTCAAATGCATGGTCGAAGGACGGCACCGGATAAATGTATTGCCGTGCATACATATGAATGTGTTTGTGATAATTGTGGGCAATGCATGATTGTGAATCCTTGACTGCCATGTGTGTGATTGTAGAGTCCTGATTATGGTTATACACTTGCATGCATGTATTCAGGGTCGTTGTGTTGAAGTCTGATAGTTGATTATATATAAACGCCTGTGACGTATGTTCTCATTGTTGTTGATACCGAAAGAATATGTGTGCTTGATTGTTGACTGGTTCCTTGAGATATTGCATGCATTAACTGTGCGAGTGCTGTGTATGATGGTACGATGAATGATTGAATGTGGAAGATATATGGACTCGGGAGTGACGCTAATGGTTGCTAGGAGTGAGTCGGATAGTTGAGGGTACTCGTGGTTGACGCATATAGGTTGTATGTACAGGGAATGGGATGACCCGTGGAAGGTCAGGAGTCCCAACAAAATGATCTCCAGGTGCAGACCCTTGGATAGATCCTGTGAGAGCCCATGGTAGCCGTAGGAGCTAGAGTTAAGTCTCGAGACGTCAATGGGAGGCCGGTACCACGTGGGAAGGGCTAAAGGATGAGAGGCCAGTAAGGGAACTTGTAACTGAAGATCATTGCTTAGTCGGATCCGCAGGCATGCTTGTAGATGAAATATTGGTTAGGATAGGACGAGTGGGATGGTTCGGAGTGATACGAGTGAATTCCGAGTGAGTTTATGCATATTTCGTATGACGGGAAATGAATCTTTGTAATATGTATGTAATTGCATGTTTTTAAAAGCATTATATTCTGCATGGTTGAAATCCAAATTGTATACAACCCGAGTGAACGTGAGGGCAAGTATAGATGCTGATGCCGAGTCACTAACTGTCATTTTAAATGCATAAGCTCACCCCTACTGTGGCAAATTTTTCAGTGAATGTATCTCGGGATGACGAGTGGAGGAGGAGCTGAATGCTGAGTGAAATGCTTGTGCGCTATGGGAAAATAGATGTTATGTATATACTGCCTATGTGTTTTGTTAAGCCTTGGCCGACTCATGTTTTAGCCTTAGTCCCTTTTATTAGAACCTAAACCCTCTGGGGTAGAAGACATGATTTTGTGCCTATAATTATTTATATCTACTATGTTACGTGAAATCCTATACTGTGCATGAAGATCCGAGTAATCTATGTACGCGTACTTGTTGTGTGTGAGAGGTCAGTATAACTATAAGTCGAAATGGAGCCGAGTGTGATGTGGGAAGAGAGTTAGTGATTCCCTCCGAGTGAAGAGAAGTCTAGGTAATCCCGAGTGAATAAGACAGTGTGATACCGAGTGAGAATAAGTGAATAAGACAGCGTGGAACACCGAGTAAGGATTGATCTAGATATTTTCTGAGTGATAACTGTTAGGATTTTCTGAGTGCGGAGTAATTCACAATTTCCAAGTGAGAATCCGCCGAGTGAAGGTTTCCCGACAGAAAGGCGACACTTAAGGCTCTAAGTGGACCCCATGGTAGGAAATTATTAGTAGCAAGGGAATCTGAGTGAGTCATGACTTAGTAAGAATAACTAGAGTAGGAAAGGTTATGGTTACCGAGTGAAAAGAAGGAGCAAACTATCCGAGTGGTAAAAAGGAAGTGAAAGTTATTCCGAGTGAGAAGTCTTCATAGATTCTGAGTGAGTGGCGATGGGAATCATTTCCGAGTTGTTTGTACATGTGTCCCGATTGAATGAAGTCGTGGAATGTGCTATGTTTTCTGAATGAGGCTGGTATGTATAAGGGCCGATCCGAGTGAATAGAGAGTGGACCCTTCCGAGTGGACCAGGCGCTGAAATCCGAGTGCGGGAATGCCGAGTGGAGTGAGCGAGTGCCGAGTGTAGTTCTCACTGTAGCGAGTGTGCGTGGTTGTGTGATCCGCCCGAGCGTTTTCCTTCTTCCACTGGCAGCCTCCTTGAGTCAGTTTTATTCCTCTTGCCTTCTTTTCCTTATTTCTTTGTGCCCGATTGTTCTGGTTTAATTGTGAAAAAAAAAATTTCCTCTATTTTATTATTTATTTATTTATTAAATTAGGGTGTTTCAACTGTTATGATAGAACCTGTTCTGATAGTAATGAAGATTAGTTGTGGAATTGGGATATGGTATCGGGAACGTTAGGAAGGTCGGAAAGGTGTGATATAACTTAGAGGAACTAGGTTTCCCTGAATGTGTATCCTTGTTGTGTTTGATTGATGACTATAAGAGGACGTCAGAAATAATATTCTCTAATTTGTTTGGAAGAGAAAGCTCACCCTTACGCCTATTGCATACCACCAATTTGCTTTTGTGCGTACTAGGGCAGTTACCACCCTTTGAGTTTATGGATATGGTGGCAGCTTCAGTTCCTCCTCCTGCACCTGTTGCTTTAGTTGCTGAGCCGATGAGTGTGTATGTGTCCGACATGGTGATGGATGATCTTGTTCCCCCTGTGCCTTCCATTACTACACAGACAGATATTTACATTGCCAGGTGACAGTGGGATCAGTCCTGCAGATTTCTAAGGCACGTGTTCATGACCTATATGTAAGCGGTTGTGTGCATTGTGACCGAGTGGTCATCATTATTGTGATATTTGTTGAACCTGGTTGATATTGTAATATTGATTTGTGGATAGAAGGTCGTTTTCCTCCTGGTCCGACTGATTGTATAACATATAAAAATGGTATAATTTGCTAAAGTTACTGAATGTTGGGCTGAGATCCGATCGGTAGTGAGTAACTTCGTAAACTTATCCTTGAAAGGGGTGTGAATTTCAGGATAAGTCATGGCGAATCGTCAAAGTATGGAAGCCATAGCCACGACATTCCAACGCTTTGCAGACGTGTTTGAGAGGCAGGGCCAGCCTCGAGCTGAAGATGGCCAAGTGTTGGATCGCTTCCTGAAGAGGAAGCCGAGTGAGTTTCAAGGAGGATGTAACCCCGAGGCAGCTTACAAATGGACTCACGAGTTAGAAAGGATTTTTAGGGGTCTTCATTGCACCGAGGCCCAGAAGGTGGAGTGCGCGGTGTACATGCTGAGGGACGAAGCAGAGAACTGGTGGAAGATAGCCAGAAACCAACTGACTAACGATGATACCCAGCTGACCTGGGAAAATTTCAAGACATGCTTCTTAGAGAAGTACTTCCCCGACATAGTAAGGAGTCGGAAGGAATTGGAGTTTATGGAGCTGAAATAGGGTTCCATGTCTGTAGAAGAATATGCAGCCAAATTTGAAGAGTTGTGTCTGTTTTATCCACCCTTCCAACAACCCGGGACCGAGAGCTCTAAATGCTTCAAACGGACTGCGATCAGACATTAAAAGAGCCTGCAGATACCAAGAAATTAGAAGTTTCTCAGTACTAGTGAATAAATGTAGGATTTTCGAAGAAGATGACAAAGCCCATTCGGGCCAGAGCAATAGGGCAGAACCCTCCTTGAGGCCTCAGTAGTCACGCTTCAAGAGATCAGGTAACGTTGGGAAAAGTGGACCCTCCGCTAGATATAAAGGTCGGAACAGTCAAGGGGGGCAGACTGGTGGACGTCCAAGATTTGGCAAGTATTTTAAATGTGGTGGTGACCACTTTGCTCAGAATTGTGATGGTGGAGGGAGTGTTGTATGTTTTCATTACAATGAGAAGGGGCATATCCGCCCCGACTGCCCTTAATTGCGCCAAGCAGACACCACTGTGCGTCGTGGAGGCTTTCGAGGGAGAGGCCGTGGGAATGGTAGCCAATGATCGGAAGGCAGAGATAATGGAGCCAGAGGGAATATGATGTTCGCCCCAAACAACCGAAGGAGAAATACCGACCAACCAGCCGTTGGGAGGGTATACGCCATCAACGCGGAGGAGGCTGCACAAGCGAATGACCTAGTGCAAAGTAAGTGTTTACTCAGTAGATACACACTTAATGTAGTTTTTGATTCGGGAGCCACCCATTCTTTTATAGCTGATGAGTATGTAAGGCGTTTAAAGTTACCGACTGTGTACATGGATCAGACTTTGGAAGTAGCCAATCCGACTGGCACTAAGGTGTTGACATCATCGATGTGTAAAGACGTAACGTTTGTATTGGGCGATCGGAGTTTCACCTTCGATCTGGTGTGCGTGCCTCTGAAGGACCTTGATATCGTGCTCGACATAGATTGGTTTTCAGCCAACAAGGTGTTAGTGGACTGTAGAAACCGAAGGATAATCTTCCCGAGGCAAAACAATGAGGACTGCACGGCACAAGGTATAGCTCAACTGTTTATGATGCTTTGCTTAACCGAGGGTGAGAGTAGAGCCCGAGTGAACGATATTCTGACTGTCTGTGAATTTCCAGAGGTGTTTCCGGAGGATGTGCCGGGTGTCCCTCCGAGTAGAGAAGTTGAATTCTCTATAGACCTGATCCCTAGAGCCGAGCCAGTCTCCAGTGCGCCTTATAGAATGTCCCCAACAGAATTGGCCGAGTTGAAGAAGCAGGTGGATGAGCTACTCGAAAAACAATTCATTAGGCCGAGTGTGTCGCCATGGGGTACACCTGTGCTGCTTGTTAAGAAGAAGGATGGCAGCATGAGACTATGCATAGATTACCGATAGCTAAACAAACTCACAATTAAGAACCGATACCCGTTGCCCAGAATTGATGATCTGATTGACCAGCTGCGTGGTGCTTCAGTCTTTTCGAAGATCAATTTACGATCGAGATACCACCAAATCCGAGTGAAGGACTCGGATATTCCCAAGACTACCTTTAGGACTCGGTATGGCCACTACGAGTATGTAGTGATGCCGTTCGGTGTGACAAATGCACCTGCCATATTCATGAATTATATAAACAACATATTCCACCCGTACTTGGACCGATTTGTAGTAATTTTTATCGATGATATCTTGGTCTACTCCAAGACCTCTGATGAGCATGAAGAACACCTCCGAGCGGTACTTCAAGTCTTGAAGGAGAAGCAGCTGTTTGCGAAATTTTTGAAGTGCGACTTCTGGATGGATAAGATCCACTTTCTCGGGCATGTGATTTCCAAGGAGGGTGTCTCGGTAGACCTTCTAAGATGGCAGCTATAATGGCATGGGAGAGACCCGAGTCAGTTTCGGAGATAAGGAGCTTTATGGGCCTGGCTGGTTATTATAGGAGGTTTATTGATGGTTTTTCTAAGCTTGCTTCGCCACTGACTAAATTGACTCGGAAAAACGTCCCGTTCATATGGAGTTCTGAGTGCGAGAGTAGTTTCCGAGAGCTGAAAGACAAGTTGACGACTGCTCCAGTGTTGGCATTACCAAACTTGCAAGAGAGCTTCGTGGTTTATTGTGATGCGTCAGGACTCGGATTAGGATGCGTACTAATGCAGAAGGACCGAGTGATCACTTACGCCTCTCGGCAATTGAGACCTCACGAACAACATTACCCGACCCATGATTTAGAGCTGGCAGCTGTAGTTTTCGTATTGAAGATATGGAGGCATTACTGGTACAGTTCTAAATTCGAAGTGTACAGCGACCACAAGAGCCTCAAATACCTATTCGACCAAAAGGAGCTGAACATGAGGCAGAGGAGATGGATGGAATTTTTAAAGGATTATGACTTTGAGCTAAAATACCATCCGGGTAAGGCAAACGTTGTTGCCGACGTGTTGAGTCGGAAATACCTCCACGTAACAGTGATGATGGTAAAGGAGGTGGAGCTGTTGGAACAGTTCCGAGACATGAATTTACATGTTAATGTGCCTTCGTCTCAGAAGATAATAATCAGTACGTTGAGGGTTGCCAATGAATTCCTGAAATCCATGTACGAGCAGCAGTAGTCAGATTCCTACTTGGCTGAGATGAAGGAGACTCAGGCCAAAGGTAAGGATTTGTCCTTGACCGAGGGATCGGATGAAATCTTCCGAGTGAAAAACAGAATATATGTACCGGGTAGAGGAGAATTAAGGAGAATGGTGCTTGATGAAGCCCACAAGAGCTTACTCAGTATTCACCTGGGTACCACGAAGATGTACCAGTATCTAAGGACACGATTCTGGTGGACCGGATTAAAGAGGAATGTGGCAGAATATGTGGCTCGGTGCATCACCTGTCAAAAATCAAAAGTCGAGCACCAGAAGCCGTATGGTGCATTGCAACCCCTGGAGATTCCCGTGTGGAAATGGGACTCAATTGCCATGGACTTTGTCACGGGATTGCCAAAAAACCGAGTGGGTCATGATGCGATTTGGGTCATTGTTGACCGACTGACGAAGAGCGCACACTTCCTACCTGTGAACATGAAGTACCCGTTGCATAACTTAGCTCAGATTTACATTCACAAAATTGTCCGACTGCATGGTATACTGACTTCTATCGTATCGGATAGGGATCCTAGGTTCACGTCCTGGTTTTGGACCAGCCTGCACCAGGAAATGGGTACGAAACTTTGGCTAAGTTCTGCCTACTACCCCCAATCGGATGGACAATCCGAGCGAACGATCCAAAGCTTGGAGGACTTGCTAAGGGCATGTGTGCTGGAGCACGGTGGAGATTAGGAGCAGTACCTTCCCCTGATCGAGTTTACATACAACAATAGCCACCACAACAGTATCGGTATGGCACCCTACGAAGCATTATATGGTCGAAGATGCCGAACCCCACTCTGCTGGTCGGAAACGGGTGAGAGTCTGCTATTGGGGCCAGAAATTGTGAAGCAAACCTCAGAACAGATCCGAGTGATAAGGGAAAGGATAAAGGCGTCTCAGGATAGGAAGAAGAGCTACCATGACAAACGAACCAAACCAATAGAGTTTTTAGTCGAAGACAGGGTGTTTCTAAAGACTTCACCGAGTAAAGGAGTCGGGCGAGCCTTGAAAGGTGGGAAATTGAGCCCCCGATACGTTGGGCCTTATGAGGTGTTGGAACGAGTCGGCTCCATGGCATACCGAATAGCATTACCGACTCACTTATCCCGATTGCATAACGTGTTTCATGTGTCCCAACTAAAGAAGTACCTACCCGATTCTGCTCACACAATGCCTGATGATGAAGTGGAAATCAAGAAAGACCTGACCACTATGACTGTACCGACTAGAATCGTGGACCGATCGGTAAAGCGTTTGAGGAGTAAGGATGTACAACTAGTTGAAGTAGAATGGCAACAAAATGGGTATACCTCTTATACTTGGGAACGTGAGGATGCCATGAGGCAGCAGTACCCTGAGTTGTTTAACCAAGGTGAGTTACTGACTGAATTTTGAGGACGAAATTCTTTTGAGAGGGGGAGAACTGTAACATCCCAATTTTAATTTCAAGTAGGAAATTAATTGTTAACTAAAATCAACTTAACTTAAGAAATAATGACAAATTAACTATGCTTATTTGGTAAAAGGTGGCTACTTATGATTGGCGAGTCGCGTGAGTGGGACTTTGATTCACGTTTTCCCACCCCACTCTCCCTTTCTTCGCATGCATGTACATATATCTAGTATCACCGTGGATATTCATCCTTCCTCACTGCTTCACCCTCTCTTTTCTTCTTTCTTCGTTCTTCATCCTCTTTTCTTCTCCCCTGTCTTTGTTCTTCATTTCAGGAGACCTACGGCGACGGTGCTGCAGAAGGGTCAGAGTCCCTTCCGACGGGTGAAGGACGATCATTGGAGCAGAGGAAGAACAACTCCCCATCCCCGAGCCGATTGCAGAGTACGACTGTGCGAAGGGGGCTGGACGAGGCAGAAAGGGCGTCAGACCAAACGTCAGAGAGAGGAAGAGCTTCTCGAGTCCCTTCAGAAGGTAGGGGGCGCTTGCATGTCAAATGCATGGTCGAAGGACGGCACCTGATAAACGTATTACCGTGCATGCATATGAATGTGTTTGTGATAATTGTGGGCAATGCATGATTGTGAATCCTTGACTGCCATGCGTGTGATTGCAGAGTCCTGATTATGGTTATACACTTGCATGCATGTATTCAGGGTCGTTGTGTTGAAGTCTGATAGTTGATTATATATAAACTCTTGTGACGCATGTTCTCATTGTTGTTGATACCGAAAGAATATGTGTGCTTGATTGTTGACTGGTTCCTTGAGATATTGCATGCATTAACTGTGCGAGTGCTGTGTATGATGGTACGATGAATGATTGAATGTGGAAGATATGTGGGCTCGGGAGTAACGCTAATGGTTGCTAGGAGTGAGTCAGATAGTTGAGGGTACTCGTGGTTGACGCATATAGGTTGTATGTACAGGGAATGGGATGACCCGTGGAAGGTCAGGAGTCCCAACAAAATGATCTCCAGGTGCAGACCCTTGGCTAGATCCTGTGAGAGCCCATGGTAGCCGTAGGAGCTAGAGTTAAGTCTCGAGACGTCAATGGGAGGCCGATACCATGCGGGAAAGGCTAAAGGACGAGAGGCCAGTAAGGGAACCTGTAACTGAAGATCATTGCTTAGTCGGATCCGCAGGCATGCTTGTAGATGAAATATTGGTTAGGATAGGACGAGTGGGATGGTTTAGAGTGATACGAGTGAATTCCGAGTGAGTTGATGCATATTTCGTATGACGGGAAATGAATCTTTGTAATATGTATGTAATTGCATGTCTTTAAAAGCATTATATTCTGCATGGTTGAAATCCAAATTGTATGCAACCTGAGTGAACGTGAGGGCAAGTATAGATACTGATGCCGAGTCACTAACTGTCATTTTAAATGTATAAGCTCACCCCTACTGTGGCAAATTTTTCAGTGAATGTCTCTCGGGATGACGAGTGGAGGAGGAGCTGAATGCTGAGTGAAATGCTTGTGCGCTATGGGAAAATAGATGTTATGTATATACTGCCTATGTGTTTTGTTAAGCCTTGGCCGGCTCATGTTTTAGCCTTAGTCCCTTTTATTAGAACCTGAACCCTCTAGGGTAGAAGACATGATTTTGTGCCTATAATTATTTATATCTACTATGTTGCGTGAAATCCTATACTGTGCATGAAGATCCAAGTAATCTATGTACGCATACTTGTTGTGTGTGAGAGGTCAGTATAACTATAAGTCGAAATGGAGCCGAGTATGATGTGGGAAGAGAGTTAGTGATTCCCTCCGAGTGAAGAGAAGTCTAGGTAATCCCGAGTGAATAAGACAGTGTGATACCGAGTGAGAATGAGTGAATAAGAGAGCGCGGAACACCGAGTAAGGATTGATCTAGATATTTTCCGAGTGATAACTGTTAGGATTTTTCGAGTGCGGAGTAATTCACAATTTCCGAGTGAGAATCCGCCGAGTGAAGGTTTCTCGACAAAAAGGCGACACCTAAGGCTCTAAGTGGACCCCATGGTAGGAAATTGTTAGTAGCAAGGGAATCTGAGTGAGTCATGACTTAGTAAGAATAACTAGAGTAGGAAAGGTTATGGTTACCGAGTGAAAAGAATGAGCGAAATATCCGAGTGGTAAAAAAAAAGTGAAAGTTATTTCGAGTGAGAAGTCTTCATAAATTCTGAGTGAGTGGCGATGGGAATCATTTCCGAGTTATTCGTACATGTGTCCCGATTGAATGAAGTCATGGAATGTGCTATGTTTTCTGAATGAGGCTGGTATGTATAAGGGCCGATCCGAGTGAATAGAGAGTGGACCCTTCCGAGTGGACCAGGCGCTGAAATCCATGTGCGGGAATGCCGAGTGGAGTGAGCGAGTGCCGAGTGTAGTTCTCGCTGTAGCGAGTGTGCGTGGTTGTGTGATCCGCCCGAGCGTTTTCCTTCTTCCGCTGGCAGCCTCCTTGAGTCGGTTTTATTCCTCTTGCCTTCTTTTCCTTATTTCTTTGTGCCCGATTGTTCTGGTTTAATTGTGAAAAAAAAAATTTCCTCTATTTTGTTAATTATTTATTTATTAAATTAGGGTGTTTCAAATGTTATGATAGAACCTGTTGTGATAGTAATGAAGATTAGTTGTGGAATTGGGATATGGTATCGGGAACGTTAGGAAGGTCGGAAAGGTGTGATATAACTTAGAGGAACTAGGTTTCCCTGAGTGTGTATCCTTGTTGTGTTTGATTAATGACTATGAGAGGACGTCAGAAATAATATTCTCTAATTTGTTTGGAAGAGAAAGCTCACCCTTACGCCCATTGCATACCACCAATTTGCTTTTGTGCGTACTAGGGCAGTTACCACCCTTTGAGTTTATGGATATGGTGGCAACTTCAGTTCCCCCTCCTGCACCTGTTGCTTTAGTTGTTGAGCCAATGAGTGTGTATGTGTCTGACATGGTGATGGATGATCTTGTTCCCCCTGTGCCTTCCATTACTACACGACGGATATTTATATTGCCAGGTGATAGTGGGATGAGTCCTGCAGATTTCTAAGGCACGTGTTCATGACCTACATGTATGGGGGTACCAAGAAGTTCCTTGAGATGTCCCCTGCAGCTAGGGACATGATGGGGGAGGCCTTTGACGTTTATAATGAGAGATATAGATAGCTTCGTTCCCCTACACCATATCAGTCTTCATCGAGCTTAGGACCGTTGCCAGATGCTGGACTTCCCTCTCTATCACCACCAACTTTCAAACCAGATCGTCCAAATTCTCCTCTTAGTGACGAGGACTAGAGGTTTATGTGTTTGTATTCTACCGTGTTTGTTTGTGTATATATAGCCAGGGAGTCTGCATGCCTCTATGGCTCTAGTAGGATGGGATTGATGACACAGGTATTTTGTACTGATGTATACGTTATGATGATGTTACCCATCACAAGTGATATTGCTATTTTCTTTTCGATTATTCACTTTATTGTACTTAGGCTTATTTTATTATGTCGTTATGGTTTATCGCTTGATTTTATAAACAAAATTTTTACACTTCTACATTTTTATCAAAATAGTAACCTCTCAGTTAAATAGAACAATTTAGTGGAAGGGATTGTCCTAGTTAACCGAGGGTGTTACTGGAAGCATGATGAAGACATGAGCAGTGAAGATCCAATCACAACCCTTGACAAGGGCAAGAACAAAAAAGGCCAAAATCATCACCCAACAAACCCTAGCTGCCTTTTTGACTACTCTACATGGGCCTAAGCACAAGGAGGACCGTTTGGAGACCTATTTATACTTTTCATGTAGCATTTGTAAAATATAGGTTTTTAAATGTATTTTAAGGCTTCACATATTTTTAGAGATAGGATTTGCGCCTTGCATGGTCATTGGGCAACTTGTTTGGGCTTGTAATTTCTATTTGGGCTTGTGTTTAGGGCATACTTCTATTATTTTGAGTAATTAGACCTAGGGAAATGTTAGAAGCCCAATACTTCATGCCTTAGCCTAACTCTCTAGTGGGATATATAAGGGCATGCTCACTGTAACACCCCGGCCCGAAAATAGGGGTAAATTTTTCGCAATTTGAATTGATTATAAGTAGAAGGAATTCAATATATATAATGCCAAGTAATTACCCCGGATCATTGATAACCGATCTCATATATGAAGATATGAGACAGTATTAGAGTGCTCCTTGGACGATCAGACTTGAGGCCGTCACAAGGGAAAAATAGAAGATGTAATTAAATTTAAGAGTTATTAAAATATATACCAAAAAGAGGATGAAAGATGCCTCATCGATTTGTTAAGCAATGGAAATATAATTTCATAATTATAATATCTTTCATACATTATCAAGGTCATTAATGAAAATTAGCCATACACATACGGTCTAATTTTTCTACATGACCTCCAAAATCAACTATCATCAAATTAATTCCAAAATAAGCATATACACACCATATGCTATACAAAATGAATACGTATATGCCGGCCAATGCTCACCCACATTCCTTCCACATTTACCTTCATCAATCCTCGACCTCCAAAAGAGTAGGGTTTTACATCATACCTACATCAAACTTAAAAATGGCAACTAGGAGGTGAGTAACATAATCCAAATGTACCAAAGTCATACATTATGATGATATTTATATATGTATGCATTATATTCATTTTTCAAGAAAACATTACAAGCTTCACACACATGATACATCATTCCATCACAGCATAATACATGTCCAATTAAGTATATTCACAAGGCAATATCATATATAATATATCCTTAACATTCTTAATAATCATCACACTTTTAATGTTAGTACCTCGGCTTACTTTCCCTCTATTTAACAATCATCCATCGCCACCACGGGCTATCAACTATGCATATCTCCAGCTATATGCAAATCATTTTCAAGTACGGATCTGACTGTTGGACACAACAACATATCAAATGTGGGACAAGCATAGGTGTGTTACTATGCCCCTATTGTAGTAGTAAAATGTGTACACATATATCTCAATTCATGCATGCTTACAACATCATACTTTTACTAGTACCAAACCGCTCCCGCCCATCTGTAGCACTAGTCACCCCGTGACTTGCGGATCAACATTATGGCCTTACTTGCCAGAGTGCTACGGGCCTCCCCCAAACACACATCAAGGGAGCCGTGCCCCGTCGGACACTGAAGTAAACTACTCATCACAGAGTCGTCCTCCTATGGGGCCTGCCACATAGGGTGCCTCGTCACCGAACTAAGGGCAGCTTCGTGATTCCTCGAATCACTAGGGAACAATAACAGTATACTCATGCACTGGGCTGCCCTCCCACTGGGCTTACCTATTGGAACCCCTAACATTCCATATAAGTAGCGAATGATATGCCATGGATGCAAATGCCAATCAATGCATTCTCACACTGTGCATCCTAAATGCCACTCAATCAATCGTCCATTTACTACTACCGCTTAGTGGATTTCAGCATTCTCAATCTTTACCAATTCTCGTTAGAACTCACACACATCGGTAGTTAGTGGCAATCACATTTATCAATTCACATATATATAATTGGGATATTTCACATCATTGATTTTAATTCAAAACATGGTCTCAAACCATCATGACATATTTCATCAACATATTTAACATAATATCAGATCCGATCTCGATACCAGTACCAAAGTATGGATATCACTTCATCCGTTTGGTGTGCAATACTGACTCAGCAGGTAAAACTTCAGACTGATAAGACCGCATAGGCGATCTCCCTATACCGGTATGTCCGTGTTAACACCTCATATATCGGATGGAATCCGTTCTCCATATCAGAGACGTAAGGGATAATCATAAGTGGCTTAGGTAATAGCGCTTATCCCCATTACTGGTGTTAGGGACATTTCCCCGAAAGATGCATTTTACACCCCTTAAGCCACACTTGTCTCCCACATCAACGTGTAAGGCTGGTGTGAGGGATCTCTAGAACATTAAGACTGGTCTTCTCTCACTGGGATACCTGATACATACAGCACAAGTATAAAACCATAGTCACCCTTTGAATTTCATGGCTGGTCCACACCGGATCATTGCCTCCAGCTCAGACCAGTTTAATATCATATTCATTATCCCAAATACATACCACATAACATCAATCATTCTAAATGCACTCAAATCATGAAATCATTACATCGCCCACCCAAGCAATCATTAAGCACAATCATATACACATATTTTCACATCATCAATGGATGAAATCATGCATTTAGAATAGTTACCCCCGTCTACCTCAAGAGAAGTAGTAATCAACGAAGTTTGATGATTACACCTCGTCAATGGGGTTATTTCACAATATATCACACAATTATTTTCTATTCAACCACCTCGACTTAATGTTCATATTCATTTACTTGGTGTCTTCTAGCATCTTAACTCTCAAGTCCCATTTATTTCATTGATTCCACCATAACCACCATGGGTTAGGCGCCTACATTTATTATTATGCACTTTTAATGTCAAACCCATTAATGGGTTCCCACATTAATGGTTCCCAACAACCATTTAGCTTCATTAATGGCCATTCACCATTAATAACACCATTTCACCTCACCAATAACAATTATCTAACACAATAAATGCTTCTTCACTCATATTTTGCATTCCCCCAAATCATAGGGTTAGGGTTTCTCTAAAACCCAACAACACTCATTAAATCACTTTCCCAACATCAAAACCCAAAAACCCATAGTTCATACTCTTGAGAAATAGCAAGAGTTTACCTTAAGAAAAGAAGGGAGTGGGTTTTCCAAAGGGAAATAGAGCCACATGAAAATGAGGAGAAAGGAGGGTGAGACTTCAAGCTCCAAGCTCCTTCAAGAACAGAAATGGGAGAGGAGAAGAGAGCCACCACCCTTTTGCTTAGGGTTTTTGAAGAGAAGTAGAAGAGGAAATAAAGGAGAAGAATAGAGAAGAAGAAGAAGCAAGGTGTTTGTTAAGAGGGACCAAGAAGCTGACGGGAAGAAGAAGAGAAAAATGGGCCATTTGGCTTTATTTTTAATCCCTCTTTAAAGATTCATCGTTTTATGACAAATAGGATCTTTGTTCGAGCTTAATACTTTATCTAAAAATTATTCCGAATACATATTCGGATTCCCAATAATATCCTTAACAGCCCTGACCAATATCATCCCAATCGGAGATACTTGGTCCGACACCCATATTTCAACCAGGCTCATTTTCAGCTTATTCAGTTCCAATAAATTATAAACAGTTCCCAAAAATCTTAATTTATTTATTCCCAATATTTTGGAACATTAAATAACCCAAATATAATTATTTAATATATATCTCCTTAATTAATCCTTTATTTTAAAATTTAGGGTGTTACAATCCACCTCACCTAAAAAGAAATTTCGTCCCCGAAATTTAACATACCAGATTCGAACATATCAGGGTACCATGCTCCAATATCATCTTCATATTCCCAAAAACGTCTCTATATTTCCATGCTTCCGCAACTTTCACCAAAGGTACCAATTTGTTCTGGAGCTTCTTTACAGAGCGTTCAACAATACGAACGGAAACAAGAGGGATAGTTAAATCGTCCTGCACATCAACATCATCAACAGGGATCATGTGCAAAGGATCATGAATATACTTCCTCAACTGCGACACAAGAAACACATTATGCAAATTCACAAGATGCAGAGGAAGTGCAATCCGATAAGCCACATCACCGATTCGTTCAAGAATCTCATAAGGTCCAATAAACTTAGGACTTAATTTCTTACTATTCAAAGCTCTTCCAATACCCTTATCTCTTGACACTCTCAAAAACATGTGATCGCCAACTTGGAACTCAAGTGGCTTCTGCCTTTTATCATAATAACTCTTCTGACGATCTTGGAAAATTTTCATCTTTTCTTGTATCATCTTGATTTGTTCATTTGTCTCCGTAATCAACTCTAACCCCAAAGCCAAACTCTCTCCAGTTTCAAGCCAACACAACGGAGTTCTACATTTCCGACCATATAACGCTTCATAGGGAGCCATACCAATAGAACTATGATAACTATTGTTGTATGTAAATTCAATTAGTGGTAGGAATCTTTCCTAACAACCACCGTGCTCCAACACACAAGCCCGCAACAAATCTTCAAGGCTTTGAATTGTCCGCTTGGATTATCCATCCATTTGTGGATGATACGCAAAACTAAGCTTCAACTTGGAACCCATTGCCTCGTGCAAGCTTCCCCAAAATCAGGAAGTGAATCGCGGGTCGCGATCCGACACAATACTTAAGGGTACACCATGTAGTCTAACGATCTCCTTAATATACAATTGTGCCAATTTATCCAATGAACTTTTCATGTTCGTGGGCAAAAAGTGAGCACACTTCGTCACCCGATCTACAATCACCCATATAACATCATTTCCAGTACGTGTTCTGGGTAATCCAAAAATAAAGTCCATAGCAATGTCGTCCAACTTCCACACCGGGATATCAAGAGGTCTTAAGTAACCAGATGGTTTCTGATGTTTAACCTTCACCTTTTGAGAAATAATGCAAGAGGCTACATAATTATCCACATCCCGCTTCATATCGGGGCACCAGAAATTCTTCTTCAAATCTTGATACATTTTTGTGGCACTAGGATGTATACTCAACATACTCTTGTGAGCTTCTTCAAGTACCAATCTTCTTAGATCACCACCAGATAGAACATAAATTTGGCCCTCCACATGCCAAATGCCATCATGGCCTTCGGTCAAAAATGAATATTTCCCATTAGCTTGAGCTTCTTTCATCTCAATCAAATACTCATCTTTCGGTTGTTGCAACTTCACAATCTCAAGGAATACATTTGCTACCGTCAACACCTCAAGGGACATCTTTTTTAGGGTATATATTTCTACACCCACATTTAAGTTCTAAAATTGCTCAATGAGCTCCATCTCTTTCACCATCATAGCAGAAACATGGAACAATTTTCGACTCAAGGCATCGGTAACCACATTTGCTTTTCTGGGATGTTATCTCAATTCGAACTCATAATCTTTCAGAAACTCCATCCATCTCCGTTGGCGCATATTAAGCTCCTTCTGATCAAATAGGTATTTAAGACTCTTATGATCACTAAAGACCATAAACTTAGAGTCATACAAATAGTGTCGCCATAACTTCAAGGCAAACACCACTGCCGCTAATTCAAGATCATGTGTGGGGTAGTTAACCTCATGCGGTCATAACTGTCTCAATGCATAGGCTATCACATGCTCTTTTTGCATCAACACGCAACCAAGACCAAGCTTGGAAGCATCACAATACACCATGAAGTCATCCAATAAGTCCGGCAAAGCCAACACAAGAGTAGAAGTGAGTCTAACTTTCAACTCTTGGAAACTCCTTTCATAATCAAGACTCCACACAAATGGCTGATTCTTACGGGTTAGCTTCGTCAAAGGCAAAGCCAATCGGGAAAATCTTTCAATAAATCTCCGGTAATAACGGCAAGACCAAGAAAACTTCTTACTTCGGTCACAGACGTCGGTCTTTCCTAAGTCATCATGGCTTCAATCTTAGATGGGTCAACAGCAGCACCATCTTTGGAGATAATATATCCAAGAAATTGGACCTCGGACAACCAAAATTCACACTAAGAGAGCTTTGTATACAACTCTTTCTCTCGAAGGATATTCAAAACAAGACGAAGATGCTCTTCATGGCTCTTGGAATAGACAAGAATGTCATCGATAAACACCACCACGGACCGGTCAAAATACTCATGAAAGATACGATTCATGTAATCCATGAATATCGCAGGAGCATTTGTCACTCCGAATGGCATCAATACATACTCATAGTTACCCATATCGAGTTCGGAAGGCAGTTTTAGGAATATCCCCAGTCTTCACCCGAATTTGGTGATATCCGGAACGCAAGTCGATCTTTGAGAGTACAACGGCATCCTTCAATTTATCCAGAAGATCATCAATGTGAGGTAGGGGATATCGATTCTTAATGGTTAACTTGTTAAGTTGTCGATAGTCTACACATAACCTCATACTTCCATCCTTCTTTCTTACTAATAAAACAGGCGTACCCCAAGGAGACACACTCGGGAAAATAAACTCTCGTTCTAATAACTCTTTAACTTGTCTCTTCAACTCAGTTAATTCCATAGGAGACATCCGATACGGCGCTCAAGAAACAGGTTCCGCTCCCGGAACAAGATCAAAAGAAAACTTCACTTCTCATTGAGGAGGTAAACCAGGTACCTTATCAGGAAATACATCCGAAAATTCAGACACAATAGGAATATTTAAGGGATCGGGACCATGTGTCCCATCGACAAGAGATAATAGTATGCAAAGTTGAGCAATACCTTGCACATCGAATTTCCCCACATCTGAGGAAGGGAAAATGACAGTCTGTTGTTGACAGTCAACCAAGACTTTATTGGTGGAGAGCTAATCCATACCAAGAATGATCTCCAAGCCCTTCATAGGTAGACAAATGAAAGAAGTAACAAACTTTCTACCTTCTAGGAGCATGTCAACGTTATCACATCGGTTAACCGATCTGAGACAAGCACCAGTTGGGGTAGTAACCACAAGAGCATTTTTCATTAGGCACACTGGCAATCTCAATTGCCATACACAATCCTCAGATATAAAAGAATGGGAGGTGAGGGTAATTTCTATAGCTCTCTAACACAATTATCTACAACTTTGATCAAGAAGTTGAAGGCTAAAAATGTCATTAAGATACCCAAACGAGTAAAAAACATCAAGGGAAAAGCAGCAGTTGGAAATTTCCTGACAGTGGCCAAACCACTGGCCGTGGTTGGCACTGTCCAGATCACCAGAATAACATTTTTTCCATGTTTTAAGGCAGTGCCAACCACTAGCCGTGGTTAGCTCTGCTGTATGACTCTATTCTATAGCTTTTTGGTCCTTATGTTTTTTCTAACTTTGGGTCCCCTTTTCAATAGGCTCTTCAACTCTAATTTGCAAAAAAATTTATACACAACTTACCTACCCACATATCAATAATGTGGCAAAGTTTCAAGCCCAAATTCCATCCTAATCAAAATCTAAGCAATAGGGTAGTTTTATGCATATTTTAGGCATTTTACATGACCTCTACCAAAATGCAATTGGCTAAGTTTTGGTCCAAACTCTCCATTGACCTATATTCACATATGTAAATCTGTCTTGCTCTAACAAGTCTCATCCCATAACTCATTTTCTAGATCAAGATATTCTCCAGTGGTAATTCAAGCCCCTTTTAGCTAAACCAAGCATGCCAAATCACAAATTAAGCCTATTTGGGCACAACCAACCATGCACACAAGTTTCGTACATGTATTATGGGTTGTAGGTAGCCTCTACATGGAGTCTTATCCATTAAATGAAAATATGACCTATCCACTTACTTGTCTTGCATTCAATTCATAATAGTAATGATACATAAGTCATATATTCATTACTAAAGATCATAAATTCATCAAAATATCAATCATCACATCATTCCAACATAACCATAGCAAGGCAAACATGGGCAATAACATATACATTAATCATCAATTATTGAATTCATGCATTTGAAATGTAAACTCCTCTCCTACCTCGAGGCAAGAACAATGATTCGCATGTTCCAATTGCTCTGCCACATCACCTGAAATACAATCTACACCAATATACATATATACATGCATTTAATCAATGAGCCATCCCAAGGCATCGTCATAAATCTAAACAATTGCTAGCTTATCATAAAGCTTAATATCAAGTCCTAGACTTATCAAAACACCAATTTACATAATTGTGTTAGGTTTCAAGAATTCTTTTCCTAAAACCAAGATTTTCTAAATCTCAAGGGCAAGCCACACCTTGCATCAACAATATCATATCCTTTATCAAAAGGCATCCAACATTGCATAAATCATCTAAATGTCATCATTGCCATTCAAAATTCAACATGAGCCAACTTAGCCTCTTTAAATCATCATCAACCAACATATCCAAATGGTACACATCAAGGTCTAAGACCTCATCAACCACAATTTCATTAGTCCATCACAATCACTATGATCTTAATGTTCACATTCATTCCTATACATTTCATAACAACACTCATCCATGAGTTTCATCCTCTATGATTCACCATTACCATCATTATCCATCATCATAAACAACAACTCTCACATTAAATATTACCTATTCACTTTCAGTTCAACCCTCCAAGTCACAATATATCCATTTTCCCCAATTCTTAGGGCTAGGGTTTTCATCAAAAACCTAACAACCATTACTAATAATCATCAACCATCATCATTAACAACACCTAAACATAAATTATCATGGGTTTACACTTAAAACCATTTCTCATAATATCATTACTCATTTCCCCCAATTCCTAAAGTTAGGGTTCCATTAAAACTAAACAATCACCCTTATCACTCATCATTTTCCCCCAACTATGATACCATTTTCGTATACCCCTTATACACCCATTCAAAAACACATATTTATTTTACCCCACCTTTGGTTTTTGCATAAAAATGGTTTCCAATCCATAACCCATACATATTTAACACTCTCCCAACAAATAAAGTCATAAACTAGCGCTCAAAATGTCAAAAGAATGGAGGAACTTACCTCAAGTTCCAAGCAATCCCAATCCCTAGCATGAACATAAAAATTAGAGAAAAAGAAGAGAGCTTCAAGTCAACACCATCTCCTTCATGGTCCAAGGGGATTCCATAAATGAGGTGGAGATACACCAAACCTTCTCTAGGTTTTTGAGAAGAAGAAGATTATGAAAGGAGGAGAAGAAGGTGTTTTGCCTTAGGGAGAAGAGAGGTAACGTGAAAAATGAGAGAGGAGAAGAGAGTTTTGTTTTAAATTTTAACCTCTCATTAAAAACTTTACCGTTTTATGACAAACAGGATATTTGTTTGGGTTCAATACTTCATCTAAAAATTATTTCAAATATATATTTAGATTCTCAATAATATTCTTAACAGCCTTGACCAATGGCATCTTAATCGGAGATACTTGGTCTGACACCCATATTTTAATCGGGTTTAATTTTATCTCATTAAGTCTCAATAAATTATGAATATCCTTAATAAATTTCAATTTAATTATTTCTAAATCTTTGGGACATGAATCAACTCATATATAATTATTTACTATTTATTCCTCTCAATTAATCATTTTTATAAATTTTGCGATGTTACACGTTAGACTGTGCCAAAATAGAAATGATAGAAAAACTTCCTCCCCATATTAATGTTAAGGGGATAAGGAGTTTTCTAGGGTGTGTAGGGTTTTACTGTAGATTCATAAAAGATTTCTCTAAGATTGTGAAACCATTAATTGATTTGTTATTGAAAGATGTTACTTTTGTCTTTAATGAGCATTGCTCAATGGCTTTTGCAAGTCTGAAAGAGAAATTAATTTCAGCCCTTATCCTTGCTTCACCGGATTGGTCTTTACCTTTTGTTAGTGATTCTACTATGGGGCTGTGTTGGGTCAAAAGAAGGGTAAGTTGACCCATGTCATCTATTATGCAAGTAAAGTGTTAAATGAGGCACAAATTAATTACACCACCACTAAGAAACAAATGCTTGCTGTGGTATATGCTTTAGATAAATTCAAATCATATCTGATTGGTGCTAGAGTGATAGTTTATACAGACCATTCATCACTTAAGTACTTACTTGCCAAAAAAGAGTCAAAGCCTAGGTTGATTAGGTGGGTCCTTTTACTACAAGAGTTCAATTTAGAAATTAGAGACAAAAAGGGAATAGAGAACTCTGTACCTGATCGACTATCTCGTTTTGAATGAGATACTAAAATTATTCCAGTCAAGGAAGAATTTCCAGATTAGAGTTTAATGAAAATAGAGCAAAGTCCAAGGTATGCTGACATGGCAAACTTTAAAAGTGCAGCTGTGGTACCTGCAGGAATGACATCCCAAATGAGAAAAAAAAAATTTCATGATAGCAAGAGCTTTTTGTTGGATGATCTTTTCTTGTATAAGGTTGGATTAGATAGGATAATTAGGAGATGTGTGCCTGAAAATGAGCAGCAGAGAATTTTTTGGCACTACCATGATTCTCATTATGGAGGGCACTATGGTTCCTCAAGAACTACTACCAAAGTGCTGCAATATGGCTTTTATTGGCCAACTATCCTTCAAGATGCTAAGGTTTATGTTCAGAGGTGTGATAAATGCCAAAGGAGTAGAGGAATCTCTGCTAAAGCTGGCATGCCTCTAACAAACATATTGATAGTGTAACTATTTGATTTGTGGGGAATAGACTTCATGGGACCTTTCCCAAAGTCTTTTTCCTATAAGTATATTCTTGTGGCAGTGGACTGTGTCAAAGTCGGTAGAAGCTATATCCACTAGAATGAATGATGCACATGTGGTGTTGAGGTTTATTAAGAAAAACATTTTCTCAAGGTATGGAGTGCCAAGAGTGATCATTAGTGATGAGGGTCTCATTTTTATAATAAGTTAATGGAAAAGATCCTAAAGCATTATAAGGTACTCCATAAGGTGTCTACTCCCTATCATCCATAAACTTATGGACAAGTAGAGTTATCTAATAGGGAAATAAAGAGGATCCTTGAGAAAGTTATAGGTAAATCTAGAATAGATTAGTTTACAAAATTAGATGATGCTTTGTGGGCTTACCACACAACTTTCAAAACTTTAATTTGCATGTCCCCTTATCAACTTGTGTATGGTAAGGCTTGCCATCTCCCTATGGAGTTAGAGCATAGAGCTTAGTGGGCTACAAAGTTATTAAATATGGAATTTACACAATCACTTGGATGAAAGAGTCCTAAAACTCAATGAGCTTGATGAGTTTAGATTGCAAGCTTATTATAGTGCCTTTTTATATAAGGAAAGAACAAAGAGATGGCATGATAGGAAGCTAGAAAAGAAAGAGTTTCAGAATATTTAACTCTAGGTTGAGACTTTTTCCAAGAAAACTGAAATCTAAATGATCTGGTCTCTTCATTGTTAATAAAGTGTTTCCTCATGGTGCTATTGAGGTTAGGGAACCAGAAACAGGAAGAATGTTTAAGGTTAATGGTCAAAGACTTAAACCTACTTTAGAGATGAGTTTAATAGGAAAAAGGCCTCAATTGAATTGCATGTTCCTGTTTAGGAGTCATATATCAAGCTAGTGACGTTAAAGAAGCGCTTCAAGGAGGAACCCTTGCATATCTTTTCCTTAAAATTGTTGTGTTAATTCATCTTGTAAAATAAATAAATGTTTTTGAAAAGAAATATAAAAAATAAGGGCAAGTAAGAATTGGAAAACAAAAATATTGCTGGTCAGGAATAAAATGTGAAGTAGGACCATTGCATAAGAGTCTAGCGTGCTTACGCTGGAATAGGGGTCGCTTATGCCAATTTTTACACTCATGATTAGTAGTTGCGCGTGTCTACGCCTCTACTGAGCGTCAGCGTGCTCAGTACATATAGTGCCCATTTGGCACTGTTTATTTTGATAGCGTGGTTACGCTCCACTATAGAGTGCTTACGCTTGCCTTCTGTTGTATCAGGGGTGATGTGCATGTTACTACACCCGCCCCAACCGTTACTACGTTGTTTCCTTCTCTATTCTTTAAGTGTCAGGTATCTATCACACATCTTCACGCTAGTGTCATGCGTTATTACGCTCACCTATTGTGAGTCTTGAAGGGTTGAATGAGATGCCCCGAAAATACGGGTAAATTTTTTGCGAATTTAAAATCATTATTCAATGAAAAGAAGAATAAGTGGTGAAGCTTTCTAGTTCAACACCTGGATCTATAAAAGCCACTCCCATATATGATGATATGAGAGGGTAAGCTAAAAGATGATTTCATAATAAACTTCTAATTAGAAACAAGGGAAGAATTAATTAATTTAATTGTTGCATAATTGAATTTATAGGGAGAAGATTTCATAAGGTTCAGGGATCCATAATATGCCCAAACTCATTTTAAGATGATGCAAGAAGAGGTTTAATACAAAGAGGGGTTTAATCATTTGAAACAAAATAAATATATGCATCAGGGAGCTACTCGCTCAAGCGAGCACCACATTTTCTTGAGCAAGCAAGCATAGGCACGCTTGAGCGAAACAAGAAAAAGCTGAACGAAGAAAAGATTAAGCATCAGGGGCCCTATCTCACTTGAGCGAGATTCGAAGAGTACCCTTAAGCGATCCAACAGGACGCTTGAGTGAGAGAGAGGTATTTGCTTCAGGGGTCAATCTCGCTTAGGCGAGTTACATCTCGCTTGAGCGAGATTGCTCTAGCAACGTTGGGGACTTACTGCCCGATTTTCGCTTGGGCGAGGCAAGGCCCGCCTGGGTGAAAATCGTCCAGTGTCCAATTCCTTGCTCTCGCTTGAGTGACTACCAAGCCAGGGCCATTTCGCTTAAGCGAAAATGGTCTAGTGACCAACCTCTGCTCCCAGGCAAAGTCTCGCTTGGGCAAGACTGCCGTCGGCTCGGGCACGTTTTGGCCAGTGGCCACAACACTGATGCAGGAGGATCTCGCTCGAGTGAGATCACCACTCGCTTGAGCGAGTTATGCAGAAAAAGGGCAAACATGAGATTTTCATGCAACTTAACGTGCCAAATACCATTTAGTGCTATTTTAGCCTATTCTAATGCATTCCTCATATTCTATTATGCGTTTGGGAGTCTATCCACTCTTCCATACATATTAAATTCAACTCCCTTTCATTCATTACATAGCATTCAAATCATTCTCACAAACTCTTCATCAAATACCATAAATTTTAAAACTCGTCATTCATTCATAAGAATTCATCATCAACTAACTTCATAACTCATCATTTTATATCATTTGGGTCATAAATAAAAATTGGCCATGCACACCAAGGTCTAATTTTCCTTCAAGACCCTCAAAATCATTATCACTAGTCTAGATAACAAAATAAGCATTCATATACATCACATGCTATGCAAAAATCTAGATTTCACCGGCCAAGGCACTTCCTATACAACTATTTACCTCCTCAACCAAAATGTACTTCAAAATGTCCACTCTTCCAACAGTTGCCCTGCAACACAAGTCTAAAAATGGACAACATGGGAGAGTGAGTCATACATTCTAAAAGAATGAATATGAATACCATGTGATTATGTACATATGCATTTAAACATGTATACTTTGCCTACACACATCATCTCATTCCTCGTTATATCATTATCACGCACATACCACAACGTCATTTTAAATCAAGCAAGGTATACAAGCACATACATAAATCAAGTCCTGCAACATTGGACTATCACACAATACATCATTTTACACAAATTATTATTAGGTATTCATATCTTCATGTTGTCTTTACGTATTATATCATCTCCGATACATCCATCATCATAATTCATCTCCTTTGGCATACTTCCTTGCTATATGTAAATGCTCTTAAGCTAATGCATTTGTAGAATGGAATATATCAACAATTACAGATCTGACTGTGGGACATAAACACCAAATTGTGGGACTCAAGTATGATCATCTAACCATACCCCTACTGCAGTAGTAAAATGTGTACACTTATTCTTAAATTTACATGCATTCACCAATCATTTTATTGGTACCAAACCGCATCACCTATCTTGCAACACCTGGTCATTTTCACCATGACCGTAGTATACAACATATTCTATATATGGTGTTGCGGGCCAACCATGAGACATATCATGGCAGCTATGATCCCAAGGACCACCGGGGACACCTGCTCATCAAGAGCCACCCCCCATAAGGGTCAACCACATGTGGCTCCCTGTAGCACAACATGGACAGCTTCGTGACTTACACACTGAGTCACAGGGGAAATACAAATTGCTCGTGCATAGAGCGGCCCTCCCACTGGGCCAACCGGGGGAATCCCCTCAAATTCCAACACCGGTAGCTATGCAGTATGCCATGGATGTAAATACCAATCATATGCATTTCTCACTCTATGCATCCTATACATGCCACTCATCAACATCATCATCAACTCCATTACCAACGTCACCACAAGGTTTTTAGTGGATTCATTATTGTTGGTTATTCTTGATAGTTTAAATCTTTGTGTGGCATTTTCGATAGTCTCATTCATATCATACAATTTCATCATCAATACAAAGACCTCAACTATTCTCTATCAAACATCAACATTCATTATACACTTACGGTGGACATGTACATCACCACATAACATCAAACAATTTACGCCACCATATAACACACCAGAATTATTATAAATGCATCAAGCATGTTGCCAAAACACATCATCAACATCATATAGCACTCTAAGAAAGGCAAACATGCATATCAATAGATACGACAATCAAATACCATTCAAAATTCATGCATTTAGAACATAAGACTCCTCTCCTACCTCAAGAGAAGAATTCCAATTGATAAGATGCACCCACCTCGTCGTTCGAAATAGATCCTACATTAACATGCATATAGAATCCCAATCAATCAACCATCTAAAACATTATTTCAATTCTATTTATTCATAATCATATCTATAATTTCATAACATGTACTAGACATGTTATAGACATCATTTTTATCATTTATTAGGCTTCGGGAATTCCTTCCCATTAAGCCACATCCATTGGATTCAAAGGCTACAAGGCAACCATAGCCCTAACCTTCACAAAATACTACACCAATAGATACCCATACACTCAATGGCTTGTATTTGTTCTTAAACATATCATTCACCCAATATTCACCACCTTCCCCAAATTCTTAAAAATTAGGGTTTCTCTAAAATCTAACAAAATATATTAAAGCATCATTAATCTTCATCACCTTCCAACCATAAATGCACCTCCACCCTTAACCCCCCATAAATATTCACATTTATGGCAACCCACTCTAGGGTTTATGTATTAAATGCTCTCTTCAACCACCCATCCACATACATTGCTCCCCTAAAGTATAATAACACACACCCATGGCCAAAAACTAAACAAAAGAGTGAGTATAACTTACCTCACACCCAAAAATGAAATGAGTTTTCAAGGGAGAGGGAGGCCACACAAAAATAAAAAGAAGAAGAGAGGAAGAACTTCAAGCTCCAAGTCTTCTTCAAACGATAATGGAGGGGATAGAGATGACACCATCTTTGCCAAGGGTTTTTGGAAGAAGAAGAGAGGAAGATGGAATGGAATAGAGAAGTAGAGAAGAGGAATGTGTTTTTGTCATATGCTTCAGCAAACTCACGTAAAAAAGAGGAGAATTTAGGGCTTTTGGTTTTTAATTTTAATCCTTCATTAAAAGATTCATCATTTTATGACTAACAGGACCTCTGTTCGGGCTCAATACTTAATCTAAAAGTTATTCTGAATATATTTTCGAACTCCTAATATTATCCTCAATAGCCCTGACCAATATCATCCCAATCGGAGATATTTGGTCTGACACCCATATTCCAATCGGGCTTATTTTCAGCTTAACCGGTCTTAATAAATCACCAACAATCCCTAAAAATCTTAATTTATTTATTTCCAATATGCTGGGATATTAAAAAATTTATATTCAAATTGGTTAATATTTATTTTCCTTGATTTAATCCTGTATTTTAAAATTTTGGGATGTTACATTGATCCAGGGGATGAGCGTGCTGACACTCCTCTCCAGCATGCCTACGTAAGTTCCCTGACCTTAGCTTTTATTTTTATTAAGGGTTGAGTATGCTAATGCTTATGCTTGCATGCCTACACTACAACCTTGACTGTGTTTTGAGCTATCTTGTCAATTGCGCATCTTCATGCATATTACTTATATTTCTATGCTATTTCATGTTAAGCATCAGGTAGTGTTAGTTGTTTGCATGTACCTACGCTTCCCTAGAGTGTGCTTACGCTGACTCCTATTTATGTTAGACAATTGGGATTTCTAATGAGCGTTCTGACGCTCTATTGTCGCGTGCTTACGTGTAGGTCTTGCCTTAGCTTCCTTTGTTTGTTTCCTTTTGAGCATGCTTACGTCCTTGACTGAGCGTCCTTACACTTAGTGTAGGAAATGCCCATTTGGCACTGTTCATTCTAATAATGTCTTTATGCTCTTCAATAAGCGTGTTTACGTTATTGTTATTTTCATTGTTTCATAAAATCTAGGACCCTTCCGTGGTTATGCTTAGGGGGAGAGTTCTTACGCAACCCCTCTGTCTTCGTTTGCGTTATTTTAATAATGTTTAAGTGTCCCTATGCTTCCAAGAAGTGTGCCTACGCATGGATCTTGTTAGCATCAGGTATTACCTTTTTGTCTAAGCGTGCTTACGCTCCCGATAAGCGTGCTTACGCGTATTTTCTATTTTGTTCAAGTGCTCTGGCGCTTGCAATAAGTATGCTTACGTCTGCGTTAAACGTGCCTACGCTAGGCCCTTGTCTATAAATACTTGTTCCAATGTAGAAACCCTAATCCCAAGTGTTGTTATGCAAGTGCTAAGCTCTTTTTTGATTGCAACAGTCACAACCTTTCATTTCTTCAAATTGGTAACTGTTTCTTGTATTTTATTGTCATTTAATTCATATTACCATTTCAATTTCCTTTCACCTCTTCAACTATCACATTTAACTTCACCTTTTCGTATTTTACCCTACCATTTCATATTTCATACACATCTTCAATTGCTATAAATATTGCATTCCATTAACTTGCCATGGCATCTAGACCTTTTTGTTTCATTCATAAAACTGAGAAATTGATTGTGATGGAACAAGCAAAAGCCTCTTGCAAAGAGAAGGGAAAGGGAGTGGCTACTTTTAGCACTCTTACTTTTCTTCCTCCCATTAAAAAGAAGAAGTCTAAGAAATAGGAGAAGCATTCCAAACGCCAAGTAGACTTTGACTGGAAAAGGTTTAGGGATACCAAGGCTGCCCAGGAATATGAGAGGAAATTCAGGGAGAGGGGTGTGATTAGGGACAGGTTAATGCTGCTGAATGAGGATGATTGCCCTGACCCAACTGTGAGGGCTGCTATGTTTGCTAGAGGTTGGTAAAACTTTAATAAAGTGTTGGGCCATGGCTATCAAAAACTCACAAGAGAGTTCTATGCCAACTTGAGGCTGAGTGATTCGAAAGATGATACACTCTAGTCTTCCTATCTAAGGGCAGTAACTATCCCGATTTTTGGAGAAACTATCAGCAAGGCACTAAAATTGCCTATGGTGGAGGATGTTGAATGTGAATATACAAAACTCCTTAATGATTTTACTTTGGAAGAAAATTCAAGTTTAGTGAAACAAGTTTTTGAGGTCTGATGCAAGGAGGGTATTATTTTTTAGACGACTGGTTGTGGTGCTCCCAAATGTTTTCGAAAGAACACACTCAAGGATCTCCCAATGATTTGGTGCCAATATCTTCTCTCCTCACTACAACCGGTGACTCATGCTACTGAAATTATGATGAAAAGGTTGATCTTCATTTATTGTCTAATGCAAGAATTATATGTTGATTTGGGTGACTTAATTCTATTTGAAATGGTTAAGGCTAATGAAAAAATGCCTAATTACAATATTGTTCTACCATTTCATTATTGGCCAAGAAAAACTCTATGAGAATTCAGGAGAAGGAGTTTACTAAGGTAAAAATAGAGAAGGCCCTGGACCATGCCTGGGTGAGGGATCGGATCGATCACTATATTCCCAAGGAACTAGGTGTTTCAAACCCAAACCACCCAAACCATCATCTTCTCACCAAAAACAATCTTCTGCTCTAATCCTCACCACCATCTTGGGTGAACTGCAAGCGATCAAGAAGATGCAACTTGGGACTTTTGCTTTGGTGATGAACCATGATATGCTACTGAGGAAGATGGCCACTATAATGAATTTGGATCCAACAGAAGATATAGGGGTCCTAACTGAAAAAGATTAATGGTTGGCTTCCATAGAATTCACCATTCCTCTAGTTGTTACACCCTTAAGCACAAAATTCCTACCACATGCTGATCAGGCTGTTAATGATGAGGCAGTTGATGAAGAGATGGTTGATGTTACTGTAGAGGGAGATGGCACTACAACTGAGTAGTTTAGGATCTTTATTTTGTTCTTTGTAATTCAATTCACACTCTATTGTTCTATTTTTAGGTTATAAAATTTGAACTACTTGTTTTTATTTCATCTATTATTTCATTTGTAGTATTTCATTTCTTTTGTATGTGTTTTGGTTCCTATTTTATATGTTTCTTTTAATTCATTGTTTGTAATCACTTGTTTCTTCCAAAAGCTTCATGCATATATACCTATACAGGTAAAAGGGAAGTTCCTCTATCCCTTACTCATTGAAAACTTGAAAATTATTGATGATTGTGCAAATAAAGTTGAAAAAATATAATAATAATAATAAGACTGATCACATCCCAAAAGTTGAATGATTGTCCTAGGTAATTGCTTGAATAGAGTTACTTATATGTACTATATTTATAAGAATCTTTAGATCATACCTATCATATTCTGTTTATGGTGCATATTTGAAGACCTAGGATGATAATTTGATATGATTGCATTATTTTGGGTATATGATAATTGATGTTTAGCCTTGTCCATATTATGAGTTTTGTGCCTTAATTGTTGAGAGTGTGCTTGCTTAATGGCATTGTGGCAGAACTTTCCTTTGTCTTGCTTGTACATGAGGGTAATTGGCACATATGATAAAGACCTTATTTCTATTTAGCAGTTAGAGCCAAATATAGCCTACCTTATGCATATTTATCCATTGACCTTAATTATTGAGCCTGAGACTTTTTTTTTCTTTAATGATAATGCCTAACATTACAAGCCTTGATTATCAAATAGAAAAACCATGTTTTAACCTTGATATGTAACATTGTAGTATGTCTTGTTTTGACTAGTTGCTAGGGACTAGCAACATTTAAGTTAAAGGATTGTGCCCCCACATCAAAATAAGGCACACTCTGAAAAAATTGTAAAGTACAAAAGAAAGCAAAAAAAAAGATAATCCAAAGGACAAAAGAAAAGTTCTAAAAGAGCAAAGCTTTGAAAAACAAAAGAGCCTGATTAGGGGTGAAAAGATCAAGCACTACAAAAATTTAAAAGAAAAATGAAAAGAAAAAGAAGCAAATAGAAGTCAAGGAAAGACAAACTCCAACAAAGCATATCCCTTACCCTTGCATTGACCAGAAAAACAAAAATAGAGCCTGTAACTTAACCTCATTACAAGCTAAATAAAGTCCTTATTGATCCATATGTGGTTGCTTTTATATGATGCTTAGGAGAATTGCAAGCCTATGTTTACTTATTGTTTTGCAGTTTGATGTGTGCATAATTACTACCTTAAACAGTAAGGACGGAGAGAAACACATTGAACCTATGAGAATGAAGCATCATTATCATGTTAACATTCTTATTGTTACATTCAAATAATTGAGGATCAATTGAAAGGTCTTTCATCTAGGTGCTGCAATTGAAATTGTTCAAGTTTGGTTTGAGGAGGAAAATGAATTTAGTACATTAAGTCGATTAATTTGAGCCTTTCTTGAGGACAAGCAAGTTTTAAGTTTAGGGATGTGAGAAGTCTTGAAAAGACTTAATTATTTAATGATATCTAACCCTATTTTATGTGAAAGATTAAGTTTAATTAGTAAGAATGCATGTAAATTAGGAAGAATTTGTTATTTGTGTAGTTTCAGTAATTAATTATTATTTTAGCAATTACCCTTTGAATTAAGAATAAAAAGATAGCAAATTGAGAAAGGTTGTTTCTTGAGTTAAAAGTCTCCTAGGCGTACTAACGTTTAGCTTTAACGTGCCTACACTATGCTTGTTCTATGATCAATTGCAGGTTTCCAGGAGATCAGTGTACTGGCGCTCCATTCAAGCATACTGATGCCCAGTTAGAAGGAAGAGGTCCAGAGACTCAATGTGGTTACGCTAGACCAGAGTATACCAACGTTGAGGATTATGCTTAAGTCCAAGATTTAGTCAGCAGATCAGCGTACCTACATCGTACCTCTGCATGCATACGCGTAATTGGGCAAAAGAGGTCAAGAGATTAGTGTACTTACACCGATCCTATGCCCACTTTTACGTTGGAAGTAAGAAGCATCAAGTCACAGTCCAGAAGGTCAGCGTGCCTATGCTGACTTGGAACCTAGTTACGCACAATTGAAGTATTGAAGGAAGAAGCAAGTCAGAAGCCCAGCGTGCTTACGCTGGTAACTAGCGTGCCAACGCGCATCTGAAGAACACAAGCATAGAATCAAATAGAAGGTCAGCGTGTCTATGCTGACCACAAGCATACCTGCGCGAGGGTAAAACTTCATAGAGCAATTTCCATGTAGAGAACCAGCGTGCTAACGCTGGTGGAGGGCGTGCTTACGCTTGCTTGCGAGGGAAACAACCTAACCTTTTGAATTTCAGTTGTAAATTAGTTAATTTAAGCTTCTTATTTATTTTTTAAGTCTGTTAGGGGTAAATTTTAGAATTAATTTAGTAATTATTGTTAGTTATTAGGAGTTGATATAAATAGCTTCAAGGATGTAATTATAGACATAAATTTTATGCATAGCTTTTAATACAGATTCATTTTTTTCATGTAATGCCCCAATCACTTTTCAGGAATGAACG
Source organism: Clitoria ternatea (assembly GCA_037962975.1). Lineage (NCBI taxonomy): Eukaryota > Viridiplantae > Streptophyta > Magnoliopsida > Fabales > Fabaceae > Clitoria > Clitoria ternatea. Next base: position 180,323,747 of record CM075672.1, read on the forward strand.
ACTCTCCCCACAAACCAACACGAGACTTGTGCTTTGTCCTTAATCACACACTTCCTGAGAACTTCCCAAGAGGTCACCCATCCCAGAATTACTCCAAGTTAAGCACGCTTAACCTTGGAGTTCTTAAGTGATGGGCCACCGAAAAGGCTAATGCATTTGTTGGTAGGTAGTACGAATTCATTCCTTTAAGCTATCCTTGACTGTATAGTCTCATATCTATACAGTCTTTAGATTCCTCTCATTCTGGTATGTATTTAGTTCGTTCATGTGTCCCCCCACTGGAAGCCTACCAGGAGCCGCTCCTTGTCTGTGCCTATGCACCTTCGATCACTCCCCGCCCTCAACAGTGCCCGGGATGACAATTCCCCGTAGGAAGCTTGCCAGGAGCCGCTCCTTCTCCGTGCCCATGCATCGACGATTACTCTCTGCCCTCAACAGCGCTGGGATGTCACATGTCCACCAGCTTCTGCCTGGTTCGTCCCCGAAACATACCGTACTGGGAGAGGCCATGCTCTGATACCACATATGACGTCCTTCGTCATTTTACATTTATTTCTACCCATTTTATTGATTTTCACCATAATTTTTTTTCACGATTAATAATTGTTAAATTCTAATTTAAGAAAATATTCATTTTTACTAAAAAGTTCCAAAACAGTAATTACATAACACTTTAAAACTCATGACACATTTAAATTTTGGAAAGAAACCAAAAGCTAAAACAAGGGGTCTGGCGCAACATGCCAGCCCCACGCTACGCGTGAGCACCCCTGCGCAGCCCTGACGCTGCGTGCCAGGCTGACGCCCAGCGCCAGCATACTAGAAATACCATATGATGGTGTTACACATTTTAGGCCAATAGGCCAACTTCTGACCTACCCAATCAGCCCATTTTAGGTCTGATTGCCACGAAACTTCATGGGCCATATGTTTCTCCATTCGCCAAAATTCCAACATATGCATAAGTTATGCGCAAAATGCAGTTAAACCACATTTAGTGCAAAACCCTTGCACTAAACACCCTAAATGGGTTCCAATTGGCTCAAGGCCAATACACACAGCTTCTAAATGTCCTAAAGGACCTATTGATACCTTTTGGGGTCCCGAAACTCACCAGATCTCCAAATCACCTATTCAGTTCCTTGATTTTACATGAAAATCACTATATGCAAAAATTCTAAAATCAATCAAAGCGTCAATCAATTATCAATCACATCACACACAATAATCACACACACAACACTACCTGCCCATAATCACAATCAATCATACAACGATGGCTCCGTGCCATGGTTCATAATGTGCATCAATTACCAACAACATCATCATTTCCTTCATATCATCATCACATCACATGCCAGTTCTAAATCCATCATCATTATACATTATCAATATATCACGCTTCAATTATAAATTCATCACCTATGATATCACACCACAATCCCATTAAGCACCAACTACACTAACTCATCAAACACATAAGGCATAACATGTTATTTCATATACTAAATACATAGCATGACCAATACATTTCATTCTTCCTTGGCATCAACCTTCTGCTTGGCGTACCTCCGGGGCATTGGCACCCTCCCTGTCAATAGTCACTAAAAAATTAAATAAATCACAGCAAGGGTAAGTGCTTGACATATCATAATTAATATAGAACGATAAGTAAATATTAAAAGTACCTGATTAATTAAAGTACTATAACTCTTATTTATTTATCACTTTCCTTCTACATTTATAGCTTCATTCATCATCATCATTAACTCATATTTACAATCACCTAAACTCCAACTCATTTTCTAATCAACTCAATATCCTTGATATTATCCATTGTATACTATAATCATCATAAATCCTAAAAGTCATTAGAGTACATTATAAACAATAATTCATATTTCATCATCAAATATTTATCAATCATCAATTCTATCATGAACATTATAAATATTAATTCACATTCCATCATTAAACACATATCCATCATCAATTCCATCAGGGACATTAATTTCATATACATAGCACCACAGACTCGCATGCATATCAGACTCCTAGTATCCGGATAACTTAGGGTCGGCCTTCAACTAGGGGTCCGACTTGACACCTTGTGAACCCGACCTGGTTCCTTGAGCCGGACTTGGCTCTCCACCTCAACCACTGGGTCCGACTTCACCACTGGGTAACTCAACTGAGCACAAAGGCCATGGGAGCCGAAAAATGTGGGGCTATACATACCGTTGGCCATCCTACACCACATAATCACGTATAATAGCATATCAAGCATGGATAATATCAATAAATCTCACATACAACTGTTAGAAACTGATGTGTAATCACATCACAGGGTAGCTGACTTGCTAGACCCACCAATACAATGCCATTATATATCAAATTATCATTTAAATCATTAATTTCAATCCATTTAATAATAATTTCATTATATACCCCATAATTTCCATCTCTTTCTTACTTAATAATTACCAACACGTATATATCATATACATATATTTATACAAATATTATCCGGCTAATCTACATGCTATGTAGTACTCCTAACTTAACTTATAACTTGCCCGTAACCCATTCGTGTAACACCCCGGTTTTCTGGACCCAAATCCCGATGTAATCAAGATAATAATTAATAAAAATATGAGTAAATTTTTCACATTCAAAATAGTTTCAAAAACACTCCCACGATTACCTCGAGACTCGAACCACAGAGAACCGAAGAGTGAGATTTATCAACACATAATTGGTTGGATAACTAATTCGCCCATAACGGTATACAAAATAGTAGAGTTTATAGTGGAAGAAGAATGTGTATACTGGGCATACACCTAGTCCCATATATGACGATATGAGTAAAGGCTCGGCAAAGCATGCAAACACCTAACGTAAACCTATTAGATCATAACCCATTCATGTACTCACAACAGACACATGCATTGCCTAAGATATAATATAAATATGCATATACGTCCCGGGTCATGCCCCAACTATCACCACTGCCCATATCTCATAATTGGCCTACCTATTCACCTATTGGCATTAATCCAAACACCAACATCATTAATGTGTATATTGTTTATGTTTTGAATGTGATTACAGGTTCAAGGATTTTGATAATGACAAAGCACTCTTGAAGAACTCCTTGCAAAAACAAAGATATGGAATCAGACACGTAGCTAATCGATTAGGCAGCCTCATCTAATCGATTAGGCAGCTTCTGTTTTGGAATAATTGCAGCAGGACATTAAGCTAATCGATTACAACATTTCAAATAATCGATTACAAAGCTACCGGAATTAAGATAATCGATTACATGAATGGCTTAATCGATTACCAAAACCAAAAATGGCATTAAAAGTATCAGGTATAACAGCTAATCGATTAAGAGAATTCAGACAATCGATTAGAAGGTTACTGGAATTAAGCTAATCGATTACTATGTCTATATAATTGATTATGAAGCTGCGAAGCCAAATTAAATGCATCAGGTATCACTGCTAATCGACTACAATGCAAAATGCAATCGATTACGAAGCTTCTGACTTGAAGATAATCGATTAGGTCATAGAAACTAATCGATTACATAGCAAACAGATATGAAAAATTCGAAGTGTAATCGATTACAGCTTAAGCCATAATCGATTACGATAGTGGGAAAACACATATTAGTGGGAAACCCGCACATTTCTCCACCACTCCTTCAGACCCCCACTATGTGCAACGGCTAGGAAGACCAAGGCACTCACCAAACCCTCAAATGACTCTATAAATGCAAGAGGAACTCAAGCACAACAACACACAACATCAAGCTATCAATCTTTACTTACTCTTGTGCTTAGTAAGCCCTTACTCTTGTATATTCTGAATTTCATTTGCATATTCTCTCTTCTTGAGAGTTATAGATTTGAGAGAAACTTCTTTTGTACATCTACTCTATTGAGAGAGTTACTTGATTGTAAATAATACAACATACACCAAAGATTCACTCTAGATTGAGTGGTTGTTCACTCTAGGTTGAGTGGTTACAAAGGTTGGGGTTCAACCTTTAGGATATTGTGAGATTGAGAGATTGGGTGGGTTGCCCTTATACTTGTGAGGATTGGGTTCTTGAGTGTGGGACACTAGGAAGCTGTAATTACTCAAAGTTGTATCTCTATTCTACAATAGTAGAAATCCTCTAAGTGGGTTACTTAGAGGCGAGACATACATCGGATTGGTGGAACTCGTTAAATCGGTTTGCAAGCTCCCCTTCCCTACTCTTTTACTTTTATATACTGTGTTTAATTGGCTTGTGTTGATTGATTGTGGCTTGCATACTTAAACTTGTTTAATTTGGTAAACTTTGAATACTGCACACCAAGTGTTTGTCAAATTGTCTTAGCTATATTTACCTTTGTTTTGCCTTGCACATTTCATTAATCTTGATTTCACTTGCATAATCTTATAAATTTGAACATAAGAATCAAGTTCAAAAGCATTCCAACTAAAAGTTTTAAAAACTCAATTCACCCCCCCTTTTGAGTATTGAGGCCACTTGAATAACAAGTGGTATCAGAGCTTGACTCTTGGTAAAATAAGCTTAACAGCTTCAAGAGAACAAATGGCCTCATGTTCTCAAAACCTCTTTCCCGAGGGTGGTGCTATAAACAGACCTCCCGCGTTTAATGGAGAAGGCTATACCTTTTGGAAAGAAGAATGAAAATATTTATTCAATCTATTGATCTTAAAGTTTGGAATGCCATTGAAAATGGTCCTTATACACCCATGCATATTATCAATGATAAAAGTGTTAAAAAACCTATGGAGGAATGGTCTAGTGATGAAGAAAAGAAAGTACAATATGGCTATAAGGCTAAAAATCTCTTAACTATGGCATTAGGTCCAGATGAATTTTTTAGAATAATGAATTGCAAATCTGCCAAGGAAATATGGGATACTCTTCAAGTAACCCATGAAGGTACAAATGATGTTAAAGACTCTAAGATTAGTACACTAACTAGTCAATATGAGTGCTTTAGATTAAACTCTCATGAATCAATTGTTGATATGCAAAAACGATTCACTCTCATCATTAATCAACTTATTACACTTGGAAAGACTTACACTAACAAAGAGCTCATTCATAAAGTGTTGAAAAGTCTTAACAGAGAATGGCAACCGCTAGTTACCACCATCAAACAATCTCCCAACATAAACGAGATGTCCCTTGCCACATTATTTGGTAAGTTGCAGGAACAGGAACAAGAACTGAAAGAATTAAAGATGGTGGAAGAAGAAGAAAAATCTTCCAAGAAAAAGGGACTCGCTCTAAAGGCCACATCCATAAATGAAGAAGAATCCGGAAGTGAACTTGATGAAGAAGATGAGTTTGGACTATTTGTGAAACGCTTTGGGAAATTCATGAAAGGCAAACGCTTCCAAAGAAGCCTCAAAAACCCAAGTAAGAAACCTATCACTAAAGAAAATTCTTCCTCACCCAATTGTTTTGAATGTGGCAAGGAGGGGCACTTCAAAGTGGACTGCCCGAATCTCAAGAAAAAGGGCAAAGAGAAAAGAGGAAGAAGGATAGCATATATAGCCTGGGATGAAAATGAGATAAGCAGCTCGGATGACTCAGAAAATGAAGAAGCAAACCTTTACCTCATGGCCAACCACCAAGAAGAAAATGATGAGGTAAACTTCCATGACTTAGATAAGGACGAATTACTAGATGCTCTAGAGGAATTGTATGATAAATTCGTAAAAGCATCCAATAGACTTAAGATGTCTAGAAAAACTAGTGCTATCAATATCTCAAAGAATCCTGTCATGCATTCTAGGACTAAACATATTAAAATAAGGCATCATTTTATTAGAGACCATGTCTTAAAGGGTGATTGTGTGCTTGAACATGTTGATACCTCTAAATAATTGGCAGACATATTCACCAAACCATTAGCGAAAAAGCAATTCATCCACATTAGAAGAGAATTGGGAATTCTTGACATGATCAATTATGTTTGAATGATGAAGTATTTTTGATAAAAACATTGTTGTATAGCATGTTTATATGAGTTGTTTACTATCTGTTGTATGATTCATTGAAACTGCAACCTTCCTATAAGAAAGCTGCATAAATTGTAAATTTTTGGACCATATAATCGATTACATAACACTTCCTAATCGATTAATAAGCCTCTGTTTTAGGTCCAAAACGTTTCATCTTCCCACTAATCGATTACCAGACTATCTCAATCGATTAGGATTTTCTTCACTAATCGATTATGCAACTGCCATAATCGATTACCCTCTGAGCAAAACGATTCAAATTCTCCAGAAACAGTGAGCTAATCGATTACCTCATCCTCGTAACCGATTAGCATCGAAACTCCAACAGTCAAATGCAAGTTCCTGAGGACTGCTCGACTTCCCCCCTCTTTTAACTCATCTCCCTCCTTTCTAAACCTAATCCTTCTCTATAAATACCCCTCTCTTCACCCTCTCATCTCATACTACCTCCTTCCTCTTCCTATCTCTCAAAGTTCTCAAGAACTCTCTTCCTCTCTTCATCTTTTTCTCTACATTCCTTGTCAATGGCTTCCTCCCGCACAGTTAAGAGAGCTAGGTCCTCCATGGCCCAAGCCAACAACCCCCTAGACTTCTCTAGGTTCTTCTCATCTCCTAGAGACCTTCAACACTTCGTTAATAATTTCTCTAAAAAAGATATCATGACCCCCCACTACACCGTTGCTGAAACATTCGATAACCATAGCCTCACCTTTTCCCAATACCTCCACCACTACAACCTTTTTCCCTTCCTCACCCTTAAGGAAGAGCAGTATTATCCTGAACTCATTCGAGTTTTCTACTGCAATCTCAAACTTGTAAATGGGATGGTCGAATCAAAGGTCAAAAATGTGACCATCAAGCTCACCAACACCCAGTTTGCAGAAATTTCTATGCTGCCGCTTAACAATGCAGATTTTGACGGAGGAGAACCTGAAGATGAATGGGGCTTCAATGCTCTAATTGCTCATCAATCCTTATGAAAGGCTGATCGACCAAGGAGCAATCACAAGCTGGTGGGACATCTGACCATGAATAACAGACTCCTACACTTTTTTCTGGTCAAGATGTTGGTGCCCCGTGGTGGGAACTATGCTTTGGTGGAAGAGGATGATGTCCTCTTAATGTGGGCTATGTTGAACCATAAAGAGATAAACTGGGTTCAACTGGTCAAGTTCCACATGCGCCATGCAAAAGACCAACAAAAGCTTCCATATGCCATTCTACTCACCAAAATCTTCAAACATTGCGGAGTAGACTTGGCTGGAGAATTGTCAGAAAAAGTGCCTCCAAAAGCATGCATTGGCACTCACCACCTAACCAAGATGGGTCTTGTTTTTCTAAATGGAGCATGGTACTCACGAATGGAAGGAATTAATGCCAACATTCCCTTTGAAGCTCCTACTGATGAACCAGCCCCTCCTCCTTCTGCAACTCAAGCTTCATCATCTGCCCCTGCTGACCCATTTGCATTCCTCTACGCTCACCTTGATCGCCGCTTCGACCGTATTGAAAACTCTCTTCAAGAGTTTTCCATAATTGAGCAGCAACATTTTGAGCTGATACAACAGCGTTATGAGGAGCTGTCACATCAAATCTCTGAACTTAGATTTTTTAACCCGGATAACTAGATCCGTTTTTATGTTATTGATCATTGTGCTTTCTATTTTTCTGCTTCAGTTTTTCATCATTTCCTTAAAATGTACTTTCTCTTCAGTTCTTAATGAATAAAATTTATCTTTCTTAATATGACTATCATTGCTTTATTTGTTTTTGATGATTACAAAGGGGGAGAAGTGATAGCTTGTTCATCTATTTTTGCTGTTTTTGACTGCTAAAAATTATCTGAAATTATCTGCATATACTCTTAAAGATAGGGGGAGATTTAGCTGTTTCAAGAGATAATGTTGTAAGGGATAACTTGTAATCAGATTAGTTAATAGATAAGGCAGACTCTGATAATTTGATTAAGAGATAAGGATTTTATGCAAAATTCAAATGTTGTTGCATAAACAAACTTAGAGATAAAGATTGTTGTTTCAACTAACAACCCTCAAGAGATGAACATTGTTGTCATCATCAAAAAGGGGGAGAATGTGTTTTGAATGTGATTACAGGTTCAAGGATTTTGATAATGACAAAGCACTCTTGAAGAACTCCTTACAAAAACAAAGATATGGAATCAGACACGCAGCTAATCGATTAGGAAGCCTCATCTAATCGATTAGGCAGCTTCTGTTTTGGAATAATTGCAGCAGGACATTAAGCTAATCGATTACAACATTTCAAATAATCGATTACAGAGCTACTGGAATTAAGATAATCGATTACATGAATGGCTTAATCGATTACCAAAACCAAAAATGGCATTAAAAGTATCAGGTATAACAGCTAATTGATTAAGAGAATTCAGACAATCGATTAGAAGGTTACTGGAATTAAGCTAATCAATTACTATGTCTATATAATTGATTATGAAGCTGCGAAGCCAAATTAAATGCATCAGGTATCACTGCTAATCGACTACAATGCAAAATGCAATCGATTACGAAGCTTCTGACTTGAAGATAATCGATTAGGTCATGGAAACTAATCGATTACATAGCGAACAGATATGAAAAATTTGAAGTGTAATCAATTACAGCTTAAGCCATAATCAATTACGATAGTGGGAAAACACATATTAGTGGGAAACCAGCACATTTCTCCACCACTCCTTCAGACCCCCACTATGTGCAACGGCTAGGAAGACCAAGGCACTCACCAAACCCTCAAATGACTCTATAAATACAAGAGGAACTCAAGCACAACAACACACAACATCAAGCTATCAATCTTTACTTACTCTTGTGCTTAGTAAGCCCTTACTCTTGTATATTCTGAATTTCATTTGCATATTCTCTCTTCTTGAGAGTTATAGATTTGAGAGAAACTTCTTTTGTACATCTACTCTATTGAGAGAGTTACTTGATTGTAAACAATACACCATACACCAAAGATTCACTCTAGATTGAGTGGTTGTTCACTCTAGGTTGAGTGGTTACAAAGGTTGGGGTTCAACCTTTAGGATATTGTGAGATTGAGAGATTGGGTGGGTTGCCCTTATACTTGTGAGGATTGGGTTCTTGAGTGTGGGACACTAGGAAGCCGCAATTGCTCAAAGTTGTATCTCTATTCTGCAATAGTAGAAATCCTCTAAGTGGGTTACTTAGAGGCGAGACATATACCGGATTGGTGGAACTCGTTAAATCGGTTTGCAAGCTCCTCTTCCCTACTCTTTTACTTTTATATACTGTGTTTAATTGGCTTATGTTGATTGATTGTGGCTTGCATACTTAAACTTGTTTAATTTGGTAAACTTTGAATACTGCACACCAAGTGTTTGTCAAATTGTCTTAGCTATATTTACCTTTGTTTTGCCTTGCACATTTCATTAATCTTGATTTCACTTGCATAATCTTGTAAATTTGAACATAAGAATCAAGTTCAAAAGCATTCCAACTAAAAGTTTTAAAAACTCAATTCACCCTCCCCCTCTTGAGTATTGAGGCCACTTGAATAACAAGTGGTATCAGAGCTTGACTCTTGGTAAAATAAGCTTAACAGCTTCAAGAGAACAAATGGCCTTAAGTTCTCAAAACCTCTTTCCCGAGGGTGGTGCTATAAACAGACCTCCCGCATTCAATGGAGAAGGCTATACCTTTTGGAAAGAAGAATGAAAATATTTATTCAATCTATTGATCTTAAAGTTTGGAATGCCATTGAAAATGGTCCTTATACACCCATGCATATTATCAATGATAAAAGTGTTAAAAAACCTATGGAGGAATGGTCTAGTGATGAAGAAAAGAAAGTACAATATGGCTATAAGGCTAAAAATCTCTTAACTATGGCATTAGGTCCAGATGAATTTTTTAGAATAATGAATTATAAATCTGCCAAGGAAATATGGGATACTCTTCAAGTAACCCATGAAGGTACAAATGATGTTAAAGACTCTAAGATTAGTACACTAACTAGTTAATATGAGTGCTTTAGATTAAACTCTCATGAATCAATTGTTGATATGCAAAAACGATTCACTCTTATCATTAATCAACTTATTACACTTGGAAAGACTTACACTAACAAAGAGCTCATTCATAAAGTGTTGAAAAGTCTTAACAGAGAATGGCAACCGCTAGTTACCACCATCAAACAATCTCCCAACATAAACGAGATGTCCCTTGCCACATTATTTGGTAAGTTGCAGGAACAGGAACAAGAACTGAAAGAATTAAAGATGGCGGAAGAAGAAGAAAAATCTTCCAAGAAAAAGGGACTCGCTCTGAAGGCCACATCCATAAATGAAGAAGAATTCAGAAGTGAACTTGATGAAGAAGATGAGTTTGGACTATTTGTGAAACGCTTTGGGAAATTCATGAAAGGCAAACGCTTCCAAAGAAGCCTCAAAAACCCAAGTAAGAAACCTATCACTAAAGAAAATTCTTCCTCACCCAATTGTTTTGAATGTGGCAAGGAGGGGCACTTCAAAGTGGACTGCCCAAATCTCAAGAAAAAGGGCAAAGAGAAAAGAGGAAGAAGGATAGCATATATAGCCTGGGATGAAAATGAGATAAGCAGCTCGGATGACTCGAAAAATGAAGAAGAAAACCTTTGCCTCATGGCCAACCACCAAGAAGAAAATGATGAGGTAAACTTCCATGACTTAGATAAGGACGAATTACTAGATGCTCTAGAGGAATTGTATGATAAATTCGTAAAAGCATCCAATAGACTTAAGATGTCTAGAAAAACTAGTGCTATCAATATCTCAAAGAATCCTGTCATGCATTCTAGGACTAAACATATTAAAATAAGGCATCATTTTATTAGAGACCATGTCTTAAAGGGTGATTGTGTGCTTGAACATGTTGATACCTCTAAACAATTGGCAGACATATTCACCAAACCATTAGCGAAAGAGCAATTCATCCACATTAGAAGAGAATTGGGAATTCTTGACATGATCAATTATGTTTGAATGATGAAGTATTTTTGATAAAAACATTGTTGTATAGCATGTTTATATGAGTTGTTTACTATCTGTGGTATGATTCATTGAAACTGCAACCTTCCTGTAAGAAAGCTGCATAAATTGTAAATTTTTGGACCATATAATCGATTACATAACACCTCCTAATCGATTAATAAGCCTCTGTTTTAGGTCCAAAACGTTTCATCTTCCCACTAATCGATTACCAGACTATCTCAATCGATTAGGATTTTCTTCACTAATCGATTATGCAACTGCCATAATCGATTACCCTCTAAGCAAAACGATTCAAATTCTCCAGAAATAGTGAGCTAATCGATTACCTCATCCTCGAAACTGATTAGCATCGAAACTCCAACAGTCAAACACAGGTTCCCGAGGACTGCTTGACTTCCCCCCTCTTTTAACTCATCTCCCTCCTTTCTAAACCTAATCCTTCTCTATAAATACCCCTCTCTTCACCCTCTCATCTCACACTACCTCCTTCCTCTTCCTATCTCTCAAAGTTATCAAGAACTCGCTTCCTCTCTTCATCTTTTTCTCTACATTCCTTGTTAATGGCTTCCTCCCGCACAGTTAAGAGAGCTAGGTCCTCCATGGCCCAAGCCAACAACCCCCTAGACTTCTCTAGGTTCTTCTCATCTCCTAGAGACCTTCAACACTTCGTTAATAATTTCTCTAAAAAAGATATCATGACCCCCCACTACACCGTTGCTAAAACATTCGATAACCATAGCCTCACCTTTTCCCAATACCTCCACCACTACAACCTTTTTCCCTTCCTCACCCTTAAGGAAGAGCAGTATTATCCTGAACTCATTCGAGTTTTCTACTGCAATCTCAAACTTGTAAATGGGATGGTTGAATCAAAGGTCAAAACTGTGACCATCAAGCTCACCAACACCCAGTTTGTAGAAATTTCTATGCTGCCGCTTAACAATGCAGATTTTGACGGAGGAGAACCTGAAGATGAATGGGGCTTCAATGCTCTAATTGCTCGTCAATCCTTATGGAAGGCTGATCGACCAAGGAGCAATCACAAGCTGGTGGGACATCTGACCATGAATAACAGACTCCTACACTTTTTTCTGGTCAAGATGTTGGTGCCCCGTGGTGGGAACTATGCTTTGGTGGAAGAGGATGATGTCCTTTTAATGTGGGCTATGTTGAACCATAAAGAGATAAACTGGGTTCAACTGGTCAAGTTCCACATGCGCCATGCAAAAGACCAACAAAAGCTTCCATATGCCATTCTACTCACCAAAATCTTCAAACATTGCGGAGTAGACTTGGCTGGAGAATTGTCAGAAAAAGTGCCTCCAAAAGCCTGCATTGGCACTCATCACCTAACCAAGATGGGTCTTGTTTTTCTAAATGGAGCATGGTACTCACGAATGGAAGGCATTAATGCCAACATTCCCTTTGAAGCTCCTACTGATGAACCAACCCCTCCTCCTCCTGCAACTCAAGCTTCATCATCTACCCCTGCTGACCCATTTGCATCCCTCTACGCTCACCTTGATCGCCGCTTCGACCGTATTGAAAACTCTCTTCAAGAGTTTTCCATAACTGAGCAGCAACATTTTGAGCTGATGCAAATCTCTGAACTTAGATTTTTTAACCCGGATAACTAGATCCATTTTTATGTTATTGATCATTGTGCTTTCTATTTTTCTGCTTCAGTTTTTCATCATTTCCTTAAAATGTACTTTCCCTTCAGTTCTTAATGAATAAAATTTATCTTTCTTAATATGACTATCATTGCTTTATTTGTTTTTGATGATTACAAAGGGGGAGAAGTGATAGCTTGTTCATCTATTTTTGCTGTTTTTGACTGCTAAAAATTATCTGAAATTATCTGTATATACTCTTAAAGATAGGGGGAGATTTAGCTGTTTCAAGAGATAATGTTGTAAGGGATAACTTGTAATCAGATTAGTTAATAGATAAGGCAGACTCTGATAATTTGATTAAGAGATAAGGATTTTATGCAGAATTCAAATGTTGTTGCATAAACAAACTTAGAGATAAAGATTGTTGTTTCAACTAACAACCCTCAAGAGATGAACATTGTTGTCATCATCAAAAAGGGGGAGAATGTATTTTGAATGTGATTACAGGTTCAAGGATTTTGATAATGACAAAGCACTCCTGAAGAACTCCTTGCAAAAACAAAGATATGGAATCAGACACGCAGCTAATTGATTAGGCAGCCTCATCTAATCGATTAGGCAGCTTTTGTTTTGGAATAATTGCAGCAGGACATTAAGCTAATCGATTACAACATTTCAAATAATCGATTACAGAGCTACTAGAATTAAGATAATCGATTACATGAATGGCTTAATCAATTACCAAAACCAAAAATGGCATTAAAAGTATCAGGTATAACAGCTAATCGATTAAGAGAATTCAGACAATCGATTAGAAGGTTACTGGAATTAAGCTAATCGATTACTATGTCTATATAATTGATTACGAAGCTGCGAAGCCAAATTAAATGCATCAGGTATCACTGTTAATCGACTACAATGCAAAATGCAATCGATTACGAAGCTTCTGACTTGAAGATAATCAATTAGGTCATGGAAACTAATCGATTACATAGCGAACAGATATGAAAAATTCGAAGTGTAATAGATTACAGCTTAAGCCATAATCGGTTACGATAGTGGGAAAACATATATTAGTGGGAAACCAGCACATTTCTCCACCACTCCTTCAGACCCCCACTATGTGCAACGGCTAGGAAGACCAAGGCACTCACCAAACCCTCGAATGACTCTATAAATGCAAGAGGAACTCAAGCACAACAACACACAACATCAAGCTATCAATCTTTACTTACTCTTGTGCTTAGTAAGCCCTTACTCTTGTATATTCTGAATTTCATTTGCATATTCTCTCTTCTTGAGAGTTATAGATTTGACGAAAACTTCTTTTGTACATCTACTCTATTGAGAGAGTTACTTGATTGTAAACAATACACCATACACCAAAGATTCACTCTAGATTGAGTGGTTGTTCACTCTAGGTTGAGTGGTTACAAAGGTTGAGGTTCAACCTTTAGGATATTGTGAGATTGAGAGATTGGGTGGGTTGCCCTTATACTTATGAGGATTGGGTTCTTGAGTGTGGGACACTAGGAAGCCGTAATTGCTCAAAGTTGTATCTCTATTCTACAATAGTGGAAATCCTCAAAGTGGGTTGCTTAGAGGCGAGACGTACACCGGATTGGTAGAACTCGTTAAATCGGTTTGCAAGCTCCTCTTCCCTACTCTTTTACTTTTATATACTGTGTTTAATTGGCTTGTGTTGATTGATTGTGGCTTGCATACTTAAACTTGTTTAACTTGGTAAACTTTGAATACTGCACACCAAGTGTTTGTCAAATTGTCTTAGCTATATTTACCTTTGTTTTGCCTTGCACATTTCATTAATCTTGATTTCACTTGCATAATCTTATAAATTTGAACATAAGAATCAAGTTCAAAAGCATTCCAACTAAAAGTTTTAAAAACTCAATTCACCCCCCCTCTTGAGTATTGAGGCCACTTGAATAACATTGTTCAAGTTTAATTCCTCAAGTACTCATCAAATCATCACTTATGTACTAATACATATGATCACCATTCATGCATGCCCGATTATCTTATACATGTCCAAAATCACTAAATCATCAATATCATCATATACAATTTATTCTTTACATTAAAATTCACAAATGATGCCGGCTAAGGCACTTCCACCACCACTATTTACCTTCCCGAAACTTTAATTTAAAATCCAAACTCATCCCATGGTAACCTGCATCATAATGCTAAAAAGGAGACCACATGGGAGAGTGAGTTATACATTCAAAATGATGAATATACATATATTGCGATTAAGTGTACATGCATTCATTCATCATGCGTGCTTTGCTATAAAATCATCAATTCATCATTCAATCATCATTACATTAGTATGATAGGCATACAAGCCTCATGAAACGCAGTTCATAACATAAGCAAGTACAAGCACTTACATAACCACATTGCCACTTATCAACAAGGGCATTCACAAGTTATCATCATCAATTCATTAAATCTTTACTTAATTCCTCCTTGCAAAGGGTTTCTCATCTCGTGGTCATCCCATCTCAAATGCCATGCAACTATGGCTAATGCATATATCGACTGTTTAATAATACATATGCACAGATCCGATTTCATTTCATCAGGTGATCGCAATCACCATATCATTCATTCACATGGGTTTCCCGCCTCGCAATGGGTACTCCTTCTAGCAGCCTCGCAAGGTGCTTTCTCGTGATCACAACCACGTTCAATAATTCATATTGGTTTCCTGCCTCGCAAGGGGTACTCCCGCCTCGTGATCGCAACCACGGGCATCATAGGAACTCGTAAGCCCTTTTTCATTTCAACAACCAGGTGATCGTAACCACCGGCTCGATATCATATCATCATCAAGTTGGTTTCCCGCCTCGCAAGGGGTACTCCCTTAATAGAATCCCGCAGGATCTTTCATCATTGTGATCGCAACCACATATTCAATGTTATGCCATGCCATGAATGCAACATGCAATAATGCATATGCCAATCAGCCTCGTAAGGATATCTCACCCTCTCATATAGGGATATATTTTAATTTGACATTTTTAATCAATAACACACAATCATTTACAAAGCCCCTTAAGGCATATCATTCATGTACTTGACATCTCAATAGCCACAATATCATTCTCACATTAATCCACGCATGGAATTCAAGAAGCACAACAAACATCATAGTATGAGTCCACACATGGGAATCAATCAAGGCATGTTGATAAACACGTTTCAAGTACATAGCATCATATACTAGCCAATACAATTAAATCTATATGTACAAGATTAAACTTGTATCAAACACAATGGCATTGCCATCATTAATAATATAAATCACCATTAAACCAAGGGTATATTCAACAACAATATCGCTTTTCATCCAACATCATTAATCATCATTCAATTTGTGTGGCCTTATCCATTTTTTAATCATTACAGATACTATTTCAATTTCATTGAGTTATTATAACTCATTGCTACTCAATTGTCCCCTCATTAATTTCATTATCATACAAGGTGTGTCATATAACCATAACCTTTAATTTTCATTATCAATTATGTATCACCTCAATGGTGGTGTACATTCATGTTTTTTTAACGTGATTTAGGCAAACACATAACTTACCAAGGCCTTAAGCCATTCCCCAATCACCATTAAGGCACACCACATATATACCCTCAATGAATTCTCTCGTTATTACATAATGTAAGGGGTTTTGGATACTAATAAGCTCATGACAAATTTCAACTTCAAGATATAAGAAAGGCTCATTTTTAGTCTTAAAAGTAGGGGGACATGTCACAATTGTCACCTATTAGTCACAATGGTTTCGAAGAGAGTCTAAGAAGATCCAATGATTGTAAGGTAGGCTTGAGGAGCTAAAAGATGCAAGATAAATGCTTAAGGAGTGAAAATTTCAATTTCACACTGATATAATCGATTAGGCCATGTGCTAATCAATTGCCCTAACCGATTACAGAATTAGGGATAGTCGATTATAGAGCTCCTGGAATTTATGTAATGCATTAGATATTTCACCTAGTCAATTACTAGAACCAATCTAATCGACTATAAGAATTCTATTTGGTTCACAATCAATTACAACACTGAATGTAAACGTTTACCTTTGTTCTGTTTAGCTCATAATCGATTACAACTTTGAGTCTAATCGATTATAGGATTGTAATTGATTAAGCTGATCGATTTCCTTAAAGATAGAAGCCTTGTAATCGATTAGGCTAGGGGGCTAATCGACTACACCCTATCAGATTGCAGAAATTATGCAGATTTTCTTAAGTAAACGAACTTCTCACACACCTAAATCTATGCAAATGATATCTGAATGCTACCAAATTTTGACACAAGTTATAGTACATCATTTATGACGCGTGGCCACCGATCTTACTCACAAATTCCTTAAGATGAGTGACTTATGTGCATGAATGTGTTTTACCCATTTTGAGGCACTTTTGTGCAACTCAAGGGCCTATTCCCAATGGAACTGGCCCGTTCTAGTTTCTACAAGTCATAAACTATGCATAGAAGCTATTGGAACTATCCCATACCATTTAATCCTCATAAAACTCTATTTGGCTCTATTAGTTCCTTAATTATGCATTAATGTCAATACCTAATTTCACATTTTGAGCAATTTCTCTACCAATATAAACATTAATGCCATCAAATGGGCCTTAGCCTCTCATTATCAATATTCATTCATCAAAATCATATGGAATTCTAAATTCACATGGTATATGCATACTTCAACCCCTCATAGGTTATTCATCATCATATACACATATATTATCATCATTAGCCAACAATTTTCCATTAACATCATTTCACTATAAACATGGCAAGGCAAGCATGAGTATCATGACATACAATAATCATCAATTATATAACTCATGTAATTTGAATGTAAACTCCTCTCCTACCTCGAGGGAAGGACCGCAGTCCAAATGCTTCAATCGTTTTGCCACATTGTCTGAATCATAATTTACACATTCCACATATACATACATACACTAAATTAATGAGCCATCACAAGGCATCATCATGATTTCAAGAGATGTAATTATATTTTAAGGCTTAATGTGAAGTCCTATACTTGTTAAACACCAAATTCATATACTTATGTTAGGCATCGGGAATTCCTTTCCCAAAACTAAGATTTCCTAAGTCTAGAAAGGTTAACCATTCCCAATTACAACAACATCACATTCATCCCACATCTAAAATGCCATCCATATTACCTCAATCATTCAAATGCCATCACAATCATTATGACTTTAATATTCACATTCATTCTTACACATTTCATAACAACACCTATTCATGGGTTTCACCATCAATGGTCCTCTACCATTTTCACTATCATTTTTCATCATACAAATCATCATCCAACATTGAATACCTCATATCCATTTCCTAAAACCAATTGTTCTAGTCACAATATATACATTCCTAACTCTCAAGATTAGGATTCTTTAAAATTCAATAATCACCATCCTCATTATTCAAGTCTCTCCCAATAATATCTCAACTTTTAACACACTAACAACTTGGAGCTATTACTCTATTTTCTTGATTTCACAATCCCTCAACATTAACAATCAATATTACCCATTCAAAAACTCATTCTTATGTATATAACCACTTTAACATCAATAACTCACAATTTTCTTAAGGATTTCCCAAAGCCCCAAAATCTCAATTCCTAGGGTTTTCATTAAAATCCATTATCATCAATTCTAACTAATTATATACCTCATTTCAAACATCCATAGGCTAACAACATAGCATTCTAACCATCAACAACAACAACAATCCCTAATGGTTTTCTAACCTAGGGTTTGGTTCCACATGTCATTATCCATCAAAATAACATCCAATCTTCTATCACTATACTTAAATAAGCTCAAAACCATAAACAAAAGCCATAGGTGTTCAAAAATCATACCTCTCCTCCAAGCCTAAAACCAAACTTGAGAATGAGGGAAAGAGAAGAAGAGGAGAGCCAAGCTTTACTCCTATGTCCCATTCATGCTTCATGGATCCATGATATCCATGATATCTCTTAAAGCCTCGATAAATCATAAATATCCATAATAAATCCCAATTTAATTATTCCAATATTTTTGGGACACTTATTAACCTATTTATAATTATTTAATATTTACTCCTTCTATTTAATTATTTTTATATAATTTAGGGTGTTATAATTCGCATATCCATTCTAACTAATTATGACCCAAACACCCCCTTACCTCGATTCCAAGCTTCAACAATTTGTTCTTGGTGTCGGTTGCGTCCTTTGATTACTTGATTTACCATTCCTCTTCCAAACTCGACGCCCACTTCATTGATCACTCGTCCAATGCTCGTTTCAGCACCTACGTTACTGAAACACTGGTCCAATTAGTACATTACCTTCCTAATCCTTCTAAACATATAATCCCAATTTCCACAGCCATTAAAACTTAGAATCAAACTCCTAATCATCACATGTATATACAGTTTCAAAGAAGGAGAAGAGAAAGAGAAGAAGAAACTTAGAAATGGAATCCCCACATGTCTTACCTCACTTCCCAAGGTCTAAAACCATCAAGAATTCATAACCTTTCTATGATCCTAGCCAAATCGTATCAGAGAGATTGAAAAATGGAAGAAGAAGCTCATTGGTTTAGCATTTACATGTCCCTGTTTTAATCTGATCGCGATGCTAACGCTATACGTCAGTTAATTAATTCGCACCTAACGCTACGTGTGGACTTCCCGGCACTGGTGAGGGCGAGGAGTGATCACCGGTGCATGGGCACGAACAAGGAGTGGCTCCTGGCAGGCTTCCAGCAGGAATGTGTCATCCCAAGCACTGTTGAGGGAGGGGAGTGATTGCTGGTGTATAGGCGAGGACAAAGGGTGGCTCCTGGCAGGCTTCTAGTAAGAGGGACACATGAACAAACCAAATACATACCATAATGAGAGGGATCCAAAGACTATATAGGTATGGGACTTATAGTCAAGGATAGCTTAAAGGAATGAATTCGTACTACCTATACCAACACATGCATTAGCCTTTTCAATGGCCCATCACTTAAGAACTGTAAGGTTAAGCGTGCTTAACTTGGAGTAGTTCTGGGATGGGTGACCTCTTGGGAAGTTCTCAGGAAGTGTGTGATTGAGGATAAAGCACACTGGAAAAGTCTCGTGTTGGTTTGTAGGGAGAGTCGTTCATTCCTGAAAAGTAACTAGGGTGTTACAGGTGGTATCAAAGCAGTTCTTTCTAGAACCGAGTATATGGGTGGCAGTAGTGGGTTATGTTAGTTCTATATCGGATTATTCTTGCATTTTATTGTGTTTGTTTGTATATTGTTTAAGTTCTTAACAGGTTAACTTCCTTGGCACTTCGGCGGCATCTTGTTATTTATGTGTAAGGTAATTATTTTTTTACTCCCTGGTTAATTATTAGTTACTGATGGTGATGTGTTTGGATATTGTAGAATTGAATTATGGTTGAGGGATCTAATTCAGGTAAAGGTGATGAATTCTTTGCTAGATCTTCCCAAATATTAAGGAGGGCTGAATCTGGCCTGAGTCTTGATAAATTTTTGAAAAAGAATTCACTTACTTACAAGGGAGGACATGACTATGATAGTGCACATATGTGGCTGCTTGATATTGAATAAGCTTTCAAGTACTTTAAATGTTTTGAAGAATAGAAGGTGTAATTTGCCACTTATCAATTAAAGGATGAAGCCCGTGTATGGTGGTCAAGAGCTAGAGTTCACATGAATGTTGTAGGTGAACCGCTAGTATGGGTGAATTTTTTATGGAGGTTTCTTGCTAAATATTTTCCAGATAATTATAAAATCCACTAGGAGATGGAATTTTTGAAGCTTGAATAAGGCAAAATGTCAGTAGCTTAATACACAATAAAATTTGATAAGTTGTCTGATTTCTATCATCCTTTCTCTCTTGAAGGAACTGAGGGCAGCAAATGAGCTAAGTATGAAGCGGGGTTAAGAATTGAACTTTGAAGTGTAATTGTTCCTCTTGAAATCTGTGACTATCCTACTCTGGTAAATAAGGTTGTACTTGCTGAGGAAGTAAAGTTATAAAAAGCATCCCAGTCAAGGGACAAGAAACCATTGAAGGCTAAGGGATTTAGTTTCAAGAAAATAGGACAGTTTTTCTATGGTAGGAAGTCTTCTGCTACATCTTCTTCTTTTGTGCGTGGATCTACCGGTCATTCTGGTGGTCGTGCATGTTATAACTGTGGTCAGGAGGGTCACCTCTCTAGGCATTGTCCTGCTAACCAAACTGTTTGCTTCCTATGTGGTCAACCGGGACACCTTAGACCTGATTACCCATAGAGGTAGTAGCAGGGTGGACAAGGTAATAGGGCTAATGCATTTATGGTTCATGGTAATTTTTAGCGAGGAGGCCGAGACGGTAGTGGTCGTGGAGGCCAACACCCTAAGCGGTTTGATGCTCAGTCTAGTGGTGTTCAAAATGTTATGGTTGGGTGTGTGTTTACGTTTGATGGTTCAGAGGTTGTAAGAAATGACAATTTGGTGCAGGGTGAGTGCCTCATTCATGGTTATCTTATGAATGTAATTTATGATTCTGGTTCAACACATTCCTTTATTTCTAAAAATTGTGTATGACAGTTTGGTTTACCGATGGTATTAATGGAGAATGCTCTTAGTGTCTCTACTCCTACTGGTTCCACATTCCGGGCAACCACTATGTGTGGAGAATTACCGATGCAAGTTAAAGATCATTCTTTCTTGGTGAACTTGGTATGCATGTCGTTAAAGAACTTAGATATTATTCTGGGTCTTGATTGGTTGTCTGCTAACCATGTCATGGTGGACTGCTATCGGAAGACCATAATTTTCTCTCAGGAACTTGACACTAAGAACACGGTAAGTGATGTCCTTGTGACCTATGTTATTTTGTTTGCTTCAGAAAGGCGATATAAACATAAATCTAGTGATATTCTGGTGGTATGTAATTTCCCTGATGTATTCCCGAAAGATATTTTGGAATTGCCTCCTAATAGGGAGATCGACTTCGCTATTGATTTGATTCTTGGGGTAGAACCTGTGTCCCGCACACCTTATAGGATGTCTTTAGTAGAATTGGCTGAAGTAAAGAAGCAAGTGAATGAGTTGTTAGATAAAGGATTTATTCGATCGAGTGCTTCATCTTGGGGCGCTCTGGTGTTGCTGGTGAAAAAGAAAGATGGCAGTATGCATATGTGTATTGATTACTGACAGTTGAATAAATTGACAATTAAGAATAAGTATCTCTTACCATGAATTGATGATTTGTTGGATCAGTTGCGAGGTGTCGTGGTATTTTCCAAAATTGACCTAAGATCTGGATATTATCAGATTAGGGTGAAGTCGAAGGATATTCCAAAGACGGCGTTCAGGATGTGATATGGACATTTTAAATATATTATAATGCTATTTGGAATGACCAATGCTCCAGCTATCTTTATGGATTACATGAATCGGATCTTTCAACTGTACCTGGATCAATTCGTTGTGGTGTTTATCGATGATATATTAGTGTATTCGAGGTCCATTGAGGAACATGCACAACACCTTCAGGTTGTTTTACAGGTGTTACGTGAGAAGAAGTTGTATGCTAAATTATCAAAATATGATTTTTAGGAAGCAAGTGTATAAGTTTTAGGGCACGTGATCTCTTATGATGGTGTATCTATTGATCCATCTAAGATTGAGGCGGTTATGGCTTGGGAAAGGCCTAAGTCAGTGACTGAAATTAGAAGCTTCTTAGGATTGGCTAGTTACTATCGCCGCTTTATTGAAGGATTTTCGCGTATTGCACTTCCATTGACACGATTGACATAGAGGGAAAATCCATTTATGTGGACGGAAAAATATGAACTAAGTTTCCAAACTTTGAAATAATGCTTGACTACCGCACCTGTGCTTGCATTGCCGGATGCGACGAAAGAGTTAATGGTATATTATGATGCTTTCAAGTATGGTTTGAGATGTGTGTTAATGCAGGATGACCAGGTAATTGCTTATGCTTCTAGGCAATTAAGGCCGCATGAGTAGAATTACCCCATTCATGATTTGGAACTTGCTGTTGTGGTTTTTGCATTGAAGATATGGAGACATTACCTATATGGTTCTCGTTTTGTGGTATTCAGTGACCACAAAAGCTTGAAATATTTATTTGACCAGAAGGAGCTAAACATGAGACAGAGGCGATGGGTAGAGTACCTGAAAGATTATGATTTTGATTTAAGATATCACACTGGCAAGGCAAATGTTATGGCTGATGCTTTGAGCAGAAAAGTTTTACATGCAGCTTTCTTGATGGGAAATGAGCAGGAGTTACTTGATGATTTTCATGACATGAACATTTGGGTTGTTGTGCAAGCCCCAAATCAGATGGTAATTGGGATGTTGTAGATCTCCAACGAGTTTTTGGAATCTTTAGCAGCAGCTCAAGAAGGTCATGTAGAGTTGTTGGAATTAATTAATGCCTAAGCTAGGGGCAAGGATATGGAATTAAGTAGAGGTAATTGATAAGTGATAAATAAGCATTGATTTCATGGCTCATTTGAACTAAAAATTCTTAAGGTTTGAAGCAAATTGATGAATGATAGAAGGAATTGAGCATGAATTCTTCAAGTAGTGATGGATATATTATAAAAGAAAAATTGCCTCAAAACTCTTGAAAAGTTGTAGGAAATTCAAGAAGGAACCAAGGCCAAGCTTGAGCAAAGCAAACTTAAAAGAAAATGAGGTCAGCCAACACCATACGCGCTTGAGCGTGACAAAGGGAGCCTTAAGCGTGGAACCATAAAGAACTTGAGAAGTATTAGGGCCTCCCATGCTTGAGCGTGAAAGGGATGTGGCACAAAGTGAAGCCTACACTTGAGCGTGACAGGATGCGCCTGACCGTGAATTGATGAAGTTTGAGCTTGAGTCTTGTGCTCAAGCGTACGCAACTCAGAGAGCAACAGTAACCTCACACACTTGAGCTTGCACAAGTCAGTAGCAATGATCTCTCCCACGCTTAGGCGTGACAATAGAAGCTTGAGCACAGGTCAAGCGCAAAGGAAACATTAGCATCAGACCCCTCCCAGCTTAAGTGTGAAAGGGGGCACTTAAGAGTGGCATAAAGAAGAAGCTCACCCTCAAGCGTGACCAATGGCGCTTAAGCGTGGAATGATAGAAAAGTTAAGTTTGAAGCTCTACATAATGGAGAAACGACCATTGATGCTTAAGCTTGATAACTAGACGCTTAAGCTTGTACACCTCAAGCTTGAAGTAATGAGAAAGAATGGGTCATTTAATTAATTATTTCCGAATGGTGCGATTACAGCAAATCCACTATGGGTCATTCAAATAATTAATTACCAATGGTGCGATTATAGCGTATCTACTTCTGCACGTTTCTAACCACTGCTGTATGGGCCATCAACAAGTATGGGCCATCAACAAGTGGAGTGTCGCTTAAACGTATTTTGGATAAACTTGAGCGAGGATTTCATTATAAAAACCAAAGCTCTCCAAAGAATCAAATCATCAAGCCCTAAAGCCACTTAAGGCGACAACACATTTTGTCTTAGATTTTCTTTTCTTTGTTACTTTATTGTACCTTGAAGAAAGCTATGAGAAACATGCAAATCATGAGCAACATGCAAATCATGAGTAGCTAAACTCTTCATTGGGATTGGTTGTAATCCATTTAAACCTCATGTAATGTTGTTTTAAGTTTTATGTATGGTAACAAGATTTGATAGTTTTTGTATTTCATTCTGTACTTAATGCTTGAAAGTATTTGATCACTATTTTCTTGTCTTTAGTTTTCTTAAGTATATTAGGAAATAACTTTCGAAAGCAGAACTAAATCAAATACTTGTTGTGAGTAGCTACTAAGGATGGTATCTATCACAATAAACATCTAAATAATCGGGCATTAATGCTGGAATGGTTTCAACTTAACTAAGGGATCAGCAGGTTGGAACCATTCTTATGAATTTTGTAGTCGAGGAATCGATACAAATGAATTTGATTGTGATGTAAAAACTATCATTTCAAGTTACATTCATGCAAGTTTTATACAACTTATGTAAGGTGAGATAAGATGAAACCAATCCCAGTTTCCCCACCATTGATCTTTGTTAAACTTAATATTGTTTGTTCTTTAGAATTATTACTCTCAGTTGATCATTTCCATTATCATCCTTTACGCTAACTTAAAATGAATCTGTTATTGAATCAATTCATATGTTAAGATTTCCATACTAACACCTGCTTAATGTAATGACAACCCTTTATACTACAACTCTAGTGTTTAAACTTGGCACTAATATTCATTGAAACCATATTATACAAACTTGATTCTTTTCTTGAAAACTTCATTTCTTAGTATGATAAAAACCATTATTAAGTTTTGGCGCTACAACCGGGGAGGCAATTCAAATTTGAAAATCTAGTATTGAATTGAGAAGACTTTGTGAATAGTTTTCTGTTTAAATTGTGTTTTTCATTTTTATGGTAACCTTGCTTGAGTAAGTGCTTGATTTATGCTTTTAAGAGGACAGGGATTAAAAGAACAACTTGCATTTGACCCAGAAATAAATAGATTCCTCAAGAAGATCAAGAGAGCAAAGAAAAAGTAGAACTTCCACATAGGTGAAACTTTTTCCTTAATACCAGCTGAGAAAATGGCGGATGACAAAAGCCACAACTAAAATCCACCAAGAAGGACACTTGGAGATTATGCCTTACAATAAGGACCGAGACATTTTTCCAGCATTACTATTCCTAACACCATAAGAGCATTAGAAATGAAACCTGCTTTTCTAAGTTTAATTAATTCCCATCAATTCCATGGAATGTCAAGTGAAGATCCATATACTCACTTGGCCACATTCTATGAATTGGTTTGAACTATGGGATTTGATCAAGATGTAATTAGAGCTGCATACCTAAGATTATTTCCTTTTTCTTTAGCAGGTAAAGCAACAGAATGGTTACAATCTCATCCAAATCAAAGTTTGAATAGCAGGAATGTAGTTAAAGAAAAATTCCTACAAAGATTCTTTCTACCATCTAGATTCATCAAAGCCAAATCAGACATCAAAACATTTAAATAGGGCTAATATGAACCCTTTTGTGAAGCATGG
The DNA here is from genome assembly GCA_037962975.1 of Clitoria ternatea. Lineage (NCBI taxonomy): Eukaryota > Viridiplantae > Streptophyta > Magnoliopsida > Fabales > Fabaceae > Clitoria > Clitoria ternatea. The sequence goes on from CM075672.1 coordinate 180,349,639, forward strand.
GAACGTTTTAAATCTCCCATCAGAAAATGCCCAAACCATGGTTTGGAAGATATTGCCCAACTTAATATCTTTTACAGTGGACTGAGGGCTAACACCAAAATGATATTAGACATAGCAGCAGGAGGCACAATGATGACAGTAGATACGGAGCAAGCCACCAGAATTATTGAAGCACTATCCTCCACGGATTACCAAGCTCAACATGATAGATCCCAAGTCCAAAAGAAAGAAGTACTAGAGCTAAATACTACAGATGCCATTCTAGCTCAAAACAAGATACTGACTCAAAAGATTGAAGCTCTCACAAAACAAATGGTAAAATTACCTCAGCAGCTACATGTAGTACAAATTTCTTCTTTTGCAGAAAATCAAGTCACAATCAAAATATAATTTTTGTGGAGGAAATCATCAAAATGGACACTACCAAGGAGAACAGCCAGACAAATCCATCCTGTACATGAACTGACATGGCCATCACCCTGGAAGAAGCCATGGACCCTACATAGTCTTTAGAGGTTTCCTTGGATGCTTTCAAGGGCCCTATGACTAGGTCAAGGGCCAAGAGAGCCAAGGAATGTCTCCAAAAGCATTTAGCTTCTTCCATACATTCCTTGAGTGGGCCCAAGCCCAAGGAGGAGCTATTGAAGACCCTTACCCTTTTCTCTTGCACTATAGAAGAGTAATGGGCTTGGTGTGGATGTTTGTCCCTCTTTTGGGCCTCTTCATTGGGCCTCATATATCTTGTACATATTTTTCACTCCTTTATATTATAGGTATATTAGGACTATATTTTAGGAATTAGTTTAGGCTTTGCATAGCCATTAAGTTTGGGCCACTTTTGGGCCTTGTACCTTGTTCCATTTTGTATTTGGGCTTGTATTAGGCCAATTTGAGTAGGATTTAGGATTGGGCCTTAGGAATTAATCCAAGGCCCATGATTAGCTAGTCTTGGCTGAAATAATGAGAGGGCTATATAAGCTCATCTCCTTTGTATTTCCATCACAACTCGAATGATTAGAGATTTTAGAGTGAGAAACTCTCATTTCTCTCTAGAAAAGTAGAAGCTTTAGGCTTCTTTCCTAGTGTCTTATCCTTTGGACCTTCTCCCAAAGGTGGTGACATTCAACACCTTATCTCTCTAACTTTTATAGAGTGGTAGAATCTTAAGCCATTCCTTTCCTCTCCATCTCCTCCATTTCTAGACCAAATCCTCCTTTAGCTTCCTCTATACTCTAGCTTCCCTTGCAAGACTTCATTAGCTTCCTTCATAAGACATCAAAACCATGAGCTACATCTCCAAACCTTGAAGGATTGTTGGATCTAAGAAGTTCAAGAAGAGAAGATCCATTAACAACAAGCTAGGGATTGAAGAAATTCCTACAACATGAACAACCATGGGAAGCAAGGTAATTTCAATAACAATGTTTATTCTAACAATTTTTCACAGGGTTGGAGGAATAATCAAAATAATGGATGGAAAGAGGAAAGGAGCACATCCAACAAGCAATAACCATTTCAACAGGGCCTTCCTCCATTGCATGAGAAAACATCAAAATTAGAGAACACCTTGGATAAGTTCATGCAAGCTTCCATTACCAATCAAAAAATACAGAAGCTTTAATAAGGAACTGGAGACACAAGTGGGACAATTGGCTCGTCAAATTGTAGAACAAATGTAACATCCCGATTTAAAAATTAATTACCGAGTGAAATTAAGCCATTAAAATAATAATTGCAAAGTGGAAAATTACTTGTTAATTATAATTAACTTAATTAATTTAACTTAAGAAAATAATGGCTGATTAATTGTGATTAATTGTTAATAGCTGCCTGCTTATGATTGGTGTGTTACATGAGTGGACTGCCAATTCACGCTTTCCCACCCACTCTTCTTTCTTCGTGCATGTATATATGTGTTACTGAGCCCACTGCTGATCACTCTTTCGAATTCCCCAAGACTTCTTCTTCGTTCTCCTTCTCTTCTCTTCTTCCTCTCCGTTCTTCTTCTTCTCCTCCTCTGTCCTTTGTTCGTAAGCTCGTGACGGTAGTTGCAGAGGATTCAGAATTCTCTTCTGTAGGAGGACGATCGTCGAAGCAGAAGAGGAATAACTTCCTGCTCTCGAGCCGATTGAAGGGTGCAGCCATGTTCGAGGAAGATTAATCGAGTGGGGGTACTGGATGAAACAACGAGGCTGAGGACCAACGTCAAACAGGGGAACCTCTTGGAGTCTCTTAGTTGGTAGGGGGTATCTTATATCTTAAATGCATGGGTTATGGATGAGTTCCAGGTGTTAATGACTTGTTGATTCTGTGTTTGATGCTGTGTTGTGGTTGCATGAAGAATGTGTGATACCCGGATACATGATGATTAGGTGTTGAGTGATGCATGTCTAGTTCCGTCCGTGAAATGCATGTTAATGGTCTTGAGAATGTCGAATGATTGTATGAAAAGAATGTGTTAGAGTGTTGTTGATGATTACCATGTGATTTATATGGCATGCAAGTGGCCATGAGTATTAAATCCTAACTGCATGTGAGAAATGTTGTCTCTGTGAGTCTGATGATGTTTTATACCGATTGCATGTGATGCATGTACTGTTAAATGAAAGATTGTATATATATGAACTTTGTGTTTGTGTGATCAATCCGTGTGTGGCGCATGGGATGCGTTAATGCTGGGAGCATGTAGTGTGGGACACTACCATCGGTTATTAAAAGCGTGAGACGCTGTGAAATCCTTTTGAGTGGGACTCAAGGTAAGCCTTTGAGTGGGACTCAGGCTGCCCGTGAACACCGCCATTGGCGCTGAGAGCGTTGGTGTCACATGTATGGGGAAACAGTTTGGTACTTGTAAAATGGCCAAGTCAGCTGGGAGCTGAATAAAAGGCTGGGAGCCTACATTGCAACGAATAAAAATCGATTACACACGAATGCGGATCTGAGTGATTGAATTCCGTGTACTTGTACAGTTGATGTTGATTGTGACCTGATTGCATGCACATGTGTAAGGTTATTGGGCATGATATGTGTATATAGCCAAGTGATAACTGAATAGATTCTAATCGAAAAATATTTTATGTGTGTTCTTATTAATTGGTATTGTGTATGTTTTGATGGCTGCTGTGTACATTTATATTGTTGCTTAACTAAGGAATAATCCGAGTCAGTATCTATCATTTAATATCTAAGATACTCACCCCCCTACTGTGGCTATATTTTACAGTGAATGTCTCTCGGAATGATGAATGAAGGAGGAGCTGCACGTTAAGTGAAGTGCTTGTGCACTATAGGAATATCTGTGTATATGTATATACTGTGTATAAGGTTTTGTTAAGCCTTGGCCGGCTCGTATTTTGGTCTTAGTCTCTTTATATCAGAATTTGGGCTCTCTTGGGTGAGAGTATGACAATGTGCCTGTAAATATTCATATACATTCCTATACATATCGTACTGTACGTTTATTCTATGCTGTGTGTGAAGGTCCGAAAGGTCTGAGTGGTATATATTCATGCTTTTTCGAGTGAGAACTTTCCGAGTGAGTGTTTTTCGATAGAAGAGTGATCTATAAGGTTCTGAGTGAAACCCATTGTAGTAAACTTATGGGAAGTTAGAAGATTCTTAGGTGAGACTTGACTTAGTAAGATAACTTGAGTGAGAAAGACTAGATATACCGAGTGAAAGACGAGTGAAATACCCTGAGTAGTAAAAGACCGTGAAAGATATTCTGAGTAGAAGTACTCTTAGATTCCGAGTGGAATGACCGTGGGAATCATTTCCCGAGTGGTCGACATTTGTATTCTGAAAGAATGATGTTGTGGAGAGTGATGTAAACTTCCGAAAGAAGCTTGTACGTGTAAGGTTAATCCGAATGAATCGTGAGTAAAGGCTTTTTCGAGCGGACTTAGACTCTGAAACCCGAGTGAGGGAATACCGAGTGGAGATACTCGCCTCAGCGATTAACTGTTCGCTCCAGCGAGTGTGAGCGAAAGGAAGGTCTCTGATGGGTTCCGCTTAAGTTATGCGTACTTCACCCAAGCGTGTTGGGTTGTCTCGCTCGAGCGATATTGAATCTCGCCTGAGCGAGTAGGCACTGTTGGGTTCGCTCATGTCCTGCATCTTTCGCTGTTGCCTTGTGGATGGTTCGCATTCCTTTCCCCTTCTTTCTTGTCCTGATTCTACTCTCCTTAACCCTTAACTGCTTATTTTGCCCTTGTATCCCCTTTGATTTTTGGAAAAATTTTCCTGGTCTCAGTTTATTCTCAAATTATACTCAGGATGTTTCATTTTGGTATCAGAGCATTCTTAAGAAAATTAAGGATGTTATATTTTGGTATCAGAGCAAACCTAAAAGGTCCAAGGCCAAGGTATGCTTACTTTGAGTAAGTGGTTGTGTACATTGTGACCGAGTGTCGTAATTAATGGTTGTGTCTGATGGACTTGATCCATGTTTAGGCACGATTTGCGTGCTTATGTGCTTGTGAAGTGTTGTTTTGAGGGTAGAAGATTGTTCCTTTCCTGGTCCGATTAATTATATGATATATGTATATGAAAATTATATAATATGTTATAGTTATTGAATGTTGGGATGAGATCCGATCGGTAGTGAGTAACTTTGTAAAGTTATCCTTGAAGGGGTGTTAATTTCAGGATAAGTAATGACGAATCGTCAAAGCATGGAAGCCATAGCTACGGCATTCCAACGTTTTGCTGACGTGTTTGAGAGGCAGGGCCAGCCTCGAGCTGAAGATGGCCAAGTATTGGATCGCTTCCTGAAGAGGAAGCCGAGTGAGTTTCAAGGAGGATTTAATCCCGAGGTAGCATACAAATGGATTCAAGATTTGGAAAGAGTTTTTGGGGGCCTTCATTGTACTGAGGCCCAGAAAGTTGAGTGCGCAGTATACACGCTGCGAGACAAAGCAGAAAATTGGTGGAAAATCACCAAGAACCGGCTGACTGACGCGGGCATCCAACTAGTCTGGGAGAATTTTAGAGCGTCCTTTCTAGAAAAGTATTTCCCCGACACGGTGAGGAGTCGGAAGGAACTGGAATTTATGGAGCTGAAGCAAGGTTCCATGTCTGTGGAAGAATATGCTGCAAAGTATGAGGAACTATGTTTGTTTTATCCGCCTTTCCAACAACCTGGAACTGAGAGTTCCAAATGCATCAAGTTCGAGAGCGGACTAAGGTCGGATATTAAGAGAGCATTCAGGCACCAGGAAATTAGGAGCTTTCCTGTATTGGTGAATAAGTGCAGAATTTTTGAAGAGGATGATAACGCCCACCCGGGCCAGAGTAGCAAAGCAGACCATTCCTTGAAGCCCCAGCAATCTCGCTTCAAGAGACCGATTAACGCTGGTAGATGCAAATCTTTCTCCAGATTTGGGGGTCGGAGTCAGCAAGGAGGACGCCAAGTTCAGAGTATGGGGGATGTCAAGTGTTTTAGGTGTGGAGGAAATCATTACGCTCAGGATTGCAGCAACCATGGTGGAATGGTATGCTACCATTATAAGGAGAGGGGGCACATTCGCCCTGATTGCCCTCAACTGCAGCAAACAAGTACAAGTATGAATCAAGGAGGATTCCAAGGGAGAAGCCGTGGAAATGGTGGCCAAGGATCAGGGGGCAGAGGTAATGGAGCCAGAGGAAATATGATGTTTGCTCCAAACAACCGAAGGAGAAATACCGACCAACCGGCTGCTGGGAGAGTCTACGCCATCAGCGCTGAGGAAGCTACACAAGGGAATGACTTGGTGCAAAGTAAGTGCTTACTCGGTAGATATACACTTAATGTAGTTTTTGATTCTGGAGCTACCCATTCTTTTATAGCCGATGAGTGTGTAAGACGTTTAAAGTTACCGACTGTGTATATGGATCGGACTTTGGAAGTAGCCAATCTGACTGGTACTAAGGTGTTGACATCAACGATGTGTATGACTATCAAAACCGAAGAGTGATTTTTCCGAGGCAGAACAATGAGGACTACACGGTACAAGGTATAGCTCAGGTATTTATGATGCTTTGTTTAACTGAGGGAGAGAGTAGAGCCCGAGTGAACGATATTTCGACTGTTTGTGAATTCCCCGAGGTGTTTCCGAAGGATGTGTCGGGTGTCCCTCCGAATAGAGAAGTTGAATTCTCTATAGACTTGATCCCTGGAGCCGAGCCAGTCTTTAGTGTACCTTATAGAATGTCCCCAACAGAATTGGCTGAATTAAAAAAGCAAGTGGATGAGTTACTCAGAAAGCAGTTCATTCGACCGAGTGTATCGCCATGGGGTGCACCTATGTTACTTGTTAAAAAGAAGGATGGCAGCATGAGATTATGCATAGATTACCGACAGCTAAACAAGCTCACGATTAAGAACCAATACCCATTGCCCAGAATCGACGATTTGATTGACCAACTGCGTGGTGCTTCAATTTTCTCGAAGATCGATTTACGATCGGGATACCACCAAATCCGGGTGAAGGACTCGGATATTCCAAAGACTGCCTTTAGGACTCAGTATGGCCACTACGAGTATGTAGTGATGTCGTTTGGTGTGACAAACGCCCCTGTTGTATTCATGAATTACATGAACAGTATATTCCACCCATATTTAGACCGATTCGTAGTCGTTTTCATTGACGATATCTTTGTCTATTCTAAGTCCCCCGAAGAGCATGAGGAACATCTCCGAGCGGTACTTCAAGTATTGAAGGAGAAGCAGTTGTTTGCAAAACTTTCAAAGTGCGATTTCTGGATGGATAAGATCCACTTTCTCGGACATGTAATTTCCATGGAAGGTGTCTCGGTAGATCCTTCAAAGGTGGCAGCTATAATGGCATGGGAGAGACCCAAGTCGGTCTCGGAGATAAGAAGCTTTATGGGCCTAGCTGGCTATTATAGGAGGTTTATTGAAGGTTTTTCTAAGCTTGCTTTGCCACTAACTAAATTGACTCGGAAAAATGTCCCTTTCGTGTAGAGTTCCGAGTGCGAGAGTAGTTTCCGAGAGTTAAAAGACAAGTTGACAACCGCTCCAGTGTTGGCATTGCCAAACTTGTAAGAGAGCTTTGTGGTTTATTGTGATGCGTCGGGACTCGGTCTGGGTGCGTGCTAATGCAGAAAGACTGAGTGATAGCTTATGCCTCTCGGCAATTGAGGCCTCACGAACAGCATTATCCGACCCACGACTTGGAATTAGCAGCTGTGGTCTTCGCATTAAAGATATGGAGGCATTACTTGTACAGATCCAAATTCGAAGTGTACAACGACCACAAGAGCCTCAAATATTTATTCAACCAGAAAGAGTTGAACATGAGGCAGAGGAGATGGATGGAGTTTTTAAAGGATTATGACTTCGAGCTAAAGTATCATCCGGGTAAGGCGAACGTTGTTGCCGACGCGTTGAGTCGAAAATCCCTCCATGTGGCAGTGATGATGGTGAAGGAGGTGGAGTTGTTGGAATAATTTTGAGACATGAATTTGCATGTTGACGTCCCTTCGTCTCGGAAGATAACGCTCGGTACATTGAAGATTGCCAATGAGTTCCTAAAATTGGTGTTTGAGCAGCAGAAGTCAGATCCCTACTTGGCTGAGATGAAGGCGACTCAGGCCAAGGGTAAGGACTTGTCTCTGACTAAGGGACCGGGTAGAATTTTCTGAGTGAAGAATAGGATATATGTGCCGGGTGAAGGTGAATTAAGGAGGATGGTGCTTGATGAAGCCCACAAGAGCCTGCTAAGTATTCACCCAGGCACCACAAAGATGTACCATGACCTAAGACTACAATTCTGATGGCCCGGATTAAAGAGGAATGTAGCGGAATATGTGGCTCGGTGTATTACCTGTCAGAAATCGAAAGTCGAGCACCAGAAGCCGTATGGTGCATTGCAACCCCTGGAGATCCCCGTATAGATATGGGACTCAATTGCCATGGACTTTGTCATGGGATTACCTAAAACCCGAGTGGGATTACTCGCGAAAACTGTTCTCACACTCGGAACTCCACACGAAAGGGACATTTTTCCGAGTCAACTTGGTCAGGGGCAAAGCAAGCTTAGAAAAACCCTCAATAAACCTTCTATAATAGCCAGCTAGACCCATGAAGCTTCTTATCTCCGAGACCGACTTGGGTCTCTCCCATGCCATTACAGTTGCTACTTTTGAAAGATCTACCGAGACGCCTTCCTTGGAAATTACATGCCCGAGAAAGTGGATCCTATCCATCCAGAAATCACACTTCGAAAGTTTTACAAATAGTTGTTTCTCTTTCAATATTTAGAGTACCGAACGGAGATATTCCTTATGCTCCTCAGGGATCTTGGAATAGACCAAGATATCATCAATAAAAACGACCACGAATCGGTCTAAGTATGGGTGGAAGATGTTGTTCATTAATTCATGAATACAGCAGGGGCGTTTGTCACACCAAACTACATTACTACATACTCGTAGTGGCTATACCGGGTCCTGAAGGCAGTCTTGGGGATATCCGAGTCCTTCACCCAGATCTGGTGGTATCCCGATCGTAAATCGATTTTCGAGAAGACTGAAGCACCACGCAGTTGGTCAGTTAGGTCATCAATCCTGGGCAATGGGCACCGGTTCTTAATCGTAAGCTTGTTTAGCTGTCGGTAGTCAATACATAACCTCATGCTGCTGTCCTTCTTCTTAACAAGTAACACCGGTGCGCCCCATGGTGATACACTCGGTCGAATGAACTGTTTGCTGAGTAACTCATCCACCTGCTTTTTCAACTCAGCCAATTCTATTGGGGACATCCTATAGGGTGCACTGGAGACCGGCTTGGCTCCAGGAATTAAGTCTATAGAGAACTCAACTTCTTTATTTGGAGGGACACCCGACACCTCCTCCGGAAACACCTCGAGGAATTCACAAACAGTCGGAATATCGTTCACTCGGGCTCTACCCTCTCCCTCAGTTAAACAAAGCATCATAAATAACTGAGCTATACCTTATACCGTGTAGTCATCACTGATCTGCCTCGGAAAAATTACTCTTCGGTTTCGACAGTCCACCAATACCTTATTGGCTGAAAGCCAATCCATGCCAAGTACAATGTCGAGATCTTTCAGAGGCACACATACTAGATCGAAGGTAAAACTCCGATCGCCCAACGTAAAGGTTACATCTTTACACATCATTGATGTCAACACTTTAACGCCGGTCGGATTGGCTACCTCCAAAGTCCGATCCATATACACAGTCGGCAACCTCAAACGTCTCACACAATCGTCAGCTATAAAGGAGTGGGTGGCTCCAGAATCAAAAACTACATTAAGTGTATATCTACCGAGTGAGCACTTACTTTGCACCAAGTCATTCACTTGTGCAGCTTCCTCGGCATTGATGGCGTAAACTCTCCTAGCAGCCGGTTGGTCGGTATTTCTTCTTCGGTTGTTTGGGGCAAACATCATGTTACCCCGAGCTCCATTGCCTCTACCCCCATTCATGTTTCCTCCACACTTAAAACACTTAAAACACTTGCCGTCTCCCATACGCTGAGCCGAACGTCCTTCCTACTGACCCTGACCCCTAAACCTGGAGAAGGGTCTGCTTCTACCAGTGTTGCTTGGTTTCTTGAAGCGAGATTGCTTGGGCTTCAAGGAGGGGTCTGTCTTGCTGCTCTGGCTCGAGTGGGCCTTGTCATCTTCTTCAAAAATTCTGCATTTATTCACCAGTACAGGAAAGCTTCTAATTTCTTGGTGCCTGAATGCTCTCTTAATGTCCGACCTCAGTCCGCTCTCGATTTTAATGCATTTGGAACTCTCGGTTTCAGGTTGTTGGAAAGGCGGATAAAATAAGCACAACTCTTCAAACCTGGCAGCGTATTCCTCTACAGACATGGAACCCTGCTTCAGTTCCATAAATTCTAGTTCTTTCCGACTCCATACTGTGTCAGGGAAATATTTCTCCAGGAAGCACGCCTTAAAATTTTCCCAAATCAGCTGGGTGCCAGCGTCAGTCAATCGGTTTTTGGTGATCTTCCACCAATTTTCTGCTTTGTCCCGCAGCATGTACACAGCGCACTCGACTTTCTGGGCCTCAGTACAGTGAAGACCCCCAAAAACTCTCTCTAAATCTTGAATCCACTTGTAAGCTGCGTCGGGATTAAATCCCCCGTGAAACTCACTCGGCTTCCTCTTCAGGAAGCGATCCAATACTTGGCTATCTTCAGTTCGAGGCTGGCTCTGCCTCTCGAATATGTCAGCAAAACGCTGGACTGCCGTGGCCATGGCTTCCATGCTATGACGATTAGCCATGACTTATCCTGAAATCAACACCCCTTTCAAGGATAAGTTTACAGAATTACTCACTACCGTTCGGACTTCAACCCAACATTCAACAATTATAACACATTATTATACAATTCTTAAGTATCATATAATTAATCGGACCAAGATAGGAACAATCTTCTACCCCCAAAACAACATCTCATAAGCACATGGCCACACAAATTATACTTAATTAGGCATCAAAGTCCTCAGATATTACAAGCAATTTATGACGACCGGTCATAATGTACATCACCGCTCACTGGAGTAAGCATACCTTGGCCTTGGACCTTTTAAGTCCGCTCTGATACCAAAATGAAACAACCCGATTTAGATAACAGCAGCCCAAGACAGGGAAAAATTTTTCCCAAAGATCATAGGGTGTTCATGGGCAAAATAAGCAATTGAAGGTTAAGAAGAGTAGAAATCTGACTCAGAAAGAGAAGGCCGGGTCAGAATATTACACATTAGCAGTCGTGGCTCCAGCTACGAGAATCAGCGGATGAAACCACATAAGCAGCTACACTCACTAGTGCGAGGATTTATTCATTGAAGTGACGCATACACTCAGATAGTCTCCCACTCAGAATGGAGTCTAGATTCACTCGGGAAAGTCTTTGCGCTCACGCATCCCTCGGAAGTTCATTCAACACATCCTATTCTAGCCTTAGAGTTCATGGTGTAAACTATGCTCGCTGAAGCGGGATCTTATTTGCCCAAGCAAACAGAGCACTCGGATAATTTGATCACTCGGGATCTAAGCCCAAGTCCACTCCGTAATCTCATCACTCAGAGTCGAAACCTAATTTCTCTCAGAAGGCTCCCACACATACATGCTTTCTTCGGAGGTTTACACAATACTCTCTATTTTCATTCTAGAAACGCACAGATGTTAACCATTCGGGAAATGATTCCCTCATCCATCACTCGAGAGATATAGTCTACTTCGCACTAAGGCTCCCTCACCCGAAAATGCTCTAACTCCTCGCCACTCGGGATACATACTAACTCCTCTACATATGGAAGACTTGTTAAACTAAAATCTACTCCGTATCATCCAGATCTTACCCCCTCTAATAAGTTCACTACTACAGGCTTTACTCAGAGTCGTATCGTCAATTCAACCATCAGGGGAAACATTCACTTGGTTGACTTCCACTCGGAAACATCTAAATACCCTTCAATTGGAAGATTGTATCTAAGAAATCTCTCGCTCCATAACATATTGACCAACTTACCACGAAAGCGATTTTAATGGGCATATTCCACTCGGAGTTGGCTCAACCTCTCTTCATTCGGAAGAAAGTCACTCATCACGCCTTACACAGGATTAACTTAGCTCTTATTTACTCAGAATCATGTGGGCTCTATATGCTTAGTAAAATGCAACGTATACCACCTGGACATTCACACACGTCACAAGATGAACACACAGTATTATATATATATATATATATATATTTACATGCACATGATCATACTCTCAACCCGAGAGAGTTCAGTTCTGATACAGTTAGACAAAGGACCAAAATAAGAGCCGGCCAAGGCTATGACAAAACCTTATATACAGCATATACATATATATACATTTCCACAGTACACAATCACTCCACACGGTATGTAGCTCCTCCATCATTCACCGTCTCGTGTGATGTCCACTGAAATATAGCCACAGTAGGGTTGAGTATCTTAAATATTAAATGATAGATACTGACTCGGATTATTCCTCAATCATGCAATAACATATATATATATATATAGCAACAATCAATAACATACACAAGGCATCTTTCAATCGGAATCTACCTAGTTATCACTCGGCTATATGCACATATTATTCTCAATAACACTAACACATATACATACAATCGCGTCATAGTCAGCATCAACCGTACATGTACACAGGTTCATTCAATCGGATCTAACTCGCGTATTATTGGTTTTTATTGTTGCAATATAGGCTCTCAGCCTTTTATTCAGCTCCCAGCTGACTCGGCCGTTTTACTGGTACCAAACTGTTTACCCTCACTTGTAACACAAACACTCTCAGTGTCAACGGCAGTGTTACGGGAAGCCCTGAGTCCCACTCAGTCAGCTTGCCTTAAGTGCCACTCAAGGTCTTTAACAGCATCTCATGCATATGCTTACCGATTCAAGTGGTAGTGTCACACACTACATGCTCTCAGCATTCTTACCAATGCATCTCATGCAAGTATTGTCATTAGATTACGAACAGAATCGATAAATCACTTCCACACTATTAACTCATGCACCTCATGAACCACATATATTTAACCACACATGGAATAATCATACAAACACATATTTCACACACACGACTTTTTACTCAACAATACATGCGTCACATGTAATCGATATTAAACATTATCAGAACTCAATAAGTTAACCTTTCCTCACATGCAGTCAGCATTTAGATTCATAGTAACCTGCATGTCACATAAATCACACGGTAATCATCAACAATACTTTGACACATTCTCTTCATGCAATCATTCAACATTCTCAAGATTATTAACATGTATTTCATGGACGGAATTTGACATGCATTACCCAACTCCTAGTCATCATGCATCTGGGCATCACATATCCCTTACGCAATCAAAACACACCTATCAACGCATTTTAAATTACCAGAATCAATCAAGTCATCAACACCCTGAACTCGTCCATAACCCATGCATTTAAGATATAAGATAACCCCCTACCAACTAAAGAGACTCCAAGAAGTTCCTCTGTTTCAGCGTTGGTCCGCTGTTCTGCTTGCTTCGTCCACCACTCTCTCTTGTTCAGTCCCCCTCGAACACAGTCGCACCCTTTAATCAGCTTGGGAACAGGAAGCTGTTCTTCTTCCACTTCGACGATTGTCCTTCACCAACAGAGGGGAACTTCGGATCCTCTGCAACACCGCTGTCGCGAGTTTATGAAAACAGGGAACAGAGGAGAAGAAGAACGAAGAAGAAGAGAAGTAGGAGAAGAGGAAGGTTTCGAGGAAATTAGAGTGAATGGACAGCAGTTGAGGGCTTTTGAACATATACCCGAAGAAATGAGGAGAGTGGGGTGGGAGAACGTGAAGTTGGCAGCTTCTCACGTGTCACCCATCATAGTCAATCAGCAATCAACTTCTTAAGTTAAAATTAATCACAATTAATAAGTAATTCATACTTTGTAATTGTTTTTAGTTTAGTGGCTTAATCTCATTCGGTAGTTAATTTTTAAATCGGGATGTTACAATATGAATTATTGTTTACAATGTACTTTGATGAGTTTTAGGATTTATGATGATTATAATATACGATGGATAATATCAAGGATATTGAGTTGATTAGAAAATGAGTTGGAGTTTAGGTGATTGAAAATATGAGTTAATGATGATGATGAATGGAGCTATAAACGTAGAAGGAAAGTGATAAATAAATAAGAGTTATAGTACTTTAGTTAATTAGGTACTTTTAATATTTACTTATCGTTCTATATTTATTATGATATCCCAAACACTCACCCTTGTTGTGGTTTATTTAATTTTTTAGTGACCAGTGATAGGGTGGATGCCAATGCCCCAGAGGTGCGCCAAGCGGAGGGTTGATGCCAAGGAAGAATGAAATGTATTGGTCATGCTATGTATTTAGTATATAAAATAACATGTTATGCCTTATGTGTTTGATGAATTAGTGTAGTTGATGCTCAATGGGATTGTGGTGTGATATCATAGGTGATGAATATATAATTGAAGCGTGATGTATTGATAATGTATAATGATGGTGGATTTAGAATTTGTATATGATGTGATAATGATATGAAGGAAATAATGATGTTGTTGGTAATTGATGCATATTGTGAACCATGGCACGGAGCCATCATTGTATGATTGATTGTGATTATGGACAGGTACTGCTATATACATGATTGTTGTATGTGATGTGATTGATAATTGATTAACGCTTTGATTGATTTTAGAAGTTTTGCATATTGGGATTTTCATGTAAAACCAAGGAACTGAATAGGCAATTTAGAAACTGTGTATTGGCCTAGCACCGATTGGAACCCATTTAGGGTGTTTGGTGCAAGGGTTTTACACTAAATGTGGTTAAACTGCATTTTATGCATAACTTGTGCTTATTTTGGAATTTTGGCAAATGAACGACGCCAACAATTCTGGAGTGGGGAAAATATGTGGCCCGTGAAGTTTCATGGCAATCGAACCTAAAAGGGCTGATTGGGGTAGGTTAGAAGTTGGCCTGTTGGCCTAAAAAGTGTAACAGCGTCAGGTGTTGTTTCTGGTATGCTGGCGCTGGGCGTCAGCCTGGTGCGCAGTGTCAGGGCTGCGCAAGGGTGCTCACGTGTAGCGCCCGACCCCCCTGTTTCAGCTTTTGGTTTCTTTCCAAAATTTAAATGGGTCTTGAGTTTAAAAGTGTTATGTAATTACTATTTTGAGACTTTTTAGTAAAAATGAGTATTTTCTTCAATTAGAACTGAATTAAATTATTAATCATGAAAAAAACATTATGGTGAAATTAATAAAACAGGTAGAAATAAATGTAAAATGATGAAGGACGTCACATTTTTGATTTACTTTTCTCTCTATATTTTTCCTCTCTCTAAATCCTCTACACTCCATTATGCTTTCCAATTCTACTTTCATCTCTTTTCCTACCATGGATTGCAAAATCCACAAGGTTGGAACTTGCTAAAGCTTCAATGGAAGTTTAGCTTTATGCTTGGAGCATTCTCTATGTTGGAGCATGTAGAACACAACAAGGAGTGGATTTCAACTCTGAATTGGAAAATTCAAACCTAATTTCAAGTTCTTTCTAGAGTGGAATTGTAACATCCTTAATTTTTATATAAATGATTAAATATGAGGAATAAATACTAAACAATTATATGTGGGTTAATTAATATCCCAAAATATTGAAAATAATTAAACTAAGATTTTTAGAGATTATTCATAATTTATTAAGGCTTTATGAGCTCAAATTATTCTCAAAATTCTTCTATTGAGGTAGGAGAGGAGTTCTATATTCTAAATGCATAAATTGAGTAGTGGTTGAATGTCATATGTGACAATTTACATGTGTTGCCTTGCATGTGTATGTGTGACCAATTGAGATGTTGAATATGATGATGATGATTATGCTTGGCAATATGTTTTGTGCATGTAGAATGTTTATGGTGTGCTAAATGATGATGTTAAATGGCTTGGCTAGTGTTATGCCTTGATATGATGTGGTTATGTCTATATTCACCATAAATATGGAATGGTAATTCTTGATGATGGATGGAAATGAATATGGATGATTAGCATGCCCTAAGGTGGTTGTAGAGAAGCATATGATGTGGTTGTAGAGAAGCATTTGATGTTTATGCCCTAAGGTGGTTGGCAATAAATGTGAGGTTTTAATGAGGGCTTAATAATGGTGATGCATTTATGATGGGAAGGAGATGAGAGATAGATGTATTTATGAATATGGTTAGGTTTTGATGAAAACACTAATTTTGAGATTTGGGAAAATGGTTAATGTTGATTTAAGAACATGTTTTATGAAGAAATGCATGACATTGATGAACATGTGAGACGCCCCTGGAAATACGGGAAATTTTTTGTGATTCAAAGATCATTATTCGATAATGAGAAAATAAGTGGTGAAGCTCTTAGTGCAACACCTGGATCTATGATAAACCGCTCCCATATATGGAGATATGAGAGGGTAAATAAAAATGTGATTTGATAATAAATTCCCAATTAAAAATAACGGAAGAATTATTTTAAATTAATGGTTGTATGATTGAATTTAAGAGGAGGGAATTCATGAGATCCCATGACCCATATTATGTATGAGAACACCTTTAAGATAATGCATGAAAGGGTTTTATTGTAAAGAAAATGCAATCATTTGAACAAAAATAAATATGGGCAAACAGGGTGCCACTCGCTCAAGCGAGAATCCCATTCGCTTGAGCGAGCCAGATAGGCACGCTTGGGCGAGTCGAAGAGAGACTAAGCGAGGAAAGGTGTTTTGCATCAGGGGCTCCTCTCACTTGAGCGAGCCCCATCTCGATTGAGCGAGAGTCAAGAATCCATCCTGGGCGAGTCAGCGAGACGCTTGAGCAAGAGAAGAAATTTGCATTAGGAGCCAGTCTCGCTTGAGTGAAAATTTATCTTGCTTGAGCGAGATTGTTCCAGATACAATGGAAACTCTCTGGCCGATTTTCGCTTGGGCGAGCCATCTCTAGCCTGGGCGAAAATCTCCCAGTGTCTAATTCCCTTCTTCCTCGCTTGAGTGATCACTGAGCCAGGGCCATTTCGCTTGAGTGAAAATGGTCCAGAGGCCAACCTCTGATTCCAGTCCAATCTCGCTTGGGCGAGAAGGCCATTCGCTTGAGCAAATTTTGGCCAGTAGCCATACCCCTGTTTCATAAACATCTCGCTCGAGCGAGATTCCCACTCGCTTGAGCGAGTTCTGCAGAATTTATGCAGAAACATGGAATTCTCACAACTTAACACCTTAAACTTCATTTTATGCCATCTTAGCCTATCCTAATGCATTAAGACCATATAATTATGCATTTAGGGGTCTAGCCTATCTTTCATACCAATTAAATTCGACTCCAATTCATTCGTTGCATAGGATTTAAGATCATTCCAACATAAACTTTATTAAATACTATAAATTATAAAATGCCTCATTCATTCATAGCATTAAACATCAACAAGCAACGTCATTCATCAAATTACATCATGTGGTCATTAATGAAAATTGGCCACAACACAAAGGTCCAATTTTCCTACGTGACCCTCAAAATAATCAAATATCATCTAGATTACCAAATGAGCATTCATTACATCATATGCTATACAAAAATCTAGATATCGCTGGCCAAGGCACTTCCTATACCACTATTTACCTCCACAACCAAAATATACTTCAAAATGTCAACTCTTCCCATGAGTGCCCTACATCAAAAGTCTAAAAATGGACAACATAGGAGAGTGAGTCACACATTCCAAAGGAATGAATATAAATACCATGTAATTATGTACATATGCATCAAAACATGTATACTTTGCTCATACATATCATACACCATACTCTTTATCATCACAACATCATCATACATACATCACAAGTAACATTACAATTTGAACCAAGTATACTGCATATACATAATCAAATTTCACCATAATTCGAATATCACATACGACAATTATTCAGTATTCACATCTTTTATGTTGTCTTAGTATATTATTACATCCTCATCATATCCATCATCATATCTCTTCACCTTTGGCATACTTCCTTGCTATATGTAAATTCTCTTAAGCTAATGCATATGCACAATGGAATATTTCAACAATTGCAGATCTGACTGTGGGAATATAAACACCAAATGTGGGATTCAAGTATGATCATCTAACCATACCCCTACTGCAGTAGTAAAATGTGTACACTTATTTTTAAATTTACATGCATTCACCAATTCTTTTACTAGTACCAAACCGCATCGCCCATCTTGCAACACCTGGTCATTTTCACCATGACCGCGGTATACAACATATTCAACATATGGTGTTGCGGGTTGGCCAGATATCAAATCATGGCGGCTGTGATCTCAAAGACCACTAGGGTCACCTGTTCATCAAGAGCCACCCCCCACAAGGGTCGGCCACATGTAGCTCCCCGAAGC
This sequence comes from Clitoria ternatea, assembly GCA_037962975.1. Lineage (NCBI taxonomy): Eukaryota > Viridiplantae > Streptophyta > Magnoliopsida > Fabales > Fabaceae > Clitoria > Clitoria ternatea. The sequence goes on from CM075672.1 coordinate 180,367,620, forward strand.
AATACATGGGCGGCTTCGTGACTCACACACCGAGTCACAGGGGAAATAAAACTTGCTCGTGCACCGAGCCACCCTCCCACTGGGTCGGCCGAGGGAACTCCTCTAATGTTCCAACAACGGCGGCTATGCAGTATGCCATGGATGCAAATGCAGATCATATGCATTTCTCACTCTATGCATCCTATTCATGCCACTCATCATACATCATCATCAATACCAACATTACCACAAGGCTTTTATTATTGTTAGCTATTCACATTAATTTAAGTCTTTGTGTGGCATTCTCATTTGTTCTCATTCATGTTTCTCACTTTATCATCAATACAAAGACTTCAATCATTCTTTATCAGTCATCATCCATATTCATATTATATTCATGCTAGATACAAGCATAACAACATTTCATTTATCATTCTACACCATCATATAGCACACCACGAGTATTCTAAATGCATCAAAGCATGTTGCCAAACATATAATCCACACCACACACCACATTACAATTTCTCATAACATTTCAAGCAAGGCTAACATGCACACCAATACATATGGCAATCAAATAACATCCAAATTCATGCATTTAACACATAAGACTCCTCTCCTACCTCAAGAGAAGAATTCTGAGCGATACGACGTGCCCACCTCGTCGTTCGAAATGGATTCTACATTAATGTACATGTAAAATCTCAATCAATCCACCATTTAAGACACCATTTCAATTCTATTTAGTCATAATCATATCTATAATTTCATAACATGTACTAGACATGTCATAGACATCATTTTTATCATCTATTAGGCTTCGGGAATTCCTTTCCATTAAGCCGCATTCATTAAATTCAAGGGTTACAAACAACTATAACTCTAACCCTCCTACAACCTCCTTTATCCATGTTCATATCCATCATTATCATTTATTCCTTCATAAAACACTCTCTTTCACCAATATTATTCATTTTCCCCAAATCTCAAAGTTAGGGTTTTCCTAAAACCCAACAACTCTTATAAATAATCATTAATCTCCTTCACCCACCAACATAAGTTTCATGTACCCTCAACAACCTACAATAAATACTATATCATCAACATCCCAACTTAGGTTTTCACATTAAATGTTTCTCCCAATAACCCATGAATACATTAAATGCTCACCCAACACCAAAAACCCACAACCTAGGGTTCATACTCTTGAAAATAACAAGAAACTTACCTTAAGAATGGAAAAAGGGTGAGTCTTCAAGGAAGAGGGGAGGAGCACGAAAATGAGAGGGAGAAGAGGGAAAAAGCTTCAATCTCCAATGGTCTCCCTAACAAAAATGAAGGAAGGAGAATCACCACCTTGACTAGGGTTTGAGATGAGGAAGAAGAAGATGAGAATGAAGAAGTAATGGAGAAAAGATGAAGGGAAGAAGAAGTGAAATGTTTGCTTAGGGGTCCAAGGAGCCAACATGAAAATGAATGAAGGAGTAAGGCTTTTGTGTTTCATTTTTAAATTCCTTCATTAAAGATTCATCATTTTACAACTAACAGGCTTTCTATTTGGGCTCAATACTTTATCTAAAATTTATTCCAAATATATATTCAGATTCCCAATATTATTCTCAACAGCCCTGACCAATATCATCTCATTCAGAGATACTTGGTCCAACACCCATATCCCAACCGGGCTCATTTTCAGCTTAACCAGTCTCTATAATTCACCAACAGTCCCAAAAAATCTTAATTTAATTATTTCAAATATTTTGGGACATTAAATAATTCACATTCAATTTGTCAGTATTTATTTTCCTTAATTAATCCTCTATTTTAAAATTTGGGATGTTACAACATGGATGTGGATGAATGGAGTTACATGAAGGTTTGGGCTATGGTTGTTTTATGGACCTTGAATCTAATGAATGTGCCTTAATGGGGAAGAATTCCTGAAGCCTAACAAATAATAAAAAGGATGTCTATAGCATGTCTTGTACATGTTAAGAAATTATAGATACGATTATGATTAAATAGAATTGAAATAATGTCTTGAGCAGTTGATTGATTGGAATTTTATATGCATGATAATGTAGGATCCATTCCGAATGATGAGGTGGGTACATCGTATCGCTTGGAATTCTTCTCTTAAGGTAGGAGAGGAGTCTTATGTTCTAAATGCATGAATTTGAATGTTATTTGATTGCCATATGTATTGGTGTGCCTGTTAGCCTTGCTTGAAATGATATGAGAAATTGTAATGTGGTGTATGGTGTAGATAATGTGTTTGGCAACATGCTTTGATGCATTTAGAATATTCATGGTGTGCTATATGGTGGTGTAGAATGATCAATGATATGAAGTTATGCTTGTATCCACCATGAATGTAATGTGATTGTTGATGATGTTGATTGAGAACTATTCCAATGCCACACAAATGTTTAAATTAATAATAATAACCCAACAATAATAAATCCGCTAAAAGCCTTGTAGAAATGTTGGTAATAGTGTTGATGATGATGTATGATGAGTGGCATGTATAAGATGCATAGAGTGAGAAATGCATATGATTTGCATTTACATCCATGGCATACTGCATAGCTGCCGATGTTAGAATTTTAGGGGATTCCCCCGGTTGGCCAAGTGGGAGGGCAGCTCTGTGCACGAGAAATTTGTATTCCCCTATGACTCAGTGTATAAGTCACGAAGCTGCCCATGTTGTGCTACGGGGAGCCTCATGTGGTTGACCCTTGTGGGGGTGGCTCTTGATGAGCAGGTGGCCCCGGTGGTCCTTGGGATCACAGTTGCCATGATATGTCTCATGGTTGGCCCGCAACACCATATGTTGAATATGTTGTATACCGCGGTCATGGTGAAAATGACCAGGTGTTGCAAGATGGGTGATGCGGTTTGGTACCAGTAAAACAATTGGTGAAATGCATACAAATTTAAGAATAAGTGTACACACTTTAGTACTGTAGTAGGGGTATGATTGGATGATCATGCTTGAGTCCCACAATTGGTGTCTATATTCTCACAGTCAGATCTATAATTATTGAACTATTCCATTGTGCATATACATTAGCTTAAGAGCATTTTCATATAGCAAGGAAGTATACCGAAGGTGATGAGATATGATGATGGATGTGATGAGGAAGTAAAGATATACTAAGACAACATAAAAGATATAAGTACCAAATAATAGTTTGTGTGATAGCCAAATTATGGTGGGACTTGATTATGTATATGCTGTGTATTTTGCCTAAACTATAAGGTTACTTATGATGTATATATGATGGTGTTGTGATGATAAAGAGTATAATGAGTGATATGTATGAGCAAAGTATACATGTTTTGATGCATATGTACATAATCACATGGTATTCATATTCATTCTTTTGGAATGTATGACTCACTCTCCTATATTGTCCATTTTTAGATTTGTGATGCAGGGCAATTGTGGGAAGAGTGGACATTTTGAAGTACATTTTAGTTGAGGAGGTAAATAGTGGTATAGGAAATGCCTTGGCCGGAGAAATCTAGGTTTTTGTGTAGCATGTGATGTATATGTATGCTTATCTTGTGATCTAGATTGTATTTGATGATTTTGAGGGTCATGTAGGAAAATTGGACCTTGGATAGCATGGCCAATTTTCATTAATGACCCAAATGATGTAATGCAATGAATGATGATGCTGGTTGATGTTTAATTTCATGAATGAATGAGGCATTTCATAATTTATAGCATTTTGTGAAGTTTAAGTTGGAATGATTTTAAATCCTTTGCATTGAGTGAAAGAGATTTGATTTGAAGGGTATGAACAATTAAGGGATCTTATAAATATAGAATAAAGTGCAACTAATGAATTAGGATAGGCTTAATTGGTAGGAAATGAGATTTGATATGCCAAGTTGAGTACATTTCCCGTTTCTGCACAAATTCTGCAGAACTCGCTCAAGCGAGTGGGAATCTCGCTCGAGCGAAATGCTTATGAAACAAGGGTGTGGCCACTGGCTGGAATTCGCTCAAGCGAATGGCCTTCTCGCTTAAGCGAGATTGGATTGGAATCAGAGGTTGGTCACTGGACCATTTTCGCTCAAGCGAAATGGTCCTGGATTGGTGATCACTCAAGCGAGGAAGAAGGGAATTAGACACTAGACGATTTTCACCCAGGCGAGACATGCCTCGCCCAAGCGAAAATTGGGCAAAGAGTTCTTAATGTCACTGGGACGATCTCGCTCAAGCGAGAAGGGACTCGCCCAAGCGAGATTGGCTCCTGATGCAAAACTCTTCTCTCGCTCAAGCGCCTCGCTGGCTCGCTCAGGGTGCATTCTCGATTCTCGCTCAAGCGATGTTGAACTCGCTCAAGCGAGAGAAGCCCCTGATGCTCAAATTTTCCTTCGCTCAGCCTTTCTCGTTTCGGCCCAAGCGTTCCTACGCTGGCTCGTTCAAGCGAATGTGGGACTCGCTTAAGCGAGTGACACCCTGATGCACATAGTTATTTTGTTTTAAATGATTATATTTCCTTTGCATCAAAACTCTCCTTGCAACATCTTAAAAATAAGTTTGGACCTATTGTGGATCCCTGAACCTTATGAAATCCTCTCTCTTTAATTTTAATCATGCAACAATTACATTAAATTAATCAATTAATTCTTCCGCTGTCTCTAAATGGAAGTTTAATATGAAATTACCCTTACCCTCTCATATCTTCATATATGGGAGTGGCTTTTATAGATCCAGGTGTTGTATTTAAAAGCTTCACCACTTAATTTCTTTTCATTGAATAATGATTCCAAAATCGTGAAACATTTCCCTGTATTTTTAGGACGTCTCAATGATGGTTGATGAGTGGCATGATTAGGATGCATAGTTGTGAGAATACATATGATTAGCATTTACATTGCATCCATGGCATACCGCATAGCTACCGATGTTGGAATGTTAAGGGATTTGAGACACCCTAAAAATCAGGGTAAATTTTTCGCGTTTTAGAAAATACCTGGATCTATAGTAAGCCACCCTCATATATGAAGATATGATAGGGTAAATTTAAAAGGATTAACTTTAAGAAAAGTTCCTTAATTAAATCAGCAGAAGGAAATTTAAATACATGAATGAATGTGATTATATTTTAAGAAACCGACCACTGGGTAAATAATAAACCCAATCATATACTCCAAGTACGCATCAGTATCATGGAATAAGGTCACAATGTAGAGGAGAAGGAGAAATTGAATGAATAACGTGAATAGGACCATTAGAGTCCCTCTCGCTCAAGCGGACTCCGACTCGCTTGAGCGAGACCCCCAAGCCTCGCTTGGGCGGATCCAGCGAACATTAGGTGAAAATCCTCCAGAATCTAATTTAGTATGCACTCGCCTGGGCGAGACTTACTCGCTTAAGCGAAAAGCTCTCGGGGTCAAGCCTATACTCACTTGTACAATCAGGATTACACCACACTCAGATTTTCTCTCGGCAAAGTCTCTCCAAACCCGACTCTCTTCTCACTAGTTTTCACCCGGCACAATTCTACCAGGACCGACTCGAGGCACACGGGTTTACACTCAGCAAAATCTTCCCGAGACCAGCTCAAAGCACACAGATTTCCCCTCAGCAAGTCATGCTGACCGACCCCAGATTCACTTAGCCATTTACTCGGTAAGATCAGACTAGACCGAGTCCTCCCTCACACAACATCCACTCGGTAAATTCACTCCAAGTCTGAGACTTCACCCACTCGGTGTTTCACTCGGGAAACTTCCCAGAAACCGACTCACCCCTGTTTGGTCTTTCACTCAGAATTTTATTCCAAGACCGACCCATTGTCTGCTCGGCTTTCACTCGGTATTTTGTTACCAATCCGACTTCCTCTCTTTCTCACTCAAGTGAAATTATTCCAGGGAATTCCTGGGCAAACTCACACCGAGTAACACCAATCGGTGTTCTCCCACTCGGAGAATACAAAACCGAGACACACCACTCGGAACAAGTACGCTGGACTTGGAAATTCCCCTTCGGGACTCCACTGCCCAGATTATCACACTCAAGAGCCTTCTCACTCGGGTTAAGTACACTTCCTCACTCGGAAAACCATGGCTCGGACTTAAGTCACTCGGAATTCACTCGGAAATTCCACCACCTCTTAGCTTATTTTCAAAAATCCTCACTTAGGCAGGATTCGTTCATCAACTCACCCATTCTCCATCTAATGGTCTCGCCTGGGCGAATGCCATTCCTTAGACTCTTCGCTCGGGCGGACTTCATCCAGTAGCCATCCTCTGATTCTCCTAACACTCTCGCTTGGGCGAACTGTCCATTCGCCTGAGCGAAATCGAACCAGTGACTAATCCCATCGCTTTCGCTCGGGCAAAACTCCATTCGCCTGAGCGAATTCCCTCCAGTGTCTAAACACTGATACTGGGACAATCTGGCCTGAGCGAAATCCACTTTCGCCTGAGCGAAAATTGCCCAGAAGCTAATTCCCTAACAGATGAGACTCTCGCTCGGGCGAGAATCTAATTCGCCTGAGCGAAAACTTCAGACATTATGCAGATTTCGAATTTACCCAACACAACCCTCTAAAATTGAACTACCTCTATTCAATCAGCATGCATTACATCTCAACTGTCATTTAGGTCATTTAAGACTGGTTCTACACCATCATATATTTAAATTCCATTCAATTCATCAAAATCATATATATATATATATAAATTAATTCTTCATCTCTTCAGTTTTATAAAAGAAATACTCAAATATAATTCTTCATCCATTCATCAACACGTAGGGAATTTCCATTAAAATTTAAACCTTCATACATACTTAGGGTCACCAATGAAAATGAGATATACATACAATTTCTCATTTTCCTCCATGACCCTCCAAAATCATCTATCATGTAATCTTTCAAAATACACATTCATTACATCCCCTTCTACACAAAATAGATATGATTACATATGTCGCCGGCCAAGGCGCTCCCTATATACTAATTACTTTCACAGCCATAAGTATACTTCAAAATGCTTACTCTTCCCATGAATGCCCTGCATCACAAGTCTAAAATTGACAACATGGGAGAGTGAGTCCATATTCCAAAGGAATGAATATAAATACCAAGTGATTATGTAAATAAGCATCTACACATGTATGCTTTGCACATCAATAATATTCACCATGCCATATACCAACACAATTTCACACAAAGCACACAAGCATACACATCATCACATTATTAAACCATTGAATTGTCTCACAACCTTTAACTGGCATTCATATCTTTTATGTTGTCTTAAATATACTTTTACCACCTCACACAATCATCATCACATCTCACCACTTTGGCATACCTTCTTCTATATGCAAATGCTCTTAACTAATGCATATGCACAAGGAATATTTCAACAATTGCAGATATGACTGTGGGAATTCAACACCAAATGTGGGATTCAAGCATGGTCATCAAACCATACCCTTACTGCAGTAGTAAAATGTGTACACTTATTCTTTAAATTGTATGCATTCACCAATCGTTTTACTGGTACCAAACCGCGTCGCCCATCTTGCAACACCTGGCCATTTTCACCATGACCGCGGTACACAACATATCAACATATGGTGTTGCGGGCCAACCACGAATTACATCATGGCAGCTATGATCTCAAGGACCACCGGGGACACCTGCTCCTCAAGAGCCACCCCCCACAAGGGTCAACCACATGTGGCTCCCCGAAGCACAACATGGGCAGCTTCGTGACTCATACACCAAGTCACAGGGGAAATATATCTTGCTCGTGCACCAAGCCACCCTCCCACTTGGCCAACCGGGGGAATCCCCTAAAATTCCAACACCGACAGCTATGCAGTATGCCATGGATGCAAATGCAATCATATGCATTCCTCACTCTATGCATCCTATACATGCCACTCATCTTCCAACATCATCAACACCATTATCAATATTACCACAAGGCTTTCATCAACATTAATTATTCATTATACTTTAAATCTTTGGGTGGCATTCTCTTTATTCTCAATCTCAACAAACAACATCATCATTCATGTCACATTCATGGTAAACACAACTTAACATCATATCACTGCTCATTACACACCTTCGCATAACGTATCATGAATATTCTAAATGCACAAAAGCATGTTGCCAAACATATTATCTACATCACACCACAAGTCATCATTTCTTACAACATTCAAGCAAGGCTAACATGCATAACACCATATACCACAATCAACTAACATTCAAATTCATGCATTTAGAATTTAGACTCCTCTCCTACCTCAAGAGAAGAATTCTGATTGATAAGACGGTCCCGCCTCGTCGTTCGGAATAGGTCCTACATTCACATTCATGTAAAACCTTAATCAATCAACCATTCAAATCATTAATTCAATTCTATCTAGTCATAATCATATTTATAATGTCACAACATGTTTTAGACATGTTGTGAATATCATTTTGTTCTTTATTAGGCTTCGGGAATTCCTTCCCATTAAGCCACCATCATTAAATTCAAGGGTTACAAGACAACCCTACCCCCAAGCTTCACAAAACTCCTCAACGTCATATATTTCTCCATAAAACACATTCTTAAACTAACATTATCTATTTTTCCCCTAACTTCAAGGTTAGGGTTTTCTCCAAAACCCATCCACCTTCATTAATACATCATAAACCTTCACTTCCCATCATCATTAATACACCAACAACCATTTTCCGCCCATAAATACTTGCATTTATGATATCCCATTCTAGGGCATGAGCATTAAATGCTCTAATAAACACCCATGCACATGCATCTTCTCCCAAAATCATAATACCCATAATATCAACATAAACCCATCCAAAAATGGTGGGAGAAGCTTATCTCACACCCAAAACGAATTGGGTTTCAAAGTAGAGGTAGGCCACACGAAAATGGAGGAAAAGAGAAAGATGGATTCAGATTTAATGGTCTCCTTCCTAGTTCCTTGAAAACAAAAATGAGAGGGAAAGTTCACCACCCAACTCTAGGGCTTAGAAAGAAGAAGAGGAAACAAAGAAGATGATGAAGAAGAGGAGAATGAAGTGCATATGCCTATTACTTCAGCAAACACACGTGAATAGGAAGGGAAAAATTGGGGTTTCTATTTATTTTTAATCCTATTCATTAAAACTTCATCGTTTTTGTCACTAACAGGCTCTTCGTTTGGGCTCAATACTTCATCCTAAAATTATTCCGAATGTATATTCGGATTCCCAATATTATTCTCTACAGCCCTGACCAATATCATCTCATTCCGAGATACTTGGTCCGACACCCATATTTCAACCGGGCTCATTTTCAGCTTAACCGGTCTCCATAAATTACCAACAGCCCCCAAAAATCTTAGTTTAGTTAATTTTAATTTATTAGGACATTAAACAATTCATATCAACTTATCAATATTTATTTTCCTTAATTAATCTTCTATTTTAAAATTCGGGATGTTACAATCCACCCCTCCAAAAAGAAAATTTCATCCTCGAAATTTAACTTACCGGATTCGAATGCATCGGGATACTGTTCTCTGATATCGTCTTCACGTTCCCATGTGAACGTTTCAGTATTTCCATGTTTCCAAGTGACCTCTACCAAAGGTACCAACTTGTTCCGCAATTTCTTCACGGAATGTCCAACAATGCGAATGGAAACAGGAGGAATAGATAGATCCTCACGCACCTCAATCTTATCCATAGGAATCACGTGTAGAGGATCATAAACATATTTTCTCAACTGCGACACGTGGAACACGTTGTGTAGGTTAGCAAGATGCGGAGGGAGTGCTATCCGATAAGCAACCTCACCAATCCGCTCCAACACCTCGTAAGGTCCAATAAATCTACGGCTTAACTTCCCACTCTTCAATGCCTTTCCAATGCCTTTATCACGCGAGACCTTCAAAAACACATGGTCACCCACTTGAAACTCAAGGGGTTTATGTCTCTTGTCATAATAGCTCTTCTGTCTATCCTGAGCAATCTTCATATTCTCTTGTATCTTCTTAATTTGCTCCGTAGTTTCTTGGATAATCTCCGGCCCTAAGGCCAAATTTTCACCAACTTCAAGCCAACACAAGGGAGTTCTACACTTCCTTCCATACAACGCCTCATAAGGTGCCATGCCAATACTGGAATGGAAGCTATTATTGTATATGAATTCGATCAATCGTAGGAATCTCTCCCAACATCCACCGTGCTCAAGGACACAAGCTCTCAACAAATCCTCCAGGCTTTGTATAGTTCTCTCTGATTGTCCATCAGTTTGAGGGTGATAAGCGAAACTAAGCTTCAACTTAGAACCCAACTCATCATGCAAACGTCCCCAAAACCGAGAAGTAAACCGAGGATCATGGTCGGATATGATGCTGGACGGCACGCCATGCAGCCTAACAATCTCCTTGATGTATATTTGTGCTAATTTCTCCAAGGAACTCTTCATATTAATGGGCAAAAAGTGAGCACATTTTGTCAACCGGTCTATGATCACCCATATAGCATCGTTTCCAGCACGAGTTCTGGGTAGTCCAAAAACAAAATCCATAGCTATGCTATCCCATTTCCAAACCGGGATCTCCAACGGCCTCAAATAACCAGACGGTCTCTGATGCTCGACCTTAGCCTACTGACAAATAAGGCAAGATGCTACAAAATTTGCTACATCACGCTTTATACCGGGCCACCAAAAATTCTTCTTCAAATCTTGATACATCTCGGTGGAACCAGGATGAATACTCAATATGCTTTTGTGGGCTTCCTCAAGTATGCATTTTCTAACATCACCACTCGAGGGAACATAAATTCGGCCCTTCACACGCCAAATACCATCATGACCTTCTACTAAGAACAAATTCTTCCCTTTTTCTTGGGTCTTCTTCATTTCAATTAAATAGTCATCATTTGGTTGTTTCGCCTTCACATATTCAAGAAATTCATTTGCAACTTTCAACATTTCCAACACCATTTTCTTGGAAGTGTAAGTCTCCACGCCCATATTCAAATCTCTAAATTGTTCAATCAACTCCATCTCCTTTGCCATCATCATGGAAACATGCAATGACTTCCAGCTCAATGCATCGGCAACTACATTCGCCTTACCGGGGTGATACTTCAATTCAAACTCATAGTCTTTTAGGAACTCCATCCACCGTCTTTGGCGCATATTTAATTCCTTCTGGTCAAACAAGTACTTAAGGCTCTTATAATCACTAAAGACCATAAACTTAGAGCCATACAAGTAGTGTCGCCACAACTTCAATGCAAACACCACAGCCACCAGTTCAAGATCATGTGTGGGATAATTAACCTCATGCGGTCACAACTGCCTCGACGCATAGGCTATTACACATTCCTTTTGCATTAACACACATCCAAGACCAAGCTTAGACGCATCATAATATACCACAAATTCATCCGTTAAATCGGGCAGTGCTAACACCGGTGCGGTAGTAAGCCTTAACTTCAACTCCTGGAAACTCTCTTCACATTCATTGGTCCACACAAAAGAGTAATTCTTTCGAGTCAACTTCGTTAGTGGTAAAGCCAATCGGGAAAACCCTTCAATGAACCTCCGGTAGTAACCGGCAAGACCAAGAAAACTTCTTATCTCCATCACCGACGTTGGTCTTTCCCAAGCCATCACAGCTTCAACTTTAGATCTATCCATAGCAACTCCATTATTCGAAATAACATGTCCAAGAAATTGGACCTCAGACAGCCAAAATTCACACTTAGAGAGCTTCGCATACAATTCCTTCTTACGAAGGATGGTCAACACAAGACGAAGATGTCTTTCATGCTCTTTATGAATCTTGGAGTACACCAAAATATCATCAATAAACACCATGACAAATTGGTTAAGATATTCATGGAAGATGCGATTCATGTAGCTCATGAAAATCGCAGGGGCATTCGTCACCCCAAATGGCATCACCACGTACTCATAATGTCCATACCGCGTTCAGAAAGCAGTTTTTGGAATATCTTCGGCCTTCACCTGAATTTGGTGATATCGGGAGCGCAAATCAATCTTTGAAAACACAACTGCCCCCTTCAATTGATCCAATAGATCATCAATGCGTGGAAGAGGATATTTATTTTTAATGGTTAGTTTGTTGAGCTGGCGATAATCAACGCATAATCTCATACTCCCATCTTTCTTCTTCACTAACAGCACGGGAGCACCCCAAGGAGACACACTTGGGTGAATAAACTCCCGTTCAAGTAATTCTTCCACTTGCTTTTTCAACTCAACTAACTCCATAGGAGACATCCTATAAGGAGCTCGGGAAACAGGTTCCGCACCCAGAATAAGATCAATGTGGAGGAGGTAATCTGGGAATTTCTTCCAGAAACACATCGGGAAACTCCGAAATAATAGGAATTCCACCAGATTGGGAAACACCATTCCCATCAACCAAGCAGAACATCATAAGAAGCTGGGAAATACCTTGTACATCAAAACTTTCAGCATTCGAAGTCGGAAAGATTACCGTCTTGCTATAACAATCCACTAAGACTTTGTTAGCAGATAACCAATCCATGCCTAGAATAATAACCAAATCCTTTATATGCAAGCATACGAGGGATACAACAAATTTCCTACCCTCAAGGTTCATCTCGACGTCCTCACATCGAGTTACCGATCTTAAGCAAGCACTGGTCGGTGTAGTCACCAATATAAAACCTTTCATCATACACACAGGAACCCGCAAGCGCCTCACACAATCTTCGGAAATAAATGAGTGCGTAGCACCAAAATCATAAATAATATGCACCGGAGTGACAAGGATTTCACACTCACCACGGATAAGATCTTCAGCCTGAGCCGCTTCTTCACCAGCAACTGCAAATACTCTTCCCGCAGCTTGCACTTGACCACCACCATTTCGGTTTCCATTTCTTCCACCACGGTCGATACCTCGACCATTTCTTCCACCGTTGTGATTGCCACCACGGCCACCATTTCGGCCATCATTTTGGCCACCACCATTTTCACATCCACGGCCACCAAAACCTCCACGATTAGCACCATAGTTCATGCGGTTAGGAGCATCAACATTAACACCTCTTGCATTCATTGGACAATTTGGACGAATATGCCCGGGTTAGTTGCATTGGAAACACACAACATCATCTTGAGGATAATCACTTGCCAAATGGTTGGCACCACATCGGAAGCAAGTTATGCCTTGGACATTTCCACGGCCTTGGTTACCGCCACCATAACCGCCTCTAGGAGCACCTCGTCCCCTTCGGAAAGAAAAAGAACCACGTACAAATTGTCAATTATTTTTAAAGTTGCCTTTCTTCTTGAAGCTAGAAGATTGGCCCTTCAGCTTGTAATCATGCCCCGAGTAACTCCTTGGAGCAACATCATTTTCTTCAAAAATTCTATACTTGTCCACAAGAGTAGGAAAACTCCTAATCTCTTGATGACAAATCGCCTTCTTGATTTCTTGGCGCAGTCCATTTTCAAATTTAACACACTTTGAAGCTTCAGTGCCCTCCTATTGATAGGGTGGATAAAATGCACATAATGCTTCAAATTTAGAGGCATACTCCGCCACCGTCATACTTTCTTGCCTAAGCTCCATGAACTCAAGCTCTTTCTTGCTCCTATAGCTGTCCGAAAAATATTTCTTCAAAAATTCCAACCTGAAATTTTCCCAAATCAAGGGAACATCAGCAGCTATCATGCGTCCTCTAGTAAGACGCCACCACGCTTCAGCCTCATCGCGGAGCATAAAGACCGCATACTCCACCTTTTGCGCTTCAGAACATTCGAAGCTTGCATATATCCTTTCCAAGTCATTTATCCACGCATACGCATCTTCGGGTTTAAATCCTCCATGAAACTCCGAAGGATTCCTCTTGAGAAATAAGTCAAGACCTTGGGAACCTTGTCCCACATTCAGCTGGCCTTGCCTTTCCAAGAAGTCAGTGAATCGGTTCAAGGCGTTTGCCATGGCAGCAGCCTCACGATTTTGTCTACCAGCCATATCTTATGCCTATACATCAAAACATGGCTCACACATAAGTACACTAGGCCAAACATTAGCTTTTCGACTTATAATTTCAGGAATTTCAGCAATCAAAAGCCTATCATATATCACATGACATAACCACATCATTCTCAATACATGATCACAACATATTCATAAATAGAGGTAATTAGTGTAAGGACTCTTGGCCAGACTTAACAACTCCATACAGCAATATCAATTCAATGTAATCCATCATAATTTAGTAAAGTAATTCATAGATCAGTCTTGCACAGTCAATAATCACATGTATATCTTTAATCATAGTTGTATCAAGAGTAATACTTGCTCTGATACCAGGTTGAGACACCCTAAAAATCAGGGTAAATTTTTCACGTTTTAGAAAATACCTGGATCTATAGTAAGCCACCCTCATATATGAAGATATGAGAGGGTAAATTTAAAAGGATTAACTTTAAGAAAAGTTCCTCAATTAAATCAGCAGAAGGAAATTTAAATACATGAATGAATGTGATTATATTTTAAGAAACCGACCACTGGGTAAATAATAAACCCAATCATATACTCCAAGTACGCATTAGTATTGTGGAATAAGGTCACAATGTGGAGGAGAAGGAGAAATTGAATGAATAACGCGAATAGGACCATCAGAGTCCCTCTCGCTCAAACGGACTCTAACTCACTTGAACGAGACCCCCAAGCCTCGCTTGGGCGGATCCAGCGAACATTAGGTGAAAATCCTCCAGAATCTAATTTAGTATGCACTCGCCTGGGCAAGACTTACTCGCTTAAGCGAAAAGCTCTCGGGGTCAAGCCTATACTCACTCGTACAATCAGGATTACACCACACTCAGATTTTCTCTCGGCAAAGTCTCTCCAAACCCGACTCTCTTCTCACTAGTTTTCACCCGGCACAATTCTACCAGGACCGACTCGAGGCACACGGGTTTACACTCAGCAAAATCTTCCCGAGACCAGCTCAAAGCACACAGATTTCCCCTCAGCAAGTCATGCTGACCGACCCCAGATTCACTTAGCCCTTCACTCGGTAAGATCAGACTAGACCGAGTCCTCCCTCACACAACATCCACTCGGTAAATTCACTCCAAGTCCGAGACTTCACCCACTCGGTGTTTCACTCGGGAAACTTCCCAGAAACCGACTCACCCCTGTTTGGTCTTTCACTCGGAATTTCATTCCAAGACCGACCCATTGTCTGCTTAGCTTTCACTCGGTATTTTGTTACCAATCCGACTTCCTCTCTTTCTCACTCAAGTGAAATTATTCCAGGGAATTCCTGGGCAAACTCACACCGAGTAACACCAATCGGTGTTCTCCCACTCGGAGAATACAAAACCGAGACACACCACTCGAAACAAGTATGCTGGACTCGGAAATTCCCCTTCAGGACTCCACTGCCCAGATTATCATACTCAAGAGCCTTCTCACTCAGGTTAAGTACACTTCCTCACTCGGAAAACCATGGCTCGGACTTAAGTCACTCGGAATTCACTCGGAAATTCCACCACCTCTTAGCTTATTTTCAAAAATCCTCACTTAGGCAGGATTTGTTCATGAACTCACCCATTCTCCATCTAATGGTCTCACCTGGGTGAATGCCATTCCTTAGACTCTTTGCTCGGGCGGACTTCATCCAGTAGCCATCCTCTAATTCTCCTAACACTCTCACTTGGGCGAACTGTCCATTCGCCTAAGCAAAATCAGACCAGTGACTAATCCCATCGCTCTTGCTCGGGTGAAACTCCATTCGCCTGAGCGAATTCCCTCCAGTGTCTAAACACTGATACTGGGACAATCTGGCCTGAGCGAAATCCACTTTCGCCTGAGTGAAAATTTCCCAGAAGCTAATTATCTAACAGATGAGACTCTCGCTCGGGCGAGAATCTAATTCGCCTGAGCGAAAACTTCAGACATTATGTAGATTTTGAATTTTACCCAACACAACCCTCTAAAATTGAACTACCTCTATTCAATCAGCATGCATTACATCTCAACTATCATTTAGGTCATTTAAGACTGGTTCTACACCATCATATATTTAAATTCCATTCAATTCATCAAAAACATATATATATATATAAATTAATTCTTCATCTCTTCAGTTTTATAAAAGAAATACTCAAATATAATTCTTCATCCATTCATCAACACATAGGGAATTTCCATTAAAATTTAAACCTTCATACATACTTAGGGTCACCAATCAAAATGAGATATACATACAATTTCTCATTTTCCTCCATGACCCTCTAAAATCATCTATCATGTAATCTTTCAAAATACACATTCATTACATCCCCTTCTACACAAAATAGATATGATTACATATATCGCCAGCCAAGGCGCTCCCTATACACTAATTACCTTCACAGCCATAAGTATACTTCAAAATGCTTACTCTTTCCATGAATGCCCTGCATCACAAGTCTAAAATTGACAACATGGGAGAGTGAGTCCATATTCTAAAGGAATGAATATGAATACTAAGTGATTATGTAAATAAGCATCTACACATGTATGCTTTGCACATCAATAATATTCACCATGCCATATACCAACACAATTTCACACAAAGCACACAAGCATACACATCATCACATTATTAAACCATTGAATTGTCTCACAACCTTTAACTGGCATTCATATCTTTTATGTTGTCTTAAATATACTTTTACCACCTCACACAATCATCATCACATCTCACCACTTTGGCATACCTTCTTCTATATGCAAATGCTCTTAACTAATGCATATGCACAAGGAATATTTCAACAATTGTAGATCTGACTATGGGAATTCAACACCATATGTGGGATTCAAGCATGGTCATCAAACCATACCCCTACTGCAGTAGTAAAATGTGTACACTTATTCTTTAAATTACATGCATTCACTAATCGTTTTACTGGTACCAAACCGCATCGCCCATCTTGCAACACCTAGCCATTTTCACCATGACCGCGGTATAAAACATATCAACATATGGTGTTGCGGGCCAACCACGAATTACATCATGGCAGCTGTGATCTCAAGGACCACCGAGGACACCTGCTCCTCAAGAGCCACCCCCCACAAGGGTCAACTACATGTGGCTCCCCAAAGCACAACATGGGCAGCTTCGTGACTCATACACCAAGTCACAGGGGAAATATATCTTGCTCGTGCACCGAGCCGCCCTCCCATTAGGCTAACTGGGGGAATCCCCTAAAATTCTAACACCGGCAGCTATGCAGTATGCCATGGATGCAAATGCAATCATATGCATTCCTCACTCTATGCATCCTATACATGTCATTCATCTTCCAACATCATCAACACCATTATCAACATTACCACAAGGCTTTCATCAACATTAATTATTCATTATAGTTTAAATCTTTGGGTGGCATTCTCTTTATTATCAATCTCAACAAACAACATCATCATTCATGTCACATTCATGGTAAACACAACTTAACATCATATCACTGCTCATTACACACCTTCGCATAACATACCATGAATATTCTAAATGCACAAAAGCATGTTGCCAAACATATTATCTACATCATACCACAAGTCATCATTTCTTACAACATTCAAGCAAGGCTAACATGCATAACACCATATACCACAATCAACAAACATTCAAATTCATGCATTTAGAATTTAGACTCCTCTTCTACCTCAAGAGAAGAATTCCGATTGATAAGACGGTCCCGCCTCGTCGTTTGGAATAGGTCCTACATTCACATTCATGTAAAACCTTAATCAATCAACCATTCAAATCATTAATTCAGTTCTATTTAGTCATAATCATATTTATAATGTCACAACATGTGTTAGACATGTTGTGAATATCATTTTGTTCTTTATTAGGCTTCGGGAATTCCTTCCCATTAAGCCACCATCATTAAATTCAAGGGTTACAAGACAACCCTACCCCCAAGCTTCACAAAACTCCTCAACGTCATATATTTCTCCATAAAACACATTCTTAAACCAACATTAGCTAGTTTTCCCCCAACTTCAAGGTTAGGGTTTTCTCCAAAACCCATCCACCTTCATTAATACATCATAAACCTTCACTTCCCATCATCATTAATACACCAACAACCATTTTCCTCCCATAAATACTTGCATTTATGATATCCCATTCTAGGACATGAGCATTAAATGCTCTAATAAACACCCATGCACATGCATCTTCTCCCAAAATCATAATACCCATAATATCAACATAAACCCATCCAAAAATGGTGGGAGAAGCTTACCTCACACCCAAAACGAATTGGGTTTCAAAGTAGAGGTAGGCCATACGAAAATGGAGGAAAATAGAAAGAAGGATTCAGCTTCAATGGTCTCCTTCCTAGTTTCTTGAAAACAAAAATGAGAGGGAAAGTTTACCACCCAACTCTAGGGCTTAGAAAGAAGAAGAGGAAACGAAGAAGATGATGAAGAGGAGGATAATGAAGTGCATATGCCCATTACTTCAACAAACACACATGAATAGGAAGGGAAAAATTGGGGTATCTATTTATTTTTAATCCCATTCATTAAAACTTCATCGTTTTTGTCACTAACAGGCTCTTCATTTGGGCTCAATACTTCATCCTAAAATTATTCCGAATGTATATTCGGATTCCCAATATTATTCTCTATAGCCCTGACCAATATCATCTCATTCCGAGATACTTGGTCCGACACCCATATTTCAATTGGGCTCATTTTCAGCTTAACCGGTCTCCATAAATTACCAACAGCCCCCAAAAATCTTAGTTTAGTTCATTTCAATTTATTGGGACATTAAACAATTCATATTCAACTTGTCAATATTTATTTTCCTTAATTAATCTTCTATTTTAAAATTTGAGATGTTACAGGATTCCCCCAATTGACCTAGTGGGAGGGCGGCTCAGTGCACGAGCATTCTTATTTTCCCCTGTGACTCGGTGTGTAAGTCACGAAGCTGCCCATGTTATGCTACGGGGAGCCGCATGTGATTGACCCTTGTGGGAGCTGCTCTTGATGAGCAGGCGTCCCCAGTGGTCCTATGGATCACAGCTACCATGGTATGAATCATGGTTGGCCCGCAACACCTTGATGTTGTTATGTTGTTTACCGTGGTCATAGTGAGAATGACCAGTGTTGCATTATGGGCGATGAGATTTGGTTCCAGTAAAACATGGTGAATTGCATACAAAATTATGATATATGTGTACACATCTTACTACTGCAGTAGGGGTATGGTTATATGGTCATGCTTGACCTATAATTTGGTGTTATTCCTATAGTCGGATCCGTATTTGTTGATAAATTCCATTGTGCATATGCATTAGCCTAAGAGCATTTGCATATAGCATAGAGATATGCCAAGGTATTGAGATATGGTGATGATTGATCTTGTGATGTGATGTTGGTTTTCATGAGTGAAATAATACCTAAAAGACAACAATTTAAAATATGAATACAAAGATATGAAATTTATGTATGATGATGTTATAGGTGATGGCCCATGATGAATAAGGGCATGTATGTGTATATGTATTGTGCTTTGCTATGTATGGTGTTAAATGATCACTACATGTGTATATGAGGAAGTAATGTTAGTATGATAATGATTGTTATGTCTATTGCAAAGCTTACATGTTGATGTATATGCATATGCACA
This sequence comes from Clitoria ternatea, assembly GCA_037962975.1. Taxonomy (NCBI): domain Eukaryota; kingdom Viridiplantae; phylum Streptophyta; class Magnoliopsida; order Fabales; family Fabaceae; genus Clitoria; species Clitoria ternatea. The sequence continues at coordinate 180,387,305 of CM075672.1, forward strand.
TAATCATAACATATTCATATTCATCATTTCGAATGTAAACTCACTCTCTCATGTTGTCTATTTTTAGCCTCATGATGCAGGACATTCATGGAGTGAGCTCACATCTTTTGAAGCACTTATTTTGTTGAAGGAGGTATATAGTTGTATAGGAAGTGCCTTGGTCGGCAAATCATTAATTTTTGTATAGCATATGATGGTGATATATGCTTATTATGTATATAGATTGATGAACATTGATTTTGAAGGTCATAGGTGAAAATTGGACCTTAGATGTATGGCTAATTTTTGAGTATGACCTAGACAATGTATGATGACATTTGTGATGCTAGAACTATTGCCCAAATGATGAATGGATGATGTTAATTCATGATTTACAATGCTTTATGTTGCATATGTGAAGTTAAGTTTTGATGTTTATGCAAACTTGAGGAACCAATAGGTCAAATTGAGTTTTATGGGATTTTGATGGCATGTAAAGGTCCCAATAGCTTAAGTGTATGATTTGTGATTTATAGAAACTAGAATCGGCCAATTCCATTGAGAATTGACCACTAAGTTGCATCAAAATGCCTCATAATGGGACAAATACATTTATGCACATAAGTCTCTTATTTTTATGCATTTTTGAGTGCGGCCAATGGCAATGCGTCATAAATCATGTATTTTAGCTTGTGTCAAAATTTGGTGGCAATTGGAATTGATATGAAAAAGTTAGGGGGTTTAGAATTTTGAAAATGTGACTTTTATACATAAAATGGTCTTTGTGTTGTCATGAATCGATTCACCGCAATATGTGAATCGATTCACAGCAATATAGGAATCGATTCAAAGCTCTCTAGTTTTACTGTGCATTTTTGTAGGAATGAGTGAATCGATTCACACTAGAAAATGAATCGATTCAAGCCTCTGTCCCTAAAAATCTCCTACGCATGAATCGATTCCCCCTCCCATATGCATCGATTCATCTTGTTGAAATAGAAACCTCTACACTTCTAGCTCACGTGAATCAATTCACCTTGGGCTTGAATCGATTAATGGCCCTGTTATTGCATACTTCCATAATTTTCATACATGTCGGTACCCTTGGATCATGTTATGGTTATGTAACAATTTTCTTATATAATTGGCATATTTTAGGGATCAAATGAGGGTATTCTTAAACCTCCTTTCACATCCATTGGTATACTTCAAATCACTTATATCTTCTGCATTTCCTTGTTGATGTTCATGAGATTGATTGTCCAAGGACCACTCTTGATTTAATTTATCCACCTTCTCATATCTTTATATATGAGATAGGTTATTTAAATGGTCCAGGGTTACTTGTTAAAAATTTACTTCGTGAATGCTTTCTTTTCCTAAATTGTTTTCTTTTTAAATAGTGAAAAATATTCCCTAATTTTTATTGACCTTCGGGTCGTCTCAAAAATCATGGTTGGGAGCTTAGGTATTCTCCTTGCAACCTAATTACTTCACGCCTAAGGATTTAGGTGAATAATTAGGGTTCATTCTCTTAATTTTGCATTAGGTTTCAGTGTACATGATCACCTAAGGGATTGGGGTTTATTTGCATCAAGATTAGTATTAATCACCTAAGGAATTAGGGATTAGTCATCTTTGAAGTTTCACATGCTGTAATCTAGGGAATCATACTTCATTCATTGAGTTTTAACTGAAATTGACAGATGAAGCTAATTCCAACTTATTCTTAAATCAGTGTTTCACCTCATCAATCACTTTTTAGTTATTGAATTTGCATTTTGAAAAGCATAAAAATACTAAATTAGAAACTTAAAGAAATTTTCATGAATTGTTCATCCTTGCTATTTGGTTCAGCTAGTATCAGTCCTTGGTTTTAGTAATTACTACAATCCCTGTGGGAACGATACAAATATATTACTTTTAAATGATTGGTATGCTTGCCATAAAAATCATCATCCGATGAATTTGCATCAGCCTCAAGTGGTGATGCAAGAAGGAGATTCAGTTGCAAGATTTAGGATTTTACAAGGAGAGAAATAGAGAAGTTGAATGTTGTTTTGAAGGGATGATGCTCGAGTTAGGTGAAGAAGAAAATTAGAAGAGGTTGAATTTGTGGTTAATGTTGTTGGAGGGTGTGTTGCTGAGAGGAACAAGGTGTAACATCCCAATTTTAACAATGTACCGGGTGAAATAAGCCATTAAAATAATAATTCAGAAGTGGAAATTGTTCACTAATTACCCTTAACTTAATTAATCAAAACGTGTACTGATTGAAAAGGTGATTAGCTTTAGTGGATGCTGATGGGACCGGGTGACGTGAGCAGACTGCTCCTCACATTTTCCCACCCCACCATTCCTTTCCCTCATGCATGCATTTATAATTGGTTGATGGCTTTCCTTACCATTCATTCTTCTTTAGAATTTCCCTGCGAGTTCTTCTTCTTCCTCCTCCTTCTCTTTCTCTCTTGTTTTCCTTCTTCTCTTCTCCTTCTCTACTCTCTGTTTCTACTCCCTGTTTCGGAGGCCACGTTGACGGTGCTGCAGAGGAGTCAGAGCTCCCTTATACGAGTAAAGGACGAGCGTCGAAGCAGAAGCAGAAGCAGCCCTGCACCACTCGTGGAAGGCAGCAGTGTTCCAGTAAAGGTTAAACGAGTAAAAGTGTTGAGTGAAGCAGCGAGGAAAAAGAACCAGCGCCCAAGCAGAAGAGTCTCTCAGAGTCTCGTAGTTGGTAGGGGGAGTACCTTACATGTTAAATGCATGGGTTATGAACGGGTTTTGGGTGTTGATAATTGTGGTTCTGCATTCTGTTTGTATGATGCGCCTGCATGTGGAGTACCCGAGTGTAGGATAACTGAGAGTGAGTGTTGCATGTTATCATTGCCCTTGAAGATGCATGCGTTGATTAAGTCTTGACACTATTGTATACCGATTACATGTTATGTTGTGTTGATTGGAATACTTATTTGAATCTGTTGATCTTTATATGGATGCATGCGTTGATTAAGTCCTGATACTATTGTATACCGAGTGCATGTGATGCTTGAGTTGATGAGAATACTTATAGAATCTTGATATTGATTGACACCGATTGCATTGGACCTTTATGTTGCTGTATCCACCTAATGGAGCTATGATGATGATTGCATGGAAGTATGTGTGTGTTAGATTAATATGTGGAGTTCTGAAAATGGGTATTACCGACTGCATGTGAAGTATGTATGGCTGAGTGAAAGATCGTGTGCATGAAATCTATGTTGTGTGATGAATCCGCGTGTGGCGCATGGGATACGTTGTGCTGGGAGCACGTGGTGTGGGACACTACCATCGGTTATAAGCGTGGGACGCTGTAAAATCCTTGAGTGGGACTCAAGGTAGCCCTTCAGTGGGACTCGGGCTGCCTGTGAATACCTCTGTTGGCGCTGAGAGCGTTGGTGTCACCTGTGGGCAAACGGTTGGGTACCTGTAAAACGGCCAAGCAGCTGGGAGCTGAAATGATAGCTGAGAGCTATGTACAAAAGGCTGAGAGCCTACGTTGCAACGTCAGAACCGATTACACACGAATGCGAAACCGAGTGAATAATCTGTGTATATTAACTGCTGATATTGCTGGAATTGATTATGCATGAGATGATGAATGCATATATATATATCCATGTGCATATGCTATTGATGTTGATTGAAACTTGTTCTATGAATGTATATTATGTTGTTGAAGAGTTGCGCATATATATATATAGCCGAGTGAGAATTGTGGATTCTGACTGATAAATGTTCAAAAGATGCATTCTGATTCATGGACCTTAACATCATGTTACTGATTGTTGTATGTTAATGTTATTGAGTTGATGTGTGTAAGGGGGCGAGTGACAACTGGTGGATTCCGATCAGTAAGGATCTTGTGTGTGTGTCCTGGTTGATTAGTAATACTCTGACCTTCATCATTGCCACGTGTGATTGTGTATGCATATATATATATAGTTGTATAAATATGAGACAACCTGAGTCTGTATCTATCATTTAAAATTTAAGATACTCACCCCTGCTGTGACAATTTTTCAGTGAACATCTCTCGTAATGAGGATTGGAGGAGGAGCTGAAATGCCGGGTGAAGTGCTGATGCACTATGGAAATTTTATGACTGTGCATGTGCTGTATATAATGTTTTGGGTTAAGCCTTGACCGGCTCGTGTTTTGCTGTTAGTCTTTTATACAGAGTTGATCTCCTTAGAATGGGAATATGACAATGTGGTTGTAAATCCGTGATATGCACTCCTATATACGTATATATATATATATATATGCCTATTTTATGCTATGTTTCATGTCTATCTTACACTGTGTAATGCCTGGGTAATCTTTATATATATGTGCGTTCATATTCCCGAATGTGTAGAAAATGATATAACTTAACATGAGGAAGCCAATCTATGGCCTAGAGGGTGAGTTTGTGACTCTGTCACCGAGTGGGGGAGGTTCAGACGCTCTGAGTGAGTGAAATCAGATAGCTCCGAGTAGGAATTGACATAGAAGACCGCCCCTAACGATGAGTTATTAGGATCGAAGTTGAGAGCCGAAATATACGTTCTGAGTGGTTATTACTAGGATTTCTCCAGAGCGTAGGATAATCAACGAACCCCGAGTGAGAATCCACCGAGTGAAGGTTTTTCCGACTGGAGAGTGACACCTTAGACTCTAGGGGACCCCACTGTAGTAAACTATTAGTGACAAAAGAATCCAGGTGAGTCTTAGCCTAGTAGAATGTTTAGAGTCGGAAGATTATGGTTACCGATTGAAAACTAAGTGAAATACTCCGAGTGGCAAAAGCACGTGAAGGTTATTCTGAGTAAGGAGTCCTCCTAGATTCTGAGTGAGTGATAGTGGGGACCACTTCCGTATTATTCGCGTATATGTTCTGATTGATGAAACCGTAGAATAAGTTGCATTATCCGAATGGGACTAGTAGGTGCAAGAGCTGAGTCCGAGTGGACTGAGGTTGGATCCTTCCGAGTGAATCAGGCGCTGGAACCTGAGTGTGGAAATGCCGAGTAAAATGAACAAATACCGAGTGAAGCTTTCGCTTGAGCGCGTGCGCGTTGCTATGTGACCTGCCTACGTGATTTCCCCTTCTTCCGCTGTTAGTTTCTTGAATTTCTTTTGTTCTCTTATTCTTCTTCTCCTCTCATTCTTATACCGTGGTATTCTGGTTTTAATTGTGAAAAATTTCCTCTGTTTTTCTTGTCTATGATTTGTTTAAATTAGGGTGTTACACAAGGAATGGTGATGTGCCTTGGAAATTTTGTTGGGAAAAGGAGAATAGATTTGCTGAAAAATTTTAAAGAGGATTGGCAATGGTAGTGGCTCACCGAGAGAAAGGAGAACGTTAGTGGGATTAGGAGGGTAAAGTAATTAATGCCTTGGTGTTTTAATTTTTTAAATTCAAAGAGGACTCAACTTATGGGAGAAGGGAAGAGTGTGAACCTACCACCTAGAAAGGTGGTGTGTCGTAGGGATGGTGGTGTGGTCGGGAATCAGTGACTGGAACCCTGAGACAGCTTTTAAATGGACTCAGGAGCTGGAGAGGATTTTCGGGGGTCTTCGCTGTACTGAGGCCCAGAAGGTAGAATGTGTAGTATACATGCTGCGTGACGAGGCGGAAAACTGGTGGAAGATAGCCAGAAACCGATTCCCTGACAATGATAATCAGCTGACCTGGAACGATTTCAAGGCATGCTTCTTAGAGAAGTACTTCCCCGACACAGTAAGGAGTCGGAAGGAGTTAAAGTTTATGGAGTTGAAACAAGGCTCCATGACTGTGGAAGAGTATGCGACCAGATTCGAAGAGTTGTGCCTATTCTACCCACCTTTCCAACAACCAGGGACGGAGAGCTCCAAGTGCCTTAAATTTAAGAATGGATTAAGATCTGATGTTAAGAGAGCCTGTAGATACCAAGAGATACGGAGTTTTCCTGCATTGGTGAATAAGTGTAGGATATTCGAGAAGGATGACAAGGCCCATTCGGGCCAGAGCAGCAGAGCCAACCATTCCTTGAGGCCCTAGCAATCCCGCTTCAAGAGGCTGAGTAACGTTGGCAGAAACCGATCCTTTTCCAGAATTGGGGGTCGGAATCAGCATGAAAGACGACCAGCTGTGGGAGACGGAAAGTGTTTCAAGTGTGGAGGAAATCATTATGCCCGAGACTGCAACAACGATGGTGAGGTGGTGTGCTTCTATTGTAATAAAAAGGGACCCATTCACCCCGATTGCCCCCAACTTTGTCAAGCAAACACCAGTGTACGTCAAGGAGGTTTCCAAGGGAGAAACCGAGTGAATGATAACCAAAGACCGGGTGGCAGAGGCAACAGAGCCAGAGGAAACATGATGCTTGCTCCAAATGGCCGAGAGAGGAATACCGACCAACCAGCAGCAGGAAGAGTCTACACCATTAACGCGGAAGATGCTGCACAGGCGAATGACTTGGTACAATGTAAGTGCTCACTCGGTAGATATACGCTTAATGTTGTTTTTGATTCGGGAGCCACCCATTCTTTTATAGCTGATGAGTGTGTAAAGCAATTAAAGTTACCGACTGTGTTTATGGATTGGACTTTGGAAGTAGCCAATCCGACTGGCGCTAAGGTGTTGACATCATCAATATGCAAGGATGTAACATTTGTGTTGTGTGATCGAAGTTTCACTTTTGATTTGGTGTGCATACCCTTAAAGGACCTTGACATTGTGCTTGGAATAGATTGGCTTTCAGCCAACAAGGTGTTAGTGGATTGCAGAAACCGAAGGATAATCTTCCCGAGGCAGCACAATGAAGGCGACATAGCACAAGGTATGACTCAACTATTTATGATGCTCTGTCTAACCGAGGGTGAGAGTAAAGCCCGGGTGAACGAAATTCCAATTGTCTGCGAATTCCCAGAGGTGTTTCCTGAAGACGTACCGAGTGTCCATCCCAATAGAGAAGTCGAATTCTCTATAGACCTGATCCCTAGAGCCGAGCCAGTCTCCAGTGCACCATATAGAATGTCCCCAACTGAATTGGCCGAGCTGAAGAAGCAAGTAGATGAGTTACTCGGAAAACAATTCATTAGACCGAGCGTATCACCATGGGGCGCACCCGTGCTGCTTGTTAAGAAGAAGGATGGCAGTATGAGACTTTGTATAGATTACCGACAGCTAAACAAACTCATGATTAAGAATCGATACCCATTGCCCCGAATTGATGACTTGATCGACCAACTGCGTGGAGCCTCAGTCTTCTCAAAAATCGACCTGCGATCGAGATACCACCAAATCCGAGTGAAGGACTCGGATATCCCAAAGACTGCCTTTCGGACTCGGTATGGTCACTACAAGTATGTAGTGATGCCGTTCGGTGTAACAAACGCCCCTGCTGTCTTCATGAATTACATGAACAGCATATTCCACCCATATTTAGACCGATTCGTAGTTATTTTCATTGATGACATCCTAGTCTATTCTAAGACTTCTGAGGAGCATGAAGAACATCTCCAGGCAGTACTCCAAGTGTTAAGGGAGAAGCAGTTGTTTGCAAAGCTTTCAAAGTATGATTTTTGGATGAATAAAATCCATTTCCTCGGACATGTGATTTCCGAGGAAGGTGTCTCGGTGGACCCTTCGAAGGTGGCCGCTATAATGGCATGGGAGAGACCCAAGTCGGTCTCGGAGGTAAGGAGCTTTATGGGCCTGGCAGGTTATTATAGAAGATTCATTGAAGGTTTTTCTAAGTTGGCCTTGCCACTGACTAAATTGACTCGGAAAAACATTCCCTTCGTATGGAGTCCCGAGTGCGAGAACAGCTTCCGAGAGCTGAAGGACAAGTTGACGACTGCTCCAGTACTGGCATTACCTGACTTGCAAGAGAGCTTCGTGGTTTATTATGATGCATCAGGACTCGGATTAGGATGCGTGCTAATGCAGAAAGACCGAGTGATAGCGTATGCCTCTCGGCAATTGAGACCTCACGAGCAGCATTATCCGACCCACGACTTGGAATTGGCAGCTGTGGTGTTCGCATTAAAAATCTGGAGGCATTATCTGTTCGGGTCCAGATTTGAAGTATACAGTGATCACAAGAGCCTCAAATACTTATTCGACCAAAAGGAACTGAACATGAGACAGAGGAGATGGATGGAATTTTTAAAAGATTATGATTTCGAGCTAAAGTACCATCCGGGTAAGGCAAACATTGTTGCCGACGCGTTGAGTCGGAAGTCCCTTCATGTAGTAGTGATGATGGTGAAGGAGGTGGAGTTATTAGAACAGTTCCGAGACATGAACTTACATGTTGACATCCCCTCCTCTCGGAAAATGACGATCGGTACGCTGAGGATTACCAATGAATTCCTGAAATCCGTGTACGAGCAACAGCAGTCAGATTCCTACTTGGCTGAGATGAAGGAGACTCAGGCCAAGGGCAAGGATTTGTCCTTGACCGAGGGATCAGATGGAATCTTCCGAGTAAGAAATAGAATATACGTGCCGGGTGGGGGAGAATTGAGAAGAATGGTGCTTGATGAAGCACACAAGAGCTTGCTAAGTATCCACCCGGGTGCCACGAAGATGTACCATGACCTAAGAACCCAGTTCTGGTGGCCCAGATTAAAGAGGAACATGGCAGAATATGTGGCTCGGTGCATCACCTGTCAGAAGTCAAAAGTGGAGCACCAGAAGCCGTATGGTGCATTGCAACCCCTGGAGATTCCCGTGTGGAAATGGGACTCAATTGCCATGGACTTTGTCATGGGATTGCCCAAAAACTGAGCGGGCCATGATGCGATATGGGTCATTGTTGATCAACTAACGAAGAGTGCACACTTCCTACCTGTGAACATGAAGTACCCGATGCATAGGTTAGCTCAGATTTATATTCGCAAAATTATCCGACTGCATGGTATACCGACTTCTATCGTATCGGATAGGGATCCTAGGTTCACGTCCCGGTTTTAGACCAGCCTGCACCAGGAAATGGGTACGAAACTTTGGCTTAGCTCCGCTTACCACCCCCAATCTGATGGACAATCCGAGCGAACGATTCAAATCCTGGAGGACTTGCTAAGGGCGTGTGTGCTAGAGCACGGTGGGGAATGGGAGCAGTACCTTCCCTTGGTTGAGTTTACGTACAATAACAGCCATCACAATAGTATTGGTATGGCACCCTACGAAGCACTGTATGGTCGAAGATGCCGAACCCCACTTTGCTGGTCGGAATCGGGTGAGAGTCTGCTATTGGGGCCAGAGGTTGTGAAACAAACTTCAAAACAGATCTGAGTGATAAGAGAAAAGATGAAGGCGTCTCAAGATAGGCAAAAGAGCTACCATGACAAACGCACCAGACCATTGGAATTTTCAGTCGGAGACAGGGTATTTTTAAGGACTTCACCGAGTAAAGGAGTCGGGCGAGTCTTGAAGAGTGGAAAGTTAAGCCCTCGATACATTGGGCCGTATGAAGTGTTAGAACGAGTCGGCTCCATGGCATACCGAATAGCGTTACCGACTCACTTGTCTCGATTGCATGACGTGTTTCATGTGTCTCAACTAAGGAAGTACCTGCCAGATTCTACTCACACAATGCCTGATGATGAAGTGGACATCAAGGAAGACCTGACCACTGTAACTATACCGACTAGGATCGTGGACCGATCAGTAAAGCGATTAAGGAGTAAGAATGTGCAACTGGTTGAAGTGGAATGGCAGCAGGACGGGTATACTTCTTATACCTGGGAGCACGAGGATGTAAGGAGGCAGCAGTACCCGAGTTGTTTGACCAAGGTGAGTTACCGACTGAATTTCGAGGACGAAATTCTTTTGAGTGGGGGAGAACTGTAACATCCCAATTTTAACAATGTACCGGGTGAAATAAGCCATTAAAATAATAATTTAGAAGTGGAAATTGTTCACTAATTACCCTTAACTTAATTAATCAAAAGGTGTGCTGATTGAAAAGGTGATTAGCTTTAGTGGATGCTGATGGGACCGGGTGACGTGAGCAGACTGCTCCTCACGTTTTCCCACCCCACCATTCCTTTCCCTCATGCATGCGTTTATAATTGGTTGATGGCTTTCCTTGCCATTCATTCTTCTTCAGAATTTCCCTGCGAGTTCTTCTTCTTCTTCCTCCTTCTATTTCTCTCTTGTTTTCCTTCTTCTCTTCTCCTTCTCTACTCTCTGTTTCCACTCCCTGTTTCGGAGGCCACGTTGACGGTGTTGTAGAGGAGTCAGAGCTCCCTTATACGAGTAAAGGACGAGCGTCGAAGCAGAAGCAAAAGCAGCCCTGCATCACTCGTGGAAGGCAGTAGTGTTCCAGTGAAGGTTAAACGAGTGAAAGTGTTGAGTGAAGCAGCGAGGAAAAAGGACCAGCGCCCAAGCAGAAGAGTCTCTCGGAGTCTCGTAGTTGGTAGGGGGAGTACCTTACATGTTAAATACATGGGTTATGAACGGGTTTCGGGTGTTGATAATTATGGTTCTGCATTCTGTTTGTATGATGTGCCTGCATATGGAGTACCCGAGTGTAGGATAAGTGAGAGTGAGTGTTGCATGTTATCATTGCCCTTGAAGATGCATGCGTTGATTAGGTCCTGACGCTATTGTATACCGATTACATGTTATGTTGTGTTGATTGGAATACTTATTTGAATCTGTTGATCTTTATATGGATGCATGCGTTGATTAAGTCCTGATACTATTGTATACCGAGTGCATGTGATGCTTGAGTTGATGAGAATACTTATAGAATCTTGATATTGATTGACACCGATTGCATTGGACCTTTATGTTGCTGTATCCACCTAATGGAGCTATGATGATGATTGCATGGAAGTATGTGTGTGTTAGATTAATATGTGGAGTTCTAAAAATGGGTATTACCGACTGCATGTGAAGTATGTATGGCTGAGTGAAAGATCGTGTGCATGAACTCTATGTTGTGTGATGAATCCGCGTGTGGCGCATGGGATGCGTTGTACTGGGAGCACGTGGTGTGGGACACTACCATCGGTTATAAGCATGGGACGCTGTAAAATCCTTGAGTGGGACTCAAGGTAGCCCTTCAGTGGGACTCGGGCTGCCTGTGAACACCTCCGTTGGCGCTGAGAGCGTTCGTGTCACCTGTGGGCAAACGGTTGGGTACCTGTAAAACGGCCAAGCAGCTGGGAGCTGAAATGATAGCTGAGAGCTATGTACAAAAGGCTGAGAGCCTACATTGCAACGTCAGAACCGATTACACACGAATGCGGAACCGAGTGAATAATCTGTGTATATTAACTGCTGATATTGCTGGAATTGATTATGCATGAGATGATGAATGCATATATATATATCAGTGTGCATATGCTGTTAATGTTGATTGAAACCTGTTCTATGAATGTATGTTATGTTGTTGAAGAGTTGCGTATATATATATAGCCGAGTGAGAATTGTGGATTCTGACTGATAAATGTTCAAAAAATGCATTCTGATTCATGGACCTTAACATCATGTTACTAATTGTTGTATGTTAATGTTATTGAGTTGATGTGTGTAAGGGGGCGAGTGACAACTGGTGGATTCCGATCGGTAAGGATCTTGTTTGTGTGTCCTGGTTGATTAGTAATACTCTGACCTTAATCATTGCCACGTGTGATTGTGTGTGCATATATATATATAGTTGTATAAATGTGAGACAACCTGAGTCAGTATCTATCATTTAAAATTTAAGATACTTACCCCTGCTGTGATAATTTTTCAGTGAACATCTCTCGTAATAAGGATTGGAGGAGGAGCTGAAATGCCGGGTGAAGTGCTGATGCACTATGGAAATTTTATAACTGTGCATGTGCTGTATATAATGTTTTGGGTTAAGCCTTGGCCGGCTCGTGTTTTGCTGTTAGTCTTTTATACAGAGTTGATCCCCTTAGAATGGGAATATGACAATGTGGTTGTAAATCCGTGATATGCACTCCTATATACGTATATATATATATATATATATATATGCCTATGTTTATGCTATGTTTCATGTCTATCTTACACTGTGTAATGCCTGGGTAATCTTTATATATATGTGCGTTCATATTCCCGAATATGTAGGAAATGATATAACTTAACATGAGGAAGCCAATCTATGGCCTAGAGGGTGAGTTTGTGACTCTGTCACCGAGTGGGGGAGGTTCAGACGCTCCGAGTGACTGAAATCAGATAGCTCCGAGTAGGAATTGACATAGAAGACTGCCCCTAACGATGAGTTGTTAGGATCGAAGTTGAGAGCCGAAATATACGTTCCGAGTGGTTATTACTAGAATTTCTCCCGAGCGTAGGATAATCAACGAACCCCGAGTGAGAATCCGCCGAGTGAAGGTTTTTCCGACTGGAGAGTGACACCTTAGACTCTAGGGGACCCCACTGTAGTAAACTATTAGTGACAAAAGAATCCAGGTGTGTCTTAGCCTAGTAGAATGTTTATAGTCGGAAGATTATGGTTACCGAGTGAAAACTAAGTGAAATACTCCGAGTGGCAAAAGGACGTGAAGGTTATTCTGAGTAAGGAGTCCTCCTAGATTCCGAGTGAGTGATAGTGGGGACCACTTCCGTATTATTCGCGTATGTGTTCTGATTGATGAAATCGTAGAATAAGTTGCATTATCCGAATGGGACTAGTAGGTGCAAGAGCTGAGTCCGAGTGGACTGAGGTTGGATCCTTCCGAGTGAATCAGGCGCTGGAACCCTAGTGCGGAAATGCCGAGTGAAATGAACAAATACCGAGTGAAGCTTTCGCTTGAGCGCGTGCGCGTTGCTATGTGACCTGCCTACGTGATTTCCCCTTCTTCCGCTGTTAGTTTCTTGAATTTCTTTTGTTCTCTTGTTCTTCTTCTCCTCTCATTCTTATACCGTGGTATTCTGGTTTTAATTGTGAAAAATTTCCTCTGTTTTTCTTGTCTATGATTTGTTTAAATTAGGGTGTTACACAAGGAATGGTGATGTGCCTTGGAAATTTTGTTGGGAAAAGGAGAATAGATTTGCTGAAAAATTTTAAAGAGGATTGGCAGTGGTAGTGGCTCACCGAGAGAAAGGAGAACGTTAGTGGGATTAGGAGGGTAAAGTAATTAATGCCTTGGTGTTTTAATTTTTTAAATTCAAAGAGGACTCAACTTATGGGAGAAGGGAAGAGTGTGAACCTACCACCTAGAAAGGTGGTGTGTCGTAGGGATGGTGGTGTGGTCGGGAATCAGTGACTGGAAAATTTACTTGTTATGCAAGAAATTAAAGTGTACAGGATTTTTAGGAACCAAAAACAAAAGAGGTTAAAAATAAATAGTGATTAATTTAGGGGGTAGGAATCTCAAAAAGTGATTAACATGAAGTTTGTATAGCTTCTTTTTCCCTTCGATTTGATATATCATACGCAAAAATCCAAGTTTGGTAGCCCGAGATATGCCCGGACAATGGTAAGGTGCTCCTGAAGCTCCTGAATCAGCTAGAGCTGTAGAAATAAATTCGTAATTATTTTTCCATTGAGAATTAGCCATTATGCCCTTCATGAAACTTGTAGGATTTTTTGATATGGAACCATAGAAAAGGAACAAAGTGATTCCAATATCATATGAAAGAGATATGCAAGTTTTTCTAAAAGCTACCAAGGCAATTATGAGAAAGTAGAAGGTCAAGGAAGATTTGTAAAACTGTACTAACCTATAAAGATTCAGCCCTCAATGTCTTCATAGAATCAAAGGTCGTATGAAAAAGTTATGAATTTTTGAATGAACCATGCGTAGAATAAAAAGCTCATACGATGAAGTTTTAAGGTGAAATTGCTTAATTTTCAATTTAGGGAATGACAGAGTGCAAATTAAGGTTCAGGAAAAGAAATAGAGATTAGAGATTTCTTCTTAACAAAGAAACCAAGACTAGAATTACTCGATTCTAATGTTGTATGAGAAAGTTAAGCTAAAAACACTGAAGGTGTTCAAGCTAGGTTCGAAGGTTCAAATTGAATTATTTGATTTATTGAAAACGAGATCAATAGGGCCCGAATTAGGATTGGTCCCTTCAGAAAAAAAGTTCCTAATATGTCGAAACGAGTCACCAGGGACTTACCGTGCTACCATCAGATTTCTAAATGTATATACACAATCAAACATAAGAGGCACTTGAGGTTTTGGCTGGGTTGGTTGGACCAAGCGAGTCATCCTCGATTCACTACAAAGGAATCCTAATAGGACTAGTTTCCCTATAGGATTACTAGTCTCGGGCTGAATTTTCAAAATCTAACCTCTGGCTAAGTCCTATGGTTCAAATTTGAGGAAGTCGACAATATTTTATTTTTAAAATATAAATATTAATAAACAATTCAATAAATACTAATAAAAGATTATTATAATTAGTTATGTATATCAAAACTATTATTTATAATATTTATTAAATATCAACATATTTAAAATAAAAATAAACAATTATTAATTATTCTATATAAATTGATTAATCCAAACATATTTAAAATAAAAATAAAGATCACTAACCAATTAATACCAAATTAAAACAAAATAATTATCATTAGTTACTTACTAATATTAGTACATCATTTCCAATTTATCGGTATTATTAAACACTGATCTTGTTTATTATTTTCTTATCCCGACTTCTTTTATTTACTACTATGCATACCAATCTCTTGACTAACCTCTATATCTCTCTATACTAGGTTCTCTTACGTTTCTTGATATTTTGATATCTCTTATTTACTATCCTGTTGACTTGCTCTCTCACTATTTTCTCATTCTAAGACACTTTAGGAAGTAGGCCAAAGCCTTAAACTCTTTCCTGAAGGCTTAACAGAACACTCTTAGGGTTTTTGAGAGTCTAGGTTCCTAAAAATCTACCACATATGTAAATGTTTTTTGATACATACCCCTATTAAGGATCCTTAACCTCTAATATTGATTTTTGTGTTAACCGATTATAGTGGGTTATGATTGGTCCTCTACATTGGGGGTCCTTTTGATACCAAATATGATTGTATAACTATTGGTAGGATACCACTACCGGTATACGTAACATCCTAAATTCTTTGTATAATTAATTAATTAGAGGAAATAAATAGGATAAATATAGGATAAATTATTTGATGTCCCAAACAAGTAGGGGAAATTATTTGGGCACCCCTTAAATTAATACGATTTATTCAATAATTACTGTCGTTGTTTAATTGACGAAGAACATACGGATAGAGTACGAAGACGAGCTAAATGTGTAGAGATCCATTAGATAAATATTAGAAATGATTATTTATGTCACAAAAATAAAGCTAAATTAATTTGAGCATTTGTTGGATATATCACAAATTATTCAGAATTTATCGACGTCGTTTTAGCGACAAAAAACATCTGGTCCGGAAATGGACTTTAAATGGGCTAATTCAAAAATAAATGTCAATGATTAGAAAACACTAAAATAAATATATTAAAAACAAAAATAAACCTGAAAAAATTTCTAGACAATAAATTGGGTGGAAAGGGGGGCCCAGGTAGCTAAAATGCTCCGTTTTCAAGCCTAAACGTAACAAATTCCTTCAATTTTTTTGGGTTAGGCGTGACATGAAAAGGGCTGATCTAGAATCAGATTTTAGAAGCCCAAATCTAATTTTGCAAAGAAAATGGGCCTAAGACAAAAAAACCCATAGAATGGCAAACTTGTAATTATGGCAAAGCTGAAATTTCATCTCCTTCTTTCTCCCTCCATTGCATATACGAAATTCTGCGCTCTTCCTCTTCCAAAACCAGATTTTACCTGTTCTCTTTTCCTCCTCCATTGTCGAAACCAAACCTTGTAAGATATGGTGGAAATGTGATGTTTTCTTGAAGTTTCATGATGGAAAAAGCTTGGTAAGTGCCATTGGACTCTTGAACCCTTGTTTTTCTTCTCCTTTTTCATGTTTTAAAGGTTGCATTTTTTTCTCCCTTTACATGTCAAAACCAAAATTCCCTCTTTTATTCTTCCTTGAATATTTCAAAATTTTATGGCAAGGGTGAACATTCTAAGCTTATTGGAGGCATTGAAAAGCTTGGAGTTGCATTTCTCAATTTTTTAGCATTCTTGAAAGTTAAGGCTTTGGAACCAAATTAGGGTAAGTTGTAGAACACTTACTAATCTTTAAATTAATGGCTTGTAGTTGTTGGAAATGATGTTGTTAGTGTTGGAATCATTAGAATTTGGCATGATGATGAAAAATCTAGGTTAGGAGACCATTGGGATTTGATGCTTGTTATTGGAAATGTAGTTAGAAATTTAAATTTAATTGGAATTGATAGTTTAGAAATGAATTAAATATTGATAAATGTGGTTGGTTGGTGTTGGAAATACATTAATTGGAAGCTTACTTTATGTTAAGGGGAAATTTTCATTTAAGACTTTAAATGGGTCATTAATGACTCTAAAATAATTATGAGAGATAGATTAGTTGTAACATCCCCGTTTTAAAATTAAATGTTGAATGAAAAATAAACCATTAAGACTTGATTGCATTTAACTACTTAAGATTAAGCCATTAAAATATTAAAAATGGTGATGGTCAGGGGATGGAGTGGAGTGCACGTGGCTGCTGCAGCACACACTCTCCCATCCCACTCTTCTCTTATTCATGCGCATGTACATATATATATAAGCGTGAGCCCTTGGCAGAGAAAAACACACTTGCTATTTCTTCAGACTCTCTCCTCCGTCACTTCATCCTCTACTTCCTCTCTTCGTCTCCATCTTTCTTCTTCTTCCATCTTACTCTTCGCTCCTGGAGATCTTGATTCCAGTACTGAAGAACGGACCACACTTCATCCCAGAATCAGGCGCAGGATACGACAAAGCCAAGGAAGACCGGACGAACCAGGAGAAGGACATCGGACCCGACAACAAGAACGAAAAAGGTTTCTGAGGATTCTTCTAAAGGTAGGGGGCGCTTGCATGTCGAATGCATGGTCTAAGAACGGTACCGGATAAATGTATCGCTGAGTGTGTGTGCATGTTTTTATAATCATTAGAACTGATGCTGTGCATGTGTGCATGTATTCACAATTACTAAAACTGATGCATGATTTGAGAATTCTGATAGTGACCTTCGTGACGATGGCGTGGTCTGCTCGTGGATGATAATGATGGATCTATTTTGTTGTCACTATGAAAAGTATGTATGTGCATGTTCTTAATTGGATTGCTCAATGTTGTTAGTCTGATGACCGATTGTAACATGCGCTGGTGTGACTGACTGAATGATGATGAATAATGGGGGATATTCGTTCTTACTTAATGACTACGGTAATGTGTTCATGGCGCGATGATGTGTAATAATGAATGTGTTAGTTGCATGAGTAAGAGTGGGGTGACCCATGGAAGGTCAAGAACCCCAAGGGAAATGACTTCCAGTTACCAACCCTGGCTAGATCCCAATAGAGCTCGTGGTAGCCGTTGGAGCTAGAGAAGTGAGTCTCGAGACGCCGTGGAGAGGCCGGTGCCACCTGGTAAGAGCTGAGGGACGAGGGGCCAAAAGAAAAAGGGGGCTGTAACTGAGAGTCTTTACCCGAGTCGGATCCGCAGGCATGCATATAGAAATAGGGCTGATTGTGGTGATGTATAAGTTTATATATGTGCATGTGTATGATTTTGAATGCATGAATATATATATATTTAGATGTGAGATAAACTCTGTGAATTATGTGTGTCATGAATGTTGTTTGAATTGTATGAATTTGGTTACTTGAGAAAGGTTGAATGATAGCAGGAGCGTGTACTGACGCTGATACCGAGTCTGTGAGTATCATTTTACATGTAAAAGCTCACCCCTGCAGTGGCCATTTTCAGTGAATGTCTCTCGTGAGGAGGATCCGAAGCAGAGCTGGAATGCTGGGCGGAGTGCTGATGCATTTCGAAGGTTTAATTAAGGCGTTGTTAGATGAAGCCCGGACTGGCTCATACCGGATATTAATGTTTTGCGATGAATAGAACTTTATGAACAAGTAGAAGTCTGATTTTGCCTTGTAAATATTAATATACACTTTTATGTATATATATGGATGTATGGTTTTGTGTGTGTGATGCTATGTGCCGTCTTGTTTTATAATCGTGCTTTAATAGATATGCAGGGACAGTCTGATTGAGCAGGTTATAGCTAAGTACGAATGAACCGAGAATTGTCTTAGGAAAATTTATGTCGGATACGTTGGGCGGAGTCGTACCCCGCCTGAAGTATGGGAGCAATCCGCCCAAGCGAGAGGGCTCGCGTTGGATCGATGTAGTTGTTAGAGTGGGACGCCGTCCAATTATCCTTCCTATCCGTTGTGATACTGACGCAATCCGGACCCCGGTGTTGAACCCCGGATTTGGGCGTTATGGCTAAGTCCGCCCAGGCGTTGTCATAATTAGTTGAGTTGGGCGGAATAGGTTCAGACTCTTCCTTTCTCCACAACCTACTAACGTATGTGTACCTTGTAACTTCTCCTTTTTCTGAGTGAAAGGCGAGTGTGAGGATTTACTTAGTGAACCCTTGTCCATACCCGATGGAGGAAATTACCTTGTAGTTGTGTTGAAGAGGCGTTATGTAGATTTCGTTTAGACGGCGTCATACCTCGCCCAAGTAACTAGGACAGCCCGCCCAAGATAAATATACCCCGCCTAGCCAAGTAGGATGATTCTAACTTCGCCTTTCCACCAAACGCTATGCGTGTGAATGTATTAACATATTTCCCTTATCTATTCCTCCTGTTGAGTGACCAGTATTTCTTGAAGGGAAGCCTCAGTGCGAAATCTCCTCTATCCGCTGCTGTATTACCATACTCCGCCTGGACGGTGTAAGACCCCGTCTGAGCGAATAATCGGTGTTGTGCAGTCCGCCCTAGTGTTAGTGCGTTACGATAAACCCATCGAGCCGGCCTCAGTTTTAGTCTTCCCTGTAGGTTGCTATGTGCGTGTGAAAGCTTTTCGTTCTTCCCTTGCCTGCTCCCTCATATATCGAATAATACGGGACTGTTTTGTGAAAAATTTTCTGTTATTTTCTTTGAAATTTTTATTTTTAGTTGCAATTAATTAGGGTGTTACATTTTGGTATCAGAGCGGACCGAAAAGTCCAAGGCCAAAGTATGCTTACCAAGTGTAAGCGATGGTGTTTGTGTCTTTTTGATTGAATGGTTGAAATTGTTCTGAGGCTGGTTGACCTGATTGATGATTGTCTTGAAGACAAGGGGTTGTTTTCCCCTGGTCCGATTGTGTGTATGACTTAGGCGAATGACATGATGTGCTAAGTTATTAATTGTTGGACTAGTAACTAAATCGGTAGTAAGTGGCTCCGTATACTTATCCTTGAATGTCAATTTCAGGATAAGGAATGGCGCATCGTCAAAGTATGGAGGCTATAGCCACAGCATTCCAACGCTTTGCTGATGTGTTTGAAAGGCAAGGCCAAACTCAACCTGAGGATGGCCATGTGCTGGACCGCTTCCTGAAGAGGAAGCCGAGTGAGTTCTTAGGAGGACGGAACCCTGAGGCGGCGTTCAAGTGGACTCAGGAATTAGAGAGAATTTTTAGGGGTCTTCGCTGTACCGAAGCCCAGAAGGTGGAATGCGCAGTGTATATGCTGCGAGATGAAGCGGAGAATTGGTGGAAGATAGTCAGGAGCCGATTCCCCGAAGATGACAATCAACTGACGTGGAACGATTTCAAGGCCTGCTTCCTAGACAAATACTTTCCCGACACAGTGAGGAGTCGGAAAGAGCTGGAGTTTATGGAGTTAAAACAGGGCTCCATGACTGTGGAAGAATACGCGACTAGATTTGAAGAATTGTGCCTATTCTATCCGCCCTTCCAGCAGCCGGGAACGGAGCACTCCAAGTGTCTTAAGTTTGAGAACGGACTGAGATCGGATATCAAGAGGGCCTGCAGATACCATGAAATCCGGAGTTTCCCTGCCTTAGTGAACAAGTGTAGAATATTCGAAGAGGATGACAGGGCCCATTCGGGCCAGTGCAGCAGAGCCAATCAGCACCTGAGGCCTCAGCAATCACGTTTCAAGAGGCCAGGGAACGTGAGGAGGAATGACCGAGGGAGACAGATGAGTGGGCGACCAAGGTATGGCGGATGCTTTAAATGCGGCGGTGATCATTTTGCTAAGGAATGCAATGATACAAATGTTAAATGCTACCACTGCGGAAAGAAAGGACACGTTCGCCCGGACTGCCCCCAACTCCGCCAGGCAAACACCAATGTGCGTCAAGGAGGATTTCAAGATCGAACCAGAGTGAATGACAACCAACGACCTGGTGGCAGAGGCAACGGAACCAGAGGAAATATGATGCGTACCCCGAACAGCCGAGAAAGGAACACCGGCCCAACAGCGACAGGAAGAATCTACACCATCAATGCAGAGGATGTTGCACCAGCAAACGATCTAGTACAATGTAAGTGCTCACTTGGAACGAATACGCTTAATGTTGTTTTCGATTCGGGGGCAACCCATTCTTTTATAGCTGATGAGTGCGTGGAACAGTTGAGGCTACCAACTGTGTCTATGAACCGGACTTTGGAAGTGGCCAGCCCTACTGGCCCTAGTGTGTTCACATCGTCTATATGTAAAAATGTAGCATTTGAGTTGTATGATCGGAGTTTCACCTTCGATCTGATTTGCATGCCCTTAAAGGGTCTTGATATTGTGCTTGGAATAGATTGGCTTTCAGCCAATAAGGTATTAGTAGATTGTAGAAACCGAGAGATAGTTTTCCCAAAACAACCCACTGAAGATGGCACGGCACTAGGTATAACCCAACTATTTATGATGCTTTGTCTGACCAACGATGAGAATGAGCCCCTAGTGAACGAAATTCCGGTTGCCTGTGAATTCCCAGAAGTGTTCCCAGAAGACGTCCCGAGTGTGCCTCCCAATAGAGAAGTTGAATTCTCTATAGACTTGATCCCTGGAGCCGAACCGGTCTCCAGTGCACCCTACAGAATGTCCTCAACTGAATTGGTAGAGTTGAAGAAACAAGTGGATGAGTTACTTGAGAAGCAGTTCATTAGACCAAGCGTGTCACCTTGGGGCGCACCTGTGCTACTTGTTAAGAAGAAGGATGGCAGCATGAGACTTTGTATAGATTATCGACAGCTTAACAAACTCACAATCAAGAATCGATACCCACTGCCTAGAATTGATGATTTAATCGACCAGCTGCGTGGAGCCTCAGTCTTCTCAAAAATCGACTTACGATCGGGATATCACCAAATCCGAGTGAAGGACTCGGACATTCCTAAAACTGCCTTTAGGACTAGGTATGGTCACTATGAGTATGTAGTGATGCCGTTCGGTGTGACAAACGCCCCTGCTGTTTTCATGAATTACATGAACAGCATATTCCATTCCTTCTTAGATCGGTTTGTTGTTGTCTTCATCGATGATATTCTAGTTTATTCTAAGTCATCTGAGGAGCATGAAGGACATCTCAGGACGGTACTCCAAGTGTTGAAGGAGAAGCAATTGTTTGCAAAGCTTTCAAAGTGCGAATTTTGGATGGATGAGATCCACTTCCTCGGGCATGTGATCTCCAAGCGAGGCGTCTCGGTGGATCCTGCGAAGGTAGCTGCTGTAATAGCGTGGGAGAGGCCCAGATCGATCTCGGAAATAAGGAGTTTTATGGGCTTGGCAGGTTATTATAGAAGGTTCATCGAAGGTTTTTCTAAGTTGGTATTACCTCTGACTAAATTGACTCGAAAGAATGTTCCTTTTGTGTGGAGTCCGGAGTGTGAGGGCAGCTTCCAAGAGCTGAAGAATAAGTTGACAACTGCTCCGGTGTTGGCATTACCTGAGTTACGAGAAAGCTTCGTGGTCTATTGTGACGCGTCCGGACTCGGATTAGGATGTGTACTCATGCAGAAGGATCGAGTGATAGCATATGCCTCTCGACAATTGAGACCCCACGAACAACATTATCCGACCCATGACCTGGAGTTGGCAGCAGTAGTTTTTGCATTGAAAATCTGGAGGCATTACTTGTACGGATCCAAGTTTGAAGTGTACAGCGATCATAAGAGCCTTAAATACCTATTCGACCAAAAGGAGCTGAACATGAGGCAGAGAAGATGGATTGAGTTTTTGAAGGACTATGATTTCAAGTTGAAATACCACCCAGGTAAGGCAAATGTCGTAGCAGACGCATTGAGTCGAAAATCCCTCCACATAGCAGCCATGATGGCAAAAGAAGTTGAGTTGTTAGAGCGGTTCCGAGACATGAACTTGCATGTTGACGCCCCTTCCTCTCAGAAGATGACAATCGGTACGTTGAGGATTGCCAACAAATTCTTAAAATCCGTGTACGAGCAGCAACAGGCGGACTCTTACCTAGCTGAAATGAAGGAAATTCAGGCTAAAGGAAAGGATTTATCCTTGGCAGAAGGGTCAGATGGAATCTTCCGGGTGAGGAACAGAATATACATACCAAGTGAAGGAAGATTGAGAAGAATGGTGCTTGATGAAGCCCACAAAAGCCTACTCAGCATTCACCCAGGAACCACGAAGATGTACCATGATTTGAGGAAACAGTTTTGGTGGCCCGGACTAAAGAAGGATGTGGCGGAGTACGTGGCCCGGTGTATCACTTGTCAGAAATCGAAGGTAGAGCACCAAAAACCGTACGGTGCAATGCAGCCTCTAGGAATCCCCGTGTGGAAATGGGACTCAATTGCGATGGATTTTATCATGGGATTACCCAAAAACCGAACGGGCCATGATGCCATTTGGGTCATTGTTGACAGATTGACGAAGAGTGCACACTTCTTACCTGTAAATATGAAGTACCCATTGCATAAATTGGCTCGAATCTACATTCAAGAAGTTATTCGACTGCATGGCATACCTACTTCCATTGTCTCAGATAGGGACCCTAGATTTACGTCCAGGTTTTGGACCACCATGCATCAAGAACTGGGGACGAAGCTTTGGCTTAGTTCTGCCTACCACCCCCAATCGGATGGACAATCCGAGCGAACGATTCAGAGTCTAGAAGACTTATTGAGAGCGTGTGTGTTAGAGTACGGTGGGGACTGGGAGCAGTACCTTCCCTTGATCGAGTTTACGTACAACAACAGCCATCATCACAGCATTGGCATGGCACCTTACGAGGCATTATATGGGCGTAGATGCCGTACCCCACTCTGTTGGTCGGAAGCGGGTGAAAGTCTATTACTGGGACCAGACATCGTGAAGCAAACCACAGAACAGATCCGGGTAATAAGGGAGAAGATGAAAGCATCACAAGACAGGCAGAAGAGCTACCATGATAAACGCATCAAGCCATTGGAATTTCGAGTCGGAGATCGAGTGTTCCTGAGAACCTCTCCGAGTAAAGGAGTTGGACGAGCCTTAAAAAGTGGGAAGTTAAGCCCTCGCTACATCGGACCTTATGAGGTAGTAGGACGGATTGGCTCCGTGGCATACCGCCTCGCGTTACCAACTCACTTGTCCCGATTACACAACGTTTTTCATGTGTCTCAGCTAAGGAAGTATTTGCATGACCCCAGCCACACGATGCCTGACGACAAGGTAGAAATTAAGGAAGACCTAACCACTGTGACTACACCGGTTGGAATCGTGGATCAATCGGTAAAACGCTTAAGGAACAAGAACGTAAGGCTGGTTAAGGTGGAGTGGCAGCAAGGCAAGATCACCTCCTACACGTGGGAACGCAAAGACGCCATGCGACAGCAGTACCCCGAATTGTTTACCTACGTAAGTACCGACTGAATTTCGGGGACGAAATTCTTTTCAGTGGGGGAGAACTGTAACATCCCCGTTTTAAAATTAAATGTTGAATGAAAAATAAACCATTAAGACTTGATTGCATTTAACTACTTAAGATTAAGCCATTAAAATATTAAAAATGGTGATGGTCAGGGGATGGAGTGGAGTGCACGTGGCTGCTGCAGCACACACTCTCCCATCCCACTCTTCTCTTATTCATGCGCATGTACATATATATATAAGCGTGAGCCCTTGGCAGAGAAAAACACACTTGCTATTTCTTCAGACTCTCTCCTCCGTCACTTCATCCTCTACTTCCTCTCTTCGTCTCCATCTTTCTTCTTCTTCCATCTTACTCTTCGCTCCTGGAGATCTTGATTCCAGTACTGAAGAACGGACCACACTTCATCCCAGAATCAGGCGCAGGATACGACAAAGCCAAGGAAGACCGGACGAACCAGGAGAAGGACATCGGACCCGACAACAAGAACGAAAAAGGTTTCTGAGGATTCTTCTAAAGGTAGGGGGCGCTTGCATGTCGAATGCATGGTCTAAGAACGGTACCGGATAAATGTATCGCTGAGTGTGTGTGCATGTTTTTATAATCATTAGAACTGATGCTGTGCATGTGTGCATGTATTCACAATTACTAAAACTGATGCATGATTTGAGAATTCTGATAGTGACCTTCGTGACGATGGCGTGGTCTGCTCGTGGATGATAATGATGGATCTATTTTGTTGTCACTATGAAAAGTATGTATGTGCATGTTCTTAATTGGATTGCTCAATGTTGTTAGTCTGATGACCGATTGTAACATGCGCTGGTGTGACTGACTGAATGATGATGAATAATGGGGGATATTCGTTCTTACTTAATGACTACGGTAATGTGTTCATGGCGCGATGATGTGTAATAATGAATGTGTTAGTTGCATGAGTAAGAGTGGGGTGACCCATGGAAGGTCAAGAACCCCAAGGGAAATGACTTCCAGTTACCAACCCTGGCTAGATCCCAATAGAGCTCGTGGTAGCCGTTGGAGCTAGAGAAGTGAGTCTCGAGACGCCGTGGAGAGGCCGGTGCCACCTGGTAAGAGCTGAGGGACGAGGGGCCAAAAGAAAAAGGGGGCTGTAACTGAGAGTCTTTACCCGAGTCGGATCCGCAGGCATGCATATAGAAATAGGGCTGATTGTGGTGATGTATAAGTCTATATATGTGCATGTGTATGATTTTGAATGCATGAATATATATATATTTAGATGTGAGATAAACTCTGTGAATTATGTGTGTCATGAATGTTGTTTGAATTGTATGAATTTGGTTACTTGAGAAAGGTTGAATGATAGCAGGAGCGTGTACTGACGCTGATACCGAGTCTGTGAGTATCATTTTACATGTAAAAGCTCACCCCTGCAGTGGCCATTTTCAGTGAATGTCTCTCGTGAGGAGGATCCGAAGCAGAGCTGGAATGCTGGGCGGAGTGCTGATGCATTTCGAAGGTTTAATTAAGGCGTTGTTAGATGAAGCCCGGACTGGCTCATACCGGATATTAATGTTTTGCGATGAATAGAACTTTATGAACAAGTAGAAGTCTGATTTTGCCTTGTAAATATTAATATACACTTTTATGTATATATATGGATGTATGGTTTTGTGTGTGTGATGCTATGTGCCGTCTTGTTTTATAATCGTGCTTTAATAGATATGCAGGGACAGTCTGATTGAGCAGGTTATAGCTAAGTACGAATGAACCGAGAATTGTCTTAGGAAAATTTATGTCGGATACGTTGGGCGGAGTCGTACCCCGCCTGAAGTATGGGAGCAATCCGCCCAAGCGAGAGGGCTCGCGTTGGATCAATGTAGTTGTTAGAGTGGGACGCCGTCCAATTATCCTTCCTATCCGTTGTGATACTGACGCAATCCGGACCCCGGTGTTGAACCCCGGATTTGGGCGTTATGGCTAAGTCCGCCCAGGCGTTGTCATAATTAGTTGAGTTGGGCGGAATAGGTTCAGACTCTTCCTTTCTCCACAACCTACTAACGTATGTGTAC
Source organism: Clitoria ternatea (assembly GCA_037962975.1). Classification (NCBI taxonomy): domain Eukaryota; kingdom Viridiplantae; phylum Streptophyta; class Magnoliopsida; order Fabales; family Fabaceae; genus Clitoria; species Clitoria ternatea. Next base: position 180,413,107 of record CM075672.1, read on the forward strand.
CTTGTAACTTCTCCTTTTTCTGAGTGAAAGGCGAGTGTGAGGATTTACTTAGTGAACCCTTGTCCATACCCGATGGAGGAAATTACCTTGTAGTTGTGTTGAAGAGGCGTTATGTAGATTTCGTTTAGACGGCGTCATACCTCGCCCAAGTAACTAGGACAGCCCGCCCAAGATAAATATACCCCGCCTAGCCAAGTAGGATGATTCTAACTTCGCCTTTCCACCAAACGCTATGCGTGTGAATGTATTAACATATTTCCCTTATCTATTCCTCCTGTTGAGTGACCAGTATTTCTTGAAGGGAAGCCTCAGTGCGAAATCTCCTCTATCCGCTGCTGTATTACCATACTCCGCCTGGACGGTGTAAGACCCCGTCTGAGCGAATAATCGGTGTTGTGCAGTCCGCCCTAGTGTTAGTGCGTTACGATAAACCCATCGAGCCGGCCTCAGTTTTAGTCTTCCCTGTAGGTTGCTATGTGCGTGTGAAAGCTTTTCGTTCTTCCCTTGCCTGCTCCCTCATATATCGAATAATACGGGACTGTTTTGTGAAAAATTTTCTGTTATTTTCTTTGAAATTTTTATTTTTAGTTGCAATTAATTAGGGTGTTACATTAGTGTTTTGAAATGATTTGATTTTGTTGACATGGAAATTGGTATTTTTAATGAGCTTGAAATGTCTCTTGAAGTGAGAAAAATTATGGCAAAGTGTTCTAATTTGTTTTATAAATGTATAAGTTTAGTTAGTGTACTTAGAAATTATTGTTGGATGTGGATTAGTATTTACAATGGTTGTTGGATAATTATTGGTTGAAAAAGTGTAGTGTTTATGGTGAATTAAATGAAGGACATGAATGATTTATAGGAAATAAATGTGTCATTAGTTTAGAAAACCTTGTTGGAACATATTAGATTCTAAAGAAATATTTATTGAGTTTTGGAAATGCCATTAGAAGTGATTGGTATGTTAGCATGTTGATTTGCCAAAGGACCTAAGCTAAGATTTTAGAGCTAAAGGTACCCTTTACCTTACTCATGATGTTAGTGACTAAAAATGAATTATTAGAATTGATATAGCAATTGTTTGTGGTTGGAAATAATTATGATTAAATGAATAGGAAGTTAGTATTTAATAAGTGAAAGAAACATGATGGTGGAAGTTATGGACACGCTAGAACAAGTGTGGACATTATTGTTAGTGGTGGAACAACATTTGTGGGATCTAATTAGTATGTTGATGTGAATTGGATAATTTTTTAGGAGGAAAGAACTTCGTGTTCTAGGTAATGTTGTGTAAGAGTCATGTATTGGATGAATAACAAATGTCAATAAAGACTTAGAATAAATTTAATTTAACATTAGAATCTATATTAATAAGGTTGGATATTTTAATAGCTAAAAGTGGGGAAATTATAGAATTTTAAGGATGGAAAACTTGTTAATTCCTAAAATAAAAATGCTACAAGTAGTTATAAAAATATGCAAGACTACTTTAAAGCTTTCTAAAGCTAAATGGATATTTGTTGAACCCTTAATGAAGTGTGGACAAGGTTTTAGACCTAAGTCTTGAAAAGTATTGAAAAAGGGAACAAGCTTATAGAATTACAAAGACAAAAATTTTAATAAGCCTAATATGATGTTGTATATATGATGGGCAAAGTTGTTAACATTAAAATAATTTTTAGTTTAGTGTTTGATGTGCTTCGACGTTTATTTAATGTAGGATTTGACAATTCTAGTGAGGCGGGACCATCTAACCCTACAGAGTACTTCTCTTGAGGTAGGAGAGGAATATATTTTCTAAATGCATGTGCAATGTTTGTTGATGATATATCTAATGTTCTCTAATTATTTATAATTACTTTGTTCATTTAATTAAAATTTATAATAAATTTTTTGTAGAATAATTAATTAATAATATGATATTTATGAAAATACTTATTTTCAATTAAGAACTCCCAAAATACATTACATATAACATTCTTAAAACCTAAAATGCCACCCAATGCAAAAACATAAGTTTTGGAAAACAGGGGCCTGAGCGTCAGCGTATCAGTGACAGCACCTGATGTTGTTATGCATTTTAGGTAATTGGACCAACTTCTAACCTACGCAATTGACCCGTTTAAGGTCTGATTGCCACGAAACTTCACGGGCCACATGTTTCCCCATTTTAGAACTGTTGGTGTTGTCTGTTTGTCAAAAATCCATCAATGCACATGTTATGCGCAAAAATACATTTGAATCAACTTATATGCAAAACTATGCACCAAGCTATCTAAATGCACTCCAAATTGTCAAAGGCCTATATGCACAGCTTCTAAATGACCTAGGGAACCTATTGGTCCCTTTCGAGGGTTCCAAAACCCGCTGGATCCTAAAATCACCTATTTAGTTCCTAATTTCACACAATACACCCATTCCTCAATATGCATCAAATCATCTAATTCATCAATTCATCACCCAATTTCCTGATCACATCACACACACAATTCATAAATATCAACAAGACCTTCCCATTACAATAATCAACCACATATATCTTGGCTTTATGCCACTAATAGCCTAACTCATACGCATTCGACATAATCATCAATAATATCATCATTTCATCATCAATCATTCACAACACATTCATGTTATCATCATATCAACAACTAATTTTAAGATCATCACCGCCATCATAATATGGTTATATAACATCAACATACTAACTAATGCATCAAAGCACATGAAAAGCAAGTTATCATTACATACACTAAATATATAACATAATCAATTAATTTTATTAACTTCCACTGCTCCTTGGCATCCACTATCTGCTTGGCGCACCCTCTGGGGCATTAGTACCCTCCATGTCACTGGTCACTAAATTAGATAAAACCACAGCAAGGATGAGTGTTTGGAATATCGTAATTAATATAGAACGGTAATTATAAATAAATGTAACCATTTACTATTCAATGTTTTATTCATTATTTATCTAAGCCTCAATGGAAATCTCATAAGCATGTTAAATCGTGTACTTATTACATTTAGCATTTATCAATATCCTTACTCCTACCATAATTACACTCAATCATCAAATATATCATAAGACATAAATCAACGTCAATTCATATATTTCACAAATGACTCGCATGCATTCTGACTCTTAGTATCCGGATACTATAGGATCGACCTTCAACTAGGGTCCTGCTTGACACCCCATGAACCCTGCTTGGTCCACCGAGTCCTACTTGACTCTTCACCTCAACCACGGGGTTCTATTTAACCACTGAGTAGCTCAACTGGGCCTCAAACACCACAAGAGCAAAAAATGAGGGGCAACACATACCGTCGGCCATCCCACACCACATAAACACATACATAAACATATCAAACATGGCTCAACATCATCAAATTCATTTATAATTGTCAAAAACTGACATTTTACTATCACACAGGGTGGCCACACAGACCCGACGCTTACATGCCATGCTATAACATTTTAATAATTATTATCTTATCCATTCTAATTTATTATTCACAATATGTCATATAAAATTATAATTTACATACGCCCTTATTCATCTTACTCATAAATTAAGCAACTAATATATCACATATTTATACAATATATTTATTTAATCATCCATACACATATACATAATTAACATCTCATTATTCTACAAACATTCTAGCAATTCCTACTTAACTCCTAATTTTCCTAAAACTACCATACATACCAATCCTAATTAATTACGACCCAAACACCCCCTTACCTTAATTCCAAGCTTCTTTGAATTGTTCTTGGTGTCAATTACGTCCTCCAATCACTTGATTCACTGTTCCTCTTCCAAACTCAATGCCCACTTCGTCAATCGCCTCTCCGACACTCGTTCTAGTGCCTACGGTCACCAAAACACATAATCTATTAGTACATTGCCTTCGTCGACATGCCAAACACAAAACCCAAGCTTCCAAAAGTCTTAAGACTAAAAATCCAAGCCTTCCCCACCACATGCAAATTTAGTTTTAAGGGGGGAAAAGGGAGGAGAGGAAGAGAGCTTAAAATAGAGTTTCCCATATGCATTACCTCAACTCTCAAGGTCAAAAAATGCAAGAATCACAAGTTTTCACTAAGTCTTTAGCATAACCCGTAAGAGAGAAGAAAAAAGGAAGAAAAGAGTGCTTCATTGTTCTGTTTTGCATGCTCCATTTAAAAATTGATCATGACGCTGGCGCTACACGTCAGGTCACTAATTGTACCCTGATGCTACGCGTCAAGCTCTGATCCCCTATTTCCTTTGAAATTCATTTTAAAACCTAATAATTCACTTCATATCACGTACTTCTTATTATTTTTACTCAATCATACATTTATTTGTTTATTCCAATCATTAAAACACCAGGGATGTTACATCCACCCCCCTAAAAAGGGATTTTGCCCTCGAAATCAACGTACCTTATTGGAAAAGATTGGGATACAACCGCTTCATTGCAGACTCTAATTCCCAAGTATTGGTTACTCCATTTAGATTTTGCCATTTCACTTTTGTCACACCCTGGTTTCCCAGACTTGAATCTCGATGTAATCAAGATAAATAATTAATAAAAATACGAGTAAATTTTTTGCGTTTAGAATATTTACAAAACACCCCGACAATTACATCAAGACCTGAGCCATAGAAAACCAAAGAATGAGATTTAAGAATTTATAACTGGATCGCAAGGTAAATCGCCCATATATGTTTACAAAAAATAATAGAGTTTATAGCAGATGAAGAATATGTATACAGGGCACACTCCTAGTCCCATGTATGAAGATATGAGAAAAGGCTCGACAAGGCATGCAATTACATAACATAAGCCTATTAGGCCGTAACCAAACAAGCATCCAAACATCATTCATTGCCTTCCGTGAAATTCAACCTTAATTCATATATTACCAATATTTGTACATACATAAAAGGACTACATGTCCAATATTATTTCATCCATCAAAATGGGCATAAATTCCAATACCCCGAATAACAATACATCATTCACTTACTTTGTTATCTATACAATATCCATCAAATCAATGATTGTCATCTCTTATCATATACAATTTATTCATCACACCATAATTAACCTTCGTTACCGGCCAAGGCATTTTATTACAGCTATTTACCTTCACCAAAGCTTTAGTTCAAGGACTCAATCTTATCCCATGTCAACCCTACATCACAATGCTAAAAGGAGACAACATGGGATAGTGAGTTATACATTCAAAATGATGAATTTAAATACATTGTGATCATGTATACATGCATACAAACAACATGTATGCTTTGTAATAAAATCATCAATTTATTAAATAACCATCATCAAGATATCATCTTAGGCATACAAGCCTCATTATTCATAACTCATAGCAAGCACATACACAAACATATACACATTCACATTGCCCTTGTCATCATGGGCTATCATAATTGTTCATCATTAAATCTTTACATCTTTAATCACTTATTACTCTCAAGAGGTTATCATCTTTCTTTGGTCATCTCCATCTCAAATGCCATGTACCTATGGCTAATGCATATGTCACACTATTTAATGCATATACAATGGATCCATTCCGAAACAATTTACATAACCCATGCGCACATGGTTTCTCAAGTGATCGTAACCACTTATAATCAATCAAGCATGTGTCCTCCATGCAAGGGTCTATTTTTCATAGAATCCCACGGGATCTTTATCATTGTGATCACAATCACATTCATCATTCTCATATTGGTTTCCCTCACGTATAGGGTACTCCCTTTCATATAGTCCTGCAAGACTTTCATCATTTTAATATATTGGTGATCGCAACCACCTTCATTCATTCACATATTGGTTTCCCCCATGCATAGGGTACTCCCCCACATATAGTCCCACAAGACTTTTCAATTCAATATTCTCGTGATCACAACCACGTTCATCATTCCCCCTATGTAAGGGTACTCTTTCTCATATAGTCCTGCAAGACCTTTTATTGTAATCGCAATCATATTCAAGATGCTATGCCTGCATGCCATGAATGCAATAATGCAACAATGCAATAATGCACATCCTAAATCTTAACCTCGTAAGGATCTCTCACCCACTCACTTAGGGTATATATATGTTTTACATTTAGCAATACAATTAGTGGTACGCAACCAATTTCAAGCTCCCCAAGGCATACCATTCATATAGTTTACATTACAATGGCTAAGAATTCACATTGACATCAATCCATGCATGGTAATCAAAAAGCATATTAACAAGTATACTTCAAATACATAGCACCATATATTTGCCAATCTAAAATTTAGCCATCACCGTGATTCAATCTCATACAACTTCACAAGGAAGTATCACATTTATTTAAGACAAATGTGTAAGTAAGCACCAAAATATACATTGCCAACACATAATTCTTGGGGGATTTTAATCTCCATTATCTTGCCATTATTTTCAAGTTTTGGTATGACATTCACAATGTCTTCAATTGTCTTGGTTTTTCAACACCTTTCTAATTCATTGATTGGTAATAAACACAATAACATTCAATTGTTGTTTCAATAGCCTCATCATCACTCACGGGTGTGTCGTACAACCACATCATTCAATTGTCATCATCAACCATCATATCTTAATATTAGTGATGTAACATGCAAGGTTTACATAAGATGACTTAGGCACACACACATATTACCACAATCTTAAGTCATTATTAATCACCACTAAGGACACACCACCTGCATACCTTCTAAATGCAATCCTATCACATATATGAGGATATAAGAAGGTAGATGGTTTATACAAATGTTAAAGTAGTCAATTACACGATCACCATGCAAGTGTTTAGCGGAATACTTATGTTAATTCAGAAGAAAGAGTGGATGTAATAAGAGATCCAAGAATACTCAATTTAATTGCCAAAGTTTAGTAAAAACATGTACATTCACTTGCATAAACATACCATGAAGTAAAGAAGTGTGAATCCTAACCTAGAATGGCATAAAAGTATAAAAATTTAATATTTAGACGCAACCACTAGTAGTGGTTGTCAACCACTGGTTGTGGTTGTCACTGCCACAATGCCAAAAAACCCATTCCAAGGGAGAACCAACCACTGGAAGTGGTGGCAAACCACTAGCCGTGGATGGCACTGTTTTAGATGGCCAATTTTCATAAGAATATGCACTTCCAAGGCAGAACCCACCACTGGCCATGGTTACAAACCACTGGTCGTGGTTAGCTCTGTTTGTACACCCAAATTTCGCAAGACAAAACTACTCCATGGCAGGACCTGCCACTAGCCGTGGTTGGCCCCCTGTTCCACCCTTTTTCAATTTTCAAATAAAACATGATTTTCAACCTTAGATCATGTATAACATCCCAAAAATTTATGAAAATAATTAATTGAATGGGATAAATACTAAATATTATAAATAGGTTAATAAATGTCTCAAAAATTTAGAAATAATTAAATTAGGATTTGTTATGGATGTTCATAATTTATAGAGACTAAATGAGATGAAGTTATACCAAGTTGAAATATGGGTGTCGGACTAGGTATCTCTGATTAAGATGCCATTGGTCAGAGCTATTAAGAATATTATTGGGAATCCAAATATGTCTTCGAAATAATTTTTGGATAAAGTATTGAGCCCGAACTGAGATCCTGTATGTTATAAAACGGTAGAGTTTAATGAAAGGATTAAAATTAAAACAAAACCCACCCATTTCTCTTCTCCTTTGTACGTTGGCTTCTCCTTCTCACCATCTCCATCCTTTCTTTCTTCTTCTCTCCCTCCCTTTCTCTTTACAAACCGTACACCCCTCTCCATAACCATTACCCACAAAAAGTTCTTAGTTTTTATGGATTCATAAAGCTTGTATTGGACATTGGAGTAAAACTTGGATCTCCTTCTTCTATTTTCCTCCATTTTTGTGTTGCCCTTTTAGATTGGAGAAAGAGGTAAGATTTTGAACACCCATGGCTTTTGTTGATGATTTTGGGTTCATTTAAGTATTGTGAGAAGAGCTTGGATGTTATTTTGATAGATAATGGCAAGAGGAACTAAGCCCTAGGTTAGATGACCATAGGGTTTTATGGATTTGGTTGTTGATGATGGGGATGTGATATTATTGGACTTAGAATGCTTGAAATAGTGTAAGGAAATGGTTAAAATTGGTTGTTGTTGGACCTTTATGAAAACCCTAGGAAATTGGATTTTAGGGCTTTTGGCAAAAAGTGGGAAATTGATGATTTATTGGTATAGGAATGACTTTTGTGTGTAGAAATAATGTTTGGAATGATGTATATTGGAAAATAATGGTTATTAGATTTTGATGGGATCTTAAACGTAAGATTTGGGACTACATATGTTGTGGTTAGAAGGGTTGAGTTTGAGAATGAACGTGATGTTTAAAGTGGGGTGTTGTTATTTATGATGATGATAATGATAATGGTAGATGACCAAGAGTGATGAATTAATGAAATAGATGTTTTGATTTGATGAGTTGTTAGGCCATGATATGAGCCATTTGAAATTGTTGATTGACAATGGTTTAAGAGAAGCTAAAAATTGGATGATTCATGTGATATTGGATTCAATTGTTGTTGTTGATGTTGTTGATGTTGGATATGGTTAGCCTTTTTAGGTTTAGAGAATCAATGGTTTTGGGAAAGGAATTCCCGAGACCTAACATAATGGTATGAATTGGTGTCTTAGCAAGTCTAGGATTTGATATTAAGCTTTATGATGAGCTATCAATTGTTTAGATTTATGATGGTTCCTTGTAATGGTTCATAAATTGAATACATGTATATTTATGTGTGTTGATAGGAGATTATATTGCGGACAATGTGGAGGAACTTTTGGAGCATGTGAACCGTTGCGGTTCTTCTCTTGAGGTGGGAGAGGAGTTTTACATTCCAAATACATGAGTAGAATAATTAGTGATTTATGTATATCATGATACGCATGCTTGCCTTGCCATGCTTATAGTGAAATGATATGAGTGGCAAATTATTGGCTATTGAGAATGATATGTGTATGTATATGTTGATGATGAATGTTTATTGCCCCTTTGAAGGGAGTAATGTGTTGTTGATGAATAACCCATGAGGGGTTAAAATATGTATATGTTAATGAACTATCCTTGAGGGGATGAAGTATATGTTTTGTGAATTGAGAATATATATGGATGCTTGGCATTGAATGTGATGGCCATTGTGATGACATTAGTGATAAGATTGAAAGATAATGCATAATTGAGGAACTCATAGAGTCAAATTGAGTTTTATGTGATTTTCATGGCATATTGTAATACCCCAAAAATAGGGGTAAATTTTTCACGATTTTCAAAAAGTTTAAATATGAAAGGAACCGCGATGCAAAACTTAACAAATACCCTGGATCATTAAATAACCTATCTCATATATGAAGATATGAGAAGGTACCAGAGTGCTCCTTGGACGATCGAACTCAAGATCATCACAGGGGAAAAATGGAAGATATAATTAAAATTGAGGATTATAAAAATTTATGTGAAGAGAGATTGAAAGATGCACCATCAATTTGTTTAAACATTGGTAATATAATTTCATAATAGTATTAATGTTTCTAACGGTCATGGAACTCCAAACATACAAGGAAATTGAATAAAAGAAGCAAAAATAAAGAAAGTGGAATCAGGGTATCTTGCTTGAGCGAGGCCCTGACTCGCTTGAGGGAGACCCACATGGGTCGCTTGGGCGAGGCCAACGAGCGTGAGCGAAAGTGCTCTAGAACCATCACTACGCTCGCTCGCTCTAGCAAGGCACGCTCGCTTGAGCCAAAAAGGGACATAAACTCACTGCCCATATTTCGCTTGAGTGAGGCACGCTCGCCTGAGCAAAATCCATCCAGTAAGTGCCTACCTATTACTCACATATCTCGCTTGAGCGATACACCAGCTCGCCTGAGCGAGATCTGGCCAGAGGCCAGCCCTCTGATATAGGGGATTCTCGCTTGAGCAAGGATCCATCTCGCATAAGCGAGATTATCCGTTCATGCGCAGAAAACATGAAAATCTCACAACCTAATATACAAAAACTCATCCCAAGTAAAATTGATCAAAATTAACATGTCACATACATCATATTAAGTATTTAAAACTTGTGTCAAGTATCCATATTCAATAATTTCCATTCCAATTCATGAATCATATCACAATCAAGCTTATCACCTTATATACTTTATAAAGCACAAAATCTAGAGAAATATTTCATTTATTCATCAATTCTAACAGCATTCCACCTCATGTTTGTCATCCATACATTGTAAAGGTCATTAATAAAAATTAGCCATACATACAAGGGTCTAATTTTCCTACATGACCTCCAAAATCATCATCCATCATATTAAATTACAAAATTGAACATATATACATCATATACTCTACAAAATGACAATATGCCGGCCAAGGCTCACCCACTTTCCTTCCATATTTACCTTCATCAATACTCGACCTCTAAAAGAGTAGGAACTGTATCATCCTACATCAAACTTTAAAATGGCAACTAAGAGGTGAGTAACATAATCCCAAATGTATCAAAGTCATACATTATGATGATACTTATACATGCCAACATATAATACATTTCTCAAGAAGCATCACAAGTTCCATTCACATACTATATGATTTCATTTCAACATGTTACATATTTGAAGCAATACATCCACAACACACTTATCCACATCATTGGCATTCTCAATAACATCATCATACACATAATGCTAGTACCACATTTCTTTCCCTTTTATTTATCAATCATCGATCGCCACCACGGGCTAACAACTAGGCATATCTCCGGCTATATGCAAATGCTCTTATAGCTAATGCATATGCACAAAGGAATTATTATCAAATATGGATCCGACTATGGGAAAACCACAACATACTAAATGTGGGTCAACCACAGGTGTGCTACTATGCCCCTACTACAGTAGAAAAATGTGTACATATATACCCCAATTCATGCATGCTTAATAACATATTTTACTGGTACCAAACCGCTCTCGCCTATCTGTAGCACTAGTCACCCCGTGACTTACAGATCAACATCATGGCCTTACTTGCCAAAGTGCTACGGGCCCCTCCCAAACATACATCGAGAGAGCCGTGCCCCGTTGGACACCGAGGTAACTTGCTCATCACAGAGCCGCCCGCCCACTGGGCCCGCCACATAGGGTGCCTCATCACCAAACTATGGATAGCTTTGTGATTCCCAGAATCACTAGGGAAATACAATATTATACCCGTGCACTGGGTCGCCCTTCTATTGGGCCCGCCTAGTGGAACCCCTAACATTCCACATAGAAAGCGTATGATATGCCATGGATGCAAATGCCAATTAATGCATTCTCACTCTATGCATCCTATCATGTCACTCTACATTCAACAATTCACCAAAACCACTTTGTGGATTTCGTATACTCATCATTCTCCACCACCACCAACATCATTGGATTTTATACGCACAATTAGTTAGTGGCAATCAACATTTATTGGCTCACACATTATGGGATGTTTAATAACCTATCACTCAATACAACCATGGTCTCAAGCCATTCATAACAAATTCATTAACATGAATCAAAACAACACCATACTCATCATCCCAAAAGCATATGTCACATAACATCAATCATTCTAAATGCATTTTGTAACACCCCTATTTTTATTGTTATATTAAAATTTTGAAAGAATTAGACTATGGTTCTTTAGAACTTTTTAATCTACGTATTATTTATGATTTTTTAGAATTTTTGGAATTTTTGAAATATTTTAATAAAATAATATTTTTTAAAATAATTTTAAATTCATATATAATGACTTAAAATTAAAAATATTTATAAGAAAGTGAAGTTAAATTATAAAAAAATTTCTAAAATCCATTTCAAGTAGACTTATCTAAAAATGATCGGTTTGAGAAAAATCTTGATTTCTATCAATCGTAAAAAAATTGGAAACATACCAATAAATTTGTATTAACATAAAATTTTAGATTTTTAAAATTTAAACTTTATATTACTTATTATAAAATTAGTGAGGACTGATATAATATTGTTAAATTTCAAAAAAGGACTGATTTTGAATATTTAAAATATACCGAGTGAAAGGTTACTATTTGGCTTAATAATTCAGCCGACATTTATTATGCAAAACAAGTTGCATGTATCAAATTTTCAAACTTGCACAGTAACCAAAAATGAAAATTTCAAAAATTGCACAGTACTTTTATAATAAAATAATGAAATGCATAGTAACTTTTCTGCCTATAAATACCGAAGGAATTCTTCATTAGAATTCACAATTTCAGATTAAATTTTCTTAATATAGTAGTGCTAGAGAGATAGTGGTGGAAGTAAGAGAGAGAAATAATTTTTTTAGAAGGAGATTCTGCTAAAATAACAAGGTAAGAATACCTCTCTTTTATATTTTTTAGGGTTATTTTCATATCGTTTTAGAAATCTATTATTATACTGGATATAATATTATTTTAAGTTACTATTCTAAATAGTAAACTACTATTTCAATAGTAAATTACTATTTCAATAGTAAATTATTATTCAAATAGTCAATTACTATTTACTGTTACCTTTTACCTTTACTATTCACATTTTACTATTTACCATTACTATTCACGTTTTACTATTCATGTTTTATTATTTACTATTACTATTTACGTTTTACTATTTACCGTTACTATTCATGTTTTACTATTTACTGTTACTATTCACAGTAACTATTTAAAATCTACTATTTACCGTTAATATGCATAATTACTATTTATCCTTCCTGTTTCAAATAATTATCTAAATTTTCATTTTGTAACTATATTAAAATGAAATTGGTATATTTTAGAACTCAGAAACGAGGCGCGTACGGATTTTCATTAACAAATCAAGATACAAGAGGTAAGGGGGAGTGAGATAGGAATATAATATGAAAAGACATAAGAATAATGGGAGGAGTCTCCTACTCTTTTCTAATATTATTATTTTAAAATATTTACTTTTTAACTTAAAATTTATATTAAATATCCGGTGTAACTAACTCTGACATACCTATGCAAGGACCTAGAATTTCATAACCTATACGAACTGGACTAAACCTATGCAAGGACTTGGACTAGTTTGACCTATATGGACTGAACTATACCTATGCAAGGACTGGATTATATGGACTTACATAGACCTATGCAAGGAATGGACTATAAGGACTCAAAATCAATTTTGATAATTTAAATAACCATAAAAATTTGAATTATATTTAATTAATTTGATTATAATTATTAGTATTTGATTATTATTGATGATATTTAATTGTGATCGATATTATTTGATTGTGATTGACATTATTTGATTGTGATTGATGGTATTATGATTGATAATATTTGATTATGATTGATGATCTTGTGATATGATGTTAAATTTTTATTATTTTAAATCTTTTATTTCTTCTTTGAAATTATTTTTATTAACTTTACTTTTAATATTTAGAATAAAAAATTTAGTATTTATTTTAGAAAGAAGTCATTTTATGAAAATTAATTTATAAAAAGTTTAAGATAATTAAATCTTGAATTAAAGAAAACTTTTATAATTTTAAGTATTTTTGGTTAATGATTTAAAGATTATTCTCTTTTAATAAAATAAATTTTTCAAAAGAAAATTATTTTATTTTTCAACTTAATAACTAAAGATATTCGGAAATAATTAAAATTTCTAAATTCGATCTTGTTAAGATTCAATTTGAGAAAGATTATGTAAAGTTTTATATGAGAAAGTTTTGAGATATTTAAGGCTTAGAAACTCAATTTCAGTGAGATTCAAAAACTGTATCAAATTTATTTCTGTGGGACAGAAATTCAGAGAATTGAGAAAATATACAGTTTATTGAAATGATGTTGTAAACCTTTATGGTATTTAATAATTGAGTTTCTAAAAGTCTTAACCAACTAAATACGCGAGTAGTTCATGCATCATAAATCATTAAAGTGAAACAAAATGATATTGTCTAGGGACGGATTATAGAAACCGAGGATACATTAGAGGAGGCTTAATTACAAGCCTTGGGATGAGAGGGTGTAAAAGGGTGCTTCAGGGGACTTGGGGTAGCTCCCTAGTGTCGGGTACTTAAACAATAAAAACCTTATTAATCTGACTAGTCTTTAAGTGTTTCCATGCCAGTTGAGCTATTTATATTATTATTATTTGGACTTATGGAATAGTGTAAACTCCTGGTTGACCCAGTATAAATTAAAATTTAAGGGCCCACATATATAGGTAAGTTATGATAAAGATATTGCATAATATTCATGCATTCATAATTGATTGTGTATGTAATTGTGATTGATATTATTATATATTAGTTTGTGAAAACCCTTTATTGCTTATGCCCCATTTGGGAATATTATATTTTGTTTCTCACTCCTTTCTCCGTGTTTTTGTTTCATATGTTTTGAATTGATGGTTCAGAGGAAAGGATCGAAGAATCTCGGTAGTAAATATAGCACATTCTAGAAAGGGAACTCGGTATGAATACCGTCGTCCAATGAATAAATAATGTTATTAAGTAACTGCTTCTGGGCCATGGAGTTTCCTCTCTTTCTTATAATGTTTAATATTTATTTTCTTCGGATGATTGTAAAATTACTTTATAAAGTTTTAATAATATTTATGAGGTATTTCAGAAATATTGTATGCAATTTATTCTGATAGTTTCTTTTTAACAATCTTATTTAAAAAAATTCTAAATTTTTATAAAATTTATTAAGGTGTAACAGAGGGTGTTACACATTTCAATCATAAAATCATCATATCATCCACTCAAGCCAATCTATCATAACACAATCATATATATTCACGTCATCAATGGATGAAATCATGCATTTAGAATAGTTACCCATTCCTATCTCAAGAGAAGTAGTAATCAACGCGGTCCGCCTTGTCGATAGGGTTATTTCCTACATCATACAATATACCACACAATTATTTTCTATTCAACCACCAAGACTTAATGCTCATATTTATTTACTTGGTGTTTATAATACTTTAAATTCCCAAACCTCATTTATTTCCTTAATTTCACCATAACCATTATGGGTTAGGTGCCTCCATTCATTATTATGCATCTTTAATATCAAACCCATTAATGGGTTCCCACATTAATGGTTCCCAACAACCATCATTAATCATCAAACTTCATTAATGGTCATCCATCATCAATAACATCACTTCACCTCATTAATAACATTTATCTAACACAATAAATGCTTCTCTACTCATATTTTACATTTCCCCTAAAACATAGGGTTAGGTTTCATTAAAAACCCAACAACCATAATCAATGCCCATCATTTCCCATCATCTCCCTTGCCATATATACACACTCATAAATACCCATTTATAACTCTCATCAATGTCACTCCACCTAGGGGTTTTCCATCACAAATGTCTCTCTTTAATGACCCATATGCAACCAAACACTCTCCCAACAATCATAACCCATAATCAAGGGTTTAAACTCTTGAAAAGTGATGGAAAGCTTACCTTAAGAGAAGAAAAGAGTGGATTTCCAAGGAAAGGAGAGTGGAGCACGAAAATGGAAGGAAAAGGGGAAGAGACCTCAAGCTTTAAGCTCCCCCTTCAAGCTCCATGAAAACAAAAATGGTGGGAGGAGATGGGTTTAATGCTTTTCTTAGGTTTTTAGGAGAAGAAGGTGAAGAGGAAATGAAGAAGAAGAAAGTGAATGTGCTTTGCCAAAAGAAACAGAAGCTAACGTGAAATGCAAAGGAAAAATGGGGTTTTTGTGTTTTATTTTTAATCCTTTCATTGAAGGTTCATCGTTTTAATTCAAACAGAATCTCAGTTCGGGCTCAATACTTTATCTAAAAATTATTCCGAAGTTAGATTTGGATCCCCAATAATTTTCTTAATAGCCCTGACCAATAGTACCTCAATCGGAGATACTTGGTCCGATACCTATATTTTAACTGGGTATTATTTTCAACTATTTAACTACCCATAAATTATGAAAAATTAGAAAAATTCCCAATTTAATCATTTCAATATTTTGGGACATTAATCAATTCATATTTAATTATTCACTATTTATTTCTCTTAATTAATCGTTTATATAAATTTTGGGATGTTACAATCCACCCCACCTAAAAAGAAATTTCATCCTTGAAATTTAACATACCAGATTCGAACGCATCTGGGTATCGTGCTCTTATATCGTCTTCATGTTCCCATGTGAACGTCTCCATATTTCCATGCTTCCATGCAACTTTCACCAAAGGTACCAATTTGTTCTGTAGCTTCTTCACGGAGTGTTCAACAATACAAATGGAAATAGGAGGGATAGTTAAGTCATCTCGCACATCAACATCATCAATTGGGATTACATGTGAAGGATCAGGAATATACTTCCTCAACTATGACACATGAAACACATTGTGCAGATTCGCAAGGTGTGGAGGAAGTGCAATCTGATAAGCCACATCACTAATTCGTTCAAGAATCTCATAAGGTCTAATAAACTTAGGACTTAATTTCTTGCTTTTCAAGGCTCTTCCAATACCCTTATCTCTTGATACTCTCAAAAACACGTGTTTGCCAACTTAAAGCTCAAGTGGCTTCTGCCTCTTATCATAATAACTCTTTTGACAATCTTGGGCAATTTTCATCTTTTCTTGTATCATCTTAATCTGTTCATTTGTCTTTAATCAATTCCGACCCCAAAGCCAAATTCTCACCAGTTTCAAGCCAACATAATGGAGTTCTACATTTCTGACCATACAATGCTTCATAGGGAGCCATACCAATAGAACTATAATAACTATTATTGTATGTAAATTCAATTAGTGGTAGGAATCTTTCCCAACAACCACCATGCTCCAATACACAAGCCCGCAACAAATCTTCAAGGCTTTGAATTGTTCGCTCGGATTGTCCATCCATTTGTGGATGATACGCCGAACTAAGCTTCAACTTGGAACCCATTGCCTCATGCAAGGTTCCCCAAAATAGGGAAGTGAACCGCAAGTCATGATTCGACACAATACTCAAAGGTACACCATGTAGCCTAACAATTTCCTTAATGTACAATTGTGCCAATTTCTCCAAAGAACTTTTCATGTTCATGGGCAAGAAGTAAGCACACTTCGTCAATCGATCCATGATTACCATATAGCATCATTTTCAGTACGTGTCCTGGGCAATCCAGAGACAAAGTCCATAGCAATGTCGTCCCACTTCCAAATAGGGATATCAAGAGGTCCCAAATAACCAGATGGCTTCTGATGATCAACCTTAACCTTTTGACAAATAATGCAAGCGACTACATAATTAGCAACATCCCGCTTCATACCGGGCCACCAAAAATTCTTCTTCAAATCCTGATATACATTTTTGTGGAACCAAGGTGTATGCTCAACATGCTCTTGTGAGCTTCTTCAAGTACCAACCTTCTTAAATCACCACCAGATGGAACATAAATTCAGCCCTTCACACACTAAATTCCATCATCACCTTTCGTCAAAAATGAATTCTTCCCATTAGCTTGAGCTTCCTTCATCTCAATCAAGTACTCATCCTTTGGTTGTTGTAATTTCATAGTTTCAAGGAACACATTAGCAACCGCCAACATCTCGAGGGACATCTTTTTCAGGGTATATATTTCTACACCCACATTCAAGTTTCTAAATTGCTCAATGAGCTCCATCTCTTTCACCATCATAGCAGAAACATACAACGATTTCTGACTCAAGGCATCGACAACCATATTTTCCTTCCGGGATGGTATCTCAAATCAAACTCATAATCTTTCAAAAACATCTTCATTGGCATATATTAAGCTTCTTTTGATCAAACAAGTACTTAAGGCTCTTGTGTTCACTAAAGACCACAAACTTAGAACCATACAGGTAATGCCACCACAATTTCAAAGCAAACACCACTGTTGCCAATACAAGATCATGTGTGGGATAATTAACCTCATGCAGTCACAATTGTCTTGACGCATAGGCTATTACATGTTCATTTTGCATCAATACACAACCAAGACTAGGCTTTGAAGGATCACAATACACCACAAAGTCATCCAGTAAATCAGGCAACACCAATACAAGAACAGAAATGAGTCTAACTTTTAACTCTTGGAATTTCCTCTTGAAGTTGAGATTCCACACAAACGGCTGATTCTTAGGGGTTAGCTTCGTCAATGGCAAAGTCAATCAGGAGAAACCTTCAATAAATCTCCGGTAATAACCGACAAGACCAAGAAAACTCCTTATTTTAGTCATAAACATCGGTCTTTCCCAAGCCATCATGGCTTTAATCTTAGATGGATCAACGATAACACCATCTTTAGAGATAACATGCCCAAGAAATTGGACCTCCGACAACCAAAATTCACACTTGGAAAGCTTCGTATACAACTCTTTCTCGTGAAGAACACTCAACACAAGACGAAGATGTTCTTCATGGCTCTTGGAATAGATAAGGATGTCATCGATAAACACCACCACAAACTTGTCAAGATATTCGTAGAGGATGTGATTCATGTAATCCATGAAAATCGCAGGTGCATTCGTCACACCAAATGGCATCACCACATATTCATAGTGGCCATATCGCGTTCGAAAAGCAATTTTAGGAATATCTTCGGTCTTCACCCGGATTTGGTGATATCCGGAACATAAATCAATTTTTGAGAATATAACAGCATCCTTCAATTGATCCAAAAGATCATCAATGCGAGGTAAGGGATATCAATTTTTGATGGTCAACTTGTTAAGTTATCAATAATCCACACATAACTTCATGCTCCCGTCCTTCTTTTTCACCAATAAAACAGGTGCACCCCAAGGAGACACACTTAGGTGAATAAATTCCCGTTCTAATAATTCTTCAACTTGCCTTTTTAACTTAGTTAATTCCATAGGAGACATCCGATACGGTGCTCGAGAAACAGGTTCCGCTCTTGGAACAAGATCAATAGAAAACTCCACCTCTCATGGAGGAGGTAAACTAGGTACCTCATCAGGAAATACATCTGGAAATTCGGACACAATGGGAATATCAAGGGATTGAATAGTATTTTCTCCATCCACTATGCATAGAATAACAAGAATTTGAGATATACCTTGCACATCAAAGCGCTCGGTATTTGGAGAAGGAAGGACGATGCTCCGATTCTAACAATCCACCAAGACCTTGTTGGCAGATAACCAATCTATTCCCGAGATAATTTCTAAGTCCTTCATAGGCAAACAAATAAGAGATACGACGAATCTTCTACCTTTAAGAATCATCTCAACATCACTACCTCGAGTGACTACCCGCAAACAAGTGTCGGTTGGTGTAAACACCATGATAGAATCTCTCATCATGCTTATTGGCAATTTTAATTGCCTCACACAATCTTCCGAAATAAAGGAGTGTGTCATACCCGAATCAAACAATACATCAACACAATTACCATGTATTTGGCACTTAGTTTGGACAAGATCCTCGGCCTGTATAGCTTCTTCATCGGTCACGACAAAGACTCTTCCAGCAGTTTGTTGGTTAGCACCATGATTGTGACCACTCCGGCCACCATTACCATTACCTCGGTTGTTCCCATTACCATGACCTTGCCACCATTTCCATTGCCATTACCATTACGACCACCATTACGGCCGCCATTTCCGTTTCCACGACTATGACCTCTAAAAGCGCATAGCCTCCACGGTTTCCATCATTAAGCGCCACTACATCCGTGGCATTCAAGGGACAATCGGAACGGATGTGCCCCGGTTGGTTGCATATATAACATACCACCGTCTCCTCATGATTACATTCGTGAGCCAAGTGGTTTCCGCCACACCGGAAACAACGAAGACCTTGGCCATTACCTTAGCCACCATTCATACCATGTCTTCCACCACCGTGTCCACCTCTAAGTGAAGAGGAGCCATGCATAAAATGTCTGTTACTCTTAAAGTTTCCTTTCTTCTTAAAGTTAGTGGATTGACCCTTCAATCTATGATCATGCCCCGAATACTTCTTATGAGCCACATCGTTCTAACAATTCTTCAACTGGCAAGACCAAGACCAAGATTTATCAATATAATATGCTCATGAGATACTTCACTTAAGCTCACACATTTATCAACATATCATATCAATAATCATTTAGTGACATCATAGCACATATAGCAGTACGTGTCTCTAATTTTTATTCATGGACTTCAAGTAAACAACATACTCATTGGTATTAAATTCGACATGCTAACTTGTAGGTCGGTTCGTCACTAAACATTTTAAAGTTGTATATCTAGTCAGGTCATTTTGTAAAACAATTTGGTTTTCTCGTATTATTAAATTGTTTACATCCTTATTGATTTAATTGTGTAGGATTAAGTTGTTACATAATTTAATTCCCTAATGTCTAATCATGAACTCTTAAGTCATCGTTAAGCAGTCTCATTGTCTATTTTCTTTTACTAATCTAAATGGATTTTATTTGTTGAACAACTTATTTCCTTGGTCACTAAATGGGTCACTAATTCTTTATGCACCAATATCGATGTAGTGATGTTCTTCTTCGATTTAAGACTACTAAATTTGGTACCCCCTTTCTTTATTTCCATTATTCTTGACTATGTTAACTAATTTATTTCCTTAATTACCTTCTTTTAATCAACTGAAATTTATTTCTTCTCTGACTGTCCATTTGTTGCTCAAATATCTAGATACTATTTTAACCTTTATATCATGAACTCTTTCAAATATTACTTAGCCACTAAAAATTTGTTATTTAATTTATAAGTCACTTAATCCAAAGTCTAAATCCTAAAATCTTCCTTACTTAGTTAATCATTTATGCCATATATAAAAATTCCTAAGTTCTTTTCTCATGCCTTGTTATTGGTTACTAAGATTTCTAACTCCTAACATCCATTTCTTTTATTGAACTCCTAAAATTACCTTGATTTTACTTAAGCATCTGTCACTTATCCTAATTAATTTATTAGGGTCCTTTTTCTATAACTCATTCTAAATTGGATTCTAAGTATTTCATTTCTTTTTCTACTTGGCTTACTTAGTCCATTAAACCTAAAATTTTACTCCCTAACAAAATCTTTTTTTTTTCAAATTTGTCCTATTTTATTAAGTCCCTAAAGTCCCCTTTTATTTTTTTTACCTCAAGTGGTCACTAAAGTTGGTCATTAAAATATTCTAACTTCTAATATGCATTTTATTATGCCTTAGAATTCCTTTTTTTCCATTTCTTTTCTTTAGTTTATAAAACTTCATTTGGCTTAAATCATGTCAATTATTGATAAAACTCTTTCAAGCAAAATTTTTCACTTTTAAAAATCAATTTATTTTTATAAAACTTGTAACAATTTAAAAACAATGCCACTTTTAAACTTAGTAAAATAAAACGTTGTGACCGTCTGGTCAGTGAATTTCCTTGAAGTGCGCGATATCATCAAACAATTTCGGTGATGCTTAATAAGAAATTAAATTTCTAATAGCGGGGCTTACCGGGGAAATAAATTACAAATTACATAATGACAACCATAAAATTTAAAATTTAATAATACAACCATATCGAACTAAACCGAGCCCGCCTAAACACTAAAATTTCTAATCTTCACGTTACAATTCTGATCGTGATGAAATCCTTCCGAGCACATGAACGTCGAGTTACACCAAATAAAATTTCTAAAATACCTATTAATTTAAAATGTAATAATTTTAACCGTCGGTTATGAAAAATTTCACAGTTTGAAATCTAACTGTTGGATCACGACAAAACTTCCCAGATACACAAGCAATATTATAGAATGACCAAAAATGAAATCAAATGAGGAAAAGACCCCCTTTACCTCATGGGGAAGTCCCTGTTTGGGGGAAGGAAATGGTGGCCGAAGTTCCCGATCCTTAAAGCAACAAACAATCAACCAAGAGAGGATAATGGGTCACGGTTTGGGGCTTCTAGAACAGCAAGGAAAAAGCCAAAAATGCATGCATGGAAGTAGAAAAATTTAGAGAAAAGGAAAGTAAGAGTTTTGAGAGAAAGAAAATTAAAACCTTACCTTACCTTAGCAAGGAGGGCTCACGGTTTTGGAGGCCAAGACAAGGGAAGCCAAGTTGAGTTTTTAGAAGTTTAAAACTTGAAGGAGAGTAGGAAGAAGCTGGCTGTTTGTGGTGGAGGAATGGTCACGGATTGGAAAACATAAAAGAAGGAAGGATCTTATGGTAGTTGGTGGTGGTGGCCCTTAGAGTGGCCGTGATTATGGGTATTTTAGGGAGGGGTTTTGGTGGCTGTTTTATGTTTAGGAAGGGAAGCAAATGGAGAGGAGAAGAGGATAGGCTACTATCATGAGGGAGAGAAATAAGGGTTAAGGAGAAAATGATGATGAACTTGAGTGAAGTGATGTTGGATTAAGATGAAGTGATGGTAATCTTCTTGCATGAAATTTGATTGGGTAGAGAGGGATATGGATGGGCTAAGTGGAGGGGGAGAACAAGACCATAACATCTATCCAGAGAGGTGGCAAAGGATGGTGAGGTGGTTAGAAAAGCATGCAAAATTTTTATGAACCAGAAAATAAAGAAGTTAAAAATAAATATGGATTAATTTGTGGGATAGGAATTAGGAAAAACTCCTTATACAAAATTTTTACATCTTCTTTTTCCCTTTAATTTGATAAATCATTTTCGACGATGCAAGATTGGTAACTCGAGAGATACACCCGGTTTACGACAAGATGCTCTAGAAGCTCCCGGATCAACTAGGGCCTTGGTAATAAATTCCCATTAATTCTCCTTTGGGAATTTAGTTTCATGCCCTTCATAACAATTGTATAGTCCTTTGATACAGATCTATAGAAAAAATAATGAAGCGATTCAAGCACCGGACAAGGGAGATACATGAATTTTACCAAAGACTACTAGCATTGTGATGAAACAGCTAAGGTGTTGCAAAGATCCATTAAAATGTCCCAATCTAGAGGGATTTAGCCTTTGATGTCTGCACAGAAAACGTAGATAATTTTGTTACGGAGATTTTGACACCAAGTGTGTGTGAATCGAAGGTTTTATGAAAGAGTTTCAATTTTTTACTGAATTGTGCACAGAATAAAACGTCCAAACAATGGAATTTTGAGGCGAGCATACTTAATCTTCGATTTTGGGGATCATAGAGTGGGAATCAGAGTTCGGGGCTAGAAACGAAGATTGAAGATCTTTTCAAAATGAAGAGATTGAGACAAAAATCGTTTGATTTCAAGATCTATGTAAAATTTGGGTCCAAAACACTAAAGGAGTTCGGATCGAGTTTTAAAGCGACTTCTGAGGAACTTGATTTATGGAAAAATGAGGGTGATAGAGTCCAAACTAGGCTTTGGCCTCTTCAGGAAAAGTTCCTAGAACATCGAAATGAGTCACCAGAGACTAACCGTGCCACCATCGGATACCCTGAAGTATATGAACGGTCAAACATATAAGACGTTAGGGGTTTTGATTGGGCCGGTTAGCCTAAGTCAAACACTCTTGATGCTTTATGAAAGGATCCTAACAGGACCAGTTTCCCTACTGGATCACCAGTCTCGAGTCAAATAGAGTTCGACCTTAGGCTGGGTCCTACAATTCAACTCTGGGGAACCAAGCGACATTTATTATTTTAAATATTAGTAATAACCAATTAATTCTTAACTAAACCTCACTATAATTAGACTTTCATATTTTAAACCTACTATTAACAATGTTAGGCATCAAAATAAATATTATCTAATTATTTTATTTTACCTTAATTAATTAAAATTATTAATAATAAAACCAATTAACCGGCCAATATCAAAATAAGATATTTGCTACTAATTATGTCACACCTCGATTTTCCAGACCCGAATCCCAATGTAGTTAAGATAATTAAATAATAAAAATATGAGTAAATTTTTCACGTTTAAAAGGATTTCAAAACAGCTCAACGATTACATCAAGACTTAAATAACAGAAGGCCGATAAGTGAGATTTGATAATTCATAACTGGATCGTAAAATAAATCGCCCATGATTGTATACAAAAATAATAGAGTTTACAGCGGAAGAAGAATATGTATAAAGGGCACATGCTTAGTACTATATATAAAGATACGAGAAAAGGCTCGGCAAAGCATGCAAGCATAAAACACAAGCCTATTAGGCCACAACTAATCTTGCATATAAATCATAAACATGCATTGCCTTAAATATATATACATATGCATCTATATGGTCATGCAACATGCATCTCCAATGTCCATATTCCATAATTGACCACATTCTATTCAACCTTAGAATCATGTATCATCAACACTTATACATTCCCAAAATGGATTACATAACCAACATCATTTTAATCATCAAATGGGTATGAATTCAAATGCCCTAAACATTGATACAATATCCACTCATGTTGTTATTTACATCACCTCTATCAATATCAATATTTATCAACACTATCATGTACACTTATTCATAATACAATAAATTACAATCGTTGCCAAGGCATTTCATTACCACTATTTACCTTCACCAAAGCTTTACTGTTAAATATCCTCATCCCATGATATTCCTGCATCAATGCTAAAAATGGACAACATAGGAGAGTGAGTTATACATTTCAAATGAAGAATATGAATACAATTAAGATTATGTGCATATGCATATTAACATCATGTATGCTTTGCTAAGTTCATCAATAATCATCATGAATTCTTATTTCAATAATATACATGTAACATATTTAACCATCAATTCATAGCAAAGCAAGCACATATACACATCTCTTATCAATGCCACAATGGGCCAACATCATTGTCATCAACCATAGATAGAGAAGCCTTTTATTACATTAGGCCATCACATACAACATCATCATATTCAATGTCAATTTGTTGTATTCATACTTTACATGTTGTCCTTTACGTAATTCATTTACCCATCTCATCATCATCACATCTCAATCTCAATCATCATCACCTTTTGGCATATCTCCATGCTATATGCAAATGCTCTTAGGCTAATGCATATGAACAATGGAATAATCAATAACAAATACGGATCCAACTGTGGGAATAAACACCAATTATGGGTTCAACCATGTTCACATACCATGCGCCTACTGCAGTAGTATAATGTGTACATATATCTTATAATGCATGTATAATCACCAATTTTACTAGTACCAAACCACATTGCCCATTTTGCAACACTGATCATTTTCACCATGACCTCAGTAAATAACAAAATCAATAATATAAGGTGTTTCAGGCCAACGATGATTCATAACATGGCAGCTGTGATCCATAGGACCATCAGGGACACTCGCTCCTCAAGAGCCACCCCCCACAAGGGTCAACCACATGCAGCTCCCCATAGCTCAGCATGGACAGCTTCGTGACTTACAAACCGGGTCACAGGGGAAACAACAAGAATACTCGTGCACTGAGCCGCCCTCCCACTGGGCCAACTGGGGGAATCCCCTAATATTCCTTACCGGCAGCATACGATATGCCATGGATGTAATGCAAATCAAGTGCATTCTCACACTATGTATCCTATTATGCCACTTATCAATCATCATCATCAACACCAACACCACCATACAATCTTTAGTGGATTTTATGATCGTTGGCTTTAGCCATTGTTTCAAGTTTTAAGTATGGCATTTCATTTCAACATACTTTATATCATACATACAAGTCAATACTTGCAACAATCACAATGGCATCACAAACATCAACAACATCCATCAATCGTTCATCAATATCACCACATAATCTCTTAGTGGATTTTCATCTTATTGATCATTATCATTGTTTCATATATTAGTGTGGCATCATATTAATTCATCAATATAATTTCAAACCACACATACTAGATCACACTTGTATCAAACACAATGGTATTCAGCAAATCACCAATAATAACAATCATCCTTTATTTAAGGAAATGATCAACAACATCATTCATCATTATCCATTATCGATATCATCTCTAATTCATCGATTTATAATAAATACATTGTCATGCAATCTGACAGGGCTCCGCAAGCGCACGGGTTAATTATCCACACAATTGATTTTCAATGTTTTTGTAAAATAAAACACAAAAATAAAAATAAAGACAGAAACAAAATTTACTTGACACTTAAAAATCAGAGTTGAGAGTATCTTAGGATTCCGGGGGATCAAGACTCTATTTTATGTTAATGAATTTGCTTTTCATAAATAAGAATCAAATTAAGTTTTCCAAGGCAGATTTTCCTTAAGCTGATTAATATTTTCCTCTCGGAATCCTACTAATGTACCTAACTATGAAGAACACATTCAATCCCTAAGAAAGGCCCATTATCATTTTGTGAAAATCCCTTATTTATTCCCTAAAAGATTTTTGATTACTTTCACGGTTTTACTGTGGTCTTAAAAAGTATTTCAAAATCTTAGGCTTAGTTCAAAAGCTATCCAGTTACAATAAATCTTTCGATTTTATTAATTACCCAAACTTACTAATATACCCTTAAGTAGACCGTTTTATCACTTAGGTTCTTGTTAGGAATCACTAAGAGCATTGAGCATAATTTGAACTAAATGGAAAATAGAAATTTATTTAACTCAAAGTCAAAACAACATTAACATAAAATATTATCACACCCCCATCATCCTAAGATAATTAATTTAGTTACTCATGATATGGTTCAAATTCATATACATAATGGAAAGGAAATAAAACATATAACTCATGGTAAAATAAAATAAAGACTTACGGGTTTCTCCAAAAAGCCAAATAATTTCACCATTGTAATTCCTTGTTGTATGTGTAGAATCCTCCCACAATACACAAATTGAAACACTCAATTTCACCACTCTCTTTTTTACAAAGTACTAACAAAGAAATAGAGAAATAAATTTTCTAGACCAATCAAAACTCTCTCTAATTTCTTCCTTATTTTCCTAGTGCCAATCACTCTAAATTTCCTAGCTATTGTACGTCCTTCACTCTCTGCTGCCCAAAGGCTTGCTTTTATACTTGATTTTCTCTAATTCTTTTCCTTAAAACCATGGCACTTTGCTTAGTGGTTGCAATTCAATTTTAAGTGGCCAACTGCTTCCCATTTCTTGTCGTGAACTCATGAGACCATAAGAAGTGGATTTAATTAAAATAACAATACTGATGGGTTTACTTGCTCTTTAACGTGATGTGTATTATAATAATAGGAAATAGGGGACCATGTAGGACAAGGGACCATTGTGCTTGATTAAAATAATGATAAAACTTGTTTGTGCATTGCCGTAAGTCACTTGCTTCTTGGAACCATTTTATGTTCAATTTTGACCAAGTCAAAATTGGATTACCATGACTTCACGAGAATGAACTTAGCAAATTAGCAATTTTGGAAATTTTAGCAAATTGGGTGCTTTAAGTCTTGTCTTTTAGTAGGTCCTACAAAAAGAAGAAAGCATTCAATATTTTTGCCCAATTTCCCATCAGCTTTCACATTGAAAGCTTATAGAAAATGGAAAGCTTTTTATGATGTATGCATGTGAGATCATGGATGGATGAATGATGCATCAATTCTTGTCCTTTTGTTAGTGTTTGACTGTGAATGATTAAGACAATAGAGAATGGGTTGATTAAAAAATTAGGCCCTTGGAGCTTATTCATTATCATGAAATGCATGAAAGAATGAAAGGCATTTGCATTAAAAAATTCAAGCACATGGGGCCCTTTTTAAGAGCATTTCAATGTGAATTAGTGACTGAAAAGAGAGACCATTCTGCTATGCATTTAAGTTGGAAACTTGTAAAATGGAATAAACTTGATTAATTCATGAAGCTTTGGTGTGCATAGCTTGCCAAATTCACTTTGATTTATTGCCAGAAAGAAACATATTAACGTGAAATGCTAAAGGAGAAGGTAGATCAATTTAATTTTTGCATTTAAAGAAACAAACACTTTAATTAATTTAAATGGAATATTCAAAAATTAATTTTTATAGAAATGGAATTATGATTTAAGTTCTTGATATTTTGAAGTACTAAATTTTAGCACTAATCCTCATAATTTTCTAATTCTAAAAAATATATTTTTTAAATGTTCCATTTAAATTAATTCATACAAAATACAACATTTGAACAATAACAGGGAAAAGAAAGCAGAAACCATGAAATCAAGAGAAAATGATACAATAAAATTGGAATTTTAAATAAATTAAACAGTGAAAAACAGTTTTTTAAAACACTTATCACAATCACCCCTCATTAGTTTTATCATCATACAAGGGTGTGTCATACAACCACATTATTTAACTTTTCATTATGAAACATTATAACATATCATTAGTGGTGTACATTCATATTTTCATAACATATCATAGGTACATGCATATTTTCCGATGTCTCAATCAATATCAAACACTACCAAGACACACCATCATCATATACCCCTAATACAATCTCTTGTTTTTGCCTGAAAAGGGGTTTTGGGTAATAATAAGCTCATGACAAATTTCAACATTAAAACATGAGAAAAGTTCAGTTTTAGTCTTAAAAATAGCGAGACATGTCACAAATATCACCTATTAGTCCCAATTTGACAATCAAAAAAAGTTGGGTTCAAAACCCTCTTAAATATGAGTTTTACAATGCAGTGGGTCCGGTGTTTTACGCCTAATGAGAGTTAGAAAACTCCAATTAAAGTGAGACCAATTTTCACACCTTCGTAACATAATTATCTACAACATTCATGTGGAAGTCGGAGGCCAAAAACATCATTAAGATACCCAAATGGGCCAAAAATAGCAAAGGAAATATAACAGTTGGAAAAACAGCATAACAGTGGCCATAACGGGGCCATGAATCAATTCACACAACTCCAGAGGCCGTTGAATCGATTCATACTCTCCATGAATCAATTCCCACACCCCAGGAATCGATTCCCCATGCTGGAAAACACCCCCGAACAACAAATTCATCAATTCTAACTCTAATTCATACATACACATTAAAATCATGACCTCATTCATCACATAATCCATTCATTCATTGATTTCCATCAAACATAAACATCAAGATCATCAGTACATATGTGATTCCCAAAATACATAATTGCAAAACACATCATCTATCACATTATCAATCATCACTCAAAGTAATTATGGCAAGGCAAGCATGAGCATATTCATATACATTAAGCATCAATCATTTACTTAAGCAATTAAAATGTAAACTCCTTTCCTAGCTCGAGAGAAGAATTATAATTCAAATGCTCCGATCATTTTGTATCATCATCTAGAACACAATCTATACATTACACACATATATGCATTCATTCAATCATGAGCCATCACAAGGCATTCATCATAATTCTAAACAATTACTCACATATCATCAAGCTTAGTAACAAGTTCTAAACTTGTCAAAACACCAATCACACCATTGTGTTAGGTTTTGGGAATTCCTTTCCCAAAACCAAGACCTTCCAAGTTTCAAAGGGCTAACCAAAACCCAACAACAACAACAATATCACCATCCCCAATAATGCATCTAGTATCACATGGATCATCTAAATTCATCATAATCGTTTAGGTTCCATTTAAACCATAATCAATCAACAATTTCAAGTGGCATATATCAAGGCCTAATGACCTCATTGAATCACAAATCTTATTTCACTAATTCGTCACTTATGGTCACCTACCATTATTGTCATCAACACAAATGAACCCACCCCACATTGAACATCTCATATTCATTCTCAAAAATCAACTCCTCAAATCATCATTCCTACATACATGCATATATCCTTCCATTCTCAAGATTAGAACCTTATTAAAACTCACTAACCTCAATAATTATACCAACCATTCCAATCATCTTTTTCTATCCACCAAAATCATTCTCATGACAACCAAATCATCAATTTCATAAATCTTACCAAAGGCTCACACATCATCAATTCTCAAGGGTTTTTCATAAATTTACCAATCATCAATCTTAACAATTTTCATGTATCATCACAAACATAACATCATTATCAAAGTGCCAATCATTTGTAAACAACAATCAATGTTCCCAATGATCATCTATCCTAGGGTTTGGGTTTCACATGCATAATTCATCATTCAAATAACATCAACTTTGCTAAAAAATTCATCAACATCAATAATCAACTCCAATACTTCTAAAAATTCATTTCCTGCATATAAATCATTCTAAAGGTATCATAATCATTAAAATCATCAATTTGGCTAAAACCCCCAAATCACCACACTTAGGGTTTTTCTCTAAAATTTTCCAACATCGCAATCAATTTTCTTAAATCATCAAGAGCATGGTGGGAGGAAGAAGAAGAAGAAGAAAAAATGATGAAGAAAGGAGAAGAGGAGAGTGTTGCCGAAAATTAAAAGGAAATAGAGAGAGAAAAATACAAAATTGGTCCATGTCTAGTGGTTAAAAGAATATCACATTTTGCTTTTACCAAAAGGTAATAAATCCCCATTGTCCAATAGGTAAAAGATGTTAGAAAAGAGAGTGTAAAAGTGGACAGTGAAAATAAGAAGGAAAAATGGGATTTGTCATTTTCTTTTAATTCCATTTAGTTCATTTTTGCCGTTTAATATCATACGTCGTGTTCAAATTATTATCTCCTTAATACCAAAAATTATTTTAACTATATCACCATAACCACAATAATTTTCTAAGTATTCTAGACCCATCAAATATCCAATTTAATCAAGTGGGTCCCACACCATCTGTTAAATCATCTGGTTCCGGTAGTTCTTACTCATATCACATCGTCATTATACATAATCTGGCATGAATCACACCATATGAATCATCAAATATCAATCACCATAACCATATATTGGTATGTTCATAATAGACTCCCGTTCATCACAGGGTAAATACCCCATTATTAAACTTCATCCATCCTGAAGCCATGATCAATTAACTTAATAGTCATTTGTTTCATTCACATATTGTCTACGATAAATCATTTCAAGCCTAAGTGAGTAACTGAACTTACATTAAATACATAACCTTAAGGCTATAATAGAATCCTTAATCGTATAATAAGCTTTCATATTAGTGATTCTCCTCACAAATCACAACCAAAGTCCATAAGTATGACGTACAACCCATACCATATCACATCACTACGTGGTTTCTATCGCCAATATAGCACCTTTCAAATGAAAAGGGAGGTAATGACATGGTCAAATTTCTATTTACTGCACGCATGTCATCCCTATGTCATATCATAATTCATAGCTAATTTCATGATTACAATGTCAAAGGTACACAATTTAGCCCAAAGCCATACCATAAAATCATATATCATTGCTAATATTAGACCATACCCCAAATTCAACATTATTAATCACCAACTACTTAGGGGTTTACGTTCATCATCGTATTCCTTCACATACCGGCTCTAGCCTCAACAATTCATCTCACAACTTATTTTACTATGGCTTGACTATTCATAAGGTTTGATCAATCACTAGACTTAGAAAGTCTAAGGGTTTCTTAATACCTATTGTGGAATACTCCCACAACATACAACATCATTAAGAATGACTCATCAAAACCACATAGAGCCTAGACCACCATAGGGTCTAATTCCACAAGGTTCGATTATACGATGTCACATCAACTCAACGGGGGTTACCACACTAGTGGGTCAAAATTAAATCAATTATTCACTTGGTCCTCCCATACAAAATCAAGATATAACCCCAATCTAATGAAACACAATTTCAAATTTCATCATTTCATTCACTTATTCGTGTCCCCAATCTAAGGAGACATAACAAATCACTTGCATCATATAATACAAGGTTTTTGTGCCAAAGGATGTAAAATCCACCTTTCACAAATAGCATAATTAATTATTTCAATTCATAAATACCAATATTAGGGAATTTTTTCACTATCATTTATTCAATCGTTTCTAGCACGTGAAATACTCACATTCAATAAATATACTTTGGCCATGAGCCATAAGCATAACTCATACAAGAGACCTAATCATATATTTTAATTCCAATATATATATCAAGGTCTCGACATCCATGGTCTATCACCATATCAAATTTATTTTCAACATATATCCATGATCACGCATGGTATAAATCCATCATCAAGTCAATTCATTTTCAATACTTTATATCCATGATCAATACATAGCATACATCCATTATCATGTTATGTCATACTCAATATATCAATATCAAATGCATAATATCAATGTATTCGTCATTAGAAGGTAATAGTGTAAGGAACTTAGCTGGACTTACACAAACAAACATATCAATCATATCGAGGAATTCATCCACATGCATTCAATCTCATGAATCACTAAGTTTGCTAATGGACAACTATGCTCCACAAGTGCATCACACAACCTCAATGATAATAGGTATACCTCCATATACAACAATTATAACATGAATAATTATTCATAAGGAATCCTCAATGAGCATCAATCACAACTCAATACTAATGATTCACAAGGAATCATCATAGAGGAAACATTGCCCTGATAGCCAATTCATAATTCTTAGACAATCAGTCATTCATAAATCCATATAGGGCAACCAATACCTAACATAATATCATCCTCTAGATAACTGCCACTCTTAAATCCATATAGAGCAACCACATTCTGACAATGAGCAACACGCTCCAAGGATCACCAAAAATGTCTCACTGTTGAGCAATTATGCTCCAATCATCTATAATATCAATTCAATGCAGAGTAATCATGCTACAATCATCCATTACATGAATTTCAACGCAGAGCAACTACGCTCTGACGATAATTAACAAATATAATTCAGAGCAAAATACGCTCCGATACCAGCTTGTCACACCTCGATTTTCCGGACCCAAATCCTGATGTAATCAAGATAATTAAATAATAAAAATGTGAGTAAATTTTTCACGTTTAAAAGGATTTCAAAACACCTCGATGATTACATCAATACTCAAACCACAGAAGGCCGAAGAGTGAGATTTGATAATTTATAATTGGATCGTAAAATAAATCACCCATGATTGTATACAAAAATAATAGAGTTTACAGCGGAAGAAGAATATGTATACAAGGCACACGCCTAGTCCCATATATGAAGATATGAGAAAAGGCTCGACAAAGCATGCAAGCATACAACACAAGCCTATTAGGCCACAACTAATCTTATACATAAATCATAAACATGCATTGCCTTAAATATATATACATATGCATCTATATGGTTATGAAACATGCATCTCCAATGTCCATATTCTATAATTAACCACATTCTATTCAACCTTAGAATCAAGTATCATTAACACTTATACATTCCAAAAATGGATTACATAACCAACATCATTTTAATCATCAAATGGGTATGAATTCAAATGCCCCAAACATTGATACAACATCCACTCATGTTGTTATTTACATCATCTCCATTAATATTAATATTTATCAACACTATCATGTACACTTATTCATAATACAATAAATTACAATTGTTGTCGGCCATGGCATTCCATTACCACTATTTACCTTCACCAAAGCTTTACTTTAAAATGTCCTCATCCTATGATATTCTTGCATCAATGCTAAAAGTGGACAATATGGGAGAGTAAGTTATACATTTCAAATGATGAATATGAATACAATTGAGATTATGTGCATATGCATATTAACATCATGTATGTTTTGCTTAGTTCATCAACAATCATCATGAATTCTCATTTCAACAATATACATGTAACGTATTCAACCATCAATTCATAGCAAAGCAAGCACATATACACACCTCTTATCAATGCCACAATGGGCCAACATCATTATCATCAACCATAGACAAAGAAGCCTTTCATTACATTAGGCCATCACAAACAACATCATTATATTTAATGTCATTTTGTTGTATTCATATTTTATATATTATCTTTTAGGTAATTCATTTACCCATCTCATCATCATCACATCTCAATTTCAATCATCATCAATCATCATCACCTTTTGGCATATCTCCATGCTACATGCAAATGCTCTTAGGCTAATGCATATGCACAATAGAATAATCAACAACAAATATGGATCCGTCTGTTGGAATAAACACCAATTATGGGTTCAAGCATGATCACATACCATGCCCTGTAGTATAATGTGTACACATATCTTATAATGCATGCATAATTAGCAATTTTACTGGTATAAAACTGTTAGGAAATCCCTAAGCATGAGCAGCGAAAAAATAAAAGGGATTCTATAGGATTTGCAAGGTTCCGTGTTTCAAAGCACAAAAACAATTTTGAAATTCATTTTGGATTACCTCTTGAAGAACTCTAAAGCAGTCGTAGCCTCGTCCTTTAGGAGTCCACACGAGCACTCCCACCAGAATCGCAACACTTGCCAACTGCTAGTTTGACGGCGTGTAGCTCTTGCAACTTTTGCGAATTTGTGTCTCACTTGAGTGAACGGCCTATGAGCATCTTATGCTCTATTTATAGGCTTAGGTTTGACCTAATTTGTTCTCTCTAAAAGTGGGCTCCTTACTCATTCCAAATGAGTTAGGCCCAATAGCTTTATTTTAGTCCAACTAAAATAAGACAACATTTTCTGATGGGCTTACTCTATGTGTGTGACCCTATAGATAAAATACCCGGTCATATTAATAATAAACTATTTTATTATTAATATAAAATAAGAGCGGCATCTAGCAATGCATCATTATGTCCGAATATTATCAACATAACCTATAAGTGATAATTATTTAATATGTTTATTCCTTTTGTCACGATATCCTAATTGGGCCCAAGGCATGGTCGTGTCATCCTTGTACGGCCCAATTTATTTTACTTGATACCGGAGTAGACTGGATCCGAATAAATATCTAATATTTATTCTTTCTAGCATGGCCATGCGTTTTCTTAGTCTTACTCCATCAAGTGGCCTATGGATATCACTCCTGTCACATAGGAGAGACAAATCCCATCTACATCACTCACATCCCTCTGCATAATTTGTTCATTGCCTAATCACAACCTTTATAGTCCTCTTGTTACAGAAGACGTTTAATTGTATTAAAACAATAAACTCCTCATGTAGGAATCGTAGTGACTTCAGGTCGAAGGACTACATATACCATTATCACATTGAGAATCGTTTATGACAATCATGTAACGATCCATGCAACGTTCTCATGGTGGGTCTGTCCAGTACATCATTACTCTTAATGTGTACCTGTGTGAAGACTCGATATCATCTATATCTATGATCTGTGA
Organism: Clitoria ternatea; assembly: GCA_037962975.1. NCBI lineage: Eukaryota > Viridiplantae > Streptophyta > Magnoliopsida > Fabales > Fabaceae > Clitoria > Clitoria ternatea. The sequence goes on from CM075672.1 coordinate 180,448,495, forward strand.
GATCAGGTCATCAGTACACTCACACACTAGTCTCAGTGTATTTACATGTCCCCATGTAAATACTTGACTAGGGACATTTTAAGAATAATTTTTATATGACCTATTACTCCAAGGATAAATATGTTTTAAAACAATTTTAAACTGAAATATTTATTCTATTGATAAGTAGAAAAATGATACAAATGAAGAAGCATAAAAGCTCATAGTGCATACACCAACAAAAACCGCATCACCCATTTTGCAACACCGGTTATTTTCACCATGACCGCGGTAAACAATAGAATCAACAATATAAGGTGTTACGGGCCAACCATGATTCATAACATGGCAGCTATGATCCATAGGACCACTAGGGACACTTGTTCCTTAAGAGCAACCCCCCACAAGGGTCAACCACTTGCAGCTCCCCATAGCTCAACATGGGCAGCTTCAAGACTTACACACCGAGTCACAGGGGAAACAACAAGAGTGCTCGTACATTGAGCCGCCTTCCCAATGGGCCAACTGGGGGAATCCCCTAATATTCCTTACCGGCAGTGTATGATATGCCATGGATGCAATGCAATGCAAATCAAGTGCATTCTATCCTATCATGCCACTCATGAATCATCATCATCAACACCAACACCACCATACAATCTTTAGTGGATTTTATCATTGTTGGTTTTAGCCATTGTTTCAAGTTTTAAGTGTGGCATTTCATTTCAACATACTTTATATCATACATGCAAGACAATACTTGCAACAATCACAATAGCATCATAAACATCAACAACATCCATCAATCGTTCATCAATATCACCATATAATCTCTTAGTGGATTTTCATTTTATTAATCATTACCATTGCTTCATATATTAGTGTGGCATCACAACAATTCATCAATATAATTTCAAACTACATATACTAGATCACCCTTGTATCAAACACAATGGTATTCAACAAATCACCAATAATAACAATTATCCTTTATTCAAGAAAATGATCAACAACATCATCCATCATTATCCATTATCGATATCATCTCTGATTCATCGATTTATAATAAATACATTGTCATGCAATCACCCCTCATTAGTTTCATCATCATACAAGGGTGTGTCATACAACCACATCATTTAACTTTTCATTATCAAACATCATAACATATCACTAGTGGTGTACATTCATGTTTTCATAACATATCGTAGGTACATATATATTTTCCATTGTCTTAATCAATATCAAACACTACCAAGACACACCATCATCATATACCTTTACTATAATCTCTTGTTTTTGCATAAAAAAAAGGTTTAGGGTAATAATAAGCTCATGACAACTTTCAATATTAAAACATGAGAAAAGCTCATTTTTAGTCTTAAAAATAGTGGGACATGTCACAAATATCACCTATTAGTCCCAATTTGACAATCATAAAAAGTTGGGTTTAAAACCTCTTAAATGTGAGTTTTACAATGCAGTGGGTCCGGTGTTTTAGGCCTAATGAGAGTTAGAAAACTCCAATTAAGGTGAGATCAATTTTCACACCTCCGTAACATAATTATCTACAACTTTCATGAAGAAGTCAGAGGCTAAAAATGCCATTAAGATACCCAATCGGGCCAAAACCAGCAAAGGAAACACAATATAATAGAGGCCATAACAGGGCCATGAATCGATTCACACCTGCCATGAATCGATTCACACAACTCCAGAGGCCCTTGAATTGATTCATACTCTCCATGAATCAATTCCCACACTTCTAAAAAGCCATGAATTAATTCTGACACCCCAGGATCGATTCCCCACACTGGAAAATACCCCGAACATCAAATTCATTAATTCTAACTCCAATTCATGCATACATATCAAAATCTTGACCTCATTCATCACATAATCCATTTATTCATTGATTTACATCAAACATAAACATCAAGATCATCAGTACATATGTGATTCCTAAAATACACAATTGCCAAACACATCATCTATCACATTATCAATCATCATTCAAAGTAATCATGGCAAGGTAAGCATGAGCATATTCATATACATTAACCATCAATCATTTACTCAAGTAATTGAAATGTAATCTCCTCTCCTACCTCAAGAGAAGAATCATAATTCAAATGCTCCGATCATTTTGTATCATCATCTAGAACACAATCTACACATTACATACATATATGCATTTATTCAATCATAAGCCATCACAAGGCATTCATCATAATTCGAAACAATTACTCACATATCATCAAGCTTAGTAACAAGTTCTAAACTTGTCAAAACACTAATCACACCATTGTGTTAGGTTTTGGGAATTCCTTTCCCAAAACCAAGACCTTCCAAGTTTCAAAGGGTTAACCAAAACCCAACAACAACAACAATATCACCATCCCCAATAATGCATCTAGTATCACATGGATCATCTAAATTCATCATAATCATTTAGGTTCCATTTAAACCATAATCAATCAACAATTTCAAGTGGTATATATCAAGGCCTAATGACCTCATTGAATTACAAATCTTATTTCATTGATTCGCCACTTATGGTCACCTACCATTATTGTCATCAACACAAATGACAACACCCCACATTGAACATCTCATATTCATTCTCAAAAATCAACTCCTCAAATTATCATTCCTACATACATGCATATATCCTTCCATTCTCAAGATTGGAACCTCATTAAAACTCACTAACCTCAATAATCATACCAACCATTCCAATCATCTTTTCTATCCAGTAAAATCATTCTCATGACAACTAAATCATCAATTTTATAAATCTTACCAAAGGCTCACATATCATCAATTCTTAAGGGTTTTTCATAAATTTGCCAATCATCATTCTCAACAATTTTAATGTATCATCATAAACATAACATCATTATCAAAGTGCCAATCATTTGTAAACAACAATCAATGTTCCCAATGGTCATCTATCTTATGGTTTGGGTTTCACATGCATAATTTATTTCCCTCATATAAATCATTCTAAAGGTATCATAATCATTAAAATCATCAATTTGGCTAAAACCCCCAAATCACCACACTTAGGGTTTTTCTCTAAAATTTTCCAGCAACAATTCCTAATTAATTTTCTTAAATTACCAAAAGCATCTTAACCCTCCTCATCATATAACATAAATCCATAATCAAGAATCACATTTCCATAATCAAAATTTACATCTCAAGTTATTCAAGCCTTGGGTTTCACATTCCACATGCCATTATCCATCAAAATAACATCTAATCTCCTATCATAATACTTAAATAAACTCAAAACCATCAACAAAAACCATGGGTGATCAAAATCTTACCTCTTTCTCTTGGCCCAAAGAGGAACACGAAATTGAGAGAAGGAGAAGGAGAAGTGAACCATGCATTACCCCAATGTCCAATATAAGCTTCATTGAATCCATATTTTGTTTTAATTTTTGCAAGAAAATGGAGGTGGAAAGGGGCACACGATTTTGGGATGGTGGGAGGAAGAAGAAAAAGAAAAAATGAAGAAGAAAGGAGAAGAGAAGAGTGGTACCGAAAATTGAAGGGAAATAGAGAGAGAGAAATACAAAATTGGTCCATGTCCAATGGTTAAAAGGATGTTACATTTTACTTTTACCAAAGGGTAATAAATCCCTATTGTCCAATGGGTAAAAGTTGTTAGAAAAGATAGTGGAAAAGTGGACGGTGGAAATAAGAGGGAAAAATGGGATTTGTCATTTTCTTTTAATTCCATTTGGTTCGTATTTTACCGTTTAATATCATACGTCGTGTTCAAATAATTATCTCCTTAATACCAAAAAGTATTTTAACTATACCACCATAACCACAATAATTTTCTTAGTATTCTAAACCCATCAAATATCCAATTTAATCAAGTGGGTCCCATACCATCTATTAAATCATCTAGTTTCGATAATTCTTAATTTACTGATAATTCACCTCTAATGTCTAATTAATTTTCCCATAATTGTTGGACCATAAATAATTAATTATCTTATCTAATAATTTTATTTTCATCAAAATTTGGGATGTTACAAATTACCTTTATGAAAGAGGTTAATTAGTGTCTTATGAAATCTTGGACTCTAATAATTATCTAGCATTACGATCTAACTTGACACTTAAATCTAAATATTCTCAACCAATTATTGCTAAGATTAACAGATAGCTGACTCACATCATTTATGAATTACTAAAATTTAAACATCAATCATTAATCATTATTTTATCCATTTAGTATCAATAACAAGAATATATAAATATATCTCATTAACAGTCTCAATGTTAAATCAAACATGGTTATCTCCTCACATAAATCACTATTAAGTCAATGAATTCTCTAAATATCACTATTAAACACAATCTCTTTCACTTTCTTATTTCATTTAACTACGCTATTCACTACTCACATCCTCTCGAGGTCTCACTTTCTCACACTCAGAGTAATCAGGGGATCAGGCCAAGGCCTCAACTCTCCTAAAAGAGTTAGTAAGGTATCTTGGGGGTCCTGAGAGCTTGGGTTCCTATTTTGAAAAAAATCAGGGCTGTTACAAGAGTGATAAGTGTTACGAATATGGGCATTGACGGTCTGGTACTAGTAGAAGCATGTTATGCTTGCAGGCACTTGATAAATTGTGTACACATGTGTTATAAATATTTTCTTGAAATCGGATCTGTTGCATATGCATTATTTTGTTGGCATAGCATATGTATTAGCCATAGGAACATGGCATATGACCTTGAGGTACCTAAGAGGGATTGAAATCTATAGGTGATAAAATTGAGAGATGAAATTAGAATTTATGAGTACTAACTAATTGTGTTGTGGTTGTTAATATAACCTCTTTGAAGATGTATATGATTATATGACATGTTCATATGGTGTGATAAAGAAGTGAATCAATAAATTGATTTCATGATAAGATATGCCTAATGGAATTGTTCATGTGGTGATTAATGTGGATTATGTCTGATGGTATAGAGTTAGACTTAGAAGAGAGGTTGAATAAGTCTTAAACTCTTTCTGAAAAATCTACAGAACGTTTTAGCAAAGTATACAATTTTAACAGACCAGAGAAATGAGCAGAGAAACACACGGTAGAGTTTATTCTGGTTCACTTCCAACTCAGACGCTACATCTAGTCCCTTCAGACTAAAGGATTTTTCACTATTATAAAATTCCTTTACAATATGCACCAGCCCAGTGCAAAAGTATTCTTGAATCTAGCCACTTCTAGCTTAAACCCAAGCATTCTTGACACTAGCCACTCCTGGCTACAAACCTAAGTATTTTTTCAAAAGCCTCTTCAGGTCATAGTGTTTCCTAATACTAACAAATTCTGGCAATACACCAGAATACACAAAGTGATAGAAGAGAAAGTGTTTGATGTTATAATCAAATAACTCAGCGTACAAAGATATGAAATGATTACAGGGTACACTGAGCTACAAACTACTATAAGTCACGATCTGCACTAAGCAGAACTACAAAGAGGACTTATGTAGGGAATACAAGAACTTTGAAACTTTAAGAAAAAGTCTCTTGGAATTTGGTTTCTAAAAATAAAAAAGTATTCAAGTATGAAAATGAACAGCATAACTATCTTGAGTTCTAAAGTTTCTTGTATTTATAGTCTTTTTGAAAAATATCTGTTGATTAGCTTTGAAGGATGTTAGTCTCTTGAGGATTGTGCTATCAGTGAGTGTAGACACATGCTTTAGAGAAGTTTTCTTATCTGGGCAACTTTGAAAGTCTTTAGCAAAAGATCCCTTTTTCTTATGTACTTTAGGAAAGCACGTACACTCTATAGCAGTTGACCTTAAGCTATTTGTTCTGATCAGGTTTAGCTTTTTGACACCTTGAGACATGTGAGGCAGTTTTCTTGATAGGCGAGAGAAAATCTTTAACTTTTCTGCTGATTGCCTCTTTAATGCTAGCTTCAGAGAAGACATGAGAAAATTCATGCAGCTTCATATTTGGAAAGGAAAGATCCTTTTTAAGTACTCGAAGAGTCACAAATCTTCTCATGGTCTGAAGATAGAAAAAGAGACTTGATCCAGTAAAGCTTGATAGAGTGTAGACTTTTTTATTCCAAAAGTGAATTGATTTTTACAAACTCCCCATTTCTTTTGCAAATAGAGCTCTATAGACTCCTGACACACTTTAACAGAATTGTTAGAAAGAAAAACATTACAGACTTCATTTTAGCTAAGAGTCTTGATATGTGTTATTAACAAATCACATGGGGTTCAAACTGCTTAATTATGAGTTCAGACTTTACTCTAACAATCTCCCCTTATTTGTTGATAACAAATATTAAATCTCGAAGATAGAATAAATTTTGTATTAAGTGAAGAATTTGAAGCATTGAATTCATGAAGCATGAATTTATTCATTCAAGTCATAAGTTTCAAATTCTTTCAAGTTTTGCAAAAGATAGTCAAGTTAAACACATCCAATAGACTTTAAGGGAGTTAAAGAAATGAATCATCAATAAGTCTAAAGATATAGAAACTGAATAATTTTTATTTATGAACACAAGATATGTTACAGACTCCAAAACAAAAAAAATGCAACCGCACTATTTTAACTTAGACTATTCTCTAAAATATTTTCCCCATTTTGTAATCAATAAATGAGGGCTATCATTGAGACTTAGGAGTCTTGGGGGCTGAGATTGGAACACATTGAGTGGCAGAAGTTGAAGCAGACACTAAAATAATAAAACACAATTGATGACAAAAGAAATAAGGGACTTCAACTAAAATAATAGATGGGGCATAATTTGAAGATGAGATAATAGTGGAAGAAGCATCACAGAAAGATGGATGAGCCTTTGAAATTCTACCAGCACGATTCCAAAAGTTACGAATATCTGTCAACAGTCCTGAGGGATGAGCAGAAGATATGCTCCATACTCGATCTCATGCCCAATAGTGATGTCCCCAAAGTAAGCCACAAGTAGTGTTATCTAGAGAGTGATCTCAAAGAAGAACCTTGAGAAGATCATCAGGTAATTGCTTCGGTTCATATTCCCACCAGTCTATACCAAAGGGTGTAGAGTACCAGACTTTCTTGGTGATATTCTTTGAGGCTTGGGCATAATTTTGTTTGGACTAACCAGAATCTTCACAAAAGGCTTGACCATCGCCTTAATAAACTTGAAGACTGAAAAGGGCATATCTTTAGCTTCTTGACATGCATATCATTGTCTTTTATACCCAGAACTTTTTGGGTCTTGTAGAGATAGCTGTCTCAATATTTTTCCCTTTTCTCTTTGGATGGTCTTGAATCACATGACCATGTCTTTTGTAGTAGTTGCATTTGGCATGTTTATGTTCAGGCACAAAGTGCATTTTCAAACAATCTTTAGTAACATGACCATGCTTCTTGTAACATCTGTACTTGACATGCTTACGTTTAGATTGAAAGGATGTAGAGGGAGTATTCTTTACTCTCGAATTAGTTTCTTCAATGAAACGTAGACCAGCCTTTTTGGAACTTTCTTTTGATCTTTCTAGAAGTTTATAAAGATTTTCAGTTCCATTAACAAATTTGGCTAGGTCTTTAGTAAGTGAGTTTACTTCTTGTTGAAGAAACAATGAGAGTCTAGACTATTGAGTTCAATTTTTAGAAAATCATTTTCCTCTTTAAATTTATGTATTTCTTCAAGGTACATCCTTTCTTTCTCATCAAACTCATTGAGAAGTTCTTAGTCTGAATCCTTTTTCTTTAGTTCAGATATTTTATCTTTATATAAAGAAATAGTTTTAGACTGTTTCTTTTTCAGTAATTTATAATTTTTCAAAAGAATTGAAAAGTCTTTGAAAATAGCTTCATAGTTTTCTTGGAGTTCAGACTGATTTTCCTATTCTCTTTCAAAATCATCTGAACATGATTCAAATTTTGAATCAGTGTTAGCCACAAGATGGATCTGTGCAGTCTCAGTTTCTTCTTTAGACTCACTAGAGCTAGTTGAGTCTTCGTCATCCCAGGTGATGAGTCCTTTTTGTTTTATGAAGAACTTTCTCTTTTCTTTTGTCTTTTCTATCCTTATTCAGGAAAGGACATTCAACTTTCATGTGTCCTGGTTTCCTGCAGTTGAAACATTCTATAGCAAACATGTCAGTTTTAAACTTAAATGAACTTTTACCTTTAGGTTCTTTTCTATTGAACCTTCCTCCTCCACTTTTCTTCCTTTTCAGAAGTCTGTGGAATCTTTTAGTCACGAGGGCCAATTCTTCATCAGTGTCATCCTCCTTTTCATCAGTTGCAAGGTCTGAGCTAGTTGATTCTTCAACTCTTGGCTCCTTGCTTCTCCTAGGAATCTCTTCAGACTTTAGGGAAATGTTCTTTGAGGATGAGGGCTTAAACACTTCCTTCTGGTTAAGCTTCAGCTCATGAACTCTTCGAACACCAAGGAGTTCATCCAAAGTAAGAATGCTAAGGTCTTTAGCTTCCTCCAATGCAGCACATTTTGCATCAAACTTTTCTGGAAGACAGCCTATAATTTTTACGTTGATGTCTTCGATTGAAGGGGTGGATCCCAGTGCTTTAAGCTCGTTGAGGAGGGTCTAGAACCTTCCAAACATTTGGTCTACAGACTCATGGTATTCCATCTTAAAGTTATTATACTTCTTAGTCATAAGAATTTTGTTGGACCTCTTAACATTAGAAGTAGCTTTATAGCTGCACTGAAGAGCATCCCAGATTTCCTTTGCTATTTTGTAGCTGTATACCTTATTGTACTCTAATTTGTTAACTAAGTGGCCTCAACTACTCAAGAGGGGGGTGAATTGAGTATTAAAAAATTTCATTGGAACGCTTTTGAAATTAATTCATTTTGTAATCAATTTGATAAATAAGAATATTACACAAAGGAGCAAGTAATAAAATCTAATTTAATTAGAAGGCTATTTTAGCACTTAGAAAATAACAATTGATTTTAGCATAATTAATCAAGAATATAACTTGGATTATTAAACAGATTAATCTAAATGATCAATAAAGTAATTTATATCACGTTGCTAGTATACTTTAAATTACCAAGCAAATTAAATCACAATAATAAAGGAGTTTAAGGAAGAAGGATTTGTAAACCGATATAACGAGTTCCACCACACCGGTGTACGTCTCGCCTTCAAGCAACCCACTTGAAGGATTTCACTATCAAGAATTTGAGATACACGCTTTGAGCAATTACAGTTTCTTGGTGTCCCACAATCAAAAACTTAATCCTCACAAGCAAAAGGGCAACCCACCCAATCTCTCAATTACAAGGTTGAATCCCAACCCAAAATCTCTCAGAATTTATGAATGTGATTTTACAAGTGTGACTCTCTCAATAGAGTGGATATACAAATTTTAATCACTTGAAAAATATTTTTCTTCTCTTAGAAAAGGATATGCAAATTTAGCACTCAAAAATATTTTTCTCACAATATAACTCTCAAAAAATTATTTGCAAAGGAAAGAGACAGAGAGCTTAAACTTAGAGAGAATAAGAGAGGAAAAAGGAAAGCAAGGGAATTTCGTTGCTTGGTGTAGTACTTCTGCCTTCCGTTTCTTCTCTATTTATAGGAGTTTCACAGGCAAGGTTTTCCACTCCCGATTCCTTAATTTGTGCAATTAATTTGAATTTTGTCTGCCTCCATGTTTCTTGTGTGCTTGATTTCTAGCTTGGAGAAGGAGATTGTCTGCCTTAACTAATGCAACGCCATTTCAATTTGAGTCTCAAGAGAAATCAGAGAAATCAGTGCAGTTTGAGTTTCTAAATACACGTACTGATGTTTTCCATGATTCAACGCATGATCCCAGTGATAAATCGATTCCTTCAGGGTATTTTTCCATCAGAAACAGTGAGTGAATCGATTCCTGGCAAGGGGAATCGATTCCTACATAGCCTGAATCAATTATTTCTTACATGAAACGATTCCCTAGGTAATTTAAGTGAATGAATTGATTCCTACAGGGGGAATCGATTCCCAGACCCCTGAATTGATTCCTTGATCTTTTGAATTGATTCCTCTGTGCAACATTGATCATGAATCGATTCCTTGATCATTTGAATTTATTCCTCTGTGCAATATTGATCATGAATCGAATCCTAGTGTTCCTGAATCGATTCCTAGCTTTTCCTTTGAATTTCTGATGGATTTTGATACGTTTTTGGTCCTGTGTTCATGGTACTTTGCATATTTTTTTAATCCTTGTTTATTTTTTTAAATTTCTTGACTCATATAGACTTGATCTTCATGCTTTTTGATTAATTACTTGTACAACATCCTTTATATTTATCAATTAAATTTCTTGATCCTTCAATTGTTTGTCATTCATCAAAACCTGTTTCAACATACAAATACATTCTCCCCCTTTTTGATGATGACAAGAATTATTCATCTCTTGGGGTGTTAGTTTCATAAAAGTTATATTTTCAAATTATAGAACTCCCCCTATCAAATTTAATTAAAATTTTCATGCATTAGTATACCACTTGTAATGACATATTATCAATAGATACTACTTGTTATAAAGAAATATTTTATAAAGCTCCCCCTTAATCATGCAATTTAACAAGGATAGATAGAGATGTTGAATTTAGATTTTATCTTCCCCTTTGGCATCATCAAAAAATAAAGAACTCAAAAGAGCGATGTAAACAAACAAATTTTTTTTATTAAACAAGATACATGCAAGGATGGATACTGATGCTAAATCTCCGAGTCATTAACTTGGTGTGAAAATCCTTGAATTAATATTGACTTATTGTATGACTCTCATAGGATTTATTCTTTTGGCAAGCGCACCAATCGTTAAATTTGTAATATATTTGATCGTTCCCACAGGGATTGTGGTAATTACCGCAATCTTAGACTGATACAAGCTGAACCAACACAATGCAGATAGGATTCATTCTGTTTTTGTTGTTTTATATTTCTAATGTTTTTGTATTTTCAGAGACAGTGTGAAAGGTGAAATGTGATTAATGGAAGATAGGTTAGGATTGCTTCAGTTTACAATTTCATCAAGAAACATGCATTTAAGGTTCAACTAAGCTTCAGACTCAAGAGGACAATCCACAGATGGTTACTTCCTAATTCCTTAGGTGAATCACACTAATTCCTAAGCATTAAACCCTAATCCCTTAGATGTTCAATTAACAGTGGAATCTAATGTGAAATTGGGGGTTGAACCCTAACTATTCACCTAATTACTAGGCCTGAATTAGTTAGGAAGCAAGAAGTTACCTAAGCCTCAACCATGATTCCTCACTGGTGAGTTTCTTCATCAGATCTGGATTTGTCAATCCAACAAAGTAGATCCACTCCTCAGCTTGTTCTCCTCTTGATTTAGAAGTTAACTTCCTCAATACACCTTCAAGAATTCATTGCAAACCTTCATAATCCCCACCTTAGGGACTTAGAAACCCATAGACATAGGTTCTGTTGAAGGAATGTGGAGAGACATGGATGAGAGAATTTAGAGAGAGAGAAGAATTAGAGAGAGATTAAAAATGGAAAAATGAATTGTATTATGTGTCTACTGTGTTCTGTTGTCCCTGTTCATTTTTTTTACAGAGTATGTGCAAGTATATATAGGCAAATAACTAACTAAATAACTTAATTAATTACAAAGAAACCTTAATTAATAATTAAACTAACTAAACTAATTACATAATTAGAAGTAAATAAATAATTACAACTTGATACTTAAATTACTAATGTACAAAAGCAAAAGATCAGGCAACAGGAACAGAAATGGTGCAAAGCATCTTTTGGAGGGAACAACAGTATTTAAATAACTGCCTTCACGCTTGAGCGTGAAGGACTCACGCTTGAGCGAGCTCGAGTTATTTCTGCAGTATGGATTCTCGCTTGAGCGTGAACGTGGAAGCTTTGAGCGTGGATGGTAATTTGGACTCACGCTTAAGCGTGAGCTTTCTCGCTTAAGCGAGCTCGTGGTTTCCTTTCTTCTCTTTTCACGTTCTTTGCATGGCTCTCGCTTGAGCTTGCAGCCTTCAAGCTTGAGCATGACTTGCTCCTGCACATGCAAACAAATAGTTTCCTAGCGTTTATACGCTGGCTGTCCAGTGTTTGTATGCTGGGTTAGTGAATTTATAAATAAACATAATTCCTTAACTAATTATTGTTTTTAATCATTTTCTTGCATAAATTAAACACTTTTGAAATAAATAAATAAAATAAGCGAGTGAATCGATTCCAATGATGAATTGATTCCTTCAGGGTATTTTTCCATCAGAAATAGCGAGTGAATCGATTCCTGGCAAGGGGAATCGATTCCTACATAGCCTGAATTGATTTTTTCTTGCATGAATCGATTCCCTGGGTAATTTAAGTGAATGAATCGATTCTTACAGGGGGAATCGATTCCCAGACCCCTGAATCGATTCCTTGATCTTTTGAATCGATTCCTCTGTGCAATATTGATCATGAATCGATTCCTAGTGTTCCTAAATCAATTCCAGGCTTTCCCCTTGAATTTCTGATGCATTTTGATACGTTTTTGGTCCTGTGTTCATGGTACTTTGCATATTCTTTTAATCCTTGTTTATTTTTTTGATTTCTTGACTCATATAGACTTGATCTTCATGCTTTTTGATTAATTGCTTGTACAACATCCTTTGTATTTATCAATTAAATTTCTTGATCCTTCAATTGTTGTCATTCATCAAAACCTATTTCAATATACAAATACATAATTTACTTAAAGCACAGATTAAAAGGTATCTAGTTTTAGCATTTGACTCCATCTTCTTGGTGTCTGTAGTGGACCATTTATTTTCAGGGCTTGGGTTTCCTTCTTTGTCTGTAGGTTTTGGATTGTCACTTGTTGTGATTATTCCCCATAGTTTATAGTGAGTAGACTACGGAGTGTTGAACTATTGAGACTGATCATCTCATGTAGTTACACTGGTAGGCAAAGCCATGTGAAATTAACAGAAGAATATGTCCTAGTGTACCATAGGTAGTTGGGAGACTAAGCAACAAAGCTTAAGGTTTATAATCTTGTGGTCGGTAGATGATAATGAATGAGACATAAACGTCGTAATATAAGAATCGTTATGAGAAATGGATAACTTAAAAATAGAGATGATAGACCAGTAAGGCGATAGACGTAAAGTTGCATAAAGGAATTAGTAAAACCATATCTATGTAATGAAGATTAAGCTAGACTCCAAGTAAACTTTTGGGTGACAGGTAGAATGATATATTTATGAGGAATCAATCGAATCCTTGGGTTGTATCCTTCGGATGATAATTAATAAATTTAAAAAGATTAGAATATGAAGTAATGGATGTAAAGCATGATGGCAATTAGGGTAAGTGTGATGCTATATGTTAATCAAGGAATGTAGGCGGGATAATTATAATGAACAAGCTCTGAGACTAGCTAGGGTGGATTAGCAACAATGGTGAGGATGTTTTGGTGATAGGACTTGAAATGATTTGAAAGATGACGGATTAGATTAAAATGAATAGAGGTAAGTTAAAAGGTTACACGGACTCGTCAAGGAAGTTACTATGATCCTAAGTTCAGACCTTTGATGTTTCAAAAATTGATAATTCTATTGAAACCAAGAAAGATGTAACAGTACCAGTTATTTCTCTTCGAATTGAAGATTATCAGATTAAGCAATTGAGAAATAAGAACGTTCTATTGGTGAAAGTCTTATGACAAAGTTTTAATGACGTATCGATTACATGGGCGTTAGAGTCCAAAATGGGGTGGTTGTATCCAGAAATGTTCAATGAGGTGCATTAATTTCAGGGACGAAATCTATTTTAAGGAGGGGTGGATGTAACATCTTACATGTTTTTATATTTAAAAAGGATAAATAAATATGCAAAGGGGTTTAAATCATGATAATTTAAGGATATGAGGCAATATGGGATTTGAAAATGAATTTAAAAAGAGGATTTATGATTGTAGGTCGACGCGAAACATCCGATTGACGAGTAGAGTCAGGGTAAAATTTGGGACCTGATATGTAGCGTCAACTTCACGATCTGTATTATAACACTCAGTGGCTGGCACACGAAACAAAAGCAAAAACAAGACTTTGAGAATTAATCTCGTTTTTATCATCGGGGAAGTAAGGTATGCCCTTGAGAATAATCAATTTCATGTTTTTCTCCTTCCTCCTTTCTCTTTCTCTCTCTAGCCGTGAGTGATTCATACATGGGGTCTTTCATTTTCACATGCATATGCTAAATTGAAGTTTGAAGAAGGGTAGATGATGTTATGGGTACTCTAAAATGGGTAATGAGGTTTTGTTTCGGCGATGTAGGCTCTAAATTAGGCGTCGAAGGGTCGTAGATGAACCGGAACGTGATTGCAATAATTGAAAGTGAAAGATGTAAGAGTTTGGAACCTTAAATTGATGAGTCTAGGGCCTTGTTGGGAAGCCAAATGATGTTGGGATATTGAAACGGTTAGCGGACTTGGCAATGGATTTAAAGCTCACTATAAGAAGTTTGCCTTTTTATAGGGGGTTTATTAGTGGCGGTTGAACTAGACCGTCGGTAATTTATCTTTATTTTAGAAAATGATGTCGCTTTTTATAACTGCCTTTATCTTCAATGGGAAAATTAGCACGTGAGTAAAGTCCTCTTTTTTTGTCACTGTCTTATTTATTCCCATTTCCCTTTTATTCCTTTTTCAATTCTTTCACTTTTTACTCTTTGAACTCTTTTGTTTTCATTTCTTTGAACCCTAGCCCACTCTCTGAATCCTCACTGTGCCACTCCTCTCACGATGACCTCTTCGAACCCTCACTCATTCTACGACGACCATGCCCAACCATCTACAACAGCGTCCATGTACAGCCTTTTACAGTGACATCCATATGATTGTTTGCGTCTTTGTATAGTGTTCATCGTCTATTGTGTTCTTCTCCTGTGCTAGTCGTTCCTCCTATAACCGACGATTGTTTGCTTGGCGGTGTTGCAACATTTTCCTTCCTCTCACTCCCTCACTCCCTGGTATGTAACATTCCCCCATTTAAGATTCCTCTAATTTAGGGTTCTAAAATTTCCTAATTAGAATAGTATTACCTATTTGGTATTTGCGTTTGTATTCTGTATTCAAAATTTTCATTTCTAGATCTTTTTCTATGTTTTGTTTCTTACGATCAGATCAACTGCATGTCATAGTTTTTTATGTTTTGTGAATTATCTTTAGACTTCAATACTTAAACTCTGCCTTTATATATGATGGGTTATTGTCTTGGCTACTTTGTTGATTGGTTGATAATTAGAAGTGTTGATATTCTTGTCATGATTGGTGGCATCATCACTCAAATATCTTTAACTATTTGGAGTTGGTGATGTCTTTGGTTAGGATAATTAGAAAATGAATTATGCTTTAGAAAAAGTATTCTTGCAAGTCTTTCTAATCAAATATTTGTTATTGTTTTCTTTTTCTTGTTGAGTGTGGTCGAGTGCTTTCTCATTACTGAAGAAATTGACATATCTATTTTTTAAAATAAAAAATTGGCTATGTTAGGTAAATATATTGACTCTGTAATATCTGGAAAGATAAGCCTTAATAAGTCAATTAGTTAATAATTATCTTATCTTTTATCTTATCTTAGCTGTTAGTTATCTTATCTTAGTTGTTAATTCCTTGGGAAGGAAGTAAGTTATCTTATATCAGTTAGAATTTATCTTAGTGGAGGCTATATATAGATATGCAATGTAATCCTGAGGGAGAATATATACCCATTATTCAATAATCTCCTTGTTACCTCTGTTCTTAGAGAGAGACGAGTGAGTTGTGAGAGAAGTGAGTTTCCTTATCTTACAATTGGTATCAGTTGAAAGGCTACGATCATGGTGAGCAACAAAGAACTCGAAACACGTGTAGAGTCATTTGAGAAATCTCTTGCTGATTCGCAAGAACAAACCAACAAGACTCTAACAGAGATGAAAAAAACTGAGAAAATTCTTGCAGATTCGCAAGAACAAACAAACAAGACTCTGGCGGAGATGAAGAAAACCATGGACACTCTTGCTGCTTCCATGGCGGCATTAGCGGCTGGATCAAAACCACCACCACCACAACCAAGCGACGATGAAAGTGAAACACCAGCAGATTCCGATACATCAGTATTGAATCGTGCACAGATTCAGTTTCCAAGCTTTGATGGAACGAATTTCAGGGTTTGGCGAGCAAAAGCTGAACAATTCTTTGAACTAGAAGGCACACCGATGGAGCAGAGAGGCAAATTGCTCTTGTTATCAATGGAAGGCAAGGCGTTTGCTTGGCAACGCCATTATCTACAAAACCCTCAATTCAAGAACAAATCTTGGAAGGCAATCTTGAACGATGTTGGTAGCAGGTTTGACGAGGGAGCATATGACGATCCGATTGCTGAAATAGCGCGTTTGAGACAGCAAGAATCTCTATCTAAATACCTAGAAAAATTTGATTCCTTACTGGCACGAGTAGTGATATCAGAAGAAAATGCAATAAGTTTCTTTTTAGCTGGATTGGAGGAACAATTGGAGAAATCAATACGCATTCATAACCCACAAAGTATGCAAGATGCAGTTCGTCTTGCTCGTCTACAAGATGACATAATCAAAGGGTTTGAGAAAAAGATGCAATCTGGAAAATCAACTTCTTCCGACGTACAACTCCGCTACACACGCCCTTGGCCAAACTCAACAACCAATTTCAGAAATCAACCTATCACTAACTTACAATCTCACTCTCAGAACTCAAGTGTAAATCAGAGTAATGTTGAGCCTAAGGCATACACAAACTCTACAACCTCTAGAAAAGAAGTTAGTGAAAGGATATCAAGAGGGTTGTGTCGATTCTGTGGGGAAAAATGGGAAAGAAACCACAAAACGAAATGTAAAGTCTGGGGAAAACTGAATGCAATTTTTTGTGCTCAAGAATCTATGGATGAGGATACAGTAGAATATGGTAGTGATGAGGAGGATGCTGTTGTTGATAAAAGTTTAGCCTTGCTGCAAGATGATGACGTGCATGTTTCATTGCACTCTTTGAAGGGGATAGCAGGGAGTAATACATTACAGTTGCAAGGGTTGATTAAGAGACAGGAAGTGCCATTCTTAATGGACACAGGCAGTACTCATAACTTCATCAGTGCTAAATGGGTGAAGTTATTGGGCATAAAAACTCAACCAGTAAAGGATTTTCCTGTGATAGTTGCAAGTGACAAACCTATCATGATCACAAGAAAGTGTGAAAAGCTAAATTGGAAATTCGGTGACCACTGTTTCATAGCTGATTTTTTGGTTCTACCTAGTACTACATTTGGTGTTATATTAGGCATGCAGTGGTTCAGAACTTTGGGAGAAATTGCATGGAACTGTGCCAACTTGACAATGAAATTTGTGCACGAAGGGAACCCTATAATACTACAGGGTGATCAAGTGGATAGCATGCTTCCAGCTGAAAATGGAAAGCTCAGAGCTATTGGCACGCAAGCAATGCTATTTCCTGTTATTGGCCCAATAAGCTTCACAATCATGTTTCCTGATGAAAACTCTGACTTAAATGATGATCAGCGACAGGAATTAGATTCTCTACTACAACAATTCAGTCTCTTATTTATTGAACCAAACGAACTTCCACCCTCAAGGAGATATGATCATAGAATCCACTTAACAAGTGATAATCCCATCTGCTCAAAACCTTACAGGTATCCAAGAGCTCAAAAAGAAGAGATTGAGAGACAAATAAAACACATGCTGTCTACTGGATTCATAAGAGAAAGTTGTAGTTCTTTTGCTTCACCTCTAGTCCTCGTCAAGAAAAAGGATGGCTCTTGGAGATGTTGCACGGACTTCAGAAAATTGAATGCTGTTACCATCAAAAATAGGTTCCCTATACCATTGATTGAAGATCTACTGGATGAATTAAAGGGAGCAACTTACTTTTCTAAATTGGATTTAAGGAGTGGCTATAACCAAGTAAGAATGGCAGAAGTTGACATTCAAAAGACAGCCTTTAGAACTCATAGTGGTCATTATGAGTGGGTTGTCCTTCCTTTTGGGCTGAGTAATGCACCAGCGACATTCCAAAACTTAATGAATGATATCTTCAGAGATCATTTGAGACAATTTATTTTGGTCTTCTTTGATGACATCTTGGTTTACACCAAGACTTGGCCAGATCATTTGAATTGCTTAAGGAAGACTATGCAGATTTTAGAAGAAAATTCCTTAGTGCTAAACTACAAAAGTGCAGTTTTGGGAAAACAAAAATTGAATACTTAGGCCATATAATTACTGAGCAAGGAGTTGCTCCTGATCCAAGCAAAGTAGAGGCTATACAGAATTGGCCCCAACCTACATCTGTGAAAGAATTAAGAGGTTTCCTTGGCCTCTCGGGTTACTACAGAAGGTTCATAAAAGACTATGGTAAACTAGCATCTCCTTTAACTGCACTGTTGCAAAAAGATACCGCATTCACTTGGAAGAAAGAGACTGAAATAGCATTTCGGACATTGAAAGAAGCATTAACCTCTGCACCTGTTCTATCTCTCCCTGATTTTCAGAAGCCATTCACAATAGAAACTGATGCATCAGCTCGAGGAATTGGAGCAGTTCTTTTGCAAGAAAATCATCCGATTGCATTCATCAGTAAAGCAATGGGGCCTAAATTCCAACTCTTCTCAGCATATGAGAAGGAATTTTTTGCTATCCTTTTTGCGGTCAAAAAGTGGCATCACTACTTCCTAGGCAATCACTTTGTCATTAGGACTGATCAAAAGACATTAAAACATCTTATTGAGCAGCCACCTACCACTCTAATGCAAAATTGGGGTCTTGAGAAATTGATGGGATTGGACTTCTCAATTGAATATAAAAAAGGCAAGGATAATGTGGTGGCAGATATTCTATCAAGACAAGGAAAATTGGCTCAACTTCTTGCTGTTATAGGATTAATAAGTGAGTTGGTTCCTGAAGTCAAAGCTTCTTGGGAAAATGACTTGAAATTGAAGAAACTAGTGGATACAATAAGGATGAAAGGAGGCCAACACACAGCTTACACTTATCAGAATAATATGTTGAAGAGAAAAGGGAAGTTGGTAGTTGGAACAAATCAGCAGCTTAAAAACAAAATCCTCAGTTATTTTCATGACTCTGTCATAGGTGGCCACTCAGGGATTAATCAGACATATAGAAGAGTTAAAGAACACGTGTACTGGAAAGGATTGCAAAAGGATGTAACGAAATGGGTGCAAGAGTGTGAAACATGCCAGAAATTTAAGACAATACCGCAACTTCCAGCAGGATTACTTAAACCATTACCAATTCCTGAAGGAGCATGGCAATCAGTAAGCATGGACTTTATTGTAGGTCTTCCAAAATCCAAAGGAATGACAGTCATCTTGGTAGTTATAGACAGATACACAAAGTATGCCCATTTTAAAGCCTTGAAACATCCTTTTGGTGCTGCTACGGTTGCTGAAAAATTCTTGGATACAATAGTCAAACTCCATGGTTGGCCCAAAGAAATAATATCTGATAGGGATCCTATTTTCTTGAGTAAATTCTGGACTGAGTTATTCAAAGCACACAATGTGAAACTCTTAAGATCTACAGCATTTCACCCTCAGACAGATGGTCAATCTGAAGCTTTAAATAAAGCTCTTGAAGGATACCTTAGATGTATAACTGGTGATGTTCCAAGACGGTGGTCAGAATACTTATCATATGCTGAACTTTGGTATAACACTAAATTTCATGCCACAATACAAATGACACCCTTTGAAGCCCTCTATGGGTACAAACCTACCATTCCTTGCCCAACTATGATGGTAGATTCAACAGTAGAAGCAGTAGACTACACAGTGAAATCAAGAGAGCAAATCTCTAGACTGCTACACCTCAACCTAACAAAAGCTCAAGAGCGAATGAAATGGTATGCCGACCAAAGGAGAAGTGACAAAGAATACGCTGTAGGAGACTCAGTGTACCTCAAGATCCAACCATTCAAACAACATTCTTTGCCTAATGCTGCATTTCATAAATTAGCAGCAAGATATTATGGGCCATACAAGATTCTGGAAAGGATAAGGACTGTGGCTTATAAACTAGAGCTACCAGCAGGAACACGAATTCATAATGTGTTCCATGTTTCCTTACTCAAACAGCACCATGGAAACCATACAGTACACACTCAACTTCCTGCATTCAATGAAGATGCAGAAGTCCAACTACAACCCATAGCAGTCTTGGCAAGAAGAATGAAGAAGAAGAATGACAAGGCGGTGACAGAGGTGTTAGTTCAATGGAAGTGGACAAATCCAGAGGATGCAACATGGAATGAACTCAAAGAGATGCAGAACCAACATCCACAATTTAATTGGTTTCAACAGTAGATTGACCTTGAGGTCAAGGTCTGTTTTCATGGGAGGGAAATTGTAATATCTGGAAAGATAAGCCTTAATAAGTCAATTAGTTAATAATTATCTTATCTTTTATCTTATCTTAGCTGTTAGTTATCTTATCTTAGTTGTTAATTCCTTGGGAAGGAAGTAAGTTATCTTATATCAGTTAGAATTTATCTTAGTGGAGGCTATATATAGATATGCAATGTAATCCTGAGGGAGAATATATACCCATTATTCAATAATCTCCTTGTTACCTCTGTTCTTAGAGAGAGACGAGTGAGTTGTGAGAGAAGTGAGTTTCCTTATCTTACAGACTCCTGTTACTGAAGTGCAATGGGAACTTAAGGCCCTTATTGCCATTGAGAAATTAAAACTAAAGCACCTTGAACATACCATAAATTTGAGAATATTAGTTGAGTTGAGTGTATTGTTGTTTTCTTGCTTTGATATTTATCAGAAATGGGTGTATGTTGCATCTTTTTTTCCCTGGTCTGTTCTTCAGGTTTGTTTTTAAATCATAGGATTTTTTTGGGGACTAATTAATGTGCTCTGGATACCTAAATCCTTATCTTTTCTTTCAGGAGCAAGCAACCAAGGAAGTAGCTGCTAAGAAAGCTTATGAGGTAAATTTTTAAATGAATGATATTCAATGTTTAACTCTCCTTGTCTAGGAAATTATTGATAGACTTGTTTGAGTTTGGTAGGTCTTTGCAGGAATGTTGTTTACCTTCATCTTGTATAAATTCTAAAGCTTCTGCTTTCAAATTAACAAAGAAGCATGAAAGTAGAATTAAAGAAAGAAGAGAATTAAATAGTCAATGGCCATTTTCCTTTGGTGTGAACTAATGTCTAGTGAAATAGAAAGCATTAACAAAATGATAGTGACATGTAGTATTTTTGGCACAGGCATTCTTTCATTCTGATCTCAATCTTTTATATGTTGAGGGGAGAGAATCGGAATCAAATTCCACTGGTTACTTGTTTTCTACAGAGATCAGAAGGATGTGGTTGAATCCTTGCAGATGGAAAATCCATTAATACTCAAGTCTTCTTTTAACAGTCCTAATTTATTATGAAGGTCAGTCCTGCTTTGTTGTGTGACTCAACTATAAAGCAATCAAGCTTATAGTATCACCATACTTGTATCAGTTGTCTGTCATAATTTGCATCAATAAAACATTAACGTGACTGACATATAAATAATAGACCATTCCATTCACTACATAAATGTCCGTGCCCGCTACCTTATGTTCGAGATGATGATGCAATGTCTAAGAGGATTAAATAAAGCAAAAAAGTTGCATGCCTTTTTATTTTTTTAGTAAATAATTGCATGAAAATAGGTAGACAAATATTGATATCTTTAATCTTTAATTAGGGCTATTTGAAGCATTGCCATTCTGCTAAAAAGTTTTATTGGTTAATTACTCTATCTGTTGATTTTGCTTGTGATGCAGCTATTTTCTAAATTCAAACAAATCTGACTTGATATCTTTATGGTAGGGTTAGATACAAAGATCTATTTGGCGATACTTACTCTGATTTATCTAATATACTTAAATCCATGGGAGACATCTATGCAATAGTTTACTGCCTTGAAAGTTCAATAGTTTACTTCCATTCAAATGAGCATAATAGTTCTCCAAAAAAATAAGCACAATATTTTATTATTTTTTTACTGCATTTGATTTGACCATTAGTTTTACGCATTGATATATTACTATTATATTAGGGCATGGAATTTCTTTTTTTATTTTATTAGTTCTTAGTAGCAATCTCTAGTTGCATTATTATTATTATTATAAAATTATTAGTGACTTGAAGTGTTGGAGCTTAGAGGAGCATTGATTATTATAAAATCCTCCTTTCAGGTTCTAGTGATTGGTCAAAAAATATTCCTAGAAATAAATAATTATTCTTATTCAACTTCATCAAACTTCAAAATTCACTCTTTTTTGTTCAATAGAACCTAAATGGCTTGGCTTCAGAACTAACTATTTGTTGTTTTCCTAACGGTAATATGATGGCTGATTGTAGATAGTTAATTATACTACTTTATTGTTTATTAATATTTCCTATTTTCTTGGTTTAAAATGATGTGTAAGAGACTTAAAAACAACAAAATGACCAGGAATGTGGCATCACTAACAAATTGCCTTAGTCTCTCTTTGCTATAAGTTTAGTCTTAATTTGTTAACAATGTTGTGTGACATTTCTAATAGCCATGCTACTTTTACTTGATAAGTTGTTTTTGTGAAATTTGTAGTAATGTGTCCTATACCAAACTAGTTGGTGTTATTCCCACGAGTAATAACTTTTCCAAGTTCCCTCCTAACAGGTGAAGGTCATCGACTCTTGAGCATTGTCTTCATTGCCTTTAATTCTCAAAACAAGTTCTTCCAAATTCTTGGTTATTATATTTTATTTGCAGTTTCATTGGAAACTCTGGTCTTTGTGGTATTTTTCTGAATTTGCGATGCCACAGCTCTCGCCCTACAGAGCGAGGTAAGCCATTCTTTATGCTTTGCGTCATGATCATTATCAATGATGTTTGGTACTGCTACAAGGAACAACTGTGTTCTTTATATGACATTTATTCAAGAGGTAAAAAAAAGGTTAAATGGTGAACCTTTGCGTAATGAGCTAATGTAATATATTGTTCTTTCAGTTACATTATCTAAGGCGGTTATTCTGGGAATCACTCTTGGGGCCCTTGTTATTCTTATGGTATTGCTGGCAGCTTGTCGACCACACAGTCCATCTTCTTTTCCCGATGGATCACTTGAGAAACCAGGTACTTATCTTCGCTTCACCGAACAATTTAAGTTGTAGCCTTTAACACCGAGGTTGCTAATTAATAGGTAATTAGCTCTTAGTTTCTTTTCATTTAGCATGCATTTAAAGGGCAAGTTGAGCTTTTTTGTATATTTCATGTCTTCAGTGTATATTACTTTAAACCAACAGAGATATGTAATTGCCTCTATAATGATAGTTTAGGAAATTAGAAATTTGTGATATTTGATAATTTTAGAGTGTTTTATTATCACTCTTCCTGTTAGAGCTAACGTTGAGAAGTAACTAAATGTATGAGCTTTGAAATTGATAGTTTCTTTTGTTAAAAAAAAGGCTTAGTTTCAAATTATCAACTATTTTTTTTTAATTGACAACTTTACTGGGGGTTTCAACCGCCGATAAAATGGCACAGTTTCACATAAACCAGTATATTTTTTTATAAAATTCCAAAAAGTAGTGGCGGTTGAAACATTCAAAACGTTGTCAAAAATCCGCCGTTACATTACTGGCGCTGCTTCCGGCGCTTATAGAAAACCGCCGTTAAATATTTTGCTGTAGCCGGAAGTTATTTTTGTGGCGGTTTAAACCGCCCGTAAGCCCCATAGTATAACACCACGAAAAAGAAAAATTTTTGTAGTGGCTTTAGAAGCTCGGAGTTGAGGTAAGGGGTGTAGAGGGTTATAATTAATTAGAATCAGATATCGACCCTAATTGGGGTTTGAAAAGTAATCACTATAATTAAAGGAGATTGGAAATTTAAATATGATTGAATGATATAATGAATTATGTGGATTAATAAATGAATTATGTGAATTAGTAAATGAATAGCATGATTAGGTCCATTGCAATATGGAGATAATGGTGATGATAAATGTGTACGAGAAGGAAATAACAGTTTACAAGAATGAGAAAACAATGATGTTCGTTTAAAATTTAAGGATATAATTAACTATGTGTAATAATAAATGAAAGTGCAACATGAATTAAGAATGAGGAATAACGAAGTAAGAAAGAATGGTGATCTTAAAAGTAAAAGGATATTAATGATTGATGTAAGGCGTGGAGAACCGAAGTTGTAAAATGGAATTAATAATGAAATTTGTAGGGTGAAGATGTCTATTATGATTAGTATGTAGTCACCATTTTGTTTGATAGTTTAACATATATCGATTGTTAATAAAATGAGAAATTTTGTGATCCAAAAGTGATAGTATCATGTGAGTTACAAATAGGGAAACAGTAATTTTTAGAAATGAATGAATTAAGTTAATCAACGAATAATGGTATCATGTGAATTAGAAATAGAGGAATGGTGTTTTTGAAATAAATGAATTATGATAGTTGATTTCTAGAGCACGATAAATAGAATTGTATGGCTTGTGACTGAGGTAAAGTTATGTGGTGATTTAAAATTTGGATGGTCATTACTAAATAAAATGTGGTAGTTAGTAACTTGGTGTGTTGTATATTGCTATTGAAATCATGAGTGTTGCATCAATTGGTGATGATCTTTGCTAAGATGTATGGTTGAGTTGAGAATGATGACAGTTGTTGGTCAATGATGAATTTATAAGGTAATGTATTGAAAATAGTGAATATATGTATGTATGATGCGATGATATGATTATGACTTCGGGTATGTAAAAGGTATATTATATTAGGTGACTATGTACTGCATGGCATTGATTATATGGTTGTATATGATAATGGAGATTCATGGTCATTATTGATTATTGGTGTGATATTATATTGGGGTGTTGTCTGTGTGGCCACCCTGGTGGAGATTTATGGGTCGGGTCTGTGTGTCAGCCATGGATAATTAAAAGGTGAGGCTTTTATGCCAGTTGAGTAAGAATTTGAGGTAAGTGATTGAATTTATGTGATTTATGTGGTTGAGGACGACCAACGGTATAAGATACCCTCATTTTTGGCTTCCACGGTCAAGTCAGACCTAATCAAGCTACCCAGTGGTCACGTAGGACCAAGTGGTTGAAGGGGAGCCAAGTCGGGACTCGGTGAACCAAGTTGGATACACAGGGTGTCAAGTTAGACCTCTAGCTGAAGGTCGATCCTTTTAGTATCCGGATATTGGTCGTCATGATGTGTATTTGGGAGTCAGTTGTGTTTTATATTATTTAACCCTTGGTGGCATTGATGTTGTTATTTATTGTTTGTTGAGTTGTTGATATATGCAATTCAATGTCTATATATGCATAGGCTTAATAGATGATGATAATGATTTAACATGTATAGTGTGATGATGTGACGTAGAGTAGCTAACTATTATTTATATGATTTATGGCACGGAGCAAAGATTGTGTGTTTGATTGAAAATGGGTAGGCCTTGTAGTGTGTATGCAAATTGTGTGTGATATGATGTGAGAATGAATGGATGTGTTGATGATGTGATGCATATTATGCATATAGTGGAATTAGGTAAAGTACATGAAATTAGGAATTAAATAGGGGATCTCACGACCCGGTAGGTTTAAGGACCCCCGGAGGGGACCAATAGGTTCCTTATAGTATTTAGAAGTTGTGCATACAGGCCTTGGGAGGTTTGGAACCCATTTGGATGTTTTGGCGTATAGGTTTTGGGCAAATACGACTTGAATGCATTTTTGCCCATGACTTACACATATGATGGGATTCTTGGTGAACAAACTACCCCAACAGCTCCGGAATGGGGGTAATATAGTACCCGTGAGGTTTGGTGAGATTTGGAGTTGAAACGGGTAAGATAGGACCCTTAGAAGTTGGCCAAATACATGACAGCAGCAATGCTGCTACTGTCATGTTGGCGCTACGTGTAGCGTCAGGCCCCTGTTTTCCCTAAACTTATTTTTATGCCTTGTAATTGAACCTTAGGCTTTGTACTTGCGATGTGGAAGTTGTTTTGAGGTCCTTATGATTTAATAGGTGTTTGGATGTTGGGGGGAACATTAATTAAATATTTTGCAAAAAATTTTATGGGAATTTTATTTAAAAACGATTAAAATAAAGGTAAATATTTAGGGGACGTCACAGGTGGTATCAGAGCAGTTTGTTTCAGGATCGAATAGGGCACATGGAATATGGTAATGTGAGGAAGAATAATTGATCAAGTATGGTAATTAAACACTAAGGTTGCAGATTTGATTGAATTTTTGTGTGGACATATTATGGTGTTTTGCTTATGTTATTGGCAAGATTCCTTGACATTGCTACCTTGGCACTCCGATGGTGTAATATTTTGTGTAGAAGGTAAATTTTTCTATTCCCTGGGTGGTTCATTGGTTACTAAAGGTGATGTATTTATATGAATTTAGTTTGATGAATTGTTATGTATTATGTGATGTGGTTTTATATAGTTATCACAGGTTAATAAATTGTGAAGTGGATTAAAAGTTGCTTTTACCTAATATAAGTGATGTAATTTAGTATGAGAATGTTGTAAAGGATGAATTAATATTTTAAATTGAGACCGCTGAGGATATATCATTGAATAAATTGGTAAAGTGTCATTAAACAATAATGAGTCAAGTTAAGGGTTGAAGTTGCATAATAAATGAGATAGACGTATACTGATTAAACCTAATTTATATTGTATAAAGGAATGGCGTGTAGGGCATATCGTAGTGGTTGTCGATTGATCCACAACCCGTATAAGTAATGAAGTTAAATGTTAGGTGATAAAGGGCACATAAAGTGATAATGGGGAGTGATAGTACAATTGAATGGAACAAATCGATGACTTAATCTAAAGGAAAAAATTTAAACTAAATTGTTACAAGGCATTATAAAAATATTCTGGTGCATAATAGTATCTATATCTAATAATGTGAAATTAATTGATGTTTGGAGGTTAGGAATATGTTAGGTAAACTGAAAATAGAAATGGGTTAGAAATGCCCCAATGTGGTTATTTTTAAGGAGGGGTAATTCCCCTATATCCTCCTGCTTAGTCGGAATGGTGGGTGATGTTAGGTGTTTTACTCTAGCTCTTAAACGTGCTTGATGGGCATTAAGAACACTTTTAGAATGAATAAATGAATGATAGTGATCAACTACTTTGGGTAAGTTTAAAGTCAGCTTATGTCATGGCGTATTAACAATGTTGGGAGAGGCAACAAATGGTGTGGTTAAATTAGTAATATGAGTAATTAGAAAAAGGTAGTACATGAATGATGGTAAGGTGAAGTAATGTATTTATGTGACCATTGCATAAGAAATAAAGAGAGCAATGGGTATTAGGTACTGATCCGAATGATTAAGAATGTATCAAGTTGGACAGATGATAAGAGTGGTAAGGATTTATGCCTGGCTAATTTGGAATCTACACTGATATTAATGTTAGGACAGAACTACAGTGGCTGGCCACCCTGGGTTCCTTTTGATGTTAATTCACTGTAGAGTCACCAATAGGCTGAGGTGGATGAATCATGTTGTAATTAGCTTCTATATGGATTCGTGAGGTGAATAATTAGTTTGGGCACCCGACTTTTACATAGCCTAACTACGGAGTCTTGAACTATTGAGACTGATCACCTTAGGTAGTTGCACTGGTAGGCAAGGCCATGTGAAATCAGGAAGAAGAATACATCCTAGTGTACCATAGGTAATTAGGAGATTGAGCAGTAGAGCATAAGGTTTATAATCTTGTGGTTGGTAGATGATAATGAATGAGACATGAACATCGTGATATAAGGACGTTATGAGAAATGGATAACTTGAAAATTAAGATGATAGACCAGTAAGGCGATAGATGTTAAGTTACATAGGGGAATCAGTGGAACCATATATGTGTATTGCAGATTAAGCTAGACTCCAAGTGAACTTTTGGGTGACAGGCCTTGGGTTGTATCCTTCGGATGGTAATTAATAAATTTGGCAAGATTAGAATATGAAGTAATGGATGTAAAGAATGTGGCGATTGGGGTAAGTGTTGATGTTATGATAACTATCAGAGGTGATGCTATATGTTGATTGAGAAATATAGGTGGGATAATTTTAATGAACAAGCTCTGAGACTAGCTAGGATGGATTAGTAACAATAGGTGAGGATGTTTTAGTGAAAGGTCCTGAAATGATTTGAAAGATGGAGTATAGTAAAACGAACAGAGGTAACTTAAAAGGTTGCATAGAGTCAACAAGGAAGTTACTATGATGTTAAGTTCAGACCATTGATGTTTTAAAAATTGATAATTCTATTGAAACCAAGAAACATGTAACAGTACCAGCTATTTCTCTTCCAATTGGAGATTATCAGATTAAGCAATTGAGAAATAAGAACCTTCTATTGGTGAAAGTCTTATGGCAAAGTTTTAATGACACATTTGATACGTGGGCGTTAGAGTCCAGAATGAGGTGGTTGTATCCAGAATTGTTCAATGAGGTGCATTGATTTCTGGGATGAAATCTATTTTAAGGAGGGTGGATGTAACATCCTAGATGTTTTCATATTTAAAAAAGATAAATAAATGTGCAAAGGTGTTTAAATCATGATAATTTGAGGATGAGGCAATGTGGGATTTAAAAATAAATATAAAAGAAGGATTTATGATTGTTGCCTGACACGTAGCGTCCAGTTGACATGTAGCGTCAGAAGCAAAAACAAGACTTAGAGACCCCTTTCCCTCTTCCTTCCTCTCTCAAGACCTAGGAGCTTAATCCAGGCTAGTTCTTGGTGCAATCTTAGAATTAATCGTGTTTTTATCTTCGGGGAAGTAAGGTATGCCTTTGAGAACTACTAATTTCATGTTTTTCTCCTTCCCCTTTGTAACATCCCGAATTTTATAAAAAATGATTAAATAGGAGAAATAAATATTAAATAATTATAAATGGGTTAATAAGTGTCCCAAAATTTTAGAAATAATTAAATTAGGATTTATTATGGATATTTATAATTTATTGAGATTTAAGGAGTTAAAATTTTACCCGATTAAAATATGGGCATCAGACCAAGTATCTCCGATTGAGATGCTATTGGTCAGGGCTGTTAAGAATATTATTGGGAATCCGAATATTGGCTAGTAATGATATAGGAAGAAAAGAAATGATATTAACTAGTGGTAATATAGAATGAAGAAAGCAAGGAACAATATTGCTTAGTAGTAGTATAAATCATAACAAAGGAGTATACTAGAAATCAATTGACTAATATAGGGAATAAAAAGGGTATACTATCAAAATAGGTAAAGTTACTTTAAGTAGAAAAAGGAAATCAGTGGCAAGTCACTAGTATGAATCTAAGTTTCACATTGAGGTAGAACTTGGACACGTGGGGATCTGAATAGGATATAAATGGATGATAAAAAGATACATGGTCGAAAAATACATAAAGATTTAAATCATTCCATAAGACACCCATAAATCAGTAGGCAAAGTTAAGATGTATATATATATATATATATATATATATATATATATATATAAATGATTCAAAGGCTGCATTAATAGTGACGTAATGGTGTATCAGTAGATTAAATATGAATACTTACACTTAATTTCTCCGTGGATTGTTGATTGAATGAACTTAAATGTGTAACGATTCTTTAGCGCTATAGACGTTAATTGTAAGGTGGTACTTACTATACGACTGATTATGTGTTATGATTCAATCTGTGATTATGGATAATCTTTGTATTATGATTAATTCTGTAATGATGAATGCTGTGTGATATGATAAAATCTGTGATTGTGAATGATGTGTATGGATTAGATGAATTACCATGTGAACATGATATGACGAATTGTGTTGTATGATGCATGGATGATGAAACAAAGTAAAAAGTATTGAATAGAAATGAGAAAGATAATGTAAAGGCGTTATTAGTGAGCGTTTCGAGAATGACTAGATTTGCGAAAATGTGGAAATTGGATCCGGAATAATGAGTGGGCGTTGTAATGCCAATATACCCCATGATTTTCTATAAAGTATGAGATCTTATTTCATTTCTAAGTGTTAGACAAGAATACTATATATTTGAAAAACCTTGAGGAAGAAAAGAAAAGAAGTTGTGATTTAATGAAATAAAATAAGCCGACATTAGAAATGAAACGGTGTCATTGGAGGAACCCTACTGAGTACCAATAATATGATTGAATGAGATTCATGAATTACACATTATACATGGAGAATAAGGGTGGAGACGGAATGACTCCCTAAAGCATAACAACGATGGGGTACGTTGGGGAACCCTGAGGGTACCGACCCCTTGCGGGTGGTCTTGGGAGTATACCAGAGCAGGCGTCTAATAGTTCAGATTCACGCCCGAAACTAGATAGCCCATGGCAAATCTAGTATACTTCGACTCAGAGTGGGGGTTACCATGACCGTGTAGTGCCTGTCTGACCTGTGTTGGATCCATGATTTATGACAGAATCGAGGGTCCTTCCGTCTTTTGATTTGAGAAACAGACATGGAGAGCTCCGATCGCTCTAGTGGACAAGAGGTATAAGGTGGGATTGTGATATGTGTTATGTTGGGAGTTTTGAGGAGGAGATGGGCCCACATGCATCATGATGACTGTAACATCCCAAAATGGGGGGTAAATTTTTCACGTTTTATAAGTCATTACTCGATACAATAAAAACATGGTGAAGTCGGGTTTAGGGTTTAGGGTTTAGGGTTTAGGGTTAAATCTTTATAAGTCATTAATATTGTTGGATTAAATCTTTATTTTTTAAGTTTTGTATGTAGCATTTTAGCAATTCATTCGCCAAATTTAATGGCATTCCTCATTAATCTCAATCGTCAACTCCTCATTATTAATCATGGCATGCTATTCATTCACATCCAATCTCAACCACACATCAATTACACTCATTCACATTCATGGTGGATATGAAACAATCATCACATTCAAGGCTTATACTTGCCAAATAGTTCACACCACCATATAGCACACTATATCCATTCTAAATACACAAATGCATGTTTCTAAACATTATCACCAACATCACATGCACAGTCTAAATTTCCATAACAATCACAAGCAAGGCAAACATGCAAGTTGTCATTCAATTCATGAATTTAGAACATAAAGAATCCTTTCCTACCTCAAGAGAAGAATTCCGATTGATACGATGTACCCGGCTCGTCGTTTGGAATGAATCCTACATTAACACATATAGGAAAGCCAAATAAAACAATCATTCAAGACACTAATTATGACTCTCTTGCATATACAATTTCATGACATGAATAAAACATGCCATAGGCACCATTTTCCATATTTATTAGGCTTTGGGAATTCCTTCTCATTAAAACATACACATTATATCTAAAGGCTACAAACAACCATAGCCCAATAATCATAAAATATCATATTTACCAACTCCCATATTCTTAATATTATTTATTTCCTCTAAAAATGCATTGTCCATTTCACATTTGTCATTTTCCCCAAATCTTAAAGCTAGGGTTTTCACCAAACCCACCAATATCCATAAATGCATCATAAACTCTCATCTCCTTCCAACCATAAATACATCTACCTCATTTATTTCTCCTAAAGCTTGCATTTATAACAACCCACCTAGGGCTCATGCATTAAATGCTTCCATTAAACACTCCACTTCCAAACATTACTCTCCCAAACATAATAACTCGTACCCATGGCCATAATCCCAACAAAATGGTAAGGATGACTTACCTCACACCAAAAACGAAATGGGTTCCAAGGGAGAAGGAGATCCACACAAAATTTAAAGAGGAGAGGGGGAGAGTTTCAAGCTCCAATGACCTTCTTCCAAGCTTCCTTGAACGAAAATGAGAGGAGGAGGAAAGATCACCACCCTTTTGCCTAGGGTTAGGAAGGGAAGAAGAGAAAATGGAGTAGAGAAATGGAGAAGAAGAAAAGGTCAAGTGTTTGCCAAGGGAGACCAATAAGCCAATGAAAATTAAGAGAAGAAAATATGGGCTTTTTGGTTTATATTTTAACCCTCTCATTAAAGGTTCATCGTTTTATGACAAACAGGATCTCAGTTTGGGCTTAATACTTGATCTAAAAATTATTCCGAATATATATTCAGACTTGCAATGTTATCCTCCACAACCCTGACCAATATCATCTCAATCAGAGATACTTGGTCTGACATCCATCTTTTAATCGGGCTTAAATTTAGCTTATCTGGCCACAATAAATTGCTAATAGTCCCCAAAAATCTTAATTTAATTATTACCAGTATTTTTGGGACATCAATTAACCCACATATCAATATTTAACATTTAGTTACCCAATTAATCCTTTATTTTTAAAATTTAGGGTGTTACAATGACTAATAAAAGATTGAAAATAACGAAATGAATCCATGTATTGCATCATTATATTGAGATTGTAATTGCTCATTGTTTGAGCATGATGGTATAGATCTTAGTAATCCTGAGAGATGACTGGGAAAATAGGAATGGTCAGCTAAGATCAAGAGTAGTGAGATAACCTAGAATGTATCTTAGGGACCTTAAAGAGAGTGAGAGAGACTCATCCTTGATTGTTTGTCTTGTGTGTGGGGCAGGTGTCAATGAGACACCTTCCCGATTGTTGTAGAGGCGGAAACTCACCCTTACGCTAAATTTTTCCAGACATTGTAAAGATAGATACAGACATCACATTGAGGACCGGCCAGACTTTTGGACCGAAGACAAATAGGATAAATTATTTAATTTTCATCTATCAGAGTCTGTATGCCCCTTTTACTTTCAGTTTGTACAGTTGCTGTTATGACCATGTGTTATGTATACGATGTATCTATTCCACAAAGTTTTCTTGTACAAAAAAAAACTTCCATATTTTTCTAAAACTCGTAACCTCTTAATTGACCAGGATAATCTAGTGGAAGGGAATGTCCTAGTTGACCGAGGGTGTTACATCTTAATGATTAATGTGAGGCGCGGAGAACTGAAGTTGTAAAATGGAATTAATAATGAAATTTGTATGGTGAAGATGTCTATTATGCTTAGTATGTAGTCACCATTTTGTATGATAGTTTAACATATATCGATTGTTAATAAAATGAGAAATTTTATGATCCAAAGAATGATAGTATCGTGTGAGTTACAAATAGGGAAAGGTAATTTTCAGAAATGAATGAATTAGGCTAATCAACAAATAATGGTATCATGTGAATTAGAAATAGAGAAATGGTGTTTTTTTTATGATAATTGATTGAGAGAGCATGATGAATTGAATTGTATGGCTTGTGACTAAGGTGAAGTTATGTGGTGATTTAAAATTTGGATGGTCATTACTAAATAAAATGTGGAAGTTAGTAACTTGGTGTGCTATATATTGTTTTTAAAATCATGAGTGTTGCATTAATTGGTGGTAATCTTTGCTAAGATGTATGGTTGAGTTGAGAATGATGACAGTTTTGTGTTGTTGGTCAATGATCAATTAATAAGGTAATGCATTAAGGGTGAATATATGTATGTATGATGCGATGATATGATTATGACTTCGAGTATATAAAAGGTATATTATATTAGGTGACTGTGTACTGCATGGCATTGATTATGTGGTTGTATACGATAATGGAGATTCATGATCATTATTGATTATTGGCATGATATTATATTGGGACATGGTCTGTGAGGCCACCCTGGTGGAGATTCATGGGCCCGGCCTGTGTGGCCTCCATGGATAATTAAAAGGTTAGGCTTTTATGCCAGTTGAGTAAGAAATTAAGGCAAGTGATTGAATAAATGTGATTTATGTGGTTGAAGATGATTAACAGTATATGTTACCCTTGTTTCTGGCTTTCGTGGTCAAGTCGGACCAAGTTGAGCTACCAGTGGTCACTTAGGACCCTATGGTTGAGGGGAGCCAAGTCGGGCTCGGTGAATCAAGTCGGGTTCACGGGGTATCAAGTCGGACCCCCAGCTGAAGGTTGATCCTTTTAGTATCCGGATACTAGTCATCATGATGTGTATTTAAGAGTCAGTTGTGTTTTATATGATTTGACCCTTTGTGGCATTGATGTTGTTGTTTATTGTTCGTTGAGTTGCTGAAATAAAAGAAGGTTTACATTGTTATGAAGTATGTGTTGGTGATGATGTGTGATGAACAAGAATAAGCTTTTCATGATGTTTTATGGTTCGTGGTGATGGTTAATATCGTGATGTGTTATATGATAAAAATGCATATATATATATATATATATATATGGATGAATTATGAGTTTTTTAAGATATGCATATATATATATATATATATACATATATGGAAGTATGCGAAATAAGGTGAATGCTTTGTAATGGCGTGCATTAGGTGATTGTGGCCTCAGTGAACTTGTATGGCGTTATTAAAAAGTAGTAATTAATAACTATTAATGTATATTGCTATTCTATATTAATTATAATTTCTAAACACTCACTCTTGCTTTCTTTTTAGCAACCAATGACAGGGAAGAGGTGAATACCCGGAGGGATGTGCAAAGTGAAGAGCGAATACCAAGGATGGAATAGAGCTTATGGTGTACATGATGATGGGGGAATTTGTAGTAATTGTCTATGTGTGAATGTGTGGTTGTGTAATTGAGATTCAATTTTGAGCTGTGTAGTAATAATGCAATTCGATGTCTATATATGCATAGGCTTAATGGATTATGACGATTTAACCTATATAGTGTGATGATGTGACGTAGAGTAGCTAGTTATTTATATGATTTATGGCACGGAGCTAAGATTGTGTGTTTGATTGAAAATGGGGAGGCCCTGTACACTGTATGCAAACTGTGTATGATGTGATGTGAGAATGAATGGATGTATTGATGATGAGATGCATATTATTCATATGATGGAAATAGGTAAAGTACATGAAATTAGGAACTAAATAGAGGATTTTGTGAATCAATAGGTTTAAGGACCCCCAAAGGAGACCAATAGGTTCCCTATAGTATTTAGATGCTGTGCATATAGGCCTCGGGAAGTTTGGAACCCATTTGGATAGTTTGGCGCATAGGTTTTACGAAAATATGACTTAAATGCATTTCTGTGCATAACTTGCGTATATGATGGGATTTTTGGTGAATGGACTTTGCCGACAGCTCCAGAAGGGGGGTAATATAGTGCCCATGAAGTTTAGTGAGATTTGGAGTTGGAACGGAGAAGATAGGACCCTTAGAAGTTGGCCAAATGACCTAAAATGCATGACAGCAGCAATGGTGCTACTGTTATGTGGCGCTACGTGCCAGCCTCACTCGTAGCGCCAATTACAGGCGTCAGGCCCCTATTTTCCCCAAACTTATTTTTATGCCTTGTAATTGAACCTTAGGTTTTGTACTTGCAGTGTGGAAGTTGTTTTGAGGTCCTTAGGATTTAATAGGTGTTTGGATGTTAGGGGAAACATTAGTTAAATATTTTGTGAAAAATTTTATGTGAATTTTATTTAAAAACAATTAAAATAAAGGTAAATATTTATGGGACATCACAGACTTCCTAAGACAAAACACCTGATGCATCAACACATGCAACATTTTGGCTTTGGGCAACAAACTACTAGAAGTAGATTTATCTGGACAAGCTTTTCCAAACAAAGCTTCGTTGATGGTGAAACTAGAGACTTCAAAAAACTTAAAATCTTCAATGAAGACAATTGCTCCAGGGTTGCATTGCAGCATAGTCACTATCAAGTCTTCAGATATTTCAATCTGCTTCCTATGCAGAGTGCCAACCAAAATGTATTTTGTCTATGATGCATTATCATCGAATGAGAAAATTCCTTGGCAAGCGCACCAATCATTAAAATATAGTATATTTGATCGTCCTATAGGGATTGAGGTAATTACCACAACCAAGGACTAGTACTAGCTGAACTAAACCAAATTTGGAAAGAATTCATAATATTTTTGTCTTTGTTGAATTTGATATTTTTGTATTTTCTAGTAACATGCACAGAGCTAAGGTATAAAACAAAGAATGAAAGCAGGTTAGGATCACTTCAGCATTCAATTTTATTCTAACTCATGTAGTTGAGGTTCAATTCCAGTGAAAAGCATGTAATAGATTCCATAGATGGTTAACTCCTAATCCCTTAGGAGATTAACACTAGTTCCTTGCCTTTAAACCCTAATTCCTTAGGTATTCACCTGCAGAGGAACTAATTACAAAATTAGAGATTGAACCCTAATTATTCACCTAGAATATAGGTCTGAATCAACTAGGTAGCAAGGAGTATACCTGAACCCTAAGCCATGATTCCTCTCTGGAAAAGAGCTCAAAATTGATATGAATTTTTTAATTCAACAATGAAGTTCCATTTCCTTCCTTGTTCTTACACAAATTCAACTGATGTTTAACATAATGCAAAGTTTAGAACTCCATTAAAGCCTTAGCAATCCTAACCTTAGGGGTTTAGCAACCCATGAGAGGTGAAGAAATGATTGCAGAAATGGAAGACCAAAAATTCAAGTGTTTCCAATTTTCCCTCACAAGCACACATAACCACGATGGAAACCAACGTTAGTACACTGCTTCTCTACCTGGAAATGTCTCCTGAACTTTTGTCTACGTGTAAGCACGTTGGAAACAAGCGTAGGTACGCTGGTCTTTTGTTTGGGTTCTACTTAAATAATTGACCTGAGTGTAGGCACGCTTAAAAGGTAGCGTAAGCATGCTAGATTACTGGGTTAAGATTTCCTTTAAACACTTATTTACGCGTAAGAACGCGCACGATCAGCGTAGGCATGCTGACCTTCTATCTTGGCACCTGATAATCACTACTTCTAGTGTAACTTGTGGGCGTGGGCACACTGGGTTCTGGTCCTTCTTGTTAAAGCACGCGTAGGTACGTCTACGCTTCTGACTTGTCTTGGATTCATCTGTTCCTCAGTGTTGGGACGTTGGTAATTAGCGTGAGTACGCTGAGTTTCTAAAATCCTGCAATTAACTCACAACTCCAACCCAGTGTAGGCACGCTCAAGGTGACTGTTAGTACGCTCAATTAAATTAAAACTCAAGAAACACCTTTTCTTAATATGTTATTCAATTATTCTTAATTAGGCATGTAATTGCTAAAAAAATAGATAATTAATTAATTTTCACAATTGACAATTATCTTCTAAATAACAATTAAGTTTGATAATTAAACCTAATCTTTCACCTAAAGTAGAGTTAAATATTACTGAATACATAAGTTTTTTCAAGAATTATCAGTCTTGTCCACTGACACAATTTTCCAGAACTCGAGAGCAACTGATGGAGAAAATGGTTCCTGGTCCAAGCAGAAAGTGGTCCAGCCAATGCCTTCAACCTCATCAGTGACATCTCTTCCTTTGATTTTATGTTGAGCAGCATCGAACTACAGAGACTTAATAACATCCTTCACGGAGAGTGAGATTCCAGCCATTATTGAGATAAAAGAAAGTTTTTGGAATAAGAGTTTTAGGGCAAGAGAAAACTCAAAGAGATGGAGAGAGAAAAGCTTACAGAGGAAGTGAAAGGTTTGGAGAGAGTGAAATGACAACTAAGATGGGGTTATTTAAAGGAAACATGGCTTAATGGGGGAAAACGGTTTTAGAAATAACGAATTCATGTCTTATTTGGTAGATTCTCAGGCAAACTGTGCTAATTGAAGTACACTGGAGCTCTTTTGAGTGTTCGGCTCGGTATTGCCAAGGTATAATGCGGTTTAAAGAAGAGATTTAATGGTCGGATGTTGAATATCCGAGGGTTTAATCCGAGATAAATCGGACAATAGTGAGTATTGGTGGGAATCGGTAATGTTGTTTACCGACTAGATTCTTTCCAATAGGTTGATTAACCTCCATAATGTGTCTCATATAACGCAACTTTGAGTTTATACTCTGCGTGGATACTTAATTGTGCCAAGTAACTCCTATGAATTGGAGGAGCTGACGGTGGATGTACACCGATTGGCGTTGAGAGTGTAAGGCCAAGTGGCCAAAGAACTTGAGGTACCATTGGTTATAGTGAACTGGCAGTGTTGAATGGGGTAAATTGTATGTTTTAAAATTGAATCCCCAAATATGTTGAATTCTATGAATAGGTTGAGAGCAGGTAGGACCTGACTTTAGCAATTATGCCGACTGAAATTGTGGAGCGGTCGGTAAACCGCTTGAGAGGTGAAGCTATACCGAGTGGAATTATGAACCGGTCGGTGAATGCTTGGGAAGCGGAGACATGTAATTGTTGAGGCAACAATACTCTGAGCTGTCTGTTGAGGTAAGTTTGTATTTGAATTTCGAGGACGAAATTCTTTGAAGGAGGGGAGTAGTGTAACATTCAGGTTTTGATTAAGGTTAATTAGAGAATTAAGATTTATTGATTGAATAATAATAATAATAATATGTGGCCAGGAAATGACATTGGTGCCCTTGGTGGTGTGATGGAGAGCTTCGGTCCTCTCTCCCTGTCTCTCCCTCGTGATTCCCACGATGATGGGATGGGAGCTGATGGGATGTGATGGCTGATGGGAGTGGGCTGTCACGGCAGTGAAGGGATAAGAGCTGCAAACACGCCTCCTTTCTCTTGCGAATTCCTCTGGAGACTCTTCTCCTCCTTCGCTGTCCGTCTTCTTTTCCTCTTCTTCATCTTCGTGGCTGTTCTTCTTCTTCATCTTCTTCTTCCACTCAACACTGTGTAGAACCGAGTGGAACTCGAAGAGGAACAACGTGGTTGAGAGAGAGATCTGTGTGGTGGTTAAGAAAACAGTATGGTGCTGTGTGTTTGGAGGCAGAGATCCTCCCCTGTTTTGCCTAACAGCGTTGGGTGCCTGCAAACCTTGGGGTCCTCCATTGGTGAGGACTGGCTGTTCGAGTGGAGGAAACAGCCATGGAATCCTCCACTGGACCGAGTGTGAGAGCTGTGTTGTGCCTTGGAGGCTTGGTATGGAGTGCTTGGTGGTAGATCTGCTCGAGAGGAAGCAGCTGTTGGTTCCTCCAAAGCTGAGAGCTGGGTCGTTCTGTTGAGAACGAATGACCAAGGAGCGATTGGTCGGAACTGGAAGCTCAAGGAGCTGCTGGAATCTTCATTCTAGGTAGGGGGCTAAATTACATCTCAAATGTATGGTTTATGGACGGGTTCCGGGTGGTTTTGCTTTAATGTGTGGTGTCATGTTTGAAATACGTTCATTGATATGTTGTAGTTGAGTATTGGTGCATGAGACACCCGGATTTATGATCATTGTGGTCCGTGTGATGTTGTTATGATTCCGTCCATGAGATGTATGATGATAAATATGAAATGATGAGTGTATGCATGGAAATGTTGGCTTATAATGAGATGCCGAGTGAATGCATGTGCTGTGAACTAGTGTGAATATTAAACGCATGTGGTGTGTGAATGCTGTGCTGGTTCTAGTTATGATTCTATGTAAATGTATGATATGTTGTGGCTGTTGAGCCGAGTGGGTTTTGTATGAAAAACATGTGTTGCTTGTTGCAAATCTTAATGCTGAGTAGATCTCATGAAATAGCATGTGATGCTTGTTGTGAATGATAATTCTGAATGGATGGCATTGTAATTGCTGAGTGCATGAGATATGGGTCGGTTATGTTGATTCCCGTTTGGGGTTTTATATTAAAAAGCATATGAATTGCCAAGTGCATGTGATTGCCGAGTGCATGTATTGTGTTATTGCCATGCTGACCCCTGTTTATGAATAATGATGAAATGCATTAGATGCATGTTATTGATATTTGAATGCCGAGTGCATTGGCGTTGGACTCCTAATGAATAAGACCGTATGCATCTGATTCACCACTGGAAATGCTTGGAGCATATAGTGTTGGACGCTTAATACCGATCGACAATCAGATGAATATGTGTTGAAAATATATAAAAGACCTCGGGTTGGACTCGAGGCAGTGCCGAGTGCACTAAGCGTTGGACGCTTAAAGACCTTGGGTTGGAATCAAGGCAAGCCTACCGGGTTGGACTCGGGGCTGCCCGTAACACTTCCGTTGTCGCTTGGAGTGACTGTGTTACATGTGAGGGCAAACGGTTTGGTACCTATAAAACGGCCGAATCAGCTTGGAGCTGAGAAAGGGCTTGGAGCTATGTTACAACAATAAAAATGGATAATGAATAACCGGATCCGGGTGAAATGAATGTGTGCACACTTATGTTTGTCATTGAGCTCAATGTGAATTGTTGAATATGTGGATATGAATTGATTAGGGTGAATCCGATTGGATTAATGCATGTATACTGATATATTTGCGAGTGCAATATAATTGATATGTTGTGATATGTAACATCCTGATTTTTATGATTTTTATAAAAATAACTTAAAAAGGATTAGAGAAGAATTTTTGAATGAAATTCCGAGTGGAAAATGAATGAGGTAAGGTTTTCCGAGTGAAATGAATCAGATTCCGAGTGAAATGAATCTAACTCCGAGTAAAATAAGACAGAAGATTAATTCTAAGAGAAGTTAAGATGTTTCCGAGTGAAACATCATTAAGAGAATCATTTCCGAATAAAGTGACGCTGTGTCCGATTGAGACACGATCAAATAAAGTAAATCCGAGTGAAACGTCTCCGGGAGGAACGTTTCCGATTAAATTGCCGAGTGAAGTGTTTCTGAGACACTTCCGAGTAAAATATTCCGAGTAAGTCTTTCCAGAAAGAGTACTTCTGGACAAAAACTTCAACTATGATTGATTAAGTCTTCTGAGTAAGTGATTCCGAGCAAGATGAGTCGGTTTTTATTGAACGGCCGAATGAAACCCGAGTGCTGGGAAACTTTGTCAAGTGGGCGAGTGCAGAATTGAAGGATAACCTCTGGTCGGATTTCGCCTAAGCGAGTAGGTGCCTCGCTCAAGCGAATGCCAGTGGAATTCGTTACTGGGTAATTCTCGCTCAAGCGAGAGTGGTCCGTTCAAGCGAGGATCAGGCCTGATGCTTAAAGATTTCTCGCTTAAAGAATTAGAGGCTCACTCAAGCGCTCTATGTTGATGTTGCCTAAGCAAGTTTTCCCCAGAATTGAATTTATCCTATTTTAATGGATGCTTTCTATGTCATTATGTTCTTCTACCTTCCAGCAGATTCCTTTCTTAGATATTTTCTAAGTTTGGGACCTATTTTGATGTGTTGTACTCCTTTCATTAAATATCTTAACCCTTCATTAATTATTAAAGCAACGTGTGGCAGAGTACTTCAAGTTATTCACGTCTCTTTCATATGGGAGGTATATAAATACTTCTGCCATTGAATTAATGGAGAAGTTGTTGAAAGTGAAATCATCATAATCCTTTCTCTCTAATTCACTACTGGGAGCTATTAGACAACAAAGATAATTAAATCTTTGTTCTTTCTCTTTACGAAGAAGAGCTTGGACTGGTGTAGCAGTGCCATTCCAGTCGGTAGTTGTGGACAGTGACTTGGTTAAGTTTTTAAAGCTGCTGGAAGATTTTATTTCCAGGTAGGGGGAGCGTATATCTCAAATAGATAGTTTATGAATGGATTTGGGGTATTAATATGTTATATGTGTGTTATGTGTGTGAATTGAAACCCCAACTGAATAACATATTTTATGTTTCCTTATTTTCCATTCATATTGAGTTATGTATGTTGGTTATTATACCGAATGGAATGATATGAGTTGATAATGTTATGGATGATGATTCATGAACTTTTCATGATATTTATATGCATGAGATGCATGTATGGTGTTTGAATATGAATTGTGATGGAGTGGTTCCTATATACCACGGACGCCTTTGAGTGTGACTCAAGGCCTGCCCGTAGCACTAGGTAGAGGACCACTATCACTCTGGGAGTGGTACTCAGTGTTACATTATGGGCGCAGAGCGGTTTGGTACCTGTAAAACGGCCGAATCAGCGAGGAGCTGAATTATGGCTCGGGGAGCCAGTGTTGCAACACAGAATTTGAAAGACTTAATAATGATCCCATTTTGGTTGGTCATTGATTAAGTATGTGACTTAATGGATCCATTTGGTTGAGCATGTGCATACACTGTTTTATGTGTTATTGTGAGAACATGCTGTTATGATGAGTATATGTATATGTCTCAGTTTTGAGAATGAATAATTTGTTATCTGCCGAGTGGATTGCTATGTTACCAACTATGATGTGCTGTTTCTGCCAAGTGAAATGTTTTACTCGCAGAGTGTAGTTTGATTAAATTACCAAGTGATGTTTTATTTACTGAGTGGTAACATGGCTGTAATTACTGAGTGGAAATTTAAATTATTACCGAGTGACTTGATGTATTTGCCGAGTGTGAGTTAGAATACCAAGTGTGAATTTTTGCCAAGTGTAATCAGTATTGGTTTTATAGTTATTAATTGGATTTTTATTCCAATTCAATAACTGTTATTTGATATGTTATGCTCACCCTCTACATTTATTTTTCAGTGAATGAAGAGCTCAACCATGATATGTGAAGACACTCATGTAGCTCGGAGTTTATTTTAGTGAAAGCCTTGGCCGGCTCATGAATACCGAGTGCTTTTATATAATTAATTGTACTTATTTTTGTTTTAAGGAGCCGGTCGGCTTTGTAAAATGAATATTGTAAATTATTTAATTCAAATTTTGTTTTGGAAATTTGAAATATTTTTGATTTATTGAAATTCATTTTAAAAATTAGGATGTTATATGATACATGCTGTGATGAATATGATTAATATAGCCATGAATGATTGGTGTGAATGCCGACTGAGTGAATATGTGTACATTGGTACTGTTGTCGAGTGCAAGGTAATGTTGTGGCTGTGAATAGGTAATTATGAATGATATGAATTACTCAGTCTTGATTGAATTGCATGAATTGTATGAATCCCGAGTGGATGAAGTTGTTGTAGGGTTCATATTGAATGGCAGAGTGCATTATTGCTGATTGATATATATTATTGTATGGGTGAGGATTCTAAGATTAATCAGAGTCAATAACTGTCATTTAATATGTAAAAGCTCACCCCTACTGTGGCTATATTTTTCAGTATATGCAGGTCGGACTGGGAATGAAGAGATGGCCTCAAGTCCGAGTGGGGAGCACTTAGATTGTTGAAGTTCATGCATAGTACGTATTGTATATTGATATGTAAAGCCTTGGCCGGCTCTCTTGTAATTCGAATGGATTTAACTAAATGGATTGTCTATCGGGATTGTGAACAAGTATACATTGTGTATATATATATATTTTACATTGTTATAAAGTTACCCGAGTTGTTCATTAAGTGGTGTTGAGAGAATTATGCTAAGTTAATGAATTCTGAGTGGAATATTGATGGGAGAGCCATTACCGAGTGAGGCTATTGTGTGTGTTGGCCTTTTTCCGAGTGACAAAGGCATAAGATAGTTCCGAGTAAGATGTACTCGAGTGGACTACTTCCGAGGGAAGACTAGTCCATAAGTTACCGAGTGAAAATATGAGTAAACCCCAAGTGGGGAAGGGTTTGGATATTCCCGAGTGAACCTCTTCTGAGGGAAGAGTTGTTGTAACGGTTCTGATTGAGGTATTCTAGGAGTCCTCTTCCGAGTGAACAAGGCTATATATATATTCCGAGTGGATAAGACTTAAATAAGTCTGAGTGACTTAACTTGGTGAATTCCTCCTAGTGGGAATGGGTTAATGTATTACCCGAGTGATGAATGGTTAAGATGTGACCGAGTGATTTATAGCCGAGAGTTTATGTGATCTCCGAGTGTGGAAGATCAAATTATGCCAAGTGCAGAATGAATAATGTATTCCAAGTGAATTGTGGTTAAATTATACCGAGTGGTATTGGATTGGGGAAATAATCCGTGTGAGGGAAAGCTTATGGATTCCGAGTGGAATAACCAAGGGAATCATTTCCCGAGTGGAGATTATGACGCTTCCTAATGAAGCATGTGTGTGGGTTTCTTGAGTAAACTAAGTATTTGGCTAAGTATGAACTTGTCGGGTGAAGTATGACCCTA
Source organism: Clitoria ternatea (assembly GCA_037962975.1). Taxonomy (NCBI): domain Eukaryota; kingdom Viridiplantae; phylum Streptophyta; class Magnoliopsida; order Fabales; family Fabaceae; genus Clitoria; species Clitoria ternatea. Next base: position 180,492,551 of record CM075672.1, read on the forward strand.
TGGGGACAGTTCCCGAGTGAACATGGTCCCGAATCTGAGTGACATATAACCGAATAAATAGATTCGCTTCAGCGAACAAGGCATTCGCTCCAGCGAGTGTGGAACGGAAGGAAGGTTTCTGGTTAGTTTCGCTTAAACGAATGGGTGCTTCGCCCAAGCGAGATGGGTTCCCGGTGTCGGTTTTTACCTTTATTTAACCCGGGATGTTTCATTCTTGAAGCATGTAGAACACTACAAGGAGTGGAATTTAACTCTGAATTGGAAGATTCAGATCTACTTTTGAGTTCTTTCCAGAGAGGAATCATGGTTGAGAACTTAGGTATTCTCCTTACTACCTAATTACTCCAGGCCTAAGGTTTTAGGTGAATAATTAGGGTTTATTCTCTTAATTTCGAATTAGGTTTCATTGTATGATTACCTAAAGAATTAGGGTTTATTTGCATTGAGATTAGCATTAATCAGCTAAGAAATTAGGGATTAGTCATCTGTGAAGTTATGCATGCCGTAATTTAGGGAATTGTTCTGTATTCATTGAGTTTTACTAAAATTGATAGCTGAAGCTAGTTCCAACCTATTCTTAAATCAGTGTTTATCATCTCATCACTTGTTTTAGATTTTGAAATTGCATTTTGAAAAGCACAAAAATATCAATTCAGAAACTTAAAGAATATTTCATGAATTGTTCACAATTCTTACTTGGTTCAGCTAGTATCAGTCCTTAGTTGTGGTAATTACCTCAATCCCTGTGGGAACGATACAAATATATTACTTTTTAATGATTGGTGTGCTTGCCATAAAAATCATTATTCGATGAATTTGCATAAAGGTACTAAGAATTTAGTAGCTAATCATTTGTTTAAACTCTCATATGAAAAAGAGGAGAGGGATGAGAACATTCTCATCAATGATTCTTTTCCAGATGAACACCTACTAAATTCAATATCTAACAAGTCCCCTAGTTTGTTGATTTTGTTAACTATATAGTCTATGGAATTTTACCCTCTGACCTTAGTTTTTAGAAGAAGAAAAAGTTCCTTGGAGATGTTAAGTAGTACTACTGGGATGGTCCCTTCCTTTTTAAAAAAGAAGCATATGGAATTATAAAAAGGTGTGTCCCTGAAAATGAAGTATAACTCATTCAGGAACATTGTCATACTCTAGCGTACAGAAGGCATATCAGCACCTCTTAGACTATTGTAAAGGTACTAGAATCTGACTTCTACTGGCCATGCATATTCAAAGACGCCCGAAAGTATGTGCTTGCTTGTGACTCTAGTCAACGATCAGGTAATATTTCTACACACCATAAGCTGCCTTTAAATAACATGTTAGAAGTTGAGTTGTTTGATGTATGGGGGATAAATTATATGGGACCTTTTCCTTCATATTTTAGAAATCAATACATCTTAGTAGTTGTATATGCCAAAATTGGTAGAGGTTGTTGCCTTGCCTAGAGTGGATGCTAAAACTATACTGAAACTATTTAAGAAAATCATTTTTCCAAGGTTTAAGGTCCCTAGTGTAGTGATAAGTGATGAAGGGTCATATTTTATTGAAAGAACTTTTGAAAATCTATTGAAAAAGTACAGGGTGAAGCACAAGGTAGTTGCACTCTATCACCCTCAGACAAATGGACAAGTAGAAGTCTCAAATAGGGAGATAAAACATATTCTGTCTAAGGTAATCAACACTACTCATAAGGACTAGTCTACTAAGCTAGATGATTCTTTAAGGGTTTACAGGTCTGCCTATAAAACCCCTATTGGAACCACCCCATGTAAACTTGTCTATGAAAAACCTTGTCATTTGCTTATTGAACTAGAATATAAATCTTTATGGGCCATAAGAATGTTTTGTTGGTGTATGCACTATGAGCTTTTATGCTTTTTCATTTGTATCATTTTTTTGCTTATCAATAAAATAAGTATTTCAGTTTAAAATTATTTTAAAACGTATTTATCTTTGGAGTAATAAGTCATATGAAAGTGATCCCTAAAATGTCCCTAGTCAAGTATTTATGTGGGGACATGTAAATACATTGAGACTAGTGTATGAGTATACTGATGATCTCATCTCACAGATGATAGATATAGATGATACCAAGTCTTCACACGGGTACACATTAAGAGTAATGATGTACTGGACAGACCCACAATGAGAACGTTGCATGGATCCTTACATGTCATAAACGATTCGTAATGTGATAATGGTATATGTAGTCCTTCGAGCTGAAGTCACTATGATTCCTACATGAGGAGTTTGTTGTTTTAATACAATCAAATGTCTTCAATAATAAGAGGACTATAAAGGTTGTAATTAGGCAATAAACAAATTATGTAGAGGGATGTGAGTGATGTAGATGAGATTTGTCTCTCCTATGTGATAAGAGTGATATCTGTAGGCCACTTGATGGAGTGAGACTAAGAAAATGCATGGCCATGCTAGAAAGAATAAATATTAGATATTTATTCGGATCAAGTCTACTCTGGTATCAAGTAAAATAAATTGGGTCGTACAAGGATGATGCGACCATGCCTTGGGCCCAATTAGGATATCGTGACAAAAAGAACAAACATATAAAATAATTATCACTTATAGGGTATGTTGATATTAAATAATATTCAGACATAATGATGCATTGCTAGATGCCGCTCTTATTTTATATTAATAATAAAATAATTTATTATTAATATGACCGAGTATGTTACCTGTAGGGTCACATATATAGAGTAATCCTATCAAAAAATGTTTTGTTTTATTTTATTTGGAGCAAAATAAAGCTATTGGGCCTAACTCATTCAGAATGAGTAAGGAGCCCACTCTTTAGATAGAACAAATTAGGTCAAACCTAAGTCTATAAATAGAGCATAAGATGCTCATAGGCCGTTCACCCTAAAGAGACACAAATACGCAAAAGTTGCAAGAGCTACATGCCGTCAAACTAGCAGTTGGCAGGTGTAGTGATCCTGGTGGGAGTACTCATGTGGACTCCTAAAGGACGAGGCTACAACTGCTTCAATATTATTTAAGAGGTAATCCTAAAATGCAATAATTTTTTTTTGTGTTTGTCTTATGCTTTGAAATATAGCGCTTTGTAAATCCTATGGGAATCCTTGTATTTTCGCTGCTCATGTATTAGGGATTCCCTAACATGCTTAATCTTGATCTTATAGTTGCGGGGGAGAAAAGACTGCTGCAGGTTAATGAATTGGAGAAGCTACATTTGGATGCATACAAGAATGCCAGACTTTACGAAGATAGAACAAAAAAGTTGCACGACCAGAAAATATTGAGAAGGACTTTCAACTTAAGAGATATGGTGTTCTTATTCAACTTAAGGCTAAAGTTGTTCCCTGGAGGCTAAAGACGAGATGGTCTAGGTCGTTTCAAGTAATAAAAGTCTATCCTTATGGAGCAGTAAACATATAGAGTGAAAAGTCTAGGACTTTCAAGGTAAATGGTCAGAGATTGAAACATTATCTGGCTGGAGAACTAATTTAGCAAGCTAGTAACCATAGTTTTTCTGAACCAGGTTAAGAAATAAAATGTCTGGAGAAAGTCTAGCTAGAGACCATAAAATTAGCACTTGTAGGGAGGCAACCCCACATTTGAAAACAAAAACAAGCAATCAAGTGAAGAACTGGGAGACTCAAAGTAAAGTCTAACCCTGGAGTAAAGTCTGCCTCAGACCTTTTCACCTGCAAACGTTCAAAAACAGGGAAGTCACTTGTCATTTCATTTTCTTTCTTTCCTTAGTTAGACTATATATATTATTAATGAATAAATAAGTCTAGACTTTTCCACACCCATTCTTAACAAATTTTCCTCAGTATAATTGACTAATTTAGAAAATTTTGTATGCTATCTTACCCATGATTACCCTTGCTGTAATTGCCATGCTTTGATCCCTGTCATGCTTAATTACCTAGGATAATAATCTGTTACTGGTGCAATAAATTAAGTTTGGGGATTTGATAAATGATGCTTTAACTACAATTGTGAGCTTTGATCCTGTGTTTAATTCTGAGTGAACTTGCATAATGATAGTGAGGCAAAATTTGCTTCAATTCTTGCTTGTGTTTGTGCTTATATGCGTATGGAAATGATCAAGACCCTGATTCATATTTACCTAGAGCCAAATAAATCCAACCTGTAATGTCTGATCCTTATCCTTATTTTAAGCCTGAAACCTTTTTTTCCAGAAATATTCTGACCTTACAACCCACGAGTAAATCTAGAAAAACTGAAGAGAGAACCCGTGAGGTAGTCATATGAGGCTTGTTTTGATTAATTAGATTTAGCCTTAGTTGCTAAGGAACTAGCAACATTTTAAGTTTCGAGATGGAAGTGTACCAACATGAAAAATTAAAAGTCTGACACACTATGCTAAAAGCGAGAGAGAGAGAGAGAGAGAAAGAAAGAGAAAGAGAAAAAGGAAAAAGAAGAGAAAAATAAAATTTTTCCTCCCTAGACTGTAGAAAAAAAAAGAAGAAAAACAAATAAAGACCAATAATCTGAATTGAACAAAAGTTTAAAGTCTGAAACAAGCACCGGTCGAACATATCCTTATTACCCTATGAACCCAGAAAAACCAAAATAACTCGTAGCCCAGCTACATTGCCCAGAAAGCCCTTGCTGATCCATATGCATGTATGTATGAACATAAAGTTTAGGACTAGGAATATTGCAAACCTATGCTTATCTATCATTTGCAAGCTTGAGAGCATAATGCATAACCTAAACACTAAGTGCTGAGTAAAACATAGACTGGTGAGAATTTTTACATCATCATTATTTTCCTTTTTGAAAGGAATTGCATACAGATTGGGAAGGATCCTTTAAAGGTGTTAAGTTTATTTTGCAATCTTGGCCTGTGCTTAAACGGTCTAGGTAATCAAGATAAGAATTTTTAGTTTATACAGAAAACCTTTAGTTATTGCTTGAGGGCAAGCAAAATCTTAAGTTTGGGGATGTGATAAGTCTAAATTTGACCTAGTTTATAGTATATTATTTATCTTAGAAATAGTGTACTATTTTAAATGAATAAACCTCATATAAGAAACAGTTACAGTCCCAGACTCTCTCATCATTATGTTTTCTATTGTAGATCATAAAACCTTAAGTCTAGAAGCACCAAGATTTAACGCACGAGTGATGCGAAATCATCGGAGCTGAAATTTCTTTGGTACAAGCACCAATTGTTAAATTGAGTATATTTGTATCGTTCCCACAGGAATTACGTTAAGTATTACAATCTTAGGAAATCTCTTGTTGAACCTTACACACAAAGCCATTAGGTTTTTTGAATTTCATATTGTTTTTATGAATTTTCAATAGTAGTGTCAATAGTAAAATTAAGTCAACAATTAAACTATACTAAACATAAAAATTAGAATTGAAATCAGTATACCATAAATCATAAATTCACATGACCTTATCAAACACAAATACAACAGGATTCTACTTCATGGATAACTCCTAATCCCTTAGGTAATTACCACTCATCCAATCTAGACTAACCCTAATCTCTTCGGTGCCAACTTTTAGTTGAATTTAATGCGACATTAAGGTGAACCTTAGCACTATCCTAATTCCATAGGTATAAGCAACTAGGTCAGCAAATGCGAATAAGAATTCCTCACCATGATTCCTCTCTAGTGAGAACTTCAGAATGGTCCTGGATTTCCTAATCCTAGGGTTAAATATAAACAAATGTTGTGTTCATAATCTACTTCAATGCATTTTTAGCTTCACTCACTTGGATTTCAAAGTTATGAAGGCTTTATTCAACCCCAATCCAAGAGAATTACTCACTCATGGATAGAAAACAAAAATGGAATACAAAGAGTGATGGTTAGGGATGAGAACATCTAGCAAGAGAAAATATTTAAAGTGAGAAAGAAAATCAGAGAATGAAAATGAATCTAAAAATTTAGTTAGTTACTACTATGGGATCCCGGCTCCACAATAATTACAATACACCTATATATAGTTTCCTAGTCTAACTATATAGGCGTTGGTACGCATGGTGCTTAAGCTTGAGGATGGGCATAGGTATGAGCATCTACACGTGTGGTGTGGCTTCGTGATCTTGAGTGTGGCTGTAAAAACCAACATGGGATTGAGTGTATGGATGCTAGTGAGACCTGAAACATGCACTTGATTTGGTTTCTTAGACTTGACTCATGCTCCCTTGTGCCTGCTTGGTCTAAAACATTCAACAAATAACAACATCCAACATATCAATGTTTATTCAAATAGAGGTATGTTGGGGTAAAAATTTGATAATTTAAATAATTATAATATTAAACTTAAAAATTAAATAATTAATACTAAAAATGTAATTAATTCATAAAATAAATAAATTCCTCAACTTAATGAATATTTGTTGTTTCTGCTCCTAAATTAATAAATACATGTAGGAAAATATGATGGAAAATGACCCGAATAAATAAGCCTTTTCATGGCTTATCACGTCCCTAAACTTAAGACTTGCTTGTCCTCAAGCAACAACTCAATTTATTAATCAATGCACTATATTCATTTTCCATACCAAGCCAAACCTACACAAGTCCAAATACAATGCACAAATCATAAACCTTTCAAATGATCCACAATAATCTGAATATAATACCTAAGAATGTAAGCTATGATGATGATGCTTTAATCTCATAAGTTAAGTGTATCACTCTCTACACTCAAGTGTTTAAGGTTGATAAATATGCACACTCACTTGTAAAGCAACATGTAAGCATAGGGTTGCAACTTCCCTAGGCATCATACATCTAGGCAAAAACACATGGATCAATAAGGACTTTATTTATCATGTAATAAGGTTAAGTTATAGGCTCTATTTTTATTTTTCTAGTTAATGCAAAGGTAGTGGATATGCTTCACTAAAGTCTTATCTTTCCTTGACCTTACTCACTTTCTTTTCTTTCCACACAACTATTTTTCAAAGAAGGATGAAGAGTACTTATTTAAACTTTTGGTAAGATTTACAAATTTTCCTCAATTTTTTTTCAGAGCTTTGCTCTTTTTCAAATTTTCTTTTTGTTTGTCTTTTAGACTTTCTTTTCTTTCTTTTACACCTTCTTGCTTGACCTTTACCAATTTTTTGTAAAAAAACTTCAAATTGCCTACTTTTTAGAGTGTGCCTTTATTTTGCTGTGGGGGCACACTCTACATCCCCAAACTTAAATGTTGCTAGTCCTTAGCAACAGGTCAAGACAAGACAAGACAAGACAAGACAAGACAAGCCATAATAGAGCACATCAAGGGTTTAATCATGGTTTTTCAAGATTTCAAAGGCTTGTAATGTCAGGTATACATATAGAATAAATAGGCTCAGGCTCAAACATAAGGGCAATGGATAATTATGCATAAGGTAGGCTGTTTTGACTCCAGCTAAACTATGAAACATGGCTTTCATCATTTCCATGTGCCAATTGCAAACATGTACAAGCAAGGGAAGAGGCAAGTTCTGCCATATAATTGTTAAGCAAGTACACTCACAACAAATAACATAGGCTCAAATCTCACAATAGATAAAGGGTAAGCGTCAAACACTACATCCTTAAACTAAAGACATTACAATGATTTCAGATTATCATCCTATGCTATCACAAACGCACTAATACTCAAACATGGAAAGCATGGCAAAATAATTTGAACCAAGGTAATCGATTACATTTAGCAATCGATTAGACTTAAAGTTTTAATCGATTATGAGTTAAACAGAACCAAGGTAATCGATTACATTTAGTATTGTAATCGATTATGAACCAACCCAAAGCCTTGAAGTCGATTAGATTGGTCCTTGTAATCGAATATGTAAAATACCTGATGCATTACATAAATTCCAGGAGCTCTATAATTGATTATTCCAAACTATATAATCGATTAGTGCAATTGATTAGCACTTGGCCTAATCGATTATATCAATTTGAAATTGGAAATTTCACTAACTTGAACATTTATTTTGCATTCCTTAGCTTCTTAAGCCTATTTTATGATTATTGGACACTTTTATACTTCTTTTCAGACCCACTGAATTGTGAAATTCAAATTTAAGAGGGTTTTGAACCCAACCTTTTATGGTGGTCAAATTGGGACTAATAGGTTATATTTGTGACATGTCCCATTATTATTAAGACTAAAAGTGAGCTTTTCTCTTATGTCTTAATGTTGTAATTTGTCATGAGCTTAATAGTATCGAAAACCCCTTTATTATGTAAAAGTAAGAGATTATATTAGGGGTATATGATGATGGTGTGTCTTGGGGTGTTTGATATTAATTGAAACATGTTATGAAAACATGAATGTTCACCATCAATGATATGATATGATGATTGATAATGAAAAGTAAATGCTATGGTTGTGTGACACACCCTTAAATTATGATGAGACTAATAAAAGGACATTTGCTTGATAATGTGTTTGTGGTAAATCAATGAATCGGAGATGATATCGATAATGTATAATGATGGATGATGTTGTTGATCATTTCCTTAAGAAAATGATGATTGTTATTATGAATGTTTATGATGCCATTGTGGTTGATTGCAAGTGTTGACTTGCATGTATAATAAATGAAATAATGAGATGAGAATGCTGCATATAAAACTTGAAAACAATGGCTAAAACCAACAATGATAAAATCCACTAAGGTGTATGGTGGTGTTGGTGATTATGATGATGATGATTGATGAGTGGCATTTAGGATGCATAGTGTGAGAAATGCATTTGATCTGCATTGTATTGCATCCATGGCATATCATAGCCACCGATGTTGGAGCGTTAGGGGAGTTCCCTCGGCCGACCCAGTGGGAGGGTGGCTCAGTGCATGAGCAATTTGTTGTTTCCCTTGTGACTCAGTGTGTAAGTCACGAAGCCGCCCATGCTTAGCTACGGGGAGCTGCATGTGGCCGACCCTTGTGGGGGGTGGCTCTTGATGAGCAGGTGTCCCCGGTGGTCCATTGGATCACAGCCGCCATGATTTGAGATATAGCCGGCCCGTAACACCATATATTGATTATGTTGTTTATCGCGGTCATGGTGAAAATGGCCAGGTGTTGCATTATGCGCGACGCGGTTTGGTACCTGTAAAAATATGGTGATTATGCATGCATTATGATATATGTGTACACATTTTACTACTGTAGTAGGGGCATGGTATGTGATCATGCTTGACCCATAATTTGGTGTTTATTCCCACAGTCAGATCCGCATTTGTTATCTATTCCATTATGCATATGCATTAGCTATAAGAGCATTTGCATATAGCATGGAGATATGCCAGAATATAAGGATGATTGATGATGATTGAGATTGTGGTATGGTGTTGATGAGATGGGTAATTGAGTACCTAAAAGACCACATAAAATTAACAAATGATATGAATACGATGTAACGATAATGAATATGATGATATTTATATGATGGCCTAACGAGATGATAGGCGTGTTTATGTTCGATTGATAATGATGATGTTGGCTGATGTGGCTTTGAGAAAAGATAAGATTTATTGATGAGATTGATAATGGCCTAGTATGGCATTGGGGATGTTATGTGTATATGCTTGCTTTGCTACGAATTGAAAAATGAATATGAAATATATATATATATATATATATATAGTCAACATGAGTATTTACAATTATTGATGTGTTGAGCAAAGCATACATGATGTTAATATGCATATACACATAATCTCAATTGTATTCATATCGTCATTTGAAATGTATAACTCACTCTCCCATGTGGTCTCCTTTTTAGCAATGATGCAGGAATATCATGGGATGAGGATATTTTAAAAGTAAAGCTTTGGTGAAGGTAAATAGTGGTAATGGAATGCCTTGGCCGGCAGTGGTTATAAATTATTTCATTGTGAATAACATGTATATAATAATGTGATGACTATTGATATTAGGTGTTGTATTATGAATAAGGATATAAGTGGATGATGTACCGATGTTTGGGGTATTTGAATTCATACCCACTTGATGAATAAAATGATGTTGGATATGTAGCCCATTCTAGGATGTATAAGTGTTGATGATATATGATTTTAAGGTTAAATCGAATATGGTCAATTATGAAATTGTGGACATCGAAGATGTATGTTGCATGACCATATAAATAAATATATGTATATATATATATTTTGGCAATGCATGTTTATGATTTATGTGTAAGGTTGATTGTAGCCTATTAGGCTTGTGTTGTATATTTGCATGCTTTGCCGAGCCCTTTTCTCATATCTTTATATATGGGACTAGGCGTATGCCCGGTATACACATTTTTCTTCCGCTGTAAATTCTGTTATTTTGTATACCGTTATGGGCAAACTATTTAACGACCCAGTTATAGATTATCAATTCTTACTCTTTGGTTTTCTGTGGTTCGAGTCTTGATGTATGTTTTGAAATTATTTTGAACGCGAAAAATTTACTTGTATTTTTATTAATTAATTATGTTGATTACATCGGATTCGAGTCTGGAAAATCGGGGGGTGTTATACTCCTGCTCAAGTACAAGTTCAGGCCCTTACTGCAACCCCTATTGTTCAAGAGTCTACACCACAACCACCTAAGGTAACTGAACCCAACCTTTCTGAACTAACTATTCCCCCTCCAACTCTTATTCCTCAACCTGAACCTCAACCTATTGTTACCCCATCTAAACCTCTTAACCTCAACCATTTGTACCCAAACCATTTGCACCTCCCAAATCTAAACCAATTGCAGTAAAACCTAAACCCAAATAAAAACCCAAAAAGGCTACCACCAAATCCCAACCTACCTTTAAACCTACCATACCTATTCCATCTGTACCCAGACCTCTTTACCCTGAAATCACCTTCTTATCCCACATTGAGTTTTACCAAACTCCAGTTGTCCCATTAGCTAACAAGAAAACTTACACCCTTGGAAATGGTGAACTCCCTGGCCGTCCATTTTCATACCATGCCCTAGGTGAACTCAAAGTAAATAAGCAGACCTTCTTCCCTGGAAATGGGGTCAAGATTTTCCTTGGGATAGATTTCACCCTTCTATTTAACCTTAGGAACTTCTAGCCAACCCTTCCTCTATCGAACAGACTTCCAAGCTTACATTCAAGCTCTTAGAATGCAACAAGAACATCGCCGACATCTCAAAGACCACAAGCTTCTAATGAAGCCCTAGATTCAAATGCTTGCCAAGCAAGAGGCTCATATTTTGGTATAACCAGATAGGATCATGCACAAGAATCATAGAATAATCACCAATAAGCTAAAAGAGAAAGTTTGGATTTTTACTCCTTTTGCTCCAGAATAGTATATGCGGACTCCAAAACGTCTTCCAGATGACATTCTAAAGATACTTCATGTAGACCACCCTAGATAGTAACACCAGAGGTTTGTTATAATCGCACTACTATTGGGAAAGAGATCAACAGTTCAGTGTTAGTCCTCAAAGTTACAATAAATTTCTTAATAAAAATTATGTCAAAAATAATAAAAATTAGTTTAATTTGTTAGAAATTTAGATTTTAATTGCAATAAATAGAAGTTATTGGAAATTATCTGCCTTGATCAATTTTCTCTAGTTTTGCAGTGAAAAATTAAGGAAATTCAAGAGAAAATTGAAGATCTGGAGAGCTGACATGTAGCATCAAGCCTACGTGTAGCGTCAGGGTTTTGATGCTGATGCTACACGTCAGTCCCATGTGACATCCCAAAAATAGGGGTAAATTTTTCGCGATTTTATTAATCTATGAAACATGTTAGTGGCGAAGCCATTTAACAAATTACCCTGGATCTATCAGAGACCTATCTCATATATGAAGATATGAGAAGGTAAGTTAAAGAATTTTAACTCTTAATAAATCCATAATTAATAATAGCGGAAGTATCTTTAGTAAAAATAATATTATGGAATTAAATTCTTAAGAGATCACTCATTTGAAATTAAGAAGCCAAGGTTATCCCAAAGTGTTCATAAGCAGGATAAAAGCATGGATTAATATGAAGAAAAAGGAAAATAATATATTTAAAGCTTTTTGGGAGAATCAGGTCCCCCTCGCTCAAGCGAAAACCCAATTCGCTTGAGCGAGCTTCGCATAGCACGCTTAAGCGAATCATGAAATGCTGAGCGAAGGAAGGAAATGAAGGTTCAGGGGTCACTTCGCTCAAGCGAACCCTGACTCGCTTGAGCGAGTAGTACATCTCTCGCTTGGGCGAAGCCAGCGAGCGTAAGGCGAAAAACACCCAGAATCCATCCACGCTTACTCGCTTGAGCGAACCCATCCTCGCCTAAGCGAGATTACTCCCGAGAGCAATTTCCTGATAAACCCGAGAGAAAAACCTGAGACCAAAACCCTCTCGCTTAGGCGAATCCTTAGCTCGCCTGAGCGAACAGCAACCAAGGTCCAAACTCTGATTCTAATGTAATTTCGCTTGAGCGACTTGCACAACCGCTTGAGCGAAAATGGAATAATGGCCTAACACTGATGCTGGGACGATCTCGCTTGAGCGAGTCCCATTCTCGCTTAAGCGAGAATCATCCAGAATCCAGAAATTGATACAGGGGCATTCTCGCTTGAGCGAGAAGCCCTCTGGCCTGAGCGAGTTTGACAGAAAAACAGGGGGAAATGCAAAAATCACCCAACTCTCTACACCAAAACTCATTCTAATCAAGTTTACCTAATTTCAACACTTCATATACATCATATTACACATTTAGAACTTATTCTAATAAATCATTCTTGTAAATTTCCATTACAACTCATCTATTGTATAAATCAACTCACTAACTCTTCCATTTCATAAATCTAACATTCCGCATATAAACTTCATTCATTCATCAAGATATGGAGACTTTCATCATTCATTCATTAACAGGGTCATGATTGAAAATGAGTCATAGACGAAAGATCTCATTTTCCTCCATGACCTCCCAAACTCATCATTCATACAATTATCCAATCTAAATCCACACTATACCAACATACATTGTACTATATACATTACATTTATTCCACATATCTATGTAAACCAAAATATTTCCGGCCAAGGCACTCTTTACCAAAAAGGGGCCTTCTTCACACTCCTCCTCCATAATAGCTCCAAAGCAATACCTACAACACAAGAGCTAAAAAGATATACCACAGGGAGAGTGAGTATACTTCCTCAATGACGAAAATCCAATAAATAGAACAATATATGCATGAATGTAATACAACTATCTCCTTCCCAAGAGGAGTTTATTTAATATCAATCAATCAATAATTTTTCATTTCGATACAATTATTCCCTGATTCTCTCAAAATTATATCAATCAATTCACCATCACAATTTAGTAATTAAAAAGAGAGTTTCCATTCATATCTCATCATCAAGGTATCACACTATACCATGCTTTCAAACTGATGCACATGCTAATGTCATGAAAATGCACATGCACGGATCCGATTTCATTTCCTCGGGTGATCGCAACCACCATATCATATACTCATTCTCAATGGTTTCCCACCTCGCAAGGGGTACTCCCTCTAGCAACCTCACAAGGTGCTTCTCGTGATCGCAACCACGTTCAACATTTCACATAGGTTTCCCTCCTCGCAAGGGGTACTCCCGCCTCATAAACATTTCATATAGGTTTCCCTCCTCGCAAGGGGTACTCCCGCCTCATGATCGCAACCATGGGCATCATAGGTGCTCGCAAGCCTTTTTTCATTTCCATCATCAAGTGATCACAACCACTTATCAACATCATCATGATATGTATGTCATGCTATGTATACAAAATACTCATGCATGCCTCAAGCTCATTTAGATTATCCTACCCTTTCATCTAGGGTATATTCATTTTCAACCACACAATTTTCCATCAAACGCATACACAAGAATCAACCTTCATATGGACTCAATCGTGTATCACACATAATAAGCCATCCATAGCCTCACTTAGGCTTCATCATATAAACACTAAATTCACATCATCATACACAATTCACTTCACATACACATAATATCACCTTTAACCACACAAACATGTCATACTACATTAATACATACATTATCATCACAATTTTCATGTATTTAGAAAATACACCCCTCTCCTACCTCAAGAGAAGTAGACCTCTGGGTTTGATGTTCCTACTTCACCAATATTGCCAAGCCATACACCAATCATTTATAGGGCCACATCAATTATTTATTCAAACAACAATTCAATATATATATATACATAGGTGTACACATAATTCTTATCATGTGAAAACTATTTACCAAATTCATTCATTTGCCTACTTAGGCTTCAGGAATTCCTTTCCTTGAATTACAATCCCTTAGTATCAAAGGCTACAACCTAATTATTAGGTTATTCCATCTAGTAAGATCTCCACCAACACCTTGGTGAGTTTTCCACCTATTATGACTTCAAATCAACTTTATCATCATTTAATGTATCTACCACATTACTTATAATATTCTTCCCATCAACAAATATTAACTTTTCAATATTTTACTTTCCTCCTAAAATTCAAGTTTAAGGTTTTCACTAATCCACCAACCTTCAAAAATGCTCATATACTTCTTTCTTTTACCACCATAGTTATAACTACCTCATAATCACTCATAAGCTTGTATTTATGTCAACTTATCTTTAGATTTCCACTTTTAAACTTTCTCCAACATTACTCATACATTTATTGTGTTCTAACACCAAAACTTCAACTAAACTTCAACTATATACTTATGTACATGGAAAATGATCATAATCTTACCTCAATGAAAGAAAAGAGTGAGTTTACAAAAGATGAGGGAGTTCACACGAATTTGAGGAGTAAGGAGGAGAAAATAGTTTAGTTTCCAAGCTTCCTTGAAGTCTCTTGAAGGTTAAGAATGGAGGAGGAAGATGTATTTCTTTTTAATTTGAAGTTCAAGAGAAGGATGAAGAGGAATAATGAAGAAGAAGAAGAAGAGAAGAAGAAGAAGGAGATAAGAAGAAAAGCATCTTCACGTGGAGAAGAAAATGCAACCGCCTTTTGAATGAGAAAAATAGGAATTTAGCATTTAAATTATTAATTCTTCATTAACTCTTCCGTTTTTTTAACAAACAGGTTCGCCGTTCGGGCCCAAAACATATTCTAAAAATTATTCCGAATATAAATTCGGAATCCCAATAACATTGTCTACGGCCCTGACCAACGGCATCTCAATCGGAGATACTTGGTCCGACACCTATATTTTATCCGGGCCAGTTTTCAGCTCATCTGACCACCATAATTCACCAACAGTTTTGAAAAACCTTGTTTAAGTCATTTCAAGAATTTTGGGATATTACTTAGCCCAAATTTAATTATCCAACATTTATTTTCCTAATTTATCTTCCTATTTTAAAAATTCGGGGTGTTACATCCCACGCTTAGCATCAGAAGCTACGTGGACTCCACTTCCAGGTGGCCAAGCACTCAGCCAAGTGGCCTATAATTGACCAACCCACCCGCATCTAATGTCCAAACGCTATTGGGAGGCAGAGGCCATACTGTCTGACCATTATTTGATTAAAGTATTCTTAATCATGGCCACTTAATCATGCGTTTGATGAAGGCTGAGTTAGGAACCTGACGCTACGCGCCAAGCTGACGCTACACGTCAGGACCATTTCTCAGCCCTATAAATAGGCCACTCTCAAGGCATTCAAAGCATCTTATTCATCATTCAGTAGCTTCTTTCCTCTCTTTTAACTCGAGTTGGAGTGTTCTTTTGTGAGTTTGTAAATCTAGAGTAGTTTCTAGATACTTAAGAGTGTGGTATAGTATTGTGAGGTTTTATATCATGAAGAGTTGCAATTATTCGTAACCTCTGTTAGTGTTATTTTTCCTTCTACCATGTGTAACTAAATTGTTTATGTTGGAATTTGGTAAATCAATCTATTATATGATGTTATGATTATGACCTCTACATGTTTATGATTCAAATGCCATGTTAGTATTTCAATCTTTCATTAGTATGAATATCAAACGGGAAAGTGATTATTCATGCCGTATTAAAACCTGTTTTAATGAAAGTAAAAGTTGAAATAGCCTTAATATACCAATTACTAGGGATAGAGTTGGTAATTATTATTGTGTTGAGGGATAAGAGTTTACGGTAATTATTTAGAATTTATATCACGAGGGATCGGTTATAATGACTTTAAGCTGTAATGACATGAACTTGATGATTAAATATACATGTCTTGAGTTTCTTCATCATGTTCTAGAAAAGGGATCTAAATTCCAACATAATTTGTCAATCTGTGTTTTTACCTCAAGTATCTGAGCTATTCTAAATTACATCTCAACTTTTTAGATAGATTTTATATTACCATCTTTTTACCACATGAACAAATCAACCATTAAATTCTGTGAATATTGTATAAATTATGTATAAATTACTCTTTTTAAGTTTAGAAACTTTTACCATAGTAAATAAAGAATTACTATGACTACTGAATATTCAATCCTTGTGGGAACGATATCTAAATTTGAAAACTATAAATGATTGGTGCGCTTGCCAATAAAAGGCCTTTACAAAAGCCACAACAAGTTTTCTGGCGCCGTCGCCGGGGATTGAATTTATTCAGTATATCAGTAAATTTTTAATTACCGTGGTAAAAGAAATTTTTCACCTTAGTTAAAATTTCAATTTTACTTTTTACTAATTCATTCATTTATTTACTTTTTATTATCATTGTTACACTAACCTTCTTTGTCTAGTTTGTGTATGAAAACCCAATCTTCTGCAAGAAAAATCTTCTTTGATCCTGAGATCAAAAAGTTTGTTAAAAAATTAAATCTTTGAAATCTAAAACACAAACTGCTTCTTCTACTTCATCTTCTTTTCAAAATTCTTAAAATTCTAACATGGCTACTGAACAAAGAAGAACATTGGGACAATTTGCTGCTATCATGGACCACCCCGAGTTTCAGGAATGTACCAAGGACCTGTTGCTGCGGTGGAGATTAAACCTGCCACACTAAATATAATTCAAAACAATCAATTTGCTAGCCTAAATCATGAAGAACTGTATGAGCACTTAACTATTTTTATGAATTATGCAACATAATTGGTTTTGAACCCAATCAAGAGGAATCTGTTTATATGAGATTATTTCCTTTTCCTTTGGTTGGGAAAGCTAAAAAATGGTTTAAATCTTGTCCACCCAGTAGTTTTGTAAACTGGTCTGATGTTGAGAAAATATTTTGGAAAGACTTTATTCCTCTTTAAAATACTTTGAAGCCATGACAACAATTCATTCTTTTTCACAAGATAATGATGAGTCCTTAGGAGAAACATGGGAACAATTCAAAGCACTTTTGAGAAAATGTCCAAATCATAATTTGGATGATGCTGAAAAGGTAACAATCGTTTATCATGGTTTATTACCTCAGTTCAAGATGATGTTAGATGCTTATGTAGGTATTTCTTTAATGAATAAAAATATGGAGGAAGCAATATAGATATTGGAATCAATGTCCATTAGTGACCGACAAGTAAAACATGAAAGAGGTAATGTATCAAGAAAGCCGAGTATGCTAGAATTGGGAGTGAATGATGCAGTATTGGCTCAGCAAAAATTGCTAACACAACAAATCGAAGCAATGAGCAAACAACTGGAAAAATTACAAATTGCTCAAGTGTCATCACCACCCCCTGCTCAATTGAAACAATGTATGCATTGCATGGGCGAACAACCATATGGTTATTATGCCCCTAATAGAAATGAACAAGAGCAAGCCAATTTTTTGATCCATCAAAGAATACCATTAGGTAATTTTCCTATCAATCTTGGTAATTCTTTTCCTAACAATTTTTCACAGGGATGGCAGAATTAGAACTTTGGCTGGAGACAAGATGTTGGACCTTCTAACCGACCTCCTAACAATCAATTTAAGCAACAAAAATAATCACAAACTGACAATGCAAGATTGACAAGGATTGAGGAATCTATCCAATAGTTATTGCAGTTTGTGGAAACAAATTAAGCTGCTCGGAAAGCATTAGATTTATAAATAGGTAAGCTAGCAAAGGAAATAGCTGAATTGAAAAGTTCTGGTTTAACTGTAAACACCAAGAACCCAAGAGATCAATGTAATTGTTTTCTTGAATGTTGAAATTGATTGTAATGAAATGTGTGAAAAGAATAAAAAGAAAGAAGAAAAGAAAGAAGAAGAAAAGAAAGAAAGTGAAAATAAAAAAATCAAAATAATCAAAAAATTGAAAAAAATTCTGATATGATACTTGAGATAGATGAGTTTGAAGCAAGCTGTAGTACTATCTTACAGTATGACACACTAGAGTAATCTAAAGATCCTGGAAGTTTTACCATTCCCGTATCAATTGGAGAAATCCATATAGGAAAAGCTCTGTTGGACTTAGGGTCAAGTGTTAATCTAATGCCTCTAGATCTAATGAAACAAATTGGTGATCTTCAACTCCAGGAAGCTAAGACAACTCTACAACTAGCAGACCGCTCGATCCAAAAACCATTTAGGATTGTGGAAGATGTATTGGTCAAGGTTGACAAGTACCACTTTAGAGTCAATTTTGTGGTACTTGATATAAAGGAGGATATTGACATCCCCCTAATTTTGGGAAGACCTTTCATGAAGACTGCAAAATTGTTAATTAATGATGACAAAAGAGAACTGACAATCAGAATTCATGATGAGGAGGTAAGCTTTAATGTTTTTCAACATTCTAATCAAAGATATGAATGTTTTAGAGTTGATGCAATGGACAAGACTTACCTAGAAGATGAAAAAGGTATATCTCATCCCTATCCCCAAAAACTAATTGCTCTATTTATTAATAATAGGCAGATAATCAAGCATCAAAGAAAGAGGAAAAGAAGAACAGGTGATTCCTCAAAGAAATTTAAGAAACCACTTGATTAATCAGAGGTAATGTTCAGCTGGAAACATTAAACCTAGCGCTCAATGGGAGGGAACCCATTATTTCTTCTTTATTTTTATTTAATTATAAAAACTAAAAAATATACAAATTTTAATTAAAATTTTGAGTTTGAAAATAAAAGGGTTTTATAATTTCAAGAAAAAGGTTTTTGAAATTAAAAATTCAAGAAAATGAAAAACAGAACCCCACGCGTAGCGTCCCACTGATGCGTAACATGGAGGTGAAATTTTGCACTGAAGCGTAGCGTCCCAGCCACGCGTAACGTCAAGGCCTGCGTTCAGTTTTTAAAACTGAATCAAAAACAGAGGGAGGCCCAAATCTATCACATTTAAATTTTTTTCCCTTTGTGCCTCAGTTTTTTTGAAACCCTATTTTCTCAAACCCTCAACTCCCACATTCTCTCTTCAATCTCTCAAGGATTTCAAGTAAGCGATCTTCTCCCTTTCTTCGCTTATTTGATTTTCAATTCCTAGAAATATATGCAGTTAGGGATAGGATTAGACAACCACTGGGATTAATTGCTGTTTAGATAGATATATTGTGTGGATTGAATTTGTGTTTGAAGGGGTTGCTGCTGCGTAACCCCTATTTTGCAGTTTCAGAACCTGTGAGCCCACGCTTAGCATCCCACTAACGCGATGCGTCAGGCCCCTGATTTGCTTTTTCTTAGTTTTTAGGTTTTATTTATTAGGGTTTTATATATGTTATGTTGTTTTTTGTTTTTAAAATTTTGAAAAATGGAAAATGAAAAATTTTGTTCCTATTTAATTTTGTTTGTTTGCCTTTCTTTTAAATTAATAATATTTCTTATTTTGTATGTTAGTTATACTTTCTTGCTTAAAATGTAAATAATGATAATAATAATTTTGGTTTTATTTAAATGTGTTGTGTATTTGTTAAAAAAAAATGCATGTTTTATTTTATGAATTAATTTTGTAAAAACCAAAAATATGCAGATTTCATTTGTTGTGTGAATTACTTGTTATGCATGAGTGATGTATATAAAAATTGTATGTTTATTTGTTTAAATTATTTTGTTATAAATGTTATAAAAATAAAAAAATAAAAAAAATGTATGTCTTATTTGTTGTGTTGTTATGTGATGATTATTTGTATGTTGAGTGATTTCTTTTTATGTTTATTTTATTTAAATAAATTTTCTTTTTCCAGATGGCACCAAAGAAATCCATTCTCACCACTGGTCCCAAAAGACAAAGAACGGCCACTGATACTGATACCACTTCTGAAGATCCTGATCTTCAGACTGAGGAGCAGCTTGGACCTCGTGACCCCACTAGGTTTAGGACAAATGCTAAGTGGGCATATTTTCATCAGATTAAGGGCCAAAAACTTATTTGGGAGAGGGTCCTTGATCTAGGAGCTGGTGATTATCCTGAGCTGCAGGATGAGATACACAGGAGAAGGTGGGGATCCCTATTTTCTTTGCCTACTGAGGGGGATCCCATATTGGTCATGGAGTTTTACGTGAATGCTTATAGGACACGCCAGGACTCACTGAATATTGGACATTAGATGACGAGTTGGGTGACGGGTCGGTACATCACATATGACAGGGACACGATCAGTACCCTTTTGGGTAACCCCTGGGAGCCTACTCCCAAGAACGATACTTGTTTTTGGATGGAAAATAGAAACAAGATTGCTACTGAGGATGGTGATCTAGGATACTTCCTGGATCAGGTTGCTCATTTCTTGAGAAAAGATGGAATCTTCTTTAACCTTAGTAAGGTTAATAGATCTCCATCAAACCTCCTTAAAACCTAGATAAACCCTTTAGCCTAGGCATGGATGTATCTGATGCTCCACAACATTACCCCTGTCACCCACCTTTCTACTCTTCCTGTTGACAGATACTGCCTTCTCTACTCCATCCTCCAGGGACATGTAACACCCTCGGTTAAATAAGATAGACCCTTCTATAGGATCATCCTATTTAACTAAGAGGTTAACAGTTTTTAGAAAAAGTGAATATATATTTTTTTAAAATAAAATAATGGCAGATCAGTGGAAGCAAATAGTAGATAAATCACATAGTCATTCAAAAACTATAAGTAATTATACTCTTAACAGAATGGGGCATACAGGTACCCTTAAATAATTATACAGTCAGCCATTGTCTTATTATTTATTAATAAATATTCAACTACATATATCCTTCTTTCAATGAGGGCTCCCAGTTGGCCTAACGTATTGCTATTCTTCGTACTCTGGTTCTTGGTTTCCTAGCTCCTCTGTTATTATTCATCAGAAAGGGTGAGTATATACCCCAGACCTTGAAGGTTCCCGATGCAGACATATCCAGACAATAGATAATATAACATAAATCATACAATTAACATATTTACAACTATAACAATCAATAATGTTGTCATGGAATGCATGAGTTAGGTTTATTATAATTTATCTTAAGTTAAGTCTCATGATGCATGTGGGCCCAATAAACCAATCCCCCATCACCATTATCTCATTCTTTGGAAGTCGTCCTGCTCAAGTTGCCCTCTGGGCACAACATTGCCATACTAGAGCGATCGGAGCTCACCAAGTCCCCCAATCATTATTTACTCATCATAAGGTATGAATGAACTCACAGGTTCTAATCATTATATTATCTTGGGACTTGGCTCTACACGATCATAGTTACATTCCGTCATTTAGTCAAAGTACACCAGAATTGCATCGTCTGACCCGGCTTCAGGCGCGACTCTAATGCCATTGGGTTTCCGTCCCGGTTGTACTCCCAAGATTCTCCTCGGAGATCGGACGTGAATGTCCTCCAGCGTACCAGGTGTATGCTCTAGTTTTACTCCTTCAAAAATATTTTCATGATACAAAAATGCATTATTCAAGTTCTTTTATTACTTTGATCCCTAAGTATCTATATGTTTCCAGTCTCGTAATATTTGTTCTCAGGTCCCACTTATTTTCCAGACGTTGTAGGTTATTTTTATTATTTTATTTATTGTTATTCTAGAAAATATATCGGTTATATCTTGGCTAAAATAATGCTTCGTTTAAAGAGTAAGTAGTATGTTCCTTATTTCATTATTCATAACTAAACAATAATAATATTAGTAATAATAATAATAATAATAATAATGATAATAATAATAATAATGATAATAATAATGATAATCATATTCATAATTATAATTATAATTTTAATCATAATCATAATAATAGCATCAGTGATATAAATGGTGACCCTTCATCATTATTTCCTTGTTTATCTCATCTTTCAAAACTTCCTCACTGGAATCCACATAGACACCCATGATTCTTAATATTTTCACAATTCAATACCGATCATATTCACTTAATCATCATGGTTAATAATAATCAACACAGCCAATTTATCATATACAAAGCAATAAAAATATATAAAACAATATATACCAATTAAAGCATTTAATTTAACAATAATTCCCGAACCTGCCCTCGGAAAGGTAAGGACCAAAAGTACCTTAGTCTTTCCAAACACTCGGTTTCCCCCCCAGAATACCAGAGAATATACCCCCTGACCTTGATGGAGAATCTTAGATTAGTTGAAGACGTTCTCTTATTGTCCTTGCTTCAGCTCACGGTGACTTGACGGAGAAAAAGAAAATGAGAAAGAGAGACTTCACAAATTTTAGTTTTGTTCTGAGAATTCAGACTCGGAAACAAGATATGGTATCGATTTAATAATGCAAAAGACAAGTGGGGGACAATCTTTTCATAGTGGAATGTTAGGTGCGTTAATTGTGATAATAATGGAGGTTTTAGATAAGAAAATAAGCTGTATTGTTGTCTATTTCCGCCGCCTACATACAGGAGCTTGTCTGATTGAAGTAGATATATTATAATGTGTAAAACATGATATGATTGGAGTAAAGTGTGTAAGTTTCGCTGCCTGTGGCTCGTCCGTGATAACATACTCGGATTTCCATGAACTAGCGGACCGATCACTAAGTGGGGATGCTCCTTCCAGCGATCTTTTTCAAAACTGGTTAGGAATGGTGTCACTATCCCAGCCCTGATCCAGTCAAGTTCTATTGATCATGTCCCCCATCAATTCTGACACTGTTTGGCATATCTTTTTTTTTTCTGAGAAGTTTCCATCAGTCTCTTTCATTCAGAATTGCTCCACTCGGAAGGGAATTTGCTCGGAAATGTTTCTGCTTGAAACACTCAGACATAGGCTTTCCTTCCTCGGAATGACTCACTCGGAGATGTCTCACCCGGACTCATTCAGAGAATATCTCACTCGAATATATATATGTCTGAAAAGTGTTCTTTCAAAGTCAGCCACTTTTCGTTCTGAATTGATTCACTCGGGAATTATCCACTCGGATATATCTCTAACTGAAAAGTACTTATTCGAAATCAAATTTTTTCTTTGTTCGGAAGTACTTCTCTCAGAAACGTTTCACTTAGCTACGTTTCATTCGGGAATGAGTCACTCGAAGATGTTTGACTCGGAAACGTTTCACTCGGAGGCGTTTCATTCGGAAACGAGTCATTTGAAGACGTTTGACTCGGAAACATTTCACTCGGAGACGTTTCATTCGAAAACGAGTCATTCGAAGGCGTTTGACTCGGAAACAATTCATTCGGAGATGTTTCACTCGAAAACTAGTCACTCGGAGACGAGTCACTCGGACCTTTCACCCAGAAGTGGTTCTCTCGAACATGCTTCACTCAAAATGTCTCCGAGGCCAGGACTCCACTCGGAAGTTCTCTCGGTCGTAACTCACTCGAAAACATAACCTTCACTTGAACTTTCTCTCGGTCACTCGGAACAGATCCCTTTCTTCACTCGGACAGTCTTATCTAAGACATGATTCACTCGGAAAATGGATAATATCATTAATGGTCTAGATAAATTCCATGATTATACACGAGAATGAAATTTTTGGGATATTACAGATTACCCGCATGGTATTTTATTTACTTATTAACATTTACAGAACCTCCATACTTCAAAATTTACAAGATTAAGACTGCTACTAAAAACAGGGATGTTACAGGACACACTATTGATATTGCTGCTTTCATCTCCGAGTAGATTCACCTTTATGCCCTTTGGTATAAGGTGAATCGCCTTGTACCCTTTTCCTTTGATTATTTCTGCCTTACTGAGGAGGCAGGGGGTACAGGTGCCATCACTAGAGTTTACTAGTTCTTTGGGGAGAGTCCCTAAGGTTTCAGTGAATAGGGATTATTTTGTTCAGCAGTGTGAGCTTCCACCCCTTGAGTAGGAGGCTCAACCCAGACAGAGACGTAGGAGACCACCACCACCAGCATCCACCGATGCTATTATTGAGAGATTCGCCAGGATAAGTATAGAGCATCAGCATATGATGCAGATGATGGTTGCTTCTCACCGAGCCTACACGCACCTTCATGATTCATTCTATCAATATAGGTTGCAGGGAGAGGGGGAACCATATATTATACCAACCGAGTTTACAGTTCATATAGCTTGGCCTGGTGACCAGCCCACATACCTTGAGGCAGGTGGACCTTCTAGAGCTCATGATGATACCGAGGGTAATGCTGGGGAGGAGGAGGAGGAGGATCAGATGGAGGATAAGGATTGAGAGCCATCTCCATTTTTCTTATGCATTTTTCATTACTTATAGCACTTTGATTTTAGTTTGGTATTTTGGTATTTACTTTAGAATGTTTGATATTTGATTTGGATTATATTGTGGTTTGTTTTTAGTTTATATGGTGTGTTTTTAATTTTTGCATATTTTCTAAAATAAAAAATAAGTATTATCCTTTAATAAATTTATCAAATTTTTGAAAATAAAAAAATTTATACACTTAGGGTTTTTACACAATAAAACCATTTCTAAAATCAATTATTGATTCTTTTGTAATTTAGGAATTTTGATAAAATTAATTATAATGATTTTATTAACTATCAAGCTAATTTCAGAAACCCGGTAAGCTGAGAGATCTTTAAACACTTGAGGGTTTCGACATAATTTGATTCAAATTAATTTTACTCAATTCTTTGATTTGTGTTATTGTACAGAGGATCCAAGAGCATGATCAAGGCAAAATTTTTGGTAAACACAAGCTATGGCCAAAAAGCTTACCATGGTAAAATCATATTTATCCTTTGATAGCCAATTTTGAGCCTTAAAAATAATTTCTTTGGCACCCCTAACCCGAAAATAATTTTTAACCATTCCCTTTACTTGATTGAATGAAAGGGCATTTTTTGAACAAAAATGTTTGAGTGTTCTTACATAAAAGGGGAATGAAAATTATAACTTAGTTCTTTTCAAGGTTATCATAATGCATGTATATGAAAAATAAAAATAAAAAAGAAAAAGAAATATATATGCATGAAAAAAAAGAAATAATGAAAAGGATTAAGTTAGGGGTATTTACCAAGAAGGGAAATGAGATTTAGGCCAAGAAAAAGCCTCAAAATTAGGAAATGCTCTTTTATGATTTTGGGTTTTTGCTTTCAAGAAAAACCATAAATTCTTGTAGCCAAGCCTCATTTCAACCCTTTAAAAGACCTTGTGACTCTTGTTTGACTTTGTATTTATAACCATTGATTAGATGAAATTCAAAATTGAATTTGTTTGATTTTATGATCGATTGAGCTGACAGTTTACCTTTGTACAGAGATAAACACTTGTGAGGTAAGCCTGAAATTATGTTTGATTTGTTAATAAGACATTGTAAATTTTTTTTATCTTTAAGCCTTTATTGCATAAGACATCTATTTTTGATTATTTCAAATGGTAAATTGTGAAATTACTTTTTGTGGTAAATTTTTAGACTATTCAAAAATTTGATTTCAAAATTGTTTTTAAAGTTTTTCTCTTGCTCGAGGACGAGCAATGTCCTAAGTTGGGGGTATTTGTTAGTCCTCAAATTTACAATAAATTTCTTAATAAAAATTGTGTCAAAAATAATAAAAATTAGTTTAATTTGTTAGAAATTTAGATTTTAAATGCAATAAATGGAAGTTATTGGAAATTATCTGCCTTGATCAATTTTTTCTAGTTTTGCAGTGAAAAATTAAGGAAATTCAAGAGAAAATTCAAGATCTGAAGAGCTGACACGTAGCATCAAGTCCACGCGTAGCGTTAGGGTTTTGATGCTGACACTACGCATCAGTCCCATGCGTAGCGTCAGAAGCTATGTGGACTCCACTTCCAGGTGGCCAAGCACTTTGCCTAGTGGCCTATAATTGACCAACCTACCAGCAGCTAATGTCCAAATGCTATTGGGAGACAGAGGCCATATTGTCTAAGCATTATTTGATTAAATTATTCTTAATCATGGACACTTAATCATACATTTAATGGAGGCTGAGTGAGGAACTTGACACTACGCGTCAGGACCCTTTCTTAGCCCTATAAATAGGCCATTCTCAAGGCATTCAAGGCATCCCATTCATCGTTAAGTAGCTTCTTTCCTCTCTTTTCACTTGAGTTTGAGTGTTCTTTTGTGAGTTTGTAAATCTAGAGTAGTTTCTAGATACTTGAGAGTGTGGTGTAGTATTGTGAGCTTTTGTATCATGAAGAGTTATAATTGTTCGTAACCTCTATAAGTGTTGTTTTTCCTTCTACCATGTGTAACTAAATTATTTATGTTGGAATTTGGTGAATAAATCTATTATATGATGTTGTGATTATGACCTCTGCATGTTTATGATTCAAATACCATGTTAGTATTTCAATCTTTATTAGTATGAATTATTCATGCTATATTGAAACCTGTTGTAATGAAAGTAAAAGTTGAAATACCCTTTATATACCAATTACTAGGGATGGAGTCTATAATTATTGTTGTGTTAAGGCAAGGACTTAAAGCAAGTTTTTACTGAGAAAGTATCTGAGGGATCAGACTTTACGGTAATTATTTAGAATTTATATCACGAGGGATCGGTTATAATGACTTTAAGCTATAATGACATGAACTTGATGATTAAATATGCATGTCTTGAGTTTCTTCATCATGTTCTAGAAAGGGGATCCAAATTCCAACATAATTTATCAATCTGTGTTTTTACCTCAAGTATCTGAGCTATTCTGAATTACATCTTAACTTTTTAGATAGATTCTATATTTACCATCTTTTTACCACATGAACAAATCAACCATTAAATTCTATGAATATTGTATAAATTATGTATAAATTACTCTTTTTAAGTTTAGAAACTTTTACCATAGTAAATAAAGAATTACTGCAACTACTGAATACTCAATCCTTATGGGAACGATATCTAAATTTGAAAACTACAAATGATTTGTGCGCTTGCCAATAGAAGGCCTTTACAAAAGCCACAACATTCATCACATCTTTTGCTAATCCTTTTGCACTTCTATTGATGTTCGTATTTTTTGGAACTATGTTGGGCGCATATCCAAGTCTCATCCAACCTTCTGTGATCCAGCCAGTACCCTTCTCCCTGCCTCTACTTGTGTCCCCTCCATTATTTTGACTGACCATTCTCATTTCGTCTGCATTCAACTTTGCTATTTAATTTTGGTGTCTGCTTCTACCTCTCTACTTATTTCAGCCTCTACTTCTCATTGCGTTCCTACGTCGGCTGCTAAGTCTCGATGATGTCCATCTTATTTTTTATTACAAAAGGGGAAAAATGTCTAAGAGAAAATAAGTCTTAATAGTTAGGAGGAGAAGTGTTTCTATTGTCTGTAGTCTGTATTATTTATAATTTATGTAAACATGTTACGTATATGAATAAAAATTTGTTTGGTTTACATACATGTCTTTTTAAAGTATTTTATGTTGTAACTAAAGTCTGTTATATGTGAAACTTTCAAATATATGAATTCATGATATTCAAAATCAAGTATTTTCAATGCTTCATTTCTTTTAATACATATCTCATTTTATCTTAAAGGCCTGATGTTTGTTATCAACAAATAAGGGGAGATTGTTAGAATCAAGTCTGAACCCCATGTGATTTATTAATAATACACATCAAGACTCTTCGCTAAAATGAATCCTATACGCGTGTGATAAGTGTGCATTATGTGTTGTTTTTAGTTAGTTTTAGGTCTAGTTTTTAGGATTTTTGCATATTATTTCTGCCCGATTCCTTTGATTTTGATTTCTTTCCACTATTACTACTTGGTTGTTCTTATCTTTCTAGGATTAATGATGTTCTAGGTCTATTTTAAGGAAAAATGGCAAAGTAGATGAAATAAGAGACCTTTAAGACCCTTTGGAGTGCATATGGGCAAGGTTAGAGGAAACCACTGCTAGTGGTGGCCAACCACTAGCCGTGGTTAGCACTGGAAAAAAGGAAATTGGTGGCAAAACCCACCACTGGCCGTGGTTATCCACCACTGGCCATGGTTAGCTCTATTTAAGGGCAAAAGATCATCAGCATAACCACCACTGCCAGTGGTTGGCACTATGGAGCAAAGCAGAGTAAGTCAGAACCCATCACTGGCCGTGGTTATCCACCATTGGCCATGGTTGTTCCTATTTGTCATTGAAAATGCAAATTTATAGTCTAAAAAGGAACAAAACCCAAATCACTGGCCATGGTTATCCACCACTAGCCATGGTTGTCCCCTACGAGGCCCAAATCTTTTAATTGTTTAGGGATTTAAATGGGCATTCTAGGGGATTTGAGTAGACAACTTCATAGATAGATTTTGACACACCTTTTAGAAGATTTTAAAGAACTCTTTGGGAAGATTTCATTGGGAATCAAGAGTCAAATTCATCAAGGGCAATCGAATCTGCAGATTTAGGAGGAAGAATTAGAAATCCTAGTGAGAACTAATTTATAATTTCAGAATCCCTAGTTTACACTTTTGATATCTTTTATGTTTGGCATTGATTTTGTGATGTGTGAATGATGACAAGAATCCTTATGGCACACTAAACTCTTTTCTTGGGGCTAAGATGTAGTATGTCTATATGTTACAATTAATTGTTTTTAATATTCCAATTCATATGATTTCAATGTCTATTCAATTTACATTTGCCTAATGCTTCTGCAAGACTTAGAGATAAGCACAGATGATCACAAATTATATGGGTAATCGAGAGATTAGCATGTAATTCGAAAATACCTAAATTAAACCTATGATTTTGATTAACGATGGTAAGCGAAATTGTTTGAGAGTTTAATCAGATTTCCATAGAACGTAAAGGGCCTAATTAACAAATTGAACGTGGTTCTTTGGGAATTAGGAACGTTAATAGGCTTTCAAGAGAAAGGTATTAATTAACTTAGGGGAATCTTCCTTAGGAATGAAATCGTATAATTAGATAAATGAGTAACGTTTAATTTTGATACTGGCGTATGAACCCTTATTACCCTAAGATTTACCTTTGATATAATTTCCTAAACTTACTTTGATTTTCTTTTACAAAAGACGTTGAATTTTCTGTTCTCTAATTTGCTGTTCACAATCATTTTGGTAATTCATTTTAATCAAATTCCACTAGATAATTGAATCACCGTTATAACTAGTACTTGGGCACAATCCCTGTGGGAACGATATCTTTTTATTACTTCGATACCCCGTGTGTTTGTGGTTGGCTATCAAGTTTTTGGCATTGTTGTCAGGGATTATGTTTTCCTCTAATATTGGCTACGCAGTGTTTGATTAGACTAGTCTGCATTTTCTACATTTTTTTGCATTTTCAATTTTTATTTTCATTTTCATTTCAATTTTCTACATTTTTAGTTTTATTTCAATTTTTCTGTAGAATTACGCTTGTTTTCTTTGTTGTTTATAAATTTGTGTAGGCCCCTTTATATGAAAAAGTGACGGCTTTGAGCATATATTTGATCCTGAGATTGAAAGAACCCTTTGAAAGATCGAAACTCTTAGGACACACATTGAACAAAACAGGCACCAACCTTCAAGTTCAACAAACCAAACACAAATGAAAAATCAAGACAATAGAGCACTCCGTGATTTTCAGCGCCTAATGCGATAGGTCGAAGGTCTAGCATCACTAGACCAAACATTGAGGTGAATAATTTTGAGTTGAAGTCATCCTTGCTCTCGATGGTTCAACAAAGTCAGTTTAGAGGATTCCCATCTGAGGATCCCAACTTGCATCTTCAGATTTTCCTTGAGTACTGTGACACGCTCATGGTAGATGGGGTCTCAAATGATAATCCGGCTAAGGCTTTTCCCATTTTCTTTAAAGGACAAGGCCAAAGCTTGGTTGTATGTGCTTCCGGAGGGTATCACTACATGGGAGCAGCTTTCTCATGCTTTCCTCAACAAATATTATCCAAGGAGCAAAACAGACCAGTTGAGGAAGCAAATCATCACTTTCGCTCAGAAAGATGATGAAACTCTATATGATGCTTGGGAGAGGCATAAAGAAATGCTCCAGGAATACCCACACCATGGTATTGAATGCTGGTTGACAGTGCATATATTCTATAATGGGCTCACTCCAAACCAGAAGGTAACCTTGGATGTCGTAGCTGACGGTGCCTTCATGAGTAAAAACATGGAAGAAGGTTACAATCTTATTGAGGAGGTTGCCCAAAACATACACCAGTGGTCTTCAGAAAGAAGTTTACCAAGAACTCTAGGTAAGTACTCTATTGATGTTCTCTCTTTATTAACTGCTAAAGTAGAAGCATTATCTGTTAAAATTGATAAATTTGATAAGTTAGGAATAGGTACTTCTAATCTTGTTTGTGAGTTGTTTCAGGTCATAATACTCCAGGATGTCAGCTTAGAGTGACTCAGAATATCATGTCAGAGATGCAACATGTGGATGCTATTGGGAACTATGGTGGAAATTATGGCAATAATTTCTAACAGCCACAAGGACCACCAGGTTTCCAAAACCAACCACCTCCTTATCAAAGAAATCTGAGTAATTTCTGACAACCACAAGGACCCTACATTCCGTAAAAATCTAAGCTGGAGTCCTTGATGAAGACCTTTGTGACCACCCAGTTAAAACAAAATGATAAGTTCTTCAATGCTATTAAGAAGCTAACCTTCAAGGTGGATACTATTGCCACCCATAAAATGTTAGAGAACCAAATTGCTCAGTAGGCCTTACTCTCATCCCAAAATTGAAGAAGAGAAACAAAGAAGAAGAAGGACATGAAACCATATCAGCCTCCAGTTCCATATCCTCAGCGCTTAGCGAAGACCATGCTTGATAAACAATTTGGTAAGTTTCTTGAAGTTCTTAAGAAGCTTTATGTTAATGTTCCTTTTATAGATGCCTTACAGCAAATGCCCACATATGTGAAGTTCCTGAAGGACATCTTATCCAATAAAAGAAAATTAAAAGAGGATGGTACAGTAGCAATGCTTTAATCCAAAAGAAGTTACCACCGAAGCTTCAAGATCCAGATAGTTTTTCTATCCCTTGTGTGATTAGTGACATGGCTATTGATAAAGTATTATGTGACTTAGGAGCTAGCGTCAATTTAATGCCATTGTCTATTGCTGAGAAATTAGGATTGGGTAAACTGAAACCTACTAGGATGTCATTGCAATTAGCGGATAGGTCTGTTAAATATCTAGTAGGAATTTTAGAAGATGTACCTATTAAAGTAGGTAAATTTTTCATTCCTACCGACTTTGTTGTTTTGGAAATGGATGAGGATTCTATGGTCCCCATTATTCTAGGTAGGCCATTTTTGGCAACCGAGGGTGCAGTAATAGATGTTAAAAATGGAAAGTTATCCCTGACAACCACAAGGACCCTATATTCCGTAAAAATCTAAGCTGGAGTCCTTGATGAAGACCTTTGTGACCACCCAGTTAAAACAAAATGATAAGTTCTTCGATGCTATTAAGAAGCTAACCTCCAAGGTGGACACTCTTGCCTCCCATAATAAAATGTTAGAGAACCAAATTGCTCAGCAGGCCTTACTCTCATCCTAAAATTGAAGAAGAGAAACAAAGAAGAAGGAGGAGGTGAAACCATATCAGCCTCCAGTTCCATATCCTCAGCGCTTAGCGAACGCCATGCTTGATAAACAATTTGGTAAGTTTCTTGAAGTTCTTAAGAAGCTTTATGTTAATGTTCCTTTTATAAATGCCTTACAGCAAATACCCACATATGTGAAGTTCCTGAAGGACATCTTATCCAATAAAAGGAAATTAAAGGAGGATGGTACAGTAGCAGTGCTTTAATCCAAAAGAAGCTACCACCGAAGCTTCAACATCCAGGTAGTTTTTCTATCCCTTGTGTGATTGGTGACATGGCTATTGATAGAGTATTATGTGACTTAGGAGCTAGCGTCAATTTAATCCCATTGTCTATTGTTGAGAAATTGGGATTGGGTAATGTAACATCCCAAATTTTATAAAGATGATTAAATAGGAGGAATAAATATTAAATAATTATAAATAGGTTAATAAGTGTCCCAAAAATATTGAAATAATTAAATTAAGATTTATGAGGATTATTTATAATTTATTGGGGCTTTAAAAGTTAAATTATACCCGGTGAAGATATAGGTGTCGGATCAAGTTTCTCCGATTGAGATGCCATTGGTCAGGGCTATTAAGAATATTAATGGGAATCCGAATCTATATTCGGAATAATTTTTGGATTTAGTATTGAGCCCAAACGGAGATCCTGTTTGATTTGAAACGGAGAATTTTAAATGGTGAATTAAAATTAAAACAGAAAACCTCTCTTTTCTCTCATTTCTCACGTTGGCCTCTCTCCCTCTCTTTCATTCACTTTCCTTTTCTTCCTCTCCCTCCATTCTTCTTCTCCAAAACTGTTCACTCCCTCTCTCCCTCCATAAATCATTTTTCATCCAAAAAGCTTGGGATCTAATGGAATCATGAGGCAAGGAAGGCACTTGGAGCAAAGCTTGGCTCATCTCTTCTTCTCTTCATCTTATTTTCATTTTGGGGTTTAAGCTTGGAGAAAGAGGTATAATTTTGAACACCCATGGCTTTAGTTTATGGTTTTGAGCCTATTTAAGTATTGTGATGGGAGATTGGGTGTTGTTTTGATGGAAAATTGCTTGGGGAACCAAACCCTAGCTTATGAAACCATTGGGGATTGTTGTTATGGTTGTTAAGGGTTTGAGTGATATGTTGTTAGCTCATGAGTGCTTGAGATGATGCATATAAATGGGTGAAATTGATGATTATTGATTATTGGTGAAAACCCTAGGTTTAGGAATTTGGGGCTTTTGGCCAATTGATAGGTATTAATGATTTATGCTTTAGAATGGGTCTTGGGAAGATTGGAATTGATTATTTGTGGTGATGGTTGGGTTTTGATGGAACCCTAACTTTAATATATTGGGGGAAAATGTAAAATATGAGTAGAGTGTAAGTTTAATGATGTTAGAGAATGATGTTAATGATGAGAGATAGCCCTTGATGATGAATTGATGAATCTTGATAATGGTTGTTGAGTTTTGATGAAAACTCTTGTCCTAAGAATTTGAGGGAATACATGTATTGTGGTTAGGAAGGTTGAATTGAATGTGGGTAGAAAATACCCAATGTAGGTGTTAATATGAGTATGACATGATGAATATGAACACTAAAGCCATGGTGAATGTGAGGGGTTAGTGAAATGAGCATGTGTCTTGATGGGGTCTTAGACCATTGGTGTGCCATATGGGATTGCTGATGGATAATGGTTTGATATGAGCTAAGTGGCTCATGATGAACTTGAATGGGAAATGGATAGTTTGAGTAATAAGGAACACATTACGAATGATGAGAGTGATATTGATGTCATTGGACGTAGTTGGCCCTTTGAGATCTAGAGAACCTTGGTTTTGGAAAAGGAATTCCTGAAGCATAAGACAATGGTATGAATTAGTGTTTTAGCAAGTCTAGGACTTGATATTGGGCTATGATAAGCTAGCAAATATTTAGAATTATGAAGAATGCCTTGAGATGACTTATTAATTGTATGAATGCATATGTATGTCGTGTAGATTGTGTTCCGGACTATATGGCGGAGCTTTTGGAGCGTGCATTCGGATTTCGGCTCTTCCCTCGAGGTAGGAGAGGAGTTTACATTCAAATTGCATGAGTTATATAATTGATGATTATTGTATGTCATGATACTCATGCTTGCCTTGCCATGTTTATAGTGAAATGATGTGAATGACAATTATTGACTATTGATGATGATATATATATATGTGATGATGATGAATGGTTAGCTATCCCTTGGAGGGAATGATGTGTTGTTGATAAACCATCCTTGAGGGGATAAAGCATATGTTTATGAATTGAGAATTTATGTGGATGTTTGGCATTAAATATGATAGCCATTGTGATGGTATTGATGATAAGGTTGAAAGATAATGCATAATCGAGGAACTCATAGATTCAAATTGTGTGTTATGTGATTTTGATGGCATGTGATAGTTCCAATAGCCTTTATATGTAGTTTATGACTTGTAGAAATAGGAATGGGCCAGTTCCATTGAGAATAGGCCCTTAAGTTGCACAAAAGTGCCTCAAAACAGGTAAAACGCATTTATGCTCATAAGTCACTCATTTTAAAGGATTTTTGAGTGAGGCCGGTGGCCACACGTCATAATTAATATGTTTTAGCCTGTGTCAAAATTTGGTGACATTCCGATATCGTTTGCATGGATTTTGGTAGTTGAGAAGTTCATTTTTGGTGCAAAATCTGCATAATTTCTACAGGATGACAGGGCGTAATCGATTACCCTCTAGGGTATAATCGATTACCAGGCCTCTGTCCTTCATCTAATCGATTAGGAATCAGACTATAATCGATTATGGACCGTCTAGAACCAATGTAATCGATTGTATTCGAAGGTGTAATCGATTATGTACTAAAAAAGAAACAGGGTAATCGATTACTCTAGTCTCGTAATCGATTATGCATAATACCTAATATATTATACCACCTACAGAAGCATTGTAATCAATTAGCTCCTACCCCGTAATCAATTATCACTAGCTAAAATGATTAAATCAGTTTAGGAATTGCATGCTTACTTCTTTTGAGTACTTATCTTGTACTCCTTGGACTTTTAGGCCTACTTGACAATTAAATAGAGTATTCTAAAACCTTCTCCCAATCTGATGTATACTTTTGGAGTAATTATGAGCGAATCCACTAGGGGTATATGTGTAGTTTGTCTTAGTGGTAATTGGAGAATGGCGTAAGGCCTTGGCAAGGTATGTGTATGCCTATGCTATGTTATGAATACATGTATGCTTCACCACTATGGATATATTATGAAGTATGATGGGAAGTAAATGATATGGTTACATGACACACTTTGTGTAATGACAAAATTAATGGGAGGACAATTAAATGGCAATGTGTGTATAAATCAATGGATTTGAAATAGTTTCGATGATGATTAAAAGTTAAGGATACCACATATATTGAATGATAAATGATATTGTTGAATAAAAAGAGACGTTGTTGTTGAACATGCCCTTGGATAAGTAGTGTTACTATTTTGGATGAGTGTGGTGCTAATATGATTAATGCAAGTATTGACTTGTAAGTATGAGATGCAATGATGATTGTTAAATGTATGTTTTGAGATATCTTATTGGTTTCCATGCGTGGATAAATGCTATGATGATTAACATGCTATGATTTCCATGTAGGGATTTATGAAAATGTGAATGTTGTGCCTTGAGGGGCCTTGTGATTGATTGTATGCCAATGATAATAAAAACCAAATATAAAATATACCCCTAATTGAGAGGGTGAGATATCCTTGCGAGGTTGATTGACATATGCATTATTGCATTTTGCATTCATGGCATGGCATAATATTGATATTATGTGGTTGCGATCACAATGATGAAAGATCCTGCAGGATTCTGTGAAGGGAGTACCCCTTGCGAGGTGGGAAACCAACGTGATGATGATATGGTATTGAGCCAGTGGTTGCGATCACCTGGTTATGGAAAGTGAAAGGCCCTGCGGGGACCATTGTATGATGATGAGCCAGTGGTTGCGATCACTTGGTATTTGAAATGAAAAAGGGCTTGCGAGTTCCTATGGTGCCCGTGGTTGCGATCACGAGGCGGGAGTACCCCTTGCGAGGCAGGAAACCATTATGAATTATTGAACGTGGTTGCGATCATGAGAAAGCACCTTGCGAGGCTGCTAGAGGGAGTACCCCTTGTGATGCGGGAAACCCATATGAATGAATGATATGGTGGTTGCGATCACCTGATAAAATGAAACCGGATCCGTGCATATGCATTAAACAGTTGACATATGCATTAGCCATAAGTGCATGGCATTTAAGATGGGATGACTA
Source organism: Clitoria ternatea (assembly GCA_037962975.1). Lineage (NCBI taxonomy): Eukaryota > Viridiplantae > Streptophyta > Magnoliopsida > Fabales > Fabaceae > Clitoria > Clitoria ternatea. The sequence goes on from CM075672.1 coordinate 180,528,757, forward strand.
TAGAGATGAGACCCCTTACGAGGAGGAATGGAATAAAAATTTAATAAAATGATAATGATGATTGTGAATGCCCTTGTTGATAAGTGGCAATGTGATTGTGTATGTGCTTGTGCTTGCTGATGTTGTGAATTGTGATTCATGAGGCTTGTATAATTATAATAATGTGATGATGATTGAATGATAGTCTAATGGTTTTATAGAAAAGCACACATGATGATTGTATGTATGTACACATAATCATAATATATTTATATTTATCATTTTGAATGTATAACTCACTCTCCCATGTGGTCTCCTTTTTAGCATTGTGATGCAGGGTTATCATGGGCTGAGATGAGACTTTGAATTGAAGTTTTGGAAAAGGTAAATAGTGGTAATGGAAGTGCCTTGGCCGGCATCATTTATGAGTTCTTATGTAATGAATAAATTGTTTATGATGATATAAATGATTTAGTGAATTTAGTCATGTATAAAATAATCCTTCATATTTAGGAATGGTGAATATATATAAGCAGTATGTAAGAGATGATTTAATGTGTACTAGAAGGATTGAAATTGAATGATGTACATTGATGATAGTGATAGTTGGGAGAAGATCCCCGGATGTATATGTATATATATATATATATAATTGTGTCTTAGGCAATGCATGTGTATGTTGTGAGTGAATTAGACGGGCTTTGTTCTATTAGGTCTATGTCGGGTATTTGCATGCTTTGCCGAGCCTTTTCTCATATCGTCATATATGGGACTAGGCGTTTACCCGGTATACACATTTCTCTTCCACTGTAAACTCTACTATTTTTGTATACCGTTATGGGCAATTTAGTTATCGATCCAGTCATACTTATTAATTCGTACTCTTCGGTTTTCTGTGATTCGGGTTTCGGTGTGACGTCAGACTTACTTTGGAACGTGAAAAATTTACTCACATTTTATTAATCATTATGTTGATCACATCAGAATTCAAGTCAAAAAACTGGGGTGTTATAGGTAAACTGAAAGCTACTAGGATGTCATTGCAATTAGCGGATAGGTCTGTTAAATATCCTGTAGGAATTTTAGAAGATGTACCTATTAAAGTAGGTAAATTTTTCATTCCTGTCAACTTTGTTATTTTGGAAATGGATGAGGATTCTATGGTCCCCATTATTCTAGGTAGGCTATTTTTGGCAACCGAGGATGCGATAATAGATGTTAAAAATGGAAAATTATCCCTGACTATTGGAGACCAAAAGGTAGATTTTAGTTTAAGAGATGCTTTAAAGAAACCTTTTGATGATGTTTGCTGTGTGGATTTTATTAACTAGGTGGTGAAGGAAGAAACTCTTCCCAAGGATCCACTTGAATTTGCTTTATTAATTGAGCCTGCAGGAACATCAGATTGTTTGGAAGAAAATGCCCTACTTAAACATGATACTGAAATCATGTGTGAGAAAGTGGTAGGCTTAACTATTGCATTAAAGCCTTTACCGAGTTCATTGAGGTATGAATTTCATGGATCCAACTCTACATATCCTGTCATTATAAATGCTGACTTGAATCCATGTGAAATTGAGAAGCTTTTGAAACAACTTAGGTTGTATAGGAAGGTTATTGGTTATACAATGGATGATATAAAGGGGATTAGCCCTTCCTTTTGCATGCATAGGATAAATGTAGAGGATGAGAGTAGGCCCACTGTAGAACCACTTAGGAGACTAAATCCAAAAATGCAAGAAGTGGTTAAGAAGGAAATTTTGAAATTGCTTGATGCTGGTGTTATATATCGCATTGCTAGTAGTAAGTGGGTAAGTCCAGTTCATGTAGTGCCTAAAAAGCGAGGGATGACTATTGTGAAAAATGATAAAAGGAACTAATTTCTACTAGGATAGTTTTTGGGTGGCGTATATGCAGTGATTGTAAAAAGCTAAAAAGCGCCACAAAGAAAGATCATTTCCCTCTTCCTTTCATTGATTATATGCTTGAGAGGATTACTAAGCACTCTTATTTCTGTTATTTGGATGGGTACTCAGGTTTTCATCAAATCCCCATCCATCCACCTGATCAAGAGAAAACTACTTTCACTTGCCCTTATAGGACATATGGATATAGGAGAATGCCATTTAGCCTATGTAATGCACCTGCGGCTTTTCAAAAGTGCATGCAAGCCATCTTTTTTGATTTGATTGATAATGTGATGGAAGTTTTCATGGATGGACTTTCTGTGCATGGTTTGGATTTTGATAATTGTTTAACTAATTTGTATCAAGTCTTACAGCACTATGAGGAGACCAACTTGGTCTTAAATTCGGAGAAATGCCATTTCATGGTAAGATAAGGCATAGTTCTTGGACACTTAGTGACTGAGAGAGGAATTGAGGTGGATAAGGCTAAGGTAGAGATGATTGAAGAATTGCCCCCACCGACTAATGTGAAAGGCATTCGAAGCTTTCTTGGGCATGTCAGGTTTTACCGGTGGTTCATTAAAGACTTCAGCAAGATCACCAAGCCTCTGACTAATCTTTTGGGTAAGGATGTGCCTTTTGTTTTTGACTCATCTTGTCTTGAGGCTTTTTGCAGGGTTAAACAAGCTTTGATTTCTGCTCTTGTGGTACAACCTCCTGATTTGGAACTTCCATTCGAGTTGATATGTGATGCTAGTGATCACGCAGTGGGGGCTGTGCTTGGGCAGCAGAAGGATAAGAAGCTGCATGTGATCCATTATGCTAGTCAAACACTTGATGAAGCGCAGGTAAACTATGCTACCACTGAAAAGAAATTATTGGCTATTATCTTTGCTTTTGATAAGTTTAGATCATACTTGGTAGGCTCGCATGTTACTGTTGGTGTATGCACTACGAGCTATTAATGTATCAATTTTAACTTATTAATAAAATTAGTATTTTCAGTTTTAGACAAATGCTATTTATCCTGGAATAATAGGTCGTATGAGAATTATTCCTAAAACGTCCCTAATCAAGTATTTACATGGGGACATGTAAATACATTAAGATTAGTGTATGAATGTACTGATGATTTGATCTCACAAATCATGGATATATGATATCAAGTCTTTACACGGGTACACATTAAGAGTAATGTTGTACTGGACAGACCCACCATGAGAACGTTGCATGGATCATTACATGAGTGTCATAAACGGTTCTCAATGTGATAATGGTATGTAGTCCTTCGACCTGAAGTCACTATGATTCCTACATAAGGGGTTTATTGTTTTAATACAATCAAACGTTATCTGTAATAAGATGACCATAAAGATTGTGATTAGGCAATAGATAAATTATGCAGAGGGATGTGAGTGATGTAGATGGAATTTGTCTCTCCTATGTGACAGGAGTGATATCTATGGGCCACTTGATGGAGTGAGACTAATGAAATGCATGGCCATGCTAGGACGAATAAATATTAGATATTTATTTTGTAAAGTCTACTCTGGTATCAAGTAAAATGAATTGGGCCATACAAGGATGACGATGACCATGCTTTGGGCCCAATTAGATATCGTGACAAAAGGAATAGATATATAAAATAATTATCACTTATAGGTCATGTCGATGATAAATAATATTCGGACATAATGATGTATTGCTAGATACCGCTCTTATTTTATATTAATAATAAAATAGTTTATTATTAATATAACCGAATATTTTACCTATAGGGTCACACACATAGAGTAAGCCCACCAGAGGATAGTTTTATTTTAGTTGGACTGAAAATAAAACTATTTGGGCCTAACTCATTTAGAATGAGTCAGGAGCCCAATGTTTAACGAGAGCTCAGGTCAAGACCTAAGCCTATATATAAAGCATGAGATGCTCATAGGCTGCTGCTCAGAAATTAGATTACACTAAAATTCCGTACTAGCATTCGGATCGTTAGTTTTCTGGTGGGAGTGCTCGTGTGGACTCCTAAGGGCGCAGCTACAATTGCTTCGATCGAGGATCTTGTTCTGCGTCTACAAGAGGTAAACCCTAATTAAAATTTTAATTTATCATAATGCTTTGAGACATACATTTTTGCAATTCTTTCTTGGGAATCCTTTGTGTTTCCGCTGCCTGACCCTAATAGGATTCCCTAACAGTTACTATATATACTGACCATTCTGCCATCAAGTATCTTTTACATAAAAAAGAAACAAAGGCTAGGCTGATTAGGTGGATTTTGATTTTGCAAGAATTTGACTTAGAGATAAAAGATAAAAAGGGTACTGAGAACCTTGTTGCTGACCACTATCTAGGTTGTCATCTGAAAAAGATGAGTTGGGTGATGTTATTCCCATCAATGAGTCTTTTTTGGATGAGCAACTACTGAGTCTTAGTGTCCAACAAGTGCCTTGGTATACGAATTTTGTTAATTTTCTTACATGTGGCATTTTACCCCTTGATCTTGGTTTTCAGTAGTATAAGAAGTTTCTTGCAGAAGTTAAGCATTACTATTAGGATGAGCCCCTCCTTTTCAAACAATGTGGAGATGGTTTGATTAGGAGGTGCATTCCAGAGGATGAAGTCCATGCCATCCTAAACCATTGCCACTCTCTTTCTTGTAGAGGCCATATGAGTACATCCAAGACCGCCTCGAAAGTGTTGCAAGTTGGGTTCTACTGGCCACACCTTTTTAAGGATGTGCGTAAGTATATCTTGACTTATGATGCATGCCAACGAATAGGTAATATAGGTTAGAGGCATGAAATGCCACTTAATAGCAATTTAGAGGTTGAGTTGTTTGATGTGTGGGGGGTTGATTTCATGGGACCCATTCCCTCTTCTTTCAGAAATCATTTTATTTTAGTAGCAGTAGATTACATGTCTAAATATGTGGAATCCATTGCTTCACCTTATTCGGATGCCAAAACCATTATAAAGCTTTTCAAAAAGATAATTTTTAAGGTTTGGGGTTCCCAAATGCATAATTAGTGATGGAGGGTTTTATTTTATTGAGAAAACTTTTCAGACCCTTTTAAAGAAATATGGACTCAGGCATAAGGTTGCGACACCTTATCACCCTCAAACTAGTGAGCAGGTTAAGGTTTCCAACATGGAGATAAAAAATATTCTCCAAAAGATGGTCAATACGTCACGTAAGGATTAGTCTATTAAATTAGACGATTCCTTATGGACGTATCGCACCGTATATAAAACCCCTATTGGAACCACACCTTTCAAACTAGTATATGGGAAGCCTTGTCATTTGCCTGTTGAACTTGAGTATAAATCATTTTCGGTGATTAAAATGCTTAATCTTGATCATAAGGTTGCAGGTGAGCGCAGGTTATTGGAGCTAAATGAACTAGAGGAACTTTGTTTGGATGCATACGAGAATGCTAGAATTTATAAGGAAAAAACAAAATGTTGGCATGATCATCACATCTTTCAGAGGACATTTAGTCCAGGTGATATGGTCTCGTTATTTAACTCCAGATTGAGGTTATTCCCAGGTAAACTGAGGTCCTGATGGTCGAGACCGTTTAGTGTCTTGAAAGTATTTCCCTTTGGCACTGTCGAGTTATGGAGCGAAAAGTCTGGACCATTTAAAGTAAATGGGCAACGACTTAAGCACTATTTGACAGGAAAGCCCATTCATCAAGCAAGTGCTTTGGATTTGCTTGATGCATTAGAGTTGTAAATCTAAATGCGTAAGGTGTCCGGCTAAAGACGTTAAACTTAGCACTTATGGGGAGGTAACCCTATAATTGTTTATATCTCTATTTTCTTTGAATGTTTTAGTTGGTAAAGATAAATAAAAAAGAAAAAAATCAAATAAAGAGAAAAACAAATAAACAAGAACTTGATGGTTTGTTAGGTTGTGGAGTAAGGCATGATTTTTTATTACCATGATGCATGTCCTAATTTAAGATTAGACGAATGTGTGCCAAACTTGGTGTTTTGCATTTTGTTTTATAACATAAAATAGTGGCAACCACTAGCTGTGCATTGCCACCACTGGTAGTGGTTTGGCCCAGGCATTTTCCACTAAAAATATGAAATTTTTGGGCACTATACAGTGAAAACCACTGATCGTGGTCAGCCACCACTTGACGTGGTTAGCACTGGAAGTCCCCTCTGTATTTTAAGTTTTTCTGGGCACGAAACAAAGGTAACACTTGGGGATTTAGCATGAAAATCTTAAAATTGATTCATTTAAGCTTTCCCTAATTGCCTTATGATGAATTTGAATATTGTAAAACCAAATGGGTAACACTAAAATCCTCATGAACTTCATCTAGTGTTCATACTTTTTCATGTACCCCATTTGTGTTCATATGCAAATCTAGGTCTTTAGTGGGGATTGGATGTTTGATTGGTGGTAAAATTCTGAATTTGGTTTTTTATTTTAGGTAATAAGCTTGATGAAGGGTAGCATTGCTCTTGAATGTGGCATTTGGCACTCATTTATTTAGTGCATACCAAGTGTTTGATGAAATGCCCAAGAGACAAAATTCTTGAATTGTTGCATGGTTTGAATGTGCATATGGTCTAGTTCACTTTTCATGGTATTTAATTGTCCATATATGTATATTTCTCTCATAGATACCATGAATTTATGACATTATCTAGGTGTTATTTCTTATCATGATGCAAAACTTTAGAGCTTTGAATTAGAATGCTTTTTAACCCTCCAAGTATGGTTTTATTAGGTCATCTCCAAGTTTTACATTCAACTTCATGGCACCAAAGATTCCCTCTAAGAAAAGGAAGACCAAAGGTAAGTCTTCTAACTACTCCGACCTGAATGATATTGAATGCCCATCGGAGGGGCAAAGGATGAGGTTAGAATCTTCATTGAGTAGAGAGATTATACCCTCTAGATTTTTCTGCAAAGATACTTTAATGGAATTAGGAATTTTTAAAGATACTTTATACTTGTGTCAAAATATGGGGTGGGATTCCTTTATTGAATTATTTGAACCCGTGTATGAGCGTACTTGTTTAGAATTCCTAAGTTTCGTAGAGGTCAATAGGTGCCAATCTGGACCCAGGTGGGAGCTCACAGATTGACCAATGCATGTTTTCTTGATAACTGTGGAGTCTGTGGTTAATTGCCAAGCCTATGGCAGTGTTTAGAAGTTATGGTCTGAGTGGATTGAAATACAAGCACATACACTGAGTGGAAAGTGAGAAAGAGTACCCTAAGTCTAATCTTAATGAATATAGTTTGACTGTTGGTTGTGGTATATTTTGGTAGTTTATGAAATCACTTAAAAACATAAAAATAAAAAAAATAAACACAAGATTCCTTAACTTTGTTTAGGTCTGCTGGTTTTTCATTATATGCTTGTATGGATTCAGCGATTGCTTGAGGACAAGCAATGTTTTAGTTTGGGTATTTTGATAAGTGTGCATTGTGTGTTGTTTTTGGTTATTTTTAGTTATAGTTTTCAAGATTTTTGCATATTGTTTCTGCCCAATTCCCTAGATTTTCATTTCTTTTCACTATTACTCCTTGGTTGTTCCTATTTTTGTAGGATTAATGATGTTCTAGGTTTGTTTTGAGGAAAGATGGCAAAGTGGATGAAAGAAGAGACCTTTGAGACCCTTTGGAGTGTATATGGGCAAGGTTAGAGGAAACCACTGCCAGTAGAGGCCAACCACTGGCTGTGGTTGGCTCTATTTAAGGGCAAAACATCATCAACATTACCACCACTGGCTGTGGCAACCACCACAGCCAGTGGTTAGCACTATGGAGCAAACAGAGCAAGTTAGAACCCACCATTGGCCATGGTTATCCACCACTGGTCATGGTTCTTCCTGTTTGTCATAGAAAATGTGAATTTATGGTCTAAAAAGGAACAGAAAATGAACCATTGGCTGTGGTTATCACTTACGAGGCCTAAATCTTTCAATTATTTAGGGATTTAAATGGGCACTCTAGGGGATTTGAGTAGACAAATTCATAGAGAGATTTTGACACACTTGTTAGGATATTTTGAAGAACTCTTTAGGAAGATTTCATTGGAAATCAAGAGTCAAATTCATCAAGGGTAATCGAATATGTAGATTTAGGAAGAAGAATTAAAAATCCTAGTGAGAACTAATTTGTAATTTCTGAATCCCTAGTTTACACTTTTGATATCTTTTATGTTTGGCATTGATTTTGTGATGTGTGACATGATGACAAGAATCCTTATGGCACACTAAACTCTTTTCTTGGGGCTAAGGATGTAGTATGCCTATGTGTTACAATTAATTGTTCTTCGTATTCTAATTCATATGATTTCAATCTCTATTCAATTTATGTATGCCTAATGCTTCTATAAGGCTTAGAGATAAGCACAGATGATCACAACTTATATGGGTAATCGAGAGATTGGCATGTAATTCGAAAATACCTAAATTAAACCTATGATTTTGATTTATGACGGTAAGCGAACTTGTTTGAGGGTTTAATCGGATTTCCATAGAACGTAAAGGGCCTAATTAACAAATTGAACGTGGTTCTTTGGGAATTAGGCACGTTAATAGGCTTTCGAGAGGAAGGTATTAATTAACTTAGGGGAATCTTCCTTAGGAATGAAATTGTATAATTGGATAGGCGAGTAACCTTTAATTTTGATACTGGCGTATAAACCCTTATTACCCCAAGATTTACCTTTGACACAATTTCCCAAACTTGCTCCGATTTTCTTTTACAAAAGACGTTGAATTTTCTGTTCTCTGATTTACTATTCACAATTATTTTGGTAATTCATTTTAATCAAATTCTACTAGATAATTGAATCACCATTATAACTAGTACTTAGGCACAATCCCTATGGGAATGATATCTTTTTATTACTTCAATACCCCGTGCGCTTGTGGTTGACTATCAGCGTGTTAGTCTAATCAGTCTGTTCAAGTATGGCAGGAAGTTCGTAGAGCTCCACTTACAAAGAATAAGGGGAGGCGTAAAATTCAAATGGCTCTTGAAGTAAAGAAGTCTGTACTTACTCAAGGCTTCATTAAATCAAGGTAGTCTAAAGCTACAGACCACGAGAAGCTCTCTCACATTCTTTAAGTATTTGAAAAGGGATCTTTCTTTTCCAAATAAGAAGCTTCATAGACTTTCTTTTATAATCTCTGAAGCTATCATCAAGAAAGCAATTAATGGAAAAGTTAAAAGGCACGCTCGCATATATCAAGAAAACTGCCACACGTATCTCAAGGTGTCAGGAAAAGTTGAATCTTCTCAGACCAGATAGCCTAAGGACAACTGCTATAAAGCGTACTTGCTTTATCAATATGCATAAGCAAAAGAGATCTTTTGTTAAAGACTTTCGAAGCAATCCTTTTAAGGAAACTTCTCTAAAGCATGTCTCTCCACTCGCTGACATCACAATACTCGAAGAGACTAACATCCTTCAAGTTGAACCAACGCTTAAGAAGGACTATGAATACAAGAAGTTTTCAAATCAAATAAAAAGGACTCTCTCTAAGAATTTTGGCCTCATTTCTCAATTCTCTCTGATTTCTCTAACAACCAAAGTCTAAAGGACTTTTCTTGATAGTTTCTAAGTTCTTGTATTTTCACTACTTAAATCTTCTTTGTAGTTCTGCTTCTAGTAGACCTTGACTTATAGTAGTTTATAGCGTAGTGTACCTGTGTAATCATTTCATATATTTGTACACTGAGTTATTTGTGTTAACACCAAAAACTCTTTATCACTATTTTTTGTAAGATCTAGTGTGTTGCCAGAGTTTGTTAGTGTTGGGAAACACTTGTGGTCTGAAGAGGTTTTGAAAGAATACTTAGGTCTATAGTCGGAGTGGCTCTTTGAAACAATACTTAGGTTTTAGTCAAGAATACTTATTGCACTGGACTGGTGTAGTATTGTAAAGGTGTTTTACGATAGTGAAAATCCTTTGGTCTGAAGGGACTGGACGTAGCTTCTGCGTTGGAAGTGAACCAAGATAATTCCGCCGTGTGATTCTCTAATCCTTTCTTTTGTCTATTGAACTATTTATTTCTTAAGCGGTCTGTACATTTTCAAAAAAGAGTTTAAGACTTATTCAACCCCCCTTCTAAGTCTAACTCTGTACCATCAGGTTGTACTTCCTCCACATGGTTTATGCATAACGTTTGTGAATACTGGAGAAACTCCGCTAAGGTATCCTCAAGATCCATCACCTGTAACTTTTTCACTTTCCAAACAAAAACAAATACAACAACTAACAAACAAACAAAACTACTTATTCTAATAGTTAGTGCTAACAACTAACAACAATTAAAAATAGCAACAAAATCTTCCTAAGGATTGATGATATTAATCACCAATTGTAACATCCCATATATTTTTATATTTAAAAGAATAAATAAATGTATGAATAGGTTAAAATTATAATAATTTGAGAATATATGACCTTTTGGGTGATTTAAGAATGAATTTATTAGGGATTTAGGATTTATGCCTGATGTGTAGCGTCCAATTGACGTGTAGTGTCAGGGTGAAATTTTAAAGCTGATGCGTAATGCTAGGGTAACGCGTAGCATCAGTGTCATGACAGAATTAAAACATTACAGTGGCAAAAATTGGAAACGCATGCAAAACACCTTTTCTCTCCCTTCTCTTTCTTCCCTTGAAGCTTTGGACCTAAATACAAGTCAATTTTTTATGAGATCTTGGAAATTAACCATGTTTTGATCATGGGGAATCAAGGTATGTTAAATAGGACCTTTAACTTCAAGTTTTCCTTCTCCCCTTTCTCCTTCTCTCTTTACCTGAGGTTTCATATGTGATGGGAGGTTATGATTTTGCATTTTATGGCAATGTGAAGCTTGGGTGTTTCTTCTAAGGTGATGGGTTCAAAGAAAAGCTAATGAGTTTTGTGTTTCAATGTTTGTAGGTGCCAGAATGAGTGTCGGAGGACTGTTTAGTGAAGTGGGCATTACAACCGGAGGTGAAGCCATGAGTGATTTGATCATGGGACGTAACTGACACCGGGAACAAATTATCGAAGCTTGGAATCTAAGTAAGGGGGTGTTTGGGTCATAGTTAATTAAAATTGGTAATGTATAATTAAAATTAAGAAAAATAAAATGTTTGTGATAAGGGGGAAAATTTAAAAACATGTTAAAATGATAAATATGTATATACATGATAATGAGAATATGTGTTTGATTGGTAAATGAATTTTATGGAATATGTATAATTATCTTGAGATTTATAGGTGTATGTTTATGCATGATAAATTAATTTGGAGTGGGTGGATATATGTGTATATGATAGGTTAGACTCTAATTTGATGGGTCTATGTTGATGAATGTGATAGATAATGATGAATTAACATATATGAGATGGGATATTTAAAGGTCGAGTCTGTGTGGCCGCCCTATGTGATGGCTTATTATTGATTATTGCTAGTAGATAGATGATTTAAGATGCATGTATGTGATTATATGGTATGGGACGAATGATAGTATATTTTGCCCCTTGTTTTCAGCTCCTGTGGTCCTTTAAGGCCCAGTTGAGCTACCCAGTTGTCAAGTAAGACCTAGTGGTTGAGGTGGAGAGTCAAGTTAGGCTTAATGAACCAATTTGGGTTCATAGGGTGTCAAGTCAAACCCCCAGCTGAAGACCGATCCTTTAGTATTTGAATACTAGGCGTCATATTGCATGATGAGAGTTAGTGTTACTTGATTTACATGATTTTGATGATGTATGAGCTAATAATTGGAATGGAAATAGTACGTGTGATATTTATGATGGCTTGTGATGATATGGTAATTGTATGAACTATTAATTGATGATATAATCAAGAATATGATGTTAATAATGGTTTGTTGTGAAGTGATGAGTGTATGAAAATATGATTTATTATTAGTGTGCTATGAGATGAGCATGATCTTGTAGAGGATTTGGAAGTCTAACGGTACCAACGGTAAAAATAATTATATTTCTATTTTGTATTATGTTCACTATTTTATATTAATTATGATTTTGTTTCCAAACACTCACCCTTGTTGTGGTTTTTCATTTCTTTTAGTAACCAATGATTGGGAAGATGCGAATGCCCCAGAAGCAAGTGTCAAGTGAGGAGCCATTGCCAAGGAAAGCTGTGGAATTGGTATTATGTGTAATAGCTTAGTATTGAATTGCTTTAAGGCTAATTTATGTGTCTGTGATACATAATGTTTATACTTGGGATTTTGTGAGACTATGATCTCCTGGATTAATTATGTGCGATGATGAGATTTATTATGTGCATGTGTAATGTAATGATGATGATTAGAAATAGTATCTGTGATGTGTAATTGTGAATGTATAGTATGGGTCATGCTTATGGCATTATGAAATATATATAGTTGTATGGCACAGAGCCATTGTGTGATTATGTGAAATAGGCAGGTACTATGATGTGTGTGTATTTATATGTTGAGTGTGAATGTAAATGATTGGTTGAGGTGATGATGGTTTAGGATTGGTTATGCATAATAGTGGAAATAATTGAAAATGTGGGAATTTAGGAATCGGAGAGGTGAACTTGAAATCCAACGAGTTTTAGGACCTTCAGAAGGGACCAATTGGTCCCCTACCTCATTTATAAACTTGTGTATATAGGCCTTGCCTAGTTTCAAGCTTATTTGTGCATGTAGTTACCTTAATTTGATTTAAATGCATTTTCACGTATAACCCACGCATATGATAGAATTTTGGTAAAAAGACGGCGCCAATAGTGAGACACCCTAATTTAATAAATAAATAATTAACAAAACTGAGGAAATTTTTCCCAAATAAACCAAGGGGAACCGACAAGAAAGGAATAAGGGGAGGGAAGCAAGAGGAATAAAACCGACTCAAGGAGGCTGCCAGCAGAAGAAGAAAATGCTCAGGCGGATCATACAACAATGCACACTCGCTGCAGCGAATCCTTCATTCGCTGAGCGAGAAACTGCACTCGGCTAATCAGGCATTCAGGATCCAGCGATATCATACGACTTATTCACTCGGCAAATGATAGCTAGTCCACTTGGCATATGACATCTTGTTCGCTCAGGGGAAAATCATTAAGGCAATCCCCACTCGGACTTAATCTAATCTTAACTACCCGGAATACAGATTCTCACTCACTCGGATTTTACATCATTCACTTGGATTATAAATATCATACACTTAGGATCCATTCCACTCTAAACCACTACACTAACTCCTCTCTCAGGAGGGATCACTCAAGGTTTCCACTCGGAAATACCAACTCTTCCTCACTCGGGGTTTACTTATATCTTTCACTCAGAATCACTCAAGCGTATTCACTCGGAAGGGCCACTCTCAATTCACTCGGATTGGCCCTTAAACATACCAGCTCCATTCAGAAACATAACACACTCCTAGTTTCACTCAACCGGAATACACATATACGACAACTCGGAAATGGTTCCCATAGCCACTCTCTCGGAATCTAAGAAGACTTCTCACTCGGTATAACTTTCACGTCCTTTTTACCACTCGGGGTATTTCACTCATTTTTCACTCGGTAACCATGACTTTCCCACTTTAGTTTTCCTGCTAAGTCAAGACTCACTCAGATTCCCTTGCTGCTAATAATCTGTTACAACGGGGTCCACTTAAAGCCTTAGGTGTCGCTTTTCTGTCAGGAAACCTTCACTCGGCGGATTCTCACTCGGTAATTGCTAATTATTCTACACTCGGAAAATCCTAACAGTTATCACTCGGAAAGTACCTAGATCGATCCTCACTCGGTGACCCGTGCTCTCATTCACTCGGTAATACCTAAACTCTTCGGCACTCAGAATAAATCGTTGTCTCACTTCCCCCATCAACTCTTAATCCCATTCCTACCCATGGTCATACCAACCTCACACACTCTGTAAGTACATATACATATATTACTCGGATCATTCACGCAAGATAGAACAACACACAGTATGATAGATATAAAGGGATATAAATAATTACAGGCACAAGGTCACGACTTCTACCCAAGAGGGTTCAAGTTCTAGTATAAAGAGACTACGACTGAAATACGAGCCGGCCAAGGCTTAACAAGGCATATACACAGCATATACATGAACACATAATTTCCACAGTGCACCAGCACTTCACTCAGCATTCAGCTCCTCCTTCATCCTTCATTCCGAGAGACATTCACTGAAAAGTATAGCCACAGTAGGGGTGAGCTTTTACATATAAAATGACAGTCAATGACTCGGTATCAGTATCAGTACGCACACTCATGTTTACTCGGTCGCATTCAGATTAAACAAAGGCCATGCAGATTAGAATATACACTCGCATACATATTACGTGAAGTTCATTCTCATTCACACAATCACATGCATCGACTCACTCGGAATTCACTCGTATCACTCCGAGTCATACCACGCGTACTATCCTAATCAACATCATATCTACATGCATGCTTGCGGATCCGACTTAGGCAGTGACTTTCAGTTACAGGTTCCCTTTACTGGCCTCTCGTCCATTAACTCTTTCCGCGTGGTACCGGTCTCCCATTGACGTCTCGAGACTTATCTCTAGCTCCCACGGCTACCACGAGCCCTCACAGGATCTAGCCAAGGCCTGTAGCTGGAAATCATTCTTTCGGGGTTCCTGACCTTCCACAGGTCACCCCATTCCTACACATGCAGCTTATGCGTTTTGTCAGCAAGCATCATCACTCATCCGACACATTCTTCGTAACCATCAAAGTAGAAACCGATTCAACATAGTTCTTACATTTACGTCAATCATACCAGCATGCATAGCAATCAAACAGTTCAGGGTAATAACATCGGACGAACCAACTAACAGCCACACATTCATATCCTCACGGTATTAACAGTAGTAGAACTATGCATCACACTCGTCTATGTGTAAAAGGCTATCAGACCACATTACCACCACCTTGAATACATGCATAATATTGTATAACTATTAACAAGATGCTACTAACATACACATGGAATCCAAAGATCAACAATCATGCATCGCACATAGTCGTCACAGACACATGCACACATTTAAAGAAATACATTCATCCGGTACCGTTAGTGAACCATGCATTTGATATTCAAGCGCCCCCTACCTACAGAAGGGACTCGGGAAGCTCCTCTATTTCCCGACGTTCGATACGCTGCTCTGTTTGCCTTGTTCAGTCCCCCTTCGACGCGGTCGTATTCTACAATCGGCTCGGGAAAAGAAAGCTACTCCCTTCTGCTTCGGTGGTCGTCCTTCACCAACAGGAGGAACTCTGAATCTTCTGCAGCACCGTCTTTGTGGATTTCCAGAAACGGAGAACAGAGAACAGGGAACAGGGAAGAAGAAGGAGAACGGCAAAGAAGAGAAGAAGGAACTAAGAGAAAGAGGTCGCAGAAGAGGAATTCTGAAAGGAATACATATCAACCGTGGCCAAGATATATATATATATATATATATATATATATATATATATACGTACGAAGAGAAGAGAAGAGAAGTGGGGTGGGGAAGCGTGAATTGGCAGTCCACTCATGCTACACACACCACTCACAAGCGGCCAGCTATCACAATTACTCAGCCATCATTTCCCAAGTTGAACTAATTAAATTAATTATAGTTGACAAGTAACTTTCCACTTTTATAATTATTATTCTAATGGCTCAATTTCACTCGGTAATTCATTTTAAATCAGGATGTTACAGTTCTCCCCCTCTCAAAAGAATTTCGTCCTCGAAATTCAATCGGTAACTCACCTTGATCAAACAACTCGGGGTACTGCCGTCTCATGGCATCCTTGTGTTCCCAGGTATAAGAGGTATACCCGTCCTGCTGCCACTCTACCTCAACTAGTTACACATCTTTACTCCTTAAACGCTTTACCGATCGGTCCACTATTCTAGTCGGTATAGTCACAGTGGTTAGGTCCTCTTTAATCTCCACTTCATCATCCGACATCGTGTGAGTGGAATCGTGTAAGTACGTCCTTAATTGAGACACATGAAACACGTTATGCAACCGAGATAAGTGAGTCGGTAATGCTATTCGGTACGCCACGGGGCTGATCCACTCTAATACCTCATAAGGCCCAATGTATCGGGGGCTTAGCTTTCCCCCTTTCAAGGCTCGCCCGACTCCCTTGCTTGGTAAAGTCTTTAAAAATACTCTGTCTCCGACTGAGAACTCCAGTGGTTGGGTTCGTTTATCGTGGTAGCTCTTCTGCCTATCCTGAGACGCCTTCATCTTTTCCCTTATCACTCAGATCTATTCTGAAGTTTGCTTCATAATTTCTGGTCCCAATAGTAGACTCTTACCTGTTTCCGACCAGCAGAGTGGGGTTCGGCATCTTCGACCATATAGTGCTTCGTAGGGTGCCATACCGATACTGTTGTGGTGGCTATTGTTGTATGTAAACTCGATCAGGGGAAGGTACTGCTCCTAATCTCCACCGTGCTCCAGCACACACACCCTTAGTAAGTCCTCCAAGCTTTGGATCGTTCACTCGGATTGTCCATCCGATTGGGGGTGGTAGATAGAACTTAGCCAAAGTTTCGTACCCATTTCCTGGTGCAGGCTGGTCTAAAACCGGGACGTGAACCTTGGATCCCTATCCGATACGATAGAAGTCGGTAATCTCAAACGTCTTACACAATCATCAGCTATGAAGGAGTGGGTGGCTCCAGAATCAAAAATTACATTAAGTGTATATTTACCGAGTAGGCACTTACTTTGCACTAAGTCGTTCACTTGTGCTGCTTCCTCAGCACTGATGGCGTAGACTCTTCCAGCAGCTGGTTGGTCAGTGTTTTTCCTCCGGTTGTTTGGGGTAAACATCATATTTCCTGTGGCTCTGTTGCCTCCGCCCCCTGAGCTTTGAGCATCTTTTCCATGGCTCCTCTCTTGGAAGCCTCCTTGGCGTACATTGGCACTTGCTTGACGGAGTTGGGGGCAGTCAGGGCGAATGTGCCCCTTCTCCTTGCAATGAAAACACTTGACATCTTCACCATCGCAATTCTGAGTAAAGTGGTCACCACCACATTTAAAACACTTGCCATATTTTGGACGTCCACTCATCTGTCTCCCTTGGTTACTGCGATCCTTATATCTAGAAAAGGGTGTATTTCTTCCAATGTTACCTGGCCTCTTAAAGCGTGACTGTTGAGGCCTCAAGGAGGGACCTGCCCTACTGATCTGGCCTGGGTGGGCCTTGTCGTCTTCCTCAAAGATCCTGCATTTATTCACCAGCACCGAAAAGCTCCTAATTTCCTGATATCTGCAAGCTCTTTTGATGTCCGATCTCAGTCCATTCTCAAATTTGAGGCATTTGGAACTCTCAGTCCTGGGTTGTTGGAAGGGTGGATAAAACAAACACAACTCTTCAAATTTGGCCGCATATTCTTCTACAAACATGGAACCCTGTTTCAGCTCCATAAACTCCAATTCCTTCCGACTCCTTACTATGTCGGGGAAGTACTTCTCTAAGAAGCATGTCTTGAAATTTTCCCAGGTCAGCTGGGTATCATCGTCAGTTAGTCGGTTTCTGGCTATCTTCCACCAGTTCTCTGCTTCGTCCCTCAGCATATACACCGCGCACTCTACCTTCTGGGCCTCGGTGCAGTGGAGGCCCCCAAAAATCCTCTCTAACTCTTGAGTCCATTTGTAAGCTGCCTCAGGGTTACGTCCTCCTTGAAATTCACTCGGCTTCCTCTTCAGGAAGCGGTCTAACACTTGACCATCTTCAGCTCGAGGCTGGCCTTGCCTCTCAAATACGTCAGCGAAACGTTGGAATGCCGCTGCTATGGCTTCCATGCTTTGGCGATTCGTCATTACTTATCCTGAAATTAACACCCCTTCAAGGATAAGTTTACAAGGTTACATTCTTCCGATCGGATCTCATCCCATATTCACTGACTATAGCACATTATATCATCTATATATATACGTCATGCAATCAATCGGACCAGGAGAGGAGTTACCTCCTATCCTCAAATCAATATCTTAACATGAATCATGTTCAATCAGAATA
Organism: Clitoria ternatea; assembly: GCA_037962975.1. Lineage (NCBI taxonomy): Eukaryota > Viridiplantae > Streptophyta > Magnoliopsida > Fabales > Fabaceae > Clitoria > Clitoria ternatea. The sequence goes on from CM075672.1 coordinate 180,546,696, forward strand.
TCACAATAATGATGACCACTCGGTCATAAGACACACAACCGCTTACACTCGGTAAGCACACCTTGGCCTTGGACCTTTCGGTCTACTCTGATACCAAAATGAGACACCCTAATTTAATAAATAAATAATTAACAAAATTGAGGAAATTTTTCCCAAATAAACCAAGGGGAACCGACAAGAAAGGAATAAGGGGAGGGAAGCAAGAGGAATAAAACCGACTCAAGGATGCTACCAGCGGAAGAAGAAAACGCTTAGGCGGATCATACAACAACGCACACTCGCTGTAGCGAATCCTTCATTCGCTGAGCGAGAAGCTGCACTCGGCTAATCAGGCATTCAGGATCCAGCGATATCATACGACTTATTACTCGGCAAATGATAGCTAGTCCACTCGGCATATGACATCTTGTTTGATCAGGGGAAAATCATTAAGGCAATCCCCACTCGGACTTAATCTAATCTTAACCACCCGGAATACAGATTCTCACTCACTCGGATTTTACATCATTCACTCGGATTATAAATATCATACACTTAGGATCCATTCCACTCTAAACCACTACACTAACTCCTCTCTTAGGAGGGATCACTCAAGGTTTCCACTCAGAAATACCAACTCTTCCTCACTCGGGGTTTACTTATATCTTTCACTCAGAATCACTCAAGCGTATTCACTCGGAAGGGCCACTCTCAATTCACTCGGATTGGCCCTTAAACATACCAGCTCCATTCAGACACATAACACACTCCTGGTTTCACTCAACCGGAATACACATATACAACAACTCGGAAATGGTTCCCATAGCCACTCACTCGGAATCTAAGAAGACTTCTCACTCGGTATAACTTTCACGTCCTTTTTACCACTTGGGGTATTTCACTCATTTTTCACTCGGTAACCATGACTTTCCCACTTTAGTTTTCCTGCTAAGTCAAGACTCACTCAGATTCCCTTGCTGCTAATAATCTGTTACAACGGGGTCCACTTAAAGCCTTAGGTGTCGCTTTTCTGTCGGGAAACCTTCACTCGGTGGATTCTCACTCGGTAATTGCTAATTATTCTACACTCGGGAAATCCTAACAGTTATCACTCGGAAAGTACCTAGATCGATCCTCACTCGGTGACCCGTGCTCTCATTCAGTCGGTAATACCTAAACTCTTCGGCACTCAGAATAAATCGTTGTCTCACTTCCCCCATCAACTCTTAATCCCGTTCCTACCCATGGTCATACCAACCTCACACACTCGGTAAGTACATATACATATATTACTCGGATGATTCACGCAAGATAGAATAACACACAATATGATAGATATAAAGGGATATAAACAATTACAGGCACAAGGTCACGACTTCTACCCAAGAGGGTTTAAGTTCTAGTATAAAGAGACTACGACTGAAATACGAGCCGGCCAAGGCTTAACAAGGCATATACACAGCATATACATGAACACATAATTTCCACAGTGCACCAGCACTTCACTCAGCATTCAGCTCCTCCTTCATCCTTCATTCCGAGAGACATTCACTAAAAAGTATAGCCACAGTAGGGATGAACTTTTACATATAAAATGACAGTCAATGACTCGGTATTAGTATCAGTACGCACACTCATGTTCACTCGGTCGCATTCAGAGTAAACAAAGGCCATGCAGATTAGAATATACACTCGCATACATATTACGTGAAGTTCATTCTCATTCACACAATCACATGCATCGACTCACTCGGAATTCACTCGTATCACTCCGAGTCATACCACGCGTACTATCCTCATCAACATCATATCTACATGCATGCCTGCGGATCCGACTTAGGCAGTGACTTTCAGTTACAGGTTCCCTTTACTGGCCTCTCGTCCATTAGCTCTTTCCGCGTGGTACCGGTCTCCCATTGACGTCTCGAGACTTATCTCTAGCTCCCACGGCTACCACGAGCCCTCACAGGATCTAGCCAAGGCCTGTAGCTAGAAATCATTCTTTCGGGGTTCCTGACCTTCCACGGGTCACCCCATTCCTACAAATGCAGCTTATGCGTTTTGTTAGCAAGCATCATCACTCATCCGACACATTCTTTGTAACCATCAAAGTAGAAACCGATTCAACATAGTTCTTACATTTACTCGTCAATCATACCAGCATGCACAGCAATCAAACAGTTCAGGGTAATAACATTGGACGAACCAACTAACAGCCACACATTCATATCCTCACGGTATTAATAGTAGTAGAACCATGCATCACACTCGTCTATGTGTAAAAGGCTATCAGACCATATTACGACCACCTTGAATACATGCACAATATTGTATAACTATTAACAAGATGCTACTAACATACACATGGAATCCAAAGATCAACAATCATGCATCGCACACAGTCGTCACAGACACATGCACACACTTAAAGAAATACATTCATCCGGTACCGTTCGTGAACCATGCATTTGACATGCAAGCGCCCCCTACCTACAGAAGGGACTCGGGAAGCTCCTCTATTTCCCAACGTTCGATACGCTGCTCTGTTTGCCTTATTCAGTCCCCCTTCGACGCGGTCGTATTCTGCAATCGACTCGGGAATAGAAAGCTACTCCCTTCTGCTTCAGTGGTCGTCCTTCACCAACAGGAGGAACTCTGAATCTTCTGCAGCACTGTCTTTGTGGATTTCCAGAAACAGAGAATAGAGAACAGGGAACAGGGAAGAAGAAGGAGAACGACGAAGAAGAGAAGAAGGAACTAAGAGAAAGAGGTAGCAGAAGAGGAATTCTGAAAGGAATGCATATCAACCGTGGCCAGGATATATATATATATATACGTACGAAGAAAAGAGAAGAGAAGTGGGGTGGGAAAGCGTGAATTGGCAGTCTATTCATGCCACACACACCACTCACAAGCGGCCAGCTATCACAATTACTCAGCCATCATTTCCCAAGTTGAACTAATTAAATTAATTATAGTTGACAAGTAACTTTCCACTTTTATAATTATTATTCTAATGGCTCAATTTCACTCGGTAATTCATTTTAAATCGGGATATTACAAATAGCTCTGGAATGGGGAAAGCATGTGGCACACGAAGTTTCGTGATAATCAGATCTAAAACAGGCCATTTGAATAGGCCGAGAGTTGGCTCAATGGTCTAAAATCCATGACAACAGCATTGCTGCTACTGTCATGCTCACGTGTAGCGTGTTGCCGGTGCCTAGCGCTAGGTGCGAACAAGGGAGCTCGCCAGGCCCCTATTCCTCTTTTGCTTGTTTTGCCAGTTGAGAATGAACCATAGGCTTTAGGAGTGCCATATAGATGTTGTTTGGGAGTCATTTAACTTCTTAGGAGGTTTGATTAATTATTAATTAAATATTTTATGAAAAATTTATTAGGATTTTTATTAAACGGTTAAAAATAAATGCAATTTAAGGGACGGATCTTACACCAATCCTCGGCAACGGCACCATTAACTTGATGTGAAAGCATCAGAGATGAAATTTATTTTGCAAGCGCACCCACTGTTAAATTGAGTATATGTGTATTGTTCCTAGGGGGATTCCATTAAGTGTCACAATCTTAGGAAATCTCTAGCTGAAGCTTACACACAAAGCCATTAGGTCTTTAGGTTTCCTTTATTTTATATTGTTTTTGTGAATTTTCAATAGTAGTGTCATTAGTAGAATTCAATCAGCAATTAAACTATACTAAACACATAGATTAGAATTGAAATCAATACACCATAAATCACAAATTCACATAGAGTCAACATCAAACATAAATACAGCAGAGTTCAACTTCATAGATGGATAACTTCTAATCCCTTAGGTAATTACCACTCATCGAATCTAGACTAACCCTAATCCCATAGTGACATGGCCATCACCCAGGAAGAAGCCATGGACCCTACATAGTTTTTGGAGGTTGCCTTGGATGCTTTCAAGGGCCCTATGACTAGGACAAGGGCCAAGAGAGCCAAGGAAGGTCTCCAAAAGCATTTAGCTTCTTCCATACATTCTTTGAGTGGGCCCAAGCCCAAGGAGGAGCTATTAAAGACCCTTACTCTTCTCTCTTGCACTATAGAAGGGTAATGGGCTTGGTATGATTGTTTGGGCCTCCTTTGGGCCTCTTCATTGGGCCTCATATATATTGTACATATTTTCCATTCCTTTGTATTCTAGGTATATTAGGACTATATTTTAGGAATTAGTTTGGGCTTTGTATAGCCATTTAACTTGGGCCACTTTTGGGCCTTGTACCTTGTTCTATTTTGTTTTTGGGCTTGTGTTGGGCCAAGTAGAGTAGGTTTTAGAATTGGGCCTTAGGAGCTAATCCAAGGCCCATGGTTAGATATCTTTGGCCAAAAGTTTCATGGAGCTATATAAGCTCATCTCCTTTGTATTTCCCTCATAACTTGAATGATTAGAGATTTTAGAGTGAGAAACTCTCCCTTCTCTCTAGAAAAGTAGAAGCTTTAGGCTCCTTTCTAGTGTCTTATCCTTTGGACCTTCTCCCAAAGGTGGTGACATTCATACCTTATCTCTCTACATCCTAGAGAGTGGCGGCAACACCTTCCATTCCTCTCCTCTCCATCTCCTCCATTTCTAAACTAATTCTCCTTAGATCTAGGTTCTTTCTCCTTCTAACTTCCACCACAAGCTAGCTTCCACTACAAGACTCTCCTACCTTCTTCCCTAAGCTTCCAAAACCGTGACTATCCTCTTCATTTTCTTCAAGCATTTTGGATCTAAGAAGGTTCAAGAAGAGAAGATCCTTCAACAAAAGCTAGGGATTCAAGAAATTCCTACAACATGTGGTATCATGAGTCTCAACTTTTCTTGAATTCATTTTCTTAGATCTATTTTGGTGCTGTTTTCTTTTTGCAATTCTGGTTCTAGATCTGAATTCCTTGCTTTCTCTACATAAATTTTCATATATCATATGCCTAAAAACTCCAAAAAATGCAAAAGTTATGTTTACTTGAGATCTAAGATCTAGACCTTTTGGCTTTGAATTTTCCAAACTTGCTTCACAAAATATGCTACTGAATGGATCTGAAACATAACCTCAAAGTTTCATAAAGTTTGGAGAAAAAAAATTTAAAAGTCAAAAAGATGACCTTAGATGCCTTCTACCTCAAGTAACATGTGTTGCCTGGTGTTTCTTTGACTTTTCTTTACATCTTATGTCAATTTTTGTGTCATTTGATCATTTGCAACTTCAATTTCAGTTCTGGACCTTTTTAGATCTATGTCATATATACTTGCTTAGATTAGGTCTTAGTTGCTTGTTTAAGTGTTTCATAGTTGCCTTAGATTGTGCCTTGAGTTTGGAGCTTGTTCTTGTTGATTCTAGGAATTTTATGTGTTGATCTTTGCTTGAGTCATTTGCTAGATTCTTAGGTACTTTAATCACATTTGTTGAAGTACCTAACAATCTCCATAGAGTCTTGTTGTTCACCTCACTTTAAGTGACAAGTTGTGCCAAATTGTTGTAGGTTGTTAGTTCTCTTTTTAGGTTGAATTTTCTAGTTTGTTTTGATTTTTCCAACAGCTGTCCACTACTCTTTGCATGCTGTTTGTGTCTTTATTTTGATGTCTTTTGTTGCATAAAACAATGCCTTCCATTGCCTATTTGATTTGGAAGATGATGCTTGCTTTACACTAGCTTTAGTTGCCAATTTTGCCTCTTTTTGTGCACTATTAATACATGTGTTGTTGCTGCATTAGGTGACTGTAAAAAAACAGAGAAAAAGCATATAAAGACAGAGGGAAAAAGTGAAAAAAAAGTTATAAGTGCATTGGCCATTTGTTCAATATTTGTTTAGGCCTTTTTCTATACAAAAAGTGTGAAAAAAGTGTTGAAAAATACTTGAATTAGACAAAACAAAATACAGTCCAGCACCTATATTTTCATTTGTGCAGTACCTAATTGAATTCTTTTAGTGCCTAATTGTACATTTGTTTGAGGCAAAAGCATTAGCAACATACTTCTAAAGCTTGTGAAAAGTTTTGAGCATTCTAGTGTGTGAACACCTCTTTCGGTCCGGCCTAAATTGAAACAACACCGGACCAAGGTCCTAAAAGTGGTAACACCGGACCACCGATGTTGTGCACCTGGCAACGAAGTAACAGGTCAGTCCGGCCCAAGTAAAAATCAAGGGATCTCAGATCGAAACATGCACACCGGACTGGCAGTAGATCCGGACTAGGAGGAAGAACACCGCCCCTGTGATACTACCTTGAAGAGGCTCAACCGGTGTGAAGACACAGGTCCAGGTTCTTAAGAGGCCACATCGGATCAGTGGGGATTCCGTCCCAACCGGTGTTTTGCTGACCGATGTTACAAACTTGACAACGGAAAGACGAGGTCGGAAGTTTATGTGTGATGACCTGGAATCGCACTCCCTAAAAATGGCAGACAGGGAGGCGGAAGTGGACAATTAAAAAATACCCCACTGAAACCCTACTCCCCACGAACGGATAGTGGCCAGGGTTGCACACCACTACACGTATGGGTGAGTGGGAATTCTGGTTGTCCCAAACCCTCAGCCCATGACCTCAAAGCCCTATAAATGCCCCAACCAAGGAAGCTCAAGGGGTTGGTTTTTCTTGGACTCCCTTTCTTTGCAAGAGGACTCTCTTCAATTTCTCTCCGATTCCTCAAGATCCTCAACTGACCTCCCCACTTGAAACCAGTGACCTGCCTTAGTCACCACAAAAGACCCCTTAGCTTTAAGAAGCTTGAAGTTTTTCCAATACTCAAAGCCACTGTTCCTTCACCGTCCCTACCCCGAACGCACACCGTCCTCGCACAGAACCAACACCGTCCCCAATTCCCATACCACATTACCTTATCAGTCTTCATTACTTTCTCAACAGCATCCAGTCATTTACTCACTTCGGATCAACCTCCAACAACACCGGTCGCATCCTTCAATTTTCGGGATTTGAGTCCAATACCGGTCCATTACTTCTGTCAGCGTGTAAGTCCAGAACCGGTTTGACACCATCGCTGCACTTGACCCCCACATCGGTCCTGAGCCCACCACACCGGTTCCATTCTGTTCCTTATTTCTCTTGTTTTCAGTCATTTATTTTCCTGTCAATTTGCTGTTTATTTGTTATGTCTATCTGTGTGGCATAGTTTAAACTGTTAATATTTTTGCCCCTTTTTCCTTAAGAAATACATATAATAATAAATAATAAGTAATAAATTTTGCACATGTTATATTTTCTAGTTTGAAAATCTTTTTTTTTTGAAAAAAACGGTGTCGTACGGGAGCACTCCCGTCTACACAACCTTTTTAGGATTCGTACACGTGCGAAGAACTTCGCCTTGTATGAGCTCCCTACCTCAATGACATCCATCATCATCTCCCGAGTCTTTTCCTAAAAGAACAACACTCAGAACTACGTAACCCTGATTTCTTGATAATTCAAGAATACGTAGGAGCAGGACTTTAACTCCTGTCGGGCCCATCTTCCTTATTTCCTCTTACTGATTTATTTCCTTGCTTTTTGCGTTTCTTTCGTGTTGTTACTTTTGTCATTTCCGTGAAAATCAATTTAGACGTGACGTCTTGTTGATTTCCCCCTAGTTTTGTTCAAACCTCGCTACAATTCATAGGGAAGGGATACTTAGGACAAGACGTTCCGCTTATCTCTTTCCTATCCCTATCCTTTTTACCCGAGGATGTTTAATTTAGACGTGACGTCTTATTGGCATTCTCTCACCCTCTCTGTCTCATATCGAAGTCGAGCTTAATTCGGACGAAACGTCCCATTGACCTCGCTTCAACATTCTGTGTCTGTACAGTTCTCTACTCCATTCTATCATTTTCAAAATAAAAGTAAGGGAAGAAACCATATTTTGTTTAAGGCTATTTATATTACGCTTTCAATCTTGGTACTGTTTCTGACAGGCGATGTAGGGTGCTAATACCTTCTTTACTCGTAACCGACTCCCGGACTTGAATCTCAATTTTAACCAGTGCTTTACTGAACTTAGTTTTTTCCAATGTTTTTCCTATGGATAAAAATGTTGGTGGCGACTCCCTGTTTTATTCCACCCATTCTCTCTTGTTCGCCGCGCCGTCGCGATCCAGGTTGTGACAGATGGCGACTCCGCTGGGGACCCTTAAGAGAGTCAGGCCAGTTTGGTTGAAAGCGTATTTTTATATATAGCCTTTGTTAGATGGGATTTCTTCCCCTTGTTTATTTTTTGTAATTTGTTGTGAATGTTTGTTCTTGTTTTAATTGTATCTTGTTATCTGTTTCATTGTCTATTGTTTTGCATGTCTGTTGAACCCTAGGATAGAGGACCATATTACTTTCCTGTAATTATTGAACCCTAGGGTAGATGACTTTGTATATTTGTTTTGTGTTTGTTCTATGTGCAGAATGGGGTAAGGTAAAAAGGTATTGAATGCCCTTTCACACACTACACTCACAAATTACTCGCACACACTTATGAGTGGCGCCCTATACCCGGGCCCCAAATGAAACTTAAGTTAGGAGGGGTTGGTATACGGAATCGTATAGGATGTACTTCCTATCCGGTGATCGTGAGAACCCCAACTAGAGTTCGACCTCTTGTGACATACGCACCTAGTGGTTCCCCACTGTTGTGTCCCTATCATGGGTAGGATCTTGGCTCTAGTGACCTTCTAGAAGTCTAGTATAAGCCACCCGGTGTGAAGAGTCACTTTTAGACAAGCCCTAGGGTCCAGAGAAAACCTTCAACAAAACCTGACTTAGGCCACGAAAGGGCAAACTTTACTCTACCTTATGTCATTTTCACTTTCCTGTTATTAAAAGGGGATTATCTATCATCCAAAGATTCGCTTAGTCTTGGAAAATTTTTGGAACACACAAGTATTCTTCGGATGAATAGATGATTCTCTCTTTTTTGTCATGTATCTCTGAGTCTGAAGTCGTAGGTTCTCCTAATCGTCAAAGGAAAAATCCACAAAAAAAATTATACCTCATTTCCCTCTGGTTGAAGTGGCAATGACGATTGGGAAAACCTACGACTTTTGAGCTCGCATGAGTTTTGGAAATCCATGTTCCCCCCATTTTTTTTAACTTGTATCAAATCCCTGGGAGGAACACTGATCTTTAGGACTTGATAATAACTGATTCCATTCTTTGTCTTGATGTTCGCAGGGGACGATTCCGAATTTGTTGGTATTTCTAAGACAGTATGGAAATTAACATGGGACACAGTAATTGTGATATAGGGGTGACTGAATTGAAGAAGTTATTGCACCTCAAGGCTAGAAAGGTCAATACTAACAGTTTACAAGCACTAGGGAAAAAACTGAGCTTGACACAAAAGATGACTTTCGCAAGGAAGTATGGGAAGATCCTAAAACTCTTAGAGGTAGACGTCCAAACAGAAGCCATCACAGCTCTGGCACAATTCTATGACTCACCCCTCCGATGTTTCACTTTTCAAGACTTTCAACTGGCACCCTCCATAGAAGAGTTTGAACAAATATTGGGGATGCCAGTGGAAGGACAGATTCCTTATCGCCATTTGGACCATCATGCGTCAGTCACTTCTGTCGCTCGTATTTTGAAGGTCCACCCTGAAACGTTAAAAGGAGTACAAATGAACAGAAACCAGATTCCCGGATTTACTAGGGAATTTCTGGAGAGGCACATGCATGTCCTGGCAGAGAGGGAAGAATGGGAAGCTTTCATTGATACCTTGGCTCTCACTATTTACAGAGTTGTCTTATTCCCTAACTTAGACAACTACGTAGATTATGATGCTATAGGTGTCTTCATCGCTCACAAGCACAGACTAGAGAATCCCGTCACAGCAGTGTTGGCCAATGTCTATTGCACCTTGGATTTCTGCCATACCCAAGGAGGAAAGAGGATTATTTGTTGTTTGCCTGTTCTATATGTGTGGCTTACATCCCACACTTTTCATTAACTATGCAAAGCCGAGTGTCCCATCTCTGATTTAAAGTTGTGTCAGTTGACAACAAAGAATAGGCGTGAGTGGGCTAATCACCTTGTAGGCCTTACAGCAGAAAAGGTGAGGTGGTGTCCTCAATGGCTAGAAGTTGAGTCCATCATTTATAGCTGTGGGGGATATCCAAATGTTCCTCTAATGGGGACACAAGGTTGCATCAATTATAATCCTGTTATTGCTAAGCGGCAGTTGGCTTATCCTCTACTTGGGCCGCCGGACGAAGCACTACTTACTCCTTTCGTTCTGTACTATGTGAATGGGAATTACACCTCCACTATTCGGGACATAGCCAATGCCTGGAAGAAGGTCCATAGGATGGGCAAAGAACTGGGAGCACGAAGCCACGCTGTGAGAGTTGAATACTCGGAGTGGGTGGGGAACAGAGTCTCCATCGTGAAATTGCCTTTCAAGAGCCCTTCATACCAACCTGAGGACACAGTTCCTCCGCCGTGCATTGTGGAGGACAGGGTTACCATATCGCTAAAGGCCCAAGTAGAAGAGCTGAAGGCAAGGAATCAAAAACTGGAAGAAGACCTCTTGAAATGCCAACAAGAATGCGCCCTCCATAGGAAAGAGAACTCCGAAGGAAGACATGCTATGGAAGAAATGCGGAAAAAGAGAAAGATTGACGAAGATTACAGAATAAAACAAGATCAATGCCTTCGGGCGGCCAATTCGCAGCTGAAGATGAAGGGTCAGCAGAGCGATGCTGTATTGGCCGAAAAACAAGTTTTAAAGAACATGCTGGTACAATCCAAGGAGAAGGGAAAGGAGGCTTTGATGCAAAAAGAAATGCTACAACTCAAGTCCACAAATTGGAGCAACAGCTTTATGAAACGATGAGAGCTTATGAGCAAGAAATACATGCTGAATAGAAGAAGACCCTTAATGCCGAACGCCGCTGCCAAGAAGCCACACGAGTTTTGGGGACTGAGTTAGCTCAACGGGATGAAGTCATTCATTTATGGATGGACCGTTTCGCTAAATTGGCTTATCTAACCAATGGAGTACTGGAAGATTTTCCCACAATGCTGAAGCAAGCCGAAGGCATGGTTAACCCCCTGTCCACTCCCAAAGAGATATCATCATTTCTGTGTTATTGCCAGGAAAAGCTTTGTAAAATGAGGGCCATGGTTGCCCGAGCCAGGAGTGGCTAAAGTTTTGTAATCTGAGTCTTTCTAGCAACATTGTATCATTTGGAGAAATAAAATTATGAAGTTCTTTTCGTCTACGCAAGTTATCTCATGTTAATTTCCAATCTACTGTTTTACCAAGTACTTTTGAACGTGACGTTCTGGGGAAAGGTTAAGGAATACGTGTCAAATTCGGAATTGTATCCTGCGTATGCCTATTTATGTTCGTTTTATCTTCTTTAACTATTCCTTTTATTTCTCTAACCGCTTGACGTGATTCTTTAGACATTACGGGTAGACATCCTTACGAGACCAGGCTTAGGAAGAAACTCATGGCTGACATAGAGCAAGAAAATGAGAACTTGAAGGCCGAGCTCGCTCAAGTCAAGGAACAGATGGCCGAGATGGCCAAGCTCTTGGAAAGGAGGGTCGCAGAAGGGGGATCTTCTGTAGGGGTTGAAGACGCCCGACAACAACCACCCACCTCTCATCATGGTCAGGATCCAGCTATAGGGTCTGAACCCAGGACCGCCGCGCCTCCACTCGTTATTCGCATAAGGAGACCAAATCCCGCAGACACGCAACAACACACCTTTGTGGACGAGGAAGGAAATGTTATTCCCTTTCCTCCGTATGGTTTGCCACACGGGTATTTTCCACCACTCCAGGAAGAACCTTGCTACCAAGACCAAATTCCCATCACTGCCCAACCCAACACTAATCAACCAAACAACCCACCTACCCAAGCACAAGCCACCCAAGCACTACCCACTCATGCTCAAGCCGCCCAAACGCAAACAGCCCAAGCACAGCCTGCTCATACCATCCATATACCCCGAACCACTACTAGACCTGATACCTTCATACCAAACACTGACCTGGTTCACTCCTACCAACAATATGGGAAGGTTGGTCAATATACCGCTGCCGGTCCAAGTGCTGTTACTACCACCCAGGAAGAAAGGTTGGAATTCTTGGAAAGGCGATTAAGGGAGATGGAAGGGACAAACAAATTTGGGACGGGCACTGCTGCTGAACTTTGCCTGATCCCTGATGTCGTCATCCCTCCCAAATTCAAGACGCCCGATTTTGACAAGTACAGAGGGTTAACATGCCCGAAGAATCATCTAACCATGTACTGCCGTAAGATGGCTTCGCATGCGTCAAATGACCCTCTGCTGATTCATTGTTTCCAAGACAGCCTGGTTGGGGCTCCCCTGACATGGTACAATCATTTGGAACGTTCTCGTATACGCTGCTGGAAAGACCTAGCAGACTCGTTCATGCAACAATACAAATATAACCTGGACATGGCCCCGGATAGGGGACAGTTGCAGAACATGACCAAGAAAGATAACGAGACGTTCAAGGAGTACGCCCAGAGGTGGCGCGAAGTGGCGGCACAGGTTGACCCACCTCTGTCTGAAAAGGAGGTGATTACTATATTCATAGATACGCTTCAAACTCCTTTCTATGAAAAGATGATTGGAAGTGTCTCGTCCCATTTCTCCGATATTGTCACTATTGGAGAAAGAATAGAAAATGGACTAAGGACTGGTAGGATAGTCCGAAGTCCATCTGGGACAGGAGCTGTAAGGAGACCTGCACTTGGCGAAAATAGGAGGAGAGAAGGGGAGACCAACTTAGTCTCTCACAACCAGAGAAGGAACCTGGCAGGACCACCTACCCCCGTTAGCCTTTCACCAGTATATCCCGGTATGACACACCCTATGTGGCAGCCATTCCAAACCATAATCCACCGCAATTCAGGCCAACCATTGTACGACCACCTGCACCACCACAGACACCACACCAAACACCACAAGCCAACCCACCGCCAAATCCAAATATCCAAAGAAGGAACAACGACCGCGCTCCACCCCAGTTTTATCCCATCCCAATGTCCTATACTGAACTCTTGCCTCACCTCATTGAAAAAACCCTAGTAGTACCTTGTCCCTTGAGACCACTACAGCCACCTTATCCCAGGGGGTATGACCCTAATGCCCGGTGCGATTACCATGCGGGTGCACCAGGTCATTCTACTGAAAATTGCCTGGCTTTAAAATATAAGGTAAGGGACCTGATTCAGGCAGATTAGATAAGCTTCCGAGAAGGAAGTCCGAATGTAACAACAAACCCTTTGCCTAATCATGAGGGGCTTGGGGTCAATGCTATCGGGGAAGATGTGGAGTATACATCCAATGTTGAAGACATTCAAATGCCTCTAAAGGAAATTCACTCCCTTATGTTTGAGGTAGGGTTAGTAAAGGACAAATGGGATGAGGACTTCAATGATGCCCGGTCGGCAAAGCAGCAAGGGTTTCGAAAAACCCTCCAAAGGCTTATGGACAGTCACACTGTACGAGTCTGCAGGCGCCACGGAGATGATGTGAATATGATACAGGGACAGACTGGACTTCGGGCCCCAAAACCCCTAGTCATATTTTATAGTAAAAATGCATCGCTAACGCAGACCCCTGCCAGAACTACTATTACGGCCCAGCCACCTGCTCCATTCCCGTATAACAACTCCCACGCCATGCCTTGGAAGTACAACACGGACGTAGTTGTTTCCAATCCTGTGATAGTTGATCCGGCGCCTGCTTCGTCGGTTACCAACATCGCCAGAGTAGGCGGAATGACCCGGAGTGGGAGAGTATATGCGCCTTCAGAGACAAAGCAAGACAAGGCTACCGGGGAAGTTAAAACTGGGAAGGTTGGGATTGCCGGCGAGGCAAAGAAGGTTGTGGTTGAGGAAGAGGCTAAGGAGTTCTTAAAATTCATCCGCCATAGCGATTACCAGGTATTGGATCAGTTGAACTATACCCCCGCCAAGATCTCCTTATTATCCCTGCTGACAAGTTCTGAATCACATCGGAACGCACTGATGAAGGTGCTGAGTGAGGCACACGTAAAGCATGACTTGCCTGTTGATAAGTTCGAAGGTATCGTCGGACATATAGTGGCCAGTAACTATCTAACTTTCACGGATGACGAGGTGCCGATGGAAGGGAAAAGACACAACAAAGCTCTGCACATCTCTGTGAAATGTCAAGACCATATTATGGCAAAAGTGCTCGTCGATAACGGATCATCCTTGAATGTGATGCCTAAGTCTACACTGGCTAAGCTGCCCATAGATGGGGCATGCATGAGACCGAGCTCCATGATAGTAAGAGCTTTTGATGGGACCCGAAGGGAGGTCATAGGCGAAATTGAGCTACCCATACAAGTTGGACCTCGTATTTTTCAAGTTCTCTTCCAAGTAATGGATATCATGCCCGCCTATAGTTGCTTGTTGGGAAAGCCATGGATCCATTCAGCAGGGGTAGTTCCTTCCACTTTACACCAGAAACTAAAGTTCATCGTTGATAACAAACTGATAATCGTTTCCAGAGAAGAGGACCTTCTTGTCAGTAAGCCAGTTACTACCCCCTATGTAGAGGCAGCCGAGGAAGCCCTCGAGACATCGTTCCAGGCTTTGGAGATAGCCAACGCCACAAGTATATTTTCCCCAAATGTACCGTTAGCAGTGGCGAAGACCATGCTACGGGAAGGATATAGGCCAGGAAAAGGGCTCGGAAGAGAACTGGAGGGAAGAACTCAACCTGTCTGCCTCCCTGAGAACAAAAACAGATACGGCCTAGGATACCAACCCACCACTGAAGACCAAAAAAGGGTAGAAGAAGAGAGAAGAGGGAAGAGGATTACTCGTCATGCCGGGCATGCGTCCAACACTGCGAAAATCCCCATCTGTGACCTCTACCAGAGCTTTAGGAGTGCCGGAGTAATGTTTCCAGATCAAGTGGCCGTGATCCAAAGTGATCTTGATGAAGGTCCCGGATTTGTGTATGTTGGCTCGCCTGGTCAGGAACTGAATAACTAGGAGATCATAGAGTTCCCTACGATTTTTACCGTTTCATCAAAGTAATCATGTTTTCTGTTCGATCCCTTAGTTATGCTTTGGGGTCTCATTTTGTAACAAAGAAACTTGTTCGCTTATTTGATTAATAAATGCCATCAGTTTCCAAATAACTTGATCTGTTTAATAACCTATTATTTAAACCTTCCTCTTGCTTTCTTTCCTTTTCATTTGCTATAATACACTGAAATGCAGATCCGAAAGCGATTCATCTGAGAGTAGTGAGAATTCGGTCTTACTTCACGATTCTGATTGTCTGACTGATTGTGCCAATGAGGAATATGATGAAGACTGCGATCCCTCGCCTGAGTTAACCTGGTTATTGGAACAAGAGGATAGGGAAATTCTACCCTACTTAGAGATAGCCGAAGTTATCGATTTGGGAATTGGAGGGGATAAAAAGGAAGTCAAAATCGGTACCTCATTGAGTAAAGAACAGAGGCAGGAACTGATTAGGTTGTTGAGAGAGTTCAGCGATGTTTTTGCCTGGTCTTACCAAGATATGCCAGGACTGGACAATAGCATCGTCGAACATAGGTTACCATTAAAGCCCGAATGCCCGCCAGTAAAGCAAAAACTGCGACGTATGAAACCCGAGATGCTTTTGAAAATCAAGGAAGAAGTCAAGAAGCAATTTGATGCCGGATTCTTAGCCGTGGCAAAATACCCACAATGGGTGGCAAATATCGTCCCAGTCCCGAAAAAGGATGGCAAAGTACGAATGTGCATGGACTATCGCGATTTGAACAGGGCTAGCCCCAAGGATGATTTTCCTCTGCCTCAGATTGATGTTCTGATCGACAATACAGCGCAACATACGATCTTTTCATTCATGGATGGTTTCTCCGGATACAACTAGATTAAGATGGCACCTGATGACATGGAAAAAACCACATTTGTCACCTTGTGGGGAACTTTCTGTTATAAAGTGATGTCTTTTGGTCTAAAAAATGCCGGGGCAACTTATCAAAGGGCCATGGTAACCCTTTTCCATGACATGATGCACAAGGAGGTAGAGGTCTACGTGGATGATATTATTGCCAAGTCTAAAACGGATGAAGGACATTTGGTAGACCTAAAGAAACTTTTTGAAAGGTTGAGGAAATTCAAGCTTAGGCTGAACCCGGCTAAGTGTACCTTCGGCGCGAGATCCGGGAAATTACTGGGATTCATAGTAAGCAAGAGGGGCATAGAGGTCGACCCTGACAAAGTTAAAGCCATTCTTGAAATGCCTCCTCCCTGTACAGAAAAGGAAGTTAAAGGGTTTTTGGGGAGATTAAATTACATCGCTCGCTTCATCTCACAGTTGACAGCAACATGCAAGCCAATTTTCAAATTGCTCCGTAAGAATCAACCAGTTCAATGGAACGAGGATTGTCAAAAGGCTTTTAAAAGATAAAGCAGTACTTGCAGAATCCGCCAATTTTGATCCCACCTATCCCGGGGAGACCACTCATTTTGTACCTTACAGTGTTAGAAGAATCCATGGGTTGTGTGTTGGGGCAACATGATGAGATTGGGAAGAAAGAACATGCCATTTATTATCTGAGCAAGAAGTTCACTGACTGTGAGATGAGGTATTCTGCTCTGGAAAGGACTTGTTGCGCGTTAGCATGGGCAGCCCGACGTTTAAGGCAATATATGATAAGTCACACTACTTGGCTGGTTTCCAAACTGGATCCTGTCAAATATATCTTTGAAAAACCTGCCTTAACCGGAAGGATTGCTCGATGACAGGTCCTGCTAACTGAGTACGATATAGTCTATGTCACTCAGAAGGCTATAAAAGGAAGTGTTCTGGCTGACTACCTAGCTCATCAACCCATAAAAGATTATCAGCCCATGCAGTTTGACTTCCCGGATAAAGATATCTTGGCCCTGTTTAATGAAGAAGGGGCCCAAAAGGACAAATGGACCTTAAGGTTTGATGGTGCTTCTAACGCACTAGGACACGGAATCGGAGCAATCCTCATTTCACCCGATAAAGAACTCATCCCCGTTTGTGCTCGACTGTGTTTTGATTGTACCAATAACATCGCTGAGTATGAGGCATGTTCTCTGGGAATCCAAGCAGCATTGGATGCCAAGGTGAAGAAATTGGAAGTATACGGGGATTCTGCCCTGGTCATTCACCAACTAAAAGGAGAATGGGAGACTAGAGACAGCAAATTAATTCCCTATCAAGCTCACATCAAAGAGTTGATTAAGGAATTCGATGACATTTCTTTTCACCATGTTCCCTGGGAGGATAACCAAATGGCTGATGCTTTGGCCACCCTAGCATCAATGTTCAAGGTAAGCAATGATTGCGACATGCCTCTCATTGAAATAGAACGGCACCACGAGCCTGCATATTGCCAAGTGATTGAAAAGGAGTCAGATGGGAAACCTTGGTACTACGATATCAAGAGGTACGTCCAAAGTCTAGAATATCCTGAAGGCGCTACAGAGAATGATAAGAGAACCCTGCGACGGCTCGCCATGGGTTTCTTCTTAAACGGTGATGTGCTTTATAAGAGAAACTACGACTCTGTCCTTCTTCGTTGCATTGACACCGATGAAGCAAATAAAATCATGAGGGATGTTCACGAGGGGTGTTTTGGAATTCACACTAACGGGCACGCCATGTCAAGAAAGATCTTGAGGGCTGGTTACTACTGGATGACCATGGAGACAGACTGTTTCGCCTATGTTCGCAAGTGTCACAAATGTCAGATATACGCGGACCATATTCACGCTTCCCCGTCTTCTCTGAATGTCTTGTCAGCACCATGGCCCTTTTCGATGTGGGGTATGGATGTCATTGGGCCCATCGAGCCGAAAGCCTCAAATGGTCATCGTTTCATTTTGGTCGCTATCGACTATTTCACAAAGTGGGTAGAAGCTGCTTCATACGCCAATGTGATAAGGAATGTTGTCATTAAATTCGTCAAGCGTGAACTGATATATGCCGGTACGGTCTGCCGAGTCAGATCATCACTGATAATGGTACGAATTTGAACAACAAAATGATGAAGGAACTTTGTGAAAGCTTCAAAATCCACCATCATAATTCCTCCCCGTATCGCCCTAAAATGAATGGGGCAGTCGAGGCAGCCAATAAAAACATCAAGAAGATTGTACAGAAAATGGTTGTAACTTACAGAGATTGGAGTGAGATGCTCCCCTTTGCTTTACATGGGTATCGTACCTCAGTCCGAACCTCAACCGGGGCGACCCCATTCTCCTTGGTTTATGGTATGGAGGCAGTCCTGCCTTTCGAAGTAGAGATCCCTTCTCTTCGAGTGATAATGGAGGCAGAATTAAAAGAAGCTGAGTGGGTCCAAACTCGACATGACCAGTTAAATCTGATTGATGGGGAGAGATTGACTGCCCTTTGTCATGGTCAGTTGTATCAGAGACGTATGAAACGAGCATTTGAAAAGAGGGTACGGCCTCGACGGTTCCAAGAAAGAGACCTAGTCCTTAAGAAAATCTTGCCAATCCAAAAGTACATCCGAGGGAAATGGACGCCTAATTACGAAGGACCATACGTCGTGAAGAAGGCTTTCTCTGGAGGAGCTCTAATTCTCACCAACATGGATGGAGAGGATCTGCCAATGCCTGTAAACGCCGACGCGGTGAAGAAATATTTTGCCTAAAAAAAAAGAAGAAAAGAAAAAAAGAAAAGAAAAAGAAAAAAAGAGAAGAAAGAAAATGCTCGCTAGGCTGAAAACCCAAAGGGCAGCCTAGGCAAAAATTAGAGCTACTTGATGAGTCGAAAACCCGGAAGGGCGGCTCGGGCAGAATAAGAACCACGAGTTCAGGCGTAATGACATAAACTCTTCAAAGAAGGAAAATTGATCAGGCACGCGAGTCTTTGTCAAATCATTTCCCAGAAGCAAAGTCAGAGGATGGTCTCGAAGTCGTGAGAAAGGATCCGAATTCTCATCGCTCGTAGGGAATCGCTGGAGGGTTCAAAAGACCTTCTTTCTCCCCCACCTTTTGAATTATTTATACATATGTTTGTGTTACCGTTACCTTCATTACCAATGTACATACCTTATGTTCAAGAATAAATAAATTTTGCCTTTCCTTCCCCTGAGTCTACAGCTGAATCTTATAAACGAACAAGTTTTTCTTAAAAGAAAATTTTTGAAATGAAAAGTGATGAAATGAAAAGTCGTGGTGAAACGAAATGTATCCTGGCGTCAGACCCGGCCCGTGAGAAAGCATAACCAATTCTGCTAATTATGTTCCTGGAAGACAGAATTGTCTCTATCTCATCCATGAGTTATCTTGAAAGCCTATCTCTTAGGAAAGGTCGCTCAAAATGTTAATTCTTTTGTTACTCGTGCTTCTAACCATCTGTTTTGAAGGGTGATGGAACTACGTCACACTGAAATGAAGAACCTGACACCAGAAAAAATCCGGACCAAAAGTCTTCCCCAAGAGAAATCAGTAGATTGGCATCCCCAGTGAAACCACAATCGCCAAAGCTGGAACTTCCCAAGTTCTCTTTCCCAGTGGAACCCTAATCGTCAAAACTGGCACTTCCCCAAGTTTCTTCCCCAATAGAACTACACTTCTCAAACAAATCAAACTGGGGCATCTCCCCCTGGTCCATTCTCTTACAGTCAAGAGACAGTTCCTCCAAGATTCCTCCAAACCATCCTAAACTAGGGTATCTCCCCTGGTCTATTCTCTCTCCGCCAAGGGGCAATCCCCCACTTTTACTTTTCTGCAAACCAAGGGCCACACCCCACATTCACTTTCCTGTCAGTCAAGGGGCAATTCCCCACCTTTTACTTTTCTGCAAACCAAGGGCCACACCCCACATTCATTTTCCTGTCAGTCAAGGGGCAATACCCCACTTTTACTTTTCTGCAAACCAAGGGCCACACCCCACATTCACTTTCCTGTCAGTCAAGGGGCAATTCCCCACCTTTTACTTTTCTGCAAACCAAGGGCCACACCCCACATTCATTTTCCTGTCAGTCAAGGGGCAATTCCCCACCTTTACCTTTCTGCAAACCAAGGGCCACACCCCACATTTTCCTGTCAGTCAAGGAGCAATCCCCCACTTTTACTTTTCTGCAAACCAAGGGCCACACCCCACATTCATTTTCCTGTCAGTCAAGGGGCAATTCCCCACCTTTACCTTTCTGCAAACCAAGGGCCACACCCCACATTTTCCTGTCAGTCAAGGGGCAATCCCCCACTTTTACTTTTCTGCAAACCAAGGGCCACACCCCACATTCACCTTCCTGTCAGTCAAGGGGCAATTCCCCACCTTTTACTTTTCTGCAAACCAAGGGCCACACCCCACATTCATTTTCCTGTCAGTCCAGGGACAATTCCCCACCTTTACCTTTCTGTAAACCAAGGGCCACACCCCACATTTATTTCCTGTCAGCCAAAGGGCAATCCCTCACTTTTACCTTTCTGCAAACCAAGGGCCACACCCCACATTTGTTTTCCTGACAGTCAAGGGGCAATTACCCACCTTTACCCTTCTGTAAGACAAGGGCCACATCCCGCTTTTTATTTCCCAGTCCTTCAAGAGGCAATCCCCCAGGTTTTACTCTTCTATAAATCAAGGGCCATACCCCATATTCTATCTTCAGCCAAGGGGCAATTCCCCACTCTCACCTTCCTATCACCCAAGGGACAGTACACCATTTTTTTTTGGAAAACAATTCTCTTGATTCTTCAAAAAAAAAACGGTGTTGGTCCGATATGGGCACTAGGTAGAAGGGGTTCACTCTATTCCAGGACAAGTGGTGATCCGAAGGACGGTGTCATGACCCTCAAGGTCAAATGAAGTAGACCCTGTCAAGTTGCAAGAGACAGCGTCCCAATGGTTACACCGGTTACTACTTTGGGGTGTAACAAACGGTATCATGAAACCTACCTCGGATAGAATTGGGTTCAGGGTTGCAGTTGTTAAGGCCGATGTCATGCCGATTACACCGGAGGTTCAAAAGTTAATCGAAGTTGTGGACGGGGTGGCCATGATACACTAATCTGAGGTTCTATGCTTCGCAAAGGACGATGTTCGAATTAAACTAAAAAAACGAAGTCCTAATTCTAAATTGATGATCAGACGGTGTCACTTCAAGTTGTTACCTTATACCGGTCAAAAGAGAGATATACTTGGAAACATTTTGAAAAAAGAGAAAACAAGCAGATGTGTGAAAATTGCATTGTATTAATAGGGGGCACTGAGGCCATTACAAAAGTTAAAACTCCCCATCCCGGAACAAGGCTAAGAAAAAAAGAAAAACCCTAAGAGTTGGATGCTGGAGAGTTCGGTCTAGCAGAGGCTGTCCTCTCGGATCCCTCCGACACCGTCCTCAGCTCCATGCTTTGGCCTTCGGGGAGAGGCATCAGCTCATAAGGAATATCCTCAGGTTCCGAAGCCTGACCCCGGTCCATAACATATAAGTGGCCACCATAAAATTCATAGTAGACACCTATACCGTTCAGGTTAAGTTGTACAGCGGAATTTCGGTGTACAACCTGACGAACAGCGGAACTGAAAGCGACATTGGCCAATACCGAAAATTCAGCCAGCTGCTCCTCTGTTTCTGTCCGCTCCTTCGCCTGCTCCTCCTGCACATCGGCAAGCTTCTCGGCTAGCTCCTTGTTTTTCTTGTCCACCTCGGCCTTCGCAGCCTTGGCTTCATCTAGTTCGGTCCGGAGAGCCTAGAGAGCGTCCTCTAAAGCTTTAGCCTTAGCTTCAGCAACATCTGCCCTCTTGGCAGCCGATGTGTAAGCAGCAGTGAGTTCGGACAGGTCTTCTTTGTTCTTGGCCAGCTCCTGCTCCTTCTGGGTCAAAGCGGTCTGAGCCTCAACTCTCAAAGCCTCAGCTTTCTTCATCCGATCTAGGCATTCCTTAGCCTCAACACCAGAATAGTAGGAGTGGCCCAAAGAGCTGAGGACCCTGGCAGCCTCAACCAAATTAAAAATAGCTGCTTCGGCAGCAGATTGAGCCTCAGGAGCAGGAAGATCGGTTTTGAGCTTGAAGGGGATATTGAACCGAGCCGGTGTCCCTCCAACATACTCTAAAAAATCCGAAAGACGGGAGTTGATGACGATGTCTTCTGGTTGAGACCGGTC
Source organism: Clitoria ternatea (assembly GCA_037962975.1). Classification (NCBI taxonomy): domain Eukaryota; kingdom Viridiplantae; phylum Streptophyta; class Magnoliopsida; order Fabales; family Fabaceae; genus Clitoria; species Clitoria ternatea. The sequence goes on from CM075672.1 coordinate 180,568,827, forward strand.
CGGAGAAGTATTTACAGGATCGGCCTGCTCCTCCCGTGGTGCCTCTACCTCGGTCACAACCCTTGAAGCCTTGTGCTTTTTCTGCTTAGAGGTTGTGCCGGGGTTGGACTTCCTTTTAACTGGGACCCTTTCGGCTGGCCCCAGAGTCATAGCCCCAACATTATCAGCCGGGATGCTCACCATTTTGGCCGGTGTGCGACGAGGAGTCACCCTATTCTCCTGTGCAGCAGCAGCAGTATTCCGGGCTTCGGCAGCCTCCCTTAGTTTCCTAAGGATGTCTATCCGAGCCATCTCGCCTGAAAGCAGAAGGAGACGATGTTAGAACCAGTATGAATATATCAAAAATAAATATGATGATATAAAAAGGGAGGGAAGTTAAACAATATCTACCAAGGTAAGCATCCCGGCCCGACTCCGTCCCCAGAAGCCTCTTGCAGGAGAACCTAGCAATGACGGAATAACCCTTCAGAGCGTCCAGGACTTTCTTGGACTCAGTTGACAAAGTACTCTCACTGACGATGTAGGCGTTGCTTGTCAGGAGAAAGTGCTCATGAGTCCAACCGGTGTAGAACTTTCTGGAAAAATCAGAATTCTCCCAGAACACCGGCCTACCAGCATTGACCTCGACTTTGACGTAGGAGTGTTTGAAACTGACCCCGTCCGTCTTGGCCGATTCGGTGTAACTTTCGAAGTTAACCACCTTTGAGTCGCAGCGGAGATTGATGAAGCCTAGACCCCCTCCAGAGTTACCCCGGCGCATCACCCTGCAGTAAGTGAAAAAGAGGGCCACTGTGGGGACGAAGTGGAAGTACTCCCCAAGTACTTCCAAAGCCCTTACCAAGCCCCGGCCATTGGGATGAAGTTGGCTGGGAGAGCAGTCCAAAAACCGGAGTACCCCCATCTCGAACTCCGTCAATAGAAAGCGGACGTCTATCTTGGAGAAGACCATCTTATACATGAAGAGATTCCTTGACCCCGGTTGATGGCAGATCCTATCCGAGGTTAGGGGGCAGAAGACGGTGAAGTCGTTTTCATATTCCACACCGGTGTGGACAACAACGTCTTCAATGGTGACATCGGCAGCGTCTTCAGCATACCGAGAAACGATGGTCTTTGGGTCTTCATGAACCCAGAAGTATGGATCCCTGGCCTTCTCAGCTAGCCAGTTGATCCGGTGTGCCAAGACGTTTTGTCTTAACAGGATCGGTGATCACAGCGACGCCGGTAGAGGAGTTTTCAGAAGCCATTCGGACGGTGTGACGAAGGAAGGGAACACAGCTGTAAAAAGCCATATCGTCAGTAAGATAGAGATCGGCACTGCTCCCCCCTCACTAGCAGTGCCAAAGTTAAAAGATGAGTCTGACGATGTGTCAAACCCCTCTGTTTCCTACAAAGGCAATGTGGAGAAACGGTGTCCCGATGAGACGAACCGATGTGAAGCCCCTGAGGTTGCCTCACTTTGGTGACTCAGACCTCGGCTCGAAACTCCACCCGGCTGACGCCGGGATGTAATTGAAGGAGGACCTGATAGGACCTCAATGGAGTCACTACTCGAACCGGTGTCCCCCATGACTTATCTACGAATTAAAATGAAGGAGATGATGGCTACCTGCTGAGGCGATGCGTGCAGTTCTCTTAGTACGGGCCAGGTTGTAACACCGGAGAAGATTTGTAATACCGGAGGATAACTTTAAACACCGGAGGATTTAGACGTCGGAGAGGCAGCACTTCAATATCAAGAAAGGAGTGAAAATGATGGATCCCCGAAGTTACTTTTATAGAGGGGAGGCGAGGATCCAGAACCTTCCGCATTCCGGCCCAAGGCCCATTAAAAGGGGCTGACTTTTGGCATTCCGGCCCAAAGGCGTGAATTTTAAATTTTGAAAAGAGCCAATTAGCTGATGACACATGGGATGTTCCAGTCACCTCCTGACGTGGACCACGTGTAGGACACGTCGGTTGTTTAATTGGCCACGTCATTAAGTCCCACACCGGATCTGGGTCCTACTCAGCCCCTACATCAGTGTTCATATCTTTACTCCCTTTTCACCTCGGAAATGTGCATTTCTCATGAAAAAAGAGTAAAGAGGGGCATCTGTGAACACCTCTTTCGGTCCGGCCTAAATTGAAACAACACCGGACCAAGGTCCTAAAAGTGGTAACACCGGACCACCGATGTCGTGCACCTGGCAACGAAGTAACAGGTCAGTCTGGCCCAAGTAAAAATCAAGGGATCTCAGATCGAAACATGCACACCGGACTGGCAGTAGATCCGGACTAGGAGGAAGAACACCGCCCCTGTGATACTACCTTGAAGAGGCTCAACCGGTGTGAAGACACAGGTCTAGGTTCTTAAGAGGCCACATCAGATCAGTGGGGATTCCGTCCCAACCAATGTTTTGCTGACCGATGTTACAAACTTGACAACGGAAAGATGAGGTCGGAAGTTTATGCGTGATGACCTGGAATCGCACTCCCTAAAAATGGCAGACATGGAGGCGGAAGTGGACAATTAAAAAATACCCCACTGAAACCCTGCTCCCCACGAACGGATAGTGGCCAGGGTTGCACACCACTACACGTATGGGTGAGTGGGAATTCTGGTTGTCCCAAACCCTCAGCCCATGACCTCAAAGCCCTATAAATGCCCCAACCAAGGAAGCTCAAGGGGTTGGTTTTTCTTGGACTCCCTTTCTTTGCAAGAGGACTCTCTTTAATTTCTCTCCGATTCCTCAAGATCCTCAACTGACCTCCCCACTTAAAACCAGTGACCTGCCTTAGTCACCACAAAAGACCCCTTAGCTTTAAGAAGCTTGAAGTTTTTCCAATACTCAAAGCCACTGTTCCTTCACCGTCCCTACCCTGAACGCACACCGTCCTCGCACAGAACCAACACCGTCCCCAATTCCCATACCACATTACCTTATCAGTCTTCATTACTTTCTCAACAGCATCCAGTCATTTACTCACTTCGGATCAACCTCCAACAACACCGGTCGCATCCTTCAATTTTCGGGATTTGAGTCCAATACCGGTCCATTGCTTCTGTCAGCGTGTAAGTCCAGAACCGGTTTGACACCATCGCTGCACTTGACCCCCACATCGGTCCTGAGCCCACCACACCGGTTCCATTCTGTTCCTTATTTCTCTTGTTTTCAGTCATTTATTTTCCTGTCAGTTTGCTGTTTATTTGTTATGTCTGTCTGTGTGGCTTAGTTTAAACTGTTAATATTTTTGCCCCTTTTTCCTTAAGAAATACATATAATAATAAATAATAAGTAATAAATTTTGCACATGTTATATTTTCTAGTTTGAAAATCTTTTTTTTTTGAAAAAAAACGGTGTCGTACAGGAGCACTCCCATCTACACAACCTTTTTAGGATTGGTACACGTGCGAAGAACTTCGCCTTGTATGAGCTCCCCACCTCAATGACATCCATCATCATCTCCCGAGTCTTTTCCTAAAAGAACAACACTCAGAACTACGTAACCCTGATTTCTTGATAATTCAAGAATACGTAGGAGCAGGACTTTAACTCCTGTCGGGCCCATCTTCCTTATTTCCTCTTACTGATTTATTTCCTTGCTTTTTGCGTTTCTTTCGTGTTGTTACTTTTGTCATTTCCGTGAAAATCAATTTAGACGTGACGTCTTGTTGATTTCCCCTAGTTTTGTTCAAACCTCGCTACAATTCATAGGGAAGGGATACTTAGGACAAGACGTCCCGCTTATCTCTTTCCTATCCCTATCGTTTTTACTCGAGGATGTTTAATTTAGACATGACGTCTTATTGGCATTCTCTCACCCTCTCTGTCTCATATCGAAGTCGAGCTTAATTCGGACGAAACGTCCCATTGACCTCGCTTCAACATTCTATGTCTGTACAGTTCTCTACTCCATTCTATCATTTTCAAAATAAAAGTAAGGGAAGAAACCATATTTTGTTTAAGGCTATTTCTATTACGCTTTCAATCTTGGTACTGTTTCTGACAGGCGATGTAGGGTGCTAATACCTTCCTTACTCGTAACCGACTCCCGGACTTGAATCTCAATTTTAACCAGTGCTTTACTGAACTTAGTTTTTTCTAATGTTTTTCCTATGGATAAAAATGTTGGTGGCGACTCCCTGTTTCATTCCACCCATTCTCTCTTGTTCGCCGCGCCGTCGCGATCCAGGTTGCGACATAGTGTTCTAGGTAGCTTTTTGTGTGCTTACTTTCTTTTGTGCATTTAATTTTAGTTTGTCTTGTTTTCATTCTAAGTTTCTCATAACAATTCCATACTCTTGTATTCCTTTCTTTCTTTACACTTTTGTTGCTTGTCATATTCTAGTTTGTCACTTTATCTTCTCCTTTGGCTTAGCTTCCTAATTTGCTTTTCTTGCTTGTCTTGTTGTCTCTAGTTTTGTCATTTGAGTATTTCTCTTTCTTGGTATTCTTGAGATTAAGGCTTGTGAGTCATTACATATTTGGGTAGCATACTGAAGGGATTGAGATTTGATCACTAGATTTGACCTAAAGCAATCTATAATAATAGAGAGAAGCGGACCTTGAGTGAAACACCTTGTGAGCTTAGAGTGTAAACACAAATTCTTTTCCTTTTCTTATACTTTGTGCTAACCATTACTTTGAGTTTCCAAGTTTCTCTTTTGTAGCTTGTGGGATTATCTTGGTGGACTTGAAGAGTCTTGGAAGACTTGTATATTGGAAAGCAAAGTTTGTAATAAATTAGGACTTGTTTCTTTTGCATTGTATTTTCTTTTCCCTTGTATTTTGGGACTTTAAATTTGATTCTTTGTGTAGTCCTTGTATTTGGACTTTAGAGACTTTGGACATTGGACTTACAAACTTTCTTTTACTTAGTTGATTAGGAGTAATTGCGCTTAGGACTTAGTTTATATTTTTGCTTTCGACTAGTGTAAGTGCGATTTGATATCCTAGGCCTAGTTTACATAGGTGCCAACTTTCAGTTGAATTTAATGTGAAATTAAGGTGAACCCTAACACCACCCTAATTCCTTAGGTATAAGAAATTAGGTCAGTAAATGCGAATAAGAATTCCTCACCATGATTACTCTTTAGTAAGAACTTTAGAATGGTCTTGGATTTCCCAATCCTAGGGTTGAATATGAACAAGTGTTGTGTTTAGAACCTACTCTAATGCATCTTCAGCTTCACTCACTTGGATTTCAAAGCTCTGGAGGCTTCATTCAATCCCAATCCAAGAGAATTACTCACTCATGGATGGGAAACGAAAATGGAATACAGAGAATGAAGGTTAAGGATCTAGCGAAAGAAAATATTTAGAGTGAGAAAGAAAATCAAAGAATGAAAATGAATATGAAAATGTTGTTAGTTACTACTATGGGATCCCCGGTCCACAATAATTATAATACATATAGTTTCCTAGTCTAACTAAGATCCTAAGCTAAATTTATTTATAGTTAATGCCATTAAATAAAAGTATAAATAAATTAGTTAACTTAAGTTAACTAAAAATATAGTAGTGCAAAGTCTGAAAATTTCCTAAGTGTATGTGCTTTGGCGTATGTACGTTGATATGGGCGTTTGGACTCTAAGATGATAAGCCATGAAGTTAGTGAATGGGCGTATGGATGTTGATGTCCAACGTATGCACGTTGAAGCTCTGGACCAGGGCCTGATTATGAACAACGTGAGTGTATGGATGTAGTGTGAGATGATGCAAACACTTGTAGTCTGGAAGAAAAGTTGAATGAGCGTGTGACTAGGCGTAACCTTGGCATATAAATGCTTGACTTCTAGAGTCATATGTTACATGGGTGTGGCACCTAACGTGTGGTCTGGCATATGGATGTAGATTCTAGAGAGCACCTGATTATGAAAATATTCCTAGTGTGGGCTCATGCCCACGGGCGATGGTACGTGTAGTGCTTGAGTGGGGACCTGATTGTGAACGTCAGGATGGGTGTAGGTGTGAGTGTCTCACTAGTGGAAAAAAAGGATATAATCACGGTTAAAAAAGGCCTTTATTCACGGTTAAAGAACCGTGGTTGTTGAAGCCGTGGTAGTAGATGATGGTCTTTAACCACGGTTAACAACCGTGGTAATAAATCACATCTAACCACGGTTAAGAACAACTGTGAACATAACTTACTATTTATATTCACGGTTATCGAGAATAACCGTGGATATAGATACATTTTATCCACGGTTGTCCATCAAAACCGTGAATATAAGTAGATTGTAACTGAAAGTAAACCATACTTATATTCACGGTTATGATGGACAACCGTGGATAAAATGTATCTATATCCACGGTTGCCCATCATAACCGTGAATATAAGTATGGTTTAGTTTCAGTTACAAACTACTTATATTCACGGTTGTGATGGACAACCGTGGATAAAAATGTATCTATATCCACGGTTAAGGTAGTAACCGTGGAAAAATCTTGTCTTTATTCACGGTTGTTGCCATAACCGTGAATAAATGCTGAGGTTTTTTTTTTTAATATGCACTCTGTTTTATCGTTGCCCAACCCTGCATTCAGACAAGCCAGTACAGTATACAGTATGCCACAGAAACACTATGCCGAAAGAATCGTATGTATATATATATATAACAATTTATTTTCTATATCAATTCATAACAACCTAAAAAATAAAAGTATATACAATTAAGTTGAATGTAATCTAATAAAAGTAAACCCTAAATCCTACTACATACATATATAAAAGAATAAATATCCTATATCTAGCTTTGCCTAAGTTCATGGAAGTGTGAGGCCCATTGCCTTCTAACATCATCCACAAGTTCCTTTGGGAAATATGACCGGTCATTAAAGTGCTGCAAACAATGCACAAAACAATTAGAACAAAAGCTTGATTTATTACATGAAATTGATGAAATTGGAGAAATTGACACGGTGATGAGAATTACCTCTGTCCATCCATCTACTAAATGATGTTGGACAATGGTCAGCATAGTGTGCATGACGAAATAGCCACACTCAAAGGTACCCTTCTGCCTGTAAGACTACAATGGACATATAGTATGGAATAAGTGAATTCGGAACTTAAAAAACATGTACTGAAGATTTGAATGAATACGATTGACTTACTTTTGGGTACACCCATACAACTGTTCTTCCTTTGTGCTTGTTTCCAATCAGTACATTGTATCCAACCACCGCCCTGCGTCAAACAAAACACAAGATAAGTTAGAATTGTATAGTTCTAAAAATGATGTAATTGAATTTGTGGTTATTGTTTAGGGATGAACTTACCGGTCTACTATATCTCTCAGGTCTTGTGGAGCTGTTTTGTGCAAACTATCAAAGTACAAAGCAAGATAGTCCTTCGGACAGATCACCAGAAGCGTCCAGTGAGCCCTGCAGTTACGAGTGATAACTGAGACTTCAAAATGCAAAATATCATAACAATAATTATGGAATAGAGTATTACCCTTTATGATAGGGGCCCATGTATATAGACTTCTCAGACTCAAACATCCAATTCTGGATGTATGTCTGGGTGTTCTGCGAGGTGTTTCCTTGCCTCTGTATGACAGAGGGCTCTAAGAAACCGTAAGTTCCTTGGAAACCCAAGTCCACTGAGAGTTTTGCCAGATACCTAAACAAGGTAAGACATGGTTAGCGACAAATAACTTGTATAATGAAAAAATTGGACAACACAAGGATATACTTACAGCTCCCACAACTGCAAGATGGAGCCGTTCAGCATCGACGTCCCCGTAATAATGTCACAAATGTCAGAACTTGTAACGTAAACTGGAAAATCACTGGGATGGCCGAACACTAGTGGCTGCCATGGGACCTGAACAGTGTCGTTATCTTCCTCATACCCGATGCGCCATAGCATCCGGACGGGATCCTTGGCCGGGTCTGGCTTCTTCAATGGCTGTTCCTGTTGAACAATTGACAACCATCACATTTTGTACCATAATTGACAAGGAAATAAAGCTAGTTAGTGTTTAGGGTTTTTACCTGTCCAGGGGCAATCACCAGAAGTCTGTTGGGCCACATCAGAAAGTGGCCCAACGCCTGACCGACGGTCTTCACCTCCTGAGTTGCCACTGGCATAGCAGCATCCTCCTCGAGGACGAGCACAACCGAGACCCTGGACATACCATCAGGTAATGTCTGATGGTGAACCACAGGGCCTAAGTTGTGCACCATACCAGTGGCAACTGGCTCCTCCGACCCGTCAATGAACAGGTCACATTGACGGGTGTCTGGTGGCTCGACCCCGTCATCGTCAGGGTCAACCGCAGCGCACGACCCCTTAGTGCTAACCTTCCGTACCTACATATTTACACATCAGGCAGAAGTTATTCAACAATGAAAGTGATTACAAACAATAAAATTGAGGAAAATAAATAAAGAATCTAACCTGTGGGTCGCTGGCTGGTGTAGTAGTCTCCTGGTGGTGGCTGAGTGAGGCCTTCATCTCCTCCCTGAATCGGGCCATCTCCTGGTGGAGCCTAGATATCTCCTCCTGGTACTCAGCCTTCACAACAGCCACCTTTTGCTCCACTATTTGCTCAAGGGATGGGGCAGGGTCGGGAGCACCGTAATAGGCGCGGAGGCCTGTAAAATGTGAATGATTAGCCCATAATTGTTTAACAGATAACAAAATGAATGCATAGAGTTAGTTAGCACTCACCTACACCTCGACCAATAGCACGCACTCTTCCTGGGTGCTCTGGCCTGCCAATGGCGGTAGTCAATATATCCTCCCGTCCATGGGCTACGAAAGACCCTTGGGTTGATTGCTCAACCAAGGAATCCTGAAACCAAACAAGTTAGTATTCACTTCCTTCACGTAAACTGAAAAACAGACACTGATATAAAGGGGAATACTTACTATACGTGAGGCAACCTCCTGAGCCTGTGAGGAAGTGTATTCCCCACTCTTCTTGATCCTAGCCCGCTTCCATTTGTCGTGGCGCGCAGGTGGGGAAGGGGGATCCACAATACCAGTGTCAGTCTGACACTGACTCAGCCTCTCCTGTGCCAGCCGCTCCTCCAACCTACGGTAACCGCCATGTGACAGTGTGTGTGGGCAGTCATTTAGCTTCCTAGTCTCCTTGGCTTTCTTTCTGGTCTCTTACAACAAGAAAAAAAATATTCACAGTTAGCCGTATAAATTATACATATTATTTAATCATCTAAAAACCAATGTACCTGAAACTCGGCAGAATGTCTAGATGTAACAAAAGCATCCCAGGTCTCCTGATCGATGAATGGATACTTCTCTCCAGGGAACTTTCCTTGGTCGTCCCCGAATACATACCTACAATGAAAGGTACATTTAAACTAAGGATTGGCACAATTTGGTGAAGCGTTGATTAAGAATTTAAAGTTCAATATACCTCGTGGTGAGTATGGATTTGAACGACCTCCATCGCTCAGCCATGATACCGAGGACCTTCCTCCTCGCTATGTCGGAAGATGGTATCTCAAAAGAATCCTACATGAAAGGAGTTAGTCCATAAAGGAGTCCTTATTAAGAGTTACATGAAATAATACACTAAAATAAAACTTAAATAATACATAAGTTACCAGAACATCACTCCATAGCTGGTTCTTCACCACCTCCTCGACACTATCCCAGTCGGGGATAATGATGGACACCTTCGACCGTACGACAACCCCCAGATAACTGCTAAGCTTCGTGGCATGCGGTCCACTAAATCTGCCGGTGTTGACATCCATGTCAACAACTGGCCTCTCTCCCCGGTGACGCCTACGTGCGATGTCTGGCATCCGGGTAACACCTCTACTCTTCCGAGCAGAGGAACCACTGGCCTGTGAGTCGGACCTGGATCGTCCATCCTGGTCAGCCATAAGTATCTGTCCAAACAAGGAAAAAAACTGTCAAATATTTAATATAACATTTAAAACAACGAATAACTAATATAACATGTAATGAAATGAATCACCAACAAGATTAATACCCTATTAAGATGAAATATTTTCCCACAAGCCCTCATGGTGGTCATGACGACTGGCAACTACATCATCTATGTCATGTTCCACGATAGATGTTGGAATACGTGTTGTAGTTGATGGAATGTCCACAATATCAAGATTGGGGTCTCCAATGTGTCTACCTTGGATAACAATTGACCACCGTTTGTCAGCTGGGTCAGCCACATAAAAAACTTGCTTCACCTGCGTTGCCATTATGAATGGTTCTTCCTTATGCCCGATCTTGTTGAGGTCCACCAACGTAACTCCTAAATCATCAGTTGTGACACCGTTCTTATTGTCAACCCATTTGCATTTAAACACAGGAACGGTGAAGGGACCGTAATCAACTTCCCATATATCTTCAATCACACCAAAGTAGCATGACTCCGCCATCACAGGGTTGTTGTCCTTTGCAGTTGAGAAATGCATTGACTGAGCCACAACCATCACTCCACTGTTTTGATTTGTACTCTTTTCATCCTGTGTCCTTGTATAAAACAAATAGTTGTTTATGTCATACCCACAAAAGGTGAGGACATCAAAGTTCGGGCCCTGTGCTAGTCGATGTAATGTCGAGGATGCAGATGCATCTTTCAGGACGGTCTTTTGGAACCACTGCATAAAGCTCTTGTTGTGTTCATTCAACAACCACTTTTCAGTCATTTTAGGGTTGGTTTTCTTGACTAGCTCCTTGTGTGTGGCTAGATACGGTTGCACGTCGTCCGTGTTGTTTAAAATATACAAGTGTGCCTAAAGGACATCAGCACGTGGCATGCTCTTCACTTTTTTTCCAATCGTTCCTATCCCATCCAATCTCCCTTCATGACGGGTCGTTGGAATACCAATGCTTGCAGCATGTGACATGTATTCAGTGCAAAACTCAATTGCTTCCTCTGCAATATATCTTTCCACAATTGAAGCTTCGGGACGACGTTGGTTCTTCATATACCCTTTCAATATCTTCATATATCGCTCAACGGGATACATCCAATGGAGGAACACTGGACCACAACAACGGACCTCTCTCACCAAATGGATGATTAAGTGGACCATTATGTCAAAAAAAGAGGGCGGGAAATACATTTCAAGCTGACATAATATAAGTGATGTTTCCTGTTCCAACACATCCAATTCGCCGGGCACGATTACCTTGCAATATATGGAATTGAAAAACATACACAACCTTGTTATGACATTTCTCACATTTTTAGGAAGAATGTCACGAATGGCGATAGGCAGAAACTGCTGCATCAACATGTGACAATCGTGTGACTTCAACCCAATTAACTTTAAATCTTTCATGGAAACACAAGACTTGATGTTGGAGCCATAACCAGACGGAACTTTCACACTTCGTAACGATTCACACAGACTTTGCTTTTCTTTTCTTGATAACGTATGACATGCTGGAGGCAAATATGTTCTTTTGCCCTTTGATTGTGGATGCAAATCTTGACGTATACCCATCAACTCTAAGTCCATACGCGAGTTTAGGCCATCCTTAGTCTTCCCGGGTATGTTTAAGAGTGTACCAACTAAACTGTCGCGGACATTCTTCTCCACATGCATTACATGAATGCAGTGTCTTACATCAAGCTCCCTCCAATATGGCAGGTCAAAAAACACTGACCTTTTCTTCCAGTTGTTTTGTGTCGGGTGCTGTTTTTCACACTTACCAAATTGCACGTTGACGTCCTTCACCTTTTCATATGCCTGGCGACCAGATAGTGGTGGAGGAGCCATTTCAAAATCTTGGGCACCGTTAAACGACTTCTTCAACCTTCGAAACGGATGATTCGCTTTAAGAAACCTTCGATGTCGAAGATAAACATTTTTCCTGCCATGATGCAACCGCACAGAACTAGTCCCCTCCTCACATACTGGACAAGCTTTATGACCCTTCACACTGTACCCAGATAAGTTACCATACGCTGGAAAGTCATTGATTGTGCAAAATAACATGGCACGCAATTTGAATGATCGCCCGGTAAACCCATCAAACACTTCAACCCCGTCTTCCCACAACCTTTTGAGGTCTTCAACCAATGGAGTTAAATATACATCAATGTCGTTCCCTGGTTGTCGTGGACCAGAAATCATCATTGATAACATCACATATTTTCGCTTCATGCACAACCATGGCGGCAAGTTGTAAACAAACAACAAAACAGGCCACGAACTATGGTTTGTGCTCAGGTTGCCAAACGGGTTCATGCCGTCTGTGGCTAGTGCAAGCCTAACATTTCTTGGTTCATTGGCAAATTCTGGAAAAATCCTATCCATTTTCTTCCATTGCGACCCATCGGCCGGATGCCTAAGTAGTCCATCAACAACCCTCTCATCAGCATGCCATCTCATAAGTTTTGCATCATCTGCATTGGCAAACAGACGCTTTAGTCTTGGAACTATAGGTAGATACCACAACACCTTTGCAGGAGACCCTTTAGTGCATACCTCATCAGAATCCGCCTCTTTCTTCTTATACCGTGACACCCCACATCTAGGACATCGATGCAGCATTTCTAATTCACCCCGGAATAATACACAATCATTTGGGCATGCATGTATTTTCTCATACTCCAAACCCATAGGACACAACACCTTTTTGGCCTCATAGTTACTTTTCGGCAAGGTGTTTCCAGCTGGGAGCATTTCTTTCAACAACTTCAGTAAGTCAGTGAAACTTTTATCCGTCCACCCGTTTATGGCCTTCAAATTAAACAACCGCAAAACAGCTGATAACCTCGTGAAATTGACGCAGTTTGGATACAACGGCTGCTCAGAGTCCTGACACAGAGTTGTATATACATGAGCTTTCTTAAAACCTTCTACCCCTACATCACGGATCATATCCTCGAGTCGGTCATCCATGTCGACATCGTTGTCATGCATCGGGCTTCGATTTTTAGTCTGAGAGCTGTTACTTGGCACCACCACATCTTCACCATGCCATATCCAACGCGTATAACTACATAGAAAACCGTCACACAGTAGATGTTCTCGCACCTCTTCCAAGTCTACCCGACGCAGGTTGAAGCATTTAACACAAGGGCAAAAATACTTTCCATTCACCCCCACTGCATTCCTCGCTACGAATTCTATAAATGATTCAACTCCCCCCTCGTACTCCAGACTTAGGCGTGACGCAGAAATCCAACTCCGATCCATACCAACTATTTACAAGGTGCTATGATCAACCTCACTTTTTATACAAAGGTGGTGGTCCTATACCCATTCAGCATGACAATTATTTTTATACGTCATTCATATATACAGGTTAGGACTTATTTTAAAATTTGATGAAATTTCGGCAGCATTTCGCATTGGTCTCTAAGTACACAAAATGAGAGTGTTCAAATCAAATTCAACCACAACCAAATATGCACCCAGAGAACAACACAAAATACAAGTTACCGAAATTTTATCAAATTTTAAAATAACTCCTAACTTGTACATACTAACAATGACGTATAAAAAATAATTGTTCATCCCAAACTGTCCAAACGGACAATTCAAGATTCAACACAAACGATGACATTAATTGATTTAATGACCATTTGTGTCGAATCTCAAACGGGGAACTACGGTTCACTCATATGCACAACAACTTTCATGCTAAAATATAATGTTTGTAATAACATAAAGATTTTCTATACACATACATGACATGATTCGAACTCTTAATAATATGTCGTAAGAAAATGTTTTGACGTCTCGTATGTTAATTAGTTTAGTTAGTGTAAAATGCAAATGATATTTTGTTTTTCACTTTGTGAACTATAATTCAGGAACTGTTAGAGGATGTGGTTGGCAGAAAATTGGTGCCTTTATAAATCTGGGGTCATATTATTTAGTTGGCAGAAAATTGGTGCCTTTATAAATCTGGGGTCATATTGTTTTAAGAGATTTTCTTTTTCCTTCTATTCTTTGTTATGGTTGTTTTTATCCTTGTCTCTTAAGTAATTTAAAATTATAATAGACCTGATTAAACTGTAGAATCCTTTCCCACTCAGAAAAATCCTAAGGCTTAACATATCCAAGCATATTATATAGGGGCTCTGGTTGGGGATCACGTGTTTCAGAATATCTAAGGCTTAACATATCCATCAATGTACAACAGTAGTAACCTGCACTACCTGATCTGATAGCTGGAATACATAGTATAACTTAAAACCAAGCAGAGAAAGAAAATGAACTTACTTAAACAGAAAAACCCAAGCAACATCTCCCCTAATGCTCCCTAAATCATTAGTAACAAACTGATGCCAAACTTATCCTACCATATGGAATCAGATTTCATGTGAACCAACAATGACTTCAAGAACTTGGAAAAACTATTGAAAGGTTCCTGCCTAACAACTAAGTAACTATACACATACAGCCAGAAGAAAATAGAACGGGTACATTATACATACAACCAGCAGAGGCAATGATGAACGAAGGGCAACGAAGCACTTACTTGAAAATGGTGCGAAGATGACACGAACGAAAGAGGGAACAAGCAAGTGAACACGAACAGCAAAGAACAACCAGGGAAGTTTCAGAAAGGATGAAGACGACGACCAGCGCGAAGAAGAAGAGAAAGTGAAAAAAGAGTGAAAGGCGCGGCTTTTGAAGTTTCAGAAAGGATGTATATTCACGGTTCCCCTTGAAACCGTGAATATATTACACATATATTCACGGTTTAACAAACAACCGTGGATAAATGTTAACTATATATCCACGGTTACGATACCAACCGTGGATAAATATTAAATCTATATTCACAGTTATAGAAACAACCGTGGACATAGAGTACCCAGTGATTAAACCCTAAAACCTGAACTATATATCCACGGTTGGAAATACAACCGTGAATATTGACATCTATATATATCCACGGTTAACATCATAACTGTGAACGTACCCATCAATATATATTCACGGTTGTGACTAAAACCGTCGATATATATTTCAGGTACTATATATCCACGGTTGACTCCTCAACCGTGAATATATATTGATGGTTACGTTCACGGTTATGATGTTAACCGTGGATATATAGTTTTCTCTGTTTAAAACGTTCACCTTATAATTTCAAAAATGCCACCGCGCATGTTTTTATCACTGATCCTCTTCTACCCGTGAATATATCCCCGTTGTTATATCCATTTTTTCCACTAGTGTCTACACATGTGGTGTGGCTTGGTGATCTTGAGTGTGGGCGTAAGGGCCAGCATGGGAGTGAGCATATGGACGCTGGTGAGACCTGAAACATGCACTTGGTTTGGTTGCTTGGCACTTGACTCATGCTCCATTGTGCTTGCTTGGTATGAAACATACAACAGACAACAACATCCAACATATTGACGTTTATTCAAATAGAGGTACATTGGGGTAAAAATTCGATAATTTAAATAATTACAATATTAAACTAAAAATTAAATAATTAATACTAAAAATGAAATTAATTCATAAAATAAATAAATTCCTCAACTTAGTGAATATTTACTATTTCTGCTCCTAAATTAATAAATACATACTGTTAAATAGAAAAATACGACAGAAAATGACCCGAATAAATAAGCCTTTTCAGGGCTTATCAACGAGCCAGAAGACGCGTGTACTAGACTAGATATCACTTGAAGTCGAGTAGACTCCTGAAAGCATGTTACGTACTTAATTTTTGTAATTAGACCTAATAGACCCATATCGTTAAATACTTGTTAGGTTTATGTTTTAGGGTGAATAGAAACCTATAAATAGAGCGTGAACCTCTATAATCAGTGATGTAGGCCTTTCTTCATGAAAGGGAATTTGGGATCTAGTTTTCTCTTTCAAAACTCTCCAAACTTTGAATGTCTCTTATTCTTGGATTAATTTACACATGAAAGTTATGACTAAAGTAAGGAAACCAAAACTCTATCAAAAGGAAAATGAATGGAACCTAAGCTACTTAAAGGGAAAGGATAGGATTTAGAGGAAAGGATGGAAGGAAGGTTGCAATGGCTTATGGAAGATGGAATAGTTTAAAGCTTTGGAATGCCACCTAGAAGGATAAGTTCCTTAACTCGCCACCATATGGGATGAGACGTATGAATAAGAGCTTGCAAAAGGCTAAGAAATACTCTAGCCTAAAGGAGAGGAAGTATTTGCTCACTTTCTCATAAAAGGAATTCTCTTTGCATTAAAATCTAATGTGTGTGATACAAATAGATGAAGACCTTATAAAGGCTTTGGGAAAACACAGCTATGCGCTCTAAGTAATGGGCTTCACTAAATTCCTAGGCCCAAAAGCATCTAAGCTAAGAAAGATGGTCAAATACAAGGCCCAAAAACCCTAGAAAGCATAAATGGTCATGTAAGACCAAAAACCTAACCTTAATATATACAAGCAATGAATATACACTTAAAATCCTAATTTTCTAAAATATTACAAATAGACATAGAATAGGTTTTCAAGTGTGAATCATTAGGCTTGGGCCCATGCATGGTGACAAGAAAAGCAGCTAAGGCTTTTGTGTGAGGTCCTTGGCCCTTGACCTTGTCAAAGGTCCTTTGAATCTATCTAATCCCTTATCTAGGGCCAAGGTAGGGTCCTTAGTCATGTCCTCATCATGCTCTCCTTCTTCAAAAAGATTTGTCCTTAAATCTGGATCATCCTCATCATTATCTACATCAATAGGAGTTAGATCAGATGCATTAAAAGTTGCACTGACCCCATACTCACTTGGGAGGTCAAGTACATAGCATTGTTACTAATTCTTTCAACAATTTAGAAAGGACCATCAACTCTTGGATTGAGTTTAGATTTTCTAAGGTTAGGAAATCTTTCCTTTCTTAGGAGCAACCCAACCTAATCACCAACATTAAACACAACCTTGTTTCTTTTCTTATTTACACAATGAGCATAATGTTCATTTTTAGATTGAATCTAATTTTTAACCTTCTTATGAAAATATTTTATAAACTTTGTCTTTGCCTCTCCATCCAAGTGAAGGAAAGAGATAGAAACCTCCATAGGTATGGTGCCCTTAATCCAATAAATAAGTTATTAATATTAATTATTTAGATAATGGAAACGAGAGTAAATTTTTCTAAGTTTTAAAATGAACGATGGAGGAAGAACACCACAATTTAGACATTCAATAATTAACCTGGATCTATATAAAGACCTATTCCATATATGAAGATATGGGAAGGTGAGTGATTTAAAGCAAGAACCCATCCCGATCAATGATTACATAAATATCGTTTAATGGATGGCACAACACAGATATTAGTTCATAAATATGCATAGATCGGAAAAAGGGATCAAGAATATGTGAATTAATGGTTAAAACATGTGGAGAAGATGTACATTTAGTTACATGAGGATGCATGACTCAATAATATCAAACGCCCCTCAAAATTGATGAACATATGAAATAACAGGGCTGGGAATCGATTCAAGGAATGCATGAATCGATTCCCAAGATTCTGGAAATCATAAACAGCAAGCATCAAGGCCATGAATCGATTTCCATATTTGGTGAATCGATTCACGCGTGAAAATTTCCATGTATAGTGAAAACAGGGGCATGTGAATCGATTCACCCCCTTGGTGTGAATCAATTCACGTTATCCTGGAATTCATGCACAGTAAAAACAGTAGCTTATGAATCGATTCACACTTGTTGTGAATCGATTCATGACAGCAGTCATAAGTTCTTCGTTTTTAGGAATTTTTGGGTGTGGCTAGTTGCTACACATCACGAATGGTGTATATTTAATGATGTCAAAATTTGGTAGCAATTGGACTTCATATGAAAAAGTTAGGGAGGTTGGAAGTTGAACAATTGAATATTTTCTACATGAGCCAAATCGCGTTTAGCCCATTTTTAAGCATTTTTGTGCAACTCAAGGGTCAATTCTTAATGGAATTGACCCATTCCAGTTTTTACAAGTCACAAACCATGCATAGGTGCTATTACAACTATCTCATGCTATCCGAATCTCATAAAGCACTACTTGACCCTAACAGTTCCTTATTTATGCATGAAAATCACATAAAATCCAACATTTTTAGGCTTCAACATCTAGCCAATCATTCTAACACATAATTTAACTCAATCACCATCATCAATTTCAACTCAACAAGAGTCATAGTTCATCAACCATGACTTTTCTTTCAACTTAGACATCAAAACCATCATAATGGGTTACAAAATGATTGTCTACTAAATCCAAATGGTCCTATGGTATTCATTTCTATTCTAGGATCCCAAGTATCAATATGCCATCATCAACATCC
Organism: Clitoria ternatea; assembly: GCA_037962975.1. Lineage (NCBI taxonomy): Eukaryota > Viridiplantae > Streptophyta > Magnoliopsida > Fabales > Fabaceae > Clitoria > Clitoria ternatea. The sequence goes on from CM075672.1 coordinate 180,587,074, forward strand.
GTTCATCATCATTCACACAAGGTTCTCAAATTGTATCATGGCTATACAAGATATTGACATATACACATCACAAAAAGAATATACAAGAGCCATACACTCAAAAGTCATGCCAGCCAAGGCATCTTTACCAAAAAACCTTCTTCATATAATTCCTCCACACATGAAGTACCCTACTCCATGGTCATGCCCTACAACACAAGATCTAAAAAGGTAGACAACATGGAGAGTGGATATACTTTCTTAATGATGAAAATCTAACAATTATGATAATATAAATATGAATACAAATCAACATCTTTTCATATCAAGTAGTTCAAATAACAACGAAATCATCTAAGTTATAAAGTCTATTGAACACACATATTCATATATATATATATATAGATATAAATATAGATATAGCAAGTCCTTCATCAAGGATATATCAAATAAGACCATATCATCAAGTCATGATTTCTTCACATTCATTGTCACAATTCATGGAATTCATAAGGAGATCACACCAATCAACAACACAAGTATGGTTAGTGACCAAAAGTGGATTTCACACATATATCTCACAACATTCTCTATAGGGTATCCCTTTCTCAATTTTGCTTCACTCAAATGCTATGTTCCTATGGCTAATGCATATGTCGTGTTTAGGAATGCATATGCAACAGATCCAATTTTCATTTCACCAAGTGATTGTAACCACTATAATCATTTATCTCATATTGGTTTCCCGCCACGCATGGGGTACTCCCTTTTCATAACCCGCAAGGTATTCTTCGTGATTTCAACCATGTTTATTTCAATTCATATTGGTTTCTCGCCACGCACAGGGTACTCCCTTCTCATGACCCCACAAGGTATTATTCATGATCACAACCACGTTTATTTCATTTCACATTGGTTTCCCGCCACGCATGGGGTACTCCCTTCATAGTCCCGTAAAATTAATTTCATTCAAGGTACCAAGTGATCGTAACCACTATAGTCATTCATATTCTAGTCTCGCAAGACTTTTGGTGTGTGATCACAACCACATTCAAATGAAATGCTATGCATTCTATGAATGCAATAATGCTTATGCTAGCCTTAACCTCGCAAGGAATATCTCACCCTCTTAATTTAAGGGTATAATTCATATTCAACGTCATAGTTAGTGACACATAATCACATATATATCATTCTCCAAGGCATACCATTCACAACACTCAAGGGTTATTCTAGCCAAGGATTTCATATAATTGTTAATCCATACATGGAAAGTAAATAGCATGTCATCAACACACTCTATAATTCATAACCTCATCAAGGTGTCATTCCACAATCAATCATCACAAGATTTCAATCTCTATTTCATATCATATACATGAGGTACTACATCCATTCAAGGAAGAACATGCAATTATACATCAAAACATACATTATCATCACAAGGTATCATACATTTAGAAAATACACTGTTCTCCAACCTTAGGAGATGTATTCTCCCAGATTCGATTATCCTGCCTCATAAGTGTTATTAAATCCTACATCAATCAATTGTAGGACCACATCAATCATTCATTCAAGCATTGCTCTCAATTTTTATGATACAAATATATATATATACACATGACTCTTATCATGTAGTAATTGTTTATAAACTTAATTCTTTTATCTTATTAAGTTTCAGGAATTCCTTCCCATTAACTATGATTTACTATATTTACAAAGGGGATAACATGACATCTAAAATTGTCAATACATACCAAACTTCTTATCCAACATCCTTACATCATCTTTATTCATGCCATCACCACTAAAATACATAACCATCATAAATTTCTATATTTAGAGCACTAACAACTTCATTCGTCTCTTGACTTCCAATACTATCATTCACCATTACATATCCAACAATGTATTTCTACATTCAAGGAAATCTCGTATACTTTAAATGCCCAATTTCATAAATTTTCTCATAAGCCCTAGTTCCACATTCTTAGGGTTTTTCACAACTTCACAAAATCTTTAAATTCATCTATTTCTCATAACCCATTTCAACATACTCAACCATCAACACCAAATTCACATCATCAATGCCTATCAACAACAAGCCCAATGGTCTCCTATCCTAATGTTGGGTTCCACATACACATATACTGTTAGGAAATCCCTAAACATGAGCAGCAAAAAAAAAGGGATTCCATAGGATTTGCAAAGTTCCATGTTTCAAAGCACAAAACAAACACAAAAAAAATATTCATTTTGGATTACCTCTTGAAGAACATCGAAGCAGTCGTCGCCTCGTCCTTTAGGAGTCCACACGAGCACTCCCACCAGAATCGCAACACTTGCCAACTGCTAGTTTGACGGTGTGTAGCTCTTAGAACTTTTGTGAATTTGTGTCTCACTTGAGTGAACGGCCTATGAGCATCTTATGCTCTATTTATAGGCTTAGGTTTGACCTAATTTGTTCTCTCTAAAAAGTGGGCTCCTTACTCATTCCAAATGAGTTAGGCCCAATAACTTTATTTTAGTCCAACTAAAATAAGACAACATTTTCTGATGGGCTTACTCTATGTGTGTGACCCTACAGGTAAAATACCCGGTCATATTAATAATAAATTATTTTATTATTAATATAAAATAAGAGCGGCATCTAGCAATGCATCATTATATCTAAATATTATTTAATATCAACATAACCTATAAGTGATAATTATTTAATATGTTTGTTCCTTTTGTCACGATATCCTAATTGGGCCCAAGGCATGGTCGCGTCATCCTTGTACGGCCCAATTTATTTTACTTGATACCGGAGTAGACTGGATCCGAATAAATATCTAATATTTATTCTTTCTAGCATGGCCATGCGTTTTATTAGTCTTACTCCATCAAGTGGCCTATAGATATCACTCCTGTCACATAGGAGAGACAAATCCCATCTACATCACTCACATCCCTCTGCATAATTTGTTCATTGCCTAATCATAACCTTTATAGTCCTCTTATTGCAGAAGACGTTTAATTGTATTAAAACAATAAACTCCTCATGTAGGAATCGTAGTGACTTCAGGTCGAAGGACTACATATACCATTATCACATTGAGAATCGTTTATGACAATCATGTAACGATCCATGCAACGTTCTCATGGTGGGTTTGTCCAGTACATCATTCCTCTTAATGTGTACCTGTGTGAAGACTTGATATCATCTATATCTATGATCTGTGAGATCAGGTCATCAGTACACTCACACACTAGTCTCAGTGTATTTACATGTTCCCATGTAAATACTTGACTAGGGACATTTTGGGAATAACTTTTATATGACCTATTACTCCAAGGATAAATACGTTTTAAAACAATTTTAAACTGAAATATTTATTTTATTGATAAGCATAAAAATGATACAAATGAAAAAGCATAAAAACTCATAGTGCATACACCAATAATCTCCCACTTGCACTTGAGCCAATCAGACATTTGCCTAATCCCTAATGATCTAGTGTGCCCCTCATGTTTTTGTTATGTAAGAGGTTTTATGAGTGGATCAGCAATATTCTCATCAGTATGCACCTTACATATCTTTACATCTCCTCGGTCAATGATCTCTCGAATGAGATGAAATCGCCTAGGTATATGCTTGGATCGTTGATGTGATCTAGGTTCCTTAGCTTGTGCGATTGCTCCACTATTGTCACAGTAGAGACTTATAGGGTCCATAATGCTAGGAACAATCCCAAGTTCTGTTATGAACTTCTTGATCCATACTGCCTCTTTTACAGCATTTGAGGCAGCAATATACTCAGACTCTGTAGTAGAATCAATAACTATCTCTTGCTTTGAACTCTTCCAGCTTACAGCGCCACCATTTAGACAAAACACGTACCCAGATTGCGATCTTGAGTCATCCTTATCAGTTTCGAAGCTAGCATCAGTGTAACCATTTACAATGAGCTCTTCTTCCTCTCCATATATCAAGAATGAATCCTTAGTTTTTCTTAAGTACTTTAGGATATTCTTGACAGCAGTCCAGTGACTTTCACCGGGATCAGACTGGTATCTGCTTGTCATGCTTAAAGCGTACGAGACATCTGGTCGGGTACATATCATGGCATACATGATTGATCCAATAGTAGATGCATATGGAATCTTATTCATCCGTTCTCTTTCTTCTTTAGTGGAAGGAGATTGAGCTTTTGATAAGCTTATGCCATAAGCCACAGGAAAAGTTCCTTTCTTGGAATCTTGCATGTTAAACCTTTTTAACACTTTGTCTATGTATGTATTCTGACTTAGGCCAAGAAGTTTTCTTGATCTATCTCTATAGATCTTAATTCCAAACACGTAGGTTGCTTCACCTAAGTCTTTCATAGAAAACAGCTTCCCAACCAACTCTTCACAGACTGAAGAGTAGGAACGTCATTTCCAATAAGTAGTATGTCATCAACATACAGGACCAGAAAAACAATTGTGTAGTCACTAACCTTCTTGTAGACACAAGGTTCATCCTCATTTTTAGTAAAGCCAAATTGTTTAACAGCTTTGTCAAAACGAAGATTCCAGCTTTTGGAAGCTTGCTTAAGTCCATATATAGAACGTTATAGTTTGCACACCTTCCTGGATGCTTCAGGCTTAACAAAGCCTTCGGGTTGTGTCATGTACACTTCCTCAAGAAGATTTCCATTAAGGAAAGCAGTCTTGACATCCATTTTCCATATCTCATAATCATGGTATGCAGCAATAGTGTAACACCCTTAATTTTAGGGGTAAATTTTTCGCAAAAATAATAACATTCCTGGATCTATAATTATATCACTCCCATATATGAAGATATGAGAGTCAGGTCCAATGACCATGAAGAAAACAAGCAGCGCAAAGCAGAAAGGCGAAATGCCAATTAAGGAAAAGAAATGCATACTGGAGAGAAGGCAAGGGAAATAAAATCGAGCACAAAGCCCAACGAAAGACACACAGCGTCAGAGCGAGGCCCACTACACAGCGCCCACTCGCTCAAGCGAGATCCAACTCCGCTTGGGCGAAGCAGCAAAACTCGCTCGGGCGAAAGCCCCTTCGCTTGGGCGAAAACATAACAAAAGCCTTCCCTCAGAACCAAACTCGCTGGAGCGAATCCTTAAATCGCTGGAGCGAGGAGCCACACTCGGCATTCCCATCACTCGGTAAAGGGTTCCACTCGGCATCAACTCCAACACACATGCCCTACTCAACAGCTCATAACTTAGTCATTCAATTCTAACCACAGAGGCCACACAATGATCCACTCGGGGAAATGGGGGGTATCCCACTCGGATTCCATAGAACCCCTCACTCGGAATATCTTCCAACCCAACTCCACTCGGCAGACATCAACTAATTAGCACTCGGCATATTTGAACTCCATCACTCAGAGAATACATAGGCTTCCTCTCGGCCATAAATCACTTGGTCTAATCATTCATAAACCAACTCATTATCAGAGTGGTATTCCACTCGGTAACTAATATCATTACCGACCAATACTCATTCGGCCTCACACTCGGCATTCATGCCTATTCTCACTCGGGTAATACCTTAATCGTTCATTACTCAGAAATGGTCTACACAATCAATTCCACTCGGAATGATCTGAACTCCTCAACACTCAGAGGAATTACCCAAGTAATTCACTCGGACTCATTCCACACTTACACACTCAGAACACATATTACCCTATTCACTCGGAATAGGTTCCCATGTTTACTCGGGATACATTCATAATTCATACACTTAGAGTATAATCAATCTTAGTCATTACAACAACTCTCCTCTCGGAAGAGGATCACTCGGATTTCCACTCGGATTACTCGAATCATTCCCTACTCGGGGTTTACCATATATTCTTCACTCGGAATCCTCAAGAGCCATCAACACACAGAAAGAGACTCACAGATGAATCATGCTCGGATATGGAGCCACATACATAAGACTCACTCGGAAAAGCAACTAAGCCACTTACATTTCACTCAGGATTCATTAACTTAGGAATATTCATACAACATCATTTCCTAGTCGGTAGGAAGCATCAAATCAACATAAATCACTTGTATAGATGTATTCTCTAATTCCAAGTCCGACTACTATTACGGCAATACACTTCCACCGATTCATAACCATGTTATCAACATAACATATATGTATATACACGCGCATGCACTCGGATTCTTATCTTTATACTTTCCATTCACCAACACATTCAATCGGTATGCATATAATACCATCGCTCAAAGTATATATATATTAACATCCACTCGGATCCCAATACATATATTTCAAATTCATGATTATGTTCATCCACTCGGATTCTATACATATATATTTGTATACGTTATACAACATTAATATTATGAGCCGGCCAAGGCTTTAGTATATCAAATGTACTCGGAATATAACATTATATACACAACCATTATCATAAACACCCAACACTCGGGTTTAAGACCATTACATCATCCAAACCGACCTGCATACACTGAAAAATAGTGTAGGGGTGAGCATTACATATTAAATGACAGATATTGGCTCGAATTAATCATAGAATCCACAACATGCCATAACACACAACATCAATCAGCATATAAACATTGCCATTCAACATGAACAATCACAAACATCTTCCGATCGGGATTTCACCCATTTCACTCGGCTATAAAGCTCAATTTACTCAATACAAGTATACTGACTCACTCGGATTTCTCTCAACCCCGAGACTATATCAACATTATTCATACTCCGAGCCATGCTCAAGGAGTCTGTCCGAGCCCAGCTCCAGGACTTAGCCATATTTCATATAATGTCATCTGATTGCCGATCGGTATAGGAGTCCAACGCATTCCAGTGGCTAATCGGATGCATACGGTTTCATTCACTAGGCGTCCCACGCCAATGCACTCGGCATTTCATCAAGCGTCTCATTTCACGCTTAGTGCCCCAGGCACTGCCCCGAGTCCAACTCGAGGTCTTTCATCATATTCAACATTAGGACCCCGTCCTCTTCACTCGGGACTATACCCTTGTGGCACCCCGCAAGGTGTTTCATTTCACAATAACTCAAGAACACGTATGCATATATATTCAATTCATATTCATTTGATTGCCCACTCGGAAATTTGCGTTCAACACTCTATGCACTCGGCATTTTCACAGCGAATCAGATGACTCGGCTCACATCACATCCACTCGGCAACCACTATGCCATTCACTCGGCAATCACTATACCATGAGCCTCACATTCATGGGATCCATTCGGCCTTAGCATTTCTAAGCCTCACACCATTTTTTATATATATATAATTCCACTCGAAATCTAACACCAATAAACATCCCATGCTTTTACATATGATATTTCACTCGGATTATCCTCTATTACTCGGATGTATCCTTTTCCATAAGCTCTCATGCTTTTATATAATAAGCCTACTCGGCATTTATCATCACAGTCCCCATTCATTCATTCATCATGATCATATGCATCAACAAGCATCATATACATTTAAATGTACCATTACGCATAGGGACTAATAGAGGACCACACCATGCACTCGACATTCATAAATTCATACATCATGCATCTCATACATATATCAAAACATCATGCATATTCGGGCTACTAACCACCCGAAAATCAACAAGCAACACATCAAATATAACACATCATAGTATAAACATTTCACCCGGAAACCCATCCATAACCTATGCATTTGAGATGCAAAGCCCCCCTTACCTGTATGAAGCTTCCAGGAGTCACCTGGGTCACTCGGCCCAGCCACAACAGCACTCTGCTCGGTATTCCAATCGTGGGAAGAGCCAACATGGCTCCCAGTCGTCCCAGCAACGTTCTCAGCTTGGAGAACCAGCCACCATTTCCACTCAAGTCCTCAAGCCATCAACACCCAAATTCCACTATGCTCACAGCCATGGAAGAATCCATGCTGTTTACTCGAGCAGCAACCTCCAAGGCTTAGTAAAAAGCTGTTCTCCATTCGAACAGCACCATCCATGCATGCCTACTTCTTCTCAATAGCACAACCTCAAAAACAGTGGACCATCATCCACAACTGAGGTACTCACACAGCTGAAGGCTCCCAAACTGAGCTTCATACAACCTATCACATAGAGGAAGAAGGAGAGAAAGAAGAAGCACAACCAGGAGGACAAAGGAGGAATCCTGAACCCAGCCTCCACACACCGCACCATGCTGTTGCACTCCTTCATGCTGTTCCTCACAACAATACGTTGATTCCCAGCATATTCCACTCGGTCCTACACCATGCATGAGTGGAAGAGAAGATGAAGGAGGAGGCAAAGAGGCAGAAAGCCTCATGGATTCTAGAGAGAAGGAGGAGCATTTCTCTCCTCCGAATAGCCACCAAGGGAAAATAAAGGAAAATGAGGAGAAAACGTGGAGCTAAAGCCTTATTACCACACAGCCAGCGTCTGTTCCCATCAAAGGTCTCATTCTCCATCAGCCATCACAACACTATTAATTCTGGTCCCACATCATTTAATGCATTTCCATCATCCATCAAATCACACTCAACGTGAATGAAGGGAGAGAGGGAGAGAGAACCGAAGTTCTCATAACACCACCAAGGGCACCATGGTCAATTCCAACATTATTATTATTATCATTATTCAATAATTAATCTAATTAACCATTAAACCCCGATTAAACATTAACTAAACCAATCATAATCCTTAATCCTGAATTCAACCTCACTCGGTAATTAATTAAAAATCAGGATGTTACAAATAGCAAGTAGAATCTGAACAGACTTTAGCATAGCAACTGGGGAAAAAGTTTCATCATAGTCTATACCATGTATTTGCTTGAAACCTTTAGCCACCAACCTTGCTTTAAAGGTACTTATATTACCATCTATGTCAGTTTTCTTTTTGAAAACCCACTTGCATCCTATAGGTTTTACCCCTTCAGGTGCATCAACCAAGTTCCAAACTTGATTAGTGTACATGGAGTCCATTTCAGATTCTATGGCTTCTAGCCATTCTACTTGCATAAGATGTTGGCTCATTTTGATCCATTAGGAATACATCTCCTTCTTGAGTTACAAGAAATCCATATCTTTCAGGTTGTTGACGTATTCTACCCAATCTACGCAAGTCTTGTGCTACTGGAGCTGGTGTTATCACAACATTTTGTGGGTCCTGCTCCATTTCCACCATTGGCTCTTCAATGCCTTATGAGTCTTGAATTTTTTCAACTTCTACTTTCCTCCCACTGATTCTTGTAGAGATGAATTCCCTTTCTAAGAATACAGAATTCCGAGAAACAAACACTTGCCCTCGGTAGGATTGTAAAAATAATAACCCTTAGTTTCTTTTGGGTATCCCACAAAAAACATTTATCTGACTTGGGCCCAAGTTTATCTAAACTTTGACACTTAACATAAGCTTTACAGCCCCAAATCTTAAGAAAAGACATACTAGGTCGTTTCCTAGTCCATATCTCATATGGTGTCTTTATAACAGCCTTTGATGGAACACGGTTAAGTGTGAAAATGGCTGTCAACAAAGCATGTCCCCAGAATGAGTTAGGGAGGTCAGTTTGACTCATCATTGATCGAACCATGTCCAACAAGGTTCTATTTCTCCGCTCAGAAACCCCATTCCATTCTGGTGTTCCAGGGGGAGTAAGTTGAGATATAATCCCACGCTCTTTAAGATATTCATCAAACTCTAGGCTCAAATATTCACCACCTCGATCGGATCAAAGTGCTTTAATTGTCTTGCCAAGTTGGTTCTCTACTTCATGTTTAAACTCCTTGAACTTTTTAAAGGATTCTGATTTATGTTTCATGAGAAACACAAATCCATATCTACTGAAATCATTAGTAAAAGTGATGAAGTAACTAAAACCTCCCCTAGCCATTGTCCCTATGGGCCCACATATATCACTATGTATCAAGCCAAGAAGATCACTCGCCCTTTCACCTTTTCCGGTAAATGGGGTCTTAGTCATCTTCCCTAATAAACAAGATTCGTATGTATCTATTGATTCAAAATCAAAAGATTCTAAATATCCATCTTGATGGAGTTTAGAAATACGTTTCTCATTTATATGTCCTAGGCGACAATGCCAAAGATAAGTTGGGTTTAAATCATTTGTTTTAACCCTTTTAGTATTAATGTTATAGATAGGGGTTTCGAGATCTAGAACATAAAGTCCATTACCCAAATTTGCACAACAATAAAACATGTCTTTTAAATAAACAAAACAACTATTGTTCTTTATTGTAAAGGAAAACCCTTTCTTATCAAGACAAGAAACAGAAATAATGTTTACCCTTATTGCTGGAACAAAATAACAATTGTCCAATTCAAGGACTAACCCTGAGGGCAAGGATAAAAAATAAGTCCCTACAGCTAATGCAGCAACTCTTGCTCCATTTCCAACGCGTAGGTCTACCTCGTCCTTCATCAACTGCCTACTCCTTCTTAAATCCTGCACATTAAGACAAATGTGAGATCCATATCCAGTATCTAATACCCATGATGTTAAAGTTGACATGTTAATTTCTATAATAAAAATACCTAAAGTGGAAGTCTCACTTCCCTTCTTCTTAAGCTCTTCTAGGTACTTTGGACAGTTTCTCTTCTAGTGTCCCTTTTGTCCATAATGGTGACATTTACCTTCCTTAGCCACCTCACCCATAGGTTTTAAGGCTGATGTACTTGGCTTATCCTTGCCTTTCCAAATTTTCTTGCCATTTCCTACAATAGCCTTTCCTTTGCCTTTATACATTCCCTTTCCTTTACCTTTGCCAGAATTGATCATCATTATGGCCTTGCCCTTTCCTTTAGAAATATTGGGCTCAGCAGTCCTCAACATATTAAGTAGCTCTGGCAATGTTTTGTCCAATGCATTCATGTTGTAATTCATGATGACTGGCTTAAAACTGTCAGGTAATGATTTCAAATTAAGATCGATAGCCAACTTCTGAAGGAAGGGGAATCCTAGCCTAGCTAGATTCTCCAAGTACCCAATCATTTTGAGCACATGAGGTCCTATAAAACCTCCCTCTTCAAGTCTATAGCTAAATAGGGCTGAGGAAACTTCATATCTTTCTTGGTCAGCTTGACCTTGATATAGCTTCCTTAGGTTTTTGATCATATTAAAAGCCTCCATGTGCTCATGTTGCTTCTGAAGCTTAGGAGACATGGTAGCCAACATAAGGCATTGCACATGTCAGCTTTAGAGGCGTTTGCAGCGGCTGGTTCCAGAACTGGACTTTCCAAGACATACTACTTTTTCTCTTGTTTGAGGACAATCCTTAAGTTTCTATACTAGTCAAGGAAGTTAGAACCAGACAATTTTTCTTTGTCTAGGATTGATCGCAACGAAAGGTTTAAAGGTGTGTTTGATGTCATGGTTATCTAAAACAGAAAATATGTAGTAAGTATCATTTTCAAAACATATTTAAATTATTGTCATTTAAATTAAATATGTCTCCCACTATTTTGATTCAAAACAAAATACCCTCCATGAATCAGAAAATCCCGTTGGAAGATTTTCTAGTGGGCTAAGATCTATATTTTGCCAAGTGTTAAGTCAGCTTTGGCTGATCACCTAATACTTGGTTATTTAGGTAGGAAACTTTTTCCAATTGTATCTTTATACAACTCTTAGTCATTGGGTTAAGTAACCATTACTAATTATTCATCTTATGAATATTTAGCCTAATGTTTACGCCTCTAAGTTATATTCAATCCAATTGAAAACTTAGTTAAGTTAAAGCCTAATAAAACAGTTTGGATATTACCATTATCCCATCGTGTCTTACTAATATAAATGATAGTGCCTTGCTTTGGCAGACCCACTATTTATTGACATTATTGTTGATGAGTGTACTTATTGGAAGGCGTTTATAACTTAATATTATTTTGAGAGATTTTAATTTATTTTAAAATTACCGTCTTTATTAAACGCTTTAACGTAATAAAATTATCCCCAAAGCATGCAAACCAAATTGTGAGATGGTTATGGTCTTCCTAGAAGAAAAATAAATAAATAAATAAACCTAGAGGAACTATATTACCATGGCTTCATGAAGTCCTACTTCTTGAATCCATCATTCTCTTAGAGTCACCACTCCTTGGTTTTCTTCTAAGTCTCTACTTTGTTGGCCCGATCAAGATTACATGATTAAATAGAAACTCGCTTTATATACGAGTGAAGGGTTGAGAAGAGAAATACAACAGAATAGAGAGAGGCACAGCACGCATGTTGTATTTAAATAAAATAAGTAAGACCATAACCATTCAGCATGCAGCGTGTTAATTAATTGATTATAACCCATTTAAAAGCATTAAAAGAGTAATTAATTTTTAAAAATGGCAATTAAACACATGGGGTCGGTAATAAGGCGCTACGCAGAGAATGTACGGGGGTCAAGGGGGGGCCGCCCCTTGCGGGGTGCGGGGCAGCGCCCCGACCCGAAAAATTAGTACTGTAGTCAGGTTGGTTCCCGGGAAAGAGAGGTGGGTCCGGTGTGACCGCTTAAGTACCAAATCTTTCCTAGCCAGAACGTCCCACTGACCATTAACAGCTCTAAAATTTCGGCTAGGGTTTCAACCACTTTGAAACCCTAATTCCTTGTTACGAACACTTCACAACGCAGCCGTCAAGGCACATGGAGGCAGCGCCGTCTAGGGTTTCAAAACCTAGAATTCAATTTGCGCTAATGCCAACATGCAATGCCTTTCCATGACGGCCGTCTAGGTTTCAACTCTTGAACCCTAGATTAAGGAACGACCATGGTTTAACACTTAAACCTTATCACTTAACGCCCCATAACATGAACCATTCATGTTCGAAGATCAACTCAATTGATTCAAAGTTTGTACGATGACTATCATATGAGTAAAACACATATCAAATATAAAAATTGCATAAACTCATACATCATACAAATTTAAACGGCAACAACATACATACTAAAATTGAGAAACTCTATAACATGCATCATATACAATTTATAAAGAATAACTCAAAATTATATGTATCATGCCAAAACAGAGGTCATACCATATACATGATTAATCATTGTAATAATATGCATCATATGCGATAACTCAAAATAGCAACATAATCATGCATGTTCATTTTCGAATCCTAGTTTCACAAAACATTTTCGCAAAACAAAAATGCAAAACTTTAAACAAGAAACGATTTCGCAAATCATATTTTCTAAAAGCTCTTGCAAACGAAAACATATCATCATAAAATAGAAACAAATGCCCAAAACATGGTTTTTACAACCAGGCTCTGATACCACTGTTAGGAAATCCCTAAACATGAGCAGTGGAAAAAAAGGGATCCCATAGGATTTATAAAGTTCCGTGTTTCAAAGCACAAAACAAACATAAAAAAAGAATTCGTTTTGGATTACCTCTTGAAGAACACTGAAGTAGTCATAGCCCACTACTAAAAAAACCCTAAACAGCTACCTCTAGTTAGCGACCACCAACTACCGTCGCTAAGTAGCGACCGTTTTAGCGACCGTTTTAAATAAACAGCGACCAAAAAGGTTTTAGCGACGCATTTAGCGACCAAAAGCGGAATCGGTCGCTAAAAAATACAAACACCGTCGCTACTACGGTCGCTATATTCTCAGATCCTCCATTTTTGTTTTCCCTCCATGTTATTTTGTTGGCGCCAAACATTAGCGACAGCTAAACGGCGTCGCTATGTTTTGTACTAGTGACGGTTCCACCAGTCGTCGCTATTATTTTGACCTTATTTTAATTTAAGAAAGGGTATTAGCGACGGTAGGAAGAACCCGTCGCTAATATTCAGGAGACTAGTGACGGAGTTGTCCTACCGTTGCTAATATTCAGGAGAGTAGTGACGGATTTTGTGTTCGGTCGCTATTATTTTCGTCTTCCCTCCAGTTTTAAGAAGGGAAGTTAGTGACGGTGGGGAGCCCCGTCGCTAATTCAGGAGATTAGTGACGGGATTCGTTTTCCGTCGCTATGGTTTCGTCTTCCCTCCATGTTTTCACTTTTAAGAAGGGAAGGTAGTGACGGTAGGGTTACCCCGTCGCTACTTTTTAGGACATTAGTGACGGATTTCTCTTGTCGTCGCTAGGGATTTTAATTGTAGTGACGTTATTAGTGACGGGTGCGAGCCGTCGCTAAGTTTTTAATGTATCTTCGAGCAAACCCTTTCCCTCTCATTTGCCCTACCGCTCCCTTGCCCCTCTCAGCCGTCTCCCCCTCCGTCAATCCCCGTCCATCCCTCTTTTTTCCCTCTCTGCGCCTCAGGAACCACCAAACCACCACGACCTGTCTGACGAAGCTCCAAACCTCCGTCTCCCCCTCACAAACGACGGTGACCCTCTCCGTTGGAAGTTGTGGCCGTTCGAGGCTCCGTCCCTCCCTCTGTCAGCCTCCCTCCAGCCGTCGACCTCCCTCCCTTCCTCCCTTCTTCCTCCAGCCGTCGACCTCCCTCCCTGTGTGCCGTCCCTGGCTTGGAGCTGTGTCCCCCTCTGTCTCTGTTCGGAAGTCCCCTAAGTCTGCCATCAGGTGTAGCAAACAGGTAACAAACTTGTAAAGCTTGTGTTCATTATCCTTTGTGTTTTTAGAGAGAAATGTGTGCCATACATTACATGTGTTTCTTTGTCTAATAATGCAACCAGTTTGTGCCTTTCATGTGTTTCTTTGTTCAGTATTGCAACCTCTGGTCTTGTAGTTGTTGTTTTGTTTGATGAAATATCTTTTGTTATTTGGAGAATGAAGCAAAAAATGATTTTAACTTAACCCAGATCACTTTCCTTATTGCTACATTCTATGATAATTTACCTACCGCTTCCATAAAGGATTAATTTCAGATTCCATGAGATTAGAATATAAAGATTAAAATAAACTTAACAACATTGTTAAAATCAAACAGAAAATGATAAGGCATACAATGATTGCTAAAAAAAATACACATAATACCATCTTCTTAAGTTTATTCATTGCTGAAAAATGCTTTAAGCATGTCAAAATAGCAGAGTCAAGGGGTTTGTCAGGAGTAACTTTATCATCAACAATCCAAGGGTGACCTGATTATGCAAGATTTAATTGTCATTCGATCTTCCAAGAAGCTGACACTATAATAATAAAACGCCAACATACACCAGTGGCACATGAAATTCCAGTAACAACTAGTACTCAAGGAACTCATATAAAACTTCATGGGCAGAAACTCTTTGCTTAGGGTCCCTATCAAACATTTGTTTTACCAATTCTTTAGCACTTTCTAAGATATTAGGCCATGGTTCAAAAACAAAATCAAGCTCTCTGTGTAAAATCTGCCTGAAAATTCCTGATTCAGATTCTAAAAGTAATAGAAAAAGTTAATGTAATTCAGGTACAGAGTAGATGACTAAATAATAATACAACAGAGAAAAAGTTAAATGCATATTAGGATCATTACCAGCCCAGAAAGGTGGGACACCACTTAGCTTTAAAAAAATTGAAGAAGCTTTCACAGTTTTTGAATTTAGTAATTGGTTTAGCATTCTTCGAACCCTTCTAAGGCTTTTTCTTCAAAACCTTCTGAGTCAAGCATTTTCCTGGGTACCATTGAATTTTAGTCCTATTGAAAAAGAACATAGCAAGTAAACCTTGATCAAGACCAAACCAGACCCTTTTGACAACATTATAAACTATGCAAACAGATAACATAATAACATCATTCAAAAAGAACAGCTTACCTAATTGCTTTCTCCAAAATAGGTTCATCCTCATCAATCATATGATATGTTTTTGTCAATACAGAATTTGAAAAGTATGGATTGGTATTGGTATCAAAGAAGAACTCAAGCTTAAATCCTTTGGGGTTTTCTATCATGCTCCACTTGATATCTTTAAGGAACTTGAGAGCACCTTCATCACGCTCTGAAATCTACAATATAAAGTGGTCAAAAGATCACTAAACGAACCAACTAAAAAGTAACTTCAACCCAAAACTCAACAGAAGGGGTATTTGGTATTTGTATACAATGGCTAATACAAAGCTTGGTATTTGGCTTCAAGAGCTGGTCTCTCCTTAAAAAAGCACTAGGTCGGTGAGATTGTCTTCATTGAGAGCTGTAGGGAGTAAACGATTTAAAACAGAGAAGAGAGATGGAGAAGAAGAAAACAAGAAGATGAAGAAGAAGAAGAAGAGTGACAAACCAGAGGTGAGATCTGCCGTGCTGAATTTATTATCATTGTTGTTAGACATTAAGATAAGAGGCAAAGCGAGAAGTAAAGTAGTAAAACCTAGAAAATGAAGAGAAGAGAAGAGAAGAGAAAGGGTTCGATGATACACTCAACATGCAAAACTCACCTCTTGTCTCTCCTTTTAAACCAAAACCCTTTCATTATTAGTATTTGAAAGAGTAGCAGAAGAGGGAATGGTTTCGAGGAAGAAGAAGACGATGGCTTCGAGGGAGAAGAGAGAGACGAGAGAGATGGTTGCTGAAGTACCTCGTAGAGCTTTGAGAGTCGCTGAGGCGGAGGTAGGAAGGCGGAGGCGGTCATGAATATGTCATTTAAGGCCCAGAATCGCGATTCTAGTGCAATTCATGCACATTTGGTGTTCTAGGGGCGACTCGGATCGTTTTCCTCCTCCAAAATCGTAGAATCGGGATTTTTCCGATTAAAATCAGGATTTTAACTACCTTGCCTATAGCCCTCTGGGTTCTAATCCAATCTGCTGCAAATTACTTTCCTTGCCCCTTGAATCTGACAACTAAGGCTAAAGGGTAACCTAAAATTAATCATAAATTCCACATAAAACATTAGTTCACTAGATTTAATGTAGGTATATATATCCCTCCTTTCAAGTGTTACTAGTCCACAAAGTCTAACCTGCAGGGCCGTAAAACTTAGAAATTCCTAAGAGGATACATATTGACACTTGCCTTATGAGGTAGGGCTGCTTTTGCACGACGCTGATCACTATAGCCATATGCATCTAAGCCTAAAAGTAAAATATCATCCGGCGTCAACTGTAACTCAGAGAAGAAGCGGAGGGCATACAGTGATTTCTTCTGCAGATGTCTCCCAATGGTTTTTAACCAAGAGGAAAGGCCCTTAGGCTTTTTGGGTTCAATCTTAACAAAGGAAACAAATCTCTGCAAATTGAACTGACCATTTAAAAATAGAAACCTGAAAAAGTTTCAGAGCAGAGACATGGTCAGGCAACAAAAGCAGAGGTAAGAAGATGGAAGGGAGAGACTTGCCAGACATGGAGGAGGGGGAGGTAGAGGACACGGTGGAGAGAGAGGCCATGGAGAATGGAGTAGGAAGGAATGAGAGGGGCGTGCATGAAATGGAGCTGTCGGGGTCTGGAAAGCTTTGTGCCACGGGACAAACCCAAAGGGAGAGGGTCTCCAGGAACAGGACATGCCAACCCATCAAGCGTCTTAGGAGTGGAAATGTCCAAATCCCAAAACCCTCCTCCATCCCAAAACCCACGGGCCATGATCATCCTCCTCCTCAAAAATTAACTCTTTTAAAATACAAAAGCTTGTATGAATTGCCTCTAACTCCTTGTTTCCTCAATTGTTTCTCTACACTCTTTGGTCTCCACCAGAATTTAGTGACTAGTTTAATAGCAATGCAACGTGACGTGTGTAGGTAATATGTTAGTCATACCCGCTGGTAGAAGCGTTTATTTATTTTTTAACGTTTTTAGTATGTTATATATTGTTTGGATGCATGCCTAATATTAATTTGATACAATTTTTAGCATGAGGTAAACTCGTAAACTCTTACGAGTTTACGAGTCGAGTTAGCGAGTCGAGTCTACCTAGCCAAAACGAGTCTTGGTAGACTCTCGAGTCTGACAACCTTGCTAAAGTTCATTGAAAATGTATGATTAGCAAAGGCCAATAAAACTTTTTCTTTTGATGACTCAATTTTCATTCTAACTAGAGTTTGTCATGCAGACCAAGACACCTTACGTGTGGTTCGTGTTCGACCCTCATCAGCTTTGTCTTCATCGCTATCTCTCATTCCCAGGTAATCCCCTAACGCTAACTTATCCGGCTATGTCTGTTGTATGTGTTGAAGTGTATGTATGTTGATTGTTGTTTGTTAGTGGAGAGCTGAGCTCATTAGGCAGTGATTTTGTGTGCTGATAACATGATTTTTTATGCATGTGTAATGTTGTTTGTTAGTGGAGAGCAGAGCTCATTAGGCATTGGTTTTGTGTGTTGATAACATGATTTACGATGCATGTGTAATGTTGTTTGTTAGTGGAGAGCAGAGCTCATTAGCGGTTGATTTTATATATTGATAACATGATTTTGTGTTCATAACTCTGAATATCATATACAATGCGTATGATATGTTTATTTATGTATACTGGGTAGTTTTCTATATGTAACAGGCCATTTGTAAATTTGGGAAATGTCTAGTTTACAGGGGAGACTCTGCCAAAATTTTGGCAGGCTCCCTTTCTTAGGGAACTTAAAAAATGAAACACAACGTTAATAATGTAGGGTTTAGTCGTGTGTGTACCCATTAGATTCCCGTTCAAGTTTCAAAACAACCGGTCGATGTACCGTGTTGTGTTGGAGCTTGAATTGTCCCGGTTGGACAGTTTGGTATGAATTTGTAACCTGTAGGGCGTAACCCATCAATGTTGTATGTGGTCTATCTTGAGAAGTTGAATGAATGTTCATTTGAAATTTCGGTTATGGTGTTTCGTATTGTCCCCAGGGTGCATGTCTGCGTGTGGTGTTTCATACCGTACGTATCTCTGTGTACTCGGGGACCAATGCGAAATGCTGCCAAAATTTCAAATGAACATTCATTCAACTCAAGATAGACGACATACAATTATGGGATGGGTTACGGATGGTTGCATATTCATCCTGAATGGGATAGCGCCCCACCAATTTGCAACATCAAAGAGATAGAGTGATTCGCAACCGATAGTTAAATAACAATTTAAACGTGTAACGTAATAGAAATCGTGCTTGTTAGATATTATAAATAGAGGTACCGGCAAATCGGCGATGGATGTACAACCGACTAGATCGCAATCGGCGAGTGACTGAGGAGTTTATGACGGGGCTGTTGGAGTTCATTCCGTTCGCTACGGCAAACACACCTGGATTTGAAGTGACTGAGAAGATCCGTTGTCCGTGCTCAAGGTGTAAATGCATGAGTTTTGAATACGTGGATGATGTCATGTGCCACCTAACTGAGAAAGGGTTCATGGAAACATACCACTGCTGGTACAATCATGGTGAGCAGTTACCGCGTAGACCATCAGACGTAACCGTGCAACAGTCTTACTACGAGGTTGGAGGAAACAGGGATACGTACAACAACATAGAACAAATGGTGATGGATCATGTTGGACCCTCCACCGGACGTGTGCTGGAACATAATGACCAAGCAGGTCATGGGGACTCTGACAATGTAGAGGAGGATCCTAATCCGGAGGTGAAGAGATTTTATGATTTGTTGACGGCGGCTCAGACTCCATTGTGGGACGGGTGCAACAGTCACACCGAGTTATCCGCCTCCCTAGCTGCTTTAAGCCTAAAGGCAGATTATAATCTTTCTGGAGGTTGTTTTGATAGGATGGTCAGTCTGATGGGTTCCACCATGCCTAGTAATCACAGAATGCCAGCAAACCTGTACCGTGCTAAGAAACAAGTGGCAAACTTGGGGTTGGGTTGTGTGAAGATAGAGTGTTGTGTTGGTGGATGTATGCTGTTCAGAAATGAGTTTGCAGATGAAAGTGTCACAAAATGTTTGCATTGTAATGAGGAACGCTACAAGATCGTTAAAAGGAGAGGGAAGGTAACCCGGACGGCCAGGAAGAAAATGTGGTACTTCCCTATAACACCGCGTCTTCAACGCCTGTATGCCTCATTGTCCACGGCAAAACACATGCGTTGGCATGCTCTGAACCGAACACAAGAGGGGTTTCTTTGCCATCCTTCCGACGGGAAAGCATGGAAGTGTTTGGATGAGCTATATCCGGACTTTTCTGGCGAGCCACGCAATGTAAGACTTGGCTTATGTACTGATGGGTTTAACCCGTTCGGTCAATACGGAAGAGCTTACTCTTGTTGGCCAGTCATCCTGACCCCATACAATCTGCCTCCTGATATGTGTATGAAGAGGGAGGTCATGTTTCTATCTGTACTGGTTCCAGGACCCAAAAATCCAAAGGCGAACATAGACGTGTTTTTGCAACCGTTGGTTGAAGAGTTATCACAGTTATGGGATGTCGGGGTAATGACATACGATGCGTCTTTGAAGAACAACTTTATGATGCGTGCTGTTTTGATGTGGACTATTAACGACTTCCCGGCCTATGGTATGCTTTCTGGATGGTCCACGTCTGGGAAGCTTGCTTGCCCTGTATGCATGGAACATACCGGGGGGGAATCACTCCCTGTTAGTGGCAAGACAAGTTTCTTTGACTGTCATAGAAAGTTTCTACCGTTGGATCACCCGTTTAGGAGGAACAAAACCGCTTTTAAGAAAAACAAGGTTGTCAATGAACCTCCACCCCGTAGGTTATCTGGTGCACGGGTTTGGCAGAGGGTCGAAGAGTATCCTTACATCTGGGACAAGAGTGTTAAGGAGTTTACGGGTTACGGTAAGGAACACCACTGGGTGAAGCAGAGTGTGTTGTGGGATTTGCCATATTGGAAAGACTTGTTGTTAAGACACAACATTGATGTGATGCACACTGAACGTAATGTTTTCATGAATATTTTTGACACTGTTATGGACATCAAAGGGAGAACAAAGGACAACGAGAAGAGTCGTCTAGACCTTCCGATTTGGTGTTCCAGAAAGGAGTTGGAGTTGAGGGATGCGGGACGTGGAAGAATGTTTAAACCCCATGCAAAATATGCTTTAACTAGACCACAACAGATTGCTGTATGTATTTGGATGAATGGGTTGACCCTGCCTGACGGATTCGCTTCTAACTTGAGTAGATGTGTCGACGTGAAGGAGGGCAGGGTGTTTGGCATGAAAAGTCATGATTGCCATGTGTTTATGCAACAACTACTCCCGTACGCGTTTCATGCCTTACCGAAGCCTATTTGGAAACCGTTAGTGGAGTTGAGTCACTTCTTTAAGGAGTTGACGGCTACTTCGTTGAGTGTGGAGAAACTTGTGAAGATGGAAGAAACTATCCCGGTATTGATTTGTAAGTTGGAGCAGATTTTCCCACCAAGTT
This sequence comes from Clitoria ternatea, assembly GCA_037962975.1. Classification (NCBI taxonomy): domain Eukaryota; kingdom Viridiplantae; phylum Streptophyta; class Magnoliopsida; order Fabales; family Fabaceae; genus Clitoria; species Clitoria ternatea. The sequence goes on from CM075672.1 coordinate 180,608,297, forward strand.
TTTTTGACTCCATGGAGCATTTGCCTATCCATCTACCGTACGAGGCCTTGGTTGGTGGCCCAGTGCAGTATCGTTGGATGTATCCATTCGAAAGGTGAATGCATGGTGAACTCTTTAATTTACTCGCTAATGTCATGCTTATAATAGTATTTTCTAACTTAACACCACCTTGTTAATGATGTTGAAGATTCTTACGCTCTTTAAAAGATAAAGTGTCGAACAAAGCCTGCGTTGAAGCTTCAATTTGTGAGGCATACTTAGTCGAAGAAATGACAACCTTTGCTTCTTTCTATTTTCCAACAGAGATAGAAACTAGAATGAGTAGAATTCCCCGCAATCTTGGTGTAGCCAGCCGCACAAGGTTTGATGAACAAACGTCGATTTTCAACTATCCTGGTCACCCGGGGGGCAGGCTCACAAAATGTTACATTGATGAGAAAGATCGAAAGGCGGCTCACTTGTACATTCTTCTCAATTGCCCAGAAGTGGAACCCTTTATTGAGTAAGTCATAGAAGTTATATTATACATTCTTAACGTAGCTTTTATATTAAACTTATTTGTTTCTTTCAATAGCTTATACACAGATATGCTAAAACTTGAGCAAAATGATTTAACTGATGACCAAATTCATAGTGAGGTGTCATCCAAGTTCGTTGGTTGGTTCGCGCAACATGTAAGACCCGTATACCAAGTGTTTTTAAGCCTATTTGCTTCTAACTCCCGTCAATATGGTAACAATGACCTACTTCTTATGTTGTACATAGATACAAGACCCTAACAACCATATTGAAGATTCTTTACTCCCAGCCCTTTCTTGGGGGCCGGTGAAGACTGTTAAAAAATGGCCTATTTACTACGTAAATGGCTACAAGTTTAATATTCTTCAATGGAGTGAAGGGATGCGCACCCATAACTACGGGGTTTGTGTTAAAGGCACCGCCGGTCAGTTGGAAGAAGACTTTTATGGAGTGCTGACGGAGATTGTTGAAGTTTCATTCTCTGGACGACTAAGAAGAGATATTGTTCTATTCAAATGTGATTGGTTCGACAACACAATCGGTGTTGGAACAAAGGTTGACAACAACTACGGCTTAGTTGAGGTCAAGAAGAATGGTAGATATAAAGGGTTTGATCCCTTCATTTTTGCCCAACAAGCTGAGCAGGTTTATTACACCGACTTCCCGGGAGGACATCGGGACTGGTATGCAGTAATCAAGGCCAAGGCCCGAAGTCAGATCACTGACAATGTCTCCGAGGAGGTCGATGACGCTTATCAGCTTGCACCACACGAGCTCAACGATGCCAATTTGTTGTTCAACATTGATCCAGTCATAATGGATGAGACACTCGCCACTACGGGGGGTGAACACATTGACAAAGACCTTGTCTCTCGATCAAAACGGTCTAGGGCTGATTTGGGTACTGATGAACTTGTTCAAACAGATAACCACAGTGACACTGAAACTGAGGGGGAATTTGAAACTGAAACAGACACAGAGTATGTAGTTGTTAAACATATATACATAGGTTTATATATATCCTGAGACTAACCTTTCTTTTCATGATTTTATCCACAGATGACGGGACGTCGACTGCCCTTCAGTAGGGGTGGTGGGTCCAGGACCCCGGCTTCCCGTCTGGGGATGCAAACCCCAGGGCAGCAGACCACTCCATCACCACCACAGCGGACCACTCCATCCCCATTACAGCAGACCACTCCATCACCACCACCACAGCAGACCACTCCATCACCACTCCAGCAGACCACTCCATCACCACCACCACAGCAGACAACCCCATCACCCCCACAGCTGACCACCCCAGAGCAGACTCCTGGAGTTGGTGGCTTGGAGGACCATGGCCATCAGGCGACCCCACCTCCGGCATCCCCTCTGCCCATGTTGGTACCCGTGCCGGCCGGAGACGAGTAAGTGACTAAATTTCATATACTTTTATGTTATTTGTATGATACTTTATATTAGGGTTTAGTTGAAAGACTTGTTGGTTTATTGTTGCTTACTTTAATTAGTACTTGTATAGATTGAATTGTACTGGGCACTCTTCTGTTTGTAACAGGGTAACTATTTAAACTTGGAAATGTTACATTTACAGGGGAGACTCTGCCGAAATTTTAGGTGTCTCCCTAGATTGTGTGTTGTTTTACTCCTAACATAATTGTTGTCATTACAGCTTTGTTGATAGTAGTCGCACTACCAAAGCGATTACTAAGGTTTTGAAGGCCCAGTGGGATGGTCCATATATATCTTGGACAGATGCTGGGAAGGTTGTGCAAGATAGGTGGTTTGACACCTTCTCGGTAAGTTCCTAGCTCATTTATTGAGACTTGATTTGTAAAATAGACCCGTTATTAATTTTGATTTCTCAATTCATTTTACAGCGTGATTACCAGTGGGCGGAGGGTATGATTGATGAGATTAGGAAGGTCTTTGCCACAAAGACCTCCAAAATCATCAAGAGTACCCTTTGGAAGGTGAGGGACAAGGGTGAGCGCCCTCGTTGGATCCCGGAGGACCATTGGGACGGGATGGTCCAGAAGTGGGGCGGGGTCCCATTCCAGCAGGCGAGTGCTCGGAATAGGGCCAACAGAGCCGCCGATGCTGCAGCCTCGGTTTACACTGGGGGTAGCATTTCAACCCTCGAGCACAAGAAAAGATTTGTAAGTATATTTATGTTAAACATTTCTATTATGGTTCGTCTTACATGTTTACAAATAATAATCTCAATGTTTTTTGTCCACCACAGGAGCTGAGGGAGCACCGGGAGCCTTCTTTGTTTGAGGTCATGCAAATGACCAAGAAGAACAAAGCCGGTGCATGGGTAAACCAGAAAACTACGGAGCTAGCGGTATTTACTTTTAACTGACACATGCTTTTAATTTACTTACAAATCAGCTTACTAATCCTATCGTTGTTTTTGAATTTACAGGAGGCGTATCAGGCCAGGAGGGCCGAGAAGGAGGCGGACCTGGTGGCTTCCACCCCTGAAGGGGAGGTTCCTCCCACCCTATCTTGTTCTGACGACAACGCCATCTATATGGAGGCTGTTGGCGGTGTGAACAAGAAAGGGAGGGTGTTTGGATTGGGTGGCGTCGGCACGCAGCTGGCGAAAAAGGGGAAGACCCCTTCCTCTTCGTCTTCCTCTGGTCTTCCGACTGAGGTCGTTCAGGTAATTCAAAACCTGAACGATGAGCTACAGGAGGAGCGACGTCAGAGGCAGTTGCTGTTGGAGCGGCACGAGGCGGACCGACAGAAGGCCGAGGCGGACCGACAGCGGGCCGAGGAGCAGCACGCCGAGACTCGTCGACAACTTGCTCAGCAGCAGGAGCTACTGATGCAGTTGATGGCGAGGCTACCTCCCCCCACTTCCCAGGCGCCCCCACCACCACCCCAGGATCCCCCACCACCTTGATTGTAGTTCTTTTATTTATACACATTTGTATATTTGATTTTTAGTTATGTTATATTTTCATTCAGTATTTATTTTGTCATTCTTTATTTATTATGTCAATATTTATTGGTAATTACATTCAAATCACAAAGCCTTATTCTACCTATCATTAATAATTCAACCTATTTCATAAATTAATTTAATATATTATTTTGTTTTTAATAATAATTCATTACTTCAAAAAAATTATTTTAATTTAATTATAAAATTTTATCAGCCAATACAAAATACAAAATATTAAGATATTTTTAAAGCTAAATTAACAAAACCAGTCAATATTGAATCAATTTTAAAAAAATTTAAAAACTCTCGTTAGCGACGGCTCATGTCCGTCGCGGACTTATTAACACTAGCGACGGACGTCGTGGTCGCTACCTGGCAACCACTAGCGACGGACGTTGTGGTCGCTACCTGGCAACCACTAGCGACGGACATTGTGGTCGCTACCTTGCAACCACTAGCGACGGACTTAGGCGTCGCTACATCGCAACCACTAGCGACGGAATGTCATGGTCGCTGTCTCACTACCTATAGCGACGGCATACCGTGGTCGCTGTTGGCTGTTATTAGCGACGGGGCCTCGAGGTCGCTGTATGGCAACACTTAGCGACGGCTGGAGTTATGGGGGCAGAGACGAATTTAGCGACGGCCTAACGCCGTCAATAATTTAGCGACGGTGTGTATGTGGTCGCTGAGGTGTTTTCGACGAGGGTTTTAGCGACGTCCCATTTCCCGTCTGCGATGCCGTCGCTAATGGTTTTAGCGACGGAAATTCCATTGATTAGCGACCAATTACGTCCGTCGCTAACAGTTGTTTTTTTAGTGGTGGCCTCGTCCTTTAGGAGTCCACACGAGCACTCCCACCAGAATCGCAATACTTGCCAACTGCTAGTTTGACGGCGTGTAGCTCTTGCTGTTGGTGTATGCACTATGAGCTTTTATGCTTCTTCATTTGTATCATTTTTCTACTTATCAATAGAATAAATATTTCAGTTTAAAATTGTTTTAAAACATATTTATCCTTGGAGTAATAGGTCATATAAAAATTATTCCTAAAATGTCCCTAGTCAAGTATTTACATGGGGACATGTAAATACACTGAGACTAGTGTGTGAGTGTACTGATGACCTGATCTCACAGATCATAGATATAGATGATATCGAGTCTTCACACAGGTACACATTAAGAGTAATGATGTACTGGACAGACCCACCATGAGAACATTGCATGGATCGTTACATGATTGTCATAAACGATTCTCAATGTGATAATGGTATATGTAGTCCTTCGACCTGAAGTCACTACGATTCCTACATGAGGAGTTTATTGTTTTAATACAATTAAACGTCTTCTGTAACAAGAGGACTATAAAGGTTGTGATTAGGCAATGAACAAATTATGCAGAGGGATGTGAGTGATGTAGATGGGATTTGTCTCTCCTATGTGACAGGAGTGATATCCATAGGCCACTTGATGGAGTAAGACTAAGAAAATGCATGGCCATGCTAGAAAGAATAAATATTAGATATTTATTCAGATCCAGTCTACTCCGGTATCAAGTAAAATAAATTGGGCCGTACAAGGATGACGCGACCATGCCTTGGGCCCAATTAGGATATCGTGACAAAAGGAATAAACATATTAAATAATTATCACTTATAGGTTATGTTGATAATATTCGGACATAATGATGCATTGCTAGATGTCGCTCTTATTTTATATTAATAATAAAATAGTTTATTATTAATATGACCAGGTATTTTACCTATAGGGTCACACACATAGAGTAAGCCCATCAGAAAATGTTGTCTTATTTTAGTTGGACTAAAATAAAGCTATTGGGCCTAACTCATTTGGAATAAGTAAGGAGCCCACTTTTAGAGAGAACAAATTAGGTCAAACCTAAGCCTATAAATAGAGCATAAGATGCTCATAGGCCGTTCACTCAAGTGAGACACAAATTCGCAAAAGTTGCAAGAGCTACACGCCGTCAAACTAGCAGTTGGCAAGTGTTGCGATTCTGGTGGGAGTGCTCGTGTGGACTCCTAAAGGACGAGGCTACGACTGCTTCGGAGATCTTCAAGAGGTAATCCAAAATGAATTTCGAAATTGTTTTTGTGCTTTGAAACATGGAACCTTGCAAATCCTATGAAATCCCTTTTATTTTTCCGCTGCTCATGCTTAGGGATTTCCTAACACTTGCAACTTTTGCGAATTTGTGTCTCACTTGAGTGAACGGCCTATGAGCATCTTATGCTCTATTTATAGGCTTAGGTTTGACCTAATTTGTTCTCTCTAAAAAGTGGGCTCCTTACTCATTCCAAATGAGTTAGGCCCAATAACTTTATTTTAGTCCAACTAAAATAAGACAACATTTTCTAATGGGCTTACTCTATGTGTGTGACCTTACAGGTAAAATACCCGGTCATATTAATAATAAATTATTTTATTATTAATATAAAATAAGAGCGGCATCTAGCAATGCATCATTATGTATGAATATTATTTAATATCAACATAACCTATAAGTGATAATTATTTAATATGTTTGTTCCTTTTTGTCACGATATCCTAATTGGGCCCAAGGCATGGTCGCGTCATCCTTGTACGGCCCAATTTATTTTACTTGATACCGGAGTAAACTGGATCCGAATAAATATCTAATATTTATTCTTTCTAGCATGGCCATGCGTTTTCTTAGTCTTACTCCATCAAGTGGCCTATAGATATCACTCCTGTCACATAGGAGAGATAAATCCCATCTACATCACTTACATCCCTCTGCATAATTTGTTCATTGCCTAATCACAACCTTTATAGTCCTCTTGTTACAGAAGACGTTTAATTGTATTAAAACAATAAACTCCTCATGTAGGAATCGTAGTGACTTCAGGTCGAAGGACTACATATACCATTATCACATTGAGAATCGTTTATGACAATCATGTAACGATCCATGCAACGTTCTCATGGTGGGTCTGTCCAGTACATCATTACTCTTAATGTGTACCTGTATGAAGACTTGATATCATCTATATCTATGATCTGTGAGATCAGGTCATCAGTACACTCACACACTAGTCTCAGTGCATTTACATGTCCCCATGTAAATACTTGACTAGTGACATTTTAGGAATAACTTTTATATGACTTATTACTCGAAGGATAAATACGTTTTAAAACAATTTTAAACTAAAATATTTATTTTATTGATAAGCAGAAAAATGATACAAATGAAAAAGCATAAAAGCTCATATGCATACACCAACACATACATCTAAACAACTCATAATACTTCATTATAATACTTTAAAATCCCTAAAACAACAACTAGAAAATCAAAAGGGGTAAAACTACCAACCTTTCACCTAAACCTTTGATGAACACGAAAATAGGGAGAAAGAAAGAGAGTTGGTTCAAGCCTTGCACCAATATTCCATTAATCCTTCATGAATCTTAGGTTAGAAGTTGATTTTTGCAACAAACAGTAGATGAGAATAGGTGCATAGTTTTGTAGTGGTTTAGAGGGAGAAGGAGAGTGAAAAAGTAAAGAGGAATGAGGGGAAGAGAAAGAAGCAACAAAAATATGAAAGGAGAGGGAGGAGAGCAAAAATACAGTTGTATTCCTTTATCCATTGGTCCATTGCATTTTGTCTTTTACATCTTGGTCAATAAAATCCTTTTTGCCCATTGAACAAAAGCAAAAAAAGGAGAAAGAAAAGAGAGCTACGGTTATTGAAGGAAAATGGGGAAGGATTTATATTTTTCTTAAATCTCATTTGGTTTGAAATTTTGCCATTTTATTTAATATGTTGTGTATGAATAAATATTTCACAAGCACCAAAATTTATTTTGGACATACCACCGTGACCACAATAAATCCATTATTGTTCTAGACCCATTAAATATTCTAATTGACCTAGTGGGTCCCACATCATCTATTAAATTGTCCATTTTCAGTAAATCCTAACTTACCGATAAGTCATAATTATTGCATATTTAATTATCCTATGTATTTTGGGCATCAAATAATTAATTAATATCACGTCAATAATTTATTTTTTAAAAATTTAGGATGTTACAATAGGGAAAAGGTCAAGTGGAGTGAGAGGGTTAAATCCATATACAATCTCAAATAGACTATGCTTAGTTGTGGAGTGTTGTACCCTATTATAAGCAAATTCAATGTGAGGTAAACACCCATCCAATGCTTTTACATTCTTTTGAACTAAGACCCTTAAAAGTGTAGAAAGGATCCTGTTTACTACCTCAATTTGACCATCAGTTTATAGATGGCAAGTGGTGTAAAAGAGAAGCTTAGTTCCTAGCCTAGCCCAAAGAATTTTCCAAAAATGGCTAAGGAACTTGGAATCCCTAATGGTTTTAGGAATTCCATGCAATCTCACAATTTCTTTAAAAAACAATTTAGCAATATGACTTGCATCATCCACTTTGTGACAAGGAATGAAGTGAGTCATCTTACTAAATCTATCCACCACTACAAAGATAGAATCCATACCCTTTGGGTCTTTGGCAAACTAAGCACAAAATCCATAGAAATATCAACCCAAGAAGCATGAGGTAAGGGAGTGTAAAGATCATTAAGTGAAAGTTTAGATTTAGTTTTTCTATAAGTTATACACCTAACACATAGTCTTTCTACATCTCTTTTTATTCTAGGACAATAGAAATGTTCATTAAGAGATGATAAAGTCTTATCCTTCCTAAAATGGCCTATAAGTCCTCTTTCATGACTCTCTCTAAGTAAAATTTCTCTCATGGATCCTCTAAGAATGCAAATCTTATTGGTTTTAAAGAGAAAACCATATAAAATATGGAACCCATGATTTGAATTGGTTGAACTACAAGAATTATAGATTGCAACAAATCTATGTCACTTGGATACAATTGCTTATTTCATTAAGATCATGAAATTTAGCTCTAAGAGAAGCTATCAAATTATGCCTTCTAGATAAAGCATTTATCACCATATTGGCCTTTCCATTCTTGTACTTAATGACATAAGGAATTTATTCCAAGAATTCAACCCACTTAGCATGTCTTTTATTTAGTTTATGCTACCCTTTTATGTACTTAAGTGATTGATGATCATTATGAATGACAAACTCTTTAGGGATTAAGTAGTGTTCCCAAGTTTATAGGGATCTAATTAATGCATAAAATTCTTTGTCATAGGTTGGGTAATTTAACGCAGCCTCATTGAGTTTTTCACTGAAAAATGCAATAGGATGGCCTTCATGCGAAAGCAAAACACTATGCCAATGTTGGATGCATCACACTCAAGCTCAAATGTTTTAGAAAAATTTAGAAGTGCCAAAGTAGAAGCATGAAGGAGTTTATCCTTCAATTCATTTAAAGCTTTCTCTTGCCTTGGTCCCTATACAAAAGGAACATTTTTCTTAACCAACTCATTTAAAGGAGTAGCCAAGGTAGAGAAATCCCTAACAAATCTTATATAGAAACTTGCCAATCCATGGAAGCTTCTAATTTTATTGACATTCTTAGGGGTTGGCCATTCACTTATAGCCTTGATTTTAGCACTATCTACTTTTACCCTATTTGAACTTACTACAAATCTAAGGAAAAGAATGTTATCCATGCCACAAGAACACTTTTCTAAATTAGCATAAAGTTGATTTGTTTTTAAAGCAAGCATAACTTATCTTAGATGTTCAAGGTGAGAGGTCATGGTCTTAGAGTAAATCAAGATATCATCAAAATAGACCATAATAAAGTGCCCAATGAATTCCCTTAAAACATGGTTCATTAATCTCATAAAAGTACTTGGTGAATTAGTTAAGCAAGAAAGGATAACTAGCCACTCATACAATCCAAGTTTGATATTAAAAGCAGTTTTCCATTTATCACCTTCTTTTATTCTTATTTGGTGATAACCACTTTTAAGGTCAATCTTAGAGAATATGGTGGAGTCACTTAATTCATCAAGCATATCATCAAGTCTAGGTATTGGATGCCTATACTTGATGGTAAAATTATTTATGGCTCTACAACCTGTGCATATTCTCCATAAACCATCTTTTTTAGGAACTAGTAAAACAGGTAAGGCACAAGGACTTAAGCTCTCCTTTATCCATCATTTAGATAGTAGTTCATTCACTTATTTTTCAATCTCTTGGATTTATTTTAGATTACACCTATATGTAGGCCTATTAGGTAAACTAGCACCTAGGATTAAATCTATTTAATGCTCTATGCCCCTAATAGGAGGTAACCCATTTGGAATGTCTTTTGGAAATATGTCCCCAAATTCATCTAAAATGTTTTGAACTTCTTTAGGCAAGCTAGAAGGGGAGGAGCCCATTGAGCACAAGGAAGTGTTAAGAGTACCATTAGGGTACATCATATACAAGGGTTGATGAAAAAGCAAGGCTTTCTTCACTTTATGTTTTTCTGCCAAGAGATTAGGTTTTGAGTCATCCTAAATGACAACTCCTTTTCCTTGTTATCCTTTTTTATTTTTCTCTGTTTTTCTTTTTGTTAGGAAGTGGAAGGACCAACTTCCCTGTGCCTCTTTAACTCCATTTAAAGCTGGTCCTCTAAAACTTGTTGAGAAGTTAAGAGATATAAGACTATTTTCCTATTATCATGTTTGAAAGTAAGGGTGTTAGAGAACCCCTCATGGATGACCTTCCTATCAAACTGCCAAGGTCTCTCTAACAAAATATGGGTTGCTTCCATGGGTACTACATCACACATTACTTCATCTTTATTTGACCCTATAGTGAAGGCAGTTAAGACTTCTTTATTTACTAGTATCTCACATCTCTCATTTAAACATTGAAGTTTATATAGCCTAGGTTGATCTACTAGGTTTAATCTCATTTTGTGAACTAGCCTTTGACTAGCCACGTTTGCACAACCTTCACTATCTATAATTAGAGAACACAGTTTTTCATTTATATAACATCTTATGTAAAAGTTGTTCTCTCTTTGTGTATAGTTATCAACCTTTAAATGACTTCCAAGAAGCCTTCAAATCATGTAAAGTTCACTATCATCTCCCAAAATATGTTCATTGTCATCTGAGTCACTACTTGAGTCATCGTTTGAAGAGTGATCATCAAAATTAGAGTTTGATTGACTTGAGTAGCAACCATTACTTTTCAAAATCATGGTTTACGTTAATGGAAATTCAAAAGCAATATGTTCTCAACCAAGGCATTTAAAACATTTAATGGTAGAAGATTTGGAAGAAGAAAGTTTTGATATGAAGTCATTTTTGCTTTTAATAGTCCTATACACTTTACCCTTTTTGTGCAACTTATTCTTAACTTGTGGAGAAGAAGTTATCACTCCCTTTTCCCTAGGTTTTCTTTCAAACTTCTCACTTTTACTAAATCTAGAATCCTCCTTGCCCTTATACTTAGGCCTAAAGGTTAGTAATCTTCTTTATTTTAGGAGTCCCTCTAATTTATTTGGTTTTCTACCTTGGTGCACTGATGTAAGAGTTCCTTTGTATCTGCATGTGGTAAAAGCTCTACTCTATTTTTGATGTTCCTATTAAGATCATGGAGGAATATATACATTAGTCTCCTCATTCTCCTCTAGATTAGCCCTAATCATTACTATTTCTAAGGCCTTATAATAGTCTTGGTGAGTTTATTTAGATCCTTAGGTGAGTTTATTTAGCTTGGCTAATAGCTACCCACGTTAGTAATTTAGAACATATCTTTTTCTTACTAAAGCTTTTAAATCTACCCAATCATCTATGGGTGGGAACTTATCTCTCTTTCGCTCTTTGCACACCTGGTCCACCAAACTAGAGCATAGTTTTAGAATGAAAGGGTGGCTATTCTAAATTTTTTGTTTTCTTTTATTTGATAAGAGTTAAAAAGTTGTTCTGCCCTTATCTCTCATTTTAAATAGGCCTCTATATCACTCTTCCTGTGAAAAGGTGGTATTTCTAGCTTAACTTCTCTTAACCCTACCTCTTCTCTTTTATGATGTCTTCTTGACCTATTATAATCCTTACTCCCACTATCATGATGTCTATTATGTCTTTGATTTCTTTCCCCATTTCTTTATCTAGGTTGATCATTTTTATTCAAATTTTCTATTATCAACCTTAAAGGGGACATGTTATCTTTATCACTATAAGACATGTTTAGAAATCAAACAAAATAAACAAAGGCAACAATTGATATACTCATCGAGGATATGGTTGCAAAACAATGATTAAGAATTGAAAATTAAACCTAAGATGCAAAGGTACCATAATGTTGTCCTAAGATGTTTTATAATAGGATGCTATACTAGTTTGTCTTTCTATGATATTTTCCTATGTTTATTATATAACAAGAGAGAAACTACACTAATCTTAGGTTCTTAACTAAAACTAGTTATGATGTAGGGAAACTAACAAATTTAGGTGAAACAACAAACAACCTATTAACCTAATTAACTAGAATTGGTTGTAAAGGATATTTACTTGAAACTAACGTAATTAGTTTAAACTAACTCTAACTAGATAACTAGTTTTGATTTTAGAAGCTTAACTAACCAAATTATTTTAACTACCTAACAAATTCAACTAAAAATGGTTTAGAAGTTATAACTGTGGCACCCTTAATCCGGTGAATAAAGTTAAAGATATCAATATTTAGGTAATGAAAATGAGGATAAATTCTTCACAATTTTGAACCATCATGGAAGAAGAACACCATAATTAAAGACTTTAACAATTAACCCTATACATTTTTAAAGACCTACCCCATATATCATGATATGAGGAGGTATATAGTTTAAAACAAATACCCTCTTTGGACAATCAATTACATAATCCTCATTTAAAGGGTTCGCGGAACATGTAGTTTAATTCAGAAGTATGAGTGTGTATGAAAAGTGGTCCAAGAAGACCCAAGTTGGTTGTCAAAGCTTATTGAAAACATGTACACTCAATTGCATAAACATGTCATGAAGTAAAGAAGTGCGGATCCTAGCCTGACATGGCATAAAAGTATAAAAATCCAACATTTGGGCATAACCACTGGCAATGGTTGTAACCACTGGAAGTGGTTGCAAACCACTGGCCGTGGTTGCAAACCCACTGCCATAGTGCTAAAAAAAGCCATTTCAAGTCAGATCTAACCACTGGCAGTGGTTGTCACTGTTTCTATGCCCTATTTTCACAACTGGTTGTGGTTACAAACCACTAGCCGTGGTGGCAAACCACTGGTTGTGGTTGGTTCTATTTGCACACTCAAATTTTACAAGACAAATGTACTCTAGGGAAGGACCTACCACTGGCTGTGGTTGGCCCCCTGTTCTACCACCTTATAATTTTCAAAGAAAGCATGTTTTTGGACCTTAGATCATGCAATGCCTATGATTTTTAGGACATATTTTCATCAAGATACACTCATGATAGTATATAAAACATATAAGGAACATCTCAAATAATCAAACCTTTCCTACATCAAATCTAATCACCAAATCAAACATCAAACATGACTAAAACATGCATCAATATTAATTCTCAACTTAACAAGATTTATACTTCATCCCACCATGAATTACCCTTCAACATAAACACCAATGCCATCATAGTGGCTAACAAATTCAATGTCAAGCATCATCATATATTACTTGGGGATACAAAATGATCACAAGCTCATTTCAAATGATCTTAGTGTATCAATTACCATTCTAGGATATCAAATCATCAATATCCAATCATCATCATACTTATAAGGCATTTAACTATAACATGGCTATACAAAATAACGCCATATACAAACATTTCTAAAGAAGGGATGTATAAAAGCTATTAATCCAAAAACATGTCAGCCAAGACATCTTTACCAATTCTTCCTTCACACCATACCTTATCTCTTGAAGAGCTCTACTCCATGGTCATGCCCTACAACACAAGAGCTAAAAAGTATACAACATGGAGAGTGAGCATACTGTCTCAATGATGAACAATTAATCAAATTGTGATAACATAAATATATTAATGCAAATTAACATATCCTTCAATCAAGAGAGTTCAATTAAATAGTAATGTCACATATCTTATTAACTTCCATTTAGCATACATATTCATACATAGTAAGTCCATCAACAAGGACATTCCCAAGTAGAATCAAGTCACCAAATCACAATATTACCACACCCATTGTCACAATTATAAGTAACATAAAAAGATCACACTAACAATAATACACAATTAGTTAATGACCAAAAATGGGTTTTATATCTCAATTAACACTCTGAATAGGGTATCATCTTTCTTAATCTTCTTTACTCACATGCCATGTCCCTATGGCTAATGCATATGTCATACCATAAAATGCATATGCAACGGATCCGATTTGAAATATTTACTCATATCTCATTCGCACATAATTCATCAAATATTTATAACCACGCATAGTTGCTCAAGCATTTGTCCCCCGCAAGGGTGCTTTTTGTAACATCCTAAAATTTTAAAATACAGGATTAAATCAAGGAAAATAAATATTGACCAATTTGAATGTAAATTATTTAATGTCCCAGCCTATTGGAAATAAATAAATTAAGATTTTTAGGGACTGTTGGTGATTTATTGAGACCAGTTAAGTTGAAAATAAGCCCGATTGGAATATGGGTGCCAGACCAAATATCTCTGATTGGGATGATATTGGTCAGGGCTGTTGAGGATAATATTGGGAGTTTGAAAATATATTCAGAATAATTTTTAGATTAAGTAATGAGCCGAAACAGAGGTCCTGTTAGTCATAAAATGATGAATCTTTTAATGAGGGATTAAAATTAAAAACCAAAAGCCCCAAATTCTCCTCCTTTTTACGTGAGTTTGCTGAAGCATATGACAAAAACACATCCCTCTTCTCTACTTCTCTATTCCATTCCTTCTTCCTCTCTTCTTCTTCCAAAAACCCTTGGCAAAGGTGGTGTCATCTCCATCCCCTCCATTGTCGTTTGAAGAAGACTTGGAGCTTGAAGTTCTTCCTCTCTTCTTCTTCTTATTTTCATGTGGCCTCCCTCTCCCTTGAAAACCCATTTCATTTTTGGATGTGAGGTAAGTTATACTCACTCTTTTGTTGAGTTTTTGGCCATGGGTGTGTGTTATTATACTTTGGGGGAGCAATGTATGTGGATGGGTGGTTGAAGAGAGCATTTAATGCATAAACCCTAGAGTAGGTTGCCATAAATGTGAATATTTATGAGGGGTTAAGGGTGGAGGTGCATTTATGGTTGGAGGGTGATGAAGATTAATGGTGCTTTAATATGTGTTGTTGGGTTTTAGAGAAACCTTAATTTTTAAGAATTTGGGAAAGGTGGTGAATATTGTGTGAATGATATGTTTGAGAACAAATACAAGCCATTGAGTGTATGGGTATCGATTGGGGTAGTATTTTGTAAAGGTTAAGGGTATGGTTGCCTTGCAACCCTTGAATTTAATGAATGTGGCTTGGTGGGAAGGAATTCCTGAAGCCTAATAAATGATGAAAATGATGTTTATAACATGTTCTAAGCTTGTTATGAGTAGTAGATGTGATAATAGTCAATTAGAATTGAACTTGTGTTTGGAATTGTTGATTGACTAAGGTTTTACATGTATATTAATGTAGGACCCATTCCGAACGACTAGGCAGATACGTCGTATCGCTCGGAATTCTTCTCTTGAGGTAGGGGAGGAGTCTTATGTTCTAAATGCATGAATTTTGAATGGTATATGATTGTCGTAAGTATTGATATGTATGTTTGCCTTGCTTTGAGTGCTATATAATGTTGATGATATGTTTTGGCAACATGCTTGATGCATTTAGAATAATTTTGGTGTGTTGTATGGTGGCGTAAATTATTGATTCTTTTGTGGTGATACCCATGTCCACCGTAAATGTATAATGAATGTTGATGTTATTTGATAGAGTATGATTGAAGCCTTTATATTAATGACCAGGTGTTACAAGATGGGCGATGCGGTTTGGTACCAGTAAAACAATTGGAGAATGCATGCAAATTTTAAGAATAAGTGTACACATTTTACTACTGCAGTAGGGGTATGGTTAGATGATCATACTTGAGTCCCACAATTGGTGTTTATATTCCTACAGTCAGACCTGTAATTGTACATATATCCCATTATGCATATGCATTAGCTTAAGAGCATTTGCATATAGCAAGGAAGTATGCCAAAGGAGATGAATTATGATGATGGATGTATTGGAGATGATATAATACGTTAAGACAACATGAAGATATGAATACCTATTAATAATTTGTGTAAAATTATGTATTGTGTGATAGTCCAATATTGCAGGACTTGATTATGTATATGCTTGTATACCTTGCTTGATTTAAAATGACGTTGTGGTATGTGCGTGATAATGATATAACGAGGAATGAGATGATGTGAGTATGCAAAGTATACATGTTCAAATGCATATGTACATAATCACATGGTATTCATATTCATCCTTTTGGAATGTATGACTCACTCTCCCATGTTGTCCATTTTTAGACTTGTGATGCAGGGCATTTATGGGAAGAGTGGATATTTTGAAGTGTATTTTGGTTGAGGAGGTAAACAGTGGTGTAGGAAGTGCCTTGGCCGGTGAAATCTAGATTTTTGCATAGCATGTAATGTATATGAATGTTTATTTTGTTATCTAGACTGGTGATGATGATTTTGAGGGTCATGGAGGAAAATTGGACCTTGGTGTGTATGGCCAATTTTTCATTTATGACCTAAATGATGTAAAATGATGAGTTATGAAGTTAGTTGATGATGAATTCTTATGAATGAATGACGTGTTTTAAAATCTATGGTATTTGATAAAGAGTTTGTGAGAATGATGTGAATGCTATGTAATGAATGAAAGAGAGTTGAATTTAATATGTATGAAAGAATGGATAGACTCCCAAATGCATAATAGAATATAAGGAATGCATTAGAATAGGCTAAAATAGCACTAAATGGTATTTGGCACGTTAAGTTGCATGAAAATCTCATGTCTGCCCATTTTCTACATGACTCACTCAAGCGAGTAGTGATCTCGCTCGAGCAAGATCCTCCTACATCAGTGTTATGGCCACTGGCCAAAACTCGCCCGAGCCGATGGCAGTCTCGCCCAAGCGAGACTTTGCTTGGGAGCAGAGGTTGGTCATTGGACCATTTTCGCTCAAGCGAAATGGCCATGGCTTAGTAGTCGCTCAAGTGAGAGGAAGGAATTGGACACTGGACGATTTTCGCCCAGGCAGGCGTTACCTCGCCCAAGCAAAAATCGGCAGTAAGTCCCCAACGCTGCTGGAGCAATCTCGCTCTGTAACACCCTAATTTAAACAAATCATAGACAAGAAAAACAGAGGAAATTTTTTACATTTAAAACCAGAATACCACGGTATAAGAATGAGAGGAGAAGAAGAACAAGAGAACAAAAGAAATTCAAGAAACTAACAGCGGAAGAAGGGGAAATCGCGTAGGCAGGTCACATAGCAATGCGCACGCGCTCAAGCAAAAGCTTCATTCGGTATTCGTTCATTTCACTCGGCATTTTCACACTCGGGTTCCAGCGCCTGATTCACTCGGAAGGATTCAACCTCAGTCCACTCGGACTCAGCTCTTGCACCTACTAGTCCCATTCGGACAATGCAACTTATTCTACGGTTTCATCAATCAGAACATATACGCGAATAATACGGAAGTGGTCCCCACTATCACTCACTCGGAATCTAGGAGGACTCCTTACTTAGAATAACCTTCACGTCCTTCTGCCACTCAGAGTATTTCACTTAGTTTTCACTCGGTAACCATAATCTTCCGACTCTAAACATTCTACTAGGCTAAGACTCACCTGGATTCTTTTGTCACTAATAGTTTACTACAGTGGGGTCCCCTAGAGTCTAAGGTGTCACTCTCCAGTCGGAAAAACCTTCACTCGGCGGATTCTCACTCGGGGTTCGTTGATTATCCTACGCTCGGGAGAAATCCTAGTAATAACCACTCAGAACGTATATTTCGGCTCTCAACTTCGATCCTAACAACTCATCGTTAGGGGCAGTCTTCTATGTCAATTCCTACTCGGAGCTATCTGATTTCACTCACTCGGAGCGTCTGAACCTCCCCCACTCGGTGACAGAGTCACAAACTCACCCTCTAGGCCATAGATTGGCTTCCTCATGTTAAGTTATATCATTTCCTACACATTCGGGAATATGAACGCACATATATATAAAGATTACCCAGGCATTACACAGTGTAAGATAGACATGCAACATAGCATAAACATAGGCATATATATATATATATATATATATATACGTATATAGGAGTGCATATCACGGATTTACAACCACATTGTCATATTCCCATTCTAAGGGGATCAACTCTGTATAAAAGACTAACAGCAACACACGAGCCGGCCAAGGCTTAACCCAAAACATTATATACAACACATGCACAGTCATAAAATTTCCATAGTGCATCAGCACTTCACCCCGGCATTTCAGCTCCTCCTCCAATCCTCATTACGAGAGATGTTCACTAAAAAATTGTCACAGCAGGGGTGAGTATCTTAAATTTTAAATGATAGATACTGACTCAGGTTGTCTCACATTTATACAACTATATATATATATATATGCACACACAATCACACGTGGCAATGATTAAGGTCAGAGTATTACTAATCAACCAGGACACACACACAAGATCCTTACTGATCGGAATCCACCAGTTGTCACTCGCCCCCTTACACACATTAACTCAATAACATTAACATACAACAATCAGTAACATGATGTTAAGGTCCATGAATCAGAATGCATCTTTTGAACATTTATCAGTCAGAATCCACAATTCTCACTCGGCTATATATATACGCAACTCTTCAACAACATAACATACATTCATAGAACAGGTTTCAATCAACATCAACAGCATATGTACACGGATATATATATATGCATTCATCATCTCATGCATAATCAATTCCAGCAATATCAGCTGTTAATATACACAGATTATTCACTCAGTTCCGCATTCGTGTGTAATCGGTTCTGATGTTGCAACGTAGGCTCTCAGCCTTTTGTACATAGCTCTCAGCTATCATTTTAGCTCCCAGCTGCTTGGCCGTTTTACTGGTACCCAACCGTTTGCCCACAGGTGACACCAACGCTCTCAGCGCCAACGGAGGTGTTCACAGGCAGCCTGAGTCCCACTCAAGGGCTACCTTGAGTCCCACTCAAGGATTTTATAGCGTCCCACGCTTATAACCGATGGTAGTGTCCCACACCACGTGCTCCTAGCACAACGCATCCCATACGCCACACGCGGATTCATCACACAACATAGAGTTCATGCACACGATCTTTCACTCAGCCATACATACTTCACATGTAGTCAGTAATACCCATTTTCAGAACTCCACATATTAATCTAACACACACATACTTCCATGCAATCATCATCATAGCTCCATTAGGTGGATACAGCAACATAAAGGTCCAATGCAATCAGTGTCAATCAATATCAAGATTCTATAAGTATTCTCATCAACTCAAGCATCACATGCACTCGGTATACAACAGTATCAGAACTTAATCAACGCATGCATCTTCAAGGGCAATGATAACATGCAACACTCACTCTCACTTATCCTACACTCAGATACTCCACATGCAGACACATCATACAAACAGAATGCAGAACCACAATTATCAACACCCGAAACCCGTTCATAACCTATGCATTTAACATGTAAGGTACTCCCCCTACCAACTACGAGACTCCGAGAGACTCTTCTGCTTGGGCGCTGGTCCTTTTTCCTCGTTGCTTCACTCAACACTTTCACTCATTTAACCTTCACTGGAACACTGCTGCCTTCCACGAGTGGTGCAGGGCTGCTTCTGCTTCTGCTTCGACGCTCGTCCTTTACTCGTACAAGGGAGCTCTAACTCCTCTGCAGCACCGTCAACGTGGCCTCTGAAACAGAGAGTGGAAACAGAGAGTAGAGAAGGAGAAGAGATGAAGGAAAACAAGAGAGAAAGAGAAGGAGGAAGAAGAAGAAGAACTCGCAGGGAAATTCTGAAGAAGAATGAATGGCAAGGAAAGCCATCAACCAATTATAAATGCATGCATGAGGGAAAGGAATGGTGGGATGGGAAAACGTGAGGAGCAGTCTGCTCATGTCACCCGGTCCCATCAGCATCCACTAAAGCTAATCACCTTTTCAATCAGCACACCTTTTGATTAATTAAGTTAAGGGTAATTAGTGAACAATTTCCACTTCTGAATTATTATTTTAATGGCTTATTTCACCTGGTACATTGTTAAAATTGGGATGTTACAGTTCTCCCCCACTCAAAAGAATGTCGTCCTTGAAATTCAGTCGGTAACTCACCTTGGTCAAACAACTCGGGGTACTGCTGCCTCATGGCATCCTCGCGCTCCCAGGTATAAGAAGTATACCCGTCCTACTGCTATTCCACTTCAACCAGTTGCACATTCTTACTCCTTACTCGCTTTACCGATCGGTCCACGATCCTAGTCGGTATAGTTACAGTGGTCAGGTCTTCCCTGATTTCCACTTCATCATCAGGCATTGTGTGAGTAGAATCTGGCAGGTACTTCCTGAGTTGAGACACATGAAACACGTCATGCAATCGAGACAAGTGAGTCGGTAACGCTATTCGGTATGCCATGGAGCCGACTCGTTCCGACACTTCATACGGCCCAATGTATCGAGGGCTTAACTTTCCACTCTTCAAGACTCGCCCGACTCCTTTACTCGGTGAAGTCCTTAAAAATACCCTATCTCCGACTGAAAATTCCAATGGTCTGGTACATTTATCATGGTAGCTCTTCTGCCTATCTTGAGACGCCTTCATCTTTTCTCTTATCACTCGGATCTGTTCTGAAGTTTGTTTCACAACCTCTGGCCCCAATAGCAGACTCTCACCCGATTCCGACCAGCAAAGCGGGGTTCGGCATCTTCGACCATACAGTGCTTCATAGGGTGCCATACCAATACTATTGTGATGGTTGTTATTGTACGTAAACTCAACCAAGGGAAGGTACTGCTCCCATTCCCCACCGTGCTCTAGCACACACGCCCTTAGCAAGTCCTCCAGGCTTTGAATCGTTCGCTCGGATTGTCCATCAGATTGGGGGTGGTAAGCGGAGCTAAGCCAAAGTTTCGTACCCATTTCCTGGTGCAGGCTGGTCCAAAACCGGGACATGAACCTAGGATCCCTATCCGATACGATAGAAGTCGGTATACCATGCAGTCAGATAATTTCGCGAATATAAATCTGAGCTAACCTATGCATCGGGTACTTCATGTTCACAGGTAGGAAGTGTGCACTCTTCGTTAGTCGGTCAATAATGACCCATATCGCATCATGGCCCGCTCGGTTTTTGGGCAATCCCATGACAAAGTCCATGGCAATTGAGTCCCATTTCCACACGGGAATCTCCAGGGGTTGCAATGCACCATACGGCTTCTGGTGCTCCACTTTTGACTTCTGACAGGTGATGCACCGAGCCACATATTCTGCCACGTTCCTCTTTAATCTGGGCCACCAGAACTGGGTTCTTAGGTCATGGTACATCTTCGTGGCACCCGGGTGGATACTTAGCAAGCTCTTGTGTGCTTCATCAAGCACCATTCTTCTCAATTCTCCCCCACCTGGCACGTATATTCTATTTTTTACTCGGAAGATTCCATCTGATCCCTCGGTCAAGGACAAATCCTTGCCCTTAGCCCGAGTCTCCTTCATCTCAGCCAAGTAGGAATCTGACTGCTGTTGCTCGTACATGGATTTCAGGAATTCATTGGTAATCCTCAGCGTACCGATCGTCATTTTCTGAGAGGAGGGGATGTCAACATGTAAGTTCATGTCTCGGAACTGTTCCAATAACTCCACCTCCTTCACCATCATCACTGCTACATGAAGGGACTTCTGACTCAACGCGTCGGCAACAACGTTTGCCTTACCCGGATGGTACTTTAGCTCGAAATCATAATCTTTTAAAAATTCCATCCATCTCCTCTGTCTTATGTTTAGTTCCTTTTGGTCGAATAAATATTTGAGGCTCTTGTGATCACTGTATACTTCAAATCTGGACCCGAACAGATAATGCCTCCAGATTTTTAATGCGAACACCACAGCTGCCAATTCTAAGTCGTGGGTCGGATAATGCTGCTCGTGAGGTCTCAATTGTTGAGAGGCATACGCTATCACTCGGTCTTTCTGCATTAGCACGCATCCTAATCTGAGTCCTGATGCATAACAATAAACCACGAAGCTCTCTTGTAAGTCAGGTAACACCAGTACTGGAGCAGTCGTCAACTTGTCCTTCAGCTCTCGGAAGCTGTTCTCGCACTCGGGACTCCATATGAAGGGAATGTTTTTCCGAGTCAATTTAGTCAGTGGCAAGGCCAACTTAGAAAAACCTTCAATGAATCTTCTATAATAACCTGCCAGGCCCATAAAGCTCCTTATCTCCGAGACCGACTTGGGTCTCTCCCATGCCATTATAGCCGCCACCTTCGAAGGGTCCACCGAGACACCTTCCTCGGAAATCACATGTTCGAGGAAATGGATTTTATTCATCCAGAAATCACACTTTGAAAGCTTTGCAAACAACTGCTTCTCCTTTAACACTTGGAGTACCGCCCGGAGATGTTCTTCATGCTCCTCAGAAGTCTTAGAATAGACTAGGATGTCATTAATGAAAACAACTACGAATCGGTCTAAATATGGGTGGAATATGCTGTTCATGTAATTCATGAAGACAGCAGGGGTGTTTGTTACACCGAACGGCATCACTACATACTCGTAGTGACCATACCGAGTCTGAAAGGCAGTCTTTGGGATATCCGAGTCCTTCACTCGGATTTGGTGGTATCCCGATCGCAGGTCGATTTTTAAGAAGACTGAGGCTCCACGCAGTTGGTCGATCAAGTCATCAATTCGGGGCAATGGGTATCGGTTCTTAATCGTGAGTTTGTTTAGCTGTCGGTAATCTATACAAAGTCTCATGCTGCCATCCTTCTTCTTAACAAGCAGCACGGGTGCGCCCCATGGTGATACGCTCGGTCTAATGAATTGTTTTCCGATTAACTCATCTACTTGCTTCTTCAGCTCGGCCAATTCAGTTGGGGACATTCTATATGGTGCACTGGAGACTGGCTCAGCTCCAGGGATCAGGTCTATAGAGAATTCGACTTCTCTATTGGGAGGGACACTCGGTACGTCTTCAGGAAACACCTCTGGGAATTCGTAGATAGTTGGAATTTCGTTCACCCGGGCTTTACTCTCACCCTCGGTTAGACAGAGCATCATAAACAGTTGAGTCATACCTTGTGCTATGTCGCCTTCATTGTGCTGCCTCGGGAAGATTATCCTTCGGTTTCTGCAATCCACTAACACCTTGTTGACTGAAAGCCAATCTATTCCGAGCACAATGTCAAGGTCCTTTAAGGGTATGCACACCAAATCGAAAGTGAAACTTTGATCACACAACACAAATGTTACATCCTTACACATTGATGATGTCAACACCTTAGCGCCAGTTGGATTGGCTACTTCCAAAGTCCGATCCATAAACACAGTCGGTAACTTTAATTGCTTTACACACTCATTAGCTATAAAAGAATGGGTGGCTCCCGAATCAAAAACAACATTAAGCATATATCTACCCAGTGAGCACTTACATTGTACCAAGTCATTCACCTGTGCAGCATCTTCCGCGTTAATGGTGTAGACTCTTCCTACTGCTGGTTGGTCGGTATTCCTTTCTTGGCCATTTGGAGCAAGCATCATGTTTCCTCTGGCTCTGTTGCCTCTGCCACCCGGTCTTTGGTTATCATTCACTCGGTTTCTCCCTTGTAAACCTCCTTGACGTACACTGGTGTTTGCTTGACGGAGTTGGGGGCAATCGGGGCGAATGTGTCCCTTTTTATTACAATGGAAGCACACCACCTCACCATCGTTGTTGCAGTCTCGGGCATAATGATTTCCTCCACACTTGAAACACTTTCCGTCTTCCACAGCTGGTCGTCTTTCATGCTGATTCCGACCCCCAATTCTAGAAAAGGATCAGTTTCTGCCAACATTACTCAGCCTCTTGAAGCGGGATTACTGGGGCCTCAAGGAATGGTTGGCTCTGCTGCTCTGGCCCGAATGGGCCTTGTCATCCTCCTCGAATATCCTACACTTATTCACCAATGCAGGAAAACTCCGTATCTCTTGGTATCTACAGGCTCTCTTAACATCAGATCTTAATCCATTCTCAAATTTAAGGCACTTGGAGCTCTCCGTCCCTGGTTGTTGGAAAGGTGGGTAGAATAGGCACAACTCTTCGAATCTGGTCGCATACTCTTCCACAGTCATGGAGCCTTGTTTCAACTCTATAAACTCCAACTCCTTCTGACTCCTTACTGTGTCAGGGAAGTACTTCTCTAAGAAGCATGTCTTGAAATCGTTCCAGGTCAGCTGATTATCATCGTCAGGGAATTGGTTTCTGGTTATCTTCCACCAGTTTTCCGCATCGTCACGCAGCATGTATACTACACATTGTACCTTCTGGGCCTCGGTACAGTGAAGACCCCTGAAAATCCTCTCCAGCTCCTGAGTCCATTTAAAAGCTGTCTCAGGGTTCCGTCCTCCTAGAAATTCACTCGGCTTCCTCTTCAGGAAGCGGTCCAGCACTTGGCCCTCCTCAGCTCGAGGCTGGCCCTGCCTCTCAAACACGTCTGTAAAACGTTGGAATGCCGTGGCTATAGCCTCCATGCTTTAGCGATGCGTCATCCCTTATCCTGAAATTAACACCCCTTCAAGGATAAGTATACCAAGCCACTTACCACCGATCAGATTTCAGCCTAATGTTCAGTAACTTAGCACATCATACTATTTCTATATGCTACTCAATCAATCGTACCAGGAGGGAAACAACCTCCTACCCACAAGTCAATATCAATCAGGTTCAATCATGATGACCACTCAGTCAGAAAGCACACAACCGCTTACACTCGGTAAGCATACCTTGGCCTTGGACCTTTCGGTCTGCTCTGATACCAAAATGTAACACCCTAATTTAAACAAATCATAGACAAGAAAAACAGAGGAAATTTTTTACATTTAAAACCAGAATACCACGGTATAAGAATGAGAGGAGAAGAAGAACAAGAGAACAAAAGAAATTCAAGAAACTAACAGCGGAAGAAGGGGAAATCGCGTAGGCAGGTCACATAGCAATGCGTACGCGCTCAAGCGAAAGCTTCATTCGGTATTCGTTCATTTCACTCGGCATTTTCGCACTCGGGTTCCAGCGCCTGATTCACTCGGAAGGATCCAACCTCAGTCCACTCGGACTCAGCTCTTGCACCTACTAGTCCCATTCGGACAATGCAACTTATTCTACGGTTTCATCAATCAGAACATATACGCGAATAATACGGAAGTGGTCCCCACTATCACTCACTCGGAATCTAGAAGGACTCCTTACTTAGAATAACCTTCACGTCCTTCTGCCACTCAGAGTATTTCACTTAGTTTTCACTCGGTAACCATAATCTTCCGACATTAAACATTCTACTAGGCTAAGACTCACCTGGATTCTTTTGTCACTAATAGTTTACTACAGTGGGGTCCCCTAGAGTCTAAGGTGTCACTCTCCAGTCGGAAAAACCTTCACTCGGCGGATTCTCACTCGGGGTTCGTTGATTATCCTACGCTCGGGAGAAATCCTACTAATAACCACTCAGAACGTATATTTCGGCTCTCAACTTCGATCCTAACAACTCATCGTTAGGGGCAGTCTTCTATGTCAATTCCTACTCAGAGCTATCTGATTTCACTCACTCGGAGCGTCTGAACCTCCCCCACTCGGTGACAGAGTCACAAACTCACCCTCTAGGCCATAGATTGGCTTCCTCATGTTAAGTTATATCATTTCCTACACATTCGGGAATATGAACGCACATATATATAAAGATTACCCAGGCATTACACAGTGTAAGATAGACATGCAACATAGCATAAACATAGGCATATATATATATACGTATATAGGAGTGCATATCACGGATTTACAACCACATTGTCATATTCCCATTCTAAGGGGATCAACTCTGTATAAAAGACTAACAGCAACACACGAGCCGGCCAAGGCTTAACCCAAAACATTATATACAACACATGCACAGTCATAAAATTTCCATAGTGCATCAGCATTTCACCCGGCATTTCAGCTCCTCCTCCAATCCTCATTACGAGAGATGTTCACTAAAAAATTATCACAGCAGGGGTGAGTATCTTAAATTTTAAATGATAGATACTGACTCAGGTTGTCTCACATTTATACAACTATATATATATATATATATATATATATGCACACACAATCACACGTGGCAATGATTAAGGTCAGAGTATTACTAATCAACCAGGACACACACACAAGATCCTTACCGATCGGAATCCACCAGTTGTCACTCGCCCCCTTACACACATTAACTCAATAACATTAACATACAACAATCAGTAACATGATGTTAAGGTCCATGAATCAGAATGCATCTTTTGAACATTTATCAGTCAGAATCCACAATTCTCACTCGGCTATATATATACGCAACTCTTCAACAACATAAC
Source organism: Clitoria ternatea (assembly GCA_037962975.1). Classification (NCBI taxonomy): domain Eukaryota; kingdom Viridiplantae; phylum Streptophyta; class Magnoliopsida; order Fabales; family Fabaceae; genus Clitoria; species Clitoria ternatea. The sequence continues at coordinate 180,634,413 of CM075672.1, forward strand.
ATACATTCATAGAACAGGTTTCAATCAACATCAACAGCATATGCACACGGATATATATATATGCATTCATCATCTCATGCATAATCAATTCCAGCAATATCAGCTGTTAATATACACAGATTATTCACTCAGTTCCGCATTCGTGTGTAATCGGTTCTGACGTTGCAACGTAGGCTCTTAGCCTTTTGTGAATAGCTCTCAGCTATCATTTCAGCTCCCAGCTGCTTGGCCGTTTTACTGGTACCCAATCGTTTGCCCACAGGTGACACCAACGCTCTCAGCGCCAACGGAGGTGTTCACAGGCAGCCTGAGTCCCACTCAAGGGCTACCTTGAGTCCCACTCAAGGATTTTATAGCGTCCCACGCTTATAACCGATGGTAGTGTCCCACACCACATGCTCCCAGCACAATGCATCCCATGTGCCACACGCGGATTCATCACACAACATAGAGTTCATGCACACGATCTTTCACTCAGCCATACATACTTCACATGCAGTCAGTAATACCCATTTTCAGAACTCCACATATTAATTTAACACACACATACTTCCATGCAATCATCATCATAGCTCCATTAGGTGGATACAGCAACATAAAGGTCCAATGCAATCGGTGTCAATCAATATCAAGATTCTATAAGTATTCTCATCAACTCAAGCATCACATGCACTCGGTATACAACAGTATCAGGACTTAATCAACGCATGCATCTTCAAGGGCAATGATAACATGCAACACTCACTCTCACTTATCCTACACTCGGGTACTCCACATGCAGGCACATTGATAAGTGCTTTATAATACAATAAATTAGGTCTAAATTGCTTAAGATTTTAGTCATTATCCACTGAATTTCCTTTATTTATTGTGATTTTTGCTTTCTTTCCACTCTAGTCTACTTGGGTATGTTATTTTGCAGGAATTAAGGTAATAAAGGGTCAAAAACAAGAGAAAAACGACCTTAAAATGATAAAGAAACAAGAAGAACAAGCCCAAAGTGGAAAGAATTCTCTTTTTAAAGCTGAAATCCGACTCAGAAAGCAGAAATCCGACTCAGAGCACTGAAAACCGACTCAAAATGGCCAAATCCGAGTGGGATAACTCAGAAATGACCAAATCCGAGTGGAAAGACTCAGAGTAGAGCATTACCGAGTGGAATACTGCACTGTTGGAGAAAATCCGAGTGAAATGTTCCCTGTCAAAGCCATTCCGAGTGATAAATGGCTGACTCGAGTGAAGGATCAATGCTAAAAAGGAATAAGTCTCGGTTCTAGGAAAATCCGATTGGAAGCTGTCCGAATGCAACAATTCTGAGTGAAAAAAGGAACTGAGCTTTCATAAATGCTACCCAAAGGTATTTTCCGAGTGAAAGGATTGCTGATTGAAGTGAATCCGAGTGGGAATTTGCTGATTGAAGTAAATCCGAGTGAAGAATGCTGACTGAAGCAGGTCTGACCCAAGAACAAGTGCTTTTCTGGGCAAAAAGCTGATTCCGAGTGAATTGATTCCGAGCAGAAGGAATGCCATTGAATGAATAAATGCTGACTAAGGAGAATTCGAGTAGTTTCATTCGGAGAACAAGGTATTTCCGAGTGGTGTCTTAATCGGACAAGGAAAAATCCGACCAGAAAAGAATCACACTCGGGCAGACTCTCAAGTTTCACACTGAGCCCGAGTAAGAAGTCTCCAAGGAAAGGCCATTCCGAGTGAGTTGGGTCAGAAAGATGCATTTCCGAGCAAAGCAAGGCTTGGACATAAGAAGAAATTCAATCAGTCAAATTCCAACCCTTCAAGTGCAATTTAAATTTGTAATTGGTGGAGAAATTATTGCAACAAGAAATTACAGTGGTAAATTATTCTGAGCTTTTGGAGAAACCCGTAAGTCTTTATTTTTACCATGTCTTGTATGTTTTATTTTTCCATTATTTATATGAATTTAAATTATTTCATGAGTAGCTAAATTAATTATCTTGGGATAAAGGGGGTATGATAATATTTTATTTTAATGTTATTTTGACTTGGAATTAAATAAATTTCTGTTTTCCATTTAGTTCAATTATGCTTAATGCTTTTAGTAATTCTTAACAAGAACCTAAATAATAAAACTGTATATTTACGGGTATATTAGTAAGTTTATGTAATAAATAGAATCGAGAGATTTATTTTTACCGGAAAGCTTTGAACTAAACCTAAGATTTTTGAGATGCTTTTTGTGACCTCGGTAAAACCGTGAAAGTAATCAAAATTCTTTTGAGGAAATAAAAGGGATTTTCATAAAACGATAATGGGCCTTTCTGAGGATTAAGCAGCGCTTTCCATAGGTTAGGTACATTAATAGGATTCTGAGATAAACATATTAATTAGCTTTTGGAAAATTCACCTTGGAAAACTTAATTCGATTCTTATTTTTGAAAAGTTAAAATTCATTAACATAAAATAGAGTCTTAATCCCCCGAAATCCCAAGATATTCTCAACTCTGATTTTTAAAGTGTCAAGTAAATTTTATTTTTATATTTATTCGTATTCTGTGCAATTTTAATTTGTACTTTATTTTATAAAAATCTTAAAAATCAATTGTGTGGATAATTAAATTTCAATATGCTGGTACTTTGAACACAGTCCCTGTGGAGAACGATAATCTTTTATATTACGCGACATAACCCGTGCGCTTGCGGGCCCTGTCAAGTTTTTGGCGCCGTTGCCGGGGACTGTTGTCCCTCAAATATCGGCAATATTGAAATTCGATTAGATCATACTTGTTAATATTTTTATTGTTATTTTTATTTTTATTTTGTTTGTAATTTTGTATTTTGTTCTTTATTTTGTGTATCTGTTGTTGTTTTATTTTGTGATAATTTGTTTTAGTTGTCATTTATTTTATGCGACGAAGCCGTAGTGTCGATCTAAACTTAGGATTTGACCCTGAGATAGAACGTGCCCTTAGAGCTTTAAGAAAACAACAAAAAGAACAAAAAGAACAAAAAGAAAACTAAATGGCGGACCAACATAGACCCTTAAGAGATTTTGCCGCTCCAAGCACTAATGGGAGAGGATCCAGCATCCTCAGACCCACAGTGGAGGCTAATAATTTTGAATTGAAGCCTTCACTACTCTCAATGGTTCAACAGAACCAATTCGGAGGATTACCCTCCGAAGATCCAAATCTTCACCTTCAAATCTTTCTTGAATATTGTGACACCCTGAAGATGAACGGAGCCACCAATGATGCCATTCGCTTAAGACTTTTCCCTTTCTCCTTAAGAGATAAAGCGAGAGCGTGGTTATACTCTCTTCCTGAAGGATCCATCACGACTTGGGAACAATTATCCAGTGCTTTTATCAATAAATGGTACCCAAGGAACAAGACTGATGTGCTGAGAAAACAAATCATCAATTTTTCACAAAAAGATGATGAATCCTTGTATGAAGCCTGGGAAAGATACAGAGAGTTGCTAAGAGAATGTCCTCACCATGGGATAGAAAGGTGGTTGACAATCCATATTTTCTATAATGGACTAACTTCCACACAAAAGATCTCTTTAGATGCTGCAGCTGGAGGAGCCTTCATGAGTAAAAATGTTGATGAAGCTGAGAACCTGATTGAGGAAATAGCTCAAAACACTCACCAGTGGAACTCTGAGAGAGGATTACCTTCTAAAACACCAGGTAAGTATTCTGTTGATGCTCTTTCCTTACTTTCTGCCAAAGTTGAAGCATTAACATTAAAACTTCATAAAATAGGGTCAACAGGTGCTACTAATATTGTTTGTGAAGTTTGTGGTGTTTCAGGACATGGAGCTACAAACTGCCATTTAGCAATGACCCCTAATCAAGAACAAGAAATGCATCAGGTGGACGTTATTGGAAACTATGGTGGAAACTATCAAGGTAACTATAGACCTCCACAAGGTCCACCTGGTTTCCAAAATAGGCCACCTCAATTCCAAAGTAACTACAAACCTCAACAAGGAACCTATATTCCACAAAAATCAAAGCTAGAATCCTTGATGGAGACATTTGTAGCTACTCAACTTAAACAAAATGATGAATTCTCTGATGCAATAAAAAACTTGGCTTCAAAAGTGGACTCTCTTGCCACTCACAACAAAATACTGGAAAATCAAATTGCCCAACAAGCCTCCTATTCTCAAAGAGCACCAGGAACATTTCCTGGAAAACCAGAGGCTGGACCATCCAACTAAACCATGGCTGTCACTCTTAAGAGTGGTACTCAATACGATGGGCCAGTTGACAAGACAGCAAAGAAGGAAAAGAAAGTCGATGAATCTTCATCTCATCCAGTAATTGAAGAAGAGAAACCACAAGAAAAGAAGGAGGAAGTTAAGCCATATCAACCTCCCATTCCATTTCCTCAGCGCTTAGCCAAAGCAAAGTTGGACAAACAATTTGGTAAGTTCCTTGATGTTTTAAAGAAATTGTATATTAATATTCCCTTTACAGATGCTTTGCAGCAAATGCCCACATATGCAAAGTTCCTGAAGGACATTTTGTCCAACAAAAGAAGACTGGAGGAAGATGGTACAGTTTCACTTACTGAAGAGTGCAGTGCTCTAATTCAAAAGAAACTTCCACCCAAGCTCCAAGATCCAGGTAGTTTCTCTATTCCTTGCATGATTGGTGACATGAATATAGATAAAGCATTGTGTGATTTAGGAGCGAGTGTGAGTTTAATGCCATTATCTGTTGCTAAAAAATTAGGATTGGGTGAACTAAAACCTACTAGGATGTCTTTACAATTGGCTGATAGATCTGTAAAATATCCTGTAGGAATTTTAGAGGATGTTCCTATTAAGATAGGAAAAGTTTTTATAGCTGCTGACTTTGTTGTGCTTGAAATGGACGAAGATTCTTTGATTCCTATTATTTTAGGCAGACCATTTTTAGCAACTGCAGGTGCTGTGATTGATGTCAAGAATGGTAAGTTGTCTCTAACTGTTGGAGACCAAAAGGTTGATTTCAACTTGAAAAATATTTTAGAAAAACCTTATAATGATGTTTGCTGTACTGTGGATTTTGTCGAACAAGTGGTAAAGGAAGCAACCCTTCCTAATGACCCACTTGAAACTGTTTTCATGATTGAGCTGACAGAAACATCTGATTGCTCTGAGGCCCCACATGACACTGAGGTCATGTGTGACAAAGTGGTAAGCCCCAATGTGGAATTAAAACCTTTACCAGCTTCTTTAAGGTATGAGTTTCTTGGCCCTAATTCCACATATCCTGTGATTATTAATGCTGAATTGAATCCATATCAAACTGAAAAACTTTTGAAACAACTTAGGTTGTATAGAAAGGTAATAGGTTATACAATGGATGATATCAAAGGGATTAGCCCTTCTCTTTGTATGCACAGGATTACTGTAGAAGATGAAAGTAGGCCCACAGTAGAACCACTTAGGAGATTAAATCCTAAAATGCAAGAAGTGGTTAAAAAGGAAATTTTGAAATTGCTTGATGCTGGAGTCATATATCCTGTTGATAGTAGTAAATGGGTAAGTCCTGTCCATGTGGTGCCTAAAAAGGGGGAATAACTGTGATTGAAAATGATAAACATAACTTGATTCCTACTAGGATTGTCTCTGGTTGGCGCATGTGCATTGATTATAGGAAGTTAAATAGCGCCACGAAAAAAGATCATTTTCCCCTCCCTTTTATTGATCAGATGCTTGAAAGACTTGCGAAACACTCTTATTTCTGTTATTTGGATGGGTATTCAGGTTTTCATCAAATTCCCATTCATCCATCTGATCAAGAAAAGACTACCTTCACTTGCCCTTATGGGACTTATGCTTACAGACGTATGCCTTTTGGTTTATGTAATGCACCTGCGACTTTTCAAAGGTGTATGCAAGCAATTTTTTCTGATCTTATTGAAAATGTGATGGAAGTCTTTATGGATGATTTTTCAGTGCATGGTTTGGATTTTGATAATTGTTTAACAAATTTGTGCCAAGTCTTGCAGCGTTGTGAAGAAACCAATTTGGTTCTAAATTGGGAAAAATGCCATTTTATGGTAAGAGAAGGCATAGTTCTTGGACACCTGGTGTCTGAGAGAGGTATAGAAGTTGATAAGGCTAAAGTGGAAGTAATTGAAAAATTGCCTCCACCCACAAATGTGAAAGGTATTCAGAGTTTTCTTGGACATGCAGGGTTTTATTGTAGGTTCATTAAAGATTTCTCCAAGATCACAAAGCCTCTTACAACTCTTCTGGGTAAGGATGTGCCTTTCAATTTTGATTCATCTTGTATGGAAGCTTTTTGCAGGATTAAGCAAGCTCTAATCTCTGCCCCCATTGTACAACCACCTGATTGGAAACTCCCATTTGAGCTGATGTGCGATGCGAGTGATTACGCAGTAGGGGCTGTGTTGGGGCAAAGAAAGGATAAAAAGCTCCATGTAATTCATTATGCCAGCCGGACACTAGATGATGCTCAGGTAAATTATGCCACAACTGAAAAAGAACTGTTAGCTATTGTCTTTGCTTTTGATAAATTTAGGTCTTATTTGGTAGGTTCACATGTTACTGTTTACACTGACCACTCTGCCATTAAGTATCTATTGAATAAAAAGGAAGCAAAGCCTAGATTAATTAGATGGATTCTAATATTGCAAGAATTTGACTTGGAAATTAAGGACAAGAAGGGTACCGAGAACTTGGTCGCTGACCATCTATCTAGGTTGACATTTGAAAAAGAAGAAACAGATAATATTCCCATCAATGAATCTTTTCCAGATGAATAACTCTTGAATCTTAGTATCCAACGTGTTCCTTGGTATGCTGATTTTGTAAATTTTCTTGCATGTGGTATCTTACCTCCTGATCTTAGCTTTCAGCAAAGGAAAAAGTTTTATGCAGATGTCAAGCATTATTATTGGGATGAACCACTCCTTTTCAAGCAATGTGCAGATGGTATGATTCGGAGATGTGTTTCACAAGATGATGTCCATGCTATCTTGGATCATTGCCATTCTCTTTCCTGTGGAGGACACATGAGCACCTCTAAAACAGCCGCTAAAATATTGTAAGCTGGGTTCTATTGGCCAAATATTTTTAAGGATGTACGTAAGTATGTTCTAACTTGTGATGCTTGCCAAAGAACAGGTAACATTGGTAAGAGACAAGAAATGCCCTTGAATACCATTTTAGAAGTTGAACTATTTGATGTATGGGGTGTTGATTTTATGGGACCTTTTCCCTCTTCTTTTGGAAATCAGTTCATATTAGTGGCAGTTGACTATGTGTCAAAATGGGTGGAAGCCATTGCTTCACCCCATTCTGATGCTAAAACTGTTATTAAACTTTTCAAGAAAATAATATTTCCAAGGTTTGGGGTCCCAAAATGTGTTATAAGTGATGGAGGGTCTCATTTTATTGAGAAAACTTTTCAGACCCTTCTAAAGAAATATGGAGTTAGGCATAAGGTTGCTACACCTTATCACCCATAAACTAGTGGACAAGTTGAGGTATCCAATCGGGAAATTAAAAATATTCTTCAAAAAGTGGTGAATACATCACGTAAGGATTGGTCTATTAAGTTAGATGATTCCTTATGGGCGTATCGAACCGCATACAAAACTCCCATTGGAACCACACCTTTTAAGCTAGTATATGGGAAGCCCTGTCATTTACCTGTTGAGCTAGAATATAAATCTTTTTGGGCTGTTAAAACTCTTAACTTTGATCATAAGGCTGCAGGTGAACAAAGATTGTTGGAATTAAATAAGCTTGAAGAACTCCGTCTAGATGCATACGAAAATGCCAGAATTTATAAAGAAAAAACCAAACAATGGCATGATCATCACATCCAACGGAGAACATTTAATCCAGGTGATATGGTTTTACTGTTTAATTCCAGATTGAAGCTTTTTCTAGGTAAACTGAGATCCCGATGGTCGGGACCATTCAAGGTGACAAAAGTCTTTCCCTTCGGAGCTGTCGAACTATGGAGCGAGAAATCTGGTACATTTAGGGTAAATGGACAGAGAGTAAAACACTATCTGACAGGTCAACCAATACAACAAGCAAGTGACTTGGACTTGTTTGATGCTCCTGATGAGTAAATCCAAACGGTAAGAAGTCTGGCTGAAGACTTAAAACTTAGCACTGATAGGGAGGTAACCCTATAAAAAGTTGTTGTTTCATTTTATTTTAAAAAAAAAAACCAACTATGTCAGATGCTGGTTTAGGGTTACTCCAGGTAAGTTTTCTTATCCTTTTATCATCCATTTTAACATTGAAGACAATGTCAAATTCTGGTTTGGGGTGGTAGGTAAGAAAACTTAACTATTTTGTTTACGTTGTGTGATTGTTATTTTATTTTGCATGTGCGTTTTCCTTATTTTGTTTGTAATCTTGTAATTTACCATGATTGCATGATAAATTTACTTTGAACACAAGGCTAAAGTATCTAAGGACCCCAAAATTTTGAGTAAAATTTTCAAAATTTGATTGTTTAAATGCCAAATAAATGCTTAAATAACCTTATGTGATTAAAATTTTCTTTGAAAAGGCTTTCCATGGTTAGACTTGAGCCAAAATGGGTTATTTATCAAACAAATTTTCCAAACCCATATTTCCTTGATTGAGTGAATCTCATAGTCATTAATATTCTAGAACTTGTTTTTCAACCGATTCAAAATGGTTTTTTATTATATGTCTTAGAATGATAAAGACACAATTAGGTCTTATTCTTAAGCCTCAGAATTTTGTATAATTTGACCCCTAGTTGCCCCTTTTGAGCCTAAAAGCGAAAATTTTTCTTTGAAACCTTTCATTGACTGATATTCTCTTAATGGTGAAAAAGTTGGAAATTTAGTGGACTTAAGAAAAATATGGTATTGGATGCAAAGAAAAGCAAGAAAAAGAAAAAAGAAAATCAAAAGGATGATATTGAATGAATTCCAAAAAGTCCATAAAGATTCAAAAATTTGCTCTGTTAAATTTATGATGATAATTTGAATCATTCATGACTGTTAAAGCCCTTTTGTATTCTATTTTTCTTGAATTTCCTACCTTGACAATACAACCCAAGGCCACGTTACAACCTTTGAAAGACCTTTAGACTTTGACATATTTTCTATCTAAACTATGGAGTTTCTGGTTTATTAACAAGCTTATAGTAATATTTTTTTGACTATGATGATTTGAGAGATACACAAACCTTGAAACACTTGAGTGAAAATTGTGAGAAGAGTATCTCAAGTCTTGACATTGAAAATTAATTCACATAAGAAAAATAAAACTGGCATTTGAATAAATCTGTTTCTCTATTTTGGATTCCATAGTTTATTAAGTTTAGTGTTTTCTGTATTTTATCTTGTGAATATGGTGATTGCTTGAGGACAAGCAATGTTTTGGTTTGGGGTATTTTGATAAGTGCTTTATAATACAATAAATTAGGTCTAAATTGCTTAAGATTTTAGTCATTATCCACTGAATTTCCTTTATTTATTGCGATTTTTGCTTTCTTTCCACTCTAGTCTACTTGGGTATGTTATTTTGCAGGAATTAAGGTAATAAAGGGTCAAAAACAAGAGAAAAACGACCTTAAAATGATAAAGAAACAAGAAGAACAAGCCCAAAGTGGAAAGAATTCTCTTTTTAAAGCTGAAATCCGACTCAGAAAGCAGAAATCCGACTCAGAGCACTGAAATCCGACTCAAAATGGCCAAATCCGAGTGGGATAACTCAGAAATGACCAAATCCGAGTGGAAAGACTCAGAGTAGAGCATTGCCGAGTGGAATACTGCACTGTTGGAGAAAATCCGAGTGAAATGTTCCCTGTCAAAGCCATTCCGAGTGATAAATGGCTGACTCGAGTGAAGGATCAATGCTAAAAAGGAATAAGTCTCGGTTCTAGGAAAATCCGATTGGAAGCTGTAACATCCCCGTTTTAAAATTAAACGCTGAATGAAAAATAAACCATTAAGACTTGATTTCAACTAGAAATAACTGTTAATTGTATTTAACTAAGTAGGTTTAAGCCACTAAAATATGAAAATGGTGATGGTCAGGGGATGGAGTGGAGTGCACGTGGCTGCTGCAGCACACACTCTCCCATCCCACCCTCCTTTTACTGTGCGCATGCACATATATATGTATATAAGCGTGAGCCCTTGGCAGAGAAAACACACTTGCTATTTCTTCAGACTTTCTCCTCCGTCACTTCATCCTCTACTTCCTCTCTTCGTCTCCATCTTTCTTCTTCTTCCATCTTACTCTTCGCTCCTGGAGATCTTGATTCCAGTACTGAAGAACGGACCACACTTCATCCCAGAATCAGGCGCAGGATACGACAAAGCCAAGGAAGACCGGACGAACCAGGAGAAGGACATCGGACCCGACAACAAGAACGAAAAAGGTTTCTGAGGATTCTTCTAAAGGTAGGGGGCGCTTGCATGTCAAATGCATGGTCTAAGAACGGTACCGGATGAATGTATCGCTGAGTGTGTGTGTGTGTGTGTGCATGTTTTGTAATCATTAGAACTGATGCTGTGCATGTGTGTATGTATTCACAATTACTAAAACTGATGCATGATTTGAGGTTCTGATAGTGATCTTCGTGGCGATGGCGTAGTCTGCTCGTGGATGATAATGATGGATCTATTTTGTTGTCACTATGAAAAGTATGTATGTGCATGTTCTTACTTGGATTGCTCAATGTTGTTAGTCTGACGACCGATTGTAATATGCGCTGGTGTGACTGACTGAATGATGACGAGTAGTGGAGGATATTCATTCTTACTTAATGACTACGGTAAGGTGTTCATGGCGCGATGATGTGTAATAATGAATGTGTTAGTTGCATGAGTAAGAATGGGGTGACCCATGGAAGGTCAAGAACCCCGAGGGAAATGACTTCCAGTTACCAACCCTGGCTAGATCCCAATAGAGCTCGTGGTAGCCGTTGGAGCTAGAGAAGTGAGTCTCGAGACGCCGTGGGGAGGCCGGTGCCACCTGGTAAGAGCTGAGGGACGAGGGGCCAAAAGAAAAAGGGGGCTGTAACTGAGAGTCTTTACCCGAGTCGGATCCGCAGGCATGCATATAGAAATAAGGCTGATTGTGGTGATGTATAAATCTATGTATGTGCATGTGTATGATTCTGAATGCATGAATATATGTTTAGATGTGGAATAAATTCTGTGAATTATGTGTGTCATGAATGTTGTTGGAATTGTATGAATTTGGTTACTTGAGAAAGGTTGAGTGATAGCAGGAGCGTACTGACGCTGATACCGAGTCTGCGAGTATCATTTTACATGTAAAAGCTCACCCCTGCAGTGGCCATTTTCAGTGAATGTCTCTCGTGAGGAGGATCAGAAGCAGAGCTGGAATGCTGGGCGGAGTGCTGATGCATTTCGAAGGTTTAATTAAGGCGCTGTTAGACTAAGCCCCAACCGGTTCATACCGGATGTTAATGTTTTGTGATGAATAGAACTTTATGAACAAGAAGAAGTCTGACTTTGCATTGTAAATATTAATATACACTCTTATGTACATATGGATGTATGGTTTTGTGTGTGTGATGCTATGTGCCGTCTTGTTTTATAATCGTGCTTAATAGATACGCAGGGACAGTATGATTGAGCAGGCTATAGCCAAGTCAGAGTAAATTGAGAATTGTCTTAGGAAAACTTATGTCGGATACGTTGGGCGGAGTCGTACCCCGCCCGAAGTGTGGGAGCAATTCGCCCAAGCGCGAGGACTCACACTGAAGCGAGTAATTACCAGAGCGAGATATCGACCATTATCCTTTCCTATCCGTTGTGATACTAACGCAATCCGGACCCCGGTGTTGAACCCCGGATTTGGGCGTTATGGCTAAGTCCGCCCAGGCGTTGTCATAATTAGTTGAGCTGGGTGGAACAGGTTCAGATCCCTCCTTTCTCCACAACCTACTAACGTGTGTGTACCCTGTAACTTCTCACTTCTCTGAGTGAAAGGCGAGTGTGAGGATTTACTTAGTGAACCCTTGTCCATACCCGATGGAGGAAATTACCTTGTAGTTGTGTTAAGGAGGCGTTATGTAGATTTCGTTTCGGCGGCGTCATACCTCGCCCAAGTAACTAGGACAGCCCGCCCAAGATAAATATACCCCGCCTTGCCAAGTAGGATGATTCTAACTTCGCCTTTCCACCAAACGCTATGCGTGTGAATGTATTAACATATTTCCCTTATCTATTCCTCCTGTTGAGTGACCAGTAATTCTCGAAGGGAAGTCTCAGTGCGAAATTCTTCTATCCGCTGCTGTATTACCATACTCCGCCTGGACGGTGTAAGACCCCGTCCGAGCGAATAAACGGTGTTGTGCGATCCGCCCTAGTGTTAGTACGTTACGATAAACCCATCGAGCCGGCCCCAGTTTTTAGCTTCCCTGTAGGTTGCTTTATGCGCGTGAATGTTCTTAGTTTTCCCCATTGCCTGCTCCCTTCTACATCAAATGTTACGTGACTGTTTTTGTGCAAAATTTTCTCATGTTTTTGGGGATTTATTAATTGCAAATAATTAGGGTGTTACATTTTGGTATCAGAGCGGACCGAAAAGTCCAAGGCCAAAGTATGCTTACCAAGTGTAAGCGGTGGTGTTTGTGTCTTTTTGATTGAATGGTTGAAATTGTTCTGATGCTGGTTGACCTGATTGATGATTGTCTTGAAGACAAGGGGTTGTTTTCCCCTGGTCCGATTGTGTGTATGACTTAGGCGAATAACATAATGTGCTAAGTTATTAATTGTTGGGCTAATAACTAGATCGGTAGTAAGTGGCTCCGTATACTTATCCTTAAATGTCAATTTCAGGATAAGGAATGGCGCATCGTCAAAGTATGGAGGCTATAGCCACAGCATTCCAACGCTTTGCTGATGTGTTTGAAAGGCAAGGCCAAACTCAACCTGAGGATGGCCATGTGCTGGACCGCTTCCTGAAGAGGAAGCCGAGTGAATTCTTAGGAGGACGGAACCCTGAGGCGGCGTTCAAGTGGACTCAGGAATTAGAGAGAATTTTTAGGGGCCTTCGCTGTACCGAAGCCCAGAAGGTGGAATGCGCAGTGTATATGCTGCGAGATGAAGCGGAGAATTGGTGGAAGATAGCCCGGAGCCGATTCCCCGAAGATGACAATCAACTGACGTGGAACGATTTCAAGGCCTGCTTCCTAGACAAATACTTTCCCGAAACGGTGAGGAGTCGGAAAGAGCTGGAGTTTATGGAGTTAAAACAGGGTTCCCTGACTGTGGAAGAATACGCGACCAGATTTGAAGAATTGTGCCTATTCTATCCGCCCTTCCAGCAGCCGGGAACGGAGCACTCCAAGTGTCTTAAGTTTGAGAACGGACTGAGATCGGATATCAAGAGGGCCTGCATGTACCATGAAATCCGGAGTTTCCCTGCCTTAGTGAACAAGTGTAGAATATTCGAAGAGGATGACAGGGCCCATTCGGGCCAGTGCAGCAGAGCCAACCAACACCTGAGGCCTCAGCAATCACGTTTCAAGAGACCAGGGAACGTGAGGAGGAATGAACCCTTCACCAGATATCAGAACCATAATGACCGAGGGAGACAGATGAGTGGGCGACCAAGGTATGGCGGATGCTTTAAATGTGGCGGTGATCATTTTGCTAAGGAATGCAATGATACAAATGTTAAATGCTACCACTGCGGAGAGAAGGGACACGTTCGCCCGGACTGCCCCCAACTCCGCCAGGCAAACACCAATGTGCGTCAAGGAGGATTTCAAGATCGAACCAGAATGAATGATAACCAACGACATGGTGGCAGGGGCAACGGAACCAGAGGAAGTATGATGCATGCCCCGAACAGTCGAGAGAGGAACACCGGCCCAACAGCGACAGGAAGGATCTACACCATCAATGCAGAGGATGTTGCACCAGCAAGCGATCTAGTACAATGTAAGTGCTCACTTGGAATGAACACGCTTAATGTTGTTTTCGATTCGGGGGCAACCCATTCTTTTATAGCTGATGAGTGCGTGAAACGGTTGAAGCTACCAACTGTGTCTATGAACCGGACTTTAGAGGTGGCCAGCCCCACTGGCCCTAGTGTGTTCACATCGTCAATATGTAAAAATGTAGCATTTGAGTTGTGTGATCGGAGTTTCACCTTCGATCTGATTTGCATGCCCTTAAAGGGTCTTGATATTGTGCTTGGAATAGATTGGCTTTCAGCCAATAAGGTATTAGTAGATTGTAGAAACCGAGAGATAGTTTTCCCAAAACAACCCACTGAAGATGGCGCGGCACAAGGTATAACCCAACTATTTATGATGCTTTGTCTAACCAAAGATGAGAATGAGCCCTTAGTGAACGAAGTTCCCGTTGTCTGCGAATTCCCAGAAGTGTTCCCAGAGGACGTCCCGAGTGTACCTCCCCATAGAGAAGTTGAATTCTCTATAGACTTGATCCCTGGAGCCGAACCGGTCTCCAGTGCACCCTACAGAATGTCCTCAACTGAATTGGTAGAGTTGAAGAAACAAGTGGATGAGTTACTTGAGAAGCAGTTCATTAGACCAAGCGTGTCACCATGGGGCGCACCTGTGCTACTTGTTAAGAAGAAGGATGGCAGCATGAGACTTTGTATAGATTATCGACAGCTTAACAAACTCACAATCAAGAATCGATACCCACTGCCTAGAATTGATGATTTAATTGACCAGCTGCGTGGAGCCTCAGTCTTCTCAAAAATCGACTTACGATCGGGATATCACCAAATCCGAGTGAAGGACTCGGACATTCCTAAAACTGCCTTTAGGACTAGGTATGGTCACTATGAGTATGTAGTGATGCCGTTCGGTGTGACAAACGCCCCTGTTGTTTTCATGAATTACATGAACAGCATATTCCATTCCTTCTTAGATCGGTTTGTTGTTGTCTTCATCGATGATATTCTAGTTTATTCTAAGTCATCTGAGGAGCATGAAGGACATCTCAGGACGGTACTCCAAGTGTTGAAGGAGAAGCAATTGTTTGCAAAGCTTTCAAAGTGCGAATTTTGGATGGATGAGATCCACTTCCTCGGGCATGTGATCTCCAAGCGAGGCGTCTCGGTGGATCCTGCGAAGGTAGCTGCTGTAATAGCGTGGGAGAGGCCCAGATCGATCTCGGAAATAAGGAGTTTTATGGGCTTGGCAGGATATTATAGAAGGTTCATCGAAGGTTTTTCTAAATTGGCATTACCCCTGACTAAATTGACTCGAAAGAATGTTCCTTTTGTGTGGAGTCCGGAGTGTGAGAGCAGCTTCCAAGAGCTGAAGAATAAGTTGACAACTGCTCCAGTGTTGGCATTACCTGAGTTACGAGAAAGCTTCGTGGTCTATTGTGACGCGTCCGGACTCGGATTAGGATGTGTACTCATGCAGAAAGATCGAGTGATAGCATATGCCTCTCGACAATTGAGACCCCACGAACAACATTATCCGACCCATGACTTGGAGTTGGCAGCAGTAGTTTTTGCATTGAAAATCTGGAGGCATTACTTGTACGGATCCAAATTTGAAGTGTACAGCGATCATAAGAGCCTTAAATACCTATTCGACCAGAAGGAGCTAAACATGAGGCAGAGAAGATGGATTGAGTTTTTGAAGGACTATGATTTCGAGTTGAAATACCACCCAGGTAAGGCAAATGTCGTAGCAGACGCATTGAGTCGAAAATCCCTCCACATAGCAGCCATGATGGCAAAAGAAGTTGAGTTGTTGGAGCGGTTCCGAGACATGAACTTGCATGTTGACGCCCCTTCCTCTCAGAAGATGACGATCGGTACGTTGAGGATTGCCAACGAATTCTTAAAATCCGTATACGAACAGCAACAGGCGGACTCTTACCTAGCTGAAATGAAGGAAATTCAGGCTAGAGGAAAGGATTTATCCTTGGCAGAAGGGTCAGATGGGATCTTCCGGGTGAGGAACAGAATATACATACCAAGTGAAGGAAAATTGAGAAGAATGGTGCTTGATGAAGCCCACAAAAGCCTACTCAGCATTCACCCAGGAACCACGAAGATGTACCACGACTTGAGGAGACAGTTTTGGTGGCCCGGACTAAAGAAGGATGTGGCGGAGTACGTGGCCCGGTGTATCACTTGTCAGAAATCAAAGGTAGAGCACCAAAAACCGTACGGTGCAATGCAGCCTCTAGAAATCCCCGTGTGGAAATGGGACTCAATTGCGATGGATTTTATCATGGGATTACCCAAAAACCGAGCGGGCCATGATGCCATTTGGGTCATTGTTGACAGATTGACGAAGAGTGCACACTTCTTACCTGTACATATGAAGTACCCATTGCATAAATTGGCTCGAATCTACATTCAAGAAGTTATTCGACTGCATGGCATACCTACTTCCATCGTCTCAGATAGGGACCCTAGATTTACGTCCAGGTTTTGGACCAGCATGCATCAAGAACTGGGGACGAAGCTTTGGCTTAGTTCTGCCTACCACCCCCAATCGGATGGACAATCCGAGCGAACGATTCAGAGTCTAGAAGACTTATTGAGAGCGTGTGTGTTAGAGTACGGTGGGGACTGGGAGCAGTACCTTCCCTTGATCGAGTTTACGTACAACAACAGCCATCATCACAGCATTGGCATGGCACCTTACGAGGCATTATATGGGCGTAGATGCCGAACCCCACTCTGTTGGTCGGAAGCGGGTGAAAGTCTATTACTGGGACCAGACATCGTGAAGCAAACCACAGAACAGATCCGAGTGATAAGGGAGAAGATGAAAGCATCACAAGACAGGCAGAAGAGCTACCATGACAAGCGCATCAAGCCATTGGAATTTTCAGTCGGAGATCGAGTGTTTCTGAGAACCTCTCCGAGTAAAGGAGTTGGACGAGCCTTAAAAAGTGGGAAGTTAAGCCCTCGCTACATCGGACCTTATGAAGTAGTAGAACGGATTGGCCCCGTGGCATACCGCCTCGCGTTACCAACTCACTTGTCCCGATTACACAACGTTTTTCATGTGTCTCAGCTAAGGAAATATTTGCATGACCCCAGCCACATGATGCCGGACGACGAGGTAGAGATCAAGGAAGACCTAACCACTGTGGCTACACCGGTTGGAATCGTGGATCAATCGGTAAAGCGCTTAAGAAACAAGAACGTAAGGCTGGTTAAGGTGGAGTGGCAGCAAGGCAAGATCACCTCCTACACGTGGGAACGCGAAGACGCCATGCGACAGCAGTACCCCGAATTGTTTACCTACGTAAGTACCGACTGAATTTCGGGGACGAAATTCTTTTTCAGTGGGGGAGAACTGTAACATCCCCGTTTTAAAATTAAACGCTGAATGAAAAATAAACCATTAAGACTTGATTTCAACTAGAAATAACTGTTAATTGTATTTAACTAAGTAGGTTTAAGCCACTAAAATATGAAAATGGTGATGGTCAGGGGATGGAGTGGAGTGCACGTGGCTGCTGCAGCACACACTCTCCCATCCCACCCTCCTTTTACTGTGCGCATGCACATATATATGTATATAAGCGTGAGCCCTTGGCAGAGAAAACACACTTGCTATTTCTTCAGACTTTCTCCTCCGTCACTTCATCCTCTACTTCCTCTCTTCGTCTCTATCTTTCTTCTTCTTCCATCTTACTCTTCGCTCCTGGAGATCTTGATTCCAGTACTGAAGAACGGACCACACTTCATCCCAGAATCAGGCGCAGGATACGACAAAGCCAAGGAAGACCGGACGAACCAGGAGAAGGACATCGGACCCGACAACAAGAACGAAAAAGGTTTCTGAGGATTCTTCTAAAGGTAGGGGGCGCTTGCATGTCAAATGCATGGTCTAAGAACGGTACCGGATGAATGTATCGCTGAGTGTGTGTGTGTGTGTGTGCATGTTTTGTAATCATTAGAACTGATGCTGTGCATGTGTGTATGTATTCACAATTACTAAAACTGATGCATGATTTGAGGTTCTGATAGTGATCTTCGTGGCGATGGCGTAGTCTGCTCGTGGATGATAATGATGGATCTATTTTGTTGTCACTATGAAAAGTATGTATGTGCATGTTCTTACTTGGATTGCTCAATGTTGTTAGTCTGACGACCGATTGTAATATGCGCTGGTGTGACTGACTGAATGATGACGAGTAGTGGAGGATATTCATTCTTACTTAATGACTACGGTAAGGTGTTCATGGCGCGATGATGTGTAATAATGAATGTGTTAGTTGCATGAGTAAGAATGGGGTGACCCATGGAAGGTCAAGAACCCCGAGGGAAATGACTTCCAGTTACCAACCCTGGCTAGATCCCAATAGAGCTCGTGGTAGCCGTTGGAGCTAGAGAAGTGAGTCTCGAGACGCCGTGGGGAGGCCGGTGCCACCTGGTAAGAGCTGAGGGACGAGGGGCCAAAAGAAAAAGGGGGCTGTAACTGAGAGTCTTTACCCGAGTCGGATCCGCAGGCATGCATATAGAAATAAGGCTGATTGTGGTGATGTATAAATCTATGTATGTGCATGTGTATGATTCTGAATGCATGAATATATGTTTAGATGTGGAATAAATTCTGTGAATTATGTGTGTCATGAATGTTGTTGGAATTGTATGAATTTGGTTACTTGAGAAAGGTTGAGTGATAGCAGGAGCGTACTGACGCTGATACCGAGTCTGCGAGTATCATTTTACATGTAAAAGCTCACCCCTGCAGTGGCCATTTTCAGTGAATGTCTCTCGTGAGGAGGATCAGAAGCAGAGCTGGAATGCTGGGCGGAGTGCTGATGCATTTCGAAGGTTTAATTAAGGCGCTGTTAGACTAAGCCCCAACCGGTTCATACCGGATGTTAATGTTTTGTGATGAATAGAACTTTATGAACAAGAAGAAGTCTGACTTTGCATTGTAAATATTAATATACACTCTTATGTACATATGGATGTATGGTTTTGTGTGTGTGATGCTATGTGCCGTCTTGTTTTATAATCGTGCTTAATAGATACGCAGGGACAGTATGATTGAGCAGGCTATAGCCAAGTCAGAGTAAATTGAGAATTGTCTTAGGAAAACTTATGTCGGATACGTTGGGCGGAGTCGTACCCCGCCCGAAGTGTGGGAGCAATTCGCCCAAGCGCGAGGACTCACACTGAAGCGAGTAATTACCAGAGCGAGATATCGACCATTATCCTTTCCTATCCGTTGTGATACTAACGCAATCCGGACCCCGGTGTTGAACCCCAGATTTGGGCGTTATGGCTAAGTCCGCCCAGGCGTTGTCATAATTAGTTGAGCTGGGTGGAACAGGTTCAGATCCCTCCTTTCTCCACAACCTACTAACGTGTGTGTACCCTGTAACTTCTCACTTCTCTGAGTGAAAGGCGAGTGTGAGGATTTACTTAGTGAACCCTTGTCCATACCCGATGGAGGAAATTACCTTGTAGTTGTGTTAAGGAGGCGTTATGTAGATTTCGTTTCGGCGGCGTCATACCTCGCCCAAGTAACTAGGACAGCCCGCCCAAGATAAATATACCCCGCCTTGCCAAGTAGGATGATTCTAACTTCGCCTTTCCACCAAACGCTATGCGTGTGAATGTATTAACATATTTCCCTTATCTATTCCTCCTGTTGAGTGACCAGTAATTCTCGAAGGGAAGTCTCAGTGCGAAATTCTTCTATCCGCTGCTGTATTACCATACTCCGCCTGGACGGTGTAAGACCCCGTCCGAGCGAATAAACGGTGTTGTGCGATCCGCCCTAGTGTTAGTACGTTACGATAAACCCATCGAGCCGGCCCCAGTTTTTAGCTTCCCTGTAGGTTGCTTTATGCGCGTGAATGTTCTTAGTTTTCCCCATTGCCTGCTCCCTTCTACATCAAATGTTACGTGACTGTTTTTGTGCAAAATTTTCTCATGTTTTTGGGGATTTATTAATTGCAAATAATTAGGGTGTTACAGAAGCTGTCCGAATGCAACAATTCCGAGTGAAAAAAGGAACTGAGCTTTCATAAATGCTACCCAAAGGTATTTTCCGAGTGAAAGGATTGCTGATTGAAGTGAATCCGAGTGGGAATTTGCTGATTGAAGTAAATCCGAGTGAAGAATGCTGACTGAAGCAGGTCTGACCCAAGAACAAGTGCTTTTCTGGGCAAAAAGCTGATTCCGAGTGAATTGATTCCGAGCAGAAGGAATGCCATTGAATGAATAAATGCTGACTAAGGAGAATCCGAGTAGTTTCATTCGGAGAACAAGGCATTTCCGAGTGGTGTCTTAATCGGACAAGGAAAAATCTAACCAGAAATGAATCACACTCGGGCAGACTCTCAAGTTTCACACTGAGCCCGAGTAAGAAGTCTCCAAGAAAAGGCCATTCCGAGTGAGTTGGGTCAGAAAGATGCATTTCCGAGCAAAGCAAGGCTTGGACATAAGAAGAAATTCAATCAGTCAAATTCCAACCTTTCAAGTGCAAGTTCCTGAGTAAAAGTGAAGGCCATTCCGAGTGAGTTGATTAACGACTGAAGGCCATTCCGAGTAAAAAGCATGAAGGCCGACTGAAATATTTCAAAGCAAATCCGAGTGAATTCCAAAGCAAAGCTTTAACCGAGTGGTCCAAATTCAGAGACAGCCGAGTGAAAATGATTGGGAACCGATTGAATCTGAACCAAGTGAGTCTTCAATCAGTTCCGAATGAACTCCATGAACCTGAGCCGAGTGAATTGTTTCAGTCGGATCCGAGTCCCCTCTCCTTTCAAAACCGACCTACACTCCACAACTCCAAACAACGGATCACTCCACACCGTCCCATTCCCTATCCGCTGTCCCTTTCTTCTTCTAATCCATACCACACACCGTCCTCTCCTTTCCATCCACAACTCCGTCCTTAAGCCACAACACCGTCCCACTTCATCTTCTATCCACTGTCCCTTTTCTCTCCATCATCCACACCGCCCAGCAACCCATTCAACATAACACCGCCCAGACTCTCCTCTCCAACCAACACCGCCCAGACTCCTCTCCAACCAACACCGCCCAACCGTCCTCACTTCTCAACACCGTCTCATTCCCTCCGCTGTCCCTTTTCTCCTTTCCATCATCCACACCGCCCAGACTCCTCTCCTACCAACACCGGCTCCATCCACCACATCGTCCAGCAACTCCACTGTCCTTCATACCACCATACCTGCCACATGTAAACCAACAACGCCCAGTAACCAATACCGAACAGCAAGCTTTCATTCGGTCTTGTGGAATTCCAGCACCTTTCCACTCAAAATTTGCCCAGCTGAATAAATCCAAGCACCGAATTATTGGAAATATTAAAATAATGCAAATTGGCACAGCTGGAACTCACATCCACCGAAAGTTTCCTCCCAACTTGCAATTACAACGCGTTTCTTAGTTGGATCCCCCCTTTCCATCGCCTATAAAAGGAGAAGAAGTTGCAAGCATCCAGCATCAATCATCACTTGCATCAATTCCATCAGCTTCGTTCCAATTCCTCCTTCCTTTCTCTTTGCTTTTTGTTTCTTTTTTCTTTCTTTTCTTTCTTTTTATTTCTCTTATTTTCTTTCTTTGTCCCGTTCCCATTTTTTCTTTACTTTCTTTTTCTTTATTTTATTTTAAGAGTGTGAGGGCTGTAAAAGTGAGAATTTAAATTTGTAATTAGTGGAGAAATTATTGCAACAAGAAATTACAGTGGTAAATTATTCTGAGCTTTTGGAGAAACCCGTAAGTCCTTATTTTTACCATGTCTTGTATGTTTTATTTTTCCATTATTTATATGAATTTAAATTATTTCATGAGTAGCTAAATTAATTATCTTGGGATAAAGGGGGTATGATAATATTTTATTTTAATGTTATTTTGACTTGGAATTAAATAAATTTCTGTTTTCCATTTAGTTCAATTATGCTTAATGCTTTTAGTAATTCTTAACAAGAACCTAAATGATAAAACTGTATATTTACGGGTATATTAGTAAGTTTAGGTAATAAATAGAATCGAGAGATTTATTTTTACCGAAAAGCTTTGAACTAAACCTAAGATTTTTGAGATGCTTTTTGTGACCTCGGTAAAACCGTGAAAGTAATCAAAATTCTTTTGAGGAAATAAAAGGGATTTTCATAAAACGATAATGGGCCTTTCTGAGGATTAAGCAGCGCTTTCCATAGGTTAGGTACATTAATAGGATTCCGAGAGGAACATATTAATTAGCTTTTGGAAAATTTGCCTTGGAAAACTTAATTCGATTCTTATTTATGAAAAGTTAAAATTCATTAACATAAAATAGAGTCTTAATCCCCTGAAATCCCAAGATATTCTCAACTCTGATTTTTAAAGTGTCAAGTAAATTTTATTTTTATATTTATTCGTATTCTGTGCAATTTTAATTTGTACTTTATTTTATAAAAATCTTAAAAATCAATTGTGTGGATAATTAAATTTCAATATGCTGGTACTTTGAACACAGTCCCTGTGGAGAACGATAATCTTTTATATTACGCGACATAACCCGTGCGCTTGCGGGCCCTGTCACACATCATACAAACAGAATGCAGAACCACAATTATCAACACCTGAAACCCGTTCATAACCCATGCATTTAACATGTAAGGTACTCCCCCTACCAACTACGAGACTCCGAGAGACTCTTCTGCTTGGGCGCTGGTCCTTTTTCCTCGCTGCTTCACTCAAGACTTTCACTCGTTTGACCTTCACTAGAACACTACTGCCTTCCACGAGTGGTGTAGGGCTGCTTCTGCTTCTGCTTCGACGCTCGTCCTTTACTCGTAAAAGGGAGCTCTGACTCCTCTGCAGCACCATCAACGTGGCCTCTGAAACAGGGAGTGGAAACAGAGAGTAGAGAAGGAGAAGAGAAGAAGGAAAACAAGAGAGAAAGAGAAGGAGGAAGAAGAAGAAGAACTCGCAGGGAAATTCTGAAGAAGAATGAATGGCAAGGATAGCCATCAACCAATTATAAACGCATGCATGAGGGAAAGGAATGGTGGGTTGGGAAAACGTGAGGAGCAGTCTGCTCACGTTACCCGGTCCCATCAGCATCCACTAAAGCTAATCACCTTTTCAATCAGCACACCTTTTGATTAATTAAGTTAAGGGTAATTAGTGAACAATTTCCACTTCTGAATTATTATTTTAATGGCTTATTTCACCCGGTACATTGTTAAAATTGGGATGTTACACGCTCAAGCGATATAACTCGCCTAAACGAGATTGACCCCTAAAGAAAATACCTCTCTCTCTCCCTCAAGCATCCTGTTGGCTCGCTCAAGGGTACTCTTTGAATCTCGCTCAAGTGAGATGGGGCTCGCTCAAGCGAAAGGAGCCCCTGATGCTTAATCTTTTCTTCGCTCAGCTTTTCCTTGTTTCACTAACGCGTGCCTATTCTTGCTCGCTCAAGCGAATGTGGTGCTCGCTTGAGTGAGTAGCTCCCTGATGCACATATTTATTTTGTTTCAAATGATTAAACCTCCCTTTGTATTAAACCTCTTCTTGCATCATCTTAAAATAAGGTTGGGCATATTATGGATCCTTGAACCTTATGAAATCTTCTCCCTATAAATTCAATCATGCAACAATTAAATTAATTAATTCTTTCGTTGTTTCTAATTAGAAGTTTATTATGAAATCATCTTTTAACTTACCCTCTCATATCTTCATATATGGGACTGGCTTTTGTAGATCCAGGTGTTGAACTAGAAGGCTTCACCACTTACTCTTTTTTTCATTAAATAATGATTTTAAATTCATGAAAAAATTACCCGTATTTTCGGGGCGTCTCAACCTGGTATCTCAACGTTGGTTGCTCTTGATACGATCATGATTAATGTTGTTCATGTGATTGTTGCTTAAGATTGAATTATATGAGTTATGATTGATTGATTTATGGATTATTTGGATGAGTTATGATTGTTATCATTGAATTGAGATTGATGCACTTGTTGTTGAGTCCGGCCAAGCGTCCTTACACTATTTAACTCTAATGATGAATATATTATGATCATGTATTGAAAATGATATGATTATGTGATGTAGTACATGATAGGCTTATGAGTGCTAAAATTTTTGAATTCATAAGCTGAAAGGTTATTGTTTGGTCTAGTTTACTCATGTATGAGCCATGTTTTAACATATAGGCTTGAAATATGGCTGGTATACCAAATCATGAGGCTACTGTTATGGAAAATGCCTCGAATCGCTTTGCTGATCTCTTGGAAAGACAAGGCTAGCTGAATGTAGGACAAGGCTCCCAAGGTCTTGATCTATTTCTCAAGGGGAAACCTTCTGAATTCCATGGAGATTAAAAGCCAGAAGATGCATATGCTTGGATCAATGATCCGGAGAGAATTTATGCTAGCTTCGAATGTTCTGAAGCACAAAAGGTGGAGTATGCAGTCTTTATGATCCGCGATGAAGTCAAAGCTTAGTGGCGTCTTACTAGGGGATGCATGATATCTGCTGATATTCCCTTGGTTTGGGAAAACTTCAAGGTGGAGTTCTTGAAGAAGTATTTTCCTAACAGCTATAGAAGCAAGAAAGAGCTTGAGTTTATAGAACTTAAGCAAGGTGGCATGACGGTGGAGGAGTATGCCTCCAAGTTCGAAGAACTTTGTGCGTTTTATCCGCCCTATCAACAAGAGGGTACAGAGGCGTCTAAATGTGTGAAGTTTGAAAATGGATTGAGGCCTGAGATCAAGCGTGCTATCTGACATCAAGAGATTAGAAGTTTCCTGACACTTGTGAATAAGTGTCGTATCTATGAAGAAGATAATGTGGCTCCTTCGAGTCATGGAAGACACGAGCCTAAGTTGAAAGGCCAATTTTCTAACTTCAAGAAGCAAGTGCATTTTAAGAAGAAATTCCTTCGTGGTGGATCCTCCAATGCAAGAGGACATGGTGCTCCTAGAGGTGGCTACGATGGTGGTAACCAAGGTCGTGGAAATGTCCAAGGCCTTACTTGCTTCAAATGGTGCTAACCATTTGGCACGAGATTGTCCACAAGATGATGTGATGTGCTACCAATGCAATCAACCGGGGCATATTTGCCCTAATTGCCCATTGAATGCAAGGAATGCTAATGCCAATACTCCTGCACTTATGAATCCTAATGGTAACCGTGGAGGCCATGGGGGCTCTGGAGGCCGTGGCCGTAGAGATGGTAATGGTCATAATGATGGCCAAAATGGTGGCTGTGGTGGAAATCATAACGGTGGAAGAAACGGTAATGGTTGAGGTAATGGCCATGGTGGAAGGAATGGTAACCGCAATGGTGGTGATCAACTACAAGCTGCTAGTAGAGTGTTTGTAGTTACTGGTGAAGAAGCCGCGCAAGCCGAAGATCTTATCCGTGGTAAGTGTGAAATCCTTGGTATTTCGGTAAATGTTATCTATGATTCTGGTGCTACGCACTCATTTATTTCGGAGGACTGTGTGAGGCGCTTAATGTAACATCCCGATTTCTAACTTAAGTTAAGCTATTAATTAAAGGTTAATTACAGAATTAGGATTAATGGTTAATTAGAGTAATTGCTGATTTGGGTAGAAATAATTGAATAAAAAATAATAATAGTGCCAGGCGAAAGGACGCATGTGTCCCTAGGAGTATAAGACAACTTCAGCTCTCTCTTTCTCTCATTATTCACGCTGGCAGCTCTCCTTGTGCGTGTATATGGTCTCTCCTTCCCTGTTTATCTTCTTCTTCACTCTCATTCACGTCACCACTCGAACAGTGAGAGAGTCAAGAGCTCCTGGAGGAACATCAACACAGCTCTGACTCCACTCCCTGTTCTCTCCTTCCTCCCTATTGCCTTCTTCCTCTCCTTCTTCTTCTACCTGGAGTTGTGGTATTCCAGTTGGAAGGCTGGGCTGGAAGTGCTTTGGAGCTGTGGAGGAGACGGACCCGTAGGAGGAAAGGAGCAACTCTGGCCCAGGATCAACGCTAAACTCGAAGGCTGTTGGAGGAGTAACGGAGGGACGATCCGTCAGCACTGCAACTTGAAGAGTCTCTGAACCCCGACAGCAGGTAGGGGGCGCTTTACATGTCAAGCGTATGGTTTATGACCGGGTCCTTGGTGCTTGCTTTAATGTAATATATGAGTGAAATGTGTAGATAGATGTGTGGTGATTGACTGATTGTGCAAGCAACTTCCGAATTGGGACATCTGTGAAAGGTTGAGGGTTGTGTGACCTCGTCTTTGAGTGCCTGTTAATACTTCTGTGATGCATGTTGTTGAAATCTGAGTTTGCTGAGTGAATGTGTGTGTGTTACCATTATCCCCGAATGCATGAGATGCAAATTGATGCGTGATTTCCATTTTGAATGCCGTGTGGAAAGGTATGCTGACTCTGTTAAAAATATTGAGTGGATGTACTGTAATGTGGTTCTCTATGCTTGTTGTTGTGAGTTATTATGATAGAGACATGTGTTGTTGTAATAGAATATGGGATTCCGAATGAATCTGATTGTTGTGGGGGGATCAGTTGTGACCCATTGATGGCTGTGTGAGACGCGTCTGGTAAGCTTGGATGTTGTTGTGGATTTGCATGAGATTGCATATGTGGGATGAATCCCAGATTCCTGACCAGTTCCATGAGGACGGGGGGTCGGAAAGGCATCTAGAGTCATGTAAAATGAGTTCCAGTCAGATTCCTGGTTAGATCCATGAGGACCCGTGGTAGCCGATGGAGCTAGAGCTGGGTCTCGAGACGTCACGGGGTGACCGGTGCCACACGGAAAAGGCTAGTGGACGAGGGACCGGGAAGGAATCTGCACTGAACTCACTGTTTAAGTCAAATCCGCATGCATGAGTCTATGAGCATTGTTAGTGAGATTATTGTGAATTGCTTGGATTAAATGAATTGAGTGAACTCTGACTAGACGATGTAGTATGAGCAAATTCTGACTAAACGAATGTACGGGTATTGATACCATTGCTGAGTGCAGTGTGTGATGCTATGATTGAGAATATATGTTATGGTGCAACTTCCGATTGAATGATGTGGTCTGACCCTTAAATTAATTGGCAATATATATATAAATCGTTATGGATTGAACCCGGTAAATTATATAATTGAGAATGGAGGTAGAGTCCGAGTCAATAGTTGTCACTTTATATGCAAAAGCTCACCCCTACACCATTTTTCAGTGTGTGCAGGTCATGCTCGGAAATGATGATAAGGTTTCAAGTCCGAGTGTGATGGACTCCGACTGATGAGTACCTGTATCGCTTTATTATGTTCTGTCCGTGTAGCCTTGGCCGGCTCTTATGTAAAATGACGACCAAACATATCCATTTATAAAGATTGAATAATCATGGTGTCATTGTGTGGTATCGTATTGGTAAACGCATAATATCAAGTTAATGAGTATTCCGAGTATATGGTTACATGCTTGTGGGTCGGTGGATTGAATTTGTGGGCAGATTTATGTTTCTGAGAATATGTATTCCTATGTATGTGCTTCGTACTGACTCGATGCGTTTTCCGACTAGGACGTGTTGCTAAATGACCTGAGGGCTGTTGATGAGTGAAATTATGTCAAGTTGGTGGTTCCGAGTGAAGATTCTGAGCGACTCCGAGTGAAGATTATAGGTAAACCTGAATAAGGAAGAGTTCTCATTCCCGAGTGGGAAACCTTGGGTAATTCTCCTCCTGAGAGAGGAGTTAGCGTAGTGGTTTAGAATGGAATGGGTTCTGAGTGTAAAACATTGATAATCCGAGTGAGTAAGGGTCTGTATACCGAGTGGCGGAGTTCTGACTAAGTCTGAGTGGGACCTAACTACCTGATTTTCCCAAGCGGATCCTTAGGCTGACTTTATGAAGAAAATTGAGAGACTAAGTTATGGGTTGCCGAGGGAAGCGAATATTGGGGTCGTTCCTGAGCGAATGGAACCCTTTAATCCCGAGTGGTTTGAGCGTTACCCAGTGAATGGCTGTCTCGTATTCCGAATGGTGGATTAGCCGAGTGTGGCTTCTCACTCCCACGAGCGTGCGGGTTTGGAAGACTCTTACTGTGATTTCGCCCAAGCGTCCCTGGACCTCGCCCGAGCGAGTCAGAGTTGTCATGGATTTCGCCCAGGCGCTGACGTGTTTCGTTGAACCGAATGGGTCGGTTCCAGCCTTGCTCCTTCCGCTGTTTGCCATACGCATGAATATTCTTTTGTTTCCCTTGCCCTCTTTTTTTTATGCCGATAAACCAGTGGTTGATTCTATGAAAGTTTTTCCTTGTTTTTGGAATTATTATTTATTAAAATTAGGATGTTACACTTAAAGGTTCCTGTTTGCATGATGAGAGGTTCTAGAATGGTGACTACACCGATCGATACTTATTTAAGATCGGTGACTCGATGTGAGAATGTCGAGATGGACCTTGAGGGTAAAAAGTTTGTTGTGTCCCTCGTATGTCTGTCTATGAAGGACCTGGACATCATTCTAGGGATGGATTGGTTATCCACTAACAAAGTCTTGGTGGATTGTCACAACAAGACGATGATCTTCCCGACTTCGAATGCTGAAAGCTTTGATGTCCAAGGTATCTCTCAGCTTCTTATGATGTTCTGCTTGGTTTATGGGAATGGCGCTCCCCAATCTTGTGAAATTCCTATTGTTTCGGAATGTCCCGATGTGTTTCCGGATGAGATTCCTGGAATACCTCCTCCATGAGAAGTGGAATTTTCTATTGACCTTATTCCCGGCACTGAGCCTGTTTCTAGAGCTCCTTATAGGATGTCTCCTATGGAGTTGGCCGAATTGAAGAAGCAAGTCGAGGAATTTCTTGAACGGGAGTTTATTCGCCCAAGTGTGTCTCCTTGGGGTGCTCCTGTGTTGTTGGTGAAAAAGAAGGATGGAAGCATGAGGTTGTGCATTGACTATCGCCAACTCAACAAGCTAACCATTAAGAACAAATATCCTCTTCCTCATATTGATGATCTTTTGGATCAATTGAAGGGTGCTGTGGTATTCTCTAAGATTGACTTGTGTTTCGGATATCACCAATTTCGGGTGAAGACCGAAGATATTCCGAAAACTGCTTTTTGAACGCGATATGGACACTATAAGTACGTAGTGATGCCATTTGGAGTGACAAATGCTTCAGCGATTTTCATGGATTACATGAATCGCATTTTTCACGAATATCTCGATCAATTCATCGTGGTGTATATCGATGATATTTTGGTGTACTCCAAGAGTCATAAAGAGCACGAAAGACATCTTCGTTTTGTATTGACCATTCTTCGAGAGAAAGAATTATATGCTAAGCTTTTTAAATGTGAATTCTGGATGAGTGAAATCTCTTTTCTTGGTCATGTGATTTCCAGTGATGGAGTTGCCGTTGATAGATCAAAAGTTAAAGCTGTAATGGCTTGGGAAAGACCGACGTCTGTAACGGAGATAAGAAGTTTTCTTGGTCTTGACGGTTATTACCGAAGGTTTATTGAAGGATTTTCCCGCTTAGCTCTACCATTGACGAGGTTGACCCGTAAGAATCAACCATTTGTGTGGACTCATGAGTGAAGAAAGTTTCCAAGAGTTGAAGTTGAGACTTACTACCGTACCGGTGTTAGCGTTGCCCGATTTGACGGATGATTTTATGGTATATTGTTATGCATCTAAGCTTGGTCTTGGATGCGTATTGATGCAAAAGGAGTGTGTGATAGCCTATGCGTCGAGACAATTACGACCGCATGAGGTTAATTATCCTACTCATGACCTTGAATTGGCGGCGGTGGTGTTCACTTTGAAGTTGTGGCGACATTACTTGTATGGTTCTAAGTTTGTGGTCTTTAGTGATCACAAGAGCCTTAAGTATTTGTTTGACCAAAAGGAACTGAATATGCGGCAACAACGATGGATGGAATTTCTAAAAAATTATGAGTTTGAGTTGAGGTATCACCCTGGAAAGGCCAATGTGGTTGCAGATGCTTTAAGCTAAAAATCGTTGCACATCTCTATGATGATGGCGAAAGAAATGGAGTTGATTGAATAGTTTAGAAATTTGAATGTGGGCATAGAGACCTATACTTCCAAGAAAATGTCGCTTGAAATGTTGAAATTCATAAATGAGTTTCTTGAATATATGAAGGTACAACAACCGAATGATGAGTATTTGATTGAGATGAAGAAAACCCAAGAGAAAGGGAAGAATTTGTTCCTTGTGGAAGGTCAAGATGTCATTTGGCATGTGAAGGGCCGAATTTATATTCCCTCAAGTGGTAACGTGAGGAAATGTGTACTTGAAGAAGCTCACAAAAACGTATTGAGCATTCATTCTGGTTCTACCAAGATGTATCAAGACTTGAAGAAGAATTTTTAGTGGCCTGGTATGAAGCGTGATGTGGCAAACTTTGTGGCATCTTGCCTTGTTTGTCAGAAGGCGAAGGTCGAGCATCAAAGACCATCTGGTTATTTGAGACCTTTGGAGATCCCTGTTTGGAAATGGGATGCTATTGCTATGGACTTTATGTCCAGTCTACCTAGGACAAGGTCCAATTATGATGAAATTTGGGTGATTGTAGATCGTTTGACGAAGAGTGCGCATTTTCTTCCGATTAGCATGAAGAGTGTCTTAGAGGATTTGGCACAGTTGTACATTAAGAAAATAGTGAGATTGCATGGGGTGCCATCTAGTATTGTTTCTGATAGAGACCCATGCTTTACTTATTGATTTTGGGGAAGCCTACATGAGGCCATGGGCTCTAAATTGAAGTTGAGTTCAGCTTATCACCCTCAGACAGACGAACAATCCGAGAGGACTATTTAGAGTCTTGAAGACTTATTACGTGCTTGTGTTTTAGAACACGGTGGTTCATGGATGAAATACTTACCTTTAATCGAGTTTACCTACAACAACAGTTTTCATTCTAGTATTGGCATGGCACCATATGAGGCGTTGTATGGAAGCAAGTGTAGAACTCCTTTGTGTTGGCTTGAGGTTGGTGAGAACTTGGCCTTAGGGCCGGAGATTATTCAAGAGACTACTGAGCAGATTAGAAAGATATAAGAGAATATAAAGATTACTCAGGATAGACAGAAGAGTTATTATGACAATAGGCATAAACCACTTGAGTTTTAAGTAGGTGATCACGTATTCTTGAAGGTCTCGCGTGATAAAGGGATTGGAAGGGCGTTGAAAAGTGCAAAGTTATGCCCTAGGTTTATTGGACCATATGAGATATTGGAGCGGATTGGCGACGTTGTTTATCGAATTGCACTCCCTCCACATCTTACTAATCTACCCAACGTGTTCCACATGTCACAGTTGAGACAATGTTCATGATCCTCTACATGTGATTCCTTTGGATGATATCGATGTACGTGATGATTTATCTATTCCTCCTGTTTCTGTTCGCATTATCGAACATTTCGTGAAGAGATTGCGGAACAAGCTGGTACCTTTGGTGAAGGTCGCTTGGAAACATGAAAATATGGAGACGTTCACATGGGAACGTGAGGACAACATCAGGGAACAATATCCTGACGTGTTTGAATCCGGTATGTTAAATTTCGAGGACGAAATTTTCTTTTTGGTGGGGTGGATTGTAACATCCCAAAATTTTAAAATACAGGATTAAATCAAGGAAAATAAATATTGACCAATTTGAATATAAATTATTTAATGTCCCAGCATGTTGGAAATAAATAAATTAATATTTTTAGGGACTGTTGGTGATTTATTGAGACCGGTTAAGCTGAAAATAAGCCCGATTGGAATATGGGTGTCGGACCAAATATCTCCGATTGGGATGATATTGGTTAGGGCTGGTGAGGATAATATTGGGAGTCCAAAAATATATTCAGAATAATTTTTAGATTAAGTATTGTGCCCGAATAGAGGTCCTGTTAGTCATAAAACGATGAATCTTTTAATGAGGGATTAAAATTAAAAACCAAAAGCCCCAAATTCTCCTCTTTTTTACGTGAGTTTGCTAAAGCATATGACAAAAACACATCCCTCTTCTCTACTTCTCTATTCCATTCCTTCTTTCTCTCTTCTTCTTCCAAAAACCCTTGGCAAAGGTGGTGTCATCTTCATCCCCTCCATTGTTGTTTGAAGAAGACTTAGAGTTGAAGTTCTTCCTCTCTTCTTCTTCTCATTTTCATGTGGCCTCCCTCTCCCTTGAAAACCCCTTTCGTTTTTGGGTGTGACGTAAGTTATACTCACTCTTTTGTTGAGTTTTTGGCCATGGGTGTGTGTTATTATACTTTAAGGGAGCAATGTATGTGGATGGTGGTTGAAGAGAGCATTTAATGCATAAACCCTAGAGTGGGTTGCCATAAATATGAATATTTATAAGGGGTTAAGGGTGGAGGTGCATTTATGGTTGGAGGGTGATGAAGATTAATGGTGCTTTAATGTGTGTTGTTGGGTTTTAGAGAAACCCTAATTTTTAAGAATTTGGGGAAGGTGGTGAATATTGGGTGAATAATATGTTTGAGAACAAATGCAAGCCATTGAGTGTATGAGTATCGATTCGTGTAGTATTTTGTGAAGGTTAGGGCTATGGTTGCCTTGCAACCCTTGAATTTAATGAATGTGGCTTGGTGGGAAGGAATTCCCGAAGCCTAATAAATGATGAAAATGATGTTTATAACATGTTATAAGCATGTTATGAGTAGTAGATTTGATAATAGTTAATTAGAATTGAACTTGTGTTTGGAGTAGTTGATTGACTGAGGTTTTACATGTATATTAATGTAGGACCCATTCTGAAGTCGGGTACATTGTATCGCTTGGAATTCTTCTCTTGAGGTAGGAGAGGAGTCTTATGTTCTAAATGCATGAATTTTGAATGGTATATGATTGTCGTATATATTGATATGCATGTTTGCCTTACTTAGAGTGCTATATGATGTTGATGATATGTTTTGGCAACATGCTTGATGCATTTAGAATAATTTTGGTGTGTTGTATGGTGGCGTAAATTGTTGATTATTTTGTGGTGATACCCACGTCCACCATAAATGTATAATGAATGTTGATGTTATTTTATAGAGTATGATTGAAGCCTTTGTATTAATGATGAAATCGAATGATGTGAATGAGAATTATCGAAAATGCCACACAGAGATTTAAATTAACAAGAATAACCAACAATAATGAATCCACTAAAAGCCTTGTGGTGATGTTGGTGATGATGATAATGTTGTATGATGAGTGGCATGTATAGGATGCATAGAGTGAGAAACGCATATGACTTGCATTTGCATCCATGGCATACTGCATAGCTGTCGGTGTTGGAATTTGAGGGGATTCCTCTGGTTGGCCCAGTGGGAGGGTGGCTCTGTGCATGAGCAATTTTATATTTCCCCTGTGTCTCAGTGTGTAAGTCACGAAGCTTCCCATGTTGTGCTACGGGGAGCCGCATGTGGTTGACCCTTGTGGGGGTGGCTCTTGATGAGTAGGTGTCCCCGGTGGTCCTTGGAATCACAACTGCCATGATATAACTCATGGTTGCCCCGCAACACCATATGTCGAATAGGTTGTATACCGAGGTCATGGTGAAAATGACCAGGTGTTGCAAGATGGGCGATGCGGTTTGGTACCAGTAAAACAATTGGAGAATGCATGCAAATTTTAAGAATAAGTGTACACATTTTACTACTGTAGTAGGGGTATGGTTAGATGATCATACTTGAGTCCCACAATTGGTGTTTATATTCCTACAGTCAGACCTGCAATTGTTGATATATCCCATTATGCATATGCATTAGCTTAGGAGCATTTGCATATAGCAAGGAAGTATGCCAAAGGAGATGAATTATGATGATGGATGTATTAGAGATGATATAATACGTTAAGACAACATGAAGATATGAATACCTAATAATAATTTATGTAAAATGATGTATTATGTGATAGTCCAATGTTACAAGACTTGATTATGTATATG
This sequence comes from Clitoria ternatea, assembly GCA_037962975.1. NCBI lineage: Eukaryota > Viridiplantae > Streptophyta > Magnoliopsida > Fabales > Fabaceae > Clitoria > Clitoria ternatea. The sequence goes on from CM075672.1 coordinate 180,668,300, forward strand.
CTTGTATACCTTGCTTGATATAAAATGATGTTGTGGTATGTGCGTGATAATAATATAACGAGGAATGAGATGATGTGTGTATGCAAAGTATACATGTTCAAATGCATATGTATATCATCACATGGTATTCATATTCATCCTTTTGGAATGTATGACTCACTCTCCCATGCTGTCCATTTTTAGACTTGTGATGCAGGGCATTTATGGGAAGAGTGGATATTTTGAAGTGCATTTTGGTTGAGGAGGTCAATAGTGGTGTAGGAAGTGCCTTGGCCGGTGAAATCTAGATTTTTGCATAGCATATGATGTATATGAATGCTTATTTTGTTATCTAGACTAGTGATGATGATTTTGAGGGTCATAGAGGAAAATTGGACCTTGGTGTGTATGGCCAATTTTCATTTATGACCCAAATGATGTAAAATGATGAGTTATGAAGTTAGTTGATGATGAATTCTTATGAATGAATGACGTGTTTTAAAATTTATGGTGTTTGATGAAGAGTTTGTGAGAATGATATGAATGCTATGTAATGAATGAAAGAGAGTTGAATTTAATATGTATGAAAGAGTGGATAGACTCCCAAATGCATAATAGAATATGAGAAATGCATTAGAATAGGCTAAAATAGCACTAAATGGTATTTGGCATGTTAAGTTGCATGAAAATCTCATGTCTACCTGTTTTCTACATAACTCGCTCAAGCGAGTAGTGATCTCGCTCGAGCGAGATCCTCCTGCATCAGTGTTGTGGCCACTGGCCAAAACTCACCCGAGCGGATGGTAGTCTCGCCCAAGCGAGACTTTGCCTGGGAGCAACGGGTTGGTCACTGGACCATTTTTGCTCAAGCGAAATGGCCCTGGCTTGGTAGTCGCTCAAGCGAGAGGAAGAAATTGGACACTGGACGATTTTTGCCCAGGCAGGCCTTGTCTCGCCCCAGCAAAAATCGGGCAATAAGTCTCCAACGCTGCTGGAGCAATCTCGCTCAAGCGAGATGTAACTCGCCTAATTGAGATTGACCCCTGAAGCAAATACCTCTCTCTCTCGCTCAGGCGTCCTGTTGGCTTGCACAAGGGTACTCTTCGAATCTCGCTCAAGCGAGATGGGGCTCGCTCAAGCGAGAGGAGCCCCTGATGCTTAATCTTTTCTTCGCTCAGCTTTTCCATGTTTCGCTCAAGCGTTGCCTATGCTTGCTCGCTCAAGCGAATGTGGTGCTCGCTTGAGCGAGTAGCTCCCTGATGCACATATTTATTTTGTTTCAAATGATTAAACCTCCCTTTGTATTAAACCTCTTCTTGCATCATCTTAAAATGAGTTTGGGCATATTATGGATCCCTGAAGCTTATGAAATCATCTCCCTATAAATTCAATCAAGCAACAGTTAAATTAATTAATTCTTCAGCTGTTTCTAATTAGAAGTTTATTATGAAATCATCTTTTAACTTACCCTCTCATATCTTCATATATGGGAGTGGCTTTTATAGATCCAGGTGTTGAACTAGAAAGCTTTACCACTTATTCTTCTTTTCATTAAATAATGATTTTAAATTTGCGAAAAATTTACCCGTATTTTTGGGGCGTCTCACTTTTCAAGGATCCCACAAGACCTCTATCATCTCAATACATCATGTGATCGCAACCACTTATAATCAATCAAATATATGTCCCCCATGCAAGGGTCTATTTTTTCATAAGATCCTGCAAGACCTTTATCATTTTGGTATGTCAAGTGATCGCAACCACTTATAGTTATTCGAATACTAGTCCCCCACGCAAGGTCCTTTTTCTTAAGATCCCGCAAGACCTTTATTGTTTCAATTTGTCATGTAATTGTAACCATATGTAAAATGTTATGTCATGCATGCTATGAATGTAATAATGCATATGCTAGCCTCGGCTTCACAAGGATTCCTCTCCCTCTCACTTAGGGGTATAATTTACACTTAACATTATAGTTAGTGGCACACAATCATATATAACATTCTCCAAGGCATACCACTGATAGTGTTTAAGATTATACTAGCCAAGGATTCATATCAATGTCAATCCACACATGGAAATCAAAGAGCATGTCAACAAATATACTCCAAATTCTTATCCTCATCAAATGTGCCAAACCAACATCCAATCATCAATATGAGTCAATCTCAATTTATATCACACACAAGAGGTAGTATATCCATTCAAGGAAAAAATGCAAATATGCATCAATGTATACATTATCAATATACAATTGGTCATGCTTTTAGAAAATATACTCCTCTGCTACCTCAAGAGAAGTATTCCTCCGGGTTAGATGATCCCGCCTCACAAGAATTATCAAACCCTACATTAAATATATATAGGACCACATCAATCACTCATTCCAAATATCATTCTCAATTCTTGTTATACAAATAAATATATATACCTGATTCTCATCATGTTGTAATTGTTTATAACCTTCATTTCCATATTTTATTAGGTTTCAGGAATTCCTTCCTATTAACCAAAATGCATTATTTTTAAAGGGCTACATTACAACACCTAAGTTGCCAACACACTTTAAGCTTCTTACCCAACACCCTTAGTAGGTTTTCAATGTCCCAAACACCTTATATCAATCTTATTCATACCATTACTCCTAAAACATACTACCATCAATTTCAACACTTATAACACTAACATTCTTCTTTAGCCTCTTAATTTTTCAACACCAACATTTATCATGACACATTCAAAAATGCATCTCTACATACAAAGATAGTCTCATGGTAATTAAATTCCAAATTTCACAAGCTTTGCCAAAAGCCCCAATTCCATAAATCTTAGGGTTTTTGTAACATCTTGAATAATTTATAATTAGAAAAATAATAAGCATTTTTAGTTCAAAATAATAAGAATTAGGAGGTAGGAAGTAAATAAAGTGGTTTAAAAACAAATTTTAAAGGGAATGGAGGATTAGGACTTGACGCATAGCATGGGATGCGCACGTAGCGTCACGGTGAAATTAGTGACTTGACACGTAACGCCATTCTAATGCGTAGCATTAGCGTCACAATCTGATTAAATAAGAGGCATACAAAACAAAACGCATAAACATTTTTCTTCCTATCTTTTCCTCCTCCCCTGTAATTTATGACCAGAGCTTGTAGGAACCTGTGATTTTTGAGGTTTTAGGCCTTGGAAGCTAAGGTAATGCATGTGGGAACCCCAAATCTAAAGCTTTCTTCCTCTCTTCTTCTTCCCTCTCTAAAACCGAATTGTATGTGTTGAGAGGGATTCAGATTTCATGTTTTATGGATTTAGAAGGCTTGGGTTTTGAATTTAGAAGAGTAAGAAAGGTAATGTACTAATGGGGTTTGCGTTTCGGTGACCGTAGGTAACGGAACAAGCGTTAGAGGAGTGATTAGTGAAGCGGGTATCGAGTTTAGAAGAGGAACCGTGAATCAAGGATTGGAGGACGTAACCGACACTAAGAGCAACTCGAGGAAGCTTGGAATCGAGCTAAGGGGGTGTTCAGGTCGTAATTAATTAGGATTGGTATGTATAGTAGGTTCGGGAAGGTTAGAAATCAATTAGGAATTTTTAGAAAGTATATAGATTAGTTAGATGTTAATTATATAATTATATGTGTGTGTGCATGTATATAGGAATGTTTAAATGTTTGAGAAAGTATCATGAATCAGTTAAATAATTGATAGAAAGTGGATAAAATAAGTTGCAGGAGTTATAACTGTATGATGCATATATGAATTATATATAAGTTGAAGGCCGATCCTTTAGTATTCGGATACTAGGAGTCAATATGCATGTGAGTCAGTGGTGTTATATGTGACTTGATATTGTTGAATGATTTATGATGAATTATGGATTGATTGTGATTATAATATGGAATATGGATAATGATGAATATTTGATGTAATGTGTATATACTTTATGTAATTTGGAAATCGTATTGAGATCTAGGTAAATGAGAATGGTCATGAATGGAATAAGGTAAAGTAGAAATACATGAAACGTGTAAGTTAATCAATATTAAGGATAATAGATAATACTTAGGTATATTTGCTATTTACCATTCTATATTAATTGTCATATTCCAACACTCACCCTTGCTGTACTTTTATCTATTTTAGTGACCAGTGACAGGGAAGGTACCAATGCCTTGAAGGGTGTGCCAAGCGGAAAACCAATGCTAAGGAGAATGCGGAATTATGAATTAGTGTAATAGCTTAGTAGTAAACTTCATTTTGATAGTATTTATCATATACTTTGATGTTTGATATTAAATTGCGTGGTCATGAGATTATGCAATAAAGCAGCAAAAATAGTGATTTTATTGATGGTTATGTTGAATTTGATAATAAATGTGAATTGTTGGCATGGAGCCAAGATGTATATAGTTGATTCTTGCAATGAGCAGTTCTTGTATGTGCTTGTGATGATCGTGTGATGTGATTAAGGAATTATTAGGTGTATTGGTTGTTAATGTGGATTATGCATATAATGGAATTAAGAAATTATGTGGAAAATAGGAACTAAATAGGTGATTTTAAGATCTGGCGGGTTTTGGGACCCCCGGAAAGGACCAATAGGTTCCGTAGGATATTTAGAAACTATGCATATAGGCCTTAGGTAAGTTAGAGCCCATTTAGGTGGTTTAGTGCATTGATTTTGCATGTAGATGGTTTAAATGCATTTTTACGCATAACTTGCGCGTATGATGGAATTTTGGCAAATAGACAGTGCCAACAGTTCCAAAATCGGGAAAATATGTGGCCCATGAAGTTTCGTGGCAATCAAACCTAAAACGGGCCAATTGGGTAGGTTAAAAGTTAGTCGAATGGCCTAAAATGCATAACAACATCAGGTATTGTTTCTGGTGTGCTGAGGCTGGGCGCCAGCCTAACGCGTAGCATGGGTCAGGCCCCTATTTTCCCAAAATTGGTGGTTTTGCATTCTCGTGGGTATTTTGGGGATTTTAAGTGTTATATAAATGGTATTTTAGAACTTTTTACAAAAAATAAGTATCTTTATACACAACTAAAAAAACACCTGTTAGCGACAGACACAATTGGTCACTAATCCATACCAAGGCCGTCGCTAACAAACCTAGCGACAGTATTTCAGACGGCCAAATGCCCGTCGCTAAAACCTTCGTCGAAGATAGATCAGTGACCACAGAAACACCGTTGCTAAAATGCCGACGGCATAATGCCATCGCTAACATGGTCTCTGCTTCACTGACTTCAGCCGTCGCTAACTGACCACGTTCAGCGACCACCAGAACCCCGTCGCTACTAGTAGCCATACAGGGATGGAGTGACGATGTCGCTATTAGTAACCATACAGTGACCTCACATCTCCATCGCTATTGACAGCCACACTACGACCACTTATGGTCGTCGCTATTAACAACCACACTGCGACCAAATTTGGAGGGAACGAAATATAGCGATCGCACTAGCGACGACGTGTCGTTAGCGACAGTGTTAGCGACGGTGTTAGTCGTACTTGTTAGCGATGGGTGATGTTGGTCACTAAATTAGTCACTAAGATATTTTCCCAGTCCCTATTTCCTAGTCGGTCGCTAATGTGGTCGCTACTTAGCGACGACATTCGGTGGTCGCTATTTTGAGGTGGCTAATTGGGGTTTTTTTAGTAGTGATAAATATCAAATTATTAATTAATTAATTTGTGAAAATTTATTGTGAAATTTAATAAAACAACTTTAAAATATTGGGTAAATGACTAAGGACATCACAGTTTTCACTTAACCTACCAATCTTCAATTTCAATCATTCACTTAAACCATTTCAAGCATCCCCAAGCTATCAGTATCACATTCAATCATCAACACAACAATAACAATGACAAGTCCCAATGGTCATCTAGCCTAGGGTTAGGTTCCACATGCATTTATCCATTAAAACAACTCTTAATCCTTCATTATAATACTTCAAGAACCTTAAAACAATAACTAGAAATCATTAATTGTCAAAAATACCAACCTTATTTCCAAGCTATAACCAAAAACAAAAATGGAGAGTTGGAGGAGGAGATGAAGGTGGATATGCCTCAATACTCCATTAAAGCTTCATGGATCTAGGTTTAGGTGTTGATTTTTGCAAGAAATGAAGGAGGAAGGGGTATGGATGATTTTTGCTTTGTGAAGGAGGAAGAAGAAGAGAAAAATAAAGAAGAGATGGGGAAAGAGAAGAAGCCAACAAAAATGAGGAGAGGGAGGAGAGAAAAAAGCTAAAAGTTGGTCCATTGTCCATTGGTCCATGCCACACTTTTGCCTTTTTCTTTTTGGTTAACAAAACCCCTTTTGTCCAATGGACAAACGAGATTAGAGAAAGAGGAAAGGGAGTCTACGACAATGAGGAGAAGAGAAATGGGGATTTTGGAATTTTTTAATTTCAATTCCGGTCGTAATTTCATAGTTTATTGACATACGTCGTATGCGAATAAATATCCCCTTAACACCAAAAATTATTTTGAACACATCACTGTAACCATAATAAATCCCTCATTATTCTAGACCCATTAATTATCTAATTTGACTGAATGGGTCTCACACTATTAGTTAAATTATCCATTTTTAATAGATCTTAATTTACCAATAAATCACAATCACTACATAATTAACTTCCCTATGTGTTTTGGGCATCACATAATAAATTAATTTCATACTAATAATTCATTTTTCTAAAATTTAGGATGTTACAATAACTACTTAACTACTAACCAAAATTGGTATAACTACTAACAAATCTAACTACTATTAGGTAATGCAACTACTATCATGCAAATGAGAGTAATCTAGCCGAAATTGAAAACCTAGTTAAACTAATTAAAAGTTCTAAAAGTCCAAAGTCCTTTCCAAGAAATGTAAATGTCCCAAAGTACAAGGACTAAAGAGAAAATATAAAAGAAATTGAAAATTATTTTTATGTTTTTTTATTTACAAAGCTTTGCTTCCAATACAATTGTCTTCAAGGCCTTTAAGTCTCCACCACAACGGTTTCAAAACTACATAAAAATAAACTCAACAATTTTGTTAGCATAATTAAAAGCAAAAATTTAATGCGCTCTCCCTCAAGTGTTTGCTCTCAAGTCTTTCTCCAAAAGGGTTCAAACTTTCCAACCCTAAGCAATTATCACTCTTTCTCAAGTATGCTACCCTCAAGATTTAAAGTACAAGTCTCAACCCAAAAGAATGCCAAAGGTTTGAAAACTCTAAGGTAAAACTTTAGAAGAAATAAAGACAGGCAACAAAAGTAAAATTTGGATAGGTAACTCAAGTTGGATTTTGATGTCCCAAAGGAGTAAGACTCAAAGCAATAAAGGAAAAAATAAATGGAGCTTCTACTTTTAGATTTAGAATGTGGTTGTAACATCCATGGTAAATTAATATTGGAAGAGATAAATTAAATATTTAATTGAGTCAGAATTATAAAAAATAAGGATTTTAAAGTGGATCGGTGATTTAAAATAAATTTCTTAGAAGGATAAGATAATTTAAAAATGAATTTTAAAGGAAATGACATAAGGATGTTGATGCGTAGCGTGGGATGGACACGTAGTGTCAAGTGCTCATTAATGACCTGACGCGTAGTGCAATGCTGACGCTTAGCGTCAGCATCGTGATTAGCTTTTATAGAGGACATGCAAAACAGACCTCACAAATATTCTTTTCCTCTCTTTTTCTCTCCTCTGCGATTTTGGGCCAAGCTTGGTGAAAACTTGTGAATTCTTGGGTTTTGGGTCTTTAGAGTTAAGGTAATGCATGTGAAGGCCCTTGATTACATGTTTTTTCTTCTCTTCCCCTTCTACTCTCTCAAAACCAAACCATGCATGTAGTCTGAGGATTTGGATTCTGAGTTTTGATGGACTTGGAGGCTTGGATTATGAGTTTGGCAGGATAAGGAAGGTAATGTACTAACTAGGTTTGTATTTTGGTGATCGTAGGTGCCGGAACGAGTGCCGGTGGGTCGATTGGTGAAGCAGATATCGAATTCGAAAGAGGAACTATGAATCAAGTGACCGGAGGACGCAACCGACACCAAGAACAAAATATTAAAGCTTGGAATCAAGGTAAGGGGGTGTTCGAGACGTAATTAATTATGATTGGATAGTATGATAGCTTTGGGAAGCTTAGAATTTAACTAGGAGTTGTTAGAAATAATGTAGATTAGTTAAGTGTAATATATATTTATATGTGTATATTTATGTGCGACTAAATAATTAAATGTTGAGAAAATATATTAATTTGATTAGTTATGTGTTAAAAAGTAAGGAAATAAGTATATGAATTATATGCATAAGTGATACTATGTCAAAAATAAATTGTGATAAACGTTGATGATGTGTAATATGGTATATGTTATTTTAATTATGCATAAATAGATGATATAAGGAAATAATGAGGGCTGGGTCGGTATGGACGCCCTGTGTGGTGTTGATATGTCAGCTTCTGACAGTCATCGATGAGTTTGATGATGTCTAAAGCCATGTTGACATGATGTTATATGTGATTATGTGGTATGGGACGATCAACGGTATGATGTACCCCTCATTTTTCGGTACCCGTGGTTTTCATACTCAGTTGAGCTACTCAGTGGTCAAGTCATACCCAGTGGTTGAGGTGGGGAGCCAAGTCGGGCTCGGTGAACCAAGTTGGGTTCACGGGGTGTCAAGTCGGACCCCCAGCTGAAGGTTGATCCTTTAGTATCCAGATACTAGGAGTCTGATATACATGCGAGTCAGTGATGCACATGTAATTTGATATTAATGTTTGTTTTATGATGAATGGCAAATTGATATTATGGTGTCTATAATGAAGGTGAAGATTAATAATATCATGACATCAAATATGAGTATGGATGATATTGAGTGTGAAGTATGTAGTTCATTTTATTGTTAAAATATATTGAATATTGTACAAGTGTGTAGTCGTAGTGGTAACTACATAGACGCAACAAATAGGTAAGCAACATAATGAGTGGGACATTAAGTAATAAGTAGATACATTTATTATTTCCATTCTATATTAATTACGATATGCCAAACACTCACCCTTGCTGTTGTTATTTAATCTTACTGACGAGTGACAGGGACGATTGTAACATCCCAAAATTTATATAAATACTTAATTGAGAGGAATAAATAAAAAATAATTAAATAAGAATTGACTAATATCCCAAAAATATTGAAATAATTAAATTGGGAATTTTTATGATTTTTTGTAATTTATGGTGGCTTAAACAGTTAAGAATAATACCCAAATAAAATATGGGTGTCAGACCAAGTATCTCCGATTGAGGTACCGTTGGTCAGGGCTGTTAAGAATATTATAGAGAATCTGACTATGTTTTCGGGATAATTTTTAGATAAAGTATTAAGCCTGAACAGAGATCCTATTTGATTTGAAACAGAGAAGTTTAATGATGGGTTAAAATTAAAACACAAAAACTCCTTGCTTTCCTTCACTTCCTGTTGCTGTTTCTTCTCCTTTCCCACTTTTTTTTGTTTTCATGTTTCCCCTTCCACTCTCCATCTTCTTCTTCCATACTCAAGAGCCTTAGCAAGTATGGTGTGCCCTTCCTTCTCATTCCACTTTCGTTTTTACTTCAAGCTTGGAGGAGATGATAATGGTGATTTAGAGCTCTCCCTCTCCCTCTCATTTTTGTGCTTTCCCTCTTCCCCATTGGTACCCACTCCTTTTCTTGGCTTGAGGTAAGTTTCTCTCCATTTCTAATGATGTTATGCCCTAGGTTATGGGTTAGTATGATTTTTGAGAGGGTAATGCATATGGGTTATTAATGGAAGGCATTTATGGTGAGAGACCCTAAGGTGGGGTACTTTTAATATGAGTTTTATGAGGGCCTTGAGGGGTACACGAAAATGGCATTGAATGTGATGGGTAATGATGGACATTGATGATAGTTGTTGGGTTTTAACGAAACCCTAACCTTATGATTTGGGGGAAATAAGAAATATATGTAGAAGAATATTTATTAATGTTAGGAGAATGTATTTAATGACGTATGATGGTAACTTTGATGGTGGATGGCCATTAATGAGGTTAGATGATTGGTAGTGGTGGTTGGAAAACAATTAGTATGGAAACCCATGAATGGGTTTAGCTTTAATTGCATGATAAATAAATTTGGGCACCTAACCCATGTTGGTTATGGTGGATGAAATGAAATAAATGATGTTGAGATTGAAATGGTATGAAACATAGAGAAATAAATATGAGCACTTGAATCTTGGTAGTTTGAATAAAAATTAATTGTGTGGTATATTGTATAATGCAGGAAACAACCTCATCGATGAGGCGGGATCTTCGGACCACGTTGATTTCTACTTCTCTTGAGGTAGGAGGGGGTAACAATTCTAGATGCTTGATTTCATTCAATATTGATGTGTGCATATGATTGTGTTATGCTAATTTGGCTTGGATGAATGATTTGATGAATATATGATTGAAATACATTTAGAGTGATTGGTGTTATGTGGCATATGTTATTGGGATGATGAATATGATGTGATATTAACTCATAAATATAAGGTTTATTGTGAATGGCTCTTGAGTTGTTGAATAGATGCCATGATGGTAATTTTGGTGAAAGGTGAATGTATGAACATCCCATGGTATGAAAAAATCTATGATAATATGTATGGATATGTTTGCCACTAACTATTAAATATGTATGAAATCTAATGCCAATTGGTGATGGTTGAAAATGATGAGAATACAGAGTTCCACTAGGTGTTAGTGGTGAATTATCGATTATGGAGTGGCATTTAGGATGTATAGTGTGAGAAATGCATTGATTGGCATTTTCATCCATGGCATATCATTCGTTGTCTATGTAGAATGTTAGGAGTTCCAATAGGCAGGCCCAATAGGAGGGGGGACAAATGCACGGGTAAAATTATATGTTTGTTCCCTAGTGATTCTTGGAATCATGAAGCTGCTCATAGTTTGGTGGCGAGGCACCCTATGTGGCGGCGCTAGTAGGTGTGGTGAGCGAGTGACCTCGGTGTCCCTACGGGGCACGACTCTCTCGATGTGTTTGGGAGGGGCCCGTAGCACTTATGGCAAGTGAGGCCATGTTGTTGAATCCGCAAGTCACGGGGTGACTAGTGCTACATATGGGCGATAGCGGTTTAGTACTAGTAAAAGAGTAATGTATTGCATGCATGATTTGAGATATAAGTGTACACATTTACTACTGCAGTAGGGGCATAGTAGCATACATATGCTTAACCCACACTTGGTTATGTTGTTATTTCCCACAGTCAGATCCACAAATTGTTAATGATTCTGTTGTACATATGCAACAGCCATAAGAGCATTTGCTTATAGCCGGAGATATGCCTAGTTAATAGCTCGTGGTAGCTGTAACATACCAATTTTTTTTAATGTACCGGGTGAATAAAGCCATTAAATAATAATTACCGAAGTGGGAATTTGTTTATTAATTACCATTAACATAATTAATCAAAGGGTGTGCTGATTGAAAAGGGCGATTAGCCTTAGTGGGTGCTGGTGGGACTGGGTGACGTGAGCAGACTGCTCCTCACGTTTTCCCACCCCACCATTCCTTTTCCTCATGCATGTGTTTATAATTGGACAATGGCCTACCTTGCCATTCGTTCTTCAGAATTCCCTGCGAGTTTCTCCTTCTTCTTCTCTTCTCCTTCTCTGCTCTCTGTTCCATTCCCTGTTTCGAAAGCCAAGTGACGGTGCTACAGAGGAGTCAAGCTCCCTCATACGAGTAGAGGACGAGCGTCGAAGCAGAAGCAGAAACAGCCCCTGCACCATACGTGGAGGGCAGTAGCATTCAAGTAAAAGCTAAGCGAGTGGAAGCGTTGAACAAAGCAGCAAGGAAAAGAACCAACACCCAAGCAGAAAGTCTCTCGGAGTCTCGTAGTTAGTAGGGGGAGTACCTTACATGTTAAATGCATGGGTTATGAACGGGTTTCGAGTGTTGATAATGGTGGTTCTTATCCTGTTGTATGATATGCTTGCATATAGAATACCCGAGTGTAAGATAAGTGAGAGTGAATGTTGCATGTTATTATCGTCCTAGAAGATGCATGCGTTGTTTGAGTTCCGATACCACAGAACCCGATTGCATGTTATGTTGTGTTGATTGGAATGCTTTGTTGAATCTGTTCATGTTCATATGGATGCATGCGTTGGTTAAGTCCTGATACTGTTGTATACCGATTGCATGTTATGTTGTGTTGATTGGAATGCTTGTTTGAACCTGTTGATCTACATATGGATGCATGCGTCGATTAAGTTCTGATACTGCTGTATACCGAGTGCATGTTATGCTTGAGATAATGAGAATGCTTATAGAAGTTTGATATTAATTAACACCGATTGCATTGGACTCATATGTTGCTATTGGAGCTATGATGATGATTGCATGGAAATATGTGTGTGTTAAATTAATATGTGGAGTCCTGAAAACGCATATTACCGACTGCATGTGAAATATGTATAACTGAATGAAAGGTTGTGTGCATGAATTCTATATTGTGTGATGAATCCGCGTGTGGCGCATGGGATGTGTTATGCTGGGAGCACGTAGTGTGGGACACTACCATCAGTTATTAAGCGTGGGACGCTGTAAAATCCTTGAGTGGGACTCAAGGTAGCCCTCGAGTGGGACTCGGGCTGCCTGTGAACACCTCCGTTGGCGCTGAGAGCGTTGGTGTCACCTGTGGGCAAACGGTTGGGTACCTGTAAAACGGCCAAGCAGCTGGGAGCTGAAATGATAGCTGAGAAGCTATGTACAAAAGGCTGAGAGCCTACGTTGCAACGTCAGAACCGATTACACACGAAAGCGGAACCGAGTGAATAATCTGTATATATATATATATATTCCTACTGATGTTGTGAGGAATTAATTATGCATGTGATGATGCTAGTAGGATGACGTATACTCATGACTGAGTGCATTATTCCGTGTGCATGTGCTGTTAATGCTGACTGAGATCTACTCTATAAATGTATGTTATGTTGTTGAAGAGTTGTGAATATATGACCGAGTGAGAATTTTGTACCCTGATTGATAAACGTCCTATACATGCGTTCTGATTCATGGTTCTTAATATCATGTCACGGATTGTTGTATGTTAATATTATTGAGTTAATGTGTGTAAAGAGCCGAGCGACAAATGGGGGATTCCGATCGGTAAGGATCTTATATGTGTTCTAGATTGATCAGTAAAACTCTGACCTTTATTGTTGCCACGTATGATTGTGTGTATGTATTTATATAGTTGTATAAATATGAAGCAACCTGAGTCAGCACCTATCATTTAAAATTTAAGATACTCACCCCTGTTGTGGCAATTTTCAGTGAACATCTCCCGTAATGAGGATTGGAAGAGGAGCTGAAATGCCGGGTGAAGTGCTGATGCACTACAGAATTTTATGTCTGTTCATATGCTGTATATAGTGTTTTGAGTTAAGCCTTGGCCGGCTCGTGTTTTGTTGTTAGTCTTTTAAATAGAGTTGAATTCCTCGGAATGAGAACATGATATTGTGGTTGTAAAATTGTGATATACACTTCTATATATATATATGTGCCTACGTCTGTGCCATGCTGCATGTCCATCTTATTATGTGTGATGCATGGATAATCTATATATATAAATGTATATGTGCGGTCATATTCCTGAATGTATAGGAAACGTCACAACTCAGCATGAAGGAGGCCAACCTATAGTTTAGAGGGCGAGTTTATGATTCTGTCACCGGGCGAGGGAAGGTTCAGACGTTCTGAGTGAGTGAAATCAAATAGTTTAGAGTAGGGAGATTATAGTTACTGAGTGAAAATTTGGTGAAATAACCCGAGTGGTATAGAGGGCGCGTAGGCTGTCCCGAGTGAGGAGTCCTCATAGAGTCCGAGTGAGTGATAGCGGGGACCATTCCCATATTATTCATGTATGTGTTCTGATTGTTGGAACCGTAGAATAAATTACATTCCCGAGTGGGACTAGTAAGTGCAAGAGCTAAATCTGAATGAACTGAGATTGGACCCTTCCGAGTGAATTGGGAGCTAGAATCCGAGTGAAGTGAGCGAATACCAAGTGAAGCTTTCGCTTGAGCGAGTGCGCGTTGCGGTGTGATTCACCCAAGCGATTTCCCCATTCTTCCGCTGTCAGCATCTTTGATTCGGTTTTACTTCCCTTGTTCTTCTTCTCCTCTCATTTCTTTTGTGCCAAGACATTCTGATTTTCTTTTAAAAAAAATAAAATAAATTTTCCTCTACTTTACCGTCTTTGATTCATTAAATTAGGGTGTTATAGTTTGGTATCAGAGCAGACTGAAAGGTCCAAGGCCAAGGTGTGCTTGTCGAGTGTGAGCGGTTGTGTACTTTCTGACTGAGTGGTCATCATGATTGAACCTGATTAATATTGACTTGTGGATAGGAGGTTGTTTCCCTCCTGGTCCGATTGATTGTGTAGCATATAGAAATAGTATGATGTACTAAGTTACTGAACATTAGGCTGAAATCCGATCGGTAGCAAGTGACTTGGTATACTTATCCTTGAAGGGTGTAATTTCAGGATAAGGGATGACGCATCACCAAAGCATGGAGGCTATAGCCATGGCATTCCAACGCTTTGCAGACGTGTTTAAGAGGCAGGGCCAGCCTCGAGCTGAGGAGGGCCAAGTGCTGGACCGCTTCCTGAAGAGAAAGCCGAGTGAATTTCTAGGAGGACGGAACCCTGAGGCAGCGTTTAAGTGGACTCAGGAGCTGGAAAGGATTTTTGGGGGTCTTCGTTGTACCGAGGCCCAGAAGGTAGAGTGCACAGTGTACATGCTGCGAGACGAGGCGGAAAACTGTGGAAGATAGCCAGAAACCGATTCCCTGATGATGATGCTCAGCTGACATAGAATGATTTCAAGACATGTTTCTTGGAGAAGTACTTCCCCGACACAGTAAGGAGTCGGAAGGAGTTGGAGTTTATGGAGTTGAAACAAGGCTCTATGACTGTGGAGGAGTATACGACCAGATTCGAAGAGTTGTGCCTATTCTACCCACCTTTCCAACAACCAGGGACGGAGAGTTCCAAGTGCCTTAAATTTGAGAATGGATTGAGATCTGATGTTAAGAGAGCCTGTAGGTACCAAGAAATACGGAGTTTTCCTGCACTGGTGAATAAGTGTAGGATATTTGAGGAGGATGACAAGGCCCATTCGGGCCAAAGCAGCAGAGCCAACCATTCCTTGAGGCCCCAGCAATCCCGCTTCAAGAGGCTGAGTAATGTTGGCAAAAACTGATCCTTTTCCAGATTTAGGGGTCGGAATCAGTCTGAAAGACGACCAGTTGTAGGAGACGGAAAATGTTTTAAGTGTGGAGGAAATCATTATGCCCGAGACTGCAACAACAATGGTGAAATGGTGTGCTTCCATTGCAATAAAAGGGGACACATTCGCCCCGATTGCCCCCAACTCTGTCAAGCAAACACCAGCGTACGTCAAGGAGGTTTCCAAGAGAGAAACCGAGTAAATGATAACCAACGACCGGGTGGCAGAGGCAACAGAGCCAGAGGAAACATAATGCTTGCTCCAAATAACCGAGAGAGGAATACTGACCAACCAGCAGTGGGAAGAGTCTACGCCATCAACGCAGAGGATGCTGCACAAGCAAATGACCTGGTACAATGTAAGTGCTCACTCGGTAGACATACACTTAATGTTGTTTTTGATTCGGGAGCCACCCATTCTTTTATAGCTGATGAGTGTGTAAGGCGTTTAAAGTTACCGACTGTGTTTATGGATCGGACCTTGGAAGTGGCCAATCCGATTGGCCCTAAAGTGTTGACATCGTCAATGTGCAAGGATGTGACATTTGTGTTGTGTGATCGAAGTTTCACTTTCGATTTGGTGTGCATACCCTTAAAGGACCTTGACATTGTGCTCGGAATAGATTGGCTTTCAGCCAACAAGGTGTTAGTGGATTGCAGAAACCGAAGGATCATCTTCCCAAGGCAGCATAATGAAGGCGACACAGCATAAGGTATAACCCAACTGTTTATGATGCTTTGTCTAACCGAGGGTGAGAGCAAAGCCCGAGTGAACGAAATTCCAACTGTCTGTGAATTCCCAGAGGTATTTCCTGAAGACGTACCGAGTGTCCCTCCCAATAGAGAAGTCGAATTCTCTATAGACCTGATCCCTGGAGCCGAGCCAGTCTCCAGTGCACCATATAGAATATCCCCAACTGAATTGGCCAAGCTGAAGAAGCAAGTAGATGAGTTACTCGGAAAACAATTCATTAGACCGAGTGTATCACCATGGGGCGTACTTGTACTGCTTGTTAAGAAGAAGGATGGCAGCATGAGGCTTTGTATAGACTACCGACAGCTAAACAAACTCATAATTAAGAATCGTTACCCGTTGCCCAGAATTGATGACCTCATTGACCAACTGCGTGGAACCTCAATTTTCTCAAAAATCGACCTACGATCGGGATACCACCAAATCCGAGTGAAGGAATCGGATATCCCAAAGACTGCCTTTAGGACTCGGTATGGTCACTACGAGTATGTAGTGATGCTGTTTGGTGTAACAAACGCCCCTGCTGTCTTCATGAATTACATGAACAGCATATTCCACCCGTATTTAGACCGATTCATAGTTGTTTTCATTGATGACATCCTAGTCTATTCTAAGACTTCTGAGGAGCATGAAGAACATCTCCGGGCGGTACTCCAAGTGTTGAGGGAGAAGCAGCTGTTTGTAAAGCTTTCAAAGTGTGATTTTTGGATGGATAAAATCCATTTCCTCGGACACGTGATTTCCGAGGAAGGTGTCTCAGTGGACCCTTCGAAGGTGGCAGCTGTAATAGCATGGGAGAGACCCAAGTCGGTCTCAGAGATAAGTAGCTTTATGGGCCTGGCAGGCTATTATAGAAGATTCATTGAGGGTTTTTCTAAGTTGGCCTTGCCACTGACTAAATTGACTCGGAAAACATTCTCTTCGTGTGGAGTCCCGAGTGCGAGAACAGTTTCCGAGAGCTGAAGGACAAGTTGACGACTGCTCCAGTACTGGCATTACCTGACTTGCAAGAGAACTTCGTGGTTTATTGTGATGCATCAGGACTCGGATTAGGATGCGTGCTAATGCAGAAAGACCGAGTGATAGCGTATGCCTCTCGGCAATTGAGACCTCACGAGCAGCATTATCTGACCCACGACTTGGAATTGGCAGCTGTGGTGTTCGCATTAAAAATCTGGAGGCATTATTTGTTCGAGTCCAGATTTGAAGTATACAGTGATCACAAGAGCCTGCTAAGTATCCACCCGGGTGCCACGAAGATGTACCATCACCTGAAAACCCAGTTCTGGTGGCCCGGATTAAAGAGGAACGTGGCAGAATATGTGGCTCGGTGCATCACCTGTCAGAAGTCAAAAGTGAAGCACCAGAAGCCCTATGGTGCATTGCAACCCCTAGAGATTCCCGTATGGAAATGGGACTCAATTGCCATGGACTTTGTCATGGGATTGCCCAAAAATCGAGCGGGCCATGATGCGATTTGGGTCATTGTTGACCAACTGACGAAGAGTGCACACTTCCTGCCTGTGAACATGAAGTACCCGATGCATAGGTTAGCTCAGATATATATTCGCGAAATTATCCGACTGCATGGTATACCGACTTCTATCGTATCGGATAGGGATCCTAGGTTCACGTCCCGGTTTTAGACCAGCCTGTACCAGGAAATGGGTACGAAACTTTGGCTTAGTTCTGCTTACCACCCCCAATCTGATGGACAATCCGAGCGGACAATCCAGAGCTTAGAGGACTTGCTAAGGGCGTGTGTACTAGAGCACGGTGGGGATTGGGAGCAATACCTTCCCCTGATTGAGTTTACGTACAATAACAGTGATAAGTGCTTTATAACACAATAAAATAGATCTAGTTTGCTTAGGATTTTAATCATTATGCACTGTATTTCCTTTATTTACTGAGATTTTTGCTTTCTTTCCACTCTATTCTACTTGGGTATGTTATTTTGCAGGAATTAAGGAAATAAAGGGTCAAAAACAAGAGAAAAATGACCATAAAATGATAAAGAAACAAGAAGAACAAGCCCAAAGTAGAAAGAACTCTCTTTTTATGCTGAATTCCGACTCAGAATGCTGAAATCCGACTCAGAAATGCTGAATTCCGACTCAAAATGACCAAATCTGAGTGGGATGACTGAGAAAGGACCAAATCCGAGTGGAATTACTCAGAATGGAGCAAATCCAAGTGGAATACTGCACTGTTGAAGGAAAATCCGAGTGGAATGGCTCAGAATGGAGCCTTTCCGAGTGGAACGACTCAGAATGGAGCATTGCCGAGTGGAATACTTCACTGTTGGAGCCAAATCCGAGTGGAAAGTTCTATGTCAAAGCCATTCCGAGTGATAAATGGCTGAGGTTCAATTCTGAAATGGAAAGAGTCTCGGTTGGAGGAGATTCCGAGTGGAAACTTCCCCGACTGCGTCCATTCCGAGTAAAAAAGGAGACTGACCTCCAATAAATATGTCCAAAGCTATTCTCCGAGTGAAAAGATTGCTGATTGAAGTGAATCCGAGTGGGAGCTTTCTGATTGTAACTAATCCGAGTGAAAAGCTGTTCTGAGTGAAATGATTCCGAGTAGAAGAGGCCACTAAAATGAATAAATGCTGACTAGGGAGGAATCCGAGTGGTTTCACTCAGAGAAAATGGTATCCTCAAGCAGAACAAGGCATTTCCGAGTAGAGTCTTATCTAGCAATGAAAAATCCGACCGGAAATCAGTCACACTCAGGCAGACTCTCAAGTTTCACACCAAGCCCGAGTGAGAAGTCTCCAAGGAAAGTACATCTGAGTGAGTTGGGTAAGGAAGCTGCATTTCCGAGCAAAGCAAGGCTCGGACATGAAAGAAATTCAATCACCCAGTCAAGTCCAAATTTCTGAGTGAAAGGTATATCCGAGTGAGTTAATTGACGACTGAAGTCAATTCCGAGTGGGAATCAACTCGGACTTCCGAGTGAAGGTGTGATTTTATCATTTGAATGTATCCGAATGAATTTGACCGAGTGAATTCCAAAGTAAAATCCGAGCAAAGTTCTAACCGAGTGATTCAAATTCAGAGACAACCGAGTGAAACAGCTTGGGAACCGATTGAATTTGTTCCGTTCTTGAGTGAGTCTTCAATTGAGTCCCGAATGAATATTCTTCAGTCGGATCCGAGCCACTTTTCATTCGGTTCCAAGTCCCTCTTCAGTCAATTCCGAGCCACCTTCTAATCAGTTCCGAGTGAATACTTTCACTCGGTTCCGATTCACTTTCAATCGGTTTCGAAGAAATAAAGCAATCGGAGTTGCTTTGCTCATCTCCTCACAGCAACTAACACTGTCTGACTTCACAGCAACTCAACACCGACCGGTTTGTACCAAATACCGACCGGGTTTCTTCCAAACACCGACCCCTCAACTCGACACCGAGCAAAGATTCACTCGGTCTTCTTTAGAAAATTCACCTTTTTCCAGTCAGTTTTGTGCACAAAAGGCATTTTTCCACTCGGATTCTAGAGAGAAGGTGAAAACCGACCCAATTCTTCACAATGCAACACCGTCCAACACTCAGCAAACCACCCTCCAGCAAGCTTTCACTCGGATTTTGGAGAAAAGATGAAAACCGACCCATTTTTCCACTCGAAATTTGCCCAGCTGAATAAATCCAAGCACCGAATTATTGGAAATATTAAAATAATGCAATTTGGGACAGTTGGAAGTCACATGCACCGAAAGTTTCCTCCCACTTGCAATTACAACGCGTTTCTTAACTGGATCCCCCCTTTCCATCGCCTATAAAAGGAGAAGAAGTTGCAAGCATCCAAATGATCTCTTCCCATCAATTACCATCAGCTTCGTTCCAATTCTTCTTTCCTTTCTCTTTTCTTTGTTTCCTTTTCCGCTTCTCTTTTCTTTCTTTTCTTTCTTTTTCTTCTTCGTTTTTCTTTTCTTTTTCTTTCGTTTTATTTCTCTTATTTTCTTTCTCTGTCCCGTTCCTATTTTTTTCTTTTACTTTCTTTTTCTTTATTTTATTTTAAGAGTTGTGAGCTGTAAAAGTAAGAATTTAAATTTGTAATTGGTGGAGAAATTATTGCAACAAGGAATTACAGTGGTAAATTATTCTGAGCTTTTGGAGAAACCCGTAAGTCTTTATTTTTACCATGTCTTGTATGTTTTATTTTTCCATTATATATATAAATTTGAATTATTTCATGAGTAGCTAAATTAATTATCTTGGGATAAAGGGGGTATGATAATATTTTATTTTAATGTTATTTTGACTTGGAATTAAATAAATTTCTGTTTTCCATTTAGTTCAATTATGCTCAATGCTTTTAGTAATTCCTAACAAGAACCTAAATGATAAAACTGTATACTTACGGGTATATTAGTAGGTTTAGGTAATAAATAGAATCGAGAGATTTATTTTTACCGGAAAACTTTGAACTAAACCTAAGATTTTTGAAATGCTTTTTGTGACCTCGGTAAAACCGTGAAAGTAATCAAAATTCTTTTGAGGAAATAAAAGGGATTTTCATAAAACGATAATGGGCCTTTCTGAGGATTAAGCAGCGCTTTCCATAGGTTAGGTACATTAATAGGATTCCGAGAGGAACATATTAATTAGCTTTTGGAAAATTCGCCTTGGAAAACTTAATTCGATTCTTATTTATGAAAAGTTAAAATTCATTAACATAAAATAGAGTCTTAATCCCCCGAAATCCCAAGATACTCTCAACTCTGATTTTTAAGTGTCAAGTAAATTTTATTTTTATATTTATTCGTATTTTGTGCAACTTTAATTTGTGCTTTATTTTATAAAAATCTTAAAAATCAATTGTGTGGATAATTAAATTTTAATATGCTGGTACTTTGAACACAGTCCTTGTGGAGAACGATAATCTTTTATATTACGTGACATAACCCGTGCGCTTGCGGGCCCTGTCAAGTTTTTGGCGCCGTTGCCGGGGACTGTTGTCCCTCAAATATCGGCAATATTGAAATTCGATTAGATCATACTTGTTAATATTTTTATTGTTATTTTTACTTTTATTTTTATTTTCTTTGTAATTTTGTATTTTGTTCTATATTCTATGTATCTGTTGTTGTTTTATTTTTGTAATTGTTTGTTTTATTTGTCATTTATTTTCTATTTATGCGACGAAGCCGTAGTGTCGATCTAAACTTAGGATTTGACCCTGAGATAGAACGTACCCTTAGAGCTTTAAGAAAACAACAAAAAGAACAAAAAGAACAAAAAGAAAAACAAATGGCGGACCAACACAGACCCTTAAGAGATTTTGCCGCTCCAAGCACTAATGGGAGAGGATCTAGCATCCTCAGACCCACAGTGGAGGCTAACAATTTTGAATTGAAGCCTTCACTACTCTCAATGGTTCAACAGAATCAATTCGGAGGATTACCCTCCGAAGATCCAAATCTTCATCTTCAAATCTTTCTTGAATACTGTGACACCCTAAAGATGAACGGAGCCACCAAGGATGCCATTCGCTTAAGACTTTTCCCTTTCTCCTTAAGAGATAAAGCGAGAGCGTGGTTATACTCTCTTCCTGAAGGATCCATCACGACTTGGGAACAATTGTCCAGTGCTTTTATCAATAAATGGTACCCAAGGAACAAGACTGATGTGCTGAGAAAACAAATCATCAATTTTTCACAAAAAGATGATGAATCCTTGTATGAAGCCTGGGAGAGATACAGAGAGTTGCTAAGAGAATGTCCTCACCATAGGATAGAAAGGTGGTTGACAATCCATATTTTCTATAATGGACTAACTTCCACACAAAAGATCTCTTTAGATGCTGCAACTGGAGGAGCCTTCATGAGTAAAAATGTTGATGAAGCTGAGAACCTGGTCGAGGAAATAGCTCAAAACACTCACCAATGGACCTCTGAGAGAGGATTACCTTCTAAAACACCAGGTAAGTACTCTGTTGATGCTCTTTCCTTACTTTCTGCCAAAGTTGAAGCATTAACATTAAAACTTGATAAAATAGGGTCAACAGGTGTTACTAATATTGTTTGTGAAGTTTGTGGTGTTTCAGGACATGGAGCTACAAATTGCCATTTAGCAATGACTCCTAATCAAGAACAAGAAATGCATCAGGTGGATGCTATTGGAAACTATGGTGGAAATTATCAAGGTAACTACAGACCTCCACAAGGTCCACCTGGTTTCCAAAATAGGCCACCTCAATTCCAAAGTAACTACAAACCTCAACAAGGAACCTATATTCCACAAAAATCAAAGCTAGAATCCTTGATGGAGACATTTGTAGCTACTCAACTTAAACAAAATGATGAATTCTCTGATGCAATAAAAAACTTGGCTTCAAAAGTGGACTCTCTTGCCACTCACAACAAAATACTGGAAAATCAAATTGCCCAACAAGCCTCCTATTCTCAAAGAGCACCGGGAACATTTCCTGGGAAACCAGAGGCTGGACCATCTAACCAAACCATGGTTGTCACTCTCAGGAGTGGTACTCAATACGATGGGCCAGTTGACAAGACTACAAAGGAGGAAAAGAAAGTCGATGAATCTTCATCTCATCCAGTAATTGAAGAAGAGAAACCACAAGAGAAGAAGGAGGAGGTTAAGCCATATCAACCTCCCATTCCATTTCCTCAGTGCTTAGCCAAAGCAAAGTTGGACAAACAATTTGGTAAGTTCCTTGATGTTTTAAAGAAATTGTATATTAATATTCCTTTTACAGATGCTTTGCAGCAAATGCCCACATATGCAAAGTTCCTGAAGGACATTCTGTCCAACAAAAGAAGACTGGAGGAAGATGGTACAGTTGCACTTACTGAAGAGTGCAGTGCTCTAATTCAAAAGAAACTTCCACCCAAGCTCCAAGATCCAGGTAGTTTCTCTATTCTTTGCATGATCGGTGACATGAATATAGATAAAGCATTGTGTGATTTAGGAGCGAGTGTGAGTTTAATGCCATTATCTGTTGCTAAAAAGCTAGGATTGGGTGAACTAAAACCTACTAGGATGTCTTTACAATTGGCTGATAGATCTGTAAAATATCCTGTAGGAATTTTAGAGGATGTTCTTATTAAGATAGGAAAATTTTTTATACCTGCTGACTTTGTTATGCTTGAAATAGACGAAGATTCTTTGATTCCTATCATTTTAGGCAGACCATTTTTAGCAACTGCAGGTGCTGTGATCGATGTCAAGAATGGTAAGTTGTCTCTAACTGTTGGAGACCAAAAGGTTGATTTCAACTAGAAAAATATTTTAGAAAAACCTTATAATGATGTTTGCTGTACTGTGGATTTTGTCGAACAAGTGGTAAAGGAAGCAACCTTTCCTAATGACCTACTTGAAACTGTTTTCATGATTGAGCTGACAGAAACATCTGATTGCTCTGAGGCCCCACATGATACTGAGGTCATGTGTGACAAAGTGGTAAGCCCCAATATGGAATTAAAACCTTTACCAGCTTCTTTAAGGTATGAGTTTCTTGGCCCTAATTCCACATATCCTGTGATTATTAATGCTGAATTGAATCCATCTGAAACTGAAAAACTTTTGAAACAACTTAGGTTGTATAGAAAGGTAATAGGTTATACAATGGATGATATCAAAGGGATTAGCCCTTCTCTTTGTATGCACAGGATTACTGTAGAAGATGAAAGTAGGCCGACAGTAGAACCACTTAGGAGATTAAATCCTAAAATGCAAGAAGTGGTTAAAAAGGAAATTTTGAAATTGCTTGATGCTGGAGTCATATATCCTGTTGATAGTAGTAAATGGGTAAGTCCTGTCCATGTGGTGCCTAAAAAGGGGGGAATAACTGTGATTGAAAATGATAAACATAACTTGATTCCTACTAGGATTGTCTCTGGTTGGCGCATGTGCATTGATTATAGGAAGTTAAATAGCGCCACGAAAAAAGATCATTTTCCCCTCCCTTTTATTGATCAGATGCTTGAAAGACTTGCGAAACACTCTTATTTCTGTTATTTGGATGGGTATTCAGGTTTTCATCAAATTCCCATTCATCCATCTGATCAAGAAAAGACTACCTTCACTTGCCCTTATGGGACTTATGCTTACAGACGTATGCCTTTTGGTTTATGTAATGCACCTGCGACTTTTCAAAGGTGTATGCAAGCAATTTTTTCTGATCTTATTGAAAATTTGATGGAAGTCTTTATGGATGATTTTTCAGTGCATGGTTTGGATTTTGATAATTGTTTAACAAATTTGTGCCAAGTCTTACAGCGTTGTGAAGAAACCAATTTGGTTCTAAATTGGAAAAAATGCCATTTTATGGTAAGAGAAGGCATAGTTCTTGGACACCTGGTGTCTGAGAGAGGTATAGAAGTTGATAAGGCTAAAGTGGAAGTAATTGAAAAATTGCCTCCACCCACAAATGTGAAAGGTATTCGGAGTTTTCTTGGACATGCAGGGTTTTATCGCAGGTTCATTAAAGATTTCTCCAAGATCACAAAGCCTCTTACAACTCTTCTGGGTAACGATGTGCCTTTCAATTTTGATTCATCTTGTATGGAAGCTTTTTGCAGGATTAAGCAAGCTCTAATCTCTGCCCCCATCGTACAACCACCTAATTGGAAACTCCCATTTGAGCTGATGTGCGATGCGAGTGATTACGTAGTGGGGGCTGTGTTGGGGCAAAGAAAGGATAAAAAGCTCCATGTAATTCATTATGCCAGCCGGACGCTAGATGATGCTCAGGTAAATTATGCCACAACTGTAAAAGAACTGTTAGCTATTGTCTTTGCTTTTGATAAATTTAGGTCTTATTTGGTAGGTTCACATGTTACTGTTTACACTGACCACTCTGCCATTAAGTATCTATTGAATAAAAAGGAAGCAAAGCCTAGATTAATTAGGTAGATTCTAATATTGCAAGAATTTGACTTGGAAATTAAGGACAAGAAGGGTACCGAGAACTTGGTCGCTGACCACCTATCTAGGTTGACATCTGAAAAAGAAGAAACAGATAATATTCCCATCAATGAATCTTTTCCAGATGAACAACTCTTGAATCTTAGTATCCAACGTGTTCCTTGGTATGCTGATTTTGTAAATTTTCTTGCATGTGGTATCTTACCTCCTGATCTTAGCTTTTAGCAAAGGAAAAAGTTTTATGCAGATGTCAAGCATTATTATTGGGATGAACCACTCCTTTTCAAGCAATGTGCAGATGGTATGATTCGGAGATGTGTTTCACAAGATGATGTCCATGCTATCTTGGATCATTGCCATTCTTTTTCCTGTGGAGGACACATGAGCACCTCTAAAACAGCCGCTAAAGTATTGCAAGATGGGTTCTATTGGCCAAATATTTTTAAGGATGTACGTAAGTATGTTCTAACTTGTGATGCTTGCCAAAGAATAGGTAACATTGGTAAGAGACAAGAAATGCCATTAAATACCATTTTAGAAGTTGAATTGTTTGATGTATGGGGTGTTGATTTTATGGGTCCCTTTCCCTCTTCTTTTGGAAATCAGTTCATATTAGTGGCAGTTGACTATGTGTCAAAATGGGTGGAAGCCATTGCTTCACCCCATTCTGATGCTAAGACTGTTATTAAACTTTTCAAGAAAATAATATTTCCAAGGTTTGAGGTCCCAAAATGTGTTATAAGTGATGGAGGGTCTCATTTTATTGAGAAAACTTTTCAGACCCTTCTAAAGAAATATGGAGTTAGGCATAAGGTTGCTACACCTTATCACCCATAAACTAGTGGACAAGTTGAGGTATCCAATCGGGAAATTAAAAATATTCTTCAAAAAGTGGTGAATACATCACGTAAGGATTGGTCTATTAAGTTAGATGATTCCTTATAGGCGTATCGAACCGCATACAAAACTCCCATTGGAACCACACCTTTTAAGCTAGTATATGGGAAGCCCTGTCATTTACCTATTGAGCTAGAATATAAATCTTTTTGGGCTGTTAAAACTCTTAACTTTGATCATAAGGCTGCAGGTGAACAAAGATTGTTGGAATTAAATGAGCTTGAAGAACTCCGTCTAGATGCATACGAAAATGCCAAAATTTATAAAGAAAAAACCAAACAATGGCATGATCATCACATCCAACGGAGAACATTTAATCCAGGTGATATGGTTTTACTGTTTAATTCCAGATTGAAGCTTTTTCCAGGTAAACTGAGATCCCGATGGTCGGGACCATTCAAGGTGACAAAAGTCTTTCCCTTAGGAGCTGTCGAACTATGGAGCGAGAAATCTAGTACATTTAGGGTAAATGGACAGAGAGTAAAGCACTATCTGACAGGTCAACCAATACAACAAGCAAGTGACTTGGACTTGTTTGATGCTCCTGATGAGTAAATCCAAACAATGAGAAGTCTGGCTGAAGACTTAAAACTTAGCACTGATAGGGAGGTAACCCTATAAAAAGTTGTTGTTTTATTTTAAGCTTTTATTCTAAAAAAAAAACAACTATGTCAGATGCTGGTTTGGGGTTATTACAGGTAAGTTTTCTTATCCTTTTATCATCCATTTTAACATTGAGGACAATGTCAAATTCTGGTTTAGGGTGGTAGGTAAGAAAACTTAACTATTTTGTTTTTGTTGTGTGATTGTTATTTTATTTTGCATGAGTGTTTTCCTTGATTTGTTTGTAATCTTGTAATTTACCATGATTGCATGATAAATTCACTTTGAACACAAGGCTAAAGTATCTAAGGACCCCAAAATTTTGAGTAAAATTTTCAAAATTTGATTATTTAAATGCCAAATCAATGTCTAAATGAACTTTATGTGATTAAAATTTTCTTTGAAAAGACTTTCCATGGTTAGACTTGAGCCAAAATGGGTTATTTATCAAACAAATTTTCAAAACTCATATTTTCTTGATTGAGTGAATCTCATAGTCATTAATATTCTAGAACTTGTTTTTCAACCGATTCAAAATGGTTTTTGATTATATGTCTTAGGTTGATAAAGGCACAATTAGGTCTTATTCTTAAGCCTCAGAATTTTGTATAATTTGACCCCTAGTTGCCCCTTTTGAGCCTAAAAGCAAAAATTTTTCCTTGAAACCTTTCATTGAATGATATTCTCTTAATGGTGAAAAAGTTGGAAATTTAGTGGAGCAAAGAAATAAAAAAGGACTTAAGAAAAATATGTATTGAAGAAAAGCAAGAAAAAGAAAAAGAAAATCAAAAGGATGATATTGAATGAATTCCAAAAAGTCCATAAAAGTTCAAAAATTTGCTCTGTTAAATTTATAATGGTGATTTGAATCATTCATGACTGTTAAAGCCCTTTTGTATTCCATTTTTCTTGAAATTCCTACCTTGACAATACAACCCAAGGCCACGTTACAACCTTTGAAAGACCTTTAGACTTTGACATATTTTCTATCTAAACTGTGGAGTTTCTGGTTTATTAACAAGCTTATGGTAATATTTTTTTGACTATGATGATTTGAGAGATACACAAACCTTGAAACACTTGAGTGAAAATTGTGAGAAGAGTATCTCAAGTCTTGACATTGAAAATTGATTCACATAAGAAAAATAAAACTGGCATTTGAATAAATCTGTTTCTCTATTTTGGATTCCTTAGTTTATTAAGTTTAGTGTTTTCTGTATTTTATCTTGTGAATATGGTGATTGCTTGAGGACAAGCAATGCTTTGGTTTGGGGTATTTTGATAAGTGCTTTATAACACAATAAAATAGATCTAGTTTGCTTAGGATTTTAATCATTATGCACTGTATTTCCTTTATTTACTGAGATTTTTGCTTTCTTTCCACTCTATTCTACTTGGGTATGTTATTTTGCAGGAATTAAGGTAATAAAGGGTCAAAAACAAGAGAAAAACAACCATAAAATGATAAAGAAACAAGAAAAACAAGCCCAAAGTAGAAAGAACTCTCTTTTTATGCTGAATTCCGACTCAGAATGCTGAAATCCGACTCAGAAATGCTGAATTCTGACTCAAAATGACCAAATCTGAGTGGGATGACTGAGAAAGGACCAAATCCGAGTGGAATTACTTAGAATGGAGCAAATCCGAGTGGAATACTGCACTGTTGAAGGAAAATCCGAGTGGAATGGCTCAGAATGGAGCCTTTCCGAGTGGAACAACTCAGAATGGAGCATTGCCGAGTGGAATACTTCACTGTTGGAGCCAAATTCGAGTGGAAAGTTCCCTGTCAAAGCCATTCCGAGTGATAAATGGCTGAGGTTCAATGCTAAAATGGAAAGAGTCTCGGTTGGAGGAGATTCCGAGTGGAAACTTCCCCGACTGCGTCCATTCTGAGTAAAAAAGGAGACTGACCTCCAATAAATATGTCCAAATCTATTCTCCGAGTAAAAGGATTGCTGATTGAAGTGAATCCGAGTGGGAGCTTTCTGATTGCAACTAATCCAAGTGAAAAGCTGTTCTGAGTGAAATGATTCCGAGTAGAAGAGGCCACTAAAATGAATAAATGCTGACTAAGGAGGAATCCGAGTGGTTTCACTCAGAGAAAATGGTATCCTCAAGCAGAACAAGGCATTTTCGAGAAGAGTCTTATCTAGCAATGAAAAATCCAACCGGAAATCAGTCACACTCAGGCAGACTCTCAAGTTTCACACCAAGCCCGAGTGAGAAGTCTCCAAGGAAAGTACATCCGAGTGAGTTGGGTCAGGAAGTTGCATTTCCGAGCAAAGCAAGGCTCGGACATGAAAGAAATTCAATCACCCAGTCAAGTCCAAATTTCTGAGTGAAAGGTATATCCGAGTGAGTTGATTGACGACTGAAGTCAATTCCGAGTGGGAATCAACTCGGACTTCCGAGTGAAGGTGTGATTTTATCATTTGAATGTATCCGAATGAATTTGACTGAGTGAATTCCAAAGTAAAATCCGAGCAAAGTTCTAACCGAGTGATTCAAATTCAGAGACAGCCGAGTGAAACAGCTTAGGAACCGATTGAATTTGTTCCATTCCTGAGTGAGTCTTCAATCGAGTCCCGAATGAATATTCTTCAGTCGGATCCGAGCCACTTTTCAGTCAGTTCCGAGTCCCTCTTCAGTCAATTCCGAGCCACCTTCTAATCAGTTCCGAGTGAATACTTTCACTCGGTTCCGATTCACTTTTCAATTGGTTTCGAAGAAATAAAGCAATCGGAGTTGCTTTGCTCATCTCCTCACAGCAACTAACACTGTCCGACTTCACAGCAACTCAACACCGATCGGTTTGTACCAAATACCGACCGGGTTTCTTCCAAACACCGACCCCTCAACTCGACACCGAGCAAAGATTCACTCGGTCTTCTTTAGAAAATGCACCTTTTTCCAGTCGGTTTTATGCACAAAAGGCATTTTTCCACTCGGATTCTAGAGAGAAGGTGAAAATCGACCCAATTCTTCACAATGCAACACCGTCCAGCACTCAGCAAACCACCCTCCAGCAAGCTTTCACTCGGATTTTGGAGAAAAGATGAAAACCGACCCATTTTTCCACTCGAAATTTGCCCAGCTGAATAAATCCAAGCACCGAATTATTTGAAATATTAAAATAATGCAATTTGCGACAGTTCAAAGTCACATGCACCGAAAGTTTCCTCCCACTTACAATTACAATGCGTTTCTTAGCTGGATCCCCCCTTTCCATCGCCTATAAAAGGAGAAGAAGTTGCAAGCATCCAAATGATCTCTTCCCATCAATTACCATCAGCTTCGTTCCAATTCTTCTTTCCTTTCTCTTTTCTTTGTTTCCTTTTCCGCTTCTCTTTTCTTTCTTTTCTTTCTTTTTCTTCTTCGTTTTTCTTCTCCTTTTCTTTTCTTTTTCTTTCGTTTTATTTCTCTTATTTTCTCTCTCTGTCTCGTTCCCATTTTTTTCTTTTACTTTCTTTTTCTTTATTTTATTTTAAGAGTTGTGAGCTGTAAAAGTGAGAATTTAAATTTGTAATTGGTGGAGAAATTATTGCAACAAGGAATTACAGTGGTAAATTATTCTGAGCTTTTAGAGAAAACCGTAAGTCTTTATTTTTACCTTGTCTTGTATGTTTTATTTTTCCATTATATATAAATTTGAATTATTTCATGAGTAGCTAAATTAATTATCTTGGGATAAAGGGGGTATGATAATATTTTATTTTAATGTTATTTTGACTTGGAATTAAATAAATTTCTGTTTTCCATTTAGTTCAATTATGCTCAATGCTTTTAGTAATTCCTAACAAGAACCTAAATGATAAAACTGTATACTTACGGGTATATTAGTAAGTTTAGGTAATAAATAGAATCGAGAGATTTATTTTTACCGGAAAACTTTGAACTAAACCTAAGATTTTTGAAATGCTTTTTGTGACCTCGGTAAAACCGTGAAAGTAATCAAAATTCTTTTGAGGAAATAAAAGGGATTTTCATAAAACGATAATGGGCCTTTCTGAGGATTAAGCAGCGTTTTCCATAGGTTAGGTACATTAATAGGATTCCGAGAGGAACATATTAATTAGCTTTTGGAAAATTCGCCTTGGAAAACTTAATTCGATTCTTATTTATGAAATGTTAAAATTCATTAACATAAAATAGAGTCTTAATCCCCCGAAATCCCAAGATACTCTCAACTCTGATTTTTAAGTGTCAAGTAAATTTTATTTTTATATTTATTCGTATTCTGTGCAACTTTAATTTGTGCTTTATTTTATAAAAATCTTAAAAATCAATTGTGTGGATAATTAAATTTCAATATGCTGGTACTTTGAACACAGTCCCTGTGGAGAACGATAATCTTTTATATTACGCGACATAACTCGTGCGCTTGCGGGATCCTAGGTTCACGTCCCGGTTTTGGACCAGCCTGCACCAGGAAATGGGTACGAAACTTTGGCTTAGTTCTGCTTACCACCCCCAATCTGATGGACAATCCGAGCGAACAATCCAGAGCTTAGAGGACTTGCTAAGGGCGTGTGTACTAGAGCACGGTGGGGATTGGGAGCAATACCTTCCCCTGATTGAGTTTACGTACAATAACAACCATCACAATAGTATTGGTATGGCACCCTACGAAGCACTATATGGTCGAAGATACCGAACCCCGCTTTGCTGGTCGGAAACAGATGAGAGTCTGCTATTGGGACCAGAAATTGTAAAGCAAACTTCAGAGCAGATCCGTGTGATAAGAGAAAAGATGAAGGCGTCTCAAGATAGGCAGAAGAGCTACCATGACAAACGCACCAGACCAGTGGAATTTTCAGTCGGAGACAAGGTATTTTTAAGGACTTCACCGAGTAAAGGAGTCGGGCGAGCCTTGAAGAGCAGAAAGTTAAGCCCTCGATACATTGGGCCTTATGAGGTGTTGAAACGAGTCGGCTCCATGGCATACCAAATAGCATTACCGACTCATTTATCTCGATTGCATGACATGTTTCATGTGTCTCAACTAAGGAAGTACCTGCCAGATTCTACTCACACAATGCCTGATGATGAGGTGGAAATCAAGGAAGACCTGACCACTGCAACTATATCGACTAGGATCGTGGACCGATCGGTAAAGCGATTAAGGAGCAAGAACGTGCAACTGGTTGAAGTGGAATGGCAGCAGGACGGGTATACCTCTTATACCTGGGAGCGCGAGGATGCCATGAGGCAACAGTACCCCGAGTTGTTTGACCAAGGTGAGTTACCGAATGAATTTCGAGGACGAAATTCTTTTGAAGTGGGGGAGAACTGTAACATCTCAATTTTTTTAATGTACCGGGTGAATAAAGCCATTAAATAATAATTACCGAAGTGGGAATTTGTTTATTAATTACCATTAACATAATTAATCAAAGGGTGTGCTGATTGAAAAGGGCGATTAGCCTTAGTGGGTACTGGTGGGACTGGGTGACGTGAGCAGACTGCTCCTCACGTTTTCCCACCCCACCATTCCTTTTCCTCATGCATGTGTTTATAATTGGACGATGGCCTTCTTTGCCATTCGTTCTTCAGAATTCCCTGCAAGTTTCTCCTTTTTCTTCTCTTCTCTTTCTCTACTCTCTGTTCCATTCCTTGTTTTGAAAGCCAAGTAACGGTGCTGCAGAGGAGTGAGAGCTCCCTCATACGAGTAGAGGACGAGCGTCGAAGCAGAAGCAGAAACAGCCCCTGCACCACACGTGGAGGGCAGTAGCATTCAAGTAAAAGCTAAGTGAGTGGAAGCGTTGAACGAAGTAGCAAGGAAGAGAACCAACACCCAAGCAGAAAGTCTCTCGGAGTCTCGTAGTTGGTAGGGGGAGTACCTTACATGTTAAATGCATGGGTTATGAACGGGTTTCGAGTGTTGATAATGGTGGTTCTTATCCTGTTGTATGATATGCTTGCATATGGAATACCCGAGTGTAAGATAAGTGAGAGTGAATGTTGCATGTTATTATCGTCCTAGAAGATGCATGCGTTGTTTGAGTTCCGATACCACAGAACCCGATTGCATGTTATGTTGTGTTGATTGGAATGCTTTGTTGAATCTGTTCATGTTCATATGGATGCATGCGTTGGTTAAGTCCTGATACTGTTGTATACCGATTGCATGTTATGTTGTGTTGATTGGAATGCTTGTTTGAACCTGTTGATCATCATATGGATGCATGCGTCGATTAAGTTCTGATACTGCTGTATACCGAGTGCATGTTATGCTTGAGATCATGAGAATGCTTATAGAAGTTTGATATTAATTGACACCGATTGCATTGGACTCATATGTTGCTATTGGAGCTATGATGATGATTGCATGGAAATATGTGTGTGTCAAATTAATATGTGGAGTCCTGAAAACGCATATTACCGACTGCATGTGAAATATGTATAACTGAATGAAAGGTTGTGTGCATGAATTCTATATTGTGTGATGAATCCGCATGTGGTGCATGGGATGCGTTGTGCTGGGAGCACGTAGTGTGGGACACTACCATCGGTTATTAAGCGTGGGACGCTGTAAAATCCTTGAGTGGGACTTAAGGTAGCCCTCGAGTGGGACTCGGGCTGCCTGTGAACACCTCCGTTGGCGCTGAGAGCGTTGGTGTCACCTGTAGGCAAACGGTTGGGTACCTATAAAACGGCCAAGCAGCTGGGAGCTGAAATGATAGCTGAGAAGCTATGTACAAAAGGCTGAGAGCCTACGTTGCAACGTCAGAACCGATTACACACGAAAGCGGAACTGAGTGAATAATCTGTATATATATATATATATATTCCTACTGATGTTGTGAGGAATTAATTATGCATGTGATGATGCTAGTAGGACGACGTATACTCATGACTGAGTGCATTATTCCGTGTGCATGTACTGTTAATACTGACTGAGATCTACTCTATAAATGTATGTTATGTTGTTGAAGAGCTGTGAATATATGACCGAGTGAGAATTTTGTACCTTGATTGATAAACGTCCTATAGATGCGTTCTGATTCATGCTTCTTAATATCATGTCACGGATTATTGTATGTTAATATTATTGAGTTGATGTGTGTAAAGAGCCGAGCGATAACTGGGGGATTCCGATCGGTAAGGATCTTATGTGTGTTCTGGATTGATCAGTAAAACTCTGACCTTTATTGTTGCCACGTATGATTGTGTGTATGTATTTATATAGTTGTATAAATATGAAGCAACCTGAGTCAGCACCTATCATTTAAAATTTAAGATACTCACCCCTGCTGTGGCAATTTTTAGTGAACATCTCCCGTAATAAGGATTGGAAGAGGAGCTGAAATGCCGGGTAAAGTGCTGATGCACTACGGAATTTTATGTCTGTGCATATGCTGTATATAGTGTTTTGAGTTAAGCCTTGGCCAGCTCATGTTTTGTTGTTAGTCTTTTAAACAGAGTTGAATTCCTCGGAATGAGAACATGATATTGTGGTTAAAAATTGTGATATACACTTCTATATATATATGTGCCTACGTCTGTGCCATGCTGCATGTCCATCTTATTATGTGTGATGCCTGGATAATCTATATATATAAATGTATATGTGCGGTCATATTCCCGAATGTGTAGGAAACGTCACAACTCAGCATGAAGGAGGCCAACCTATAGTTTAGAGGGCGAGTTTATGATTCTGTCGCCGGGCGGGGGAAGGTTCAGACGTTCTGAGTGAGTGAAATCAAATAGTTTAGAGTAGGGAGATTATAGTTACCGAGTGAAAATTTAGTGAAATAACCCGAGTGGTATAGAGGGCGCGTAGGCTGTCCCGAGTGAGGAGTCCTCATAGAGTCCGAGTGAGTGATAGTGGGGACCATTCCCACATTATTCGTGTATGTGTTCTGATTGTTGGAACCGTAGAATAAATTACATTCCCGAGTGGGACTAGTAAGTGCAAGAGCTAAATCTGAGTGAACTGAGATTGGACCCTTCTGAGTGAATTGGGAGCTGGAATCCAAGTGAAGTGAGCGAATACTGAGTGAAGCTTTCGCTTGAGCGAGTGCGCGTTGCGGTGTGATTCGCCTAAGCGATTTCCCCATTCTTCCGCTGTCGCATCTTTGATTCGGTTTTACTTCCCTTGTTCTTCTTCTCCTCTCATTTCTTTTGTGCCAAGACATTCTGATTTTCTTTTTAAAAAAAAAAATTTTCCTCTACTTTACCGTCTTTGATTCATTAAATTAGGGTGTTATAGTAGCGATGGAAGATTGATAGATACAAAGGAAAGAAGTTGTGGCACTGACATTGAGTGTGTGATGACTTTTGTGAAGAATGTCAATGATTTTGATATGTGTCTATATATATATATATGTTGTGGATATAAAGATTTGAATATATGTTATGTTGGAATAGAATGGTATGATATGTAAATGAAGCTCAGGATACTTCTTGAGAATTATATGTTATGTACACATGTATATGTATCATCATAATGTATGACTTTAATTCATTTGGTTTATGTTACTCACCTCCTAGTTGCCATTTTAAAGGTTGATGTAGGTATGTTGAGCATCCTACTCTTTTTTTTGGAGGTTGCACATGGTGGAGGTAAATATGGAAATGGAAGCTTGAAAGCTTTGGCCGAAATCCCTTTGTAAAACCCTTTGATATATGTATATGAATATTTTGTTTCATGGATATTGAATGATGACATGTATTCTTTTGAGGGTCACTTTGGAAAATTTAAGAGTTGTATGTTTTGAAAGGCTAATTTTTGGTAGTGACCTTTGACAGGGCCCGCAAGCGCACGGGTTATGTCGCGTAATATAAAAGATTATCGTTCTCCACAGGGACTGTTTTCAAAGTACCGGCATATCAAAATTTAATTATCCACACAATTGATTTTCAATTTTTGGTATTTGTGAAAAATAAAAATTAACAGTAAAAATTTTTTTACCTTACAGTAAAAATAAAAATTTACCGTGGGTGAAAAACAGAGTAGAGAGTATCTTGGGATTCCGGGGGTTTAAGATATTATTCTACGTTGACAATTTCAACTTTTTATAAACAAAAATCAAATTAAGTTTTCCAAGGCGAATTTTCCAAAAGCCAATTAATATTTTCCTCTCGGATTCCTATTAATGTACCTAACTTACAGAAAGCGCTGCTTAATCCTAAGAAAGGCCCATTATCGTTTTATGAAAATCCCGTTTTTACTTCCTCAAAAGAATTTTGATTACTTTCACGGTTTTACCGAGGTCACAAAAAGCATCTCAAAAATCTTAGGTTTAGTTCAAAGCTTTCCGGTAAAAATAAATCTCTCGATTCTATTTATTACCTAAACTTACTAATATACCTGCAAGTATACAGTTTTATCATTTAGGTTCTTGTTAGGAATCACTAAAAGCATTAAGTAAAATTTGAACTAAATGGAAAACAGAAATTTATTTACTTTTAAGTCAAAATAACATCAACGTAAAATATTATCGTACCCCCGTTTTCCCAAGATAAAAATTTAGTTACACATGATACGGTATAAATTCATACATATAATGAAAAGGAAATACAACATACAATTCATGGTAAATGAAACTTACGGGTTTCTTCAAAAGCCCAGTAAATTTTCCACCGTAAATCTTTGTTCCGGATCCCTCCACCGTATACAAATTTAACCGCTTAATTTCACTGTCCTCTCAATTCTTATTTCACAAAATAAAAATACAATACAAAGAAATAAAATTCCACACTACACGCACACTGTTTTTCTTTTGTTTAATTTTCTGACTCACTCTCTGCACAAAATTCTCTCTGCTACTGTCCTCTTCTCACTGCAAAAACTGACCTCCTTTGCTTTGCTGCTGTACGTTTTTTTTATAGCCATCTTCATGGTTGATTTTTTTTGCTCTTAAAAATTCAGCCTATGGAAATCCACATCATAAATGCATAATTCAAGCATAGTGACCCATTTTCTTGTACCTTTCACGCTGGAATTTTGCACCAAGGGAGCATCATGGTCATGTATCATTGTTACAAATTCATGAGCTGAATTTTAAGTGCTTTGTTGTTTTGCTCTTTTGCTGTTTTGCTGTCAGCTTTTTGTCAAATCCATTGCTGTTTGCTTTTTGTCATTGTTGTCCCAATTTCAGCATGGTTTCACGTTGGCAAGGGGGGGCTGTTTCTTGGCTGATTTTTCTTCACTTTAATGTAAGCAAATGGACTCCAAATTCTGCACTACAAAACCGTGAGAGTGCTTTGCCAATTGGAAAATCATTGCTGAATTTTTTAAACAAAAAGCCTTGCATAATGGGGTGGTTGTAACTAAGCATCTCTTGCAATTTTGGAGGCTTGTTTCCTTTGAAAAACATGGTGGGGTATCTTCTTGAAATTATGAAGAATAACTTTGCATAATGGACCATGGTGCCTTGATTAAAAAATTGCAAATTTCTTGCCTTTGAATTGTCAAAACCGTGAGCCATTTTGCTATTGTTGTTTGCTGTTTGTTCCATAAAAAAAAAATCAGCACATGGTTCTCTTTTCTTCTAATTTTGACCGTGTGACTTTTGGGTGAAAGGAGATGATTTGTTGCCTTTTAAAAAAATCTACACAAATGGACCATTTTGAAGGCACTTAACGTGAAAGCTAAAAGAGGAAGTGACTCAAGTTTATTTTTCATTTAAAGACACAAACAAATTAATTTAAATGGGATGTTTTAAAAATTAATTTTTATAGAAGTGGAATTATGATTTAAGTTCTTGAAAATTTTGAAATACTAAATTTTAGCACTAATCCATAATTATTCCACCTCTAAAAAAATACTTTTTAAACGTTCCATTTTAGATTAATTCATACAAAACACAACACTTGAACAAAAACAGTAAAAAGAAAATAGAAACCATGAAATTTGGGAAAATATGATACTTGGACAATGATAGTGAATTTAAAGCGGAAATCATGAAAATCGGAGGAAATAATACAGTAACAACAGAAAATGTAAACAATTTAAACAGTGAAAAATAGTGTTCTAAAGCGCTTATCAAAATACCCCAAACCAGAACATTGCTTGTCCTCAAGCAATCACCATATTCACACAATAAGAGACAGAAAACACTTAGCTTAGTAAATTAGGGAACCCGAAACAGAGAAATTGATTTATTCAAATGCCAAAATTAAATTTCTTATGTGAATCAATTTTCATTGTCAAGACAAAGGATACTCTTCTCTCAATTTTCACTCAATGTGTTTCATAGTTTGTGTATCACTCAAATCATCATAGTCGAAAATATTACCATAAGCTTGTTGATCAACCAGAAACTCCACAGTTTAGATAGAAAGCATGTCAAAGTCTAAAGGTCTTTCAAAGGGTTGTAACGGGGCCATGGTCGTATTTTTATGGTAGGAATTTCAAGAAAAATGGAGTACAAAAGGGCTTAAACAGTCATGAATGATTCAAACTTCCATCATAATTTCAGAAACTAACAGAGCAAATTTTTGAATTTTTATGGACTTTTTGTAATTCATTCAATATCATCCTTTTGATTTTCTTTTTCACTTTAGCTGTCTTTTTGCATTTCATCCCATCATATTTTTCTTAAGTCCTTTGATTTTTCAAGTTGCTCCACTTAATTTCTATCTTTTTCACCATTAAGAGAATATCAGTCAATGAAAGGTTTCAAAGAAAAATTTTCACTTTCAGGCTCAAAAGGGGCAACTAGAGGTCAAATTGTGCAAAAATTCTGAGGCTTAAGAATAAGACCTAATTGTGCCTTTATCATTCTAAGACATACAATCAAAAATCATTTTGAATCGGTTGAAAAACAAGTTCTAGAATATTAATGACTATGAGATTCACTCAATCAAGAAAATATGGGTTTTGAAAATTTGTTTGATAGATAACCCATTTTGGCTCAAGTCTCACCATGGAAAGTCCTTTCAAAGAAAATTTTAATCACATAAGGTTCATTTAGACATTGATTTGGCATTTAAACAATCAAATTTTGAAAAATTTTACTCAAAATTTTAGGGTCCTTAGATACTTTAGCTCTGTGTTTAAAGTTAATTTATCATGCAATCATGGTAAATTACGAGATGACAAACAAAACAAGAAAATAAAAAGTTGCAAAATAAAATAACAATCACACAATGTAAACAAAACAGTTAAGTTTTCTTACCTACCACCCCAAACCAGAATTTGACATTGTCCTCAATGTTAAAATGGATGATAAAAGGTAAAGAAAACTTACCTGGAGTAACCCCAAACCGGGATTTGGCTTAGTTTTTGTTTTGTTTTGTTTTCTTTTTTTTTTTTTTTTTTTTTTTCAAATTCAAAATAAAACAACAAATTTTTATAGGGTTACCTCCCTATCAGTGCTAAGTTTTAAGTCTTCAGCCAGACTTTTCACCATTTGGATTTATTCATCAGGAGCATCAAACAAGTCCAAGTCACTTGCTTGTTGTATTGGTTGACCTGTCAAGTAGTGTTTTACTCTCTGTCCATTTACCTTAAATGTACCAGATTTCTCACTCCATAACTCGACAGCTCCAAAGGGAAAGACCTTTGTTACCTTGAATGGTCCTGACCACCGGGATCTCAGTTTACCTGGAAAAAGCTTCAATCTGGAATTAAACAGTAAAACCATATCACCTGGATTGAATGTTCTCCGTAGGATGTGACGATCATGCCATTGTTTAGTTTTTTCTTTATAAATTCTGGCATTTTCGTATGCATCTAAACGGAGCTCTTCAAGCTCATTTAATTCCAACAACCTACGTTCACCTGCAGCTTTATGATCAAAGTTAAGAGTTTTAACAGCCCAAAAAGACTTATATTCCAGCTCAACAGGTAAATGGCAAGGCTTCCCATAAACTAGCTTAAACGGTGTGGTTCCAATGGGAGTTTTGTATGCGGTTCTATAAGCCCATAAAGAATCATCTAACTTAATAGACCAATCTTTACGTGACGTATTAACCACTTTTTGAAGAATGTTTTTAATTTCCCGATTGGATACCTCAACTTGTCCACTAGTTTGTGGGTGATAAGGTGTAGCAACCTTATGCCTAACTCCATATTTCTTTAGAAGGGTCTGAAAAGTTTTCTCAATAAAATGAGACCCTCCATCACTTATAACACATTTTGGGACCCCAAACCTTGGAAATATTATTTTCTTGAAAAGTTTAATAACAGTCTTAGCATCAGAATGGGGTGAAGCAATGGCTTCCACCCATTTTGACACATAGTCAACTGCTACTAATATGAACTGATTTCCAAAAGAGGAAGGAAAAGGTCCCATAAAATCAATACCCCATACATCAAACAATTCAACTTCTAAAATGGTATTCAATGGCATTTCATGTCTCTTACCAATGTTACCTGTTCTTTGGCATGCATCACAAGTTAGAACATACTTACGTACATCCTTAAAAATATGTGGCCAATAGAACCCAGCTTGCAATATTTTAGCTGCTGTCTTGGAGGTGCTCATGTGCCCTCCACAGGAAAGAGAATGACAATGGTTCAAAATATCATGGACCTCATCTTGTGAAACGCACCTTCGAATCAAACCATCAGCACATTGCTTGAATAGGAGGGGTTCATCCCAATAATAATGTTTGACATCTGCATAAAACTTTTTTCTTTGCTGAAAGCTAAGGTCAGGAGGTAAAATACCACATGCAAGAAAATTTACAAAATCAGCATACCAAGGAACACGTTGGATACTAAGATTCAAGAGTTGTTCATCCGGAAAAGATTCATTGATAGGAATATTATCTGTTTCTTCTTTTTCGGATGTCAATCTAGACAAGTGGTCAGCGACCGGATTCTCAGTACCCTTCTTGTCCTTAATTTCCAAGTCAAATTCTTGCAATATTAGAATCCACCTAATCAGCCTAGGTTTTGCTTCTTTTTTATTCAATAGATACTTAATGGCAGAGTGATCAGTGTAAACAATAACATGTGAACCCACCAAATAAGATCTAAATTTATCAAAAGCAAAGACAATGGCTAACAGTTCCTTCTCAGTTGTGGCATAATTTATTTGAGCATCATCCAGCGTCCGGCTGGCATAATGAATTACATGAAGCTTCTTGTCCTTCCGTTGCCCAAGAACAGCCCCCACTGCGTAATC
Source organism: Clitoria ternatea (assembly GCA_037962975.1). Lineage (NCBI taxonomy): Eukaryota > Viridiplantae > Streptophyta > Magnoliopsida > Fabales > Fabaceae > Clitoria > Clitoria ternatea. The sequence goes on from CM075672.1 coordinate 180,708,861, forward strand.
ACTCGCATCACACATCAATTCGAATGGGAGTTCCCAATCAGGGGGTTGTACGATGGGGGCAGAGATTAGAGCTTGCTTAATCCTGCAAAAAGCTTCCATACAAGATGAATCAAAATTGAAAGGCACATCCTTACCTAGAAGAGTTGTAAGAGGCTTTGTGATTTTGGAGAAATCTTTAATGAACCGACGGTAAAACCCTGCATGTCCAAGAAAACTCCGAATACCTTTCACATTTGTTGGTGGGGGCAATTTTTCAATTACTTCCACCTTAGCCTTATCAACTTCTATACCTCTCTCAGACACCAAATGTCCAAGAACTATTCCTTCTCTTACCATAAAATGGCATTTTTCCCAGTTCAAGACCAGATTGGTCTCTTCACAACGTTGCAAGACTTGGCACAAATTTGTTAAACAGTTATCAAAATCCAAACCATACACTGAAAAATCATCCATAAAGACTTCCATCACATTTTCAATAAGGTCAGAAAAAATTGCTTGCATACACCTTTGAAAAGTCGCAGGTGCATTACACAGACCCAAAGGCATACGCCTATAAGCATAAGTCCCATAAGGGCAAGTGAAGGTAGTCTTTTCTTGATCAGATGGATGAATGGGAATTTGATGAAAACCTGAATACCCATCCAAATAACAGAAATAAGAGTGTTTCGCAAGTCTTTCAAGCATCTGATCAATAAAAGGGAGAGGAAAATGATCTTTTTTCGTGGCGCTATTTAACTTCCTATAATCAATGCACATGCGCCAACCAGAGACAATCTTAGTAGGAATCAAGTTATGTTTATCATTTTCAATCACAGTTATTCCCCCTTTTTTAGGCACCACATGGACAGGACTTACCCATTTACTACTATCAACAGGATATATCACTCCAGCATCAAGCAATTTCAAAATTTCTTTTTTAACCACTTCTTGCATTTTTGGATTTAATCTCCTAAGTGGTTCTACTGTGGGCCTACTTTCATCTTCTACAGTAATCCTGTGCATACAAAGAGAAGGGCTAATTCCTTTGATATCGTCCATTGTATAACCTATTACCTTTCTATACAACCTAAGTTGTTTCAAAAGTTTTTCAGTTTCACATGGATTCAATTCAGCATTAACAATCACAGGATATGTGGAATTAGGACCAAGAAACTCATACCTTAATGAAGCTGGTAAAGGTTTTAATTCCACATTGGGGCTTACCACTTTGTTACCCATGACCTCAGTATCATGTTCTAGTGGAGCCTCAGAGCAATCAGATGTTCCTGCAGGCTCAATCATGAAAACAGTTTCAAGTGGGTCATTAGGAAGGGTTTCTTCCTTTACCACTTGTTCAACAGAATCCACACTACAGCAAACATCATTATTAAAAGGTTTTTCTAAAGCATTTTTCAAGTTAAAATCAACCTTTTGGTCTCCAACAGTCAGAGACAACTTACCGTTCTTGACGTCGATCACAGCACCTGCAGTTGCTAAAAATGGTCGTCCTAAAATAATAGGAATCAAAGAATCTTCGTCCATTTCTAGCACAACAAAGTCAGCAGGTATAAAAAATTTTCCTACTTTAATAGGAACATCCTCTAAAATTCCTACTGGATATTTGACAGATCTATCAGCCAGCTGTAAAGACATCCTAGTAGGTTTTAGCTCACCCAGTCCTAACTTTTCAGCAACAGATAATGGCATTAAACTTACACTCGCTCCTAAATCACATAATGCTTTATCTATATTCATGTCACCAATCATACAAGGAATAGAGAAACTACCTGGATCTTGGAGCTTAGGTGGAAGTTTCCTTTGAATTAGAGCACTGCACTCCTCAGTAAGTGCCACTGTACCATCTTCCTCCAGTCTTCTTTTGTTGGACAAAATGTCCTTCAGGAACTTCGCATATGTAGGCATTTGCTGCAAAGCATCTGTGAAGGGAATATTGATATACAATTTCTTTAAAACATCAAGAAACTTACCAAATTGTTTGTCCAATTTTGCTTTAGCCAAGCGCTGAGGAAATGGAATAGGAGGTTGATATGGCTTAACCTCCTCCTTCTTTTCTTGTGGTTTCTCTTCTTCAATCACTGGATGAGATGAAGATTCATCCACTTTCTTCTCCTCCTTTGTAGTCTTGCCAACGGGCCCATCATATTGAGTACCACTCCTAAGAGTGATAGCCATGGTATCGTTGGACGGTCCAGCTTCAGGTTTTCCAGGAAATGTACCTGGTGCTCTTTGAGAGTAGGAGGCTTGTTGGGCGATTTGATTCTCTAATATTCTGTTATGGGTGGCAAGAGAATCCACCTTTGAAGCTAAGTTCTTTATTGCATCAGAGAATTCATCATTTTGTTTAAGTTGAGTAGCTACAAATGTCTCCATCAAGGACTCTAGCTTTGATTTTTGTGGAATATAGGGTCCTTGTTGGGGTTTGTAGTTACTCTGATTACCTTGGAATGGCCTGTTTTGGAAGCCAGGTGGACCTTGTGGAGGTCTGTAGTTACTCTGATAATTTCCACCATAGTTTCCAATAGCATCTACTTGATGCATTTCAGGTTCTTGATTAAGGGTCATTGCTAAATGGCAATTCGTAGCTCCATGTCCTGAAACACCACAAACTTCGCAAACAACCTTAGCAGCACCTGTTGACCCTATCTTATCAAGTTTTAATGTTAATGCTTCAACTTGGGCAGAAAGTAGGGAAAGAGCATCAACAGAGTACTTACCTGGTGTTTTAGCAGGTAATCCTCTCTCAGAATTCCATTGGTGGGTGTTTTGGGCTATCTCCTCAATCAGGTTCTGGGCTTCATCCACATTCTTGCTCATGAAGCTCCTCCAGCTGCAGCATCCAAAGAGATCTTTTGCGTGGAAGTTAGTCCATTATAGAAAATATGGACTGTCAACCACCTCTCTATCCCATGGTGAGGACATTCTCTCAGCATCTCCTTGTATCTCTCCCAGGCTTCATACAAGGATTCATCATCTTTTTGTGAAAAATTAATTATTTGTTTTCTTAACAAATCAGTTTTATTTCTTGGGTACCACTTATTGATGAAAGCACTGGATAGTTGTTCCCAAGTTGTGATGGATCCTTCAGGAAGAGAGTATAACCACGCCCTCGCTTTATCTCTTAAGGAGAAAGGGAAAAGTCTCAAGCGAATGGCATCATTGGTGGCTCCATTCATTTTCAAGGTGTCACAGTATTCAAGAAAGATTTGAAGATGAAGATTTGGATCTTCGGAGGGTAATCCTCCGAATTGGTTCTGCTGAACCATAGAGAGTAGTGAAGGCTTCAATTCAAAATTGTTAGCCTCCACTGTGGGTCTAAGGATGCTAGATCCTCTTCCGTTTGTACTTGGAGCAGCAAAATCTCTTAAGGCTCTGTTTTGGTCTGCCATTTGTTTTTCTTTTTCTTGTTTTTGTTGTTTTTGTTGTTTTCTTAAAGCTCTAAGGGTACGTTCTATCTCAGGGTCAAATCCTAAGTTTAGATCGACACTACGGCTTCGTCGCATAAAAAGAAAATAAATGACAAATAAAACAAATAATCACAAAAAAAAAATAAAAAATAAAACAGCAACAGATACGCAAAATAATAAACAAAATTCAAGATTACAAACAAAATAAAATAAACAATAAAAATACAGAATAAAATATTAAAATAAAAATACAGAAAAATACAAAGAACAGAACAATATCAGGAAAAATATCACACTAAATATACAACAGTAAAATAAAATAGAATAACAAAATTTAAGAACAAAATAAAATAACAGAACAATTAATTAGAAATTCAAAAATAGTAACAATAAAAGAAAAAGGAACAGAATACAAAATACAAAATAACAAAATAAAATAAACACTAAAAACAAACAAATATACAAAAAGAAATAAATCAAACAAATAAAACAAAATAAAAATAAAAAGAAATATTAACAAGTATGATCTAATCGAATTTCAATACTACCGATATTTGAGGGACAACAGTCCCCGGCAACGGCGCCAAAAACTTGACAGGGCCCGTAAGCGCACGGGTTATGTCGCGTAATATAAAAGATTATCGTTCTCCACAGGGACTGTTTTCAAAGTACCGGCATATCAAAATTTAATTATCCACACAATTGATTTTCAATTTTTGGTATTTGTGAAAAATAAAAATTAACAGTAAAAATTTTTTTACCTTACAGTAAAAATAAAAATTTACCGTGGGTGAAAAACAGAGTAGAGAGTATCTTGGGATTCCGGGGGTTTAAGATATTATTCTACGTTGACAATTTCAACTTTTTATAAACAAAAATCAAATTAAGTTTTCCAAGGCGAATTTTCCAAAAGCCAATTAATATTTTCCTCTCGGATTCCTATTAATGTACCTAACTTACAGAAAGCGCTGCTTAATCCTAAGAAAGGCCCATTATCGTTTTATGAAAATCCCGTTTTTACTTCCTCAAAAGAATTTTGATTACTTTCACGGTTTTACCGAGGTCACAAAAAGCATCTCAAAAATCTTAGGTTTAGTTCAAAGCTTTCCGGTAAAAATAAATCTCTCGATTCTATTTATTACCTAAACTTACTAATATACCTGCAAGTATACAGTTTTATCATTTAGGTTCTTGTTAGGAATCACTAAAAGCATTAAGTAAAATTTGAACTAAATGGAAAACAGAAATTTATTTACTTTTAAGTCAAAATAACATCAACGTAAAATATTATCGTACCCCCGTTTTCCCAAGATAAAAATTTAGTTACACATGATACGGTATAAATTCATACATATAATGAAAAGGAAATACAACATACAATTCATGGTAAATGAAACTTACGGGTTTCTTCAAAAGCCCAGTAAATTTTCCACCGTAAATCTTTGTTCCGGATCCCTCCACCGTATACAAATTTAACTGCTCAATTTCACTGTCCTCTCAATTCTTATTTCACAAAATAAAAATACAATACAAAGAAATAAAATTCCACACTACACGCACACTGTTTTTCTTTTGTTTAATTTTCTGACTCACTCTCTGCACAAAATTCTCTCTGCTACTGTCCTCTTCTCACTGCAAAAACTGACCTCCTTTGCTTTGCTGCTGTACGTTTTTTTTATAGCCATCTTCATGGTTGATTTTTTTTGCTCTTAAAAATTCAGCCTATGGAAATCCACATCATAAATGCATAATTCAAGCATAGTGACCCATTTTCTTGTACCTTTCACGCTGGAATTTTGCACCAAGGGAGCATCATGGTCATGTATCATTGTTACAAATTCATGAGCTGAATTTTAAGTGCTTTGTTGTTTTGCTCTTTTGCTGTTTTGCTGTCAGCTTTTTGTCAAATCCATTGCTGTTTGCTTTTTGTCATTGTTGTCCCAATTTCAGCATGGTTTCACGTTGGCAAGGGGGGGCTGTTTCTTGGCTGATTTTTCTTCACTTTAATGTAAGCAAATGGACTCCAAATTCTGCACTACAAAACCGTGAGAGTGCTTTGCCAATTGGAAAATCATTGCTGAATTTTTTAAACAAAAAGCCTTGCATAATGGGGTGGTTGTAACTAAGCATCTCTTGCAATTTTGGAGGCTTGTTTCCTTTGAAAAACATGGTGGGGTATCTTCTTGAAATTATGAAGAATAACTTTGCATAATGGACCATGGTGCCTTGATTAAAAAATTGCAAATTTCTTGCCTTTGAATTGTCAAAACCGTGAGCCATTTTGCTGTTGTTGTTTGCTGTTTGTTCCATAAAAAAAAAATCAGCACATGGTTCTCTTTTCTTCTAATTTTGACCGTGTGACTTTTGGGTGAAAGGAGATGATTTGTTGCCTTTTAAAAAAATCTACACAAATGGACCATTTTGAAGGCACTTAACGTGAAAGCTAAAAGAGGAAGTGACTCAAGTTTATTTTTCATTTAAAGACACAAACAAATTAATTTAAATGGGATGTTTTAAAAATTAATTTTTATAGAAGTGGAATTATGATTTAAGTTCTTGAAAATTTTGAAATACTAAATTTTAGCACTAATCCATAATTATTCCACCTCTAAAAAAATACTTTTTAAACGTTCCATTTTAGATTAATTCATACAAAACACAACACTTGAACAAAAACAGTAAAAAGAAAATAGAAACCATGAAATTTGGGAAAATATGATACTTGGACAATGATAGTGAATTTAAAGCGGAAATCATGAAAATCGGAGGAAATAATACAGTAACAACAGAAAATGTAAACAATTTAAACAGTGAAAAATAGTGTTCTAAAGCGCTTATCAACCTTAATAGTGTTTGATGATAATTACGATACCATCATTTTCCTTCTTGCAATGATGAATGACTGTTGATTATGAAGTTTCACGACCAATTGATGGCATTGAGGTGCATGTTGATTGATGAGTTAGTTAAATTGTGAAGTTTATATATGGAATTTATGCATAATGGAGGAACTAATGGGGTCAAAATAAGTTTTGTGAGTTTTGGATAGTATGTGATGGTTTCGATAGCTTAAATATATGATTTGTGATTTGTAGAAACTGGAATGGACCAACTCCATTTAGAATTGACCCTTAAGTTGCATCAAAATGCCTCAAAATGGTTAATCACATTTATGCGCATAAATCCCTTGTTTTTAGGAATTTTTTAGTAAGGCTAGTGGCTACACGTCACAAATAATGTATTTTAGTTGGTGTTAAGATATAGTGGCAATTGGAATTCATATGAAAAAGATAGGGTAGTTAGAAGTTGGGAAATTTGGTAGTTGCTACTAAGTTGTTGTCATGAACTGATACACTGTAGGTGTGAATCGATTCCCCTGTGCATGAATCGATTCATTTGCTACTGGAATTATTGTTCATTACAAGCGTTTATGTGTGAATCGATTCACCATGGGGATGAATCGATTCAAGGACCTGACTTTGGGAATTCTGAACGCGTAAATCGATTCTGAGGGGAGGGTGAATCGGTTCACTCCCCTGTTGCACTTGTTTTTGGCCAATTTGGGATGCATGAATCGATTCCCAAGGAGGGTGAATCAATTCATCTACCTATTATACTTGTTTTTGGGCCATTGGGACACATGAATCGATTCATGCCCCTGATTCTTTAAGAAATTATGTGTTTTGTAACACCCTAATTATTTGCAATTAATAAATCCCCAAAAACATGAGAAAATTTTGCACAAAAACAGTCACGTAACATTTGATGTAGAAGGGAGCAGGCAATGGGGAAAACTAAGAACATTCACGCGCATAAAGCAACCTACAGGGAAGCTAAAAACTGGGGCCGGCTCGATGGGTTTATCGTAACGTACTAACACTAGGGCGGATCGCACAACACCGTTTATTCGCTCGGACGGGGTCTTACACCGTCCAGGCGGAGTATGGTAATATAGCAGCGGATAGAAGAATTTCGCACTGAGACTTCCCTTCGAGAATTACTGGTCACTCAACAGGAGGAATAGATAAGGGAAATATGTTAATACATTCACACGCATAGCGTTTGGTGGAAAGGCGAAGTTAGAATCATCCTACTTGGCAAGGCGGGGTATATTTATCTTGGGCGGGCTGTCCTAGTTACTTGGGCGAGGTATGACGCCGCCGAAACGAAATCTACATAACGCCTCCTTAACACAACTACAAGGTAATTTCCTCCATCGGGTATGGACAAGGGTTCACTAAGTAAATCCTCACACTCGCCTTTCACTCAGAAAAATGAGAAGTTACAGAGTACACATACGTTAGTAGGTTGTGGAGAAAGGAGGGATCTGAACCTGTTCCACCCAGCTCAACTAATTATGACAACGCCTGGGCGGACTTAGCCATAACGCCCAAATCCGGGGTTCAACACCGGGGTCCGGATTGCGTTAGTATCACAACGGATAGGAAAGGATAATGGTCGATATCTCGCTCTGGTAATTACTCGCTTCAGTGTGAGTCCTCGCGCTTGGGCGAATTGCTCCCACACTTCGGGCGGGGTACGACTCCGCCCAACGTATCCGACATAAGTTTTCCTAAGACAATTCTCAATTAACTCTGACTTGGCTATAGCCTGCTCAAATCATACTGTCCCTGCGTATCTATTAAAGCACAATTATAGAGCAAGGCAGCACATAGCATCACACTCACAAAACCATACATCCATGTGTACATAAGAGTGTATATTAATATTTACAATGCAAAATCAGACTTCTACTTGTTCATAAAGTTCTATTCATCACAAAACATTAACATCCGGTATGAACCAGTCCGGGCTTCATCTAACAACGCCTTAATTAAACCTTCGAAATGCATCAGCACTCCGCCCAGCATTCCAGCTCTGCCTCTGATCCTCCTCACGAGAGACATTCACTGAAAATGGCCACTGCAGGGGTGAGCTTTTACATGTAAAATGATACTCACAGACTCGGTATCAGCGTCAGTACACGCTCCTGCTATACCTCAACCTTTCTCAAGTAACCAAAATCATACAATTCAACAATGTTCATGACACACATAATTCACCGAGTTTATTCCACATCCAAATATATAATCATGCATTCAAAATCATACACTTGCACATACATAGATTTATACATCACCACAATCAGCCTTATTCTATATGCATGCCTGCGGATCCGACTCGGGAAAAGACTCTCAGTTACGGCCCCCTTTTCTTTTGGCCCCTCGTCCCTCAGCTCTTACCAGGTGGCACCGGCCTCCCCACGGCGTCTCGAGACTCACTTCTCTAGCTCCAACGGCTACCACGAGCCCTATTGGGATCTAGCCAGGGTTGGTAACTGGAAGTCATTTCCCTTGGGGTTCTTGACCTTCCATGGGTCACCCCACTCTTACTCATGCAACTAACACATTCATTATTACACGTCATCGCGCCATGAACACATTACCGTAGTCATTAAGTAAGAACGAATGTCCTCCACTACTCGTCATCATTCAGTCAATCACACCAGCGCATGTTACAATCGGTCATCAAACTAACAACATTGAGCAATCCAATTAAGAACATGCACATACATATTTTTCATAGTGACAACAAAATAGATCCATCATTATCATCCACGAGCAGACTACGCCATAGCCACGAAGATCACTATCAGAATCTCAAATCATGCATCAGTTTTAGTAATTGTGAATACATGCACACATGCACAGCATCAGTTCTAATGATTATAAAAACATGCACACACACACACTCGCATTCAGCAATGCATTCATCCGGTACCGTTCTTAGACCATGCATTCGACATGCAAGCGCCCCCTACCTTTAGAAGAATCCTCAGAAACCTTTTTCGTTCTTGTTGTTGGGTCCGATGTCCTTCTCCTGGTTCGTCCGGTCTTCCTTGGCTTCGTCGTATTCTGCGCCTGATTCTGGGATGAAGTGTGGTTTGTTCTTCAGTACTGGAATCAAGATCTCCAGGAGCGAAGAGTAAGATGGAAGAAGAAGAAAAATGGAGACGAAGAGAGGAAGTAGAGGATGAAGTGACGGAGGAGAAAGTCTGAAGAAATAGCAAGTGTGTTCTCTCTGCCAAGGGCTCACGCTTATATACATATATATGTGCATGCGCACAGTAAAAGGAGGGTGGGATGGGAGAGTGTGTGCTGCAGCAGCCACGTGCACTCCACTCCATCCCCTGACCATCACCATTTTCATATTTTAGTGGCTTAAACCTACTTAGTTAAATACAATTAACAGTTATTTCTAGTTGGAATCAAGTCTTAATGGTTTATTCTTCATTCAACATTTAATTTTAAAACGGGGATGTTACAGTTCTCCCCCACTGAAAAAGAATTTCGTCCCCGAAATTCAGTCGGTACTTACGTAGGTAAACAATTCGGGGTACTGCTGTCGCATGGCGTCTTCGCGTTCCCACGTGCAGGAGGTGATCTTGCCTTGCTGCCACTCCACCTTAACCAGCCTTACGTTCTTGTTCCTTAAGCGTTTTACCGATTGATCCACGATTCCAACCGGTGTAGCCACAGTGGTTAGGTCTTCCTTGATCTCTACCTCGTCGTCCGGCATCATGTGGCTGGGGTCATGCAAATATTTCCTTAGCTGAGACACATGAAAAACATTGTGTAATCGGGACAAGTGAGTTGGTAACGCGAGGCGGTATGCCACGGGGCCAATCCGTTCTACTACTTCATAAGGTCCGATGTAGCGAGGGCTTAACTTCCCACTTTTTAAGGCTCGTCCAACTCCTTTACTCGGAGAGGTTCTCAGAAACACTCGATCTCCGACTGAAAATTCCAATGGCTTGATGCGCTTGTCATGGTAGCTCTTCTGCCTGTCTTGTGATGCTTTCATCTTCTCCCTTATCACTCGGATCTGTTCTGTGGTTTGCTTCACGATGTCTGGTCCCAGTAATAGACTTTCACCCGCTTCCGACCAACAGAGTGGGGTACGGCATCTACGCCCATATAATGCCTCGTAAGGTGCCATGCCAATGCTGTGATGATGGCTGTTGTTGTACGTAAACTCGATCAAGGGAAGGTACTGCTCCCAGTCCCCACCGTACTCTAACACACACGCTCTCAATAAGTCTTCTAGACTCTGAATCGTTCGCTCGGATTGTCCATCCGATTGGGGGTGGTAGGCAGAACTAAGCCAAAGCTTCGTCCCCAGTTCTTGATGCATGCTGGTCCAAAACCTGGACGTAAATCTAGGGTCCCTATCTGAGACGATGGAAGTAGGTATGCCATGCAGTCGAATAACTTCTTGAATGTAGATTCGAGCCAATTTATGCAATGGGTACTTCATATTTACAGGTAAGAAGTGTGCACTCTTCGTCAATCTGTCAACAATGACCCAAATGGCATCATGGCCCGCTCGGTTTTTGGGTAATCCCATGATAAAATCCATCGCAATTGAGTCCCATTTCCACACGGGGATCTCTAGAGGCTGCATTGCACCGTACGGTTTTTGGTGCTCTACCTTCGATTTCTGACAAGTCATACACCGGGTCACGTACTCCGCCACATCCTTCTTTAGTCCGGGCCACCAAAACTGTCTCCTCAAGTCGTGCTACATCCTCGTGGTTCCTGGGTGAATGCTGAGTAGGCTTTTGTGGGCTTCATCAAGCACCATTCTTCTCAATTTTCCTTCACTTGGTATGTATATTCTGTTCCTCACCCGGAAGATCCCATCTGACCCTTCTGCCAAGGATAAATCCTTCCCTCTAGCCTGAATTTCCTTCATTTCAGCTAGGTAAGAGTCCGCCTGCTGCTGTTCGTACACGGATTTTAAGAATTCGTTGGCAATCCTCAACGTACCGATTGTCATCTTCTGAGAGGAAGGGGCATCAACATGCAAGTTCATGTCTCGGAACCGCTCCAACAACTTAACTTCTTTTGCCATCATGGCTGCTATGTGGAGGGATTTTCGACTCAATGCGTCTGCTACGACATTTGCCTTACCTGGGTGGTATTTCAACTCGAAATCATAGTCCTTCAAAAACTCAATCCATCTTCTCTGCCTCATGTTCAGCTCCTTTTGGTCGAATAGGTATTTAAGGCTCTTATGATCGCTGTACACTTCAAATTTGGATCCGTACAAGTAATGCCTCCAGATTTTCAATGCAAAAACTACTGCTGCCAACTCCAAGTCATGGGTCGGATAATGTTGTTCGTGGGGTCTCAATTGTCGAGAGGCATATGCTATCACTCGGTCTTTCTGCATGAGTACACATCCTAATCCGAGTCCGGACGCGTCACAATAGACCACGAAGCTTTCTCGTAACTCAGGTAATGCCAACACCGGAGCAGTTGTCAACTTATTCTTCAGCTCTTGGAAGCTGCCCTCACACTCCGGACTCCACACAAAAGGAACATTCTTTCGAGTCAATTTAGTCAGGGGTAATGCCAATTTAGAAAAACCTTCGATGAACCTTCTATAATATCCTGCCAAGCCCATAAAACTCCTTATTTCCGAGATCGATCTGGGCCTCTCCCACGCTATTACAGCAGCTACCTTCGCAGGATCCACCGAGACGCCTCGCTTGGAGATCACATGCCCGAGGAAGTGGATCTCATCCATCCAAAATTCGCACTTTGAAAGCTTTGCAAACAATTGCTTCTCCTTCAACACTTGGAGTACTGCCCTGAGATGTCCCTCATGCTCCTCAGATGTCTTAGAATAAACTAGAATATCATCGATGAAGACAACAACAAACCGATCTAAGAAGGAATGGAATATGCTGTTCATGTAATTCATGAAAACAGCAGGGGCGTTTGTCACACCGAACGGCATCACTACATACTCATAGTGACCATACCTAGTCCTAAAGGCAGTTTTAGGAATGTCTGAGTCCTTCACTCGGATTTGGTGATATCCCGATCGTAAGTCGATTTTTGAGAAGACTGAGGCTCCACGCAGCTGGTCAATTAAATCATCAATTCTAGGCAGTGGGTATCGATTCTTGATTGTGAGTTTGTTAAGCTGTCGATAATCTATACAAAGTCTCATGCTGCCATCCTTCTTCTTAACAAGTAGCACAGGTGCGCCCCATGGTGACACGCTTGGTCTAATGAACTGCTTCTCAAGTAACTCATCCACTTGTTTCTTCAACTCTACCAATTCAGTTGAGGACATTCTGTAGGGTGCACTGGAGACCGGTTCGGCTCCAGGGATCAAGTCTATAGAGAATTCAACTTCTCTATGGGGAGGTACACTCGGGACGTCCTCTGGGAACACTTCTGGGAATTCGCAGACAACGGGAATTTCGTTCACTAAGGGCTCATTCTCATCTTTGGTTAGACAAATCATCATAAATAGTTGGGTTATACCTTGTGCCGCGCCATCTTCAGTGGGTTGTTTTGGGAAAACTATCTCTCGGTCTCTACAATCTACTAATACCTTATTGGCTGAAAGCCAGTCTATTCCAAGCACAATATCAAGACCCTTTAAGGGCATGCAAATCAGATCGAAGGTGAAACTCCGATCATACAACTCAAATGCTACATTTTTACATATTGACGATGTGAACACACTAGGGCCAGTGGGGCTGGCCACCTCTAAAGTCCGGTTCATAGACACAGTTGGTAGCTTCAACCGTTTCACGCACTCATCAGCTATAAAAGAATGGGTTGCCCCCGAATCGAAAACAACATTAAGCGTATTCATTCCAAGTGAGCACTTACATTGTACTAGATCGTTTGCTGGTGCAACATCCTCTGCATTGATGGTGTAGATCCTTCCTGTCGCTGTTGGGCCGGTGTTCCTCTCTCGACTGTTCGGGGCATGCATCATATTTCCTCTGGTTCCGTTGCCTCTGCCTCCATGTCGTTGGTTATCATTCACTCTGGTTCGATCTTGAAATCCTCCTTGACGCACATTGGTGGTTGCCTGGCGGAGTTGGGGGCAGTCCGGGCGAACGTGTCCCTTCTCTCCGCAGTGGTAGCATTTAACATTGGTATCATTGCATTCCTTAGCAAAATGATCACCGCCACATTTAAAGCATCCGCCATACCTTGGTCGCCCACTCATCTGTCTCCCTCGGTCATTATGGTTTTGATATCTGGTGAAGGGTTCATTCCTCCTCACGTTCCCTGGCCTCTTGAAACGTGATTGCTGAGGCCTTAGGTGTTGGTTAGCTCTGCTGCACTGGCCCGAATGGGCCCTGTCATCCTCTTCGAATATTCTACACTTGTTCACTAAGGCAGGGAAACTCCGGATTTCATGGTATCTGCAGGCCCTCTTGATATCCGATCTCAGTCCGTTCTCAAACTTAAGACACTTGGAGTGCTCCGTTCCCGGCTGCTGGAAGGGCGGATAGAATAGGCACAATTCTTCAAATCTGGTCGCGTATTCTTCCACAGTCATGGAGCCCTGTTTTAACTCCATAAACTCCAGCTCTTTTCGACTCCTCACTGTGTCGGGAAAGTATTTGTCTAGGAAGCAGGCCTTGAAATCGTTCCACGTCAGGTGATTGTCATCTTCGGGGAATTGGCTCCTAGCTATCTTCCACCAATTCTCCGCTTCATCTCGCAGCATATACACTGCGCATTCCACCTTCTGGGCTTCGGTACAGCGAAGACCCCTAAAAATTCTCTCTAATTCCTGAGTCCACTTGAACGCCGCCTCAGGGTTCCGTCCTCCTAAGAATTCACTCGGCTTCCTCTTCAGGAAGCGGTCCAGCACATGGCCATCCTCAGGTTGAGTTTGGCCTTGCCTTTCAAACACATCAGCAAAGCGTTGGAATGCTGTGGCTATAGCCTCCATACTTTGACGATGCGCCATTCCTTATCCTGAAATTGACATTTAAGGATAAGTATACGGAGCCACTTACTACCGATCTAATTATTAGTCCAACAATTAATAACTTAGCACATTATGTCATTCGCCTAAGTCATACACACAATCGGACCAGGGGGAAAATAACCCCTCGTCCTCAAGACAATCATCAATCAGGTCAACCAGCATCAGAACAATTTCAACCATTCAATCAAAAAGACACAAACACCACCGCTTACACTTGGTAAGCATACTTTGGCCTTGGACTTTTCGGTCCGCTCTGATACCAAAATGTAACACCCTAATTATTTGCAATTAATAAATCCCCAAAAACATGAGAAAATTTTGCACAAAAACAGTCACGTAACATTTGATGTAGAAGGGAGCAGGCAATGGGGAAAACTAAGAACATTCACGCGCATAAAGCAACCTACAGGGAAGCTAAAAACTGGGGCCGGCTCGATGGGTTTATCGTAACGTACTAACACTAGGGCGGATCGCACAACACCGTTTATTCGCTCGGACGGGGTCTTACACCGTCCAGGCGGAGTATGGTAATATAGCAGCGGATAGAAGAATTTCGCACTGAGACTTCCCTTCGAGAATTACTGGTCACTCAACAGGAGGAATAGATAAGGGAAATATGTTAATACATTCACACGCATAGCGTTTGGTGGAAAGGCGAAGTTAGAATCATCCTACTTGGCAAGGCGGGGTATATTTATCTTGGGCGGGCTGTCCTAGTTACTTGGGCGAGGTATGACGCCGCCGAAACGAAATCTACATAACGCCTCCTTAACACAACTACAAGGTAATTTCCTCCATCGGGTATGGACAAGGGTTCACTAAGTAAATCCTCACACTCGCCTTTCACTCAGAAAAATGAGAAGTTACAGAGTACACATACGTTAGTAGGTTGTGGAGAAAGGAGGGATCTGAACCTGTTCCACCCAGCTCAACTAATTATGACAACGCCTGGGCGGACTTAGCCATAACGCCCAAATCCGGGGTTCAACACCGGGGTCCGGATTGCGTTAGTATCACAACGGATAGGAAAGGATAATGGTCGATATCTCGCTCTGGTAATTACTCGCTTCAGTGTGAGTCCTCGCGCTTGGGCGAATTGCTCCCACACTTCGGGCGGGGTACGACTCCGCCCAACGTATCCGACATAAGTTTTCCTAAGACAATTCTCAATTAACTCTGACTTGGCTATAGCCTGCTCAAATCATACTGTCCCTGCGTATCTATTAAAGCACAATTATAGAGCAAGGCAGCACATAGCATCACACTCACAAAACCATACATCCATGTGTACATAAGAGTGTATATTAATATTTACAATGCAAAATCAGACTTCTACTTGTTCATAAAGTTCTATTCATCACAAAACATTAACATCCGGTATGAACCAGTCCGGGCTTCATCTAACAACGCCTTAATTAAACCTTCGAAATGCATCAGCACTCCGCCCAGCATTCCAGCTCTGCCTCTGATCCTCCTCACGAGAGACATTCACTGAAAATGGCCACTGCAGGGGTGAGCTTTTACATGTAAAATGATACTCACAGACTCGGTATCAGCGTCAATACACGCTCCTGCTATACCTCAACCTTTCTCAAGTAACCAAAATCATACAATTCAACAATGTTCATGACACACATAATTCACCGAGTTTATTCCACATCCAAATATATAATCATGCATTCAAAATCATACACTTGCACATACATAGATTTATACATCACCACAATCAGCCTTATTCTATATGCATGCCTGCGGATCCGACTCGGGAAAAGACTCTCAGTTACGGCCCCCTTTTCTTTTGGCCCCTCGTCCCTCAGCTCTTACCAGGTGGCACCGGCCTCCCCACGGCGTCTCGAGACTCACTTCTCTAGCTCCAACGGCTACCACGAGCCCTATTGGGATCTAGCCAGGGTTGGTAACTGGAAGTCATTTCCCTTGGGGTTCTTGACCTTCCATGGGTCACCCCACTCTTACTCATGCAACTAACACATTCATTATTACACGTCATCGCGCCATGAACACATTACCGTAGTCATTAAGTAAGAACGAATGTCCTCCACTACTCGTCATCATTCAGTCAATCACACCAGCGCATGTTACAATCGGTCATCAAACTAACAACATTGAGCAATCCAATTAAGAACATGCACATACATATTTTTCATAGTGACAACAAAATAGATCCATCATTATCATCCACGAGCAGACTACGCCATAGCCACGAAGATCACTATCAGAATCTCAAATCATGCATCAGTTTTAGTAATTGTGAATACATGCACACATGCACAGCATCAGTTCTAATGATTATAAAAACATGCACACACACACACTCGCATTCAGCAATGCATTCATCCGGTACCGTTCTTAGACCATGCATTCGACATGCAAGCGCCCCCTACCTTTAGAAGAATCCTCAGAAACCTTTTTCGTTCTTGTTGTTGGGTCCGATGTCCTTCTCCTGGTTCGTCCGGTCTTCCTTGGCTTCGTCGTATTCTGCGCCTGATTCTGGGATGAAGTGTGGTTCGTTCTTCAGTACTGGAATCAAGATCTCCAGGAGCGAAGAGTAAGATGGAAGAAGAAGAAAAATGGAGACGAAGAGAGGAAGTAGAGGATGAAGTGACGGAGGAGAAAGTCTGAAGAAATAGCAAGTGTGTTCTCTCTGCCAAGGGCTCACGCTTATATACATATATATGTGCATGCGCACAGTAAAAGGAGGGTGGGATGGGAGAGTGTGTGCTGCAGCAGCCACGTGCACTCCACTCCATCCCCTGACCATCACCATTTTCATATTTTAGTGGCTTAAACCTACTTAGTTAAATACAATTAACAGTTATTTCTAGTTGGAATCAAGTCTTAATGGTTTATTCTTCATTCAACATTTAATTTTAAAACGGGGATGTTACATGTTTTGCTAGGTGTTGGGTCCCATTTAGCCATTGCATGATCATGTATCAATGTGTAAGTGTATTTAACATACTTTGGCAATTAATTCGAGTATCTTTAAGCCTCTTTTCACACCCTTCCTTAACTCTTGAAATAAATTACATTCCGCTATTCCTTGTTGATGATCATGTAATTGATTGTCCAAGGAGCACTCTTGATTTAAACTAAACACTATCTCATATCTTTATATATGGGCTAGGTTCTTTTATATGATCCAGGGTTACTTATTAAAGTTTTATCTCGCGGTTATTTTCATTCTTTAATTGTTTTAAAAATCGCAAAAAATTTACCCTCATTTCTATTATTTCTATTAATATGATTTGGGGTTGTCTCAACTTGGTATCAGAGCATTGATTGCTCATTGGTTGATTATATGAGTTAAATTCTATTTAAGGGTGATTTCTTTTATTGAATTAAAATTGTTTGACATTGAAATGTTGTTGTTTGTGGCTAAAACATTGTTATGCCTTACAAGGGCACTAGTTACTCAATGTTGTGATGTTATTACTATAGTTAAGCATTGTTGGAGCTTGAATTACTCACTGCTTTGTTTTGTGAATGATGGTGATAATTGTGTGATTATTATTAAGCCCGGCTAGGCATTTCCTTTCCAATATTTACCTTTGAATTATGAATTACATTATGAAGATATATGTGTTATGATAATTATTTCTTTGGTTGGTGGATCTTGAGTAAAGAAATACAAGTTTCTAAGTATTGTTGTGTTGTGTGTTTAGATTGATTGATGGAAAATAGACGCAACGTCGATGCAGCCACTATGGCTGAAGCTTTCAACTGGTTTGTCGACATTCTTGAACGGTGACAACAACCTGTTGGTCAACCAAATCATGGCCTTAACCAATTCCTCAAGCGGAAGCCTTTTGAATTTCATGGAGGTTACAAATTGGAAGACGCTTATGTTTGGATTCATGACTTGGAGTGGATATTTGTTAGTATAGAGTGTTCTGAAGCCCAGAAAGATGAATATGCGGTATTTATGATCCATGATGAAGTCGGGTCTTGGTGGATTTTGACTCATGGGCGTATGATTTCTGCTCACACTCCCTTGACTTGGTAGAACTTCAAGGTGGAGTTCCTAAGGAAATATTTTCCTGATAGTTACAAGAGCAAGAAGGAACTTGAGTTCATAGAGATCAAACAAGGAAGCTTGTCGGTTGAGGACTATGCCTCAAAATTTGAAGAATTGTGTGTGTTCTACCCTCCTTTCCAACAGGAAGGTACAAAGCTTCAAAGTGTGTCAAGTTTGAGAATGGTTTGCGCCAAGAGATTAAGAAGACGATTTATCATCAAGAGATTATGAGCTTTCCTACTCTTGTGAACAAGTGTAGAATCTTTGAAGAAAATGATGTGGTTCCCAAGAGTTATTCGGGACATGACTACAAATTGAAGGGCCAATCCTCTAGCTTTAAGAAGAAGGGTAATTTCAAGAAGACTAGACACTTTGGGTGTGGTTCCCCTTCGCTTAGAGGTGGACGCAATGGTGGAAGACGTGGTGCTAATGGTGGCCAAGGTAATGGCTAAGGACTTCGTTGTTTCCGATGTGGCGGAAACCACTTGGCTCATGAATGTGATCACAAAGAAATGGTGGTGTGTTATACATGCAACCAACCGGGGCACATCCCTCCCGATTATCCTTTGAATGTTACGGATGTGGTGGCTTGTAATAATGCAAACCATGGAGGCTATGGTGCTTTTAGAGGCTGTGATTGTGGAAACGGTAATGGCGGCCGCAATGGTGGTCACAATGGTAATGCTAATGGTAACGGTGGCAACGGTCGTGGTAATGGTAATGGCTGTGGGAATGGCAATGGTGGCCAGAATGGTCACAATCATGGTGCTAATCAACAAACTGCTGGGAGAGTCTTCGTCGTGACGGGTGAAGATGCTGCACAAGTTGGTGATCTAAGTCAAAGTAAGTGCCAAATCCTTAGTAATTGTGTTGATGTTTTATTTCATTCTGGTGCAACGCATTTATTTATTTCGAAAGATTGTGTAAGGCGATTAAAATTGCCAATAAGCATGATGAAAGGTTCTATCATGGTGTCTACACCAACCAGTACTTGTTTGCGGGTGGTCACTTGATGTGATGATGTTAAGATGATTCTTGAGGATAGAAGATTTGTTATATCTCTTATTTCCTTGCCCATGAAGGACTTAGAGATTACTCTAGGAATGGACTGGTTATCTGCTAACAAGGTCTTGGTTGATTGTCAAAATCGAAGCGTCATCTTTCCTTCTCCAAATGCTTAGCGCTTTGATGTATAAGGTATATCTCAAATTCTTGTTATGCTATGCATGGTGGATAGAGGAAATGCTAATCAATCCTTTGATATCCCTATCGTATCCGAGTTTCTCAATGTATTTCCTGATGAGGTACTGGTTTACCTCCCCTACGAGAGGTAGAGTTTTCTATTGATCTTGTTCCAGGTACGCAATCTGTTTCTTAAGTGCGGTATCGAATGCCTCCTATGGAGTTAACCGAGTCGAAAAGACAAGTTGAAGAGTTATTGGAATGGGAATTCATTCACCCAAGTGTGTCTCTTTGGGGTGTGCCTGTTTTATTGGTGAAAAAGAAGGATGGAAGTATGAGGTTATGCATGGATTATCGACAACTTAACAAGTTGACTATTAAAAACCGATATCCCTTGCCTCACATTGATGATGTTTTGAATTAGTTGAAGGATATTGTGGTATTCTCTAAGATTGACTTATGTTCCAGATATCACCAAATTCGGGTGAAGACCGATGATATTCCAAAAACTGCCTTCCGAACGCGATATGTTCACTATGAATATATGGTGATGCCATTCGGTGTGACAAATGCTCTTATAATTTTCATGGATTACATGAATCGCATTTTCCATGATTGTCTTGATAAATTTATGGTGGTGTTTATCGATGACATCCTTGTCTATTCCAAGAGCCATGAAGAATATCTTCGTCTTGCTTTGAACATCCTTCACGAGAGAGAGTTGTATCTGAAGCTCTCTAAGTGTGAATTTTGGTTGTCGAAGGTCTAATTTCTTGGACATGTTATCTCCAAAAATGGTATTGCAGTTGATCCATCAAAGATTGAAGTCGTGATGGCTTGGGAAAGACCAAC
This sequence comes from Clitoria ternatea, assembly GCA_037962975.1. Lineage (NCBI taxonomy): Eukaryota > Viridiplantae > Streptophyta > Magnoliopsida > Fabales > Fabaceae > Clitoria > Clitoria ternatea. Next base: position 180,729,150 of record CM075672.1, read on the forward strand.
GTCCGTGACTGAAATAAGGAGTTTTCTTGGTCTTGTCTGTTATTACCAGAGATTTATTGAAGGTTTCTCCCGTTTGGCTCTGCCATTGATGAAGTTGACCCGTAAGAATCAACCATTTGTATGGAATCTTGATTGTGAGAAGAGTTTCTAAGAGTTAAAAGTTAGACTCACTTCTGCTCCTGTATTGGTGTTACCCAATTTATTGGATAACTTTATGGTGTATTATGATTCTTCCAAGCTTGGCCATAGTTGTGTGTTGATATAAAATGAGCGTGTCATAGCCTATGCGATGAGACAATTGCGACCGCGTGAGGTTAACTACCCCACACATGATCTTGAATTAGCGGCAGTTGTTTTTGCTTTAAAGTTATGGCGACATTATTTGTATGGCTCAAAATTTGTGGTCTTTAGTGATCACAAGAGTCTTAAATATTTGTTTGATTAGAAGGAACTTAAGATGCGCCAACAACGATGGATGGAGTTTCTAAGAGACTATGAGTTCGAGTTGAGGTATCATCCCGGAAAGGAAAATGTGGTCGTCGATGCTTTGAGCCGGAAGTCATCGCATGTTTCCGTAATGATGGTGAAAGAGATGGAGCTAATTGAGAAATTTAGAAACTAGAATGTAGGTGTGGAAATATATACCCCAAAGAAGATGTCCTTTGAGATGTTAAAGGTTGCAAATGTGTTCCTTGAATATGTAAAAGTGCAACAAGCAAAGAATGAGTATTTGATTGAGATGAAAGAAGCTCAAGCTAATGGGAAGAATTCATTCTTAACGGAAGGTCGTGATGGTATTTGGTATGTGAAAGGCCGAATTTATGTTCCATCTGGTGGTGATTTGAGAAGGTTGGTGCTTAAGGAAGCTCACAAGAGTGTGTTGAGCATTCATCCTAGTTCCACTAAAATGTATCAAAACTTGAAAATTTTCTGGTGGCCCGATATAAAATGTGATGTGGCAAACTTTGTAGCATCTTGCCTTGTTTGTCAGAAGGCTAAGGTTGAGCATCAAAAACCATCTGGTTATTTGAGACCTTTGGAGATCCCTGTTTGGAAATGGGATAGTATTGTTATGGACTTTCTTTCTAGTTTGCCCAGAACTCGTGCTGGAAATAATGCTATATGGGTGATTGTGGATTGGTTGACGAAGTGTGCTCACTTCTTACCTATGAATATGAAGAGTTCATTGGAGAAATTAGCACAGTTGTACAAAAAGGAGATTATTAGATTACATGGTGTGCCATCTAGTATTATATCCGATCGTGATCCTCGGTTTACTTCTCGATTTTGGGGAAGCTTACATCATGAGTTAGGTTCTAAGTTGAAGCTTAGTTTTTCTTATCATCCTCAAAACGATGGACAATCCGAGAAGACTATCCAAAGCCTTGAAGATTTGGTGAGGGCTTGTGTTCTTCAGTACGGTGGATATTGGGAGAGATTTCTTCCATTAATCGAGTTTACTTACAACAACAGTTACCATAGTAGTATCTATATGGCTCCTTATGAGGCACTTTATGGCAAAAAGTGTAGGACGCCTCTATGTTGGTTGGAAACTGGTGAGAATTTGGCTTTAGGGCCGGAGATTGTTTAGGAGACTACCGAGCATATTAGAAAGATACAAGAGAATATGAAGATTGCGCAGGACTGGCAGAAGAGTTATTATGATAAGAGACATAAACCACTTGAGTTTTAAGTTGGTGATCATGTATTCTTGAGGGTCTCGCATGATAAAGGTATTGGAAGAGCTTTGAAGAGCATAAAATTAAGTCTTAAGTTCATTGGACCTTATGAGATTCTAGAGAAAATCGGTGATGTCGCTTATCAGATTGCACTCACTCTGCATCTTGCAAATCTGCATAATGTGTTCCATGTGTAATAGTTGAGGAAGTATGTTCATGATCCCTTGCACGTGATCCCTGTTGATGATGTTGATGTGTGGGATGACTTGTCCATTCCTCTTGTTTCTGTTCGTATTATCAAGCATTCCGTGAAGAGGTTGCGGAACAAATTGGTGCCTTTGGTGAAGGTGGCGTGGAAACATGGTAATGTGGAAATGTTCACGTGGGAACGTGAAGATGATATTCGGGAGCGGTATTTGAATGCGTTTGAACCTGGTACGTTAAATTTCGAGGACGAAATTTCTTTTTAGGTGGGTGGATTGTAACATCCCAAAATTTACATAAATACTTAATTGAGAGAAATAAATACAAAATAATTAAATAAGAATTTATTAATATCCCAAAAATATTGAAATAATTAAATTAGGAATTTTTATGATTTTTTGTAATTTATGGTGGCTTAAATAGTTGAGAATAATACCCGAATAAAATATAGGTGTCAGACCAAGTATCTCTGATTGAGGTACCGTTGGTCAGGGCTGTTAAGAATATTATTGGGGATCCGAATATGTATTCGAAATAATTTTTAGATAAAGTATTGAGCCCGAACAGATAACCTGTTTGATTTAAAACGGTGAAGTTTAATGATGACATTATTTTGCTAACATATATACTTAAGAGATACACTTGAGAGGTCTAAAATTTTTCTTGCCTTTTGCTAACCTAAATTTCGTTGGAGAATTTTGTGTTGGCATTATTTTGTAGGTGAGGTGAAGCTTCTACAAATCCAAGTCGAGAGAAGGGAAGACCTTGTAAAGGAACCAAAAGCCTTGTACTAATTGGAAGCATAGGAAATTTTCAATTCTTAGAAAATTGTAGTAGGGATTTGGTCTTGTATTTTGGACATTATTTGGACTTTGGGCATTGGACTCTATTACTTTCATTTCCTTTTGGTAATTTTTGAAATTAGGGATAAGCATTTGCATTTGTTTGTTAATTAGTTAGTTGTTAGTTGGTTAAGTAGTTAATTAGTTACAACTAGAAATAGTTAGTTAGTTAGTTAGTCTTAACTAATTTGGTTAGTTAATTAGTGGTTGGAACTAATTCTAGTTAACCTAACTACATCCTAACCAAATTTTAGTTGACATAACCAATTAGTTAACCAAATTTAGTTAAGTGGTTAGAGTGGTTGACTTAGTTACAACCATAATAGCTAAATAACTAAATGTTAGTTAGGGTTAGTTGGTGTTAGTTAGAGTTAGTTGATTAGTTGAAACTAATTTGTTACTTCTAACTTCCCATAATTGAATTTGTGTAAGCTTGTTTAGGGTTAGTTACTTGATTAGTTACAACCTAGGATCATCATAAAGAACATAGGCAAAGACAACCTAGGTCTTGCGTAACTAATCATAGTACTACATCCTAGGATACAACCTAGTACAAGACAACTTAGGTTCTTGTTTCCCCTTAGGGAAGAAACCTAGTACTCGTATTTTAGGATTGTTGTGTGTTTTCTAATACTTAACTTGCATCAAGCATCCTCAACTAGTTTGTTTACAACTTTATTGCCTTGTCTTGTTTTTCTTTGACAACCTTAAACAATGTCTTCTAGTGATAGGGAAAACAAATCTATGCTTCATAACATAATAGAAAGTTTGAATAACATCAACAATAAGTTAAATAACCTAGAGCATACTGAAAACCCTAGAGCTAGGCATTGAAATCAAAGAAATCAAAGACATAACAATAGTGATAGTGAGGATGAAACTAGACATAGAAGACACCATGAACATAAAAGAGAAGACATAGGCTTAAGAGAGGTAAAACTTGAAATCCCCTCATTTAATGGCAAAAGTGATGTTGAAGCTTACTTAGAATAGGAAATGAGAGTTGAGCAATTGTTTAATTCTCATCAAATAAAAGAAGAAAAGAAAGTTAGGATAGCCACTCTCTCATTCCAAACTTATGCCTTAATATGGTGGACCCAAGTGTGTAAGGAGAGAAAGAAAAATAACTTCCCACCAATAGATGATTGGTTAGACTTGAAAGTTTTATTAAGAAAATGTTATGTTCCTAATTACTATAGAGGGGAGCTATTAGCCAAGCTAAATAGACTCACCCAAGGATCAAAGAGTGTAGAAGATTACTATAAAGCTCTAGAGATAGCCATGATTAGGGCAAACTTAGAAGAAGATGAGGAAACCTTAATACATAGGTTTTTGCATGGACTAAATAGGAACATCAAGAATAGAGTAGAACTCCTTCCACATGTTGACATAGAAAAGTTACTACACCAATGTACTAAGGTAGAAAGCCAATTTAAAGAAAGAGAAGCCTATAGTAGGGAAAATAAAGCCTACAAGTCTAAGTGGGTAGGTCAAGAAAATAAAGGTAAGTTTGAGAGAAACCCTAGGAAGAGGGAAGTGGGCACTTCATCTTCCAAACCACAATGTGAGTTGCACAAGAATGGCAAAATTTTTAGAAACTAAAGGGATAAGCATGAATCCACATCTAAACTATAATCCTCTAGATCTTTTACCATAAAATGTTTTAAATGTCTTGTTAGAGGTCACATTGCTTCCGACTATCCAACAAAAAGAACAATGGTTTTAAAAACTAATGGAACCTACTATGGTCAATCAGAGTCTAATTTTGATTCTCACTCTTCAAGTGATGACTGAAGTAGTGATTCTTATGACAATGAGCATATTTTAGGGGATGATGGTGAGCTTTACATGATTAGAAGGTTACTTGGTAGTCATGTTAATCTAGATGATACTACACAAAGAGAGAACATCTTTTATACAAGATGTTACATAAATGACAAGCTATGTTCTCTCATTGTGGATAGTGGGAGTTGTGTAAATGTAGTGAGCCAAAGACTAGTAAATAAGATGGGCTTAGAACTAATAGATCACCCTAGACCTTATAAGTTGCAATGGCTAAATATGGTAAGAAGATAGTTTTGCACCCCCTAACTCCACAACAAGTAGCTAAAGATTAACTACAAATAAAGCTAAAAAGAGATAGAGAGTTAGGATCTTCTTCTAATCATTTAGAAAAACATAAGAAAAACAAAAAAGAGGATAAAGGAAAAGGAGTTGTCATCTATGATGACTCTAGAGCCAATCTTTTGGCCAACAAACATGATGTGAAACATGTTATGTTTTCACAAAAACAATGCTTGATCATGTATGCAAAAGATATCCCTAGCACTTCCTTGTGCTCTATGGGCACTCCTCCTCCCCCTTTGCCTAAAGGGATTCAAAACATTCTAAATAAATTTAAAGATCTCTTCCCAAAGGATATCCCAAAAGGCTTACCTCCTATTAGGGATATTGAGCACCAAATAGATTTAATCCTAGCGCTAGTCTTCCAAATAGACCTGAATATAGGTGCAACCCTAGGGAAAGCCTCAAAATAGAGAATCAAGTGAATGAACTAATATCTAAGGGTTGGATTAGAGAGTTTAAGCCTTTATGCTTTACCCATCTTGCTAGTTCCCAAAAAAGATGGTTCATGGAGAATGTGTATAGATTGTAGAGCCATAAATAACATAACCATCAAGTATAGGCATCCAATACCTAGACTTGACGATATGCTTGATGAGCTTAGTGGTTCTACTATATTTTTCAAAATTGATCTTAAAAGTGGCTATCACCAAATAAGAATCAAAGAGGAAGATGAATGGAAAGCCGCTTTTAAAACCAAACTTGGATTATATGAGTGGTTAGTTATGCCCTTTGGCTTGACTAATGCACCAAGCATATTCATAAGGTTAATGAATCATGTTTTGAGGGAATTCATTAGGCATTTCATTATGGTCTATTTTGATGATATTTTAATTTACTCAAAGACCATGACCTCTCATCTAAACCATCTTAAACAAGTTATGTTTGCCTTAAGAACAAATAACCTCTATGCAAATTTTGAAAAATGTTCTTTCGGCATGGATAGCATTGTATTCCTTGGATACGTAGTTAGTTCTAAGGGTGTAGAGGTAGATCACTCAAAAGTGAATTGGTCTAGCAAGTTTCTATAGGAGATTTATGAAAGGTTTCTCTACCTTAGCCTCCCCTCTAAATGAATTGGTGAAAAAGAATGTTCCTTTTATATGGGGGCCAAGGCAAGAGAAAGCCTTTCTAGATCTCAAGGAGAAGCTCACGCATGCTCCAATTTTGACACTTCTAAATTTTTCAAAAACCTTTGAGCTTGAGTATGATGCTTCAAATGTGAGAATAAAAGCTGTCCTATTACAAGAAGGTCACCCCCATTACTTTCTTTAGTGAAAAGCTTAATGGGGAAACTCTCAACTATCCCATATATGACAAAGAATTTTATGCATTAATTAAAGCCCTACAAACTTGGGAACACTACTTGATCCCAAAAGAGTTTGTTATACGTAGTGATCACCAATCACTAAAATTCATTAAGAGGCAACATAAATTAAACAAAAGACATGCTAAGTGGGTTGAGTACTTGGAAAATTTTCTATATATCATCAAGTACAAAAATGGAAAATCTAATATTGCGGCTGATGCTTTATCAAGAAGGTATTCTTTACTTGCCTCAGTTGGAGCCAAAGTTATTGGACTTGATGAGATTAGGACCTTGTACAAATGACCTTGACTTTTACAAAATCTTCCACTCATCTTCCACTTCTTCATCTTATAGAGGCTTCTACATTTTAGATGGCTATCTCTTTAAAGCTAATAGATTTTGCATTCCTAAGAGCTCTTTAAGAGATTTGTTATTAAGAGAGACCCATGAGAGAGGCTTAATGGGCCACTTTGGAAGAGATAAAACATTGTCTATTCTACATGAACACTTCTATTGGCCTAAAATGAAGAAAGATGTCCAAAAACATTGTGCTAGGTGTATTGTATATAGAAAAGTTAAATCAAAACTTTCACCTAGTGGTTTGTATACTCTTTTGCCTACACTTAGTGCGCCTTGGATTGATATATCTATGGATTTTGTGTTGGGCTTGCCTAAGACCCAAAGGGGAATGGATTCTATCTTTGTAGTGGTGGATAGGCTTAGTAAGATGGCTCACTTCATCCCTTGTCATAAGGTAGATGATGCTAGTTATATTGCTAAACTATTTTTTAGAGAGGTTGTAAGACTTCATGGTGTTCCTAAAACTATCATTTCTGATAGGGACACCAAATTCCTAAGCAATTTTTGGAAAACTCTTTGGTCAAGGCTAGGAACGAAGCTTCTCTTCTCTACCACATGTCATCCTCAAACGGATGGACAAACTAAGGTAGTAAACAGGACCCTTTTTCAACTTCTTAGGGTCTTAGTGCATAAAAATGTTAAATCTTGGGATGAGTGTTTACCTCACATTGAATTTGCCTATAATAGGGTACAATACTCAACAACTAAGCATAGTCCCTTTGAAGTTGTGTATGGTTTTAACCCTCTCACACCTTAGGACCTTTTGCCTATTGAAGTCTCTGACTCTGTCCTTTACATGGATGGAGAGGCAAAGGCCAAGTTCATTAAAGATTTTCATGAGAAGGTTAAAACCCAAATACAAACTAAAAATGAAAATTATGCTCGTTGTGCCAACAAGAAAAGAAAGGAAGTCACCTTTGAGGTTGGAGATTGGGTTTAGTTACACCTTAGAAAAGAGAGATTTTCAAACTTGAGAAAATCCAAATTCGACCCTAGAGGTGATGGACCCTTCCAAATAATCAAGAAGATGAATAATAATGCCTATGTCCTTGATTTACCAGGTGAGTATGGTGTGAGTACTTCATTCAATGTGTCTAATTTATCTCCTTTTGATTTAGATGAAGAGGATGATGCCTTAGATTTGAGAACATATCCTTTTGAAGAGGGGGAGCATAATGAGGATATCCTAAGGGAGGACCCACACACTATATTAGACAATGGGCTAGAGGCTTATAAAGGGCCCCTCACTAGGGCAGAGTCCAAGAAAGCTAAAGAGGACATTCATAAAGCCTTGTTATCTTTCATCTCTTTGCTTAATGGGCCCAAGCCCAAGGGAGACACCATGAGGATCTACATGCTTGCATCTTGTAACATAGGTCATAGTTAGATTCTCTAGATACTTAGGTTTTATTTGGACCTTGTTAGGTCAATTGGGCCACTTTAGGGCCATGTACTTTCCCTTTGGGCCATGTATAGGCCATGTTCTCTTAGTTTTGCACTATTGAGCCTTGGATCCATCATCCAAGCCCACCTCTCCTTCCCTTGGCCGAATTCTAGAGAGGCTATATAAGGAAACTCTCATTTGTAAATTCAAACAATAATGATCATTTGAGATTTTTTCACCTTGAGTGTAATTTTTTCTAGAGTGAGAAACTCCTCATTCTCTCTAGGATTGAGTTCTCTAGAGCAAGCTCTTATCCAAGAGGATCTTCTCCCCTAGGTGGTGAGATTAGGAAATGAGCCAAGATTCATCCCTTCCAAAGGATACTAGAAGAAGCTCCTACATCAAGAACTCTTGATTTAAAATAAACACCATCTCATATCTTCATATATAGGATAGGTTCTTTTATATGATCCAAGGTTACTTATTAAAGTTTTATCTCGTGGTTACTTTCATTCTTTAATTATTTTAAAAATTGTGAAAAATTTACCCTCATTTCTATTATTTCTATTAATATGATTTGGGGTCGTCTCAACGATTCTAATGCCCTAGAGGTGTGCCAAGCGGAGAGTTGATGCCAAGAAGTGATGGGAATTATGAATTAAAATTAATTATATTATGGATTAAATGTATGTGATGTTATCAATTGCATTATATGATTAATGAATTAGTTTAGTATGTGATGGATGTGATCATGATGTGATGGTTGGATGATGAAGTGAAGATGTTATTGATAATGGTGTCAATGTGTTTATGAATGATATACTTGTTATATGGTGTGGTTGTGAATTGATTGATGAATTTGATGGTTTATTGTATATAGTGGAAATAAGCATTTTATGTGAAAATTAGGAACTGGATAGGTGATTTTGAGATCTGGCGAGATATGGGACCCCGGAAGGTACAATAGGTTCCCTAGGATATTTAGAAACTGTACATATAGGCCTTGGACCATTTGGTGTCCATTAAGGTGGTTTGGTGCAAGGGTTTTGCACTCATTTGTGTTAAACTGTATTTTGTGTATAACTCATGTATATGATGGAATTTTGGCAAACAAATAGCGCCAATAGTTCCAAAATGGGGAAAACATGTGGCCCGTGAAGTTTCATGGCAATCAGACTTGAAACGGGCCAATTGGGTAGGTTAGAAGTTGGCCGATTGGCCTAAAAGTGTAATAGCAACAGGTGCTGCTACTGGTGTGCTGATGCTGGGCGCTGGCCTGACGCTTAGCGTTAGGGCTGTGTTTTTGGCCTCACGCGTCGTCAGGCCCCTATTTTAGTTTTTGAGTTTCTTCCATTTTTAATGGCTTTTGGGGATTTTAATTTATAACATATTTTATTTTTAGGTCCTTTTTACTGAAAATGATTATTTTTATAAATATGAGATAATTAAATTAATTACTTATGAAAAACTTATTACAAAATTTAATTAAACAGCTTAAAATAATTGTAAATTTGACCTAGGACGTCACAGTCGTGACACACAATTAGGCAAAACTAGACAACCAATGAATTAAATGCATAAAAGAAGCATGCACAAATTTTAATACCCAGAGACCTAGAATACAACAAACTTGTGTAAGAAAAGGCCTACTTTGCAAATTGAATTTTTTAAAATGTTTCTTAGACAATTAACAAAGATGAATCAAGGCTTTCAAATCAAACAAAAACACGATGCTCTCTTTTTCTTTTTAAGAGGTCCAAATTTTTCTTTTACAATTTTGCCAAGATACCTTTCAAACTTCTGTAATTTTGAACAAGGGCTCAAACTTTCTTTTTAACACTTTTTCTTACTTTTTAATCTTTCTTGTAACATCCCAAATTTTAAAATAGAGGATTAATTAAGAAAATAAATATTGACAAATTGAATGTAAGTTATTTGATGTCCCAAAATATTGAAAACAATTAAATTAAGAATTTTAGGGAGTGTTGGTGATTTAATGAGACCGGTTAAGCAGAAAATAAGCCCGATTGAAATATAGGTATCGGACCAAGTATCTCTGATTAAGATGATATTGGTCAGGGCTGTTGAGAATAATATTGGGAGTCCGAATATATATTTGGAATAATTTTCAGATAAAGTATTGAGCCCAAATAAAGAGCCTGTTAGTTATAAAACGATGGATATTTTAATGAGGGACTAAAAATTAAAATCAAAAGCCCAAAAATCCCCCCTTCTTACGTGAGTTTGCTGAAGCACTTGGCAAAAACACTTTCCTCTTCTCTACTCCTCCATTCCATACCTTTTTCTTATCTTCTTCTTCCAAACCCTAAGCCAAGGTGACACAACTTCACCCTCTGACCTATTTCGTTCTCAAGGAGCTTGAAGGGGGCCATTGAAGTTGAAGTTTTCTTCTTCTTCCCCTTCATTTTCATGCTACATCTCCCTCTTTCTTAAACCCATTCCATTTTTGAGTGTGAGGTATGTATACTCATCATTTTGTTGGGGTTTTTCATATATATAAGTGTTAATGTGAGTTAGGGGAGTAATGCATGTGCATGGGTATTTATTAGGGGCATTTAATGCTTATGCCCTAGAGTGGGTTGTCATAAATATGAGTAATTATAAGGGGTTAATGATGGGGGTGCATTTATGGTTGGAAGGTAATAAAGGATGATGATGCATTAATAAGTGGTTGGGTTTTGGTGAAAACCCTAACTATGAGAAATTAGGAAAATGAATAATGGTGGTGCAAGAGAGTGTTTTATGAAGGAATTCATGACAATGATGGATATGAACATGGATAAATGGAGCAACATGAAGGTTTGGGCTATGATTGTTTTGTGGCCTTTGAATTTAATGAATTTGGCTTCAAAAGCCTAATAAATGATGAAAAGGATGTTTATAACATGTTCTATGCATGTTACGAGTTGTAGATGTAATAATAAGTCAATTAGAATTGAACTTGTGTTTGGAATCGTTGATTGATTAAAGCTTCACATGTATATTAATGTAGGACCTATTCCGAACAACGAGGCGGGTGCGTCTTATCAATCAGAATTCTTCTCTTAAGGTAGGAGAGGAGTCTTATGTTCTAAATGCATGAATTTGAATGTTATTTGATTGCCATATGTATTGGTATGCATGTTAGCCTTGCTTGGAATGATATGAGAAATTGTAATGTGGTGTATGGTATAGATAATGTGTTTGGCAACATGCTTTGATGCATTTAGAATATTCATGGTGTGATATATGCTGGTGTAGAATGATCAATGATATGAAGTTATGCTTGTATTCACCATGAATGTAATATGATTGTTGATGATGTTGATTGAGAACTATTATAATGCCACACAAATGTTTAAATTAATAAGAATAACCAACAATAATGAATCCACTAAAAGCCTTATGGTAATGTTGGTAATGGTGTTGATAATGAGGTATGATGAATGGCATGTATAGAATGCATAGAGTGAGAAATGTATATGATTTGCATTTGCATCCATGGCATACTGCATAGCCGCCGTTGTTGGAACATTAGGGGAGTTCCCTCGGCCGACCCAGTGGGAGGGTGGCTCGGTGCACGAGCAAGTTTTATTTCCCCTGTGACTTTGTGTGTAAGTTACGAAGCCGCCCATGTATTGCTTCGGGGAGCTACATATGGCCGACCCTTGTGGGGGGTGGCTCTTGATGAGCAGGTGACCCCGGTGGTCTTTGAGAACACATCCGTCATGATTTGAGATATGGCCGGCCCGCAACACCATATGTTGAATATGTTGTATACCGCGATCATGGTGAAAATGACCAGGTGTTGCGAGATGGGCGATGCGGTTTGGTACCAGTAAAACAATTAGTGAAATGCATGCAAATTTAAGAATAAGTGTACACATTTTACTACTGCAGTAGGGGCACTAATGGAGAAAGGGGCTTTAAGCACGGTTCTGGGGGACTTTTAAGCACGGTTCCAGAACCGTCCTTGTTCCCACCGTGCTTGTAGATAGGGACTTTTAAGGACGGTTATGAACCGTGTTTGTATGTACCTTTTAAGCACGGTTATTTTTAACCGTCTTCGTAGGGGGGCTTTTAAGCACCGTTCCTTTGAACCGTGTTCGTATGTGGCAACTTTTAAGCACGGTTCTGAGAATAGCCGTCTTCGTAGGGGGACTTTTAAGCTTGGTTCTCAGAACAACCGTCTTTGTAGGGGGGCTTTTAAGCACGGTTAACACCATAACCGTGCTTAAAACCTTATTTTTTTAAAAAAAAATTTATTCCTTATTTTTTTAAAGCATCATCTTATTTATTTGACAAAAAAATGATTTTGGAAATAATCAAATTTATATCACTAGTCTGGTATTCATTTCAAAAATTACAACACTAACTACTTTACGTTTATCTAAAGTAGTTTTTATTCACAACATTGAACTGTAAATAGAAAAATAATATTATACCCTATATAAAAAATGATACGAAATCACTAAGGACTATAGAGTAAAAGAAGAAAAAAAATAATTTCAACCCCCCTATAGAAATGCAGCCAGCTGACAAGGATGCTACAGGGGGTTGGTTCCCTCTAGTCTTGTGCTATTGTTAGAATTCTAAATAATTCCAAATATTACATTTGGAATCCCATAACCATCACAATGAGATTTCTGCCATCTCCACACAATGCTCAAACTCTCCTTAAGATCAATGTGCTTTGCGGTCCAATTCAGTTCACGTTTGATCTTTGTTGGGTCACTGTAAACCTCTGCATAATCACTGGGACGACGTGGCAGGAAATCTACCTCTACAAATAATGAGCATCAACAGTAAGTTATTTTTTACATCAGATTTCCATGTACCAGAGAATTGAATGGTTTAAGCTTACAGCAGACCATTTCCATGGACTTACATGACCATATTCTAATCAGGTTTTGTTTAGGAATTTATAAAACATTCATCTATCAAGATATCAGCCTAAATGAAATGCATTTACAACAATTTTCAATGGATAAAACCATAGCACACAACAAACTTGGCAAAAAACAAAGATTAAGCTAATATCTCAGATCAATTTCAAAGCAGCTGCAAATCAACACACGATAGGTCTGAAGTAACCATTTTAAAAATACCAGTCGACTTCTATAAAGCACTACATTTTAGCCAAAACTGAAAATGAAAATACCAGCATCAGTGTACCTTCAAACCGGGTATAATACCACTAGTAGCATCAATGTGTAAAATGAAGTCTTATTCCTTAATATCAATAATCAAATCAAGCTCCACTCCCCAGACAGATCCTGAGAGACATGTTGTAGTAAAAAAAACCGGGCCATGTAAGATGCTTTATCCTCTATAATGGAAAACAAACCAAATAAGTCAAAATTAAAATATGTGGCACAAAAAACAAATAAACAAGCAAAAGGCTGACTCAAATAAATCATGGTAAAGGAAATATAAAGTTATGACATTAAAGCAAAAAATAAAAAATAGGGGGTTAAGTTAAACTAAAGAAAGAACAAAGAATTCAATGACCCCAAAACTTCAGCAAATGAAAGAGCCCCTGCAAATGATCTACAAAATCCAAATTTAAACATAGCAAATGAAAGAAAGAGCACCCAGAATTCTAAGATCAACAAAAATCAACACAAGAAGAAACCACTAAAGATCAAAAAGAAAAACACACATAAAGAAAGCTAAAAGCACCTTTGATCCTTGATCCTCCTCTCTTCCAAATACTCCAACTGTTCATAATTCAATAAAACACCAACCAGTCATTATTTCAGTACAATCCTTCAATAAAATAACTAAACAATAAATTAGGATATATGTAAGTTAAACTTTCAACTTCCTATAATGACTCCTCTATGAAAATAAAACATGGGATACGTTAACACAAATAACATAATTTGATCAGGTAAACAGAACATAATAGAATAAGAAAATAGGTGGAAGAAAAATCAAAGTTTTCAGCAAACAAAATTTCTTTTTCATAGTAACAGTGAAAGAACTGCCAGCTTGGGATTCATCTGAACTAAGAATTAATCAATCAAGAGGAACAGAGCACATTGTTGAGTCTCCAGCCATGTGCCGTTAGAGAATAGAACATGTTTTATCAAGCCATAGATCTGGGAGGTTATGAACCTGTTTCGTCAGACCCTAAACCCAACAAAGAGAAAGAGAAGGTTACGAACCTGTTTCGTCAAGCCACAGATTTGGGACCTTCGTAAGGAAACGACAATGTATTGCTAACCCAAAGGGTTTAACCATAGAGAAGTAAACGGAGGTCGCCTAAGGAGAGGTATCAATGACCCATTCCAAAACGGAATAACAGAGAATACCGACACCACGGAGAAGGAAGTACTCTGTCGAATGCGATGATGGAGGACCAAGGATGAAGCAAATGGGCACTGAGAAGGGTGGGGAGAAGGGTTTTCTGTATAGAGAAGTGTGGGTTTCGTGTAATGAAAAGAATTTGCAAGTAAGATTTAACGAGAGGCCTGTAACAAGGAAGACGAAAGGGAGAAAGTGTGAAGCTGACCCTATAAACATGGTTCCCCTCAAAACCATGTTAGTAGCTTAATTTTTTTTTACTTTTAAGCACGGTTCCCCTTAACTGTATTCGTAGGATTTTAAAAAAAAAAATTTAAAATTATACCAACATTTAAGCACGGTTCACTACAACCGTGTTTGTAAGTCTTTTAAAAAAAATTTTAAAAAAAAATTATACCAACCTTTAAACATGGTCCATTCGTAACTGTGTTCATAGATGGCTTTTAAGGACGGTTGCGTCTCAACTGTGCTCGTATATGACTTTTAAAAATAAAACACGTTTCTTCGTATTTACAAAAATGCCACCGTGTTGTTTTAAACACGATTTTGGGATAACTGTGCTCGTATCCTGTCCTCATAGCCATTTTTTGTACTAGTGGGGTATGATTGGGTGATCATACTTGAGTCCTACAATTGGTATTTATATTCCCACAGTCAGATCTGCAATTGTTGAAATATTCCATTGTGCATATGCATTAGCTTAAGAGCATTTGCATATAGCAAGGAAGTATACCGAAGGTGATGAGATATGATGATGGATGTGATGAGGATGTATGGATATACAAAGACAACATAAAAGACATGAATACCAAATAATAGTTGTGTGATAGCCAAATTGTGGTGGAACTTGATTATGTATATGTTGTGTGCTTTGTTTAAATTGCAGTGATACTTGTGAATGTATGTACGATGGTGATGTGATGATAAAGAGTATGGTAAATAATATGTATGTACAAAGTATACATATTTTGATGCATATGTACATAATCACATGGTATTCATATTCATTCCTTTGGAATGTGTGACTTACTCTCCCATGTTGTCCATTTTTAGATTTGTGATGCAGGGCAATTGTGGGAAGAGTGGACATTTTGAAGTACATTTTGATTGATGAGGTAAATAACGGTATAGGAAGCGCCTTGGCTGGCGAAATCTAGATTTTTGTATAGCATGTGATGTATATGAATGCTTATTTTGTTATCTAGACTAGTGATGATGGTTTTGAGGGTCATGGAGGAAAATTAGACCTTGGTGTATATGGCCAATTTTCAATTATGACCCAAATGATGTAAAGGATGAATTATGATGCTCGATGATGTTAATTCTAATGAATGAATGGTGTGTGTTGTGACTTGTACCATTTTATGGAGTTCGTGAGATGAGGATGATTTCAAATTATATGCATTGAATGAATGATAGTTGAATGAGGTTATATTTGCATGGTTAGAGGGGACATAATGCATTAAACTAGGTTACATAGCATGAATTGAAGTTTGGTATGCCATGTTATGAAGAATCCACGTTTCTGCATAAATTCTATAGAACTCGCTCAAGCGAGTGGGAACTCGCTCGAGCGAGATGCTTATGAAATAGGGGTGTGGCTACTGGCCGAAATTCGCTCAAGTGAATGGCCTTCTCACCCAAGCAAGATTGGACTGGAATCAGAGGTTGGTTACTGGACCATTTTCGCTCAAGTGAAATGGCCCTGGCTTGGTGATCGCTCAAGCGAGGAAGAAGGGAATTAGATACTGGACAAGTTTCACCCAGGTGAGATACGCCTCGCCCAAGCGAAAATCGGGCAGAGAGTTTCCATCGTCTCTGGAGCAATCTCGCTCAAGCGAGATGGGTTTCGCTCAAGCGAGATTGGCTCCTGATGCAACTCTCTTCTCTCGCTCAAGCGTTTTGCTGACTCGCCTAGGGTGAATTCTCATTCTCGCTCAAGCGAGGTGGGGCTCGCTCAAGCGAGAGGAGCCCCTGATACTAAATTTTTCCTTCACTCAGCCTTTCTTGGTTTCGCCCAAGCATGCCTACGATGGCTCGCTCAAGCGAATGTGATTCTCGCTTGAGTGAGTAACACCCTGATGCACATATTTGTTTTGTTTTAAATGATTATATTTCCTTTGCATCAAAACCCTCCTTGCAACATCTTAAAAATAGGTTTGGACCTATTATGGATCCTGAACCTTATAAAATCCTCTCTCTTTAATTTCAATCATGCAACAATTACATTAAATTAATCAATTAATCCTTCCGCTGTTTCTAAATAGAAGTTTAATATGAAATTACCCTTACCCTCTCATATCTTCATATATGGGAGTGGCTTTTATAGATCCAGGTGTTGTATTTAAAAGCTTCACCACTCTAAATATTTAAATAATTTGAGATTTATAAAATGCGAAAAAAATTCCCCGCATTTTCGGGGCGTCTCAACCTGGTATCAGAGCGTTGGTTTGCTCTTGATACGATCATGATTAATGTTGTTCATGTAATTGTTACTCAAGATTGAATTATATGAGCCATGATTGATTGATTTATGGGTTATTTGGGTGAATGGTGATGGTTATCATTGAATTAAGATTGATACAATTGTTGTTGAGTCCGGCCAAGAGTCCTTACACTATTTACCTCTAATGATGAACATGTTGCGATCATGTGTTGAAAATAATATGATTATGTGATGTAGTACATGATAGACTTATGAGTGCTAAGACCTTTACATTTATAAGTTGAAAAGTTATTGTTTGGTCTAGTTTACTCATGTGTGAGCCATGTTTTAATGTATAGGCTTGAAATATGGCTAGTAGACCGAATTGTGAGGCTGCTGCTATGGCAAATGCCTTGAATCGCTTTGCCGATCTCTTGGAAAGACAAGGCCAACTGAATGTGGGACAAGGCTCCCAAGGTCTTGATTTATTTCTCAAGAGGAAACCTTCAGAGTTCCATGGAGGTTATAAGCCTGAGGATGCTTATGCATGGATCAATGACTTAGAAAGAATTTATGCTAGCTTCGAGTGTTCTAAAGCACAAAAGGTGGAGTATGCGGTCTTTATGATCCGCGATGAAGCCAAAGCTTGGTGGGGTCTTACTAGGGGACGCATGGTATCTACTGATGTTCCGTTGATTTAGGAAAACTTCAAGGTGGAGTTCTTGAAGAAGTATTTTTCGGACAGCTATAGAAGCAAGAAAGAGCTTGAGTTTATGGAACTTAAGCAAGGTGGCATGACGGTGGAGGAGTATGCCTCCAAGTTTGAGGAGCTATGTGCATTCTATCCACCCTATCAACAAGAGGGTACTGAAGCTTCCAAATGTGTGAGGTTTGAGAATGGATTGAGGCCCGAGATCAAGCGGGCCATTCGACATCAAGAGATACGAAGTTTTTCGACGCTTGTGAATAAGTGTCAAATTTATAAAGAAGATGATGTGACTCCTTCGAGTCATGGCAAACACGAGCCTAAGTTGAAGGGTCAATTCTCCAGTTTCAAGAAGCAAAGTCATTTCAAGAAGAAGTTCTTTCATGGTGGATCCTCAAATACTAGAGGACGTGGTGCTCCTAGAGGTGGTTACGGTGGTGGTAACCAAGGTCGTGGAAGTGTCCAAGGCCTAACTTGCTACAAATATGGTGCTAACCATTTGGCACGTGATTGTCCACAGGACGATATGGTGTGCTACCAATGTAACCAACCTGGGCATATTCGTCCCAATTGCCCATTGAACACAAAAGGTGCTAATGTTGACATTCCTAACCACAAGAATTATGATGCTAACCGTGGAGGCCATGGTGGTTTTGGAGGCCGTGGCCGTGGAAACGGTAACGGTTATAATGGTGGCCGAAATGGTGGCCGTGGTGGAAATCATAATGGTGGGAGAAACGGTAATGGTCGAGGTAATGGCCATGGTGGAAGAAATGGAAACCGCAATGGTGGTGATCAACCACAAGCTGCAGGTAGAGTGTTTGTACTTACTGGTAAGGAAGCTGCTCAAGCTGAAGATCTTGTCCGTGGTGAGTGTGAAATCCTTGGTATTTTGGTAAATGTTATCTATGATTCTGGTGTTACACACTCATTTATTTCTGGAGATTGTGTGAGGTGCTTGAGGGTGCCTATGTGTATGATGAAAGGTTCTATATTGGTAACTACACCGACCTATACTTGTTTAAGATCGGTGACTCGATGTGAGAATGTTGTGATGAACCTTGAGGGTAGAAAGTTTGTTGTATCCCTCATATGTCTGCCTATGAAAGACCTAGATATCATCTTAGGCATGGACTGGTTATCCACTAACAAGGTCTTGGTGGATTGCCATCACAAGATGGTGATCTTCCCGACTTCAAATGCTGAAGGCTTTGATGTGCAAGGTATCTCCCAGCTCCTTATGATGTTCTGTTTGATTGATGGGAATGGTACGTCCTAATCTGGTGAGATTCCTATTGTTTTGGAGTTTCCCGATGTGTTTCTGGAAGAGATTCCTAGACTACCTCCTCCACGAGAAGTGGAATTTTCTATTGATCTCATCCCTGGCGCTGAGCCTGTTTCTAGAGCTCCTTATAGGATGTCTCCTATGGAGTTGACCGAGCTGAAGAAACAAGTCAAGGAATTACTCGAGCGGGAGTTTATTTGCCCAAGTGTGTCTCCTTGGGGTACTCCTGTGTTGTTGGTGAAAAAGAAGGATGGAAGTATGAGATTGTGCATTGATTATCTCAAACTCAATAAGCTAACTATCAAGAACAAATATCCTCTTCCTCGAATCGACGATCTTCTAGATCAGTTGAACGGTGCTGTGGTATTCTCTAAGATTGACTTGCGTTCTGGATATCACCAAATTCGGGTGAAGACCGAAGATATCTTGAAAACTGCCTTCCGAACGCGATATAGACACTATGAATACGTTGTGATGCCATTTGGTGTGACGAATGCTCCTACGATTTTCATGGATTACATGAATCACATCTTCCATGAGTATCTCGATCAATTCGTCGTAGTGTTCATCGATGATATTTTGATGTACTCCAAGAGTCGCGAAGAGCATAAAAGGCATCTTCGTCTTGTATTGGCCATTCTACGAGAGAAAGAATTGTATGCTAAGCTTTCTAAATATGAATTCTGGATGAGTGAAATTTCTTTTCTTGGCCACGTGATTTCTGGTGACGGAGTTACCATTGATAGATCAAAAATTGAAGTTGTAATGGCTTGGGAAAGACCGACGTCTATAACGGAGATAAGGAGTTTTCTTGGTTTTGCCGGTTACTACCGGAGGTTCATTGAAGGATTTTCCCGTTTGGCCTTACTGCTGACGAAGTTGACTCGTAAGAATCAACCTTTCGTGTGGACTCGTGAATGTGAACAAAGTTTTCAAGAGTTGAAGTTAAGACTTACTACCGCACCAGTGTTAGCGCTACCCGATTTGATGGACGACTTTGTGGTGTATTGTGATGCGTCTAAGCTTGGGCTTGGATGCATGTTGATGCAAAAGGAGCGTGTGATAGCCTATGCATCGAGGCAATTATGACCGCATGAGGTTAATTATCCTACACACAATTTTGAATTGGCGGCGGTGGTGTTCGCTTTGAAGCTGTGGTGACATTACTTGTATGGTTCTACATTTGTGGTCTTTAGTGACCATAAGAGCCTTAAGTAGTTGTTTGACCAAAAGGAACTGAATATGCGCCAATGACAATGGATAAAATTCTTAAAGGATTATGAATTTGAATTGCGGTATCACCCCGGAAAGGCCAATGTGGTTACCGATGCTTTGAGCCGGAAGTCGTTACATATCTCTATGATGATGGCGAGAGAGATGGAGTTGATTGAAAAATTTAGAGATTTGAATATGGGCGTGGAGACTTATACTTCGAAGAAAATGTCGCTTGAAATGTTGAAAGTCACGAATGAGTTTCTTGAATATGTGAAAGTACAACAACCCGATGATGAGTATTTGATTGAGATGAAGAAAACCCAGGAGAAAGGGAAGAATTTATTCCAAGTGGAAGGTCAAGATGGCATATGGCATGTGAAGGGCCAAATTTATGTTCCCTCAAATGGTGATGTAAGAAAATGTGTACTTAAGGAGGCTCACAAAAGTGTATTAAGCATTCATCCTGGTTCTACCAAGATGTATCAGGACTTGAAGAAGAATTTTTGGTGGCTTGGCATGCAACGTGATATGGCAAACTTTGTAGCCTCTTGCCTTGTTTGTTAGAAGGCGAAGGTCGAGCATCAAAGACCATCTGGTTATTTGAGGCCTTTGGAGATCCCTGTTTGGAAGTGGGATAGCATAGCTATGGATTTTGTTTCTGGACTACCTAGAACTCGTACTGGAAATGATGCCATATGGGTAATTGTGGGTCGGTTGACAAAGTGTGCTCACTTCTTGCCCATGAATATGAAGAGTTCCTTGGAGAAATTGGCATAATTATATATAAAGGAGATTGATAGGTTGCATGGTGTGCCGTCTAGTATCATATCCGACCGTGATCCTCGATTCACTTCTTGATTTTGGGGAAGTTTGTATAATAAGTTGGGTTCTAAGTTGAAACTTAGTTCCGCTTATCATCTGCAAACCGATGGACAATCCGAAAGGACGATACAAAGCCTTGAAGATTTGTAGAGGGCTTGCATTCTTGAACACGGTGGATGTTGGGAGAGATTCCTGCCATTGATTGAATTCACATACAACAATAGCTACCATAGCTCTATTGGTATGGCACCGTATGAGGCACTTTATGGAAGGAAGTGTAGAACTCTGTTATGTTGGTTGGAGACTGGTGAGAACTTGGCCTTAGGGCCGGAGATTGTTCAGGAGACCACCGAGCAGATCAAGAAAATACAAGAGAATATGAAGATTGCTCAGGATCGACAGAAGAGTTACTATGATAAGAGGCATAAACCACTTGAGTTTCAAGTGGGTGACTATGTGTTTTTAAAGGTTTCGCATGATAAAGGGATTGGAAGGGCGCTGAAGAATGGAAAGTTGAGCCCTAGATTTATTGGACCTTACAAATTATTAGAGCGGATTGGCGACTTTGCTTATCGGATGGCACTTCCTCCATATCTCGCAAATCTACACAATGTATTTCATGTATCTCAGTTGAGGAAATATGTCCATGATCCCTTACATGTAATTCCTATGGACGGTGTCGACGTACGAGATGATTTATCTATTCCTCCTATTTCTGTTCGCATTGTCGAGCATTCCGTGAAGAGATTACGGAACAAGTTGGTACCTTTGGTGAAGGTCGCTTGGAAACATGGAAATGTGGAGACATTCACATGGGAACGTGAGGATGACATCAGAGAACGATATCCCGATATGATCGAATCCGGTAAGTTAAATTTTGAGGACGGAATTTTCTTTTTGGTGGGGTGGATTGTAACATCCCAAATTTTAAAATAGAGGATTAATTAAGAAAATAAATATTGACAAATTGAATGTAAGTTATTTGATGTCCCAAAATATTGAAAACAATTAAATTAAGAATTTTAAGGATTGTTGGTGATTTAATGAGGCCGGTTAAGCGGAAAATAAGCCCGATTGAAATATGGGTATCGGACCAAGTATCTCTGATTAAGATGATATTGGTCAGGGCTATTGAGAATAATATTGTGAGTCCGAATATATATTTGGAATAATTTTCAGATAAAGTATTGAGCCCAAATAAAGAGCCTATTAGTTATAAAATGATGGATCTTTTAATGAGGGACTAAAAATTAAAATCAAAAGCCCCAAAATTCCCTCCTTTTTACGTGAGTTTGCTAAAGCACTTGGCAAAAACACTTTCCTCTTCTCTACTCCTCCATTCCATACATTCTTCTTATCTTCTTCTTCCAAACCCTAAGCCAAGGTGACATAACTTCACCCTCTCCCCCATTTTCTTTAGTAAGGAGCTTGGAAGGGGGCCATTAAAGTTGAAGTTTTCTTCTTCTTCCCCTTCATTTTCATGCTAACTCTCCCTCTTTCTTAAACCCATTCCATTTTTGAGTGTAAGGTATATATACTCATCATTTTGTTGGGGTTTTTCATATATATAAGTGTTAATGTGAGTTAGGGGAGTAATACATGTGCATGGGTATTTATTAGGGGCATTTAATGCTTATGCCCTAGAGTGGGTTGTCATAAATATGAGTAATTATGAGGGGTTAATGATGGAGGTGCATTTATGGTTGGAAGGTAATGAAGGATGATGATGCATTAATAAGTGGTTGGGTTTTGGTGAAAACCCTAACTATGAGAAATTAGGAAAATGAATAATGGTGGTGCAAAAGAGTGTTTTAAGAAGGAATTCATGATAATGATGGATATGAACATGGATAAATGGAGCTACATGAAGGTTTGGGCTATGATTGCTTTGTGGCCTTTGAATTTAATGAATGTGGCTTAATGGGAAGGAATTCCCAAAAGCCTAATAAATGATGAAAAGGATGTTTATAACATGTTCTATGCATGTTACGAGTTGTAGATGTAATAATAAGTCAATTAGAATTGAACATGTGTTTGGAATAATTGATTGATTGAAGCTTCACATGTATATTAATGTAGGACCTATTTCGAATGACGAGGTGGGTGCGACTTATCAATCGGAATTCTTCTCTTAAGGTAGGAGAGGAGTCTTATGTTCTAAATGCATGAATTTGAATGTTATTTGATTGTCATATGTATTGGTATGCATGTTAGCCTTGCTTGGAATGATATGAGAAATTATAATGTGGTGTATGGTATAGATAATGTGTTTGGAAACATGCTTTGATGCATTTAGAATATTCACGGTGTGCTATATGGTGGTGTAGAATGATCAATGATATGAAGTTATGCTTGTATTCACCATGAATGTAATGTGATTGTTGATGATGTTGATTAAGAACTATTATAATGCCATACAAATGTTTAAATTAATAAGAATAACCAACAATAATGAATCCACTAAAAGCCTTGTGGTAATGTTGGTAATGGTGTTGATGATGAGGTATGATGAATGGCATGTATAGGATGCATAGAGTGAGAAATGCATATGATTTGAATTTGCATCCATGGCATACTGCATAGCCGCCATTATTGGAACATTAGGGGAGTTCCCTCGGCCGACCTAGTGGGAGGGTGGCTCGGTGCATGAGCAAGTTTTATTTCCCCTGTGACTTGGTGTGTAAGTCACAAAGCCGCCCATGTATTGATTCAGGGAGCTATATGTGGCCGACCCTTGTGGGGGGTGGCTCTTGATGAGCAGGTGACCCCGGTGGTCTTCGAGATCACAATCGTCATGATTTGAGATCTGGCCGGCCCGTAACACCATATGTTGAATATGTTGTATACCGCGGTCATGGTGAAAATGACCAGGTGTTGCGAGATGGGCGATGCGGTTTGGTACCAGTAAAACAATTGGTGAAATGCATGCAAATTTAAGAATAAGTGTACACATTGTACTACTACAGTAGGGGTATGATTGAGTGATCATACTTGAGTCCCACAATTTGTATTTATATTCTTACTGTCAGATCTGCAATTGTTGAAATATTCCATTGTGCATATGCATTAGCTTAAGAGCATTTGCATATAGCAAGGAAGTATACCGAAGATGATGAGATATAATGATGGATGTGATGAGGATGTATGGATATACAAAGACAACATAAAAGACATGAATACCAAATAATAGTTATGTGATAGCCAAATTGTGGTGGAACTTGATTATGTATATGTTGTGTGCTTTGTTTAAATTGTAGTGATACTTATGAATGTATGTACGATGGTGATGTGATGATAAAGAGTATGGTAAATGATATGTATGTGCAAAGTATACATGTTTTGATGCATATGTACATAATCACATGGTATTCATATTCATTCCTTTGGAATGTGTGACTTACTCTCCCATGTTGTCCATTTTTAGATTTGTGATGCAGGGCAATTATGGGAAGAGTGGACATTTTGAAGTACATTTTGATTGATAAGGTAAATAGTGGTATAAAAAGTGCCTT
This sequence comes from Clitoria ternatea, assembly GCA_037962975.1. Lineage (NCBI taxonomy): Eukaryota > Viridiplantae > Streptophyta > Magnoliopsida > Fabales > Fabaceae > Clitoria > Clitoria ternatea. The sequence continues at coordinate 180,753,326 of CM075672.1, forward strand.
GGCCGGTGAAATCTAGATTTTTGTATAGCATGTGATGTATATGAATGCTTATTTTGTTATCTAGACTAGTGATAATGGTTTTGAGGGTCATGGAGGAAAATTGGACCTTGGTGTATATGGCTAATTTTCAATTATGACCTAAATGATGTAAAGGATGAATTATGATGCTCGATGATGTTAATTCTAATGAATGAATGGTGTGTGTTGTGACTTGTACCATTTTATGGAGTTTGTGAGATGAGGATGATTTCAAATTATATGCATTGAATGAATGATAGTTGAATGAGGTTATATTTGCATGGTTAGAGGGGACATAATGCATTAAACTAGGTTACATAGCATGAATTGAAGGTTGGTATGCCATGTTGTGAAGAATCCACGTTTCTGCATAAATTCTGCAGAACTCGCTCAAGTGAGTGGGAATCTCGCTCGAGCGAGATGCTTATGAAACAGGGGTGTGGCTACTAGCTGAAATTCGCTCAAGTGAATGGCCTTCTCACCCAAGCGAGATTGGACTGGAATCAGAGGTTGGTTACTGGACCATTTTCGCTCAAGCGAAATGGCCCTGGCTTGGTGATCGCTCAAGCGAGGAAGAAGGGAATTAGATACTGGATGATTTTCGCCCAGGCGAGATACGCCTCGCCCAAGCAAAAATCGGGCAGAGAGTTTCCATCGTCTCTGGAGCAATCTCGCTCAAGCGAAATGGGTTTCGCTCAAGCGAGATTGGCTCCTGATGCAAATCTCTTCTCTCGCTTAAGCGTTTCGCTGACTCGCCCAGGGTGAATTCTCGATTCTCGCTCAAGCGAGGTGGGGCTCGCTCATGCGAGAGGAGCCCCTGATACTAAATTTTTCCTTCGCTCAGCCTTTCTTGGTTTCGCCCAAGCGTGTCTATGATGGCTCACTCAAGCGAATGTGATTCTCGCTTGAGCGAGTGACACCCTGATGCACATATTTGTTTTGTTTTAAATGATTATATTTCCTTTGCATCAAAACCCTCCTTGCAACATCTTAAAAATAAGCTTGGACCTATTATGGATCCCTGAACCTTATGACATCCTCTCTCTTTAATTTCAATCATGCAACAATTACATTAAATTAATCAATTAATCCTTCCGTTGTCTCTAAATAGAAGTTTAATATGAAATTACCCTTACCCTCTCATATCTTCATATATGGGAGTGGCTTTTATAGATCCAAGTGTTGTATTTAAAAGCTTCACCACTCTAAATATTTAAATAATTCGAGATTTATAAAACGTGAAAAAAAATTCCCTCGCATTTTCGGGGCATCTCATTTCTTCCCCCCTCCCGCCCCTCTAAATTATGTTTTTTCAGCACTCTAACAAGAAATATTCAGCCCACACAAGAATTCCCTAAGAAACTAGGTTAGAAAATTCAATTTTTAGTGCAGTTTCTTACAACTAGTTTGCATCTTCTCCCATTATGGTAATGCATGAAAGGTACATATTTTGTGACATAAAATGCAAGCCAAACAACATGTAATACACAGATTAAAATGTACCTAAAGTGCTAGACAAAAATTGAAAATAACCCTAGAAGTAAAACTAAAGAAAGAATCTAACACAACCCTAATAGCAAGCACACAAGACCACCTTAAGATAAGATGGTTCAACTCAAGATTTGGAGCCTTAAATTCCAAAAGACCTAGAAACAAGGAAAAAGCTCCAAAAAAGGATGTAAACAATATGCAAGAAAGAATTCAGAAGAACTAAGAAAGGGTGTAAACAACATGCATCTTTTTGATCTTTTTTGTATTTTCTTAACAAGAAGGCATATAAACTTTGAATAACCAAAACAAAATCAGAATTTCCAGTAAATAAAAAGCCCAAGAAAAATATAAGTTGCAAGAGAAAATAGAAGAAGAAGAACCTCTAGACCTTTGATACCACTTGATGTAGGCCCTTCTTCATGAAAGGGAATTTGAGATCTAGTCTTCTCTTTCTTTTCTCTTCAAACTTTGAATGTCTCTTTTTCTTAGATTAATTTGCACACAGAAGCTATGGCTAAAGTGAGGAAACCAAAACTCTAACAAAAGGGAAATGAATGAAACCTAAGCTACTTAAAGGTAAAATGACAAGATTTAGAGGAAAGGATGGAAATAAGGTTGTAATGGCTTATGGAAGATGGAATAGATTGAAGGTTTAGAACGCCACCTAGAAGGATAAGTTCCTTAATTCGCCTTCATAGGGGATGAGACCTATCGATAAGAGCTTGCAAAAGGCTAAGAAATGCTCTAACTTAAAGGAAATAAAGTAGTTATTCACTTTCCCACAAAAAGGAATTCTCTTTGCATTAAAATCTAAGGTGTGTGATACAAATGGATGAAGACCTTAGGCCTTGGTAAAACACGACTATGAACTCTAAGTAATAGGCTTCACTAAATTCCTAGGCCCAAAAGCAGCTAAGATAAAAAATGTGGCCAAATATTAGGCCTAAAAACCCAAGAAAGCATAAATCGTCATGTAAGACCCAAAACCTAACCCTAATATGTACAAGTAATGAATATACATTTAAAAACCTAATTTTCTACAATATTACAAATAGACATAGAATAGGTCTTCAAGTGTGAATCATTGGGCTTGGGCCTATGCATGGTGACAAGAAAAGCAACTAGGCTTTTTGTGTGAGGTCCTTGGCCTTTTTGGTCCTTGACCTTGTCAACGGTCCTTTGAAGCTCTCCAATCTCTTATCTAGAGCCAAGGTAGGGTCCTTAGTCATGTCCTTATTAATCGAGGACCTCTTTCACATTTTTCTTATCTTTTACTTTAACCTTTTCCCACTTAAAGTGGTGACAGGAGATAACCGAGCAGAAGTTTTTGCATACAGGAAGGCAGAGGAAAGAAGAATTACGTCAGGAAGAAGACTGACGAGAGCATTGTTCTATCTTAAATGGTTTAAGTCTCTTTCTGTTATTTTTGTGTTGAACTTTAAACATCATTATGTGTAGCAAACTCCACTCAATGAGAGGCTAAGTTTGTATATTGGGATTTAAGGGAGTTTTTATGATGCGGTGATTATACATTGGTGTTTCTTGTTTATAAATCATTCATTCTCTTCTTTTTATGTTTTGGGCATTACGAGTTTAGGATCTAGAGATAGGCTTAAACTGACATCTAAATAAATTGGGAAGGATTGAGAGATGAACCTTTTTATTCAATAAGCATAAACTAAACCTAAGAATTAATCAGTGAATGACTGAGGGGTGAACCTTTTTAAATCTTTTGAAGACTTTAAGAATTTCCACTGAGTGTAATTGGTTTAATTTATGGATCAAAGGTTGTTCTCTGTAAATTAGGCACTTAGTGGAACTCTGAAAAGAGAAAGCTAATAAAACAGGAAAATTCGTCTTGAGAATGAAGGTTTTATAAATAAGAACACTCGTATAAATCAATGTAGAATAATTGAATCCCTTAAATCCCAAGTTTTACCATATTAATTTTCCTTCTAAGTTACTTTTGCTACGGTCTATGTCTAACGCTTTGCTTTACATCTATTACTTTTGAGTTTGTTCCACTTTTAGGTCCTCAGGTCTAGTTAGGGACAAGAGGTCTTATCATGTATAGTCCAATTCGATTGGATGTCTTGCGTTATGAGGCCAAATATGATGTCACCTACAAGGATAATACTATTCTGTGAAGTGTAGAAAAGGTTGACATAAGCATAGTCATTACCGACACATTTATAATTGTTTGTTTTCACATAGTGACCATGCGAAATGCATGCATAGATGACACATGGCAGATTTCGCATACCCACCCTGCAAAATGCTAGAAAGAGAAAATTGTTCCCAAAAGTTGCGTGCACCAAGAGTCAAACCTGGAATCCATTAAACACAACTTAGCATGACAACCACTAGGACAAATGCTTCCTTGATATCAAATGAAGAATGCTATTAGATATAACTCTTTTTGTTTCTTTACTAGATTTTTATACATTCAACAAAAAAAATATATAGATTTTAAAAGATGTTAATATATAAATTATATATATTACACATTAATATATATTAAATATCTATTGACAGAACACCCCAGTTAGTCCCTGTCTCCAACAGAGTCGGACATTTAGGTCCTCGACTTAGTAAGTTGGACCCATAAATCCCTCACATCTAGTATCGTCAGACACATAGGTCCCTACCGTTAGGCGTTCGTTGGTTTAGGGTGACGTGGGTCGTTATGTGCTAACTAGGACTGCCAGGTACGCACCAAATGACGGCGTTTTGGCTACACACGTCGGAGCCTTCAATGGTGATTAAACGACACTATTTTAGGGGTTAACCCTAACTAAATTGTCTTCCCATCTTCGATCTACAGCTCTGATCACTATCCCATTTCCTTCTCCACTTTAGTGTCTCATGTTATCTTCTCCCTCACCATCTGCGAATTGTTGAGGCTTCAACGAATCCACCATGAGTCAAAACCCAAGCCAGGGATCGTCATCCTCTTCATCCAGCCAAGGTCGACGGTGACTCCGTTGTCGTTGTGGCGACCCACCAGCATTGCGCGTGTCCTACACAATGAACAACCCAAATTGATAATTCTGGAGATACGCACAACTCCGTGGAGGACAATGTGATTTTTTTGCCTGGGTCCAGGAAGGGGAAAATGTGCTTCACGAGGAGGAAATGAGGAATACAGTGTTATGCAAGCTAACAGAGATGAAGGAAGTGATTGAAGGGCATAAAAGTGATATGCACAGGGATGTCTATGAAGCTATGGCCCAAGTTATACGTAAGGAGGAAGGTAAGTGGCAAATGCAAATGGAATCATTGGTGAAGAAAGGATGCATGGAAATCCATCAGGATTTGCATAAGTTGAAGATGATTTTGGTTGTGCAGAGTATAATAATTTTGACTTTGGTTTTGGTTTTGGTTATGGGTCCTGGTTCTTAGGGTAGTATAACTCAAGAATATATCCAAGCATTTGTAATGAGAATCCTGATTTTAGGTTATATTCCTAAGGATGTGTATTCCTCTGTATTATACAACCATGACAATGAGAAAGTGTATTCCTTTGCAGTTGATAATGAGAATGTAGTATTCATTGAATTGCCATAAGTGTTTGTTTAAAAATTGATTTAATTGTCTGCATGATTCAAAAACCGAGTTTTGTATTTGAAGCAAGGAATGGAGTGACTAAAAATATAGTAAATGGTTCACCAACCATGTTTTTAGTTTTCACTTGTGATAAATTTTAAGTTGTCACCAATAAGCATTTTAAGTTTTCACCTGTGATTGATTTTAAGTTTTCACCAATCAGCATTCTCAGTTTTCACTCATAAAGCATTTTCAGTTGAATCCCATTAGCATTTTCAAAAACCATTAGTTTTCACTAATCACCACAGCTCTTTAATTTGTAGGACAAATGGTGACTAGACCAAGATATTTACAAGTAGTAATATGAACCAAGTTATTTGTATCAGTTTTCACCTATGAATTGCTTGTCTAATTTGCACCAGAAATAACACATAACCAAAAATTGTTTCAGAATAAACATAAAAACAGAGTTACATGAAACCATCAAATTGTCAAATTTGGTAGCAGCAGGCTAAACCAAGATTACATGAAACAAGAATTACATGAAACCAATTAAATTGTGCGAGGACGATCATCGAAGAGGAGGAAGAACAACTTCCTATCCCTGAGCCGATTGCAGAGTACAACTGTGCGAGGAGGGACTGAACGAGGCAAACAGAGCATCAAACCAAATGTCAGAAAACAGAAGAGCTTTTTGAGTTCCTTCAGTAGGTAGGGGGCGCTTGCATGTCAAATGCATGGTTTATGGATGGTACCGGATGAACGTATTGCCTTGCGTGTGTGTGAATGTGTCTATGATGACTGTGTGCAATGCATGATTGTTAATCCATGAATACCATATGTGTGATAGTAGAGTCCTGTTAATGGTTATACATTTATATGCATGTATTCAGGGTTGTTGTGCTGAATTCTGATAATCATTTACACATAAACGCGTGTGATGCATGTTCTTATTATTGTTAATACCGAGAGGATATGTATGTGTAGCTGTTGGCTGATTTTATCTGGGATGTTGTAAACATGAACTGTTTGATGGTTGTGTATGCTGGTACGATGGACGAGTGAATGTAGGAACTATGTTGGATCGGTTATGACTCTAATGGTTACGAGGAATGAGTCGGATAATCGAGGATGCTCGTTGTTAAAGCACATAGGCTGCATGTACAGGGACGGGGTGACCCGTGGAAGGTCAGGAACCCCAAAGAAATGATCTCCAGCTACAGACCCTTGGCTAGATCCTGTGAGAGCTCGTGGTAGCCAAGGGAGCTAGAGTTAAGTCTTGAGACGTCAATGGGAGGCCAGTACCACGCGGGCTAATGGACGAGAGGCCAGTAAGGGAGCCTGTAACTGAAAATCATTGCCTAAGTCGGATCCGCAGGCATGCATGTAGATGCAATGTTGATTAGGATAGTGCGAGTGGTATGGCTCGGAGTGATACGAATGAATTCCGAATGAGTTGATGCATGCTTTGGTATAAAGGAAAATGAACTTCACGTAATATGTATGTAAGTATATGTCATTGAAAATATCATAATCTGCATGGCTTAAATTTAAATGGAATGCAACCCGAGTGAACATGAGTGTGTGTACTGATGTTGATGCCGAGTCACTAACTGTCATTTTATATGTAAAAGGTCACCCCTACTGTGGCTATATTTTACAATGAATGTCTCTTGGAATGATGAATGAAGGAGGAGCTACATGCCGAGTGAGGTGCTTGCGCACTAGGGGGATATGTGTGTATATGTATATACTGTGTATAAGGTTTTGTTAAGCCTTGGCCGGCTCGTATTTTGGTCTTTGTCTTTCTATGTCAGAATTTGAACTCTCTCGGCTTGAGAGTATGACAATGTGCCTGTAAATATTCATATACATTCCTATGCATATCATACTGTATGTTTATTCTATACTGTGTGTAAAGGTCCGAGTGATATATATATGTACGCATTTTTCCGAGCGTGGGAGGTTGGTATGACTCTAAGTAAAAATGGAGCTAAGTTACTGTTGTGGGGAGTGGGATAGTGACCTTATCCCGAGTGAGGATGGGCTCAGATGTTTCTGAGTGAGTGAGGTCGCATAATCCCGGGTGAGGATTGACCTGAACACTTCAGAGTGATAACTGTTAGGATTCTCCCGAGTGGGAATAATTAAATATTTTCGAGTGAGAACCTGCCGAGTGAATGTTTCCCAATAGAGGAATGATATCTAAGGCTCTAAGTGAACTCCATTATAGTAAGCTTATTAGAAGTTAGAAGATCCGTGAGTGGGTCTTGACTTAGTGGGATAACTTGAGTGAGAAAGATTATATATGCCGAGTGAAAAATGAGTGAAATACACCCGAGTGGTAAAAGAGCGTGAAAGATATTCCGAGTGAGTAATCCTTATAGAATCCGAGTGGAATGGCTATGGGAATCGTTTCCCGAGTGGTCAACATCTGTGACTTGAGTGAATGAAGTTAAGGAATGAGAGGTAAACTCCTGAATGAAAATTTGTACGTGTAAGGGTTAACCCGAATGATTCGAAAGTAAAGGCTTTTTCGAGCGGACTTAGACCTTGAAATCCGAGTGAGGGAAAATCCGAGTGGAGTTGCTCGCCTCAGCGACTAAGTGTTCACTCCAGTGAGTGTGAGCGTAAAGAAGGTCTCTGTTGGGTTCCGCCTAAGCTATACGTGCTTCGCCCAAGCGTGTTGGGTTGTCTCGCTCGAGCGACATTGAATCTCGCCTGAGTGAGTAGACGCTGTTGGGTTCACTCATTTCCTGCATCTTCCGCTGTTGCCTTGCGAATGGTTTACATTCCTTTCCCTTTCTTCTTGTCCTAATTCTACTCTCCTTAACACTCCACTGCTCATCTTGCCCTTGAATCCCCTTTGATTTTGGAAAAATTTCCCTGGTCTCGGTTTATTCTCAAATTGAACTTAGGATGTTACAAATCAAGGATAAATTTATTTACAATACTCTAAGAAAATCAATCGCTTGTTATTTATTGTTTTAAATCCTATATTTACTTTGTTTTGATTTTAATTGTGACAACAAAAATAATCAAACCCCCCCCAATTGTATTTGTATGTTTGTTAAATTTCTATTTTTAAAAATTAATTTTAAACTTGATTTTTCCTAAATTTCTGTGTTGATCCTTGAGAGAACGACCTAGGTTGACACCCTAGTACTACATTAATTAATTTTAATGTACTAATTTGACGGAACCACGACTGTAATTAAACACACGTCAATTACACACTAAACAATACAAACCTGTCATCTGCCATACTCTACAACTGTACTTTTGTGTCCCTAGATTAACAGATACCTTGTCTGGAAAATAGGTTACCGCATATCTCTCAACTCCACCATCACCTACATAAAATGTATGACAAGTCAATCTCCAACAATTGAAATGTTAAGCAAAAGAACAATAAAGCAAACAGGACATACCTGTCCATACCACTGTGTAGTTGTTACTTGCAGTCTTGGCCTTCTCCAATCTACTCTGTTGAATTGGGGGCAACATCCCAGAATGGCCTGTTAACTTCAACTTGTGATTGCCTATAGTTACCGTGATATAGGTCCTAACCTCCTCAAGCATTGTTAAAATAGGTTTACACCTGGCATGTAGAAGCTTGGAGTTGAGCACCTCACAGTTGTTATTGGAGATGTTGTCTACCTTGCAATTTTCATCAAAAAAATCCTTACTCCATGCCTGCTTTGGGAATTTACACAAGTATGTCCAAGCCTTCTCATCCACCATCCTAATTTTCAACATACTTTTTTCACTACAGTAGTCCCCTTAGCTCTTCCCCCTCCATTGTTTTGAAAAGTTCTGCCATAAGTGCCACACATAGTATCTATGTGGCACACCAGGCATCACCTCCTGTAGTGTAGGTATCAGGCCCTACAAAAACCACACAAAAGAATACAAGCATTAGTCCCCAGATTAATAGGTATTAGGTTTTGAAAAAAAATGCAAAATTACAAGGGTTAGTGTTCACACCTTCTGTATATCACTCATAAAGGTCAACATCCTCTCCTTATATTCACCTATGTCTCCATGTAACAGCTCCAAAAACCATTTCCAATTCTCCTTGTTCTCAATCTGACAGACCCCATAAGCAATGGGTCATATATGGTTGTTGGCATCCTATCCCACAGCAGTCAACAACTGGCCCCTGTAGTAGCCTTTCAAAAAACATCCATCCAGCCCACCAATGGTCTTTTGCAGTTAACAAATCCATCCTTACACCCCTTTAAACAAATATATAGCCTACTGAACACTGGTGGTCCTTCAGGCTATGGGTCATACTTCATCTTAACTGTAGACCCAGGGTTCCTCTTCAATAGCTCCCAATAATAGTCCCACGGCATCCCAAATTGTTGCTTTTCACTGCCCTCAATCATTTCCCTAGCCCTCTTCATTGATCTATATATCATCTTATGCTCTAACTTCACTTTGTACCTTTCCCTAAACAATTCATACACTCCTAAATGTGTAATATTGTGATGCCTCCTCATATGCTTCACCAATTTCCCTGTAACCCACTGCTGGTCACAGGCTGAATTTTTTAGAACCCTCACACATGTGTGATGATCATTGAAGGTTTTGATCTGGTAGGATTGCCTTGTTGGATTCAAACTACAAAAAATCTCCCAACCACAGTGCTTGTCCTTGCACCTTGCCCTGGCTCTATGCTTATCATTCTTCACCCATTTAAACTCTCTGCCTAGATGTACATTGTAATATTTAACAGCATGTTTAAAGATGTTTAGTGTAGAAAACTCCATCTCACACTCCAGCACTACATGCCCAAAAGTAGCTGTCTCATTGAACTGAGGGTACACTTCTCTACCCACTTCCTCTTCATCTGATCCTTCAGGAGTTTTCAACTCTTCTAAAACCCAAGAGTTTTCAGAACCTCCATCAATACCTCCACCACCCAACCCATATCTAGCTACATCTTCAATGTCAGAATCACTATCAATTATAGTAGGAAAAGCCGACTTCCTATTCTCTTGCACCTTCCTTTTATGTTTCTTGTTTTTCTCATCACTATCCTATAGCCCTTCATCACTGGTCTCATTAACTTCATCACACGTATCTACATCTCCATCACTGATCCTAGAAGTTCCCACAACATCTTCCCTGATCAAAGAACTTCCCCCTACATCCTCCTCCCTAGTCTCAGGACTAACACACCCAACTTTATCATCCACACTCACAAGCACCTTCACCCTCACCTTATCAGCTGCAACAGGGTCGCTCTCATCCACATCCATCAACACTGTGTCATCAACTGGATGCTCAAAATATACATCTATTACCCCCAGGTTATCCTTAGCACACTTGACCATATCCAATATATCAGTGTCCCCCTTCACCATATTCAACCCTTTCATTCATCTCCAACTTCGGGTTATACCAATACACATTCTCTACCTTAAAGAACCCACGATTTTCTGCAAACCTAATGAAAGCAAAAAAGTCTAAATAATCAGGGTCCAACTCCTTCCACTCTTCCACCTTACCCCATTTATATCCCTTTTTGCCATGCCCATCAACCACAAACCTACTGCCTATGTGAAGCCTAATCTGGGTATTAAACCCAAAACACATAACAACACAATCAATACTGTGTCATAAACAATAAACAGAATGATAACACTAAACATAACACATTCATAAATAGAATTAACATGACACTAAACAAAATGATGACAGTAAACAAAACACACCATAACAAGTCAATGGCTACAGGGAGAATTACCACATGTTCGAAATAGGGTTACTCAACAAGTCACTGGTTACAGGGGATTGACATGACACATTCTACCCTGACCAACACTAGCATCTTCATTCACAGAACAACAACAAACATTTTCCCACAACATTTGCTCATAACATTTTTGAAAACATTAACAAAAAAAAATTTGAACAAAATAAACCATATAATGCAAGACAACCAATACACAAATATAGAACTAATACGCAAACACAGAACCAATAGATACGCAAAAACAGAAACAATACGCAAACACAGAACCAATACACAAATATAGAACAAATGTAGGTGCCTACGGGTTTACTAAGCTCAACGCGATCTCCCATCATTGACGAAACTGCCCAATACGACCCCCGTCCAACACGATCACTGACGACGCTGACCAATTTAGGGCCTCGGTTTACGAGAGAGAGTTCTGAGCGTTGGTGAAATTGAGGGGATTACGTTTAGGGTTACCAGAGACGAAATTGAGAGAATTGAGGGGAATTGAAGGGATTACGTGATGTGGATCTTGTTGAGGACCGGCAAGGGCTGATTTCTAGATGATTTGAACGGCTACCACAAAAAGGGAGAAGACACACCAAACGTACACAATACAAGGGAAATGGTGAAATCTAGAGTGAAGATTGAATTGAGTAAGTTATGGTTTCTATAAGGACCAGAAATTCATTAGCAACTTGACCAAGATTGTTAGGATTTAGATTCCATGAAAGATTTAAGGTTCAAGCTAACTCATTCACACGTGATTTTCAGTTGCTCACTTTAATGGAAGATAACGCAATATCATGACAACTAACGCAACTTGGCAATTGAACTAAGGTTCCTTGATTTTTTTTGTTTTAATTCTTTTAGAGTTCAGAATTCTTTTTAAAATTCAATGGAAAGACAAGGGTAGAATAAAAACAAAAACGCATGAAATAAAATGATAAAGATGGACAGCATCACACCTCCATAATGGACTAGCATTCATACACAAGTATCACACTAATGCATGGCTAATCAACCTTGCTTCACACAAGGATCAAGAGCATCACACTCACCACTAAGTTTACAAAACTTAGAAAAATTCATTAATCAACTTCTGTCCGTTTTTCTCACCTCCATTCAGTTTTGTATAACTTGGCTAAACAAGACAAAATACACACTACTCCACTACCTAAAAACAAGGGTAACCGCCCACCACTAAGTCTTAGTGGGACAATGCTGAAATATAGTTGCAAAAACCAAAACTTACAAAGGAAAAAGAAATAAAGAAAAATGGGTCTAGGTAGGATTTGAACACAGGTCATTCAAGTCCTACACTACCCTATTCTTGAGGCTAGGCCATTTGTGCTAGGCCCTCTGTTGTTCATCCTTCCACATGATCAAATGAGTAAGCTTGGATGTCCTTTGTGGCTCCTTGGTTATGTCTTCTAGGAGGGTGAGAATTAGCCTTTGTAAGGTGGCTTTGGTCTTCTTGGCCTTGGATCTTGTCATTGGCCCTCCTATTCCTTGAAGTGCCCCTGATTGGTAAGGGGTGTCCTCATCATTCCCTCCCTCTTGAACAGGATTTGTCCTCAAATCTGGGTCTTCTTCACCTGTATCAAACAAGGACAAATCAGCCACATTAAAAGTAGAAGACACATTATACTCACCTGGCATTTGGATCTTATAGGCATTGTCATTGATCCTCTCCAATACTTGGAATGGACCATCTCCTCTTGGAAGCAACTTGGATTTCCTTTGTTCAGGAAACCTCTCCTTTCTCATGTGTACCCACACCCAATCTCCAGGTTGGAAGATCACCTTCCTCCTACCTTTGTTGGCTTGCTTAGCATAGCTCTCATTCTTCTTGATGATCTGGGCTTTAACCTGCTCATGCAGCTTCCTCACAAAATCTGCTTTAGCCTGTCCTTCATAATGCTTAAACACAGAAATGTTAGGTACAGGTAATAAATCAAGTGGAGATAAAGGATTAAACCCATACACAACCTCAAATGGAGAGCAATTAGTTGTGGAATGGACAGCACGGTTATAAGCAAACTCAATATGGGGTAAGCAAGCCTCCCACCGTTTCAGATTTTGCTTTAAAACTGTTCTAAGCATAGCACCTAGTGTCCTATTGACCACTTCAGTTTGACCATCAGTTTGGGGGTGACAAGTGGTAGAAAACAACAACTTAGTTCCTAATCTTCCCCACAAACTCCTCCAAAAGTGACTCAAAAACTTAGAGTCCCTATCACTTACAATACTCCTAGGCATGCCATGTATCCTAATGATCTCCCTAAAGACTAGTTCAGCTACATGGCTTGCATCACTGACCTTTTTGCATGGAATAAAATGAGCCATCTTAGAAAACCTATCCACCACAACTAGTATAGCATCTCGGCCAGCACTTGACTTGGGCAAACCAAGCACAAAATCCATGGACAAATCTACCCAAGGGTGTTCAGGAATAGGTAGGGGAGTGTATAAACCTTGGGGGAGTACTTTAGACTTAGCTTGTTTACACTCAATGCATGACTCACAATGCTTGGCTACATCCTTTTTCATGTTAACCCAATAGAAATGTTCATGCAAGATATCATAAGTCTTATGCACTCCAAAATGACCCATTAATCCCCCCCTATGTGCTTCCTTCACTAAAAGCTCTCTAATAGAAGATTGGGGAATACATAACCTATTCTCTCTAAACAAGAACCCATCAAACCTATAATACTCATCCTTAGGCACCTTTTCACATTCCCTATACTTCTGGCCGAACTCGCTATCCTCTTCATACAGCCCCTTTAGAACTTCTAACCCAAGCAATTTGGTCTCTACCATAGAAATAAGGGCATACCTCCTAGACAAGGCATCGGCAACTACATTCCCCTTCCCTTTCTTGTACTTAATGACATATGGGAATTGTTCTAGGAACTCAACCCACTTGGCATGTCTCTTATTAAGTTTGCCTTGACCCTTAAGATACTTGAGAGACTCATGGTCACTATGGATAACAAACTCCTTGGGGAAAAGGTAGTGCTGCCAAGTTTTGAGGGTCCTCACTAAGGCATAGAGTTCTTTGTCATAGGTAGAGTAATTCAAGGCTGCCCCACTTAGTTTTTCACTAAAGTAAGCTATGGGATGGCCTTCTTGGAGCAAAACAGCCCCTATACCTATGCCAGAAGCATCACACTCTATCTCAAAAGACTTGGAAAAATTGGGCAATGCTAGAATGGGTGCACTAACTAGTCTTTGCTTAAGGGTTTGGAAAGCTTTCTCTTGTTTTTCCCCCCACTTAAAGCTCACATTCTTCTTCACTAACTCATTTAGTGGGGCTGCCAAGGTGCTAAAATCCCTCACAAAACGTCTATAAAAACTAGCTAGGCCATGAAAGCTCCTAATCTCACTCACAGTCCTTGGTGTTGGCCATTCTTGGATGGCCTTCACTTTTTCTTGGTCTACCTCTACCCCTTTAGAACTCACTACAAATCCTAAAAACACCACATGATCTTGGCAAAACGTGCATTTTTCAAGATTGGCATACAATTGCTCTCGCCTCAAAGTAGATAACACAGAATGCAAATGATGAACATACAAGTCTAAATCAGCACTATACACAAGTATGTCATCAAAATACACTACCACAAAGTGTCCTATAAATTCTTTAAGAACATGATTCATCAACCTCATGAATGTACTTGGTGCATTAGTTAATCCAAAAGGCATAACCATCCACTCATACAAGCCAAATTTGGTTTTAAAAGCAGTTTTCCATTCATCCCCTTCTCTAATCCTAATTTGGTTGTATCCACTTTTTAAATCAATTTTGGAAAAGAACTTTGCACCATGTAATTCATCAAGTAAATCATCAAGCCTAGGAATGGGATGCCTATACTTAATAGTAATGCTATTCACACTCCTACAGTCACTACACATGCGCCACGATCCATCTTTCTTAGGCACTAACATTACAGGCACAGCACAAGGAGAGATAGAATCTCTTACCCAACCTTTATCTAAGAGAGCTTCCACTTGCCTTTGTATTTCCTTGGTCTCCTCAGGGTTGCTCCTATAGGCTGGCTGGTTTGGAATGGTGGCTCCAGGTATCAGATCCACCTGATGCTCTATCCCTCTCAAAGGTGGCAATCCACTGGGTAGGTCTGAAGGAAAAACATCCTTGAATTCCTGCAAAAGAGAAGAAATAGGAGAAGGCAAAGAAGAAAAACAAATGGGATTAGTATTAAGAATAGGCTTGCAAACCAGCACGTAGAGTGGCTGCCTTGCAAGCAACACTTTCCTCACTTCTCTTTCTTTTGCTATCTCTCTCTCATTCTTTTTCCTCTCTTTTTCACTCTTTTCTCTTTCTTTTATTTTTCCCCTCTTTTCTTCACTCTCCTTTCTCTCTTTCTCCTCTTTCAAGCTCTCGGTCACACTCAATCCCTCACTCTCATGATCTTTTTTTTCTCTCATAATTTTCTCTCTCAATCTCAACTGATCATGACACACCTCCTGTGGGCTTAAAGGTTTAAGTACCACCTTCTTTCCTTGATGGGTGAATGATATTTTGTTGGAGAAACCATCATGGATAGTCTTATGGTCATGCTGCCACGGCCTCCCCAACAACAAATGACATGCCTCCATAGGAACCACATCACACAAGATCACATCCGAATAGGTTCCAATGACTATAGGCACCTCCACCTGCTGCCTCACCCTTATTTCTCCATCATCACTTAGCCATTGTAACCTATAAGGTCTAGGGTGGGGTTTGGTAGGGAGATTCAACTTGGATACCATCCTAGTACTTGCCACATTAGCACAACTCCCACTATCCACAATCACCATGCAAAGTTGTCCATGTACAGCACACCTAGTATGGAAAATGTTGTCCCTTTGGCTTTGGTCTAAGGGTTCTATATGGGATCCTAACAACCTCCTAATCATTAACAATCCCCCCTCGTTCACTTCTGGTTCCACACCCTCTCCCTTCTCACTCTCATACTCCTCAGGTGTATCAGACTCACTAGACAATTCACCATCCTCCCTTATCACTACCGTCCTCTTTGTAGGGCATTCATAGGCATAATGCCCCTTACCTTGGCACTTGAAGCATGTAATGTCCCTAGTCCTCTTAGGGATTGGTTCCTTCCCCTTAGAAGCATTATGATCAGCCTCTTTAGTGGCCTTAACATCCAAGGCCGAGCTACCTGCTGCCTTGGCTGAATAGGGTGCTGCCCCAAAGCCCTCCCTCCTAGCTTTGTCCTTCCACCCAAATGTGGGAGTAGGGGCAATTCTCCTTGTAGCTCCCTTCCTTTTGAGTTGCCTTTCTACTTGAAGGGCCTTATGCACAAGGTCATCCATCTCAATGAATTCCTGCAACTCCACAACATCACGAATATCAGTAGACAAACCAGCTAAAAATCTAGCCATAGTTACCTCAGGATCCTCTTCTAGATTGGCTTGGAGCATCAGCATCTCCATCTCCTTGTGGTACTCCTCCACACTCTGACTCCCTTGAGTGAGTCTTTGAAGTTTAAACTTCAAATCCCTCTCATAGGAGGCAGGCACATACCTCTTCCTCATCAGTCTCCTCAAGTCTGCCCAAGTACTCACTAGTGGCTCTCCATCTCTTTGCCTCTCCCTCTGAAGTTTATGCCACCATACCAAGGCATAGTGTGAGAACTCAGCGGCTGCCAATCTCACCTTTTGCTCCTCCTCAAACTCTCCACAAGCATATACATTTTCTAACTTAAGCTCCCAATTCAAGTATGCCTCCGGATCATTTTTGCCTGCAAAAGAAGGAATGTTTAGTTTTATCCCTTGAAGGGGATTGCTCCACTGTTCCCTAGTTCTCCTATCTTCTTCATGTCTTGGCATCCTTCCTCCATGCCTCCTTGGACTTCTCCTTTCATTCTCTAACTGGTCAATTCTCTCATGTATTTCATCAGTGGCTTGTCGAAATAGCCTCTCAAGATGTTGAGTTAGAGCTTGCATTTGAAATGGATTAAGGCCTCCTTGTTCACCCTGTTCTGCCATCACTAAAAACACTTATACAAGGTGAAAAAAACAATTATAACAACTGCTGTTTGGACCTCACAAATAATTTCTCTCAAGTGTTTCACTCAAATTTTGGCTTTTTCTAGTAATGTAATTTTCACTCTAGCCTTTTACCACTCTTGATGCTATTTAATCCTTGAGAGTCACAAGTATAGTTCAGCCCACACACAAATGCTCCATCTAATGCAATATGCTAATGATGGCAAATAGAGATATGATCCTATCACTAGAAGCCAACAAAACAAGACACCAAAAAGGACACACAAACAATTACTAGAATTGGACTACAAACAAAGACAAAAACATACAAAAGACTCACAAACAATACTAGAGTTGGACAAGAATCAAAGGCAAAGACATACAAAAGACGCACAAACAATACTAGAGTTAGACTAGAATCAAAGGCAAAGACATGCAAGATTCAAACATTTAGGATACATTTTTTTATTTTTTTTTTCGTTTTTTTTTTGACAATTTTCCTTTTCTTTTCACAGCCCTAATTATCAACTTTAGGCATTTAGAATCAGAATGGATTAATTGAAGATGATGGAATTCGAAATACCTTTTTGGGTGCTGTGCAAGAAATTTTAAGCCCTTGACTCCAAGAGCTTTGATACCAAATGATGTGGATCTTGTTGAGGACCGGCAAGGGCTGATTTCTAGATGATTTGAATGGCTACCACAAAAAGGGAGAAGACACACCAAACGTACACAATACAAGGGAAATGGTGAAATCTAGAGTGAAGATTGAATTGAGTAAGTTATGGTTTCTATAAGGACCAGAAATTCATTAGCAACTTGACCAAGATTGTTAGGATTTAGATTCCATGAAAGATTTAAGGTTCAAGCTAACTCATTCACACGTGATTTTCAGTTGCTCACTTTAATGGAAGATAACGCAATATCATGACAACTAACGCAACTTGGCAATTGAACTAAGGTTCCTTGATTTTTTTTGTTTTAATTCTTTTAGAGTTCAGAATTCTTTTTAAAATTCAATGGAAAGACAAGGGTAGAATAAAAACAAAAACGCATGAAATAAAATGATAAAGATGGACAGCATCACACCTCCATAATGGACTAGCATTCATACACAAGTATCACACTAATGCATGGCTAATCAACCTTGCTTCACACAAGGATCAAGAGCATCACACTCACCACTAAGTTTACAAAACTTAGAAAAATTCATTAATCAACTTCTGTCCGTTTTTCTCACCTCCATTCAGTTTTGTATAACTTGGCTAAACAAGACAAAATACACACTACTCCACTACCTAAAAACAAGGGTAACCGCCCACCACTAAGTCTTAGTGGGACAATGCTGAAATATAGTTGCAAAAACCAAAACTTACAAAGGAAAAAGAAATAAAGAAAAATGGGTCTAGGTAGGATTTGAACACAGGTCATTCAAGTCCTACACTACCCTATTCTTGAGGCTAGGCCATTTGTGCTAGGCCCTCTGTTGTTCATCCTTCCACATGATCAAATGAGTAAGCTTGGATGTCCTTTGTGGCTCCTTGGTTATGTCTTCTAGGAGGGTGAGAATTAGCCTTTGTAAGGTGGCTTTGGTCTTCTTGGCCTTGGATCTTGTCATTGGCCCTCCTATTCCTTGAAGTGCCCCTGATTGGTAAGGGGTGTCCTCATCATTACGTTTAGGGTTACCAGAGACGAAATTGAGAGATTGAAGAGGCCACTGTGTCGTCGTCCATTGTTTAAGCTTAAACGACGCCGTATACTTTCTAATGGAAACGACGTCGTTTGGTGCGTACCTGGCAGTCCTAGTTGGCACATAACGACCCACGTCACCCTAAACCAACGGACGCCCAACGGTAGGGACCTATGTGTCCGACGATACTGGACGTAAGGGATTTATGGGTCCAACTTACTAAGTCGAGGACCTAAATGTCCGACTCTGTTGGAGACAGGGACTAACTGGGGTGTTCTGTCATATCTATTTTAAATATTTTTAAGATATATAAATATCTAATATATTAAAATATATTAATATATAAATATTTAATATATTAATATATTTTTAAGATATATAAATATTTAATATATTAAATACATTTAATATATAAATTTAATAGATAAATATGTTAACATATAATATATTAACTTTTAAATGAATGTTAATATATTAAAATATATAATTTATATATTAAAATATTTTAAAATCTATATAAGTTTTTTTTTGACTTATAAAAATCTAGTAAAGAAACAAAAAGAGTTATATCTAATAGCATTCTTTATTTAACATTAAGGAAGCATTCGTCCTAATGGTTGTCATGCTAAGTTGTGTTTAATAGGTTCTAAGTTTGACTCCTAGTGCAGACAACTACACATAATTTGATGTTTTCTACCCAAGACAAATAATTATTTTTTAAACTACCATATTTTCCATATATTTTTTAAAAAACACATTATTTAAAAAAAAAACCCTAAATATAGTACATATCTCATATATCATCATCATGTTTTTAGATACATTTTCAATGCCGTAACTGAAATTTGAAAAAAAAAATTGAATTTTAAGAAAATATTCCTCCCATCCATTACTCAAAAGGAGGACTTCATTGCGCAGTGACCGTTGATTGTCCTTATCTACCTATTAAGAAATAGTCAAGGTGGGACCTATTCGAGGACTGTTAAGTCATTTTACTTCCCAAGCATTGCGAGAAAGAAAAGAAAAACGGGCATCTTCTCGTGATGAAGCGCCAGAGGAGCCTCTTGTAATACTCATATTAATGATGGATATTTTATTTTAAATAGTGTAAGCATACACAACACAAGATAAATTTGACCGTATACTTTTTTTAATTTAAAAATACTAAGAATACAAAATTAATGAAAATAATTTTTTCTTAAATTTAAAATACTAATATTTTTTTTATTTTTTTTGTACCAATACTAAAGTGTTATAGAAAACAATGGAGAATATAATTTTTAAGAAAAATTTAATATGATGAGTTTTATTTTTAATTTAAAATTTCGGGAAAGTTGCTCACACAATTTCAATTTAGGTGTGATTATAATCAAAGGTCTAACATATGTAATATTTCTTAAGAAAAAATTAAAAATAGAATTTCTTTACTAAAAAAAGATAACATTCACTTACTTGCAATTTTTAAACAAGTTTAGTATAATATTTAATATTTTTTTATTTTTTATTTTTTATTTTTATATTATATCTTAAAATGTTCGGATTGATTTTCAAATAATACATATTTAAATTTTCCTACGTAAAATTTCATATTCAAATGGGAAAAAATTGTCGCCGAAGTTTAGTTTATGTTGTTGATATTAATGTCTGGAGATGGAATAAAATTATATCTGTCAAAAAAAAAGGAAGACACATTAAAAAAACAACTTGACCTATTCCTCCTTCTATAAATTCAAAACACAAAAACACTCAAACCCACACTACACTTAACTTACCAGCTCATATGGGTTCAGATAAAAGGATTTCTGATGTTCACGAACCAAAGACACCTCCGAAACTTTCTCTACTAAAAGCTTTACGGCCGAGCATACCACCGGAGTTACCGACACCGCCGCCGAGGACGGTGGTTTCGGTCCCGTTCAAGTGGGAGGAAGCACCGGGGAAGCCTAGGCCGTGCCACAGAGGATTATTGGATCCCAACGATGAGGTTGCAATTGGAAGAACCTTGGAACTGCCTCCAAGGTTGGTGTTGTCGGAGACAAAGGTTGCTAATGTTTCCCCAACAACGGTGTTGGATGGGCCTTACGTTGGACGTGCCATGTCCTTTACGTCGTCGTTTAGGTCCTCGAAGGACACGCGGAATTGTGCCGATTTTGCGTCCCGCAGGTGGAGTGGGTTGAAGAAGAAACAGGGCACTGAGGGTAGTTTCGACTTTTCAAGTTGGAGTGTTGAGGGTAGTGGTAACGTCAAGATTACAAGGGTTGGGAGAAGAGGAAGCTTTTCCAGTCTCTCTCGTGGAACTTCACATCTTTGGGTATACTCCATTTCCTTTTCTTCCTTCAAAGAATTCTTTAGCTAGTTGAAACTATTGAAATTAGATGTCTACTTAATTATTTACCTATTTACTCCATCCTATCTTAAGAAATTTAGTTATTTTAATAAAATGTATTTAGTTTATCAATTATTTTTATTATACTTTAAAAATTATGCTTTATATTAATAAAGATCGACAAATGAATTTGTCATATTCAATAACAATGTTAATGTTAAAATTTTTTAGGTGAAATCTAACAGGAGAAAATCTAATTATTATTATTATTATTATTATTATTATTATTATGAAATAGAATTTCATTGATCCAAACTTCAAAATTTACAAACAATTCATCACTGATCACTAGGGATTGCCTCAATTACCCCAGGTGGAAAAGAGAGTGTATGAAATTTTTTAGGTGAAATTTTTAATTTTTTTGGTAAAATGTAACAGGAGAAACCTTATTGAGAAAGGTATATTGAATAAATAACTAAATACATGTTCTAAATTTTTAAAAATTTATAAAATAAAACTAAGAAAAACTCAAAAATGTTAAAATGGACTGTTTTTTGGATACAGTTTTATATTAACTGCATCCCTTAAGTATGTCTTCAGGATGACATTGGCAATTCTGCGTGTTGTTTATATGATTCCCAAGGTGTCGAAGTACTCGTCATAAATAATTGTGTTGAATTTAGTATGTAGTTATTGCATCATTTTAACTATATCAGGGAATGGATACAATGATACAAGGATATTTTAAAAAAAAGAATAAATAAATAAATCTAGGGGTGCATATACAACCCAACCCTACCCTACATGACCTGTTTTAATTTTGATCACAGATTTAAGAATATTATCCATCTTGAAAATTTTTCGTTTATTTTTTCCCTTGTATATATTATTTATAAAAGGTGTTTATAAGAACAGAGAGATACTAAGGAATGTAAATTCATAAGTATTAAACATTATAATATAACACAAAATCTTAAGAACATAGAGTACGAGAATTTGTATATTTATAAACTGTTTACTTTGACATGACATCGAGTATGTGAGATTAAGTGAGATTTGAATTCATAACACATATATCTATATTTTTATACTATAAACGTAGCTCCAGGTATTTTCTGAATTATACTTAGCAAACGAGTTTTTTTATCAGAACTTAGCAACAAGGTTATATATGACAAAGGTCTGAAAAGTTGCACTTCCGGTTGTTACCAAAAACATAAAAAGTTGCACTTCCGAAGGACATAAATTTTCTTCTTTTCTTTATGAGTAAATTATGAAAAAACTCGCAACATTTATTTTTGGGCGCTGAAAAGCTGGACTTTCACTTCAGCAGATAGCTACTGAGAAACGACCACACATTCTACTTTTAGTTTTTGTTGCGTATTCATTTGATTATTTATTTATTTGATTTGGTTGCTATCTTAACATGAAATAATTTTATGAGTGCAGGCAAGCATATATGAAAGCTTTAAGCAAGTGGTCCCATGGAGACGCAGGCAAGAAAAGCAGAGAAAATGGGCACCAAAATTTGACACCCTTTGATCTTTAACCAATCAGAGTCTTCTTTCATACCAATAGCGTACCCTTTTAAAAGAAAAAAACATAAAGCATTATAGTGACACTTCTATTTGTACAGGAGCAGGAATATAAAGGTACAACACAAATGTATATTAACTATTACAAAATAATTCTAGGTCATGATGATGATTTCACAAGATAGAAACTTGTTCTACACGAGTTATACCATAGTGAATTATGTATCTTAAACCTGTTTTACACGAGTCATACCATAGTGAATTATGTATCTTATTTAAGTATTAAATTCATAGATTAGAGTATGATAACGCTTAACAAATGTAATAGTTACAAAAGAAAACCTAATCACTGTATTGTGTTTATATTAAATTACTTACTAATATCACAAAAAAAGGTAAAATTACGTGATAAGAGCTCCATTCATAACTGTCCGAACATTTTAATTGTAGTAATCTTATTAGTATCCTTTATTTGTTGGATCAATAAAAAGTGGCAAGTGTGCATTCTAAATCAGGCCAAATTGAAATTAAATTATGTAAATTTCAATCTAGCATCTCACGGTTTATGAAATGGTTGAACAACCCTCCATGGCTTTCTTTTTCTTAATTTTATTTGGATATCTACCATTGGATGTAACGATTGATCTCTTTTTAAAGTTAAACTTGCATAAAAATAACCATGAAATATCACTCCATTTTTATTTGGGGATCTAATGCATGTTGTGACACCCCAAATTTTCGAAATAAATTTTTCGCGTCTAAAGAATCATTGTGAAATTCGTAATTTAAATTCTGAGGTCACGTAAAAATTGATAAATGCAGAATATTATCATGCATACTAGTCGTGGACAAATAAAACATAATACATTTATATAGCGGAAACGATAGAGAAGATTACAGTACATGGTACATAATATTATTACAACCCATTAAAATTCAAATGAAGTCAAAGTCCAAGCAATAAAATCATAAAAACTTCATTAATTGCACTACTCGTCATTTTGTGTAGCATGCACTGTAAAAATAATGTAAGAATGAGACAAAATATAGAATAAATATAAAATAAGTAAAATTACACAAACACAATCAACAAACCATAATGATATGATGAATATGCCAAACAAGGTCATTTACATTTAATGGTCTTTAATTTAATCAAATGATGTCATGTTGGATCCATTTTGGTTTGGTGGGATTACTGTAGTAAAAGTCTCATAGAGACACAAGTAGGACTTAGCATAATGCCATGAATCCCTACACTCCATGGCGCTCAAGTACCGAAGTACACAAGTAGGACTTAGCATAAACCATGAATCCCTACATTCCATGGCGCTCAAGTACCGAAGTACACAAGTAGGACTTAGCATAAACCATGAATCCCTACACTCCATGGCGCTCAACGAAAATAGGGCTTTAACTCATCATAGAGTAACCCCCCACTAGGGCCGGTAATCATGGAACCCCTAAATTCCATGGTGCGTTCAAATGCTTATGATGCATGAATGCCTTTAATTCTCTTTATCGATTTAACATACCATGATATCAATACTTCCATAATCACTTGGAAAACCACAAGTCCTCAAAGGAAACATCACATATATTAATTCTCAAAATCATGGATTTACAGTTCAACAACATATCTCAATAAACCACAAGGCATTCATGTATACATTAATTTAGTCATTCATAATTATTCATCATAAAGATAAACATACTGTAAGACATTCATAGGACACTCAATAACATCCATAATAATCAATAATCCCTCAATAATTCAAAAATAAATCATTACCCACATGGAAAATATCATTTTCATCCATAATAATCATCATAGGTAATTTCAGAAATTTACAACAGCAACATACATTAGTAAAGCGACCATAACGTGAACAAATCAAATCCTTTTTAAGCAATTCCACTTTCTATAGATCCATAACATAAATATCTACAACTTTTATGAAGACATCAAAGTCTAAATATGTATGTATAATTCCCAGAATATTAATATTCACACAAAATAGAAGGTACATATTCCAGAATAGACATACTGTAGTATTTTGACTATAACTCATGCTATACAAATCCAAATCAGTCGGTTCAAGTCTCAAAATTCACATAACAAAAAGATCTACAACTTTGATGAAGAAGTCAGAGTCAAACTCACACATTTTCAACTTCAAAATTAAGTAACAAGCTACGAAAATAAATCTGGAAAATCCTAGCACAACATACAATTCTACCCATTCCATATTTATTCACAACCCTATCCCCTCTTACCTTGATGGAGGATCTTAGATTGGTTGAAAAATGTTCTCTTCTTACTGTCCTAACTTCAGATCAAAGGTGGCTTGACGGAGAAAAGGAAATAAGAGAGAGACTTTACTAATCTTAGTTTGTTCTAAGAATTCAGACTTGGGAACAAGTTGTAGTGTCGATTTAATAATGCAAAAGACAAGTGGGGGACAAGCTTTTTGGTAATTGGATTGTAGTGCATTAATTGCGGTGATAATGGAGGTTTTAGATAAGAAAATAAGCTGTATTGTTGACCATTTCCACCGCCTACATACTGGAGTTTGTATGATTGAAGTAAATATATTAAAATATGTACAAGATGATATGATTGGAGTAAAATATTAATTCTGACACTGGTTCGGTATTTTGGGCATATCTATTTCCGAGAAGAATTCATCAGAGCCTCTTTTCGTTCAGAATTGCTCCACTCAAAAGGGAATTCGCTCGGAAATGTTTCTGCTTGAAATACTCATTCATAGCTTTTCTTTCTGAGTAAGTGACCCGCTCGGAAATGTCTCACCCGGAGACACCTCATTCAGAAATATCTCACTCGGATATCTCTGCCCGAAAAGTGTTCTTTCAAAGTCAACCACTTTTCATTCAGAATTGATTCACTCGGGAACTATCCACTCGGTTATATTACAACCAAAAGATCATTCGGAGTTGCATCACTCAGAAATCTTATAACTGAAAGGATCATTCGGAGTCGAAGTTCAGTCCTCTCGGAAATCGTTCCACTTGGGAATATCACTCGGAGTCGAAGGCAATCTCGAAGATGAACCCGAGCACAAGCTCTCGGCAACTTTGAATATGGGCCGAGCACAGGCTCTAGGAAATCTTTAAGATATCCGAGCACGAATAGAATGAAGGGGTTCACCACTCGGATATTTATTTCCCCCGGGAACTTTTCACTCGGAAACGTATTCATTCGAAGTCAAAGTCTTTCTGTTCTAGAAGTATTTCCCCTAAAAATGACTCACTCGGTATATCTCAATCGGTGCCATACCACGCGGAAATCAGAAATGTCTCATGGTGTAATCCCATTTGGAAATGTCTCACTCGGTGCCATCTCACGCGGAAGTGTCGCACTCAGAGACACCCCATTTGGGAAAGTTGCACTCAACTCGGAGATACCCCACTCAGGGATTCACTACTCAGAAATATCTTGGCCCGAGAAGTACTCATTCAAAATCAAAGTTTTTCTTCGTTCGGAAGTACTTCTCTCGGAAACGTTTCATTCAGAGACGTTTCACTCGGAGACGAGTCACTCGGAGACGTTTCACTCGGAGACGTTTTACTCGGAGACACTTCACTCGGAAGTATGGAACTTGGAGGCGTCTTTGTCCGAAAGGTGCTCATTCGAAGCTAGAGTTTTCCTTCAGTCGGAAGTGATCATCTCGGATTTTCTTCACTCAGAAATGTCTCATTTGTAGCCAAAGCTTTCTTTCACTCAGAAATAGTTCTCTCGGTCATGCTTCACTCAAAAATGTCTCCAAGGCCAAGACTCCCTTCACTCAGAAGTGGTTCTCTCAGTCATGACTCACTCGGAAACATCTTAACCTTCCTTCACTCGGAAGTTCTCTCGGTCATACCTCACTCGGAAACATAACCTTCCTTCACTCGGAATTTCTCTCGGTCATACCTCACTCAGAAACAGATTCCTTTTTTCACTCGGACAGTCTTATCTCAGACATGATTCACTCAGAAATTTCTTGCTCAATAATATTTTACTCGGTAATGTCCCAAAAGAAGCTTCGATTCACAGCCAAACTTATGTAGAAAGTTAATATAAATAGATAATATCATTAACGGTCTAGATTAAAATGATTATACATGAGAATGAAATTTTTGGGGTGTTACACATGTGGTTAAAGAGCAAAATGAACTATCACTATCTCAATCTCGTGGTTAAAAATCACAAGGCTTTGTTTGAAAAATTATTATGATGAATCAATTAGAAAGGAAATTTCATAAACGAGACTAGGAAAAAAATTAGAGTTTTATGGATCTATCTAAAATAATGTTAAGAAAAAGGCAAATGAATTCATTGATGATTGTTTAAATAAATTTCATGAAATGAAATTAAGATGTGTTATACTTAGCAAAGTATTGATTAATTAGCATTAATGACATGTTTTCATGTTTTAGTACAATGCGTTAGTAGAAAACTCAAGAATACCTAGTTGTGTTTGTCGAACTCAACCCAAAAGTTGGTTTATGAGTTAAAAATTGTTTCAGGTCTTACAAAGACTATTCTGTTCATATTCTTAGTCAATACAATACTTATTTTAACATACTCCATGTCAAAACAACTTCCATGTCTCCTCCAATGAAGGTGGCCAAACTTCCAACATTAACCTCTTCAAGAATCATAGTTGCAGTTTTATCAAAGCATTAAGATGAATCATGAACAATATCATATACTCTCAAATCTCAAATTCACATCTTGAATATTCACATAATATACTTGAGATCAAAAAAGGCCCAAAATCTAACTAGGAATCATACGAAAGACAAAGACTCAATTGCTCTAGTAATTGTCTTCAAGCAAGTTGAACTTGTCATTGTTTTAGTTATTGATCGTAATTGCTTTGATAATCATGGTCCATACATGAAATAGAAAGGTCCTTTTTCTATTTTATGTAAAAGATATATACTAATAGCAGTATAAGGAAACTCTAAATCCATATATAAAAGAGCCTACATTACAAACAAACAAATAAAGAACCATTCACCTAATGATTCACCTAGCATATATTAGGCTTTAAAACTACTTACTTATTTCGTTTACATAGATTAGATAAGGTTACTGCTACAAAAGATCTGAATTTCACCAAGGCAAAACCAAGCTTTGAGCATAATATCCGGCCTGAGTCAAACCGAGCATTGAAAAGAGTTTCAGAATGACGTATTGTACAATTTCTCTCGTTATACAAAATAAATTTAGAATCTTCCTTATTTTTCAACAAGACATCATCATTTTCAACATAATGAACATTGGAGACTATGATAGAGATGGAAAAGGATCAATACAAAAAATCCCCATAACTAAAATTCAATCGTTTCGAGGACTTTTCATCTCCAAACTCGCTCATTTTCCAAACAACAAAATGAGGCATGTTGAGATTCGTATCATGAAAATTTTAAGAAAGACATAAATAACCCCTCAAAATTACAAGATTTGGCTTAGTAAAGGGGACTTGGCTAAGACCCTTAGGAAATAACAAATATTTATACTCTTCCTTAAATCAAACAAAAAAGCACAAACTCATTCTGAGTATAGGTGTAGTTCCCATGACTATCACTGAACTTATGAATTACGAACTAAATAATAGTACTACCCATGAATTGACCATCATTACTAACACATTCGTGATGACTCACCCTAAACACACTCTCTATGTGTGGGATTACTAGTTATACAGTTAGTTAGGAGCTTTACTAATGTGCTTTTGATTGTATTATTCCTTAGCTACATTCTTCCACTAGTATAAATGTCAAATTACTTAATAAGCATGCATTCATTCAATCAAAGAAAAGTTCAATTCAGTTTCTATATTTTTTTCTTCAATCTTGAATCTTCTTATGGTATCAAAGCTCTAAGAACTTTAAAGCTCATCTTCTTCCTCTCCAATGGCTCGTGGTCCTAACTATGATGGTGTTTTAAATCACCATGACCCTAGTTCAAGCACCTCCAATAGAGGTGATCCTTCTCAAAATCCCAATTGTTGTAGGAATTTCTTCAATTCCTTAAGAAGGATGGATCGTCCTCTTCTCTATTCTTTAGATCCAAGGTAAGGAGACTTCAATTTGATGAAAAAATTCTGAACTCATGTGGATATAATGCAGGTCACGACATATATGGTGAAGTAATAGAGATTTTTGGTGAAGAAAAACCTAGATCTGAGGTAGGAATTGTAAGAGAAATGGAGGAGAATGGAAGACTGGTGTGGGAGAAGTGATTTCCACTACTCTTTAAGGTTAGAGAGATAAGGTACTAGAAGATTCACCACCTTTGGGAGGAAGCCAAAGGATAAGAACTAAGAATTCTATTTTCTAGAGAGAAGGAAGAGTATCTCACTCTAAAACTTACTAAAACTTAAATTATGAGAATTTTACAAAGGAGAGAGGTATTTATACCTTCTTGAAAGCTAAGATTCAAATTTGGCTTGGGTAGGCTTGAAAAAGCTTCACCCAAGGCCCAAAAACAAAAACTACATGACCCAAAAGAAGCCCAAAGCAACCTAACACCTATACAAGACCCAAAAGTGGCCCAAAATAGAAAATATGGCCATGCAAGGCCCAAAACTAAAAATAATTATAAACCTAATTAATTCCTAAAATAAATAATATTCCTAACAAAATTATTTATAAAGTGAAAAACATATCCCAAATGAGGCCTAAGTGAGGCCTATGTCACCAGTAGTCTTTATTACATTCATCCAGGAGAGAATCCTTCACTAGGGTTGGTATCTCCACTTTTCCATGGTAACAATTACCATAACTGGTTCATATTGATAAAGAGAACCCTAGCTTTGAAGAACAAGTTCATGTTCACTATAACATCCCAAAATTTGTAGAAATGATTAATTAAAAGGGATAAATAGTAAATAATTATACATGAGTTGATTCATGTCGTGAAAATTTAGAAATAATTAAATTGGGATTTATTATGGGTATTCATAATTTATTGGGACTTAATGAGATGAAATTATACCCAATTAAAATATGGGTGTTGGACCAAGTATCTCCGATTGAGATGCCATTGGTCAGGGCTGTTAAGAATATTATGGGGAATCCGAATATATATTCAGAATAATTTTTGGATAAAGTATTGAGATCGAACAAAGATCCTATATGTTGTAAAACGGTAAAGTTTTAGTGAAGGGATTTAGGTTAAAACAAAACCCCCTTCTTTTCTCTTCATTTTCACGTTGCTTCTCCTCTTCTCTCCCTTTTTCATTTCTTTCTTCTTCTCCATTCCTCATGGGACACCCCAAAAATTGGGGGGTAAATTTTTTGCGTTTTATAAATCATTATTAGACAAAGAGATAAAGTGGTGAAGCTTTAATTCAATACCCTAGATC
Source organism: Clitoria ternatea (assembly GCA_037962975.1). Taxonomy (NCBI): domain Eukaryota; kingdom Viridiplantae; phylum Streptophyta; class Magnoliopsida; order Fabales; family Fabaceae; genus Clitoria; species Clitoria ternatea. The sequence goes on from CM075672.1 coordinate 180,783,081, forward strand.
TATGAAAAACCTATCTTATATATGAAGATATAAGGAGGTGGGTTAAAAACATTCCATGATGATCTCTCTGTTAGAAACAACGGAAATATAATTTGAATTGATGTGGCATGATTGGGATTTTAAGAAACTACACATCATGGGGTTTAATGATGTATAATATGTTAAGAGTAATAGTAAGATGATGCAAGAAAATACCTTAATGCAAAGGAAAACCAAAATAAACAAAACAAAGGCATTTGGGAGGATCAGGGGCATCTCGCTTGAGCGGATGCCCCACTCGCTTGAGCGAGTTCCAATACCCACGCCTGGGCGAGCCAGCAAACATGCTTAAGCGAGGGAAGCAGTACGCATCAGGTACCCATCTCGCTTGAGCGAGCCCTGCTCGCTATAGCGAGATCACTCCAGTAGCTAAATGGTTCCCTTTTGCTTGGGCGAGGCATCCCCGCCTAAGCTAAATAGCTCTAGTATCCATTCCCATTTCCTCTCGCTTGAGCGAGTCTCCAAGAACTGACCATTCGCCCAAGCAAAAATGGTCCAGTAGCTTTCCACCTTGCTCTCGCTCGGCTGAGGCCTTGCCCGCTTGAGCGAAATGTGACCAGTAGCCACACCTCTGATTCTCAGGAATCTCGCTTGAGCGAGATTGATACTCGCTTGAGCGAGTTATGCAGAACAAGCGAAAAACATGGAGATTTCACATAACTTAACAAACTAAATCTCATTTCATGCCATTTAAGCCTATACCAATATATTAGATACATTCAATCATACATTTAAAAGTCCATCCACTAGTTTATCCTCACCAAGATCAATTCTCATTCATCCAATGCATGATGTTTAAATCATTTTCACATAAACCTCATAAATTGTTGTAAATTGTAAACTACTTCATTCATACATGGAATTCAATATCAATTAACATCACAATTCATCCTCACACACCATCTAGGTCATTAAGGAAAATTGGCCATACACATCAAGGTCTAATTTTCATACATGACCATCCAAAATCATCATTCAATCATTTAGATTACAAAATATACATATACCCATACTACATGCTATACAAAAATTCAGATTTTACCGGCCAAGGTGCTTCCTATACACTTATTTACCTTCTTCATCAAAATATACCTCAAAATATTCACTCCACCCCTGAGTGCCTTGCATCACAAGTTTAAAAAGTGGACAACATGGGAGAGTGAGTCATATATTCCAAAAGAATAAGTATGAATACCATGTGATTATGTATATATGCATCAAAACATGTATACTTTGCATACACATATCATTCACCATCTCATTCATCATTATAATACTATCATATGTATATCACAAACGACATTATAGATTAGGCAAGGTATACAAGCATACACATAATCAAGTCTTTCAACAATTTAGGCTACTACGCACCTCATCGTTTTACGCATTTTATCATTTGGTATCCATATCTTTATGTTGTCTTAATACATTATCTCATCCTCAACACAACCATCATCATATCTCATTACCTTTGGCATACTTCCTTACTATATACAAATGCTCTTAAGCTAATGCATATGCATAATGGATTATTTCAACAATTGCAGATCTGACTATGGAAAATAAACACCAATTATGGGATTCAAGTATGATCATCTAACCATACCCCTACTGTAGTAGTAAAATATGTACACTTATCATTAAATTGAATGCATTTCACCAATTCTTTTACTGGTACCAAACCGCATCGCCCATTTTGCAACACCTGATCATTTTCCCCATGACCGCGGTAAACAACATAATCAATATATCGTGTTGTGGGCCGGCCATGTCTCATATCATGGCGGCTGTGATCCCACGGACCACCAAGGTCACCTGCTCATCAAGAGCCACCCCCCACAAGGGTCAGCCACATGTAGCTCCCCGCAGCAATACATGGGCGGCTTCGTGACTTACGTACCGAGTCACAGGGGAAATATAAAATTTGCTCATGCACTGAGCCACCCTCCTGCTGGGTCGGCCGAGGGAACTCCCCTAATGTTCCAACAACGGCAGCTATGCAGTATGCTATGGATGCAAATGCCAATCATATGTATTTCTCACTCTATGCATCCTATTCATGTCACTCATCAAACATCATCAACATCATCATCATCATGACCAACACCACCTCACCATTTTTAGTGGGTTTAATATTGTTGGAGCTAATCTTTATTTTTAAGTTTTGTATGTGGCATTTTAACAATTCATTCGCCAAATTCAATGGCATTCCTCATTACTTTCAATGATCAACTTTTCATTATTAATCATGGTTTACTATTCATTCACACCCAATCTCAACCACACATTAATTACACTCGTTCACATTCATGGTGGATATAACACAATCATCATATTCCAGGCTTACACTTGCCAAATAATTCACACCACTATATAGCACACCATATCTATTCTAATTGCACAATGCATGTTCGAAACATTGTCACCAACATCATATACACAATACAAATTTTCATAACATCAAAAGCAAGGCAAACATGCAAGTTGTCACATATGACAATCAAATACTATTCAATTCATGCAATTAGAATATAAAGACTCCTCTCCTACCTTAAGAGAAGAATTCCGAGCGATACGACGTTCCCGCCTCATCGTTCAGAATGGATCCTACATCAACATATAGGAAATCCACATAAATCAATCATTCAAGACACTAATTATGACTTTGTTGCATATACAATTTCATGACATGAATAAAACATGCCATAGGCACCATTTTCTCTATTTGTTAGGCTTTGGGAATTCCTTCCCATTAAACCCTATTCATTATATCTAAGGCTACAAACAACCATAGCCCAACATTCCTAAAATTTGTTCATTTACCAACATTCATATTCTCAATATTATATATTTCTTTTCAAATATATTGTCCCAATCACATTTGCCATTTCCCCTTAAATCTTAGGGTTAGGGTTTTCACCAAACTCACCCATATCCATAAATACATCATAACTCTCATCTCTTTGCAAGCATAAATTCATCTCCCCATTAACCCCTTATAAAAATTCATATTTATGGCAACCCACCTTAGGGTTCATGCATTAAATGCTTCCATTAAACACCCCATCTACAAACATTGCTCTCCCAAGCTATAATAACCCATAACCATAGCATTAAACCAAACAAAAGTGGTGAAAATGGCTTACCACACCCAAAACGAAAATGGGTATCAAAGGGAGAGAGAGTTACGAAAATAGAGGGGCAGAGAAAGAAGACTTCAAGCTCCAATGGCCTCCTTCCAAGCTCCAACAAAACGAAATAAAAAGGGGAAGTGTCGTCTTTGGCTTAGGGTTTTAGGAGAGAAGAAGAGAAGAAATGGAGAGGGAGAATAGAGAAGAAGAAGAAGCAAAGTATTTGCCAAAAAGGGGTCCAGCAACCACACGGAAATGTAAGGAGGAGATATGGGTTTTTAATTTTAATTTTAACTCTCTCATTAAAAGTTCATCAGTTTATAATAAATAGGATCTTTGTTTGGGCTCAATACTTCAACTAAAAATTATTCTGAATACATATCTAGACTCTCGATAATATTCTGAACAGCCCTGACCAATATAATCCCAATCGGAGATACTTGGTCTGACACCCATGTTCTAATCAGGCTTAATTTTAGCTCATTCGACTTCAATAAATTACCAACAGTCTCCAAAAATATTAATTTAATCATTTTCTACATTTTAGGACATTAATTATTCCACTGATAATTATCCAGTATTTATTCCCCTCAATTATTCCTTTATTTGAAAAGTTAGGGTGTTACAATCCACCCCACCAAAAAGAAAATTTCATCCTCGAAATTTAACATACCAGATTCGAATGCATCGGGGTATCGTTCTCTGATATCGTCTTCACATTCCCATGTAAACGTCTCCATATTTCCATGCTTCCAAGCGACCTTCACCAAAGATACCAACTTGTTCCATAGTTTCTTCACGGAATGCTCAATAATGCAAACAGAAATAGGAGGAATAGATAAATCGTCCCGAACATCAACATCGTCCATAGGAATCACATGTAAAGGATTATGGACATACTTTCTCAACTGTGACACGTGGAACACATTATGTAGATTAGTGAGATGTGAAGGGAGTTCAAGTGGTTTATGCCTCTTATCATAATAACTCTTCTGTCGGTGTTGAGCAATCTTCATATTCTCTTCTATCTTTTTAATTTGCTCGGTAGTCTCCTGAACAATCTCCGGCCCTAAAGCCAAATCTTCATCAGTCTCTAACCAACACAAGGGCGTTCTACACTTTCTACCATAAAGTGCCTCATAAGGAGCATACCAATAGAGCTATGATAGCTGTTATTGTATGTAAATTCAATCAGTGGTAAAAATCTCTCCCAACATCTAAAGTGCTCAAGAACACAAGCCCTCAACAAATCTTCAAAGCTTTGTATAGTCTTTTCGGATTGTCCATCGGTTTGAGGATGATACGCGGAACTAAGCTTCAACTTAGAACCTAATTCTTGATGCAAACTCCCCCAAAACCGAGAAGTAAACCGAGGGTCATGGTCGGATATAATGCTAGATGGTACACCATGCAACCTAACAATCTCCATTATGTACAACTAGGCTAATTTCTTCAATGAACTCTTCATATTCATGGGCAAGAAGTGAGCACACTTCATCAATTGATCTACAATCACCCATATAGCATTATTTCTAGTACGAGTTCTGGGTAGTCCAGAAACAAAATCCATAGCTATGCTATCCCATTTCCATACAGGGATCTCCAAAGGTCTCAAATAACCATATGGTCTTTGATGCTCGACCTTAGCCTTCTGACAAACAAGGCAAGATGCTACAAAGTTTGCCACATCACACTTCATACCGGGCCACCAAAAATTCTTCTTCAAGTCTTGATACATCTTGGTGGAACCAGGATGAATGCTCAATACACTCTTGTGAGCTTCCTCAAGTACACATTTCCTCAAATCACCACTCGAGGGAACATAAATTTGGCCTTTCACATGCCAAATGCCATCCTGACCTTCCACTAGAAACAAGTTCTTCCTTTTTTCTTGAGTTCTTCACATCTCAACCAAGTACTCATCCCTCAGTTGTTGCAATTTCATTGTTTCGAGAAATACATTAGTGACAGTCAACATCTCAAGTGACATTTTCTTTGGAGTATATGTTTCCACACCCACATTCAAGTTTTTAAATTGTTCAATTAATTCCATCTCTTTCACCATCATTGCGAAAACATGCAATGACTTCCGGCTTAAATCATCGGCAACCACATTTGCCTTCCCAGGATGATACCTCAATTTGAACTCATAATCCTTGAGAAACTCCATCCATCGCCGTTGGCACATATTAAGTTCCTTTTGGTCAAACAAGTACTTAAGGCTCTTGTGATCACTAAAGACCACAAACTTAGAACCATATAAGTAAGGTCGCCACAACTTCAAAGCAAACACCACCGCCGCCAATTCAAGATCATGTGTAGGATAATTAACCTCATGCGGTCGCAACTGTCGCAATGCATAGGCTATCACACGTTCACACTGCATCAACACACAACCCAGACCATGCATAGAAGCATCAAAATATACAACAAAGTCATCCAACAAAATCAGGCAAAATACTGATGCGGTAGTAAGCCTTAACTTCAACTCTTGAAAGCTTTCTTTACATTCACGAGTCCACACAAACTGTTGATTCTTACGAGTGAACTTTGTCAATGGTAAGGCTAAGTGGGAAAACCCTTCGATAAACCTTTGGTAATAACCAGCAAGACCAAGAAAACTTCTTATCTCCATCACAGACATCGGTCTTTCCCAAGCCATAACGGCTTCAACTTTCGATCTATCAATGACAACTCTATCACTGGAAATCACATGACCAATAAAAGAGATCTCATTCATCCAAAATTCATATTATAGAGAGCTTAGCATACAATTCTTTCTCTTGAAGAATGGATAACACAAGGCGAAGATGTCTTTCATGCTCTTCATGGCTCTTAGAGTACACTAAAATATCATCGATAAAGACAACGACAAATTGATCGAGATATTCATGGAAGATACAATTAATGTAATCCATGAAACCGTGGGAGAATTTGTTACTCCGAATGGCATCACTACATACTCATAGTGTCCATATCGTGTTCGGAAGGCAGTTTTAGGAATGTCCTCGGTCTTCACCCAAATTTGGTGATATTCGGAACGTAAGTTAATCTTAGAAAACACAATGGCACCCTTCAATTGATCCAAAAGATCATCAATGCCAGGAAGAGGATATTTGTTCTTAATAGTTAATTTATTGAGTTGGCGATAGTCAACACACAATCTCATGCTTCCATCATTCTTTTTCACCAACAGCACAGGAGCACCCCAAGGAGACACACTTGGGCGAATAAACTCCCGTTCAAGTAATTCCTCGACTTGCTTCTTTAACTCTACAAACTCCATAGGAGAGATCCTATAGGGAGCTCTAGAAATAGGTTCAGCACCAGGAATGAGATCAATAGAGAATTCCACTTCATGTGGAGGAGGCAAACCAGGAATTTCATCTGGAAAAACATCAGGAAATTCAGAAACAACAGGGATTTCACCAGATTAGGAAGCATCATTCCCATCAACCATACAGAACATCACGAAAAGCTGAAAGATACCTTGCACATCAAAGCCTTCAGCATTCGAAGTCGAGAAGATCACCGTCTTGTTATGACAATCCACCAAGACTTTGTTGGCAGATAACCAGTCCATGCCTAGAATGATATCCAGGTCTTTCATGGGTAGGCACACGAGGGATACAACAAATTTTCGACCCTCAAGAGTCATCTCGACATCCTCACATCGAGTCACCGATCTCAAACAAGTACCGGTCGGTGTAGTCACTATTATAGAACCTCTCATCATTCAAACAGGCACTTTCAAGCGCCTCACATAATCCTCGGAAATAAATGAGTGCGTAGCACCAGAATCAATTATAACATCTACCGAAGTGCTAAGGATTTCACACTTACCACGAACAAGATCTTCAGCTCGTGCAGCTTCTTCAATAGTAACAGCAAAGACTCTTCTAGCTGCCTGTGGTTGATCACCATCATTACGGTTACCATTTCTTCCACCATGGCCATTGCCTCGACCATTGCCATTTCTTCCTCCATTATGATTTCCTCCACGGCTACTATTTTAGCCACCATTATAACCATTACCGTTTTTGCGACCACGACCTTCATAGCCACCATGGCCTCCATGGTTTCCATTAGGGTTCATATGTACAGGAGTATCAACATTTGCATTCCTTGCATTCAATGGGCAATCAGGATGGATGTGCCCAGGTTGGTTTCATTAATAGCAAACCACATTATCCCGCGGACAATCTCGTGCTAAATGGTTAGCACCATACTTGAAGCAGGTAAGGCCTTGGACATTACCACGACGTTGGTTACCAACTCCATAACCTCCTCTAAAAGTACCACATCCTCTTGCATTTGAGGATCCACCATGAAAGAACCCGTTCTTCTTGTAGTGACCTTGCTTTTTGAAATTAGAAAATTAGCCCTTTTAATTTAGGCTCATGCTTGCCATGACTCGAAGGAGTCATATCATCTTCTTCATAAATATGACACTTGTTCACAAGCGTTGGAAAGCTTCTTATCTCTTTATGCCAAATAGCCCACTTGATTTCGGGCCTTAAACCATTTTCAAACTTTACACACTTCGAAGCCTCAATACCCTCTTGTTGATAAGGAGGATAGAACACATAAAGTTCATCAAACTTGGAGGCATACTCCTCTACAATCATATTACCCTGCTTAAGCTCTATGAACTCAAGCTCTTTCTTGCTTTTGTAGCTATCCAGAAAATATTTCTTCAAGAACTCAACCTTGAAGTTTTCCTAAACCAAGGGAATATCAGTAGACACCATGCGTCCCCTAGTAAGACGCCACCAAGCTTCAGCTTCATCGCGGACCATAAAGACCGCATACTCCACTTTTTGCGCTTCAGAGCACTCGAAGCTAGCATAAATCCTTTCTAAATCGTTGATCCATGCATAGTCATCCTCAGGTTTATAACCCACATGAAATTCAGAAGATTTCCTCTTAAGAAATAGATCAAGACCTTGGGCACCTTGTCCCACATTCACTTGACCTTGTCTCTCCAAGAGATCAGCAAAGCGATTCAAGTCATTTGCAACAGCCTCACGATTAGGTCTACCAGCCATGTTTTCAAGCCTATATGTTTAAACATGGCTCACACGTGAGTATACTAGACCAAATAATTACCTTTCAACTTATGAATTCAAAGGTCTTAGAACTTATAAGCTTATCATGCACTATATCATATGATCATATCAATTTCAATACATAATCACAACATATTCATTATCGAAGGTAAATAGTGTAAGGACTCTTGGCCGGACTCAAACAACATATACGTTAATCTCAATCAATGATAAAAAACCACAATTCAATCAAAGAAATCCCTTAACTCAATCAATTATACCCCACACAGTCTAATCATAACCAAGAAATAATTACATACATCAATTAAGTCTGTATCAAAGAGCAACCAATGCTGCGATACCAGGTTAAGACGCCCCAAAAATTAGGGGTAAATTTTTTGCATTTTATAAATCATTATTAGACAAAGAGATAAAGTGGTGAAGCCTTAATTCAATACCCTAGATCTATGAAAAACCTATCTCATATATGAAGATATAAGGAGGTGGGTTGAAAACATTTCATGATGATTTCTCTGTTAGGAACAACAGAAATATAATTTGAATTGATGTGGCATGATTAGGTTTTCAAGAAACTAGACATCATGGGGTTAAATGATGTATAATATGTTAAGAGAAATAGTAAGATGATGCAAGAAAATACCTTAATGCAAAGGAAAACCAAAATAAGCAAAACAAAGGCATTTGGGAGGATCAGGGGCATCTCGCTTGAGCGGATGCCCCACTCGCTTGAGTGAGTTCCAATACCCACACCTGGGCGAGCTAGTGAACACGCCTAAGGGAGGGAAGCAGTACGTATCAGGTACCCATCTCGCTTGAGCGAGCCGTGCTCGCTAGAGCGAGATCACTCTAGTAGCTAAATAGTTCCTCTTTGCTTGGGCGAGGTATCCCCGCCTAAGTGAACTAGCTCCAGTATCCATTTCCATTTCCTCCCGCTTGAGCAAGTCTCCAAGCACTGACCATTCGCCCAAGCGAAAATGGTCCAGTCGCTTTCCACCTCGCTCTTGCTCGAGCGAGGCCTTGCCCGCCTGAGCGAAATGTTACCAGTAGCCACACCTCTGATTCTCAGGAATCTCGCTTGAGCGAGATTGATACTCGCTTGAGTGAGTTATGCAGAACAAGCGAAAAACATGGGGATTTCACATAACTTGACATACTAAATCTCATTTCATGCCATTTAAGCCTATACCAATATATTAGATACATTCAATCATACATTTAAAAGTACATCCACTTGTTTATCCTCACCAAGATCAATTCTCATTCATTCAATGCATGATGTTTAAATCATTTTCACAAAAACCTCATAAATTGCTGTAAATTATAAAATACTTCATTCATACATGGAATTCAATATCAACTAACATCACAATTCATCCTCATACACCATTTAGGTCATTAAGGAAAATTGGCCATACACATCAAGGTCCAATTTTCATGACCATCCAAAATCATCATTTAATCATTCAGATTACAAAATATACATATACCCATACTACATGCTATACAAAAATTCAGATTTTACCGGCCAAGGCACTTCCTATACACCTATTTACCTTCATCATCAAAATATACTTCAAAATATTCACTCTACCCATGAGTGCCCTGCATCACAAGTCTAAAACGTGGACAACATGGGAGAGTGAGTCATATATTCCAAAAGAATGAATATGATATACCATATGATTATGTACATATACATCAAAACATGTATACTTTGCATACACATATCATTCACCATCTCATTCATCACCATAATACTATCATACGTATATCACAAACGACATTATAGATTAGGCAAGGTATACAAGCATACACATAATCAAGTCTTTCAACAATTTAGGCTACTACACACCTCATCGTTTTACTCATTTTATCATTTGGTATCCATATCTTTTATGTTGTCTTAATACATTATCTTATCTTTAACATAACCATCATCATATCTCATCACCTTTGGCATACTTCCTTACTATATGCAAATGCTCATAAGCTAATGCATATGCACAACAAATTATTTCAACAATTACAGATCTGACTGTGGGAATAAACACCAATTGTGGGATTCAAGTATGATTATCTAACCATGCCCCTACTACAGTAGTAAAATATGTACACTTATCATTAAATTGCATGCATTTCACCAATTCTTTTACTGGTACCAAACCACATTGCCCATTTTACAACACCTAGTCATTTTCACCATGACTGCAGTAAACAACATAATCAATATATGGTGTTGCGGGCCGACCATGTCTCGTATCATGGCAGCTGTGATCCCATGGACCACCGGGGTCACCTGCTCATCAAGAGCCACCCCCTATAAGGGTCGGCCACATGTAGCTCCCTGCAGCAATACATGGGCGGCTTCGTGACTTACATATCGAGTCACAGGGGAAATATAAAATTTGCTCGTGCACTGAGCCACCCTCCTGCTAGATCGGCCGAGGGAACTCCCCTAATGTTCCAACAACGACGGCTATGCAATATGCCATGGATGCAAATGCCAATCATATGCATTTCTCACTCTATGCATCCTATTCATGCCACTCATCAAACATCATCATCATCATCATCATCATCATCCCCAACACCACCTCACCATTTTTAGTGGGTTTAATATTGTTGGATTTAATCTTTATTTTCAAGTTTTGTATTGCATTTTAACAATTCATTCGCCAAATTCAATGGCATTCCTTATTACTCTCAATGATCAACTTTTCATTATTAATCATGGTTTGCTATTCATTCACACCCAATCTCAACCACACATCAATTACACTCATTCACATTCATGGTGGATATAACACAATCATCATATTCCAGGCTTACACTTGCCAAATAATTCTCACCACCATATAACACACCATATCTATTCTAATTGCACAATGCATGTTGCAAAACATTGTCACCAATATCATATACACAATACAAATTTCCATAACATCAAAAGCAAGGCAAACATGCAAGTTGTCACATATGACAATCAAATACTATTCAATTCATGCAATTAGAATATAAAGACTCCTCTCCTACCTCAAGAGAAGAATTCCGAGCGATACGACGCTCCCGCCTCGTCGTTCAGAATGGATCCTACATCAACATATAGGAAATCCACATAAATCAATCATTCAAGACACTAATTATGACTTTGTTGCATATATAATTTCATGACATGAATAAAACATGCCATAGGCACCATTTTCTCTATTTGTTAGGCTTTGGGAATTCCTTCCCATTAAACCCTATTCATTATATCTAAGGCTACGAACAACCATAGCCCAACATTCCTAAAATTTGTGCATTTACCAACATTCATATTCTCAATATTATACATTTTCTCTCAAATATATTGTCCCAATCACATTTGCTATTCCCCCCAAATCTTAGGGTTAGGGTTTTCACTGAACTCACCAATACCCATAAATACATCATAACTCTTATCTCTTTGCAACCATAAATGCATCTCCATAATTAACCCCTTATAAAAATTCATATTTATGGCAACCCACCTTAGGGTTCATGCATTAAATGCTTCCATTAAATACCCCATGTACAAATATTGCTTTCCTAAGCTATAATAAGCCATAACCATAACATTAAACTAAACAAAATTTGACGATTCACAGAATTTGACGATTGATTTGTTCATATGGTAAAAAGATGGTAAATATAAAATTTATCTTAAAAATTTGAGATGTAATTCAGAATAACTCAGATACTTGAAATAAAAACACAGATTGACAAATTATGTTGGAATTAGGATCCTCGCACTAAAATATAATAAAGTGATTACAATCATACATATTTAATTATCAAGTTCATGTCATTGCAGCTTAAAATCATTATAACTGATCCCTCGTGATATAAATTCTAAGTAGTCACCGTAAAGTCTGATTCCTCGTGAGCTTTCTCAGTAAAAACTTGTATTAAGTATTGGCCTTATGGCAACAATAATCACCAACTCTATTCCTAGTAATTGGCATATTAAGGGTATTTCAACTTTTACTTTCATTAAAATAGATTTTAATACACCATGAATAATCATTCTCCTGTTTGACATTCTCACTAATAAAACAAGTTTTAATACGCATGAAAATCATTCTCCCATTTGATGTTCATACTAATAAAAGATTGAAATACTGATATATACTTGAATCATAAATATGCAGAGGTCATAATTGCAACATCATATAATAGATTGATTCACCAAATTCCAACATAAACAATTTAGCTACACATGGTAAAAGAAAAAATAACACTTACAAAGTTTGACATTATGAGGACTTGGAAACACTTCATGATACAAGAGCTCACAATACTACACAACACTCTAAAGTATCTAGAAATCACTCTATCCTTACAAACTCACAAAAGAACACTCAAACTTGAGTGAAATGAGAGAAAAGAAGCTCTAAATTCTGATATGGGATGCCTTGGAAGTGTAGAGAATGGCCCTATTTATAGGGCTGAGAAAGGGTCCTGACGCGTAGCGTCAGGTTCCTGACTCAGCTACCATTAAAAACATGATTAAGTGGCCATGATTAAGATTAATTAAATCCAATAATACCCAGACAATGGTTCCACATGTCTCCTAATTTGGCTTGGTATTTTTCTTGATTGGATTGGCCATTATCTGGCCTTATGACTGAGTGCTTGTCCACCTAGAAATGGAGTCCACGTAGCTCTGACGCTATGCGTGGCTGTGACGTGTAGTGTCAGCATAAAAAATTTCCTACGCTACGCGTGTTGTTGATGCTACACGTCAGCCTTCCAGTTCTTCAATTTTCTCTTGATTTTTTTTAATTATTCACTACAAAACTAGAGAAAATTGATCAAGGTAGATTATTTCCAATAATATCCATTTATTGAATTAAAAACATAAATTTATTACAATTTAAACTAATTTTATTTAAAATGAACACACTTTTTATTATGAAAATAATAGTAAATTTAAGGACTAACAAGAACCCAAGAGGATATAGTGATGACTTTAAGTTGATGAGTATGTTAGAGGTTGTAATATGGTTGTAGATAATTTGAAACAAAGAGTATGGTAGCTATTGAATTTTAATGAACCTTAATCCTAAATTTTGAGAAAATGTATGTATATTGTGACTTGGAGGGTCAAATTGAAAGTGGATGGACGATATTTAAGGTCGAGTGTTGATTAAAATGGTAGAGGACCATAGATGGTAAAACCTATAAATGAGTATAGTCATAAATGTGAAATGGGGAGTGTAAGCACTAAACCATAATGGTTGTGATGGATTAATGAATTGAAATTGTGGTTTGATGAAGTCTTAGACCATGATGGGTGCTATTTGGATTTGTTGATTAATGATGGTTTATTGGAGGCCAAGATAACCATGTTGAATCTTGGGTGACAATGATGATATTCAGATGGTTTATGTAATATTGGCTGCCTTTTTAATGAAGGATTTGATATTGTTTATGTTGGGTATTGTCACACCCCGATTATCCAAACTTGAATTCTATTGTGACCGATATGATTAATTAATAAAAGTACGGGTAAGTTTTTCGCATTTCAGGGTAAGTCCGATGTGACACCAAAACCCGAATCATAGAAAACCGAAGAGTGAGATTTAAGAAAATATAACTGGATCGATAACTAACTTGCCTATAATAGTATACAAAATATCAAAATTTACAGCAAAAAAGAATGTGTAAACCGGGCACCCGCCTAGTTCCATATATGAAGATATGGAAAAAGGCTGAAGCACACATGCAATTTCATAATATAAACCTATTAGGTCATAACCAAGCAAGCATCCAAATATCATTCATTGCCTATCACGAAATACAACCTTAGCTTATGTATTATCAATACATAATCCATATACATTGTCATCCATATACATTGTCATCCATACAATATTATCAAATCAATGGTTAGCAACTATCATCTTATACAATTCATTCATCACAACAAAATTAATAGTCGTTACCGGCCAAGGATTTCCATTACAACTATTTACCTTCCTTGAAAGCTCTAGTTCAAAGAAACGATCTCATCCCATGATAATCCTGCATCACAATGCTAAAAAGGAGACAACACGGGAGAGTAAGTTATACATTCAAAATGAAGAATATAAATACATTGTGATCTTGTGTACATGCATTCATTCATCATGTGTGCTTTGCAAAAAAATTATTAAATCATAATTCAATCATCATTACATTCTCATAATATGCATATAGGCCTCATGAATCACAATTCACAACATAGGCAAGCACAAACATATACACAATCATATTGCCATATATCAACATGGGCATTCACAATTCATCATCATTAATTCATTAAGTCTTTAATCAGTTCCTCCCCGTAAGGGATTTTTTATCTCTCATGGTCATCCCATCTCAAATGCCATGCACCTATGGCTAATGCATATGTCAACTGTTTAATGCATATGTAATAGATCCATTTCATTCCATCAGGTGATCGCAACCACCATATCATTCATTTCACATTGGTTTCCCGCCTCGCAAGGGGTACTCCCTTTAGCAACCTCACAAGGTGTTTTTCTCATGATCGCAACCACATATATCAATTCTCATTACATCGGTTTCCCGCCTCGTAAGGGGTACTCCTTCCTCGTGATCGCAACCACGGGACATCAAAGGAACTCGCAAGCCCTTTTTCATCTCAAGTACCAAGTGATCGCAACCACTGGCTTATCATCATACAATCCCGCAGGATGTCTTATTGTGATTGGAACCACATATCAATCATTTTATAACGGTTTCCCGCCTCGCAAGGGGTACTCCTTCCTCGTGATCGCAACCATGGAATATCATAAGAACTTGCAAGCTCTTTTTTCATTTCAAGTACCAAGTGATTGCAACCACATAATCAATGCTATGCCATACCATGAATGCAATAATGCAATGATGCATATGCCAATCTTAACCTCGTAAAGATATCTTACCTTCTCACATAGGGATATATTTTAATTTAGCATTTTCAATCAATAACATACAATCATTTACAAAGCCCCTCAAGGCACATCATTCATATACTTGGCATTTCAATAGCTACAAGCGCTGTTGAGGGCGGGGAGTGATCACCGCTGCATGGGCACAGACAAGGAGCGGCTCCTGGCAGGCTTCCAGTGGGAGGGACACATGAACGAACTGAATACATACCAGAATGAGAGGAATCCAAAGACTGTATAGGTATGGGACTATACAGTCGAGGATAGCTTAAAGGAATAAATTCGTACTACCTATACCAACAAATGCATTAGCCTTTTCGGTAGCCTATCACTTAAGAACTCCAAAGTTAAGAGTGCTTAACTTGGAGTAATTCTAGGATGGGTGACCTCCTGGGAAGTTCTCAGGAAATATGTGAGTGAGGACAAAAGCACATTGGAAAGGTCTCATGTTGGTCTATGGGGCGAGTCGTTCATTCTTGAAGAGCGGCCGGGGCGTTACAACAATGTTATTCACAAGTTAATCCACGCATGGAAATCAAGAAGCATAGCAAGCATCATAGTATGAGTCCACACATGGGAATCAATCAAGGCATGTTGATAAACACATTTCAAATACATAGCATCACATGCTAGCCAATACAATTAAATCTATATATACAAGATTACACTTGTATCAAACACAATGGCATTGCATCATTAATAATATAAATCACCATTAAACCAAGGGTATGTTCAACAACAATATCCCTTTTCATCCAACATCATTAATCATCATTGAATGTGTGTGGCCTTATCCGTTTTTGACCATTACTGATACTATTTTAATTTCATTGAGTTATCATAACTCATTGCTACTCAATTGTCCCCTCATTAATTTCATTATCGTACAAGATGTGTCATATAACCATAACCTTTATTTTTTGTTATCAATTATGTATCACATCAATGGTGGTGTACATTCATGTTTTCATAACGTGATTTAGGCATACACATAACTTACCAAAGCCTTAAGCCATTCCCCAATCACCACCAGCACACCACACATATACCCCTAATGAATTCTCTCGTTATTACATAATGTAAGGGGTTTTTGATACTAATGAGCTCATGACAAATTTCAACTTCAAGATATAAGAAACGCTTATTTTTAGTCTTAAAGGTAGGACATGTCACAATTGTCACCTATTAGTCCTAATTTGATAACCATAAAAAGTTGGGTTCAAAACCCTCTTAAATTTGAATTTTATGATGCAGTAGGTCCGGTGTTTTATGCCTAATGAGAGTTAGAAAACTCCAATTAAAGTAAGACTAATTCTCACACCTCTGTAACACAATTATCTACAACTTCATGAAGAAGTCAGGGGCCAAAAATGTCATTTATATGACCAAACATGCCAAAAATAGCAAAAGACGCTTATTGAGCAATCCTGTCGTAATTGATTACGATAATCGATTACAACTAAAACAGAATGTTTATAATCGATTACGATAATCGATTACACCTGAAGCTAATCAATTACGCCTAAAACAAAATGTTGGTAATCGACTACACTAGTCTTTGTAATCGATTACGTCATATCAGAATGCAGAGATTATGTAGGAAAATACATGATTTTGGACTTCCAACCCCTCTAACTCTTTCATATCAACTCCAAATGCTACCAAATTTTGACACCAACAAAATGGAACCATTTATGACGCGTGGCCATTAGTCTCACTCAAAAATTCCTTAAGATGAGTGACTTATGCATAAAAATGTATTTAGCCCATTTTAAGGCGTTTCTATACAACTCAAGGGTCATTTCTCACTTAAATTGACCCATTCCAATTTCCACAAGTTTTAAATCATACAAGGAAGATATTAGAACTATCCTAGGTCATCAAAACCACATAAAACTCTATTTGACCCATTCACTTCCATGATTATGCATAAAAATGCACATTGTAGTCAACCATCATGGCCAAAACTATTTAAACCACCTCATTCATGTTCTAAACAATGCCAACAAGATTCAAATTCATAATAGAGGTTATGTATCCTATTTCCATGCCTTATAACCTTTTGGATCAAAATATGACCCATCCACTTGCTCAATATCATACAAATCCACATCATATACAAAATATAACATTGTGCTTCTCATACACACAATTGCCAATTATAACATTCATCAGATTATCAACCATATCATCATTCCATATAATCATGGCAAGGAAAGCATGAGTACTACTATATACATAAATCATTAATTATTCTACTTATGCACTTGGAATGTAAACTCCTCTCCTACCTTGAGAGAAAAACCGTGATTCCAATGCTCCGAATGCTCCGCTTCATTATTCGACATTGAATCTACATATTGCACACATATACACATGTAATTAATAAGCCATTATAAGGCATTATCTCTTAAAGCTCAATATTAAGCCCTAGACTTGTCTAAGCACTCATCCTTATACTTATGTTAGGTTTCGGCAATTCCTTTCCTGAAACCAAGATTCTCTAAATCTCAAAAGGGTTAACTATACCCAACAACAAGATCATATCCTCTATTCCATAAGCCTCCCAAATCATCACATGAATCATTCAACTATCATCACAATTCATTCAAATCCATTATAAGCTTCTTGGCTCCATTTAGGGTCATCATCAATTAACAATTTCTAAATGGCATATGTCAAGACCTAAGGCTTTATCAAATCAAGTATCCATTTTTCTAATCCACTATAAGTGGTCCTTAATCTTTATCATCATCACGAATATTAACACTCAAGGAAATCAATTTCCCTTAGTCATTATACACACTCATATGCATCTTTCTCTTAAACCTCCAAGATTAGAACTTCGATAATCAACACCAATGCTCCTAAAATTCATTTCCTCATATGAAATCATTCTAAGGCATCTAAAATAATCAAAATCACCTATTTGACCAAAATCCCCAATTTATAATACTTAGGGTTTTTCACATAAATCACCCAACAACATTTAACACTCACCATCTTTATTGATTCATCATAAGTCTAATAACTCATCTCCATTTATAATACAAGCCATTATCAAATCATTTCTTAAGCCTTCAAGCCTAGGGTTTACATCAATAATCCACAATCATTAATTTTAACTATTTATAAGCTTCATTTCAAGCACCCATAAGCTAACAACATATTATTCTAACCATTATCAATGATAACAACTATCCCCAATGGTTTTTTAAGCTAGGGTTTCCATTTTTATCAATACCCATAATCTCTAACACCACCATTTCAAACTCAACCTTATTAAAACCATAAATGGATCATCAAGGAGGCAAGAAATCTTTACCTCAAATCCATGCTCTTCCAAAAAGAAAAATGGGTATGCAAGAAGAGGAGGCAACCAAGCCCTTGCTCCAATGTGCCATCCATGCTTCATAGACCCATGAAAACCCAAGCTTTTGGGCAGAAAATGATTTATGGAGGGGGGAGGAGATGGACCGTTTTGGTGAAGAAGAAAGGAGAAGAAGGAGAAGGCAAAGTGGATGGGAGAGAGGGAGAGAAGCCAATGTAAAAGAGAAAGAAAGGAAGGAGTTTTTGTTTTTAACTTAATCCCTTCATTAAAATTTTATCATTTTACAACATACAGGATCTCCGTTTGGGCTCAATACTATATCCAAAAATTATTCCGAATATAGATTTGGATTCCCAATAATATTCTTAACATCCCTGACCAACGGCATCTCAATCGGAGATACTTGGTGTCGCAACCTGGATCGTGACGGCGCGGCAAGAAAGAAAGAAAGTGTAGGATGAAACAGGGAGTCGCCACCAACGTTTTTATCCATAGAAAAAACATTGGAAAAAACTAAGTTCAGTAAAGCACTGGTTAAAAATTGAGATTCAAGTTCGGGAGTCGGTTACGAGTAGGGAAGGTATTAGCACCCTACATCGCCTATCAAAAACAGTACCAAGATTGAAAATGCGCAACATAAGTAGCCTTACAAAAGATGGTTTATTTCTTCCCTTTTATTGTTGTATTTTTTTTTATTTAAAAACGACAGAATGGAGTGAGAGAACTGTACAAACATAGAATGTCGAAGCGAGGTCAATGGGACGTTTCATCCGAATTAAACTCGACTTCGATATGAGACAGAGAGGGGAAAAGAATG
The DNA here is from genome assembly GCA_037962975.1 of Clitoria ternatea. Lineage (NCBI taxonomy): Eukaryota > Viridiplantae > Streptophyta > Magnoliopsida > Fabales > Fabaceae > Clitoria > Clitoria ternatea. The sequence goes on from CM075672.1 coordinate 180,802,424, forward strand.
CTAATAAGGCGTCACGCCTAAATTAGACATTCTCGGATAAAAAAACAGGGATAGGAAAGAGATAAGTGGGACGTCTCGTCCTAAGTATCCCTTGCCTATGAATTATGGCGAGGCTGGAGCAAAAACTAGGGGGAAATCAACAAGACGTCACGTCTAAATTAATTTTCACGGAAGCGACCAAAAAAAAAACATTTATGAAAGAAACATGAAAGTGAGGACATAAATCAATAAAAAGAAATAAGAAAGATGGGCCCGACAGGAGTTGAGGTCCTGCTCCTACGTATTGTTGAATTATCAAGAAATCAGGGTTACGTAGTTCTGAGTGTTTTTCTTTTAGGAAAAGACTTGGGAGATGATGATGGATGTTACTGAGGTGGGGAACTCGTACAAGGCAAAGTTCTTCGCACGTGTACGAATCCTAAAGAGGTTGTGTAGACGGGAGTGCTCCCATACGACACTATTTAAAAAATGATTTGTTTCCCCTTTTTTTTGATTTTATTTAGATTTGAAAGAAAACATAGGAAGCATTTATTTCACTTTATTATATTTTTACTATGAAGCGAAAGGGGAAGGTAGCAGAAGCTACAAAAGAGAAAGGGAAACAGTAAGTTCAGAAAACAGAGGAAAAATGAGCGAAAACTAAGGGGAATAAGAGAAAACCGAGTGAGAAAGAGGGAAAAAACGAGTAAAAATGTAAAAAAAAGAGTGGAAATGGAAGAAACCGAGTAAAAAATGAAATACCGAGTGATAAAAGCAGAAAATCGAGTGAGGACGTGGAAAACCGAGTAAAAAAATGGTAAAACCGAGTGGAAATAGGAAAATACCGAGTGAAAGTAGTAGATTACCGAGTGAGGAGTGAATACCGAGTGAGACTGAGTGAGAAGAGGGACGGTGTTGGAGTGAGGAGTGAAGAGGTCGGATTTGGTGGACTTGAGGGGAAGGCTGGACGGTGTTAGTGGTTTTAAGGAAGAAGGACGGTTGATGTGAGTTTGAGGAGAACGGTTGGTGGAGAAGGGAATTGGGACGGTGTGTAGGAGAGAGGAGTGAGGAGGTCGGATTGGTGAGGAGAAGGAGGAGTGGGGCTGTTGGAGAGGGTGAGAGGAAGGAGCTGGAGGGTGTTTGGTGGCTGGAAGGGGGCTGGGTAGTGTGTGAGAGAGAGAGGAACAGGGTGAATTCAAGCAGAGTTTTTTTCTCTTAAAATCAATCCCCCCCTGTTTCAAAGCTTCAGCCCTCTATTTATAGGCTTTTTCGAGTGGAAAGTCAGCTCAGGCTTCCACTCCGAGTGGAAAGCCAGCTCAGGCTTCCACTCGGTCCTGGTAGTGGGGGACAGTGGCTGGTGGGAATTTTTAATTCCTCCACTTCCGCCCCTTGTCTGCCAGCCACCTCCAGGATTCCTGGATCCACTTGGGTGGTGGAATCCAGGTCAGCATGTGCAATCCGAGAGAGGATGGTAGAAATCTGAGAGAAAATAGTAGAAATCCGAGTGAGGATGGCTCGGATCAGCCTCCTAGTAAGTATATTCACACTGGGAGTCAATTCTGAGTGGAATGAAGCATTTCCCATAGAAGGCCGAGTGAAAAAATACTCCTTTCCGAGTGAGAATTCTTCTGGGAGGAGCTATGAGACATTCAATTGGAACCGAGTGACAAGTGACTCGGAACCGACTGAAATGGTTGAATAATGACTCAGAATTGGGTTTAAAAGGACTCGGAATTGGGTGAGAAGTAGCTCGGTAATTGTTTAAAGAATGACTCGGAGATAGGGAATGGGCTCAGAACTGATTGGGTGGAAATGGGCTCGGTAATTGGCTTGAGGAGGGTTGAGAGGGAATTGTTTTGAAGAGGGCTAACTGACTGAATTGCCAGTCGGTTCCGAGTGAAAATTGGCTCGGATTTGAGTGAGAGTGGTCATTTGGGACTGGGTGAGAAAGGAATGACTCGGTAATTGGTCAAAAGTGAGTCAGAAATGATTGAAGACTGACCAAGAACTGACTGAAAAGTGTCACTCAAAAACCGATCGAAGATTGACTTAGAACTCATTAAAAATAACTCAGAATTAGGTGAGAATGATGACTCGGAACTTGGTAAAAATTGACTCGGAAATGAGTAAAGGATGACTTGGAATCCGGTTGAGAATGGTGAGTCGGGTTTGGGTGAAAATTGGTGACTCGGGTTTGATGAAAATGAGCTCGGTGATGTTTAAATATGGCTCGAAAATTGAGTGAAAGGACTCACTTGGTTCTGATTGAAGAAGCAACTCTCGGTTCTGATTGAAGAGGCAACACTCGGAATTCTTTCAGTCAGATGTATTTTGTTCGGATCTTATCTCTGTGTGAAGCATTCACTTGGCAATTCTTCAAAAGTGACACAGAACTTCACTGCTTGAAGAATTTACTCGGAACTGACCTTGGGAGCCCTTAATTTGAATGGAACTTGGACATTTTCACTCGGAACCTTCCTTCCTTGCACTCAGAAATTGGAAATTTGAATTTTTTCACTCGGAATCTACCTATTTTCCACTCAGACATTGGAATTTCACTCAGAAATCAGCTATTTGATGCACTTTCTTAGAAGTTCTTCATAAATTCGAGTCTTGGATTGCTCGGAAACACATGACAGTTTCCTAACTCACTCGGAGTCGGCTTCATGCTTCAATCAGAATTAAAAAACTCAGTTTCATCAATCGGTATCTCATGAACAACTCGGAGAGACTTTGCACACATTCATTCAGAAATCATTTTAGTCGGTTGTTGTCACCCAGGAACCGATTGAAGATTGGTCATTCGGCACAGGATCAGTCAGAACTTAGCATTTTCACTTGGAAAGGGCTTGCTTCCCACTCAAGACTTGAAGACTTGGTATTTTCACTCGGAAAAGCTTCCCCCAATCAAAATTTGCCCTTCGAATTACACTTTGAGTCGGATTTTCCTTCGCTCAGACTTATTTTCACTCAGATCAGTAGCAATCAGAAAGCACTCACTCGGATTTAGCATTTCTTCACTCGGATTAGATGCAATTAGAAAGCAATCCTTCTCAGCATTCATCCTCCAACAGAGTCAGCTATTCATCACTCGGAATGGCTCTGACAGGGAGTCATTCCACTCCTATTCACCTTCACCAGTGAAGCTTTTCACTCGGAACTGACCCATTCTGAGTAATTTTACTCGGATTTACTCCAACAGGCGCACATTCCACTCGGATTTTTGTTCAACAGGGCTATATTTCACTCCTAAATGCTTCAATCAGAGTCATCTTACTCGGATTTGCCATTTTTGGGCCATTCCACTCGGATTTTCTTCATTTTGACTCGGATTTGACCATTTTTGAGTTTTTTCACTCGGATTTATTTCCACCAGGGCTATATTTCACTCGGAAATGCTTTAATCTGAGTCATCCTGCTCAGATTTGATCATTTTGAGTCATTCCAATCGGATTTGCCTCCAACAGGGCTGTATTTCACTTGGAAAAGCTTCATTCTGAGTTATTTCGCTCAGTTCTGATTATTTTGGAGCCATTTTACTCGAATTTGACCATTCTGAATTAGAATTCAGTATAAAAAAGATTCATTCCACTTGGACCGGACCAAAAGAGGTGTTCACACTTGGTCCGACACCCATATTTTAACCGAGTACAATGTTAACTCTTAAAGCCTCAATAAATTATAAATAATCCTCATAAATCTCAATTTTATTATTTCAACATTCTTGGGACATTTATAACTTATTTATATTTATTTACTATTTATCTCTCTCAGTTAATTATTTTTATAAATTTTGGGATGTTACAGGTGTGGGTAACCTTTTAAGATTTAGAGAATTTTGGTTTTAGGAAAAGAATTCCTGAAACCTAACACAATTATGTAAATTGGTGTTTTGACAAGTCTAGGACTTGATACTAAGCTTTAAGATATGCTAGCAATTGTTTAGACTTATGATGGTGCCTTGAGATGGCTCATTGAATAAATACATGTATGTATGTGTGTTGGTGTAGATTGTATTCTGCGCAATATGGTGGAGCAATCGAAACGTTCAAGTCATTATTCTTCTCTTGAGGTAGAGAGGAGTTTACATTCCGAATGCATGATTTGAATAACTGATGATTAATGTATATGATAATGCTCATGTTTGGCTTCCCATAGTTATGTTAGTTGTGTGAGGAATGACATGTTTGGCAAACTATTAATTTTGAGAATCATATGTGTAATTGATGATAATGAAAGTTTTCATGCCCCTTTGATGGACATGATTTATTTGTTGATGAAAATCCATGAATGGATGAATTGCTCAAAATGTGAAGTTGTGTTTATGATATTCATGGAAAATTAAGGAACTAGTAGGGCTATTTTAAGTTTTAGTATGTTTGGATGCCACAAAATAATCCCAAGAAGGCCTATGCATAATTTAGAACTTGTAGAGAATGGGTCAATTCCATTGAGAATTGACCCTTGTGTTGCACAAAAATACCTTAAAATGGGCTAAACACATTTGTGATTATAAGCCTCTCATTTTTGGGATTTTTTGAGTGAGGCTAGTGGCTACACGTCATAAATGGTGTGTATTAGTTAGTGTTAAAGTTTAGTGGCCATTGGAATCAATATGAAAGAGTTAGGGCGGTTGGAAGTTGGATTTTTTAGCTTTTTGGGGTAAATTCTGCATAATTGCTGTCATGAATCGATTCATGGTATGTGTGATTGATTCATGAGTTGTTGTTTTACACCTAGGTGTGTTCCAGAAACATGTGAATCGATTCACATGATATGGGAAATGATTCATGGTCCCCTGGAAACGCATGAATCGATTCATGACCCTATTTTTGGCTGCCAGGATCCTCAGATTAACATGAATTGATTCATGGACCCCCTTGAATCAATTCATGGCCCTATTTTCATAAAATCTCATAAGTTTTGATGTTGTTTGGCATTGTTAAGTCATGACATATATACACAATCGATTGTACACATTTTTAATACATTTTAGCAATTGATGCATGATGACATTATCATATCCTTGTATAACTTGGTTTTTGAAAGTTGCCAAGTGCTTGTTAATATCTAAAACCCTTTTTTAATATATGAAAAATAAAGAGATTGTATTAAGGGTATATGACTGTTGTGTGTCTTAGTGGTGATTGATAATGGCTTAAGGCTTTGACAAAGTATGTGTGTGCTTATGTCATGTTATGAAAACATGTATACTCCACCACTGTTGATATGTTATGATAAATGATAGTAGAAGTTAAATGATGTGGTTGTATGACACACCCTTGATTATGATGAGACTAATGGGGGGATGATTGAATGACAATGTGGTATTATAAGCAATGAATTGGGATGCAGTCGATAATGAACAAAGATAAATATTGTTGTGGGTGTATGCATGTTACCACACATGTTGAATGACGAATATTAATGTTGAATGAAAGGGGATATTGTTGTTGAACATACCCTTGATTAAATGGTGATTGTTATTATTAATGATTGATAAGTCCTTAAAAGACTTAATAATTTTATCTTTAATTTAACTTAATCCATTAAGTATTGTTGATTTTGTCATTGTTTAAGTAATGTTTTGTCATTCTTTGGGTTTTACTTATTTAATTAAAATATGTATTAAATTGTGCAAGAAAATGGATAAAAAGATAAACACATAAGGAAGGAAGCTTATTGAGAAATCCAGTAACTCAGCGTACATACGCTAAAGAAGCCTGCATACATATGCTAGGCATTTGTTTATTTGTGCTTGACAGGATCCAAGTCCAGGAGTTTAGCATATGTACGCCCAACTCAGCATATCATACGTCCATTCAAACAGACCAGATCCAGAATTTCAGCATACATACACTGGAAAGGAGCATACCAACGCGTAAAGAAAGAAGAACAAAGTGCCAAAGACAGTGGCCCAGCGTACATATGCTGGGTAGGAGGGCCTACATACGCCCAGAAACAGAACCAAAACCACCAAGACAGTAGACCAACATACATATGCTGGTCCCTTAGCGTCCATACGTGTAAATCATCATGGCCAAGGCACACAACACCCAACCAGGCAGAATTCCAACGTACATACGCTGGTATGTGGGCGTTCCTACACATAGCTAGGAGGGAAACCAGAAATACTTGATTTTCTGTTATTTGTTTAGTTATGTAACTTTTATTTATTTGCTTGTAAGCCCTCTGGGGCAATTGCGTGATTTAGCTTTATTAGATAGTTAGTTCAAGGCATAAAACTATATATAGGTAATTTCCTTATAACTTAATAGAGAAGCAATAATATTACTCTTATTTTCTGATTCTCAATCTCTCCCTAAACTTTTTCTCTTACTAAACTCTCTCTTCCATGGCTCTTTGTATTCCATCTTCTAAATACAACTCCATGGGTTGCTAAACCCCTAGGTTTGGGATTGCTAAGGTTTATAATGGATTCTTGAATCTGAATTGAGGTGATCGTAACATCCCAAATTTTAAATATGGAATTAATTAAGGAAATAAATATGGAATAATTGAATGCAAACTAGTTAATGTCCCAAAATATTGGAAGTAATTAAATTAAGATTTTTGAGAACTGTTAGTAACTTATTTGGACCGGATAAGCAGAAAACTAACCCGGATAAAATATGGGTGTCGGACCAAGTATCTCTGATTGAGATGTCGTTGGTCAGGGCTGTAGATAATATTATGGGGAATCCGAATATGTATTTGGAATAATTTTTAGATAAAGTATTGGGTCCAAACAGAGATCCTGTTTGTGGTAAAAAGGTAAAATTTAAGTGAATGAGGTTAAAATTAAAACAAGACTTCACTCTCACTCTCATTATTCACGTTACTTTCTACCAAGGAGGGAAAAACACTTTTGCTCTACTTCTTCTCACTTTTCTTATTCCCTTTCACTTCATCTTCTTCATCTTCTTCTTCTCCAAAAAGTTTAACCAAGAGGTGCCTCTTCCTCTCTTATTTTTGTTCACCATTGGAGCAAGGAGAAGACATTGTATGCTTGAAGTTTTCCCCTTCTTCTCCTTCATTTTTGAGCTCACCTTCCTCTCCCTTGTTTCCCATTTTCGTTCTTGGAACAATGTAAGCTTCTTTCCATTTTTCTTGTGTTGGAAACCTAAGAAATAGATGATTATGGTTTGGAAGAGTATTAAATGCATGTGGGTAGTGAAAGGAAACATTAAATGTATGAACCCTAAGTAGAGGAGAAATAAATGAAGACATTTATGAGCAATAAATGGAGTTCACAAAAATGGGGTTGAAAGATGATGAATGTTAAGTGCATTTATGATATGGTTGGGTTTTCACAAAACCCTAACTTATGAAATTGGGGGAAATATGTAAGGTGAACGTGAAAGGCATTAATTGATGATGAGAATGTTATTAATGATGAGGTATAGCCATAAATTGTGATTGGTAATGGTGGTTGGAAACCATAAATGAAAGCTAACTTAAAATGAGTTGAATGTAAGATTGGTATATGTGGTAGCCTAACTAATTAGGTTATTGCCTTGATAATAATGAATGGTGATTTAAGAGAAGGGATTCCCGAAGCCTAATTAGGCGAATGAATAAAACCTATAAATAGTTTCTACATGATGAGAATCATGTGTACATATATATGTATATGTATAGTGAAATGGTGTTTGAATCAATGATTGATGTGGTCCTATAATTGCTTGGTGTAGGACTTGATAACACTTGTGAGGCGGGAACATCAAACCCGGAAGTATACTTCTCTTGAGATAGGAGAGGAGTGTATTTTCTAAATGCATGAAATTTTGTATGTTGATGATGTATGTATTGATGCCATGTTACATGTTGCTCCTTGAATGGATGTAGTGTTTTATGTGTATGATATGAAATATAGATTGAATCTTGCGATGGTTGATTATGAGATGATATATATATATATTTGATTATGTAGGATGAATATTATGATCGAGTATGAGTGGTACCCTAGATGAGAGGGTGAGATAATCCCTATAAGGTTAAGGCATGCATGAGCATTGTTGTATACATAGCGTGGCATGCATAACATGGTACTTAAAAAGTGGTTGTGATCATTTGAGACTTGTGATATAAAGGGCTTGCGAGTTCCCGTGATTATTGAACCGGTGCTCAGGCAAACGAGCATCTCGCCCAATCGAGACTGCCCATGCATCAGTTGTTGGCCACTGGAGGAATTTCACTCAGGCGAGTAGGGTCTCACCCGAGCAAGAGTGAGGTATTTTGCTAGTGGGCCATTTTCGCTTGAGCGAAAGACCTTTGGAGGTGGCACTCGCTCGAGCAAGCGAGCGTATATTGGGTTCTGGACGATTCTTGCCCACGCTTGCTTGTCTCGCCCAAGCGAATCCTGAGGATCTCGCTCAAGCAGGATGGGGCTCGCTCAAGCGAGACGGCCCATGATGCTCTTTTTCTTCCTCTTGCTCAGTATTTCTATGGCTTTCCCAAGCGTCCCACTCGGCCTCGCTCAAGCGAGTGTGACTCTCGCTTGAGCGAGTGGTGCTCTGTTTCCCCATTTTGCATTAATTTGATTATTCTCCTTTTCCTTTGCACCAAATCTTCTACTTGAATTATCTTATGAATGTTTTGAACATATTATGAAGTCATTAAACCTCAGGATGATTAATTACTTTAAATCCAATCATATAGTATTAATTTAATTAATTATTTCTGTTGTTTTTAATTGAGAATTTCTCATTGATTATTTATTAACTTACCTTCTTATATCTTCATATATAAGATAGGTCTTTCTTAGATCCAGGGTGTCAAATTAAGCTTTACCACTTGACGTCTTCATTAACTAATGATGTTTAAATCATGAAAAATTTACCCCTATTTTCAGGGTGTTTCAGTGATCGTCTTCTGAAGCAAGAGGAGAACTAGCTGAGAAGTGGAACTACTCTACTGGATTGACAAATTCAGACCTAATTGAAGCATTTCACTAGTGAGGAATCATAATAGAAAGCTCAGGTAACTTCTAGCTTCCTAGCTAATTCAGGCCTTGTAATTAGGTGAATAGCTAGGGTTCAATCCCCAATTTCACATTAGGTTCTTCTGTTACTGAACACCTAAGGGATTAGGGTTTAATGCTTAGGAATTACCTAAGGAATTAAGGATTCCTCTTGAGTCTGAAGCTTGATTGAGCCTTAATTGCACGTTTCCTGATAAAATTGCGAGCTGGAGTAATCCTGACCTATTCTCCATTAAATACATTTCACTTTTCATACTGTTTCTGAAGATACAAAAACATAGAAATCCTAGAAAAGCATAAATAGAATGAATCTTATCCTATTTTGTTCTGGTTCAGCTTGTACTAGTCCTAGGTTATGGTAATTACCTCAATCCCTGTGGGACGATCAAATATATTACAAGTTTAACGATTGGTGCGCTTGCCAAACGAATTTAATCATTTGATGATTAAGCATCAAGTTAATGGCGCCGTTGCTGGGGATTGTTGAGTAATATCAACAATCCTTGGACCGCAACTAGACTGAACCATTTAGTTCTGTTTTGTATTTAGTAGCAGTTCAATTTTTGTATTAGTATAGCAGTAGCTTGTGTAGCAGTAGCAGTAGCTTTGAAATTAATTCTATGAAATATTTGGTGTGTGTAGTCAAGGAATAGAGGAGAGCCATTCTTCTTTGATCCTGATATTGATCTGTTAGAGCGTAGACTTAGAAAAGAGAAAAAACAAAAAGAGCAACAAGAAATGGAACTGAGGAGAGTTACACTAGGTGACTACTCGAGACCTATTGAAGAAGGATCACAATCCAGCATCCTTAGGCCTCCAATTGTAGCTAATAATTTTGAACTAAAACCAGCTTTGCTACAATTGGTTAGAAATGATTAATTCGGAAGAAGTAAGGTTGAGGATCCAAACTTGCATTTAGCAACCTTCCTCCAAATTTGTGATACAGTTAGGATGAATGGTGTCCCTGAAGAGGCAATAAGATTGAGATTATTTCCTTTTTCTCTAAGGGATAGTGCTAAAGCCTGGTTGCAGAGCCAACCAAGAGGCAATATATCTACTTGGGAGGATTTACAAAGAAAATTTCTGATTAAATATTTCCCTCCTTCCAAGTATGCCAAGTTACGCACAGAAATCACTTGTTTCCAACAGAGAGAGGGTGAATCTTTGATGGAAGCATGGGATAGGTACAAAGAGAGTTTGAGGAAATGTCCTGATCATCAAATCCCTGATGTGCAACAAGTTACCATATTTTATAATGGAGTAAGGCCAGCTATTAGGGTCTTGATTGATGCCTCAGCTGGAGATTCACTAACTACTAAAACTGTAGAAGAGGCTATAGAACAAATTGATGTTATGGCTTCAAATAAATGTCTAGTTAGTGAAAGGAGCCAAATCCCTAAGAGAGGGATACTAGAATTAGAAGCAGAAGATGCTTATTTGGCTCAAAGTAAGTTGATGACTCAGGCTTTGGAGAAATTAAGTGTACAAATTTCAAAACTCCAAAAGCCTAGTCAAGTCCGTATGATGAGTTGTGATTTTTATGGTGGAGACCATGAAAATGGCATGTGTGATCCAAATGTGCCTGCTGAACAAGTTAATTACATGGGGCAACTGTGACACCTAAAACCCAAATTACAAATTCAAATTAATTAACCCAAATTTTTGTAATATTAAAGAATCATTTTGAAATTCGTAATTTAAATTCTTAGGTCACGTCAAAATTGAAAAATGCGGAATATTGTCATGCATACTAGTCATGAATGAATAAAACATAATACATTTATATAGCGGAAACGATAGATAAGATTGCAGTATGAGGTACATAATAATATTATTACATCACATTAAAAGTCAAATAAGGTCAAAGTCCAAGCAATAAAATATAAAAGCTTCATCAATTTCACCACTCGTCATTCTGTGAAGCGTGCACTGTAAAAATAGTGTAAGAGTGAGATAGAATATAGAATAAATATAAAATAAGTAAAATTGCACAAACACAATCAACAAACAATTATGATATGATGAATATGCCAAACAAGGTCATTTATATTTAATAATATTTAATTTAGCCAAATGATGTCATGCTGGATCCATTTTGGTTTAGTAGGAATACTGTAGTAAAAAGTCTCATAGAGACACAAATAGGACTTAACATAATGCCACGAATCCCTACCCTTCATAGCGCTCAAGTACCAAAGTACACAAGTAGGACTTCGTATATACCATGAATCCTTACCCTTCATGGCGTTCAAGTACCGAAGTACACAAGTAGGACTTAGCATAAACCATGAATCCCTACCTTTCATGGCGCTCAACGAAAATAAGGTTTTAACTCATCATAGAGTAACCCCCCACCAGGGATGGCAATCATGGAACCCTTAAATTCCATGGTGCGTCCAAATGCTTATGATGCATGAATGCCTTTAATTCTTTTTATCAATTTAACATACCATGATATCAATACTTCAATAATCACTTGGAAAGCCACAAGTCCTCAAAGGACATATCACACATATCAATTCTCAAAATCATGGATTTACAGTTCAACAACATATCTCAATAAACCACAAGGCATTCATGTATACATTAATTTAGTCATTCATAATTATTCATCACAAAAATATACATACTATATGACATTCATAGGATACTCAATAACATTCATAATAATTAATAATCATTCAATAATTCATAAATAAATCATTACCTATATGGAAAATATCATTTTCATCTATAATAACCATCATAGGTAAATTTTAGAAATTTTCAACAACAACATACATTAGTAAAAAGGCCATAACGTGAGCAAATCAAATCCTTTTTGAGTAATTCCACTTTCTGTAGTTCTATAACAAAATTATCTACAACATTCATGAAGGCTAAAAATTCTAATTTCAAAAAAAACATCACATAATCACAAAATAGTCAATGGGTTAACAATTATCATTATCACTAATTCCTGAAAAATTTTCTATTTTGATAATCTTTAGTAAATTTACTATAACTATTGATATAAAAATAATTTTTGAATGAGGACAATTTTTGTGTTTCAATAATTTCATTATCTATAATTTTTATGAAGACCAAAAATTCTAAATCCAAACAGAAATATCACAAGTTCACAGTATACTAAACTATCTGAGAGAAAGTAACAGAACGTACATATGTTAGTAAAATGAACGTTTCTGGAGCTACAAAAATAATTTTGGCATGGTACCAGTTCTAAATTACTCATAACACAATTATCTAAAACTTTTATAAAGACACCAAACACCTGTTCTTATCACAAAATTCCCAATTTTAAAAATGAAAAGAGTGATTCACGTCAATAGATTTTCAATGTGAACATACCTCAGTATTTAAGGTATAACTAGAGCTACAAATATCCTTTTAACTTGAAACCACTTTCTATAGATCTATTACATAAATATCTACAACTTTTATGAAGACATCAAAGTCTAAATATGTATTTATAATGCCTGGAATTTCAATATTTACACAAAATAGAAGGTACATATTCCAGAAAAGACATACTTTAGCATTTTGCAATAACTTGAGGTACAGGCATCCAAATCATGTTATTCAAAGTTAAACATTCATATAACACATAGATCTACAACTTGGATGAATAAGTAAAAGTCAAATTCATATATTTTTAGCTTTGAAATTAAGTAACAAGTTACAAAAATAAATCTGGAATTCCTAAAATAGCATACAATCCTGGAGTGGTTGAAAGTGTTCTCTTATTATCCTAGCTTCAGATCTAGAGTGACTTTGATGGAGAAAATGAAAGAAAATGAGAGAGAAACTTCACTAACTTTAGCTTGTTCTAAGAATTTAGACTTGGGAACAAGATATAGTGTTAGTTTAATCATGTAAATGACAAGTGGGGGACAAGCTTTTCATAATGGGATATTAGTGGGATGTTAGTTGCATTAATTGTGGTGATAATGGAGGTTTTAGGTAAGAAAAATAGGCTGGATTGTTGACCATTCCCACAGCCTACATAATGTAGCTTGTAAGATTGAAGTAAATATCAATTCTGACACGGTTTCGGTATTTTGGGTATATCTCTCTCATATCTTAATGGCTTTTAATAAATTTGGTCTTGTTAGAAACATAAGACAACGAGGAACAACTTTTTAGTTGGAGACTGTTTCAAATTCAGACTCTAACTAGACATTAAAATATGTACAAGATGATATGATTCAAGTAAAATACCAATTCTAAAATAGTTTCAGTATTTTGGGCATATCTCTCTTAAATCTTAATGGATTTTAATAAATCTGGTCTTGTTGAAAAGCTAAGAAGAAGAGGAATAACTTTGTAGTTTACCATATTTTCAAATTTAGACTCTAACTAGGAATTAAAATGTGTTCAAGATGACACATTTTGAGTGGAGTATGTGGTGATTTGATGGGAGTAAATGGAAAAGGCAAGAAATTAATAACTAAAGAAATAGGTAATAAGTTATTTGATTAAATTTTACCTAAGGTATAAAGTTAAAATTATTTATAATGTTGTCCTCACCAAAATTTACGTAGAAAGTCAAGATAAAATGGATAATATCATTGATGATCTTAACCAAAATAATTATACATGAGAATGAAATTTTTGGGATGTTACAACAATAATATCAAAGGAATTATCTCTCTAATTCCTTTAATCCTAACTATAGGAACCACCCCAATTTTTCATGGCAGAAGGGTCCATATTTGAATCAAAACATACCACAAAATCAGACCACAAGTAGATCACAACAACCACTTCCCCCTCCCCCTAAAGAAAAGTCTGAACTTGAGAATGTTCTATCTCAGTTCATCCAGGTCACTCAGGCCAGTTTTAAAAATCAAGAAGCGTCTATCAAGCAGGTTGGGCAGTTATCAAAATAGTTAGTTGAGAGAGAATCAAGCAATTTCCCTAGAGATACTGAGGTAAATCCTAGGGAACATTGTAAAGCAATAACCACAAGGAGTGGGAAAACTTTGGTTCTCCCTACTTGAAGTTATGAAAATACTACAGAAAAAGAAGAAGAGCAGGAAAGTGAGGAAGTAAATAAAACTAAAAATAAAAGGGAAACAAAAAGAGAAAGAAAATCAATTCCGTCAAAAGAAAAAGAAAAAGAATGACTTGATTTTGGAGAAAGCTGTCAAGGTAACTCCTGAGAAATTGAAGAATGCTCCATTCCCACATAGATTTAAGAAACAGCTAGAGGAGAAAAAGTTTGCTAAGTTCTTAGATATGTTTAAAAGGTTTTACATAAATATTCCCTTTGCTGAGGCATTACAAGAGATACCTTCATATGTAAAATTTTTGAAAGAACTTTTGTCTAAGAAGAGGATGCTAGAGAAAGTGGTAGGGAAATCTAGGAAGGACTGGTTAGTGAAATTAAATGATGCACTATAGGCCTATAGAACAATATTTAAGACTCCAATTGGCATGTCACCTTATCAGTTGGTGTATGGTAAGGCTTGCCATCCCCCTGTGTAGTTAGAGCATAAGGCATGGTGGGCCACAAAGCTGTTAAACATGGAACTTGACAACTCTCAAGAGGAGAGAGTCCTGAAACTCCATGAACTTGAGGTTTTCAAACTCAAAGCTTATCAGAGTTCCTCAATCTATAAAGAGAAAACTAAGAGGTGGCATGATAAGTGGATAAATAGTAAGGAGTTTCTAAAAGATGACAAGGTCTTATTATTTAATTCTAGGCTGACACTCTTTCCAGGAAAACTAAGATCAAAATGGTCTGGACCTTTTATTGTGAATGAGGTTTTCCCTCATAGTGTAATTGAGGTAAAAGAACCAGACACTGGTAGAACTTTCAAAGTGAATGGCCAGAGACTCAAGCTCTACTATGGAGGAGAGTTTGATAGGCAGAAATCCTCCATGTTTTTACAGACATCTTCTTAGGTGTCAAAAGGTCAAGCTAGTGACGTTAAAGAAGAACTTAAGGGAGGAAACCTTGCATTTTAATTACTGTATTTTGTTTGTACGTTTTAAAAACAAAAGAAAATTAAATAGGGAGAAAGAAGAAAATACTGAAAAAGCTTGAAAAATGTGTGAATAAGGTTTGAGCGTACATACATTGTATCTCAGTGTACATACGCGCATCAGTAAAAGAATAAGAGTTTTGGACCAGAAAGCTGAGCATTCATACGCTCACCCTTAGCGTACCTACGCATGGGTCCAGTAGGCAAAATAAGTGTGAACGTACATACACCCAGCTGGGGCATAGCTACACGCAAGAGCCAATTTTGGAAAATAATAAGGCTGAAAGCTGGCGTACATACGCCAGGACCCCAGCGTACCTACACGTGGTGGGTCTGTTACTTCAATAATGGAAATAAATCCAGCGTATATGCACTGATGCTCAGTGTTCCTAAGCTGAGGTTCTGTAACTAAGTAATAAAAAGAACTTGATACAATAGAATGTGGGCGTACATACGCCTAGGGTCAGTGTACATATGTGTGACCCATGATTTGCCACCTGTTACAACAGAATGTGGGAGTACATACGCCCAGGGTTAATGTACATACTTGTGATCCATGATTTGCCACCTGATACAACAGAATATGGGCATGCATACGCCCAGGGTCAGTGTATATATGCGCGACCCAAGCTTTGCTACCTGTTGAAAACCAGTGAGTGGGCGTACATACGCCTAAGGTCAGCGTACATACGCGTGACCCAGGCTTTGCCAACTGATGCAACCAGTGAGCCAGTGTACATACGCTGGTTATGGGCGTACATACACTGGGTTCTGCAGTATATATATCACACCCAGTGTACAAACCCTAACTTCAGTCCCATTTACGTTGGAAGCTCTGGTTCTTGAAGGAAAAAAAGCACATTCTTTGGATTCCATTGAAAGGTAACGTCTCTTCCCTCTTTAATTTCAGTTAATGGCTAGAATCATTGTATCCCACCGTTTTAATTTTGAAATTATTACATCCATCATGTCTATTCATCTCATATTTTCATTTTCTCTTGTTATGTTTGCCTCTGTATTTGCACCCATTTAGGCTTTATAAATACCACCCATACCATCTACAATGACCAGAAGACCACTAAGAGTCATTAAGAAAACTGAGAGAATTATTAAAATAGAGAGTGTGAGGAAAAGCCAGAAAGAGAAGGGAAAGGGGGTGGCTACTTCAAGCACCCCTGTTTCTCTACCACCCAAAAAGAGTAAGAGCAATAAGGGAGAAAAGAGGTCCAAAAGAACTGAGGATTTTGATTGGCTTAGATTTAGGGATCTTAAAGCTGCCCAGGAATATAAGTGAAAATTCAAAAATAGAGGAGTGATAAGGGAAAAGGCTCTGGTCTTTGATGAGGAGGAGTGTTCTAATCTTGATGTCAAGGCTGTCATGTTTACAAAGGGATGACAGTATTTCAATAAAAATTTAGGCCATGGATATCAAGAACTCACCAGGGAGTTCTATGCTAATTTGAGGAGTAATTCTGATGAGGATGAGGTACCTTATTCCTCTTATTTGAAAGGAGTCACTATTCCTCTCTCTGGCAGCATATTGAATAAGATTTTGAAAATACCCATGTTAGATGATGAAGAATGTCAATACACTTGGATAGTGGATGTCTTTTATAGGTCTAAAAATGAAAAGCTTAGGTAAGAAATATTGGAGGAATACTGTGGACAGGGTGCTACATATGAAACCAAAGTGAGTGGTGCACCAAAATGTGTAAAGAAAAGCTATCTAAATCGTCTTCCCCTCTTATGGTGCCACTACATCCTCTCATCCCTACAACCTGTAGCTCCTGCTACTGAGGTTGTCATTAAAATATTGGTGTTGATTTATTGTCTAATGAAAGGCCTATATGTTAATTTGGGTGATTTAATATTGGTTGAGATGGTGAAAGCCAATGAAAAAAATCTCCAACGACCATATTACTCTATTGTTACTTTGTTGGCAAAAAGGAATCATGTTAGGTTGAAGAATGAAGAACTAACAAGGGTCAAGCCTGAAAGGATTATGGTCAAAAACTGGGTGAGAGACCACATTGACCTCTTTGTGCCTCAAGAGCCAAAGCATCCCAAACAAACTAAACCATCATCTTCTACACCACCACCCTCAACAGGTCCAGGTACTTCTTTTGATCTTTATATGATAATGCAGGAACTCCAAGCCATGAAAAAGATGCAGTTGGGGACCTATGATCTGGTCCTGAACCATGATCTCAAGTTGAGGAAGATTGCCACTACACTGAATGTGGACCATACAGAAGAAATAGGAGTTCCAACTGATAGAGACTTATGGTTGGCTTCCATTGGGTTCACCATTCCCCCTGAAGACACACCCTTGGCAACTGAATTTTCACCCCACCCTGAGCAAGACAATGATGAGCCTATGGATGAGGCTACTAAAGAGGAAGATAAAGAAGACGAGGACTGATAATTTAATCTGCTTTCACTTATGATAATTTACTTTTGTGTTATGATAACTTTATTTTAGTGTTCTTTCTTGAACAATGTGTTTCCTTTTCAGTTGTAATGAAATCATATTTCCCTGTTAATTGTTCAATGTTATTTTTTTCTGCTTTGTATTGTTCAATTCTTGCAACCATCGCTCACCAAATCCTTGACCATATAGGTAAAAATGGAAGTAATCTATCCCCTAATCTCATTAACTTATGAAATGTGTTACCTGTGCTTAATTTAAAACCCATCTTAGTTATGTAAATCTTGCTGATTCTCAGGCATCAATTGGATAACTTAATTGATTCACATTACTTAATTCATGATCCCTGTCCATAACTGTTTTCATCCTTAATTATTTGTATCATCACCATGCTAGTTAGCAATCTGAATTTATAATCTCGCATTAAGTTTGGGGACATGATTGGCTGATTACCTGTAATTTATTAGCTTTTAAGCCTTTATTATTATTTTTTTCAGAGCGTGTCTGCATTCTTGCTTAGTGAGACAGAATTTGCTTCAGTGCTTGCTAATGATTATATGTTTGCCAATTGGAAATGATGAAGGCCTTTGAAAATTAGCCAGGGCCAAACTTAGCCATCCTCATTACTATTAATTATCCTTTGACCTAATAATTATGTTTGAGCTTGAGACCCTTTCATTATGATTATGTACCTAACTTTACAAGCCTATTTATCTGATAAAAACCAAGTGAATTTGTAACACCCTAAATTTTAAAATAAAGAATTTATTAAGGAGATAAATATTAAATAATTGTATTTAGGTTATTTAATGTTCCAAAATATTGGGAATAAATAAATTAAGATTTTTGGGAACTGTTTATGATTCATTGGAACCGGATAAGCTAAAAATAAGCCCGGTTGAAATATGGGTGTCAGACTAAGTATCTCCGATTGGGATGATATTGGTCAAGGCTGTTAAGGATATTATTGGGAATCTGAATATGTGTTCGAAATAATTTTTGGATAAAGTATTGAGCCCAAACAAAGATCCTGTTTGTCATAAAACGATGAATATTTAATGAGGAATTAAAAATAAAGCCAAATGGCCCATTCTTCCCTTCTTATTCCCGTCAGCTTCTTGGATTTCCCTTAATAAACACTTTACTTCTCCTTCTTCTCTATTCTCCTCCTTCATTTCCTCTTCTTCTTCTCTCCAAAAACCCTAAGCAAAAAGTGGTGTGCCATCTTTCCTCTTCCATTTTTGTTTGGAGCTTGAAGTCTCACCCTCCTTTCTCCTAATTTTCGTGTGGTTTTCCCTCTCTTGGAAAACTCTCTCATTCTTTCTCTTGAGGTAAGCTCTTGCTATTTCTCAAGAGTATGAACTATAGGTTTTTGGGTTTTGATGTTGGGAATGTGATTTAATGAGTGTTGTTGGGTTTTAGAGAAACCCCAACCCTATGATTTGGGGGAAATGCAAAATATGAGTGGAGAAGCATTTATTGTGTTAAATAATTGTTATTGGTGAGGTGAAATGATGTTATTAATGGTGAATGACCATTAATGAAGCTTAATGGTTGTTGGGAACCATTAATGTGGGAACTCGTAAATGGGTTTGGCATTAAATGTATGTAATAATAAGCGTAGACGCCTGAATCGAGGTGGTTGAATAGAAAATAATTGTGTGAAATATTGTGATGTAGGAAATAACCCCAGTGACGTGGCAGAACCATCTGACCGCGGTGATTACTACTTCTTTTGAGGTAGGAGAGGGTAACTATTCTAAATGCATGATTTCATCCATTAATGATGTGAAAATATGTGAATATGATTGTGCTTAATGATTGCTTATGTGGACGATGTAATGATTTCATGATTGAGTGCATTTAGAATAATTGATGTTATGTGGCATGTAATTGGATGATGAATATGGTATTGACTTGGTCTGAGCCGGAGTCAATGATCCGGTGTGGACCAGTCACGAGAGCTAGTAGATGGCTGAGGTTTTAGACCGGTGTTGTATATATCGGGTATGATTATCCAGTATCCTAATGAGAGGCGACCGATCTTGATGTTTGATGTTTTACTTGCTGAGTCTGTATTGCATACAGAACGGATGAAGCGATATCCGTATTCTGGTACCGGTATTGAGACCGAATCCGATATTATGTTGAATATGTTGATGAAATATGTTATGATGGTTTGAGACCATGTTTTGAATCAAAATCAGTGATTTGAAATATCCCAATTATATATATATGAATTGATAATTTATGATTGCCTCTAACTGCCGATGTGTATGAGTTCCAATGAGGATTGGTAAAGATTGAGAATACTAAAATCCATTAAGTGGTGGTCGGGAATAGACGATTGATTGAGTGGCATTTAGGATGCACAGTATGAGAATGCATTGACTGGCATTTACATCTATGGCATATCATTCGCTGCTTATATAGAATGTTAGGGGTTCCAATAGGCAGGCCCAGTGGGAGGGCGGCCCAGTGCACGGGTATACTGTTATTGCTCCCTAGTGATTCGGGGAATCATGAAGCTGCCGTTAGTTTGGTGATGAGGCACCCTATGTGGCAGGCCCTATGGAAGGGCGGCTCTGTGATGAGTAGTTGACCTTGGTGTCCGACGGGGCACGGATCCTTGGATGTGTGTTCAGGGGAGGCCCGTAGCACTTTGGCAAGTACGACTATAATGATGATCCCCAGTCACGGGGTGACTAGTGCTACAGATGGGCGAGAGCAGTTTGGTACCAGTAAAATATGTTGTTGAGCATGCATGAAATTGGATATAAGTGTACACATTTTACTACTGCAGTAGGGGCATAGTAGCACACCTATGCTTGTCCTATATTTGATATATTGTTGTTTTCCCACAGTCGGATCCGTACTTGAAAATAATTTTGTTATGCATATGCATTAGCTTTAAGAGCATTTCCATATAGCCTGAGATATGCCTAGTTGATAGCCCGTGGTGGCGATGGATGGTTGTTAAATAGAGCAAAAGTAAGCTGAGGTACTAACATTAAAAGTGTGATGATTGTTGAGAATGTTAAGGATATATTATATATGTTATTGCCTTGTGGATATACTTAATTTGACATGTACTATGCTGTGATGGAATGATGTATCATGTGTGAGAAACTTGAGATGTTTTCTTGAAAAATGAATGTAATGCACACATGTATAAATATCATCAAAAAGTATAACTTTGGTACATTTGGATTATGTTACTCACCTCCCTGTTGCCATTTTTAAGTTTGATGTAGGTATGAAGTAAAACCCTACTCTTTTTGGAGGTTGAGTATTGGAGAAGGTAAATATGAAAGGAATGTGGGTGAGCCTTGGTCGGTGTATATCTTCATTTTGTATAGCATATGGTGTGTATATGCTTATTTTGAAATTAACTTGATAACGGTTGATTTTGGAGGTCATGTAGGAAAATTAGACCAGATGTATATGGCTAATTTTCATTAATGACCTGGATAATGTATGAATGACATTATTATAATGAAAATATATTTTCATTGTTTAACAAATCGATGAGGCATCTTTCATCCTCTTTTTGGTATATATTTTAATAACTGTTGAATTTAATTTCATGTTTCGCTTTCCCTTGTGACGGCCTCAAGTTCGGTCATCCAAGGTGCACTCTGATACCTTTCTCATATTTTCATATGAGATAGGTTATTATTAGTCCTCAAATTTACAATAAAATCTTTAATAAAAATTTTATAAAAATCAGTCTAAATTGTTAGAAAATTAGGTTTTAAATTCAATAAATAGAAGTTGTTAGAAATAATCTGCCCTTGATCAATTTTCTCTAGTTTTGTAGTGAAAAAGTGAAGAATTTAAAAAGAAAATTGAAGATCAGGAACCTGACACGTAGCATCAACACCACTCGTAGCGTGGGGACTTTAGATGTTGATGCTACGCATCACATTCATGCGTAGCGTCAGAGCTGCGTGGACTCCACAGCCAGGTTGGCCAAGCACTCACCTTTTGACCCACTTTTGGCCACTCCACTACTCACAAACGTCCACACCGAAATGGAGACAGGGTTCCTCAGCCCTATAAATAGGGCCATTTCCAACACTTCTAGGCATCCCATTCTGAGTATCTCACTCTTATCTTCTCTTATACACTCGAGTTTGAGTGTTTCTTTTATGAGTTTGTAGCTCTAGAATAGTTTTCTAGATACTTGAGAGTGTTGTGTAGTATTGTGATCGTTGTATCGTGAAGTTTCCATCATCGCCTTTGTAATGTCAATCACTGTAAGTGTTATTTTTACTTTCACCATGTGTAACTAATCTACTTATGTTAGAATTGGTGAACTAATCTATTGAGTATGATGTTGTGAATTCGACCTCTGCATGTTTATGATTCAAGTCCATGTTAGTATTTCAATCTTTTATTAATATGAACGTCAAAGGGAGAATGATTTTCATGTGTATTGAAACTTGTTTTATTAGTGTGAATGTCAAACTGGAGAATGATTATTCATGCCTTATTAAAACTTGATTTAATAAAAGTAAAAGTTGGAATACCCTTAATATACCAATTACTAGGGATAGAATTGGTAATTATTGTTGCCATAAAGCCAGGACTTAATGCAAGTTTTTATTGAGAAAGCTTACGAGGGATCAGACTTTACGGTAAATACTTAGAATTTATATCACGAGGGATCAGTTATAATGATTTTAAGCTACAATGATATGAACTTGATGATTAAATATGCATGACTTGAGTTCCTCAATTATTATTCTAGATTAGGGATCCAAATTCCAACATAATTTGTTTATCTGTGTTTTATCTTCAAGTATCTTAGTTATTCTAAAATTGCAACTCAACTTCCTAGATAGATTGTTATTCTTACCACATGAACAACTTAACTATACCATCTTGTAAATATTGTATAAATTGTATATAAATTATTCTTTTGTGTATAAGTTTTGATAAATTTACCATAGTAACTAGAAAATTACAGTAACTATTGGACTTTCAATCCCAGTGGAACAATATCTAAATTTTGAAAACTATAAATGATTGGTGTGCTTGCCAATTAATAGACCCAACAGTAAAACAAACTAATAAATTTTCTACAATATTATATTTTCCGGGTCTAACAAGTTTTCTGGCGTCGTCGCCGGGGATTGAATTGATTCAGTAAACAGTAAATTTTTAATTACTATGGTAAAAATAATTTACCTTAGTAATTTTTTTATTTATTCATTCATTTATTTATTTTAACATTATTTTACTAACATTTCTTTATTTAGTGTGTTTATGCAAACTCGATCTTCTGCAGGAAAGGTGTTCTTTGATCGTGAGATCAAGAAGTTTGTAAAGAAACTTAAAGCATTAAAATCTAAAAAAACAAAAACTTCTTCTTCAACTTCATCTTCTTTTGAAAAATCTAAAATTTTAAAAATTATAACATGGCTGCTGAAAGGAGAACATTGGGATAGTTTGCTGCTATTAATGGACCACCTCGTGTTTCGGGATGTATCAAGGACCTATTGCTGGTGTAGAAACCAAACCAGCTACTTTAAACATTATTCAAAATAATCAATTTGCTGGTTTAAATAATAAGGAACCTTATGAACACTTAATGGTTTTTTATGAGTTATGCATTACAATTGGTTTTGAACCCAATCAAGAAGAATCAGTTTACATGAGATTGTTTCCTTTTTCTTTTATTGGGAAAGCTAAAGAATGGTTTAAATCTTGTCCACCCGGTAGTTTTGTAAACTGGTCCAATGTCGAGAGAAAATTTTTGGAAAGATTTTATTCTCCTTCAAAATATTTTGAAGCAACGACAGCCATACATTCTTTTTCACAAAACAATGATGAATCATTAGGAGAAACAAGGGAACGATTCAAGGCACTCTTGAGGAAGTGCCCGAACCATAACTTAAATGATGCTGAAAAGGTAAGGATCGTTTACTATGGTTTGTTACCTCAGTTTAAAATGATGTTAGATGCTTGTGCAGGAGGTTCTTTAATGAACAAAACTATGGAAGAAGCAATAGAAATATTGGAATCAATGTCCATCAGTGACCGACAAGAAAAACATGAAAGAGGCAATGTACAAAGAAAGCCAGGTATGCTCGAACTGGGGGTTAATGATGCAGTATTAGCTCAGCAAAAATTGCTGACTCAACAAATTGAGGCTATGAGCAAACAATTAGAGAAACTTTAAATTACTCAAATGTCATCACCTCCTCCTGCTCAATTAAAACAATGTATGCATTATATGGGAGAGCAACCATGTGGTTACTGTACCCCTGAAAAAAATGAGCAAGAGCAAGCTAATTTTCTAAACCATCAAAGAATACCTTTAGGTAATTTTCCTTCCAATCTTGGTAATTCTTTTCCTAACAATTACCAGCAGGGTTGGCAAAATTAGAATATTGGCTGGAAACAAGACGTTGGACCTTCTAACCGACCTCCAAATAATCAATTCAAACAATAACCACAATCCGATCAAATAGCAAGGCTAACATAGATAGAAGAATTTATCCAATAGTTGCTTCAATACATGCAAACAAATGAAGCCACACGTAAAGTGTCGGACATGCAATTGGGACAGTTAGCAAAAGAAGTAGCTGACATGAAAAGTTCTGGTTTTTCTACAAACACTCAGAATCCAAGAGAACAATGTAATGCTATTTTTACAAGAAGTGGTAAAGTTGTAGGAAGTGATAGTGAAAAAGGAAAAGAAGAAAAAGAAAAAGAAAAAGAAAAGGAAAAAGAAAAAGAAAAAGAGAAAGAAAAAGAAAAAGAAGAAAAAGAGAAAGAAGAAAAGAAAGAAGAAGAAGAGAAAAAAATGAAGAAAAGAATGATGAAAAAGAAAAACAAAAAAATCAAAAAATTAAAAAACAAAAAAATCAGTATTTGGGTCAGACACCTCCAGTTAAAGATTTACCTTATCCACATGCACCATCAAAGAAGGATAAGGAAAAGGAATACAAGAGATTCCTTGAAATCTTTAAGTAATTACACATAAATATCCCATTTCTGAGGCATTGGAATAGATGCCAACATATGCAAAGTTTATGAAAGAATTGCTCACCAAAAAGAGGACGTATAATGAAGAAATTGTTGAACTAGAAGTAGGTTGCAGTGCCATTTTACAACATAATATGCCAATAAAGTCGAAAGACCCTGGAAGTTTCACCATTCCTGTCTCCATTGGAGGGATGAACATTGGAAAAGCCTATTTTAGACTTAGGGGCTAGCATTAATCTAATGCCTCTAAGTATGATAAAGCAAATTGGTGACCTTGATCCTCAAAGAATAAAGATGACTCTGCAACTGGTTGATAGATCAATTAAAAGACCCTATGGTATTGTGGAAGATGTACTTGTGAAAGTTAACAACTTCTACTTCCCTGTTGACTTTGTGGTATTAGACATGGAAGAAGATGTTGAAGTTCCCCTAATTCTAGGAAGACCATTCATGAAGACTGCTAAAGTGCTCATTGATATAGATAATGGAAAGCTGGCAGTAAGAGTTCACAATGAAGAAGTAAACTTTGATGTTTTCAAAGCCATGAAACATCCCAATCCAAAACAAGATTATTTTAAGGTAGATGTTCTCGACAAGGTCTGCTTCTCCATATCCACAAGTATGTCAAACTCTGATCCTTTAAATAAGTTATTAACTAACTCTGTGGAATTTTTGAGTGAAGAAGAAGAAAAATAGGTAGACAAATATCTTGAAGATCTTGATCAAGGGAAATAAATTTTCCCTAAGTCAAGAGAAATTGAAGAAATTCAAGAAGTACCTGTTGAAGAAATCAAGAGGCCTGAATTGAAAGTGCTACCTTCCAACTTAAAGTATATCTTTTTGAAAAAAGGTAATTTAAAACCATTGATTATTAGTAATTTGTTAAGTGAAACAGAAGAAGAAAAAGTGGTTGAAGTCCTAAAAGGGAATCAAGAAGCAATTGGATGGACGCTTGAAGATCTAAAAGGTATAAGCCCATCATATTGCATGCATAAGATTTTACTGGAAGATAATTTTAAACCTGTTGCTCAACCCCAAAGATGCCTCAATCCAACCATGAAAGAGGTAACTAAGAAGGAGGTTTTGAAATTGCTGAAAGCAGGTATTATCTATCCCATTTCTGATAGTGCATGGGTAAGTCTGGTACAAGTTGTTCTAAAAAAGGGTGGTATGATAGTAATTGTTAATGATAAAAATGAATTAATTCCAACAAGAACTGTCACTAGTTAGAGAATGTGCATTGATAATAGAAAACTAAATCAAGCAACAAGAAAAGATCATTTTCCACTTCCTTTTATTGATCAAATGCTTGAAAGATTGTCTGGACAAGCTTACTATTGTTTTCTTGATGGATATTCTGGATACAACCAAATTGCTGTTGACCCTCTTGATCAGGAAAAGACTGCTTTTACATGCCCCTTTGGTATATTTGCATATAGGAAAATGCCATTTGGATTGTGTAATGCACCTGCCACTTTTCAAAGATGCATGTTTGCTATTTTTGCAAATCTAATTGAAAAGAGCATTGAGATTTTCATGGATGATTTTTCAGTCTTTGGAAATTCATTTGAAACATGTCTAACCAATTTGGACATCGTACTGAAGCGGTGTGTTAAAACAAATTTGGTGCTCAATTGGGAGAAATGTCACTTTATGGTGAAAGAAGGAATTTTACTTGGTCACAAAATTTCCTCTAAAGGTATTGAAGTAGACCAAGCCAAAATAGAGGTAATCTCTAAACTTCCACCCCCTGTGAATGTGAAAGGTATTAGACGTTTTTTAGGACATGCTGGATTCTATAGAAGATTTATTCAAGATTTTTCAAAAATTGCTAAACCTTTAACAAATCTTCTAAATAAAGATGTTGAAGCATGTCTTAAAGCTTTTAATACCTTGAAAGAAAAATTGGTTTCTGCCCCTGTAATTGTTGCTCCTAATTGGAATTTACCCTTTGAACTTATGTGTGATGCAAGTGATTATGCTGTAGGAGCAGTTTTAGGTCAAAGATATGAAAATTTTTTTAGGGTTATACACTATGCTAGTAAAGTTTTAAATGAAAATCAAATAAATTATGCAACTACTGAAAAAGAATTACTAGCTATAGTGTATGCCTTGGAAAAATTTAGATCATACTTGATTGGATCAAAAATAATTATTTTTACTGATCATGCTGCAATCAAGTACTGTTTGACCAAAACTAACTCTAAACCTTGGTTAATCCGATGGATTTTACTCCTTTAAGAATATGATCTTGAAATCAAAGATAAAAAGGGTAGTGAAAATATGGTCGCTGACTATCTTTCCAGATTAATGAATGATGAGGTCACTACCAAAGAAAAAGACATCTTGGAAGAATTTCCTGATGAAAAACTTTTTGAAATAACAAAACGGCCATGGTTTGCTGATATAGCCAATTTTAAAGCAGCAGGAATTCTTCCAAATGATCTAACTTGGCAACAAAGAAAAAAAGTTTTCAAAGATTCAAAATACTTTGTTTGGGATGACCTCATCTATTTAAAATTGGTGTGGATAATGTTAACCAAGTGACCTCAATTACTCAAGAGGGGTGGTGAATTGAGTATTAAAATTTTTTTGTTGAAATGCTTGTGAAATTGGTTCTTTGACAAATATATATAGAGAAGATGATAAACTTAATCTTAAATGACAATAATAAAGAAGTTTGAATAACAAAGTTATTAAGCGTAACAAATTAAGCAAGCAATTTAAATGCACAAATTTAAATAGATTAGGGAAGAGAAAATTTGCAAACCGATATATACGAGTTCCACCACACTGGTGTACGTCTCGCCTCCAAGTAACCCACTTAGAGGATTTGCACTATTGAGAATTTGAGATACACGCCTTGAGCAATTACAGTTTCTTAGTGTCTCACACTCAAGAACTTAATCCTCACAAGCTAAAGGGCAACCCACCCAATCTCTCAATTACAAGGTTGAATCCCAACCCAACAAGTATCTCAGATTTTGTGTATGTGATTTTACAAGTGTGACTCTCTCAATAGAGTGGATATACAAATTTAAGCACTTTGAGAAATATTTTATTTTTAAAAGAATATACAAATTTTAACACTCAAGAAAATATTTTTCTCACAATATAACTCTCAAAAATAATTTCAAAGAGAAGAACAAGTCAGAGAGTTAATAGACAAGGAATTTAGAGAGAACAAGGGAGAAAGCAAGGAATGCGTTTGCTGTCTATGTGGTGTGTTCTGCCTCTTCAGTTTCCTTTCTATTTATAGGCAGAGGAAGGTATATGCTGCCAAAAACATAATTGCAACCGGTTCCTTAATCAATGCATTGGAAGACTTAATTTGCCAGCGATCCATGTTTCCTGTGTGACACTTTAAAAATAGGGGTAAATTTTTCACGATTTTAATATTATTGATTTGTGAAAAATACAAGTGGTGAAGCCAAATATTTAATCACCTGGATCTATCAGAGACCTATCTCATATGTGAAGATATGAGAAGGTAAGTTCATTAAATTAATTCTTAAGAAATCCATAATTAAGACAGCGGAAGTATTTTGAGTAAAATAATATTATGGAACTAGATTCTTAAGAGATTATTCATTTGGGGTTAAGAAGCCAAAGTTATACCAAAGTATTCATAATGTAGGGTGGAATCATGGATTAACATGAAGAAATTGGAAAATAACATGATTAAAGCGTTTTAGGAGAATCAGGTCCTCCTCGCTCAAGCGAAATACCAATTCGCTTGAGCGAGCTTCGCATAGCACGCTTGGGCGAAACCGAAAATGCTGAGCGAAAGGAGGAAATGAAGGTTCAGGGGTCACTTCGCTTAAGCGAACCCCAACTCGCTTGAGCGAGTAGTGGAATTCTCGCTTGGGCGAAGCCAGCGAGCGTGAGGCGGAAAACGCCCAGAACTCATCCACGCTCATTCGCTTGGGCGAGCACTATCCCAAGGCCTTTCGCTCAAGCGAATCTCGGCCAAGTTCCCCACTCGCTCGGGCGAGACCTTTCTCGCTTAAGCAAAAATCGTCCGGAGAGCAATTTCTTAATAAACTCGAGAGAAAAACCTAAGACCAAACCCTCTCGCTTGGGCGAAATAGACCCTCGCTTGAGCGGAAATGGCCCAGTGGCCAAACACTGATGCTGGGACAATCTCGCTTGGGCGAGTCCTATTCTTGCCTAAGCGAGAATCATCCAGAGGCAAAAAATCGAAGCAGGGGCATTCTCGCTTGAGCGAGAAGCCCTCTCGCCTGAGCGAGTTTGACAGAAAAACAGGGGAATGTAGAAATCACCCAACTCACTATACTAAAATTCATTCTAATCAATTTTACTCAAATTCAACACTTCATACATATCATATTACATGTTTAGAACTTGTTCAAATCAATCATACCTATAAATTTCCATTACAACTCATTTATGACCTAAAGATCAACTCAATCATCCTTATACTTCACAAATCTAATATTCCAAATGTAAACTTCATTCATTCATCAAGATTTGGAGGGTTTTATCAGTCATTCATTCATAGGGTCATGATTGAAAATGAGTCATAAACAAAAGATCTCATTTTCCTCCATGACCTCTCAAAATCACTATTGTATATACATACATATATATTCATCAATCATACCATTGTCCATTCTAAATCCAGATTATGCAAAACATAGATGGTGTTATACACCTTACATCCATTCTACCTAATCACAATATCAAAACATTGCCGGCCAAGGCATTCTTTTACCAAAATGTAACTTTCTTCACTCTCCTCCTCCATCAACAGCTCCAGAGTAATACCTACAACACAGGAGCTAAAAAGAAATACCACAGGGAGAGTGAGTATACTTTCTCAATGACGAAAATCTAATAAATAAAACAATATATGCATGAATGCAATACAACTATCTCCTCCTCAAGAGGAGTTTATTTAATATCAAACATTCAATCAACAATTTTTATTCAACACAATTATTCCTTAATTCTCTTAGAATTATATCAATCAAATTTGCCATCACACTTTAGTAATTAAAAGGGAATATCCATTCATATCGCATCATCAAAGTATCACACTATATCATGCTCTAAGACTGATGCACATGCTAATGTCATTAAAATGCATATGCACGGATCCGATTTCATTTCCTCGGGTGATTGCAACCACCATATTCACTACTACAAAAAAAGCTTTTGTCAGCGGTTCCGTTACAGCTATTGTCAGCGGTACAAGCGCAGAAAATGAAGGCGCTATTAATAGCACTAAAAACAACGTCAGCGCTCAAACCGCTGACATTGGCTATGTATTGTCTGCGGTTGTAGTGCGGAACCGCTGACAATAGTTAAACAATGTCTGCGGTTATAGTGCGGAACCGCTGACAATAGTCAAACAAAGTCTACGGTTGTAGGTTGGAACCGCAGACAATAGTTAAAACATTGTCTGCGTTTGTAGTTAGTAACCGCTGACAATGCTTTGTTTTTTTTAATTTCAATTTTTTTGAATTACTAGACCTTTATTAAATATTTTTTTGGATACACCACACCTTTAAATTCTCAAGTCAAAAAAACATAACCAACAAACCCACTAATTTGTCTTGCTAGCATCTAACACTAATTGGAAATGAGATGAATAAATTAAACTTATCTCCAATAGCAAGAAAGAGAAAAATAAAACTGTAACAAGTCAACAAATAAAAATACACTTTTCAGTAACTTTCAAAATGTTGTCAAAGAAAAGACTCATCAATAATTCAGATATAAATTCAAATAACAAAGGCTTCCAGTTCCACTCAAGCAACAAGCCAACCTATTAAAATTTGAATAAATCTTGAAAAAAAATGTTTCAAGTACCTAAACATAAGTAAAACCTTAATACATTTTTTACACATACACTCTATTAGATCTCTAGCAAGACAGGATTAACTTGTACGATAAACAATGAACAATCTTAGGCTGCACATATATAAACATTCACATTTATAATGGATGGCTCTATCCCAATGACTACAACTTTTATGTATTGGTGGCGAGTATCTTTGACCAACAACAACTGTTGACAATAATGAACCAAAAATAAAATACAAACTCGCCAAAACTAGGAGTTACTTTCTTTCCATTCATATGTTGTGGTCATATAGTTGATGTTTTAGCAGCAAGATGTATGAGAGTCTTCCTGTGGTAAGTAGTACGTAGCTTCTTGTACTTCTGCAAAAAAGCCTCGAGGTCAACCTCTCTGTCGAGGAGATGCTGGTGCAGATTTTTAGATTATGAGATATTTTTCATATATTCTAATAGATAAGAACTCTTTAGCATTTATTTATATAAATACTGACTAATAAAAACTAACCTCTTCCTGTGGAAGCAAAGTGACCTTTGTGTAAACCTCATCATTCTCCTTATTGGCCTATCCATAGAAAGAAAAGGACAATTAAACTAAACCAAAAAAAAACCAATAAAAGGATGCAACTTTGCATGAATTAAGATAATTACAAGTCAATCTAAGAAAAGGGTTGACACAGAATTATACTTAAAGTACTCACAAGTAGCTGAACATTGACAACTCTACAAAAGATCTGTGGTTCAAGATCAAAAGTAGGCATTTCCATTTTCTGAAAGTAGAAGTACATAATTTAAGAATTGAGATAGACTAACATGAGAGGGTTCATGCTTTTCTCACAAAATCTTTTCTAAGACTTAATAAAAAAAAAGTGAAAAATACAGGAGAAAAATTAGGAATTTTTTTAAAAAAAGAGAAAGAGCCAAGAGTACATAAAAAGAGAAAGAGCCAAGAGTATATAAAAAAAGAGAAAGAGCCAAGAGTACATAAAAAAGAGAAAGAGCCAAGAGTACATAACAAAATCGACAATGATTAGTTGATCACCAAGAGTACATAAAAAATCACGTCATTTTAAATCCAATCTTGCACAACAGTACTTGATAGATATTGTTGATTCTGATTTTTATCAATAATTACAATTGTCGGAAGAATGACGACCTCTTCTCTTTCTTTTCTCATTTTTTTATTGTCTAACTATGTGAGTCACCTTATCACTTTAAAAAAGAGGTTACCACATCAAATTAAGGTTAATTTAATTAGGAGCACTTTATTTATATTTTAATTTTTAAAAACTAGATAATATCTATTAAAATAAAAAACGTAAATGATTGGAGAAAAGGAAAGGAATAGGAGTACCATTCAGCTAAAAAATGATGCTGTATGGCAGAATTTCATGATAGCAATAGCTCAACGGGCATTGTGTTGAAAAGGGAAACAAGCAGAATATTGGATCCTTCGGGTATGAAAAAGTTGACAACCACCTGCGTACCATGGACTTGCAGACTGCACACGGACATAGAATTATACCTGATTCTACTTTCACAAAATTTCAACATTGGCTCATTCTACATATTATATATCATAATAATACTTACTTTCTCATTACCTCTTTCTAAAGTTTACATTCACAGCAGCTATAAGGATGATAAAATGGCCCCCGCAGGTTAAAATCCGTCAAGAGATAAGGTTGAAAAAGGGATCTCATCTATCAAGTTACACACAAGCAGATAAATAGGTATGTTCTCAATATTAAAACCTTAAAAAATAGTGTTCTCAACATTAAAACCTTAAAAAATAGTGTTTGATATATCTAATTCGTCCAAAATCAAATAAAAGAATTCATCTCAGCCCATCAGCAGATAAATACTAGCGTTACCTTTTACAATTTCTGTTGTAATGACTGTAGTTAACAATGAACTTCAGACCTGCATCAAAGTGACATAAGATCCTAGGTTCTGCAAAATGGAATACAAAGAAAGGAAATAACCCAATAAGGAGAATGAGTATCCTAATCTCTCCCACGTTTCTAGATTAATTCCTGGCTAACCTTCCCAATTCACACTTCCTAAGCTTATACCCCTTGCATCCACATATATTCCCCACTCTCCTCCTTATTACGGCTTAGCAGTTAGTTACCATGTGGAGTCTGTCTCACTTTCATACTCTCTTCCTTGGACTGGATCTAATCCTGTACATTGCACTTCCTCATTTTCCACACATAAACTTCAGTCATTTTAGGTTTTGGAGTCTTGTTAGATAATTGCATAATGGTTAGTTCAGTGGCCAAAGGATAAGAGACAAACAGAGGAATGTTAATTGAATGAGCAGGTACTGTGTTAACTGTAGTCAATCATTTCAACACTACCTAGATATCTCTCAAATCTTTAAAGTGAACCTAATAAATTGAAGTCACTATAATTAAAGACTATATAAGAAAAAAATATATGAAACAATAAACTGAATTCCAGTTTAAAAACCAAAGTAAAATGCTTTTAGAATTAAGCACTAAAAAACTAATGTGAGGTCATCATTTAACATAATACTGAAACCAATTAAGATGTACCTGAGCCTTCTTCTCTTTTACTTTTGTGTAACTTCTTTAATTCTTTTGCTCTAGCTCTTCTCTTAGCATCTTTTTCTGCCTGTACAAGAATAAGGAGAGGCTATCATTACTCTGAATCTAAAGTTCTTAGATTCTAACAACAAAAGTCTACGCTTTAACATAAAGTAGAGAAAACATGGGATATTAGATGTAATTAATGAAAAAACACCTACTCTGTAACTAAAATATTTCAACAGATTCATTATCTACTACATATCCATACATTAACACAACAAAATAACACTATACATTAACACAAAAAAATAACACCAATACTCTGTCATCCCTAACCTCACCCCGCCGACCCCCTAACCCCCTAAACCCATGCCCGACCACCCTAAACCACCCCCACCCACCACCCATCACCTCCAAATCCCCTCCCTAAACCTAAACCAACCACCACCCGTAGCCTTTCCCTCCACCCACACCCATCACCCCTTCCCCCACCCCCGGCTTGTAACGCTAAACCGAGTCACCCACCCACGACCTCACTCACCCACCCACCCACAGCCTCACCACCACCACAACCCATGGCCTCACCACCACCACCCGTAACCCACACCCCAAACCCCACCACCTACAGAAACAGAGACTAATCCATGGCCTCACCACCGCCACAACCCAACACCATACCCACAGAAACAGGAACGACCACCACCCAAACCCCAACCCCCCACCCACAGAAGATCATCCTTAGAAACAAGGACCTAGAAAAAAAAAGAAAACTCAGAAAAGTAGAGGAGACAACCATGTTTTCCCAGCCAGAACACAATCGAACTACGTTCTTGAGGGAGAAAGGTTACCTGCAAGCCCAAGTGTCTTTCTTTTCTGTTTGATCGATGGATTCACCAACCAAGCACCAAATCCCGCTTCCGATCTATACCAAAATGACGCACCGTGCCAAAGGTTCTCCCTTGCCGTGAAGTTTAGACGCTTTCAGCATGCAAACCGTCATCCTTGGCCCTATTTTTTAACCATAAACCAAGGGCATGGGTGATCTTGCAGTGCTCGGTGAACACAACAAAGGTTAAAGGCAGCCAATACAAGCAGGAGAAGCTATTAGTCACCGAAGAAAAAGAAAAAGGTTGACGGGGAGAGAAACTGTGATACGAGAAACAAGGGTTTGAGAAGAGAAGAAATACCAAAACATGGGAGAAGAGAAATGTACGCTAAGGATTTGTTGTTTCGGGCCAATAAAGCCCATTATGTTTTATTATTAATTTAAATTTTTGTTTGTTTGTCTGCGGTTATAGTCTCGTACAACGTCAGCGTTTGAAGTTGCACCACAGAGGAAAGGCTTAAATTCTTATTGTCTGCGGTTCCATTTTAGAACCGCAGACATTAGTATAAATTTTGTTTTATTTTCTGCGGTTCCGTTCAACCGCAGACAAAAGTGCCGCATCCTTTTATCATTTCTGTTGTAGTGATTCATATACTCATTCTCAATGGTTTCCCACCTCGCAAGGGGTACTCCCTCTAGCAGCCTCGCAAGGTGCTTCTCGTGATCGCAACCACGTTCAACATTTCATAAGGTTTCCCGCCTCGCAAGGGGTACTCCCGCCTCATGATCGCAACCATGGGCACTCAATCTCAATGGTCCCACAGGGCCTTTCATTTCAATACCAGGTGATCGCAACCACCGGTCTAACAATCATAGGAACTTGCAAGCCCTTTTTCATTTCCATCATCAAGTGATCGCAACAACTTATCGACATCATCATGACATGCATGTCATGCTATGTATACAATAACGCTCATACACACCTCAAGCTCATTTAGATTATCTTACCCTCTCAACTAGGGTACATTCATTTTCAACCACACAATTTTCCACCAATTCACACACAAGTATCAATCCTCATATTCAAGAAACATTCCAACCAAAGGTTTTTGGCACTTATCATGTCTCATATGTAATCAATCATGTATCAACACATAATAAGTCATTCATAGCCTCACCTAGGCTTTATTGTATAAACACCAAATTCACCACACCATACATAATTCGCATCACATACACAGAATATCACATTCATCCAAGAAAGCATGTCATACTACATTAATACATACATTATCATCACAATTCTCATGCATTTAGAAAATACACCCCTCTTCTACCTCAAGAGAAGTAGACCTCTGGGGTTGATGTTCCCGCCTCACCAGTATTGCCAAGCCCTACACCAATCAATCATAGGGCCTCATCAATCATTCATTCAAACACCAATTCAACATACATATATATATATAGGTATACACATGATTCTTATCATGTGGAAACTATTTATCAATTTCATTCATTTGCCTAATTAGGCTTCGGGAATTCCTCCCCTTAAATCACAATCCATTATTATCAAGAGTTACAACCTAATTGTTAGGTTATTCCATCTATTAAATCTCCACCAACACCTTGGTAAGGTTCCCACTTGTTATGACTTCAAGTCAACATCATCATTATTTAATGTCTACCACATCATTTATAACACTGTTTCCATCAATAAATGCTAACTTCTTCAATAAATGCTATATTCTTCAATATTCTACCTTTCCTCCTAAAATTCAAGTTTAGGGTTTTCACCAAACCCATCAACCTTCATAAATGCTTATATACCTCCTTCTTTTCTCACCATAATTACAACTACCTCATTAATTACTCATAAGCTTGTATTTATGTCAATCCATCTTTGGATTTCCACTTTTGAATTTTCCTCGACATTTCTCACACATTTATTGTGTTCTAACACCAAAACTTTAACTAAACTTCAACTATATACTTATATACATGGAAAATGATCATAATCTTACCTCAAGAGGAGAAAATATTTTAGTTTCCAAGCTTTCTTGAAGTCCTTGAAGGTTATTAATGGAGAAGGAAGAGATATCTCCTTTTAAATTTTGAGTTCAAAAGAAAGAGGAAGAGGAATTATGAAGAAGAAGAAGATATGTATATGAAGATAAGAAGAAGAAAAGTGTCTACGTGAGAGACAAAAGAGTGCAACCGACTTTTGAATGAGAAAATAGGAATTTAACATTTAAATTATTAAACCTTCATTAATTCTTTCATTTTTAAACAAACAGGTTCGCCGTTCGCTCTCAATACATATTCTAAAAATTATTCCGAATATAAATTTGGAATCCCACTAACATTATCTACGGCCCTGACCAACGGCATCTCAATCGGAGATACTTGGTCTGACACCTATATTTTATCCGGGTCAGTTTTCAACTCAATCGATCACCATAATTCACCAGCAATTTCGAAAAGTCTTGTTTAAATCATTTCAAGAATTTTGGGATATTAATTAGCCCGCATTTAATTATTCAACATTTATTTTCCTAATTTAACTTCCTATTTTAAGAATTCGGGGTGTTACGATCCACCCCTCCTAAAAGAAATTTTGTCCCCGAAATTCAACTTACCGGATTCGAAAGCATGAGGGTACCGCTTACGGATATCATCCTCGTGTTCCCAAGTAAGTGTTTCCACGTCTCCATGCTTCCATGCCACTTTTACTAATGGTACCATCTTATTCCACAGTCTCTTTACAGAATATTCAACAACACGGACAGAAACAGGAAGGACGGATAAGTCATCCCGCACCTCAACATCGTCAATAGAGATCACGTGCTGAGGATCATGTATATACTTTCTTAACTGTGACACGTGGAATACATTATGTAAGTTCGCAAGCTGTGGAGGAAGTGCAATCCGATATGCAACATCTCCAATCCGCTCTAAAATCTCATAGGGTCCAATGAATTTAGGGCTTAGTTTTATGCTCTTCAAGGCTCTTCCTATACCCTTATCACACGAAACTCGCAATAACACATGATCGCCGACTTGAAACTCAAGTGGCTTTCTTCTTTTATCATAATAGCTCTTCTGCCAGTCCTGAGGAATTTTCATCTTTTCCCGGATCATCTTGATCTGCTCGGTAGTTTCCTCAATACTCTCAGGCCCTAAGGCTAGATTCTCACCAATTTCAAACCAACATAAAGGAGTTCGACACCTTCTTCCATATAAGGCCTCGTATGGTGCCATACCTATACTAGAATGAAAACTGTTGTTGTAGGTGAATTCGATCAGAGGCAAATATTTCTCCCCCGAACCGCCATGCTCTAAAACACAAGCGCGTAGTAAGTCCTCAAGACTCTGAATAGTCCTCTCAGACTGCCCATCGGTCTGAGGATGATACGCCGAGCTTAGCTTCAGTTTCGAACCCGTTGCCTCATGTAAGCTTCCCCAGAATCGGGAAGTAAATCGGGGGTCACGATCAGACACAATGCTTGATGGCACACCATGCAATCTCACAACCTCCCGAATGTACAACTGTGCTAAATCTTGCAAGGAGCTCTCTATACTGATTGGTAGAAAATGTGCACTCTTTGTCAAACGATCCACAATCACCCATATTCCGTCACATCTGGACCTCGTTCTTGGTAATCCGGACACAAAATCCATGGCAATTGCGTCCCACTTCCAAACAGGGATATCAAGTGGCCTCAAAGTACCCGAAGGTCTTTGGTATTCCACCTTCGCCTTCTGACAAGTAAGGCAAGAAGCTACAAAGTTAGCAACATCACGTTTCATTCTGGGCCACCAAAAGTTCTTCTTTATATCTCGATACATCTTAGTTGCACTAGGGTGGATGTTAAACATGCTTTTATGTGCTTCCTCCAGCACTGTGCGTCTCAAATCACCGAATGAAGGTACATACACACGACCTTTTACTCGCCATATACCATCAACGCCTTCCACAAGAAATAAATTTTTCCCATTATCCTGTGATCTTCGCATCTCTTGTAAATAATCATCGTCTTTTTGTTTCTCTTTCACAAGCTCCAAAAACTCATTGCATATCTTCAAGGTAGCAAAACATAGTCTCTTGGAGGATTGAACCTCGGTTCCAACATTCAAATTCTGAAATTCTTCCATTAACTCGAACTCTTTGACCATCATGGCTGATATATGTAAGGATTTCCGACTAAGAGCATCAGCAACGACATTGGCTTTTCCCGGGTGGTACATCAATTTAAAGTCATAATCCTTCAAGAATTCCATCCATCTTCTTTGTCGCATATTCAATTCCTTTTGGTCGAAAAGATATTTCAAACTTTGGTGATCACTGAAAACCACAAACCTCGAACCGTACAAGTAATGACGCCAAATCTTCAAAGCAAACACGACCGCAGCCAACTCCAAATCGTGAGTCGGGTAGTTAACTTCATGTGGTCGCAACTGGCGTGAAGCATAAGCTATTACACATTCCTTCTACATTAGCACACATCCAAGTCCATGCTTAGAAGCATCACAATACACCACAAACTCTTCTTGTAAATCAGGCAATGCCAAGATAGGAGCAAAAGTCAGTCTCATCTTTAACTCTTCAAAGCATCTCTCACATTCAACCGTCCACACAAAAGGGTGATTCTTCCTTGTCAAACTCGTCAAAGGTCTTGCAAGACGAGAGAAACCTTCAATAAACCTTCGATAATAACCCGCAAGTCCAAGAAAACTTCGGATTTCAGTAACTGTCGTAGGTCTAGACCATGCTATAACGGCTTCGACCTTAGAAGGATCCACCGAAATACCATCCTCGGATATTACATGTCCAAGGAACTGGACGCTCGTCATCCAGAATTCACACTTAGAGAGCTTGGCATATAACTGATTCTCTCTAAGAATGTTCAGTACCACTCTCAAATATTCTTCATGTTCCTCGCGACTCTTGGAATATACCAAGATATCATCGATAAACACCACAACAAAACGATCCAGGTATTCATGAAAGATGTGATTCATGTAACTCATGAATACCGCTGGAGCATTAGTAACTCCAAATGGCATCACGACATACTCGTAGTGGCCATATCGCGTCCTAAATGCAGTCTTAGGAATATCTTCGGCCCTCACCCGAATTTGATGATAACCGAAACGCAAATCAATCTTCAAAAATACCATCGCACCTCTCAATTGATCCAACAGATCATCAATGCGAGGTAAAGGATATCTATTCTTTATCGTTAACTTATTCAATCGGCGGTAATCTACACACAGCCGCATGGTTCCATCCTTTTTCTTGACTAATAATATAGGAGCTCCCCAGGGGTGACACACTGGGTCGAACAAACTCCTTCTCAAGCAGCTCCTCAACTTGCTTCTTTAATTCAACTAACTCCATAGGAGACATCCTATATGGAGCAATAGACACTGGTTTGGCACCAGGTACAAGGTCAATAACAAACTCAACCTCCCTTGGAGGTGGTAAGCCAGGTATCTCATCAGGAAACACGTCCAGAAATTCAGACACCACGGGGATATCCATGGGACCGGGACCACTCGTCCCATCGGCAAGAGATAGCAGTATGCAAAGTTGAATTATACCTTGTACATCAAACTGTCCCCTATCGAGAGAAGGGAAAATAATGGTCCGTTGTTGACAATCAACCATGACTCTGTTGGCAGAAAGCCAATCCATACCAAGTATGATCTCCAGTCCCTTCATAGGCAAGCAAATAAAAGACGCAACAAACCTTCTCCCATCTAGGAGCATATCAACATTATCACACCGGTTAATCGATCTAAGACAAGTACCGGTTGAGGTGGTAACCACAAGAGCATTTTTCATTAAACACACCGGCAATCTTAATCGCCAAACACAATCCTCAGATATAAAGGAGTGGGTCACACCCGAATCATAAATAACACGAACTGAATGTCCAAGAATTTCACACTTACTTTCAACCAGATTTTCGGCTTGTGCTGTTTCCTCACCGGTTACAGCAAAAACTCTCCTGGCATTGGGTTGAAGATTTTCACCATCCCTATTTCCACCTCGAGCACCATTACCACTTCCTCGACCGTTACCATGCCTTCCACCATTATAGCCACCTCGACCACCACGTCGACCACCATTATTTCCATCACCACGGCCCCGACCACCATTATGGTCTCCACGGTTCACATGAATAGGTGTATTAGCACGATTGGGAATATTAGCTTGTATCGGAGCCGGTCTTGCAAGCATGGGACATGCAGGACGGATGTGTCCCACCTGATCACAATTAAAGCATACAACATCTTCACGATGCACACATTCCCAAACATAATAAGGTCCTCCACATCTATAGCATTTCAGCCCATTGGCATTTACATTACCCCGGCCAAAAGTATTACCACGTCCACCGCCTTTAGCTTGGACATTAGAATGGGCACCCCTCTGAAAACGTCCTTTTCTAAAATTTCCTTGCCTCTTGAAACTAGAAGCTTGACCCTTCAGCTTAGAGTCAAATTTAGAGTGTTGAAAAGAGGCATGTTCTTTGTAGATGCGGCACTTATTCACAAGCACCGTGAAGCTTCGGATCTCTTGGTGACATATGGCCCTTTGAATATCGGAATGTAACCCGTTCTCAAACTTTACACATTTAGAGACTTCAGTTCCCTCTTGTTGAAAATGAGGGTAGAATTCATAAAGTTCTTCAAACTTGGAAGCATACTCTTCCACCATCATCGTGCCTTGCTTGAGTTCCATGAACTCGAGTTCTTTCTTGCTCTTGTAACTCTCGGGCACATATTTCCTCATAAGTTCACGCTTAAATTTCTCCCAAGTTAAGGGAATTGCAGCAGCATTCATTCTATTCTTGGCGAGTCTCCACCAAGTCTCTGCTTCATCCCTCAGCATAAAAACAGCATACTCCACTTTCTGGAGCTCATGGCATTCAAAACTGTCAAAGATCTGCTCAACATTCCGGATCCAACCATAGGCTTGCTCAGGCCTAAATCCACCATGAAATTCAGTAGGTTTTCGCTTTAGAAACATGTCAAGGCGCTGAGTACCTTGAACAATAACAGGAGCAGGTGGTCTCTCCACCTCTTGTCTTTCACAGTTTTGCGATTCAAGGAGATCCGCAAAACGATTCAAAGCTCTAGCTATAGCGTCATCATTATCTCGACGACGATGGGCCATCACAATATCTAAAACCACAACATAAAATTTAACAAATATCAGTAAACTCATTCCTAAAATTCACCTATGATCTCACACTATAGTACTTTATTATAAAAATTACATTATGGCCCTCCCCCATGGAGCCCAATATCAACCAATCCATATTAAATCCCTTATGGCAGCATCATCATATCATAACATAGTATGCATTCGCAATATATAAGATTCATCATTGAGGGAGGATAGTGTGAAGAAGCTTGGCCAGACTGATAACAATCACATTCAATCCATCATCAATTCATACACAATCAATCAACAATAATAATGATTCATCAATCACATATTATTTTCCAGTAATAACAATGGCTAAACACAGTAATACAAAGCGATTAATGCTCTAATACTAGGCTGTGACACCCTAAAAATAGGGGTAAATTTTTCATGATTTTAATATTATTGATTTGTGAAAAATACAAGTGGTGAAGCCAAATATTTAATCACCTAGATCTATCAGAGACCTATCTCATATATGAAGATATGAGAAGATAAGTTCATTAAATTAATTCTTAAGAAATCCATAATTAAGACAGTGGAAGTATTTTGAGTAAAATAATATTATGGAACTAGATTCTTAAGAGATTATTCATTTGGGGTTAAGAAGCCAAAGTTATAACAAAAGTATTCATAATGTAGGGTGGAATCATGGATTAACATGAAGAAATTAGAAAATAACATGATTAAAGCGTTTTAGGA
The DNA here is from genome assembly GCA_037962975.1 of Clitoria ternatea. Taxonomy (NCBI): domain Eukaryota; kingdom Viridiplantae; phylum Streptophyta; class Magnoliopsida; order Fabales; family Fabaceae; genus Clitoria; species Clitoria ternatea. Next base: position 180,843,922 of record CM075672.1, read on the forward strand.
GAATCAGGTCCCCCTCGCTCAAGCGAAATACCAATTCGCTTAAGCGAGCTTCGCATAGCACGCTTGGGCGAAACAGAAAATGCTGAGCGACAGGAGGAAATGAAGGTTCAGGGGTCACTTCGCTTAAGCGAACCCCAACTTGCTTGAGCGAGTAGTGGAATTCTTGCTTGGGCGAAGCCAGCGAGCGTGAGGCGGAAAACGCCCAGAACTCATCCACGCTCACTTGCTTGGGCGAGCACTATCCCAAGGCCTTTCGCTCAAGCGAATCTCGGCCAAGTTCCCCACTCGCTTGGGCGAGACCTTTCTCCCTTAAGCGAAAATCGTCCCGAGAGCAATTTCCTGATAAACCCGAGAGCAAAACCTGAGACCAAACCCTCTTGCTTGGGCGAAATAGACCCTCGCTTGAGCGGAAATGGCCCAGTGGCCAAACACTGATGCTGGGACAATCTCGTTTGGGCGAGTCCCATTCTCGCCTAAGCGAGAATCATCCAGAGGCCAAAAATCGAAACAGGGGCATTCTCGCTTGAGCGAGAAGCCCTCTCGCCTGAGCGAGTTTGACAGAAAAACAGGGGAATGCAGAAATCACCCAACTCACTATACTAAAATTCATTCTAATCAATTTCACTCAAATTCAACACTTCATACATATCATATTACATGTTTAGAACTTGTTCAAATCAATCATACCTATATATTTCCATTACAACTCATTTATGACCCAAAGATCAACTCAATCATCCTTATACTTCACAAATCTAATATTCCAAATGTAAACTTCATTCATTCATCAAGATTTGGAGGGTTTCATCAGTCATTCATTTATAGGGTCATGATTGAAAATGAGTCATAAACAAAAGATCTCATTTTCCTCCATGACCTCTCAAAATCACTATTGTATATACATACATATATATTCATCAATCATACCATTGTCCATTCTAAATCCAGATTATGCAAAACATATATGGTGTTATACACCTTACATCCATTCTACCTAATCACAATATCAAAACATTGCCGGCCAAGGCATTCTTTTACCAAAATGGAACTTTCTTCACACTTCTCCTCCATCAACAGCTCCAGAGTAATACCTACAACACAGGAGCTAAAAAGAAACACCACAGGGAGAGTGAGTATACTTTCTCAATGACGAAAATCTAATAAATAAAACAATATATGCATGAATGCAATACAACTATCTCCTCCTCAAGAGGAGTTTATTTAATATCAAACATTCAATCAACAATTTTTATTCAACACAATTATTCCTTAATTCTCTTAGAATTATATCAATCAAATTCGCTATCACACTTTAGTAATTAAAAGGGAATATCCATTCATATCGCATCATCAAAGTATCACACTATATCATGCTCCAAGACTGATGCACATGCTAATGTCATTAAAATGCATATGCACGGATCCGATTTCATTTCCTCGGGTGATCGCAACCACCATATTCATATACTCATTCTCAATGGTTTCCCGCCTCGCAAGGGGTACTCCCTCTAGCAGCCTCGCAAGGTGCTTCTCGTGATCGCAACCACGTTCAACATTTCATAAGGTTTCCCGCCTCGCAAGGGGTACTCCCGCCTCATGATCGCAACCATGGGCACTCAATCTCAATGGTGCCGCAGGGCCTTTCATTTTAATACCAGGTGATCGCAACCACCGGTCTAACAATCATAGGAACTCGCAAGCCCTTTTTCATTTCCATCATCAAGTGATCACAACCACTTATCGACATCATCATGACATGCATGTCATGCTATGTATATAATAACGCTCATACACACCTCAAGCTCATTTAGTTTATCTTACCCTCTCAACTAGGGTACATTCATTTTCAACCACAAAATTTTCCACCAATTCACACACAAGTATCAATCCTCATATTCAAGAAACATTCCAACCAAAGGTTTTTGGAACTTATCATGTCTCATATGTAATCAATCATGTATCAACACGTAATAAGTCATTCATAGCCTCACTTAGGCTTTATTGTATAAACACCAAATTCACTACACCATACACAATTCGCATCACATACATAGAATATCACATTCATCCAAGAAAGCATGTCATACTACATTAATACATACATTATCATCACAATTCTCATGCATTTAGAAAATACACCCCTCTCCTACCTCAAGAGAAGTAGACCTCTGGGGTTGATGTTCCCGCCTCACCAGTATTGCCAAGCCCTACACCAATCAATCATAGGGCCTCATCAATCATTCATTCAAACACCAATTCAACATACATATATATATATAGGTATACACATGATTCTTATCATGTGGAAACTATTTATCAATTTCATTCATTTGCCTAATTTGGCTTCGGGAATTCCTCCCCTTAAATCACAATCCATTATTATCAAGAGTTACAACCTAATTGTTAGGTTATTCCATCTATTAAATCTCCACCAATACCTTGGTGAGGTTCCCACTTATTATGACTTCAAGTCAACATCATCATTATTTAATGTCTACCATATCATTTATAACACTCTTTCCATCAACAAATGCTAACTTCTTTAATAAATGCTATATTCTTCAATATTCTACCTTTCCTCCTAAAATTCAAGTTTAGGGTTTTCACCAAACCCACCAACCTTCATAAATGCTTATATACCTCCTTCTTTTCTCACCATAATTACAACTACCTCATTAATTACTCATAAGCTTGTATTTATGTCAATCCATCTTTGGATTTCCAGTTTTGAATTTTCCTCGACATTTCTCACACATTTATTGTGTTCTAACACCAAAACTTTAACTAAACTTCAACTATATACTTATATACATGGAAAATGATCATAATCTTACCTCAAGAGGAGAAAATATTTTAGTTTCCAAGCTTTCTTGAAGTCCTTGAAGGTTATTAATGGAGAAGGAAGAGATATCTCCTTTTAAATTTTGAGTTCAAAAGAAAGAGGAAGAGGAATTATGAAGAAGAAGAAGATATGTATATGAAGATAAGAAGAAGAAAAGTGTCTACGTGAGAGACAAAAAAGTGCAACCGACTTTTAAATGAGAAAATAGGAATTTAACATTTAAATTATTAAACCTTCATTAATTCTTTCGTTTTTAAACAAACAGGTTCGCCGTTCGGGCTCAATACATATTCTAAAAATTATTCCAAATATAAATTTGGAATCCCACTAACATTATCTACGGCCCTGACCAACGACATCTCAATCGGAGATACTTGGTCCGACACCTATATTTTATCCGGGTCAGTTTTCAACTCAATCGATCACCATAATTCACCAGCAATTTCAAAAAGTCTTGTTTAAATCATTTCAAGAATTTTGGGATATTAATTAGCCTGCATTTAATTATTCAACATTTATTTTCCTAATTTAACTTCCTATTTTAAGAATTCGGGGTGTTACATCCTGACTTGAGAAGTGTAATTGTCTGCCTCAATAAATGCAACGCCATTTCAATTAGAGAGTCTCGAGAGAGGAATAAGTGGTCTTGAGTTTCTGAAAGCACGTATTGATAATTTCTATGATTTGGCACATGATTCTAATTCTTCCAGTGTATTTTTTGACTAAAAAACAACACATGAATCGATTTCCAGCAAGGGGAATCGATTCCTAGTAGCATGAATCGATTCCTCCAGTCCATGAATCGATTCCTTGAGCCAATTTCCAGTATGAATCGATTCCTAAGCTTGATGAATCGATTCCTTCACTTAATATTCAGCATGAGTCGATTCCTAATGTTAATGAATCGATTCCTCCCCTTAATTTCCATCATGAATTGATTCCTTTGTGTCTTGAATTGATTCCTTTTTTATTTTTCACGTGGGAATCGATTCCCATAGAGATGAATCGATTCCTTGGCCTGTTCCCTTCAAGTTTTGATACATTTTGCTTCTTTTGGGTCCATTCTTGATACTTTCTTGCATGGTTCTTTGAACTAATCTTTCTTTGGCACTTTGAATAATTATTTTACTTGTTTTGGACCTCTTGTGAATGCCATAAATTAATTCTTTGTACTTCATCAATTCTCATGTATTTGATTCTTGATTTCTTGATTCGAATCAGCTTGTTATTCATGGTCTATGATTTGTGTAACATCCTTTTAAAAATGTCTTGATTCTTCAATTGTTTGTCATTCATCAAAACCTGTTTCAACATATAAATACATTCTCCCCCTTTTTGATGATGACAATAATTGCTCATCTCTAGGGTGTTAGTTTCATAGCAGTTATATTTTTAAGGTATGGAACTCCTTCTATCAAATGTAATTATAATTTTCATGCATAGAGATGTCATATCATATTGGCTCCCCCTTAATCCATATCATATTGACTCCCCCTTAATCATGCAATTTAATAGAGATGTTTTATTCTCCCCCTTTGGCATCATCAAAAATTAAAGAGAGTTTAAATAAAACAATGAAATTTTATTGAATAGGATTCAAGTAAAGATGACTACAACAAAGACTATCTTCAAGGATTAAAAAATCGGAACTCAGAAAATTGTTGAGAGAGTTTATTGTAGTGGGTAGTCATGTTGTCTTCTATTTGGTCAAAACGGGCATTCATATTGTTCTCCATTCCATCAATGCGAGAAGTCATCCCATCAAAGTGAGCATTTATTGCATCAAAGCGGGTATCGAAATGGGAGGTCAACCTATTAAAGAAATCATCATTTGGATTTGGAGGAGGTAGAGGAAATGCTTGTTGATGGGGTTGATCATCATTGTCATTACTATTTTGTGCATTTGGAGGAGATTATTGCCAAGCACCATCGTGGTTGTGCCAACCCATTTTTGCGAGATGAGTGCTTCCTATTTTACCTCTATGCCCAACTACTTCTTTTACTTCATTTGAAAGATCCACATTAAAGTGTTTGAGAAGCTTTATGATTAAAACCTCATAACGAAGTTTTGTGAATCTTCTAGAGTCAAGCATATGAGTCCGAATAAGTTTGGTCTAATTTATCTCTTTTTCATGGAGCATAGCCCAAAGAATAAGAGTTTGGTTTTCACTTACTCTAGCATTGTTTGACCCTTTTGGAAGAATGATTTTGACCAAAAAGTAGTGCAGAAGGCGATGATCAATGTTTAGCTTCCCAACGGTGGTTTTGGAAGTAGAAGATAGATTTAGAAAAGCACGAGCATCAATAGAATTGTATTCCCAATCGAGAGATGGTTCATGTAACACCCTAATTTTAATTAAATAAATTAAACCAACAGAGAAATTTTTCCAAATTCTAAAGTTAATAAACCATTCATAATCTGCTCGAATAACAAAACCGGGCGCAACAAGGAAAAAGGGGGGAAAAAGACAAGGGAAATGGGCAAATGCACCGCGAAAGGGGAAGCGCTTAAGCGAAACTACACTCGGCATCCTGTCACTCCACTCGGTATTTTCCCCACTCGGATTTCATGCGTATGGTTCGCTCGGGAAGGTCCACTTCTTAATTCACTCGGATTGACCCTCATACATACTAGTTTCATCCAGACAGCCTATCATACTCCGTGGCTTCACTCGATCGGATTATGTATATATATATATTGGCAACCCGAAAATGATCCCCAAGCCGCTCACTCAGAATCCATGAAGACTTCTCACTCGGAATAACTTTCATGCCCATCACGCCACTCGGGACATTTCACTCACTTTTCACTCAGTGACCATAATATTTCCTACTCTGATTTTCCCACTAAGTCAAGGCGTGCTCGGGTTCTCTAGCTACTTGCTAATTTATTACTATGGGCCCACTTAGATTCTTAGGCGTCATTCCCTAGTCGGTGAACTCTCACTCGGCGGATTCTCAATCGGAATTCATTGATTAATCTCCACTCGGGAAAATCTCACAGATATCACTTAAAGAATTCAAACCAATTCCCGCTCCAGGCTATATGACCTCACTCACTCGGTGCTATCCGACTCCTCATCACTCAGAATATCTCCCTATCTCGCTTTCCCCAACAACAACTTAGCTCCGCTTCTACCCATAGTTACACCGACCTCATACGGTTGGAAAGTATACCTGTACACCCATATTTATCACTCGGACATCACTCATAGCGTAGGATAAACACACAATATATATATAAGGATGTATTTAAATAATTACAAATGCATCATCATGTTCTCTCTACCCAAGAGGGTTCAAGTTCTAATGTAAGGGACTAAAACCAAAATACGAGCCGGCCAAAGCTTAACAAGATCTTATATACAGTATATACATATACACATATATTCAACAGCGCTCGGATGCTCCGCTCTGCACTCAGCTCCTCCTTTATCCTTCATTCGAGAGATATTCACTGAAAAATGTAGCCACAGTAGGGGTGAGATTTTACATATAAAATGACAGTCAATGACTCGGTATCAGTGTCAGTACGCACACTTACGTTCACTCGGTCGCATTCGGATTAAACTAAGGCCATGCAAATTAGAATAATATCAATAACATGCACTCACATACATACTACATAAAGTTCATCCTTATTCACACATACACATGCATCCGCACACTCGGAATTCATTCATAACACCCAACACATGCCACGCGTACTATCCTAATCAACATCATATCTACATGCATGCCTGCGGATCCGACTTAAGTAATGACTTTCAGTTACAGTTTCCCCCTTACTGGCCGCTCGTCCATCAGCTCTTCCCGCGTGGTACCGGCCTCCCATTGACGTCTCGAGACTCATCTCTAGCTCCCACGGCTACCACGAGCTCTCACAGGATCTAGCCAAGGTCTGTAGCTGGAAGCCATTCCTTCGGGGCTCTTGACCTTCCACGGGTCACCCCATTCCTACACATGCAACTTATGTGTTTTACCAGCAAGCATCGTTACTCAACCGATACCTCCTTCGTAACCACCAAGGTAGAAAACCGATTCAATATAGTCCCTATATTTACTTTGTCAATCACACCAGCATGCACAACAATCAACAGTTCAGAGTAATAACATCGGACGAATCAACTAACAGCCACACATTCATGTCTCACGGTATTAACAGTAATAGAACTATGCATCACACTCGTCTATATCAGAAAGGCCAACAGACTACATTACCACCATCTTGATTGCATGCAATTATTGTATAACTATTAACAAGATACTACTATCATACACATGGAGTCCAAGATCAACAATCATGCATAATACACAGTCGTCACAGACACATACACATACTTAAAGCAGTACATTCATCCGGTACCGTTCGTGGACCATGCATTTGACATGCAAGCGCCCCCTACCAACCGAAGGAACTCAAGAAGCTCTTCTGCTCTCCGACGTTTGGTCTGACGCCCTTTCTGACTCGTCCAGTCCCCCTTCGCACCGTCGTACCCTGCAATCGGCTCAGGGATGGAGAGTTGTTCTTCCTCTGCTTTAGTGATCGTCCTTTACCAGTCGGAGGGGCTATGACCTTTCTCCAGTACTGTCGTTGTGATCCCCAGAAATGAAGAATAAAAACAGGGGAAGAAAAAAGGACGAAGAAGAAGAAGAAGAAAGAGAGGATGAAGCAGTAAGGAAGGATGAATATCACGGTGATACAGGGTATATGTATATGCATGCGAAGAGAAGGAAGTGGGATGGGAAAACGTGAATCACAGTCCACTCACATGACTTACCAATCACAAGCAGCCATCTTTTACCAACTAAATTAATTTGTCATTATTCCTTAAATTAAATTGATTATAATTAACAATTATCTTCCCACTTTGAAATCAAGGTCTTAATGGTTTATTTCATTTGGTAATTAACTTCACAATTGGGATGTTACAGTTCTCCCCCGCTCAAAAGAAGTTCATCCTCGAAATTCAGTCGGCAACTCACCTTGGTTAAACAACTCGGGGTACTGCTGCCTCATGGCGTCTTCGCGTTCCCAGGTACAAGAGGTAGTCCCGTTCTGTTGCCATTCCACTTCAACTAGCTGTACGTCCTTGCTCCTCAAACGCTTTACCAATCAGTCCATAATTCTAATCGGTATAGCTATAGTGGTCAGGTCTTCCTTGATTTCCACTTCCTCATCAGGCATTGTGTGATTGGGATCATGTAGATATTTCCTTAGTTGGGACACGTGAAACACGTTATGCAATCGGGATAAGTGAGTCGGTAATGCTATTCGGTATGCCATGGAGCCGACTCATTCCAACACCTCATAAGGCCCAATGTATCGGGGGCTCAACTTCCCACCTTTCAAGGCTTGCTCGACTCCTTTACTCGGTGAAGTTTTCAAAAACACTCTGTCTCCAATTGAAAACTCTAATGGTTTGGTTCGTTTGTCATGGTAGCTTTTCTACCTATCCTGAGACGCCTTCATCCTTTCCCTTATCACTTGGATCTGTTCTGATGTTTGCTTTACAATTTCTGGCCCCAATAGCAGACTCTCACCCGTTTCCAACCAGCAGAGTGGGGTTCGGCATCTTCGACCATAAAGTGCTTCGTAGGGTGCCATACCAATGCTGTTATGGTGGCTATTGTTGTATGTAAACTCAATCAGGGGAAGGTACTACTCCCAATTTCCACCGTGCTCCAACACACATGCCCTTAGCAAGTCCTCCAGGCTTTGAATCGTTCGCTCGGATTGTCCATCCGATTGGGGGTGGTAAGCGGAACTTAGCCAAAGCTTCATACCCAATTCCTGGTGCAGGCTGGTCCAAAACCGGGATGTGAACCTAGGATCCCTATCCGATACGATAGAAGTCGGCGCTCCATGCAGTCGGACAATTTCGCGTACGTAAATCTGGGCCAACTTATGCAGTGGGTATCTCATATTCACAGGTAGGAAGTGTACACTCTTCGTCAGTTGGTCAACAATGACCCAAATCGCATCATGGCCCGCTCAGGTTTTTGGCAATCCCATGACAAAGTCCATGGCAATTGAGTCCCATTTCCATACGGGAATCTCCAGGGGTTGCAATGCACCATATGGCTTCTGGTGCTCGACTTTCGATTTCTGACAGGTAATACACCGAGCCATGTATTCTGCCACATTCCTCTTTAATCCGGGCCACCAAAATTGTGCTCTTAGATCATGGTACATCTTCGTGGTACCCGGGTGGATACTTAGCAAGCTCTTGTGAGCTTCATCAAGCACCATACTTCTCAATTCTCCTCCACCGATATATATTCTGTTTCTCACTCGGAAGATTCCATCCGATCCCTCGGTCAGGGACAAGTCCTTTCCTTTGGCCTGAGTCTCCTTCATCTCAGCCAAGTAGGAATCTGACTACTGCTGCTCGTACACGGATTTCAAGAATTCATTGGCGATTCTCAACGTACCGATTGTTATTTTCAGAGGGGAGGGGATGTCAACATGTAAGTTCATGTCTCGGAACTGTTCTAATAACTCCACTTCCCTTACCATCATCACTGCTATATGGAGAGATTTCTGACTCAACGCGTCGGCAACAATGTTTGCCTTACCCGGATGCTACTTTAGCTCGAAATCATAATCTTTTAAAAATTCCATCCATCTACTCTGCCTCATATTCAGCTCCTTTTGGTCGAATAAGTATTTGACGCTCTTGTGATCACTGTATACTTCAAATCTGGACCCGAACAAATAATGCCTCCAGATCTTCAATGCGAAGACTACGGCTGCCAGCTCTAAGTCATGGGTCGCGTAATGTTGTTCGTGAGGTTTCAATTGCCGAGAGGCATACGCTACCACTCGGTCTTTCTGCATTAACACGCATCCCAATCCGAGTCCTGACGCATCACAGTAAACCACGTAGCTCTCTTGCAAGTTAGGTAATGCCAACACTGGAGCAGTCGTCAACTTGTCTTTCAGCTCTCGAAAACTGCTCTCGCACACGGAACTCTATACGAAGGGAATGTTTTTCCGAGTCAATTTAGTCAATGGCAAGGCCAACTTAGAAAAACCCTTAATGAATCTTCTATAATAACCAGCCAGGCCCATAAAGCTCTTTATCTCCGAGACTGACTTGGGTCTCTCCCACGCCATTATAGCTGCTACTTTTGAAGGGTCCACCTAGACACCTTCCTCGGAAATCACATGTCTAAGGAAGTGAATCTTATCCATCCAGAAATCGCACTTTAAGAGCTTTGCAAACAACTGCTTCTCCTTCAACACTTGAAGTACCGCTCGGAGGTGTTCTTCATGCTCCTTAGGAGTCTTAGAGTAGATTAGGATATCATCAATGAAAACTACAACAAATCGGTCTAGATATGGGTGGAATATGCTGTTCATGTAATTCATGAAGACAGCAGGGGCGTTTGTCACATCGAACGGCATCACTATATACTCATAGTGGCCATACCGAGTCCTAAAGGCAGTTTTAGGAATGTCCGAGTCCTTCACCTGGATTTGGTGGTATCCCGGTCGTAAATCGATCTTGGAGAAGACTGAAGCGCCACGCAGCTGGTCAATTAGATCGTCAATTCTGGGAAATGGGTACCGATTCTTAATTGTGAGTTTGTTTAGCTGTCGGTAATCTATACATAGTCTCATGCTGCCATCTTTCTTCTTAACAAGCAGTACAGGTGCGCCCCATGGTGACACACTCGGCCTAATGAATTGTTTTCCGAGTAACTCATCCACCTGCTTCTTCAACTCGGCCAATTCTGTTGGGGACATTCTATAAGGTGCACTGGAGACTGGCTCGGCTCCAGGGATTAGGTCTATAGAGAATTCGACTTCTCTATTGGGAGGGACACTCGGTACATCCTCGGGAAACACCTCTGGGAATTCACAGACAGTCAGAATTTTGTCCACTCGGGCTTTACTCTCACCCTCGGTTAAACAAAGCATCATAAACAGTTGAGCTATACCTTGTGCCATGTAGTCCTCATTGTGCTGCCTCGGGAAGATTATCCTTCAGTTTCTACAATCCACTAACACCTTGTTGGCTGAAAGCCAATCTACGCTGAGCACGATATCAAGGCCCTTCAAAGGCACGCACACAAGATCAAAGGTAAAACTCCGATCGTCCAACACAAACGTTACGTCTTTACACATCGTTGATGTCAACACCTTAGGGCCAGTCGGGTTGGCTACTTCCAAAATCCGATCCATATCCACAGTCGGTAATCGCAATCGTCTCACACACTCATCAGGTACGAAGGAGTGGGTGGCTCCAGAATCAAAAATTACACTAAGTGTATATTTACCGAGTAGGCACTTACTTTGTACTAAGTTGTTCGCCTGTGCGGCTTCAACAGCACTAATGGCGTAGACTCTCCCAGCAGCTGGTTGATCGGTGTGTCTCCTCCGATTATTTGGGGCAACCATCATATTTCCTCTGGCTCTGTTGCTTCCGCCCCCCGAGCTTTGACCATTGTCTCCACGGCTCCTCACCTGGAAACCTCCCTGACGTGCATTGGTACTTGTTTGACGGAGTTGGGGGCAGTCAGGGCGAATGTGCCCCTTCTCCTTGCAATGAAAACACTTGACATCTGCACTAACGCAATTCTGAGCAAAGTGGTCGCCACCACATTTAAAACACTTGCCATATTTTGGTCGTCCACTCATCTGTCTCCCTTGGTTACTGCGATCTTGATATCTAGTAAAGGGTCCATTTCTTCCCATGTTACCTGGCCTCTTGAAGCATGACTGTTGAGGCCTCAAGGAGGAACCTGCTCTACTGTTCTGGCCTGAGTGGGCCTTGTCATCTTCTTCAAATATTCTACACTTATTCACCAATGCAGGAAAACTCCTAATCTCTTGGTATCTGCAGGCTCTCTTAATATCTGACCTCAATCCATTCTCGAATTTAAGGCACTTGGAGTTCTCCGTCCCCGGTTGTTGGAAGGGTGGGTAGAATAGACACAATTCTTCGAATCTGGCCACGTATTCTTCCACAGTCATGGAACCCTGTTTCAACTCCATAAACTCCAATTCCTTCTGACTCCTTACTGTGTCGGGGAAGTACTTCTCTAAGAAGCATGTCTTAAAATTGTTCCAGGTCAGCTGAGTATCATCGTCAGGAAATCGGTTTCTGGCTATCTTCCACCAGTTCTTCACCTTGTCTCGCAGCATATACACTGCACATTCCACCTTCTGGGCCTCAGTACAGCGAAGACCCCCAAAAATCCTTTCCAGCTCTTGAGTCCATTTAAAAGCTGCCTCAGGGTTACGCCCTTCTTGAAATTCACTCAGCTTCCTTTTCAGGAAGTGGTCCAACACTTGGCCTCCTTCAACTCGTTGCTGGCCCTGTCTCTCGAACACGTCAGCAAAACGTTGGAAGGCCGTGGCTATGGCCTCCATGCTTTGGCGATTCGTCATCCCTTATCTTGAAATTAACACCCCTTCAAGGATAAGTATACCAAGTCACTTACTACCGTCGTATCTCAGCCTAACATTCAGTAAATTAGCACATTATGCCATTTCTATATGTTACACAATCAGTCGGACCAGGAGGAACAACCTCCTATCCACAAATCAATATCACAGTATCAATCAGGTTCGACAATATCACAATAATGATGACCATTCGATCATAATACACACAACCGCTCACACTCGGTAAACATACCTTGGCCTTGGACCTTTCGGTCTGCTCTGATACCAAAATGTAACACCCTAATTTTAATTAAATAAATTAAACCAACAAAGAAATTTTTCCAAATTCTAAAGTTAATAAACCATTCATAATCTGCTCGAATAACAAAACCGGGCACAATAAGGAAAAAAGGGGGAAAAAGACAAGGGAAATGGGCAAATACACCGCGAAAGGGGAAGCACTTAAGCGAAACTACACTCGGCATCCTGTCACTCCACTCGGTATTTTCCCCACTCGGATTTCATGCGTATGGTTCGCTCGGGAAGGTCCACTTCTTAATTCACTCGGATTGACCCTCATACATACTAGTTTCATCCAGACAGCCTATCATACTCCGTTGCTTCACTCGATCGGATTATGTATATATATATATATATTGGCAACCCGAAAATGATCCCCAAGCCGCTCACTCGGAATCCATGAAGACTTCTCACTCGGAATAACTTTCATGCCCATCACGCCACTCGGGATATTTCACTCACTTTTCACTCGGTGACCATAATATTTCCTACTCTGATTTTCCCACTAAGTCAAGGCGTGCTCGGGTTCTCTAGCTACTTGCTAATTTATAACTATGGGCCCACTTAGTGTCTTAGGCGTCGTTCCCTAGTCGGTGAACTCTCACTCGGCGGATTCTCAATCGGAATTCGTTAATTAATCTCCACTCGGGAAAATCTCACAGATATCACTTAAAGAATTCAAACTAATTCCCGCTCTAGGCTATATGACCTCACTCACTCGGTGCTATCCGACTCCTCATCACTCGGAATATCTCCCTATCTCACTTTCCCCAACAACAACTTAGCTCCGCTTCTACCCATAGTCACACCGACCTCATACGCTTGGAAAGTATACCTGTACACCCATATTTATCACTCAGACATCACTCATAGCGTAGGATAAACACACAATATATATATAAGGATGTATTTAAATAATTACAAATGCATCATCATGTTCTCTCTACCCAAGAGGGTTCAAGTTCTAATGTAAGGGACTAAAACCAAAATACGAGCCGGCCAAGGCTTAACAAGATCTTATATATAGTATATACATATACACATATATTCAACAGCACTCGGATGCTCTTCTCTGCACTCAGCTCCTCCTTCATCTTTCATTCCGAGAGATATTCACTGAAAAATGTAGCCACAGTAGGGGTGAGCTTTTACATATAAAATGACAGTCAATGACTCAGTATCAGTGTCAGTACGCACACTTACGTTCACTTGGTCGCATTCGGATTAAACTAAGGCCATGCAAATTAGAATAATATCAATAACATACACTCACATACATACTACATAAAGTTCATCCTTATTCACACATACACATGCATCCGCACACTCGGAATTCATTCATAACACCCAACACATGCCACGCGTACTATCCTAATCAACATCATATCTACATGCATGCCTGCGGATCCGACTTAAGTAATGACTTTCAGTTACAGTTTCCCCCTTACTGGCCGCTCGTCCATCAGCTCTTCCCGCGTGGTACCGGCCTCCCATTGACGTCTCGAGACTCATCTCTAGCTCCCACGGCTACCACGAGCTCTCACAGGATCTAGCCAAGGTCTGTAGCTGGAAGCCATTCCTTCGGGGCTCTTGACCTTCCACGGGTCACCCCATTCCTACACATGCAACTTATGTGTTTTACCAGCAAGCATCGTTACTCAACCGATACCTCCTTCATAACCACCAAGGTAGAAAACCGATTCAATATAGTCCCTATATTTACTTTGTCAATCACACCAGCATGCACAACAATCAACAGTTCAGAGTAATAACATCGGACGAATCAACTAACAGCCACACATTCATGTCTCACGGTATTAACAGTAATAGAACTGTGTATCATACTCGTCTATATCAGAAAGGCCAATAGACTACATTACCACCATCTTGATTGCATGCAATTATTGTATAACTATTAACAAGATACTACTATCATACACATGGAGTCCAAGATCAACAATCATGCATAATACACAGTCGTCACAGACACATGCACATACTTAAAGCAGTACATTCATCTGGTACCGTTCGTGGACCATGCATTTGACATGCAAGCACCCCCTACCTACCGAAGGAACTCAAGAAGCTCTTCTGCTCTCCGACGTTTGGTCTGACGCCCTTTCTGACTCGTCCAGTCCCCCTTCGCACCGTCGTACCCTGCAATCGGCTCGAGGATGGGGAGTTGTTCTTCCTCTGCTTTAGTGATCATCCTTCACCAGTCGGAGGGGCTATGACCTTTCTCCAGTACCGTCGTTGTGATCCCCAGAAACGAAGAATAAAAATAGGGGAAGAAAAGAGGACGAAGACGAAGAAGAAGAAAATAGAGGATGAAGCAGTAAGGAAGGATGAATATCACGGTGATACAGGGTATATGTATGTGCATGTGAAGAGAAGGAAGTGGGATGGGAAAACATGAATCGCAGTCCACTTACGTGACTCACTAATCACAAGCAGCCATCTTTTACCAACTAAATTAATTTGTCATTATTCCTTAAATTAAATTGATTATAATTAACAATTATCTTCCCACTTTGAAATCAAGGTCTTAATGGTTTATTTCATTCGGTAATTAACTTCAAAATTGGGATGTTACAGTTCAAGGCCAAAGAAATCAACATTATTTAGTGGAAGCTTCCAGACTTGATGAAGAACATTGTCATGAATGGTAATGGTTACCCCTTTAATTTTGGCTATGTAGCATCCATTAGAGATCCTTAATGTTGAGTAGAAGGCTCTAATTAACTCAGGATAAATGTGATTTTCTTCGAGTGCGACGAACTCCAAAAGATTTTTTTGCCTAAGGATGTTGAGTACCGAAAACTCATGTTCGTCGAAGAGCGGAACATCAAGCCAATGAGCAGGTATGAGGAGTCATTCTAAATTTTTTTTGAGGTACCTGTCAAGTTGGAGTTTATTCTCAAAAAGTCTTGAGAGATCATTGGTGTTTGAGGAAGAGGAATCAACATTTCCTCGTTTCTTCTTTCTAGAGTGGGATGATGATGCCATGATTTTGAATGAAACAGAGGAGATAGGGAGAAGAAAAGAAAGGAGTTATGCAACGAAATGAGGCACTGGGTGAGGCTTTGAAGAAACAGCGTGAGAAAAGCATTATTTATAAAGGAAACATCGCGTGAATCGATTCATCCTGGAGGGGAATCGATTCATGTGAGTTATTTTGCAATTCTGGAAGCTTTGAGTATGTGGGAATCGATTCAAATGATAAATCACGTGAGGGGGAATCGATTCATTGTTGCAAATCATAAGACAGGAATCGATTCAATAGGGGGAATCAATTCATCAGGTGGAATTTTTGTCAATTTGAAGGTACTGGACACATGGGAATCGATTCACCTTGAGTGGGAATCGATTCTTTGTTTGAATTTTGCTAGTTTTTCACGCTGATGGTCACGAGAATGGAATATGTGTGTTGGAAATTGTTTTCTTTTCTCTTTGTTCTCGTGATTGCGTATTGGGAATATGAACTTTGGTTTTATCCTTCACATGTTCTGTTATGTCACGAGGAAGTCTTTGAATTGTAGAAGGAATCAAGACAAGGCATAAGAGACAAATTGCAATCACATGCATGAATAAGTTTTTGAATAGAACTATGCTGAAGCCTTAAAAGTCACAAGAATTGCATAAATTGCAATGTGATTTTGCCTCCTGATGGTATTAACGTAAAGGCCTTAAATATTTTGCAATTTTTAACAATGATTTTGTTTCATAAATTTATCAAGAAAATCAAAGGTTAATTTGCATTTATTTTTTAGATCATATGATTTATAAGAGATTAATTTGTTTCACAAATATGTTTAATGAAGATTTTAAACAATAAATAGGGTTATGATAAATATGAATATCTCAAAATTGTGTATATTAATATTTCTCAAAAATAGAATTTGTATGAAAGAAGACAAATCTTTAAGTTAAAGATTTGTGAAAATATTTAAGAGAATGAAATTTATGATTTAAACAATTTCTAAAATGCCTAATTCCCTTCTAATATTTATAAACTATTCCTTTGGAAGGGGTTTAGTAGAAATATCCGTCAATTGTTTAGAAGTTTCAACATATTCAAGAACACAATCTCCTTTTAAAACATGATCTAGTATGAAATGGTGACGGATTTCTATATGTTTTGTTCGTGAATGTATAACTGGATTTTTGGAGATATTTATGGCGCTGGTGTTGTCGCATTTAATGGGTATTTGATCTAATACCATGCCGAAATTGTAACATCCCAGTTCTGAAGTTAGTTACCGAATAAAAATTAAATGATAAGAAATTGGAAGTAAAGTAAAGAATTAGTTGTTAATCATAATCAATATAACCTGAGAGTTAATGACAAGTTAATTGGACTTAATTGACGGGATATGGCTGTCTGTGATTGGCGGAAGGTGTGAGTGGACTACGACTCACGCTTTCCCAACTAAGGAAGTATCTACATAACCCCAATCACACAATGCCTGACGATGAAGTGGAAGTCAAGGAAGACCTGACCACTGCGACTACACCGATCAGAATCATGGACCGATCGGTGAAGCGTTTGAGGAACAAAAACATACAGCTGGTAGAAGTGGAGTGGCAACAAGGCAAGACTACCTCTCGTACCTGGGAACGCGAAGACACCATGAGGCAGCAGTACCCCGAGTTGTTTACTAAGGTGAGTTACCGACTAAATTTCGAGGACGAAATTCTTTTGAGTGAGGAAGAACTGTAACATCCCAGTTTTGAAGTTAGTTACCGAATAAAAATTAAATGATAAGAAATTGGAAGTAAAGTAAAGAATTAGTTGTTAATCATAATCAATATAACCTGAGAGTCAATGACAAGTTAATTGGACTTAATTGATGGGATGTGGCTGTCTGTGATTGGCGGAAGGTGTGAGTGGACTGCGACTCACGTTTTCCCATCCCACTCCTTCTCCTCGCATGCGTATATAGGTGCATACTCAGTATCACCGTGGGTACAAAACTTCTCCCACTACTTCATTCTCTCTTTTTCTTCTTCGTCTCCATCTTCTTCCTTTCCCCTGTTTCTGTTTGTCACGACGACAGTGCGGGAAGAAGGTCAGAGCCTCGACAGGTGAAGGACGATCGTTGAAGCAGAGGAAGACCAACACTCCACCCCCCCTGAACCAACTGCAGAGTACGACGGAGTGGAGAAAGGCTGAACGAATCAGTAGAAGGGCGTCAGATTCAACGTCGAAGAGCAGAAAAAACTTCTTGAAGTTCCTTTCGTAGGTAGGGGGTGCTTGCATGTCAAATGCATGGTCCACGAACGGTACCGGATGAGTGTACTGCTTGAGTGTATGTGCATGTGTGTGATGATTGGATCCTATGCATGATTGAAGATTCTGGATTCCGTGTGTTTTATAGTGGTTAAACAGTAAATGCTTGTAATCTAGATGGTGGTGAAGTAGCATGTTAGTATTGATAATGACGAATGATGTGCATGGTTTTATCTTTGTTAACACTGTGAGAATATGAATGTGTGCTCGTTAGATGATTTGTCAGATACTATTACTTTGATTGCTGATGGTTGTACATATTGGTGTAAATAATAAAGCAAATAAAGGCTGCATTGAATCTGTTCCTACTTAATGGTTACGAAGGAGGTGTCGGTGGTGTGATGACGCTTGCTGGTAAATGCATTTAGCTGCATATGTAAGAGTGGGGTGACCCGTGGAAGGTCAAGAGCCCCGAGGGAATGACTTCCAGTTACATACCTCGGCTAGATTCCGAAGGAGCTCGTGGTAGCCGTAGGAGCTAGAGAAGAGTCTCGAGACACCAATGGGAGGCCGGTACCATGCGGGAATAGCTGAAGGACGAGGGGCCAGGAGAGGGGAAAACTGTAACTGAAAGTCATCACTCGAGTCGAATCCGCAGGCATGCATGTAGATATGAGGTTGATTAGAGTAGTACGTACAACATGTGTGGAGTGTTATGAATGATTTCCGAGTGTGGGGGATACCTGTGTGTGTTGTATGTATGTCATAAATATTATTTTGTCGTGCCTAACCTTAATTAATCTGGACACGATTGAATGGATGTGAATGTGCATACTGACACTGATACCGAGTCCTTGATTGTCATTTTACATGTAAAAGCTCACCCCTTCAGTGGCTATATTTTCAGTGAACATCTCTCGGAATGAAGGATGAAGGAGGAGCCGAGTGCAGGACAATTAATCCGAGCGCTATTGGAACATATATCTACATGTATATATGTATATATGTATATATACTGTGTATAACATTTTGTTAAGCCTTGGCCGGCTCATGTTTTGGTTTTAGTCCTTACGTTAAAACTTGAACAGCTTCGGGTAACAGAAGTCTTGATGAAGTTCTTGTAATTATATGAATGCCTTCGTTTATATATGTATATATTGTGTGTTCTTCTATTCTGTAAGTGATGTTGAGCGGTGAAGAGGAATGTATGAGTATGTCTTATGAGCGTAGGAGGTTAGTGTGCTTATGGGTGCCTGTGAAGCCGAGTGGTTCCGAGTGAGGAAGAGCTCGTACTCCCGAGTAGGAAGATTCTAAGTGATCCCCGTCTGAGGAAGGAGTCGATGGGGCGAATTGGATTGGAATATACTCTAAGCGTAGGGTAATTATAATCCGAGTGATCAAATGGTAGTATGCCGAGTGAGTCAGTCGCTATTCCCCGAATGAATATAGGCCTGAGGATTTCCGAGTAAAAGTAAGTATGAAATCCCGAGTGGGGAAGAGTTGGTATTTCCCGAGTGAAAACCTCGAGTGATTCCCTTCTGAGAGAGGAGTTCGAATGGTGGTTTAGAGCGGGTTGGATCTTAAGTGTAAGGCATTGGTAACCCGAGTGAAAGATGTAAAGTCCGAGTAAGGATTGGTATCCCGAGTGGTTGGGTTTCGAATAAGTCCGAGTGGGACTTAACTATCTGATTTCCCGAGTGAATGTGTGAATGTGCTCCGAATAATGGATAGGAAATGTGACCCGATTGTGTTAAGGTTGGAGTACATCGAGTGATGTTTGAATAGGATATATTCCGTGTGAGAAAGAGTTCTGGAATCCGAGTGGGATAACCCTCAGTTCCCGAGTAGAGTATAAGTGTGGTCGTATGGATAAAATTGGAATGGCTAAGTTATGGAGTTCCGAACGGACTTAGGAATGAACCTTCGAGTGGACTTAGTCGGTTACCGAGTGTATGGATGCCCCGATACCGAGTGATGAATTTACCGTGTGAGGCTTTTCGCTTCAGCGAACGAAGGATCCGCTCCAGCGAATGTGTGTTTGGGAAGGCTTTTGTGTTGGCATCGCTTAAGCGGATCGTGCCTCGCCCGAGCGACTAGAGCTGTTTTGCCAGGGCGCTGATGTGTTTCACTGAATCGAATAGGTCGGTTCCAGCATTACTCCTTCCGCTGATTGCTATATGTGTGAATGCTCTTTTATTTCCCTTGCCTTCTTTTTTTTTCTATGCCGATTGACCAGTGGTTGATTTTGTGAAAAATTTTTCCCTGTTTCTGGATTTATTATTTATTTAAAATTAGGGTGTTACATTTTGGTATCATAGCAGACAGAAAGGTCCAAGGCCAAGGTATGCTTACCGAGTGTAAGCGGTTGTGTATTTTCTGACTAAATAGTCATAATTGTTGTGACGTTAGTTGAACCTGATTGATATTGGCTTGTGGATAGGAGGTTGTTTCCTCCTGGTCCGATTGTGTGTGTAACCTGGAGGAATGATATAATGTGCTAAGCTATTGCATGTTAGACTGAAAACCCGATCGGTAGTAAGTGGCTCGGTATACTTATCCTCGAATGTTGATTTTAGGATAAGGAATGACGCATCGCCAAAGCATGGAGGCTATAGCCACAGCATTCCAACGCTTTGCGGACGTGTTTGAAAGGCAGGGCCAGACTCGAGCTGAGGATGGCCACGTGCTGGACCGCTTCCTAAAGAGGAAGCCAAGTGAGTTTCAGGGAGGACGTAATCCGGAGGCCGCTTTTAAATGGACTCAGGAACTGGAGAGGATTTTTGGGGTCTTCATTGTACCGAGGCCCAAAAGGTAGAATGTGCAGTGTATATGCTGCGAGATGAAGCGGAGAACTGGTGGAAGATAGCCAGAAGCCGATTCCCTGATGATGATGCTCAGCTGACATGGAACGATTTTAAGACATGCTTCTTAGAGAAATATTTCCCCGACACAGTGAGGAGTCGGAAGGAGCTGGAGTTTATGGAGTTGAAGCAAGGCTCCATGACTGTGGAAGAATACGCGACAAGATTTGAGGAGTTGTGCCTATTCTACCCACCCTTCCAACAACTTGGGACGGAGAGCTCGAAGTGCCTTAAGTTTGAGAATGAATTAAGATCAGATGTTAAGAGGGCTTGCAGATACCATGAGATACGGAGTTTCCCTGCATTGGTGAATAAATGTAGGATATTTGAAGAAGATGACAAGGCCCACTCGGGCCAGAGCAGCAGAGCCAACCAGTATCTGAGGCCTCAGCAGTCATGTTTTAAGAGGCCAGGTAACGTAGGAAGAAATGAACCCTTCACTAGATATCAGGGTCACGGTGACCGAGGGAGACAGATGAGTGGACGACCCAGGTATGGTAAGTGTTTTAAATGTGGTGGCGACCACTTTGCTCAGAGTTGCAATGATACCGATGTTAAGTGTTTTCACTGCGGGAATAGGGGACACATTCGCCCTGACTGCCCCCAGCTCCGTCAAACAAATGCTAGTGTGCGTCAAGGGGAGTTCCAAGTGAAGAGCAATAGGAATGATGGACAAAACTCACGGGGCGGAAACAACAGAGCTAGAGGGAATATGATGGTTGCCCCAAATATCAGGAGGAGAGACACCGACCAACCAGCAGCGGGAAGAGTCTACGCCATCAACGCAGAAGAAGTCGCACAAGCAAATGACTTAGTACAATGTAAGTGCTCACTTAGTAGATTCACACTTAGTGTAGTTTTTGATTCTGGAGCTACCCACTCCTTCATAGCTGATGATTGTGTAAAACGTTTGAAGTTACCGACCGTGGAAATGGATCGGATTTTGGAAGTAGCCAATCCGACTGGTCCTAAGGTACTGACCTCATCAATGTGCAAAGAGGTGACGTTCGAATTGTGCGATCGGAGTTTCACTTTCGACTTGGTGTGCATACCCTTGAAGGATCTTGATATCGTGCTCAGAGTAGATTGGCTTTCAGCCAACAAGGTGTTAGTGGATTGCAGAAACCAAAGGATAATTTTCCCGAGACAGCACCATGAGGACTGCACAGCACAAGGTATAACTCAACTATTCATGATGCTCTGTCTAACCGAGGGAGAGAGTAAAACCCGAGTGAACGAAATCCCGATTGTCTGTGAATTTCCAGAATTGTTCCCTGAAGACATACCGAGTGTCCCTCCCAATAGGGAAGTCGAATTCTCTATAGACTTGATCCCTGGGGCCGAGCCAGCCTCCTGTGCACCTTATAGAATGTCCCCAACTGAATTGGCCGAGCTGAAGAAGCAAGTAGATGAGTTACTCGGAAAACAATTCATTAGGCTGAGTGTATCACCATGGGGTGTACCCGTGCTGCTTGTTAAGAAGAAGGATGGCAGCATGAGACTTTGTATAGATTACCGACAGCTGAACAAACTCACAATTAAGAATCGTTACCCGTTGCCCAGAATTGATGACTTAATTGACCAACTGCGTGGAGCCTCAGTCTTCTCAAAGATCGACCTACGATCGGGATATCACCAAATCCGAGTGAAGGACTCGGATATCCCAAAAACTGCCTTTAGGACTCGGTATGTCCACTACGAGTATGTAGTGATGCCGTTCGGTGTGACAAACGCCCCTGCTGTCTTCATGAATTACATGAACAACATATTCCACCCCTATTTAGACCGATTCGTAGTTGTTTTCATTGATGACATCCTAGTCTATTCTAAGACTTTCGAGGAGCATGAAGAACACCTCCGAGCGGTACTCCAAGTGTTAAGGGAGAAGCAGTTGTTCGCGAAGCTTTCAAAGTGCGAATTCTGGATGAATAAGATCCACTTCCTCGGACATGTAATTTCCGAGCAAGGTGTCTTGGTGGACCCTTCGAAGGTGACAGCTATAATGGCATGGGAGAGACCCAAGTCGGTCTCGGAGATAAGGAGTTTTATGGGCCTGGCAGGTTATTATAGAAGGTTCATTGAAGGTTTTTCTAAGCTGGCGTTACCACTAACTAAATTGACTCAGAAAAACATTCCCTTCGTGTGGAGTCCCGAGTGCGAGAGCAGCTTTCGAGAGCTGAAGAACAAGTTGACGACTGCGCCAGTACTGGCATTACCCGACTTACAAGAAAGCTTTGTAGTTTATTGTGATGCATCAGGACTTGGATTAGGATGCGTGCTCATGCAGAGAGATCGAGTGATAGCGTATGCCTCTCGGCAATTGAGACCTCACGAGCAGCATTATCCGACCCACGATTTGGAGTTGGCAGCTGTGGTGTTCGCACTAAAAATTTGGAGGCATTATTTGTACGGGTCCAGATTTAAAGTATACAGTGATCACAAGAGCCTTAAATACCTATTTGACCAAAAAGAGCTGAACATGAGGCAAAGGAGATGGATAGAATTCTTAAAGGACTACGATTTCGAGCTGAAATACCATCCGGGTAAGGCAAATGTCGTTGCCGACGCGTTGAGTCGGAAATCCCTCCATATGGCAACAATGATGGCAAGAGAAGTGGAGTTGTTGGAGCAGTTCCGAGACAAGAACTTACATGTTGATACCCCCTCCTCTCGGAAAATAACAATCGGTATATTAAGAATCACCAATGAATTCCTGAAATCCGTATACGAGCAGCAACAGTCAGACTCCTACTTGGTTGAGATGAAAGAGACGCAGGCCAAGGGAAAGGATTTGTCCTTAACCGAGGGATCAGATGGGATCTTCTGAGTGAAAGGCAAGATATACGTACCGAGTGAGAAAGGATTAAGGAAAATGATGCTTGATGAAGCTCATAAGAGCCTCCTCAGTATTCACCCGGGTACCACGAAGATGTACCATGACCTGAGGAAACAGTTCTGGTGGCCCGGACTAAAGAGGAATATGGCAGAATATGTGGCTCGGTGTATTACTTGTCAGAAATCAAAAGTGGAGCACCAGAAGCCGTACGGTGCAATGCAGCCCCTGGAGATTCCCGTGTGGAAATGGGACTCGATTGCTATGGATTTTGTCATGGGATTGCCCAAAAACCGAGCGGGCCATGATGCGAGTTGGGTCATAGTTGACCGACTGACAAAGAGTGCACACTTCCTGCCTGTGAACATGAAGTACCCGATGCATAAATTGGCACGGATTTACGTTCATGAGATTATCCGACTGCATGGTATACCAACTTCCATCGTATCGGATAGAGATCCTAGGTTCACGTCCCGGTTTTGGACCAGCCTACATCAAGAAATAGGCACTAAACTTTGGCTTAGTTCTGCCTACCACCCCCAATCGGATGGACAATCCGAGCGGACGATTCAAAGTTTAGAAGACTTATTAAGAGCCTGTGTGTTAGAGCACGGAGGAGATTGGGAGTAGTACCTCCCCTTGATTGAGTTTACATACAATAACAGCCATCATAACAGCATCGACATGGCACCCTACGAAGCACTATATGGACAAAGATGCCGAACCCCACTTTGCTGGTCGGAAACGGGTGAGAGTCTGCTATTGGGACCAGACATTGTGAAGCAAACCACAGAGTAGATCCGAATGATACAGGGAAAGATGAAGGCGTCTCAAGACAGGCAGAACAGTTACCATGACAACCGCACCAAACCATTGGAGTTTTCAGTCGGAGACAGAGTGTTTTTGAGGACTTCTCCAAGTAAAGGAGAAGGAGTCGGACGAGCCTTGAAAGGTGGAAAGTTAAGCCCTCGATACATTGGACCTTATGAGGTGTTGGAACGAGTCGGCACCATGGCATACCGAATAGCATTACCAACCCACTTATCACGATTGCACAACGTATTTCATGTGTCTCAACTAAGGAAGTATCTACATAACCCCAATCACACAATGCCTGACGATGAAGTGGAAGTCAAGGAAGACCTGACCACTGCGACTACACCGATCAGAATCATGGACCGATCGGTGAAGCGTTTGAGGAACAAAAACATACAGCTGGTAGAAGTCGAGTGGCAACAAGGCAAGACTACCTCTCGTACCTGGGAACGCGAAGACACCATGAGGCAGCAGTACCCCGAGTTGTTTACTAAGGTGAGTTACCGACTAAATTTCGAGGACGAAATTCTTTTGAGTGAGGAAGAACTGTAACATCCCAGTTTTGAAGTTAGTTACCGAATAAAAATTAAATGATAAGAAATTGGAAGTAAAGTAAAGAATTAGTTGTTAATCATAATCAATATAACCTGAGAGTTAATGACAAGTTAATTGGACTTAATTGATGGGATGTGGCTGTCTGTGATTGGCGGAAGGTGTGAGTGGACTGCGACTCACGTTTTCCCATCCCACTCCTTCTCCTCGCATGCGTATATAGGTGCATACTCAGTATCACCGTGGGTGCAAAACTTCTCCCACTACTTCATTCTCTCTTTTTCTTCTTCGTCTCCATCTTCTTCCTTTCCCCTGTTTCTGTTTGTCACGACGACAGTGCGGGAAGAAGGTCAGAGCCTCGACAGGTGAAGGACGATCGTTGAAGCAGAGGAAGACCAACACTCTACCCCCCCCCCCCCCCGAACTAACTGCAGAGTACGACGGAGTTGAGAAAGGCTGAACGAATCAGTAGAAGGGTGTCAGATTCAACGTCGAAGAGCAGAAAAAACTTCTTGAAGTTCCTTTCGTAGGTAGGGGGTACTTGCATGTCAAATGCATGGTCCACGAATGGTACCGGATGAGTGTACTGCTTGAGTGTATGTGCATGTGTGTGATGATTGGATCCTATGCATGATTGAAGATTCTGGATTCCGTGTGTTTTATAGTGGTTAAACAGTAAATGCTTGTAATCTAGATGGTGGTGAAGTAGCATGTTAGTATTGATAATGACGAATGATGTGCATGGTTCTATCTTTGTTAACACTGTGAGAATATGAATGTGTGCTCGTTAGTTGATTTGTCAGATGCTATTACTTTGATTGCTGATGGTTGTACATATTGGTGTAAATAATAAAGCAAATAAAGGCTGCATTGAATCTGTTCCTACTTAATGGTTATGAAGGAGGTGTCGGTGGTGTGATGACGCTTGCTGGTAAATGCATTTAGCTGCATATGTAAGAGTGGGGTGACCTGTGGAAGGTCAAGAGCCCCGAGGGAATGACTTCCAGTTACAGACCTCGGCTAGATTCCGAAGGAGCTCGTGGTAGCCGTAGGAGCTAGAGAAGAGTCTCGAGACACCAATGGGAGGCCGGTACCACGCGGGAAGAGCTGAAGGACGAGGGGCCAGGAGAGGGGAAAACTGTAACTGAAAGTCATCACTCGAGTCGGATCCGCAGGCATGCATGTAGATATGAGGTTGATTAGAGTAGTACGTACAACATGTATGGAGTGTTATGAATGATTTTCGAGTGTGGGGATACCTGTGTGTGTTGTATGTATGTCATAAATATTATTTTGCCGTGCCTAACCTTAATTAATCTGGACACGATTGAATGGATGTGAATGTGCATACTGACACTGATACCGAGTCCTTGATTGTCATTTTACATGTAAAAGCTCACCCCTGCAGTGGCTACATTTTCAGTGAACATCTCTCAGAATGAAGGATGAAGGAGGAGCCGAGTGCAGGACAATGAATCTGAGCACTATTGGAACATATATCTACATGTATATATGTATATATGTATATATACTGTGTATAACGTTTTGTTAAGCCTTGACCGGCTCTTGTTTTGGTTTTAGTCCTTACGTTAAAACTTGAACAACTTCGGGTAACAGAAGTCTTGATGAAGTTCTTGTAATTATATGAATGCCTTCGTTTATATATGTATATGTTGTGTGTTCTTCTATTCTGTAAGTGATGTTGAGCGGTGAAGAGGAATGTATGAGTATGTCTTATGAGCGTAGGAGGTTAGTGTGCTTATGGGTGGCTGTGAAGCCGAGTGGTTCCGAGTAAGGAAGAGCTCGTACTCCCGAGTAGGAAGATTCTAAGTGATCCCCGTCTGAGGAAGGAGTCGATGGGGCGAATTGGATTGGAATATACTCTAAGCGTAGGGTAATTATAATCCGAGTGATCAAATGGTAGTATGCCGAGTGAGTCAGTCGCTATTCCCCGAATGAATATAGGCCTGAGGATTTCCGAGTAAAAGTAAGTATGAAATCCCGAGTGAGGAAGAGTTGGTATTTCCCGAGTGAAAACCTCGAGTGATTCCCTTCTGAGAGAGGAGTTCGAATGGTGGTTTAGAGTGGGTTGGATCTTAAGTGTAAGGCATTAGTAACCTGAGTGAAAGATGTAAAGTCCGAGTGAGGATTGGTATCCCGAGTGGTTGGGTTTCGAATAAGTCCGAGTGGGACTTAACTATCTGATTTCCCGAGTGAATGTGTGAATGTGCTCCGAATAATGGATAGGAAATGTGACCCGATTGTGTTAAGGTTGGAGTACATCGAGTGATGTTTGAATAGGATATATTCCGTGTGAGAAGGAGTTCTGGAATCCGAGTGGGATAACCCTCAGTTCCCGAGTAGAGTATAAGTGTGGTCGTATGGATAAAATTGGAATGGCTAAGTTATGGAGTTCCGAACGGACTTAGGAATGAACCTTCGAGTGGACTTAGTCGGTTACCGAGTGTATGGATGCCCCGATGCCGAGTGATGAATTTACCGTGTGAGGCTTTTCGCTTCAGCGAACGAAGGATCCGCTCCAGCGAATGTGTGTTTGGGAAGGCTTTTGTGTTGGCATCGCTTAAGCGGATCGTGCCTCGCCCGAGCGACTAGAGCTGTTTCGCCAGGGCGCTGATGTGTTTCGCTGAACCGAATGGGTCGGTTCCAGCATTACTCCTTCCGCTGATTGCTATATGTGTGAATGCTCTTTTATTTCCCTTGCCTTCTTTTTTTTCTATGCCGATTGACCAGTGGTTGATTTTGTGAAAAATTTTTCCCTATTTCTGGATTTATTATTTATTAAAAATTAGGGTGTTACAGAAATCAAGAAGTTGTTGTCTCATCCATAGGATTTGAGCACAGTAACTTCCAGCTGCAACATATTTTGCTTCAGCTGTGGATAACGCGACACTTACTTGCTTCTTGCTATGCCAAGAAACAAGAGAGCTTCCAAGCATATGACAAGTACCACTGGTACTTTTTATATCTAATTTACACCCAGCAAAATCAGAATCAGAATATCCTACAAGAATACATTCAGCACCTTTGGGATACCATAAACCAACATTTTGAGTACCCACAAGATATTTTAAAATTCTTTTTACGGCTGTGAGATGTGATTCTTTAGGACATGCTTGATATCTAGCGCACATACATACCGCAAACATAATATCAGGTCTACTAGCTATTAAATAAAGTAAGGATCCAATCATACCTCGGTAGTTAGTTATTTCAACGTCCTTACCCTTCTCATCCTTGTCTAGGTAGCAAGAAGTACTCATTGGTGTGGCTATTTCATTTGCTTTATCCATTTCAAACCTTTTGAGTAGTTCTTTGCAGTATTTTGTTTGACTGATAAATGTTCCTTCTTTTGTTTGCTTAATTTGTAGCCCAAGGAAGAATGTGAGTTCTCCCATCATGGACATTTCGAATTCATCTTGCATAATCTTAGCAAACTCTTGACAAATGATTTCGTTAGTAGCACCAAATATTATGTCATCAACATAAACTTGTACCAAAAGGATGTCATGGTTTTTACGTTTTATAAACAGTGTTGTATCAACCTTTCCTCTTTTAAAATTATTTTCAAGAAGAAACTTACTGAGTCGTTCATACCAAGCTCTTGGAGCTTGTTTTAAACCATATAAAGCTTTTCTTAATTTAAAAACATGGTTTGGAAATTTGTGATTTTTGAAACCGAGAGGTTGATTTACATAAACTTCTTCTTGAATATAACCGTTTAGAAAAGCGCTTTTGACATCCATTTGATAAAGTTTAAAATCTATACAACAAGTAAAAGCTAACAATAATCTTATGGCTTCTAATCTAGCCACGGGAGCATACGTTTCTTCATAGTCTATTCCCTCTTCTTAATTATATCTTTTAGGAACTAATCTAGCTTTATTTCTTGTTATTATTCCATTTTCATCTAGCTTGTTTCTAAAAACCCATTTCGTGCCTATTATTTGATGATTATTGGGTTTTGGCATAAGTTCCCAAACTTTATTTCTTTCAAACTGATTTAATTCTTCTTGCATTGCCAATATCCAATGTTCATCAATAATAGCTTCATCAATGTTTTTAGGTTCTATTTGTGATACAAAAGCTAAGTGATTGCATGCATTTCTAATAGCGTTTCGAGTACTTACACCTTTTGTTATTTCGCCTATGATATTGTCCAATGGGTGATTACGGTGATCCACTCCTTTTGTTGAGGTTCACCATTTTGTGATGTATTTCCTTCATTTTTGTTTTCTTCTTTATCTTCCAAGTTTATTTCTTGGAAGGTACCTACAAGATCATCAATTTCCTCTCTCGGAAGATTTTGGTTAAGTTCATCGAGTTTAATATGTATAGACTCTTCAATTGTACAAGTTCGTTTGTTGAAGAGTCGATATGCTTTGCTTGTAGATGAGTAACCTAAAAATATTGCTTCATCAGATTTTGCATACAATTTGCCAAGATTATCCTTTCTATTGTTTAAAACAAAACATTTGCATCCAAATACATGGAAATAAGAAATGTTAGGTTTTCTTCCTTTATAAAGCTCATAAGGGTTTTCTTTAATATAGGCCTTATCAAACATCGATTCATAACATGGCAGGCAGTATTTACTGCATCAGCCCAAAAATGTTTTGCAATATTACTTTCATTCAACATAGTTCTTGCGAGCTCCGCTAAAGATCTATTTTTCCTTTCAACTACTCCATTTTGTTATAGAGTTCTTGGAGCCGAAAAATTATGTTCAATGCCAAATTTTTCACAAAATTTTTCAAAGGATTGGTTTTTAAATTCTCCCCCATGGTCAGTTCGAATGGATGCTATTTTAGAATTTTGTTCATTTTGAATGATCTTGGCAAGTTTCTTAAATGCTTGATATGCTTCGTTTTTGTGAGTAAGAAATAATGCCCATGTATATCTAGAGTAATCATCCACAATCACAAGACCATAATAATTTCCACCAAAACTTTTGATTTTCGAAGGTCCAAATAAATCCATATGTAAAAGTTGTAAAGGTCTAGTTGTTGAAACAATATTTTTTGCTTGAAAAGAAGTCTTTACTTGTTTTCCCTTTTGACAAGCGTCACAAAATTTATTTTCAAATTTTAATTTTGGTAAACCGATAACTAAATATTTTGAAACAAGTTTGTTTAAATGGTCTATATGAATGTGAGAAATTCTTCTATGCCATAGCCATGATTCATCCTCTTTAGTTATGAAGCATTGCATATCATTTGAAGCAAGACAATCTAGATTAATCATATAAATGTTATCTACTCTTTGACCAACGAATTTTGTTTCCTTGTTTAGCTTATTTTCAATTATGCAACCGTTTGATTCAAAAACGATTTTATAGCCTTTATCACATAATTGACTGATGCTAAGCAAGTTATGTTTAAGTCCTTCAACATATAAGACATCATTTATAGAGGTGGAAGAATATTTACCAACATTTCTAATTCCTAGTATTCTTCCCTTCGTGTTATCTCCTTAAGTAACGAATCCTTTATTTCGTGGAGTAAATGATATGAACTTACTTTTGTCTCCCGTCATGTGTTTTGAACACCCACTATCTAAGTACCAATGGGTGTTACTTGCTTTAAAGCATACCTACAAAATAAGTCAAGTTAGAGAACTTGGTACCCATTTTATGTTGGGTCCTTGTAGGTTAGTTTGAGGTAACGTTCCTTTAGGAACCCATACTTTTCTCACAACCTTTGGCCCTAGTTTTCTAACATTACAATTAGATGCACTATGTCCTTTAAAACCATAATAATTGTATTTCATGAAAGGTGATGCAGTTTTACTAGGTGGTATAAAGAAGTTTTTATAATTCTTTTGTTTCTTATAGGCATTGAAACCTAGTCCTGTTTTATCAAACATACACCGTTGTTTTCCAAGCAAAACATTTAAGTTGTCTCTACCATTTGTAAATTTTTCTAAAGTTTTACTCAAGTCTAAAACCTTAGTTTCTAGAATGTCATATTTCTTAACAAATTCACAAGGTTTGGTTTTAGAGCATGCTTGAACATTTACTACTTCCTTTTCCAAAATCTCATTTTCTTTTACCTATTCAATGAGATGCGTTTCAAGAGTTTCTATGGTTTTTCTAGATAATTTATACTTACTAGAAAGTTTAACAAATTTATCATACAATTCATCAAACGCATCAAGCAATTCATCTTTATCTAAATCATGGAGGTTTACCTCATCGTCTTCGTCTTGATGGTTGGCCATGAGACAGAGGTTTGCTTCTTCATTTTCGGATTCATCTGAGCTACTCACCTCGTTGTCATCCCATGCTATGTATGCTCTCCTTTTTCCTTTTTGATCCTTGTTTTTCTTCTTGAGATGTGGACAGTCCGCCTTGAACTGTCCTTCCTTTCCATATTCAAAACAAGTTGGTAAGGAATTATTATCTTTGGAAACGAATTTCTTACCTTTAGAAGTGAAGCCCTTTTGGAATCTTTTGTTTCTCATGAGCCTTCCAAAACGCCTCACAAATAGGCCTAACTCATCATCATCTTCTTCTTGATCACTTTCAGATTTGTTTTCTTCAATAGAGGTGGCCTTAAGAGCTAGCCCCTTCTTCTTGGAAGACTTTTCTTCTTCTTCCACCATTTTCAAGTCTTTTAATTCTTGTTCTTGTTCTTGAAGCTTACCGAATAATGTGGCAAGAGACATATCATTTATGTTTAGCGATTGTTTGATAGCGGTGACAAGAGGTTGCCATTCCCTGGTAAGACTTTTTAGAACTTTATGCATAAGCTCTTTGTTAGTGTAAGATTTTCCAAGAGTAATAAGATGATTAATAATCAAGGTAAACCTTTTTTGAAGTTCTAAGATGCTTTACCGGAATTCATTCTAAAGCTTTCATATTGGCTAGTTAAAGTACTAATTTTAGAATCCTTAACATCACTAGTTCCTTCATGAGTAATTTGAAGAGTATCCCACATTTCTTTGGCAGATTTACAGGTTACTACTCTAAAAAATTCATCAGGACCTAAGGCTAGAGTGATTAGATTCTTGGCTTTATAATTATATTGTACTTTCTTTTCTTCATCACTAGTCCAATCATCCATGGGTTTTTCTATTTGTTTATCATCAACAATATGCATAGGTATGAAAGGACCATTTTTAATAGCATTCCAAACTCTTAGATCAATTGATTGAACAAAAATTTTCATTCTTTCTTTACAAAAAGCATATCCTTCCCCATTAAAAGTAGGAGGTCGGTTTGTAGCTCCACCCTCAGGAAAAAGGTTTAAAGAATTTTAGGCCATTCGTTCTCTTGAAGCTGTTAAGCTTAATTTACCAAGAGTCAAGCTCTGATACCACTTGTTAACCAAGTGGCCTCAATTACTCAAGAGGGGGGGTGAATTGAGTATTAAATTTTTTTTGTTGAAATGCTTGTGAAATTGGTTCTTTGACAAATATATATAGAGAAGATGATAAACTTAATCTTAAATGAGAATAATAAAGAAGTTTGAATAACAAAGTTATTAAGTGTAACAAATTAAGCAAGCAATTTAAATGCACAAATTTAAATAGATTAGGGAAGAGAGGATTTGCAAACCGATATATACGAGTTCCACCACACTGGTGTATGTCTCGCCTCCAAGTAACCCACTTGGAGGATTTCTACTATTGAGAATTTGAGATACACGCCTTGAGAAATTACAGTTTCTTAGTGTCCCACACTCAAGAACTTAATCCTCACAAGATAAAGGGCAACCCACCCAATCTCACAATCTCTCAATTACAAGGTTGAATCCCAACCCAACAAGTATCTCAGATTTTGTGTATGTGATTTTACAAGTGTGACTCTCTCAATAGAGTGGATATACAAATTTAAGCACTTTGAGAAATATTTTCTTTTTAAAAGAATATACAAATTTTAACACTCAAGAAAATATTTTTCTCACAATATAACTCTCAAAAATAATTTCAAAGAGAAGAACAAGTCAGAGAGTTAATAGACAAGGAATTTAGAAAGAACAAGGGAGAAAGCAAGGAATGCGTTTGCTGTCTGTGTGGTGTGTTTTGCCTCTTCAGTTTCCTTTCTATTTATAGGCAGAGGAAGGTATATGCTGCCAAAAACATAATTGCAACCGGTTCCTTAATCAATGCATTGGAAGACTTAATTTGCCAGCGATCCATGTTTCCTGACTTGAGAAGTGTAATTGTCTACCTCAATAAATGCAACGCCATTTCAATTAGAGAGTCTCGAGAGAGAAATAAGTGGTCTTGAGTTTCTAAAAGCGCGTATTGATAATTTCTATGATTTGGCACATGATTCCAATTCTTCCAGTGTATTTTTTGACTAAAAAACAACACATGAATCGATTTCCAACAAGGGGAATCGATTCCTAGTAGCATGAATCGATTCCTCCAGTCCATGAATCGATTCTTTGAGCCAATTTCCAGTATGAATCGATTCCTAAGCTTGATGAATCGATTCCTTCACTTAATATTCAACATGAATCGATTCCTAATGTTAATGAATCAATTCCTCCCCTTAATTTCCATCATGAATCGATTCCTTTGTGTCTTGAATCGATTCCTTTTTCATTTTTCATGTGGGAATCGATTCCCATAGAGATGAATCGATTCCTTGGCCTGTTCCCTTCAAGTTTTGATACATTTTGCTTCTTTTGGGTCCATTCTTGATACTTTCTTGCATGGTTCTTTGAACTAATCTTTCTTTGGCACTTTGAATAATTATTTTACTTGTTTTGGACCTCTTGTGAATACCATAAATTAATTCTTCGTACTTCATTGATTCTCATGTATTTGATTCTTGATTTCTTGATTAGAATCAACTTGTTATTCATGGTCTATGATTTGTGTAACTTTTAAAAATGTCTTGATTCTTCAATTGTTTATCATTCATCAAAACCTGTTTCAACATATAAATACAGATAATTTGTTACGTCGTTATGTACCCGACTGGGAAAAGAAATATGTGTTGTGGCATTGTCATAAGTCCCCTTATGGAGGATATTTTAATGGAGAAAGAACTGCTGTAAAAATTTTGCAATCAGGTTTGTATTGGCCCTCCATTTTTAAAGATTCTCACTCATTTGTTCAAGCTTGTGATAACTGTCAAAGAACAGGTAATGTTAACAAAAGACAAGAAATGCATCTTACTAACATTCAGGAGGTTGAGGTATTTGATTGTTGGGGTATTGATTTCATGGGACCTTTTCCTTATTCTCAATTCAATCAATACATTCTTTTGGCAGTTGATTATGTTTCAAAGTAGGTAGAAACAATTGCTTCACCTAATGCTGACACCAAAACTGTAGTGAATTTCTTGAAGAAAAATATTTTCTACAGGTTTAGAACACTAAAAACTTTGATCAGTGATGGAGGATCACATTTTTGTAACAAAATCCTTCAGAAAGTGTTACAACATTATGGAGTGAGACATAAAGTGGCCACAACATATCATCCACAAACCAATGGACAAGCTGAGATTTCAAATCGAGAAGTGAAAAGGATTTTGTAAAAGACTGTGTCTTCTTCCAGAAAAGATCGGTCACAAAAGCTTAATGATGCAATCTAGGCATACAGAACTGTATTTAAAACTCCAATTGGCCTTTCTCCTTTTCAAATGGTCTATGGAAAAGCTTGTCATCTTCCAGTAGAGATGGAACATAAAGCATATTAGGCTTTAAAATTTCTCAATTTTGATCCAAATACAGCAGCTGACAAAAGAAAGTTGCAGTTATTTGAATTGGAAGAAATAAGAAACAATGCTTATGAGACATCTAGAAGTTACAAAAACAAGGTGAAAACTTACCATGATAAGAAAATTAAAAATAGACATTTTATACCAGGTCAACAAGTTTTATTGTTTAATTCAAGATTAAGACTATTTCCTGGTAAATTGAAATCTAAATGGTCAGGTCCATTTGTAATCAAGGAAGTTAAATCTTATAGAGTAGTTAAGATTGAAGATCCAACTTCCAAAAGAAGTTGGATGGTTAATGGACAGAGATTGAAACCATATCTGGTTGGTGAGATCAATAGACTCACTACCATTTGTTATTTGACTGATTTGTGATGTGCAAGATGTCTAGCTAGAGACTGTAAATCAAGCGCTCAATGGGAGGCAACCCGTTATTCTTTTTCTTTATTTTAAGCTTATTTTTACATAAAAAAAGAGAGTTTTTCCAAATTTTTAGATAGAAATTTAATTTTGAAAATAAAAAGGGTTTTAAAATTTTAGAAGAAAAGGTTTTTGAAAATTAAATTTTGAAATTTAAAAATCAGAATCCCACGCGTAGCGTCCCACTGATGCGTAGTGAGGAGGTTAAAATTTCAACCTGACGCGTAGCGTCTCACCCACCCGTAGCGTCAAGGCCCATGTTCAATTTTTAAAACTGAACCAGAGAGGCCCAATCTTAGGTTTTAAAACCTAAAATTCCCTCTCTGCCTCACTTTAATTTTCAAAAACCTAATTTTCAAACCTTTTTCTCTCAACCCTTCAATCCTCTTCGATTTCTCAATCACTCAAAGGATTCCAAGTAAGTTCTATAAATCCTTTCCCTTTAGTTTAATTTTAATTTCGATTTTTAGAATGCATATGGTTAGGATTAGGATTAGAGAACCATTGGGAATTGATTGCTGTTAGAAATAGGGATTTCAATGGATTGAATGTGGTTTAGAGGGGTTGCTGCTGTGCAACCCCTATTTCTGTGTTTGAAACTATGCACCTCAGCGTAGCGTCCCACTGACGCGTAGCGTGAGGCATGAACTATAAGCCCACGCATAGCGTCCCACTGATGCGTAGCGTCCCACTGACGCGTAGCGTGGGAAGAACAGAGATGACGCATAGCGTCCCACCCACGCGTAGCGTCAACCTCTATTCCTTATTTTTTTTAATTTTTGTATTTTATTTTTCTTTATTTGTTTTATGTTTTAATAAAATCTGTCCAGTATGCTTCTTTTTGTTGTTTGTTTATTTTTCTTTTAATAAATTTTTTGGAATTGTATATTTGTTATACTTTCTTTCATAAAAATAAAAAAAATAAATTTGCATAATTTTGTAAATATACATGTTGTATGATTTTGCATGTTTGTCAAATTTATGCATGTTGATTTTTGTTTGTGACAAATTGTAAAAATCCAAAAATATGCACGTTAATAAAATTACAAAAATTCAAAAATATATTGTTATGGATTTTATGTGAGTTTTGCGTTTTGTGTAAATATTTAATAAAATTGTTTTTTTTAGAAAATCCAAAAACATGTATGTTTAAAATTTTTGTAAATATTTTATTATTGTGAATGTTTTGTATAAAATATATAAACCAAAAATAATTGTTAAATATTTGATATGTTTTTCAATATTGTAATATGTGTTTGATTTTTAATTTTTCTTTTTGTAGATGGCACCAAAGAAATCCATCCCTACTATTGGTCCTAAAAGCCAAAGAAGGACCACAGATACTGACACTACCTTTGAGGATCCAGATCTTCAGGGTGAGGAGCTGTTGGGATCGAGAGATCCCACCAGATTTTGCACTGATACGAAATGGGCCCAGTTTCACCAAATAAAGGGCCAAAGACTCATCCTGAGTTGGGGACTATCCTGAGCTGCAGGATGAGGTCCAGAGGAGGAGATGGGGACCACTATTTTCCCTACCTACTGAGGGGGATCCCATCTTAGTGATGGAATTCTATGCTAATGCTTACAGGACTCGCCAGGATGCGCCAAACATTGGACATCAGAGGACGAGCTGGGTTAGGGGCCGGCATATTGCTTATGAGCGGGACACTGTTAGTATCCTACTGGGTAACCCTTGGGAACCTACTCCCGAGAGCGATATTAGTTTTTGGAAGGAAAACAGAAATAAGATCACGACTGAGAATGGTGATCTAGGATACTTCCTAGATCAGGTTGCTCACTTCTTAAGCAAGGATGGAATCTTCTTCAACCTGAGTAAGGTTGGGAGGACTCCATCTAACCTCCTCAAGACCCAGCTGACCCCTATAGCTCAGGCATGGTCTCATCTCATGCTACATAACATTACTCCTGTCACCCACCTTTCTTCTATCCCAGTTGATCGATGCTGCCTTCTTTACTTTATTCTCCAGGGCCATATTATTGATATTGCAGAGCTGATTTCTGAGCAGATTCACCTTTATGCCCTTGGGTATAAGGTGAACCGTCCTATCCCATTCCCTCTCATCGTATCTGCCTTACTGAGGAGGCAGGGAGTTGTTGTGCCATCACCTGAGTTCACTAGTTCTTTGGGGAGAGTCCCCAAAGTTCTAGTGAACAGAGATTACTTCGTCCAGCAGTGCGAGCTTCCACCACTGGAGCAGGAGGCTCAGCCCAGA
Organism: Clitoria ternatea; assembly: GCA_037962975.1. Classification (NCBI taxonomy): domain Eukaryota; kingdom Viridiplantae; phylum Streptophyta; class Magnoliopsida; order Fabales; family Fabaceae; genus Clitoria; species Clitoria ternatea. The sequence goes on from CM075672.1 coordinate 180,881,104, forward strand.
CAGAGGGGGAAGAGACCACCAGTTCAGCCACTACCTGCTGATGTTGTCACAGAGGGATTTCCCAGGATGACACATGAGCATCAGCATATGATGTAGATGTTGGTTGCCATACATAGAGCTTACATGCATCTTCATGATTCATACTATCAGTACAGACTTCAAGGTGAGGGAGCACCATATGTTACACCAGCTGAGTTTGCAGCCTGTGTGGCTTGGCCTGGTGATCTGCCGACATACCCTAAGACTGGTGGACCATCTAGAGCACATGCTGAGTCAGAGGGTGATGCAGATGAGGAGGGAGATGGTGAGATGGAGGACTGATTGGTGTTATCTTATTTCTATTACATACATTCTAGTTTATTTTTAGTTCTCTATTTACATTGGTATTTTTACTTTTTGGATATTATATTATAGTTGATTTTTATGCGGTGTGTGTTTTTGTGTATTTTCTTCATAAAATAATAATAATAATAATAATAATAATAATAATAATAATAATAAAATATATTTTATCTTTTTAATAAATAAATCAAATTTTTGAAAGTAATATAATTTATACACTTAAAGTTTTTACACAATAAAACTAATTTTATAAAATCAATTATTGATTCTTTTGTAACTTAGGAATTTTGATAAAATCGGTTACAATAAGTTTATTAACTATCAAGCTAAATTTCGATAACCCGGTGAGCTGAGAGATATTTTAAACACTTGAGGGTTTATTCGACATAACTTCATTCGAATTGATTTTGCTTTAGTCTTTGATTTGTGTTGTTGTACAGAGAACTCAAGAAAATGATCAATGCATATTTTTTATGAAAAGAAAACCTTGGGCCAAACAACTTACCTTGGTAAAATTATTTTATCCCTTGAAAGCCAATTTTAAGCCTGAAAAATAAAATTCTTTGGTACCCTTAACCTATATCAGTTTTAATCATTCCCTATATTTGATTGATTAAAAGAGCAATTAAGCAAAATAAAAATATTTTGAGTGTTCTTAAAAAAAATGAGGAGTGAAAATAAGAAACTTGATTCTTTTCAAAGAAAAAGGAAATAATAATAAAATATGAAAAAGAAAAATCAAAAATAGTGAAAAGAATCAAGTTGGGGGTATTTATTTTTCATCAATAAAAGAATTGAGACTTGGGCCAAGAGAAAGGCTAAAAAATTGCTCTTTTATGATTTCAAGCTTTTGAATTCCAAAGAAAAACCAACATTTCTTGTAGCCAAGCCTCATTACAACCATTGAAAAGACCTTGTGATTTTTGAAAATATCTCTATATGATCAACCATTGATTAGATGAAAATCAAAATTAAATTTGTTTGATTTTATGATTGAAAGAGTGAAACAGGTTACCCTTGGCACAGAGATAAACACTTGTGAGGTAAGCCTAAATTTATGCTTGATTTGTTAATAAAATATTGTAAAGAATTTTATTAATAAACCTTTGTTACATAAGATTTCTATAATTGATTATTTTAAAATGGTAAATTGTGAAATTACTTTTGATGGTAAATTCTCAGACTAACTCAAAAATTTGATTTCAAATTTTTATTGTTTATTTTTTCTCTCTTGCTCGAGGATGAGCAATGTCTCAAGTTAGGGGTATTTGTTAGTCCTCAAATTTATAATAAAATCTTTAATAAAAATTTCATAAAAATTAGTCTAAATTGTTAGAAAATTAGGTTTTAAATTCAATAAATAGAAGTTGTTAGAAATAATCTGCCCTTATCAATTTTCTCTAGTTTTATAGTGAAAAAGTGAAGAATTTAAAGAGAAAATTGAAGATCAGGAACCTGACGCGTAGCATCAACACCACGCGTAGCGTGGGGACTTTAGATGCTGACGCTATGCATCACATTCACGCGTAGCGTCAGAGTTGCGTGGACTCCACAGCCAGGTTGGCCAAGCATTCACCTTTTGACCCACTTTTGGCCACTCCACTACTCACAAATGTCCACACCGAAGTGGAGACAGGGCCAAGTGGTAGGGCATGATTCATTAAATAATTCCATCATGGCCACTTCGAGCTGTTTAATGGAGGCTGAGTTAGGGAACTGACGCGTAGCGTCAGGTTAACGCGTAGCGTCAGGACCCTTCCTCAGCCCTATAAATAAGGTCATTTCCAACACTTCTAGGCATCCCATTCTGAGTATCTCACTCTAATCTTCTCTTATACACTTGAGTTTGAGTGTTTCTTTTGTGAGTTTGTAGCTCTAGAATAGTTTTCTAGATACTTGAGAGTGTTGTGTAGTATTGTGATCGTTGTATCGTGAAGTTTCCATCATCGCCTTTGAAATGTCAATCACTGTAAGTGTTGCTTTTACTTTTACTTTCCATAGGTTATGTCGTGTAATATAAAAGATTATCGTTTTCCACAGGGACTATGTTCAAAGTACCAACATATTAAAATTTAATTATCCACACAATTGATTTTTAATGTTTTTGTAAAATAAAACACAAATTAAAAATAAATTTAGAAACAAAATTTACTTGACACTTAAAATTTAGAGTTGAGAGTATCTTGGGATTTCAGGGGATCAAGATTCTATTTTATTTTAATGAATTTTAATTTTTCATAAATAAGAATCAAATTAAGTTTTCCAAGGCGGATTTTCCTTAAGCTAATTAATATGTTCTTCTCGGAATCCTATTAATGTACCTAACCTATGGAAAGCGCTGCTTAATCCTTAGAAAAGGCCCATTATCATTTTGTGAAAATCCCTTATTTATTCCCCAAAAGATTTTGATTACTTTCACGGTTTTACCGAGGTCACAAAAAGTATTTCAGCACCTTAGGCTTAATTCAAAAACTTTCCAGTAACAATAAATCTCTCGATTCTATTAATTACTTAAACTTACTAATATACCCGCAAGTATACAGTTTTATCACTTAGGTTCTTATTAGGAATTACTAAGAGCATTGAGCATTTTTTGAAATAAATGGAAAACAGAAATTTATTTAATTCAAAGTCAAAATAACATTATCATAAAATATTATCACACCCCTTTCATCCCAAGATAATTAATTTAGTTACTCATGAAATAATTCAAATTCATATTCATGATGGAAAAATAAAACATACAAGACATGGTAAAAATAAAGACTTACGGGTTTCTTCAAAAGCTCAAAATAATTTTACCACTGTATTTCCTTGTTGCAATATTCCTTCATCAATTACAAATTGGAACACTCAATTTCACAATCCTCACAATTCTTACACAAAATAAAATAAAGAAAAAGAAAATAAAAAGAGAAAGAAATGGAACAGAGAAGAAAACGAAGGAGAAAGAGATGGAACGAAGAAAGAAAACGAAAGAGAAAGAAAAGAAAGGAATTAAAGTAAATAAAAGAGAACTCAATCAAAAAGCGATGCTCGAATGGCTTCAGACCTCCCCCCTATTTATAGAAATCTGAGTGTCAATAGTCATGGGGAACGGCAGCTAGTGGGACTTCTCTTTTGTCTTCTTGTCAGTCGCCCCACGAGATCAACAAATCAACTTGGAAATAGCCTGGACCTCGACAACTATAGGGAACAATGGCTAGTAGGAATTCTTTATTATTTTAGCTTTTGTTTTGTTGTCAGCCGCCCCCTCATAATTCAAGGATCCACTTGGATAGTGGGAATCCAAGTCAGCATGGGCAATCGATGGAAATATGGAACCGACGTTCTCCTTATGACTCGGATTAGTGCCTCAACCAGTATCCATCCTCAGTGGGAGTTAGTCCGAGCGGAACAGGTGCTCTCATATATAAAAGACCGAGTGAAAGCTTGAATTCACAAATTATTGACTCAGAAATTTCTTTCCGAGGAGCATTCATCAAGACCTCTGTTCATTCAGAATTGCTTCACTCGGTGTTGCTTTGTCCGGAAATGTCACTGCTTGAAGCATTCATTCGGAATTGCTTCAATTGGAGGTGCTTTGCTCGAAACTTTTTTCTGTTTGAAGCACTCGACCGGAATTGCTTCACTGATTGAAACATTCATTCGGAATTGTTTCAAAAGTGACTCACTCGGAGATCAAGAAGTCTTCATTTAAAATTGATTCAATCGGCACCTCCAAAATGTTTCACTCGGCTATGTCTCTGGCCGACAAGCTCCTTCAAAGTCAGAACCATTTAAAATTCATTCGCTCGGGAATTCTTCACTTGAATGCCTCAGCCCGAGAGGTATTCCTTCAAAGTCCTTTTTCACCCGGAAGCACATCACTAGAATTGAACCACTCGGAGAAACCTTGCTCGGATATATTGCTTGGGAGTAATTCAGTCGAGAACGACCCTTTCTTCGCTCCTTGAAATGATCCACTCGGACATATTCATCTGAAGTCCGACTTGCTCTTCACTCAGAATGGCCTCAATCGTCAAGCAACCCATTCAGACGTATTCACTCAGGAGTCGGCCTTGCTTTTTACTCAGAAATTTAGAACTTGAGAGAATCTGGCCGATAGAAGCTCTTTCCAGGTCAGAGCTCTACTTTACTCGGAATACATCTCTCGGCCCCAAACCACTCAGAAGTGTCTTCCTTGGAGACATCTCACTTAGGGTTAGTTTAAAACTTGAGAGTCTGCCCGAAAGAGATTCATTCCTGGTCGGACCTTTTCGTTGCTTGAAATGCCATCTTTTCCGAAACACACCACTTGGAAAGGCCTTGCCTGACAAGTGTTCTTCCGAAGTTCAGAGTTTTTTCATTCAGAATCAACTGACTCAGGAAACCTCCACTCAGAAATAATTTTTCCCAGAAAAAGCACTTGTCCCCAAATCAGACTCGCTTCAATCAGTAATGCTTCACTCGGACATATATCTTTGGGCAGTATTTATTCAAAGTCAGTCCATTTTTCACTCAGAGTGGCTGCAGTCGGGAATCTTCCACTCGGATTTAACTCGAACTGGGAAGTATTCCTTCAAGGTCAGCCATTTTTCACTCGGAATGGCTTTGATCGGGAATCTTCCACTCGGATTTACCTCCAACCGGGAAATATTCACTCAAAGTCAGCCATTTTTCATTTGGAGGCACCTCCTTCAGGAATCTTCCACTCGGAAACACCCTACCCGGAGATAATCCACTCAGCAACGCTTCACTCGGAGACTCCCTACTCGGAAATGATCATTCCGAGTCATCCTACTCGGAAATGATCATTCCGAGTCGGAATTCAGTCCTCTTTGAATTCTTTCCACTTGGGCCGAGCCCATTTTCATATTTTTGTTGCTCTTTTTTCAGCGGGACTTGTTCTTCTTGTTTCTTTATCATTTGATGGTCGTTTTTTCTCTTGTTATTGACCCTTGGATTATCTTTGTACTTGTTCCTTAATTTTATTAATTTCTGCAAAATAAAATACCCAAGTAGAATATAGTGGAAAGAAAGCGAAAATCATAAAAATTAAGGAAATACAGTGCATAATGATTAAAATCCTAAGCAAACTAAATCTAATTTATTGTGTTATAAAACACTTACCAAAATACCCCAAACCAAAACATTGCTTGTCCTCAAGCAATTACCATATTCACATGATAAGATACAGAAAACACTAAGCTCAGCAAACTAAGGAATCCAAAATAGAGAAAAAGATTTATTCCAATGCCAATATTAATTTTCTTATGTGAATCAATTTTCATTATCAAGACAGATGATACTCTTCTCTCAATTTTCACTCAAAGTGTTTCATGGTTTGTGTATCACTCAGATCATCATAATCAAAAAATATTACCATAAGCTTGTTAATAAACCAGAAACTCCTCAGTTTAGATAGAAAATATGTCAAAGTCTAAAGGTCTTTCAAAGGTTATAACATGGCCTTGGGTTGTATTGTCAAGGTAGGAATTTCAAGAAAAATGGAATACAAAAGGGCTTTAATAGTCATGAATGATTCAAATTACCATCATAAATTTAACAGAGCAAATTTTTAAACTTTTATGGACTTTTTGGAATTCATTCAATATAATCCTTTTGATTTTCTTTTTCTTTTTTCTTGATTTTCTTTGCATCCCATACATATTTTTCTTAAGTCCTTTTTTATTTCTTTGCTCCACTAAATTTCCAACTTTTTCATCATTAAGAGAATATCAGTCAATGAAAGGCTTCAAAGAAAAATTTTCACTTTTAGGCTTAAAAGGGGCAACTAGGGGTCAAATTATGCAAAAATTCTGAGGCTTAAGAATAAGGCCTAATTGTGCCTTTATCATCCTAAGACATATAATCAAAAACCATTTTGAATCGGTTGAAAAACAAGTTCTAGAATATTAATGACTATAAGATTCACTCAATCAAGAAGATATGGGTTTTGAAAATTTGTTTGATAAATAACCCATTTTGGCTCAAGTCTAACCATGGAAAGTCTTTTCAAAGAAAATTTTAATCACATAAAGTTCATTTAGACATTGATTTGGCATTTAAATAATCAAATTTTGAAAATTTTACTCAAAATTTTGGGGTCCTTAGATACTTTAGCCTTGTGTTCAAAGTAAATTTATCATATAATCATGGTAAATTACAAGATTACAAACAAGACAAGGAAAACACACATGCATGAAAAATATAACAATCACACAACGTAAACAAAATAGTTAAGTTTTCTTATCTACCACCCAAACCAGAATTTGACATTGTCCTCAATGTTAAAATGGATGATAAAAGGATAAGAAAACTTACCTGTAGTAACCCCAAACCAGCATTTAACATAGTTGGTTTTGTTTTGTTTTGTTTTATTTTGTTTTTGCTTTTTTTTGTTTTTTTTGTTTTTGTTTTTTTTGTTTTTTTTGTTTTTTTTGAAAGAAAAATAAAGACATGGGTTACCTCCCCATAAGTGCTAAGTTTAACATCTTCAGCCAGACTCTATACCTCAATCATAGTCAAGAACCGATTAGGGCCTAGAAATTCATACCTTATTATGGAAGGTAAAGGTTTAAGTTCAACATTTGGGCTCACTATTTTTCTACACATGACCTCAGTATCATGTCTCAGTGGTATGTTACCTTCACTGTTTTTTGATGTTCCTACAAACTTATTCAAAAAAATAGATTCAAGTGGATCATTAAGAAGAGTTTCTTCCTTCACCACTCGGTCAACAATTTCAATTTTAGAGCAAACATTATCATGAGAAGGTTTTATCAAAACATCTTTCAAATTAAAATCAACCTTTTAGTCTCCTATAGTCAGAGACAACTTACCATTCTTGACATCGATCACAGCACCTGCAGTGGCTAAAAAAGGCCTGCCTAATATAATGGGGATCATAGAATCCTCATCCATCTCTAGCACAACAAAATCAGCAGGGATAAAAATTTTTCCTACCTTAATAGGAACATCCTCTAAGATACCTACAGGATACTTAATGGACCTATCAGCCAATTGTAAACACATCCTAGTAGGTTTTAATTCACCCAATCCTAATTTTTCAAAAATAGATAAAGGCATCAAACTAACACTAGCTCCTAAATCACATAATGCCCTATCTATTGTCATGTTACCAATCACACATGGGATAGAGAAACTACCTGGATCTTGGAGCTTGGGTGGAAGCTTCTTTTGAATTAAAGCACTACACTCTTCAGTAAGTGCCACTGTACTGTCTTCTTCCAGCTTTCTTTTGTTCGACAAAGTATCCTTCAAGAACTTCGCATAGATAGGCATTTGCTGTAAAACATCTATGAAGGGAATATTGACATACAATTTCTTTAAAACATCAAGAAACTTACCAAATTGTTTGTCCAACTTTGCTCTAGCCAGGCGCTGAGGAAATGGAATAGGAGGTTGATATGGCTTAACCTCTTCTTTCTTTTCTTGTGGTTTTTCTTCCTTATTCATCGGGTGAGATAGAGACTCATCCAATTTCTTTTTCTCCTCAGTCTTGCCAACTGGACCATCATATTGAGTACCACTCCTAAGAGTGATAGCCATGGCATGGTTGGAAGGTCCAGCCTCGGGTTTCCCAGGAAATGTTCCTGGCGCTCTTTGAGTGTAGGAGGCTTGTTGGGCAATTTGATTCTCTAGTATTTTGTTATGGGTGGCAAGAGAGTCCACTTTTGAAGCTAAGGTCTTTATTGCATTAGAGAACTCATCATTCTACTTCTGTTGAGATACAAATGTCTCCATTAAGGACTCTAGTTTTGATTTCTGTGGAATGTAGGGTCCTTGTTGAGGGTTGTAGTTACTTTGATTACCTTGGAATTGAGGTGGCGTATTTTGGAAGCCAGGTGGACCTTGTGAAGGTCTATAGTTATTTTGAAAATTTCCACCATAGTTTCTAATAGCATCCACCTGATGCATTTCTTGTTCTTGATTAGGGGTCATTGCTAAATGGCAGTTTGTAGCCCCATGTCCTGAAACACCACAAACTTCACAAACAATATTAGTAGCACCTGTTGACCCTATTTTATCAAGTTTTAATGTTAATGCTTCAACTTTGGCAGAAAGTAGGGAAAGCGCATCAACAGAGTACTTACCTGGTGTTTTAGCAGGTAATCCTCTCTCAGAGTTCCACTGGTGAGTGTTTTGAGCTATTTCCTCAATCAGGTTCTCAGCTTCATCAACATTTTTACTCATGAAGGCTTCTCCAGCTGCAGCATCTAAAGAGATCTTTTATGTGGAAGTTAGTCCATTATAGAAAATATGGATTGTCAACCACCTTTCTATCCCATAGTGAGGACATTCTCTTAGCATCTCCCTGTATCTTTCCCAGGCTTCATACAAGGATTCATCATCTTTTTGTGAGAAATTTATGATTTGTTTTCTCAGCACATCGGTCTTGTTCCTTGGGTACCATTTATTGATAAAATCACTGGACAATTGTTCCCAAGTCGTGATGGATCCTTCAGGAAGAGAGTATAAACACGCCCTCACTTTATCTCTTAAGGAGAAAGGGAAGAGTCTCAAGCGAATGGCATCATTGGTGGCTCCGTTTATCTTCAGGGTGTCACAGTATTCAAGAAAGATTTGAAGATGAAGATTTGGATCTTCAGAGGGTAATCCTCTGAATTGGTTCTGTTGAACCATAGAGAGTAGTGAAGGCTTCAATTCAAAATTGTTAGCCTCCACTGTGGGTCTAAGGATGCTAGATCCTCTTCCATTTGTACTTGGAGTGGCAAAATCTCTTAAGGCTCTATTTTGGTTTGCCATTTGTTTTTCTTTTGGTTATTTTTATTGTTTTTGTTGTTTTCTTAAAGCTCTAAGGGTACGTTCTATCTCAGGGTCAAATCCTAAGTTTAGATCGACACTACGACTTCGTCGCATAAATAGAAAATAAATGAAAAATAAAACAAACAATCACAAAAAAAATAAAACAACAACAGATACACAGAATAAAGAACAAAATACAAAATAACAAACAAAATAAAATAAGTAAAAATAAAAATACAGAAAAAATATAAAAAGAAAAGAAACAAACAAAACAAAAAAATAAAACAAATAATATTCACAAGTATGATCTAATCAAATTTCAATATTGCTGATATTTGAGGGACAACAATCCCCGGCAAAGGCGCCAAAAACTTGACAGGGCCCGCAAGCACATGGCTTATGTCACGTAATATAAAAGATTATCGTTCTCCACAGGGACTGTGTTCAAAGTACCAGCATATTAAAATTTAATTATTCACACAATTGATTTTTAATGTTTTTGTAAAATAAAACATAAATTAAAAATAAATTTAGAAACAAAATTTACTTGACACTTAAAAATTTAGAGTTGAGAGTATCTTGGGATTTCAGGGGATCAAGATTCTATTTTATGTTAATGAATTTTAATTTTTCATAAATAAGAATCAAATTAAGTTTTCCAAGGTGGATTTTCCTTAAGCTAATTAATATGTTCCTCTCGGAATCCTATTAATGTACCTAACCTATGGAAAGTGCTGCTTAATCCTTAGAAAAGGCGCATTATCGTTTTGTGAAAATCCATTATTTATTCCCCAAAAGATTTTGATTACTTTCACGGTTTTACCAAGGTCACAAAAAGTATTTCAGAACATTAGGCTTAATTCAAAAACTTTCCAGTAACAATAAATCTCTCGATTCTATTAATTACTTAAACTTACTAATATACCCGCAAGTATACAATTTTATCACTTAGGTTCTTGTTAGGAATTACTAAGAGCATTGAGCATTTTTTAAAATAAATGGAAAAAAAAATTTATTTAATTCAAAGTCAAAATAACATTATCATAAAATATTATCACAACCCCTTCATCCCAAGATAATTAATTTAGTTACTCATGAAATAATTCAAATTCATATTCATGATGGAAAAATAAAACATACAAGACATGGTAAAAATAAAGGCTTACGGGTTTCTCCAAAAGCTCAAAATACTTTTACCACTGTATTTCCTTGTTGCAATATTCCTCCATCAATTACAAATTGGAACACTCAATTTCACAATCCTCACAACTCTTACACAAAATAAAATAAAGAAAAAGAAAATAAAAAGAGAAAGAAATGGAACAGAGAAGAAAACGAAGGAGAAAGAGATGGAACGGAGAAAGAAAACGAAAGAGAAAGAAAAGAAAGGAATTAAAGTAAATGGAAGAGAACTTGATCAAAAAGCGACGCTCGAATGGCTTCAGACCTCCCCCCTATTTATAGAAATTTGGGCGTCAATAGTCATGGGGAACGACGGCTAGTGGGACTTCTCTTTTGTCTTCTTGTCAGCTGCCCCACGAGATAAACAAATCAACTTGGAAATAGCCTAGACCTCGACACCTATAGGGAACGGCGGGTAGTAGGAATTCTTTATTGTTTTCCCTTTTGTTTTGTTGTCAGCCGCCCCCTCATAATTCAAGGATCCACTTGGATAGTGGGAATCCAAGTCAGCATGGGCAATCGGTGGAAATATGGAACCGGCGTTCTCCTTATGACTCGGATTAGTGCCTCAACCAGTATCCATCCTCAGTGGGAGTTAATCCGAGCGGAACAGGTGCTCTCATATATAAAAGACCGAGTGAAAGCTTGAATTCATAGATTATTGACTCGGAAATTTCTTTTCGAGGAGCATTCATCAGGACCTCTGTTCATTTGGAATTGCTTCACTCGGTGTTGCTTTGTCCGAAAATGTCACTGCTTGAAGCATTCATTCGGAATTGCTTCAATCGGAGGTGCTTTGCTCGGAACTTGTTTTTGTTTGAAGCACTCGACCAGAATTGCTTCACTGATTGAAACATTCATTCGGAATTGTTTCAAAAGTGACTCACTCGGAGATCAAGAAGTCTTCATTTAAAATTGATTCAATCAGCACCTCCAAAATGTTTCACTCGGCTATGTCTCTGGCCGACAAACTCCTTCAAAGTCGGAACCATTTAAAATTCATTCGCTCGGGAATTCTTCACTTGAATGCCTCAGCCTGAGAGGTATTCCTTCAAAGTCCTTTTTCACTAGGAAGCACATCACTGGAATTGAACCACTCGGAGAAACCTTGCTCGGATATATTGCTTGGGAGTAATTCAGTCGAGAACGACCCTTTCTTCGCTCCTTGAAATGATCCACTCGGACACATTCATCTGAAGTCAGACTTGCTCTTCACTCAGAATGGCCTCAATCGTCAAGCAACCCATTCGGACGTATTCACTCGGGAGTCGGCCTTGCTTTTCACTCAGAAATTTGGAACTTGAGAGAATCTGGCCGATAGAAGCTCTTTCCAGGTCAGAGCTCTACTTTGCTCGGAATACATCTCTCGGCCCCAAACCACTCGGAAGTGCCTTCCTTGGAGACATCTCACTTGGGGTTAGTTTGAAACTTGAGAGTCTGCCCGAAAGAGATTCATTCCTGGTCAGACCTTTTCCTTGCTTGAAATGCTATCTTTTCCAAAACACACCACTCGGAAAGGCCTTGCCTGACAAGTGTTCTTCCGAAGTTCAGAGTTTTTTCATTCAGAATCAACTGACTCAGGAAACCTCCACTCAGAAACAATTTTTCCCAGAAAAAGCACTTGTCCCCAAATCAGACTCGCTTCAATCAGTAATGCTTCATTCGGACGTATATCTTTGGGCGGTATTTATTCAAAGTTAGTCCCTTTTTTACTCAGAGTGGCTGCAGTCGGGAATCTTCCACTCAGATTTATCTCGAACTGGGAAGTATTCCTTCAAGGTCAGCCATTTTTCACTCGGAATGGCTTTGATCAGGAATCTTCCACTCGGATTTACCTCCAACTGGGAAATATTCACTCAAAGTCAACCATTTTTCATTTGGAGGCACCTCCTTCGGGAATCTTCCACTCGGAAACACCCTACCCGGAGATAATCCACTCGGCAACGCTTCACTCGGAGACTCCCTACTCAGAAATGATCATTCCGAGTTATCCTACTCGGAAATGATCATTCCGAGTCGGAATTCAGTCCTCTTTGAATTCTTTCAACTTGGGCCAAGCCCATTTTCATGTTTTTGTTGCTCTTTTTTCACCGGGGCTTATTCTTCTTGTTTCTTTATCATTTGATGGTCGTTTTTTCTCTTGTTATTGACCCTTGGATTATCTTTGTACTTGTTCCTTAATTTTATTAATTTCTGCAAAATAAAATACCCAAGTAGAATATAGTGGAAAGAAAGCAAAAATCATAAAAATTAAGGAAATACAGTGCATAATGATTAAAATCCTAAGCAAACTAAATCTAATTTATTGTGTTATAAAACACTTATCACTAATCTGTTTATGTTGGAATTAGTGAACTAATCTATTGAGTATGATGTTGTGAATTCGACCTCTACATGTTTATGATTCAAGTCCATGTTAGTATTTCAATCTTTTATTAATATGAACGTCAAACGGGAGAATGATTTTCATATGTATTGAAACTTGTTTTATTAGTATGAATGTCAAACGGGAGAATGATTATTCATGCCTTATTAAAACTTGATTTAATAAAAGTAAAAGTTGGAATACCCTTAATATACCAATTACTAAGAATAGAATTGGTAATTATTGTTGCCATAAAGCCAGGACTTAATGCAAGTTTTTACTGAGAAAGCTTACGAGGGATCAGACTTTACGATAAATACTTAGAATTTATATCACGAGGGATCGGTTATAATGATTTTAAGCTGCAATGATATGAACTTGATGATTAAATATGCATGACTTGAGTTCCTCCATTATTATTCTAGATTAGGGATCCAAATTCCAACATAATTTGTTTATCTGTGTTTTATCTTCAAGTATCTTAGTTATTCTAAAATTGCAACTCAACTTCTTAGATAGATTGTTATTCTTACCACATGAACAACTCAACTATGCCATCTTGTAAATATTGTATAAATTGTATATAAATTATTCTTTTGTGTATAAGTTTTGATAAATTTACCATAGTAACTAGAAAATTACTGTAACTATTGGACTTTCAATCCCAGTGGAATGATATCTAAATTTTGAAAACTATAAACGATTGGTGCGCTTGCCAATTAATAGACCCAACAGTAAAACAAAGTAACAAGTTTTCTGCAACATTATATTTTCCGAGTCTAACAGTTGTTTAATGATCTGGGGTAACTGCTCAGCATTATACATATAGAATTTCTTCTACTTTTAATTATTTTAAATCGCAAAAATTTACCCCTATCTTTGGGTCGAGGTGTTACAGAATTGTCCCTGGATGTACCACTGATGAATTGTTGAGTCGTAACTTATTGCTAGGGACTAGCAAGTTCTAAGTTTGGGGATGAAGAGTGTGCTTAACGGCAATTAAAGAACACACTCTGACCTTAATTATTGATGAGAATGCTGAGAAATGAAATAAAGAACAGTAAAAACAAAAGAAAAGTGAAAAATCAGCAAAGCAATTCTTATATTAAAAAAGAGAAAAAGAAAAAATAGTAGTAGAAAAAAATAAAGGTTGATTAAGAAAGAAATAGTCCAAAAGATTGAAAGAGAAGAAGGTGCAAAGCACCATATTTAGTTGAGTTATTCTTCATCTGAGAAAAATAAAAGCAAAAGGGCTGGTTAGTAAAAGCATTTAAGTTAAGATTGAGGCAAGGCACATCTTTTAACCCAACACTTCTAGAAAAACAAAAATTGGAGCCTGTAGCCTAACCCCATTACAAGCTTAAAAAGCCCTTACTAATCCAATTATGCTAGCATATGTCATGATGTTTAGAACTGTTGCAAGCCTATGTTGATTTGACAATTGTGCAGGTGATGAGTGCATGCAATTGACCCTATACACTGAGAGAAGAGTGAAACACTGATCCATGTGAGGAAAACATCACCAGCTTATTCCCAAGGGAAGTGTGAGTAATTATATTTTCAGAAGATGCAGAAAGAAAGAATGAATGGTATTCAATAATTATGGCATGAATTAAGTTAAGGGAAGGTTGATTGTCTTGAGCAAGTGTAATTGACTTAATTAATTTGAGTCCTTGCTTGAGGATAAGCAAGCTTTAAGTTTGGGGAGGTGATAAGTCTTGAAAAGACTTAATAATTTTATCTTTAATTTAACTTAATTAATTAAGTATTGTTGAGTTTGGCATTATTTAAGTAATGTTTTGTCATTCTTTGGTTTTTACTTATTTAATTAAACAATGTATTGAATTGTGTAAGAAAATGGATAAAAAGATAAACACGTAAGGAAGGAAGCTTATTGAGAAATCTAGTAACTCAACGTACATACGCTAAAAAGCCAGCGTACATACACTTGGCATTTGTTTATTTGTGTTTGATAGGATCCAAGTCTAGGAGTTCAGCGTATGTACGCCCAACTCATCGTATCATACACCCATTCAAACAGACTAGATCTAGAATTTCAGCGTACATACACTGGAAAGGAGCGTACCAACGCGTAAAGAAAGAAGAACAAAGTGCCAAAGACAGTGGCCCAGCGTACATACGCTAGGTAGAAAGGCGTACATACGCCCAGAAACAGGACCAAAACCATCAAGACAGTAGACCAGCGTACATATGCTGGTCCCCTAGCGTCCATACACGTAAATAATCATGGCCAAGGCACACAACACCCAACCACGCAGAATTCCAGCGTACATACGTTGGTATATGGGCGTTCCTACATGTAGCTAGGAGGGAAACCAAAAACACTTGATTTTTTGTTATTTGTTCAGTTATGTAACTTTTATTTATTTACTTATAAGCCCCTCTGGTGCAATTACGTGATTTAGCTTTATTAGATAGTTAGTTTAAGGCATAAAACTATATATAAGTAATTTCCTTGTAACTTAACAGAGAAGCAATAATATTACTCTCATTTATTAATTCTCAATCTCTCTTTAAACTTTTTCTCTTACTAAACTCTCTCTTCCATGGCTCTCTACATTCCATCTTCTAAATCCAACTCCATGGGTTGCTAAACCCCTAGGGTTGGGATTGCTAAGGTTTATAATGGATTCTTGAATCTGAATTGAGGTGATCATCTTCTGAAGCAAGAGGAGAACTAGCTGAGAAGTGGAACTACTCTATTGGATTGACAAATTTAGACCTAATTGAAGTATTTCACTAGTGAGGAATCATGGTTGAAAGCTTAGGTAACTTCTAGCTTCCTAGCTAATTCAGGCCTAGTAATTAGGTGAATAACTAGGGTTTAATCCCCAATTTCGCATTAGGTTCCTCTGTTACTGAACATCTAAGGGATTAGGGTTTAATGCTTAGGAATTAGTGTTAATTACCTAAGAAATTAAGGATTAACCATCTGTGAAGTTGTCCTCTTGAGTATGAAGCTTGATTGAGCCTTAATTGCATGTTTCTTGATGAAATTGTGAGCTAAAGTAATCCTGACCTATTCTCTATTAAATACATTTCACTTTTCATACCGTTTCTGAAGATACAAAAACATAGAAATTCTAGAAAAGCATAAACAGAATGAATCTTATCCTATTTTGTTTTGGTTCAGCTTGTACTATTCTTAGGTTATGGTAATTACCTTAATCCCTATGAGACGATCAAATATATTACAAGTTTAACAATTGGTGCACTTGCCAAAAGAATTTAATCATCCAATGATTAAGCATCAATGATTGCGATGTCATCGTGGTTGATACAAGTGTGATCTTGTATGTGTAATTCAAATTGTATTAGCAAGCATGTGACGCTATGAATTTGAAATGTATTTATTAACATGCCTTGTTTGTTTCCATGTGTGGATTAATGTTATGAGGATTCATATGTTTTTGATTACCATGCGTGGATTGAGGTCAATGTGAATTCTTGGCCATTGTAATGCAAATTATGTGAATAGTATGCCTTGAGGGGCTTTGAAATTGGTTACGTACCTCTAATTGTACTGCTAAATGTAAAATATATATGTACCTTAAGTGAGTGGGTGAGAAATCCTTGTGAGGTTGAGATTTGACATATGCATTGTTACATTATTGCATTCATGGCATGCATGGCATAACATTGTATATGTGGTTGCGATCACAATGTTGAAAGTCTTACGGGACTAGATGAGAATGAGTACCCTATACGTCGGGGAAAAGGTCTATGGTTGTGATCACATAACAGATTGAAATGATGAAGGTGGTTACGATTACCCGTGTATTGAAATAACAATGGTCTTGTAGGACTATGAGGTGAGTACCCTATGCATGAGGGAAACCAATATGTGAATGAATGAAGGTGGTTGTGATCACCAATATATTAAAATGATGAAAGTCTTGCGGGACTATATGAAAGGGAGTACCATATGTGTGGGGGAAACCAATATAAGAATGATGAATGTGGTTGCGATCACAATGATAAAGATCCTACGGGATTCTAAGAAAATAGACCCTTTTGTGGAGGACATATGTTTGATTGATTATAAGTGGTTGCTATCACTTAAGAAACCATGTGCATATGGGTTATATGAATTGTTTCGAAATGGATCCATTGCATATGCATTAAACAGTGTGACATATGCATTAGCCATAGGTACATGGCATTTGAGATGGAGATGACCCCAAGAGAGATGATAACCTCTTGAGAGTAATGAGTGATTAAAGATGTAAAGAATTAATGATGAACAATTATGAGAGCCCATGTTTATGAAGGGCAATATGAATATGTATGTGCTTGCTATGTGCTTGCTATGAGTTATGAATAATGAGGCTTGTATGCCTAAGATGATATCTTGATGATGGTTATTTAATTAAATTGATGATTTTATTGCAAAGCACACATGTTGTTTGTATGCATGTACACATGATCATAATGTGTTTAAATTTGTCATTTTGAATGTATAACCCACTCTCCCATGTTGTCTCCTTTTTAGCATTGTGATGCAGGATTGTCATGGGATGAGAGTGTGTTTTTTAGCTAAAGCTTTTGAGGAAGGTAAATAGTTGTAATGGAAAGCCTTGGCTAGCAGCAGTTGTTAAATATGATGTAATAAATGAATTGTGCATATTGATGTTGATAAATAATGGCTTATGGATATGTATATATCCATCTTTTGTATTGCATATTATAGATGTATGCTTCATATGTAAATAAATGATTTGATAAATACCTGTGAGATTGACCTTGGTAGTGTATAAGGGTGTTAGAGGTATTTGAATTGATAACGATTCGGTGAATAAATAAGGTCAATTATGGAATGTGATTATCGAAGATGTGTGTTGTATAAATGCATATACATTTGAGGCATAGGAGGTGTATGAATGTTAGAAAGTGGATAGTCCATATTCCCAATTGATGATTAATACCTCATATAGAGGCCATTTATGGTTTTGAATATGTGCATATGAATTCTGGGTGAGGTCGGTTGTGGTCTAATAGGCTCATGATTATGTAATTGCATGCTCTGTCGAGTCTTTTCTCATATCTTCATATATGGGACTAGGCAGGTATAACACCCTAATTTCATAAATAATAAATACCAAAACTGGGAAATTTTTCCACAAAAATAATTCAAAACAGACCACAAACAACCGAGTAGAATATGGAAGGGAAGGCAGGAAAACGCAAGCCATTCATACGTATGGCAAGAACCGGCAAGAGGAGAGAAGAGGAAAGAAGGCAACGGAGGCAAGAGCCATGCACAGCAGAAAGCATAAGCGCCTAAGCGAACCCAACAGCACCACGCTCACTCGCTCAAGCGAGACCCAGCGCCGCTTGAGCGAGACAGCCCACTCGCTCGGGCGTGCACACACTCGTCTAAGCGAACCAACCAAAAGCCTTCCCAACCATTCACACTCACTGGAGCGAGAACTCACTCGCTAAAGCGAGTAGCCACACTCGGCACACTCATCAGTCGGTATGAGGGGTCCCATTCACTCAGAAACGACCCCATCACACATCCTTCCCGTAACTTAGCTACTTACATCTTTCCACCCAGTTCATACACACAATCCACTCGGGTAAGGAGGGTTATTCTACACGGAATCCTTAACTGTTTCACTCGGAATATTTCCCAATCAACACCACTCGATGTATTCTAACCTCAACACAATTGGGTCACTTTACACATTCACTACTCGGTGTATATTCACCTTAGATCACCCGGACACATCACTCCTTCACTCGGTATACACCATCATATTCACTCGGAAAAATCAGAAAGTCAAGTCCCACTTGGACTTATTCAAAACTCAACCACTCGGGATACAGATCCTCACTCACTCGGATTCTACATCATTCACTCGGATTATAAATATCATACACATAGAATTCATTCCACTCTAAACCACTACACTAACTCTTCTCTCGGAAGGGGATCACTCGAGGTTTTCACTCCGGAATACAAACTCTTCCTCACTCGGGGTTTACTTATATTTTTCACTCGGTAATGACCGTTCTTAATATCACTCGGGGGATTCTCCCATCAGATCTTACACAGTATAGGTTCATCTAAGATATTTTACTCAGAATCCATTTAAGTATCACCACTCGAACAAGAAGGCAAAGCCATTTGCAGCCCCACTCGGAGCTGACTCCCACAATTACGTCTACTCAGAAAATCATTAAATGAGCAATATTCTATCCATCAGCATCTCTCAGTCTACCCAGACATAAGTCACCCGTATACAACATATATGTACATACATAATCATGCACTCGGGATAACCATTATCTTAACATCATTCATTCATCAGCACCTGCTATCCGATGCAAGCACAAGCTATCACGTAAACCATATACGTATATAAACATGCACTCGGGTCATAATAGCTCAGATTACTTATATATATATATATATATATATATATTCATATTCGTTATACAACACTATTATCATGAGCCGGCCAAGGCTACAACTGACTAAACATGACAATGCAATATAAGCACTCAACAGTCGGAGTGCACCTCACTCAGACTTGAGGCCTTATCATCACTTCCGAGTCCGTCCTGCATACACTGAAAAATGGTGTAGGGGTGAGCTTCACATGTTAAATGACAAATATTGGCTTAGATTATACCACAATCCTTAATTATGCAATTCATACAGTTTAATCACCCATAACACACACCGCCATTTAAATATGAATAATCACTCATTATAATCTGATCGGAATTCATTCCAGCCAATCCACTCGGTTATATAAAACTCACATTATCTGCAATTACGTATAATCACAACCATAGGCTAATTTTGCACTCGGCAACAGCATATACATATATATACATATATATTCAATCACACGTGGCCATATAATTCACATCATTCATCACAGCATGTATAATACTCATGACATCATATTTCACTCGGCAAATACATTAATATGCATGCTTCAATCCAATTAATTCATATCCATATATTCAAGCATTTCGTATTGAGCTCGGAATCAATTAGGAATGTGTACACATCAATTCACCCGGATCCGGTTACCAGTTTTTATTGTTGCAACATAGGCTCCAAGCCTTTCACTCAGCTCCAAGCTGATTCGGCCGTTTTACAGGTACCCAACCGTTTGCCCTCACGCGTAACACAATTGCTCCAAGCAACAACAGGAGTGTCACGGGCAGCCCCGAGTCCAACTCGGTAAGCCTGCCTTGAGTCCAACCTAAGGTCTTTAAGCGTCCAACGCTTAGTGCACTCGGCACTGCCCCAAGTCCAACCCAGGGTCTTTTATATAATTCAACACATATTCATCTGATTGCCGATCGGTATTAAGCGTCCAACGCTATATGTTCTAAGCATTTCAGTGGTGAATCAGATGAATATGGTCTTTCATCAGGCGTCCAACGCCTATGCACTCGGCATTCAATGTATCAATCACATGCATCCAATGCAATACCACAACACATGCACACGGCAATCATATGCACTCGGCAATACATGCACTCAGCAATACATGCACTCGGCTTTCTCATCAACAGCCATAATATCTCATACCTTCACATGGAATTCACACAGCATTGCATGCACTCGGCAATTTACCTATAACACTCGGTAATCATAATATTCACATGCATTTCAAGCATTTTAACACCACATAGATTTATACCCTGCCCCATACCTTAATACACTCGACTATTCATAATCCCATCACATACATCAACTGTATTGTATCATTCAAAGTCATAATCAGGAGTCGGTATAACAATGACACAGTACATGCACTCAGAAACCATAATACCATTCACGTTTACATGTATCTAATCATATAATCACACACACGGGTATCAGTAAATAACCACACAATGCACTCAGCATTCCTCATATGCATCTCATACACTTAACATAAACATCATCAACAAGTATCATACTTATATGGACGGAAAATCATACACAACACAAATAATAAACGTCATACATCGAGTTTACTACTCAACAACATGCAACATCCAGAAGACACAACACAGTACAATAGCTCCACCCGGAAACCCGTCCATAAACTATACGCTTGACATGCAAAGCGCCCCCTACCTCAAGAAGACGTAAGAGACTCCACTGTTTTCAGTGTTAACCCGTGCTCTGTTTCCCCAACACCAGTTCCGCAGCTTCTTCACTTCCACAGTCGCTCCCTCCTGTTTAGTAACCGTCGGGTCCAGTCGAATACTCACTCACAGCTCAGAAGGCTGGAAGCTGTTCCCCTTCTACTCGAACATTCGTCCCTTACCACTTCACACCACAACCTCCACTGAACTCTAACAGCTTTGAATGGAAGAAGAGATGAAGGAAAGCGACGGAGGGGAATAAGAAGGGGAAGAGAACGAAGAAGGAGGTGGGCAGGAGAAGAGGATCAGACAGTGCCTCCATTTTCTCCTTTGAAGGAAAGCTCTCAACTCTCCCTCTGTTCTTCCAAGCAGGCGATGTGAATGAGGATGAACCGAGAAGAGAAGAGAAGAGCCGAAGTTTATATATATCCAGGGGCACATGCGTCCTTTCACCTGGCATTATTGTTATTATTATTTATTCAATCGTTTCTAACCAATCAGCAATTAGCCTAATTAATCTTAATTAACCAGCCATCATTGTCTTAAATTAAATTAATTAAGTCAATTATAATTAACAAGTAATTCTACACTTTGCAATTATTATTTTAATGGCTTAACTTCATTCGGTAGTCAATTTTTAAATCGGGATGTTACAATTCTCCCCCTCTCAAAAGAATTTCGTCCCCGAAATTCAATCGGTAACTTCCTTTAAATAAATAACTCGGAATATCGCTGTCATGCACTCTACCAATTGTATCTCTTGTTTCCCCTCGTGATTCGCCGACCACTTCACCACTCCAATCGGCATGGTTTTGCTCCTCAAGTGATTTACTAACCGCCCGACAATTCCTATCGGCAAAAACACTTAAAGTTAGGTCCTATCGGATTACAATCTCTCCATAAAATACAATATAATTGGGGAATTCAACTTTAAAATGTACAACTTGCCCCATTCAACTCTGCCAGTTCACTATAACCAATGGTACCTCAAGTTCCTTGGCCACTCGGCCCTATACCCTTGACGCCAATCGGTATACCTTCATCATCATTTCCTCTATTCCATGGGAGTCACTTGGCACAATTATGCACCTACACCGGGTATAAGCTCAGAATTATGTCACACCAGACACATTATGGGGTTATTCAATCAGTTGGGAAAATCTAGTCGGTAAACAACACTACCGATTTCCATAAAATGCACACTATTATCCGACTTATCTCAGCTTAATCCCTCGGGTATTCAACATCCGACTACTAAATCTCTTCTTTAAACCAGAAATTATCCTAACAATACCAGCCGAACACACAAAAGAGCTCCAATGTGCGTTAATTAGCACAATTTGCCTAGACTCGTCTTTTACAAGTACCACACTCGGTTCTAAAACCTTAGATCTCTATCCATTCCTTCGGCTAATTCCATGCCTATACCCTGAAAAGGTCACTCGGAACTCTCAATCAAAAAGGGTTGTTCAGAGTTGAAGGTAGTTCTTACCCGGAAAACTTCCATTTACCCAAATTTTCACTCAGAATTCAAGCCTACTCCAAATACAATTCTGAGTTCAAACTCAGCAGCTCCTAATCACTGACCTGAGTACGACTTCAATCAAATCCTTCTCTCGGATACCTACTCCCCTCGGAGACCCTTCACTCAGAAACTTGCACACTCTAAGTTCCATTTTCCGACCAGAAGTACTTTTCTCCTGGAGAAAGATCACTCAGTGAAACATCACACGGGTATTAGGGATTCTACACTCGATATCTCTCCACTCAAAATCGTTCCACACGGTACCATTCCACTCGGAAGTGGTACACTCCGAGTCACATCACTCAAACCTTACCTTACTCAGGAATGTTACGCTTGGACACAATTCCCTTAACTTAGTAATGATCCTCTCTATGAGATTTACTCGGAACACCATAACTTCGCTCGGAATTATTGCTACTTTCTCGAACTCGAATTATACTAATCTTTTCCGATCAACTCCGCACCTTCCAATTTACCTTGGTTCAAGGTCCTGGTTTCCTCATTAGACTACAGTATCACTCGGTTAGCTTTATAAACTCCTATTCCAGTGGCAGACTTGATCACTCCTCTATCTCAATAACTAACCATCGTTTTAGTAGTTAATTCACACCCAATAACCTCTGATCCTCTCAGAGGTAACACATCAAGGTTAAACAAACCCTCTATCCACACTTCGATACATAACCACATACTATTCACTTATTACAACTCTCATTTTCACTCGAAGCAGTCCGATAGACTCGCCACCACTATATGTAGTTACAGCCTCACTTGCCCGACTCATGAATTGTTACATCCAGCTTATAAGATGACGTCTCATTCCTATAGGGTCACAACAATTACATAAAGTCGCTGCAACGTGTACGCTGCCACAATACCTATGGTTTGTAGAGTCGTCTCGGGCAGCATGTCTTACACCCACACCGACCAAACTCACTCAGCTATTACTAACTCACAAGATTAATGGTAATTCACAAACACATATGTATAGGCAATACATTTACATCAACATCATCATTATGCACCTCCTAGGCACATCACTCAACAACAATTATGAATATAATTTATTATTACTGTAAAACAATATAATGGCAATGGGTTTCCAACCCACACAAGACACACGCCTCCTCATAAAATGGCATATCACAATCGGCTTTTCAGCCCTGACCGAGTAAGTGTCTCTTAAAATCTCATTCATTGCAAACCATGGCTCAACAGTTTTACAATCCCTCATTTCATCACTCGTCACAGGCCACCAATCAATTTTAAGCCTAATGATTCATCGAGCATAAATGCAATCCAGTGCAGTACAGTCATCATAATCATTCCTCTCAGTACCAAAGTACTCGGGTTCCTACCTTACCGGTCACCATCAATCAGGTACCCCATGTATTATTTATATTTCACCTTAAGACAATTCAAGCCTCGGCTGTTCGGCATACCATCACATGCTCGGCTCAATAATCCATAAGGTCAGTCAAATTATCCGACTCAAAATTCCCAGTGGTTACCTAGTGCACCCGTAGTATCCAAGTATTCTCCGAGCTTAACTTACCATAGTGTCTAGTTCTACATGGTCGGATTACATAAAGTCACATTAAATCCAATCGGTTTCCTACACCTTATAGGTCACAATTCAGCCAATGATTCACTCAGTTATCAGCCACAAGACCGAGTCTAGCCCAAATCATCACACAATAAAAATCATCACACAATAGTAATTCAAGCCTCATGAGTTATTACGTAATTGCTTTACTCGAGTTCATCATCTCATAAGATTAGCAAATTATCAAACTTAGAATTCGTAAGGGGTCACTATCTATCCATCATGGGTCACACTCCAACCCCAAGTAGTATAAAGCCTAATACCATCCACTCGGTTTTCACACACTCGAACCGAGACAGTATTCAGATCAACAAGTACTCGATTTCACATTCATTCATTCATGATTATGCCCAATTAACTGGGTCAGTACACCTAATGGTCCAGCACCTAATCCATCAGTCACTCGATTTCCTCACCAACCACCGAGACACAATCCCAATTTAACATATACCCGATCTCACCTTTATTCACCTATCACACCCAGATTTTCAACTTAAGAAACTGCAACACATCATTTATGCCATATATCGTATACATCATATATCATTCATCTATCACATACTCAATTTCCTAATTCAGAAGTCTGCAACCAATCAATTACATCATATACCATATAGGATTCCCGTGCCAACAGATATGTACCTGGCCACTTAGAAACTGCAATAAATCACTTATACTCTCAGGGTGAGCTTTGTATCCTTGGCACGAACAATACAACCGATCTGCTAAGTTGGGAAACACCACACTGTGGGACTCCACAATTAAGCATATCACGTCTATCAGCAATCAAAACATACACACTAGGGAACTCTTTCATTATCATTCACTCGATCAATTCGAATATGTGAGTTCTAATCCATTCAACAAGTATACCTCGGTCATGAACCACTAGCATGACATACACGAGAGTCCTAGCCCAATAATCTGACCTCCACCTATAAAAGGGTCTCAGTACATATCATTTCATTTCCTTTCCAATCACCCAGGCTTAGAATAACCTTAAGTATTTTATGAATAACTGAGTCAGGATAGTAATAACTCTATTCCCAATTCCACATCTTAACAGTAGTACCTCTCACTACCGTCCATAACAAATTCATGCATATAATCACACAATTCATGGCTCAACATATATCAAATCCAATAGAAGATCATAAGCATATATCATTACACAAGTCATGATTGAACATGTATGAACATTTAATAGAATATCATAAGCAATTATGACAATCTGGCATAATGCACTCAACCACCCACTAACAGTAGGCAAACCTTGGCCATGGACCTTTTGGTCTGCTCTGATACCAAAATATAACACCCTAATTTCATAAATAATAAATACCAAAACTGGGAAATTTTTCCACAAAAATAATTCAAAACAGACCATAAACAACCGAGTAGAATATGGAAGGGAAGGCAGGAAAACGCAAGCCATTCATACGTATGGCAAGAACCGGCAAGAGGAGAGAAGAGGAGAAAGAAGGCAACGAAGGCAAGAGCCATGCACAGCGGAAAGCATAAGCGCCTAAGCGAACCCAACAACACCATGCTCACTCGCTCAAGCGAGACCCAGCGTCGCTTTAGCGAGACAGCCCACTCGCTCGGGCGTGCACACACTCGTCTAAGCGAACCAACCAAAAGCCTTCCCAACCATTCACACTCACTGGAGTGAGAACTCACTCGCTAAAGCGAGAAGCCACACTCGACACACTCATCAGTCGGTACGAGGGGTCCCATTCACTCGAAAATGACCCCATCACACATCCTTCCCGTAACTTAGCTGCTTACATCTTTCCACCCAGTTCATACACATAATCCACTCGGGTAAGGAGGGTTATTCTACACGGAATCCTTAACTATTTCACTCGGAATATTTCCCAATCAACACCACTCGATGTATTCCAACTCAACACAATTGGGTCATTTTACACATTCACTACTCGGTATATATTCACCTTAGATCACCCGGACACATCACTCTTTCACTCGGTATACACCACCATATTCACTCGAAAAAATCAGAAAGTCAAGTCCCACTTGGACTTATTCAAAACTCAACCACTCGGGATACAGATCCTCACTCACTCGGATTCTACATCATTCACTCGGATTATAAATATCATACACATAGAATTCATTCCACTCTAAACCACTACACTAACTCTTCTCTTGGAAGGGGATCACTCGAGGTTTTCACTCGAGAATACAAACTCTTCCTCACTCGGGGTTTACTTATATTTTTCACTCGGTAATGACCGTTCTTAATATCACTCGGGGGATTCTCCCATCAGATCTTACACAGTATAGGTTCATCTAAGATATTTTACTCAGAATCCATTTAAGTATCACCACTCGAACAAGAAGGCATAGCCATTTGCAGCCCCACTCGGAGCTAACTCCCACAATTACGTCTACTCGAAAAATCATTAAATAAGCAATATTCTATCCATCAGCATCTCTCAGTCTACCCAGACACAAGTCACCCGTATACAACATATATGTACATACATAATCATGCACTCGGGATAACCATTATCTTAACATCATTCATTCATCAGCACCTGCTATCCGGTGCAAGCACAAGCTATCACGTAAACCATATACGTATATAAACATGCACTCGGGTCATAATAGCTCAGATTACTTATATATATATATTCATATTCGTTATACAACACTGTTATCATGAGCCGGCCAAGGCTACAACTGACTAAACATGACAATACAATATAAGCACTCAACAGTCGGAGTGCACCTCACTCGGACTTGAGGCCTTATCATCACTTCCAAGTCCGTCCTGCATACACTGAAAAATGGTGTAGGGGTGAGCTTCACATGTTAAATGACAAATATTGGCTCGGATTATACCACAATCCTCAATTATGCAATTCATACAGTTCAATCACCCATAACACACACCGCCATTTAAATATGAATAATCACTCATTATAATCCGATCAGAATTCATTCCAGCCAATCCACTCGGTCATATAAAACTCACATTATCTGTAATTACGTATAATCACAACCATAGGCTAATTTTGCACTCGGCAACAACATATACATATATATACATATATATTCAATCACACGTGGCCATATAATTCACATCATTCATCCACTACAACAAAAATTGTAAAAGGATGAGCTAGTTTTATCTGCAGTTGGACGGAACCGCAGACATTGATGCAAAATTATGACTATTGTCTGCGGTTGCACTATGAAACACATAAAGTAACTTTTGTCTGCGGTTCTGCATCACAACCGCTGACAATAGTGTTGTGAAAATAACTTTTGTCAGCGGTTCCGCACTACAA
The DNA here is from genome assembly GCA_037962975.1 of Clitoria ternatea. Classification (NCBI taxonomy): domain Eukaryota; kingdom Viridiplantae; phylum Streptophyta; class Magnoliopsida; order Fabales; family Fabaceae; genus Clitoria; species Clitoria ternatea. Next base: position 180,908,334 of record CM075672.1, read on the forward strand.
CCGCTGACAATAGTGTTATGAAAATAACTTTTGTCAGCGGTTCCGCATCACAACCGCTGACAATAGTAACCGCTGACAATAATGTTGTGAAAATAACTTTTGTCAGCGGTTCCGCACCACAACCGCTGACAATAGTGTTATGAAAATAACTTTTGTCTGCGGTTCCGCACCACAACCGCTGACAATAATGAAATTAGAATGCTCCACGCGCGGGATTCGCTTTTTGATGAATGTGTCAATTTAAAATTTAAATTTTGCCTTTTTCCTATAAAGTGACTTTTCTAAGAGTTCTTGTTGCTTCTAGAAAATAACTTTTTCTTTCCTCTCTCTCTGCTCCTGTGTGTTACTTCCATTTTATAATCTATCTTTCTCTTCTCTTTTCTTTAAGGTAAGTTTTTTTATTTTTTTAGTATCTCTTTCTATTTTGGCATGTAATCTTTCTCCTCTGTGTTTTGTGTGTGGCTACTGTTGGTGGTCCATAGAAAGCTATATTTTGGAGTGTACTCCTCTTTATTCTTCAAGCTATATTTTGGAGTGTACTCCTCTCTTTTCTTCAAGGTGAGTTTTTTTATTTTATTTTTTAGGTATCTCTCTATTTTGGCATGTAATGTTTCCCACTGTTACAAAATGATGAATGTAGCTTTTATTGTAAATGTATGTCCCTTATCATTTTATTGTAAATGTATCAACTTTTATGTCCACTAATTAAAATCAAAGCACATGAAGGTATATGTTTTCCTCTGTTCCCTCCTGTTTGGGCTTAATGTAGTTTGGCTATATGGATTTCTAATAATAATAATAATAATAATAATAATATAGGTACATGAAACTAAACCCATTTTAAAAAGATATTTGTTGGTGTTTTAATTTTTTAGCTATTAATATTGTTATATCTATAGTTCTGAAACTATTATAGTGTAAAAATTAGTTTATTATAATATTTAATATAAGTTTAGTAAATAAAAAAAACTAAAATAAAAAAAAACAAATATTGACTATTGTCTGCGGTTCTGCACTACAACCGCAGACATTATATGACTATTGTCTGCGGTTCCGCACTACAACCGCAGACATTGTGTGACTATTGTCTGCGGTTCCGCAGTACAACCGCAGACATTGTGTGACTATTGTCTGCGGTTCCACACTACAACCGCTAACAATACTTAGCTAATGTCAGCGGTTTGAGCGCTGACATTGTTTTTAGTGCTATTAACAGCGCCATTATTTTTTGCGCTTGTACCGCTGACAATAGTCATAACGGAACCGCTGACAATAGCCTTTTTGTAGTAGTGATCACAGCATGTATAATACTCATGACATCATATTTCACTCGGTAAATACATTAATATGTATGCTTCAATCCAATTAATTCATATCCACATATTCAAGCATTTCGTATTGAGCTCGGTATCAATCAGGAATGTGCACACATCAATTCACCCGGATTCGGTTACCAGTTTTTATTGTTGCAACATAGGCTCCAAGCCTTTCACTCAGCTCCAAGCTGATTTGGCCGTTTTACAAGTACCCAACTGTTTGCCCTCACGTGTAACACAATTGCTCCAAGCAACAACGGGAGTGTCACGGGCAGCCCCAAGTCCAACTCGGTAAGCCTGCCTTGAGTCCAACCCAAGGTCTTTAAGCGTCCAACGCTTAGTGCACTCGGCACTGCCCCAAGTCCAACCCAGGGTCTTTTATATAATTCAACACATATTCATCTGATTGCCGATCGGTATTAAGCATCCAACGCTATATGTTCTAAGCATTTCAGTGGCGAATCGGATGAATATGGTCTTTCATCAGGCGTCCAACGCTTATGCAGTCGGCATTCAATGTATCAATCACATGCATCCAATGCAATACCACAACACATGCACACGGCAATCACATGCACTCGGCAATACATGCACTCAGCTTTCTCATCAACAGCAACAATATCTCATACCTTCATATGGAATTCACACAGCATTGCATGCACTCGGCAATTTACCTATAACACTCAGTAATCATAATATTCACATGCATTTCAAGTATTTTAACACCACATAGATTTATGCCCTGCCCCATACCTTAATGCACTCGACTATTCACAATCCCATCACATACATCAACTGTATTGTATCATTCAAAGTCATAATCAGGAGTCGGTATAACAATGACATAGTACATGCACTCAGAAACCATAATACCATTCACGTTTACATGCATCTAATCATATAATCACACACATGGGTATCAGTAAATAACCACACAATGCACTCAGCATTCCTCACATGCATCTCATACACTTAACATAAACATCATCAACAAGCATCATACTTCATATGGACGGAAAATCATACACAACACAAATAATAAACGTCATACATCCGGTTTACTACTCAATAACATGCAACATCCAGAAGACACAACACAGTACAATAGATCCACCCGAAAACCCGTCCATAAACTATACACTTGACATGCAAAGCGCCCCTACCTCAAGAAGACGTAAGAGACTCCACTGTTTTCAGTGTTAACCCGTGCTCTGTTTCCCCAACACCGGTTCCGTAGCTTCTTCACTTCCACAGTCGCTCCCTCCTGTTTAGTAACAGTCGGGTCCAGTCGAATACTCACTCGCAGCTCAGAAGGCTGGAAGCTGTTCCCCTTCTACTCGAACATCCGTCCCTTACCACTTCACACCATAACCTCCACTAAACTCTGACAGCTTTGAACGGAAGAAGAGATGAAGGAAAGTGACGGAGGGGAATAAGAAGGGGAAGAGAACGAAGAAGGAGGTGGGCAGGAGAAGAGGATCAGACAGTGCCTCTGTTTTCTCCTTTGAAGGAAAGCTCTCAACTCTCGCTCTGTTCTTCCAAGCAGGCGATGCGAATGAGGATGAACCGAGGAGAGAAGAGAAGAGCCGAAGTTTATATATATCCAGGGGCACATGCGTCCTTTCACGTGGCATTATTTTTATTATTATTTATTCACTCGTTTCTAACCAATCAGCAATTAGCCTAATTAATTTTAATTAACCAGCCATCATTGTCTTAAATTAAATTAATTAAGTCAATTATAATTAACAAGTAATTCTCCACTTTGCAATTATTATTTTAATGGCTTAACTTCATTCGGTAGTCAATTTTTGAATCGGGATGTTACAGCGGGTGCCTTGTAAACATATTTTTCTTCCGCTGTAAACTCTAATATTTTTGTATGCACGTATAGGCAGCATATCTTGCGATCCAGTTATGAATTATTAAATCTCACTCTTCGGTTTTCTGTGGTTTAGGTCTTGATGTAATTGTTAAGGTGTTTTAGAAGTATTCTAAACGTAAAAAATTTACCCATATTTTTATTAATTATTTATCTTGATTACATCTTGATTCAGATCTGAAAAACCGGGATGTGACATTCATAGACAAATTGATACATATGCCAACTAATTTCGATCTTATGTTTAAACTTTAAAGGATGGAACAATCTTGTTCAGTTGTGGTTTATTCATTCGGTTTCATCTTCGATGTCTTAAAGCATTGTATATATCAATTCAGCCTTAAAGGTATGGAGCAATCTGCTAGAACATTTTGCACAAGGAGATCTCATCTGTGATTCTAAATTACAGAATGAGATTTTTACCTTGAAGCATGGGAGCTCAAATATTATAGAATACTTCACAAAGTTGAAGATTCTTTGTGAAGAACTTGAAAATTACAAGCCAATGCCTCTTTGCACTTGCTTAATACAATGTTCTTGCTTAGCCACATATAAGGCTTCATAAACAATAAGATAAGGTAATTCACTTTCTTACGAGGTTGAATGATGAATACTTCTCAATTAGGCCACAAATCCTAATTATCGAGCAACTACCTCCCTTAAATAAAGTTCTTTTCAATAATATTGCAACATGAAAGGTAGATTTTCCTTGGTCTTGTAAACGAGGCTAAATTTAGTATTAATTCTGTTAATTCAAGGAAAGGTACTAGCAAAGACATGGGAAAACTAAAAATCTATACCTATTATGGAAGGGAGGGACATACTATTGACGTAGCTTAGAAGAAATATAGTTATCCCTCAACTACGAAGTAGAAAGGAACCTCTTCTTCAGCTAATAATGTTAGTGTTAATGGAAATGTTGAATATGAAGAGTATGATGAATTAAAGTTTCTGGATAAGAGACTGGACCAAGACACAATTAGTTCGTAGAGGAACAACATAAAGGTTTTAGTTAATGTATGTGAGCTAAGAATAGAGGAAGCACTCACACTAATAACTAAATTTCAATTAAGAAGGGAAATGGTTTACTTAACGCAGGTGATTTCAGCCTCACGCTGACCTAGAAACACGACACCAAAATGGTGACCCCCATGACACATATTATCTTGATCCCCTGACCAGAGTCCTTGAGGGCTGGAGTTAGGGAGACTTTGATAGGTTTGTTGGGGGCAAACCAATAGTCAACTTATGAAAGGTGTCGAGAATGTCTGTAGAGGTGTCAACTTTTTTTTGTGATTTACAGATTTGTACTAACACAACACCATGCAGGACTCAACTGTTAGGGAATCCCTTAGGGCCAGATAGCAAAAACACATAGGATTTCTATAGCAATTTGTAAATAAAGTGTTTTAAAGCATCATATACAACAAAAATTATGTTTAAAGATTACATCTTCTAGATGCGAGATATGGTCCTCTATCGAAGCAATCTTAGCTTCATCATTTAGAAGACTACATGAGCACTCGTACCGGAAGCTGAACCTTCAAATGCTAGTTCAAAAATCTCAGCTCTCATGATAATTATGAGAATGTGTGTTCTTTTCTTTTTGAGCAGAACTTATGAGCATCCCATGCTCTATATATAAGCTTAAGTTTGACTTGATTAGCTTTCCATAAAGATTAGGCTCCTAACTCATTTTGAAAGAGTTAGACCCAATAGCTTATTTTAGTCTAACTAAAATAAAAGCTATCCTCTGGTGGGCCTATGCATGTGACCCTATAGGTAAAATATCTAGTCATGTTAATAATAAAATATTTAATAAGAGCAACATCTAACAACGTATCATTATGTCTAGATATTATTTATCATCAACATAACCTATAAGTGATAATTATCTTATGCATTCATTCTTTTTATCACAATATCAAATTAGGCCCAAGGCATGGTTATCGTCATCCTTGTATAACCCAATTCATTTTACTTGATAGCAAAGTAAATTTTACCTAAATAAACACCCAAGGTTTATTTTCCCTGGCATGGTCATGCATTTCTTTAGTCTCACTCCATTAAGTGGTCTATAAATATCACTCCTGTCATAGAGGAAAGACAAATCCCATCTATATCACTTACATTTCTCTACATAATTTTTTCATTGCCTAATCACAACCTTTATAGTCATCTTGTTATAGATGAAGTTTGATTGTTTAAAAACATTAAACTCCTCATGGAGGAATCGTAGTGACTTTAGGTCGAAGGACTACATATATGATTATCATATTGAGAAATGTTTATGACACTCATGTAACGATCTATACAACATTCTCACGGCGAGTTTGTCTAGTATAATATTACTCTTAATGTGCACCAATGTAAAGAGTTAATATCTTTTATATCCATGATATGTGAGATTAGATCATCAATACATTTACACATTAGTCTTGATGTATTTACATGTCCCATGTAAATACTTGACTAGAGGCATTTTAGGAATAGTTCTTATATGACCTACCATTCTAAGGATAAACATATTTAAAATAATTTTAAAATTGAAAAGACTTATTTTTATAAGTATAAAATGATACATTAAAAATACAATAGCTTGTAGTCACTATCTTTCACCTTTTAGCACTATCGACTAGTGTGATAATTAGAAAATGAGATATCAAGACTTTTGATTAGTTACTAAACTAGGAGATATAATACTGGATTCCACTGGACCAGTGTAACATATAGTGAGAGAGTGATATTGGTTCCTATAACCAATATTCATCCCCCATACCAGATAGATCATTGGCATGCCTGGTGGGACCTACTAAAAGTATTCCCACATCCATAATCAAGTTCTTTGTCATGGACACAAGTAGTCAACACCCTGGAACCCCTAATGGCCATGTCAAAAGATATCTTGTAGTTTGAACCAAGGTGTTTGGCCTTTGACATTGGTTTTCTTGAAACTCTAGCATCTGCCAACCAAAGTACGAGGCATGTAGCTGTCGTGCCATTTCTAGACCCTCACAACGAGGTTATCCACCAGTTCAGAGCTGAGTCAGAAGAATTAAGAAAGGAGCGCACATAATTAAAGCAGCGAGCAATGACTTAATATCAAGCTTCCCCTACTTGACTCCGTCCAAAGGCATCTCACCATAAGGTGTCCACCACCTCCATCTTATTCTAAGATCCCCACCTATGATGACCACCAATGCCACTATCGGGATAATCGTCATTCCCCTCGACTACAGAACCCGCAGGTCATTGGTGCCTCCATAGGGTACAAGCCGAATGTACCCTTCTCTAAGAGATTGATGGGATCTTCATTCCCAAGCACTTGCAAACTACCCAGGCATTATCTATATGTTAATACTCTAGTGAGACTAACTCAAGCAAGCACCTGGATGTATATACTTATGAGGCTATGCTTTTAGGAGCTGAGTCTGATATGATGTGTTGAATATTCCCCAAAACCCTTACCGAAAAGGCTCTTTGTTGCTTTAAAAGCCATTCTATATGTTTAATCAATTCATGGACCAACATAGTAGAAGCATTTAGTAAATACTATAATTTCCAGAGACATCCCAAAGACCTCTTACACCCTAGCTTAGATCAAACAGAGTAAAAAGAATCCTTAAAAGATTTCTTGAAGAGGTTTTACAAGGAAGCCGCTATGGTGCCAGATTTGACAGAGCCATCCAGTTCACATTGTTATTGAAGCCCTACAACTGAAGTATATTTTCACCCTTTCTCTAGCAAAAAGAACCCATCGAGACTTTTGAAGAATTATGGAAGAAGGCAACCAAATATATTAGTATTAAGATATATTTGGATGCCACAATGGCCAAATTTTCTCCTGCACTCACCCCGCCCACATAGGAAAAGAAGGAAAAGTTAAAGTTTGAGAAGACATCTTAGAAGGATAGAGGTCGAGAAACCCAATCGCGACAACAAGAAAAGAAAATGTTTAGCTTTGATCACTATGCTCCTCTTAACACTAGGTCAACTCAGATTTTACACGAGATTGGTTGGTTATCTTTTATGGTCTATGGCATCAAAAAACCAACACTTGTCAAGAGGCTTGGAAACCCAAGGAAATACTATGATTTTCATGAATAGACCGATCACAACACCTAGGAGTGAAAACAACATAAAGACATTGTTGAAGTCCTCATCAAGAAAGGGAAGTTAAAATGGTACTTCCTAAGGAACAAGTCACAAGATAAACCAGAGTAGTTCAAAAAGAGAATATATGACCGATATCCAAATGGTAATGATGGACAAAGTCCCAAGATATTTACAGCGATAGAGAATCAAAAGTCCCAGGTAGTAGAGGCAGTCCAAGAAAAGGGCGACATTCACGTTCCACCACTAAAAGGCAAAAGGGAGGTAATTGAGATTATCACAGGAAGCTTCGCTAAAGGTAGGGTATCTAATACTACAAGAAAGTATCACCTTTAGATGCTTATATCGGTTCAAAATAAGAGGTAAGACAACTAATCCTTCATAGACGGTGTTAAAACATCCTCATTTCATTCTCTGATGTTGATTTCAGCCCAACGGTCCCAGGAAGGGATAACACCATGGTGATAATGGGCGTTATTGCTAGTATGGATGTGAAGCAAATATTGGTTGATCAAGAAAGATGCTATGATGTGATATTTTATGATTATTTAAAGAAGATAAGCTTGACCAGCATAAGCCTACAACTATAGACATAGGATCCGATGATATTTAATGGTGTGAAATAGCCCACAAAGGGGTATTTGGACACTAACATCACCTTTTATGGCAAGCCTGATGCAAGAATAATGAAAATGAAGATCCTAGTGATCGACGTCAAATCGTTCTACAATGGCATCATCAAGAAACCTACATTGAATACTATAGAAGCCATTGTATCTACCCTTTTCTCATAAAATTCATTAACAAGGACAATCGGGTTTCCTCGATTCAAGGTGACCAAGAGATGGTCCGCTATTGTTATGATCTGAGTCTGAATATGGTGAAAGAAGTGACCTTTAAGAAGAAGAAGTTAAATGACTTGTGATGTTGGATATTATGATGTTATTGTACTTGGCAAATATGTGATATGCATTTAGAATATTAGTGGTATGCTTTATGGTGATTGATGATTGTTATAAGCATATGGTGCAAATGTTGTGCCTTGTGTTGCTGTGAATACGTAGATGTTCACCATAAATATTGAATAATGATTATTGATGATGAAATGAGAATGAATATTGTTGTTGGGCATACCCTTAAATGTTGACAAAAGATTGACAAATGTTGTTGTTGATGCCATTGTGATTGATGCAAGTGTAAGCTTGTATTTATAAGATGAATTTGTGATGATGGAAAATGTTGTGAATGCCACACTAAAATTTGAAACAATGCAATAATTAATAAGTTTAAAATCCACTAAGAAATGAGTAGTGCTAATGATAAGAATAATGATGGATGATTGATCAGTGGCATGGTAGAGTATATAGTGTGAGATTGTATATGTTTGGTATATGCATTGCATCCATGGCATATTACATAGCTACCGGTATAGTCATGAAGCTACCCATGCTTAATCACAAGGGATTGCATGTGGTTGACCCTTGTGGGGATTGGCTCTTTGAGGAGCAGGTGTCCCCAGTAGTCCTAATAGATTATAGCTGCCATGGTGAGGATCATGGTTGGCCTGTAACACTATTTGTTGTTGATGTTGTTACCGCTGTCATGGTGAAAATGACAGATGTTGCATGATCGCGATGTAGTTTAGTACCAGTAAAACTGATATTTGTGAATAAATGTATACACATTTTATTACTACAGTAGGGGCATGGTTATATATCTATGCTTGATACCCACAATTAATGATTATTATTCCCAAAGTCAGATCCATAAGTGTTTGATGAATATGATTCTTATGCATATACATTAGCTTAAGAGCATTTCCATATAGCCTTGAGATATATCAAAATGAGGATGAATTTAGAATAATGAAAATGTTGGGTAATGATTGAAATGGGTGAAAGAAAACCTAAAGACAACAAGTAAAATATTTATGATGAAAAGACTTTGTGTATTGGTGAAGATACTTGTGTTAGCCCAATATGATGAAGGGCGATGATGTGTGTATATGTATGTGTTTTGTGTAATATCCTAGATTTCATTAGGGATAAACCCGGGGCAGGGGAAAAATTTTCCGAAATGAACACGAAGAACCGGGCCAAAAAAAAAATTTAGTAGAAGGGAAGGAAGGCAAAGGACAATGAAAGTTGATTAAAGAAGGCATACAGCAGAAGACTTAGCAGCGCCTGAGCGGAGGCCATGAAGCAGTGCCCGCTCGCTCAAGCGAGATCTAGCTCAGCCTGAGCGAAATGGCCCAACTCGCTCGGGTGAACACTAATTCGCTTGGGCGAAACTACACAAAAGCCTTTCCCAAAACCACATTCGCTGGAGCGAATGCCTTGCTTGCTGAAGCGAGAAGTCACACTCACCTGATATTCCTTCACTCGGAATCCAAGGGTTCCATTCATTCGGGGTCATTCCTAAGTCCCCTCGGTAAGCAGGAAAATTCGAGCACCCAATACTATCTCAGACGTCCCAATAACTTAGCCTCATAAACTTTTATCCACAGAGGCCACACGCAATGAACCACTCAGAAGTGAGGGTTATCCCACTCGGATTTTTATCAAACCTCTCCTACTCGGGTTATTACTCAACCAAACACCGCTTGGTGTATTTAGTCAGAATCCGAGTCTCCATTCACACAAATCCCACACGGTAATCTCACACCAGAACCGAGCCTTCTCAATTACTCCTTTCACTCGGTAGTGGGTATCTCATTCAATCGGAGAAACCATTAAGTCTCTCACAGGTTCGTTCCAAACTTTAACGCTTAGAATACACATCACATTATCCACTCGGAATAGATAAACAGGTTCACTCGGATAAGGTATATAACTCATACATATAATACATTCAATTTAATCCATCATAACATCCCTCCACTCAGAGAAGGATCACTCGGATCTTCCATTCGGGATATTCGAATCATTCCCGTTCGGGGCTCATCATAAATTTCTCACTCGGGAAGAGGTCACCCATTGAGTCTTACTCAGAAGTGGATCTAAAACCTCCTATATTCCTCTCGGAATTTATTAATTAGGACATGTTCATACAACGTCACTGATATTCCAGTCAGTAAGAAGCATCAAATCAACATAAACACTGATAAATGTATCTTCATCTATTCACTCAGAATTCGTATTATATTATTCCCTCGGGACAGATACTCACCTTTATTCATTCGGAATATTCCCAAATTCTCATTACTCAGTAGATTATAATAGATTATGACGTGGAATGTTTCCACGTAAACCCCCATACGGACTATACGACCTTATTCACTCGGTAAACTTGGATCTTACTCACTCGGAAATACTCTGATCCTTCCACACTCAAATTAGTGCCAAATACCTCGTTTCCCAAACTAGTAAATCAGCACATTCTTTTCTTAAGAGTCATACCAACTCATACACTTGGTCAATATAAATATATCTCTCTCGAACATTCATCTACAATCATTACGCATAGAATAAGATTAGCACAGCAACACATATATATATACATATGTACTCATATATATAAGTTGTACTCTCAACCCGAGAGATTTAATTCTCATACATTTAAACAAAAGGTTATACTAGAGCCGGCCAAGGCTAAGACAACATTCTTCACACAATATAGATATATATATATGTATCTACATATTTATATGCCTCCACAGTTCCAATACTCTGCGCATGGAAATGAGATCTTCTTCACTCGCTGTCCCGAGCAACTTTCACTGAAATATAGCCACAGTAGGGGGGTGAGCTTACACATATAAAATGATAGTTAATGACTCGGAAAATCCTCCAGCCTTCATTACACAATGCAATTACTTGCTTAACTCAGATTATGCACTACCACTAAGTATATCTACACACACAGTGCCATCCAGTCAGAATTCATTTAATTAATACATGGCTACATCATCCCTGTCAACCCCAACGCATATACATGCAATCATATTAAGTTCATCAATAATATAAACATATACCCATTCAATTCCGATAGGTTTTTAGCAATTATTTCGTTGCAACATAGGCTCCAAGCCTTTTACTCAGCTCCAAGCTGACCCAGCCGTTTTACTGGTACCAAACCGTTTGCCCTCACACGTAACACAATTGCTCCAAGCAACAACGAAAGTGTCATGGGCAGCCCCGAGTCCCACTCGGTAAGCTTGCCTTGAGTCCAACCCAAGGTCTTCAAGCATCCAACGCTTAGTGCACTCGGCACTGCCCCAAGTCCAACCCAGGGTCTTATATCATATTCAACAAGTATTCATTAACAACGCAGTAGTATTTCAGTCGGTAAAGCCATGCAGTACATACATCTTAAATATTCATTACGAAATCCCACCATATACATGCAAACAATCATAATATATCAGCCTACCATTCCACAATATGCACTCGGTATATATATATATATGTACACATAACCAGTACCCTTTTATGTTTAAATATAACACCTCAACACACATCCCAATCTCTTATATTTGCATACAAGGTTACCAACAGGACCCAGCTAACAAACATACACACCCAATATTCATAAGTTATCATTAAAATATTTCACACAATCATCAAGTTCACACACACACACGATACTTTTATCCTGGGCCCGTTCACAAACTATTCATTTAAGATGTTAACTCCCCCTACCTCTAGGAGAACTTAGAGTTCCACGAGTTAGAATGCTAGACTGGTTACTCCTTCACATGAACAGCCTTTGAACCCAGATATGAACTCTGAACCAACTTGGGAAGACCAAAAGTTAACCTCTTCTTCAACAGTTACTCACATCAACAACCCCCGTAGTCTTATGTACCTCACACAACAACTTCCTACCAAACACTAACAGTTTTAAACGAGTGATAAAAGGAAGAAGAAGAAGAAGAAGAAGAAGAAGAAAACGAAAAGGGAAGAGGAAGAAGGAGAGTCTCCAAAGGATTTCTGAGAAAAATGAGAGAATAAGAAAGATAGATAGGAAATAAAAGGCCTTCAGCACATATATTCCCCAAGGACCAATGAAGGGTGGGTGTTCCAACGTATAATGATGGCTGCTGCACCATCACACATTAATTAGAGTGGATCAGAATTATCACATAGTTAATTTGCAATTTCCCTCAATTACCAATTTAGTTTAACCTTAATTAATATTTATTCCTTAATTACCCTTAATCTAAAAATTAGGATGTTACAATTCTCCCCCACTCAAAGAATTTCGTCCTCGAAATTCAAAAATGAGGTTACCTCAAGTAAATAACTCGGGATACTGTTGTTTCATGGCATCTTCACGTTCCCACGTATAAGAGAGACGCCCATTTTGTTGCCATGCTACCTCAATCAATTGCACATCTTTACTTCTCAGACGCTTTACCAATCGGTCCACAATCTTAATTGGCACAGCTACAGTAGTTAAGTCCTCCCTGATCTCAACTTCGTCATCCGGCATTTCATAAATGGAATCGGGCAGATACTTCCTCAGTTGGGACACGTGAAACACATTATGTAGTCATGACAGATGAGCCGGTAATGCTATTCGGTAAGCCACCGAACCGACCCGCTCCAATACTTCATAAGGTCCAATGTAGCGGGGATTCAGTTTTCCACTTTTCAAAGCTCTCCCGACTCCTTTATTTGGTGAAATCTTCAAGAACACCCTATCACCGATTGAAAATTCAAGCGGCTTAGTACGCTTATCGTAATAGCTTCTCTGTCGGTCTTGGGATGCTTTCATTTTCTCCCTGATTATTTGAATCATCTCGGTAGTTTGCTTCACAATCTCTGGTCCCAATAACAAACTTTCACCAGTTTCAAGCCAGCAGAGTGGGGTTCGACATTTTCGGCCATACAATGTTGCATATGGTGCCATGCCAATGGTACTATGATGACTATTATTATACGTAAATTCGATTAACGGGAGATACTGTTCCCAACCCCCACCGTGTTCTAATACACATGATCTCAATAGATCCTCCAAACTCTGTATCGTCCGCTCGGTTTGCCCATCTGATTGGGGGTGGTAAGCCAAACTCAATTGAAGTTTGGTGCCTAGTTCCTGATGCAAACTAGTCCAAAACCGGGACGTGAATCTTGGGTCTCTGTCGGATACAATGGAAGACGGTACCCCATGTAATCGAACAATTTCTCGAATGTAAAGTTGGGCCAATTTCTGCAATGAATACCTCATGTTCATAGGTAAGAAATGGGCAGACTTCGTTAACCGATCAATGATAACCCAAATGGCATCATGATCCGCTCGGGTTTTAGGCAGTCCCATAACAAAATCCATGGCAATAGAATCCCACTTCCACACGGGAATGTCAAGTGGCTGTAAACTCCCATAAGGCTTCTTATGCTCAACCTTTGACTTTTGACAAATGATACACCTGGCCACATAATCCACCACGTCCCTCTTCAATCCGGGCCACCAGAATTGCAGTCTCAGATCATGGTACATCTTTGTAGTTCCCGGGTGAATACTTAATAGGCTTTTATGGGCTTCATCAAGCATCATATGTCTTAATTCTCCAGCACCCGGCACGTAAATTCTACCCTTCATTCGGATAATTCCATCTGGCCCCTCAGTAAGGGACAAGTCTTTTCCCTCAGCCTGAGTCTTCATCATTTTAGCTAAGTAGGAATCCGACCTTTGCTCTTCATAAACTAGCTTCAAAAAGTCATTAGTTATCTTCAGTGTTCCAAGCATTAACTTCCGAGGTGAAGAGATGTCCACATGTAAGTTTAGGTCTCGGAATTGCTCTAATAATTCTGCCTCCCTCAACATCATCACTGCCATATGGATTGATTTCCGACTCAACACGTCGGCAACAACGTTTGCCTTACCCGGGTGGTACTTTAGTTTAAAATCATAATCCTTCAAGAATTCTGTCCACCTTCTTTGCCTCATATTTAACTCTTTCTGACTGAATAAGTACTGAAGGCTTTTGTGATCACTGTATACTTTAAATCTCGTTCCATAAAGATAGTATCTCCAGATCTTCAAAGCAAAGACTACAGGTGCCAACTCTAAGTCGTGGGTTGGGTAATGTTGCTCGTGTGGCCTTAATTGCCGAGAGGCATAGGCTATCACCCGGTCCTTCTACATCAGTACACACCCCAGGCCGAGTCCAGACGCATCACAGTACACTACGAAGCCCTCTTGTAAATTGGGTAATGCCAATACAGGGGCAGTTGTCAACTTAGCCTTTAACTCTTGAAAGCTTCTCTCACACTCGGGACTCCACATGAAAGAGACATTCTTCCGAGTCAATTTGGTTAGAGGCAAAGCCAGTTTAGAAAACCCATCAATAAACCTTCGGTAATACCCGGCCAGGCCCATAAAGCTTCTGATTTCCGAGGCCGATTTGGGCCTCTCCCATGCTATCACAGCTTCTACCTTAGCAGGATCTACCGAGACACCTTCCTCGGAAATTACATGTCCAAGGAAATGGATTTCATTCATCCAGAAGTCACATTTTGAAAGCTTTACAAATAGTTGCTTCTCCTTCAACACTTGTAGTACTGAACGAAGGTGTTCTTCATGCTCCTCGATTGATTTAGAATAGACTAATATATCATCAATAAAAACGACCACGAATCGGTCCAAGTAAGGATGGAAAATGCTGTTCATGTAATTCATGAAAACAGCAGGGGCGTTGGTTACACCGAATGGCATTACCACATATTCATAGTGACCATACCGGGTCTTGAATGCGGTTTTAGGAATATCCGAGTCCTTCACTCGGATTTGGTGATAACCCGACCGCAAGTCGATTTTTGAGAAAACTGTAGCACCCCTTAACTGATCAATCAGATCATCAATCCTCGGTAATGGATATCGATTCTTTATAGTAAGCTTATTCAGCTGTCGGTAGTCGATGCATAGCCTTATGCTACCATCTTTCTTCTTGACGAGCAAAACTGGTGCTTCCCAAGGTGACACGCTCGGTCGGATGAATTGTTTGCCAAGCAGCTCATCCACTTGCTTTTTCAACTCGGCTAATTCTGTTGGGGACATTCTATAGGGTGCACTGGAGACCGGCTCGGCTCCAGGGACTAAGTCAATAGAGAATTCAATTTCTCTACTCGGAGGGATACCTGGCACATCCTCCGAAAACACTTCAGGAAAATCACAAACAATAGGAATATCCTACACTCGGATTCCGCTCTCACCCTCAGTCAGACAGAGCATTACAAGGAGTTGTGAGATGCCTTGAATCGTATAATCATTACAGATTGGTCTCGAAAAAATCACCTTTCTGTTTTGGCAGTCCACCAACACCTTGTGGGCTGCTAACCAGTCCATTCCCAACACAACATCAATGCCCTTCAAGGGTAAACAGATTAAATCAGCAGTAAAGCTCCGATCATCCAGCGTAAAAGATACATCCTTGCACATCATTGACGTCCCTAATTTAATACCGGTCGGAATGGATACCTCCATTTTCCGATCCATAACAACAGCGGGTAATCTTAACCGCCTCACACAATCATCAGCAATAAAGGAGTGTGTAGCTCCTGAGTCAAAGACAATGATAAGAGTTTTGTTACCGAGTAAACACTTACTTTGTACCAAATCATGTGCTTGCGTAGCTTCCTCTGCGTTAATTGCATATACCCTGCCCGTAGTCGGTCACTGATGAGTGCTTATTTTATGATTAAATTCATGACTCAATTAGACCCATTTTCTGAATAACTTAACAAAATTGATAAATAATTGAGCATGATTTTGATTATAAAGAGAGTATTAAGAAAAGAAGCTTGAAATTTGAAAATCAGTGAACAAATTGTCAAAAGCCTTGAAGAAACAAAGAGCATCAAGCAAGGACACTTGAGCGTGGTACACTACACGCCTGAGCGTGGAGGAAACAAAAGCTTACGTTGTCCATACACCCAAGTGAAATAATGAGGAACACACCAACAGCCTCTCACGCTTAAGCGTGAGCCCGAGCTCGCTCAAGCGTGATTTCATGCATGACTGACGCTCAAGCGTGACAACATGGAGCTCAAGCGTGACAACATGGAAGAGGGAGTAGCATCAGGGTCATCTCACGCTCAAGCGTGGGAAGGAGCCGCTTGGGCGTAAAATCGATCCCGCTTGAGCGTGGCTTGAGCGTGGCTTGAGCGTGGAATACATCTGTTGGATAGAGGAGCTCACTTAAAGCGTAACAGGCCCAGCTTGAAGCGAAGGATCAAGCATATGCCAAACAAAGGAACCACGCTTAAGCGTGGTCAAGAAAGCTCAAGCGCAAGACAATCAAAAAGCATCAGAGCCCTTCACGCTTGAGCGTGACCATCAAGCTCAAGCGTGACTCACACAGCATGGGTTTCTTAATTCTTTATTCACCTATGATGCGATGCAAACTCATCCATTTTCTTCTGTTTCCACCAGTCTCTGAAAGATGCCGCATGGGTTCTACGCAAGTGGGCAAGAGAAGCTGAACCAAAACTCCTATAAATCAAGCTGCAAACAGAGCACAAAAGACATACATCATACATCAGATTCATCCTCTGTATTTTCATTCACACTTTCCATTTTCTGTATTCATTCCTTTGATGGTGAAAATGCAAGGCATGAGTAACTAATCTCCCTTATGGGATTGGCTGTAATCCATTCAACACTAAAGTAATGCTGCTGTAAGTTTTCATTTAGTAATGAGATTTGATAAGTTGCTGTATTCCTTTCTGCGTTTAATGCCTGAAAATACTTTATCACTATTTTCTTGTTCTGAGTTTTCTCAAGTATGCTGGGAAGTGACTTTTGAAAGCAGAATATGAAAGAAATACTTGTTGTGAGTAGGTAGCCAGGGATGGCGTCTAACGCAATAAACGTCAAAACAATCGATCGATAATGCTGGAATGATTTCCAAAGTGACTGAGGGATCAGCGGTTTGAAAATCATTCTTATGAATTTTGTAGTCGAGGGATCGATACAAATGACTTTGATTGTGACGTAGAACTTATCTTTTCGATTTACTTATATGAAGACTTATGCAGCTTACAGAGGTGAAGATGTGATGAAGCCGATCCCTGTTTTACAAAACTGATTTTTCCAACATCATTTACTGTTATCTTTTGCAAGTGCTATTCTCTGTTATTTACTGTTTCTCATTCAATATCATTCATAACAAATCCAACCAAAAACTTTCTGCCAAATCAATTCAAGACTAAGATTTTCATTCTTACACCTCCTCAGTGGAACGACATCTATACTGTACTACAACCTCTGTGTTTAAACTTGGCACATTCATTCCATTGAGTTCATATTATACAAACTTGATTCTCTTTCAGCAAACTCAATATAATCAAAACGCTCATCAAGTTTTGGCGCCGCTGCCGGGGAGGCAATTTAAGTTTGAATATTTTTAGCATTGAATTGACAAGACAGCGTAAATAAACTTGTTTGTAATTTGTTTTTATTTTTTTAGTAACCTTGCTACTTTGAGTTCTTGATTTATGATCTTGAGAGGACAGAGTACAAAAGAACAACTTGCATTTGATCCTGAGATAAATAGGTTCCTCAAGAAAATCAAGAAAGCCAAGCAAAACTTCCACGTAGGACAAACTTCCTCTGTTACAATGGATGACAACAGCAATAATCAAAATCCACCAAGGAGAACACTTGGAGATTACACATTGCAACAAGGACCTAGACACTACTCAAGCATTGCTATACCAAATACAATCAGGGCTATAGAAATGAAACCTGCTTTCCTTAGTTTAATTAGTTCCCATCAATTTCATGGAATGTCCAGTGAAGATCCTTACACTCACTTGGCCACATTCTATGAATTGGTAGGAACAATGGGATTTGAACAGGAAGTAATTGAGGCAGCATACCTAAGATTGTTTCCTTTTTCTCTTGCAGGAAAAGCCAAAGAATGGCTCCAGTCACACCCAAATCAAAGCTTGAACAGCTGGGAGACAGTGGAGGAAAAATTCCTACACAGATTCTTCCCACCATCCAGATTCATCAAGGCTAAATCAGATATCACAACATTTAAACAAAGCCATGATGAACCCTTTTGTGAAGCATGGGAACGCTTCAAATCTCTCCTCAGAAAATGCCCAAACCATGGACTGGAAGATATTGCCCAATTAAATATCTTTTACAGTGGTTTAAAGGCTGACACTAAAATGATTTTAGATGTAGCAGCTGGAGGAACCATGATGACAGTAGATGCAGAGCAAGCCACAAGGATCATTGAAGCATTATCATCCATAGATTACCAAGCTCAGCATGACAGAACACAAGTCCAAAAGAAGGGAGTGCTGGAACTTAATACAACAGATGCCATTTTGGCTCAAAATAAAATTTTGACACAACAAATTGAAGCCCTGACACAACAGATGGCAAAACTCCCGCAACAACTGCATGCTGTGCAATCCTCCACAGGAAACCAACAAGCACAAATGAGATGTGACTTTTGTGGAGGAGAGCATCAGAATGGACACTGCCAAGGAGAGCAAGGAGACCAATCTATCCTCTATATGAATAACCAAGGTAAGCAAAGTAACTTCAATAGCAATGCTTACCCCAATAATTTTTCACAGGGATGGAGGAATAGTCAAAATGGTGGATGGAAGCAAGAAGCAAGCACATCCAACAGACAGCAACCTTATCAACAAGGTCCTTCATTGACAGAAAGGACATCAAAACTAGAGGACACTCTAGAAAAATTCATGCAGGTCTCAATCACCAACCAGAAGAACACTGATGCTTCGATAAGAAATCTAGAGACACAAGTGGGGCAATTGGCTCGCCAAATCGCAGAGCACCATAACTCCCAATTTGGAGCCAATACACACCCAAATCCAAAGGAACAATGCAAAGCAATCACAACAAGAAGTGGGAAGGTCATTGGACAACAAAAAGAGAATGACAAGGTGGAAGAAAAAGTAGAAGAAGATTTTGAAAAAGAAACAAAAGAGGAAGTTAGTGAAAAGAAAAATGATGATGTAAATATGAAGGAGGAAGATGAAAAAAAGAAAGAAATAAAAGAAGGGAAGAAGAAGGTGGACGACCCAACACCACAACTAAAGAGCTTGCCGTATCCAAAGAACCCTTCAAAAATAGACAAGGAAAGGCAATTTGCAAGGTTTATGGATATCTTCAAAAGGTTACAAATAAACATACCTTTTGTGGAAGCCATGGAGCAAATGCCAACTTACGCCAAATTTATGAAGGAGCTGTTAACAAAGAAGAAGAGATTTTCTAAGGAAATAGTGGAGCTTGCAGCAGGCTGCAGTGCCATCATTCAAAAAGCACTGCCGCAAAAAACAAAAGACCCCGGAAGTTTCACAATCCCAGTAACTATTGGTACTCTACCAGTAGGAAAAGCACTCTTGGATTTGGGAGCAAGCATTAACCTAATGCCTCTCTCAATGGTGAAAAAAATTGGAGATCTTGAGGTGAAGCCAACTCGGATGACCCTCCAGCTGGCGGATCGATCTATGAAATTTCCATATGGCATAGCTGAAGATGTACTGGTAAGAGTTGACAAGTTTGTATTTCCTGTAGATTTTGTCATAATGGATATAGAAGAAGATGCAGAAGTACCTCTCATTTTGGGGAGACCCTTCATGAAGATAGCAAAAGTAATTATTGATGTGGATGATGGGAAGTTAAAAGTGAGAGTGCAAGATGAAGAGGTAAATTTCAATATGTTTGATGCAATGAAATACCCAAAAGAAAAACAACAGTGCCTCAAAATTGACATTGAAGAAGAAGTCGTCAGAGAACAAACCAACCAGTGGTTCAACAAAGATCCACTTGGTGAGCTGAACGTTGGGGCAATGGGTGAAGACAAGAAGGACAAGCAAGATACTCAAAAAGAAAGTCACTTTGAAAGGCTGTCTGAGGAAACAAAAGAAGTTGTCCCACCAAAAGTGGAGTTAAAAGCTTTACCTCCACACTTGAAATATGTTTTTCTTGATAATGATAACCAAAAACCTGTTATTATTAACAGGGAATTGACAGGTACCGAAGAGAAGCAGTTGATTCAAGTATTGAAAGAGCATTCAACAGCGATTGGATGGAGGCTGGAAGATTTGAAGGGAATAAGCCCAGCTTACTGCACTCATCATATTTACATGGAACAAGAATTCAAACCAATTGCTCAGCCACAGAGACGCTTAAACCCAACTATGAAGGAAGTGGTAAAAGGGGAGGTAACTAAGTTACTAGAAGCTGGTATAATTTATCCTATTTCTGATAGCTCTTGGGTAAGTCCTGTGCAGGTTGTTCCAAAGAAAGGAGGAATCACTGTCATACAGAATGAGAAGCATGAATTGATCCCTACAAGAACAGTCACAGGATGGAGGATGTGTATCGATTACAGGAAACTAAACACTGCTACCCGGAAAGATCACTTCCCTCTGCCCTTCATGGATCAAATGCTAGAAAGACTTGCAGGTCAACCATACTACTGCTTCCTAGATGGATACTCAGGGTATAACCAGATCGCGGTTGCACCTGAGGATCAAGAAAAAACAGCATTCACATGTCCCTTTGGGGTATTTGCATACAGAAAAATGCCCTTTGGATTGTGCAATGCCCCTGCAACATTTCAAAGATGTATGCTTGCTATCTTCTCTGATTTGGTGGAAAAATGTATTGAGATCTTCATGGATGATTTCTCTGTTTTTGGTCCATCATTTGATCAATGTTTGAAAAATTTGACCATTGTGTTGAAAAGATGTGTAGACACCAATTTGGTTTTGAATTGGGAAAAATGTCACTTCATGGTGACTGAAGGCATTGTGTTAGGACATCAAATCTCCAAAAGAGGTATTGAAGTGGACAAAGCAAAGGTAGAAGTGATCGAGAAATTACCACCACCAGGAAATGTAAAGGGAGTCAGAAGCTTCTTGGGCCATGCAGGATTTTATAGAAGGTTCATCAAGGACTTCTCAAAAATTGCAAAGCCTTTGAGTAATCTCTTAAACAAAGACACTCCTTTTAATTTTGATGATTCTTGTTTGCATGCCTTTGAAACTCTAAAGCATAAACTAACATGTGCACCTGTAATAGTTGCCCCTGATTGGGGACTAGACTTTGAAATGATGTTTGATGCTAGTGATTATGCTATTGGAGCCGTATTAGGACAAAGAAAGGCTAAAATTTTTCATGTTATACACTATGCTAGTAAAGTTTTAAACCCTGCACAAACAAATTATGCAACAACAGAAAAAGAACTCTTAGCAATAGTGTATGGCCTGGAAAAATTTAGACCTTATCTGATTGGTTCCAAGATCACTATTTTTACTGACCATGCTGCCATTAAATATCTGCTGAATAAACCTGATTCTAAGCCCAGACTAATTAGATGGATCTTGTTAATGCAAGAATTCAACCTAGTAGTCAAAGACAAAAAGGGCAGCAAAAATTTTATTGCAGATCACTTGTCCCGACTTGTCAATCAGGAAGTCACACTACTCCAACCTGAAGTTAAGGAAGAATTCCCTGATGAAAAGCTACTAATGATGAAAGAACGGCCATGGTTTGCAGACATGGCCAACTTTAAAGCTGCTGGAGCACTACCTGATGACCTTTCATGGCAGCAGAGGAAGAAGTTTCTAAGGGATGCAAAACAATTCATATGGGATGACCCCTACCTATTCAAACTTGGATCAGATCACATCTTGAGGAGATGTGTGTCCTAAGAAGAGGCTGAAAGCATCCTATGGCACTGTCACAGCTCACCCTATGGAGGACATTTCAATGGGGAAAGGACAGCAGCAAAGATCCTCCAATCAGGTTTTTATTGGCCCTCATTGTTTAAAGATGCTAATGTTTTTGCGCAGCATTGTGAAGCATGTCAGAAGACAGGGAACATATCAAAAAGACATGAAATGCCATTGACTACCATCCTTGAAATAGAAGTCTTTGATTGCTGGGGCATAGATTTTACTGGACCATTACCAATGTCATTCTCAAATGAGTACATAATTGTGGCAGTAGATTATGTCTCTAAGTGGGTGGAAGCCATGGCATGTACTAAAGCTGATGCTAAGACGGTCATCAAATTTCTTAAGAAAAACATTTTCAGCAGGTTTAGCACCCCAAGAGTATTGATAAGTGATGGAGGCTCTCACTTCTGCAACAGTCAACTCCAAAGATGCCTAGAACATTATGGAGTCAAGCACAAAGTAACCTCCCCTTACCATCCTCAGGCTAATGGCCAAGTGGAAGTATCCAACAGAGAAATTAAGAGAATACTGGAGAAGACAATCAGCCAAAGCAGAAAAGACTGGTCATTGAAGTTAGATGACGCTTTATGGGCCTATAGAACAGCATACAACGCACCAACTGGATTTTCACCTTATCAGTTGGTATATGGTAAAAATTGCCATCTTCCAGTGGAACTTGAACACAAAGCATTTTGGGCACTGAAAACCCTCAACTATGACCCAAAGGCATCAGCTAAAGAAAGGAAGACTCAGATACACAAGTTGGAAGAGTGGAGGAATCATGCCTATGACTCATCCAGGATCTATAAAGAGATAATGAAGGTTTACCATGATAGACACATCATGAAGAAAAGTTTTCACCAGGGACAATCTGTTCTTCTTTTCAACTCAAGGATGAAACTATTCCCAGGAAAACTCAAGTCTAAATGGTCAGGACCCTTTATTGTGAAGGAGGTGAAACCTTATGGAGCTATTGAATTACAAGATCCTAAATCTGAAAGAACTTGGGTCGTGAATGGACAGAGAGTAAAGCCCTATTTAGGAGGAGCAGTGGAGAAGGTTACCACTGACATCCTACTAAAAGACCCATGATCAAACTCAGGCGTCGAGCTAATGACGTTAAACAAGCGCTCATTGGGAGGTAACCCAATCTTTTATGCCTTCTTCCCATAAAAATTTTATTTCTTAAAGTTTCTATTTACCTTGTAGATTGCTCATCAAGAGTACCCCAAATAAAAGTCTAAAACAAAGGCAAACAAAACTGGAGCTGGAAGTTGAATTAAGAGAGACATGAGGACATCACCACGCTCAAGCGTGGATAACCTCGCTTAAGCGAGCCAAGGTAAGTCACACACCATCCATATCAAGCTTAAGCGCAAGAATCCAAGCCTTGAGCGTGGCACCTCTACAAAAAGAAGTTTTCAAAATAAACCCGATCACGCTTAAGCGTGACCTCTTACGCTTAAGCGAAAGGACCTGGACAGCAATCAGAGGCTACCACGCTCAAAGCAAGACCCCTGCGCCCAAGCGAGAAATTAAATTAAGCATCAGGTGGTCGATCACGCTCAACCGTGGTACTCTTGCGCTCAAGCGCAACACCCCTGCGCTTAAAGCGTGAATCCTGCGCTCAAGCGAGAAAGTGAATTAAGCATCAGGTATGAAAAATTTTGCTTCACGCTCAAGCGTGACAACCCTGCGCTCAAGCGCGAGACAAAAAGAGCCCAAGCTTGACAAAAACACGCTCAAGCGTGAAGTTTCATTCTCAAACTCTGAATCCAGGCCGATCACGCTCAAGCGTGATTATACTGCGCTCAAGCGTGTCACTCTTGCGCTCAAGCGTGACATTCCAGCGCTCAAGCGTGAAATGCAAAACGGCCCCCTGATGCTAATAAATTAAGAAATTTGAAACTGCCCACTCTCTCACTCACATAACCGCCCATCAATCTCCTGACTCTCTAAGTTTTGTAACTGCCATTTCTTCTCTAATAATTGTCTTTTCACTCTCATCTCATAAGTCACACTTCTCTTTTGCAAATCATTCTCTCTATCACTCTCGGATATTTCCAGATGGCCAGAACCAAGCAAACTGCACCAAACCCCCCTGTCACCACTTCCCCAGCAAGGAGTTCCTGAAGGAATAAAGGCAAAAGACCACGCACAGATGAACAAGATAATGCTCCAAGATTTAGGAAGAAAGGCAACAGCAAGCGTTACGAGGACATTTCAAAGTGGACGTTCATACCAGAAAGAAAAGTAGACTTGGCCCTGGGAGACTGTGATGCCTTCCTGCAGATCATAAGAAGGAGGAATTGGTTAAAGGTCAACACAATCCCTGGATGCCACCTGCCCAGTTTGAGGCCCTACTTGCTTGGCCTGGGGACAGGCCTCCTTTTGTGGGAGGAGGTGAGACTACACAGGAGGATAGGCCAGGAACTTCAACACAGGGACCTCCAGAAAGAGACCTGGGAACAGAAGAGGACTCATCTGAGGAAGAGTGAAAATTTTTTTTCATTTCTTGAAGTTTAAATTGCTATTTAGTTTTATTTCCAATTGACAATTTACAGCTTTACTTTAGCTTTAATACAGCATACTTTAGAATTGCTTGTGATTATTATTGATTGCTTGTGATTATCTGCTTGCGATTTTATTCTTGTTTGCTTTCCTGTTTTGATGATTAAGACTTTGAACATTTTTGAAAACCCCAACCAAAGATTTTATTTTTTGAACAAGAAAAGTTTCCAAGCAGCAGAATGTTTTTAGGCAACAACACTGATTTTTTTTTAGGCAAAATGACTTAATTAAGAACCAAGGAACTGGAATGCATGTACTTTTGCTTGTTTACATGACTTGAACCCTTTTCTGTTAGAATAAGGAAGTAAGCAGTGAGAAATCTAAACACTTAAGAGCCTCATTCGAATTTGTTAAATTAGCATTGACTGATTTTCTAATTAAAACCTTTTTCTTAAGAAATAAGCAAGAAAATGATAAGGCAATTTTGAAAACATAGTTAGCCAAGAGCCAAAAAGCTACCCTGATAAAAATATCCAATTTTTTTGGCAGCCCATCTTTAAGCCATAAAAGCATGAAAATTTTTTCTCTACCCTAAGCTAAGCATAAAGGCAAAAATCCTACCCTACCTGCATGTTCATTTTGAAAAAGAGCATAAAATATTTTTTCTCAAAAGGAGATGAAACAAATGGAGGCAGTAGAAGAAAATGCAAAAAGAAGAATAGTAAGCTCTCCAAAAAGGTATAAAAGAGCTGGAGGAAAACAAAGGAAAAGTCTGAAGTTTCAATGCAAAGAAGAAGCCTTCTAAATTGTTAAATGAATTAACCAAAAGCACTTATGCTCTTCTTTGAACATGCGTTTTGAAACCAAGAAAAACCAAAGATTCTTGTCAACCCAGCCTCATTACATCCTTAAAAGACCTTTTGATCCTTGCTATTCATTTGAATTTTGGTTTTACTAGAAATGACGGCCAATGTTAACTGAGCAGTTCTAATGATGGATGAGCGAAACAGACACCTGATAAGAAATAATGAGAGTTCTCTATTCTTACAGCAATGGGTTACACGCTTCATGAACAAGGTAATGGTGCATTACATTTTAAGGAATTGGTATCATTTGCCTAGACATCAACTCAGATTATTGTCTTTTAAACTTTTTGTCTGCAACAGAAACTCAGATTTTTGAATGCTTGATTCCCTTTCCAAAATTTCTTTTTACTTGAGGACAAGCAAAAATCTAGGTTGGGGAGAGTTTGATGAGTGCTTATTTTATGATTAAATTCATGACTCAATTAGACCCATTTTCTGAATAACTTAACAAAATTGATAAATAATTAAGCATGATTTTGATTATAAAGAGAGTATTAAGAAAAGAAGCTTGAAATTTGAAAATCAGTGAACAAATTGTCAAAAGCCTTGAAGAAACAAAGAGCATCAAGCAAGGACACTTGAGCGTGGTACACTACACGCCTGAGCGTGGAGGAAACAAAAGCTTACGTTGTCCATACACCTAAGTGAAATAATAAGGAACACACCAACAGCCTCTCACGCTTGAGCATGAGCCCGAGCTCGCTCAAGCGTGATTTCATGCATGACTGACGCTCAAGCGTGACAACATGGAGCTCAAGCGTGACAACATGGAAGAGGGAGTAGCATCAGGGTCATCTCACGCTCAAGCGTGGGAAGGAGCCGCTTGGGCGTAAAATCGATCCCGCTTGAGCGTGGCTTGAGCGTGGCTTGAGCGTGGAATACATCTGTTGGATAGAGGAGCTCACTTAAAGCGTAACAGGCCCAGCTTGAAGCGAAGGATCAAGCATATGACAAACAAAGGAACCACGCTTAAGCGTGGTCAAGAAAGCTCAAGCACAAGACAATCAAAAAGCATCAGAGCCCTTCACGCTTGAGCGTGACCATCAAGCTCAAGCGTGACTCACACAGCATGGGTTTCTTAATTCTTTATTCACCTATGATGCGATGCAAACTCATCCACTTTCTTCTGTTTCCACCAGTCTCTGAAAGATGCCGCATGGGTTCTACGCAAGTGGGCAAGAGAAGCTGAACCAAAACTCCTATAAATCAAGCTGCAAACAGAGCACAAAAGACATACATCATACATCAGATTCATCCTCTGTAATTTCATTCACACTTTCCATTTTCTGTATTCATTCCTTTGATGGTGAAAATGCAAGGCATGAGTAACTAATCTCCCTTATGGGATTGGCTGTAATCCATTAACACTAAAGTAATGCTGCTGTAAGTTTTCATTTAGTAATGAGATTTGATAAGTTGCTGTATTCCTTTCTGCGTTTAATGCCTGAAAATACTTGATCACTATTTTCTTGTTCTGAGTTTTCTCAAGTATGCTGGGAAGTGACTTTTGAAAGCAGAATCTGAAAGAAATACTTGTTGTGAGTAGGTAGCCAGGGATGGCGTCTAACGCAATAAACGTCAA
Source organism: Clitoria ternatea (assembly GCA_037962975.1). Lineage (NCBI taxonomy): Eukaryota > Viridiplantae > Streptophyta > Magnoliopsida > Fabales > Fabaceae > Clitoria > Clitoria ternatea. Next base: position 180,935,279 of record CM075672.1, read on the forward strand.
AATAATCGATCGATAATGCTGGAATGATTTCCAAAGTGACTGAGGGATCAGCGGTTTGAAAATCATTCTTATGAATTTTGTAGTCGAGGGATCGATACAAATGACTTTGATTGTGACGTAGAACTTATCTTTTCGATTTACTTATATGAAGACTTATGCAGCTTACAGAGGTGAAGATGTGATGAAGCCGATCCCTGTTTTACAAAACTGATTTTTCCAACATCATTTACTGTTATCTTTTGCAAGTGCTATTCGCTGTTATTTACTGTTTCTCATTCAATATCATTCATAACAAATCCAACCAAAAACTTTCTGCCAAATCAATTCAAGACTAAGATTTTCATTCTTACACCTCCTCAGTGGAACGACATCTATACTGTACTACAACCTCTGTGTTTAAACTTGGCACATTCATTCCATTGAGTTCATATTATACAAACTTGATTCTCTTTCAGCAAACTCAATATAATCAAAACGCTCATCAGTCACTCAGCATTCCTCTCTCGGTTATGTGGGGCAACCATCATGTTTCCCCTAATTCCATCGCCTCTACCACCATTTCCTCGACCACCATTCCCGCGGCCTCTTCCTCTGAATCCTCCACGGTTAGCATTAACATTTTTCGATCGTAGCTGGGGATAGTCGGGGCGAATATGCCCTTTTTCATTACAATGGAAACATAACACTTTATTCCCAACAATGCATTCCCGGGCAAAGTGGTCTCCACCACATTTAAAACACTTGCCATCTCCAGGGCGATTCCCAAAACGGCCCCCACGATTTCCTCGTCCTCTCAGTCTAGAGGAGGGTCCACCTTTACTAGTATTGCCTTGCCTCTTGAAGCGAGATTGCTGGGGCCTTAAGGAGGTGTCAGTCCTACTACTCTGGCCAGCATGGGCCTTATTGTCTTCCTCAAAGATTCGACACTTATTTACTAACACTGGGAAGCTCCTGATCTCCTGGTGCCTAAAAGCTCTTTTAATATCTGACCTTAGTCCACTTTCAAATTTGATGCACTTGGAACTCTCAGTCCCAGGTTGCTGGAAGGGCGGATAGAACAAGCATAGTTCTTCAAATCTAGCAACATATTTCTCTGCTAACAGTGAACCCTGCTTTAGTTCCATAAACTCTAATTCCTTCCGACTTCTCACTGTGTTAGGAAAATACTTCTCCAAGAAGCACGGTCTGAAATTCTCCCAGGTTAACTGGGTACCAACATCATTCAATCAGTTCCTGGTGATCCTCCACCAATTCTCCGCTTCATCACGTAGCATGTACACTGCGCACTCCACCTTCTGGGCCTCTGTACAAGAAAGACCCCCAAATATCCTCTCCAAGTCCTGAATCCATTTATAGGCTGCTTCGGGGTTAAATCCCCCTTGAAATTCAGTCAGTTTCCTCTTTAGGAAACGATCCAAACTTTGATCATTATCAACACGAGGCTGATTCTGCCTCTCACATATATCAGCAAAGCGTTGAAATGCTGCTGCTATAGCTTCCATACCTTGTCGGTTTGCCATGTCTTATCCCTGAAATATAACTCACGAGTATTAATTCAGGGCAAGAATACCGAATCATTCACATCCGATCGGGCTTCAATATCACACTTCTACATTTATGACACATTATCATACAATCCACATAATGTGTAGGCAATCTCCCACAGTTAAGAATCACTACCATGACTCATACAAGCATTTAGTCACCAATCTGATTCCCATACATATATATATCCCTACTATTATATAAGTAATCAACCAGGGTAGAAACATTCCTCTACCCCACAGTCAACTTCCCCTCCAGTAGTATCTCATGCTACAGTTCACCATAAGAATTAATGGGCTCATAGCCACACAATCATGCTTAAACATACATCGCGCCCATCAAATATTATAGGCAATTACATCGATCGGTCGCATTACACACAACCCGCCTACTAATAGTAAGCGTACCTTGGCCTTGGACCTTTTGGGTCTGCTCTGATACCAAAATGTAACATCCTAGATTTCATTAGGGATAAACCCGGGGTAGGGGAAAAATTTTCCGAAATGAACACGAAGAACCGGGCCAAAAAAAAAATTTAGTAGAAGGGAAGGAAGGCAAAGGAAAATGAAAGTTGATTAAAGAAGGCATACAGTAGAAGACTTAGCAGCGCCTGAGCGGAGGCCATGAAGCAGTGCCCGCTCGCTCAAGCGAGATCTGGCTCCGCCTGAGCGAAATGGCTCAACTCGCTCGGGCGAACGCTAATTCGCTTGGGCGAAACTACGCAAAAGCCTTTCCCAAAATGACATTCGCTGGAGGGAATGCCTTGCTTGCTGAAGCGAGAAGTCACACTCACCCGGTATTCCTTCACTCGGAATCTAAGGGTTCCATTCATTCGGGGTCATTCCTAAGTCCCCTCGGTAAGCAGGAAAATTTGAGCACCCAATACTATCTCAGACGTCCCAATAACTTAGCCTCATAAACTTTTATCCACAAAGGCCACACGCAATGAACCACTCGGAAGTGAGGGTTATCCCACTCGGATTTTTATCAAACCTCTCCTACTAGGGTTATTACTCAACCAAACACTGCTCGGTGTATTTAGTCAGAATCCGAGTCTCCATTCACACAAATCCCACACGGTAATCTCACACCAGAACCGAGCCTTCTCAATTACTCCTTTCACTCGGTAGTGGGTATCTCATTCAATCGGAGAAACCATTAAGTCTCTCACAAGTTCGTTCCAAACTTTAACGCTTAGAATACACATCACATTATCCACTCGGAATAGATAAACAGGTTCACTCGGATAACGTATATAACTCATACATATAATACATTCAATTTAATCTATCATAACATCCCTCCACTCGGAGAAGGATCACTCGGATCTTCCACTCGGGATATTCGAATCATTCCCGTTCGGGGCTCATCATAAATTTCTCACTCGGGAAGAGGTCACCCATTGAGTCTTACTCAGAAGTGGATCTAAAACCTCCTATATTCCTCTCAGAATTTATTAATTAGGACATGTTCATACAACATTACTGATATTCCAGTCAATAAGAAGCATCAAATCAACATAAACACTAATAAATGTATCTTCATCTATTCATTCGGAATTCGTATTATATTATTCCCTCGGGACAGATACTCACCTTCATTCATTCGGAATATTCCCAAATTCTCATTACTCGGTAGATTATAATAGATTATGACGTGGAATGTTTCCACGTAAACCCTCATACGGACTATACGACCTTATTCACTCGGTAAACTTGGATCTTACTCACTCAGAAATACTCTGATCCTTCCACACTCGAATTAGTGCTAAATACCTCATTTCCCAAACTAGTAAATCAACACATTCTTTTCTTAAGAGTCATACCAACTCATACACTTGGTCAATATAAATATATCTCTCTCGAACATTCATCTACAATCATTACGCATAGAATAAGATTAGCACAGCAACACATATATATATATACATAATTACTCATATATATAAGTTATACTCTCAACCCGAGAGATTTAATTCTGATATATTTAAACAAAATGTTATACTAGAGCCGGCCAAGGCTAAGACAACATTCTTCACACAATATAGATATATATATATATGTATCTACATATTTATATGCCTCCACAGTTCCAATACTCTACGCATGGAAATGAGATCTTCTTCACTCGCTGTCCCGAGTAACTTTCACTGAAATATAGCCACAGTAGGGGGGTGAGCTTACACATATAAAATGATAGTTAATGACTTAGAAAATCCTCCAGCCTTCATTACACAATGCAATTACTTGCTTAACTCAGATTATGCAATACCACTAAGTATATCTACACACACAGTGCCACCCAGTCGGAATTCATTTAATTAATACATGGCTACATCATCCCTGTCAACCCCAACGCATATACATGCAATCATATTAAGTTCATCAACAATATAAACATATACCCATTCAATTCCAATCAGTTTTTAGCAATTATTTTGTTGCAACATAGGCTCCAAGCCTTTTACTCAGCTCCAAGCTGACCCGGCCGTTTTACTAGTACCAAACCGTTTGCCCTCACACGTAACACAATTGCTCCAAGCAACAACGGAAGTGTCACGGGCAGCCCCGAGTCCCACTCGGTAAGCTTGCCTTGAGTCCAACCCAAGGTCTTCAAGCGTCCAACGCTTAGTGCACTCGGCACTGCCCCAAGTCCAACCCAGGGTCTTATATCATATTCAACAAGTATTCATTAACAACGCAGTAGTATTTCAGTCGGTAAAGCCATGTAGTACATACATCTTAAATATTCATTACGAAATCCCACCATATACATGCAAACAATCATAATATATCAGCCTACCATCCCACAATATGCACTCGGTATATATATATATATATATGTACATATAACCAGTACCCTTTTATGTTTAAATATAACACCTCAACACACATTCCAATCTCTTATATTTGCATACAAGGTTACCAACAGGACCCAGCTAACAAACATACATACCCAATATTCATAAGTTATCATTAAAATATTTCACACAATCATCAAGTTCACACACACACACACGATACTTTTATCCTGGGCCCGTTCACAAACTATTCATTTAAGATGTTAACTCCCCCTACCTCTAGGAGAACTTAGAGTTCCACGAGTTAGAACGCTAGACTGGTTACTCCTTCACACAAACAGCCTTTGAACCCAGATATGAACTCTGAACCAACTTGGGAAGACCAAAAGTTAACCTCTTCTTCAACAGTTACTCACATCAACAACCCCCGCAGTCTTATGTACCTCACACAACAACTTCCTACCAAACACTAACAGTTTTAAACGAGTGATAAAAGGAAGAAGAGGAAGAAGAAGAAGAAGAAGAAGAAGACAACGAAAAAGGAAGAGGAAGAAGGAGAGTCTCCAAAGGATTTCTGAGAAAAATGAGAGAATAAGAAATATAGATAGGAAATGAAAGGCCTTCAGCACATATATTCGCCAAGGACCAATGAAGGGTGGGTGTTCCAACGTATAATGATGGCTGCTGCACCATCACGTCGCTGTCCACCAGCCATCAGCCATCACACATTAATTGGAGTGGATCAGAATTATCACATAGTTAATTTGCAATTTCCCTCAATTACCAATTTAGTTTAACCTTAATTAATATTTATTCCTTAATTACCCTTAATCTAAAAATTGGGATGTTACATTTTGCTATAAGTTTTATTTGATGGTTATGATATATATATATATATATATATATATATGATGATAGGATGATGGAGTTATGATGATATTTGATGTCTTGATGCAAAGCCTACATGTTGTTTATATGCATATACACATGTATTCATATTCATCACATAGAATGTATAACTCACTCTCCTTGTTGTCTTTTTAGCATTGTGATGCAGAATATGCATGGGGTAAGAATGCTATTCATTTTGGAAACATATATCTTAGTGCGGAAGGTAAATTAGTGGTAATTAGATGTGGTATTGATGGCCTAATTCTATAAATACTTGATCTTCTATTCTTTTTTGTGTATACATGTGTATACATTGGCTGACTCTTTTGTATATAACTATATTGATACAGAGCAATGTGAATTTGGTAGCCATTGTGATGGCAACGATGTTGTGATAATGGTAAATCTATGAGTTTATGAGTCAATAAGGCATTAAATTGATAGGTTGTGTTGTAGGCAAAAGTACCTAAGGAAGCATGTAGATGTGGATCTTCTTCTTTAATCTCCTTAGATCCAAGCAAGGTCCTTCAAGAGGAGTTGAAAGCTCACAAAATCAGAGTTGAATAAGTGTTGGCCGAATTGTTCTTGGAGGGAAAATGGAGGAATTTAGGTGAAGGAACCTAGATCTAGCTTAGGAATTTGAGAGAAAATGAAAGGACATGGAGAGGCAAGTGTGGATTGAGGTGCCGCCACTCTCTAAGAGTTAGAGAGATAAGGAATGCTTGTCACCACCTTTGGGAGAGAGTCCAAAGGATAAGACTAAAGAAAGGAGCCTAAAGCTTCTACTTTCTAAAGAGAAGAGAAAGTTTCTCACTTTAACAATGCTTAACATTCAACTTATGAGCTAATTACAAAGGAGAAAAGCTTATAAACTCCTTGAGAATTTTGGCCACTTAGAGCTAACCATGGGCCTTGGATTAATTCCTAAGGCCTAATCCTTAAGCCTACTCAATTTTGGCCCAATATAAGCCCAAACTCAAAATCTACAAAGTACAAGGCCTAAAAGTGGCCCAAACCCAAAGGCTATGCAAAGCCCAAACTAAATCCTAAGAATATTATCCTATTATAGTTCTAAGAATATCAAAATGGAAAAATAAGTACAAAAGAGATGTGGCCTAAAGGAGGTGGAAACCATAAAAGCAAGCCCATTACCCTTCTATGGAGCAAGAGAAAAAGGTAAGGTCTTCAAGAGCTCCTCCTTGGGTTTGGGCCTAATCATGGTGTCCATGGAAGAAGAAAAATGGTTTTAGCATGCCTCTCTATCTCTCTTGGTCCTTGACCTAGTCATAGGACCCCTGAAACTATCCAAGGCAACCTCAAAGACTATGAAGGATCTGTGGCTTCTTCTTGGGTGATGGCCATGTCATGCCCCCCCTCCTCAAAAGGATTTGTTCTTAAATCTGAGGCAACCTCATCCATCTCATCTATAAAATATAGGGGTAAGATCAGAGATATTAAAAGTAACATTGACCCCATACTCACTATGGAGGTCAAGTACATATGCATTATTATTAATTCTCCTAATGACCTGAAAAGGACCATTACCTGTAGGATTAAGTTTGGACTTCCTAAGGTTAGGAAAGCGTTCCTTCCTTAGGTGAAGCCTAACCCAATCCCCAACATCTAAGATAACCTTTTTTTTCTTCTTATTCACACACCTAGCATAGTGATCATTTTTCTTTTGTATATGATGTTTAACCTTCTTTTGAAGATTTCTAACAAAAGATGTCCTTGCCTCACCATCCATATCAAGGATATCATGAGAAACTTCAAGAGGCAAAAGGTCTAATGAAGAGAGAGGGTTAAAACCATACACAATCTCAAAAGGACTATGTTTGATGATGGGGTGAACTACCTTATTATAAGAAAATTCTACATGTGGTAGACACTCATCCTAAGACTTAACATTCTTTTTAATAAGGACTCGAAGAAGAGTAGAAAGAGTCCTGTTAACAACCTCAGTTTGGCCATCTGTTTGTGGATGGCAAGTAGTGGAAAAGAGAAGTTTGGTTCCTATCCTAGCCCATAGGGTCCTCTAGAAGTGGCTAAAGAACTTGATATCCCTATCACTAACACTCATTCTAGGGATCCGATGTGAGCGAGCTATCTCTTTAAAGAATAGTTTAGCAATATGACTTACATCATCTACCTTGTGACAAGGGATAAAGTGAGCCATCTTGCTAAATCTATCAACCACCACAAAAATATAATCCATTCCCCTTTGGGTCCTAGGTAGCCCAAGCATAAAATCCATGCTAATGTCTACCCAAGGGGAAGTGGGAATAGGTAAGGGAGTGTAAAGGCCATGAGGAGAAACCCTAGACTTGGCCTTTTTACATGCAAAGCACCTAGATCAAAGCCTTTGCACGTCACGTTTCATATGGGGCCAATAGAAGTGCTCACTATGGGTAGATAAGGTCTTATCCATCCTAAAATACCCTATGAGTCCTCCCTCATGACTCTCAAGCAGTAATAGATCTCTAATGGATCCCCTAGGAATGCAAAGCTTATTGGCTTTAAAAATAAAGTCATCTATCTTATGGAATCCATTAGAAGCAAGAGAAGGACCACAAGAGTGGTAGGTAAGAGAGAAATTAAGGTCTTTTGGGCATAATTCCTTTATCTCATCAAGACCATGAATGGTGGCACCCAAAGAAGAGAGGAGGGTGTGCCTTCTAGACAAGGCATCAGCTACTACATTAGCTTTACCACTTTGGTGCTTGATAACATAAGGAAATTATTCCAAATACTCAACCCATTTAGCATGCCTTTTGTTTAGCTTATGTTGGCCCTTAATATACTTAAGTGACTCATGATCACTATGAATGACAAACTCTTTCCCAAGTTTTTAGGGCCCTAATCAAAGCAAAGAACTCTTTGTCATAGGTAGGGTAATTAAGGTATGCCTCATTAAGCTTTTCACTAAAGAAAGCAATGGGTGCCCCACTTAAAGCAAAACCACACCTATGCCACATTAGAAGCATCACATTCAAGCTCAAAAGTTTTTGAAAACTTTGGAAGAGCAAGAATGGAAGCATGTGTGAGTCTATGCTTAAGGTCTTGAAAAGCCTTTTCTTGCTTTGGCCTGCAAAGAAAAAGAACATTTTTCTTAAGCAAGTCATTAAGGGGAGATGCCAAAGTAGAAAAGTCTCTTACAAACCTTTTATAGAAGCTAGCTAAACCATGGAAGCTCCTACTATCATGCACACTTTTGGGGGTAGGCCAAGAACTAATTGCTTTGACTTTTTCTTGGTCAACTTAGACCCCCTTGGAGCTTACTACAAATCCCAAAAAGACAATATGATCCAAACCAAAAGAGTATTTTTCAAGATTAGCAAAAAGTTTATTTTCTCTTAAGGCAAGTAAGACATGTCTAAGATGGGTAAGGTGAGAGTCCATAGATTTTAAGTAAATAAGAATGTCATCAAAGTAGACAACAACAAAATGCCTAATGAAGTCCCTTAAAACATGGTTCATGAGGCGCATGAAAGTACTTGGTGCATTGGTCAAGCCAAAAGGCATAACCAACCACTCATACAATCCAAGCTTGGTCTTAAAAGTAGCTTTCCATTCATCCCATTCCTTAATTCTTATTTGATGATAGCCACTTTTAAGGTCAATCTTAGAGAATATGGTAAATACACAAAGCTAATCCAATATATCACCAAGTCTAGGTATAGGATGCCTATACTTGATGGTGATGTTGTTAATTGCTCTACAATCAGTGCATAGCCTCCAAGAACCATTTTTCTTAGGTACTAACAAAATGGGTGCAACACATAGACTAAGACTCTCCCTAATCCAACCTTCGGAAAATATGTCTCAAATTTGTTTTTCTATTTCTAGACTCTCTTTAGGGTTACACCTATATATAGTCCTATTTAGTAAACTAGCCCCAGGTATAAGATCTATTTGGTGTTCTATACCCTTAAGAGGTGGAAGCCTTTGAGGAAGATCTTTAGGAAATATATCCTTAAATTCTAGAAGAAGTTGTTGCATTCCCTTGGGAAAGGTATAAGAAGAGCCCACTAAAGATAGGGAAGTGCAAGGAGGAGGCATACTAGAAGGGTTAGGAGAGCTAGAAGAAGAGGAAGTAGGGTAAAGCATGTAGAAAGGTTTATGAAGAAGCAAGGCTTGCTTTACATCATGCTTAGAGGCAAAGAAAGAAGAGTGACCGTTAGGATCTTCAAAGGTGAGAATCCCTTTACCCTTATCTTTATGGTTTATTTGTTTTTTATTGTTTTGTTTTTGAGTTTTAGGAGGGGAGGTGGAAGGCCCAACCTCCCTATCCCTTTTTAACTTCATTTGAAGTTGGTCTTCCAAAACATGTTTGGGAGACAAAGGATGCAAGACAAACTTTTTATTATTATGAGCAAAAGTGAGGGTGTTAGTGAACCCCTCATGGGTGACCTTTTTATCACATTGCCACAGTCGACCCAAAAGCACATGAGTGGCCTCTAAAGGAACAACATCACACCAAATTTGGTCATGGTATGTGCCTATAGAGAGAGAAAGAACTTGTTTATTCACTAATATCTCACCCTTTTTATTAAGCCATTGTAATTTGTAAGGTCTAGGGTGATCTATTAGAGCACAACAAAGTTTATGAACTAGCCTTTGACTAGCCACATTAGCGTAACTACCACTATCCACAATGAGAAACATAGTTTTTATCTAATATAACATCTTGTGTAAAAGATGTTCTTCCTTTATGTAGTGTAATCATCCCTTATGTGGCTTCCAAGAAGCCTTCTAATCATAAAAAGCTCATCCTTATCTCCAAGAACATGTTCACTTTCACAAGAATCACTATTTGAGCTATCACTAGAGTATGAAGAGGAGGCTTCCTTATAACTTGAATAGTGATCAATGCCCCTTAAAATCATGGTTTTCTTTGTTGGGTATTGAGAGGCAATGTGACTTCTTCCTAAATATTTAACACATTTTTTTGAACTTGTTCTTGAAGAGTTGGATTGGGATGAAGAGTTGGAATTCCTAGAAGGGTTATGTTTTGAAGGTTGTGTAGGGGGATGATCCCTATGAACCTCACTTCTAATCCTAGGAGATGAAGTGCCCACTTCATGCTCCTTACCCTTCTTACCATTTCTACCCTCTTTTGGAATAGAGTCTTCCTTGCCCTTCCACCTAGGCCTACATGGTTTTGAATTCCTATTATAGTAGGAAGCTCCATCCATGAGTTGAGCGTCTACTTTTGTGCATTGATGGAGAAGCTCCTTAATGTCCACATGAGGTAGAAGTTCTACTCTCCTTTTAATATTATGATTAAGGCCATGTAAAAATATATGCATGAGGATTTCTTCATCCTCCTCAACATTGGCCATAATCATAGCCATCTCTAAAGCCTCATGTGGACAAAATTTTGATTAATCGAAAGGAATTCCCGAAACCTAACAAAATGAGAAAATTAGTGTTTATAACCTGTTTAAGACATGTTAAGAATTTTAAATATGATAGTGTATATTTAGGATTGAAATTAATGCCTTGGTAGTCCAATTGATTAAAATTTATATATATATGTTAGTGTAGAACCTATTCTAAATGACGAGGCAGGACCGTCAAATCACTCATATTACTTCTCTTGAGGTATGAGAGGGGTTTATATTCTAAATGCATGAGTTGAGTATTGGTTGATTGTTGTATGTGACGTTACACATGTTTGCCTTGTCTTTCTTGTATTGATGACTTGTAATGTTGGATATTATGATGTTATTAATCTTGGAAAATATGTGATATGCATTTAGAATATTGGTGGTATGCTTTCTGGTGATTGATAATTGTTATAATAATTTAACGTAAATGTTATGCCTTGTGTTGTTACGAATATATAGACGTTCACTGATAAGTGCTTTTTAATATAATAAATAAGATCTAGTTTGCTTAGGATTTTAGTCATTGTCCACTGTATTTCTTTTATTTATTGCGATTTTTACTTTCTTTCCACTCTATTCTACTTGGGTATGTTATTTTGCAGGAATTAAGGAAATAAAGGGTCAAAAACAAGAGAAAACCGACCTACTCCACAAACTCCGTCCTCAATCCAGAACACCGCCCAGACTTTTCCCCAACCAACACCGCCCAAGTTCCTAATCCATGACACCGCCCAAGTTCCTAATTCATGACACCGCCCAAGTTCCTAATTCATGACACCGCCCAAGTTCCTAATCCATGACACCGCCCAAGTTCCTAATTCATGACACTGCCTAGATTCTTCACCCAACCAGACTCCTCTCCTTTCCATACCACACACCGTCCCACTTCACCTTTCCTTTCCATCCATACCGCCCAGACTTCTCTCCAACACCGCCCAGGCTCCTAATCTACAACTCCGCCCAACCGTCCTCACCTCAACACCACCCAACCGTCCTCACCTCAACACACCGCCCAACTTCCTAACACCGTCTCCCTTTCTTCTTCTAATACATAACACCGCCCAGTAACCCTCTCAACGCCGCCCAGACTCTCAAACCACAACACCGCCCAGACTCTTAAACCACAACACCGTCTAGCAGTACTCTCCACACTGCCCAGACTCTCTTCACAGGCCCAACACCAGATCAATTGAACACCGCCCAGTAACTCACTCAACACAACACCGCCCAGCAACACCGGCTTCATTCACCACACCGTCCAGCAACTCCACTGTCCCTCATATCACCATACCTGCCACATACAAACCAACAACGCCCAGCAACTAATACCAAACAGCAAGCTTTCACTCGGTCTTGTGGAATTCCAGTACTTTTCCATTCAGAATTTGCCCAGCTGAATAAATCCAAGCACCGAATTATTGGAATTATTAAAATAATGCAATTTGGGACAGTTGGAAGTCACATGCACCGAAAGTTTCTTCCACTTGCAAATTGAACGCGTTTTCATTGCTGGAATCCTCAATCCATTTGCCTATAAAAGCAGCAGCAACCCATCAGCAAACAACAACTTCTTCCCAGTCAAAAATCACTCAAGCTTCATTTCTTCGTTCTTTTTTCTCTCTTTTTCTCTTAAGTTCTATTCTTTTCTATTTTTTCTTTCTCTGTCCGTTTTTCTTCTCTTTCTTTTTATTTTCTTTTCTTTCTTTTATTTTGTAAGAGTGTGAGGGCTGTAAAAGTGAGATTTTAAATTTGTAATTGGTGGAGAATATTGCAACAAGGAAATACAGTGGTAAATTATTTTGAGCTTTTGGAGAAACCCGTAAGTCTTTATTTTTACCATGTCTTGTATGTTTTATTTTTCCATTATTTACATGAATTTAAATTATTTCATGAGTAGCTAAATTAATTATCTTGGGATAAAGGGGGTATGATAATATTTTATTTTAATGTTATTTTGACTTGGAATTAAATAAATTTCTGTTTTCCATTTAGTTCAATTATGCTTAATGCTTTTAGTAATTCCCAACAAGAATCTAAATGATAAAACTGTATACTTACGGGTATATTAGTAAGTTTAGGTAATAAATAGAATCGAGAGATTTATTTTTACCAGAAAGCTTTGAACTAAACCTAAGATTTTTGAAATGCTTTTTGTGACCTCGGTAAAACCGTGAAAGTAATCAAAATTCTTTTGAGGAAATAAAAGGGATTTTCATAAAACGATAATGGGCCTTTATGAGGATTAAGCAGCGCTTTCCATAGGTTAGGTACATTAATAGGATTCCGAGAGGAACATATTAATTAGCTTTTGGAAAATTCACCTTGGAAAACTTAAATCGATTCTTATTTATGAAAAGTTAAAATTCATTAAACATAAAATAGAGTCTTAATCCCCCAAAATCCCAAGATACTCTCAACTCTGATTTTTTTTTTAGTGTCAAGTAAATTTTATTTTTATTCGTATTCTGTACGACTTTAATTTGTGCTTTATTTTATAAAAACCTTAAAAACTAATTGTGTGGATAATTAAATTTCAATATGCTGGTACTTTGAACACAGTCCCTATGGAGAACGATAATCTTTTATATTACACGACATAACCCGTGCGCTTGCGGGCCCTGTCAAGTTTTTGGCGCCGTTGCCGGGGACTGTTGTCCCTCAAATATCGGCAATATTGAAATTCGATTAGATCATACTTGTTAATATTTTTATATTTAGTTTGTTTTATTTCTAGTTATTTATTTTTATTTTTATTTTCAAAGATCACCCTTGATCTTGGTCTGTTATGGAATTCTTAACAGGTGCTACTGACCTTTATTGTTGTATTTGTGGTGATTCAGGACATGCTGCTATAAATTGCTATTTTGCAATATCCTTAAACCACCATGAACAAAAATTTCATCAGTTGGATGCTATTGGGAATTATAACCATAGCAGTGATTTTAGAAGCTTACCAGTATTCCAAAACTATCCTCCACAAAAATCCAAACTTGAAATACTGATGGAAAATTTTGTAAGCACCCAAGAAAAACGAAATAAAGAGTTCTCAAATGCCATAAAAACCTTAGCTTTAAAGGTGGACTCTCTGGCCACCCATAACAAAATTTTAGAAAATCAAATTGTCCAACAAACCTCTTTATCTATGAGAACACTAGAAACATTTCCTGTAAAACCTGAGGTTGAACCATCTAACCACACCATGGACATCACTCTTAGGAATGGTACTCATTATGATGATCCGGTTGGCATAACTAAAGAAGAAGCTAAGGAGGAGAAGAAATTGTATGAATCTCTATCGCATCCGGTAATTGAGGAGAACAGTACACAGATCCAAAAGAAGGTACTGTCCAAGCTTCAAGATCCAGGTATTTTAGAGGTTATTCCTATCAAGGTAGGAAATTTTTACATACCTGTTAACTTTGTTGTGCTTGAAATAGATTTTATTGACCAAGTGGTAGAGAAAGAGGCAATCCAAAACCTCCCTCTTGATCCACTTGAATCTGTTTTATCTTATGACTTTTCAGGCATTTCAAAAACACACTTCTGTGATTTTTTGGCTAAAAGAGAACTGATCCCTAAGGTAGAATTCAGACCATTAAAACCTGTGTTCAGGTATGAATTGTATAGCTGAAGCTGGTTCAGAAAAGTCTGGCTGAAGACTTAAAACTTAGCACTTGTGGGGAGGTAACCCCATGTCTTTAATAAAAAAAAACAACAACAACAAAAAAAAAACAAACAAACAAACAAAAACAAAAAAAAACAAAAAAACAAAAAACCAACTATGTCAGATGCTGGTTTGGGGTTACTACAGGTAAGTTTTCTTATCCTTTATCATTCATTTTAACATTGAGGACAATGTCAAATTCTGGTTTGGGGTGGTAAGTAAGAAAACTTAACTGTTTTGTTTATGTTGTGTGATTGTTATTTCATTATGCATGTGTGTTTTCCTTGATTTGTTTGTAATCTTGTAATTTACCATGATTGCATGATAAATTTACTTTGAACACAAGGCCAAAGTATCTAAGGACCCCAAAATTTTGAGTAAAATTTTCAAAATTTAATTGTTTAAATGCCAAATAAATGCTTAAATGAACCTTATGTGATTAAAATTTTCTTTGAAAAGACTTTCCATGGTTAGACTTGAGCCAAAATGGGTTATCTATCAAACAAATTTTCAAAACCCATATTTTCTTGATTGAGTGAATCTCATAGTCATTAATATTCTAGAACTTGTTTTTCAACCGATTCAAAATGGTTTTTGATTATATGTCTTAGAATGATAAAGGCACAATTAGGTCTTATTCTTAAGCCTCAGAATTTTGCATAATTTGACCCCTAGTTGTCCCTTTTGAGCCTGAAAGTGAAAATTTTTCTTTGAAACCTTTCATTGACTAATATTCTCTTAAATGGTGAAAAAGTTGGAAATTTAGTGGAGCAAAGAAATAAAAAAGGACTTAAGAAAAATATGGTATTGGATGCAAAGAAAAGCAAGAAAAAGAAAAAGAAAATCAAAAGGATGATATTGAATGAATTCCAAAAAGTCCATAAAAGTTCAAAAATTTGCTCTGTTAAAATTATAATGGTAATTTGAATCATTCATGATGTTAAAGCCCTTTTGTATTCCATTTTTCTTGAAATTCCTACCAATACAACCTAAGGCCGTGTTACAACCTTTGAAAGACCTTTAGACTTTGACATATTTTCTATCTAAACTGTGGAGTCTCTGGTTTATTAACAAGCTTATGGTAATGTTTTTTGACTATGATGATTTGAGAGATACACAAACCTTTAAACACTTGAGTGAAAATTGTGAGAAGAGTATCTCAAGTCTTGACATTGAAAATTGATTCACATAAGAAAAATAAAACTGGCATTTGAATAAATCTTTTTCTCTGTTTTGGATTCCTTAGTTTATTAACTTTAGTGTTTTCTGTATTTTATCTTGTGAATATGGTGATTGCTTGAGGACAAGCAATGTTTTGGTTTGGGGTATTTTGATAAGTGCTTTTTAATATAATAAATAAGATCTAGTTTGCTTAGGATTTTAGTCATTGTCCACTGTATTTCTTTTATTTATTGCGATTTTTACTTTCTTTCCACTCTATTCTACTTGGGTATGTTATTTTGCAGGAATTAAGGAAATAAAGGGTCAAAAACAAGAGAAAACCGACCTACTCCACAAACTCCGTCCTCAATCCAGAACACCGCCCAGACTTTTCCCCAACCAACACCGCCCAAGTTCCTAATCCATGACACCGCCCAAGTTCCTAATTCATGACACCGCCCAAGTTCCTAATTCATGACACCGCCCAAGTTCCTAATCCATGACACCGCCCAAGTTCCTAATTCATGACACCGCCTAGATTCTTCACCCAACCAGACTCCTCTAAACACAACACAACACCGCCCAGTAACTCACTCAACACAACACCGCCCAGCAACACCGGCTCCATTCACCACACCTTCCAGCAACTCCACTGTCCCTCATATCACCATACCTGCCACATACAAACCAACAACGCCCAGCAACTAATACCAAACAGCAAGCTTTCACTCGGTCTTGTGGAATTCCAGTACTTTTCCATTCAGAATTTGCCCAGCTGAATAAATCCAAGCACCGAATTATTGGAATTATTAAAATAATGCAATTTGGGACAGTTGGAAGTCACATGCACCGAAAGTTTCTTCCACTTGCAAATTGAACGCGTTTTCATTGCTGGAATCCTCAATCCATTTGCCTATAAAAGCAGCAGCAACCCATCAGCAAACAACAACTTCTTCCCAGTCAAAAATCACTCAAGCTTCATTTCTTCGTTCTTTTTTCTCTCTTTTTCTCTAAAGTTCTATTCTTTTCTATTTTTTCTTTCTCTGTCTGTTTTTCTTCTCTTTCTTTTTATTTTCTTTTCTTTCTTTTATTTTGTAAGAGTGTGAGGGCTGTAAAAGTGAGATTTTAAATTTGTAATTGGTGGAGAATATTGCAACAAGGAAATACAGTGGTAAATTATTTTGAGCTTTTGGAGAAACCCGTAAGTCTTTATTTTTACCATGTCTTGTATGTTTTATTTTTCCATTATTTACATGAATTTAAATTATTTCATGAGTAGCTAAATTAATTATCTTGGGATAAAGGGGGTATGATAA
The DNA here is from genome assembly GCA_037962975.1 of Clitoria ternatea. Lineage (NCBI taxonomy): Eukaryota > Viridiplantae > Streptophyta > Magnoliopsida > Fabales > Fabaceae > Clitoria > Clitoria ternatea. The sequence goes on from CM075672.1 coordinate 180,952,046, forward strand.
TATTTTATTTTAATGTTATTTTGACTTGGAATTAAATAAATTTCTGTTTTCCATTTAGTTCAATTATGCTTAATGCTTTTAGTAATTCCCAACAAGAATCTAAATGATAAAACTGTATACTTACGGGTATATTAGTAAGTTTAGGTAATAAATAGAATCAAGAGATTTATTTTTACCAGAAAGCTTTGAACTAAACCTAAGATTTTTGAAATGCTTTTTGTGACCTCGGTAAAACCGTGAAAGTAATCAAAATTCTTTTGAGGAAATAAAAGGGATTTTCATAAAACGATAATGGGCCTTTATGAGGATTAAGCAGCGCTTTCCATAGGTTAGGTACATTAATAGGATTCCGAGAGGAACATATTAATTAGCTTTTGGAAAATTCGCCTTGGAAAACTTAAATCGATTCTTATTTATGAAAAGTTAAAATTCATTAAACATAAAATAGAGTCTTAATCCCCCAAAATCCCAAGATACTCTCAACTCTGATTTTTTTTTTAGTGTCAAGTAAATTTTATTTTTATTCGTATTCTGTACAACTTTAATTTGTGCTTTATTTTATAAAAACCTTAAAAACTAATTGTGTGGATAATTAAATTTCAATATGCTGGTACTTTGAACACAGTCCCTGTGGAGAACGATAATCTTTTATATTACACGACATAACCCGTGCGCTTGCGGGCCCTGTCATTCACCATAAATATTAAACAATGATTATTGATGATGAAATGAGAATGAATATTGTTGTTGGGCATACCCTTGAATATTGATGAAAGACTGACAAATGTTATTATTGATGATTGTTGATGCCATTATGATTGATGCAAAGATAAGCTTGTATTTATGAGATGAATTTGTGATGATGGAAAATGTTGTTAATGCCACACTAAAATTTGAAACAATGGTAAGAATTAATGAGTTTAAAATCCACTAAGAATTGAGTAGTGATAATGATGAGAATGATGATAGATGATTCATCAATGGCATGGTAGAATACATAGTGTAAGATTGTATATGTTCGGCATATGCATTACATCCATGGCATATTGCATAGTTACCTGTATGAGATGTTAGGGATTCCTCCGGTTGACCTAGTGGGAGGGCGTCTCTGTGGACGAGCATTGTTCTTTACCTGGTAGAGCCATGAAGTTGCCCATGCTTAATCATGGGGGATTGCATGTGGTTCACCCTTGTGGGGGTGGCTCATTGAGGAACAGGTGGCTCTGGTGGTCCTAATGGATTACAACTGCCATGGTAAGGATTATGGTTGGCCCGTAACACTATTTGTTGTTAATGTTGTTACCACTATCATGGTGAAAATGGTAGGTGTTGTATGATGGGCAATGTGGTTTGGTACCAGTAAAATTGATATTTATGAAGGGTGATGATGTGTGTATGTGTATTTGCTTTGCTATAAGTTTTATTTGATAGTTATGATATATGTATATGAAGATAGGATGATGGAGTTGTGATGATATTTGATGTCTTGATGCAAAGCCTACATGTTATTTATATGCATATACACTTGATCATAAATTATTCATATTTGTCACTTAGAATGTATAACTGACTCTCCATGTTGTCTTTTTAGCATTGTGATACAGGACATACATAAGGTGAGAATGTTATTCGTTTTGGAAACATATATCTTGGTGTGGAAGGTAAATTAGTGGTAATGGAATGCCTTGGCCAACAAATGTTTGAGTCTTTAGATGATGTATGTACTTTGATGACAATGGTGTTGATGTAGATATGGTGTTGATGGCCTAATTCTATAAATACTTGATCTTCTATTCTTTTGTGTATAGATATGTATACATTGGCCGACTCTTTTGTATATTACTATATTGATATAAAGCAATGTGAATTTAGTAGCCATTGTGATGGCAATGATGTTGTGATGATGGTAAATCTATGAGTTTATAAGTTGATGAGACATTAAATTGATAGGTTGTGACTTAATATTGATGTGTGGTTTATTCATGGGTCGTAATTTGTTAGCATAATCGATTAGGACCATTCTGGTTGAGGCACAATCGATTATGGATATTTTTTATGGTGGTAATTGATTAGCTAGATTAGCTAATTGATTAGCCTAACAAATTAGCTAATCGATTAACACCCTAGTAATAGATTAACTAATCAATTAATGCAGTTCTAAAATTGCATTTTCACTATTCATGGGCACTTACCTTATGCTTTTCTTATGATCTCTTCTCATATCTTCATATATGGGATGAGATAGATACCCTTGCGCACATGTTTTCTATTTTGGTATTATTAAACTCTAATCCGTGTGTAATTAAATAAAGGTACTTTTTATCGATCCATTTTCTTTCTTATTTCTTTAAATTTTGGCCTCAAATTTTTCATTGTTTGAATCTTGATGTAAGAAAGGTTGTTGCAAAGCTTTTAAACCATGAAAAAATTATTCATATTTTAAATGATTATTTATGTTTACATTGAGATTCAGGTCTGGGGAATCGGGGTGCCACACTAGAAGGTTGCATTTAATTTGAAAGATGCCATGAGAAAACCTTTTATGATGATGTGTGTTATAGTGTTGGATTTGTTGAAAAATTGGTAGCTAAAGAGGTCAAACGAGATATTTTCAATGATCCACTTTAGTCTGTACTAATATCTAAATTTGTAAGAACAACTAAGGCTAAAAAATTAACCGAGTCTGCAAAGTAGTCTGAAGATACAACATAAAGGTCTGTAGTTGTTTTATCATTTGAGCGTAATAATGAGGATAAGTTTGAAGGAAAGGTAAAATCAAATGTTAAACTAAAACCTCTTCCAAGTAGTTTAAGGTATGAATTCCTTAGACCAAACTTTACTTACCCAGTGATAATTGATGTAGAGAAACTCAGGCTGTATAGGAAAGTTATAGGATACTCTATGAATGACATTCAAGGTATAAGCCCATCTTTTTATATGCACCATATAACTATAGATGAGAATTGTAAGTCTTCGATGGAACACTAAAGGAGGCTAAATCCTAAGATGCAAGAAGTGGTGAAAACGAGGTCCTAAAGCTTTTAGATGTAGGAGTCATTTACCATGTTGCTAATAGCCATGGGTAAGTCTGGTACATGCGGTGCAAGAGAAATAAGGTCTAACTGTTAGAAGGAATGAGAAAAATGAGTTAGTCCCTACTAAGGTAACGTCTAGGTGGTGAATGTGCATAGATTATAGGAAGTTGAATAGTGCCACCAAAAAGGACCATTTTTCATTGCCCTTTATGGACCGAATTCTAGAGAGGCTGGCAAAGCACTCTTATTTCTATTACTTAGATGGGTACTCAGGTTTTCACCAAAAACCCATTCACCCTTTAGAGTAAGAGAAAACCATATTCACTTGCCCTTATGGAACTTTTTCTCTTAGGTGTATGCCCTTCAGACTTTGTAATGCACCCGTGACTTTTCAAAGGTGTATGCCAGCCATATTTTTAGACTTAATTGAAAACATAATGGAAGTATTGATGGATGATTTCTCTTTTTATGGTCTAAATTTTGATAATTTCCTCACAAACCTTTGTAAAGTTTTACAGCACTGTAAAGAGACTAACTTGGTCTTGAACTATGAAAAATGTCATTTCATGGTACGTGAAGGAATAGTCCTTAGTCACATGATCTCAAAAAGAGGCATAAAGGTGGATAAAGCGAAGATCAAAGTGATTGAGAGACTACCACCTCCACAGACTTTGAAAGGTTCATCCAGGATTTCTCCAAGATAACAAAGCCCCTTATAAGTTTGCTAGGTAAGGATGTTCCATTTAATTTTGATTCACAATGTATGAATGCATTTTACAGGATTAAGGAAGCACTAGTTTCAGCTCCTATTGCATAACCCAGACTAGGAGTTACCTTATGAACTAATGTGCGACACAAGTGATCATGCTGTAGGGGCTATGCTTGAATAGAGGAAGGAGAAGAAGCTTCATGTCATCTACTATGCCAACAAGACTTTGGATGAAGCATAGATAAACTATGCCATAATAGAAAATAAGCTTTTTGCTGTGGTCTCCATATTTCATAAATTTAGGTCTTATTTGGTAGGTTCCAAGGTAATTGTTTATACAAACCATTCTGCTATTAAGTATCTATTGCAAAAGAAAGATGCCAAACCCATACTAATTAGGTGGATTCTGATTTTACAAGAATTTGATATTGAGATCAGGGATAAGAAAGGTATTGAGAATTTAATTACTAATCATTTATCTAGACTTTCATATGAAAAAGAGGAGAGGGATGAGAACATTCTTATCAATGATTCTTTTCTAAATGGACATGTTCTAAGTCTCAGTATCCAACAAGTTCCTTAGTTTATTGATTTTGTTAACTATATAGTCTATGGAATTTTACCCTCTGATCTTAGTTTTCGGTAGAAGAAAAAGTTCCTTATAGATGTTTAGTAGTACTATTGGGACGAATCATTCCTATTCAAAAAATGAGCATACAAACTTATATGAAGGTGTGTCCTTGAAAGTGAAGTACAACTCATTTTGGAGCATTGTTACACTCTATCATACGGAGGGCACATGAAGACCTCTAAGACCACTATGAAGGTACTGCAGTCTGGCTTCTACTAGCCACACATATTCAAGGATGCCTAAAGGTACGTGCTTTCTTGTGACTCATGTCAACGATCAAGTAACATTTCTAAACACCATGAGCTACCTTTGAATAACATGTTAGAAGTATAGTTGATTGATGTATGGGGGATAGATTATATGCGACCCATTCCTTTATCTTTTGGAAACTAGTATATCTTAGTAGTTGTAGATTATGTTTCAAAATGGGTCAAGGCTATTGCCTCACTTAAAGCAGATGCTAAGACCGTATTGAAACTGTTTAAGAAAACCATTTTTTCAAGATTTGGGGTCCCTAAAGTAGTGATAAGTGATGGAGGGTCATATTTTATTGAAAGAACTTTTGAAAATCTATTGAATAAGTATAGGGTGAAGCATAAGGTAGCTACACCCTATCACCCTCAGACAAATAGACAAGTAGAAGTTTCAAATAGGGAGATAAAATAAGTTCTGCCTAAGGTAGTTAACACTACCCATAAGGACTGGTCTGCCAAGCTAGGCGACTCTTTATAGGCCTATAGAACTGCCTACAAAACCACTATTGGAACCACACCGTATAAACTTGTCTATGGAAAACCTTGCCATTTGCCAGTTGAACTAGAATATAAGTCTTTATAGGCCATAAAAATGCTTAATCTTGATCTTAAGGTGATGAAAACATGAGTAGGGAAGATCCTATCACAACCCTAGATAAGGGTCTAGAGGTTTACAGAGGTCCCTTAAGAAGGGTAAGGAAAAAAAAGGCCAAAGACATCACTCAACAAACCCTAGCTGCCTTTCTGACTACTCTACATGGGCCTAAGCCCAAGGAGGATCGTTTGAAGACCTATTCATTCTTTTCACGTAATATTTGTAAGAAATAGGTTTTTGAGTAGAAAATAAGGTTTCATATATTTTAGAGATGGGATTTGGGCCTTGCATGGTCATTGGGTAACTTTTGGGCTTGTACTTCATATTTGAGCTTTGTATTTGGCCATCCTTATCTTATTTTAGCTACTTAGGCCTAGGAACTTGTTAGAAGCCTAATTTATCATACCTTGACCGGAACCCTTATAGCTTATATAAGGCTTGCTTCTTTATTGTAATTGATACCTTTTTCCTTGAATGAATCAAATTTTTATGAGAAGTGAGTGTACACTTCCCCTTTAGCCTAGAAAAAGTTTTAGCCTTCTTCAAGCTCTTATCACTAGGTTCCCATCCCTAGAGTGGTAGTGCAGAGACTTCTCTAAGCATCTTGGTGGCGTCTCCAACATCCAATCCTTGCTTCCATTTCACCTTTCATCTAACCATTTCTATCCTTATCTGTTTCCCTTGTCTTTTCCTTTTTAAATACCTTGAGTCCATTCTTTCCTTAGCATTTTTCATTTTTGGCTTTCACCTCATTACCATGCTTTTGAATTGTTTCTTCATCCCTAAGGAAACTTTCATCAAGAATTGAAGAAGAAAAAGGCAAAATCATGTGGTATCATGAGTCAAGGTGCCATCTTTCCTCTTTTTTTTCTCTTAAAATCATGTTTTAGATTATGAATTGAGTTGCTGGAATTTCAGTTTTCATAGCCTTGTTCTTAGTTTCATGTTGTTCTTTTGTTGAAAAATTCAAGAAACACACAAAAGATGCATGATCTTGGCTTTTCTTTTACTTTCTTTCATTGAATTTATGCATATTGAGTTAAGTCTTTTAAATTTCAGATTTTAATTTCAACCATAACCTTGTATAAATGCTATGTCACATGCTTTAAAATTCTAAAGCCAAACCTAGGTGTGTATGGTGTATATTAGAGCTTGTATTTGTTTTTTACTTTGTGTTGAATCCATGGTTAGAGTGCTGATTTATTGTGCCACTAAAATACACCCCTTTAATAGTCCCAAGTTCCAATACTTGTTGTGTGATCATCTCCCTTTTAGGTGATCCAAATTATGCTCAAAACTAGGGTTGTATTAGTTTCATTTCTTTAGAAATTTTGCTTCTAGGTTAATTTTACTTTTCTGTCCAGCACTATATGTATGCTTTAAATTCTGAATTTTATGTTGTTTTGGATCACAAATCTTGTTAAATTACATTGGATTCATGCCTAAACTTTGTTGGAAGAAGATGCATGTTTACTGTTAGTGAAAAGTGCCTTGAAATTAAATTTTAATCCATTGTTATGTGTGTTTTAGTTTGGGACTGTAAAAGTGCTGAATATGTTGTGTCAAAAAGATAAAAAGAAAGATCCAAAAGAGTGAAAAAGAACATAACAAAAAGAAAAAGTGCAAACTATGGCACCCTTAATCCGGTAAATAAAGTTAAGGATATTAGTATTTAGATAATGAAAACTAGGATAAATTTTTTACGATTTGAAACCATCATTGGAAGAAGAACACCACAGTTAAAGACTTTAACAATTAACCCTAGACCTTTTTAAAGACCTATTTCAAATATGACAATATGAGAAGGTAGATGATTTATATAAATGTTAACTTAGAGTAATCAATTACACAATCACCATACGAGTGTTTAGCGGAACGCATATGTTAATTCAGAAGTAAGAGTGGATGTAATAAGAGATCTAAGAATACTCAAGTTGATTGCTAAAGTTTAGTAGAAGCATGTACATTCACTCACATAAACATGCCATGAAGTAAAGAAGTGGGAATCCTAACTGACATGGCCATCACCCAGGAAGAAGCCATGGACCCTACACAGTCTTTGGAGGTTGCCTTGGATGCTTTCAAGGGCCCTTAAGGAAGGTCTCCAAAAGCATTTAGCTTCTTCCATACATTCTTTGAGTGGGCCCAAGCCTAAGGAGGAGCTATTGAAGACCTTTACTCTTTTCTCTTGCACTATAGAAGGGTAATGGGCTTGGTTTGAATGTTTGGGCCTCCTTTGGGCCTCTTCATTGGGCCTTATATATCTTGTACATATTTTCCATTCATTTGTATTCTATTTATATTAGGACTATATTTTAGGAATTAGTTTGGGGTTCGCATAGCCATTGGCCACTTTTGGGCCTTGTACCTTGTTCTATTTTGTTTTTAGGCTTGTATTGGGCCAAGTAAAGTAGGTTTTAGAATTGGGCCTTAGGAGATAATCCAAGGCCCATGGTTAGGTAGCTTTGGCCGAAAGTTTCATGGAGCTATATAAGCTCATCTCCTTTGTATTTCCCTCATAACTTGAATGATTAGAGATTTTAGAGTGAGAAACTCTCCTTTCTCTCTAGAAAAGTAGAAGCTTTAGGCTCCTTTCTAGTGTCTTATCCTTTGGACCTTCTCCCAAAGGTGGTGACATTCATACTTTATCTCTCTACATCCTAGAGAGTGGCGGCAATACCTTCCATTCCTCTTCTCTCCATCTCCTCCATTTTTAAACCAATTCTTCTTAGATCTAGGTTCTTTCTCCTTCTAACTTCCACCACAAGCTAGCTTCCACTACAAGACTCTCCTACCTTCTTCCCTAAGCTTCCAAAACCATGACTATCCTCTTCATTTTCTTCAAGCATTTTGGATCTAAGATGGTTCAAGAAGAGAAGATCCTTCAACAAAAGCTAAGGATTCAAGAAATTCCTACAACATATGGTATCATGAATCTCAACTTTTCTTGAATTCATTTTCTTAGATCTGTTTTGGTGTTGTTTTCTTTTTACAATTCTGGTTCTAGATCTGAATTCCTTGCTTTCTCTACATAAATTTTTATATATCATATGCCTAAAAACTCCAAAAAATGCAAAAGTTATGTTTACTTGAGATCTAAGATCTAGACCTTTTGGCTTTGAATTTTCCAAACTTGCTTCACAAAATATGCTACTGCATGGATCCGAAACATAACCTCAAAGTTTCATAAAGTTTGGAGAAAAAAATTTAAAAGTCAAAAAGTTGACCTTAGATGCCTTCTACCTCAAGTAACATGTGTTGCCTTGTGTTTCTTTGACTTTTCTTTGCATCTTGTGTCAATTTTTGTGTCATTTGATCATTTGCAACTTCAATTTCAGTTCTGGACCTGTTTAGATCTATGTCATATACTTGCTTAGATTAGGTCTTAGTTGCTTGTTTAAGTGTTTCATAGTTGCCTTAGATTGTGCCTTGAGTTTGGAGCTTGTTCTTGTTGATTCTAGGAATTTTATGTGTTGATCTTTGCTTGACTCATTTGCTGGATTCTTAGGTACTTTAATCACATTTGTTGAAGTACCTAACAAGCTCCATAGAGTCTTGTTGTTCACCTCACTTTAAGGTGACAAGTTGTGCCAAATTGTTGTAGGTTGTTAGTTCTCCTTTTAGGTTGAATTTTCTAGTTTGTTTTTATTTTTCCAGCAGCTGTCCACTACTCTTTGCATGATATTTTTATCTTTATTTTGATGTCTTTTGTTGCATAAAACAATGCCTTCCATTGCCTATTTGATTTGGAAGATGATGCTTGCTTTACACTAGCTTTAGTTGTCATTTTTGCCTCTTTTTGTGCACTATTGGTACATGTGTTGTTGCCGCATTAGGTGACTGTAAAAAAATAGAGAAAAAGCATATAAAAACAGAGGAAAAAAGTGAAAAAAAGTTATAAGTGCATTGGCCATTTGTTCAATATTTGTTTAGGCCTTTTTCTATACAAAAAGTGTGAAAAAAGTGTTGAAAAATATTTGAATTAGACAAAAAAAAATACAGTCCAACTGTGGGAATATAAAACACCAATTTGTGGGTTCAAGCATAGATACATAATTGCCCCTACTACAGTAGTAAAATGTATACACTTATCTCATCGTTTGCATGCATAACATCATATTTTACTAGTACCAAACTGTATCGTCTATCTTGCAACACCAGTCATTTTCACCATGACCGCAGTAAACAACATATGGTGTTGTAGGCCAACCATGAATCATACCACGACAGCTGTGATCCATAGAACCACTGGGACACCTGCTCCTCAAAGAGCCACCCCTACAGGGTCAACCATATACAGCTCCCCATAGCTAAGCATGGGCAGCTTCGTGACTCCACCACTGAGCCACTAGGGTAACAACAATATTTCTTGTGCATAGAGCCGCCCTCCCACTAGACCAACTGGAGGAATCCCTAACATTCCCTTACCGACAGTTATGGAATATGCCATGGATGCAATGCAAATGCAAATACAAATTATATGCATTCTCATATTATGCATCCTATCACGCCACTCATCAATCATCACCATCATCAACATCACCACACAATTCTTAGTAGATTTTTATCTCATTGATTATTACCATTGGTTCACATTTTAGTGTGGCATTCATAACATTTCGTCAATGTAATTTGACTTACACATACAATTTCATACTTGTATCAACCACAATGGCACCAACAATCTTCAATAATAACAATCATCAACAGGGAGATAAAAAATATTCTCCAAAAGGTGGTCAATACATCACATAAGGACTGGTCTATTAAATTAGACGATTCCTTATGGGCGTATCCAATGTATATAAAACCTCTATTGGAACCACACCCTTCAAACTAGTATATGGAAAGCCTTGTCATTTTCCTATTGAACTTGAGTATAAATCATTTTGGGCAGTTAAAATGCTTAATCTTGATTATAAGGTTGCAAGTGAGCGCAGGTTGTTAGAGCTAAATGAACTAGAGGAACTCCGTTTGGATACGTATGAGAATGCTAAGATTTATAAGGAAAAAATAAAATGCTGGCATGATTGTCACATCCTTAGGATGATATTCAATCCAGGTGATATGGTCTTGTTATTTAATTCTAGATTAAGGCTATTTCTAGGTAAACTGAGGTCCCGATGGTCAGGGCCATTTAGAGTTTTGAAAGTATTTCCCTTTGGCATTGTTGAGTTATAAAGCGAAAAGTCCAGACCATTTATAGTAAATGGGCAAAGACTTAAGCACTACATGACAGGCGAGCTCATTCATCAAGCAAGTGCTTTAGATTTGCTTGATGCATCAGATTCGTAAGTCCAAATGGTGAATAACGTCTAGCTGAAAACGTTAAACTTAGCACTGTTGGGGAGGTAACCCCATTTTGTCATTCAATTTTAATTGTTTTGCTTGAATTTGTTTGCTTGCATGTTTTGCGTAAAATTAAATAAAAATATATGTTTTGATGTTGCCTTTTGTGGAGTAAGATGTTTGAATTCATCACTATTTTGCATGATTTGGTTGGAATCAAAAGAAAGTGTTTTAAATTGGGTTGCTTGACATAATTTTTAAATTAAAAAGTAGTGGGTTGACCCAATAATTTTCATAAATGTATAAGTGTTTTCTAGGTAAGAAACAGTGCAAACCACTGGCAGTGGTTTGGCCCAGACATTTTCCACTGAAAATATTGAATTTTTGGACATGAAACAGTGAGAACCACTGGTCGTGGTTAGCCACCACTAGCCGTGGTTAGCTCTGGAATTTCCCTACAATTTTAAGAGCTTTTAAGCACAAGTCAGAGGAAACCACTGGTCGTGGTTGCCATCAAGTACCATAGGATGCTTGTTTTTCAAAGCCTGGGCCGAAATAGAGCACACCACGGGCCGTGGTTCGGCCCAGCGTGGGCATTTTAATGTTTTTAAACATCCTATGCCCTAAACCCCTCATTCCACATGTTTTACTTGGTTCCTTTTCACTCCCCACTCCCTTAAAACATCAAGAAATCCTCTTTGCCTTGGAGAAACTCTCAATCTCTTTGAACTATCTTGCAATTTGCATCAATTATTTGCTTGATATATCAATTCATCTCTCTAAATCAAGTAAGTAATATTCACCTTCTTAACTATAGGTTTCTCTTTTTGTAGTTTGGGGTATTCTTGCATATTGGGGATTTGGTATGAAAGTGACACCATTGTTTAATCTTATGATTCCTTTATCATTTGTGATGAATTTGAATGCTATAAATCTAAGTGGTTACCATTAAATCTTCATGAACTTCATCTAGTGTTCATAGCTTTTTATGTACCCTATTTATGTTTTTGTGTAAACTTTGATCTTTGGTGGTGATTGAATGTTTAATTGGAGGATTAAATTCTGAAATTGGTTGTTTATTATGGCTATTGAACTTGGTAGGTGGAAGCATTGCTCTTGAATGTTTCATTTGGCACTCATTTATTTAGTGCACACCAAGTGTTTGATGAAATGTGTAACACCCCGAATTTTTAAAATAGAAAGTTAAATTAAGAAAATAAATATTAAATAATTAAATATGGACTAATTAATATCCTAAAATGTTAGAAATAATTTAATTAAGATTTTTGGAGACTGTTAGTGAGTTATTGTGTCCGGATAACTGAAAACTAACCCAGATAAAATATGGGTGTCGGACCAAGTATCTCCGATTAAGATGCTGTTGGTCAGGGCTATAGAGAATATTACTGGGAGCCCGGATCCGTATTCGGAATAATTTTTAAAATAAGTATTGCGCCCGAACAGTGAGCCTGTTTGTTTAAAAATGGAGAAGTTTTAATGAGGGCATCGATTTCAATTCCCTTTTTCCTACTCATTTCTCACTCTCACGTTACCTCCTTCTACACACTAAACATTCATTTCCTCTTCTCCTCTCTCATTTCCTTTTTCATCTTCTTCCCCTCTTACCTAAGCCAAAGTGGTGAACCCACATTCCCCTCTCTTATTTTTGTTCACTATTGAAGCTTGGAGGAGACAATGGATGTTTGAAGCTTCTCCTATTCTCCTCTCCATTTTCATCATCTTCATCCTCCCTCTTGACTCCCATTTTTGTTTTGGAACAAGGTAAGCTTTTTATCATTTCTCTTGTGCTTGGAACCTAAGGAATAGATGGTGGTGGCTTGGAGGTGTATTAAATGCTTGTGGATAGTGAAAGAAGCCATTGAATATATAAACCCTAAGGTGGGGTGAATTAAATATGGACATTTATGAGTAATAAATAAGGTATATGAAGATAGGGTTGAAAGATGATGAGTGTAGAAGTACATTTATGATATGGTTGGGTTTTTATAAAACCCTAACTTATGAAATTTGGGGGAAATGTATGATGTAGATGGGGTTAACATTTATTGGTGAGGGAAGTATTATAAATGATGAGGTATTGACATTAAATGATGATTAGAGATGGTAGTTGGAGAACATAAATAAAAACCCACTTGGAATGAGTTAAATGTAAAGTTGGTGAATGGGGTAACCTAATTAATTAGGTTGTTATTTTGATGAAAATGAATGGTGATTTAAGGGAAGGAATTCCCGAAGCCTAATTAGGCAATATGTATATGTATGTTGAGATGGTTTTGGGATGAATAATTGATGTGGTCCTATAATGATTGGTGTAGGACTTGATAACAATTGTGAAGCAGGAACATCGAACCCGGAAGTTTATTTCTCTTGAGGTAGGAGAGGGGTGTATTTTCTAAATGTATAAGTACGTGTATGATGATAATGTATATGATGATGTAATGTGGCATGTTTACTTGAATGAATGTGGTATCACATGGTTGTGATGTGAAATTAAATTTGTTGCTTAAAATGATTGATTATGTATTGAAGCCTTAATGAGGCTATGAGTAGTATAATATATGGCCGAAATAGTGGCTGAGATGGCTATAATGGTGGGAGGCATGGCAATGGTCGAGGTAATGGCAATGGTGCTCGTGATGGAAACAGGGTGGAAATCTTCAACCCAATGCCAGAAGAGTGTTTGCTGGGACCGGTAAGGAAGCAACATAAGCAGATAATTTAGCTGAAAGTAAGTGTGAAATACTTGGACATTCTATTCATGTTATTTATGATTCGGGTGCAACCCACTCTTTTATATCCGAGGATTGTGTTTGGCGATTGAGATTGCCGGTATGTATAATGAAAAATGCCCTAGTGGTTACCACCCCAACCGGTACTTGCCTCAGATCAGTTAACCGGTGTGATAAGGTCGATATGCTCCTAGAAAAGAGGAGATTTGTTGTGTCTTTCATTTGCTTACCTATGAAGGGATTAGAGATCATACTTGGTATGGATTGGCTCTTCGTCAATAAGGTTTTGGTTGACTGTCAGCAGCGAACCGTTATTTTCCCTTCTTCTGATGTGGGATAATTCAATGTGCAAGGTATAGCTCAACTTTGTATATTATTATCTCTTGCCGACGGGACAAATGGTCTCGATCCCCTTAACATCCCTGTGGTGTCAGAATTCTTGGATGTATTTCCAAAGGAGATACCCGGTTTACCACTTCCACGGGAGGTTGACTTTGCTATCGATCTTGTACCTGGTGCGGAACCGGTGTCTATCGCTCCTTATAGGATGTCTCCTATAGAGTTGGCTGAACTTAAGAAGCAAGTTGAGGAGCTGCTTGAGAAGGAATTTGTTCGACCGAGTGTGTCGCCTTGGGGAGCTCCTATTTTATTAGTCAAGAAGAAGGATGGAACCATGCGGTTGTGTGCAGACTACTGCCAATTGAACAAGCTGACGATAAAGAATAGATACCCCTTACCACGTATCAATGATCTGTTGGATCAATTAAGAGGTGCGGTGGTGTTTTCGAAGATTGATTTGTGTTTTGGTTACCATCAAATTCGAGTGAGAACCAAAGACATTTTAAAGATTGCGTTTAGGATGCGATATGGCCATTATGAGTATGTTGTAATGCCATTTGGAGTGACTAATGCTCCAACAGTGTTCATGAGTTACATGAACCGCATCTTTCACGAATACCTGGATCGTTTCGTTGTGGTATTCATCGATGATATCTTAGTGTATTCCAAGAGCCGTGAGGAACACAAGGAACATTTGAAAGTGGTGTTGAACATTCTTAGAGAGAACTAGTTGTATGCTAAGCTCTCTAAATGTGAATTCTGGTTGACGAGCGTCAAGTTTCTTGGACATGTGATATCCGAAGATGGTGTTTCAGTGGATCCTTCTAAGGTTGAAGCCATTATGGCATGGTCTAGACCTACATCGATTACGAAAATCAAGAGTTTCCTTGGACTTGCCAGTTATTATCGGAGGTTTATTGAAGGTTTTTCCTATCTTGCTAAACCTTTGACGAACTTGACAAGGAAGAACCAACCTTTTGTATGGACGGTAGAATGTGAGAGATGCTTTGAAGAGTTAAAGATGAGGCTGACTTCTGCGCCTATCTTGGCATTGCCTGATTTACAAGAAGACTTTGTGGTGTATTACGATGCTTCTAAGCATGGACTTGGATGTGTTTTGATGCAGAAGGAACGTGTTATAGCTTATGCTTCACGTCAATTGAGACCTCATGAAGTTAACTAGCCGACTCACGACTTGGAGTTGGCAGCGGTTATGTTCACTTTAAAGATTTGGCGTCACTATCTCTATGGTTCGAAGTTCGTGGTCTTTAGCGACCACAAAAGCTTGAAATATCTCTTTGATCAAAAAGAATTAAATATGCGCCAAAGGAGGTGGATGGAATTCCTGAAAGACTACGATTTTAAACTGATGTACCATCCGAGAAAAGATAATGTTGTTGCCGATGCTCTTAGTCAAAAATCCTTACATGTGTCAGCCATGATGGTTAAAGAATTTGAATTGATTGAGGGATTTCAAAATTTAAATGTTGGGACCGAGATTCAATCTGCCAAGAAGCTATGTTTTGCTACCTTGAAGATATGCAATGAGTTTTTAGAGCTTGTAAGGCGATGGGAAAAATTTATTCCTTGTGGAAGGTGTTGATGGCTTATGGCGAGTAAAAGGTCGTGTATATGTACCTTTATACAGAGATTTGAGACACACGGTGCTTGAGGGAGCACATAAATGCATTTTTAGTATTCACCCTGGTGCAACCAAGATGTACCAGGATGTAAAGAAGAATTTTTGGTGGCCCAGAATAAAGCGTGACATTGCCAATTTTGTAGCTTCGTGCCTTACTTGTCAAAAGGTGAAGGTAGAGCTTCAGAAACCTTCAGGTACTTTGAGACCACTTGATATCCCTGTTTGGAAGTGGGACCAAGGACGAGGTCCAGATGTGATGGAATCTGGGTGATTGTGGATTGTTTGACGAAGAGTGTATATTTTCTACCGATCAGTATGAAGAGTTCCTTGTAGGATTTGGCACAGTTATACATTCAAGAGATTGTGAGATTACATGGTGTGCCATCAAGTATTGTTTCTGATCGTGACCCCCGATTTACTTCCCGATTCTGAGGAAGCTTACATGAGGCAATGGGTTCAAAATTGAAGCTAAGCTTGGCGTACCATCCCCAGATTGATGGACAGTTTGAGAGGACTATTCAAAATCTTGAGGACTTGCTACATGCTTGTGTTTTGGAGCACAGCGGTTCATGGGAGAAATATTTGCCTCTGATTGAATTTACTTACAACAACAGTTTTCATTCTAGTATCGGTATGGCACCGTACGAGGCGTTATATGGAAGGCGTTATATGGAAGGCGTTATATGGAAGGCATTATATGGAAGGCGTTATGTTGGCTTGAAGCCTTAGGGCCTGAGATTGTTGAGGAAACCACTGAACAGATCAAGATGATCCAAGAGAAGATGAAAATCGCTCAAGACCGGTAGAAGAGCTATTATGATAAAAGGAGGAAGCCACTTGAATTTCAAGTTGGCGATCATGTGTTCTTACGAGTCTCACGTGACAAGGGTATTGGTAGAGCTTTGAAGAGCAGAAAATTAAGCCCTAAATTCATCGGACCTTATGAGACCTTGGAGCGGATTGGAGATGTCGCTTATCGGATTGCGCTCCCTCCACAACTTGCAAACTTACATAATGTGTTCCACATATCATAGTTAAGGAAGTATATTCATGATCCCTTGCACGTGATCTCTATTGATGATGTTAATGTGCGAGATGATTTGTCCGTCCCTCCCGTTTCGGTTTGTGTCGTTGAGTATTCCATGAAGAGGTTACGGAATAAAATGGTACCTCTGGTGAAAGTAGCGTGGAAGCATAGAAACGTGGAGACACTCGGGAACGCGAGGACGATATCCGTAAGCGATTTCCTCATGCATTCGAATCTGGTATGTTAAATTTCAGGGACGAAATTTCTTTTAAGGTGGGGTGGATTGTAACACCCCAAATTTTTAAAATAGAAAGTTAAATTAAGAAAATAAATATTAAATAATTAAATATGGACTAAATAATATCCCAAAATGTTAGAAATAATTTAATTAAGATTTTCGAAGACTGTTAGTGAGTTATTGTGACCGGATAAGCTGAAAACTGACCTGAATAAAATATAGGTGTCGGATCAAGTCTCTCCGATTGAGATGCCGTTGGTCAGGGCTGTAGAGAATATTACTGGTAGCCCGGATGTGTATTCGGAATAATTTTAAGAATAAGTATTGCGCCTGAACAGTGAGCCTATTTGTTTAAAAATGGAGAAGTTTTAATAAGGGCATCAATTTTAATTCCCTTTTTCCTACTCCTTCCTCACTCTCACATTACCTCTTTCTACACACTAAACATTCATTTCCTCTTCTCCTCTCTCCTTTCCTTTTTCATCTTCTTCCCCTCTTACCTAAGCCAAAGTGGTGAACCCACATTCCCCTCTCTTATTTTCGTTCACGATTAAAGCTTGGAGGAGACAATGGATGTTTGAAGCTTCTCCCATTCTCCTCTCCATTTTCATCATCTTCATTCTCCCTCTTGACTCCCATTTTCATTTTGGAGCAAGGTAAGCTTTTTATTATTTCTCTTGTGCTTGGAACCTAGGGAATAGATGGTGGTGGCTTGGAGGTATATTAAATGCTTGTGGATAGTGAAAGAAGCCACTGAATATATAAACCCTAAGGTGGGGTGAATTAAATGTGGACATTTATGAGCAATAAATAAGTTATATAAAGATAGGGTTGAAAGATGATGAGTATAGAAGTACATTTATAATATGGTTGGGTTTTTATAAAACCCTAACTTATGAAATTTAGGGGAAATGTATGATGTAGATGGGGTTAACATTTATTGGTGAGGGAAGTATTATAAATAATGAGGTATTGACATTAAATGATGATTAGAGATGGTAGTTGGAGAACATAAATAAAAACCCACTTGGAATGAGTTAAATGTAAAGTTAGTGAATGGGGTAACCTAATTAATTTGGTTGTTATTTTGATGAAAATGAATGGTGATTTAAGGGAAGGAATTCCCGAAGCCTAATTAGGCAAATGAATAAAATTGATAAATAGTTTCTACACGATAAGAATGATGTGTACATAGATATGTATATGTATGTTGAGATGGTTTTGGGATGAATAATTGATGTGGTCCTATAATGATTGGTGTAGGACTTGATAACAATTGCGAAGCGGGAACATCGAACCCGGAAGTCTATTTCTCTTGAGGTAGGAGAGGGGTGTATTTTCTAAATGTATGAGTACGTGTATGATGATAATGTATTTGATGATGTAATGTGGCATGTTTACTTGAATGAATGTGGTATCACATGGTTGTGATGTGAAATTAAATTTGGTGCTTAAAATGATTGATTGTGGATTGAAGCCTTAATGAGGCTATGAGTAGTATAATATGTGATGAATGTTTAAAATCCTTGGCTAGGATGATTCCTGTATATGATGATTGGAACATATATGTTTAATTATGTGGAATAAACCTTGTGATTAACTACAAGTTGTACTCTAGATGAGAGGGTGAGAAAATCCTCATGAGATTGAGGTATGCAATTGCACCTATTCATATATATATATATATACAACATGGCATGCATAAGTGCATTTATAAAATGAATAACCTTGCGGGGTTCCACGAAGGGTGTATCCAGGAGTGATGAAATCGTTATGGTATTTGTTGTTGAATGAATCACCTTGCGGGGTGCCACGAAGGGTGTATCCCAGAGTGATGAAATTGTTATGGTATTTGTTATTGAATGAATCACCTGGCGGGGTGCCACAAAGGGTATATCCCGGAGTGATGATGATGTTATGATGATGATGAATATGTAACCTTGCGGGGTTCCATGAAGGGAGTACCCGACGTGATGACGATAGGAAATTGTATTAAATGACCTTGCGGGGTCCCATGAAGGGAGTACCCCTTGCAGGGCGGGAAACCGACGTGATGATACTTAATTTAAGTGGTTGAGATCACTATTGGATTAAAAATCGAATCCGTGCATATGCATCCTAAACACTAGCATGTGCATTAGCCATAGGAGCATGGCATAGAGTGACATCCGTTAAGGAGAAGGTGTGAAGAGTAGATGGAACTCCTTTTAATACCAATTGTAAATGGGTTAAAGGTTGATGTGTTCTTATGAATCTAAATGGTTATATGTGTTCAGTGAATTTGTTGAATGTTTGATTTGGTGTTGATCAAATTTTTCTTATGGTGGAATATTTATATTGCATTCATGTATATATTATCACAATTGTAGATTTTCATCATTTGGAAAGTATACTCACTCTCCATGTGGTATATCTTTTTAGTTCTTGTGTTGTAGGGTTGCACATGGAGCTATTGTGTGGAGAAGAGGTGTGAAGGAAGCCTATTTTGGGTAAAGAATGCCTTGGCCGGCAACTGTTTTGAGTTTGTGGCTTTACGTAGGATTTTGTAATGTATGTAGATATAATGAACATTTTGTAAAGCCATGAATTGGTATAGATGATAAATATGGGATGATGATTTTGGGAGGTCATGTAGGAAAATAAGACCCTTGTATTGTATGGCTCATTTTCATTGGTGACCTTGCCAATGGTTGGATAACGGTGTAACATCCTGAATTTTATAAAAAATGAATAATTGAGGAGAATGAATAATAAATAATTGTATATGAGTGGATTTGTGTCCCAAAAATACTGGATTAATTACAATTGGGATATATTGAGGATATTTATAAATTATTGAGATTTAAGGAGATAAAATTATACCCGAATAGAATATGAGTGTCGGACCAAGTATCTCCAATTGAGATGTCGTTGGTCAGGCCTATTAAGAATATTATTGGGAATCTGAATCTATATTCGGAATAATTTTTGGAATTAGTATTAAGCCCGAACTGAGAGCCTGTTCATTATAAAACGGTGAAATTTTAATGTGAAGCAAGACTATTAAAAACATAAACCCTTCTTCCTCTCATGCTTCACGCTACTTCTTCTCATCCTCATTATTCTCTTTTCCTCACCTCTTCTTCTTCTTCTTTTCTTCAAAACCCAAAACGCATGGTGGCCTTCCCCTCCTCCACCATTTTTGTTTTTATGGAAGCCTGAAGGAGAAGCTTGTGCTGGAACTCCTCCTCCTTCTCCCACTCTATTTTCGTGTGACTCTTTCCTCTTGTGGAAGCTCATGTTGTTTCTTTGGGTGAGGTAAGTTCCTCATCATTTTCATGAGTTTTATGCCCTAGATTTTGGGTTCTATGTATTTGGGGGAGTATTTATTGCATAAGGGTTGTTGGGAGAAGCTTTAAATGAGGAAACCCTA
The DNA here is from genome assembly GCA_037962975.1 of Clitoria ternatea. Lineage (NCBI taxonomy): Eukaryota > Viridiplantae > Streptophyta > Magnoliopsida > Fabales > Fabaceae > Clitoria > Clitoria ternatea. The sequence continues at coordinate 180,971,967 of CM075672.1, forward strand.
AGGTGGGGTGTTGTTATTATGGCATTAATGATGGGTTATTATATGTGTAAGGAGTTAATACTTGGATGAGTGGAAAATGAATGAGCATTTATGGTATTGTTGGGTTTTAGTGAAACCCTAACTTTAATAAATTGGGGAAAGTGTGAAATGTGAATAGAGTGTAGGTTTAATGATTATGAGAATGATATTAATGAAGAAAGATGGCTATTTATGGTAATTAATGAGTATTGGTAATAGTTGTTGGATTTTGATGAAAAACCCTTGCCTTAAGAATTTGGTTAAGATATATATATATATTGGGACTTGAAGGTTGAGTTGGAAGTGAATGGGTGTTGTTTAGTATGTATGTTGTTAGTTATAGTGATGAACAATGATGAACATTGTAGATAATCCTTAATGGTGGAATCAATGGATATACATATTGGTATGATAAGATTGTGACTTGATGAGGTTCTAGACCATTGTGGTGTGCCATTTAAATTTGAATGATTAATTGTGGTTATTGAAGGACATGAGAGCTAAGTTAAATAATGGGTAAGATGATGATGTTGTCAGGTTTAGTTGGCCTTTAAGATCTAGAGGATCTTGGCTTTGGGAAAGGAATTCCCGAAGCCTAATACAATCACATAACTTGGTGTTTAGCAAGTCTAGGACTTAGGGTTAAGCTTTATGATAAGCTAGCAAGTATTTAAGGTCATGATGGTTATTAATTATGTGAATATACTTGCGTATGGTATGTAGATCGTATTCCGGGTGATGCAATGGAGTATTCGAAGCATTGGAATCGGTTCGGCTCTTCCCTCGAGGTAGGAGAGGAGTTAACATTCAAATTGCATGAGTAAATTCGATAGTGATTGTTGTATGTGATGAATACTCATGCTTGCCTTGCCATGTATATGTATTGAATTAATTAAAATGGCAAGTTGATGATTATTGAGAATGATGTGTGAGAATATATGTTGAATTGATAAGAAAATGTATATTCATATAAGATGATGACAAGTTTGAATTTGACATGATTGATAGATTGAATTGAATGTTAATGAGTATAAAGGTCTAGGACAGGTTTTAAATGCCTAGTATGAAGTATATGCTATATTAGATTTGATGAATTTTGGCTGGTATAAGTTTTGGAATGTTTGGTTGAGTTTCTCATGTTTCTTGCGTATATTCTGATATTCTCGCTCAAACGAGATGGGATCTCACTCAGGCGAGGATCCCCTTTGGCAGTATTGTAGCCTCTGGACAAATCTCGCCCAGGCGAGTGGGACTTCCGCTCAAGCGAGCTGCATATTATGCAATCAGGGAAGTTACTGGACGAATCTCGCTCAAGCGGGCATGGCCGCGCTTGAGCGAGCTAGTGAGGAAATGGTCACTGTACGTTTTTCACTTAAGCAGGTGTGAGTAGCTTGAGCGAGAATGTGAAGTCTGATGCTGGGATGGTGCCCACTCAACTGAGTGACTGGTATGGTCGTGTTTTGACCGAGTGTGACGAGTGTATGGTGAGTAAGTGGGATTCTAGGCAAAATTTCAAATGAGTGGGAACCTTAGAAAATAATTCTATGATGTAGTAAATTTCCGAGTGAAATTCCGAGTGGGCTATGTCCGAGACAGAACCCTCCAAGTGAGGGAATGGATAAAATTCTGAGTAAGAGGTCTCCCTGTGTGATATTCCGAGCAGTGGAGTTCCGAGTGGAAATTTCCGAGTCCCAAGTAACTCATTCCTGTTCCGAGTGGAGCCCCTCCGTGTGTGTAATTCCGAGTGGGAACGCCACCGAGTGGGGATACATAGTGTGTTATCCAGAAGTATTCTGGAATAAATTCTCTCAGGTGAAAATGAAAGGAAGTCGGTTTTTGGAATAAATTTCCGAGTGGAAAACCGAGTGAGAAAAGACTAGGTCTGAGATGATGTTGCCGAGTGAAAAATTGATTGAGACGACTCGGGTATGGAATAAATTGCCGAGTGAAAGGCCAAGTGAGAGACGAGTCGGCTTTGATTGATTTTGCCGAGTAGAAAACCAAGTAAGATGAGTCGGTGTTGAGATGAATTACTGAGTGAATGGTCAATCAAGTGATGAGTCAGTTTTGGAGTAATTAGCCGAGTGATAGACTATGTGAATATGAGTCAGCCCTGGAATGATTTGGTTGAATGAATAATGGGTCGGTTTTGAGGGATTCTGTTAAGTTAAAACCCGAGTGATGGGAGTCAGTTTTGGTAGGACTTTGCTGATTGAAAACCCAAGTGTTGGGGAGCCTAGTGGAACGAATGGGTATATGCTTGGCAGTGTAAAGTTGGTCCTGGAAGGATTTAGCTGAGTGAAGGATCAAATGGGAGGAATCGGTTCTAGAACTGGTCCACTGAGTAGAAACCGAGTGTTGGGAAATACGACCTCTGGTCTGATTTCGCTTAAGCGAGTGGACTCCTCGCTCAAGCGAGCGAGGGTGGAAATGGTTACTGGTGTAACTTTGCCCAAGCGAGTGACTGGGTGTGTGGTTCTTCACCCAAGCGAGCAACCTGGAATTTGGTACTGGCTCGATTTCGCCCGAGCGAGATAGGCTCGCTCAAGCGAGACTAGGCTTGATACTTAAAACCCCTCTCTTTGTTTGGGAAAACTTGGGGCGCTCAAGGGAACTGCCCTCATCTCGCTCAAGCGGAAGTGAATCTCGCTTGAGCGAGATACCCAAAACTTGGGATTTTGCTTTTCTTCCCTCAATAGATACCGAACCCCATTCACTTATATTATGGGATATCTATGGTGATTTATGTGAGGTAATTATTGATGATATGCCACTATGGGGAATTAAAAATAAACTAATGGATTTGAAATGAATTATTTGTGATGTTTTCACCACTAAAAGTGGAATATGAGGGAATGATGATGAGAATTTAATAAAAGGCTGTAAGCTACATTTTAAGACAATGAGGAGAAATAATGAGAGGAAAGCCCACTAAATGAATGTGTGGCAACAGTGATGAATATTACCTAATAATGTAAACCTATTATGGAGGAATACAAGTGTTGACTTGCCACACGATATGAAATAAATAAATGTATTGTGTTGAGATGCAAAGTTAAGAACATGATTGTGTTGGGCCTAAGTGTGATTGCCATATATGTGAATGATGAATATGTCTTGGATAACTCCAAGTGTAGAATAATATTATGATTGTTTGCTATGCCTTTTGATATCCATGTGTGGATTACTATGAATGATGTTTGTGGCCATTGAATGCCAATTATATGAATGATATGCCTTGAGGGTCTTCTAAATAATTATATGATTCTTGAAAATGCCAGATTAAATTATATCCCTAATTAAGAGGGTGAGATATCCTTGCGAGGTTGTTGAGCATATGCATTATTGCATTTTGCATTCATGGCTTGGCATAGCATTGTTATTATATGGTTGTGATCACAACGATGAAAGATCCTGCGGGATTCTATGAAGGGAGTACCCCTTGCGAGGCAGGAAACTAATGTGATGATGATATGATATTGTGCCAGTGGTTGCGATCACCTTGGTATTTGATATGATAAAGGGCTTGCGAGCACCTATGATGCCCATGGTTGCGATCATGAGGCGGGAGTACCCCTTGCGAGGTGGGAAACCTATGTGAATTATTGAACGTGGTTGCGATCACGAGATGCACCTTGCGAGGCTGCTATAGGCAGTACCCCTTACGAGGCGGGAAACCAATGATTATGAATGATTGATTATGGTGGTTGCGATCACCCGTGATATGAAATCGGATCCTTGCATATGCATTAAACAGTTGACATATGCATTAGCTTTAAGACCATGGCATTTGAAATGGGATGACCACGAGTGTTGAGAAACCCCTTGCGAGGAGATATTTGAGTGGAACCTTAATGGAATAATGACGATAAAGATTATGAATGCCCTTGTTGATAAGTGGCAAAGAGATTATGTATGTGATTGTGTATATGTTGTGCTTATTTATGATATGAATTGCGATTCATGAGGCTTGTACACCTATTATAATAATGAGATGATATATGAATGATAATTTGATGTTTTGATAGCAAAGCACACATGATGTTTGTATGCATATACATATTGAACTGTTCTTTACTGGGGGTGTAAAGGGGTGAATACCAAACAATTCAAATTGTATATGTAATATGAAATCTGATACGGAAAGGTCTTTGTACAGATACAAATATGGAGTACTCTTTGCATACAGGGACGTGGTACAATGCTCTCTGTGGCGGTGTAGTAGTCCGCCTGGAATAATCTCCTTTGCCTTGACACAATTGGTGGTTGTACCTGCAATTATTCTCTGACGCTCAAGTCAGTATTTTGAAGTGTTGTTTTTACTTAGAAAGCAAATCTAAGAGAATTATGCAAGTGTGTGTGTCAGGTTTAGAATTAAGGGTCTCCCCTTATACCTTTTTGCCGAGGTTTATATACCTGTTACTGGTGCTCTATTATTGGTAGGACCCATTCCTTGTTTTCAGGCATAATGCAAGAAAGGTAGTGGGCCCCTGCGCCGTTTACAAGCACCATCACTGTAGTGGGTATTTCCACTCACTTGGGAAGCGTTAATGCTTCATTATTTTATTTGTTGTTCCCTCTTATACGTGACAGCGTGTTTCCCATTTTCAACCTCTCAAGACAGAGTCAATCTCATGCCGGGGTTATTAGTATGGGCTCGCTTTGTAATATAGGATTTCAGTATTCCGCCTGTGTTAAGCCTATGGCTTGGCGAAGTAGTGTGCATTGGAAGTGCTTTATGTACATGTGTATAAGTTTTTAATACTTTCCGCCTTGGCGGGGTCACATGCCTTGGCGGAGTAACATACCTTGGCGGAGTAACATGCCTTGGCGGAGTAACATGAATATCCTTTTGGGCATGGACTTCGCTTAGAAGATACTTACACAATAGGGTGTAATATATTCCGCCTAACCAAATCGCTTTCTTGGTGGAGTGGTGAGTACGTTTTTAAGACATGTACTCCGTATAAGAGTAATTATAAGGGATTTGAAACGTACTTTTTCTGTTTGAAATGCTGATCTGGCAAAGCATTAAAACCATGCTCTTGGGGGCCGGTGTTGGGACTGGATCATCTGCCCCCTAGCTTGTTAGAGTGACTAGCGGAGTTGCTTTAATAAGCTATATCACTTTGTTATGTTTAGCTTTTATAGGCATGGGTTTAGGCGGTGTTTGCTAGTTCCGAATTTATGGACAAGTGTTTTCATGCATTTATTATTTTTGTCATTACTTGCCACGCTTGTCATTAAAGCGTCTCGAAACTGCGTTTTGCCGCTTCAATCTCTCATTGCCACGTATGCCTTACGTTTTGCCGCTTCAATCTCTCATTGCCACGTATGCCCTCATAACGATTGCCATTCCAATGATGGGACATAAATGCGTGGGATGGCAGTTGAAATACGTTTTCGAGGTTATTACCATGGGCCTTGGATTTTGAAAATACAGCCCAGGAAATGCCTGCCTTGAGATTCATCTAACGGTCTCAGAATCAATGGAACGTCATTATGATTCATCCAATGGCCATAGGTGCATTTCTGAAATTTCTGAGGTTTCGCTTATTTCCCCCCAAGCCATGACTATAAATAGGTAAACTCTTAGGAGAGGGATCATTTTGCTTCATCTTCCACTCTGCGTTTTAGTGTTTAAACTGCCTTTTGAACGCTGCTTCCTCGCGAGTCGTTTCTTGTTGCCAGTTCATTATTTCGTCAGAGATTTAAGGTAACTTTCTTCTTCCTCTGTTTTCTGTCTTCGTTGTTATTGGGTTGGTTTTGTTTTCTTTATATGTGTGTTTGTTGAAATGAGGATGAGAGGAAAAGAATCAGAGTCGTGCCCTAGGGTATCTGTTCAACCTATGTTTTCGGATATTGAGAGTGAAGATGGGGGCTTCTATACTGGGAGGGATTCAATGTTTTATAGCAGCGTGGAGTGTTTTAGTAATGCTGTACATTCATTTGTAGCAGGAGGTACTCCTCAGATACAAGTAAGAACAATGGCAGAATGTCAAAACGTTGTGCTGCATGGGTTAGACTGGACAAAGATGCTTCAGACTGATCCCTATTGTTGGGTTGAGGCAGACGTGAAAGAAGCTTCTTCGCGTCATGCAACGACAAGTGGTGGGGTAATGGAGTTATCGGTGCCTGTCTGGGCGGATGAGAGGTTTGAAAGGAGGTTTATTGTGCGTTCGCCAAAGACGTTTGAACGCATTTTCCATCGCCCTCAGGATGATCGTACTTTGTATATGTACGATATCCTTTTTACTCAGTTGGGGGTGCGATTTCCTTTGAACAAATTCCAGATGGGTGTTCTTAGGTTTCTGGATTACGCCCTCTCTCAACTGCACCCTAATGGTTGGGGAATAGTCCGCAGCTTTGAAGTGCTAGCGAAGCATTTAGAGTTTACGCCTACTGTGGCGTTGTTTTTTGCTTTTTGCCACATAATGAGGCTGGTGAACACAAAGACCGGCGGAATGGGTTTCGTCACTCTTCGGGCGGAGCCGAAGATTGTAAATTTTAAGGCATTTGCTGACTCCGCCAAAGAAGGTGGACTCCATTTCAGAATGAGTTTTGTAAAAATTTCTATCAGGAAGAATAAGTCCATTTTTTGGCAGAGTGCGGAGGGGATTGATAAATTCCCGGTGGCGTGGTCTCATGAGCACTTCCTCCTGACTAAACAAGCTTATGAGGTTGAGGAGAGTGCTCTGTCGCCTACCTCTGTGGAAGTACTCCGAACACTGAAGGAGTATAACTCCGCCCATAAGCAGTTTCTGTGCCGAAGGCTGCTTGGGCGTGATGCTGAAGAATATTTAAGTAATGTTTTAAGACTTGTTGCTTGTATAATACTACTTCCGTTCTTCTTGCAACTGCTAATCTCATTCGTGTATATTATGTTTGCAGGAGAGATTGCAGTATTTCCTGGGATGGAACGCATCAAGCAACTCCGTATAAGTCGCCAGGAAGTTAATACGGAGAATAATGTGTAGCCCCGGAGGAACCTTGCTGCAGGTCTAACAAGGACTCTCCCTTTGCCTGTATCCACCAAGGTAGTGATGCTGGAGGGTGGTGCGGGACCTTCGATAGTTGATGTAGAAAGGCGATCTAAAAAACGCCAAGAACCAAAAACTATCGAGGTGGAGGAAAGGACCCCCAGCCTTTGCAGAAAAGGAAAAGCAAGGGAAAAGAGAAGGTGGGTGAAGGAGCATCATCTGATGCAGTGATAGGAGTTGAAGAAACTCCGGAGCCATCAGCTGTGGCTGTCACTACTGAATTGGGCGGTCAGGAGGACGCCCCTGAAGAAGATGTTGTGGAAGAGGAGATGGAGGGGGTTCAAGGTTCCCCACCTCATCGATCTGAGACTCCTGCCCTGGACTTGACTGCTCGAGGAACAACAGTTTTTCTTGTCAACGTTCCAGGGGAGCCATCTAGGCGGTCTGTTTCTCTTCCTTTGGCGGGGTCTCGTCTGAACCCTTACTTGTATTATGCAAATGTGGGAACCCGCCAGTCAGAGAGGCGCGACCCTGAGTTCATACTCCGCCCAGAGATCGATTTTGAGGAGATTGTGAATGCCACTACTGCTGCAAGGTGGCATCTCGTCGAAATTGATGGTTATCTTGCTTCAGTGCCCCGTATTGCTGAGGTGGCTACGGAGGCTGTTATGTTTCAAGAATCATTCCATGATTCTGTTGAAAAAATTCAAAGCCTGGAGCATGATAATGAACAGTTGTCAGAGGTTATCAAGGCTAAAGATAAACATCTTGACACCGCCGACTCTGACAAGAAGAAGCTGGAAGAGGAGCTGGCCCGGGTTAAAGCTGATAAGGCCCTGCTGGAAAAACAAGTTTTGGATTTGAAACAGCAGAATTCGAAGTTGGGCGAGGATGTGGGTGAGCTGACCCGGGTCAAAACTGAAAATGTTCTGCTGGAAAAACAAGTTCTAGATTTGAAACAGCAGAACCAAAAATTGGGTGAGGATGTGAGTGAAGTTCAGCAGAGACTGGTTTCTTTTGAAACCAATAAGGCTTTCGTTGAAGACGCCTGGGCCGCGGAGTTGGATCAAGCAGCCACTGCATATAGCGACCTTGAAAAACAGGTCGAAGAGCTGCAAGCTGAGAAAGCCATTTCAGATGCCAACAATAAACGCCTTGATCAGGAGTTGCAAATGGCTTTGGATTTGGCTGAAGCAGCGATCGATGACGCTTTTAGCATGGCTATTCGCCAGATCCGTCATCGCAATCCAGGCGTTGTTCTTAATACAACAGGTATTCACCCGTACTATGAGTTTATCAATGGTGAATTAATGGTACCTGTTAAGGGGGGTCATGTTCCTGCGCCTAATGAAGAGTATGTCTTGGCGGACTTGCCCCCTTCACAGAGTTTGTCCAAGCCCAGTGAGTTTCAGCCTAGCTCTGCCCACCAAGAAGGAGCGCCGCCCGAATCTTAGTGATTAGCTCCGGGGTTTCTTTACGAATTTTGTTCTTTGTAGGGTTTTATGCACTTTAATAATATTGCCTTGTTCTAGGATAGGCTCTGGACCCCTAAAGAATTTTTAATGAAGTACAAGTTCTGTAAATTTATACTTGTTCATATAAATGATGTTTGAGTCCGTAGGATTTGTGCCTCGTAAAATGTTATTAATATGGCAGAGTAATCCTTTGAGGACTAATGAAACACGACTTAGTATAACGAAATTCTGTAAAGAGGCGGAGTAGCCTTTCAAGAATTTAATGAAGCGAAATTCTGTAAAGAGGCGGAGTAGCCTTTTAAGAATTTAATGAAGTTAGATTCTGTAAAGAGGCGGAGTAGCCTTTTAAGAATTTAATGAAGTTAGATTCTGTAAAGAGGCGGAGTAGCCTTTTAAGAATTTAATGAAGCGAAATTCTGTAAAGAGGCGGAGTAGCCTTTTAAGAATTTAATGAAGTTAGATTCTGTAAAAAGGCGGAGTAGCCTTTTAAGAATTTAATGAAGTTAAATTCTGTAAATAGGCGGAGTAGCCTTTTAAGAATTTAATGAAGCGAAAATTTTTGCAAGTATTATACTTACTTGGACTTGTTGATAATGCTTGAGCTTGTTGATTATGTACTCCACAGAACATTAGCAGTTAGGCGGAGTAAGGATTTGGATGGAGTGTTCATCCCTTTGAATTGGAATTGGAGTGTATCTCCTGATCAAGTGAAAGTTGTTAAATCCAGGGTTGGTATGGTGCAGCGTAAGTTGTGACACCAGTCCTTCTCATAAGAAGTTTGTTGAACCTTGGAGGCGGTATAGTGCAGCATAAGCTGTGACACCAATTCTTTCCGTAAGAAGTTTGTTGGACCTTGGGGTCAGCATGGTGCGGCATAAGCTGTGACACCAATCCTTCCTGCAAAAAGTTTATTGGACCTTGGGGTCGGTATGGTGCAGCATAAGCTGTGACACCAATCCTTTCCCCCCAAGGAGTTTTTTGGACCTTGGGGTCGGTATGGTGCAGCGTAGGCTGAGACACCAATCCTTTCCCCCCAAGGAGTTTTTTGGACCTTGGGGTCGGTATGGTGCAGCATAGGCTGTGACACCAATCCTTTCCCCCCAAGGAGTTTTTTGGACCTTGGGGTCGGTATGGTGCAGCGTAGGCTGAGACACCAATCCTTTCCCCCCAAGGAGTTTTTTGGACCTTGGGGTCGGTATGGTGCAGCGTAGGCTGAGACACCAATCCTTTCCCCCCAAGGAGTTTTTTTGGCTCCGTTTGTGAAGCTCTGCTGCATATTGGATAGTCTTTTATAGAATAAAGAGCTATGCTTTTATGCTTCAATTGTTGGAGCTGGTGTCTTATCTGCATGGGAACAAGTTCTGCCACGGATAATTGACTGAAAGTTAGAATGAAGATTGAATGTAGGAAGGAATTTTATTAATGATGGAACTATATAAAGAGCTGAGTTAGGGTATGTCTCGTCGAAACCTTTTCAAGGAAAGCCTATTTGGGAAGAACCTTAAGTTAGGAGAAAGATAACATACCGTATTACCCAACTAGCTGTAATATATGCGTAAATTTAAAATGTTCCATTTATTCCTGACCGGAGTGCCATCTAAGTTTTCTAGGCGGTATGTGCCTTTACCCAGAGCTTCGGTGACTCGGTATGGACCTTCCCAGGTTGGCGCCAATTTTCCTTGATGTGCAAATTCGTTGCCGATATTGGCCCTTCTCAGAACCAAATCTCCTTCTTTGAAACGGCGTTCAGAAACACGTGGGTTATACCGTTTGGCGGCCTTTGCTTTGACAGCTTGATCTCGCACAAAGGCTTCCTCTCTCAATTCCGCCAAGACCTCGAGCTCATGGGCGAGGTTCTATTGATTGGCTTCTTCATTGAAGTGGAGGACTCGAGCTGAAGGAGTTGCTAATTCAATGGGAATAACAGCCTCAACTCCATATGTCAGGCGATATGGGGATTCATTTGTGGTGGAGTGAGGGGTTGTCCGATATGCCCATAAAACGTGGCATAATTGATTTGTCCAATCTCCCTTTGCTTCACCAAGGCGTTTCTTCAGGCCTTTCAAGATTTCTCTATTGGCAACTTCAGCTTGGCCACTGGTTTGAGGATGTTCCACAGAAGAAAAAACTTGCGTAATGCTGAGATTTTCTAGGAGTTCAGTGAACTTACGATCTGTGAATTGGGTGCCATTATCAGTAACTATGCGCCCAGGGACTCCGAAACGTGCGATGATATTTTCATATACGAATCTGCGAGTCCTGGCTGATGTAATATGCACCACTGCCTCTGCTTCAATCCATTTGGTGAAGTAATCAACACCAACTATCAAGTATTTGATACCGCCCGGCGTAGTTGGGAATGGACCTAAGATGCCCATGCCCCATTGATAGAAAGGCCAAGGTGTTATGGAAGATGACATTTCTTCTGCCGGAGTGTGATGAAGGTTTGCGAATCGTTGACATTGATCGCACTTCTGAACATACAAGGCGGAGTCATGTTTCAGGGTAGGCCACCAATACCCAGCCCTGAGTATCTTTCGCATTAGGCTACGCACCCCCGGATGGTGTCCACACTGCCCTTCATGGACTTCTTCTAAAACGGCTTGCACCTCATTTTCGTTTATGCATATTAAATAAGGAACAGAAATTCCTCGGCGGTATAGTTGTCCGTCTAGGAGCGTATAATAAGGTGCTTCTTTCTTTAGTTTCCGCCGTTCAAGATGATCTGTGGGTAATTGTCCATGAACAAGGTAACGAACTATCGGTGCTACCCAGGAATTGTCATCAAAGGAGCGGCTTCTAATCATATACATTGAGGAAGGAAAGGAAATACTTGGCTCCGCCAAGGTACTTTGTACAACCGTAGTCGTGCATCCTGCCTTCTTTGTGCTAGCCAACCTGGAGAGGATATCAGCACGTGTATTTTCTTCCCGGGGTACATGTTTGAAAGAGACTTCTTTGAAATGTTGCTTTAACTCATTGACGCAGTTTAGATATTGTTGCAGCAAGGGTTCTTTAGCCTGATACTCGCCAAGAATTTGCTAGATGACCAATTGAGAATCACTGCATAAGGTGACAGTTTTGGCTCCAATATCTTGTGCTGCTCTGAGTCCGGCTAAGCAGGCTTCATACTCCGCCTGATTGTTAGACGTAGTGAAGGTGAAGTGCAATGAAATTTCAAGATGTACCCCGTCATCACTTTCTACAACAACTCTTGCCCCACATCCTTTGCTATTGGAGGACCCATCAACGTATACTATCCAGTGTGAATGATCTATATCTGGGCCAGAACCTGTTAACTCAACTACGAAATCTGCTAGGAATTGTGCCTTGATAGCAGTTCTTGGCTCGTAGGATATGTCGAATTCAGAGAGTTCTACGGCCCATTTGATCATTCTTCCAGCTAGGTCTGGTTTGAACAGTATAGTACGAAGTGGCAAGTCTGTGCGAATCAAGATGGGATGGGCATGAAAGTATGGTCTTAGGCGTCGTGAAGCCCAAACAACTGCAAGCACTGCCTTTTCAATCTTCTGATAACGGCATTCTACACCGTGCAATGTTTTACCGGTGAAGTACACCGGTCGTTGGCCTTCAACTGTCTCCTTGACCAGAGCTACTGCTAAAGCCTTATCTGAAACAGACAAATAAACGATGAGTTGCTCACCTAGGCTTGGTTTTACCAGGATTGGAGGGCTGGCTAAGACATTTTTCAAGCTTTGGAAAGCCGCCTCTTGCTCTGGGCCCCAATTGAATTTCTTGTCTTTTTTTAGCATTTTGTACAAGGGAAGAGAGCGATGAGCCATTTTTGGCATGAATCGTGCTAGAGCAGCGATTTTGTCGTTGAGGGATTGTACCTCTTTTAGTGTTTTGGGGCTCTGCAACTCTTGGATAACACGGCATTTATCAGGATTAGCCTCTATACCTCTTTGTGTCAACATGAAGCCCAAAAATCTGCCACTAGGGACAGCGAATGTGCATTTCAAAGGGTTGAGTCTCATGTCGTATCGTTGTAGGCGCTGAAAAATAAGGCGTAGATCTTCAACATGATCTCCTCCTTCCGGGGTCTTGGCAATAATATCATCAATATAGACTTCCACCAGCTTTGTATGCATACCCTCAAAAACTTTGTTGATCATGCGTTGGTAGGTTGCCCCGGTATTTTTTAACCCAAATGGCATGACGTTATAGCAAAAGACTCCTTTATCATTAACAAACGCTGTCTTCTCTTGGTCATCCTCACACATTGGAATTTGGTTGTAGCTGGAGTAAGCATCCATGAAAAATAGATACTTGTATCCTGAAGAATCGTCAACTAATCTATCAATGTTGGGAGAGGATATGGATCCTTGGGACAACATTTATTCAAATCAACATAGTCTGTGCACATACGCCACTTGCCATTGGCTTTCTGTACCATGACTATGTTAGACAACCAGGAGGAATAACGGAGTTCCCTGATGAACCCCGCCTTGAGGAGTTCCTCTGTTTGCTCACAGGCAGCTTTTTGTTTTGCCGGACCCATACGCCATTTCTTTTGTGCTACAGGCTTGGTTTCAGGATACACCGCCAAGCGGTGACAACAAAAGTTGGGATCCATACCAGGCATATCTATGGCAGTCCAAGCGAAAATTTCTTTATACTCATGGAGAAGTACAATTAGTTTTGCCTCCATGCTAGCCTCAAGTTTGTCATTGATGTTTGTAATCTGTTCCGGGGTGTTACCCAAAACAATAGACTTGGAGCCACCATCTGGAGTTGGTTTCAAAGGGTTCAGTGGGTCTACAGAAGACTCCGCCCTGGGGTCAAGATCCACCAAATTGACGGACGCCGCCGCACTGCTCCCTTCATTCAACTTTCTTTTCTTAGACATGGTTTCAAGCTTCACCATGTTAAGACTCAAATTATAGCAATAGCAAGCCATTTCTTGGTCGCCCCTTACAGATGAGACTTGGTTATCTTTGTCAATGAACTTGATTAACAAGTGGGGGGTTGAAACGATGGCTTCAATGGCATTCAGGGTAGGCCGCCCAATGATGCCATTGTATGGAGATTTCACATCAATGACAAGAATCCTGGATTTAACAGTCCTTGCTCCAGGTTCGCCGTCAAAAGTAATTCTTGTGTCCAAATAGCCTTTGGTGGGCTGTTTGGCGCCGTTGAAGGCTGTAAGGTCCTGCATATATGGTTGTAAATCTGCATCAGTTAATCCCATGCGTTTAAAACAATCATAAAAGATAACGTCGCAGGAACTTCCCTAATCAACCAGGATGCGTTTTACGTCCATATTAGTGATTATTGCAATAATTACTATTGCGTCATCTCCTTCAGGAATAGTGGGGCCAAAATTGTCGTCTGTGAAGGTTATAGGCGGAGTTTGTACCCCGTTCCTGAATGGGCGATATTCTTTGCTTTTGTCTTGTACTGACAAGATCATTCGGTGGTGGTTTTTCCTTGTGGTGATTGAGGGTCCGCCCCCGACAAAGCCTCCAGCAATCATATCTACCACCTGCCTTTTGCCCCACGACTTGGGTTCAGGGCTTGGTTCTCTTTGGGCGGACTCCAGAACAATACTCTTTTGTTTTTCTGTTGCCGCTGTACGTTTTGGCTCCCGAGTGCTATCGGGATCCAGAGAACGATCACGAGGTCGTTTATCGAACCTCTTTGGCTCATCATGAGATTTACTCCTAAACAAATAGTGTTTTAGTTTGCCTTCACGGATAAGCACCTCAATATTGTTTTTGAGTTGCTTGCACTCTTTCGTGGTATGGCCAACTGACTCGTGGAACTCACAATATTTCTTTGGATTCCCACCGCGTCTGAGTGGAGGTGGGCGTTGAATCCCGTAAACGTTGAGTGTAGTCCATCCTATTTTGCGCAAGATTTGTTCGTGTGTCGTGTTCAGGGGCGCGTAATGAGCGAAATTGAAAACACGTTTATCTTGCTGTTTGAAGGGTTGGCTCCCTGCCTTATCTTTTTGAAGGAACTTATCATTCTTAGATGATTTATCCTTTTCTTTGTCATGGTGTGGAGCTGAAATAGGTGGTTTATTGCGAGCTGCAGTGGCTTCCAAGTGCATCTCAACACCTACGTACTTGGAAGCTTTTCTACGAAACTCTTCCATGGTGGATGGAGGTCCTTTTGCCAAAGACAAAGCAAAAGGGGACTTCGGCTGCATGGCTTCGATGAGGATATGCAGCTGGATTGCTTCTGTTAAGTCAGGGACCATGGCTGCCTCTTTATAAAATCTCTTCAAGAAATCCTTTAAAGGTTCTTTACCACCTTGCTTAATTTGTGCCAAGGTATGGGAGGTTCTAGGCATATCCCTAGAGATTACAAAGTGGCTGCCAAAATCTGTGGCCAAGTCCTCCCATGAATCAATGGAACCTGAAGGTAAACTCTTGAACCAGCTAAGAGCCTCACCTGTGAGGGTCCTGGAGAACATTCTACACATGACGTCTTCTTCCGCACCTAAGAACATAGCTTCATAGATGTAAGCATCTAAATGCTTAGAAGGATCTGTCTCCCCGGTGTATTTTCCTATGGAAATAGGTTCATAGTTTGCAAATGTCTGGGGACATGCACATTCATGAGTCTTTTGGAAAATGGGACACTCATCTTATATCCTGAGGGGGATGTATTTGAAACGACTCTCCTTCCCTCATGATGATGGGCATTTGCCAGTGGAAGGCTTCGTTGTTCTTCCATGTAAGTAGGGATGCGAGAATAATTTGGGGTACTCGATTCCTCCTGTACATGCGGTTCATGTTGCGGCTGTTTTGTGGGACCTGCTTTCTCATGCATGGGATTCACCTTTTCACGTCGAAGCTCTGCGATTTCTTCCCTCAGCATTCTGATCATGTCATCTCTCAGATCTGGAGAGCCAACATGCGTTGCCTTTTTGTGAATATCGTTGTCGAAGCTTAGACGTCTAGGATTGCGTGGAGGGGAATCCTCAGTATGCACTTCTGGTCCTGGTCTTTCCATTGATGACGAACGTAATGGGAATCGATCAAGGATTGTGGGATTACCAAATTTACAGGTCCCACTGGGCGTGCCAATAAACTGTTCTTTACTGGGGGTGTAAAGGGGTGAATACCAAACAATTCAAATTGTATATGTAATGTGAAATCTGATACGGAAAGGTCTTTGTACAGATACAAATATGGACTACTCTTTGCATACAGGGACGTGGTACAATGCTCTCTGTGGCGGTGTAGTAGTCCGCCTGGAATAATCTCCTTTGCCTTGACACAATTGGTGGTTGTACTTGCAATTATTCTCCGACGCTCAAGTCAGTATTTTGAAGTACTGTTTTTACTTAGAAAGCAAATCTAAGAGAATTATGCAAGTGTGTGTGTCAGGTTTAGAATTAAGGGTCTACCCTTATACCTTTTTGCCGAGGTTTATATACCTGTTACTGGTGCTCTATTATTGGTAGGACCCATTCCTTATTTTCAGGCATAATGCAAGAAAGGTAGTGGGCCCCTGCGCCGTTTATAAGCACCATCACTGTAGTGGGTATTTCCACTCACTTAGGAAGTGTTAATGCTTCATTATTTTATTTGTTGTTCCCTCTTATGCGTGACAGCGTGTTTCCCATTTTAACCTCTCAAGACAGAGTCAATCTCGTGCCGGGGTTATTAGTATGGGCTCGCTTTGCAATATGGGATTTCAGTATTCCGCCTGTGTTAAGCCTATGGCTTGGTGAAGTAGTGTGCATTGGAAGTGCTTTATGTACATGTGTACAAGTTTTTAATACTTTCCTCCTTGGCGGGGTCACATGCCTTGGCGGAGTAACATGCCTTGGCGGAGTAACATGAATATCCTTTTGGGCATGGACTTCGCTTAGAAGATACTTACACAATAAGGTGTAATATATTCCGCCTAACCAAATCGCTTTCTTGGCGGAGTGGTGAGTACGTTTTTAAGGCATGTACTCCGTATAAGAGTAATTATAAGGGATTTGAAACGTACTTCTTCTGTTTGAAATACTGATCTGGCAAAGCATTAAAACCATGCTCTTGGGGGCCGGTGTTGGGACTGGATCACACATGATCACAATATATATATGTTATTTGTCATTTTGAATGTAGAACTCACTCTCCCATGTGGTCTCCTTTTTAGCATTATGATGCAGGTTGCCATGGGATGAGCTCGGATTTTTAGTCAAGCTTTGGTGAAGGTAAATAGTGGTAGAGGAAGTGCCTTGGCCGGCATCATTTATGAGTTCTTATATAATGAATAAATTGTATATGATGGTATAGATGATTTAGAGATTTTGAGTATGTATAAGATAATCCTTTGAATTGATGGATGACGAATATATATGTAAAATGTAAGAGATAATTTGATGTGTATTTGAAGGATTTAAAAATTGGATGATGAGCATTGATGATTGAGATAGTCGGGAGAAGATTTCCGAATGTATATATATATATATAATTATATCTTAGGCATTGCATGCTTATGTAATTATGTAAAATGATGATGGTTGTCTATTAGGCTTATGATATGCCATTGCATTCTTTGCCGAGCCTTTTCTCATATCGTCATATATGGGACTAGGCGTGTGCCCGATATACACATTCTTCCGCTGTAAACTCTATTATTTTCGTATACCGTTATGGGCAATTTATCTATCGATCCAGCTTTAGGTTATTTAATCTCACTCTTTGGTTTTCTGTGATTTGGGTCTTGATGTGATCATGGTGGTGTCTTGGAAATGTTTTCAAACGCGAAAAATTTATTCGCATTTTAATTAAATATGACGATCACATTGGGATTCGAGTACAGAAAATCAAGGGTGTTACAAATGGAATATGTGTTATGTTGATAGAATTGGTTAATGCATGGGGTTTATCTAGATTTTGTGTTTTTATAGAGCATGCATTATGATAAGCTTGAATATGTTGAAATTCAAATGACTTTCATGCATGATTAGGGAACCTAATGGGTGAAAATGAGTTTTATGGACTATGAATGGTAGATAATGATTCCAATAGCTTAAACGCGTGATTTGTGACTTGTGTAAGTTGGAATGGGATGGTTATACCAAGAATGGACCCTTATGTTGCCTCCAAATGCCTTGAAATGAGCCAAATGCGTTTATGCGCATAAATCCCTCGTTTCTAGGAATTTTTAAGTACGGCCGGTGGCCACACGTCATAAATGGTGTGTTATAAATGGTGTCAAAATTTGGTAGCATTCTAATATCATTTGCATAGGTTTAGGTATGTGAGAATTTCATTTCTTTTATAAAATCTGCATAATTTCTACATAAAGGCAGGGTGTAATCGATTAGCTCCACTGACCTAATCGATTATAGGGCCTCTGTTTTTAAGGTAATCGATTACACTGATTGCTGTAATTGATTATGAACTAACCGAAGTCCTGTAATCGATTAGAATAGTCCCTGTAATCGAATAGGTGGGATACCTGATACACTACATAAATTCTAGGAGCTCGGTAATCGATTACTCCCAACTCCCCAATCGATTAGCATAGATTCCAGGAGCTCGGTAATCGATTACTCCCAATTCTCTAATTCATTAGCATAGATTCCAGGAACTTGGTAATCGATTAGCATTAACATTATAATCGATTACGGACCCAACAGGAACAATGTAATCGATTATTCTGAATGTTGTAATCGATTAGGTATAACACCTGGTTCATTGTGCCATTTCCAGGAGCTCCGTAATCGATTATCCCTTGTTTTGTAATTGATTATGGAATGGTAATCGATTAATTCGTGCCCCGTAATCGATTAGGGCCTTTGATTTGTACATGGATTAATCGACTATATCAATCGGGATCGTATTGGTACTACATGAATATATCTTGCGTACTTTGATACCTTCTTATATCTTCATATATGAGATAGGTTGCATAGATCTAGGGCATTGATCAAAGTTCTCCATCTTATTTCTTCGTGGAACTAATTATTGCAAAACGTAAAAAAAAAATTTCCCTGTATTTTCGGGACGTCTCAAAATGCCCAAAAGGTAAAATTTTTGAATTGTTGCATGGTTTGAGTATGCATTTGGTCTAGTTTATCTCTCATGGTATTTAATTATTCATATATGTCCATTTCTCTATTATATGCCATGAATGTATGAGATTATTAGGTGTTGTCTCTTGTCATGACGCAAAACTTTGGAGCTTGAATTAGAATGCTTTTTAACCCTGTTTGTATGGTTTATTAGGACATCTCCAAGTTTTTATTCAACTCCATGGCACCCAAGATTCCCTCCAAGAAAAGGAAGACCAAAGGTAAGTCTTCTAACTACTTTGATTTGAATGATATTGAGTGCCCATCGAAGGGGCAAAAGATGAGGTTAGAATCTTTATTGAGTAGAGAGCTTATTCCCTCCAGATTTTTTTGTAAAGATACTTTAATGGAATTAAGAATTTTTGAAGATACATTATGCTTATGTGAAAATGTGGGTTGGGATTCCTTTATTGAATTGTTTGAACTCGTGTATGAGCGTACCTCTTAAGAATTCCTAAGTTTAGTGGAGGTAAGTAGGTACCCAACTACTGATGGTTGGAAATGCCTTTTAGACTGAACCATACTGATTATAAAATGAATGTGGATGAGGTAGTTGAAATTTATGGTTTTCCCCCACTACAAGAAAGTAAGTAATTTGCGGAATTTTTTTTTTCAATTTGTGGCGGTTTTGGACCTCCTCAAATTAATTTGCGGGGTTTTTAAAAACGACCACAGTTAACATCGCCACAAGGTAATTTATGGCAGTTTTTTAGGACCTCTGTTACCATGGATAAAACCTCTACTATTTGTGGAGGTTTTTTTTGTGGGAGGTTTTGAACCTCCTTCAAAAGGTTTTTTAAAGCGTAGGTTAACAGCGGTTATTAACGTACATTAGCAGAGGTTTTAACCGCCGCTAATCTATTAACTAAAATAAAAAAATAAATATCATAAAAATATATATATTAAAAGTCAAAACCAATTTAATATAAATAAACCAAAAAATAGGATATTAATTAAATAATATTTAATTTTAAATAATATTTTCAATAATATTTTATTTTTAAGTATTTATAATAATTAAAGCATATTATTAAATTTAAATAAATAATAAAAATAGGATATTTATAATTAAACTTATATATTAAATTTCTAAAACATAACCTCACTAGAAAGTTAAAAGGTTTGAAACTCACGCCTCAATTACTAAATAACATATGAAATGTGGTAGTCACGCATATGTTTAAAGGCACAAGACAACATACAAAATTAATGTAATTGAATTTTAAAAAAAATTTAGTACACAATTTATTCAAAACTCTTCATTGCCCATTCACTTAGGATAAAAAAACTATCAATCATTCCACCTGAATAGAATATGACTTGTGTTTACAATATCAAAATAAATTTAATAGTAAATGACTCATATCAATTGGAATGCTATTGTCTTTAATGATACCTTGCCTATGGAACAAAAGAGCAACAATAAAAAACAGATTCCCGTTTTAAAATTCATAACAAATTCAATTAATAACAATAGCGTAAAAGGTTTCAATCAATATAGGTCATTAAAGATTCTTGTAAGTACTTGATTGCTAATATCTTTAACTATTGAGCTTGTTCCATGTATGTGAAGCAGCAGCGAAGATTTTGATTTCAACTGTAAAAGTACAATTATATATTATAAGTGACTATAGCAATAAGAACATGAAATAAAAAGAAACGCAATAATAATTTTTCTAATAAAAAATATATATAAAAAATTGTAGTACAAACATAAATAATAATAATAAATAACTAAAGAGTATAAATAAAAACATATTGAACACAAATGATATTTTAGGCAGACCAAACATTCTTAGATAAGAAATATAAAGTCATTCATGTGTATTCACCTAATAGCTTAAGCTTTTAAGATAACAGATTAATGACATGGTCTTAAAGCTTACAATAGCTTTTAAGATAACAAATTATATGTGACTGTCCTCACACAAATCATGACAATGAACCACAACCTGAAAGCATACAATAGATTTTACATTGAATTTTTTTTATAAAATCAAAAAGGTATTTTACTAGAGAAGAAAATATTTTTATACCAGTTAGTGTATGATTGATGTAAAAAATATTTTTATATATGTCATATAACTAACCAATGTAAAAAGTATATTTTATACTGATTATAAGAAAAACTGATATATTTTTTATATCAATTATTAAAAAATGATGTAAAAAATATTATGATAAACTAGAAGGAGGCTGGAGAAGGATCCGCTAGAGAGGATCCGGATTCAAAGCGAATGTATGATTTTAAAAGTTATAACCAATATTTTGACAAGTAATTATTGCATACCTGAATGAATTCATTTATTCAGAAGTTATATAATTTCATGTAATGCAACTAAGGTGGGGGATAGGTTGCAGCTTAGTTCTAGCAGCACAAAAATATGAATAGTAAGTAAATAAGGCAAGAATTACACTTTTTAAAATGAAATGGTAATGCAACTAAAAATAAACAAATCTTACATAAACTTAGAAGGAGAGTGTATAGTTGACATGATAATCATCAGGTGGAGTTACCAAATCTATCGGCCATAGCTATGTGTCACAAAGATGTTTGGTCACCCTACAAACAATTTTGAAAAAACAACAAAAAAATACAATAGATTACATTTATAGTTCCAAAGGAATTCAATGGGCAGATGGAAATTGTTTTAGCGCAATGTGACTAGGATGCAGTTATACTTACGTGCCTCTAATATTATCATTATCCAAAGTAACTAGAAGTAAAGAACCTGGACCAACCTGTCACGAGAGAAGAACCGTTACTTGAAATGTTGCACACAAGTGTAACATCAAAGGGGAAAAAATTCATTTGAGAAACATTGAGTAATATTGTTAATAGTAACATTGTTGATAGTCGTTCAAAATATACGAATTCAAAATTAAACCAAAATTATAACAAAAAAACACTTGGAATCACTATGTAGTACCTTTTTGATATCACTCAATAAAAGCTCTTCTACAACAAGCTTGAACTTAGAAATTGGATAATTAGATAACCCAAAGATTAGGCTTCCTCCACTGTACACACTAATTAGGCCTTTCACACCTTCATAATTAGAGCATTTAAACAAATATCAAACGTTAGGCTTCAATGGTAAAAAGTTGCAATGGTTAATAAGGAGAAACATAAAACATACAAATGAAATTATTTTTGAAGACAAAACAAACTGTAATGTTACAAGAAATAAGCTTCAGGTAAGATCTTTTTTCTTATCCTTCTAGCAAGAAGACTTTACTGTTATAAAGATTACTCTTAAAAAAGCCATAAACTAGACAATATTAAATGGGGAACTCTGGACCAATTTGCTACCTAACATGTACAATTTGCTGCTTGAACTCTAGACCAAACAAGTGAAACCAAAACCTTTACATTATTTTCCATATAAATATTTGACTATAAAAGGTTGGTTAAGAAGACAAGCAAGGAAGTCTTTGTTTGAGTTGTGACATTATCATTGCTGACTTTCAAAATTAGTAAATGTGCATTGAAGTATGTTTCAGCTACTCTAGAATTCCCAAAACAACCAATACTCAAAACCTTATTATTTAAAGAAAAAAATATAAAATTATCGAATGCATAGTCTCAACACCAATAATAGATTCAGACTGCACGTGTTGAATAATGGAAAACGTTAACTTTCTATCTTTTGACAGAGGTTAACATTGTAGTCATTGGTAAACTATCTTAATTTTAACATCTAAATGTAATAACACCATTTACCATAATAATGGATTTAATCCTTATTCTAATAATAAAATCTCATATTTTACTCAAGACCTATTCCATAATAAAATAGCAAACCCTAATCCCAAAATCATCAAAATCAAATATAAACCAGAAAGGGGTTAAGCAATGTATATAACTACCAAGCAATAACACAAAAAATGAAATGTCAAACCTGAAAAACATAATAGTGGATCAGTGAAACATGCACACCTGATGAAAACATGAAATACGAGGTGTTGTGGAACAGTGAAGCGGTGATGCAAGCACGTGAGGAGCTATGCCTAATGCAAATACGTGAGTACAATAAGTGGAACGTACCTGAGATCTTTAAGCAATGGAACATCATATAGCAAAAATGGATTCAGTGATGGGATTTTAATAAAGGGGTTTTGGGTAAAAACATGAAAATACCTAAGCAATTTGCGAAACACACTCGAAGAGTTACGGCTAATGAAAACACACGAAGAGTGATAGTGAAACATGATATGGAAAAACCTAATTCAAAGTATTTGATTTTAATTGAATGGTTTTGGGTTTGAAACGTGTTTAAGAGGGAATTCAGTATATAGAAAAATTTAGTGTGAAATAAAATTTTACATTAGGATTTCAATTAGGAAACAAAATAATTTTAGGATAAATACTATTAATTATATTAAAAATATTTATTAAAATAATTTATTTGGGGAGGTTATAAAAAACTCCTTAAAATAAATATAAAACCTCCATTATTCACTTTATTTTAGGAGGTTATAAAAATTGCCCTAATATACATTAATTTAAGGAGGTTTTTGAAACCTCTTTATTAAAACCTCCTTAATTTACCAATTTTTTTGTAGTGCCCCAGGGGCACTTGTTAGCATGCCAAAGGACTTTAGACCAGGATACTTTTGGTCCTTTATTTCCAGTGCACGGGGTAACTATGATGCTTCCTCTTCCAAAGCTTCCTCCATTCATCATCCCGTTTTATGATACCTTCAGCAGTTTATGGCCCGCTCTATTTTTGGAAGATATGATAGCCCCGGTACAGTCCGGCAAGCTGAGGTATTTTTCTTACAATTTATGCTTAATAATACTCATATTGACTCTGCTAAATGGTTAGGTAGCCAATTTTCCCGAGTCGGCAATGCCACTATGGGTAAAATTATTCTTGCAAGTTACATTAATCCTATAGCAAGGTATGTGGGTATAGATTTAGAGCAGGATACTCTTCTTCATCAACCAAAGAAGGTAGATATAGGTGAATTAATAAACATGGAAATGATTGTAAAGGAGCATAATGTTTATTGTTTAAACATACCTGGTTTTTCTGTGCCTCACCCCTTTCCTGACCCTACTTTTACTAGTTTAGGGGGCAAGACATCTTTTCTTTTTAAAGAGACAGATGACCATACTTCACTCTCTATTGAGATGCCATTACCCATCGGGCCTCTAGAGTAAGGTGAGCTATCTCATTTTGGTGAGGGGCCATCTTTCTCCATGCAGTAAATGTACACCTTACTTCAGCAGATGTCTGTTGAGCATACCCGTAAGAGGGCCCGCATTGATCAATTTTTTGACGGGGTAGATGCCATGTATAAGTGGCATACCCAGCAGTGTCACTTCTACCCCCTTTCTCCATGAAAGGTATTAGTTGAACTTTTGTGCTCTTTTACCCCTGGCTTCTCAATTACGGCCCTTTTTGGTCCCCTTGATATGGACATTGGGGACAGTGTCTAGTTTTAGTTTGGGGTAATGGGTACACAAAAGTTCAGCTTGTTCTTACTTTATTCCTTTTTATTTTTGTTTATTTTTATTTTCTAGTTCATTTACATGATTGTATGTCTGCCATATGCCTTAGGCTAGCATTGATTGCTGATTGCAGTTATTGTTATTTGTATGACATGTGATGTGGATTAGTTGGATCTTAAGCATTACTTAGGTGAATCTTGTAAAAAAATATAAATAAAGAAAAAACGTTTTTGATTGTTATTCTTGCCAGAATAATCACTCTGCATGATGACTATGTTTCCTTGATTAGGCCAATTACCAATGTGAGCTTTTGAGCCAATAGGGTATTCATTGTATTAAATTGTAAATGACCCATGATTCCTTGACTGAGTGATTCACACATTTTTAGGCACTCTAAAACTTGGCTTTTAACCAATTGAAAACGGTTTGTGAATGCATGCTTGGAATGAAAAAGGAACTTTAGGTTTTGTTTTCCTTAACCTCAGAATTTGTTGAAAAGTGTAACCCCTTAGTTGTCCCTTTTGAGCCGTGAAATAATATGATATTTTCTTTCAAAACCTCTAACATTAGGATTTCTGGTTCACATATAGAAGAGAAAAAAAGGGTAAGTGTAACACCCTCAGTTAACTAGGACAATCTCTCCCACTAGATTATCCTGGTCAACTGAGAGGTTACGAGTTTTAGAAAAATGTGGAAGTTTTTTTTTTACAAGGAAACTTAGGGGAACAGATACACCTTACATATGACATATCATATATAATACATGGTCGTAACGGCATCTGTACATATTGAAAGTGAAGGGGCACACAGGCTCCCATAAATGAAAATAAAATAATCTATCCTAATCTTCCCGTCCTCGGTCCAAGAAGAGCTCACGTTATCCTCGATGTGAAATCTGTATCAATTCCCGTGATGTCTGGAAAAATTTAGCATAAAGGTGAGTCTTCACCTCCACAACAATTGAAAAGGTGTCTCATCAACACCTGCCCCACACACAACATAAATAATCCAGAATTGAGTCCCTCCCACTCTCATTGAGGTCCTATGATACATTCTAAGTTATCTCACCACTTTTTATCTCAGCTGACCATTCCTATTTTCCCATTCCTCTCTCAGGACTACTAATATCTATACAATCACACTTAAATAAATAGTCACGATCTTAGTACAATGATGAAATACATGGGTTCATTTTGTTATTTCCATTTCTTTATTAGTCATTATGATGCATGTGGGCCTATCTCTTCCTTAACAATCTCATATATAATATCCATTTGCACAACACTGCCACCCTTATCTCCCCTGCCTAACTAGAGCGACCAGAGCTCTCCTCGTTCTGGTTTTCATAAATGGGTATGGACTTACAGTCCCAACATCAAAATGACCAATCACACATATCTCTCCTTGTTTTAGTATTCCCACCTCCAGTTGTACTCCCTAGACTACCCTCAGGTATCGAGGCACGACAGATTCTTCAATGTACCCATCACTATCTGCTCTAGGGGATTATTCCAACATCCCTCCTCAACTCCAAATATGATGCATAATTCAATAATTCATTTTTTTATTTAGTGGTCCTCGGTAGGGTCCCCTAAATGACTCCCTTCCATTCCTAATGTCGAGTTCTTTTTCTTTACTTAGTATAACCAAATTTTCTCTTTTTCTTTATTGTAGTAAACTTACTCAGCACTTAAGAATGAAGTAAAGTTTTACACTTTCTCAACAATTTGGGGTACGTTGGCGCTACAACGCCTAAAATTCATCTTGGATCCGAGTCTCACATACTTTCATATTTTAATCATTTCGGAACCCCTACCGTTACCCTTTTCTAAATCCTTTATTTACAAATTTTCCTCGTCTAGTTATCCATGAATCATACAATATTCATAACCATACCACATCGATAAGTACTCAATAGCATTACAACATACAATGCATTATACCATATTTGTAACACCCTAAATTTTAAAATAAAGGAATAATTAAGAAAATAATTATTAAATAGTTGTATGTGGGTTATTTACTGTCCCAAAATATTGGAAATAATTAAATTAAGATTTTTGGGGACTACTCATAATTTATTGGAGCCGAATAAGCTGAAATTAAGCCCGATTAAAATATGGGTGTCGGACCAAGTATCTCCAATTAGGATGATAGTGGTCAGAGCTGTTAAGAATATTATTGGGAGTCTGAATATATATTCGGAATAATTTTTATATAAAGTATTAAACCCGAACAGAGATCCTGTTTATTATAAAACAATGAACTTTTAATAAGGAGGATTAAAAATAAAGCCAAAAGCCTTCTTTTTACCTTATCATTTTTGTTGGCTTGCTGACCAAATTGGAAAAACACTCTTTTCCTTCTCCTTCTCTATTCTCTTCATCACTTTCTCTTCTAAAACCTAAACTTAGTGGTAACCCATTTCATTCCTCCATTTTCATTTGGGAAAGCTTGAAGGAGGCCATTGGGGATTGAAGTCTCCTCCTTCTCCCCTCTATTTTCTTTCGGTTTTCTCTCCTTCTTAGGTTCCATTTTCGTTTTGGGTGAGGTAAGCTCTTCTCACTATTTTGTTTGGGTTTAATGCTATGTTTATGAGTTATTAGGACTTGGGAGAGTAATGTATATGAATGGGGGTTGGTGAAGAGCCATAAATGTGTATAAACCCCTGAGTAGGTTGTCATAAATACAACTTTAATGGTAATAAATGATGAAGATAAACTTGTTATTGAAAGGAGATGAAGGTTGATGATTATTTATGAATGTAGTTGGGTTTTAGGTGAAACCCTAACTTGGAAATTTTGGGAAAACGATAAATGTGTGATGAATAATATAATTGAGAGCAAATACATAATATTAAGAATATGGGTATTGATTGATGGGACATTCTTATGGATGTTAGGCTTAAGGTTGTTTTGTAACCTTCAATATAATGAATGAGGCGTGATGGGAAGGAATTCTCGAAGCCTAATAATTGAAGGAATGGTGTCTATAACATGTTTTATACAAGTTATGAAATTACAGGTATAATAATGGTTAATTTGAGTTAAAGTTGTGCCTTGAATGGTTGATTGATTATGATTCTATATGTATGTTAATGTAAAATCCATTCTGAACGATGAGGCGGGAACGTCGTATCAATCGGAATTCTTCTCTTGAGGTAGGAAAGGAGTCTTTATGTTCTAAATGCATGAATTGAATAATATTTGATTGTCATATGTGACAATATGCATGTTTGCCTTACTTGTAATGTTTTAAAGAATTGTAATGTTATATATGATGTTGGTGATGTGTTTTGGAAACATGCATTTATGCATTTAGAATAATTGTGGTGTGCTATATGGTGGTGTGGATTGCTTGACAATGTGGTGTCATGAATATGATGTTATACTTATGTCCACCATAAATGTGAAATGAATATAGTTGATGTTTGATTGAGAATGGGTGTGAATAAATAGCATACCTTGATTGATAGTGAAAGATTGATGTCATTGTATTTGATGATGGAATTGAATTATGTTAATGAGAACTATTGAGAATGCCATACGAAAATTTAAACCAATGACAATAACCAACGATAATAAATTCACTAAAAGCCTTATGGTGATGTTCGTGGTGATGATGATGATGTTCGATGAGTGGCATGATTAGGATGCATAGAGTGAGAAATACATATGATTTGCATTTGCATCCATGGCATACTACATAGCTGCCGGTGTTGGAATTTTAGGGGATTCCCCCGGTTGGCCCAGTGGGAGGACGGCTCTGTGCACGAGCAATTTGTCGTTTCCCCTGTGACTTGGTGTGTAAGCACGAAGCTGCCCATGTTGTGCTATGGGGAGCCACATGTGGTTGACACTTGTGGGGGTGGCACTTGATGAGCAGGTGTCCCCGGTTGTCCTTGGGATCACAGCTGCCATGATAAGACTCATGGTTGGCCCGTAACACCATATGTTGAATATGTGTTACCGCGGTCATGATGAAAATGACTAGGTGTTGCAAAATGGGCGATGCGGTTTGGTACTAGTAAAAGATAGGTGAAATGCATGCAATTAGATGATAAGTGTACATATTTTACTATTGCAGTATAGGTATGATTAGATTATCATACTTGAATCCCACAATCGATGTTTATATTCCCACAGTCAGATCTTCAATTATTGAAATAATCCGTTGTGCATATGCATTAGCTTAAGAGCCTTTGCATATAGCAAGGAAGTATGCCAAAGGTGATGAGATGTGATGATGGTTGTGTTGTGGGTAAGGAAATGAATTAAGACAACATAAAAGATGTGACTACCGAATAACAATTTGAGTAAAATGATGAGATGTGTAATAGTCCAATTTATTGAAGGACTAGATCATGTGTAAGATTTTATACTTGCTTGATTTACAAAGATGTTTGTATTATGTGATGATAGTTGTTGATGAAATATGCGTGAATGCAAAGTATACATGTTGTGATACATATGCACATGATCACATGGTATTCATATTCATTCTTTTGGAATGTATGACTCACTCTCCCATGTTGTCTTCTTTTTAGACTTGTGATGCAGGGCACTCATGGGTGGAGTGAATCTTTTGAAGTACATTTTGATGAAGGAGGTAAATAGGTGTAGAGGAAATGCCTTGGCCGGCAAATCTAGATTTTTGTATAGCATATAGTGTACATGTATGCTTATTTTGCCATCTAGATTGTAGTTTAATGATTTTGAGGGCCATGTACAAAAATTAGACCTTGGTGTGTATGGCCAATTTTCATTAATGACCTAAACGATGTATGATAATGAATTATGATGCTTGTTAATGATAAATTCTATGTGTGAATGAAGGTTTTTATAACTTACAACATTTCAAGAAGTTTATGTAAAGAATGGTTTAAATATCATGCATTGAATGTATGGGAATTGATCTTGATATGTATAAACAATTGGATAAACTTTTAAATGCATGGTTGAATGTATCTAATCTATTAGTATAGGCTAAAATGGGATAAAATGAGATTTGGTATGCTGAGTTGTGTAAAATTCTACATATTTTCACTGTTCCTACAAAACTCGCTTAAGCGAGTGAGAATCTCACCCAAGCGAGATCCTCTTGTAATAGGGGTATGGCCACTGTTCGCTCAGGCGGGAGAGGCCTCACCCAAACGAGTGAGAGGTGGAGAGTTACTAGACCATTTTCGCTCAAGCAAAATGGCCAGTGTATAGCAATTCGCTCAAGCGAGCGAGGGAAAAATCAACTCTGGAAGGATTTCGCTCAGGCGGGTCTGGCCGCGCTCAAGTGAAATCTGGACAGTGAGGTTCTGTCCCATTTTTGCTTAAGCGAGCATGCCGTGCCCAATCGAAATACGGACCTAATGCTTCTGGGATGACCCCGCTCAAGTAAGCTAAGCTCGCTCAAGCGAGATTAGCACCTGATGCTAATTTTTCCTTTCACTCAAGCGTGTTTCTTAACTCGCCCAAGCATGACCACACGAACTCGCTTGAGCGAGTGGTGCCTGGTTTCTTCAAATATTGCTGTTTTAATTATTTTAATTTTCCTTTGTTCCAAGACTTCTTCTTGAATCATCTTACAAGTATATTTAACATATTATGAAATATTAAATCTCATGAAATTCACTCTCTTTAAATCCAATCATACAACATCAATTCAAATGATCTTTTCACTGTTTTTAATTGAGAATTTCTCAGGAATCGTTTTTAATTCGCCTTCTTATATCTCCATATATGAGGTAGGTTTTCATAGATCCAGGGTGCTAATTAAAACTTCACCACTTTATTTCTGTATTAAATAACGACTTGCAAAATACGAAAAATTTACCCCTTATTTTGGGGCGTCATAACCTGGTATCAAAGCGTTACTTATGATTGGATTATATGAGCTATAATTGATTGAGTTATGGATTTCTTTGATTGAATTATGACTGTTTGTCATTGAATTAAGCTTGATGTCTATGTTGTTTGAGTCCGACCAAGATTCCTTACACTAGTTACCTTCAATAATGAATATGTTGTGATTATGTTTCGAGATTGACATGATTATGTGATGTGATGTGATGCGTAAGGGATTAATGAATGTTGAAACCTTTGGATTTATAGGTTAAAAATCTAGTGTTTGTACTAGATTACTCATGTGTGAGCGATGTTTTAACGTATAGGCTTGAGATATGGCCGGTAGACCTAATCGTGAGGCTACTGCTATGGCAAACGCCTTGAATCGCTTTGCTGACCTCTTAGAAAGGCAAGGCCAACTGAATGTGGGACAAGGTGCCCAAGGTCTTGATCTGTTTCTCACGAGGAAACCTTATGAATCGGAGGATACTTATACATGGATTAATGATTTGGAAAGGATTTATGCTAGCTTCGAGTGTTCTGAAGCACGAAAGGTGGAATATGTGGTCTTTCTGGTCTGTGATGAAGCCGAAACATGGTGGTGTCTTACTAGAGGGTGCTTGATATCTGCTGATATTCCCTTAGTTTGGGAAAACTTCAAGGTTGAGTTCTTGAAGAAATATTTTCCGGATAGCTACAGAAGCAAGAAAGAACTGGAGTTCATGGAGTTTAAGCAGGGTAATATGACTGTGGAGGAGTATGCCTTCAAGTTTGATGAGCTTTGTGCGTTCTATCCTCCTTATCAACAAGGGTGTACTGAGGCTTCAAAGTGTATGAAGTTTGAAAATGGTTTGAGGTACGAGATCAAGCGCGTTATTCGGTATTAAGAGATAAGAAGCTTTCCGACGCTTGTGAACAAGTGTCGTATCTATGAAGAAGATGCTATGACTCCTTCAAGTCATGGAAAGCATGAGTCTAAGTTAAAAGGGAAATTCTCTAATTTCAAGAGACATGGTCAATTCAAGAAGAAGAAATTCTTTCATGGAGGATCCACAAATGCAAGAGGACGTGGTGCTTTTAGAGGTGGTCATGAAGTTGGTAACCAAGGTCATGGCAATGTCCAAGGCCTTACTTGTTTCAAGTGTGGTGCTAATCACTTGGCAAGAGATTGTCCTCAAGATGATGTGGTGTGCTACCAATGTAATCAATTGGGGCATATCTGCCCTAATTGTCCATTGAATGCAAGGAATGCTAATATTGATACTCTTACTCATATGAACCCTAATGGTAACCGTGGAGGCCATGGTGGCTTTGGAGGCCGTGGTCGTCGAAATGGCAATGGTCATAATGGTGGCTGTAACAGTGGTCGTGGTGGAAACCATAATGGTGGAAGAAATGGCAATGGTTGAGGCAATGGCCATGGTGGGAGAAATAGTAACTGAAATGGTGGTGATCAACCACAAACAGCTGGAAGAGTTTTTGCTGTTACCGGTGATTAAGCCGCACAAGTTGAAGATCTTGTTCGTGGTGAGTGTGAAATCCTTGGCACTTTGGTAGATGTCATATTTGATTCTGGTGCTACGTATTCATTTATTTCTGAGGATTGTGTGAGGCGCTTGAGGGTACACTGACCGGTACTTGTTTAAGATCAGTGACTCAATATGAGAATGTCAAGATAACCCTTGAAGGTAGGAAGTTTGACTTATCCCTCGTGTGCTTACCTATGAAAAACCTGGACATTATTCTAGGCATGGATTGGTTATCTGCCAACAAAGTCTTGGTGAATTGTCATAACAAGACGGTGATTTTTTTGACTTTTAACGCTGAAGACTATGACCTATAAGGTATCTCTCAGCTTCTTGTGATGTTCTTCATTGTTGATGGAAATGGTACTTCCCAATCTTGTGAAATCCCTGTTGTTTTCTGAATTTCCCAATGTTTTTCCAGATGAAATTCCTGGATTGCCTCCTCCACTTGAAGTGGAATTCTCTATTGATCTCATTCCTGGTGCTGAACCTATTTCTAGAGCTCCTTATAGGATGTCTTCTATAGAGTTGGCCGAATAGAAAAAGCAAGTCGAGGAATTACTTAAACAGTAGTTTATCCCCCCAAGTGTGTCTCATTGGGGTGCTCCTGTATTATTGGTGACAAAGAAGGACGAAAGCATGAGATTGTGCATTGATTATCGCCAACTCAATAAATTAACTATCAAGAACAAGTATCCTCTTCCTCATATTAATGAGTTTTTGGATCAATTGAAGAGCGCCATTATGTTTTCTAAGATTGACTTACGTTGTGGATATCACCAAATTTGGGTGATGACCGAGGATATTCCTAAAATTGCCTTCTAAACATGTTATGGTCACTATGAGTATGTAGTGATGCCATTTGGAGTGACAAATGCTTGTGCGATTTTCATGGATTACATGAATCGCATCTTCCATGAATATCTTGATTAATTTGTTGTTGTATTCATTGATAATATTTTGGTATACTTTAAGAGCCATGAAGAGCATGAAAGACATCTTCGCCTTATGTTATCCATTCTTTGAGAGGAAGAATTGTATGCTAAGCTCTCTAAATATGAATTTTGGATGAATGAGATTTCTTTTCTTGGTCATGTGATTTCTGGTGATGGAGTTGCCATTGATAGATCAAAAGTGGAAGCTGTTATGGCTTAGGAAAGACCGACGTCCGTGACAGAAATAAGAAGTTTTCTTGGTCTTACCTGTTATTATCGGAGGTTTATTGATGGATTTTCCCGTTTAGCTTTACCATTGACGAAGTTGACTCGTAAGAATCAACCATTTGTGTGGACTCGTGAATGTGAAGAAAGTTTCCAAGAGTTAAAGTTAAGGCTTACTACCACACTAGTGTTGGCATTGCCTGATTTGTTGGATGACTTTGTGGTATATTGTGATGCTTCTATGCATGGTCTGGGTTGTGTGTTGATGTAGTGCGAATGTGTGATAGCCTATGCATCGAGATAGTTGTGACCGCATGAGGTTAATGATCTGACACATGATCTTGAATTGGCGGCTGTGGTGTTTTCTTTGAGGTTGTGGCGATATTACTTATATGGTTCTAAGTTTATGGTCTTTAGTGATCACAAGAGCCTTAAGTACTTGTTTGATCAAAAAGAACTTAATATGCGCCAATGGTGATGGATGGAGTTTCTAAAAGATTATGAGTTCGAATTGAGGTATCATCCCAGAAAGGTAAATGTAGTTGCCGATGCTTTAAGCTGAAAGTCATTGCATGTTTCCGCAATGATGGTGAAAGAGATGGAATTAATTGAGCAATTTAAAAACTTAAATATGGGCGTGGAAACATATACTCTAAAGAAGATGTCCCTTGAAATGTTGGTTGTTGCTAATGTGTTTCTTGAAACTGTGAAATTGTAACAACCGAAGGATGAATACTTGGTTGAAATGAGAAGGGCTCAAGAAAAAGGGAAGAACTTATTTCTAGTGAAAGGTCATGATTGCGTTTGGCATGTAAAGGACCGAATTTATGTTCCCTCGAGTGGTAATTTGAGGAAATATGTACTTGAGGAAGCTCACAAGAGTTTATTGAGCATTCATCCTGGTTCCACCAAGATGTACCAAGACTTGAAGAAGAATTTTTGGTGGCCTAGTATGAAACGTGATGTGGCAAACTTTGTTGCATCTTGCCTTGTTTGTAATAAGGCTAAGGTCAAGCATCAAAGACCATCTGGTTATTTGAGACCTTTGGAGATCCCTGTTTGGAAGTGGGATAGCATTGTATGGACTTTGATTCTGGACTACCTTGAACTCGTGTTGGAAATGACGCAATATGGATGATTGTAGATCGGTTGATGAAGTGTGCTCACTTCTTGCCCCTTGTAACACCTTGTATTCAATTAGTGAATAAACCGAGACCAGGAAAACTTTTCCAAAATCAGAGGGGATTCAAAGGCAAAATGATTAGCTGAGAGTTAAGGAGGGTAGAATTAGGAGAAGAAGGAAAAGAAAGGAATGCAAACCATCCATAAGGCAAACAACGGAAGGTGCAGGACATGAGGGATCCCAACAGCGCCTAGTCGCTCAGGCGGGATTCAATATCGCTCAAGCGAGACAACTCAACACGCTTGGGCAAAGTTCGCATAGCTTAAGCGTAACCTATCAGAGACCTTCCTTTCGCTCACACTCGCTGGAGCGAGCACTTAGCCGCTGAGGCGAGTAACTCCACTCGGTATTCCCATCACTCGGATTTCAGAATCTACGTTCACTCGGAAAAGTCTTTACTCACGATTCATTCGGATTAACCCCCTTATACTCACAAGTTCCTTTTCGGGAGTTTACCACACACCTCATAACTTCATTCCTTCAAGCCACGGATGTTGACCACTCGGGAGATGATTCCCATACTCATTTCACTCGGATTCCATACGTACATTTCACTCGGAATATTCTTCACGGTCTTTTATCACTCGGGTATTTCACTCGTTCTTCACTCGGCACATACAATCCTTCTTACTCAAGTCCCCTCACCAAATCAAGCCTCACCTAGAAATCTTCTAGCTTCCAATGAGTTTACTACAACAGATTTCACTCAGAACCTTATAGATCACTCTTTAGTCGGAAAACACTCACTCGGAAGGTTCTCACTCGGAAGCATATTGTTATTCCCTATTCGGGGAAAAGCTAACAGTCTATACTACCTCATTCACTCGGAAACATCTAAACCTTTCTTCACTCGGGGTAAAGTCACTATCTTGCTTCCCACAACAATAACTTAGTTCCATTTTTACCTAAGGTCATGCTAACCTCCCACGCTCGGAAAGTACGTATATCTATCACTCGGATTTCACGCACAGCATAGAATAAACATACAGTATGATATATATACATATATATATAGGAATATATATAAATATTTACAAGCACATTGTCATACTCTCAACCCGGAAGAGTTCAAATTCTTATTTAAAGAGACTAAGATTAAAATACGAGCCGGCCAAGGCTTAACCAAAACCTTATACACAGTATCTACATATATACATATATTTCCAGGGTGCACAAACATTCCACTCGGCATGCAGCTCCACCTTCATTCATCGTTTCGAGAGACATTCACTGTAAAATATAGCCACAGTAGGGGGTGAGTATCTTAGATATTAAATGATAGATACTGACTCGGATTATTCCTCAGTTAAGCAACAATACAAATGTACACAACAACTATCAAAACATACACAATACCAATTAATCAGAACATGTATAAAAATATTTTCCGATCAGAATCTATTCAATTATCACCGGGCTAAATACACATATCATGCCCAATAACCTTACACATGTGCATGCAATCAGGTCACAATCAACATCAACTGTACAAGTACACGGAATTCAATCACTCAGATCCGCATTCGTTTGTAATCGGTTTTCATTCGTTGCAACGTAGGCTCCCAGCCTTTTATTCAGCTCCCAGCTGACTTGGCCATTTTACAGGTACCAAACCGTTTCCCCACACATGTGACACCAACGCTCTCAGCGCCAACGGCGGTGTTCACGGGCAGCCTGAGTCCCACTCAAAGGCTTACCTTGAGTCTCACTCAAAAGGATTTCACAGTGTCTCACGCTTTTAATAACCGATGGTAGTGTCCCGCACTACATGCTCCCAGCATTAACGCATCCCATGCACCACACGCGGATTGATCACACAAACACAGAGTTCATATATATACAATCTTTCATTTAACAGTACATGCATCACATGCAATCGGTATAAAACATCATCAGACTCGTAGAAACAACATTTCTCACATGCAATCAGGATTTAATACTCATGGCCACTTACATGCTATATAAATCATATGGCAATCATCAACAACACTCCAACACATTCTTTTCATGCAAACATTCGACATTCTCAAGACCATTAACATGCATTTCACGGATGGACTTAGACATGCATCACTCGACACCAAATCATCATGCATCCGGGTATCACACATCCTTCCAGCAACCATAACACAGCATCAAACACAAAATCAATAAGTCATTAACACCCAGAACCCGTCCATAACCCATGCATTTAAGATATAAGATACCCCCTACCAACTAAGAGATTCCAAGAAGCTCCTCTGTTTTGACGTTGGTCGTCTCTCAGTTTGCTTCGTCCAGGGCTCACACTCGTTCAGGCTTCCTTGAGCGCAGTCGCACCGGGGAGCAGGAAGCTGTTCGTCTTCCACTTCAATGATCGTTCTTCACTGGCAGAAGGAAGCTCCGAGTCTTCTGCAGTACCGTTGCTGTGCGTTTCCAGAAACAGAGAACAGAGGACAGGGGAGAAGAGAAGAAGACGAAGAACAAGGAAGAGAAGAAAAGAGAGAACGAAGCAGTAGAGGAAGAGGGAGTCTGAAGGAAAATGAATAACCATAGTGACCTTGGGCATATATATATGTGCACTAGAGAACGACGGAAGTGGGATGGGAGAGTGTGTACAGCAGTCCCATACGTGCCTTACACATCATAATTAATTAAATTCTTAAGTTAATTAATTAAATTGATTGTAATTAACAAGTAATTTCCTACTTTGAAATTATTATTTTAATGGCTTAATTTCACTCAGTAATTAATTTTTAAATCAGGATGTTATAATTCTCCCCACTTCAAAGAATTTCCTCCTCAAAATTCAAACATATACATGCTTCGATAAACCACTCGGAATATCAGTGTCATGTGGCTCTAAACAATTACACATCTATGCTTCCCAAGCATTCACCGACCGGTTCGTAATTTCCAATCGGCATGATCACCTCTCAAGAGGTTTACTGACCGCTCCACAGTTCCAGTCGGTAAAAACACTAAGGTCAGGTCTTACCTGATTACAACCTCATCATACAATTCAATATATTTGGGGATTCCTTTTTTTTTAAACGCATAAGTTACCCCATTTAATTCTACCAATTCACCATAAGCGATGGCATCATTAGTTCTTTGGCCACTCGGCCCTACACTCTCAACACCAATCGGTGTACATCTATTGTCATTTCCCCCAATTCTAAGGAATCACTTAATACACTTAAGTACCCACACAGAGCGTAAGTTCAAAATTTATGTCACATAAGGCGTACTACGGGTGCTAATTATCCAGTTGGGAAGAATTTGGTTGGTAGACAACATTACCGATTCCCACCAAGTACTCATCAATGTCCGATTACTCTCGAATTAAACTCCCGAGTATTCAACATCCGACCACAAAATCTCTTCTCTAAACCATAATATATCTTGGCAATACCGAAACCAACACCCAACAGAGCTTCAAGGTGCTCTAATTAGCACAGACTGCCTGGATTCATCCTTTACAGACATCACACTCGGTTCTAAAATCTCAGATTTCTAACCATTCCTTCGGCCGATCCCATGCCTACACCCTGAAAAGGTCACTCGGAACTCTCGATCAAAAGGGTTATTCGGGGTTTGAAGGTAATTCTTACCCGGAAAACTTTCCATTTACCCAAATTTTCACTCGGAATTCAAGCCTACTTCCATTACAAATCTGAGTTCAAACTCAGCAACTCCAAACATCAATCCGAACACATCTATGGATAAATTTACCTCTCTGGTATTTACTCTTCCTCGGGATAATTCACTCGGAGACTTACCTATTCATAGCCCCACATTCTAACCAGAAGTTCTTTTGGTAAAGATTAGTCAGGGGCACATCCTACAGACTTAGAAATTTCACACGATGGGAACCGTCTACATGGTACCATTCACTCGGAAATGTCACGATCCGAGTCACACCACTCGAATTTTACCTTACTCAGAAGTGTCACGCTCGGACACTTCACCCGAAAATCACACTACTCGGATATTTCATCCGGATTTCGTCTAACACAAATGTGTCATTCGGACACAATTCCTTAACTCAATGGTGACTTCCAGAACGATGTTTCACTCGGAACATCCTAACTTCACTCGGAAGTAACACATCAAGGTTAAACAAACCTTCCATCCTCACTTTGATACATAACCACATAATGTTCATTTAATACAAATCTCATCCTCACTCAGAACCGCCCGATAGACTCGCCATCACCATAAGCAGCTATAACCTCACCTGCCCGACTTATGAATTGCTGCATCCAACTTATAGGATGACGTCTCATTCCTATAGGGTTACAACAATTACATAGTTATTGCAACGTGTACGCTGCCACAATACCTATGGTATGAAGAGTCGTACCGGAACAAGATACATTACACTCCTTTCACTCACACCGACCGAATTCATTCAGCCAATACTAATTCATAATAATTATGGCAATTCACACACATACATATATAAGCAATACATTACATCAACATCATTAGTATGCACCACCCAGAGCACATCACGCAACAACAGTCATAAAATATCATTTACCATTACTGTAAAATAGTATAATGACAGCCCCCACAAGGTACTCACCTAGTTACAAAATGACATACTAACAATCGGCCTCCAATCATTACCGAGTAAGTAGTACATTATTGGATCTCATCCATCTTAATACCATAATCCGATAGCCTATTAATCCTTCATTTCATCACACTTCACAGACCACCAATCAATTTTAAGCCTAATGATTTACCGAGCATAGACATAATCCACCAATTGGTCATGCAATTATCATTATAGTATGATTTCTAATACCACCATAATCGATACCCAGGCGTACTCAGATTTTTACCTTACCAGTCACTATCAATTAGGTACCCCATTTACTATTTACATTTCATCTTAAGACAATTCAAGCCTCAACAATTCATTATACCATCACATGCTCGGCTCAACAATCCATAAGGTCAATCAGATTATCAGACTCGGAAACTCCAGGGGTTACCTAGTACACCCACAACATCTAATTATCACCGAGCCTAGATCACCATAGTGTCTAATTCCACAAGGTCTGATTACATAAGATCACATTAAATCCAATCGGTTTTCTACACCTTATGGGTCACAATTCAACCAATAATTCACTCGGTTATCAACCACAAGACCGAGTCCAACCCAAATCATCACACAATAAAAATCATCACACAATAATAATTCAAGCCTCGATGAGTTACTATGTAATTGCTTTACTCGGGTTCAACAACTCATAAGATTAATAAATTATCAAACTTAGAATTCATAAGGGGTCACTATTTATCCATCGTAGGTCACACCCCAACATCCAAATATTATAAAGCCTAATACCATCCACTCGGTTTCCACACACCAAAACCAAGACAGTATCCAAATCAAACAGGTATTCTATTTCACATTCATTCATTCATGATCATGCCCAATTAACTGGGTCACCACACCTAGTGGTCCAGCATCTAGTCCATCATTCACTCGGTTTCTTCAATCACCACCGAGACACAATCCCAATTTAACATATACCCGATCTCACCTTTACTCACTTATTACACCTAGATTTTCAACTTAGGAACTGCAACACACCACTTATACCATATATTGTATACATCATATGTCATTCATTCATCACATACTCAAATTCCCCAATTTAGAAATCTGCAACCAATCAATTACATCATATACCATATAAGATTCACGTGCCCAGGGTATAAAACATCCTTAAAAAAATGGCATAACCTATCACAGAATTTAAATTCAACCCACTAGGAGATTTCTTCAATACTATTCACTCAGCTAACTTAACATATGAGTTCTAATCCACTCGATCAATATATCTCAACTACGAGCAACTAATAGGGTCTACACAAAAGATCAAATCAATTAATCAGTTTCAATGCATATAAGTCTCAATCTTCATGATTTTATTCTCTCACAGCCGACTCAGGCTTAGGAACACTACAAGTATCTCATGAACAATCGGGTCAGGGTAGCAATAACTCTTCTACCCCCAAATCAATCATCACAACAGTAGTACCTTTCACTACTATCCCTAGTAAACACATAGGCATATAGCCACACAACCCATGCATAAGCATGCATCAAATCCAATGAAATACCATAAGCAATAATGACAATCGGTCATTTTGCACAAAACTACCCACACACAGTAGGCAAACCTTGGTCATGGACCTTTTGGTCTGCTCTGATACCAAAATGTAACACCTTGTATTCAATTAGTGAATAAACCGAGACCAGGAAAATTTTTCCAAAATTGGAGGGGATTCAAAGCCAAAATGATTAGCTGAGAGTTAAGGAGGGTAGAATTAGGAGAAGAAGGAAAGGAAAGGAATGCAAACCATCCATAAGGCAAACAGCGGAAGGTGCAGGACATGAGCGATCCCAACAGCGCCTACTCGCTTAGGCGGGATTCAATATCGCTCAAGCGAGACAACTCAACACGCTTGGGCGAAGTTCCCATAGCTTAAGCGTAACCCATCAGAGACCTTCCTTTCACTCACACTCGTTGGAGCGAGCACTTAGCCGCTGAGGCGAGTAACTCCACTCGGTATTCCCATCACTCGGATTTCAGAATCTATGTTCACTCAGAAAAGTCTTTACTCACGATTCATTCGGATTAACCCCCTTATACTCACAAGCTCCTCTTCGGGAGTTTACCACACACCTCATAACTTCATTCCTTCAAGCCACGGATGTTGACCACTCGGGAGATGATTCCCATACTCATTTCACTCAGATTCCACACGTACATTTCACTCGAAATATTCTTCACAGTCTTTTATCACTCGGGTATTTCACTCGTTCTTCACTCGGCACATACAATCCTTCTTACTCAAGTCCCCTCTCCAAATCAAGCCTCACCTAGAAATCTTCTAGCTTCCAATAAGTTTACTACAACGGATTTCACTCAGAACCTTATAGATCACTCTTCAGTCAGAAAACACTCACTCAGAAGGTTCTCACTCGGAAGCATATTGTTATTCCCTATTCGGGGAAATCCTAACAGTCTATACTACCTCATTCACTTGGAAACATCTAAACCTTTCTTCACTCGGGGTAAAGTCACTATCTCGCTTCCCACAACAATAACTTAGTTCCATTTTTACCTAAGGTCATGCTAACCTCCCACGCTCTGAAAGTACGTATATCTATCACTCGAATTTCATGCACAGCATAGAATAAACATACAGTATGATATATGAATATATATATAGGAATGTATATAAATATTTACAAGCACATTGTCATACTCTTAACCCGGGAGAGTTCAAATTCTTATTTAAAGAGACTAAGATTAAAATACGAGCCAGCCAAGGCTTAACCAAAACCTTATACACAGTATCTACATATATACATATATTTCCAGGGTGCACAAACATTCCACTCAGCCTGTAGCTCCACCTTCATTCATCGTTTTGAGAGACATTCACTGTAAAATATAGCCACAGTAGGGGGTGAGTATCTTAGATATTAAATGATAGATATTGACTCGGATTATTCCTTAGTTAAGCAACAATACAAATGTACACAACAACTATCAGAACATACATAATACCAATTAATCAGAACATGCATAAAAATATTTTCCGATCAGAATCTATTTAATTATCACCCAGCTAAATACACATATCATGTCCAATAACCTTACACATGTGCATGCAATCAGGTCACAATCAACATCAACTGTACAAGTACACGAAATTCAATCACTCAGATCTGTATTCGTGTGTAATCGGTTTTCATTCGTTGCAACGTAGGTTCCCAGCCTTTTATTCAGCTCCCAGCTGACTTGGCCATTTTACAGGTACCAAACCGTTTCCCCACACATGTGACACCAACACTCTCAGCGCTAACGGCGGTGTTCACGGGCATCCTGAGTCCCACTCAAAGGCTTACCTTGAGTCTCACTCAAAAGGATTTCACAGCGTTTCACGCTTTTAATAACCGATGGTAGTGTCCCGCACTACATGCTCCCAGCATTAACGCATCCCATGCGCCACACGCGGATTGATCACACAAACATAGAGTTCATATATATACAATCTTTCATTTAACAGTACATGCATCACATGCAATCGGTATAAAACATCATCAGACTCGCAGAAACAACATTTCTCACATGCAATCAGGATTTAATACTCAAGGCCACTTACATGCTATATAAATCACATGGCAATCATCAACATCACTCCAACACATTCTTTTCATGCAAACATTCGACATTCTCAAGACCATTAACATGCATTTCACGGACGGACTTAGACATGCATCACTCGACATCAAATCATTATGCATCCGGGTATCACACGTCCTTCCAGCAACCATAACACAGCATCAAACACAGAATTAACAAGTCATTAACACCCGGAACCCGTCCATAACCCATGCATTTAAGATATAAGATACCCCCTACCAACTAAGAGATTCCAAAAAGCTCCTCTATTTTGACGTTGGTCGTCTCTCAGTTTGCTTCATCCAGGGCTCACACTCGTTCAGGCTTCCTTGAGTGCAGTCACACCGGGGAGCAGGAAGTTGTTCGTCTTCCACTTCAACGATCGTTCTTCACCGGCAAAAGGAAGCTCTGAGTCTTTTGCAGTACTGTCGCCGTGCGTTTCCAGAAATAGAGAACAGAGGACAGGGGAGAAGAGAAGAAGACAAAGAACGAGGAAGAAAAGAAAAGAGAGAACAAAGCAGAAGAGGAAGAGGAAGTATGAAGGAAAATGAATAACCATAGTGACCTTGGGCATATTTATATATGCACTAGAGAACGACGGAAGTGGGATGGGAGAGTGTGTACAACAGTCCCACACGTGCCTTACACATCATAATTAATTAAATTCTTAAGTTAATTAATTAAATTGATTGTAATTGACAAGTAATTTCCTACTTTGAAATTATTATTTTAATGGCTTAATTTCACTCGGTAATTAATTTTTAAATCGGGATGTTACACCCCTGAATATGAAGAGTTCTCTAGAGAGATTAGCCCAGTTGTACATAAAGGAGATTGTTAGGCTGCATGGTGTTCCATCTAGTATTATATCCGATCGTGACCCTCGGTTTACTTCTCGATTTTGGGGAAGTTTACATCATGAGTTGGGTTCTAAGTTGAAGCTTAGTTTTGCTTATCATCCTTAGACCAACGGACAATCTGAGAGGACTATCCAAAGCTTGAAGATTTGTTGATAGCCTATGTTTTAGAGCATGGTGGATGTTAGGAGAGATTTCTTCCGTTGAATGAATTCACTTATAACGAGAGTTACCATAGTAGTATTGGTATGGCTCCTTATGAGGCACTCTATGGTAGAAAATGTAGAATGCCTCTATATTGGTTGGAGACTGGTGAGAATTTGGCTTTAGGGCCGGAGATTGTTCAGGAGACTAGCAAGCAAATAAAGAAGATACAAGAGAATATGAAGATTGCTCAAGATCGATAGAATAGTTATTATGATAAGAGGCATAAACCACTTGAATTTCAAGTTGGTGATCATGTGTTCCTAAGGGTCTCGCGTGATAAAGGGATTGGAAGGGCATTGAAAAGTGGAAAGTTAAGCCTTAGGTTCATTGGACCTTATGAGATTTTGGAGCGGATTGGCGACGCTGCTTATCAGATTGCATTCCCTCCGCATCTCACAAATCTACACAACGTATTCCATGTGTCACAGTTGAGGAAATATGGTGATGATCCTCTGCACGTGATCCTTGTTGATGATGTGGATGTGCGGGATGACTTATCTATTCGTCCTGTTTCTGTTCGCATTGTTGAGCATTCCATGAAGAAATTACGGAACAAGTTGGTACCTTTTGTGAAGGTCGCTTGGAAGCATGGAAATGTAAAGACGTTCACATGGGAATGTCAAGATGATATAAGGGAATGATACCCTGATGCGTTCGAATCTGGTATGTTAAATTT
Source organism: Clitoria ternatea (assembly GCA_037962975.1). Taxonomy (NCBI): domain Eukaryota; kingdom Viridiplantae; phylum Streptophyta; class Magnoliopsida; order Fabales; family Fabaceae; genus Clitoria; species Clitoria ternatea. Next base: position 181,015,596 of record CM075672.1, read on the forward strand.
CGAGGACGAAATTTTCTTTTTGGTGGGGTGGATTGTAATATCCTAAATTTTAAAATAAAGGATTAATTAAGGAAATAATTATTAAATAGTTGTATGTGGGTTATTTAATGTCCCAAAATATTGGAAATAATTAAATTAAGATTTTTGGGGACTACTCATAATTTATTGGAGCCAAATAAGCTGAAATTAAGCCCGATTAAAATATGAGTGTCAGACCAAGTATCTCCGATTGGTATGATAGTGGTCAGGGCTGTTAAGAATATTGTTGGGAGTCCGAATATGTATTCGGAATAATTTTTAGATAAAGTATTGAACCCGAACAGAGATTCTATTTATTATAAAATGATGAACTTTTAATGAGGAGGATTAAAAATAAAGCCAAAAGCCTTCTTTTTCCCTTATAATTTTCGTTGGCTTGCTGACCAAATTGACAAAACACTCTTTTTCTTCTCTTTATCTATTCTCTTCATCACTTTCTCTTCTAAAACCTAAAATTAGTGGTAACCCATTTCATTCCTCCATTTTCATTTGGGAAAGCTTGAAGGTGGCCATTGGGGCTTGAAGTCTCCTCCTTCTCCCCTCCATTTTCTTTTGGCTTTCACTCTTTCTTGGGTTCCATTTTCGTTTTGGGTAAGGTAAGCTCTTCTCACCATTTTGTTTGGGTTTAATGCTATGTTTATGAGGTATTAGGACTTGGGAGAGTAATGTATATGAATGAGGGTTGGCGAATAGCCATAAATGTGTATAAAACCTGGAGTGGGTTGTCAGAAATATAAACTTTAATGGTAATAAATGAGGAAGATGAACTTTTTATTGGAAGGAGATGAAGGTTGGTGATTATTTATGAATGTAGTTGGGTTTTACGTGAAACCCTGACTTGGAAATTTTGGGAAAAGGATAAATGTGTGATGAATAATATAATTAAGAGCAAATACATAATATTAAGAATATGGGTATTGATTGATGGGACATTCTTATGGATGTTAGGCTTAAGGTTATTTTGTAACCTTCAATATAATGAATGAGGCATGATGGGAAGGAATTCTTGAAGCCTAATAAATGAAGGAATGATGTCTATAACATGTTTTATACAAGTTATGAAATTACAAGTATAATAATGGTTAATTTGAGTTAAAGTTGTGCCTTGAATGGTTGATTGATTATGATTCTATATGTATGTTAATGTAGAATCCATTCTGAACGACGAGGCGGGAACGTCGTATCAATCAGAATTCTTCTCTTGAGGTAGGAAAGGAGTCTTTATGTTCTAAATGCATGAATTAAATAGTATTTGATTATCATATGTGACAATATGCATGTTTGCCTTAATTATAATGTTTTAAAGAATTGTAATGTTATATATGATGTTGGTGATGTGTTTTGGAAACATGCATTTATGCATTTAGAATAATTGTGGTGTGCTATATGGTGGTTTGGATTGCTTGACAATGTGGTGTCATGAATATGATGTTATACTTAAGAGCATTTGCATATAGCAAGGAAGTATGCCAAAGGTGATGAGATGTGATGATGGTTGTGTTGTGGGTAAGGAAATCAATTAAGACAACATAAAAGATATGACTATCGAATAACAATTTGAGTAAAATGATGAGTTATGTAATAGTTCAATTTGTTGAAGGACTAGATCATGTGTATAATTTTATACTTTCTTGATTTACATAGATGTTTGTATTATGTGATGATAGTTATTGATGAAATATGCGTGAATGCAAAGTATACATGTTGTGATACATATACACATGATCACATGGTATTCATATTCATTCTTTTGGAATGTATGACTACTCTCTCATGTTGTCTACTTTTTAGACTTGTGATGTAGGGCACTCATGGGTGGAGTGAATCTTTTGAAGTACATTTTGATGAAGGAGGTAAATAGGTGTAGAGGAAACGCCTTGGCTGGCAAATCTAGATTGTTGTATAGCATATAGTGTACATGTATGTTTATTTTGCCATCTAGATTGTATTTTGATGATTTTGAGGGTCATGTACCAAAATTGGACCTTGGTGTGTATGGACAATTTTCATTAATGACCTAAACGATGTATGATAATGAATTATGATGCTTGTTGATGATAAATTCTATGTGTGAATGAAGTATTTTATAACTTACAGTATTTCATGAACTTTATGTAAAGAATGGTTTAAATATCATGCATTGAATGTATGGGAATTGATCTTGATATGTATAAACAATTGGATGAACTTTTAAATGCATGGTTGAATGTATCTGATCTATTAGTACAGGCTAAAATGGCATAAAATGAGATTTGGTATGCTAAGTTGTGTAAAATTCTACATATTTTCACTGTTCCTACAAAACTTGCTCAAGCGAGTGAGAATCTCGCCCAAGCGAGATCTTCTTGTAACAGGGGTGTGGCCACTGGTCACAATTCGCTCAGGCGGGAGAGGCCTCCCCCGAGTGAGTGAGAGATGGAGAGTTTTTGGACAATTTTCGCTCAAGCGAAATGGCCAGTGTATGGCAATTCGCTCAAGTGAGCGAGGGAAAAATAGGCTCTGGAAGGATTTAGCTCAGGTAGGCCTGGCCTCGCTCAACCAAAATATGGAAAGTGAGGTTTTGTCCCATTTTCGCTCAAGCGAGCGTGCCCCGCCCAAGCGAAATACGGACCTGATGCTTCTAGGACGACCTCGCTCAAGCGAGCTAAGCTTGCTCAAGCGATATTGGCACCTGATGTTAATTTTTCCTTTCGCTCAAGCGTGTTTCTTGACTCGCCCAAGCATGACCACGCAAACTCACTTAAGCGAGTATGGTACTCGCTTGAGCGAGTGGTGCCTGGTTTCTTTAAATATTGCTATTTTAATTATTTTAATTTTCCTTTGCATCAAGACTTCTCTCATCATCTTACAAGTGTATTTAAGATATTATGAACCATCTCATGAAATTCACTCTCTTTAAATCCAATCATACAACATCAATTTAAATGATCTTTCCGCTGTTTTTAATTAAGAATTGTCAGGAATCATTTTTAATTCACCTTCTCATATCTCCATATATGAGGTAGGTTTTCATTGATCCAGGGTACTGATTAAATAACGACTTGCAAAATGTGAAAAATTTACCCCTAATTTTGGGGCGTCACAATATTCATCACGTAACTACCACACGTTTATGTATACAATCATTCACAGTCACATATCCCATCATGTCACATAATCAGTCAACTAACTAGTGTTATATTATATGTAATATTAAGTAGTCATTACACACCCATGATATAAATTTTAATCTTCATCGTTACCACGGCTTAACAAGTAATTGTGCACTTACGTCACTAAAAGTTTACTTATATAGGTAACTAGACGTAAGCGCTCATATTATATCCTTACCATTTATACAGTTTACGTCATTGATATTTCCTTAACTTAATTTTTTTACTAAGGGTATAGTATTTAGTTCAATCTTCTTTTATTTATTTATTTATTTATTTATTTATTTTCTCTACTTGTTAAGCATTCTTTATTCACTTGCGTATGATTACTTAATACAACCTCGTGAGGTCTAATTTAGTTATCGTCAAACGACTCATTAGTTATTTCCTTTTTCTAATCTAAGTGGACTTTGTTATTAATCCTATTTTCTTGATCACTAAATGAGCCATTAATCCTTTATATCCCAACAATGATTTTAGTGATATTTTATTTCCTTACAATTAAATTCTATAATCTTTTTATTTTCTTATTTATCTATCACTACTTCATCTAGATTGCTTCCACAATTATATTCTTTTGACTAACCAAATTTTATTTATTCTATGATTGACCATTTACTACTTAGGGATCTAGGTGGGTTTTGTTATTTAAATACTTCATTTTCTTGGTCATCAATCCTTTTTGTCCTAAATTAATCTTTTATATTCAACTTAATTCCTTATGTTCCAACCGCAATATCCTTCTTAAACGTAAATTTACTAGGTCCGATAACTCCTTTCTTTAGTGATTAATTTACTTAATTTGCTTCCTTAACTACACTTAATTCTTTTTTGCCTGATATTTATTTAGTTGTTAATTAAGGACTTAGATATCACTCAGGCGTCACAACTTAGGGTGATATTATTTAGTTTCCGTAAGTCACTAATTAATTGGTGAGTACTATTTACTTTCAAGTTTAGCAGCGATTATACTCAAAAGTCTGTCTCTTAGCTACTAGCTAACTTACCTTAGACATGCAATTTCCTCTAATGGCTCTTTAAAAATTTCTAACATAGCACCATTTCCTTTTAAAATTCTAGATTTTGGGCTTAATTCATCTTAAGTATATAATCCTATTAATTTATTTGGACCTTTTTCAACCCTTACCCAAGAATTTAATTTTTAGTTTGTTGTCTCTTTTCATCTTAAGTTTCTTTAACTCATTAGAATAATTAATTCCAAAAAAGTCCTTTCTTTTACTAACTCTAGTTCTTTTTCCAAAATTTATAAGGCTATCATTTCTTTTCTTCTAAGTAGTCACAAATGTGGTGGCTAAATTTGTTACTAAATTCTTTTCTACTTCTAACCAAAATTTACTTTTATTTTCTTCATTTTACTTAATAAGCCTATTTGGGCCTAAGTTAAAAACTTTTTAATAAAATCTCTTTGAAATTAAATTTTCCAAACAAATACTAATTCATTTAATTAATTTAGTTATTGTATTTCTTTTTAAGGAAAATAGCATTACTTTTGTAAACTGGTAAAAAAAAAGACATTTTTAACTATCAGATCGGTTATTTTTTACAAGATATACGATATTCCTAGAACGATTTCGGGGACGTATGAACGGTAAATTAAATTCCTAATAGCGGGGCTTACCGGAAATGTTTTTTACAAATTACATAAAAACATCACAAAATTAAAATTAATTAATACAACCATATCGAACGAAATCGAGCCCGCCTAAATGCTAAATTTTCTAACTTTCTTTTTGTTTGTCCAATCATGATGAAACTCTCTAAACATGTGAACGCCAATTTATGCCAAATTAATTCCTAAAATCTTTACTAAATTAAAAACGTATTAATTTTAAATGTCGGTTATGAAAATCTTCACGGTTTGAGATTTTACCGTTGGATCACAACGAAAATTAAAACGGAGATCCCCGATTACTCAAGGAATATTATGGTACAACCAAAAACGCAATCAAACAAGGAAAAGATCCCCTTTACCTCACAAGATGGTCGCTGTCCAGAAAAAGAAAATGGTGGTTTTACCGAAAATTTCATTAAACGCTCCCAACATCCTCTAATTGTCGTCTAAACCTCCGAACCCTTAAAAAATGGACATGCATGGTTAGAAGGAGAAGGGATAGCCATGATTTTTGGCTTCAACTAGCAAGGGTTCCATCATTTTAAATTTTTAAAACAAGGACAGCATTGACCACAAGAAATCAAGAGCAATGATCAAAGAGAAAAGGTGACAAATTTACCTAGAATAGCTCTAGGAGTGCTCACGGTTTTGAAGCCTCAAAGCAAGGAGGTGAGATTGTGTTCTTCAAGATCCTTGCATGCTAGAGAAATGAATTTGGATGGTGGATTTTCTGGTGGCTGGTCGTGGCAAAGAAAAAGGAGAAGAAGAGAGTAGCAAATCTTTTGAATGGTTGAAAATGGTGGTGGTCTTGATGGTGGTTGGTGGTGGCTGTTTGGGAGGCCAGTGGTGGTTGGTGGCTTGGCTAGGGAGGAGAGGAGATGAGGAGGAGAGAATGATGGTAGTTGAAGGCTGAGTTTCATCCATGATATATAGAGAAAAAAGAGAGAGTTAGATGGAGTTAGAAGAGAATGGTGAATAAAAGTGATGGAGAGCTAGGAGTTTGCATGAATCTTCATTGGCTGAATTGGGAGGTGACCAGCTGAGTGGAGGGGAGAAGCAAGGTAGTGACACCTTTCTAATAAGGTGGCAAGAGCTGGTGATGCATGAGAGAAAGAGTTAGAGTGAAGAAGACAAGTGTTCCATAAGTGGTGCAATGTGATTGGATCTTGTTGCATGAAGACTGAGGTGACACATTCAGGGGCATCAATTGTATGGATTTTTGGGGCCTCTCTAGGCTTAATTTGAAAATGTTCCAAACATAAAAGTTATAGAAATTTTGTTTTCTTTAATTTGATATATGGCATAAAAAAATCCATTAAAAATGAGAACGTTAGGGCCCAAATACGAAACTAGTACAGGGTTATGACAGGATTTTTGTTTCTTGAAAAGATTATTTTTATGGGCCAAATTGGTGGGGATTTGGGCTTTGTGTTCTGCATTAAGTTATGGAGAATTGAGCTAAGAAGAATTTGATGAAGGAATCATTCAATTTCATGGTCATATGAGAGAGATATGTGGAAAATACTGAACCTAGTGCAAACTGTAGCTGAAGAAACGTGAATTAGTATAGTATTTTAAATTATTGGATTTATGGAGTAAGAATTGGCTTTTAAGCCCTTCATTAAATTTGTAGATCTTTCTTTCCTCTTTAATATGATATATCATTTGTGATGAGCCAAGTTCTGTAGCCTGAGATATACCCGATTTACGACAGGGTGCTCTAGAAGCTTCCTAGATCTGCTAGGGTCTTCGAAATAAATTCACCATTAATTCTCCCTTAGGAATTTGATTTAGTTCCCTTCATGAAAATTGTAGAGGTATACAATAAGGATCCATAGCAAAAAGAACAGAGTGATTCAAGGACCGGACGAAGGAGATACATGAATTTTATCGAAAGCTGCAAGCATTCAAATGAAACAGCCAAGAGGTCACAAAGATTTATTAAACTGTACCAATCTAGAAGGATTTAGCTTTTGATATCTTCATAGAAAATGTAGATAATTTTGTTACATAGATTTTGACACCAAGTTTGTGTAAATCGAAGGTTGTATAAGAAATTTAGGAATTTTTTCTGAACTATGCGTAGAGAAAAACGTTCAAACGTTGGAATTTTGAGATGAATATACTTAATTTTCGATTTCGGGGTTGACAGAGTGAGAATCGGAGTTTGGGGCTAGAAACAAAGATTAAAGATCTTTTTAAAACGAAGAGATTAAGACCAAAATCATTCGATTCTAAGATCATATGAAAATCTGGGTCCAAAACACCAAAGGTATTCGGGTCTAGTTTTAAAGCGTTTTATGAGGAAGTCAACTTATTGAAAAATAAGAATGATAGAGTCTGAATCAAGCTTTGCTCCCTTCAGGAAAAATTCCTAAAACGTTGAAATGAGTCACCAGAGACTAACCATGCCACCATCAGATATCCCAAGGTATATGAACAGTCAAACGTAGGAGATATTGAGGGTTCTGATTTGACTAGTCAGGCTAAGTCAGACACCTTTGATTCTTCATAGAGGGATTCTAACAGGACTAGTATCCCTACTGGATCACTAGTCTTGGGTCGAACGGTTAAAGTCTGACTTCAAGTTGGGTCAAACAGTTTAAATCTGAAGAACCGGGCGGCATTTATTATTTAAAATATTAATAATAATAATTAATTAATTCTTAACTAAACTTTATTAAATAAACCTTCATGTTTTAAACTTATTATTCATGATGTTAGTCCTGAAAATAAATATTATCTAATCATTCCAGTTAATCTTTATTAATAATAAGGTTTATTAACCAGTTAATATCAAAGTAATGTATTATATACTAACCATTTTTATTTAAGGGTTAAATTAATGTCTTATGAAATTTTGGGCTCTATTAATCATCTATCCTTAGAATCTAACTTGATTCTTAAATAAGTCTAATTATTCTAAATCTGTTATCAAAAGATAATTGACCATCATCAGTTATAATTTACCAAAATTAAATATTATTCTCAAATTATCAATTCTAGCATTAATAATAGAATATATTCATGAATATAATACTCAAGTAACAATTCAATTGTTGAATCAAACACAATTATCTCTACATAAATTATCAACAAGTCAATAAGTTCCTCTAGGGTCATTATTGCACACAACCTCCCTTACATACTCATTTTTACTTAACTAAAATTTCCACTGCTCACATTCTCTCAAATCTTACTTTCTCACATTCTCATGACGATTTAGGGATTAGGCCTAAGCCTTACTCTCCTAAAATACTCAACAAGGTACTCTAAGAGGTCACGAGAGCTTGGGCTTCTATCCTAGAAAATCAGGGCTGTTACAGTAAGCTAACAAAAAATGGTTAAATTGAAAAACAAAAACCATGATAGTTTGGGGTGTGTGATTCAAAGAAAAAGAAAGATAAAGAGTTTGATCTCAAAATTAAAAGAATAGAAAAATAAAAATGAATTATACCCTTTAAAGTATAGAGAGTTATTAAATTAAGGTTTGCTTGCCCTCTTGTGATACTGTTTTTCTTACAGAATTAAGCCCTTTGCATTTCCCTTTTCTTGGTTACCATTCCTATGTTATGAATCCCCCTGCCCCATTACAACGCTTTAAAAGACCTTTTGACCAATGCATGTTTTCTTGATAACTGTGGAGTCTATGGTCAATTGTTAAGCCAATGGTAGTGTTTAGAATGTTGTGGTCTGAGTGGATTAAAACACAAGCATATACACTGAGTAGAAAGTGAGAAAGAGTACCCTAGGTCTAATCTTAGTGAATATGGTTTGACTGTTGATTGTGGTATATTCTAGTAGTTTAGGCAGCCTCTTAAAAACACAAAAACAAAGAAAATAAATAAACATAGATTCCTTAAGTTTGTTTGGGTCTACTGGTCTTTCACTATATCCTTATATGGATTCTGTGATTGCTTGAGGACAAGCAATGTTTTAGTTTAGGGTATTTTGATAAGTGTGTATTGTGTGTTGTTTTTGATTGTTTTTAGGTCTAGTTTTTAGGGTTTTTGCATATTGTTCATGCCCGATTCCCTTGATTTTGATTCTTTTCCATACATATACTTGGTTGTTCTTATTTTGCAGGTTCAATGATATTCTAGGTCTCTTTTGAGGAAAAATGGCAAAATGGATGAAAGAATAGACCCTTGAGGCCTTTAGGAGTGCATTTTGGCAAGGTTGGAGGAAACCACTGCCAGTGGTGGATAACCAGTGGTGGACAACCAGTGGTGGAAAACCACTGGCCGTGGTTAGCACTAGAAGAGGGGGAAAAGCAAGTCAGAGGCCACCACTGGCTGTGGTTATCCACCATTGGCCATGGTGGGCACTGTGGAAAACTATAGAGCATTGTGAAGCAAAGAACAGGAAGTCAGAAGCCACCACTGCCCGTGGTTATCCACCACTGGCCGTGGTTGGCTCTACCTGTTACCCAAAATTGTGAATTTATAGTTTAATAGGAACAGGGCTCGAACCACTGGAAGTGGTGAGCCACCACTGGCCGTGGTTGTCCCTTACAAGGCCCAAATATCTAATTTGTTTAGGGTTTTTGTGGGGCATTAGAGGGGAGTTAAGGGAGAGTTCTGCAGAGACATATTTGGACATAGTTTTGGGGAGATTTTGAAGAACCTTTTGGGAAGCTTTCATAATCAAGAGTTAAATCCATCAAGGGAGATCAATTTTGTAGATTTAGGAGGAAGAATTTGGAATCCAAGTGAGAACTAATTTGTAATTTCTGAATCCCTATTTTACACTTTTGAAATCTTTTATGCTTGGCATTGATTTTGTGATGTGTGACATAATGATAACAATCCTTATGGCACACTAAACTCTTTTCTTGGGACTAAGGATATAGTATGCCTAAGTGTTACAATTGATTGTTCTTCGCTTTCAATCTATGTGACTTCAATTTCTATTTAATTTATGTATGCCGAATGCTTCTGCAAGATTTAGAGATAAGCGTAGATGATCATAAATTATGTGGGTAATCGAGAGATTGGCATGTAATTTGAAAATACCTAAATTGAACCTATGATTTTGTTTTACAACGATAAGTAAAATTGTTTAAGGGTTAATCGGATTTCCATAGATTGTAAATGGTCTAATTAACAAATTAAATACGATTGTTTAGGAATTAGCACGTTAATAGGCTTTCAAGTTAAAGTTATTAATTAACTTAGGGGAATCTGCCTTAGAAACAAAATCATATAATTGGATAGGCGAGTAACCTTTAATTTTGATACTAGCATATGAACCCTTAATACCCCAAGATTTACCTTTGATTAAATTTCCCAAACTTGCTCTGATTTTCTTCTATAAAAGACGTTAGATTTTCTGTTTTCTAATTTACTGTTCATCATAGTTTTAGTAATTCATTTTAATCGATTCATTAGATAATTGAACCACCGTTATAACTAGTACTTGGGCACAATCTCTATGGGAACAATATCTTTTATTACTTCAATATCCCGTCGCTTGCGGTAGGCTATCACACTTCTTCTCCATATGTTAAGAATGAGTTGCATAAAGAAGGTAAAATGTATAGGACTAATAAAGATAAGCATGATTTCACATCAAAACCTTCTTCTTCCAAATCTTCTGTCATTAAATATTTTAAATGTCTAGGCAGAGGACGTATTACTTCTGGCTGTCCTATTAAGAAAATAATAATTCTGAAAAACTATAGGAACTACTCAAGTCAATCAGACTCTAATTCTGATGTTCACTCTTTAAGTGATGACTCAAGTAATGACTCATATAACAGTGAGTATATATTGGGACATGATAGGGAACTTTACATGATTTGAAGGTTACTCGGAAGCCATGTAAAGGTTGATGATTGTACACAAAAAGAGAACATCTTTTACATAAGATGTTATATAAATGAAAAACTATGTTCTTTAATTATGGATAGTGGAAGTTGTGCCAATGTTTCTAGTCAAAGGCTAGTACATAAAATGGGCTTAAATCTAATAGATCACCCTAGGCCATATAAGCTTCAACCGTTAAATGAGAGATATGAGATGTCAGTTAATAAGCAAACCTTAATAGCCTTCACCATAAAATCCTATAAAGATGAGGTTAAATGTGATGTAGTTCCTATGTAAGCAACCCACATCCTATTAGGTAAACCTTGGCACTATGATAGGAAGGTTACCTATCAGGGGTTCTCTAACACCTCCACTTTCAAACATAATGATAGGAAAAAGGACAGAGTAGGTTCCTTCTCTTCTCAACAAAAAGAAAAGTCTAGAAAAAATAAAAAGGATGATAAAGGTAAAGGAGTTGTCACCCATATATGCTTTATAAATCCATGCTTAGATTTTAATTTTTGCAAGAAAATGGCACCATGGGAGGTTAGAGGGTTTTGGCAAGGAGAGAAGATGAAAAATAAGAAGAAAAATAAAGATAGAGTGGGGAAGAAGAGAGCCACACAAAAATGGGAAGAAGGAGAGAGAGAAATTGAAAAAATTGGTTATTAACCCATGGTCTAAAGGGTGCCTCCTTTTGCTTTTTCCCTTGGTCAATAATTCCCCATTGTCCAATGGATAAGATAAAGTAGAGAATGAGGGAAAAAGTGGACCGTTGAGTAGAGAAAAGAAATGGGAATTTACATCTTGTTTTAATTCCAATTGGCTCGTATTTTCACCGTTTATTATCATACGCTGTGTCAAAATAAATATCTCCTCAATACCAAAAATTATTTTAATCATACCACCATAACCACATATAATTTTATAAATATTCTAGACCTATCAAATATCCAATTTGACTTAGTGGATCTTACACCATCTGTTACATTGTCCGGTCTCAATAAATTTTAATTTACCGATAAATCATGATTAATATCTAATTAATTTTCTTACATACATTAGACCATAAATACTTAATTATCATCATCCAATAAATTTATTTTCTCTAAAATTTAGGATGTTACACTCCATGCGCTCCTTGGGTTGATATTTCTACAGACTTTATGCTTGGATTGCCTAGGACCCATAGGGGAATGAATTCTATCTTTGTTGTAATGGATAGATTTAGTAAGATGGCTCACACCATTCCTTGTCATAAAGTGGATGATACAAGCCATATTGCTAAGCTATTTTTTAAAGACATTATGAGATTACATGGCATCCCTAAAATCATTATTTCTGATAGGGATACCAAGTTCCTTCGCTATTTTTGGAAAACACTTAGGGCAAGGCTAGGAACTAAGCTTCTCTTTTCCACTACTTGTCATCCTCAAATGGATGGACAAACAGAGGTAGTAAACAAGATTGTTTACTTTCCTTAGGGGCTTAGTATATAAGATGTTAAGTCATGGGATAAGTGTTTTCCATACATAGAGTTTGCATATAATAGGGTACAACACTCCACAACTAAACATAGTCCATGTGAGATTATCTATGGTTTTAACCCTCTCACACCTTTGGATCTTTTGCCCATTGAGGTTTCTGATTCCTTCCTTTACATAGATAGAAAGGCAAAAAGAAGCTTTATAAAAGATTTTCATGAGAAGGTTAAAAATCAAATACAATCCAAAAATGAGCATTATGCTTGTTATGCTAACAAGAAAAGGAAGGAAGTTATCTTTGAGGTTGAGGATTGGGTTTAGTTACATTTAAGAAAAGAAAGATTTCCTAATCTAAGAAAATCCAAACTAAACCCAAGAGGTGATGGTCCATTTCAAATAGTTGGAAAAATTAGTAATAATGCCTATTCCTTGATTTAACTAGTGATTATGGGGTTAGTGTTACATGTAATGTCTCTTACTTGTCTCCTTCTAACTTAGATGATAATGATGACAATCTAGATTTGAGGATAAATCTTTTTGGATAAGAGGATCATGATAAGGACATAAGCAAGGAAGATCCCATCACAATCCTAGACAAGGGTCTAAAGGTTTAGCAAGGTCCCTTAACAAAGGCAAGGACAAAAAGGGCCAAAAACATCACTCAGCCTATATAAGGCTTGCTTCTCCATTGTAATTGATACCTTTTGCCTTGAATGAATCAAAATTTTATTAGAAGTGAGTGTATACTTCCCTTTTAGGCTAGAGAGAGTTCTAGCCTTTTTTAAGCTCTGATCAGTAGGTTCTCATCCCTAGAGTGGCGGGCTAGAGACTTATCCAAGCATCTTGGTGGCACCTTTAACATCCAATCATTCCTTCCATTTCACCTTTCATCTAACCATTTCTATCTTTATCCCTTTCCCTTGTCTTTTTCCTTTTAAATACCTTGAGTCAATCCTTTCCGTAGCATTTTTCATTTTCGACTTTCATCTCATTACCATGCTTTGGAATTGTTTCTTCATCCCTAAGGTAAATTTCATCAAGAATTAAAGAAGAGAAAGATGGCTAGATCTATCTCTTTTTTTTGTTTGAAGAAAAAGATATATCATAAGGCTGCAGGAGAAAAAAGATTGTTGTAAGTTAATAAGTAGGAGGAGCTGCGTTTAGATATATACAAGAGTGTCAGACTTTACAAAGATAGAACAAAAAGATGGGAATGATCAAAAAATAATGAGAAGGACTTTCAACTCTGGAGATATGGTGCTATTATTCGACTCAAGGCTGAAGCTATTCCTTGGGAAATTAAATACGCGATGGTCTGGGCCATTCTAAGTGATAAAAGCCTATCCCCGTGGAGCACTAGGAATATGAAGTGAAAATTTTAAGACTTTCATGGTAAATAGCCAAAGACTAAAGCATTATAGGGTAGGAGAACCAATTCAACAAGCCAGCAACCACCACTTGTCTGAACTAGGTTAAAGAATAAATGCCTAGAGAAGGTCTAGCTAATGACTATAAAATTAGCGCTGATGGGGAGGTGTAACACCCCGAATTTTACAAAGGAATGAATAATTAATGTGAATGGCAAATAGTTGATGCTTATTGAGGAAGATGAGTGAGAATATGTGGAATAAATCTAATTTGATTTATAATGAGGAATTCTGAGTGAGAATACTTAGGAACAAGTTAAATATGTCTTATATGATTTATATGATAGTATGGATGTGATTAAATTGGCTTATGATGAAGTTTCATAAGTTGGACTGTGTGAAATCTGCGTTTCCTACATCTGTGTTGATAGTCTCGCCTAAGCGAGAAGGGATCTCGCCCAGGCGAGGATTCCCTGTGTTGGCCTTATGGTTTCTGGGCAATTTTCGCTTAGGCGAAAGTTAATTTCGCTCAAGCGAAATTGCCTATGTATCAGTGTTGCTCTCTGGAGGAAATTCGCTCAAGCGAATGGAGTCTCGCCCAAGCGAAGGGTCTGAGAAATGGCATTCGCTCAAGCGAGTGAGGGATCAGCTTGAGCGAGCCAGTGAGGAATTGGTCACTGGATCTTTCTTCGCCCAAGCGAATGTGAGTAGCTTGAGCGAAAGGGGAAGTATGAATGCTGGGTGATGCTCACTCAGGTGTGACTGGTACAGTTGTACTAGACTGAGTGTGGTAAGTATATGGTGAGTGTGTGGGATTTTGAATGAGATTTCCCTTGAGTAAGAACCTTAGAAAATAATTCTGTGATGTTGTGAATTTCTGAGTAAAATTCTGAGCAGTTGTGTTCCGAGTGGAAGTATTTGAGTTCAAGGTAACTCATTCCGAGGGAAGTCTCTCTGTGAGTGTAATTTCTGAGTGGAAATGGCACCGAGTGGGGTGTGTTGTCCAGAAGTATTTTGGAATGACTTCACTCATGGGAAAAACAAAGGAAGTCAGCCTTTGAATTATTTATCCTAGTAGAATCCTGAGTGAGTGTGAAAGCAATAAGCATTCCGAGTGTATGATTATATATGTGGGTCGGTAGATTGGATTTGTGGATAGGTTTGTATGTATGAAAATATACATATATACATAAGGGATTTATGTTGATTTGATGCTTCTTACCAACTGGAATATGAATAATGTTGGGTGAATAATTCTAAGTTGATGAATTCCGAGAGAAATATAGGAGGCTTGGATCCAATTCCGAGTGAGGCTATGATGTTTGTCCTTCTTTTCCGAGTAGAGAATATTTAAATGGATTTTTAGAGAATTGCTATTGATGAACCCATCCGGTGTAGGATTAGATGGGAGAATTTCCCGAGTGATCCTTGTGTGGCCTTTTTCCGGGTGGAAAAGCATGAGTAAACCCCGAGTGGGATAGGTTTAGATATTCCCGAGTGGAATTCCGAGTGATCCTCTTCCAAGGGAGAGTTGTTGTAATGGTTTAGATTGGACTATATCCTAAGTGTAGGAAATATATATATAATCCGAGTGAATAAGATTATATACTCCGAGTGGTTAGGATCTGAACAAGTCCGGGTGAGACTTAATGAATTCCCCGAGTAAGTAAGATATCATATGCCGAGTGAATCTGGCTGGAATATTCCGAGTGGAGTATGATTGTGAAGACCCCTTCTGAGTGAAGGAAGGTCTACGTATTCTCCGAGTGAGAAATATGAAAATATACCGAGTGGTGAATGTGGAATAC
The DNA here is from genome assembly GCA_037962975.1 of Clitoria ternatea. NCBI lineage: Eukaryota > Viridiplantae > Streptophyta > Magnoliopsida > Fabales > Fabaceae > Clitoria > Clitoria ternatea. Next base: position 181,030,886 of record CM075672.1, read on the forward strand.
ATTCCGAGTGACTTATAGTGGTGATACACTAAGTGAGGAAGGATTTAGGATTCCGAGTGGGATGCCCCTCATTTACCGAGTGGAAGACCTAATAAGTGATGGGTCAGTTTTAGAGAAATTACCGAGTGAAGGGTTGATTGAGATGACTCGGATTGGATTGGAATTGCCGAGTGACAGACTATATGAGTATGAGTCGGCCCAAAATGTCTTGGTTGAATGGAAAGTGGATCGGTTTAGATTGTTATGTCAAGTGGGAAGCCGAGTGTGAGATGACTCGGATTTAGTTGAAGTTTGCCGAGTGAAAATCGAATTAATATTGGGTCGGTTTTAAGGAATCCTGCCAACAGAAACCCGAGTGCTGGGAAAGATGATTTCTGGTTGGATTCGCTTAAGCGAATTAATACCTCGCTCAGGCGAGTGAGTGTGGAAATAGGTACTGGGGTTATTTCGCTTGTGCGAATGGAGAGGCTTATGCGAGATAGAGCTGTTCCGCTCAAGCGAATATGGGTTTCGCTTGAGCGAGTGACACCCTGTTTGCGTGTTTCTTCCCTTTTCTCGCGGTTTAATTACGTGGACCCTTCTTTTACTTAGTTCTAAGGATATTAAAGTAAATATGACATGGTATGATGGATTATTGGACTGCCATTTGTAATTATGAGGTAATAGTGAGATATTTTAAAGGGAAACATTTATTAAGACAAAAACTCTTACTTTCTTTCTACCTTTCACGTCACTTCTTCCCCTCCTTTCTTCATTATTCTTCTTCGTCTTCTTCATGCTGTTCCCCATCTCCTCTTTTCTTCTCTCCAAAAACAAAAACCGTGTGGAGCTTTCTTACCCTCTCCCATATTTGTTTTCATGGAGGCTCAAGGGAGAAGCTCATGGTTGAATACTCTTCCACTCTTCTCCTCTATTTTCGTGTGGATCTCTCTTTTCCTTGGGAGCTCATAGCCAACTCTTGGGTGAGGTAAGTTCCTCACCATTCCTTATGAGTTTATGCCCTAGATTTTGGGTTTTTGGTTTTGGAGGAGTATTTATTGTGTATAGGGATTGTTGGGAGAAGCTTAAAGTGAGGAAACCCTAGGTGGGGTGTTGTTATTATGATTTTAATTGTGGGTTATTATGGAGATGCATGAATTAATATTTGGATGGGTGGAAAATAAATGAGTAATTATGATGTTGATGGGTTTTGGTGAAACCCTAACTTTAATAAATTGGGGGAAGTGTGAAAGGAGAGTAAAATGTATGTTTAATGACATTGGGGAAGGATATTAATGATGGAAGATGGCTATTGATGTGAGTAATGAGTATTGGTAGCAGTTGTTTGGTTAGTTGGCATTTATGATCTAAAGGATCTTGACTTTGGAAAAGGAATTCCCGAAGCCTAATACAATTATATAACTTAGTGTTTAACAAGTCTAGGACTTGATGATAAGCTAGAAAATGTCTAAAAACTATAAGGAATGCCTTGTGATGGCTTATTAATTGTATGAGTGCATATGTATAATATGTAGATCGTATTCCGAATGGTGCAAAGGAACTTTTGGAGCATTGGAATGGTTCGGCTCTTCCCTTAAGGTAGGAGAGGAGTTAACATTTAAATTGCATGAGTTATATATTTGATGATTATCGTATGTGATTGATACTCATGTTTGCATTGCCATATATATATGTATTGAATTAGTTAGAATGGCAATAGCTAATTATTGAGAATTATTATGATACTCTTGTGTTGGGTTAAAAATCCCTAATGAATATATATAATGATATTGATATATAAAAGGAAATATTATGACATTCTAGTGGTGGATACAAGTAGTTGACTTGTATGTATATGAGGCAATGATGATTGCCAAATATGTGAATGGTGAATGTGCCTCGAATGAGTTTATGTGTGGATTAATATTATGTTGTTTGCTATGCCTTTGTTATCCATGTGTGGATTATTGTGATAGATGTTGTGGCTATTGGATGCCAATTATTTGAATGATGTGCCTTGAGGGGCCTTGTGAATGTTTATATGCCAATGAATGCTAGTTAAATTGATGATATGCCTTGAGGGGCTTGATAAATGATTTTGTATGATTATTGAAATGCCATTGATGACAAAATACGAAATATACAATATATCCCTAATTGAAAGGGTGAGATGTTCTTGCGAGGTTGTTGAGCATATGCATTATTGCATCTTGCATTCATGGCATGTCATAACATTGGTTTTATGTGGTTGCGATCACAATGATGAAAGATCCTGCGGGATTCTATGAAGGGAGTACCCCTTGCGAGGTGGGAAACCAAAGTGATGATGATATGATATTATAATAGTGGTTGCGATCACCTGATTGTGAAATGTGAAAGGCCCTGCGGGGACCATTGTATGATAATGAGCCAGTGGTTGCGATCACTAGGTATTTGATATAATAAAGGGCTTGCGAGCACCTATGATGCCCATGGTTGCGATCATGAGGCGGGAGTACCCCTTGCGAGGCGGGAAACCTATGATTATGAATGATTGATTATGGTGGTTGCGATTACCCGTGATATAAAATCGGATCCGTTGCATATGCATTAAACAGTTGGCATATGCATTGTTTTAAGACCATCGCATTTGTGATGGGATGACCACGAGTGTTGAGAAACCCCTTGCGAGGAGGTATTTGAGTGAAACCTCAATGAATTAATGATGAAAATGAATATAAATGCCCTTGTTGATAAGTGGCAAAGTATTGATGTATGTGATCGTGTATATGTTGTGCTTATTATGATATTGATTGTGATTTATGAGGCTTGTATGCCTATTCTAATGATGAGATGATCAATGAATGATAATTTGATGATTTGATAGCAAAGAACACATGATGTTTGTATGCATATACACATGATCACAATATATATGTTATTCGTCATTTTGAATGTATAACTCACTCTCCCATGTGGTCTCCTTTTTAGCATTGTGATGCAGGTTACCATGGGACAAATTCGGATTTAAAGATCAAACTTGGGTGAAGGTAAATAGTGGTAGAGGAAGTGTCTTGGCCGACATCATTTATGAATTCATGTGTAATGAATAAGTTGTGTATGATGATATAGATGATTTAGAGATTTTAAGTATGTGCAAGATAATCCCTTGAATTGATGGATGATGAATAAATATATGTAATTATGTAAGAGGTGGTTGTTTAATAGGCTTATAATTATACCATTGCCTTCTAGCCTAGCCTTTTCTCATATCGTCATATATGGGACTAGGTGTATGCCCGGTATACACATTCTTCCGCTGTATACTCTATTGTTTTTGTATACCTTTATGGACGAACTAGTTATAGATCCAGGTTTAATGTATTAAAATTGTACACTTTGGTTTTCTGTGATTCGAGTTTTGGTGTGATGCTGAACTTAGTTTGGAACGCGAAAAATTTATTCGCATTTATATTATTTATGACGATCACATCGAGATTCGAGTACAGAAAATCAGGGGTGTTACAAAGGTGGTATCAGAGCATATGTTGCTCTGAATAAGAATTATTGGTTACTACCCGAGCATGATTGCTTTAAGATAATTGATATTATGAATGGCTAGAGGATGAATGGTGAGACTTTTAAGACGATTTTTGGAGCAGGATGCTCATTATTGGGATCTGGATGTTGGTATAGAATTAAGAATGATAATTATCTAGAGGATAATATTATGTTTTATTGCCCTACATGGACCTATGATGTACTAAGTGTCTAGGAATTGAGAATTGATTATAGGGCATATTTGCTTATTGAGGAATTATCGTGAATGGTTAAAGTTGAGCTGAGATTGGTGCTCAATGAGGACTTTTGTGAGATTGTGATTTATAAGATATGGTTATTGACTATGGGAAGTATACCCTTTATCATTGGGGTTATATGATAAATTGTGGAGCCTAGTTGCTCATTGATAATCATGAATAAAATTTCTTGACATATGATGGATGTATGTATTGTGTAAGACCGGCCAATTTCCTTACCCTATTACCTTCGAATGACGAATATATTGTAATTGTGCATTGATGTTGATATATATAATGCAAATTGATTGATGATGAATCCATGATTGAATGTTAATCATGGAAATGAAATATTGCGATGTGAATGAGATATGAAAAATGAATTGATATGATGATGATTTGATGCCATGTGTTGATCATGGATATGATATGTATATATTGATTTAATGATGGACCTATGCCGTATGTTAATTACGGATAGGAGATATTGAGAAAGAAATTGATATGGTAGTAGACCATATATGTTGAGATCTTGATGTGCATATGCACTTGGAATATGAATTGTGATTAGATTTCTTATATGCATTGTGCTTGTGGCGTTTAGCCAAGGAATGTTTGTTAAATGAAATGAAACTCATATGCTTGAGTTGAATGAATGAATAATATTGAGTAATTCCCTAGTATGGGTATGTTTGAATTTAAATGTTTGGTTGTGCCATTTGTGAAGGATGGATTTTATATCCTGGGCACAAGAACCCTATGTGTTATATGATATAAGTGATTTGTTGTATTTCCTAGATTGGGAATTTGAATATGTGATAAATGATTAAATGTGAAATCGAATACCTGTTAGATTGAGATTGGGTCTCGGTGTTGATGTGTGAAAACCGAGTGAAGGATTTATTTAATTATGACCCACTAGGTGTGATGACCTAGATGGATTTGGTATGATCTTGTATGATCAATTGTTGAAGAGAATTAATTAAATTGGTCCCTACATTTGTGATGGTATGATTAAATGCGTATGATGCTTGTTCATGCATATACTTGTGATAAATGCATGTATGGGGACTGTTATGATGAATGTCGAGTGGACTTTATGGAGGAAAGCATGAAATGCTTACTGTAAAGGGTAAATCCGAGTGAATCGATGATAATCCGAGTGAATGGCATAGGATTGCCGAGTGAATGTGGTATAAGCCGAGTCATCTGACTGTTGTTGAGTTGCCGAATGAATTTAATGTTTAACGCAGATTTCCGAGTGGGCAATCGAATGAATATAAGTTGAATTTCATATGCATACGTGTTATTGTGTATTGAATATGAACACCTTGCGGGGTGCCACGAGGGTGTTATCCCGAGTGAAGAGGACATGGTCCTAATGTTGATTGTGATGAAAGACCCGGGTTGGACTCGGGCAGTGCCTGGGGCACTAAGCGTGAGATGAGACGCTTGATGATATGTCGAGTGCATTGGCGTTGAACGCCGAGTGAATGAAACCGTATGCATCCGATTCGCCACTGGAATACGTTGGATTTGTATACCGATCGGCAATCAGATGACAGGTGATGGATATGCTTAAGTCCTGGAGCTGGGCTCGGACAGACTCTTGAGCGTGGCTTGGAGTGTGAATATTGTTGACATAGTATTGGAGCAAACTGGAAGTGAAATCCGATTGAGGATGATTGTGATTGATCATATTGAATGACAATGAATGTTGTGTTGAGAGATGTCAATTGTGATCATGAGTTGATGAATAGAAATTTAACCATGTCATTACCCCCTATTTTATTTGAAGGGTGCTATATTGGTGATAGAAACCACATAATGATGTGATATAATGTGAGTTATATGTTTAGTTTATGAGCCTTAATTGTGATCTGTAAAGAGAATACCCAATGCGAAAGCTCATTATTTGATTATGTAGCCTATTTGATAAGAGTTGATGAATCTTTTAAGGTTCGAATTGATTTATAGCCAGCAAATATGTAAGTAAAATAAGAATTTTAGATTAATTGAGCATGGATTTGGACGAATGAAACCTAAAGATGGGGTATTTACCTTGTGAGGATGGAAGAATTATGGTTAATACATTGATTTATTATGATGTTAAACAATATTTAATGATTGATATGGCATGATGGATGCCAAATTATCTATATAATGATGATAAAATATGAGTATTTTGGTTATGGACTGGTGAGGATTGTCACCAAGTCTTACATAAACTAGTATCGTTTGAATATATGTAACTAATATAAGCAATGGGAATACGAGGTACTGGTCCCGATATGGTCTTACATGCCATAGGCATTGTGGCAACATGCACTTATGCGCCGACTTTATGTGTTTGTGGTAACCACTATAGGATTGGGACGCCTTCCTGTATATCGGATGCAGCAACACCTAGGCCGAGCAAGTGTAGGGATTGTAGCTGCTTATGGTGAATGTACTGAGCCTATCTGGTCATACTGAGTATGAACATGCGAGCTCTGTTGGATAAGTTATAATTGATAACATATGACATGCTTGATGTAGAAATTTGTTAGGAACAATGGTGTGAGATGAACATGTCTTGATGGACCTTGAGAAGTCCAAGGTCATTTCATGGTGTTGTTGAATCTTGTTGATGTGTGGTCTGAGATATGGCCTTGTGTCATGGGAATTGATGCTGAATTTCGAGGACGAAATTCTTTTTAGGTGGGGTGAATTGTAACACCCCGAATTTTACAAAGGAATGAATAATTAATGTGAATGGCAAATAGTTGATGCTTATTGAGTGAATTGTAACACCCCGAATTTTACAAAGGAATGAATAATTAATGTGAATGGCAAATAGTTGATGCTTATTGAGGAAGATGAGTGAGAATATGTGGAATAAATCTAATTTGATTTATAATGAGGAATTCTGAGTGAGAATACTTAGGAACAAGTTAAATATGTCTTATATGATGTATATGATAGTATGGATGTGATTAAATTGGCTTATGATGAAGTTTCATAAGTTGGACTATGTGAAATCTGCGTTTCCTACCTCTGTGTTGATAGTCTCGCCCAAGCGAGAAGGGATCTCGCCCAGGCGAGGATTCCCTGTGTTGGCCTTATGGTTTCTGGGCAATTTTCGCTCAGGCGAAGGTTAATTTCGCTCAAGCGAAATTGCCTATGTATCAGTGTTGCTCTCTGGAGGAAATTCGCTCAAGCGAATGGAGTCTCGCCCAAGCGAAGGGTCTGAGAAATGGCATTCGCTCAAGCGAGTGAGGGATCAGCTTGAGCGAGCCAGTGAGGAATTGGTCACTGGATCTTTCTTCGCCCAAGCGAATGTGAGTAGCTTGAGCGAAAGGGGAAGTATGAATGCTGGGTGATGCTCACTCAGGTGTGACTGGTACAGTTGTACTAGACCGAGTGTGGTAAGTATATGGTGAGTGTGTGGGATTTTGAACGAGATTTCCCTTGAGTAAGAACCTTAGAAAATAATTATGTGATGTTGTCAATTTCCGAGTGAAATTCTGAGCAGTTGTGTTCCGAGTGGAAGTATTCGAGTTCAAGGTAACTCATTCCGAGGGAAGTCTCTCTGTGAGTGTAATTTCCGAGTGGAAATGGCACCGAGTGGGGTGTGTTGTCCAGAAGTATTTTGTAATGACTTCACTCGTGGGAAAAACAAAGGAAGTCAGCCTTTGAATTATTTATCCGAGTAGAATCCTGAGTGAGTGTGAAAGCAATAAGCATTCCGAGTGTATGATTATATATGTGGGTCGGTAGATTGGATTTGTGGATAGGTTTGTATGTATGAAAATATACATATATACATAAGGGATTTATGTTGATTTGATGCTTCTTACCGACTGGAATATGAATAATGTTGGGTGAATAATTCTAAGTTGATGAATTCCGAGAGAAATATAGGAGGCTTGGATCCAATTCCGAGTGAGGCTATGATGTTTGTCCTTCTTTTCCGAGTGGAGAATATTTAAATGGATTTTTAGAGAATTGCTATTGATGAACCCATCCGGTGTAGGATTAGATGGGAGAATTTCCCGAGTGATCCTTGTGTGGCCTTTTTCCGGGTGGAAAAGCATGAGTAAACCCCGAGTGGGATGGGTTTAGATATTCCCGAGTGGAATTCCGAGTGATCCTCTTCCAAGGGAGAGTTGTTGTAATGGTTTAGATTGGACTATATCCTAAGTGTAGGAAATATATATATAATCCGAGTGAATAAGATTATATACTCCGAGTGGTTAGGATCTGAACAAGTCCGAGTGAGACTTAATGAATTCCCCGAGTGAGTAAGATATCATATGCCGAGTGAATCTGGCTGGAATATTCCGAGTGGAGTATGATTGTGAAGACCCCTTCTGAGTGAAGGAAGGTCTACGTATTCTCTGAGTGAGAAATGTGAAAATATACCGAGTGGTGAATGTGGAATACATTCCGAGTGACTTATAGTGGTGATACACCGAGTGGTGTTGACAAGCAAATATTCTAAGTGAGGAAGGATTTAGGATTCCGAGTGGGATGCCCCTCATTTACCGAGTGGAAGACCTAATTAGTGATGGGTCAGTTTTAGAGAAATTACCGAGTGAAGGGTTGATTGAGATGACTCGGATTGGATTGGAATTGCCGAGTGAGAGACTATATGAGTATGAGTCGGCCCAAAATGTCTTGGTTGAATGGAAAGTGGATCGGTTTAGATTGTTATGTCAAGTGGGAAGCCGAGTGTGAGATGACTCGGATTTAGTTGAAGTTTGCCGAGTGAAAATCGAATTAATATTGGGTCGGTTTTAAGGAATCCTGCCAACAGAAACCCGAGTGCTGGGAAAGATGATTTCTGGTTGGATTCGCTTAAGCAAATTAATACCTCGCTCAGGCGAGTGAGTGTGGAAATAGGTACTGGGGTTATTTCGCTTGTGCGAATGGAGAGGCTTATACGAGATAGAGCTGTTCCGCTCAAGCGAATATGGGTTTCGCTTGAGCGAGTGACACCCTGTTTGCGTGTTTCTTCCCTTTTCTCGCGGTTTAATTACGTGGACCCTTCTTTTACTTAGTTCTAAGGATATTAAAGTAAATATGACATGGTATGATGGATTATTGGACTGCCATTTGTAATTATGAGGTAATAGTGAGATATTTTAAAGGGAAACATTTATTAAGACAAAAACTCTTACTTTCTTTCTACCTTTCACGTCACTTCTTCCCCTCCTTTCTTCATTATTCTTCTTCGTCTTCTTCATGTTGTTCCCCATCTCCTCTTTTCTTCTCTCCAAAAACCAAAACCGTGTGGAGCTTTCTTACCCTCTCCCATATTTGTTTTCATGGAGGCTCAAGGGAGAAGCTCATGGTTGAATACTCTTCCACTCTTCTCCTCTATTTTCGTGTGGATCTCTCTTTTCCTTGGGAGCTCATAGCCAACTCTTGGGTGAGGTAAGTTCCTCACCATTCCTTATGAGTTTATGCCCTAGATTTTGGGTTTTTGGTTTTGGAGGAGTATTTATTGTGTATAGGGATTGTTGGGAGAAGCTTAAAGTGAGGAAACCCTAGGTGGGGTATTGTTATTATGATTTTAATAGTGGGTTATTATGGAGATGCATGAATTAATATTTGGATGGGTGGAAAATAAATGAGTAATTATGATGTTGATGGGTTTTGGTGAAACCCTAACTTTAATAAATTGGGGGAAATGTGAAAGGAGAGTAAAATGTATGTTTAATGACATTGGGGAAGGATATTAATGATGGAAGATGGCTATTGATGTGAGTAATGAGTATTGGTAGCAGTTGTTTGGTTAGTTGGTATTTATGATCTAAAGGATCTTGACTTTGGAAAAGGAATTCCCGAAGCCTAATACAATTATATAACTTAGTGTTTAACAAGTCTAGGACTTGATGATAAGCTAGAAAATGTCTAAAAACTATGAGGAATGCCTTGTGATGGCTTATTAATTGTATGAGTGCATATGTATAATATGTAGATCGTATTTCGAATGGTGCAAAGGAACTTTTGGAGCATTAGAATGGTTCGACTCTTCCCTTAAGGTAGGAGAGGAGTTAACATTTAAATTGCATGAGTTATATATTTGATGATTATCGTATGTGATTGATACTCATGTTTGCATTGCCATATATATATGTATTGAATTAGTTAGAATGGCAATAGCTAATTATTGAGAATTATTATGATACTCTTGTGTTGGGTTAAAAATCCCTAATGAATATATATAATGATATTGATATATAAAAGGAAATATTATGACATTCTAGTGGTGGATACAAGTAGTTGACTTGTATGTATATGAGGCAATGATGATTGCCAAATATGTGAATGGTGAATGTGCCTCGAATGAGTTTATGTGTGGATTAATATTATGTTGTTTTCTATGCCTTTGTTATCCATGTGTGGATTATTGTGATAGATGTTGTGGCTATTGGATGCCAATTATTTGAATGATGTGCCTTGAGGGGCCTTGTGAATGTTTATATGCCAATGAATGCTAGTTAAATTGATGATATGCCTTGAGGGGCTTGATAAATGATTTTGTATGATTATTGAAATGCCATTGATGACAAAATACGAAATATACAATATATCCCTAATTGAAAGGGTGAGATGTTCTTGCGAGGTTATTGAGCATATGCATTATTACATCTTGTATTCATGGCATGTCATAGCATTGGTTTTATGTGGTTGCGATCACAATGATGAAAGATCTTGCGGGATTCTATGAAGGGAGTACCCCTTGCGAGGTGGGAAACCAAAGTGATGATGATATGATATTATAATGGTGGTTGCGATCACCTGATTGTGAAATGTGAAAGGCCCTGCGGGGACCATTGTATGATAATGAGCCAGTGGTTGCGATCACTAGGTATTTGATATGATAAAGGGCTTGCAAGCACCTATGATGCCCATGGTTGCGATCATGAGGCGGGAGTACCCCTTGCGAGCCGGGAAACCTATGATTATGAATGATTGATTATGGTGGTTGCGATCACCCGTGATATGAAATCGGATCCGTTGCATATGTATTAAACAGTTGACATATGCATTGTTTTAAGACCATGGCATTTGTGATGGGATGACCACGAGTGTTGAGAAACCCCTTGCGAGGAGGTATTTGAGTGAAACCTCAATGAATTAATGATAAAAATGAATATAAATGCCCTTGTTGATAAGTGGCAAAGTATTGATGTATGTGATCGTGTATATGTTGTGCTTATTATGATATTGATTGTGATTTATGAGGCTTGTATGCCTATTCTAATGATGAGATGATCAATGAATGATAATTTGATGATTTGATAGCAAAGCACACATGATGTTTGTATGCATATACACATGATCACAATATATATGTTATTCGTCATTTTGAATGTATAACTCACTCTCCCATGTGGTCTCCTTTTTAGCATTGTGATGCAGGTTACCATGGGACAAATTCGGATTTAAAGATCAAACTTGGGTGAAGGTAAATAGTGGTAGAGGAAGTGTCTTGGCCGGCATCATTTATGAATTCATGTGTAATGAATAAGTTGTGTATGATGATATAGATGATTTAGAGATTTTAAGTATGTGCAAGATAATCCCTTGAATTGATGGATGATGAATAAATATATGTAATTGTGTAAGAGGTGGTTGTTTAATAGGCTTATAATTATACCATTGCCTGCTAGCCTAGCCTTTTCTCATATCGTCATATATGGGACTAGGTGTATGCCCGGTATACACATTCTTCCGCTGTATACTCTATTGTTTTTGTATACCTTTATGGGTGAACTAGTTATAGATCCAGGTTTAATGTATTAAAATTGTACACTTTGGTTTTCTGTGATTCGAGTTTTGGTGTGATGCTGAACTTAGTTTGGAACGCGAAAAATTTATTCGCATTTATATTATTTATGACGATCACATCGAGATTCGAGTACAAAAAATCAGGGGTGTTACAGGAGGCAACCCTGCATTTAAAAACAAAAGAAGTCAAAGGAAAGTTTGACCTTGGAGCAGAGTCTGCCTCAAACTTTCTTGCCATCACACCTTCAAAAATAGGGAAGTCACTTGTCATTTTCTTTCTTTCTTTAATGAGTCTATATATATTATTATTGAGTAAATGAGTCCATACTTTTCCATACCTAGACTTAACAACTTGTCCTCAATATGATTGAGCAGATTAGAAATTTTATATGTTATCTTGCCTAAGATTTCCCTTGTTGTAATTGCCATGCTTTGATTGCTACCATGCTTAATTACCTAGGATAACAATCTGTTATTATTGCAATAAATTAAGTTTGGTACACTCTCCTCTCTCTCTTTATATATATATATATATATATATAAAGGGGGAGAGAAAGAAAAATAAAAAGTTTTTCCCCAGACTATAGAAAAAGAAAAGAAGAAAACAAACAAAGGCCAAAAGTCTAAATTGAACAAAAGCTTAAAGTCCAAAATAAGCACTAGATGAACATATCCTCATAACCCTGTAAACCCAGAAAAACCAAAACAAATAGTTTCCCAGCCACGTTACAAGCCCAAAAAGGCCTTGTTGATCCATATGTATGTATGTATACGATTAATTCCTAGAACTGTTGCAAGCCTATGCTTATCTATCATTTACAAGCATGAAAGCATAATGCATTACCTAAACACTAAATGCTGAGTGAAACACATACTAGTGATAATTTTTAGCATCATCATCATTCTACATTTTAAAAGGCATTGCATATAGATTGGGAAGGATCATTTAAATGTGTTAAGTTTGTTCTGAAATCTAGGCTCGTGCATAAAACGGTTTGGGTAATCAAGTAAAAGTTTCCAGTTTATGAAGAAAACTTTCAATTATTACTTGAGGACAAGCAAAATCTTAAGTTTAGGGATGTGATAAGTCTGGATTTTACCTAGTTTATAATAATTATTTATCTTAGAAATAGTCTTTCTTTTTCAAGATTAATAAATATTTGTAAGTAAATTAGTAATATTTAGGTTCCAAGGATAGAAAGGAACTTTTTCTTAATCTGTACTGTTTTGAAGAACAAAATGAATAAAACTTACGTAAAATAACAGTTACAGACCCAAATTCTTAGATCATTATGCTTCCTAACCAGATAAGTCTTTGTTTCATGATTTTCATATTCTAATGGCATTAAAGTCTGGTGATAAGCCCTAAAAAGACTTATTTATTTGCGTTATTTTTGTCTTATTTTATTAATTAACTATACTAAATTAATTTCGAGGCAAAAACAATAAATGTTCACTAAGTTAAGGAAATTATCCATTTTATAAATTAATTACATTTTTAGTATTAATTATATGATTTTTAGTTTAATTTTATAATTATTTAAATTAATTGGTTTTACCTCAATATACCTCTGTTTAAGTAAATGTGTTGGAAGTTACTGTATTATGTGTATGTTTCAGGACAAGGAAGGCACAAGAGGCATTTGCAAGCAATTCAGGATTAATCAAAGCAAGCGCATGTTTCACGACCATAGCATATGCACGCTAACCCCAATGCTAGGGGCCACACCGAATTTCAAGATCACTAAGTCACACTAGCATTTGCATGCTGGTCCATACGCCTATCTTCACGCTCACAATCAAGTCCCCGATCAAGACCCACGCGTGGCTACACCCATTGGCGTGAGCCCACACTGGGAACCATTTCCAGCATTATGTGCCTCCAACAACCCAACGATTCAACGCTACCTCACACGACAGTCACACGCTTAGCCAACTTTCTTTCTAGACCCCAAGCGTTACAACGCCTATCTCACACTAGGCCATAGGCTCATATTTTCTCCACAATCAGACCCTGGTTCAACAAGTCAGCGTTCATACGCTCACTTCTAGCGTTCAAACACCCACTTCTTGTTTCATGCTTACTATCATCAACGTTTAAACGTTGGATGTCAATGTTTTTACGCCAAGGCACATGCACTCAACTTTTAGACCTTTGTACTTTTATATTTTTAGTTAACTTAAGTTAACTATTTAATTGTACTTTTATTTAATGGAATTTTTGTATATTGTTTGGCTTAGGATTTTAGTTAGACTAAAAAGCTGTATATGGATGTAATGTAATTAATGTAAGGGGGATCCCCACCATTGTAACAACTAACTAATTTTCAGATCCACTTTTATTCTTTGATTTTCTTTCTCACTTTAAATATTTTCTCTCACTAGATGCTCTCATCTCTAACCTTTAATCTTTATATTCCATTTTGTTTCCCATCCATGTGTGAGTAATTGCCCTGGATTGGGATTGAATGAAGCCTCCATAGCTCTTGAATCATAAATGAGTGAAGCTGAAAATTGCAAATGGAGTAGGTTCTGAACACAACATTTGTTTATCTTCAACCCTACGATTGGGAAATCTAGAACCATTTTGAAGTTCTCATTAGAGAGGAACCACGGTGATAATTTCTTATTCTCATTTGCTGACTTAGTTATTATACTTAAGGAATTAGGATAGTGCTAGGGTTCACCTTAATTTCGCATATGATTTTAATTGAAAGCTAGAGCCTAAGGGATTAAGGTTAGTCTAGGTTGGATTAGTGGTAATTACCTAAGGGATTAGAAGTTATCCATTTGTGAAATTAAATTCTGCTTTGCTTATGTCTGACGCTGAGTTCATGAGAATTTATGATTTATGGTTGCTAATTTTGATTCCAATCTGTTTGTTTAGTTTAGATTAATTACTGACATAATTCTACCAGTGACACTACTATTGAACATTCACAAAAACAATATAAATACAAAAAACTTAAAGACCTAATGGCTTTATGTGTAAGGTTCAGCTAGAGACTCCTCAAGATTATGGTACTTAACACAATCCTCGTGGGAACGATACAAATATACTTAATTTAACTATTAGTGCACTTACCATAGAATTTTATCTTCCAATGATTTCACTTCAAGTTAATGGTGCCGTTGCCATGGATTAGTGATTAATATCATCAATCCTTGGGAAGCCACTAGACTGAACCATTTTTTAGTTTTTGTAATTATTGTTTGTTGTTAGTGAATTAGTTGTAGGGGTGGGATTTTGTCAATTGCTGTAGTTACTTATTGTTAGTTTGTAAGCACTTACCATTACAATAAGTTTTGTTTGTGTTAGTTGTTTCACTTGTTTTTGTTTTGGAAAGGGAGAAAAGTTGCATGTAATGGATCTTAAGGATACATTAGCAAAATATCTTTAGTATTCATAAACGTTATGCATGAATAATATGGAGGAAGTATAACTAATAAAAGAAGAATCAGCTAAATTGGAAAGGACATTGATTCAATTCATAGAGTTCACTCAAATTGACATCAAGAATTTTGATAATTCAATCAGGAATATTCAAAATCAAGTAGATCTAATTGCAAAGCAAATGCTTGAAGAGTAAAGAAATACAATGCTTGCACAAGAAGAAGATCAAAATGATGAGCAATGGGAAGATGATGTTGGTCTAGATGAAAAAAGTAAGTTTAGGGAAGAAGAAAACCAGTTGGAACATAATTATGATGAAAAATATAATGAAGTGGATGAACCTGAACTTAAGGCTGAAGATGAGATAGATGAGACTGAAGAATAAAGCGAAAGTGAGGAAGTTCAGGGATGTTTTTCTAAATTTTCAAATGAAGAAAGCGAATTGGATGCTACTTTAGAGTCAGATAAGGATATATCAAGTGAAGCATTCTTTGATGATTGGGAAGAAGAAAATTGGTTAGAAGAAGAGGAGAATGATCTGTCACTAAATGATTTTATTGATGAAGCAATTATTGTAGTAGTTCAAGCTGAAGAAATGACAGTAGAAGCCATTGAGGAAGTTGAGACTCATTTATGTGTTGCTGTTGAGCAAGAATTGGCAGGAGAAGTAAAGGTCTCTACTGATATGGAAACCACAAATTGGCAAGATGATAATGAGTCTGAAGTTTTGATGGTGCTAAATATGGATAACAAGGAGGAAACAAAGGTTCATGCATAAGAAGTAATATATTCTAATGTAAAAAATGTTATTCAAGTGGCCTCAATACTCGAGAGGGGGGGTGAATTAAGTTTTAAAACTTTTCTTGGAATGCTTTTGGAATTAGTTCCTTTTTCACAAATTAAGTGTTTATGCAAGAGATAATAAGTGTAGTTCAAGAAACAATGCAAGACAAGGGATAAATGTTACTAAAGCAATTTATCAAATACTTGGTGTGCAACACTCTAATACTATTTGTTCTAACAAGTTTAAGAGAGGAAATCACAATAAATAATAATAATCAAGCCAGATGCAATATGTAAATGCAAGAGAGTAAGGGAGAAAAGCTTGCAAACCAATTTAACGAGTTCCACCAACCCGGTGTACGTCTCACCTTCAAGCAACCCACTTAAAGGATTTCAACTAGTGAAGTTTAGAGATACAAGCTATGAGAAATTACATCTTCCTAGTGTCCCACACTCAAGAACTCAATCCTCACTAGCACAAGGGCAACCCACCCAATCTCTCAAACTCTCAATACCCAAAGGTTAAACCCCAACCTTTGTGACCACTCAACCTAGAGTGAATAAACTTAGTGTTTGGTGTTTGTGTTTACAATCAATAGACTCTCTTAATAGAGTAGATGAACAAATGAAGGCTCACATAATTTCTAACTCTCATAAGAAAGGATTTACAAATATAAGCTCTAAGTTTCAGAAAATGAAACTAAACAAAGAAATAGAACTCACAAGACTCAAGATATGATTTCCCTTTGATGGATTTGATTATGTATTTTCTTGAGTAGCTTGAAGGAGTCTTGCATTTATAGGCCTTGGAGAGGTACCCTAAGGTCTTTAGAGCCGTTGCACAGCATGGGCATTTGAGTTAGAATGGAGAAATGAGCTGGTTTCCCACTTAAAAACACTTTTCCCCAAATTCTGGCACTAGTGTAATCGATTAGGCCTCGAGCTGTAATCGATTACACTTTGAATTCTTCAGTGTAATTTGACTGGTAATCGATTAGCCTTTCCCATGTAATCGATTAGCTAAGAGACAGAACCTTGCTAATCGATTGTTCTTTACCTTGTAGTCGATTATGAGTGGCACCTAATGCATTTAATTTGGTTACGCAGCATGATAATCGATTGTAGCTTGTGTGTAATCGATTGGGTATCAAACAGAAACTTTGTAGTCAATTGGTTCTTAAGTTGTAATCGATTGGTTCTTAAGTTGTAGATTATGGCAGCCTTGTAGTCGATTAGCAGATGTACCTGATGCTTTTAATTCATTTTCTCAGCTTGGTAATCGATTGGCTTCCTTGGTGCAATCGATTAGGTGACAAACAGAAGTTCTCTAATCGATTAGGAGAGATCTTGTAATTGATTATCTTGCGTGTTTTTGCAGATTTGATGTTGTTTTCTCTGTTTTTATGGTAGCTTGAGCCTTTTGCTTTAAATCTTCAATTCCTTTTGTCATTATCAAAATTATTTATCCTGAAATGCATATTCAAATACATTCTCCCCCTTTTTGATGATGACAAACAATGTTCATCTCATGAGGGTGTTAGTTCAAATAAAATTGTCACCAATGATTATCTCTAAAATTATCTCTAAGGTTATCTCTTAATCTAGAGTTATCTCAAAATTATCTCCCCCTATCTGAAGGAGTTTATGCCATTTAAAAAGTGAAGATAACCATTTGTTGTTTTGTTGTTTTAACCACTTGTTGTTTTTAGTAAATTCTGATTTTAACATATTTAATTACTTTAGATGAACTTCAATTATTCTCCCCCTTTGTAATCATCAAAAATAAATAAGGCAACAGAGGCATAATTGATAGGAAATTGCATTCATTTAAAGGAAAGGTACATTAAGGAAATATGCAGAAACAAAAACACAATCAAAGAAATCCTAACAAAATATGATAAACTAGGATGTAATTATCTGGATTAAAAAAGCGAAATTCAGAAATTTGGTGAGACACCGCTTTCTTCTGTTCTAGAGATGGAGATCCGAGTGATCTGTCTTGCATGAGTTCATAGTGTTGTTGCTCAGTCATTTGGAGCTCTTGAAGAGTGTTCTCAAGGCTATCAAAACGCCGATCAAGATATGCATAAAGAGAAGTGAAGGGATCAGTGGGAACAGATGGTTCACCTTATGGTTCTTGAGTTGCAGGAGGAGGAGGAACAAGATCATTTGTTGGAGCCTTAAAAGGGATGTTAGCATGAATACCTTTTATCTTGGATATCCAAGCCCCATTGACAAAAATTATACCCATCTTTGTGAGATGATGGGTGCCAATGCATGATTTTGGGGGTACCTTTCAGCAAATTCCCCGGCTAGATCAACACCAAATGCTTTGAAGATTTTGGTGACGAGGATAGCATAGGGAAGTTTTTGTTGGTCCTTAGCTTTAAGCATGTGTAGTTTAAGGAGTTGAATCCAGTTGATCTCCTTCTCATTATGCATAGCCCATATTAGAAAGACGTCATCTTCCTCAACCAAGGCATAGTTGCCACCATAAGGAACAAGAAGCTTAACCAGAAAGAAGTGGAGAAGACGATTGTTAAGAGTGAGAGGGCCTACCAGTTTGTGATTGCTTCCAAAGAGATTGACGGGCAGTGATGGCATTAAATTCCCACTCATCTTCCGGATTACCACCAACAAATTCAGCATCAGAGATTGGAAGTTGGGTTATCTCAGCTAGTTGCTCATTTATAATCCTAAGAGTCACATTTTTGACTCTTGCCTCAAGCAACCCATCAACAATCCTTAAGTTGCAGAAGAAAACTCTCATGAGTTCAGGGTAGTAAAATTCTTCCTTAATAGTAAGGAAAGGAAAAAGTTTATAGTGATGAAGGGATTGGGTGAAGGTAAAGCTAGGGTGGTCAAATACTTCAACATTGATGAAATGAGGGGAAATTATGTCCTTTTCAGAGAAATTCTTTATGAAATTTTGAAGGTCTCGTGGTGTGGAGAAGAACCTTGAAATGTCAAGGGGGTTGTTGGTTTGGACCATAGAAGACCTAGCTCTCTTCACAGTTCTAGAGGAAGACATGATTTAAGATGAATGGAGAAGAGAAGATAAAGAGAGTGAGGGGTTTTGGGAAAGTTTGAGATATTGGAGGGAGGAGAGGTATTAGAGGTGTGAGGTAAAAGAGGTGAAGGAGGGGTTATTTATAGGGTAAAAATAGGGTTTAAAGATGAGAGATAGGAGTTAAAAAGGTGAATGTAGATTGGGCCAAAGATTTGCACTCGGGTTTTGCATTTAAGTCTGCACCTGATACGTAGGTAATCGATTACGGGGTTTCTCGTAATCAATTACACCCTTTCAAAATTTGAATCGTCAAGTGTTCTAATCGATTGGGCCAGGTTGGTAATCGATTGTATTAAAAATAGAACCTTGGAAATTGATTAGGAGGATTGTGTAATCGATTATCAGGAAGATGAAACGTCAGTAATCGATTGGACAGGGGTTCTAATCGATTTGGCATGAAACAGAGAGCTAGTAATCGATTAGCTATCAGAGTGTAATCGATTATATACGAAACAGAAGGTTACTAATCGATTAGGTAAGGCTGTGTAATCGATTAGGGAAGTCCAGAAATGCTCAAATCATGTAGATTTCAAACAAAAGTACTTGAGATTCAATATATCATACCTCAATCAATTACTTACTCATTAAACATACTATAAAGCAAAGAATTATCAAAATCATTCAATATTCAAACACAATTTGAAATATCTAGGATTCCTAATTCTCTTTTAATATATATAAATTATTCCTTTGCAAGAGGTTTGGTGAAGATATCAGCTAGTTGTTTAGAAGTTTCAACATGTTCAAGCATGCAATCACCCTTTAACATAGATCTGTAATGAAATGATATCTTATCTCTATATGCTTGGTCCTTGAATGCATAACAGGATTCTTTGAAATGTTAATGGCGCTAGATTGTCACATTTAAGAGGCACATGGTCTAATATAACACCAAAGTCAAGAAGTTGTTGCCTTATCCAAAGGATTTGAGCACAGCAACTTCCAGCTGCAACATATTCTGCCTCAGTTGTTGATAAAGCAACACTTACTTGTTTCTTGCTATGCCAAGAAACAAGAGAGCTACCAAGCAAATGACATGTTCCACTAGTGTTTTTTCTATCAAGTTTGCATCCAGCAAAATCAGCATCAGAATATCCTATTAGAGTACATTCAACACCTTTAGGATACCAAAGACCTACATTTAGAGTGCGAACAAGGTATTTCATTATTCGTTTTACAGCAGTGAGGTGTGATTCTTATTGACATGCTTGATATCTAGCACACATGCAAACGACAAACATTATGTCTGGTCTACTTGCAGTAAGATATAGTAAAGATCCAATCATACCTTGATATTTGGTAATTTCAACATCTTTACCTTTCTCATCTTTATCCAAGTAGCAAGATGTGCTTATAGGAGTGGCAATTTCATTTGCCTTATCCATGTTGAATTTCTTAAGCAACTCCTTACAGTATTTGGATTGACTAATGAATGTACCTTCTTTGGTTTGCTTAATTTGTAGCCCAAGGAAGAATGTAAGTTCTCCCATCATGGACATCTCAAATTCATCCTGTATTAACTTAGCAAACTCCTTGCAAAGTGATTCGTTAGTAGCACCAAAAATGATATCATCTACATATACTTGCACGAATAGTATGTCATTTTTCTTATGCTTGATGAATAATGTTGTATCAACCTTTCCTCTTTAAAAATTGTTTTTCAAAAGGAATTTGCTTAATCTTTCATACCAAGCTCTTGGACCTTGTTTTAAACCATATAAAGCTTTTCTTAGTTTGAAAACATGATTTGGAAATTGATGATTTTCAAAACCAGGAGGTTGATCAACATATACTTCTTCTTGAATGTATCCATTCAAGAAAGAACTCTTGACATCCATTTGGTACAATTTAAAATCTTTACAAGATGCAAAGGCTAACAATAGTCTAATAGCTTCTAACCTAGCTACAAGAGCATACGTTTCTTCGTAATCTATACCCTCTTCTTGATTATAACCCTTAGCTACTAACATAGCTTTGTTTCTAGTGATTATTCCATTTTCATCTAGCTTGTTCCTAAATACCCATTTAGTACCTATTATTTGGTGATCATTGGGTCTTGGCACTAATTCCCAAACTTCATTTCTTTCATATTGATTTAGTTCTTCTTGCATGACCAACATCCAATGTTCACCAATAATAGCTTCATCAATGGTTTTAGGTTTAATTTGAGAAACAAATGCTAAATTATTGCAAGTGTTAAAAGAACGTCGGGTACTTACACCTTTTGTGATATCACCTATAATGTTGTCCAATGGATGGTATTTTGAGGTGATCCATTCCTTTTGTTGAGTTTCTACTCTTTGTGTTGTGTCTTTTTCTTTGTTATCTTCTTCTTTGTCATCCAAGTTCAATTCTTGGAAAGTACCTACAAGATCATCAAAATTTTCCTTTCTCGGAGGGTTATGGCTATTTTCATCAAATTTTACATGAATTGATTCCTCAATAGTATTTGTTTGTTTGTTAAATACTCGATAGGATTTACCTGATGATGAATATCCAAGAAAGATTGCCTTATCAGCTTTTGCATCAAACTTTCCTAAATTATCCTTTCCATTGTTAAGCACAAAACATTTGCATCCAAATATATGAAAATAAGAGATATTGGGTTTTCTTCCTTTGTAAAGTTCATAGGGGGTTTTCTTTAGAATAGGCCTTATCAAACATCTATTCATAACATGACAAGCGGTATTTACCACATCGGCCCAAAAATATTTCGCAATGTTATTTTTGTTTAACATGGTTCTTGCAAGCTCCACCAAAGATCTATTTTTCCTTTCAACTACTCCATTTTGTTGTGGAGTTCTAGGAGCTAAAAAATTGTGACCAATACCATATTTTTCGAAAAATTTATCAAATAGTCGATTTTCAAATTCTCCCCCATGATCGGTTCTTATGGATGCAATCTTTGAATTTTTCTCATTTTGGATAATCTTGGCTAGTTTCTTGAATGCA
The DNA here is from genome assembly GCA_037962975.1 of Clitoria ternatea. Classification (NCBI taxonomy): domain Eukaryota; kingdom Viridiplantae; phylum Streptophyta; class Magnoliopsida; order Fabales; family Fabaceae; genus Clitoria; species Clitoria ternatea. The sequence goes on from CM075672.1 coordinate 181,052,622, forward strand.
TGATATGCTTCATTTTTATTAGCAATGTGAACACCTCTTTTGGTCCGGTCCAAGTGGAATGAATCTTTTTATACTGAATTCCAATTCAGAATGGTCAAATCTGAATAGAATAATTCAAAAATGATCAGATCCGAGCAAGATGACTATGATGGAAGCATTTCCGAATGGAATATAGACCTGTTAGAGGCAAATCCGAGTGAAATGACTCAGATTGGAGCAAATCCGAATGAAATAACTTAAGGAATGATCAAATCCGAGTGAAATGACTCAGATTAGAGCATTGCCAAGTGGAGTATGTCCCTGTTGAAGAGAAATCCGAGTGAAATGACTCAGATTGGAGCATTGCCGAGTGGAGTATGTCCCTGTTGAAGAGAAATCTGAGTGAAATGACTCAAAAAGGATCAAATCCGAGTAGAATTACTCAGAATGGGTCAGTTCCGAGTGAAATGCTTCCCTGTTAAAGATGAATCCGAGTGGAAGGCTCCCTGTCAAAGCCAATCCGAGTGATACTCTGTTAAAGGATGAATGTTGAGAAGGATTGCTCTTTGACTGCAATTAATCCGAATGAAGAAATGCTAAATTCGAGTGAGAGCTTTCTGGTTGCTACTGATCTGAGTGAAAACAAGTCTGAGTGAAGGAAAGACCGACTCAGAGTGTAACTGGAAGGACAAATTTTGATTGGACGAAAGCTTTTCCGAGTGAAAATACCAAGTTTCTAAGTCTTGAGTAGGAAGCAAGCCCTTTCCGAGTGAAAATGCTAAGCCGAATGGTCAATCTTCAATCGGTTTCCGAGTGACAACAACCGAATGAAAGGATTTCTGAATGAATGTGTCCGATTGAACTAAAGAAAGGAAAATCCGTGTGAAATTCTTCTGAAGACGACTCTCAAGTGAGTGCACCAAGCAGCTGGTTGCCGAGTGAAAGCCATTCCTGATTGGAAAATAAAGGCGAGTGAATGCACTGAACAATTGACGACTGAAGGAAAATTCTGATTGAAGAGAAGAAAGCTTTTCCGAGTGAAAATGTCAAGTTTCTAAATTCTGAGTGTGGAATAAGACGGATTCCGAGTGAATTGAATCAAACCCGATTGAAACATTTCTGAGCCCTTTTGGTCAATCATTACCGAGCCATTCTTTCACCTAATTCTGAGTCGTACTCCAATCATTTCAGCCGGTTCAGAGTCATTCCTTTCTCACCCACTCCCAAATGACCACTCTCACTCAAATCCAAGCCAATTTTCAGTCGGAACCGAGTGGCAATTCAGTCAGTTAGCCCTCTTCTAACCAATTCCCTCTCATCCCTCCTCAAGCCACTTACTGAGCCCATTTCCACCAATTTCCGAGCCATACTTAAACCTTTCCCGAGCCCTTTTGGCCAGCCAATTACCGAGCCCATTTCCACCAATTTCCGAGCCATACTTCAAACCATCACCGAGCCACTTTTCACCCGTTCCCGAGTCATCTTTCACCTATCTCCGAGTCATCCTTTAAACAATTACTGAGTTACTTCTCACCCAATTCCGAGTCCTTTCCACCTCATACCGAGCAAAACCCCTTCCATAGGAGGACTCCTCCCAGAAGAATTCTCACTCGGAAAGGAGTATTTTCACTCGGCTTTCTATGGGAAATGCTTCATTCCACTCGGAATTGACTCCCAATATGGATGAATACTGACTGGGAGGCTGATCCGAGCCATCCTCACTCGGATTTCCACCATTTTCTCTCGGATTTCTACCATTTTCACTCAGATTTCCACCATTTTTTCTTGAATTTCCACCATTCTCTCTCGGATTTCCACCAGGTTCCCCCTATTCGCCCGTGCTGACTTGGATTCCACCACCCAAGTGGATCCAGGAATCCTGGGGGTGGCAGACAGGGGCAGAAGTGGGGGAATTAAAAATTCCCACCAGCCGTTGTCCCCCACTTCACTCTGAATGGAAGTGTGAGCTGGCTTTCCACTCTCAGTGGAAGCCTGAGCTGGCCTTCCACTCAGACAAGCCTATAAATGGGCAAGTGCTGAAGCTTTGAAGGGGGCATTCATTAAGAGAAAACTCTGCCTAAGTTTACCTTCGTTCTCTCTCTCCCTCACACCAGCTCAGCCCCTCACAGCAACCAAATACTCTCAAGCTCCCTCACAGCAACCAAACACTCTTAAGCTCCCTCATAGCAACCAAATACCACTCGGTACAGCCCCTCTCCTCACCAGCACCCTTCACACCTCACTGTTCAGCATCCTGAGACCAGCTCTCCTGCTCCATCACTCGGTTTCTCAAACTTGCACCCGGTATTCCACTTTTCGCTCGGTATTTTCCATTTTGCACTCGGTTTTACTATTTTTACTCGGTTTTTACCATTTCCACTCGGTTTTTACCATTTCCACTCGGTTTTACTATTTTTGCTCGGTTTTTACCATTTCCACTCAGTTTTTCCCATTTCCACTCGGTTTTTTCCATTTTTCACTCGGTTTTCTCTTCTCCCGCTCAGTTTTCGCTCATTTTTCCCTCTCCTCTCCGAACTTACTGTTCCTCTTTCTTTCTTGTAGCTTCTACTACCTTCCCTCTTTTGCTTCGTAATAAAAATAATAAAAGGGAAATGAATGTTCCCTATGTTTTCTTTCAAGTCTAAATAAAAATAAAAAAAAATAAATCATTCTTAAGTCAGTGTCGTACAGAAAATACTTCCGTCTACACAACCTCTATAAAATCCGTACACGTGCGAAGAACTTCGTCTTGTATGAGTTCATCACTAAAATGATACTCACCAAAATTTCCCTAATCTTTTCCTAAAAAAAACATTTAAAGAACTACGTGACCCTGATTTCTCGAAAGCTCGAGAATACGTAGGAGCAGGAAATAGTTCCTGTCGGGCCCATCTTTCTTTAGTTAATTTTTTAGAGTTTCCATTTTTGTCTTGCTATCAAAAGAAGGAGCGAGATTAATTTGGACGAGACGTCCTGTTAATCTCATATTTTTGTAGTATTTCTTTAAAAGAAGGAGCGAGGTTAATTTGGACGAGACGTTCTGTTAATCTTATATCTTTTTTTAAAATATTTTTTTTAAAAAAAAGGCGGAGCGAGATTAATTTGGACGAGACGTCCTGTTGATCTCATGTAAATATTTTGTGTTTATTTTTTTGTTTATTTTTGTATATTTTGTCATCTCGTATATTTTCTTTTCATGAAGAAGTTAAAATAATTACTGGGCTAATTATAATGCACGCTATGAAATTGAGGTAACCGTTTTTATAACGGACAGTTGTGAGGTGCTAATACCTTCCTCACCTGTAATCAGACTCCCGACTCATGGAATTTCATTTTTATAACCAGTGCTTTAATGAAAGGTTTTTCCAGTATTTTATCCTAAAAATATTGGTGGCAACTCCTTGTTTATTTTTAAAATCGTTTCGAGGGTCGGCCGTGCCGCCGCGATCCCGGTCGCGACAGATGGCGACTCCACTGGGGAAAGAGAGAGTCAAGCCAGTCAATTTGATAGCGCATGTTTTAATTAGCATATTAATTATTTAACTTCTTTTTTTATTTTATTCTCTTGTCAATATTTAGTTTCTGTTTTGTTTGTATTCTATCGTTTATGTTCTGTAAATATCTGTGTGATCATTGAACCCTAGGGTAGTCGACTTTATTTTGTTGCTCCGTGTTTGTTCTATGTGCAGGATGAGTAAGGTACAGGTATTGAATGCCTCTTTCACTCACTACACTCACAATTTGCACACACTTTTGAGTGGGACCCTATACCCGGGCCCAAATAAAACCTAAGATTAGGGGAGGTTGATAGCGGAGCCATTTGGGATGTACTTCCTGTCTGGTTACCGTGAGAATCTCAGCTAGAGTTCGACTTATTCATGGTGCCCACACTTAGTATACTTCCTACTATTTGTGGTCAACATCATGAGTAGGATCTTGGCTCTAGTGACCTTTAGAAGTTTTAGAACAAGCCACCTAATGCGAGGTATCACTGATAGATGAACCTTAGAACCATTAGGAGACCTCCAGAAAAACCCACCTTAAGGCACAAAAGGGGAAAACTTTACTTCTACCTTTTCTCATTCTCACTTTTCCTTCTGATCCAAAATAGAGGACTACTTGCCCATTTAGTGGGTTATTTTTTTTCAAAAAAAAAATGACATACTTTTAACTAGTGATCTTTTGACGGGCAAGTAGTTCTTTCTCTTTATGCACAAGTCTTTGGGCCTTGAGTTACAGATCTTTTGAATCATCAAAAATAAAAAACAAAAAAAAGCAAAAAGAAGAAATCAAAAGAAAAATTAATTTTTTTTGTATTGTCGATGATCAGAAAATCCGTACTCACATGACCCTTGATTTGACATAAGGTTTAGCAAATCGTAACCCCCCTAAATACAAAAATGTTTTCAAAAAAATTACTAGGGAGTATCTATTTGCAAAGCATGTCATTTCCCAATGGCTCTTTCTCTCCTTTCTTTCTATTCACACCGGAGGCTATTCAGAGCTTAACGAATACCCTTGACCAAGATATAGAAATTAATGTAGGATCAAACCTTTAAGAGATGGATCATGGTTCCCCGAGCTAGAAATAGCTAAACTTGGGGCTCTTATTGCATTTCAGAATGAAGGATTTTTCTATCTTCACAACTATCCCATATTAATTTCCATGTTTAACGTACCTAGTACTTTTGAACGATACATTCTAAGGAACGGTTAAAGGGTGCTTGTCAAGGTCTGTGATTGCTTCCCACGATATTCTCTTTCCTTCTGTTTCCACCTGACATTTCTTTTTCTTCTTACACCGACACTGAAAGACACTCTTACTAGACTTTCAAAGGAGACTCATGGCTAAAAAAGAGTAAGAAATTGAAAACCTCAGGAACGAAGTTAACCAGCTAAGGAAGCAAGTGGCAAAGATGGCCAGACTTTTAGAGAAGAAGATCATAGAGGAGGAACCCTCTGCGGGTGTCAAGGATGATCAACATTTGCCAACCATCCCACTCCTCCACCTTCCTGGACTGACAAAAGACCAAATTCCCCCATTCCATAACCAACAAGAGGATCATGATTTACAAACGATGAACCCCCATATTTCACAGTCCTCCCAGTCGCCTGGGGCTCCTATCACAAGAATGTCTGCATCGGGAGATAAAGGGAAGAGAAAAAGGGATGCTAATTCAACTTCCCGTAACCAAAAAAGGGCCCAACCCAGACCAATAACACATACTTCCTTTCAACCTGCTAATCTCCTTACACCTTATATGGCCACCACCACCCCTAACCAGGGCTCTAATCTTTTCCTATTCCAACTCTACTTTCGTCCGTATATCCCTCAAACACCTTCCCATTCTCATTTGCCTGCTATTAAGTCCTCCCTTCCACAACCCTATCATCCCCCACTAGTACAAACTCAGCCTCCTAATCCAGACCAAAGCACAATAAAACCCACTGGTAGTCGAACACCGGTCCGGTTCGACCCCATTCCTATAACCTACACAGTACCCTGCCCACTGAAACCGGTGGTTCCTCCTTACCCCAAAGGTTATAATCCTAATGCCCGATGTGATTACCATGCTGGAGCCTCGGGGCATTCTATTGAGGACTGTCATACCTTGAAATTCAAAGTGAGGGATCTGATTAAAGCCAAGTGGCTAGATTTCCAGGAAGGGAGTCCCAATATAATCATAAACCTCGGATCTAACCATAAGACTTCTGGGGTCAGTGTGGTAAAGAGGGACTAGGGGTGTAAAGAGGATGCATGCAAGTTTTTGTGAATCGCACGCCAACTGGAGAGGTTCATGACCAGGAGACCACCTAGTTCCTTATGACTTTAAACTTCTGTTTCTATGAAATTTCAACCCAAACGCTATGCCTAAGGCTTTGGGATATTGTTATGTAATAAGGGCAAAAACATGTTTTTATCATTTTAAGTTTCTCTCAATAAATATGTGTCGAATTTCAAAATGCCTTTTCTTGCTTTCCTTATTGCCACCTTGAATCCTTTTCCCTTTATTTGCTTCTTTTTTCTCATTCACCATGAAAAACGAAATAAATGCTGGTCTGAAAATGATCCTTCTGAGAACAATGAGATCCTAATTCCATTTCATAACTTTGACCACCCAGTCGATTGCGCTGACAAAAAGGGTAGCAAAGACGGAAGTTCCTTGGCCGAATTGAGTAGGATGTTTGGATAAGGGTCACCTAGCTCTGCCCAAAGGCAAGGTCAGCACACAAAATGAAGAGGACTCACAAACAACGGAAGACATTACAAGCTCAGTCTGGTGATACAAAAGTCTACATGAATGAAGATAGTGCCAGACTCCATAAATGGCATATCTACCCTTCAAAGAAATGTTAGCATTGATCGACATGGATAACAAAAGCTTGCTAAGATGGTCAAGAAATACTCTCCAAAAAAAAACAAAAAACAAAAAAAAACAAAAAAACAAAAAAAAAGTGAAAAAACAAAGAAATGATATAAAAAAGTCAAGGTTGGTGCCTTACACATATACCAATTAGGGCGAGCTGATTCATAGATCAAATTATCACTTTTCCACATGGGGGCATAAATGTTATCAAGGTAAGAACGCGGCAAAAAACAATGTTTCATCTGTGTCGTAATCAAAACCCCGACTTTAAGGGAATATAACTATTCCCACACCAGTATAACTAAGGGATTGGTCTACTGTGATACCATTAATATTATATTTCTTTACCACATTGGTTAGGGGATAAAATAGCTAGACCATAACAAAGGTACCAAAGGGGTCATTCAAAAAAAAACAACAACAAAAAAAATGATGAAAAAAAAGACAATAACAAAAAAGAGATGAAATAATAAACAAAAAAGAAAAAGACTCGAAACGAGCCCCTCATTGGTACCGAAAAGGGCACGCCTTTGTTTCCTTGGATACATGGTGTTAGGGGCAAATTTTCCTATCTAAAATAACATCTATTCCCCCACAGGATGAGACCAAATTGAGAAAGATCAAATAAGCTCATTGGTAATCAGCTTAAACCTTTGTTGTGAGGGACACAACCTTAAAAATAAACAAAAAAAAGAAAAAGAAAAGAAAAAGAAAAAAGAGAGACGTCACATGGAGAGAGAATCTCGCTAGGATGAAAACCTGGAAGGGCAGCCTAGGCAAAAGTTAGAGCGACCTGGTAAGCTGAAAACCTGAATAAGCGGCTCAGGCAATCAATTGGGATCAAGATTTTGGCCAAGTAATCGTAGTCCGACTACCTTTTCAGAAGCAGAGTCAAGTGGTGAATTTAGAGTCATGATGTGGGATTGAGATATGCTATGTTCTCAGTAGTTCACTGGAAGATCCGTAAAATCATTCCTACTCTACCCAATTATTAATATTTCCCATACGTCTTCACTTGCTTTTTTTTAGTTTCCTTTTTTCCACACTTACCCGACTTGTAAATACAATCTCACCTATTTTTGACACGTATTTATTGTGATTTTCCATGATTTGATAAGACATATGTTTTCCCTTAATATATAAAAATGAGAAGGTAATGAAAATTTAAAGTCATGAGGACAAGATGTTCCTGTTACTTGATCTCGCCTCAAGCAATTAGTGTGAAGATTGGGCCTGACACGTTTCCAAAGCTAGGTGTGACACCTTAAAAATAGGGGTCAATTTTTCGCAAGAACATACCTGGATCTATCAAAATCCACTCTCATATATGAAGATATGAGAGCTGGTCCCATGGCCAAGGAGAAAAAGGAAAGGAAGACAAAGGCAAATGAAATCGTTCACAGCGGAAAAAAACAACGCCTGAGCGATCCCACAAACAGCGTGCATTCGCTCAAGCGAGATCCAACTCCGCTTGAGCGAGACAACACAATTCGCTCGGGCGAACACACATTCGCATAAGCGAAACCGAATACGAAAGCCTTCCCAAACAACATACTCGCTGGAGCGAGGAATCACTCGCTGAAGCGAGAAGCCACTCGGCATTCAATCACTCGGAAAACCGAGACATTCATTCACTCGGTAAACGATCAGGTCCAGTCGGAATTCATGCCTAAGTCCTCTCGGAATTTAATGTCTTAGTCCACTCAGCATTATGGGGTTCCGTCACTCGGGAAACAACCCCAACACTCATACACCCCATAACTTAGTCGTTAAATTTTATACACCAAGGCACACACACAATCCACTCAGCATCAACGTAACATACATCTCAAGCATCACAACATAATCATCATACATCATATGGATAAATAAGCATGCACCATGCAGCAACAAATAATCATACAACCGGGTTCAACTCAACAACAGCACACAATACATATCAAACACAACACAATACAATTATGTCACCTGGAAATCTGTCCATAAGCCATGCATTTGAGATGCAAAGCTCCCCTTACCTGGATGAAGCTTCCAAGAGTCACATGGACACTCGGCCCAGCCACGGCAGCACTCTGCTCGGCTTTCTGAACGTGGGAAGAGCCACACAGCTTCCCTGCCAACCAGCATCAGTCTTCAGCCTTTCGCTCAAGCCACACATGTACTCGCTTGAGCGAAACGGGTCCAGTGACCATTTCTTCACTGGCTCGCTCAAGCGTGACCATTCTCGCTTGAGCGAGATACGTCCAGAAGCTTATCAACACTCCATGCTCCACTCTGCTCTGCCACCCAATCAGTGGAGAAGCTTCCAAGCTCCACCCAACCATGACTTCTTCCTCACAACGTCCCAACCTCAACACAGTGGGTCATCTTCCACAAACCAAGACACTCCATGCTGCTGGCACAGGCTCCCAACCGAGCCACAAACAGCCTCATCAACAAGAGGAAGAAGAGGAGGAGAAGAAGAAGGACCAGCAAGAAGGAGAACACCAGGGAACAGAGGAGGGACCTGAACCCAGCCTCTAAAACACACAGCCACACGCTGTTTCACCATCACCATGCAGCTCCTCATCACCACGTAGTTCCACTCGGTTCTACACCATGCGTGAGTGGAAGAAGAGGATAAAAAGGAGGAAGAAGATGAAGCAGAAGCTCCAACAAGTTCTAGAGAGAAGGAGGAACACTTCTCTCATCAGGATATACACTTCCAAGGAATGAAGGGAGAGAGTGAGAAGAAAAACATGCAACCAAGGCCTTATCATCTCAGCCTCATCAGCATCCAATTCATCACAACATCGCACCCTCATTTAATGCAAGTCTATCAACATTTAATGCCAATTCTCTTAGCAATGATTACACAAACACCACGTGGACAAAGAGGGAGAGAAAACTGGACCCATTTGACCATCAAGGCACATGAGTCATCACTATGGGGACCACATAGAAGAAGAAAAGAGAAAAGGGAAACCGGGCCCTACAATGATCCAAGAGCACCAGTGGTCCCTCATTAATCAATTGCCTCGCCTGAGCGAATTTCATCCTTCAAGACCTTTCGCTCAGGCGGGTTCCATCCAGCAACTGATTCCTTTCGCCCTCGCTCGGGCGTCCCAAGCTCGCTTGAGCGACCAACACTCAGAATCCATTTCTTCTCTCGCTCGCTCACGCTGATCCCTCATTCGCCTAGGCGAGATCGGGCCAGAGCCCTTGTAATCAACATAAAGGATTCTCGCTTGAGCGAGAATCCCTCTCGCTTAGGCGAGAAGTATCAGGACCTGGGCAGAAACGTGAGCTCTCAATATCACACATAACAAAATCCATTCAAAGCCAATTTAACTCAATTCCATCCTTCATATATCTTACAATAATCATTTAAAACTTGTCTCCAGTGTTCGTGCATAACAATTTCCATTCAACTCATATTCAACCATTTGCCATTCTCATCAATTACTCATTTTTTATAAAATTCGGGGTGTTACAATTCTCCCCACCTTCAAGGAATTTCGTCCTCGAAATTCAATCATGAACCTACCTCAATAAACAACTTGGCATTCACTAAATACCCAACAAATGATTTACATACTAACACTTTCCAAGTAATTACTAATCACACAACAAGAAATTCCAAGACACCACACTCTTAACATCTTCCACTCGGAAGTGTCACCAATTGGCTCGGAAATCACCCACTCGGGTATCCACAATTCCACATCACTCAGCAACTCTTTCACTTGTCCATCATTTTAATACTTAACCACATACTCATCTATTCAGATTCAAATCCTCACCTTGCTCGGAGCAATCCAATAGACTCAAGCCATTCCCATAAGCAGCTACAGTCTCATTTGCTGACCTATGAACTGTTGCATCCAACTTATAGGATGACGTCTCATTCCTATAGGGTCATAACAGTTGCATAGAGTCACTGCAAAATGCAAACTGCTACAATACCTATGGCATGTAGAATCATACTGGAATAGCATCCTCACAGTTATGTCACTCATACCGACCAAATTTACTCGGTTAACACCAATTTTCATGAAAATCAATGGCAGTTCTTACAATTTTATAAACAATACATCCGAATCAACATCATTCTTAGGCACCAACAGTGATGCATCTCATGTCCTCAGTCAGCAAACATCAGTTATTATCACAGTAAAATGTATTTTATCAATAAATTTTCAACTCATTCAAGACATATTTCCAGTCCCTATACTTATTCTAGTGCAATCCTCATTATAACAATCATCAAATACCAACCATACTTACCATAAAATGGCACAATGGCAATCGGTTTCCAGTACAAACCAAATAAATACCTCTTATTTAATCTTATTTATTACAAAATCATAGTCAATCAGCTAATCAATCCCCCAATTCGTCATTCATCATTAGCCATTAATTAATTAAAGCCTAAGGAATTCATCAAATTCTCTTAGATATACCACTCGGTTTTCAATGTGATTTTCAATCATAACAATAGGGTTTTACATTGGTAACTCTCTTCACTGAGCAAAACACAGTCCACCAGTCGGATATACAATCATCATAATATTATTTCCATTATCACCATATCCAGTACCAAGGTGTACTCGGATTTCAACCTTAAGACACTTCAAACCTCAACAATTTGTTATACCATTACTTGACTCAACAATCCACATGATCAATCAGATTCTCTAACTCAGAATTTCAAGGGTTACCAAATACCCCCACAACATCCAATTATCACCGAGTCAAAATCAACACAAAGTCTAGTTCCACAAGGTCTAACAGTGTAAGATCATACCGAATCCAATTGGATTACTACACCTTATGAGTCATAATTCAATCAACCACTCACTCGGTTTTTCAATCACAAAACCGAGACAGTACCCAAACTAACAGGTACATCACCATATCAATCCTCATAACATCCAACCACACATGATTATGCCCAACCAATTGGGTTACCACACTTTGTGGCCCAGTACTTAATCCAATCATCTACTCTATTTTCACACTTCAAACCGAGATATAATTCCAACCAAGCAGGCATCAGGTTTTACATTCAATCACCTATCCCATATTAAAATCCTCACATCATGAGATTTCCCAACATCACTCACCCAGCCAACTTAGTATGTAAATTTGAATCCATTCACAATCATGACTCTGCCATGAATCATTAGCATGGCATACACCAGAATTTAAATCAATTAACACAGTCTTAATACTTGTAAGAACTTCACTATCATCAATTAATCCATCACTCGGTTTTAACGCATTAAAACCGAAACACAATTCCAATATAACATATACTTGATTTCACATTTGTACATTCATGATCGTATTCAAATTCTTGAATTAGGAATCTGCCATAAATCATCTTAATCATATATATATATTAATCTAGCAGAGTTCTCATGCCAAGGGTATAAATCATCATTTAAGAAATGGCACAGTCAAACATCCATAATCCGAATCCAACACACTAGGGAATTCCTTCATTAACATTTTCACATATTTCATTATTAAAGTATCACAATAGCATACCATCCTCACGAATCGCAATTCATATCATAAATAAGCACAACATATACATAATCACTAACACTGTCACTTTGCCACTTATCCACAAGAGCATTCATAATTATTATCATCATTAATTCACTAAGGTCTCACTCAATACCTCCTCGTAAGGGGTTTCTCAACACTCGTGGTCATCCCATCTCAAATGCCATGGTCTTTAAACAAATGCATATGTCAACTGTGTAATGCATATGCAACGGATCCGATTTCATATCACGGGTGATCGCAACCACCATAATCAATCAATCATAATCATTGGTTTCCCGCCTTGCAAGGGGTACTCCCTCTGGCAACCTCGCAAGGTACTTCTCGTGATCGCAACCACGTTCAATATTTCATATAGGTTTCCCTCCTTGCAAGGGGTACTCCCGCCTCATGATCGCAACCATGGGCATCATAGGTGCTCACAAGCCCTTTATCATATCATCATCACATTGGTTTCCCGCCTCGCAAGGGGTACTCCCTTCATAGAATCCCGCAGGAGCTTTCATCATTGTGATCGCAACCACATAATATCAATGCTATGCCATGCCATGAATGCAAGATGCAACAATGCATATGTTCAACAACAACCTCGCAAGGATATCTCACCCTCTCAATCAGGGGTATATTATATAGTTTAGTTTTATCATCAATGGCATATAAATATTCACAAGGCCCCTCAAGGCACATCATTCAAATAATTGGCATTCAGTGGCCACAAACACCACTCATAACGATCCACACATGAATATCAAAGGCATAGCACACATAATAATATCAATCCACAAAAAAATCATTTGAGGCAGATTCACCATTCACATACTTGGCAATTATCATTGCCTTACACACATACAAGTCAACTACTTGTATCCACCGCTAGAATGTCATAATATTTCTTTTTATCTATCAATATCCTTATATATTTTCATTGGAGATTTCCAACCCAACACAAGAGTATCATAATAATTATCCATCAATCCATCTACATAAATCCTAGTCAATTAATCCGACTTCCACAAATATAAGGACACAACATTATGTCACTTTATTTCTCAAATCAACCTTCACAACAGTAGTATCTTTCACTACTGTCCCAGCAAAGCACATAGGCATATAGCCATACAAACCATGCATAAGCAGGCATCAAACCAATAAAATACCACCAAAAGTAATGACAACTGGTCATCATACATTCAACCGCTTACACTCGGTAAGCATATCTTGGCCATGAACCTCTCAGTCCGCTCTGATACCACCTTGTGACACCCTAAAAATAGGGGTCAATTTTTCGCAAGAACATACCTGGATCTATCAAAATCCACTCTCATATATGAAGATATGAGAGTTGGTCCCATGGCCAAGGAGAAAAAGGAAAGGAAGACAAAGGCAAATGAAATCGTTCACAGCGGAAAAAAACAACGCCTGAGCGATCCCACAAACAGCGTGCATTCGCTCAAGCGAGATCCAACTCCGCTTGAGCGAGACAACACAATTCGCTCGGGCGAACACACATTCGCATAAGCGAAACCGAATACGAAAGCCTTCCCAAACAACATACTCGCTGGAGCGAGGAATCACTCGCTGAAGCGAGAAGCCACTCGGCATTCAATCACTCGGAAAACCGAGACATTCATTCACTCGGTAAACGATCAGGTCCAGTCGGAATTCATGCCTAAGTCCTCTCGGAATTTAATGTCTTAGTCCACTCAGCATTATGGGGTTCCGTCACTCGGGAAACAACCCCAACACTCATACACCCCATAACTTAGTCGTTAAATTTTATACACCAAGGCACACACACAATCCACTCAGCATCAACGTAACATACATCTCAAGCATCACAACATAATCATCATACATCATATGGATAAATAAGCATGCACCATGCAGCAACAAATAATCATACAACCGGGTTCAACTCAACAACAGCACACAATACATATCAAACACAACACAATACAATTATGTCACCCGGAAATCTGTCCATAAGCCATGCATTTGAGATGCAAAGCTCCCCTTACCTGGATGAAGCTTCCAAGAGTCACATGGACACTCGGCCCAGCCACGGCAGCACTCTGCTCGGCTTTCTGAACGTGGGAAGAGCCACACAGCTTCCCTGCCAACCAGCATCAGTCTTCAGCCTTTCGCTCAAGCCACACATGTACTCGCTTGAGCGAAACGGGTCCAGTGACCATTTCTTCACTGGCTCGCTCAAGCGTGACCATTCTCGCTTGAGCGAGATACGTCCAGAAGCTTATCAACACTCCATGCTCCACTCTGCTCTGCCACCCAATCAGTGGAGAAGCTTCCAAGCTCCACCCAACCATGACTTCTTCCTCACAACGTCCCAACCTCAACACAGTGGGTCATCTTCCACAAACCAAGACACTCCATGCTGCTGGCACAGGCTCCCAACCGAGCCACAAACAGCCTCATCAACAAGAGGAAGAAGAGGAGGAGAAGAAGAAGGACCAGCAAGAAGGAGAACACCAGGGAACAGAGGAGGGACCTGAACCCAGCCTCTAAAACACACAGCCACACGCTGTTTCACCATCACCATGCAGCTCCTCATCACCACGTAGTTCCACTCGGTTCTACACCATGCGTGAGTGGAAGAAGAGGATAAAAAGGAGGAAGAAGATGAAGCAGAAGCTCCAACAAGTTCTAGAGAGAAGGAGGAACACTTCTCTCATCAGGATATACACTTCCAAGGAATGAAGGGAGAGAGTGAGAAGAAAAACATGCAACCAAGGCCTTATCATCTCAGCCTCATCAGCATCCAATTCATCACAACATCGCACCCTCATTTAATGCAAGTCTATCAACATTTAATGCCAATTCTCTTAGCAATGATTACACAAACACCACGTGGACAAAGAGGGAGAGAAAACTGGACCCATTTGACCATCAAGGCACATGAGTCATCACTATGGGGACCACATAGAAGAAGAAAAGAGAAAAGGGAAACCGGGCCCTACAATGATCCAAGAGCACCAGTGGTCCCTCATTAATCAATTGCCTCGCCTGAGCGAATTTCATCCTTCAAGACCTTTCGCTCAGGCGGGTTCCATCCAGCAACTGATTCCTTTCGCCCTCGCTCGGGCGTCCCAAGCTCGCTTGAGCGACCAACACTCAGAATCCATTTCTTCTCTCGCTCGCTCACGCTGATCCCTCATTCGCCTAGGCGAGATCGGGCCAGAGCCCTTGTAATCAACATAAAGGATTCTCGCTTGAGCGAGAATCCCTCTCGCTTAGGCGAGAAGTATCAGGACCTGGGCAGAAACGTGAGCTCTCAATATTACACATAACAAAATCCATTCAAAGCCAATTTAACTCAATTCTATCCTTCATATATCTTACAATAATCATTTAAAACTTGTCTCCAGTGTTCGTGCACAACAATTTCCATTCAACTCATATTCAACCATTTGCCATTCTCATCAATTACTCATTTTTTATAAAATTCGAGGTGTTACAATTTTGTAAATTTTTCATGATTTTATTATTAATCTATGAAACATGTGAGTGGGGAAGCCATTTAACAAATTACCTTGGATCTATCAGAGACCTATCTCATATATGAAGATATGAGAAGGTTAGTTAAAGAATTTTAACTCTTAATAAATCCATAATTAATAATAGCGGAAGTATCTTTAGTAAAAATAATATTATGGAATTAAATTCTTAAGAGATCACTCATTTGAAATTAAGAAGCCAAGGTTATCCCAAAGTGTTCATAAAGCAGGATAAAATCATGGATTAATAATAAAATCGTGAAAAATTTACCCCTATTTTTGGGATGTCACACTAGGGTTGTTTTATCTGCTCTGTTTCAGTCATGAGTCACTTCGAATCTCTAAGGATTGTGTTTTTACGGTAAGTCTTTTCAAGTTCCAATTTATTTTGCACCACTAACCTTTCTTGCAGGATAATGTAATAAATAGATGTGTCAAGCTTCAACCGCCAAAACTGGCACTTTCCAGGTGTATGTCCATCAGTCTCCAAAGCTCACTCTTGCCTTTACTCATTAAAGTAGGTCATCCTCGAGTTTCTTCTCATAACCCACCAAAATCATTGGACAAAACACCCTTCTATGGCCAAACATGACACCTTTCTGAGTTTTCATTTTGCTTTGAGATTTCCATGAAGTCCATCAATACCTTGTAGTCGAAGCCGGTGTCTTCTCAAGGTTTCTATCTTGTTCATGAAGCATGTTAGGGGTCACATCTCCAAGAAATCAACTTGGTATATTCTAGAACATGGTTAAGTTGGACGGGACGCCCTATTAACCCCCAAATCTTTCAAACCTGGGACTTTACCCCCCAAGTTTATCATTCCTCACCTCCAGATCTTTTGTCGGCCAAGGGGCAGTGTCCTGAAGGTTTGAACTAAGGCATCCCCCTAGATTTCTTCTGTCCTGGTCAAGGAGTAGTTTCCCCTAGGACTCTTTCAATTGTGTCAAACTGGGGCGTCGTCCCCCATAACTTTTCTCTTTCAGTCCAGCGGCAGTACTCCTAAAACTTCCAGTCTTTCTAAACTGGTGCATCTCCCTAGATTTTTCTTCTATTCGAGAAGCAACACCCCTAGCTTCTCCAGTATCTCCAAAACTGGGGCATCACCCTAAATCTTTTCAGCCAAAGGCCAGTCCCCGAAGTCCTCCTAATTTTCCAAACTGGGGCATCTCCCCACGTCTCTATTCTCTTTCTGTCAAGGAGAAGCACCCCTAATTCCTTCAGGCAAATTTGCTGAAAATGGGCATCACCCTAGGTCTCCCCTCTTTCAGTCAAGGGGTAGTTCTCCAAAAATCCTTTCAATCATACTCTAACTGAAGCATCTCCCTAGATTTCTCTTCCCTAAGAGACAATACACTGAACTCCCAAGCAACTCAAATTGGGGCATCCCCCAGATTTCTCTCCTCTGGTGGACCCACCATTCATCCCCAAAAGGAACACAGACTGAGAATTCCTCTCGAGGAAAAGCCACCAAATAGACTTTTTTAAAAAAAAAAAACCTCCTAATCAGATTTAGGAAAACTTGTTTATACCCAACAGAATTACCTTTCCGACAGAACCACAGAGATCAAAGGCCACGCCTTCCTTCCCCAAGAGGAAAACACTTTTCCCAGTGGAGTTACCTTCATTAAAATGTCCCAAACTGGGACATCCATCAGATTTTTCTCCTCCGACGGGCCTGCCAGGCATTCCCCAATGGAACCATAATCGCCAAAGCCAGCACCTTTCAAGGTTTCTTCTTCCATCAGGTGCCTTCAAAGTCTCATCCTTAACTGTTAAAGTCGCTATCTCTCAATTTCTCTTCCCCAGTAGAACTACACTTCCCAGAAAAATTAAACTGGGGCATCTCCCTAGATTTCTTTTGTTCTACCCATTCCCCAAGATTCCTTCAAACTATCTCAAACTGGGGTATCACCCCAGGTTTACCCTCTTTCAATCAAAGAGTAATTCCCCAAGATTCCTTCTCAACCATCTCAAACTGGGGGCATCACCCCAGGATCACTATCTTTCAGTCAAAGAGCAATTCTCTTAATCATGTCAAACTGGGACATCACCCCGAGCCTTTAGGACCAGTGAGTTAATTTGGATGAGACGTCCTGTTAGCTCCCCCAACCTTTACATTTCCTGCCAACAGTGAGTTAATTCGGACGAAACGTCCTGTTAGCTCCCCCAAATCCTTTATCTTCCAGCCGCCTATCAAGGCATCCTTTATCTTTCAGCCGCCTATCAAGGCATCCTTGATCTTCCAGCCGCCTATCAAGGCATCCTTTATTTTCCACCCGCCTATCAAGGCATCCTTTATTTTCAGGCCGCCTATCAAGGCATCCTTTATCTTCCAGCCGCCTATCAAGGCATCCTTTATTTTCCAGCCGCCTATCAAGGCATCCTTTATTTTCCAGCCGCATATCAAGGCATCCTTTATCTTCCAGCCGCCTATCAAGGCATCCTTTATCTTTCAGCCACCTATCAAGGCATCCTTTATCTTCCAGCCGCCTATCAAGGCATCCTTTATCTTCTAGCCGCCTATCATGGCATCCTTTATCTTCCAGCCGCCTATCAAGGCATCCTTTATCTTCCAGCCGCTATCAAGGCATCCTTTATGTTCCAGCCGCCTATCAAGGCATCCTTTATCTTCCTGCCGCCTATCAAGGCATCCTTTATCTTCCAGCCGCCTATCAAGGCATCCTTTATCTTCCAGCCGCCTATCAAGGCATCCTTTATCTTTCAGCCGCCTATCAAGGCATCCTTTATTTTCCAGCCGCCTATCAAGGCATCCTTTATCTTCCAGCCGCCTATCAAGGCATCTTTTATCTTCCAGCCGCCTATCAAGGCATCCTTTATCTTCTAGCCGCCTATCAAGGAATCCTTTATCTTCCAGCCGCTTATCAAGGCCTCCTTTATCTTCCAGCCACCTATCAAGGCATCCTTTATCTTCCAGCCGCCTATCAAGGCATCCTTTACTTTCCAGTCGCCTATTAAGGCATCCTTTATTTTCCTGTCCGCCTATTCAGGCACCCCTTTACTTTTCGTCCGCCTATGCAGGCACCCTTTACCTTCCAGTCTACTGGGGGTCAATCCTGATCTTCTCACTTCCTGTCCATTTGAAGACAATTTTTCCCGGTCAATTCAGAGTTCAAAAAAAAAAGAAAAAAAGAAAAAAAGGAAAAAATTAAAAGAGAGAGGAGAGAAACAGAAGTGGAGAATGCTCGTTTTTAAGAAAAAGAGGTCACACTGACTCATGATTGCCCACACCATCAGTCGCCATACCGATCAAGAGGTCCCACTTGGCCCCCTACATCGGTGTTCATATCTTTACTTCCTTTTCACTTCAAAAACATAGAAGCTTCGTGTTTCTTTTGCGAAAAAGAAGTAAAGAGGGGCATCTGTGAACACCTCTTTTGGTCCGGTCCAAGTGGAATGAATCTTTTTATAGTGAATTCCAATTCAGAATGGTCAAATCTGAATAGAATAATTCAAAAATGATCAGATCCGAGCAAGATGACTATGATGGAAGCATTTCCGAGTGGAATATAGACCTGTTGGAGGCAAATCCGAGTGAAATGACTCAGATTGGAGCAAATCCGAATGAAATAACTTAAGGAATGATCAAATCCAAGTAAAATGACTCAGATTGGAGCATTGTTGAGTGGAGTATGTCCCTGTTGAAGAGAAATCCGAGTAAAATGACTCAGATTGGAGCATTGCCGAGTGGAGTATGTCCCTGTTGAAGAGAAATCCGAGTGAAATGACTCAAAAAGGATCAAATCTAAGTAGAATTACTCAGAATGGGTCAGTTCCGAGTGAAATGCTTCCCTGTTGAAGGTGAATTCGAGTGGAAGGCTCCCTGTCAAAGCCAATCCGAGTGATACTCTGTTGAAGGATGAATGCTGAGAAGGATTGCTCTTTGACTGTAATTAATCCGAATGAAGAAATACTAAATCCGAGTGAGAGCTTTCTGGTTGCTACTGATCTGAATGAAAACAAGTCTGAGTGAAGGAAAGACCGACTCAGAGTGTAACTGGAAGGACAGATTTTGATTGGACGAAAGCTTTTTCGGGTGAAAATACCAAGTTTCTAAGTCTTGAGTAGGAAGCAAGCCCTTTCCGAGTGAAAATACTAAGCCGAATGGTCAATCTTCAATCAGTTTCTGAGTGACAACAACCGAATGAAAGGATTTCTGAATGAATGTGTCTGATTGAACTAAAGAAAGGCAAATCCGTGTGAAATTCTTCTGAAGACGACTCTCAAGTGAGTGCACCAAGCAGCTGGTTGCTGAGTGAAAGCCATTCCTGATTGGAAAATAAAGGCGAGTGAATGCACTGAACAATTGACGACTGAAGGAAAATTCTGATTGAAGAGAAGAAAGCTTTTTCGAGTGAAAATGTCAAGTTTCTAAATTTTGAGTGTGGAATAAGACGGATTCCGAGTGAATTGAATCAAACCCGATTGAAACATTTCCGAGCCCTTTTGGTCAATCATTACCGAGCCATTCTTTCACCCAATTCCGAGTCGTACTCCAATCATTTCAGTCAGTTCCGAGTCATTCCTTTCTCACCCACTCCCAAATGACCACTCTCACTCAAATCCGAGCCAATTTTCAGTCGGAACCGAGTGGCAATTCAGTCAGTTAGCCCTCTTCTAACCAATTCCCTCTCATCCCTCCTCAAGCCAATTACCGAGCCCATTTCCACCAATTTCTGAGCCATACTTCAAACCATCACCGAGCCACTTTTCACCCGTTCCCGAGTCATCTTTCACCTATCTCCGAGTCATCCTTTAAACAATTACCGAGTTACTTCTCACCCAATTCCGAGTCCTTTCCACCTCATACCGAGCAAAACCCCTTCCATAGGAGGACTCCTCCCAGAAGAATTCTCACTCAGAAAGGAGTATTTTCACTCGGCTTTCTATGGGAAATGCTTCATTCCACTCGGAATTGACTCCCAATATAGATGAATACTAACTGGGAGGCTGATCCGAGCCATCCTCACTTGGATTTCCACTATTTTCTCTCGGATTTCCACCATTTTCACTCGGATTTCCACCATTTTCTCTCGGATTTCCACCATTCTCTCTCTAATTTCCACCAGGTTCCCCCTGTTCGCCCGTGCTGACTTGGATTCCACCACCTAAGTGGATCCAGGAATCCTGGGGGTGGCAGACAGGGGCGGAAGTGGGGGAATTAAAAATTCCCACCAGCCGTTGTCCCCCACTTCACTCTGAATGGAAGTGTGAGCTGGCTTTCCACTCTGAGTGGAAGTGTGAGCTGGCTTTCCACTCTGAGTGGAAGCCTGAGCTGGCCTTCCACTCGGACAAGCCTATAAATGGGCAAGTGCTGAAGCTTTGAAGGGGGCATTCATTAAGAGAAAACTCTGCCTAAGTTTACCTTTGTTCTCTCTCTCCCTCACACCAGCTCAGCCCTCACAGCAACCAAACACTCTCAAGCTCCCTCACAGCAACCAAACACTCTGAAGCTCCCTCAAAGCAACCAAATACCACTCGGTACAGCCTCTCTCCTCACCAGCACCCTTCACACCTCACTGTTCAGCATCCTGAGACCAGCTCTCCTGCTCCATCACTCGGTTTCTCAAACTTGCACCCGGTATTCCACTTTTTACTCGGTATTTTCCATTTTGCACTCGGTTTTACTATTTTTACTCGGGTTTTACCATTTCCACTCGGTTTTTACCATTTCCACTCGGTTTTACTATTTTTACTCGGTTTTTACCATTTCCACTCAGTTTTTCACATTTCCACTCGGTTTTTTCCATTTTTTCACTCGGTTTTCTCTTCTCCCGCTCAGTTTTTGCTCATTTTTCCCTCTCCTCTCCGAACTTACTGTTCCCCCTTCTCTCTTGTAGCTTCTACTACCTTCCCTCTTTTGCTTCATAATAAAAATAATAAAAGGGAAATGAATGTTCCCTATGTTTTCTTTCAAGTCTAATCAAAAATAAAAAAAATAAATCATTCTTAAGTCAGTGTCGTACGGAAAATACTTCCGTCTACACAACCTCTATAAAATCCGTACACGTGCGAAGAACTTCGTCTTGTATGAGTTCATCACTAAAATGATACTCACCAAAATTTCCCTAATCTTTTCCTAAAAAAAACATTTAAAGAACTACGTGACCCTGATTTCTCGAAAGCTCGAGAATACGTAGGAGCAGGAAATAGTTCCTGTTGGGCCCATCTTTCTTTAGTTAATTTTTTAGAGTTTCCATTTTTGTCTTGCTATCAAAAGAAGGAGCGAGATTAATTTCGACGAGACGTCCTGTTAATCTCATATTTTTGTAGTATTTCTTTAAAAGAAGGAGCGAGGTTAATTTGGACGAGACGTTCTGTTAATCTTATATCTTTTTTTAAAATATCTTTTTTTAAAAAAAGGCGGAGCAAGATTAATTTGGACGAGACATCCTGTTGATCTCATGTAAATATTTTGTGTTTATTTTTTTGTTTATTTTTGTATATTTTGTCATCTCGTATATTTTATTTTCATGAAGAAGTTAAAATAATTACTAGGCTAATTATAATGCACGCTATCAAATTGAGGTAACCATTTTTATAACGGACAGTTGTGAGGTGCTAATACCTTCCTCACCTGTAATCAGACTCCCGACTCATGGAATTTCATTTTTATAACCAGTGCTTTAATGAAAGGTTTTTCCAGTATTTTATCCTAAAAATATTGGTGGCGACTCCCTGTTTATTTTTAAAATCGTTTCGAGGGTCGGCCATGCCGCCGCGATCCCGGTCGCGACAAGCAAGAAACAAGGTCCATGTATATCTTGAATAGTCATCTATAATTACTAGACCATAGTAATTACCACCAAAGCTTTTGATTTTGGAAGGTCCAAATAGATCCATGTGCAAAAGTTATAAAGGTCTTTGAGTAGAGACAATGTTTTTAGCTTGAAAAGATGCCTTTACTTGCTTTCCCTTTTGACATGCATCACAAAATTTATTTTCAAATTTGAGCTTTAGCAAACCAATTACCAATTCTTTAGAAACAAGTTTGTTTAGACGGTCTACATGTATATATGCTATTCTTCTATACCATAACCATGATTTATCCTCTCTAGTTATGAAGCATTGCACATCATTTGAAGTCAAACTATCAACATCAATCATGTAAATATTATCAATTCTTTTACCAACAAACTTAACTTCCTTGTTTAGCTTATTTTCAATTATGCAACAATTAGATTCAAACAATACTCTATATCCTTTATCACATAATTGACTTATGCTAAGCAAGTTATGTTTGAGTCCTTCAACATATAGTACATCACTAATTGAGGTAGAAGAACTTTTACCAATGTTTCCAATGCCAAGTATTCTTCCTTTGGTATTATCCCCATAAGTGACGCTTTCTTTTCTTTTGGGAGTGAAGGTTGTGAATTTGCTCATATCTCCCATCATGTGTTTTGAACACCCACTATCCAAGTACCAATGGGTGTTGCTTGCTTTGAAGCATACCTACAAAACAAAATTAGTTTAGAGACCTTGGTACCCATTTTATATTGGGTCCTTGTTGGTTAGCTTGTGGTAATGTCCCTTTGGGAACCCACACCTTTCTTACCACTTTTGGTCCAAGCTTTCTAATATGGCAATTTAAAGTATTATGTCCTTTTGTACCATAATGATTGCATTTAGTGAATGGTGATGAAGATTTTCTATGTGGTACAAAGAAGTTTTTGTAATGTTTTTCCTTTTTAGTGGAGTTATATCCTAAACCAGTTTTATCAAACATGCATCTTTGATTTCCAAGTAATACATTCAAATTATCTCTACCATTTGTAAACTTTTCCAAGGTTTTATTTAACTCTAAAACCTTAGTTTCTAGGATGCCACATTTCTTTACAAAATCACAAGGTTTATTCTTGGAGCATGCTTGAACATTTACTAATTCTTCTTTCAAACATTCATTTTCTTTGCCAAGTTCTACAAGATGCATTTCAAGAGTATCAATAGTTTTCCTAGATAACTTATATTTGTTTAAGATTTTAACAAACTTGTCATACAATTCCTCAAATGCATCAAGTAATTTATTTCTATCTAAGTCAAGAAGACTTACCTCATCATCTTCCTCTTGATGATTTACGATGAGGCATAGAGTGGCTTCCTCATTTTCAGATTTGTCCCAGCTACTTATATCATTTTTATCCCAAGTAATATAAGCTCTTCTTCTTCCTCTTTTCTCCTTATTCTTCTTCTTGAGATTTAGGCAATCTACCTTGAAATGCCCTTCCTTGCCATATTCAAAACAGATTAGTGAAGAAGAGTTTTCATTAGAGGTAGGTTTCTTACCTTGAGATTTAAAGCCCTTTTGGAATCGTTTGTTCCTCATAAATTTCCTGAAATGCTTCATAAACAATCCAAATTCTTCTTCATCAAGCTCACTATCGGATTCTTCTTCATTGATAGAAGTGGCCTTGAGAGTTAGACCTTTCTTCTTGGAAGATTTTTCTTTCTCTTCCGCCATCCTTAATTCTTTCAACTCTTGTTCCTGTTCTTGTAACTTACCGAGTAGTGTAGCAAGAGACATTTCATTAATGCTAGGAGATTGTTTGATGGCGGTGACTAGAGGTTGTCATTCCCTGGTGAGACTTTTTAATACTTTATGAATAAGTTCTTTGTTAGTGTAAGCCTTGCCAAGAGTAATGAGATGATTTAAAATAAAGGTGAACCTCTTTTGCATATCAACAATTGTTTCTCAAGAATTCAATCTAAAGCTTTCATATTGACTAGTTAAGGTACTAATCTTAGAGTCTTTGACATCACTTGTACCTTCATGGGTTATTTGTAAGGTATCCCACATATCCTTGACGGATTTAAATGCAACTACTCTAAAGAATTCATCAGGGCCTAAAGTTAAAGTGATTAGATTTTTGGCTTTATAGTTATATTGGACTTTCCTTTCTTCTTCGCTAGTCCAATCATCCATTAATTTTTCTACTTGCTTACCATCTACAGTATGCATAGGTATGAAAGGACCATTTTCAATTACATTCCAAACTTTGAGATCAATAGATTGTACAAAAATTTTCATCCTTTTTTTCCAAAAAGCATAGCCTTCCCCATTGAAAGCAGGAGGTCTGTTTATGGCACCACCCTCAGGAAAAAGATTTAGAGAATTTGAGGCCATTGTTCTCTTGAAGCTTTTAAGCTTGATCTACCAAGAGTCAAGCTCTGATACCACTTGTTATTCAAGTGGCCTCAATACTCAAGAGGGGGGGTGAATTGAGTTTTGAAACTTTTCTTGGAATACTTTTGAAATTAGTTACTTTTTCATAAATTAAGTGTTTATGCAAGAGATAATAAGTGTAGTTTAAGAAACAATGCAAGACAAGGGATAAATGTTACTAAAGCAATTTATCAAACACTTGGTGTGCAGCACTCTAATACTATTTGTTCAAACAAGTTTAAGAGAGGAAATCATAATCAATAATAACAATCAAGCCAGATGCAATATGTAAATGCAAGAGAGTAAGGGAGAAAAGCTTGCAACCCAATTTAACGAGTTCCACCAACCTGGTGTACGTCTCGCCTTCAAGCAACCTACTTGAAGGATTTCCACTATTGAAGTTTAGAGATACAAGCTATGAGCAATTGCAGCTTCCTAGTGTCCCACACTCAAGAACTCAATCCTCACTAGCATAAGGGCAACCCACCCAATCTCTCAAACTCTTAATACCCAAAGGTTAAACCCCAACCTTTGTGACCACTCAACCTAGAGTGAATAAACTTGGTGTTTGGTGTTTGTGTTTACAATCAATAGACTCTCTTAATAGAGTAGATGAACAAATGAAGGCTCACACAATTTCTAACTCTCATAAGAGAGGATTTACATATATAAGCTCTAAGTTTCAGAAAATGAAACTAAACAAAGAAATAGAACTCACAAGACTCAAGATATGATTTCCCTTTGATGGATTTGATTATGTATTTTCTTGAGTAGCTTGAAGGAGTCTTACATTTATAGGCCTTGGAGAGGTTCCCTAAGATCTTCATAGCCGTTGCACAACATGGGCATTTGAGTTAGAATGGAGAAATGAGCTGGTTTCCCACTTAAAAACGCTTTTCCCCAAATTCTGGCACTAGTGTAATCAATTAGGTCTCGAGCAGTAATCGATTACACTTTGAATTCTTCAGTGTAATTTGACTGGTAATCGATTAGCCTTTCCTATGTAATTGATTAGCTAAGAGACAGAACCTTGTTAATCGATTGTTCTTTACCTTGTAGTCGATTATGAGTGGCACCTGATGCATTTAATTTGGTTACGCATCATGGTAATCGATTATAGCTTGTGTGTAATCGATTGGGTATCAAACAGAAACTCTGTAGTCGATTGGTTTTTAAGTTGTAATCGATTAGTGACATTACAGAACACTGGTAATCGATTGTGGTAGCCTTGTAGTCGATTAGCAGATGTACCTGATGCTTTTAATTCATTTTCTCAGCTTGGTAATAGATTGGCTTCCTTGGTGCAATCGATTAGGTGACAAACAGAAGCTCTCTAATCGATTAGGAGAGATCTTATAATCGATTATCTTGCATGTGTTTGCAGGTCTAATGCTATTTTCTCTGTTTTCATGGTAGCTTGAGCCTTTTGCTTTGAATCTTCAATTCCTTTTGTCATTATCAAAATTATTTATCCTGAAATGCATATTCAAACACAAAAAATGACGAAACATAAGAAATTTAGCTATGTGAGGATGACTATTTGATAATGGTAAGGACAACAATAGCGGAAACCAAAAATAAATGGGGATCATATCTAAAAGAGGTACGTAAATTATGGCAGAAAAATAAGTAGACTAACCTAACTCAAGAAAAGAAAAAGTAGAAAAAAGAGATAAAATAGAAAAACTTGAAAGAAAAAATAGCAAGAAGGTTGTGTAGACCACTATACTCAAGTATATCATTAAAAAGAAACGTATAAAAAGGCCAAGATCCTATGGCCATAGGTAGTAGGATCCTGGTGGATGAGCTTATTATTTTTTTATATACATAAATAAAATGGTTGAAAAATTTTGAAAAAAAAAATTTTGAAAAAATGTTATGAAAAAAAAGAGAATAAAGAAAAATATTAAAGAAAAAATATATGGTATGAAAAAAAAGGAGAGATAAAATTTGAAAAAAGATATATAGGAAAAAAGGGAAGAAAATAAGTTAAAGTGTCAAAGCACTAGCTTGTATAGGCTGGTACTGGCATACACACGTTGGTGAGAGGGAAACTTGTACCATGTGCGTATTTTGACTAGAAACAGAGGATCAACGTTCAAACACTAAAAGCTAGTGTGTCCACGCCCATAGCAGACTGGAATTAGGGAACATTATTCTGCATGTAGCGTACAGACGCTGCACTGGCGTTTGTACACATGAGATTCCATGTTAACACCTTACCACGCACAAAGTTCCAGCGTAATCACGTGACATCCTGCGTCTTTACGCACAAAGCATGGCTCAATTTTTGACCCAAAGGAAGAAAGCCAGTGTTCAGACGCTGGTCACATGCATTTAAACGCCCATGTGTTGGTCCTATCTAGATTTTACTTCAAATTGCTAGCGTGTAGACGTTGGCGTAGGGTGTACTGACACGCACAGAGTGATCAAGGTTAGGTCCAATCATATCTTGTCAGAGTATGATCGCTGCTCATGAGCTTCCTATTTTACAGAGGCTGACCCACAGCGTGCCTCCACCACATGCTGACCCTTACACATGCCATTATTGTAACATCCCAAATTTTATATAAATGATTAAATATAAGGAATAAATATTAAATAATTGCACGTGGGTTAATGAATGTCCCAAAATGTTGAAAATAATTAAATTGAGATTTATGAGGATTATTCATAATTTATTGTGGCTTTAAGAGCTAAAATTATACCCGATTAAAATATGTGTGTCAGACCAAGTATCTCTAATTGAGGTACTATTGGTCAGGGTTGTTAAGAATATTATTGTGAACCCGAATCTATATTTGGAATAATTTTTGGATCAAGTATTGAGCCCGAACGGAGATCCTGTATATTATAAAATGGTAAAATTTTAAAGAGGGGTTAAAAATTAAAATGCAAACTCACTTTCCTCTCTTCACTTTCACGTTGGATTTTTCGCTCCCAAAGGTAAAGACACTCTCTTCTTCTCTACTCCAGATTTCCTCTTAATCTTCCTTCTCTAAAAACCTAAGCAAGGTGGTGAACTCATTTCCCATCTCTTCCATTTTCGTTTCCATCTCCAAGCTTGAGGGAGATGACATTGATTTGAAGCTTCTTCTTCTTGCCCCTCAATTTTCATTACCCATCTCCCTCCTCTTGAAGTTGATTGTTGTTTGTTGGTGGAGGTAAGTTTATCTCTATTTTTTTTTGAGCTTATGCCCTAGGTTTTGGGTTTTTGGTGATTGGGTGAGTATTTAATGTATGTGGATTATTGGGAGAATCATTTAATATGGAAACCCTAAGGTGGGGTGGCTTGAATGCAAGTTTTTATGGGCCTTTAATAGGGTACACAACATTTATGTTGGAAGATGATGGATATTGATGTATATTTATGATGTTGTTGGGTTTATGTTGAAACCCTAACCCTTAGAAAATTAGGGAAAATGATAAATGTTGATTAGGGAATATATTTTGAGAGTAATTGTATGATATTTGAATGATAGGTATAAGTAAATATGTTAGGAGAATAGTTATTGATGATGGTGGATAGCATTAATGAGGGTGGATGGCCATTAATGGTGATTGATGGCCATTGGTGTATGAACCCTTTGATGGGTAGAGTTATAAATGCATAAGAATAAGACTTGAATACCTAACCCATGGTGGTTATAGTGAAATTAATGAATTGAAATGGGAAATGGTCTAATGGTAATAATGATTATATGCACCAAGTATTAGATTAGAATATATAAGTCTTGGTGATTTTGAGTAGAAAATAATTATGTGGTGCCTTATGAAATGTACGACCCATTCTGAACGATGAAGCAAGAACGTCGTATCGCTCAGAATTCTTCTCTTGAGGTAGGAGAAGAGTTTTATATTCTAAATGCATGAATTAAGTATTTGTTGATTGTCATATATGAGAATATACATGTTTACCTTGCTTGTGTTGTGATGATAAATTGAGATGTTGAACATGATGATAATAATTGTGCTTGGCAATATGTATTGTGCATTTGGAATATTTATGGTATGCTATATGGTGATGTTGTTTTGCTTGGAAAGTGTTATGCCTTAATGTGATGTGGTTGTGATATATTCACCATAAATGTGGAATGATCATTATTGATGATGGATGAAAATGAATATGGATAATAAGCATACCTTGAATGTTGATGAAAGATTGATAATTGTAGTTGGTGATTTTGATGCCATTATGAATGATGAAAGTATTGAATTATGATGATGAAAAATTGTTGAAAATGCCACATTAAAACTTGAAACAATGGCAAAACCAATGATAATGAAATCCACTAAGAATTGTGTGGTGATATTGGTGATGGTGATGATTGATGAGTATAACACCCCTGATTTTTTGTACTCGAATCCCGATGTGATCGTCATAATTAATAAAAATGTGAATAAATTTTTCGTGTTTGAAAATATTTCCAAGACATCACCATGATCACATCAAGACCCAAATCACAGAAAACCAAAGAGTGAGATTAAATAACCCTAAGTTGGATCGATAGATAAATTGCCCATAACGGTATACGAAAATAATAGAGTTTACAGCGGAAGAATATGTATACCGGGCACACACCTAGTCTCATATATGACGATATGAGAAAAGGCGCGGCAAAGCATGCAATGGTATATCATAAGCCTAATAGACAACCATCATCATTTTACATAATTACATAAGCATACAATGCCTAAGATATAACTAATTTTATATACATTCGGGAATATACTCCCGACTATCTCAATCATCAATGAACATCATTCAATTTCAATCCTTCTAGTACACATCAAATCATCTCTTACATTCCACATATATATATTCACCATCCACAAATACAAGGATTATCTTATACATATTCAAAATCTCTAAATCATCTACCTTCTCATAACCAATTCATTCGTTACATAAGAATCCATAAATGATGTCGGCCAAGGCACTTCCTCTACCACTATTTACCTTCACCAAAGCTTTGACTAAAAATCCGAACTCATCCCATGGCAACCTGCATCACAATGCTAAAAAAGAGACCACGTGGGAAAGTGAGTTATACATTCAAAATGACGAATAATATATATATTGTGATCATGTGTATATGCATACAACGTCATGTGTGCTTTGCTTTAAAATCATTAAATTATCATTCATTCATAATCTCATTATTATAATAGGCATACAAGCCTCATGAATCGCAATTCATATCATAAACCAGCACAGGCATATACACAATCACTTACACAATCACTTTGCCACTTATCAACAAGGGCATTCACAAATTATTCTCATCGATTCATTATATCTTGTATCAATACCTCCTCGCAAGGGGTTTATCATCTCTCATGGTCATCCCATCTCAAATGCCATGGTCTTAAAGCTAATGCATATGTCAACTGTTTAATGCATATGAAATGGATCCATTTCTTACCATCAGGTGATCATATCCACCATACCATTCATTTCCCAATGATTATCATAATATTATCATCACTCAGGGATTCACCCTTCGTGGCACCCCGCAAGGTGATTCATTTCACAAAAATTATCACAATACCATCATCACTCAGGGATACACCCTTTGTGGCACCTCACAAGGTGATATATTCAACAATAATAGGACAATGTCCTCTTCACTTCGGGATATACCCTTCGTGGCACCCCGCAAGGTGATACATTCAACAATAGATCAACAACAATAGGACAACGTCCTCTTCACTTCGGGATATACCCTTCGTGGCACCCCGCAAGGTGATATATTCAATAATAAATCAACAACAATAGGACAACGTCCTCTTCACTCCGGGATATGCCCTTCGTGGCACCCCGCAAGGTAATATATTCAATAATAATGCATATCAATGCCATGCTATGCCATGAATGCAACAATGCAATAATGCATGTGCCCAACAACCTCGCAAGGATAGCTCACCCTCTCAATTAGGGGTATATTTTAATTTGGCATTTTAATAATTATTCATAATCATTTACAAAGCCCCGCAAGGCACATCATTCATATAATTGGCATCTCATTGGCCACAAACATCATTCATAACAATCCACACATGGATATCGAAGGCATAGCAAGCATCATAATATTAAGCCACACATGTGATAACAAGGCATTTTCGGAACATATATATATATATATATATAGCAATCATCATTGCCTCACACACATACAAGTCAATTACTTGTATCAACCACGTTATGTTTACATCATTAGGTAATATTCATCAATGTCACCACACATTCCTTTAGTGGGCTTTCCTCTTATTATTTATCATCATTGTCTTAAAATGTATCTTATAGCCTCTTTATTAAATTCTCATCATCATTCCCTCTTATCCCACTCTTAGTGGTGAAAACATCATAAATAATTTATTTTGGATTCATCAACTTATTTTCATTTCCCCATGGTGGCATATCATCAATAATTACCACATATATATCTCCATAAATATCCCATAATATAAGGGAATGGGGCTCGGCATCAATTATTGAGGGAAATAACAAAAATCCCAAGTTTTTGGGTATCTCGCTCAAGCGAGATTCACTTCCGCTTGAGCGAGATGAGGATAGTGTTGGTGTATGTACTACGAGCTATTAATGTATCAATTTTAACTTATTAATAAAAGTAGTATTTTCAGTTTTAGACAAATGCTATTTATCCTAGAATAATAGGTCATATGAGAATTATTCCTAAAACATCCCTAATCAAGTATTTACATGGGGACATGTAAATACATTAAGATTAGTGTGTGAATGTACTGATGATTTGATCTCACAAATCATGGATATATGATATCAAGTCTTTACATGGGTACACATTAAGAGTAATGTTGTACTGGACAGACCCACCATGAGAACGTTGCATGGATCGTTACATGGGTGTCATAAATGGTTCTCAATGTGATAATGGTATGTAGTCCTTCGACCTGAAGTCACTACGATTCCTACATAAGGAGTTTATTGTTTTAATACAATCAAATGTTATCTGTAATAAGATGACCATAAAGATTGTGATTAGGCAATAGATAAATTATGCAGAGGGATGTGAGTGATGTAGATGGAATTTGTCTCTCCTATGTGACAGGAGTGATATCTATGGGCCACTTGATAGAGTGAGACTAATGAAATGCATGACCATGCTAGGACGAATAAATATTAGATATTTATTCTATAAAGTCTACTCTGGTATCAAGTAAAATGAATTGGGCCATACAAGGATGACGACGACCATGCCTTAGGCCCAATTAGATATCGTGACAAAAGGAATAGATATATAAAATAATTATCACTTATAGGTCATGTCGATGATAAATAATATTCGGACATAATGATGTATTGCTAGATACCGCTCTTATTTTATATTAATAATAAAATAGTTTATTATTAATACAACTGAATATTTTACCTATAGGGTCACACACATAGAGTAAGCCCACCAGAGGATAGTTTTATTTTAGTTGGACTGAAAATAAAACTATTTGGGCCTAACTCATTTAGAATGAGTCAGGAGCCCAATGTTTAATGAGAGCTCAGGTCAAGACCTAAGCCTATATATAGAGCATGAGATGCTCATAGGCTGCTGCTCAAAAATTAGATTACACTAAAATTCCGTACTAGCACTCGGATTGTTAGTTTTCTGGTTGGAGTGCTCGTGTGGACTCCTAAGGGTGAAGCTACAATTGCTTCGATCGAGGATCTTGTTCTACGTCTACAAGAGGTAAACCCTAATTAAATTTTAATTTACCATAATGCTTTGAGACATACATGTTTGCAATTCTTTCTTGGGAATCCTTTGTGTTTCCGCTGCCTGACCCTAATAGGATTCCCTAACAGTGGTATCAGAGCCTGGTTGCAAAGCTATGTTTTGGGCATTTGTTTACATTTCATGATGGCATGTTTTTCATTCTACAAAAGCTTTTAAAAATTTTAATTTATGAAATCGTTTTCTTGTTATAAGCTTTATGTTCTGTTTTGCGAAATTGTTTACGAAACTTGTTTTGAAAAATATTCAAGCATGTTATGTATGATATAATATCATGATTCGTATGCTCATATGTTTTCTATAAATTGTATGAGATATTGTTTATAGGTTTTCTCATTTGAAGTATGCGTTTATGTTATTTTAGAGGCTTGTATGATATTTGCGTTTTCAATTTTCATATGTGATACATGTGTTGAATTCGTTAATATTCTTTGTTGTCATACAAACTGTGTTTTGATAATACGTTCATCTCTGAGCATGAAAAGTTCGTGTTGTGGGGCGTCAAGTGATAAGGTTTAAGTGTTAGACCTTGGCCGTTCCTTAACCTAGGATTCAAATATTGAAACCTAGGCAGCCGTCATGAGAAAGGTGTAATTTGAATTCTTGGTTTTGAAACCCTAGACGGCGCTGCCTATATGTGCCTTGACGACTGCGTTGTGAAGTGTTCACAACAAGGAATTAGGGTTTCAAAGTGGTTGAAACCCTAGCCAAAATTTTAGAGCTGTTAATGGTCAGTGGGACGTTTTGGCTAGGAAAGACTTGGTACTTAAGCGGTCACACCAGACCCACCTCTCTTTCTTGGGAACCAACCTGACTACAGTACTAAATTTTTGGGACCCCCGTACATTCTCTGCGTAGTGCCTTATTACCGACCCACGTGTTTAATGGCCCGTTTAAAATTAATTTTTTTAAATGCTTTCAAATGGGTTATAATTAATTAATTAACACGTTGCATGGTGAATGGTTATGGTCTTAGTTATTTTATTTAAATACAGCCTGCGTGCTGTGCCTCTCTTCATTCTATTGTATTTCTTTTCTCAACCCTTCACTCGTATGTAAAGCGAGTTTCTTTAAAAATCTTGTAATCTTGATCGAGGCAACAAAGTAGAGACCTAGAAGAAAACTAGAGTGGTGACTCTAAGCGCTTTTGTCTTTGAAAGGAACCAAGGAGTGGTGACTCCAAGAGGATGGTGGGTTCAAGAAGTAGGACTTCATGAAGCCTTGGCATATAGTTCCTTTAGGTTTATTTATTTATTTATTTATTCTTCTAGGAAGACCATAACCATCTCACAATTTCGTTTGCATGCTTTGGGGATAATTTTATTGCGTTAAAGCGTTTAACAAAGACGGTAATTTAAAATAAATTAAAATCCCTCAAAATAATAAGTTACAAACGCCTTCCAATAAGTACACTCGTTAATACTAATGTCAATGAATAGTGGGTCTGCCAAAGCAGGGTACTATCATTTATATTAGTAAGACACGATGGGATAATTGTAATATCCAAAATGTTTTATTGGGTTTTAACTTACTAAGTTATCAATTGGATTGAATAAACTTACAGGCGTATACATTGGGCTAAACTTTCATAAGATGAATGATCGGTAATGGTTACCTAACCCAATGTCTAAGAGTTGTATAAGATACAATTGGAAAGGAGTTTCCTACCTAAATAACCAAATGTTAAGTGATCAGCCAAAGCTGACTTAAAATTAGGCCAAATATGGATCTTTGCCCACTAGAAAATCTTCCAACGGGATTTTCTGATTCGTAGAGGGTAATTTTATTTTGAATCAAAATAGTGGGAGACGTGTTTAATTTTAAGACCAAAAATTAAATATGTTTTTTTTAATTGATACTTACTACATATCTTTCTGTTTTAGATAACCATGACATCAAACAAGCCTTCAAACCTTTCATTGTGATCGATCCTAGACAAAGAAAAATTGTCTGGACCCAACTTTCTAGACTGGTATAGGAATTTGAGGATTGTCCTCAAACAAGAGAAAAAGTAGTATGCCCTGGAAAATCTGATTCTGGAACCACCCGCGAACAATGCCTCTAAAGCTGACAAGGATGCTTACAAGAAGCATCAGGATGACGCTTTAGATGTCCAATGCCTTATGCTGGCAACCATGTCTCCTGAGCTTCAGAAGTAACATGAGCATATGGAGGCTTTCGATATAATCGAAAACCTAAGGAAACTATATCAAGGTCAAGCTGACCAAGAAAGATATGAAGTTTCTTCAGCCCTATTTAGCTGCAGACTTGAAGAGGGAGGTTCTGTAGGACCTCATGTGCTCAAAATGATTAGGTACCTAGAGAATCTAGCTAGGCTAGGATTCCCCTTCCCTCAAAAGTTAGCTACTGATCTCATTTTGAAGTCATTACCTGACAGTTTTAAGCCAGTCATCATGAATTATAACATGAATGCATTGGATAAAACATTGCCAGAGCTACTCAATATGTTGAGGACTGCTGAGCCCAATATTTCTAAAGGAAAGGGCAAGGCCATACTGATGGTCAATTCTGGCAAAGGTAAAGGAAAGGGCATGTATAAAGGCAAAGGAAAGGCTATTATGGGAAAAGGCAAGACAATTTGGAAAGGCAAGGATAAGCCAAGTACACCAGCCTTAAAACCTGTGGGTGGGGTGGCTAAGGAAGGAAATTGTCACCATTGTGGACAGAAAGGACACTGGAAGAGAAACTGTCCAAAGTACCTAGAAGAGCTTAAGAAGAAGGGAAGTGAGACTTCCACTTCAGGTATTTTTGTTATAGAAATTAACTTGTCAACTTCAACATCATAGGTATTAGATACTGGATGTGGATCTCACATTTGTCTTAATGTGCAGGATCTAAAAAGGAGTAGGCAGTTGATGAAGGGCGAGGTGGACCTACGCATTGGAAATGGAGCAAGAGTTGCTGCATTAGTTGTAGGGACTTATTTTTTATCCTTGCCCTCAGGGCTTGTTCTTGAACTAGAAAATTGTTTTTATGTTCCGGCAATAAGAAGAAACATTATTTCTGTTTCTTGTCTAGATAGGAAAGGGTTTTCCTTTATAATAAAGAACAATAGTTGTTCTGTTTATTTGAATGACATGTTTTATTGCTGTGCAAATTTGAGTAATGGACTTTATGTTCTTGATCTCGAAACCCCTATCTATAACGTTAATACTAAAAGGGTTAAACCAAATGATTTAAACCCAACTTATCTTTGGCATTGTCGCCTAGGACATATAAATGAGAAACGTATTTCTAAACTCTATAAAGATGGATATTTAGACTCTTTTGATTTTGAATCAATAGATACATGCGAGTCTTGTTTATTAGGGAAGATGACTAAG
This sequence comes from Clitoria ternatea, assembly GCA_037962975.1. NCBI lineage: Eukaryota > Viridiplantae > Streptophyta > Magnoliopsida > Fabales > Fabaceae > Clitoria > Clitoria ternatea. Next base: position 181,088,328 of record CM075672.1, read on the forward strand.
ACCCCATTTACTGGAATGGGTGAAAGGGCGAGTGATCTTCTAAGCTTGATACATAGTGATGTATGTGGGCCAATAGGGACAATGGCTAGGGGAGGTTTTAGCTACTTTATCACTTTTACTGATGATTTCAGTAGATATGGATTTGTGTTTCTAATGAAGCATAAATCAGAATCCTTTGAAAAGTTTAAAGAATTCAAACATGAAGTAGAGAACCAACTTGGCAAGAAAATTAAAGTACTTCGATCTGATCGAGGTGGCGAATACTTAAGCCTGGAGTTTGATGAATATCTTAAAGAATGTGGGATTGTCTCTCAACTCACTGCTCCTGGAACACCATAATGGAATGGTGTTTCTGAGCGGAGAAATAGAACCTTGTTAGACATGGTTAGATCAATGATGAATCAAACTGACCTCCCTAACTCCTTCTGGGGACATGCTTTGATGACAGCAGCTTTCATACTTAACTGTGTTCCATCTAAGGTTGTCATAAAGACACCATATGAGATATGGACTGGGAAACGACCCAGTATGTCTTTTCTTAAGATTTGGGGCTGTGAAGCTTATGTGAAGAGTCAGATTTCTGACAAACTTGGACCCAAATCAGATAAATGTCTTTTTATGGGATACCTAAAGGAAACTAAGGGTTATTACTTCTACAATCCTACCGAGGGCAAAGTGTTTGTCGCTCGAAATGTTGTATTCTTAGAAAGGGAATTCATCTCTAAAAGAATCAGTAGGAGGAAAGTAGAACTTGAAGAAGTTCAAGACCTACAAGGCATTGAAGAGCCAATGGTGGAAATGGAGCCGGAACCACAAAATGTTGTGATAACTCCAGCTCCAGTAGAACAAGACTTGCGTAGATCAGGTAGAATACGTCAACAACCCGAAAGATATGGATTTCTTGTAACTCAGGAAGGAGATGTGTTGCTAATGGATCAAAATGAGCCAACATCTTATGAAGAGGCCATTGCAAGTCTAGAATCTGAGAAATGGCTTGAAGCCATGGAATCTGAAATGGACTCCATGTACACTAATCAAGTTTGGTCTTTGGTTGATGCACCCGAAGGGGTAAAACCTATAGGATGCAAGTGGGTTTTCAAAAAGAAAACTGACATGGATGGAAATATAAGTACCTATAAGGCAAGATTGCTAGCGAAAGGTTTCAAGAAAATTCATGGTATAGACTATGATGAAACCTTTTCTCCAGTCGCTATGCTAAAGTCTGTTCGGATTCTGCTTGCTATTGTTGCATACCATGATTATGAGATATGGAAAATGGATGTCAAGACTGCTTTCCTTAATGGAAATCTTCTTGAGGAAGTGTACATGACACAACCCGAAGGCTTTGTTAAGCCTGAAGCATCCAGGAAGGTGTGTAAACTACAACATTCCATATATGGACTTAAGCAAGCTTCCAGAAGCTGGAATCTTCGTTTTGATAAAGCCGTTAAACAATTTAGCTTTACTAAAAATGAGGATGAACCTAGTGTCTACAAGAAGGTTAGTGACTGCACAATTGTTTTTCTGGTCCTGTATGTTGATGACATACTACTCATTGGAAATGACATTCCTACCCTTCAGTCTATGAAGACTTGGTTGGGAAGCTGTTTTTCTATGAAGGACTTAGGTGAAACAACCTATGTGTTGGGAATTAAGATCTATAGAGATAGATCAAGAAAACTTCTCGGCCTAAGTCAGAATACATACATAGACAAAGTGTTAAAAAGGTTTAACATGCAAGATTCCAAAAAGGGAACTTTGCCTATGGCTCATGGCATAGGCCTATCAAAGGCTCAATCTCCTTCCACTAAAGAAGAGAGAGAACAGATGAATAAGATTCCATATGCATCTGCTATTGGATCAATCATGTATGCCATGATATGTACCCGACCAGATGTCTCATATGCTTTAAGCATGACGAGCAGATACCAGTATGATCCCAGTGAAAGTCACTGGACTGCTGTCAAGAATATCCTAAAGTACTTGAGAAAAACTAAAGATTCATTCTTGATATATGGAGGGGAAGAAGAGCTCATTGTAAAAGGTTACACTGATGCTAGCTTCTAAACTGATAAGGATGACTCAAGATCGCAATCAGGGTATGTGTTTTGTTTAAATGGTGGCACTGTAAGCCGCAAAAGTTTGAAGCAAGAGACAGTTGCTGATTCTACTACAGAATCTGAGTATATTGCTACCTCAAATGCTGCAAAAGAGGCAGTATGGATCAAGAAGTTCATAACAGAACTTGAGGTAGTTCCTAGCATTGTGGACCCTATAAGTCTCTACTGTGACAATAGTGGAGCAATTGCACAAGCTAAGGAACCTAGATCACATCAGCGATCCAAGCATATACTTAGGCATTATCATCTCATCCGAGAAATACTTGAACGAGGAGATGTTAAGATATGTAAAGTGCACACTGATCAGAACATTGCCGACCCACTCACCAAACCTCTTGCACATCAAAAGCATGAAGGACACACTAGATCATTAGGCATTAGGCAAATATCTGATTGGCTCTAGTGCAAGTGGGAGATTGTTGGTGTATGCACTACGAGCTATTAATGTATCAATTTTAACTTATTAATAAAATTAGTATTTTCAGTTTTAGACAAATGCTATTTATCCTGGAATAATAGGTCATATGAGAATTATTCCTAAAACGTCCCTAATCAAGTATTTACATGGGGACATGTAAATACATTAAGATTAGTGTGTTAATGTACTGATGATTTGATCTCACAAATCATGGATATATGATATCAAGTCTTTACATGGGTACACATTAAGAGTAATGTTGTACTGGACAGACCCACCATGAGAACGTTGCATGGATCGTTACATGAGTGTCATAAACGGTTCTCAATGTGATAATGGTATGTAGTCCTTCGACCTGAAGTCACTATGATTCCTACATAAGGAGTTTATTATTTTAATACAATTAAACGTTATCTGTAATAAGATGACCATAAAGATTGTGATTAGGCAATAGATAAATTATGCAGAGGGATGTGAGTGATGTAGATGGAATTTGTCTCTCCTATGTGACAGGAGTGATATCTATAGGCCACTTGATGGAGTGAGACTAATGAAATGCATGGCCATGCTAGGACGAATAAATATTAGATATTTATTCAATAAAGTCTACTCTGGTATCAAGTAAAATGAATTGGGCCATACAAGGATGACGACGACCATGCCTTGGGCCCAATTAGATATCGTGACAAAAGGAATAGATATATAAAATAATTATCACTTATAGGTCATGTCGATGATAAATAATATTCGGACATAATGATGTATTGCTAGATACCGCTCTTATTTTATATTAATAATAAAATAGTTTATTATTAATATAACCGAATATTTTACCTATAGGGTCACACACATAGAGTAAGCCCACCAGAGGATAGTTTTATTTTAGTTGGACTGAAAATAAAACTATTTGGGCCTAACTCATTTAGAATGAGTCAGGAGCCCAATGTTTAATGAGATCTCAGATCAAGACCTAAGCCTATATATAGAGCATGAGATGCTCATAGGCTGCTGCTCAGAAATTAGATTACACTAAAATTCCGTACTAGCACTCGGATTGTTAGTTTTCTGGTGGGAGTGCTCGTGTGGACTCCTAAGGGAGAAGCTACAATTGCTTCGATCGAGGATCTTGTTCTGCGTCTACAAGAGGTAAACCCTAATTAAATTTTAATTTAGCATAATGCTTTGAGACATACGTGTTTGCAATTCTTTCTTGGGAATCCTTTGTGTTTCCGCTGCCTGACCCTAATAGGATTCCCTAACAGATAGTTCATTTAATCGCCCCAAGTTTTCCTGAGCGAAAGGGGGTTTTAAGTATCAGACCTCAGTCTCGCTTGAGCGAGCCTATCTCGCTCGGGCGAAATAACGCCAGTATCTATTTCCAGGTTCCTCGCTTGGGTGAGACACCATACACCCAGCCACTCGCTCAAGCGGAATTACTCCAGTAGCCATCTCCACACTCGCTCGCTTGAGCGAGGTATCCACTCGCTTAAGCAGAATCCGACCAGCGGTCGTCCTTCTTTCCGCACTCGCTCACTCGGTGAGGCTTCCCAACACTCGGGTTTTTACTCGACAATTTCAATCAAAACCGACTCATCTTGCTGGGTTTTCCACTCGGTAAAATCAATCAAAGCCAACTCGTCTTTCACTCGGCCTTTTACTCAGTAATTTATTCCAAATCCGAGTCATTTCTCAATCAGTCTTTCACTCGGTAATTTCATTCCAAATCTGAGTCATCTCTTAATCAGCCTTTCACTCGGCAATTTCATGCCAAATCGGTGCCATCCCACTCGGAATTACACCCTCGAAGGCACTCCACTCGGAACAAGTTACTTTGAACTCGGAAATTCCCTCTCGGAACTCCACTGCCCGGAATATCATGTTGGGAGACCTTTCACTCGGAATTATATGCACTTCCTCACTCGGAAGGTCCTGTCTCAGTCATAGCTCACTCGGAATTTCACTCGGAAATTCACCACATCATGAAATTATTTTCTAAAATTCCCGCTCGGACGGAATTCGTCCAGAATCTGGCCTATTCACCATTCACTTGTCTCGCTCGGTCGAAGCACAACAATACCAGTCACTTGCTTGAGTGAGTACCGTCCCAGCATCAGACTTCACACTCTCGCTCGCTCAGGCGCGACCACGTCCGCTTGAGCGAGATTCGCCCAGTAAATCCCCTGAATGCATAACATGCATCTCGCTTGAGTGAAAATCCTACTCGCCTAGGCGAGATTTGTCCAGAAGCTATCATACTGACACAAGGGATCCTCGCCTGAGCGAGATCCCACCTCGCTTAAGCAAGAAAATTAGAATTTCAACAGAAAACGTAAATTCACACAGGCTGTCATATGAAACCATATTTCAGGCCAATTCACTCACTTCCAGCACATCATATACAACATGTGAGGCATATATGACTCGTTCTAAGCATTCTCACTCAGAAATTCTCATTATAAACTAAATTTAGATATCACCAACATTTCATACACATAAAAAGGCATATACAACCGGTTCCCATTCATACTTATAAATCTTCATTCATAATTTATTAATCATGCAAGACTCAAACTCATCATCTTTAACAAACATATTCTCATACACTATCCATAATAATCATCAACTTACCATTCCAAACATCTCAATAACTATATGGCAAGGCAGGCATGAGTATTCATCACATACAACAATCACTATCGAATTTACTCATGCAATTTGAATGTTAACTCCTCTCCTACCTCGAGGGAAGAGCCGAAACGGTTCCAATGCTCTGGAAGCTCCATCGCATCACCCGGAATACGATCTACATAATATACATATGCATTCATACAATTAATAAGCCATCCCAAGGCATTCCTTATAATTCTTAAACATTTGCTAACGCATCATGAAGCTCAACATCAAGTCCTAAACTTGGTAAATGTCCACTTATGCAATTGTGTTAGGCAAGATCCTTTAGATCATAAAAGGCCAACTAAACCCAACAACATCATCATCTTACCCATTACATAATGTAGTCTCAAATCACCTTAATCCTTCAAACATCATCATTGTTACTCAATATCCAACTTAGCTCTCATATCCTTTAATAACCACAATTTATCAATCCGATTTAAATGGCACACCATAATGGTTCTATATTATTTTAAGCAACATTTAATCTTAAACATCATCCATTCACTTCCAATTTAACCTCCTAAATTACAACATATCCATTTTCCCCAAATTCTAAGGGCTAGGGTTTTCATCAAAACCCAACAACATTTACCCATACTCATTAATCACCACAAATGGCCATCCTTCATTATTATAATCATTCTCCAATATCATTAAACCTACATTCTATTCATATTTCACACTTTCCCTAATTTATTAGAGTTGAGGTTTCACTAAAACCCAACAACACTCATTAATACCCATTTATTTCTCATCACCTTCCAACATTAATCTTAACTGCCTCATTAAATGCTTATAAAGGCTCACATTTAAGTCACCCCACCTTAGGGTTTTCCATATTAATGCTCTCCCAACAACCCATATGACATAAATACTCCCCCAAAAACCAAGAACCCAAAATCTAGGGCATAAAACTTATGAAAATGATGAGGAACTTACCTCAACCAAGAGTTAGCCATGAGCTCCCAAGGGAGAGAGAGAGCCAGACGTATAAAGAAGAGAGGAGAAGGAAATTCCAGCCACAAGCTTCCCCTTCAAGCTTCCATGAAAATGAAAATGGTGAGGGAAAAGAAGACTCCACACGGCTTAGGTTTTTGGAGAGAAGAAAAGAGGAAATGGAGAAGGGAAATAATAGAAGAAGAAGAAGAAGAAGAAGTGTCATTTCCAAATAAGGGCAAGAACCCAATGAAAATAGGAAGAGAATAATAGGCTTTTGGTTTTAATTTTTAGTTCTCCATTAAAATTTCATCGTTTCAAAATAAACAGGCTCACAGTTCAGGCTCAAAACATTATCTAAAAATTATTCCGAATATAGATTCGGATTCCTAATAATATTCTTAACAGGCCTGACCAACGGCATCTCATTCGGAGATACTTGGTCCGACACCCATATTCTAATCTGGTATAATTTTATCTCACATAAGCTCAATAAATTATAAATATCCCTAATAAATCCTAATTTAATCATTCCAATATTTTTGGGACACAAATCCACTCATATACAATTATTTATTATTTATTCTGCCTAATTTATTATTTTTATAAAATTTGGGATGTTACAATGAGTGGCATGATTAGGATGCGTAGTTGTGAGAATGCATATGATTTGTATTTGCATTGCATCCATGGCATATTGCATAGCTACCGGTGATGGAATGTTAGGGGTTCTTCTGGTTGGCCCAGTGGGAAGGTGACTCTTTGCACGAGCAATATTGTTGATTGATAGTGACTCAGTGTATAAGTCATGAAGCTTCACATGTATAGCTATGGTGAGCTACATGTGGTTGACCCTGTGGAGGTTGCTCTTTAAGGAGCAAGTGTCCCAGGTGGTCCTTTAGATAACACCTGCCATGGTATGAATCATGGTTAGCCCCTAACACCTTTATGTTCATTATGGTGTATACCGCGGTCATGGTGAAAATGACCAGGTGTTTCAAGATGGGTGATGCGGTTTGGTACCATTAAAATATGGTGATATGCATACAAATTGATGATAAGCACACATTTTACTACTGTAGTAGGGGTATGGTTATGAATCCATGCTTGAACCCACAAATTGGTGTTTATTTTCCCTCAGTCGGATCCGCAATTAATATTAACTCTGTTGTGCATGTGCATTAGCCTAGGAGCATTTGCATATAACAAGGAGATATGCCAAAGGTGATGAAATATGATGATGGTTATGATTGGGTGAAAGAATACCTAAAGACAACGTATGAAATATGAATACAAAGAAATAAAATTATGTATGGTGATGATGTGTGTGATAGCCCAATATGATGAAGGGCATGAATATGATTATGTTTATATACTTTGCCATGAATCATAGAGATGATTAAGATATATGTATGTTGATGAGATGATGAAATCATGATGATGAATGATATGTTGATGCAAAGTTTACATGGCATTGAATGCATATGCACTTAATCACAAATGTATTCATATTCATCCTTTAGAATGTATAACTCATTCTCCCATGTTGTCTTTTTTTATCCTTGTGATGTAGGACATCCATGGGGTGAGGTTATATCACTTTTTGGAAGTGTATGTTTTGGTGATGAAGGTATCAGTTGTATAGGAAGTGTCTTGGCCGACAACCATTGATTTTGTATAGTATATGATGTTGATATATGCGTAGTATGTATTTGGATTGGTGAATATTCATTTTGAAGGTTATAGGTGAAAATTGGACCTTTGTGTGTATGGCTAATTTTTTATTATGACCTTAACAATGTATGATGACATTTGTGATACTTGATTATTGCCCAAAATGATGAATGAATGATGTTATTCATGTAATACAATGATGTAGTAAATTCTTTATTTCCTAGCTTTGAAACTTTGGATCTTCTTCTCTTGATTTCTTAAACCCAAGAACCTTTAAGACTTGTAGAGTAAGTCACCGCCTTAAAGCTTGCAATGGAAGCAAAACAAAACTTGCAATGGAAGCTAGAGTATGAAGGAAGCTAATGTAAAAGGATTTAGATCTAAGGAGGTTTTTGAGATAAGAAATGGAAGGAGATGGAGAGGAGAGTGTAAGTGTGGATCCACCACTCTCTATGGCCTAGAGAGATAAGGTGTGCTAGTCACCACCTTTGGGAGATAGCCAAAGGATAAGACTTCAAGATAAAGGAGCCTAAAGCTTCTACTTTCTAGAGAGAAGGGAGAGTTTCTCACTCTAAAGTTTCTTATCATTCAACTTATGAGAGATTAACAAAGGAGATGAGCTTATATAGCTCTCTGGGAATTTTGGCCAACTCACTCTAATCATGGACCTTGGATTAATTCCTAAGGGCCAATCCTAAAACCTACTCACAAAGGCCCAATACAAGCCCAAATACAAAAAGAATAAAGTACAAGGCCCAAAAGAGGCCCAAACCTAATGGCTATGCAAAGCCCAAACTAATTCCTAAAATAAAATCCTAATATACCTAGATATATGAATAATGGAAAATATTTCCAAAATATGTGTGGCCCAAAGAAGAGGCCCAAACATCAACACCAAGCCTATTACCATTCTATAGAGCAAGAGAAAAGGGTAAGGGTCTTAAGACCTCCTCCTTGGGCTTAGGCCCACTCAAAATATCCATGGAAGAAGCTAGATGATTTTGGAGGCCTTCCCTTGCTCTCTTGGCCCTTAACCTAGTCATAGGGCCCTTGAAAGCATCTAAGGAAACCTCCAAAGACTGTGTAGGGTCTATGGCTTCATCCTGGGTGATGGCTATATCATGCTCGCCCTTCTAAAAAAGATTTATCCTCAAATCCGAGGCAACCTCATCTAGCTTACCTGCAAAATAAGGGGTAAGATCAGAGACATTAAAAGTAGCACTGACCCCACACTCACTAGGGAGGTCAAGTACATATGCATTATTATTAATTCTCTTAATGATCTGAAAAGGACCATCACCTCCAGGGTTGAGTTTAGACATCCTAAGGTTAGGAAAACATTTCTTTATTAGGTGAAGCCATACTTAATCCCCCACACCCAGAATAATGTTTTTCTTTTTATTTACACATCTAGCGTAGTGGTCATTTTTCTTTTGTATATAGTGTTTAACCTCCTCATGAAGTTTTCTAACAAAAGATACTTTTGCCTTACCATCCATATGAAGGATGTCATCAGAAACTTCTAGAGGCAAAAGATCTAAAGGAGTGAGGGGATTAAAACTATACATAATCTCAAAAGGACTATGCTTGATGGTGGAGTGAACTACCCTATTATAAGCAAACTCAACATGTGGTAGACACTCATCCCAAGACTTAACATTCTTTTTAATAAGGACTCACAGAAGAGTAGAAAGAGTCTTGTTAACAACCTCAGTTTAGCCATCTGTTTATGGATGGCATGTGGTAGAAAAGAGAAGTTTAGTTCCTAGCCTGGCCCAAAGGGTCTTCAAGAAATGGCTTAGGAACTTGTTATCCCTATCACTAACAATAGTTCTATGGATCCCATGCAAGCGAACTATCTCTTTAAAGAATAGTTTAGCAATATGGCTTACATCATCAACCTTATGGCAAGGGATAAAGTGAGCCATCTTATTGAATCTATCAACCACCACAAAGATAGAGCCCATTACCCTTTGGGTCCTAGGTAACCCAAGGTCAAAGTCCATGTTAATATCTACCTAAGGGGAAGTAGGAATGGGCAAGGGAGTGTAAAGGCCATGAGGCGAAACATTAGATTTGGCCTTTTTACATGCAAAGCACCTAAAGCAAAGTCTTTATACATCACGTTTCATACGGGGCCAATAAAAATGTTCACTAAGGGTAGATAAAGTCTTATCCCTCCCAAAATGCCCCATGAGCCCTCCCTCATGGCTCTCATGAAGTAAAAGATCTCTAATGGACACCCTAGGAATGCGTAGCTTATTGGCTTTAAAGATAAAGCCATATAACTTGTGGAATCCACTAGATGCAAGAGAAGAACCACAAGAGTGGTAGGCATTAGAAAATTCAAGGTCATTTGCATACAATTCTTTTATTTCATCAAGACCATGAAGAGTGGCACCCAAGGAAAAAGGGAGGGTGTGCCTTCTAGATAAGGCATTAGCTACAACATTAGCTTTACCACTATGGTGCTTGATAACATAAGGGATTGTTCCAAATATTCGACCCACTTGGCATGCCTTTTGTTTAACTTATGTTGGCCCTTTATATACTCAAGTAACTCATGGTGACTATGCATGATAAACTCTTTGGGAATTAAGTAGTGTTCCCAAGTTTGTAGGGCCCTAATCAAAGCAAAGAACTCTTTGTCATAGGTGCGGTAATTAAGGTATGACTCATTAAGCTTTTCACTAAAGAAAGCAATGAGGTGCCCCTCTTGAAGCAAAACCGCACCTATGCCAACATTGGAAGCATCACAATCTAGCTCAAAGGTTTTTGAAAAATTAGGTAGAGTAAGAATGGGAGCATGTGTGAGTCTATGCTTTCTTGAAAGGCCTTTTCTTGCTTTGGCCCCAAAAGAAAATGAACATTCTTTTTAAGCAAATCATTGAGGGGAGATGCCAAAGTAGAAAAGTCTCTCACAAACCTTCTATAGAAGCTAGCTAAGCCATGGAAGCTTCTAATATCATGGATATTTTTTAGGGTTGCCTAAGCACTAATGGCTTTGACTTTTTCTTGGTTAACTTGGACCCCCTTGGAGCTTACTACATATCCTAAGAAGACAATGTGATCCAAACCAAAAGAGCATTTTTCTAAGTTAGCAAAAAGTTGGTTTGCTCTTAAGGAAAGTAAAGCATGTCTAAGGTGGGTAAGGTGAGAATCCATAGACTTTGAATAAACAAGTATGTCATCAAAATAGACAACAACAAAGTGGCCAATGAAGTCCCTCAAAACATGATTCATGAGGCACATAGAGGTACTAGATGCATTGGTCAAACTAAAAGGCATAACCAACCACTCATATAATCCAAGCTTGGTCTTAAAAGCAGTTTTCCATTCATCACCTTCCTTGATTCTTATTTGGTGATAGCCAATTTTAAGCTCAATCTTAGAGAATATGGTAGAGCCACAAAGTTCATCTAACATATCATTAAGTCTAGATATAAGATGCCTATACTTGATGGTGATGTTATTGATTGCTCTACAATCAGTGCATAACCTCCAAGAACCATCTTTTTTTGGAACTAAAAGAATTGGCATAGCACATGGACTAAGACTCTCCCTAATCCAACCTTTGGAAAGTAGGTCTCTAATTTGTTTCTCTATTTCTAGACTCTCCTTAGGGTTACACCTATATGCAGGCCTATTGGGTAAACTAGCCCCAGGTATGAGATCTATTTGGTGTTTTATACCCTTAAGAGGTAGAAGCCCTTGAGGAAGATCTTTAGGAAAGATATCCTTAAACTCTAGAAGGAGTTGTTGCATTCCCTAGGGGAAGGTAGAAGAAGCGCCTACTAAAGATAGGGAGGTGCTAGGAGGAGGAGTACTAGAGGGGCTAGGAGAGCTAGAAAAGGATGTAGAAGGGTAAAGCATGTAGAAAGGTTTGTAAAGAAGCAAGGCTTGCTTCATATCATGGTTAGAGGAAAAGAAAGAAGAGTGCCCCTTGGGATCTTCAAAGGTGAGGATCCCTTTACCCTTATCTTGTTTAGTTATTTGTTTTTTATTATTTTTTTGTTTTAGGGTTTTAAGAGGGGAGGTGGAAGGCCCAACCTCTCTATCCCTTTTCAACTTCATTTGAAGTTGGTCTTTCAATACTTGTTTGGGAGACAAGGGATACAAGACAAACTCTTTATTATTATTCACAAAGGTGAGGGTGTTAGTAAACCCCTCGTGGGTGACCTTTTTATCATATTGCCATGGTCGACCCAATAGCACATGAGTGGCTTCCATAGGAACCACATCACACCATATTTGATCATGGTATGTGCCTATTGCAAGAGATAGAAAAACTTGTTTGTTCACTAACATTTCACCCTTTTCATTAAGCCATTGTAGTTTGTAAGGTCTTGGGTGATCTATTAGAGGACAACCAAGTTTGTGAACTAGCCTTTGGCTAGCCACATTGGCACAACTACCACTATCCATACAAAGTTTTTCTTTATGTAACATCTTGTGTAAAAGATGTTCTCTAGTTGTGTAGCGTCATCATCCCTTATGTGACTTCCCAGAAGTCTTCTAATCATAAACAATTCACCTTCATCTCTTAGAACATGTTCACTCTCATAGGAATCACTATTTGAGCTATCACTAGAGTGTGAAGAGGATGCTTTCTCATATCTTGAATAGTAATCAATGCCTTTTAAAATCATAACTTTTTTGTTGGGCATAAAGAGGCAACGTGACCTCTTCCTGAACATTTAAAACATTTGATTGAACTTGTTCTTGAAGAGTTAGGTTGGGATGAAGAGTTGTGATTCCTAGAAAGGTTATTTCTAGAAGGTCTTGTAGGGGAGTGATCCTTATGAACCTCACTTTTGAACCTAGGAGTTGAAGTGCCCACTTCATGCTCCTTACCCTTCTTAATAAAACTACCCTCCTTTTGGGTGGAGTCTTCCTTATCCTTCCATCTAGGTCTAAAAGGTTTGGACTCTCTATTGTAATAGGAAGCTCCATCCATGAGTTGAGCTTCTACTCTTATGCATTGATGAAGTAACTCCTCAATGTCCACATGAGGTAAAAGTTCCACTCTCTTTCTAATATTATGATTAAGGCCATATAAAAACTATGCATGAGGATTTCTTCATCCTCATCAACATTGGCCCTAATCACAACCATCTCTAAAGCCTTATAATAATCCTCCATATTCTTGGACCCTTGGGTGAGTCTATTGAGCTTGGCCAATAGTTTACCCCTATAATAGGAGGGAACATATCTCTTCCTAAGTAAGGCTTTGAGGTTCTCCCATTCATCAATGGGTGGGAGATGGTCTCTTTTTCTTTCTTTTAGGATTTGGGTCCACCAAACTAATGCACAGTTTTGAAAGCTAAGGGTGGTAATCCTAACCTTTTTTTCATTTTTAGTTTCATGGGAGGTGAAGAGTTGCTCAACTCTCATCTCCCAATCAAGATAGGCCTCAACATCACTCTTGCCATGGAAGGGTGGGACCTCTAGCTTGACCTCTCTCAAGCCACCCTCCTCACGGTTTCTACTTTATCTCCTATAATGCCTATGTCCATCATCACTATGATTCCTATTATCAATCTCACTAGTGTCATCATGTTGTCTATGTCTACGGTTTCTATAATGCTAGTGGTTCTTTCTCTACCCTCCCCATTTTCTAGGTTTTCTAACCTAGTGGACATGTTATTAAGTTTATCTAAAATTAACCTCATGTGTGAGGGGGTTGGCTCTCTACCTTTCTCACTAGATGAAGACATGTTATAATGAAAAAATGCTAGTGATGAGATACTAGTTATTTCACTCAATTGATTTTTACCTAGAAAGAAAAATTAACACACAAAACAATCAAGAAAAGAAAAGGAAAGCTTTTAGACAAGAACTAGTCGTTGTGCAAAAATTTAAACAAAACCTAGCATGCAAGAGCGCATTTATACTAACTAGAAAGCAATTAAAGCAAACTAGTTGAATAGTGCAAAAATGTAAACTAAGCCTAGGGTATCAAATCACACTTACACTAGTCGGAAGCAAAAGAATAAACTAAGTCCTAAGCGCAATTACTCATAATTAATTAAAAGAAAGTTTAAAGTCTCTAATGTATAAATACAAGGACTTAACAAAGTATCAAAATTTAAGTCCCAAAATACAAGGGAAAAGAAAATACAATGCAAAAGAATAATTCCTAATTTATTACAAGAGTTGCTCTCCAATACAAGAGTCTTCTAAGGTTCTCCAAGTCCACCAAAATGATCCACCAAGCTACAAAAGAGACACTTGGAAACTCAAAGTAATGGTTAGCACAAAATATAAGAGAAAGAAGATGAAATGTGTTTACACTCTAAGCTCTCAAGTGTTCCACTCAAGGTCCACTTCTCTCTATAATGATAGAATGTTCTAGATCAATTCTAATGGTCAAATCTCAATCCCCTCAATATGCTACCCAATATGGCAATAACTCATAAAGCCTTAGTCTCAAGAGTGCTAAGAAAGAGAAATACTCAAATGACAAACTAGAGACAAAAAGACAAGCAAGATAAAGCAAATTAGGAAGCTAAACCAAAAGGATTATAATGTGACAAACTAGAATGTGACAAGCAACAAAAGGTACAAGAAAGAAGGCACACAAGAGTATCAAGTAGTATGACAAACTTAGAATGAAAACAAAGACAAGCTAAAAAAAATTAAATGCAAGAAGGAAAGTAGGCACACAAAAAGGCAAACTAGAACTCGAGAATGCTTGAAACTTTTCACAAACTTTTGTATAATGTTGCAAATGCTTTTGCCCAAAACAAACGTTCAAATAGGCACTAAATGAAGGCAATTAGGTACTGCACAAACAAAAAATTAGCTGCTGGAAATTTTTTTCTTTTTGCAAATTCATGTTTTTTTCATCACTTTTTTACTCTTTTTTTCAAAGGAAAAGGCCTAAACAATTTTATGACTAAGTGGTCAACAAAATTTTTTACTTTGTATACTCTTTTCCTCTGTTTTTATATGCTTTTTTCTCTGTTTTTTTAGCCAATTACTACAGCAACAACAAATGGGCAAGTATTGCACAAAAAAAGCAAAAATAGCAACTAAAGTAAATGTAATGCAAGCATCATCTTCCAATACAAAGAGGCAATGGAAGGCATGATTTTATGCATCAAATGAAATCAAAATAAGTGCACAAATAGTAACAAAGAGTAATGAATAGTTGCTAGAAAAATAAAAATTAAACTAGAAAAACTCAACCTAATGGAAATCTAACAACCTACAATTATCAAGGTACACTGGTCACCTTAAAGAGAGGTGAACATCAAGACTCTAGGAGCTTGTTAGGTACTTCAAAATATGTGTTTAAAGCACCTTAGATTCCAACAATAACACTCAAGCAAAGCCAATACAACAAGTCCTACAACAACAAAGAAACAAGCTCCAAACCTAAAGCAACATCTAAGGAAACTAAAGAACACTTAAGCAAGAAAACAAATACCTATTAGGCTACTAAAATCCACACAATATAAAGAGAGTTCAGGTCTGGAACTCTAACTAATATTAACTAATTGACGCTAACACAACTCAATATGCAAAGGAAAGGCAAGAAAACAACAAGTTATGAAGGTTACTTGAAGTAGAAGGCATCTTAGATCAACTTTTTGACTTTAAAAATTTTTTTCTCCAAATTTAATGAAACTTGGAGGTTATCTTGCGGATTGGTGCAGTAACAATAATTGTGAAAGCACTTCTTAAAATTCAAAGTCAAAAAGTGTAGATCTCAAACTTCAAGTAAGCATAACTTTTGCATTTTTTTGAGTTTTTAGGCATATAATTTATGAAAATTTATGTACAGAAGGAAAGGAATTCAGATTTGGAATAAAAAATACAAGAAGAAAATAGAATCAACATAAATATAAGAAAAAGAATTCAAGAAAAGTTGAGACTCATGATACCACTTGATTTAGGAAATTCTTCATTTCCTAGCTTTGAAACTTTGGATCTTCTTCTCTTGATTTCTTAAACCCAAGAACCTTCAAGACTTGGAGAGTAAGTCATAGCCTTGAAGCTTGCAATGGAAGCCAAATGAAACTTGCAATGGAAGCTAGAGTATGAAGGAAGCTAATGTAAAAGGATCTAGATCTAAGGAGGTTTTTAAGATTAGAAATGGAAGGAGATGGAGAGGAGAGTGTGAGTGTGGATCCGCCACTCTCTATGGCCTAGGGAGATAAGGTGTGCTAGTCACCACCTTTGGGAGAGAGCCAAAGGATAAGACTTAAAGATAAAGGAGCCTAGAGCTTCTATTTTCTAGAGAGAATTAAGAGTTTCTCACTCTAAAGTTTTTTATCATTTAAGTTATGACAGATTAACAAAAGAGATAAGCTTATATAGCTCTCTAGGAATTTTGGCCAACTCACTCTAATAATGGGCCTTGGATTAATTCCTAAGGCCCAATCCTAAAACCTACTCATAAAGGTCCAATACAAGCCCAAATGTAAAAAGAACAAAGTACAAGGCCCAAAAGTGGCCCAAACCTAATGGCTATGCTAAGCCCAAACTAATTCCTAAAATAAAATCCTAATATACCTAGATATATGAATAATGGAAAATATTTACAAAATATGTGTGGCCCAAAGAAAAGGCCCAAAGAAGGCCCAAACATCAACACCAAGCCCATTACCCTTCTATAGAGTAAGAGAAAAGGGTAAGGGTCTTCAAGAGCTCCTCCTTGGTCTTGGGCCCACTCAAAATATCCATGGAAGAAGCTAGATGATTTTAGAGGCCTTCCCTTACTCTCTTGGCCCTTAACCTAGTCATAGGGCCCTTGAAAGCATCCAAGGCAACCTCCAAAGATTGTATAGGATCTATGGCTTCCTCTTAGGTGATGGCCATGTCATACAATCTTTTATGAGGCATGTGTGAAGTTACGTTTTGATATTCATGCATAATTGAGGAACTAATAGGGTCAAATAGGGTTTTATGGGAAATAGATGGCATATGATAGTTCTATTAGCCCCTATGCAAGATTTGTGACTTGTAGAAATTGGAATAGGCCAATTCCATGGAGAATTGACCCTTGAGTTCCACAAAAATGCCTTAAGATGGGCTAAATCCATTTATGCGCATAAATGTCTCGTCTTTGGGAATTTTTGAGCATGGCCAGTGGTTACACGTCATAAATGGTGTATTTTAGTTGGTGTTAAAATTTAGAGGCCATTGGATTTGATATGAAAAGGATAGGGTGGTTAAAAGTTAGATTTTGTAGCTTTATAGGGTAAATTGTACATAATTGCTGTCATGAATCGATTCACACAATGTGGGAATCAATTCATGAGCTTCTGTTTTTCCCTTGGGTGTGTTCTAGAATGATGTGAATCGATTCACACCATGTGAGAATCGATTCCTGAGCCCTTAAAATTGCCTGAATCAATTCCTAAGTTCCCTTGAATCGATTAAGAGGATTCTGGAGTGGCCTGAATTGATTCATACGAGGTATGAATCAATTCATGAGCTATTGTTTTCATTGTTTTGAATTTCAAACACGTGGGAATCAATTCATGAAGTGTTTGAATCGATCCATGGCCCTGCTTTCATAGAAAATCATAAGTTTTGATGTACATTTGGTATGGTTGAACCATGGTATGACTATACGATAATACGCATACATATTTATCATATTTTTAGGGATCAATGAGGGTATCCTTAAGTTTCTTTTCACATCCTTCTATAACTCGTGAAATAACTTATACTTCCGTTATTCCTTGTTGATGATGATATGATTGGTTGTCCAATGAGTACTTTTGATTTAAATTACACACTTTCTCATATCTTCATAAATGTGATAGGTCTTTAAAATGATCTGAGGTTACTTATCAAAATTTTAAATGCGGTGTCCTTATTCCGATAATCATTTAAATCGTGAAAAAATTACTCTACTTTTTATTATCAAATTACCCTCATTTTTATTAATTACCAAATTAAATGAGGCAGGGCCCTCACAATTATCTAGGAAACTAGTGTTTAAACACCCATATTTTGCTTATAAATAGCCACCAGTGTAATACAACCCTATATATCCTTTCCTCTCACTCTTATCTATCTTTTTTCTACCCCTCTACATTCAAAAGCTATATATCTTCATCATCTTGAAATAAAAATGTTTCCTATTCATTAGTTTTAAATTACAACTCTTCATTGAGGATTTTTAAATTTTTGTAACTGAAATTTCAGATAACCATTCCTCTCTAAAACCCTAAGTCTCTTAACATTTCAATTGCCTTCTCTGTCTCTATAAATATCACTTATATTCTGCAAAATGGCATCAAGACTCACCATAAACATTATGAAAACAGAAAGGTTAAGAGCCATGGAACAAGAAAGGGATGCACGAAAGAGGGAGGGAGTGGCCACTTCTAGCAATCCATATTCTCCCTCTTCCCCTAAGAAAAGTAAGAAGTCCAAAGAGAGAAGGTCCAAACATTCATATAATTATGATTGGAGACAGTTTAGAGATGCCAAGGTTGATCAAGATTATAAGCAGCACTTCAAATTGTGAAGTGTTATTCATGACCGCTTGATGCTTCTGCAAGAGGAGTCTTGCCCACATCCCTTCGTGAGAGAGGCCATGCGTGTTGGACTTACTTTAATAAGGTCTTGGGTGTAACATCTCGAGTAATTAATTTAAAATCTATGATTGGTGGAAATTTATTAACAATTGTCATCAATTTAATTTTTGGATTTTTAGAAATCATTATTAATTAATTTAAATGCAATTTTAAATGATTACATATTATGAAATTAAATAAATTTATTGATTGGTTGGTTATTAAAATTTAAATAAGGTTTAAATATGTGGTGGTAAATTTAAAGTTACTAAAGGGTTAAAGGGTGTGTTTAAATTTAAGTTTTAAAAGAAAGTAGAAAAGAAAAAGGTAAATTACCAAAATGCCCTTGATTATATAAAAGAAAAACACTTTCTCCTTTCTCACGAGCCATTTACGCGGGTCTTCTTCTTCATCCACCATAAGTGTGAGCTTGTAGGCTCCAATTGGTGGTCCATTTCACATCGGAACTTCAAATTAACCACGTTTTTGGTGTTGGGACCTTGAGGTATGTCTAAATGCATCTCCAATTTCAAGCTTTCTTCCTCCCCTTCTCTTTCTCTCTCTAGCCGCGAGTTGCATGCATGGTAGGGGTTACGATTTTTGTGTTCTACATCAATATGGAGCTTGAAAGGTACTTCAAGGGGAATGGGTGTGATGAAATATTAATGAATTTTGTGTTTCGATGTTCGTACGTGGTGAATCAGGCGTTGAAGGATTGTCAAGTGAAGTGGGTATCAAAATCGGAAGTGGAGCAGCGAATAATCTTATCGTAGGCCATAATCGACGCAAAGAACAACTCGTTGAAGCGTGGAATCAAGATAAGAGGAGTGTTCAGATCATAATTAATTAGAAATAGTTAGTGTATAATTAGGTTCGAAAAGAATATAACATTTATGGAGTGTGAGAAATTTAAAAGTATGGTTAGATGATAAATATATATACATAAGATGGTGTGAATATTCTAGTAATTGATGATTTAAAAAGAATGGGTGATTGTTAAGAATTAAACAGGTGATTAGCTAGTCAAATGATATTTGATGAGTTGGTTTGTATGGATTATGTCATGATGATAAATATGTGTGTCTAGTTGTATATGATACATTGGATTCTGAATTGTGAGCTTATTGAGTAAATGTTGGTAATTGAACTTTATATGGTGAACTTGATAAATAATGATGATTTAATATACAGAGGCGATATGAATACATGTGGTGTGGGATGTGTAACACCCTGAATTTTATAAAAATGAATAATTGATCAAAATAAATAATAAATAATTGAATGTGAGTTGATTTGTGTCCCAAAAATATTGGAATGATTAAATTAGGATTTATTATGGATATTTATGAATTACTGAGATTTAAGGAGTTAAAATTATACCCGATTAGAATATGGGTGTCGGACCAAGTATCTCCGATTGAGATGCCACTGGTCAGGGCTGTTAAGAATATTATTGGGAATCCAAATCTATGTTCAAAATAATTTTTGGGTATGGTATTGAGCCCGAACTAAGAGCCTGTTTGTTATAAAACGATGAACCTTTAGTGGAGAATTAAAAATTAAAACCAAAAGCCCATTCTTTTCTTCTTATATTTGTTGGGTTCTTGCCATCATTTGGCAATGACATTTCTTCTTCTTCTCTTATCTCCCTTCTCCATTTCCTCTTTTCTTCTCTCCAAAAACCTAAGCCGTGTGGAGTCTTCATCTCCTCTATCATTTTCGTTTTCATGGAAGCTTGAAGGGGAAGCTTGTGGCTGGAATTTCCTTCTCTTCTCTTCTTCATATTTTCGTGTGGCTCTCTCTCTCCCTTGGGAGCTCATGGCTAACTCTTGGTTGAGGTAAGTTCCTCACCATTTTCATGAGTTTTATGCCTTAGATTTTGGGTTCTTGGTATTTGGGAGAGTGTTTATTTTATATGGGTTGTTGGGAGAAGTTTTAAATGAGGAAACCCTAAGGTGGGGTGTTGTTATTATGGCATTAATGGTGGGTTGTTATAGGTGCATGAAATTAATACTTGGATGAGTGGAAAATTAATGAGCATTTATGGTGTTGTTGGGTTTTAGTGAAACCCTAACTCTAATAAATTGGGGAAAGTATGAAATGTGTGTAGAATGTATTTTTAATGATGTTGGAGAATGATATTTAATGATGAGTGTTGTTATGAATGTGGAATGTGAGGGATTGATGTCAAAAGATTGTGACTTGATGAGGTTCTAAACCATTGTGGTTATTGAAGGATATGAGAGCTAAGTTGAATATTGAGTAACAATGTGATGGTGATGTTATTGGGTTTAGTTGGCCTTTTAAGATCTAGAGGATCTTGGCTTTGGGAAAGGAATTCCTGAAGCCTAATACAATTATATAACTTGGTGTTTAGCAAGTCTAGGACTTGGGGTTAAGCTTAATGATAAGCTAGCAAGTATTTAAAATTATGATGATTATTAATTACGTGTATGCATATGTATGGTATGTAGATCGTATTCCGAGTGATGCAATGGAGCATTCGGAGCATTGGAACCGTTTCGGCTCTTCCCTCGAGGTAAGAGAGGAGTTTACATTCAAATTACGAGTGTAAATTGAGAGTGATTGTTGTATGTGATGAATACTCATGCTTGCCTTGCCATGTATATGTATTGAATTAATTGAAATGGCAAGTTGATGATTAGTGAGGATGATGTATGAGAATTATGTGTTGAATTGATATGAAAATGTATATTCATATAAGATGATGACAAGTTTGAATTTGACATGATTGATAGATTGAATTGAATGTTAATGAGTGTAAAGGTCTGGGATAGGTTTTAAATGCCTAGTGTGAAGCAATTGCTATATTAGACTTGATGGATTTTGGCTGGTATAAGTTTTGGTATGGTTGGTTGTGAGTTTCTTATGTTTCTTGCGCATATCCTGATATTCTCGCTCAAGCGAGAAGGGATCTCGCTTAGACGAGAATCCCCTGTATTGGTATAATGGACTCTGGACTAATTTCACCCAGGCGGGTGAGGTTTCCGCTCAAGCGAGCTGCATATTAAGCAATCAGGGGAGTTACTGGACGAATCTCGCTCAAGCGGGCATAGCCGCGCTTGAGCGAGCTAGTGAGGAAATGGTCACTGTACATTTTTCGCCCAAGCGTGTGTGAGTGGCTTAAGCGGAAGTGTGAAGTCTGATGCTGGGATGGTGTTCACTCAAGTGAGTGGCTGGTATGGTTGTGTTTTGACCGAGTGTGACGAGTGTATGGTGAGTAAGTGGGATTCTGGGCGAAATTTCTCTAAGAGTGGGAACCTTAGAAAATAATTCTATGATGTAGTGAATTTCCGAGTGAAATGCCGAGTGGGCTATGTCCGAGACAGAACCTTCCGAGTGAGGAAGTACGTATAATTCCGAGTGATGGGTCTCCCAATATGATACCCTGGGTAGTGGTGTTCCGAGTGGAAATTCCGGAGTTCAAAGTAATTCGTTCCGAGTGGAGTCCCTCCGTGTGTGTAATTCCGAGTGGGGATGGCACCGATTGGGGATATATGGTCTATTTGTCCAGAAGTATTCTGGAATAACTTCACTCGTGTGAAAAAGAAAGGAAGTAAGTTTTTGGAATAAATTACCGAGTGGAAAACCGAGTGAGAAAGACTCGGTCTGGATTATTTTGCCGAGTGGAAACCCGAGTGAGTGATGGTCGGTCTTGGAATTAATTTGCCGAGTGAAAGACCACACGAGAGAGGAGTCGGTTTTGAAATAATTCGTCGAGTGAAGATCGATCAGGTGTTGAGTCGGTGTGAGGGTGAATTACTGAGTGAATGACCGACCGAGTGATAAGTCGGCTTTCATGTAAATTGCCGAGTGAAGGACCGAATGAGAAGAATCGGTTTTGGAACAACTTTCCCGAGTGCAAAATCGAGTGTTGGGAAGGACGACCTCTGGTCAGATTTCGCTAAAGCGAGTGGATACCTCGCTCAAGCGAGTAAGTATGGAATTCCTTACTGGACAATTCTCGCCCAAGCGAGTGGCTGGTTGAAGGGAGCCTCGCTCGAGTGAATATATTTGGGATGCTTACTTGAGTAATTTCGCTTAGGCCCAAGCGAGTGGCTGGGTGTGTGGTGTCTCACTTAGGCGAGCAACATGTAACATAGCCGCTGGCGTGATTTCACCCGAGCGAATTGAGGCGCCCAAGCGAGATGGGCTGTCTCGCTCAAGCGAATGTGGGTCTCGCTTGAGCGAGTGACCCCTTGATGGAAATTTTCCCTTCTTTTCTCGGTTCTGATTGTATTGGCCCTTCTTTTTCTCGGTCCTAATGGCTTTAGGCCTTTTTCCCTTATATTATTTGATACTTGAGGGAATGTATAAAGATATATATGCCTATGACATAATATGGTGGTGATGGATAACAAATAAGATATTGAGATGACAACCATAATGGGTAAAAACGAATGACGTTGTGGATCATTTCCTTAATTAAGGGATGACCGTTATTATTAATGATTCTGTGGCAAAAACATTATGGTTGAATATGGATATTGAATTCACTATATGATGTGGAATATATATATATGTGTGATGTGTTGAATGTAAAGTCAAGAACATGATGGTGATGGACATAAGTGTAATTACCATGTATGTGAGGTGATGAATATGCCTCGAATGATTCCATGTGTGGATTGTTATGAATGATGGTTGTGGCCATTGGATGCCAATTATTTGAATGATGTGCCTTGAAGGGCTTTAAAAATGATTATGTATGATTATTGAAATGCCAAATTAAAATATACCCTAATTGAGAGGGTGACCTATCCTTGCGAGGTTGTTGGGCACATGCATTATTGCATTGTTGTATTCATGGCATAGCATGGCATTGATATGCATTATTGTTGAATATATCACCTTGCGGGGTGCCACGAAGGGTATATCCCGGAGTGAAGAGGATGCTATCCTATTATTGTTGTTGAATATATCACCTTGCGGGGTGCCACGAAGGGTATATCCCGGAGTGAAGAGGACGTTGTCCTATTGTTATTGAATTATTGTTGAATATAACACCTTACGGGGTGCCACAAAGGGTATATCCCGGAGTGAAGAGGACGTTGTCCTATTGTTATTGAATTATTATTAAAGAATCACTTTATGGGGTGCCACGAAGGGTATATCCCAGAGTGAAGAGGACGTTGTCCTATTGTTGTTGAATAAATCACCTTGCGGGGTGCCACGAAGGGCGTATCCCTGAGTGATGATGATAATTTAAGTGATTGTGATTATTGTTGAATTTGAAAATAGGATCCGTTGCATATGCATTAAACAGTTGACATATGCATTAGCCTTAAGACCATGGCATTTGAGATGGGATGACCACGAGTGATGAGAAACCCCTTGCGAGGAGGTATTAAGCAAAGCCATAATGAAATAATGATGATAATGATTATGAGTGACCTTGTTGATAAGTGGCAAAGAGATTATGTATGTGATTGTGTATATGTTGTGCTTATTTATGATATGAATTGCAATTCATGAGGCTTGTATGCCTATTATAATAATGAGATGATATATGAAT
This sequence comes from Clitoria ternatea, assembly GCA_037962975.1. Lineage (NCBI taxonomy): Eukaryota > Viridiplantae > Streptophyta > Magnoliopsida > Fabales > Fabaceae > Clitoria > Clitoria ternatea. Next base: position 181,112,226 of record CM075672.1, read on the forward strand.
GATAATTTGATGATTTGATAGCAAAGCACACATGACGTTTGTATGCATATACACATGATCACAATATATATATATATATTATTCATCATTTTGAATGTATAACTCACTCTCCCATGTGGTCTCCTTTTTAGCATTGTGATGCAGGTTGCCATGGGATGAGTTCGGATTTTAATTAAAGCTTGGGTGAAGGTAAATAGTGGTAGAGGAAGTGCCTTGGCTGGCATCATTTATGGATTCTTGTATAATGAATAAATTGTATATGATGATATAGATGATTTAGAGATTTTGAGTATGTATAAGATAATCCTTTGAATTGATGGATGATGAATATATATTTGTAGAATGTAAGAGATGATTTGATGTATATTAGAAGGATTGAAATTGAGTGATGTTCATTGATGGTTGTGATAGTCGGGAGAAGATTCCCAAATGTATATGTATAGATATGTATATATATAATTATATTTTAGGCGTTGCATGTTTATATAATTATGTAAAATGATGATGGTTGTCTATTAGGCTTATGATATGCCATTACATGCTTTACCGAGCCTTTTCTCATATCGTCATATATGAGACTAGGCGTGTGCCCGGTATACATATTCTTCTGCTGTAAACTCCATTATTTTCGTATACCGTTATAGGCAATTTAACTATCGTTACTCTTTGGTTTTTTGTAATTTGGGTCTTGAGGTGATCATAGCGGTGTCTTGGAAATATTTTCAAACGCGAAAAATTTATTCGCATTTTTAATAATTATGATGATCACATCGGGATTCGAGTATAGAAAATCGGGGGTGTTATAAGGTCTGTATATTACCCGATTAGGGTGAACCTGAGGATGTTTCGAAGATCGTGTTCCGAACCCGTTATGGTCATTTTGAATATGTTGTGATGCCTTTTGGAGTGGTGAATGCTCCAGCTTTCTTTATGGATTACATGAACCAAATTTTTCAGTCGTACTTGGACCAGTTTATAGTAGTGTTTATCGACGATATCCTGGTGTATTTGAAGTCTCTTAATGAGCATGTCCAGTACTTTCGCATTGTTTTACAGGTGTTGCGTGAGAAACGACTGTATGCTAAGTTATCAAAATGTAATTTTTGGGAGGAAAGCATACAATTTTTAGGGCATGTGATTTACCAAGATGGTGTATCTGTTGATCCATCTAAGATTGAAGCAGTTATGGCATGGGAAAGGCCCAAATCTATGATAAAGATCATAAGTTTCTTATGACTGGCTGGCTATTATCGCTGTTTTATCGAGGTATTCTTACGCATTGTGCTTCCTTTGACCGGGTTAACTAGGAAGGAGTTTCTGTTTGTATGGACAGAGGCTTGTGAATTAAGCTTTCAAACTCTAAAGCAGTGTTTGACTACTGTTAGCCAAGGCCTCAACGCTCAAGAGGGGGGTGAATTGAGTGTTTCAAATTTTCGCGCGGAATCCCCTTGGAAATGGTTAGTAATATACAAATGATGCACTGATGAAGAGACAACAACTTTTATGCACATATCACACTATGACACACTTGATGTGCAATGACAATATTTAGCTATAAGTGTGATAAACAAGGTAAGTTATTGGTTTAAACAATTTATCAAACAGTTGGAGTGCACAGATTTATTTGTCAATAATGTGATGTTTCCTATAAAGATTCAGCTCATTCAAGTTATCAAACACCTTGTGAATGTGAGAAGTAATAGCAATCAAGTAAGTATCACACAAGACTTAATAGGAAACAATGTATTATATATTTGGTAAGTTATAGTAATTTCCAGTTTTGAAGAACTTCACCAAATATTGATTCAAGCAAATTATCAAACACTTGGCATGCAGAGTTAGTTTTCTACTTGAACAACAACTTTGATTCACACATTCAGCTCAAGCATTTCAACAAATAGTTTATATGCACAGTTGTATAAAGAGTTCAAGGTAGAGAGAAATGCAAACCAAATTTAACGAGTTCCACCAACCCGGTGTACGTCTCGCCTTCAAGCAACCCACTTGAAGGATTCCACTATTGAAGATTTGAGATACAAGCTTTGAGCAATTGCAGCTTCCTAGTGTCCCACACTCAAGAACTCAATCCTCACAAGCAAAGGGCAACCCACCCAATCTTATAATCTCTCAATACCCAAAGGTTGAACCCCAACCTTTGTGACCACTCAACCTAGAGTGAAAAACCTTGGTGTTTTGGTGTTTGGTTTACAAGCAATTAACTCTCTCAATAGAGTAGATACACAAATAAAGGCTCTCACAAATTCTAACTCTCAACAAGAGAGGATATGCAAATTAAAGCTCACAATCTAACAACTCTTAAGCAATATGCAAGTTTAGAAACAAGAGTTGCAGAATATACAAGAGAAATCTAGTAAGAAGACCTTAAGAAGAGAAATGTTTGTTGCCTTGTGTTGTGCCTTGGTCTCCCCTCTTATGTTCTTTTCTTGCTTGAATCCATGCTCCATTTATAGCCATTTGGGAGCTCTTAGCCGTTGCACAAATGTTTCCAACGGATACCTCAAGTGGGCATAAAGTGGGAGTGAAGAAATGAGCTGGAGTTCCACTTAAAAGCATTTTCCCATGTTTTGACACTGTGGTAATCGATTAGCCTTCGAGCTGTAATCGATTAGCTTTTGAAATCTTCAGTATTATGCAGTAGGTAATCGATTAGCATTTCTACTGTAATCGATTAGCTATGAAACAGAACCATTCTAATCGATTATTCCTTGCCTTGTAATCGATTATGATTGATACCTGATGCTCTTAATTTGTGTCTCGCAGCATGGTAATCGATTAGGACTTCATGTAATCGATTAGGGACAAAATAGAACTTACGTAATCGATTATGCTTGACTTAGTAATCGATTATGGTGAATACCTGATGCTCAGTCTTCAAACTTTCAACTGGTAATCGATTAGCCTTTTATCTGTAATCGATTATGTTCATTCCAGAACCTATGTAATCGATTATGGCAATGGTTTAATCGATTAGCACATGTACTTCTTCAAGGTCTTTGATATGTTCTTGATATGTATTGACCCATGGCTTATTCCTTTGATCCTCATGCTTGTTTCCTTGATTCTTCTTTAACTTATGAGCTTGTTCTTCATGATTTAGTTCATGTCATCAACCTTGTCTTCCATAGCTCATGTTTCTTTAACTCTTTGTAAGGCATCTTCATCTCTTTGTTCTTAGCCATTGTCTTTGTGCTTGAACCTTCTTGTTTCTGAACCTTCGCCATTCCATCATCATCATGAATACTTTGTCATTCATCAAAACTACTTTGCATACTTACATATGTAACTTCATTCTCCCCCTTTTTGATGATGACAATTAATGTTCCATATGGCTTGTATTCATGTGTTGCAAATTCATCATATTGGCTTCATGGTAATATCCTTTCTTCCTTTAGGAGTCTTTGCCTTAGTCTTCACATTTGTCATTATCAAAACCTGTTTCAACATTTAAACACATTCTCCCCCTTTTTGATGATGACAACCAATGTTCATCTCGTGGGGTGTTAGTTTCACAGAATAATGACAATCAATGTTTATATGTACTCTCCCCCTATATGATGTAATGAATGCTAGTTAACGTGTTATCCTCCCCCTTAATCTTATAACTTATGCCAACTGTTTTAAACATATAAAATGATGGAAGCATGATATCTCTCCCTCTTTTTAGCATAAATGGCATCCTATTCTTTTTACTGATCCTTCTACTAATCTCTCCCCCTTTGGCATCATCAAAAAGATCATTATCTTAGTCATAATTAATGCCATCAACATATAAATTCATTTATTGCATCTAGGGTCAATAATCAATCACATAATTTATTCATCAAGTAAGCATATGATTGATTGCTAACTTATTCTAATCATGTAGTGAGTATCATTTTCAAAAACGTCACATGATTCTTTCACATATCATTTCAAGTAAGCACATAGTTTTCTCCTATTTTGGCATCATCAAATGCACAAGAATAATTTTCCAAGTAAGCATATAGTTGAGTAAGAGCATGAGTGCCATAAACATAATCATAGAGAAGTGAAATGAAGGATAATCATTCATGTGTATGCTCCCCCTTACTACTGTAATTGATACCATTTGTAAAAAGTATACCACTTATTAACATGTGAAATTGATTATACCAATTTGATCAAGTTTGATATCACTTGTAGGTCAATTTAATCAAGTCTGATACCATTTGTTTACTTATCAAAGCATGTGATCTCTTTTTAATAGATACCATTGTTGAAATAATAGATACTATAATATGAATAAATACCACTCAAAGGTTAGATACCATTGCATATAACAATCCACTTGTTAATCATTTCATTAATATGGTTTGATGCATTTCTAGGTATCAGAGCAGTAATATAGAAGGATTTTCAACAATGTATGCTTATATCTAGGTATCAGAGTAGGGATGAAGTGATATATTCAGCTCGTGAGATTTGTTATTCATACCATTTGTTAATATGATTTGAATAATTCACGGAGCATGATGGTAGAGTAAGGATTCGATCATACCTTGGTATTTTGCAAGTTTTGTACTCTTTTTCATATCCTTGTGTGGCATTTTGTTGTTTCCATGTTATATTCCTTGAATAATTCTTTGTTCGCCCAGTATGGTAGTTTGATTTGCCATTTTGAGTCATCCTACATAACCTTAACAAACTCTTTGCAAAGCATTTTGTTAGTAGCATTGAGTCCACAAGAGTTTGTACCAATTTTGGGTCTTTGATGCAGTATTGTTTTGGGAAGGAGTTTTCTAAAAGTGATTTACTCAGACTTCCATACCACTTGATAAAGAGATAACATATCATCAATAAATATCACTTGTTATAAAGAAATGTTATGAAACTCCCCCTTAATCATGCAATTTAACAAGGATAAATATAGATGTTGATACCACTTTATTGATTAACATAATTCATACGATTCGGAGCATAGTGGTAGAGTAAGCATTAACTTCAAACATAGGCAAATAATCAAGTGTAACAATCTTTCCCTTTCAATGGATACCACTAGTTGATGCAATTTCATTTATGTCTAGATATCAGAGTAAAGATGGAGTGATAAATACAGCTTTATTGTACTACTCATGCATTTGTGCTAGAACATGTCCCCAATATATTCACTCCTTTCCATATGACTTTTGTATCTTAAGTAATCTCTTCTTATCTTGTGCCTATGATGTTACATATAGGTCTAGTCAAGCATTCACATATGGCATTTATTAAATATGTAAGAGAAAGCATTTTGCATAGATAATTAGTAACACATATAGACAAGTCACAGAAGCATACCATGGTCATCATATGGCTGTAAATGTGTAATGCAAGTCATGTACTCATATATGTCATACCACTTGTTGTCTTGATGTCATGTATGATACCACTTGATGGATTTGCTAATTTAAGCTCTTGATATCAATTATTGTCATTTAAGCATTCAGCACAAGATTTTTAGCAATCATCATTGTTCATAATGTTATTCAAAAATTCTTTTCAATCTCAGTGATGCATATTTTTCAAACTTCTTTTCACAGTCAAGATCATGCATCATCAAACATACGACATAGTAAGAATTATAATGTTGATCGAGATAGATACCACTTGCACATACATGGTATATGATCATGGCATGCATTATTACTTATCATATCATGCATTGTTTCTTAACAGATCATCATGTTTATGCCTATGATGTTACAATCATGAAGTTAAAATCTAGGCAATCACTTGTTGTAACATACATGCTTTCTCTTTAGGAATATAATTGCATAGATTGTCAAAGCATAGATACCACTTGTACACGCAATATATGTATTTATTATCAAGGCATAGTGATAAGCACATAATCAAGATTATGTCCTCATAATCTCTTCCTCTTACTAATTCAATTCATACCATTTTTAAAGGAAGATGTTTGTTATTTAGATACCACTAGTTAAACAACATATAAGTGATACATCATCAAGAATTCATATTCAATCAAAAATTCATGCATCATTAAGAATCAATACAATAACCAAGAATTCATGATATATCATCAAGAGTTCATGTATCATCAAGGGTTTAAAAATTATCAAAGATTCATGCGTGTTTGTGCATAATCATCTTTAATCTCAAGATTTTCATGTACCATGTTATTCAAACAATCATTCATCAAACTCATCATCAATTATTACTAATCATCAATTACTATATACATATACATCATTGATTCTTAGGATTTCATGAGTTTAAGGGGTTCTAAGATTATTTGTTCATCCATCTCAAGATCTCATATTATTCATGCTCAATCATATATCAAATCAAAGTTAGATTTTCACACATCAAGATTCATCAAGAATGAGTGTTAACATTGATTATATGATAATTGCTTGCACCTTTTATTGTACCACCTTTAGTGTTGTCCATTGGATTTTGTCGGTGCAATCCATCTTGTGTGAGTCACATTGAAGCTTCTTGTCCATTTCCTTGTTTTGAATGGTACCTTTTAGATGTATGATGAGTCATCATAATCTTGGCTTGCTCTATTCTTCTTCTTTGTCTTTTGGAGTGGAGATTGAGATAATTGATATCTCCTTAGGCCATGAGATTTGGTCATCCATCAATGAGAAATTGTTGCTTTAAAGTTTGCCTACAAGATTTCAAAATTTTGAGGTACCCTTTGAGATTTGGGTCCTTCCTTGTTAGTTTGGGATTTCAAGATTGTTTTGGAATCCATACCTTTCTTGTATGTTTTTGACGAGATTTCTTTATAAAACAACTAGAAGATATATGACCATACATTCCACAATAAAAACATGTTGTATCCAAAGAATAAGTCATAGTAGAATTGTAATGGTTCCTATTATGTTCTTTCCTTTTAAAGCAATTTGACATAGAGTCCTCTTTTCTTTCATGGTTTGTGCATCTTAGAGAGGATTTGGATTTTTCTTTGTATGATGTACAATGGTTCTTGTAATGACCTATTTTTCTTCTATCAAGTGTATGCCTGTGATTTTCAATAGGTGCACTTAGAAGTGTTTGACTATGTGTAAGCTTACTAAGTGCTTCTTTTAGTTCTTTATTCTCATTTTCAAGAAGCATACATTTATCAATAAGCATACATTTATCAATAAGCATACAATCTTCATTATTATCATTACAAGTCCTAGGAGATACATTTGAAGCTATTAACTCATCATTTTGAACTCTAAGATATTCTTTTTCTATGTGAACATCATGCAATTCTTTTTCAAGAGTCAAAATGGTTTGTTTAGAGCATGCATATTTCTTTGATAACAAGACAAATGTTTCATGCAATTCTTCAAAAGCTTCTAGCAATTCATCTTTATCAAATTCACTTTCATCATCACTAGATTCGTTTAGAGAACTTACCTCATCATCTTCGGAGTGCTTTGTTATAAGGCAAAGGTTGGTAAATTCCACTTTCGATTCCATGGTCTCTTCTTCCGAATCTATTTTGAATTCTTCATGTTTGCTAGAAAGAGTACTAATTCTTGCATCTTGATCATCATTAGTATTTCCATATATTGTTTCAAGAGTTTCCCATATTTCTTTAGCATTGTTACAAGCAATAACTCTAGAAACATCATTAGGTTCTAATGCTAATGTGATAAGGATTCTTGCTTTAAGATTGAATTGTACCTTTCTTTCCTCTTCACTAGTCCATGAGTTCATGGGCTTCATGCACTCTATATTATTAACAATATACTTAGGAATGAAAGGACCAAATTGAATAGCATTCCATACCTTGAGATCATAGGCTTGGATAAAGATTTTCATCCTTTCTTTCCAAATAGCATAGTCTTTACCATTGAAGATTGGAGGTCTATTTAGTGTGCCATTTTCCGAGAATGCATCATATGAAGTGGAGGCCATCTTGATCTCCTGCAGCTGTTAAGCCTTGTGGAAAGAGTCAAGCTCTGATACCACTTGTTAGCCAAGGCCTCAACGCTCAAGAGGGGGTGAATTGAGTGTTTCAAATTTTCGCGCGGAATCCCCTTAGAAATGGTTAGTAATATACAAATGATGCACTGATGAAGAGACAACAACTTTTATGCATATATCACACTATGACACACTTGATGTGCAATGATAATATTTAGCTATAAGTGTGATAAACAAGGTAAGTTATTGGTTTAAACAATTTATCAAACAGTTGGAGTGCACAGATTTATTTGTCAATAATGTGATGTTTCCTATAAAGATTCAGCTCATTCAAGTTATCAAACACCTTGTGAATGTGAGAAGTAATAGCAATCAAGTAAGTATCACACAAGACTTAATAGGAAACAATGTATTAGATATTTGGTAAGTTATAGTAATTTCCAGTTTTGAAGAACTTCACCAAATATTGATTCAAGCAAATTATCAAACACTTGGCATACAGAGTTAGTTTTCTACTTGAACAACAACTTTGATTCACACATTCAGCTCAAGCATTTCAACAAACAGTTTATATGTACAGTTGTATAAAGAGTTCAAGGTAGAGAGAAATGCAAACCAAATTTAACGAGTTCCACCAACCCGGTGTACGTCTCGCCTTCAAGCAACCCACTTGAAGGATTCCACTATTGAAGATTTGAGATACAAGCTTTGAGCAATTGCAGCTTCCTAGTGTCCCACACTCAAGAACTCAATCCTCACAAGCAAAGGGCAACCCACCCAATCTTACAATCTCTCAATACCCAAAGGTTGAACCCCAACCTTTGTGACTACTCAACCTAGAGTGAAAAACCTTGGTGTTTTGGTGTTTGGTTTACAAGCAATTAACTCTCTCAATAGAGTAGATACACAAATAAAGGCTCTCACAAATTCTAACTCTCAACAAGAGAGGATATGCAAATTAAAGCTCACAATCTAACAACTCTTAAGCAATATGCAAGTTTAGAAACAAGAGTTGCAGAATATACAAGAGAAATCTAGTAAGAAGACCTTAAGAAGAGAAATGTTTGTTGCCTTGTGTTGTGCCTTGGTCTCCCCTCTTATGTTCTTTTCTTGCTTGAATCCATGCTCCATTTATAGCCATTTGGGAGCTCTTAGCCGTTGCACAAATGTTTCCAACGGATACCTCAAGTGGGCATAAAGTGGGAGTGAAGAAATGAGCTGGAGTTCCACTTAAAAGCATTTTCCCATGTTCTGACACTGTGGTAATCGATTAGCCTTCGAGCTGTAATCGATTAGCTTTTGAAATCTTCAGTATTATGCAGCAGGTAATCGATTAGCATTTCTACTGTAATCGATTAGCTATGAAACAGAACCATTCTAATCGATTATTCCTTGCCTTGTAATTGATTATGATTGATACCTGATGCTCTTAATTTGTGTCTCGCAGCATGGTAATCGATTAGGACTTCATGTAATCGATTAGGGACAAAACAGAACTTACGTAATCGATTATGCTTGACTTGGTAATCGATTATGGTGAATACCTGATGCTCAGTCTTCAAACTTTCAACTGGTAATCGATTAGCCTTTTATCTGTAATCGATTATGTTCATTCCAAAACCTATGTAATCGATTATGGCAATGGTTTAATCGATTAACACATGTACTTCTTCAAGGTCTTTGATATGTTCTTGATATGTATTGACCCATGGCTTATTCCTTTGATCCTCATGCTTGTTTCCTTGATTCTTCTTCAACTTATGAGCTTGTTCTTCATGATTTAGTTCATGTCATCAACCTTGTCTTCCATAGCTCATATTTCTTTAACTCTTTGTAAGGCATCTTCATCTCTTTGTTCTTAGCCATTGTCTTTGTGCTTGAACCTTCTTGTTTCTGAACCTTCGCCATTCCATCATCATCATGAATACTTTGTCATTCATCAAAACTACTTTGCATACTTACATATGTAACTTCAAAGGAGTTTCTGTTTGTATGGACAGAGGCTTGTGAATTAAGCTTTCAAACTCTAAAGCAGTGTTTGACTACTGCACCGATGCTTATATTGCAAGATGTAACAAAGGAATTCGTGGTGTGTTGTGATTCATCCAAGTTTGGCTTGGGATGTGCATTGATGCAAGATGATAGAGCGATTGCATATGCTTCAAGACAATTGAGACTACATGAGTAAAACTACCCGACACATGATCTGGAACTAGCGGCAGTAGTGTTTGCATTGAAGATATGGCATCATTATTTGTATGGTTCCCGCTATGTGGTGTTCAGTGACCACAAGAGTTTAAAATACTTGTTTGATCAGAAAGAATTGAATATAAGACAAAGAAGATGGGTTGAGTACTTGAAGAACTAAGAATTTGATTTGAGGTATCATTCTAGCAAAGCAAATGTTGTTGCTGATGCCTTGAGTAGGAAGATTTTGCATACAGCCTCTTTAATTATGAAGGAACAGGAATTGTTGGAAGATTTTCGTGTTATGAATATCAAGGTCAATATGAAAGCCCTATATCAAATGGTTGTGGGAATGTTAAAAGTCTCAAATGAATTTCTGGAGTCCCTGGCGGCGGTCTAAGAACACGATGAAGAATTGTTGAGGTTACATGATACACAAGTTAGGGGCAAGGAGATGAATTTAAGGGGCGTGATGGTATCTAGCAGTTCAAAGGTCATGTGGTTATGCCTGCAAAAGGTGATTTCAGGCAATTGGTGTTGTCTAAAGCCCATAATAGTTCTTTGAGCATTCATCTTGGTGTCATGAAGATGTATCACGATTTGATGGAACAAGAAAGGGATGCACAAAAGGGGGAGGGATAGGCCACTTCTAGCAATCCATATTCGCTCTCTTCCCCTAAGAAGTCTAAATAGAGAAGGTCCAAATGTTCACATGATTATGATTGGAGACTGTTCAAAGATGCCAAGGCTGAGCAAGATTATGAGCAGTACTTCAAATTGTGAAGTGTTATTCATGACCACTTGATGCTTCTGCAAGAGGAGTCTTGCCCACATCTCTTCGTGAGAGAGGCCATGCGTGACAGGGGTTGGACTTACTTTAATAAGGTCTTGGGTGTAACATCCCGAGAAATTAATTTAGAATCCGTGATTGGTGAAAAATTATTAACAGTTGTGTTCAAATTAATTTTTGGTTTTTAAGAAATCATTATTAATTAATGTAAATGCAATTTTAAATAATTAGATGTTATGAAATTAAATAAATTTATTGATTGGTTGGTTATTAAAATTCATATAAGGTTTAAATATGTGGTGGTAAACTTAAAGTAACTAAAGGGTTAAATGGTATGTCTTAATTTAAGTTTTAAAAGAAAATAGAAAAGAAAAGGGTAAATTACCAAAATACCCTTAATGATATAAAAGAAAAACACTTTCTCTTTTCTCACGAGCCATTCACGTGAGTCTTCTTCTTCATCATCCACCATGGTTATGAGCTTCTAGGCTCTAATTAGTGGTCTATTTCACATCAAAACATCAAATTAACCACGTTTTTGGAGCTGGGACCTCGAGGTATGTCCATATGCATCTCCAAGTTCAAGATTTCTTCCTCCCCTTCTCTTTCTCTCTCTAGCTGCGAGTTGCATGCCTGGTGGTGGTTGCGATTTTTGTGTTCTACAGCAATGTAGAGCTCGAAAGTGTTAGTGTATGCATTATGAGCTTTTATGCTTTTTCTATTTGTATCATTTTTCTGCTTATCAATAAAATAAGTATTTCAGTTTAAAATTATTTTAAAATGTATTTATCCTTGGAGTAATAGGTCATATGAAAGTTATTCCTAAAATGCCCCTAGTCAAGTATTTACGTGGGGACATGTAGATACATTGAGACTAGTGTGTTAGTGTACTGATGATCTGATCTCACAGATTATAGATATAGATGATATCAAGTCTTCATATAGGTACACATTAAGAGTAATGATGTACTGGACAGACCCACAATGAGAACATTGCATGGATCATTACATGAATGTCATAAACGATTCTTAATGTGATAATGGTATATGTAGTCCTTTGACCTGAAATCACTACAATTCCTACATAAAGAGTTTGTTATTTTAATACAATAAAACGTCTTCTATAACAAAAGGACTATAAAGGTTGTGATTAGACAATAAATAAATTATGTAGAGGGATGTGAGTGATGTAGATGGGATTTGTCTCTCCTATGTGACAAGAGTGATATCTATAGGCCACTTGATGGAGTGAGACTAAGGAAATGCATGGCCACGCTAGAAAGAATAAATATTAGATATTTATTCAGATAAAGTCTACTCTAGTATCAAGTAATATAAATTGGGCCATACAAGGATGACGCGACCATGCCTTGGGCCCAATTAGGATATCATGACAAAAGAAACAAACATATAAAATAATTATCACTTATAGGTTATGTTGACATTAAATAATATTCAGACATAATGATGCACTTCTGGATGCCGCTTTTATTTTATATTAATAATAATGTAATTTATTATTAATATAACCGAGTATTTTACCTATAGGGTCACACACATTGAATAAGCCCATCAGAAAATGTTTTATTTTTATTTTATTTTATTTTAGTTGGACTAAAATAAAGCTAATGGGTCTAACTCATTCAGAATGAGTAAGGAGCCCACTCTTTGGAGAGAACAAATTAGGTCAAACCTAAGCCTATAAATAGAGCATAAGATGCTCATAGGCGGTTCACCAAAAAGAGACACAAATATGAAAAAGTTACAAGAGCTACACGTCGTCAAACTAGAAGTTGGCAGGTGTAGCGTTTCTGGTGGGAGTGCTCGTGTGGCATCCTAAAAGGCGAGGCTAGGACAACTTTGAATTTTTTTCTACAAGAGGTAATCCTAAAATGTAATTTTTTTATGTTTGGCTTATGCTTTGAAACACGACGCTTTGCAAATCCTATGGAAATCCTTATTTTTCCCGCTACGTCTCCAAGAAGGATTCCCTAATAAAAAGGTACTTCTAGGGTAATGGGTGTGATAAATATTAATGAATTTTGTGTTTCGACGTTTGTATGTGGTAAATCGGGCGTTAGAGGATCGTCAAGTAAAGTGGGTATCTGAATCGGAAGCGGAGCAGCGAATCATCTGATCGTAGGCTGTAACTGACATAAAGAACAACTTGTTGAAGTGTGGAATCGAGATAAGGGGAGTGTTTAGGTCATAATTAATTAGAACTGGTTAGTATATAATTAGGTTCGAAAAGAATATAACGTTTATGGAGTGCAAAAAATTTTAGAGTATGGTTAGATGATATATAAGATGGTGTGAATATGCTAGTAATTGATGATTTAAAAAGAATGGGTGATTGTTGAGAATTAAACAAGTGATTAGTTAGTCAAATGATATTTGGTGAATTGATTTGCATGGATTATGTTGTGATGATAAATATGTGCATGTGGTTGTATATGATACATTGGATTTTGAATTGTGAGCTTATTAAGTATATGTTGGTGATTGAACCTTATATGGTGAACTTGATAAATAATGATGATTTAATATACAGAGGCGATGCGAATACATGTGGTGTGGGACGACTGACAGTATGTTTCATCCCTTATTTTCGGACCCTGTGGTCATTTGAGATCCAGTTAAGCTACCTAGTGGTTGAAGTGGAGAGCAAAGTCTGACTCGGTGGACAAAGTCGGGTACACGGGGTGTAAAATAGGATCCATAGCTAAAGGCTGATCCTTTTAGTATCTAGATGCTAGGTGTTATATTTAAATGTTGAAAGTTAATGATGTTTCCTAATGTGATTGTGATGATGTATACAAAAGAAGTTAGTAAAGTATTTGAGAATATGATATTAATGATGGTTTGTTATGCTATGGTATATGTATGAGCTTGTAGTCGACTTAGGAATTTAAGTGGTAATAATGGTAAAGTATTGAAATTGTTACTTTTTGTAATGTGCTTACTGTTTTACATTAATTATGATTTTGTTTCCAAACACCCACCCTTGCCGTGGCTTTCTTCTCTTTTAGTAACTAGTGACCAGGAAGGTGTGGATGCCTCGGAGGAAGGGGCCAAGTGAAGAGTTAATGCCACAAAGCTGTGGAATTGTAATCTGTGAAATAGCTTAGTAGATTACTTTAAATATTGACATATATGTGCTTGGATTGTTTGATAGCTAAACTTGTAGTTCCATTAGATTTTGGAAACTAAGTATGGTGTGATGATGTGTGTTTAATACTTACATGCGTGAGGGATTAAGGATGATGAAATAGTATTTATGTTGTGAGATTGTGGTTTGGAAATGTTAGCCGTGTGTATGGAGTAATAATATTATGTGTGGTTATGGCATGGAGCCAATTGATTAGTGAATTTTTGATGAGCAGGTATTGTATCATGTATATAAGTTGTATGTTAAGTGTGAATGTGGACGAATATGAGGAATGATGATTGAAAATGACATTATGCATATCAATAGGAATTAGTGGAGTTATGTGGAGATTTAGAACTGGAAGGTGATTTTATGATCTGGTGGGTTTTAGGACCCCCAAAAGGGACCGATAGGTTCCCTACCTCCTTTATAACTTGTGCATGCAGGTTCCCCTTAGTTTGATGTACATTTGATGGATTTTGCACATTATTTTATCTTACTTTGATTCAAATGCATCCTTACGCATTTCTTATGCATATGATGGAATTTTGGCAAACGAACTTCGCCAATAGCCCCGAAAGGGTGAAAACGTGTTACCTATAAAATTTGGTATCAAACGGAGCCCAAACGAGAAAGTTAGATGCCTTGGAGATTCCAAAGTTTATCAAACCTACATTTTTTGCTTGAGTGAGGGTTTCTTTGCTCATGCGAGCCACTCGCTTAGCCGAGTTGTTGATTCTGTAGGTTTCTTGCTTGAGCAAGATGGGTCTCGCTTGAGCGAGATTACACCTGTGAGGTTTTGTATGTTTTTTGCTTAAGCGGTTACATTATTTTGTCATTGTGTGTATTTCCCTCGAGCGAGTGGTGTCTCATTTGAATGATTGGTGCATTTAGGTACTGTGTGTTCCTCGCTTGAGTGAGTAAAACCTCGCTTGAGGGAAATTGGCGTGGCTGCTTTTTGTTCCTTTTTTGCCTGAGCAAGTGGCATCTCGCTTGGGCGGGGAGCAATATCTGATTTCCCTTTGTTCTCGCTGCAAGAGTAACCCGTGTGATTTTGTTTGTCACTCGCTCAAGCGAGAAGGGGTTTGCTTGAGCGAAAGCTTGTTCTCTGGTGCATATTCACACTCGCTCAAGCGAGTAGGACCTCGCTTGAGCGAGATTGGCCTAATTTGGTTTTTATTACCTTTGTTAACTTATTGTATATTGAATTGTGGGGGGGCCTTGTATTTTCTTACGCGCTTCCCTTATTGTACATATTTTTGTGCCTCTTGTTCATGTATTCCATGTTATTATGTTTAGCTTCGCCTTGGGTTTTCATGGTTTGTTCTCAGGCGAAAAATGCAAAAAATTTAATTCTATTTTCATTCAACCCTTAGGTAAATCATGGAAGCTACCAAGGGGATGCCACACGGCTATTTCGAATTAATTATATTTACAACTTTACTTAAATGTAATATTATGATGACTCGAGCATAAACATATTATTTAAACTTTAATTATTAGGAGGGACATTATATAGGGTCAAGGATATCAAGAACTAACCCAGGAGTTTTATTACAACCTGAAACCAAAGATAAAGTGCCTTATAATTCATTTGTAAGAGGTGTGGTCATTGAGTTTTTTGTTGAAATCCTAAGGAAGGCATTAAAAATACCAAACATGGAGGAAGGAATGGAGTGTCAGTATTTAAAGTTGCTGCAAAGGATCATAAATCCTGAATGTAGCATCCCAAATTTTATATAAATGATTAAGTGACGGGAATAAATATTAAATAATTAATATAGGTGAGTTAATGTCCTAAAAATGTTGAAATAATTAAATTGGGATTTATTATGAGTATTCATAATTTATTGACACTTAATAAGCTGGACTTATACCCGATTAAAATATGGGTGTCGGACTAAGTATCTCCGATTGAGGTACCGTTGGTCAGGGCTGTTAAGAATATTATTATGGATCCGAATATATATATTCGGAATAATTTTTGGGAAAAGTACTGAGCCCAAATGAAGATGCTGTTTGTTATGAAATGATAAAATTTTAACAAAGGGATTAAAGTTAAAACAAAAACCCTTCTCTTATCTTCACTTTCATGTTGCTTTTCCCTCCTCAAAGGCAATACACTCTCTTTTCTTTTCTCTTCCCATTCTCTTCATCTTCTTCCTCTCAAAAGCCCTAAATGGTGGTGGTGCATCTTTCCTCCTCCATTTTCATTTCCACCTTCAAGCTTGAAGGAGACGATGTTGGTTTGAAGCTTCTCCTTCTCCTCTCTTTAATTTTTGCCACCTATTTTCCCTCTCTTGAAGCTCATTGTGGTTTGTTGGTTGAGGTAAGTTCCTCTCCATTTCTAATGAGTTTATGCCCTAAAATATGGGTTTTGGTTGTTGGGTAAGTGTTTGAATGCATGAGGGTGTTAAATGGGAACATTAAATATGAAAACCCCAAGGTGGGGTAACTTAAATGCAAGCTTTTATATGCATTAACGGTGATACATGAAAATGTGATCAAAAATGATAGAAGTTAATGTGTATTTATGGTGGTTGTTGGGTTTTTGGTGAAACCCTAACTCTTGAAATTGGGGAAAACATTAAATGTTGGTTGGAGAATTGATCTAATGAGGAAATATATAATATTGAGAATGTAGGTGTTATTAATGGTGTTAAGAGAATATTTATTGATGATGGTTGATAGCATTAATGATGTTGGATGGCCATTAATGGTTGTTTATGACTATTAGTGTGTGAACCCTTTGATGGGTGTGGCTTTAAATGCATAATAATAAACATAAACACGAAACCCATAGTGGTTGTGGTGAAATTAATGAAATGGAAAATGGTTTGATGATGATAATGTTATAAACACCAAGTATTAGATTTAGAATATGTAAGTCTTGGTGATTTTCAGTAGAAAATAATGATGTGGTACTTTATGAAATGTAGGACCTATTTTGAACGACGAGTCGAGAACGTCGAATTGCTCAGACTACTTCTCTTAAGGTAGGAGAGAAGTTTTATATTCTAAATGCATGAATTGAGTATTGGTTGATTGTTATATATGACAATATACACGTTGCCTTGCTTATGTTGTGTTGACAAATTGAGATGTTGAACATGGTGATGTTAATTGTGCTTGGCAATGTGTGTTGTGCATTTGGAATATTGATGATATACTATGTGGTGATGTTATTGTTTGGAAATTTTTATGCCTTGATATGTTGAGGATGTGTTTATATTCATAATGAATATGGAATGATCATTATTGATGATGAATGAGTATGAGTATAGATGTTGAGCATACCTTGAATGTTGATGAAAGATTGATGAATATTGTTGATAATTGTGATGCCATTGCGATTGATGCAAGTATTGACTTGTATGTGTGAGGTGAGAATTGTGTTGATGGAAACTTGTTGTAAATGACACATTTAAAACTTGAAACAATGATAATGACCAATGATAATAAAATCCACTAAGAATTGTGAGGTGATATTAGTGATGATGATGATTGATGAGTAGCATGATAGGATGCATAGTGTGAGAATGCATATGATTTGTATTTGTATTGCATCCATGGCATATTGCAAGCTGCCGGTAAAGGAATGTTACGGTTTCTTCGGTTGGCCCAGTAGAAGGGCAGCTCGGTGCACGAGCATTATATTTGTTTCCCTAGTGACTCAATGTGTAAGTCACGAAGTAGCCCATGTTTAGCTAAGGGGGCTGCATGTGGTTGACCCTGTAGGGGGTGGCTCTTTGAGGAGTAAGGATTCCCGGTGGTCTTATGGATTACAGCTACCATGGTATAATTCATGGTTGGCATGCAACACCATTTGTTGTTTATGTTGTTTACCGCGGTCATGGTGAAAATAACCGGTGTTGCAAGATAGGCGATGCAGTTTAGTACCAGTAAAAATATGGTGATATGCATGCAAATATTATGATAAGTGTACACATTTTACTACTACAGTAGGGGTATGGTTATGAATCCATTCTTGAACCCATAAATTGGTGTTTATATTCCCACAGTTAGATCTGTAATTGTTATTAACTTTGTTGTGCATGTGCATTAGCTTAAGAGCATTTGCATATAGCATGAAGATATGCCAGAGGTGATGAGAGATGATGATGGTTGTGATTGGGTGAGAGAATACCTAATGACAACATATAAAATATGAATACAAAGAACTAGGTTTGTGTATGGCGATGTTGTATGTGTTAGCCCAATATGATGAGGGGCATAAATATGTATATGCTTATATACTTTGCTATGAATCATAGAGTATGATTGCAATACGAGTATGCTGATGGAATAATGTAACTATGATGATAATTGATATGTTGATGCAAAGTATACATGTCGTTGAATGCATATGCATATAATCACAAATGTATTCATATTCGTCACTTGAAATGTATAACTCACTCTCCCATGTTGTCTATTTTTAGCCTTGTGATGCAGGGTATGCATGGGGTAAGATACACCTAGTTTTGAAAGTGCATGTTTTGATGTTGGAGGTAAATTAGTTATATATGAAAAGCCTTGGCTGGTGATCTTTTGTAAAGCATATGACATGCATATATGCTTATTTTATACATGAGTATTGAATGATGATAGGTATTCATTTTGAGGGTCATTTGTGAAAATTAGACCTTTGTGTTGTGTGGATAATTTTTGGTTATGACCTTGACGACAGCTGATGTTAATTGTAATATGATGATTTTCATGTGGCATTGATGAATGAATATTAATAATGAAATTTTTATAGCCAACTGATGGCAATGATGTCTATGTTGATGGGTGAATTGTTTAAAATGTAAGGTTATGTTCATAATGTTTATGCATAATTACGAAACTGATAGGGCCATATAGAGTTTTAGGAGGTTTGGATGCCTCAAAATAGTTTTAATGGTGCCTATGCAAGATTTAGAACTTGTAGAAACTGGAATGGGCCAATTCCATTAAGAATTAACCCTTGAGTTGCACAAAAATGCTTTAAGACGAGGAAAATGCATTTCTATGCATAAGTCCCTCGTTTTTGGGAATTTTTGAGTGTGGTCAGTGGCTACACATCATAAATGGTGTATATTAGGCGGTATCAAAATTTGGTTGTGATTGGATTTCATATGAAAGAATTAGGGTGGTTGGAGGTTGGAATTTGATGTATTTTTTAAGTTCTGCGGTAGTTTGTTGTCATGAATCGATTCATGAGTTGACTTGAATCGATTCATGAGCTACTGGATTTGCATGAATCGATTCATGATTCCCTTTGAATCGATTCATGAGCTACTAGAATTCCTTAAATCGATTCATGAATTCCCTTGAATCGATTCATGACCTACTGACTTCCATGGTGGTGTTTTCCAGAATTCCCTAAATCGATTCACATGACTCCTTGAATCGATTTAGAGCTTACTACCTTGCATGAATCGATTCACACAAGGCTTGAATCGATTCACGGGCTTCTGTTTTGTTATATTGGATTCCCAATTCATATGAATCGGTTCATGACTGGCTCGAATCGATTCATGGCTTTTTGTTTGACAAATTTCCATAAGTTTTGATACTTGCATGATGTGTGTGACTTGTGGCTTTGCTTTCTTGCTTCTCATGCTTGTTTTCTTGGGTTATTCTTTATACCCATTCTTACTTACAAGTCAATATACGTTTTTGCTAAATGCTTGTATGGTGATTTATGTATGTGATTACTCTAAGTAAATATTTTTATAAAACATCTACCTCCTCATATCGTCATATATAAGATAGGTCTTTAAATGATCTGGGGTTACTCGTTATACTTTTAATCGTGATGTCCTTCTTCCAACAATTACTTAAATCGTGAAAAATTTACTCGTATTTTTATTAAATCAATTATTTCAATTACCTCAGATTCGGGTTATGGAAATGGAGGTGTGATATTGAACACCACTCTTTGCTGGAGAGAGACATAGAGGTGTGCTACAAGGAAAGGACGCAATTTGAAACAACTGTTAGTGGAATACCAAAGTTTATACGCAAGAACTCTTAGCTTCCTATCTATTTAATCTGGTGTCAATATGTTTTATCATCAATTCAACTAGTGGCACACTGTACCAAAATTATTGTTAAAAGAATGGTACTAATCTATTGTTTGATTGAGGGACTTTATATTGATTTGGCTAACCTTATCCTTATGAAAATGGTTAGCTCTACTTTTGAAATGGTGCATTTTCCATTTTGCTCTATTGTTACTCATTTGGCTAAGAAGCAAAGGGTCAAGGTCAATGAAAAAGGCTACATAAAAATTAAATCAGAGAGGGCATTGGACAATAATTGGGTCCAAGAACGAATAGATGATACGCTTGCAAGAAAGATTCAACAATGGACTCCACAATATCATCAACCATGAAGCACATGCAATTAAGAAACTATGACTTGGTGTTTAATCATGATATCTTGCTGCGGAGAATGGCAACCACTTTGAACATGGACGCTGATGTGGGAATAAGTATACCCACATATTGCAATTAATTGTTAGCTTCAATTGGCTTTACCATACCACCATCAAATCTGCCATAGCACCCCGAGTTCCCTCTAACACAAGATGTACCAATGCAAGAAGCAGCGGATGATGAAGAGAATAAAGAGGAAAATGATGATGAAGAGGATGAGGAGTAGTGGTAGGATTTTGAAAAAAAATATTTCCTGATGTTTTGATGTTTCTTTTAGTGTTAGGTGTCTTTAAATTTTTGTTATTTCCATTCATGTATTTTCAAATTTTGTACTTTTAAATTCAACAATGAAAAAAAGAAGAAAAAACATTTAGTTGTGTATTTATATTACTTGCCATTGTTCAACACCCACCATTCATGTTTTTCAAAGTTTGTTTCGTTGTTTTTGTCATTTCCCTATAAATAATTTTTTTTTCAACATAAAAACCTCAACCACACCAAAGGTAAATAAGGGAAGTGCTCTATCCTTATCTTTGATACTTGGAAAACTAAAAAAAATAGAGATGTATGAATAGGTTGTAAAAGTTGAAATAAGTTTTAGACTTACACACCCTAATGTTGAGAAGCTTGTCTTAGGCATAAACTTTTTCATGATACCAATATATGTGTTAGTTTTGTAGGATATATTTTGCCATACTTGCCATGTTTTATTTTTAGTGCATTTGTGATGGCCTAGGATGATAGTCTAATAACAATGCAATGCCTTAAGTTTAGGGATGTGGTGTTTGGTGTTTACCTTTATCTATTGTGAGATTTGTGCCTAAATTTTTATTGTGAGTGTGCTTGCTTAGAAATGTATGGTAGAACTTGCCTCTTTCCTTACTTGTGCATGTTTGTAATTGGTATATGGAAATGATGAAGGCCATGTTTCATGAATTAACTAGAGCCAAAAATAGCCTACCTTATGAATTTATCCCTTTACCTGATAAGTTGAGCTTGAGCCTATTTATTCTGTTATGTATACCTGATATTATAAGCCTTGAAAATCTAAGAAAAACCATGTTTAAACCTTTGATGTGTTGCATTGTGGCTTGTCTTGTCTTGACTAGTTGCTAAGGGACTAGTAACATTTAAGTTTGGGATGTAGAGTGTACCCCCA
Source organism: Clitoria ternatea (assembly GCA_037962975.1). NCBI lineage: Eukaryota > Viridiplantae > Streptophyta > Magnoliopsida > Fabales > Fabaceae > Clitoria > Clitoria ternatea. Next base: position 181,133,846 of record CM075672.1, read on the forward strand.
CAGCAAAATAAACACACACTCTGAAAATAGGCAATCTGAAAAAAAATTACAAGAGACTGATAAAGGTCAAATGAAGAAGGTGCAAAAGAAAGGAAAGAAAAGGGAAAATTTTTAAAGGACAAAAGAAAAATTGAAAAAGAGCAAAGTTCTAAAAAAAAGATTGAGGAAAATCTAAAAATGTTAAAATAATAAGCAAAAAAAAATAATCACCTTTCATCTTTCTCTAAAAACAATAGTTATATGGAAAGAAAAGAAAATGAGTAGGGTCAAGACAAGACAAAACTTCATTAAAGCATATCCATTACCCATGAAATAATCAGAAAAATAGAAATAGAGTGACATGGTCATCACCCAGGAAGAAGCCATGGACCCTACACAGCCTTTGGAGGTTGCCTTGGATGCTTTCAAGGGCCCTATGACTAGGTCAAGGGCCAATAAAGCCAAGGAAGGTCTCCAAAAGCATCTAGCTTCTACCCTTTTCTCTTGCACTATAGAAGGGTAATGGGCTTAGTGTAGATGTTTAGGCCTCCTTTGGGCCTCTTCATTGGGCCTCATATATCTTGTACATATTTTCCATTCCTTTATATTCTAGGTATATTAGGACTATATTTTAGGAATTAGTTTGGGCTTCGCATAGCGATTAAGTTTGGGCCACTTTTGGGCCTTGTACCTTGTTCCATTTTGTATTTGGGCTTGTATTGGGCCAATTTGAGTAGGATTTAGGATTGGGCCTTAGGAATTAATCCAAGGCCCATGATTAGCTAGTCTTGGCCAAAATAATGAGAGGGCTATATAAGCTCATCTCCTTTGTATTTCCATCATAACTTGAATGATTATAGTTTTAGAGTGAGAAACTCTCCCTTGTCTCTAGAAAAGTAAAAGCTTTAGGCTCCTTTCCTAGTGTCTTATCCTTTGGACCGTCTCCCAAAGGTGGTGACATTCAACACCTTATCTCTCTAAGTCCTAGAGAGTAGCGGAATCCAAAGCCATTCCATTCCTCTCCATCTCCCCCATTTCTAGACCAAATTCTCCTTAGATCTAGGACTTTCCTCCTTTAGCTTCCTCTATACTCTAGCTTCCCTTGCAAGACTGAATTAGCTTCCTTCACAAGATACCAAATCCGTGAGCTATATCTCCAAATCTTGAATGATTGTTGGATCTAAGAGGTTCAAGAAGAGAAGATCCATTAACAATAAGCTAGGAATTGATGAAATTCCTACAACATGTGGTATCATAAGTCTCAAATTTTCTTGAATTACTTTTCTTAGATCTGTTTTGGTGCTGTTTTCGTTTTTCATTTTTGATTCTAGATCTGAATTCCTTGCCTTCTTTACATAAATTTTCATATATCATATGCCTAAAAACTCAAAAAAATGCAAAAGTTATGCTTACTTGAAATCTAAGATCTAGACCTTTTGGCTTTGAATTTTCCAAACTTTCTTCATAAGTATTGCTACTGCATAGATCCAAAACACAACCTCAAAGTTTCTTAAAGTTTGGAGAAAAAAAATTTAAAAGTCAAAAAGTTGACCTTAGATGCCTTCTACTTCAAGTAACATGCTTTGTCTAGTGTTTCTTTGCCTTTTCTTGGCATCTTGTGTCATTTTTGTGTCATTTGATCATTTGAAAGCATAAAAACAGTTCTGGACCTGTTTAAATCCGTCTCATATAGTTGCTTAGATTAGGTCTTAGTTGCTTGCTTAGGTGTTTCTTAGTTGCCTTAGACCTTGCTTGAAGTGTAGAGCTTGTTTCTTGTTGATTCTGGGAATTTTTGTATTGATCTTTGCTTGAGTTTATTGCTGGATTCTAAGGTACTTTAAACACATCTTTAAAGTACCTAATGTTAATCAAGTGGCCTCAATACTTAAGAGGTGGGGGGGTGAATTGAGTTTTAAAACTTTTCTTGGAATGCCTTTGAAATTTGTACCTTTTTCATAAGTTAAGTGTTGGTGCAAGAGATAGTGAGTATAATGCAAGAAATAATGCTAGACAAAGGATAAATGTTATTAAGGCAATTTATCAAACACTTTGTATGCAGTACTTCAAAACTAGTTATTCAAGCAAGTTTAAGAATGAAAACACAATCAATATTAACAATCCAGCCATATACAATATGTAAATGCAAGAGGATAAGGGAGAAGAGCTTGCAAACCAATTTAACGAGTTCCACCAACCCAGTGTATGTCTCGCCTTCAAGAAACCCACTTGAAGGATTCCACTATTAAAGATTTGAGATACAAGCTTTGAGCAATTGTCTCCTAGTGTCCCACACTCAAGAACCCAATTCTCACAAGCACAAGGGCAACCCACCTAATCTCACAATCTCTCAATACCCAAAGGTTGAACCCCAACCTTTGTAACCACTCAACCTAGAGTGAAAGCCTTAGTGTTTTGGTGTTTGGTTTACAAGCAATATACTCTCTCAATAGAGTTAATGTATGACGTGAATATTTTTGCAGTCGTGATTCCGTCAAATTAGTACATTAAAATTAATTAATGTAGTACTAGGGTGTCAACCTAGGTCGTTCTCTCAAGGATCAACACAAAAATTTAGGAAAAATCAAGTCTTAAACTAATTTTTAACAATTAAAAATTAAAACTAAACAACTAAAAATTTTTACAAACATAAGTTCACTAACATACAATTGGGGGGGTTTTGATTGATTTTTGTTGTCACAATTAAAATTAAAACAAAGTAAATAAAGGATTTAAAACAATAAATAACAAGCGATTGATTTTCTTGGAGTATTGTAAATAAATTTATCCTTGGTTCACTAAAAATAATTTGTATACTTATTAATGTTAATTTCTTAGCTCAATTTGAATTGATCAACTAAGCGTCTTTTTCAATTCACAATTCCTTTACTTTCATTTAAAAATGAATATTTTAATCAAGCATCCTAATTAAGCAAAAGGAGTCAAGATCGTAAAATCTAGGAATTATTGAGCATACATAAGAACATCGCCTATATACATAATCTATTCTCAAATTATGGAATTAAGCAAACCATAATTATTAAAAGTGATTATGAAAATATTCATTAAGCATGCATATTTCCTTAATCCATTCTAATTTAAAACCTTATTTTATTCCATTTGAATAATTAAAACGATTAAGCATACAAATTTAATTAAACAAAATGGAATTAAATAAGTAGAGAAAGATTATGAAGAAATAACAATAATAAAAGCATACTATATTAAAATTAATGACCTCAAAATTACATTACAACATTCTCCAAGAAAATCAATCTAGGGGTTTTAGCCCTCCATAATTACAACTACAACAATAAAACTAACCCGGAAATGAAGAACTTGCTGGAAGAATTCCAACAGAGAAGAGGAAGAACGTATGAAGGAGGAATTGAAGTCTTCTGATGAAGAATGAATGGTGTCTCTGCTCCTTGCCTTGCTTCCTATTTATAGGAGCTCAAAAGCAAAGCCAATGCCATAAAAAATTTTAATGGAAGGAGCACTCTCCAATTTACAATTCCATGGTGCTCCATTATCAGCTTTAGTGCTCCATTATCAGCTTCAGTGTTGTTTCCACTTTGATAATGCGTTATCTGATGTTTCCACTGATAAATCTGTGCCTGAATCGATTCATCTAGGCAATTTTTGGGCAATTTTACACATAGGAATCGATTCCTCAGGGGTGGGAATCGATTCCCAAGCACATGAATCGATTCATGCTTGTTTGAATCGATTCCCAGGCCTTTAAAATGCATATGAATCGATTCACAGGGGTGGGGAATCGATTCCTAGCTGTATGAATCGATTCCCAGGGTGCTTGAATCGATTCCTTGCTGTTCTTTTGTGTGGGAATCGATTCCCACATTGGTGAATCGATTCCCAGACCTGTTTTGGTGCTTTTCTCGCATTTTTGACCATTTCTTGAGTCGTGGCTTCTTTCGTTTGACCTGTGGTAATTATTTTTTAATTACAGGCTTAATCACACACTACAAAACAAGAGAAAACCAACTTTTATTAAAAATTTATCCTTAATTCATTTTAAAATTAAATATTAAATAAAGCTCAAATGATGAAAATGTGTTAAAGTGCAGTATATTACACACTAAGTGATGGCAAATTATACATATTTAAATTGAGGAATTAAGGATAAATCATGCATCATCAAATACTCCCACACTTATTCTTTTGCACTCCCGGGCAAAATCAAAATAAAAACAAGTATCACAATTTATTGAAAACATTAAGTTGAAAACAACACACAGAATTGGCATGAAATTTTAAGAATAAACAGAGAAACAAGAGTTATTTAACATGCAAGATTCAGAGCATCAAGATATATATAAAGATCATTCAAACAGTTAGGCATGTGAAAATTAAATTAAACTGAAAAGAAGATCATAAGTGATAGAACCTCACAAGACATACTCTCAACTCTCAAGTGTTTAAGGTTTGTGTATACACTCAAAACAATTCCTGAAAATCAAACAGTCTAAAAATTTGGCAAGTTTCTCAATTCCACAATCAACACAAATGCATGTATAGATCAACAGGGCTTTCACAGGGTTGTAATGTGGCCAAGGTTAAAATGGATGAAATATATATATTTATATATATACCAAAAAGAATGATGAAGCAATTAATTTTTCTGGCAAACAGTGAAGGTAAAACATTTATTGTATGGTATTTGGTAAAATTTTTTTTTTTTAATAATACTGAAATTGCATAACACTTGGAACAAGAGTTGCAATTCCTTTTTGCACACCCTCACACTTATTTGAATGCCTGTTTTGACTTGATTCCAAAGCTTCAATATATTTCTTAAGGTAGGTATATTTTTGGTTCTTCATCCATGGCTTATTTGAGCTGCAACAAGAAAACAGTTAAATAGGCTCAAAATGGCTAGCAAGAGATAATTTATTCATGGTAGGCTTATCTGGCTTAGTGGCTCAATTGAACAAAAATGCCTGTATCAAAATACATTCATATGAGTTTCAAGTATCATCAAGAAATAAGACAAAAATTAAGATGTAAGCCTTCAGGAATTAATCACACATGAAAGGATTAAGATGGTTTAAAGTGATCCATCAAATTTTAAGGCTCAAAAATCTCACAAGGTATAATTCCATCATATATGATCATTTCTCAATTATCATGTCATTCTCAACATACCAAAAATGTTTAAGTTCAAATTATAACATATCATTAATCTCATATCAGACATGAAAGAATTTACTTGTTACTCATGCATATCTTAAAATTCCAATAAAACGTGCCTTTTTAAAACAAAAACACACACAAAATCTTTTATTTTATTTTATTATTATTATTATTATTATTTTTATTTTATTTTTTTTTTAATTTAATCACACAAAATTTAATCACACAAAAAACACACACACAATAACACATAAATGATCCCACCCCCATACTTAAATCATACATTGTCCTTAATGTAAGACAGAGCATACAAAATAGACAATATAATGAAAAAGTAAAGAGATGGGTAAGAAAAACTCCCTCAAGGGGGATCAAGAAGTGGTTCCCCCAAAGCATGTTCCTCCATTGTAACATCCACAAGTGAAGGATTTTCATGAAATGGCTTCAAACGTTGTCCATTAACCTTGAAGCTTTTGTTGGAGTTTTCACTTTTTATTTCCACAGCTGCATGGGGAAATACATTCGTAACAATGAAAGGTCCTTCCCATTTGGAGCGCAATTTTCCGGCCATCAGTTTCAACCGGGAATTAAACAGTAGCACTTTCTGTCCAGCAGTAAAATCCTTTCTAGCTATTGAGCTATCATGGAATTTCTTTGTTTTCTCCTTATAGAACCTCGAGTTCTCATAAGCTGCCAAACGTATCTCATCAAGCTCGTTCAGTTGTAATTTTCTTTCCTCACCTGCTTGATCAAGTGCTAAGTTGCAAGCTTTTACAGCCCAATAAGCACGATGCTCAATCTCCACTGGAAGATGACATGCTTTACCAAAAACAATTTTATAGGGAGACATTCCTATAGGTGCCTTAAAAGCTGTTCTATGTGCCCAAAGAGCATCATCCAATTTCCTGCTCCAATCCTTTTTGTTTGGCTGTACTATCTTCTCCAGGATTCTTTTGATTTCTCTGTTAGAGACTTCTGCTTGTCCATTGGTTTGGGGGTGATATGGAGTAGAGACTCTATGAACAACCCCATACTTCCTGAGCATAGCTTGCATGGTTCTGTTACAAAAATGTGTTCCTTGATCACTAATGATTGCTCTCGGGATGCCAAACCTGCAAAGAATTTGAGATCTAACAAAATCCACAACAACTCGAGCATCATTAGTTCTGGTGGCTTTAGCTTCCACCCATTTAGAAACATAATCAACAGCCAATAAAATGTAAGTAAAACCAAAGGATGGAGGAAATGGACCCATAAAATCAATGCCCCAAACATCAAATACTTCACAAAACAACATTGGTTGCTGAGGCATCTGTTGTCTCCATATGGTAGCATTACTAGCTCTTTGGCATTTCTCACAGGTGTTACAAATTCTCCATGCATCCTTAAAAATTGTGGGCCAATACAAACCTGAATCCAACACTTTTCTTGCTGTTCTTTGTGGACCAAAATGTCCACCAACTGGTGAAGCATGGCAGAATCGAAGAACTGATTCTATTTCATGATCGGGAATGCATCTTCGAATCACCTGATCATTACACAATTTCCACAAATACGGGTCATCCCAAATATAATACTTTGCATCACTTTTTAATTTTGAAATTTGGTTTCTGGATGCACATGGTGGAAAAACAGAAGCAACAAGATAATTTACAATGTTAGCAAACCAAGGTGAATCAAAAGAGTTAGAAATACTCATGAGGTGTTCATCGGGAAAATGGTCCCGAATAGGTGCCGAATCAGGAGCATTCTCAATTCTGCTTAAATGGTCTGCCACAAGGTTTTGTGTTCCACTTCTGTCATGAATTTCCAAGTCAAACTCTTGGAGCAAAAGCATCCAACGAATTAATCTTGGCTTGGACTCACCTTTCTTTAACAAGTACTTCAGAGCTGCATGGTCAGTAAAGACAACTACTCGAGAACCGAGTAGGTAAGATCTGAACTTATCTAATGCAAAAACAATGGCCAAGAGCTCTTTTTCAGTGGTAGTGTAATTTACCTGAGCAGCATCTAAAGTTTTAGATGCATAGTAGATGACCCTAGGCTGCTTGTAAATCTTTTGACCAAGGACGGCTCCCAATGCATAATTAGAGGCATCACACATCAACTCAAATGGAGCTGTCCAAACAGGTGCTTGGATTATTGGGGTAGTGGTCAATGCTTGCTTGAGGCAATTAAAAGCCTCCTTACACTTTTCATCAAATTCAAATGCCACATCCTTTTGAAGCAGACTGGATAGTGGCCTAGCCTTCTTGCTGAAATCTTTTATGAATCTTCTGTAGAATCCTACATGGCCAAGAAAAGAATGAACCTCTCGAACACAAGAGGGGTAAGGCAAATGTGATATAACTTCTACCTTGGCAGGATCTACCTCAATTCCTTTTTCAGAGATTACATGCCCTAAAACTATTCCTTGTTTTACCATAAAATGACATTTTTCATAGTTCAAAACAAGGTTAGTTTCAATACATCTGTTTAAAACTTTATCAAGACTATCAAGGCATGCATTAAATGAAGATCCATAGACAGTAAAATCATCCATAAACACCTCTATGCAATTTTCAATGAAATCATGAAAAATACTTATCATGCATCTTTGAAAAGTTCCGGGAGCATTGCATAGGCCAAATGGCATTCTCCTATAAGCAAATGTGCCAAAGGGATAGGTGAATGTGGTCTTATCTTGATCCTCAGGTGCAATGTGAATCTGAAAATATCCAGAGAATCCATCAAGAAAACAGTAATGAGACTTACCTGCGAGACGCTCAAGCATTTGGTCAATGAAGGGTAAAGGGAAATGGTCCTTCTTTGTTGCCTGGTTAAGTCTCCTGTAGTCAATACAGACTCGCCAACTATTCTGCACTCTAGTTGGGATCAATTCATCCTTTTCATTTTTCACAACTGTGATCCCTGTTTTCTTAGGAACCACTTGAATTGGACTCACCCATTGGCTATCAGAGATAGGATAAATGATTCCTGCTTGTAGAAGCTTGGTGATTTCCTTCTTAACCACATCAAGGATTACAGGGTTGAGTCTCCTCTAGGGCTGTCTTACTGCTTTAGTATTTTCCTCCAGAAATATTCTATGCATGCACATGGATGGACTAATTCCAGGAATGTCTGCCAATGTCCATCCTATAGCCTTCTTATGTTTTTTGAATACCTGTAACAATTTTTCTTCTTGATTTTCATCAAGAGAAGTGGAAATTATCACCGGGAGCTGTTCATCATCCCCTAAGTATACATACTTTAGGTTCTCAGGTAGGGGTTTCAATTCTAACTTGGGTGCCTGCAAAACAAATGGAACTAACAAAGTAGATTTGGATTCTTGCACCTCAAAAATTTTGTTAGAGTCTTCTTGAAAATCTGCATTTAGAACAGGTATTTCTATAGACTCTAAATCAGCAGTTATGTATTTGTCAATTTCAGCACAAATATCACAATTCTCAGAATTATTGCATGCAAAACAACTGTATGAATCATCTATGTATTCCAAATCAACATCAGAAAAATGTTCAAAAACTAGTTCATCAATAATGTCAATTTGGAAAACAGAATGATTTTCAGAAGGGTGTTTCATGGCATCTAGAATGTTAAATCTTACCTTAGTGTCACCAAATTCCATAGAAAGGGTTCCAGCATGGACATCAATTATAGTTTTGGCTGTTTTCAAAAATGGTCTTCCCAAAATGATAGGAACAGGAATTTGAGGCATACCTTCTTCCATATCAAGTACGAAAAAGTCAGTAGGAAAAACAAGTTGTTCTACCTGAACCAAAACATCCTCTATAACTCCAGCAGGGTAAGTAGTGCTCCTATTGGCTAGCTGAATTACTACACCAGTAGGTTGTAAATTTCCAAGAGACAATGATTTGAAAACAGACATAGGCATAACATTTATTGAAGCTCCTAAATCTAACATACAATTTTCAAATTTGTTATTGCCTATAATACAAGGTATAGAAAACGTACCTGGATCCTTGCATTTCTCAGGGATATTTTCCTTACCAAGCAGTGCAGATACATTTCTTCCCATACTTATCCTTTCATTGCCCTTGAGTCTCCTCTTGTGAGTACATAACTCCTTTAGAAATTTGGCATACTTGGGAATTTGCTTGATTGCATCAAGAAGAGGTATATTTACTTCCACTTTCCTGAAAGTATCCAAAATTTCTTTGTCCACTTCTTCCATCTTCTTGCTTGGAATTGCTTTTGGTGGGAAAGGAAGAGGGATATGAGATAGAATTTGGGGTGGTTGTATCTCAGACTTTCTTGAGCTTAAAGAGGGTACATCATTCTCAACTGTTATGGGCACATCTGTTTGTTTTTCAGGTTCCTTAGGTATGGGTACTTCAAGGTTCTTACCTGATCTTAACTGAATTGCACTCACATTTCTTGGATTTGCGGCTGGTTGAGATGGTAATTTGTTAGAGTTTTGAGATTGTAACTGGCTTAATGATGAAGCCAATTGCCCAATTTGGTTGCTTAAACTCTGGATGGTAGCATCATTCCTTTGTTGATATTCCAAGTTCTGTGCAGCCATTTGTTTCACTAGATCCTCCAAAGAAGGGCCACTTGTGGATGGTTGAGGTGTAGTTCTTTGGAAGGTTGGTGCATTATTTTGAAATGGAGGTTGGGGATTTTGTTGTTGGTTCCCCCATCTCAAGTTTGGATGGTTCCTCCAACCTGGATTGTATCTATTGGTGGAAAGGTCATGGTTTTGTGGTGGTGGAGGTCTATCATGGTAGATGTTAGCTGCATAGGCTTGGGGACTATTATTATCCTTTTCTTGTAAAGAAGGACAACAATCAGTGGGGTGCTCTTGTGAAGAGCAGATTCCACACACTTTAGCAGTCATGGATTTTTGATTTAATTGTGTGACTAGAGTGGTGAGAGCATCAAGTTTGCTCTCCAATTTAATTCCAGATGAACTAGAATTGGAATCAAACATGGGTTTGAAAGAATCATTTCTCACACCAAATTGTTGAGAGTTAGATGCCATCTTCTCAATCAGATTTCTTGCTTCAGCAGCAGTCATATCTCCTAAAGCTCCTCCACTTGCCGCATCAATCATGTTGCGATCAACGTGGTGTAAACCTTCATAGAAGTACTGAAGAAGAAGTTGTTCAGAAATTTGGTGGTGAGGGCAACTTGCACAAAGTTTTTTAAATCTCTCCCAATATTCATAAAGACTTTCTCCAGAGAGTTGCCTAATACCAGATATGTCTTTACGGATTGCAGTTGTTCTAGAGGCAGGAAAGAATTTTTCCAAGAACATTTTCTTTAAGTCATTCCAACTTGTGATTGATCTTGGAGCAAGGTAATACAACCAATCCTTAGCAACACCCTCTAAAGAATGAGGAAACGCTTTAAGATAGACATGGTCTTGTTGAACGTTTTGGGGTTTCATTGTGGAACACACAATGTGGAATTCTTTGAGGTGTTTGTGCGGATCTTCACCCGCAAGACCATGAAACTTAGGCAACAGGTGTATAAGTCCGGTCTTAAGAATAAAAGGTACATCCTCATCAGGATATTGAATACACAAACTTTCGTAAGTGAATTCAGGAGCAGCTAGTTCTCTAAGAGTTCTTTCACGAGGTTCAGCCATATCAGAAAAACTAGCAGTAGTACTTTCAACAGATTCAGAAAAAATACTATCACTATCAATATCAACAAAGTTATTATTAAATCTAGCTTCTCTAATTAACCTATGAAAAGTTCTTTCAATTTCAGGATCAAATGAATATAAATGCTCAAAAGTTCTTCTAGTCATACATAGCATACAACAAGATATTTGATCATCATGAGCAATAAATCATCCAAATCCTAAATCATAAAATAAAACAAACAAACAAACAAAAGAAGTTTTTTTTTTTAATTTTCAATTTTAAAAAAAAATAATAATAATTAATTTAAAACAAGATTTTTTCCTAAAGATCGTTGATCCCCGGCTGCGGCGCCAAAATTTGACGTGAATATTTTTGCAGTCGTGATTCCGTCAAATTAGTACATTAAAATTAATTAATGTAGTACTAGGGTGTCAACCTAGGTCGTTCTCTCAAGGATCAACACAAAAATTTAGGAAAAATCAAGTCTTAAACTAATTTTTAACAATTAAAAATTAAAACTAAACAACTAAAAATTTTTACAAACATAAGTTCACTAACATACAATTGGGGGGGTTTTGATTGATTTTTGTTGTCACAATTAAAATTAAAACAAAGTAAATAAAGGATTTAAAACAATAAATAACAAGCGATTGATTTTCTTGGAGTATTGTAAATAAATTTATCCTTGGTTCACTAAAAATAATTTGTATACTTATTAATGTTAATTTCTTAGCTCAATTTGAATTGATCAACTAAGCGTCTTTTTCAATTCACAATTCCTTTACTTTCATTTAAAAATGAATATTTTAATCAAGCATCCTAATTAAGCAAAAGGAGTCAAGATCGTAAAATCTAGGAATTATTGAGCATACATAAGAACATCGCCTATATACATAATCTATTCTCAAATTATGGAATTAAGCAAACCATAATTATTAAAAGTGATTATGAAAATATTCATTAAGCATGCATATTTCCTTAATCCATTCTAATTTAAAACCTTATTTTATTCCATTTGAATAATTAAACCGATTAAGCATACAAATTTAATTAAACAAAATGGAATTAAATAAGTAGAGAAAGATTATGAAGAAATAACAATAATAAAAGCATACTATATTAAAATTAATGACCTCAAAATTACATTACAACATTCTCCAAGAAAATCAATCTAGGGGTTTTAGCCCTCCATAATTACAACTACAACAATAAAACTAACCCGGAAATGAAGAACTTGCTGGAAGAATTCCAACAGAGAAGAGGAAGAACGTATGAAGGAGGAATTGAAGTCTTCTGATGAAGAATGAATGGTGTCTCTGCTCCTTGCCTTGCTTCCTATTTATAGGAGCTCAAAAGCAAAGCCAATGCCATAAAAAATTTTAATGGAAGGAGCACTCTCCAATTTACAATTCCATGGTGCTCCATTATCAGCTTCAGTGCTCCATTATCAGCTTCAGTGTTGTTTCCACTTTGATAATGCGTTATCTGATGTTTCCACTGATAAATCTGTGCCTGAATCGATTCATCTAGGCAATTTTTGGGCAATTTTACATATAGGAATCGATTCCTCAGGGGTGGGAATCGATTCCCAAGCACATGAATCGATTCATGCTTGTTTGAATCGATTCCCAGGCCTTTAAAATGCATATGAATCGATTCACAGGGGTGGGGAATCGATTCCTAGCTGTATGAATCGATTCCCAGGGTGCTTGAATCGATTCCTTGCTGTTCTTTTGTGTGGGAATCGATTCCCACATTGGTGAATCGATTCCCAGACCTGTTCTGGTGCTTTTCTCGCATTTTTGACCATTTCTTGAGTCGTGGCTTCTTTCGTTTGACCTGTGGTAATTATTTTTTAATTACAGGCTTAATCACACACTACAAAACAAGAGAAAACCAACTTTTATTAAAAATTTATCCTTAATTCATTTTAAAATTAAATATTAAATAAAGCTCAAATGATGAAAATGTGTTAAAGTGCAGTATATTACACACTAAGTGATGGCAAATTATACACATTTAAATTGAGGAATTAAGGATAAATCATGCATCATCAATGTACAATTGAAAGCTCTCACAATTTCTAAGTCTGACAAGAGAGGATTTACAAATATAAGCTCTAAGTTTCAGAAAATGAAACTAAACAAAGAAATAGAACTCATAAGACTCAAGATTTGATTTCCCTTTGATGGATTGGATTGTTGCATTGAGTAGCTTGAAGGAGTCTTGTATTTATAGGCCTTGGAGAGGAGCCCTAGAGTCTTCAGAGCCGTTGCACAGCATGGGTGCTTGAGTTGGAATAGAGAAATGAGCTGGTTTTCCACTTAAAACACTTTTCCCCAATTTCTGGCATGATGGTAATTGATTACGCCTCGAGCTGTTATCGATTACACTTTGAAATCTTCAGTGTAATTCCGTAGGTAATTGATTAGACCTTATTGTGTAATTGATTAGGTTGGAAACAAAGACTTGCTAATCAATTATGCAGTGCCTTGTAATCGATTGGGAGTGGCACCTGATGCATTTAATTGTGTATCGTAGCATTGTAATCGATTATGACTTCATGCAATCGATTAGGGTGCAAACAAAACTTCCATAATCGATTAGTCCTTGCTTGGTAATCGATAATCGATTAGTGACTTTTACAGAACCTTGGTAATCGGTTGTGGAGACCTTGCAATCGATTAGGAGATGTACCTGATACTTTTAATTCAGTATTTCACTTGGTAATCGATTATGTCCATTGGTGCAATCGATTAGCTTACAAACAGAACTTGTGTAATCGATTAGTCTCGATGTTGCAATCGATTAGGTCTTGGACAGAACACCTGTAATCGATTAGTTGAAGTCTTGTAATCGATTAGCTTGCGTGAATTTGAAAGTCTGATTCTGTTTTTCATTGTACTTTGAACCTTTTGCTTGATTCTTCAATATTCTTTGTCTTTATCAAAAATAATTTAACCTAAAAGCATATTTAAAACACATTCTCCCCCTTTTTGATGATGACAAACAATGTTCATCTCATTGGGGTGTTAGTTCAAACAGAATTATTTGAAATGATTATCTCTAAGGATATCTCTAAGGTTATCTCTAGAATTATTTGCACAACTTATCCTTTTGAAAAATATCTCCCCCTATCTAAAGGAGTTTATGCTATCTTTTAAAATCATAGAGATAAGTAATTGTTTTTAACCACTTGTTGTTTTTAGCAGATTCTTGATTATAACCTATTATGAAAACAGATTCAAATTCAATAAAAATAGATTCTAGATGAACTTTAATTTTTCTCCCCCTTTGTAATCATCAAAAATAAATAAAGCAGTATAGAGAAATATTTGAAGGGAAATTGTATTCATTCATAGAAAAGGAAAGGTACATGTAATCAAGGTGCAGAATGGAAAAACATAATTAAGGAACTCCTAACAAAGCATCTCAAACTAGGATTTAATTATCCGGATTAAAAAAGTGAAATTCAGAAATTTTGTGAGACAGCTCTTCATAGCGTTGTTCCATAAGTTCAAAGTGCTGCTGCTCAGTCATTTGGAACTATTGAAGAGTGTTGTCAATTCGTTCAAAGCGCTGGTCAAGATAGGCGTAAAGGGAGGTGAAGGGGTCAACCGGAGCGGATGGTTCGCCTTAGGGTGCAGGTGTGGGATCAACAGTAGGAGTAGGATGGTCTTCTTCAAAGGGACTACTTCCATGAATTCTATCACTTTTGAAGATCCATCTACCAGCAACAGATACCATGCCCATTTTGTTGAGATGGTGAGTGCCAATGCAAGCTTGGGAGGGTACCTTCTCAGAGAGTTCACCAGCTATGTCTACCCCATATGCCTTGAAAATTTTTGTGAGGAGAATGGAATAGGGCAGTTTGTGTTGCTCCTTGGATTTGAGCATGTAGAGCTTAAGGAGTTGAATCCAGTTGATCTTCTTTTGGTTAATGATGGCCCATATTATAAGAACATCATCTTCCTCAACTGAAGCATAATTACCACCGTGGGGAACAAGAAGTTTAACCATAAAAAAGTGGAGAAGACGGTTGTTGAGAGTTAAGTGCCTTACTAGTTTATGATTGCTGAATGGACGGTTGGCTTTCCAAAGGGATTGGTGTGCAAAAATAGAATTGAAATCCCACTCATCTTCCGGATTTCCACCGGTAAATTCAGCATCATTAAGGGGAATTTGGGTGATTTCAGCAAGCTGTTGGTTTGTGATTTTTAGAGTCACATTCTTGACTCTAGCCTCTAATGTGCCATCAACAAGTTTGAGGTTGTAGAAAAAGACCCTCATCAATTCTAGATAGTAAAATTCTTCCTTGAGAGTGAGGAATGGAAGAAGGTTGTAGTGGTGAAGAAGTTGGGTGAAGGTGAAACAAGGATTCTCAAAGAATTGGGCATCAATGTAGTGTGGAGTTATGATATCTCTCTCCGAAAATTTCTTGATGAAATTTTGGAGGTCTCTTGGAGTGGAAAAGAATCTAGAGAAGTCAAGTGGGTTGTTGGGTTGGTTCATAGAGGACCTAGCCCTCTTCATTGTTCTAGAGGAAGACATTGTGGATGATGAAGAGAAGACAAAGAGAATGAGAGATACCAAGAGTTTGAAGTGAGGAGAGGTATTTGGAGGTGTGAGATGGAAGAGTGGAAGGAGGGTTATTTATAGGGTAAAAATAGGGTTTAGAGATGAGAAATAGGAGTTAATGAGGTGAGTGAGGATTGGGCCAACGAATTTCACTTGGATTCTGCAAAAAATCTGCTCCTGATACGAGGCTAATCGATTAGGCTCATAGGCTAATCGATTAGGGTGTGTTTTATGAGGAAAATAAAACATTTTTGCATAAGGGAAATCGATTAGGATGAAGTATGTAATCGATTATGTTAAAAATAGGATCTTGGCAATTGATTAAAAGGAGTTTCTAATAGATTATGAGGAAGATCAAATGTCAGTAATCGATTGGATTGAGGAGCTAATCGATTGAGTATGAAATAGAAAGTCAGTAATCGATTATACAAGAGTGTGTAATTGATTAGACATGAAACAGAGAGTTTGTAATCGATTAGATATGAGATGGTAATT
Source organism: Clitoria ternatea (assembly GCA_037962975.1). Classification (NCBI taxonomy): domain Eukaryota; kingdom Viridiplantae; phylum Streptophyta; class Magnoliopsida; order Fabales; family Fabaceae; genus Clitoria; species Clitoria ternatea. The sequence goes on from CM075672.1 coordinate 181,149,661, forward strand.
GATTAGATATGAGATGGTAATTGATTATATGAGGCTGGGTAATCGATTAGGGGCTGCCCAGAAATGCTTAACGCTTATAGTTTTTCAAACAAATCATCAACCAATCCATATATCAATCATTAATCAATTATTTGCCTAACAAGCATATCGTAAATCATGAAATTATCAAAGTCATTAAATGTTCAAACACAATTTGAAATATCTAGGATTCCTAATTCTCTCCTAATATGTATGAATTGTTCCTTTGCAAGTGGTTTGGTGAAGATATCTGTAACACCCTAATTAATTGCAACTAAAAATTCCAAAAATATGAGAAAATTTTTCACAAAACAGTCCCGTATTATTCGATATATGAGGGAGCAGGCAAGGGAAGAACGAAAAGCATTCACACACACATAGCAACCTACAGGGAAACTAAAACTGGGGCCGGCTCAATGGATTTATCGTAACACACCAACACTAGGGCGGATTGCACAACACCGTTTATTCGCTCAGACGGGGTCTGACACCGTCCAGGCGGAGTATGGTAATGCAGCAGCGGATAGAGGAGATTTCGCAATGAGGCTTCCCTTCGAGTAATACTGGTCACTCAACGGGAGGAATAGATAAGGGAAATATGTTAATACATTCACACACGTAGCATTCGGTGGAAAGGCGGAGTTAGAATCATCCTACTTGGCTAGGCGGAGTATATTTATCTTGGGCGGGCTGTCCTAGTTACTTGGGCGAGGTATGACGCCGCCTAAACGAAATCTACATAACGCCTCTTTAACACAACTACAAGGTAATTTCCTCCATCGGGTATGGACAAGGGTTCACTAAGTAAATCCTCACACTCGCATTTCACTCAGAAAAATGAGAAGTTACAGGGTACATATACGTTAGTAGGTTGTGGAGAAAGGAGGGATCTGAACCTATTCCACCCAGCTCAACTAAGTATGACGACGCCTGGGCGGACTTAGCCATAACGCCCAATTCGGGGTCAACATCGGGGTCTGGATTGTGTTAGCATCACAACGGATAGGAAAGGATAATGGTCGATATCTCACTCTGGTAATTACTCGCTTCAGTGTGAGTCCTCGCGCTTGGGCGAATTGCTCCCACACTTCGGGCGGGGTACGACTCCGCCCAGCGTATCCGACATAAATTTTCCTAAGACAATTCTCGGTTCACTCAGACTTAGCTATAACCTGCTCAATCAGACTGTCCCTGCGTATCTATTAAAGCATAATTAGGAAACAAGGCAGCACATAGCATCACACACACCAAAACCATACATCCATATATATACATAAAAGTGCATGTCAATATTTACAATACAAAATCGGACTTCTCCTTACCCGTAAAGTTCTATTCATCCCCAAAACATTAACATCCGGTATGAGCCAGTCCGGGCTTAATCTAACAACGCCTTAATTAAACCTTCCAAATGCATCAGCACTCCGCCCAGCATTCCAGCTCTGCTTCTGATCCTCCTCACGAGAGACATTCACTGAAAATGGCCACTGCAGGGGTGAGCTTTTACATGTAAAATGATACTCACAGACTCGGTATCAGTGTCAGTACACGCTCCTGCTATCACTCAACCTTTCTCAAGTAACCAAATTCATACAATTCAAACAACATTCATGACACACATAATTCACAGAGTTTATTCCACATCTAAATATATATATTCATGCATTCAAAAATCATACACATGCACATACATAGATTTATACATCACCACAATCAGCCTTATTTCTATATGCATGCCTGCGGATCCGACTCGGGTAAAGACTCTCAGTTACGGTCCCCTTTTCTTTTGGCCCCTCGTCCCTCAGCTCTTACCAGGTGGCACCGGCCTCCCCACGGCGTCTCGAGACTCTCTTCTCTAGCTCCAACGGCTACCACGAGCTCTATTGGGATCTAGCCAGGGTTGGTAACTGGAAGTCGTTTCCCTTGGGGTTCTTGACCTTCCATGGGTCACCCCACTCTTACTCATGCAACTAACACATTCATTATTACACATCATCGCGCCATGAACACCTTACCGTAGTCATTAAGTAAGAACGGATATCCCCCACTACTCGTAATCATTCAGTCAGTCACACCAGCGCATGTTACAATCGGTCATCAGACTAACAACATTGAGCAATCCAATTAAGAACATGCACATACATACTTTTCATAGTGACAACAAAATAGATCCATCATTATCATCCACGAACAGGCTACACCATCGCCACGAAGATCACTATCAGAATCTCAAATCATGCATCAGTTTTAGTAATTGTGAATACATGCACACATGCACAGCATCAGTTCTAATGATTATAAATACATGCACACACACACACCCGTACTCAGTAATACATTCATCCGGTACCGTTCTTAGACCATGCATTTGACATGCAAGCGCCCCCTACCTTTAGAAGAATCCTCAGAAACCTTTCTGTTCTCGTTGTTGGGTCCGACGTCTTTCTCCTGGTTCGTTCGGTCTTCCTTGGCTTGTCGTATCCTGCGCCTGATTCTGGGATGAAGTGTGGTCCGTTCTCCAGTACTGCAACCCAGACCTCCAGGAGCGAAGAGTAAGATAGAAGAAGAAGAAAGATGAAGACGAAGGGAGGAAGTAGAGAATGAAGTGACGGAGAAGGGAGTCTGAAGAAATAGCAAGTGCGTTTTTTTTTCGCCAAGGGCTCACGCTTATATATATATATGTGCATGTGCGCAGTAAAAGAAGAGTGGGATGGGAGAGTGCGTGTCCAGCAGTCACGTGCACTCCACCCCATCCCCTGACCACCACCATTTTTAATATTTTAGTGGCTTAATCCTAAGTAGTTAAATGCAATTAACAGTTATTTCTTAGTTAAAAATCAAATCTTAATGGTTTATTCTTCATTCAGCATTAAATTTTAAAACGGGGATGTTACAGTTCTCCCCCACTGAAAAAGAATTTCGTCCCCGAAATTCAGTCGGTACTTACCTAGGTAAACAATTCGGGGTACTGCTGTCGCATGGCGTCTTCGCGTTCCCACGTGTAGGAGGTGGTCTTGCCTTGCTGCCACTCCACCTTAACCAGCCTTACGTTCTTGTTTCTTAAGCGTTTTACCGATTGATCCACGATTCCAACCGGTGTAGTCATAGTGGTTAGGTCTTCCTTGATCTCTACCTCGTCGTCAGGCATCGTGTGGCTGGGGTCATGCAAATACTTCCTTAGCTGAGACACATGAAAAACGTTGTGTAATCGGGACAAGTGAGTTGGTAACGCGAGGCGGTATGCCACGGGGCCAATCCGTTCTACTACCTCATAAGGTCCGATGTAGCGAGGGCTTAACTTCCCACTTTTTAAGGCTCGTCCAACTCCTTCACTCGGAGAGGTTCTCAGAAACACTCGATCTCCGACTTGAAATTCCAATGGCTTGATGCGTTTGTCATGGTAGCTCTTCTGCCTGTCTTGTGATGCTTTCATCTTCTCCCTTATTACTCGGATCTGTTCTGTGGTTTGCTTCACGATGTCTGGTCCCAGTAATAGACTTTCACCCGCTTCCGACCAACAGAGTGGGGTTCGGCATCTACGCCCATATAATGCCTCGTAAGGTGCCATGCCAATGCTGTGATGATGGCTGTTGTTGTACGTAAACTCGATCAAGGGAAGGTACTGCTCCCAGTCCCCACCGTACTCTAACACACACGCTCTCAATAAGTCTTCTAGACTCTGAATTGTTCGCTCGGATTGTCCATCCGATTGGGGGTGGTAGGCAGAACTAAGCCAAAGCTTCGTCCCCAATTCTTGATGCATGCTGGTCCAAAACCTGGACGTAAATCTAGGGTCCCTATCTGAGACGATGGAAGTAGGTATGCCATGCAGTCGGATAACTTCTTGAATGTAGATTCGAGCCAATTTATGCAATGGGTACTTCATATTTACAGGTAAGAAGTGTGCACTCTTCGTCAATCTGTCAACAATGACCCAAATGGCATCATGGCCTGCTCAGTTTTTGGGTAATCCCATGATAAAATCCATCGCAATTGAGTCCCATTTCCACACGGGGATCTCTAGAGGCTGCATTGCACCGTACGGTTTTTGGTGCTCTACCTTCGATTTCTGACAAGTGATACACCGGGCCACGTACTCCGCCACATCCTTCTTTAGTTTGGGCCACCAAAACTGTCTCCTCAAGTCGTGGTACATTTTCGTGGTTCCTGGGTGAATGCTGAGTAGGCTTTTGTGGGCTTCATCAAGCACCATTCTTCTCAATCTTCCTTCACTTGGTATGTATATTCTGTTTCTCACCCGGAAGATCCCATCTGACCCCTCTGCCAAGGATAAATCCTTTCCTTTAGCCTGAATTTCCTTCATTTCAGCTAGGTAAGAGTCCGCCTGTTGCTGTTCGTACACGGATTTTAAGAATTCGTTGGCAATCCTCAACGTACCGATTGTCATCTTCTGAGAGGAAGGGGCGTCAACATGCAAGTTCATGTCTCAGAACCGCTCCAACAACTCAACTTCTTTTGCCATCATGGCTGCTATGTGGAGGGATTTTCGACTCAATGCGTCTGCTACGACATTTGCCTTACCTGGGTGGTATTTCAACTCGAAATCATAGTCCTTCAAAAACTCAATCCATCTTCTCTGCCTCATGTTCAGCTCCTTTTGGTCGAATAGGTATTTGAGGCTCTTATGATCACTGTACACTTCAAATTTGGATCCGTACAAGTAATGCCTCCAGATTTTCAATGCAAAAACTACTGCTGCCAACTCCAAGTCATGGGTCGGATAATGCTGTTCGTGGGGTCTCAATTGTCGAGAGGCATATGCTATCACTCGATCCTTCTGCATGAGTACACATCCTAATCCGAGTCCGGACGCGTCACAATAGACCACGAAGCTTTCTCGTAACTCAGGTAATGCCAACACCGGAGCAGTTGTCAACTTATTCTTCAGCTCTTGGAAGCTGCTCTCACACTCCGGACTCCACACAAAAGGAACGTTCTTTCGAGTCAATTTAGTCAGGGGTAATGCCAACTTAGAAAAACCTTCGATGAACCTTCTATAATAACCTGCCAAGCCTATAAAACTCCTTATTTCCGAGATCGATCTGGGCCTCTCCCATGCCATTACAGCAGCTACCTTCGCAGGATCCACCGAGACGCCTCGCTTGGAGATCACATGCCCGAGGAAGTGGATCTCATCCATCCAAAATTCGCACTTTGAAAGCTTTGCAAACAATTGCTTCTCCTTCAACACTTGGAGTACCGTCCTGAGATGTCCTTCATGCTCCTCAGATGTCTTAGAATAAACTAGAATATCATCGATGAAGACAACAACAAACCGATCTAAGAAGGAGTGGAATATGCTGTTCATGTAATTCATGAAAACAGCAGGGGCGTTTGTCACACCGAACGACATCACTACATACTCATAGTGACCATACCTAGTCCTAAAGGCAGTTTTAGGAATGTCCGAGTCCTTCACTCGGATTTGGTGATATCCCGATCGTAAGTCGATTTTCGAGAAGACTGAGGCTCCACGCAGCTGGTCAATTAAATCATCAATTCTAGGCAGTGGGTATCGATTCTTGATTGTGAGTTTGTTAAGCTGTCGATAATCTATACAAAGTCTCATGCTGCCATCCTTCTTCTTAACAAGTAGCACAGGTGCGCCCCATGGTGACACGCTTGGTCTAATGAACTGCTTCTCAAGTAACTCATCCACTTGTTTCTTCAACTCTGCCAATTCAGTTGAGGACATTCTGTAGGGTGCACTGGAGACCGGTTCGGCTCCAGGGATCAAGTCTATAGAGAATTCAACTTCTCTATTGGGAGGCACACTCGGGACGTCCTCTGGGAACACTTCTGGGAATTCGCAGACAACCGGAATTTCGTTCACTAGGGGCTCATTCTCATCTTTGGTTAGACAAAGCATCATAAATAGTTGGGTTATACCTAGTGCCGTGCCATCTTCAGTCGGTTGTTTTGGGAAAACTATCTCTCGGTTTCTACAATCTACTAATACCTTATTGGCTGAAAGCCAATCTATTCCAAGCACAATATCAAGACCCTTTAAGGGCATACAAATCAGATCGAAGGTGAAACTCCGATCATACAACTCAAATGCTACATTTTTACATATTGACGATGTGAACACACTAGGGCCAGTGGGGCTGGCCACTTCCAAAGTCCGGTTCATAGACACAGTTGGTAGCTTCAACCGTTTCACGCACTCATCAGCTATAAAAGAATGGGTTGCTCCCGAATCGAAAACAACATTAAGCGTATTCATTCCAAGTGAGCACTTACATTGTACTAGATCGTTTGCTGGTGCAACATCCTCTGCATTGATGGTGTAGATCCTTCCTGTCGCTGTTGGGCCGGTGTTCCTCTCTCGGCTGTTCGGGGCACGCATCATATTTCCTCTGGTTCCGTTGCCTCTGCCACCAGGTCGTTGGTTATCATTCACTCTGGTTCGATCTTGAAATCCTCCTTGACGCACATTGGTGTTTGCCTGGCGGAGTTGGGGGCAGTCCGGGCGAACATGTCCCTTCTCTCCGCAGTGATAGCATTTAACATTTGTATCATTGCATTCCTTAGCAAAATGATCACCGCCGTATTTAAAGCATCCGCCATACCTTGGTCGCCCACTCATCTGTCTCCCTCGGTCATTATGGTTCTGATATCTGGTGAAGGGTTCATTCCTCCTCACGTTCCCTGGCCTCTTGAAACGTGATTGCTGAGGCCTCAGGTGCTGGTTGGCTCTGCTGCACTGGCCCGAATGGGCCCTGTCATCCTCTTCGAATATTCTACACTTGTTCACTAAGGCAGGGAAACTCCGGATTTCATGGTATCTGCAGGCCCTCTTGATATCCGATCTCAGTCCGTTCTCAAACTTAAGACACTTGGAGTGCTCCGTTCCTGGCTGCTGGAAGGGCGGATAGAATAGGCACAATTCTTCAAATCTGGTCGCGTATTCTTCCACAGTCATGGAGCCCTGTTTTAACTCCATAAACTCCAGCTCTTTCCGACTCCTCACTGTGTCGGGAAAGTATTTGTCTAGGAAGCAGGCCTTGAAATCGTTCCACGTCAGTTGATTGTCATCTTCGGGGAATCGGCTCCTGGCTATCTTCCACCAATTCTCCGCTTCATCTCGCAGCATATACACTGCGCATTCCACCTTCTGGGCTTCGGTACAGCGAAGACCCCTAAAAATTCTCTCTAATTCCTGAGTCCACTTGAACGCCGCCTCAGGGTTCCGTCCTCCTAAGAATTCACTCGGCTTCCTCTTCAGGAAGCGGTCCAGCACATGGCCATCCTCAGGTTGAGTTTGGCCTTGCCTTTCAAACACATCAGTAAAGCGTTGGAATGCTGTGGCTATAGCCTCCATACTTTGACGATGCGCCATTCCTTATCCTGAAATTGACATTTAAGGATAAGTATACGGAGCCACTTACTACCGATCTAGTTATTAGTCCAACAATTAATAGCTTAGCACATTATGTCATTCGCCTAAGTCATACACACAATCGGACCAGGGGAAAACAACCCCTTGTCCTCAAGTCAATCATCAATCAGGTCAACCAGCATCAGAACAATTTCAACCATTCAATCAAAAAGACACACACACCACCGCTTACACTTGGTAAGCATACTTTGGCCTTGGACTTTTCGGTCCGCTCTGATACCAAAATGTAACACCCTAATTAATTGCAACTAAAAATTCTAAAAATATGAGAAAATTTTTCACAAAACAGTCTCGTATTATTCGATATATGAGGGAGCAGGCAAGGGAAGAACGAAAAGCATTCACACGCACATAGCAACCTACAGGGAAACTAAAACTGGGGCCGGCTCAATGGATTTATCGTAACGCACCAACACTAGGGCGGATTGCACAACACCGTTTATTCGCTCAGACGGGGTCTGACACCGTCCAGGCGGAGTATGGTAATGCAGCAGCGGATAGAGGAGATTTCGCAATGAGGCTTCCCTTCGAGTAATACTGGTCACTCAACGGGAGGAATAGATAAGGGAAATATGTTAATACATTCACACGCGTAGCATTCGGTGGAAAGGCGGAGTTAGAATCATCCTACTTGGCTAGGCGGAGTATATTTATCTTGGGCGGGCTGTCCTAGTTACTTGGGCGAGGTATGACGCCGCCTAAATGAAATCTACATAACGCCTCTTTAACACAACTACAAGGTAATTTCCTCCATCGGGTATGGACAAGGGTTCACTAAGTAAATCCTCACACTCGCATTTCACTCAGAAAAATGAGAAGTTACAGGGTACATATACGTTAGTAGGTTGTGGAGAAAGGAGGGATCTGAACCTATTCCACCCAGCTCAACTAAGTATGACGACGCCTGGGCGGACTTAGCCATAACGCCCAATTCGGGGTCAACATCGGGGTCTGGATTGTGTTAGCATCACAACGGATAGGAAAGGATAATGGTCGATATCTCACTCTGGTAATTACTCGCTTCAGCGTGAGTCCTCGCGCTTGGGCGAATTGCTCCCACACTTCGGGCGGGGTACGACTCCGCCCAGCGTATCTGACATAAATTTTCCTAAGACAATTCTCGGTTCACTCAGACTTAGCTATAACCTGCTCAATCAGACTGTCCCTGCGTATCTATTAAAGCATAATTAGGAAACAAGGCAGCACATAGCATCACACACACCAAAACCATACATCCATATATATACATAAAAGTGCATGTCAATATTTACAATACAAAATCGGACTTCTCCTTACCCGTAAAGTTCTATTCATCCCCAAAACATTAACATCCGGTATGAGCCAGTCCGGGCTTAATCTAACAACGCCTTAATTAAACCTTCCAAATGCATCAGCACTCCGCCCAGCATTCCAGCTCTGCTTCTGATCCTCCTCACGAGAGACATTCACTGAAAATGGCCACTGCAGGGGTGAGCTTTTACATGTAAAATGATACTCACAGACTCGTATCAGTGTCAGTACACGCTCCTGCTATCACTCAACCTTTCTCAAGTAACCAAATTCATACAATTCAAACAACATTCATGACACACATAATTCACAGAGTTTATTCCACATCTAAATATATATATTCATGCATTCAAAAATCATACACATGCACATACATAGATTTATACATCACCACAATCAGCCTTATTTCTATATGCATGCCTGCGGATCTGACTCGGGTAAAGACTCTTAGTTACGGTCCCCTTTTCTTTTGGCCCCTCGTCCCTCAGCTCTTACCAGGTGGCACCGGCCTCCCCACGGCGTCTCGAGACTCTCTTCTCTAGCTCCAACGGCTACCACGAGCTCTATTGGGATCTAGCCAGGGTTGGTAACTGGAAGTCGTTTCCCTTGGGGTTCTTGACCTTCCATGGGTCACCCCACTCTTACTCATGCAACTAACACATTCATTATTACACATCATCGCGCCATGAACACCTTACCGTAGTCATTAAGTAAGAACGGATATCCCCCACTACTCGTAATCATTCAGTCAGTCACACCAGCGCATGTTACAATCGGTCATCAGACTAACAACATTGAGCAATCCAATTAAGAACATGCACATACATACTTTTCATAGTGACAACAAAATAGATCCATCATTATCATCCACGAACAGGCTACACCATCGCCACAAAGATCACTATCAGAATCTCAAATCATGCATCAGTTTTAGTAATTGTGAATACATGCACACATGCACAGCATCAGTTCTAATGATTATAAATACATGTACACACACACACCCGCACTCAGCAATACATTCATCCGGTACCGTTCTTAGACCATGCATTCGACATGCAAGCGCCCCCTACCTTTAGAAGAATCCTCAGAAACCTTTCTGTTCTCGTTGTTGGGTCCGACGTCTTTCTCCTGGTTCGTTCGGTCTTCCTTGGCTTGTCGTATCCTGCGCCTGATTCTGGGATGAAGTGTGGTCCGTTCTCCAGTACTGCAACCCAGACCTCCAGGAGCGAAGAGTAAGATAGAAGAAGAAGAAAGATGAAGACGAAGGGAGGAAGTAGAGAATGAAGTGACGGAGAAGGGAGTCTGAAGAAATAGCAAGTGCGTTTTTTTTTCGCCAAGGGCTCACGCTTATATATATATATGTGCATGTGCGCAGTAAAAGAAGAGTGGGATGGGAGAGTGCGTGTCCAGCAGTCACGTGCACTCCACCCCATCCCCTGACCACCACCATTTTTAATATTTTAATGGCTTAATCCTAAGTAGTTAAATGCAATTAACAGTTATTTCTTAGTTAAAAATCAAATCTTAATGGTTTATTCTTCATTCAGCATTAAATTTTAAAACGGGGATGTTACAATATCAGCTTGTTGCTTAGAAGTTTCAACATGTTCAAGCATGCAATCACCCTTTAATACATGATCTCTAATAAAATGATGTCTTATCTCTATATGCTTGGTCCTTGAATGCATGACAGGATTCTTTGAAATATTAATGGCTCTAGTATTGTCACATTTAAGAGGCACATGGTCTAATATAACACCAAATTCAAGAAGTTGTTGTCTCATCCAAAGAATTTGAGCACAACAACTTCCAGCTGCAACATATTCTGCCTCAGCTATTGATAAATCAATACTTACTTGTTTCTTGCTATGCCAAGAGACAAGAGAGCTACCAAGCAAATGACATGTGCCACTAGTGCTTTTCCTATCAAGTTTACATCCAGCAAAATTAGCATCAGAATATCCTATAAGAGTACATTCAACACCTTTATGATACCAAAGACCTACATTTAGAGTTCTAACAAGATATTTCATTATTCGTTTTACAGTAGTGAGATGTGATTCTTTTGGACATGCTTGATATCTAGCACACATGCAAATGGCAAACATTATGTCCGGTCTACTTGTAGTAAGATAGAGTGAAGATCCAATCATACCTCAATATTTGGTGATTTCTACATCTTTACCTTTCTCATCTTTGTCCAAGTAGCAAGATATGCTCATAGGAGTGGCAATTTCATTTGCCTTGTCCATATTGAATTTCCTAAGCAACTCCTTACAGTATTTGGATTGACTAATGAAAGTACCTTCTCTTGTTTGCTTAATTTGTAGCCCGAGGAAGAATGTAAGTTCTCCCATCATGGACATTTCAAATTCATCCTGCATTAACTTAGCAAACTCTTTGAAAAGTAGTTCATTAGTAGCACCAAAAATGATATCATCCACATAAACTTGAACTAATAGTATGTCATTCTTTTTGTGATTGTTGAATAATGTTGTGTCAACCTTTCCTCTTCTAAAATTATTTTCTAAGAGAAATTTGCTTAATCTTTCATACCAAGCTCTTGGAGCTTGTTTCAAACCATATAAAGCTTTTCTTAGTTTGAAAACATGATTTGGAAATTGATAGTTTTCAAAACCTGGAGGTTGATCAACATATACTTCTTCTTGAATGTATCCATTCAAGAAAGCACTCTTGACATCTATTTGGTACAATTTGAAATCTCTACAACATGCAAAGGCTAACAATAGTCTAATAGCTTCTAACCTAGCTACGGGAGTATACGTTTCTTCATAGTCTATGCCTTCTTATTCATTGTAGCCTTTAGCAACTAATCTAGCTTTGTTTCTAGTGATTATTCCATTTTCATCTAACTTGTTCCTAAAAACCCATTTAGTACCTATTATTTGGTGATCATTGGGTCTTGGCACAAGTTCCCAAACTTCATTTCTTTCAAATTAGTTTAATTCTTCTTGCATGGTGAACATCTAATGTTCATCAATAATAGCTTCATCAATATTTTTGGGTTCTATTTGTGATACAAAAGCTAAGTGATTGTATGTATTTCTAATAGTATTTTGAGTACTTACATCTTTTGTTATATCACCTATGATATTGTCCAAGGGATGATTCTTCACGGTGATCCACTCCTTTTGTTGAGGTGTATCTCCTTTATTATGAGATATATCTCCTTCATTATTGTTTTCTTCTTCATCTTCCAAGTTCATTTCTTTGAAAGTACCTACAAGATCATCAATTTCCTTTCTCGAAGGATTTTGGTTAAGTTCATCAAATTTGACATGTATAGATTCTTCAATTGTACAAGTTCATTTGTTAAAGAGTCAATATGCTTTACTAGTGGATGAATAACCTAAGAATATTGCTTCATCAGATTTTGCATCGAATTTGCCGAGATTTTCCTTTCCATTGTTTAAAACAAAACATTTGTATCCAAATACATGAAAATAAGAAATATTTGGTTTTCTTCCTTTATAAAGCTCATAGGGGGTTTTCTTTAAAATAGGCCTTATCAAACATCGGTTCATAACATGGCAAGCAGTATTAACCGTGTCGGCCCAAAAGTGTTTTGCAATATTACTTTCATTTAGCATAGTTCTTGCGAGTTCCGCTAAAGATCAATTTTTCCTTTCAACAACCCCATTTTGTTGTGGAGTTCTTAGAGCTGAAAAATTATGTTCAATGCCAAATTGTTTCGCAAAACTTTTCAAAAAGATTGATTTTCAAATTCTCCCCCATGATCCGTTCGAATAGATGCTATTTTCAAGTTTTGTTCATTTTGTATGACCTTGGCAAGTTTCTTAAATACATGATATGCTTCATTTTTATAAGTAAGAAACAATATCCATGTATACCTAGAATAATCATCCACAATCACAAGACCATAATAGTTTCCACCAAAACTTTTGATTTTTGAAAGTCCAAATAAATCCATGTGTAAGAGTTGTAAAGGTCTAGTTGTTGAAATAATATTTTTGGCTTGAAAAGAGACCTTTACTTGTTTTCCCTTTTGGTAAGCATCACAAAATTTGTTTTCAAATTTCAGCTTTGGTAAACCAATTACTAAATCTTTTGAAACAAGTTTATTTAAGTGGTCTATATGAATATGAGCAATTCTTCTATGCCATAGCCATGATTCATCTTCTTTAGTTAAGAAGCATTTCATATCATTTGAAGCAAGACAATCTAGATTAACTCTTTGACCAATGAACTTTACTTCCTTGTTCAACTTATTTTCAATTATGCAACAATTTGATTCAAAGACAATTTTATAGCCCTTATCACATAATTGACTAATGCTAAGCAAGTTATGCTTAAGTCCCTTAACATATAGCACATCATTTATAGAAGTGGAGGAATTTTTACCAACGTTTCCGATTCCTAAAATTCTTCCCTTTGTGTTGTCTCCATATGTAACAAATCCTTTATTTCGTGGAGTGAATGATATGAACTTGCTTTTGTCTCCCGTCATGTGTTTTGAACACCCACTATCCAAATACCAATGGGTGTTACTTGCTTTAAAGCATACCTACAAAACATGTTAAGTTAGAAAACTTGGTACCCATTTTATGTTGGGTCCTTGTAGGTTAGTTTGAGGTAATGTTCCTTTAGGAATCCATACTTTTCTCACAACCTTTGGCCTTAGTTTTCTAACATTACAATTAGAAGCATTATGTCCTTTAAAACCACAATAATTATATTTCATGAAAGGTTATGCATTTTTACTAGATGGTATGTAGAAGTTCTTATAATTCTTTTGTTTCTTGTAGGCATTGAATCCTAATCCAGTTTTATCAAACATGCATCTTTGATTTCCAAGTAATATATTCAAGTTATCTCTACCATTTGTAAACTTCTCTAAGGTTTTATTTAAATCCAAAACTTTAGTTTCTAGCGTGTCACATTTCCTTACAAAACTACAAGGATTATTCTTGGAGCATGCTTGAACATTTGCTAATTTGTTTTTCAAACATTCATTTTCTTTGCCAAGTTCTACAAGATGCATTTCAAGAGTATCAATAGTTTTTCTAGATAATTTATAATTGCTAGAGAGTTTAACAAATTTATCGTACAATTCATCAAATGCATCAAATAGCTCATCTTTATCTAATTCATGGAGGTTTACCTCATTGTCTTTGTCTTGATAGTTGGCCATGAGACAGAGGTTTGCTTCTTTATTTTTGGATTCGTCCGAACTGCTCACTTCGTTGTCATCCCATGCTATGTATGCTCTCCTTTTTCCTTTTTGATCCTTGTTTTTCTTTTTGAGACTTGGACAGTTCGTTTTGAAATGTCCTTTCCTTCCATATTCAAAACAAGTTGGTAAGGAGTTATTATCTTTGGGAGTGAATATTTTACCTTTAGAAGTGAAGCCCTTTTGAAATCTTTTGTTTCTCATTAGCCTTCCAAAGCACTTCACAAACAATCCTAACTCATCATCATCGTCTTCTTGGTCACTTTCAGATTTGTCTTCTTCAATAGAGGTGGCTTTAAGAGCTAGCCCCTTCTTCTTGGAAGACTTTTCTTCTTCCTCTACCATCCTCAATTCTTTTAACTCTTGCTCCTGTTCTTGTAACTTACCAAATAGAGTAGCAAGAGACATTTCATTGATGCTAGGAGATTGTTTGATGGCGGTGACTAGAGGTTGTCATTCCCTGGTGAGACTTTTTAACACTTTATGAATGAGTTCTTTGTTAGTATAAGTCTTTCCAAGAGTAATGAGATGATTAATAATAAGAGTGAACCTTTTTTGCATGTCAATAATTGTTTCTCCAGAATTTAATCTAAAGCTTTCATATTGACTAGTTAAGGTACTAATCTTAGAGTCTTTGACATCACTTGTACCTTCATGGGTCATTTGTAAGGTATCCCACATATCCTTGGCGGATTTACATGTTACTACTCTAAAGAATTCATCAGGGCCTAAAGCTAAAGTGATTAGATTTTTGGCTTTATAGTTATATTGGACTTTCTTTTCTTCTTCGCTAGTCCAATCATCCATCAACTTTTCTACTTGCTTACCATCTACAGTATGCATTGGTACAAAAGGACCATTTTCAATGGCATTCCAAACTTTCAAGTCTATAGATTGCATAAAGATTTTCATTCTTTCTTTCCAAAAAGCGTAACCCTCACCATTGAAAGCGGGAGGTCTATTTGTGGCACCACCCTCAGGAAAAAGATTTAGAGAATTTGAGGCCATTGTTCTCTTAGTTGTTAAGATTGATCTACCAAGAGTCAAGCTCTGATACCACTTGTTAATCAAGAGGCCTCAATACTCAAGAGGGGGGGTGAATTGAGTTTTAAAACTTTTCTTGGAATGCCTTTGAAATTTGTACCTTTCTCACAAGTTAAGCGTTGGTGCAAGAGATAGTGAGTATAATGCAAGAAATAATGCTAAACAAAGGATAAATGTTATTAAGGAAATTTATCAAACACTTGGTATGTAGTACTTCAAAACTAGTTATTCAAGCAAGTTGAAGAGTGAAAACATAATCAATATTAACAATCCAGCCAGATGCAATATGTAAATGCAAGAGGATAAGGGAGAAGAGCTTGCAAACCAATTTAACGAGTTCCACCAACCCGGTGTACGTCTCTCCTTCAAGCAACCCACTTGAAGGATTCCACTATTGAAGATTTAAGATACAAGCTTTGAGCAATTGTCTCCTAGTGTCCCACACTGAAGAACCCAATTCTCACAAGCACAAGGGTAACCCACCCAATCTCACAATCTCTCAATACCCAAAGGTTGAACCCCAACCTTTGTAACCACTCAACCTAGAGTGAAAGCCTTAGTGTTTTGGTGTTTGGTTTACAAGCAATATACTCTCTCAATAGAGTTGATGTACAATTGAAAGCTCTCACAATTTCTAACTCTCACAAGAGAGGATTTACAAATATAAGCTCTAAGTTTTAGAAAATGAAACTAAACAAAGAAATAGAACTCACAAGACTCAAGATTTGATTTCCCTTTGATGGATTGGATTATTGCATTGCGTAGCTTAAAGGAGTCTTGCAATTATAGGCCTTGGAGAGGAGCCCTAGAGTCTTCAGAGCCATTGCACAGCATGGGTGCTTGAGTTGGAATGAAGAAATGAGCTGGTTTTCCACTTAAAACGCTTTTCCCCAATTTTTGGCATGATGGTAATCGATTACGCCTCGAGCTGTAATCGATTACACTTTGAAATCTTCAGTGTAATTCCATTGGTAATTGATTAGACCTTATTGTGTAATTGATTAGGTTGGAAACAGAGACTTGCTAATCGATTATACAGTGCCTTGTAATCGATTGGGAGTGGCACCTGATGTATTTAATTGTGTATCATAACATTGTAATCGATTATGACTTCATGCAATCAATTAGGGTGCAAACAGAACTTCCGTAATCGATTAGTCCTTGCTTGGTAATCGATTAGTGACTTTTATAGAACCTTGGTAATCAGTTGTGGGGACCTTGCAATCGATTAGGAGATGTACCTGATACTTTTAATTCAGTATTTCACTTGGTAATCGATTATGTCCATTGGTGCAATCGATTAGCTTACAAATAGAACTTGTGTAATCGATTAGTCTTGATGTTACAATTGATTAGATCTTGGATAGAACACCTATAATCGATTAGTTGGTGTCTTGTAATCAATTAGCTTGCGTGAATTTGAAAGTCTAATTCTATTTTTCATTGTACTTTGAACCTTTTGCTTGATTCTTCAATATTCTTTGTCATTATCAAAATAATTTAACTTGAAAGCATATTCAAAACATACCTTACAAGCTCCTTAGAGTCTTATGGTTCACCTCTCTTTAAGGTGACAAGTTTTGCCTAATTATTGTAGGTTGTTAGATTTCATTTAGGTTGAGTTTTTTGATTTTTCCAGCAGCTGTCCACTACCCTTTGCATGCTATTTGTGTCTTTAATTTGATGTCATATGTTGCATAAAACCATGTCTTCCATTGCCTATTTGATTTGGAAGATGATGCTTGCTTTACACTAGCTTTAGTTGCCATTTTTGCCTATTTTTGTGCACTATTAGTACATTTCTTGTTACTGCAATAGGTGGCTTAAAAAACAGAGAAACAAGCATATAAAAACAGAGGAAAAAGTGAAAAAAAAGTTATAAGTGCATTGGCCATGAAACATCCTACAAATTTTTAAAACCAAAACCGAGGCAGGGAAATTTTTACCAAAAATAATCCATAAAAACAACCGGGAAATTTTTCCAAAAATAACATGCAATTCAAGGGAAAGATAAAACGAATGGAAGGGTAAGGGATAGCTTTCCAAAATAAACCATAAGCAACTGGCAGCCCATAAAACAACCGAGCAAAAGAAGGGAAGGAAAGGGAATAAAAGCAGAAGACCAATCAGCCCAGCGGAAGCACAAGAGCATTCAAGCGAAACCAGTACAACGTGCACTCGCTCAAGCGAGATCCGACTCCGCTTGAGCGAGATAGCCCAACTCGCTCGGGCGAACACCCCATCACTTAAGTGAAGTCAACCAAACAACCTTCCCATCCATTCACACTCGTTGGAGCGAATTCTTTATTCGCCGAAGCGAGAAGCCACACTCGGCATTCGATCACTCGGTATAGGAGTTCCCCTCACTCAGGAAGCCTATAGACTTTCCTTCACTCAGAAGGGGTCCCCACAGTCACACATCACTCGGATTATTCCAGCCAGATGCACTCGGTAAATATCACCTTATTTACTCAGGGAAAATCATTAAGTCAAGTCCCACTCGGACTTATTCAATTCCTAACCACTCAGAATATAGTTCCTCATTCATTCGGATTATATATCATTCATTCGGATTATAAATATCATACACTTAGAATTCATTCCAATCTAAACCATTATAACAACTCTCCCCTCGGAAGAGGTTCTCTCGGGGTTTCCACTCGGAATTATCCAAACCCTTTCTCACTCAGGATCTACACATATTTTTCACTCGGAATAATCAAGCCTAGCATTACTCAGAAATTCTCCCATTAAATCCCACACAGAATAGGTTCATCAAAAGAGATTTCTCTCAGAATCCTTTAAGTCCTCACCACTCAGACAAGAAGGCACAGCCATTTATAGCCTCACTCGGAGATGACTCTCACAACTATGTCTACTCGGAAAATCATTAACTTAGCAATATTCTATCCATCAACATCTCTCAGTCTACCCAAACACAAGTCACCAGCATACAACATAGATGTATATACACAATCATACACTCGGAATACTCATTATCTTGACATTATACATTTACCAATACTTATAATCCCATACAAGTGACACCATATCTATAATTCTCATAAACAATCCTTATAAATAAATATGTTTAATCATCATTTTACATGAGAGCCGGCCAAGGCTTTAATATAACTATATATAATCGGTACAACATACTCTATACACTACAACAACATAAATACCCATCACTCGGGTTAAGGCTTTCTCCTCATTCCGAGTCCGACCTGCACATACTAAAAAATGGTGTAGGGGTGAGTATCTTAGATATTAAATGATAGATACTGACTCAGATTATTCCTCAGTTATGCAACAACATAAATATACACAGCGACCACTAATAACATACACAATTCCAATTAATCAGGACACACATAAGACATGTTCCGATGAAAATCCAACAGTTATCTCTCGGCTATATACACATATCATTTCAATGACATTAACATATACTCATACAATCAGATTTCAATCAACATCAACTATACATATACACAGATTAATTCACTCGGATCCGCATTCGTGTGTAATCAGTTTTTATTTGTTGCAACGTAGGCTCCCAGCCTTCTATTCAGCTCCCAGCTGCTTGGCCGTTTTATAGGTACCTAACCGTTTGCCCACACATGTGACACCAACGCTCTCAGCGCCAACGGCGGTGTTCACGGGCAGCCTGAGTCCCACTCAAAAGGATTTCACAGTGTCTCACGCTTTTAATAACCGATGGTAGTGTCTCACACTACATGCTCCCAGCATTAATGCATCCTATGCGCTACACGCGGATTCATCACACAACACAAGTTTCATACACAACTTTTATTCAACAATACATGCATCATATGCAATCGGTGTAACACATCATCAGACTCACTAAGTCCACTTTTTCTCACATGCAATCAGCATTTCAAACTCATAATAACTAGCATGCCACATAAGTCACACGGTAATCATCAACAACACTTTAACACATTTGTTTCATGCAACCATTCAATATTCATGAGGCTATCAACATGCATTTCATGGACGGAACTAAACATGCAACACTCGATTCCTAATCATCATGCATCCGGGTATCATATATCTTCATGCAAATAAAACACAGAATCAAACACAGAATCAGCAAGCCATTAACACCCGGAACCTGTCCATAACCCATGCATTTAAGATATAAGATACCTTCCTACCAACTAAGAGACTCCGAGAGGTTCCCATGTTTGACGTTGGTCCTCTGTCCCGTTTGCTCCGTCCCGTACTCTCACTCGTTCAGTCTCCCTTCGAACACAGTTGTACTCTGCAATCGGCTCGGGGACAGGAAGCCGTTCTTCTCCTATCTCGACGATCGTCCTTCACCAACCGAAGGAGACTCCAAACCCTCTGCAACACCGTCGTCGCGAGCTTACAGAAGCAGAAAACAGAGGAGAAGAAGAACGAAGAAGAAGAAGAGAAGAGAAGAGAGCGAAGAGAGGAAAAGTAGAGGAAGAGGAAGTCTGAAGGGAAAATGAATAACATCAGTGGCTCTGGACATATGTATATGCGTACGAAGAGAAGAAGAGTGGGGTGGGAGTTCGTGAACGGCAGTCCACTCACGTCACACACCAATCACAAGCAGCCAACTATTAACAATTAATCACAATTAATCAGCCATTATTTTCTTAAGTTAAATTAACTAAGTTAATTATAATTAACAAGTAATCTTCCACTTTGCAATTATTATTTTAATGGCTCAATTTCATTCGGTAATTAATTTTTAAATCGGGATGTTACAATTCCCCCCTCCTTCAAAGAATTTCGTCCTCGAAATTCCAATATATACTTGCCCCAATCAACCGCTCGGCATATCACTGTCATGCCACTCTAAACAATTACATACCTATGCTTCTCCAGCATTCACCGACCAGTCAATTCCGATCGGCATAGTTTTGCTTCTCAAGCGTTTTACCGACTTCCCCCACAATTCCAGTCGGCATAATCACTAGAGTCAGGTCCTACCTGAGTACAACCTTTTCATAGAATTCAATATACTTGGGGATTCATTCATTTTTTTTATTTTTTTTTATTTTTTTTTATTTTTTATTTTTTTAAAACGTACAATCTACCCCCAATTCTAAGGAATCATTCAATACACTTAAGTACCCACACAGAGCGTAAGTTCAAATTTATGTCACATAAGGCATACTATGGATGCTAATTATCCAGTTGGGAAGAACCTAGTTGGTAAACAACATTACCGATTCCCACAAAATACTCACCAATGTCTGATTAATCTCGGATTAAACTCTCGAGTATTCAACATCCGACCACAAAATCTCTTCTCTAAACCATAATATATCTTCGCAATACCGAAACCAATACCCAACAGAGCTTCAAGGTGCTCTAATTAGCACAGACTGCCTGGATTCATCCCTTACAGGCATCACACTCGGTTCTAAGATCTCAGATTTCTAACCATTCCTTCGGCCAAATCCATGCCTACACCTTGAGACTGTCACTCGGATCACTCAATCAAAAGGGTTGTTCGGGGTTTGGAAATAATCCTCACCCGAAAAACTCTCCACTTACGAAATTTTCACCCGGCATTCAAGCTTACATCAATTATAAATCTGAGTCCATACTCGACAGCTCTAAACATCAACCCGATCACAAATATGAATAAATTTACCGCTCGGGCGTCTACTCCCCCTCGGGGTAATTCACTCGGAAACTTACCTATTCAAAGCTCCACATTCCGACCAGAAGCTCCTCAGGGAAAGATTAGTCAGGGGCACACCCTACAACTTAGAAATTTCACACGATGAATCGTCTACTTGGTACCATTCCACTCGGAAACGTCACGCTCTGAGTCACATCACTTGAATCTTACCCTACTCAGAAGTGTCACGCTCGGACACAATTCCCTTAACTTAGTAATGATCCTCTCTATGAGGTTCTACTCGGAACACCATAACTTCATTCAGTAGTCCTTTCACCCAGAAGGTTTTCACTCAGAATTATATTCCTTCTCCTCACTCAGAATCATCTCTACCTCCTGACACTCAAATTATATTAACCTTCCCTAAGTAAATTTTTGCCTCATTAATTATCTCAGCTCGAAAATCATGATCCTTCACCGAGTCCTCAATATTACTCGGCTAAACCCATAAACTTCTAATTCTAGTGATAGGTTTGGGTCACAGATATATACACTCAGCAACTAATTGCTCCCATCAGGATTCGGCTTACCATCAATTAATAATCGTCATACCAACAGCATTATCACATTCCCAAAATGGCTATAGCAAATTATAAACGTTGTTCTAGGTGTATCAGAAACCTTAATCCACTCTAATGGCATTCTAACTGTCAATTGACTCTGAAAGACCGAGTCGCACCTAATTGATCCTCCAAATCTTCAGTACTCGGTAGTGGTTATCATTCCCTATAGTTAACTTACTCAATCGGTGGCAATCAAGGCATGATCACACACCACCGCCACACCTTTCGATCAGTAACATAGAGTACTTATGTCGGCAAGATCCCTTTCTTGTTTCCGACAGTCAACACCACTTCCACAACCAATTCATACCCCACATAACCTCTGATTCTCTCGGAGGCAAGCACATCAATGTCGACAAGCCTTTTATCCTCATTTTAATACACTACCAATTAATATCCACTCGACCCACTCTCACCTTCACTCAGGATAGCCCGATAGACTCAACCATCACCATAGGTAGCTACAGTCTCACCTGCCCAACCTTTGAATTGCTGCATCCGACTTATAGGATGACGTCTCACTCCTATAGGGTTACAACAATTACTTAGAGTCACCGCAAGAGTGTACGCTGCCACAATACCTATGGTATGCAAAGTCATCTCGGAACAGCATAGGTCACACCGACTGTACTCACACAAATAATACTAACGCACAAGAAATTAATGACAATTCACATAAATTTATAAATGACACATTTATATCAACATCATTGTTATGCACCGACTAGGGTACATCACACAACAATAGTCATAAGTTATCAATTACCATTACTGTAAACTGTATAATAGCAATAGATTTCTGATTCACACAGGGTACACACCTCGTCACTGAATCTCATCCTCATAAAGCTATAATCTGACAGTCCATTATTCCATCATGTTATCACTCATCAATCAATTGAAGCCTAAACAATTTATTAAACCCTCTTGAGTATACATCTCGAGGTTACCATATAATTTTCCGATTAAATAACAAGTTTTTGTCTCAGTTAACTCTCTTCACCAATCATAAGTACAATCTACCTATTGGATGTACAATCAGCATCATCACACGGGTTCTATCATTACCCTACTCAATACCCAAATGCACCCAGAATTCAACACTACCATTTCTTTATCCATCAGGTATCGTTCGTTATTCGCACTTCACCATATGACTATTCAATCCTCAAGAGTTACCATACAATTGTCTTACTCAGCTTAACAATTCATAGGGTTAATCAAATTATCGGAATTTCTAGGGGTCATCAAGTACCCATCATGGGCATTCCCACCACATCCAATTATCTCTGAGTCGAAACCACCATAGGTTCTAGTCCACAAGTCTGACAGTATAAGGTCATAATTCAATCAAGTATTTACTCGGTTTTCAACCACAAGCCCGAGTCTAATCTAAATTCTCAGGTATCCAATTACACCAAGTTCTCACCCAGTTTTCTAATCTCTTAGGTACCCATCTCAATAGTATCTGTTCATTCATGATCGTGTCCAATCAATCTGGGTCACCATACCTAGTGGTGCAACATCAACCAATCATCCACTCGGTTTTCACACATCAGAAACCGAGACACTACCCGAATCAACATGCATCAAGCTTTATATTTAACCATCTATCACACACCCAGATTTCCAACTTAGGAAACTGCAATAAATTACTTATGCCATAAACCACACACGTCATATATCATTCACTTAACCAACTCGAACATAGGGGTTCTAATCCATTCAACAAGCATGACTTGGCCATGAACCATTAGCATAGCGCACCCAAGAGTCCTGACCAATTGATCTGACCTCCACCTATACAAGGGTCCCAAGCAGCTCATAAACAATCGGGCTAGGGTAGCATCAAGTCTTCTATCCCCCAAAGCAACATCACAACAGTAGTACCTTTCACTACTGTCCCCCACAACATATAGGCGTATAATCACACAATTCATGGTTAAACATGTATAATATCCAATAGAAGATCATAAACAATTATGACAATCGGTCAAAATGCACTCAACCGCCCATACACAGTAGGCATACCTTGGCCCCATCCTACAAATTTTTAAAACCAAAACCGACACAGGGAAATTTTTCCCAAAAATAATCCATAAAAACAACCGGGAAATTTTTCCAAAAATAACATGCAATCTGAGGGAAAGATAAAACGAATGGAAGGGCAAAGGATAGCTTTCCAAAATAAACCATAAGCAACTGGTAGCCCATAAAACAACCGAGCAAAAGAAGGGAAGGAAAGGGAATAAAAGCAGAAGACCAATCAGCCCAGCGGAAGCACAAGAGCATTCAAGCGAAAACAGTACAACGTGCACTCGCTCAAGTGAGATCCGACTCTGCTTGAGCGAGACAGCCTAACTCGCTCGGGCGAACACCCCATCGCTTAAGCGAAGTCAACCAAACAACCTTCCCATCCATTCACACTCGTTGGAGCGAATTCTTCATTCGCCAAAGCGAGAAGCCACACTCGGTATTCGATCACTCGGTATAGGAGTTCCACTCACTCGGGAAGCCTATAGACTTTCCTTCACTCAGAAGGGGTCCCCACAGTCATACATCACTCGGATTATTCCAGCCAGATGCACTCGGCAAATATCACCTTATTTACTTGGGGAAAATCATTAAGTCAAGTCCCACTCGGACTTATTCAAATCCTAACCACTCGGAATATAGTTCCTCATTCATTCGGATTATATATCATTCATTTGGATTATAAATATCATACACTTAGAATCCATTCCAATCTAAACCATTACAACAACTCTCCCCTCGGAAGAGGTTCTCTCGGGGTTTCCACTCGGAATTATCCAAACCCTTTCTCACTCGGGATCTACACATATTTTTCACTCGGAATAATCAAGCCTAGCATTACTCAGAAATTCTCCCATTAAATCCCACACAGAATAGGTTCATCAAAAGAGATTTCTATCAGAATCCTTTAAGTCTTTACCACTCAGACAAGAAGGCACAGCCATTTATAGCCTCACTCAGAGATGACTCTCACAACTATGTCTACTCGGAAAATCATTAACTTAGCAATATTCTATCCATCAACATCTCTCAGTCTACCCAAACACAAGTCACTAGCATACAACATAGATGTATATACATAATCATACACTCGGAATACTCATTATCTTGACATTATACATTTACCAATACTTATAATCCCATACAAGTGACACCATATCTATAATTCTCATAAACAATCCTTATAAATAAATATGTTTAATCATCATTTTACATGAGAGCTGGCCAAGGCTTTAATATAACTATATACAATCAGTACAGCATACTCTATACACTACAACAACATAAAATACCCATCACTCAGGTTAAGGCTTTCTCCTCATTTCGAGTCCGACCTGCACATACTGAAAAATGGTGTAGGGGTGAGTATCTTAGATATTAAATGATAGATACTGACTCCGATTATTCCTCAGTTATGCAACAACATAAATATACACAGTGACCATTAATAACATACATAATGCCAATTAATCAGGACACACATAAGACATGTTCCGATCAGAATCCAACAGTTATCTCTTGGCTATATACATATATCATTTCAATGACATTAACATATACTCACACAATCAGATTTCAATCAACATCAACTGTACATGTACACAGATTAATTCACTCGAATCCGCATTCGTGTGTAATCGATTTTTATTCGTTGCAACGTAGGCTCCCAACCTTCTATTCAGCTCCCAGCTGCTTGGCCGCTTTACAGGTACCCAATCGTTTACCCACACATGTGACACCAACGCTCTCAGCGCCAACAGCGGTGTTCACGGGCAGCCTGAGTCCCACTCAAAGGCTACCTTGAGTCCCACTCAAAAGGATTTCACAGCGTCTCACGCTTTTAATAACCGATGGTAGTGTCTCACACTACATGCTCCCAGCATTAACGCATCCCATGTGCCACACGCGGATTCATCACACAACACAAGTTTCATACACAACTTTCATTCAACAATACATGCATCACATGCAATCGGTGTAACACATCATCAGACTCACTAAGTCCACATTTTCTCACATGCAGTCAGCATTTCAAACTCATAATAACCAGCATGCCACATAAGTCACACGGTAATCATCAACAACACTTCAACACATTCGTTTCATGCAACCATTCAATATTCATGAGGCTATCAACATGCATTTCATGGACGGAACTAAACATGCAACACTCGATTCCTAATCATCATGCATCCGGGTATCATATACTCTTCATGCAAATAAAACACAAAATCAGACACAGAATCAGCAAGCCATTAACACCCAGAAATCGTCCATAACCCATGCATTTAAGATATAAGATACCCCCTACCAACTAAGAGACTCCGAGAGGTTCCCCTGTTTGATGTTGGTTCTCTGTCCCGTTTGCTCCGTCCCGTACTCTCACTCGTTTAGTCTCCCTTCAAACACAGTTGTACTCTGCAATCGGCCTGGGGACAGGAAGCCGTTCTTCTCCTATCTCGACGATCGTCCTTCACCAACCGAAGGAGACTCCAAACCCTCTGTAACACCGTCGTCGTGAGCTTACAGAAGCAAAGAACAGAGGAGAAGAAGAACAAAGAAGAAGAGAAGAGAAGAGAGCAAAGATAGGAGAAGTAGAGGAAGAGGAAGTCTGAAGGGAAAATGAATAACATCAGTGGCTCTGGATATATGTATATGCGTACGAAGAGAAGAAGAGTGGGGTGGGAGTTCATGAACGGCAGTC
This sequence comes from Clitoria ternatea, assembly GCA_037962975.1. Lineage (NCBI taxonomy): Eukaryota > Viridiplantae > Streptophyta > Magnoliopsida > Fabales > Fabaceae > Clitoria > Clitoria ternatea. Next base: position 181,175,638 of record CM075672.1, read on the forward strand.
CACTCACGTCACACACCAATCACAAGAGGCCAGCTATTAACAATTAATCACAATTAATCAGCCATTATTTTCTTAAGTTAAATTAACTAAGTTAATTATAATTAACAAGTAATCTTCCACTTTGCAATTATTATTTTAATGGCTAAATTTCATTCGGTAATTAATTTTTAAATTGGGATGTTACAGGCCATTTGTTCCATAATTGTTTAGGCCTTTTTCCTTACAAAAAAGAGTGAAAAAGTGTTGAAAATACTTAAATTGGAGAAAAAATAAATAAATTCCAGCACCTATATTTTCATTTGTATAGTACCTTATTGACTTCTTTTAGTGTCTAATTGTACATTTGCTTGAGGCAAAAGCATTAGAACCATTGTACTAAAGCTTGTGAAAAGTTTTGAGCATTCTAGTGTTCTAGGTAGCTTTTTGTGTGCCTACTTTCTTTTGTGCATTTAATTTTAGTTTGTCTTGTTTTCATTCTAAGTTTGTCATAAAAATTCCATACTTTTGTGTGCCTTTCTTTCTTTACACTTTTTTGCTTGTCACATTCTAGTTTGTCACTTTATCTTCTCCTTTGGTTTAGCTTCCTAATTTGCTTTTCTTGCTTGTCTTGTTGTCTCTAGTTTTGTTATAACACCCCTGATTTTCTATACTCGAATCCCAATGTGATCATCATATTTAATAAAAAATACGAATAAATTTTTCGCGTTTAAAAACATTTCCAAGACATCACCATGATCACATCAAGGCCCAAATCACAGAAAACCAAAGAGTGAGATTAAATAACCTAAAGCTGGATCGATAGATAAATTGCCCATAACGGTATACAAAAAAATAATAGAGTTTACAGCGAAAGAATATGTATACCGGGCACACGCCTAGTTCCATATATGACGTGTTGGTGTATGCACTACGAGCTATTAATGTATCCATTTTAACTTATTAATAAAATTAGTATTTTCAGTTTTAGACAAATGCTATTTATCCTGGAATAATAGGTCATATGAGAATTATTCCTAAAACGTCCCTAATCAAGTATTTACATGGGGACATGTAAATACATTAAGATTAGTGTGTGAAAGTACTGATGATTTGATCTCACAAATCATGGATATATGATATCAAGTCTTTACATGGGTACACATTAAGAGTAATGTTGTACTGGACAGACCCACCATGAGAACGTTGCATGGATCGTTACATGAGTGTCATAAACGGTTCTCAATATGATAATGGTATGTAGTCCTTCGACCTGAAGTCACTACAATTCCTACATAAGGAGTTTATTGTTTTAATACAATCAAACGTTATCTGTAATAAGATGACCATAAAGATTGTGATTAGGCAATAGATAAATTATGTAGAGGGATGTGAGTGATGTAGATGGAATTTGTCTCTCCTATGTGACAGGAGTGATATCTATGGGCCACTTGATGGAGTGAGACTAATGAAATGTATGGCCATGCTAGGACGAATAAATATTAGATATTTATTCTATAAAGTCTACTATGGTATCAAGTAAAATGAATTGGGCCATACAAGGATGACGACGACCATGCCTTGGGCCCAATTAGATATCGTGACAAAAGGAATAGATATATAAAATAATTATCACTTATAGGTCATGTCGATGATAAATAATATTCAGACATAATGATGTATTGCTAGATACCGCTTTTATTTTATATTAATAATAAAATAGTTTATTATTAATATAACCGAATATTTTACCTATAGGGTCACACACATAGAGTAAGCCCACCAGAGGATAGTTTTAGTTTAGTTAGAATAAAAATAAAACTATTTGGGCCTAACTCATTTAGAATGAGTCAGGAGCCCAATGTTTAATGAGAGCTCAGGTCAAGACCTAAGCCTATATATAGAGCATGAGATGCTCATAGGTTGCGGCTCAGAAATTAGATTACACTAAAATTCCGTACTAGCATTCGGATCCTTAGTTTTCTGGTGGGAGTGCTCGTGTGGACTCCTAAGGGCGAAGCTATAATTGCTTCGATCGAGGATCTTGTTCTGCGTCTATAAGAGGTAAACCCTAATTAAAATTTTAATTTAGCATAATGCTTTGAGACATACGTGATTGCAATTCTTTCTTGGGAATCCTTTGTGTTTCCGCTGCCTGACCCTAATAGGATTCCCTAACAGTGGTATCAGAGCCTGATTGCAAAGCTATGTTTTGGGCATTTGTTTACGTTTCATGATGGCATGTTTTTCATTTTGCAAAAGCTTTTAAAAATTTCGATTTATGAAATCGTTTTCTTGTTATAAGCTTTATGTTCTATTTTGCGAAATTGTTTGCGAAACTTGTTTTGAAAAACATTCAAGCATGTTATGTATGATATAATATCATGATTCGTATGCTCGTATGTTTTCTGTAAATTGTATGAGATACTGTTTATAGGCTTTCTCATTTGAAGTATGCGTTTATGTTATTTTAGAGGCTTGTATGATATTTACGTTTTCAATTTTCGTATGTGATACATGTGTTGAATTCGTTAATATTCTCTGTTGTCATACAAATTGTGTTTTGATAATGTGTTCATCTCCGAGCATGAAAAGTTCGTGTTGTGGGGCGTCAAGTGATAAGGTTTAAGTGTTAAACCTTGGCCGTTGAAGCACCCTAATTTTAATAAATAAATAAAACCAAACAGGGGAATTTTTTTCCAAATTTTAGAGTTAGCAAAACATACATAATCTGCCCAAATTAATTAAACCGGGCACAACAAGGAGAAGGAGGGGAAATGGAAGGCAAGGGAAGATAAAGGCCAAACAAAAGCCACCCAGCGGAACCCAACAACGCTCAAGCGAGCCCAAGAGAAACAGTGTGCACTCGCTCAAGCGAGATCTGACTCCGCTTGAGCGAGACAACACACTCGCTCGGGCGAGCACTCATTCGCCTAAGCTAACCCACCAAAAGCCCTCCATCAACCACGCTCGCTGCGACGAATCCTTCATTCGCTGAGCGAGAAGCTACACTCGGCTAATCAGACACTTGGGATCCAGAAATATCATACGACTCATTCACTCGGAAAATGATAGCTAGTCCACTCGGCATATGACATCTTGTTCGCTCAGGGAAAATCATTAAGGCAATCCCCACTCGGACTTAGCCCAATCTTAACCACCCGGAATACAGATCCTCACTCACTCAGATTTTACATCATTCACTCGGATTATAAATATCATACACTTAGGATCCATTCCACTCTGAACCACTACACTAACTCCTCTCTCAGAAGAGGATCACTCAAGGTTTCCACTCGGAAATACAAACTCTTCCTCACTCGGAATTTACTTATATCTTTCACTCAGAATTACTCAAGCGTATTCACTCGGAAGGGTCCACTCTCAATTCACTCGGATTGGCCCTTAAACATACCAGCTCCATTCAGAAAACATAACACATTCCCTGACTTCACTCAATCGGAATACACATACGGCAACTCGGAAATGGTTCCCATAGCCACTCACTCGGAATCTATGAAGACTTCTCACTCGGAATAACTTTTACGTCCTTTTTACCACTCGGGTATTTCACTCACTTTTCACTCGGAAACTATAACTTTCCCACTTTAGTTATCCTGCTAAATCAAGACTCACTCAAATTCCCTTGCTACTAGTAATCTATTACAACGGGGTCCACTTAGAGCCTTAGGTGTCGCTTTTCTGTCGGAAAACCTTCACTCGGCGGATTCTCACTTGGTAATTGTTAATTATTCTACACTCGGGAAATCCTAACAGTTATCACTCGGAAAGTATCTAGATCAACCCTCACTCGGAGACCCGTGCTCTCATTCATTCGGTAATACCTAAACTCTTCGGCACCCAAAATAAATCACTGCCTCACTTTCCCCATCAACTCTTAATCCCATTTCTACCCATGGTTATACCAACCTCACACCCTCAGTAAGTACATATACATATATTACTCGGATTATTCACGCAAGATAGAACAACATATAGTATGATAGATATAAAGGGATATAAATAATTACAGGCACAAGGTCACGTCTTCTACCCAAGAGGGTTCAAGTTCTAGTATAAAGAAACTACGACTGAAATACGAGCCGGCCAAGGCTTAACAAGGCATATACACAGCATATACATGAACACATAATTTCCACAGTGCACCAGCACTTCACTCGGCATTCAGCTCCTCCTTCATCCTTTATTCCGAGAGACATTCACTGAAAAGTATAGCCACAGTAGGGGTGAGCTTTTACATATAAAATGACAGTCAATAACTCGGTATCAGTATCAGTACGCATACTCATGTTCACTCGGTCGCATTTAGATTAAACTAAGGCCATGCAGATTAGAATAATATCAATAACATACACTTACATACATACTACGTGAAGTTCATTTTCATTCACACAATCACATGCATCGACTCACTCGGAATTCCTTCGTAACACTCCGAGTCATGCCATGCGTACTATCCTAATCAACATCATATCTACATGCATGCCTGCGGATCCGACTTAGGCAGTGACTTTCAGTTATAGGTTCCCCTTACTGGCCTCTCATCCATTAGCTCTTTCCGCGTGGTACCGGCCTCCCATTGGCGTCTCGAGACCTATCTCTAGCTCCCACGGCTACCACGAGCTCTCACAGGATCTAGCCAAGGCCTGTAGCTGGAAATCATTCCTTTGGGGCTCCTGACCTTCCACGGGTCACCCCATTCCTACACATGCAACTTATGCGTTTTGTCAGCAAGTATCATCACTCATCCGACACATTCTTCGCAACCATCAAAGTAGAAACTGATTCAACATAGTTCCTACATTTACTCGTCAATCATACCAGCATGCACAATATTGTATAACTATTAACAAGATGCTACTAACATACACATGGAATCCAAAGATCAACAATCATGCATCACACACAGTCATCACAGACACATGCACACACTTAAAGCAATACATTCATCCGGTACCATTCGTGAACCATGCATTTGACATGCAAGCGCCCCCTACCTACAGAAGGGACTAGGGAAGCTCCTCTATTTCCTGACGTTTGATCCGCTGCTTTGTTTGCCTTGTTCAATCCCCCTTCGAACGCGGTCGTATTCTGCAATCGGCTCGGGGATAGAAAGCTACTCCCTTCTGCTTTGGTGGTCGTCCTTCACCAACAGAAGGAACTCTGAATCTTCTGCAGCACCGTCTTCATGGATTTCCAGAAACGGAGAATAGAGAACAGGGAACAGGGAAGAAGAAGGAGAACGATGAAGAAGAGAAGAAGGAACTAAGAGAAAGAGGTAGCTGAAGAGGAATTCTGAAAGGAATGCATATCAACCGTGGCCAGGACATATATATATATATATATATATATATATATATATATACGTACGAAGAGAAGAGAAGTGGGGTGGGAAAGCATGAATTTGCAGTCCACTCATGACACACACCACTCACAAGCGGCCAGCTATCACAATTACTCAGCCATCATTTCCCAAGTTGAACTAATTAAATTAATTATAGTTAACAAGTAACTTTTCCACTTTTATAATTATTATTCTAATGGCTCAATTTCACATGGTAATTCGTTTTAAATCGGGATGTTACAGCCGTTCCTTAACCTAGGGTTCAAACGTTGAAACCTAGGCAGCCGTCATGAGAAAGATGCAATTTGAATTCTAGGTTTTGAAACCCTAGACGGTGATGCCTACATGTGCCTTGATGGCTACGTTGTGAAGTGTTCGCAACAAGGAATTAGGGTTTCAAAGTGGTTGAAACCCTAGCCGAAATTTTAGAGCTGTTAATGGTCAATGGGACGTTCTGGCTAGGAGAGACTTGGTACATAAGCGGTCACACCGAACCCACCTCTCTTTCCTGGGAACCAACCTGACCCCCGTACATTCTCTGCGTAGCGCCTTATTACCGACCCACGTGTTTAATAGCCCGTTTAAAAATTAATTTTTTTAAATGCTTTCAAATGGGTTATAATTAATTAATTAACATGTTGCATGGTGAATGGATATGGTCTTAGTTATTTTATTTAAATACAGCCTGCATGCTGTGCCTCTCTTCTTTCTGTTGTATTTCTTTTCTCAACCCTTCACTCGTATGTAAAGCGAGTTTCTTTAAAAATCTTGTAATCTTGATCGAGGCAACAAAGTAGAGACCTAGAAGAAAACTAGAGTGGTGACTCTAAGCACTTTTGTCTTTGAAAGGAACCAAGGAGTGGTGACTCCAAGAGGATGGTGGGTTCAAGAAGTAGGACTTCATAAAGCCTTGGCATATAGTTCCTTTAGGTTTATTTATTTATTTATTCTTCTAGGAAGACCATAACCATCTCACAATTTCGTTTGCATGCTTTGGGGATAATTTTATTGCGTTAAAGCGTTTAACAAAGACAGTAATTTAAAATAAATTAAAATCCCTCAAAATAATAAGTTACAAACGCCTTCCAATAAGTACACTCGTCAATACTAATGTCAATGAATAGTGGGTCTGCCAAAGCAGGGTACTATCATTTATATTAGTAAGACGCGATGGGATAATTGTAATATCCAAAATGTTTTATTGGGTTTTAACTTACTAAGTTATCAATTGGATTGAATAAACTTAGAGGCGTACACATTGGGCTAAACTTTCATAAGATGAATGATCGGTAATGGTTACCTAACCAAATGTTTAAGAGTTGTATAAGATACAATTGGAAAGGATTTTCCTACCTAAATAACCAAATGTAAAGTGATCAGCCAAAGCTGACTTAACATTAGGCAAAATATGGATCTTTGCCCACTAGAAAATCTTCCAACGGGATTTTCTGATTCGTGGAGGGTAATTTTATTTTGAATCAAAATAGTGGGAGACGTGTTTAATTTTAAGACCAAAAATTAAATATGTTTTTTTTAATTGATACTTACTACATATCTTTCTATTTTAGATAACCATGACATCAAACACGCCTTCAAACCTTTCATTGCAATCGATCCTAGACAAAGAAAAATTGTCTGGACCCAACTTTCTAGACTGGTATAGGAATTTGAGGATTGTCCTCAAACAAGAGAAAAAGCAGTATGTCCTGGAAAATACGATTCCGGAACCACCCGCAAACAATGCCTCTAAAGCTGACAAGTATGCTTACAAGAAGCATCAGGATGACGCTTTAGATGTCCAATGCCTTATGCTGGCAACCATGTTTCCTGAGCTTCAGAGCAACATGAGCATATGGAGGCTTTCGATATGATCGAAAACCTAAGGAAACTATATCAAGGTCAAGCTGACCAAGAAAGATATGAAGTTTCTTCAGCCCTATTTAGCTGCAGACTTGAAGAGGGAGGTTCTGTAGGACCTCATGTGCTCAAAATGATTGGGTACCTGGAGAATCTAGCTAGGCTAGGATTCCCCTTCCCTCAAAAGTTAGCTACTGATCTCATTTTGAAGTCATTACCTGACAGTTTTAAGCTAGTCATCATGAATTATAACATGAATGCATTGGATAAAACATTGCCAGAGCTACTCAATATGTTGAGGACTGCTAAGCCCAACATTTCTAAAGGAAAGGGCAAGGCCATACTGATGGTCAATTCTGGTAAAGGTAAAGGAAAAGGCATGTATAAAGGCAAAGGAAAGGCTGTTATGGGAAAAGGCAAGAAAATTTGGAAAGGCAAGGATAAGCCAAGTACATCAGCCTTAAAACCTGTGGGTGGGGTGGCTAAGGAAGGAAATTGTCACCATTGTGGACAGAAGGGACACTGGAAGAGAAACTGTCCAAAGTACCTGGAAGAGCCTAAGAAGAAGGGAAGTGAGACTTCCACTTCAGGTATTTTTGTTATAGAAATTAACTTGTCAACTTCAACATCATGGGTATTAGATACTGGATGTGGATCTCACATTTGTCTTAATGTGCAGGATCTAAAAAGGAGTAGGCAGTTGATGAAGGGCGAGGTGGACCTATGCATTGGAAATGGAGCAAGAGTTGCTGCATTAGCTGTAGGGACTTATTTTTTATCCTTGCCCTCAGGGCTTGTTCTTGAACTAGAAAATTGTTTTTATGTTCCGGTAATAAGAAGAAACATTATTTCTGTTTCTTGTCTAGATAGGAAAGGGTTTTCCTTTATAATAAAGAACAATAGTTGTTCTGTTTATTTGAATGACATGTTTTATTGCTGTGCAAATTTGAGTAATGGACTTTATGTTCTTGATCTCGAAACCCCTATCTATAATGTTAATACTAAAAGGGTTAAACCAAATGATTTAAACCCAACTTATCTTTGGCATTGTCGCCTAGGACATATAAATGAGAAACGTATTTCTAAACTCCATAAAGATGGATATTTAGACTCTTTTAATTTTGAATCAATAGATACATGCGAGTCTTGTTTATTAGGGAAGATGACTAAGACCCCATTTACTGGAATGGGTGAAAGGGCGAGTGATCTTCTAAGCTTGATACATAGTGACGTATGTGGGCCAATAGGGAATATGGCTAGGGGAGGTTTTAGCTACTTTATCACTTTTACTGATGATTTTAGTAGATATGGATTTGTGTTTCTAATGAAGCATAAATCAGAATCCTTTGAAAAGTTTAAAGAATTCAAACATGAAGTAGAGAACCAACTTGGCAAGAAAATTAAAGTACTTTGATCTGATCCAGGTGGCGAATACTTAAGCCTGGAGTTTGATGAATATCTCAAAGAATGTGGAATTGTCTCTCAACTCACTCCTCCTGGAACACCACAATGGAATGGTGTTTCTGAGCGGAGAAATAGAACCTTGTTAGACATGGTTCGGTCAATGATGATTCAAACTGACCTCCCTAACTCCTTCTGGGGACATGCTTTGATGACAACAGCTTTCACACTTAACCGTGTTCCATCTAAGGTTGTCATAAAGACACCATATGAGATATGGACTGGGAAACGACCCAGTATGTCTTTTCTTAAGATTTAGGGTTGTGAAGCTTATGTGAAGCGTCAGATTTCTGACAAACTTGGACCCAAATCAGATAAATGTCTTTTTATGGGATACCCAAAGGAAACTAAGGGTTATTACTTCTACAATCCTACCGAGGGCAAAGTGTTTGTCGCTCGAAATGCTGTATTCTTAAAAGGGGAATTCATCTCTAAAAGAATCAATGGGAGGAAAGTAAAACTTGAAGAAGTTCAAGACCCACAAGGCATTGAAGAGCCAATGGTGGAAATGGAGCCGGAACCACAAAATGTTATGATAACTCTAACTCCAGTAGAACAAGACTTATATAGATCAGGTAGAATACGTCAACAACCTGAAAGATATGGATTTCTTGTAACTCAGGAAGGAGATGTGTTGCTAATGGATCAAAATGAGCCAACATCTTATGAAAAGGCCTTTGCAAGTCTAGAATCTGAGAAATATCTTGAAGCCATGGAATCTGAAATGGACTCCATGTACACTAATCAAGTTTGGTCTTTGGTTGATGCACCCGAAGGGGTAAAACCTATAGGATGCAAGTGGGTTTTCAAAAAGAAAACTGACATGGATGGAAATATAAGTACCTATAAGGCAAGATTGGTAGCGAAAGGTTTCAAGCAAATTGATGGTATAGACTATGATGAAACCTTTTCTCCAGTCGCTATGCTAAAGTCTGTTCGGATTCTTCTTGCTATTGCTGCATACCATGATTATGAGATATGGCAAATGGATGTCAAGACTGCTTTCCTTAATGGAAATCTTCTTGAGGAAGTGTACATGACACAACCCGAAGGCTTTGTTAAGCCTGAAGCATCCAGGAAGGTGTGCAAACTACAACGTTCCATGTATGGACTTAAGCAAGCTTCCAGAAGCTGGAATCTTCGTTTTGATAAAGCCATTAAACAATTTGGCTTTACTAAAAATGAGGATGAACTTTGTGTCTACAAGAAGGTTAGTGATTGCATAATTATTTTTCTGGTCCTGTATGTTGATGACATACTACTTATTGGAAATGACATTCCTACCCTTCAGTCTGTGAAGACTTGGTTGGGAAGCTGTTTTTCTATGAAGGACTTAGGTGAAGCAACCTATGTGGTGGGAATTAAGATATATAGAGATAGATCAAGAAAACTTCTCGGCCTAAGTCAGAATACATACATAGATAAAGTGTTAAAAACGTTTAACATGCAAGATTCCAAAAAGGGAACTTTGCCTATGGCTCATGGCATAAGCCTATCAAAGGCTCAATCTTCTTCCACTAAAGAAGAGAGAGAACGGCTGAATAAGATTCCATATGCATCTGCTATTGGATCAATCATGTATGCCATGATATGTACCCAACCAGATGTCTCGTATGATTTAAGCATGACGAGCAGATACCAGTCTGATCCCGATGAAAATCACTGGACTGCTGTCAAGAATATCCTAAAGTACTTGAGAAAAACTAAAGATTCATTCTTGATATGTGGAGGGGAAGAAGAGCTCATTATAAAGGGTTACACTGATGCTAGCTTCCAAACTGATAAGGATGACTCAAGATCGCAATCAGGGTATGTGTTTTGTTTAAATGGTGGCGCTGTAAGCTGGAAAAGTTTGAAGCAAGAGACAGTTGCTGACTCTACTACAGAATCTCAGTATATTGCTGCCTCAAATGTTGCAAAAGAGGCAGTATGGATCAAGAAGTTCATAACAGAACTTGAGGTAATTCCTAGCATTGTGGACCCTATAAGTCTCTACTGTGACAATAGTGGAGCAATTGCACAAGCTAAGGAACCTAGATCACATCAGCGATCCAAGCATATACTTAGGTATTATCATCTCATTCGAGAAATACTTGAACATGGAGATGTTAAGATATGTAAAGTGCACACTGATGAGAACATTACCGACCCACTCACCAAACCTCTTACACATCAAAAGCATGAGGGACACACTAGATCATTAGGCATTAGGCAAATGTCTGACAGGCTCTAGTGCAAGTGGGAGATTGTTGGTGTATGCACTACGAGCTATTAATGTATCAATTTTAACTTATTAATAAAATTAGTATTTTCAGTTTTAGACAAATGCTATTTATCCTGGAATAATAGGTCATATGAGAATTATTCCTAAAACGTCCCTAATCAAGTATTTACATGGGGACATGTAAATACATTAAGATTAGTGTGTGAATGTACTGATGATTTGATCTCACAAATCATGGATATATGATATCAAGTCTTGACACGGGTACACATTAAGAGTAATGTTGTACTGGACAGTCCCACCATGAGAACGTTGCATGGATCATTACATGAGTGTTATAAATGGTTCTCAATGTGATAATGGTATGTAGTCCTTCGACCTGAAGTCACTACGATTCCTACATAAGGAGTTTATTGTTTTAATACAATCAAACGTTATCTGTAATAAGATGACCATAAAGATTGTGATTAGGCAATAGATAAATTATGCAGAGGGATGTGAGTGATGTAGATGGAATTTGTCTCTCTTATGTGACAGGAGTGATATCTATGGGCCACTTGATGGAGTGAGACTAATGAAATGCATGGCCATGCTAGGACGAATAAATATTAGATATTTATTGTATAAAGTCTACTCTGGTATCAAGTAAAATGAATTGGTCCATACAAGGATGACGACGACCATGCCTTGGGCCCAATTAGATATCGTGACAAAAGGAATTGATATATAAAATAATTATCACTTATAGGTCATGTCGATGATAAATAATATTCAGACATAATGATGTATTGCTAGATACCGCTCTTATTTTATATTAATAATAAAATAGTTTATTATTAATATAACCGAATATTTTACCTATAGGGTCACACACATAGAGTAAGCCCACCAGAGGATAGTTTTATTTTATTTGGACTGAAAATAAAACTATTTGGGCCTAACTCATTTAGAATGAGTCAGGAGCCCAATGTTTAATGAGAGCTCAGGTCAAGACCTAAGCCTATATATAGAGCATGAGATGCTCATAGGCTGCGGCTCAGAAATTAGATTACACTAAAATTCCGTACTAGCATTCGGATCGTTAGTTTTCTGGTGGGAGTGCTCGTGTGGACTCCTAAGGGTGAAGCTACAATTGCTTATGTAACACCTTATTAATTGCAACTAAAAATTCCAAAAAATATGAGGAAATGTTTCACAAAACAGTCCCGTATTATTCGATATATGAGGAAGCAGGCAAAGGAAGAACGAAAAGCATTCACAAGCACATAGCAACCTACAGGGAAACTAAAACTGGGGCCGGCTCAATGGGTTTATCGTAACGCACCAACACTAGGGCGGATTGCACAACACCGTTTATTCGCTCAGACGGGGTCTGACACCGTCCAGGCGGAGTATGGTAATGCAGCAGCGGATAGAGGAGATTTCGCAATGAGGCTTCCCTTCGGGTAACACTGGTCACTCAACGGGAGGAAAGAGATAAGGGAAATATGTTAATACATTCACACGCGTAGCATTCGGTGGAAGGCGGAGTTAGAATCATCCTACTTGGCTAGGCGGGGTATATTCATCTTGGGCGGGCTGTCCTAGTTACTTGGGCGAGGTATGACGCCGCCTAAACGAAATCTACATAACGCCTCTTAACACAACTACAAGGTAATTTCCTCCATCGGGTATGGACAAGGGTTCACTAAGTAAATCCTCACACTTGGCGAATTGCTCCCACACTTCGGGCGGGGTACGACTCCGCCCAATGTATCCGACATAAATTTTCCTAAGACAATTTTCGGTTCACTCAGACTTGGCTATAACCTGCTCAATCAGACTGTCCCTGCGTATCCATTAAAGCACAATTATGAAACAAGGCAGCACATAGCATCACACACACCAAAACCATACATCCATATATATACATAAAAGTGTATGTATATATTTACAATACAAAATCGGACTTCTCCTTGCCCGTAAAGTTCTATTCATCCCTAAAACATTAACATCCGGTATGAGCCAGTCCGGGCTTAATCTAACAACGCCTTAATTAAACCTTCCAAATGCATCAGCACTCCGCCCAGCATTCCAGCTCTGCTTTTGATCCTCCTCACGAGAAACATTCACTGAAAATAACCATTGCAGGGGTGAGCTTTTACATGTATAATGATACTCACAGACTCGGTATCAGCGTCAGTAAACGCTCCTGCTATCATTCAACCTTTCTCAAGTAACCAAGTTCACATAGTTCAAACAACATTCATGACACACACATGATACACAGAGTTTATTCCACATCCAAATATATATTCATGCATTCCAAATCACACACATATACATACATAGATTTATACACCACCACAATTAGCCTTATTTCTATATGCATGCCTGCGGATCCGACTCGGGTAAAGACTCTCAGTTACGGTCCCCTTTTCTTCTGGCCCCTCGTCCCTCAGCTCTTACCAGGTGGCACCGGCCTCCCCACGGCGTCTCGAGACTCTCTTCTCTAGCTCCAACAGCTACCATGAGCTCTATTGGGATCTAGCCAGGGTTGGTAACTGGAAGTCGTTTCCCTTGGGGTTCTTGACCTTCTATGGGTCACCCCACTCTTACTCATGCAACTAACACATTCATTATTACACATCATCGCACCATGAACACCTTACCGTAGTCATTAAGTAAGAACGGATATCCCCCACTACTTGTAATCATTCAGTCAGTCACACCAGCGCATGTTACAATCGGTCGTCAGACTAACAACATTGAGCAATCCAATTAAGAACATGCACATACATACTTTTCATAGTGACAACAAAATAGATCCATGCATATCATCCATCATTATCATCCACGAACAGGCTACACCATCGCCACGAAGATCACTATCAGAATCTCAAATCATGCATCAGTTTTAGTAATTATGAATACATACACACATGCACAGCATCAGTTCTAATGATTATAAATACATGCACACACACACACCCGCACTCAGCAATACGTTCATCTGGTACCGTTCTTAGACCATGCATTCGACATGCAAGCGCCCCCTACCTTTAGAAGAATCCTCAGAAACCTTTTTCGTTCTTGTTGTTAGGTCCGATGTCCTTCTCCTGGTTCGTCCGGTCTTCCTTAGCTTTGTCGTATCCTGCGCCTGATTCTGGGATGAAGTGTGGTCCGTTCCCCCGTACTGCAACCAAGACCTCCGGGAGTGAAGAGTAAGATAGAAGAAGGAGAAAGATGGAGACGAAGGGAGGAAGTAGAGAATGAAGTGACGGAGAAGGGAGTCTGAAGAAAGAGTAAGTGCGTTCCTCCCCAAGGCTCACGTTTTATATATATATATATGTGCATGCGCACAGTAAAAGAAGAGTGGGATGGGAGAGTGCGTGCCCAGCAGTCACGTGCACTCCACCCCATCCCCTGACCATCACCATTTTTAATATTTTAATGGCTTGATCCTAATTAGTTAAATGCAATTAACAGTTATTTCTTAGTTAAAATCAAATCTTAATGGTTTATTCTTCATTCAGCATTTAATTTCAAAACTGGGATGTTACAGTTCTCCCCCACTGAAAAAGAATTTCGTCCCCGAAATTCAGTCGGTACTTACCTAGGTAAACAATTCGGGGTACTGCTGTCGCATGGCGTCTTCGCGTTCCCACGTGTAGGAGGTGGTCTTGCCTTGCTGCCACTCCACCTTAACCAGCCTTACGTTCTTGTTTCTTAAGCGTTTTACCGATCGGTCCACGATCCCAACCGGTGTAGTCACAATGGTTAGGTCTTCCTTGATCTCTACCTCGTCATCAGGCATCGTGTGGCTAGGGTCATGCAAATACTTCCTTAGCTGAGACACGTGAAATACGTTGTGCAATTGGGACAAGTGAGTTGGTAACGCGAGGCGGTATGCCACGGGGCCAATCCGTTCTAATACCTCATAAGGCCCGATGTAGCGAGGGCTTAACTTCCCACTTTTTAAGGCTCGTCCAACTCTTTTACTCGGAGAGGTTCTCAGAAACACTCGATCTCTAACTGGAAATTCCAATGGCTTGATGCGCTTGTCATGGTAGCTCTTCTGCCTGTCTTGTGATGCCTTCATCTTCTCCCTTATCACCCGGATCTGTTCTGTGGTTTGCTTCACGATGTCTGGTCCCAATAGTAGACTTTCACCCGCTTCCGACCAGCAGAGTGGGGTTCGGCATCTACGCCCATATAATGCCTCGTAAGGTGCCATGCCAATGCTGTGATGATGGCTGTTGTTGTACGTAAACTCGATCAAGGGAAGGTACTGCTCCCAGTCCCTACCGTACTCTAACACACACGCTCTCAATAAGTCTTCTAGACTCTGAATTGTTCGCTCAGATTGTCCATCCGATTGGGGGTGGTAGGCAGAACTAAGCCAAAGCTTCGTCCCCAATTCTTGATGCATGCTGGTCCAAAACCTGGACGTAAACCTAGGGTCCCTATCTGAGACGATGGAAGTAGGTATGCCATGCAGTCGGATAACTTCTTGAATGTAGATTCGAGCCAATTTATGCAATGGGTACTTTATATTTACAGGTAAGAAGTGTGCACTCTTCGTCAATCTGTCAACAATGACCCAAATGGCATCATGGCCCGCTCGGTTTTTGGGTAATCCCATGATAAAATCCATCGCAATTGAGTCCTATTTCCACACGGGGATCTCTAGAGGCTGCATTGCACCGTACGGTTTTTGGTGCTCTACTTTCGATTTCTGACAAGTGATACACTGGGCCACGTACTCCGCCACATCCTTCTTTAGTCCGGGCCACCAAAACTGTCTCCTCAAGTCGTGGTACATTTTCGTGGTTCCTGGGTGAATGCTGAGTAGGCTTTTGTGGGCTTCATCAAGCACCATTCTTCTCAATCTTCCTTCACTTGGTATGTATATTCTGTTTCTCACCCGGAAGATCCCATCTGACCCCTCTGCCAAGGATAAATCCTTTCCTTTAGCCTGAATTTCCTTCATTTCAGCTAGGTAAGAGTCCGCCTGTTGCTGTTCGTACACGGATTTTAAGAATTCGTTGGCAATCCTCAACGTACCGATTGTCATCTTCTGAGAGGAAGGGGCGTCAACATGCAAGTTCATGTCTCGGAACCGCTCCAACAACTCAACTTCTTTTGCCATCATGGCTGCTATGTGGAGGGATTTTCGACTCAATGCGTCTGCCACGACATTTGCCTTACCTGGGTGGTATTTCAACTCGAAATCATAGTCCTTCAAAAACTCAATCCATCTTCTCTACCTCATGTTCAGCTCCTTTTGGTCGAATAGGTATTTGAGGCTCTTATGATCGCTGTACACTTCAAATTTGGACCCGTACAAGTAATGCCTCCAGATTTTTAATGCGAAAACTACTGCTGCCAGCTCCAAGTCATGGGTCGGATAATGCTGCTCGTGGGGTCTCAATTGTCGAGAGGCATATGCTATCACTCGATCTTTCTGCATGAGTACACATCCTAATCCGAGTCCGGACGCGTCACAATAGACCACAAAGCTTTCTCGTAACTCAGGTAATGCCAACACCGGAGCAGTTGTCAACTTATTCTTCAGCTCTTGGAAGCTGTTCTCACACTCCGGACTCCACACAAAAGGAACGTTCTTCCGAGTCAATTTAGTCAGGGGTAATGCCAACTTAGAAAAACCTTCGATGAACCTCCTATAATAACCTGCCAAGCCCATAAAACTTCTTATTTCCGAGATCGATCTGGGCCTCTCCCATGCCATTACAGCAGCTATCTTCGCAGGATCCACCGAGACGCCTCGCTCGGAGATCACATGCCCGAGGAAGTGGATCTCATCCATCCAGAATTTGCACTTTGAAAGCTTTGTAAACAACTGTTTCTCCTTCAACACTTGGAGTACCGCTCTGAGATGTCCTTCATGCTCCTCAGACGTCTTAGAATAAACTAGGATGTCGTCGATGAAAACAACAACAAACCGATCTAAGAAGGAGTGGAATATGCTGTTCATGTAATTCATGAAAACAGCAGGGGCGTTTGTCACACCGAACGGCATCACTACATACTCATAGTGACCATACCTAGTCCTAAAGGCAGTTTTAGGAATGTCCGAGTCCTTCACTCGGATTTGGTGATATCCTGATCGTAAGTCGATTTTCGAGAAGACTGAGGCTCCACGCAGCTGGTCAATTAAATCATCAATTCTAGGCAGTGGGTATCGATTCTTGATTGTGAGTTTGTTAAGCTGTCGATAATCTATACAAAGTCTCATGCTGCCATCCTTCTTCTTAACAAGTAGCACAGGTGCGCCCCATGGTGACACGCTTGGTCTAATGAACTGCTTCTCAAGTAACTCATCCACTTGTTTCTTCAACTCTGCCAATTCAGTTGAGGACATTCTGTAGGGTGCACTGGAGACCGGTTAGGCTCCAGGGATCAAGTCTATAGAGAATTCAACTTCTCTATTGGGAGGCACACTCGGGACGTCCTCTGGGAACACTTCTGGGAATTCGCAGACAACCGGAATTTCGTTCACTAGGGTCTCATTCTCATCTTTGGTTAGACAAAGCATCATAAATAGTTGGGTTATACCTAGTGTCGTGCCATCTTCAGTGGGTTGTTTTGGGAAAACTATCTCTCGGTTTCTACAATCTACTAATACCTTATTGGCTGAAAGCCAATCTATTCCAAGAACAATATCAAGACCCTTTAAGGGCATGCAAATCAGATCGAAGGTGAAACTCCGATCATACAACTCAAATGCTACATTTTTACATATTGACGATGTGAACACACTAGGGCCAGTAGGGCTGGCCACTTCCAAAGTCCGGTTCATAGACACAGTTGGTAGCTTCAACCGTTCCACGGACTCATCAGCTATAAAAGAATGGGTTGCTCCCGAATCGAAAACAACATTAAGCGTATTCATTCCAAGTGAGCACTTACATTGTACTAGATCGTTTGCTGGTGCAACATCCTCTGCATTGATGGTGTAGATCCTTCCTGTCGCTGTTGGGCCAGTGTTCCTCTCTCGGCTGTTCGGAGCACGCATCATATTTCCTCTGGTTCCGTTGCCTCTGCCACCAGGTCGTTGGTTATCATTCACTCTGGTTCGATCTTGAAATCCTCCTTGACGCACATTGGTGTTTGCCTGGCGGAGTTGGGGGAAGTCCGGGCGAACGTGTCCCTTCTCTCCGCAGTGGTAGCATTTAACATTTGTATCATTGCAATCCTTAGCAAAGTGGTCACCGCCGCATTTAAAGCATCCGCCATACCTTGGTCGTCCACTCATTTGTCTCCCTCGGTCATTATGATTCTGATATCTGGTGAAGGGTTCATTCCTCCTCACGTTCCCTGGCCTCTTGAAACGTGATTGCTGAGGCCTCAGGTGCTGGTTGGCTCTGCTGCACTGGCCCGAATGGGCCCTGTCATCCTCTTCGAATATTCTACACTTGTTCACTAAGGCAGGGAAACTCCGGATTTCATGGTATCTGCAGGCCCTCTTGATATCCGATCTCAGTCCGTTCTCAAACTTAAGACACTTGGAGTGCTCCGTTCCTGGCTGCTGGAAGGGCGGATAGAATAGGCACAATTCCTCAAATCTGGTCGCGTATTCTTCCACAGTCATGGAGCCCTGTTTTAACTCCATAAACTCCAGCTCTTTCCGACTCCTCACTGTGTCGGGAAAGTATTTGTCTAAGAAGCAGGCCTTGAAATCGTTCCACGTCAGTTGATTGTCATCTTCGGGGAATCGGCTCCTGGCTATCTTCCACCAATTCTCCGCTTCATCTCGCAGCATATACACTGCGCATTCCACCTTCTGGGCTTCGGTACAGCGAAGACCCCTAAAAATTCTCTCTAATTCCTGAGTCCACTTGAATGCCGCCTCGGGGTTCCATCCTCCTAAGAATTCACTCGGCTTCCTCTTCAGGAAGCGGTCCAGCACATGGCCATCCTCAGGTCGGGTCTGGTCTTGCCTGTGGCTATAGCCTCCATACTTTGACGATGCGCCATTCCTTATCCTGAAATTGACATTTAAGGATAAGTATACGGAGCCACTTACTACCGATCTAGTTATTAGTCCAACAATTAATAGCTTAGCACATTATATCATTCGCCTAGGTCATACACACAATCGGACCGGGGAAAAACAACCCCTTGTTCTCAAGTCAATCATCAATCAAGTCAACTAGCATCAGAACAATTTAAACCATTCAATCAAAAAGACACACACACACCACCGCTTACACTTGGTAAGCATACTTTGGCCTTGGACTTTTCGGTCCGCTCTGATACCAAAATGTAACACCTTATTAATTGCAACTAAAAATTCCAAAAAATATGAGGAAATTTTTCACAAAACAGTCCCGTATTATTCGATATATGAGGAAGCAGGCAAAGGAAGAACGAAAAGCATTCACACGCATATAGCAACCTACAGGGAAACTAAAACTAGGGCCGGCTCAATGGGTTTATCGTAACGCACCAACACTAGGGCGGATTGCACAACACCGTTTATTCGCTCAGACGGGGTCTGACACCGTCCAGGCGGAGTATGGTAATGCAGCAGCGGATAGAGGAGATTTCGCAAGGAGGCTTCCCTTCGGGTAACACTGGTCACTCAACGGGAGGAAAGAGATAAGGGAAATATGTTAATACATTCACACGCGTAGCATTCGGTGGAAGGCGGAGTTAGAATCATCCTACTTGGCTAGGCGGGGTATATTCATCTTGGGCGGGCTGTCCTAGTTACTTGGGCGAGGTATGACGCTGCCTAAACGAAATCTACATAACGCCTCTTAACACAACTACAAGGTAATTTCCTCCATCGGGTATGGACAAGGGTTCACTAAGTAAATCCTCACACTTGGCGAATTGTTCCCACACTTCGGGCGGGGTACGACTCCGCCCAACGTATCCGACATAAATTTTCCTAAGACAATTTTCGGTTCACTCAGACTTGGCTATAACCTGCTCAATCAGACTGTCCCTGCGTATCCATTAAAGCATAATTATGAAACAAGGCAGCACATAGCATCACACACACCAAAACCATACATCCATATATATACATAAAAGTGTATGTCAATATTTACAATACAAAATTGGACTTCTCCTTGCCCGTAAAGTTCTATTCATCCCTAAAACATTAACATCCGGTATGAGCCAGTCCGGGCTTAATCTAACAACGCCTTAATTAAACCTTCCAAATGCATCAGCACTCCGCCCAGCATTCCAGCTCTGCTTTTGATCCTCCTCACGAGAAACATTCACTGAAAATGACCACTGCAGGGGTGAGCTTTTACATGTATAATGATACTCACAGACTCGGTATCAGCGTCAGTAAACGCTCCTGCTATCATTCAACCTTTCTCAAGTAACCAAGTTCACATAGTTCAAACAACATTCATGACACACACATGATACACAGAGTTTATTCCACATCCAAATATATATTCATGCATTCCAAATCACACACATATACATACATAGATTTATACACCACCACAATCAGCCTTATTTCTATATGCATGCCTGCGGATCCGACTCGGGTAAAGACTCTCAGTTACGGTCCCCTTTTCTTCTGGCCCCTCGTCCCTCAGCTCTTACCAGGTGGCACCGGCCTCCCCACGGCGTCTCGAGACTCTCTTCTCTAGCTCCAACGGCTACCACGAGCTCTATTGGGATCTAGCCAGGGTTGGTAACTGGAAGTCGTTTCCCTTGGGGTTCTTGACCTTCTATGGGTCACCCCACTCTTACTCATGCAACTAACACATTCATTATTACACATCATCGCGCCATGAACACCTTACCGTAGTCATTAAGTAAGAACGGATATCCCCCACTACTCGTAATCATTCAGTCAGTCACACCAGCGCATGTTATAATCGGTCGTCAGACTAACAACATTGAGCAATCCAATTAAGAACATGCACATACATACTTTTCATAGTGACAACAAAATAGATCCATGCATATCATCCATCATTATCATCCACGAACAGGCTACACCATCGCCACGAAGATCACTATCAGAATCTCAAATCATGCATCAGTTTTAGTAATTATGAATACATGCACACATGCACAGCATCAGTTCTAATGATTATAAATACATGCACACACACACACCCGTACTCAGCAATACGTTCATCCGGTACCATTCTTAGACCATGCATTCGACATGCAAGCGCCCCCTACCTTTAGAAGAATCCTCAGAAACCTTTTTCGTTCTTGTTGTTGGGTCTGATGTCCTTCTCCTGGTTCGTCCGGTCTTCCTTAGCTTTGTCGTATCCTGCGCCTGATTCTGGGATGAAGTGTGGTCCGTTCCCCCGTACTGCAACCAAGACCTCCGGGAGTGAAGAGTAAGATAGAAGAAGGAGAAAGATGGAGACGAAGGGAGGAAGTAGAGAATGAAGTGACGGAGAAGGGAGTCTGAAGAAAGAGTAAGTGCGTTCCTCCCCAAGGCTCACGTTTTATATATATATATATATGTGCATGCGCACAGTAAAAGAAGAGTGGGATGGGAGAGTGCGTGCCCAGCAGTCACGTGCACTCCACCCCATCCCCTGACCATCACCATTTTTAATATTTTAATGGCTTGATCCTAATTAGTTAAATGCAATTAACAGTTATTTCTTAGTTAAAATCAAATCTTAATGGTTTATTCTTCATTCAGCATTTAATTTCAAAACTGAGATGTTACAGCTTCAATCGAGGATCTTGTTCTGCGTCTACAAGAGGTAAACCCTAATTAAAATTTTAATTTAGCATAATGCTTTGAGACATACGTGTTTGCAATTCTTTCTTGGGAATCCTTTGTGTTTCCGCTGCCCGACCCTAATAGGATTCCCTAACAGTGGTATCAGAGCCTGATTGCAAAGCTATGTTTTGGGCATTTGTTTACGTTTCATGATGGCATGTTTTTCATTTTACAAAAGCTTTTAAAAACTTTGATTTATGAAATCGTTTTCTTGTTATAAGCTTTATGTTCTGTTTTGTGAAATTGTTTGCGAAACTTGTTTTGAAAAACATTCAAGCATGTTATGTATGATATAATATCATGATTCGTACGCTCATATGTTTTCTGTAAATTGTATGAGATACTATTTATAGGTTTTCTCATTTGAAGTATGCGTTTATGTTATTTTAGAGGCTTGTATGATATTTGCGTTTTCAATTTTCGTATGTGAAACATGTGTTGAATTCGTTAATATTCTTTGTTGTCATACAAACTGTGTTTTGATAATGTGTTCATCTCCGAGCATGAAAAGTTCGTGTTGTGGGGCGTCAAGTGATAAGGTTTAAGTGTTAAACCTTGGCCGTTCCTTAACCTAGGGTTCAAATGTTGAAACCTAGGCAACCATCATAAGAAAGGTGTAATTTGAATTCTAGGTTTTGAAACCCTAGATGACGCTGCCTACATATGCCTTGACGGCTGCGTTGTGAAGTGTTCACAACAAGGAATTAGGGTTTCAAAGTGGTTGAAACCCTAGCCGAAATTTTAGAGCTATTAATGGTCAGTGGAACGTTCTGGCTAGGAAAGACTTGGTACTTAAGCGGTCACACCGGACCCACCTCTCTTTCCTGGGAACTAACCTGACCCCCGTACATTCTCTGCGTAGCGCCTTATTACCGACCCACGTGTTTAATGGCCCGTTTAAAAATTAATTTTTTTTAAATGCTTTCAAATGGGTTATAATTAATTAATTAACACGTTGCATGGTGAATGGTTATGGTCTTAGTTATTTTATTTAAATACAGCCTGCGTGCTGTGCCTCTCTTCATTCTGTTGTATTTCTTTTCTCAACCCTTCACTCGTATGTAAAGTGAGTTTCTTTAAAAATCTTGTAATCTTGATCGAGGCAACAAAGTAAAGACCTAAAAGAAAACTAGAGTGGTGACTCTAAGCGCTTTTGTCTTTGAAAGGAACCAAGGAGTGGTGACTCCAAAAGGATGGTGGGTTCAAGAAGTAGGACTTCATAAAGCCTTGGCATATAGTTCCTTTAGGTTTATTTATTTATTTATTCTTCTAGGAGGACCATAACCATCTCACAATTTCGTTTGCATGCTTTGGGGATAATTTTATTGCGTTAAAGCGTTTAACAAAGACGGTAATTTAAAATAAATTAAAATCCCTCAAAATAATAAGTTACAAACGCTTTCCAATAAGTACACTCGTCAATACTAATGTCAATGAATAGTGGGCCTGCCACAGCAGGGTACTATCATTTATATTAGTAAGACGCGATGGGATAATTGTAATATCCAAAATGTTTTATTGGGTTTTAACTTACTAAGTTGTTAATTGGATTGAATAAACTTAGAGGCGTATACATTAGGCTAAACTTTCATAAGGTGAATGATCGGTAATGGTTACCTAACCCAATGTCTAAGAGTTGTATAAGATACAATTGGAAAGGAGTTTCCTACCTAAATAACCAAATGTTAAGTGATCAGCCAAAGCTGACTTAACATTAGGCCAAATATGGATCTTTGCCCACTAGAAAATCTTCCAACAGGATTTTCTGATTCGTTGAGGGTAATTTTATTTTGAATCAAAATAGTGGGAGACGTGTTTAATTTTAAGACCAAAAATTAAATATGTTTTTTTAATTGATACTTACTACATATCTTTCTGTTTTAGATAACCATGACATCAAACACGCCTTCAACCCTTTCATTGCGATCGATCCTAGACAAAGAAAAATTGTCTGGACCCAACTTTCTAGACTGGTATAGGAGTTTGAGGATTGTCCTCAAACAAGAGAAAAAGCAGTATGTCCTGGAAAATCCGATTCCGGAACCACCCGCGAACAATGCCTCTAAAGCTGACAAGGATGCTTACAAGAAGCATCAGGATGACGCTTTAGATGTCCAATGCCTTATGCTGGCAACCATGTTTCCTGAGCTTCAGAAGCAACATGAGCATATGGAGGCTTTCGATATGATCGAAAACCTAAGGAAACTATATCAAGGTCAAGCTGACCAAGAAAGATATGAAGTTTCTTCAGCCCTATTTAGCTGTAGACTTGAAGAGGGAGGTTCTGTAGGACCTCATGTGCTCAAAATGATTGGGTACCTGGAGAATCTAGCTAGGCTAGGATTCCCCTTCCCTCAAAAGTTAGCTACTGATCTCATTTTGAAGTCATTACTTGACAGTTTTAAGCCAGTCATCATGAATTATAACATGAATGCATTGGATAAAACATTGCCAGAGCTACTCAATATGTTGAGGACTGCTGAGCCTAATATTTCTAAAGGAAAGGGCAAGGCCATACAGATGGTCAATTCTGGCAAAGGTAAAGGAAAGGGCATGTATAAAGGCAAAGGAAAGGCTGTTATGGGAAAAGGCAAGATAATTTGGAAAGGCAAGGATAAGCCAAGTACATCAGCCTCAAAACCTGTGGGTGGGGTGGCTAAGGAAGGAAATTGTCACCATTGTGGACAGAAGGGACACTGGAAGAGAAACTGTCCAAAGTACCTGGAAGAGCTTAAGAAGAAGGAAGTGAGACTTCCACTTCAGGTATTTTTGTTATAGAAATTAACTTGTCAACTTCAACATCATGGGTATTAGATACTGGATGTGGATCTCACATTTGTCTTAATGTGCAGGATCTAAAAAGGAGTAGGCAGTTGATGAAGGGCGAGGTGGACCTACGCCTTGGAAATGGAGAAAGAGTTGTTGCATTAGCTGTAGGGACTTATTTTTTATCCTTGCCCTCAGGGCTTATTCTTGAACTAGAAAATTGTTTTTATGTTCCGGCAATAAGAAGAAACATTATTTCTGTTTCTTGTCTAGATAGGAAAGGGTTTTCCTTTATAATAAAGAACTATAGTTGTTCTGTTTATTTGAATGACATGTTTTATTGCCGTGCAAATTTGAGTAATGGACTTTATGTTCTTGATCTCGAAACCCCTATCTATAACGTTAATACTAAAAGGGTTAAACCAAAAGATTTAAACCCAACTTATCTTTGGCATTGTCGCCTAGGACATATAAATGAGAAACGTATTTCTAAACTCTATAAAGATGGATATTTAGACTCTTTTGATTTTGAATCAATAGATACATACGAGTCTTATTTATTAGGGAAGATGACTAAGACCCCATTTACTGGAATGGGTGAAAGGGCGAGTGATCTTCTAAGCTTGATACATAGTGATGTATATGGGCCAATAGGGACAATGGCTAGGGGAGGTTTTAGCTACTTTATCACTTTTACTGATGATTTCAGTAGATATGGATTTATGTTTCTAATGAAGCATAAATCAGAATCCTTTGAAAAGTTCAAAGACTTCAAACATGAAGTAGAGAACTAACTTGGCAAGAAAATTAAAGTACTTTGATCTGATCGAAGTGGCGAATACTTAAGCCTGGACTTTGATGAATATCTTAAAGAATGTGGGATTGTCTCTCAACTCACTCCTCTTGGAACACCACAATGGAATGGTGTTTCTGAGCGGAGAAATAGAACCTTGTTAGACATGGTTCGATCAATGATGAGTCAAACTGACCTCCCTAACTCCTTCTGGGGACATGCTTTGATGACAGCGGCTTTCACACTTAACCGTGTTCCATCTAAGGCTGTCATAAAGACACCATATGAGATATGGACTGGGAAACGACCCAGTATGTCATTTCTTAAAATTTGGGGCTGTGAAGCTTATGTGAAGCGTCAGATTTCTGACAAACTTGGACCCAAATCAGATAAATGTCTTTTTATGGGATACCTAAAGGAAACTAAGGGTTATTACTTCTACAATCCTACCGAGGGCAAAGTGTTTGTCGCTCAAAATGCTGTATTCTTAGAAAAGGAATTCATCTCTAAAAGAATCAGTGGGAGGAAAGTAGAACTTGAAGAAGTTCAAGACCTACAAGGCATTAAAGAGCCAATGGTGGAAATGGAGCTAGAACCACAAAATGTTGTGATAACTGCAACTCTAGTAGAACAAGACTTGCGTAGATCAGGTAGAATACATCAACAACCTGAAAGATATGGATTTCTTGTAACTCAGGAAGGAGATGTGTTGCTAATGGATCAAAATGAGCCAACATCTTATGAAGAGGCCATTGCAAGTCCAGAATCTAAGAAATGGCTTGAAGCCATGGAATCTGAAATGGACTCCATGTACACTAATCAAGTTTGGTCTTTGGTTGATGCACCCGAAGGGGTAAAACCTATAGGATGCAAGTGGGTTTTTAAAAAGAAAATTGACATGGATGGAAATATAAGTACCTATAAGGCAAGATTGGTAGCGAAAGGTTTCAAGCAAATTCATGGTATAGACTATGATGAAACCTTTTCTCCAGTCGCTATGCTAAAGTCTGTTCGGATTCTGCTTGCTATTGCTGCATACCATGATTATGAGATATGGCAAATGGATGTCAAGACTGCTTTCCTTAATGGAAATCTTCTTGAGGAAGTGTACATGACACAACCCGAAGGCTTTGTTAAGCCTGAAGCATCCAGGAAAGTGTGCAAACTACAATGTTCCATATATGGACTTAAGCAAGCTTCCAAAAGCTGGAATCTTCGTTTTGATGAAGCCGTTAAACAATTTGGCTTTACTAAAAATGAGGATGAACCTTGTGTCTACAAGAAGGTTAGTGACTGCACAATTATTTTTCTGGTCCTGTATGTTGATGGCATACTACTCATTGGAAATGACATTCCTACCCTTCAGTCTGTGAAGACTTGGTTGGGAAGCTATTTTTCTATGAAGGACTTAGGTGAAGCAACCTATGTGTTAGGAATTAAGATCTATAGAGATAGATCAAGAAAACTTCTCGGCCTAAGTCAGAATACATACATAGAAAAAGTGTTAAAAAGGTTTAACATGCAAGATTCCAGAAAGGGAACTTTGCCTATGGCTCATGGCATAAGCCTATCAAAGGCTCAATCTCCTTTGACTAAAGAAGAGAGAGAACGGATGAATAAGATTCCATATGCATCTGTTATTCGATCAATCATGTATGCCATGATATGTACCCGACCAGATGTCTCGTATGCTTTAAGCATGACGAGCAGATACCAGTCTGATCTCGGTGAAAGTCACTGGACTGCTGTCAAGAATATCCTAAAGTACTTGAGAAAAACTAAAGATTCATTCTTGATATATGGAGGGGAAGAAGAGCTCATTGTAAAGGGTTACACTAATGCTAGCTTCCAAACTGATAAGGATGACTCAAGATCGCAATCAGGGTATGTGTTTTGTTTAAATGGTGGCGCTGTAAGTTGGAAAAGTTCAAAGCAAGAGACAGTTGCTGACTCTACTATAGAATCTGAGTATATTGCTGCCTCAAATGCTGCAAAAGAGGCAGTATGGATCAAGAAGTTCATAACAGAACTTGAGGTAATTCCTAGCATTGTGGACCCTATAAGTCTCTACTGTGACAATAGTGGAGCAATTGCACAAGCTAAGGAACCTAGATCACATCAGCGATCCAAGCATATACTTAGGCGTTATCATCACATCCGAGAAATACTTGAATGAGGAGATGTTAAGATATGTAAAGTGCACACTGATGAGAACATTGCCGACCCACTTACCAAACCTCTTGCACATCAAAAGCATGAGGGACACACTAGATCATTAGGCATTAGGCAAATGTCTAACAGGCTCTAGTGCAAGTGGGAGATTGTTGGTGTATGCACTACGAGCTATTAATGTATCAATTTTAACTTATTAATAAAATTAGTATTTTCAGTTTTAGACAAATGCTATTTATCCTGGAATAATAGGTCATGCGAGAATTATTCCTAAAACGTCCCTAATCAAGTATTTACATGGGGACATGTAAATACATTAAGATTAGTGTGTGAATGTACTGATGATTTGATCTCACAAATCATGGATATATGATATCAAGTCTTTACACGGGTACACATTAAGAGTAATGTTGTACTGGACAGACCCACCATGAGAACGTTGCATGGATCGTTACATGAGTGTCATAAACGGTTCTCAATATGATAATGGTATATAGTCCTTCGACCTGATGTAACACCCCGAATTTTATAAAAAATGAGTAATTGATAAGAATGGCAAATGGTTGAATATGAGTTGAATGGAAATTGTTGTGCACGAACACTGGAGACAAGTTTTAAATGATTATTGTAAGATATATGAAGGATGGAATTGAGTTAAATTGGCTTTGAATGGATTTTGTTATGTATGATATTGAGAGCTCACATTTCTGCCCAGGTCCTGATACTTCTCGCCCAAGCGAGAGGGATTCTCGCTCAAGCGAGAATCCTTTGTGTTGATTACAAGGGCTATGGCCCGATCTCGGCTAGGCGAATGAGGGATCAGCGTGAGCGAGCAAGAGAAGAAATAGATTCTGAGTGTTGGTCGCTCAAGCGAGCTTGGGACGCCGGAGCAAGGGAGAAAGGAATCAGTTGCTGGATGGAACCCGCCTGAGCGAAAGGTCTTAAAGGATGAAATTTGCTCAGGTGAGGCAATTGATTAATGAGGGACCACTGGTGCTCTTGGATCATTGTAGGGCCCGGTTTCCCTTTTCTCTTTTCTTCTTCTGTGTGGTCCCCATAGTGATGACTCATGTGCCTTGATGGTCAAATGGGTCCGGTTTTCTCTCCCTCTTTGTCCACGTGGTGTTTGTGTAATCATTTCTGAGAGAATTGGCATTAAATGTTGATGGACTTGCATTAAATGAGGGTGGGATGTTGTGATGAATTGGATGCTGATGAGGCTGAGATGATAAGGCCTTGGTTGCATGTTTTTCTTCTCACTCTCTCCCTTCATTCCTTGGAAGTGTATATCCTAATAAGAGAAGTGCTCCTCCTTCTCTCTAGAACTTGTTGGAGCTTCTGCTTCATCTTCTTCCTCCTTTTTATCCTCTTCTTCCACTCACGCATGGTGTAGAACCGAGTGGAACTACGTGGTGGTGAGGAGCTGCATGGTGATGGTGAAACAGCGTGTGGCTGTGTGTTTTAGAGGTTGGGTTCAGGTCCCTCCTCTGTTCCCTGGTGTTCTCCTTCTTGCTGGTCCTTCTTCTTCTCCTTCTCTTCTTCCTCTTGTTGATGAGGCTGTTTGTGGCTCGGTTGGGAGCCTGTGCCAGCAGCATGGAGTGTCTTGGTTTGTGGAAGATGACCCACTGTGTTGAGGTTGGGACGTTGTAAGGAAGAAGTCATGGTTGGGTGGAGCTTGGAAGCTTCTCCACTGACTAGGTGGCAGAGCAGAGTGGAGCATGGAGTGTTGATGAGCTTCTGGACGTATCTTGCTCAAGCGATAATGGTCACGCTTGAGCGAGCCAGTGAAGAAATGGTCACTGGACCCGTTTCGCTCAAGCGAGTACATGTGTGGCTTGAGCGAAAGGCTGAAGACTGATGCTGGTTGGCAGGGAAGCTGTGTGGCTCTTCCCACGTTCAAAAAGCCGAGCAGAGTGCTGCCGTGGCTGGGCCGAGTGTCCATGTGACTCTTGGAAGCTTCATCCAGGTAAGGGGAGCTTTGCATCTCAAATGCATGGCTTATGGACAGATTTTCGGGTGACATAATTGTATTGTGTGCTGTTGTTGAGTTGAACCCGGTTGTACGATTATTTGTTGCTGCATGGTGCACGCTTATTTGTCCATATGATGTATGATGATTATGTTGTGATGCTTGAGATGCATGTTACGTTGATGCTGAGTGCATTGTGTGGTGGTTATTGGTCCCTATATTTGTGATAATATGATTAAATGCGTTTGATGCTTATTCATGCATATACTTATGATAAATGCATGTATGGGGACTGTTATGATGAATGCTGAGTGGGCTTTATGGAGGAAAGCATGAAATGCTTACTGTAAAGGATAAATCCGAGTGAATAGAGGATAAATCCGAGTGAATAGATGATAATCTGAGTGGATGGCATAGGATTGCCGAGTGAATGTGGTATAAGCCGAGTCATCTGACTGTTGTTGAGTTGCCGAATGAAATTAATGTTGAACGCAGACTTCCGAGTGGGCAATCAAATGAATATGAGTTGAATTTATATGCATACGTGTTATTGTGTTACTGAATATGAACACCTTGCGGGGTGCCACGAGGGTATTATCCCGAGTGAAGAGGACATGGTCCTAATGTTGAATATGATGAAAGACCCAGGTTGGACTCGGGAAGTGCCTGGGGCACTAAGCGTGAATGAGACGCTTGATGAAATGCCGAGTGCATTGGCGTTGAACGCCGAGTGAATGAAACCGTATGCATCTGATTCGCCACTGGAATGCGTTGGATTTTTATACCGATCGGCAATCAGATGACAACATGTGATGAATATATTTAAGTCCTGGAGCTGGGCTCGGACAGACTCCTTGAGTATGGCTCGGAGTATGAATATTGTTGAGATAGTCTTGGGATAGACTTGAAGTGAAATCCGATTGAGGGATTATATTATTGATGAGGATATTAGGCTTTATAGCCGAGTGGAAGGGGTAAGAAACCCGATTGAAGATGGTTGTGATTGTTTATATTTGAATGGCAGTGAATGTTGAGCTGATTGATGTATGTGTTATGGCATGTTATGGATTCTATGATTAATCCGAGCCAATATCTGTCATTTAATATGTAATGCTCACCCCTACACTGTTTTTCAGTGTATGTAGGTCGGTTTGGATGATGTGGTGGTCTTAAACCCGAGTGTTGGGTGTTTATTGATGTGGTTGTGTACATAATGTAATGTACCGAGTGTCTTTGATGTATTAAGTCTTGGCCGGCTCATATTAACGTTGTATAATGAATACACTTTATATATGTATTGAAGTTGGGTTATTGGAAACCCGAGTGCATGTTAATATATATATATACTTCGAGTGATGGTATTATATGCATGCCGACTGAATGTGTTGGTGAATGGAAAGTATAAAGTTAATAAGTATCCGAGTGTATGCGTATGAGTATATACATATATATGTTATGTTGATAACATGGTTATGAATCGGTGGAAGTGTATTGCTGTAGTGGTAGTCGGACTTGGAATTAGAGAATATATATATATAAGTGATTTATGTTGATTTGATGCTTCCTACCGACTAGGAAATGATGATGTATGAATATTTCTAAGTTAATGAATCCAGAGTGAAATATGAGTGGCTTAGATGCTTTTCCGAGTGAGTCTTGTGTAGGTGACTCTTTATCTGAGTGTGACATATCTGTATATTAATAACCTTTGTGGATTCCGAGTGAAAAATATATAGTGAACCCCGAGTGGGGAATGGTCTTGTATAATTCGAGTGAACTTCTCCGAGGGAAGAGTTGTTGGTGGCTCAGATAAGAAATAATCTAAGTGTTTATATATATATGATCCGAGTGGAGTTACGCATGTATTCCGAGTGAACATGGTTACCTATTCCGAGTGGATAGGGTAATATGTAATTTGAATGGCTAAGTTATGGAATGAATCCGAGTGAACTACTTGGGTAATTCCTCTAAGTATTGAGGAGTTCAGACAATTCCGAGTGGAATTGTTTAGGAAGCTATTTCCTAGTGATGGATGTTAAGGTATTCTCCGTGTGAGAAATGAGGAATATTCCGAGTGGAGTATGGTTGTGGAGATCCCTTCTGAGTGAAGGAAGATCCATATATTCTCCGAGTGAGAATAGGCTTGAATGCCGAGTGTATGGTCAAATGAGTATTGGTCGGCAATGATATTAGTTACCGAGTGGAATACCACTCTAATGATGAGTTGGTTAAGAATGATTAAACCGAGTGATTTATGGCTGAGAGGAAGCCTATGTATTCTCTGAGTGATGGAGTTCAATATACCGAGTGCTAAATGGTTGATGTTTACCGAGTGACTCGAGGTTGAATTATACCGAGTGGTGTTGGGTTGGAAGATATTCCGAGTGAGGGTTTATGGAATCCGAGTAGGATAACCTTCAGTTACTGAGTGGATTGTGTGTGTGCCTTGGTGTATAAAATTTAACGACTAAGTTATGGGGTGTATGAGTGTTGGGGTTGTTTCCCGAGTGACGGAACCCCATAATGCTGAGTGGACTAAGACATTAAATTCCGAGAGGACTTAGGCATGAATTCCGACTGGACCTGATCGTTTACCGAGTGAATGAATGTCTCGGTTTCCCGAGTGATTGAATGCCGAGTGGCTTCTCGCTTCAGCGAGTGATTCCTCGCTCCAGCGAGTATGTTGTTTGGGAAGGCTTTCGTATTCGGTTTCGCTTAAGCGAATGTGTGTTCGCCCGAGCGAATTGTGTTGTCTCGCTCAAGCGGAGTCAGATCTCGCTTGAGCGAATGCACGCTGTTTGTGGGATCGCTCAGGCGCTGTTGTTTTCCGCTGTGAAAGATTTCATTTGCCTTTGTCTTCCTTTCCTTTTTCTCCTTGGCCATGGGACCAGCTCTAATATCTTCATATATGAGAGTGGATTTTGATAGATCCAGGTATGTTCTTGCGACAAATTGACCCCTATTTTTTGGGATGTCACACCTGAAGTCACTACGATTCCTATATAAGGAGTTTATTGTTTTAATACAATCAAACGTTATCTGTAATAAGATGCCCATAAAGATTGTGATTAGGCAATAGATAAATTATATAACACCCTAATTTAATGAATCATAGACGGTAAAAAGAGGAAAATTTTTTTTTTGTCCACAAGAAAAAGAAGATCAGAATGCCTTGGCATAAAGAAATGGGAGGAGAAGAAGAACAAGAGAGATAATATCGATCCAGGGAGCAGACAGCGGAAGAGGGGAAATCGCTTAGGCGAACCACGCAGCAACGCGTACTCGCTCAAGCGAAAGCTTCTCTCAGTATTCGCTCATTACACTCGGCATTTCCGTACTCGGATTCCAACGCCTAATTCACTCGGGAGGATCCGATCTCAGTTCACTCGGATTTGGCTCTTGCACTTACTAATCCCACTCGGGGATGGTCCACACCATTACTCACTCGGAATCTATGAGGACTCTTCACTCGGAACAACCTTAGCGTCCTTTTTGTCATTCGGGGTATTTCACCTGGTTTTCACTCGGTAGCCGTAATCTTCCTACTCTAAACATTCTACTAAGTTGAGACTCACTCAGATTCTTTTGTTACCAACCATTTACTACAGTAGGGTCCCCTAGAGTCTAAGGTGTCACTCACCAATCGGGAAAACCTTCACTCGGCGGATTCTCACTCGGGAATATGAATGCACATGTATATAAAGATTATCCAGGCATTTCACAGCATAAGATAGACATGCAACATGGCATAAACATAGGCATATATATATATAAAAGTGTATATCACAATTTTACAACCACAATATCATGTTCCCATTCCAAGGGATTCAACTCTGTTTAAAAGACTAACAACAAAACACGAGCCGGCCAAGGCTTAACTCAAAACACTATTTACGGCATATGCATAGTCATAAAATTCCATAGTGCATCGGCACTTCACCCGGCATTTCAGCTCCTCCTCCAATCCTCATTACGAGAGATATTCACTAGAAAATTGCCACAACAGGGGTGTATATCTTAAATTTTAAATGATAGATATTGACTCAGGTTGCCTCACATTTATACAACAATATATATATACGCACAATTATACATGGCAACAATTATAGTCAGGGCAATACCAATCAGCCAGAACACACACAAGATCCTTACCGATCAGAATCCATCAGTTGTCACTCGGCCCTTTACACACATCAACTCAATAATATTAACATACAATAATCGGTAACATGATATTAAGATTCCGCGAATTAGAATGCATCTTTTGAACGTTTATCAGACAAATTCCACAATTCTCACTCGGCTATATATACACAACTCTCCAATACATGACATACATTCATGGAACAGATTTCAATCAGCATTAACAGCATGTGGACACGGAATAGTGCACTCGGTCGTGAGTATATATATATCATCTCATTAACACCACCACATGCATAATTAATTCTACACAACATTACTAGCAATATAAACACAGATTATTCACTCGGTTGTAAACATTCATCATCTCATTAACACCTTCGCATGCATAACCAATTCCAAAGAGTATCGACAGTTAATAAGCACATAGTATTTCACTCGGTTCCACATTCGTGTGTATCGGTATAGACGTTGCCAACTGGTACAGGTACCCAACCGTTTGCCCACAGGTGACACCAACGCTCTCAGCGCCAACGGAGGTGTTCACAGGTAGCCCGAGTGCCACTCAAGGGCTACCTTGAGTCCCACTCAAGGATTTTACAACATCCCACGCTTAATAACCGATGGTAGTGTCCCACACTACGTGCTCCCAGCACAACGCATCCCATGCGCCACACGCGGATTCATCACATAACATAGAATTCATGCACACAACCTTCTGCTTGGGTGTTGGTTCTCTTCCTTGATGCTTCAGTCAACGCTTCCACTCGCTTAGCCTTTACTCGAACGCTACTGCCCTCCACGAGTGGTGTAGGGCTGTTTCTGCTTCTGCTTCGACGCTCGTCCTCTACTCGTATGAGGAAGCTCTGACTCCTCTGCAGCACCGTCACTTGGCTTCCGAAACAGGGAATGGAACAGAGAGCAGAGAAGGACAAAAGAAGAAGAAAGAAGAAGAAGGAGAACAAGAGAGAAAGAGAAGAAGGAAGAAGAGAGGAATCGCAGAGGGAGTTTCGAAGAATGAAAGGCAAGGAACCTTCGACCAATTATAAACACATGCATGAGGGAAGAAATGGTGGGGTGGGAAAACGTGAGGAGTAGTCTGCTCACGTCACCCAATCCCACCAGCACCCACTAAGGTTAATCGCCCTTTTCAATCAGCACACCCTTTGATTAATTAAGTTAATGGTAATTAATAAACAAATTCCCACTTCTAAAATTATTATTTTAATGGTTTTATTCACCTGGTACATTATTAAAAATTTAGGATGTTACAGTTCTCCCCCACTTCAAAAGAATTTCATCCTCGAAATTCAGTCGGTAACTCACCTTGGTCAAACAACTCGGGGTACTGCCGCCTCATGGCATCCTCGCGCTCCCAGGTATAAGAGGTATACCCGTTCTGCTGCCATTCCACTTCAACCAGCTGCACATTCTTACTCCTTAATGGCTTTACCGATCGGTCCACGATCCTAGTCGGTATAGTTGCAGTGGTCAGGTCTTCCTTGATTTCCACCTCATCATCAGGCATTGTGTGAGTAGAATCTGGCAGGTACTTCCTTAGTTGAGACACATGAAACACGCCATGCAATCGAGATAAATGAGACGGTAATGCTATTTGGTATGCCATGGAGCCGACTCGTTTCAACACCTCATAAGGCCCAATGTATCGAGGGCTTAACTTTCTGCTCTTCAAGGCTCGCCCGACTCCTTTACTCAGTGAAGTTCTTAAAAATACCTTGTCTCCGACTGAAAATTCCAATGGTCTGGTGCGTTTGTCATGGTAGCTCTTCTGCCTATCTTGAGACGCCTTCATCTTTTCTCTTATCACCCGGATCTGCTCTGAAGTTTGCTTCATAATTTCTGGTCCCAATAGCAGACTCTCACCCGTTTCCGACCAGCAGAGCGGGGTTCGGCATCTTTGACAGTACAGTGCTTCATAGGGTGCCATACCAATACTGTTGTGATGGCTGTTATTGTACGTAAACTCAATCAGGGGAAGGTATTGCTCCCAATCCCCACCGTGCTCTAGTACACACGCCCTTAGCAAGTCCTCTAAGCTCTGGATTGTTCGCTCAGATTGCCCATCAGATTGGGGGTGGTAAGCAGAACTAAGCCAAAGTTTTGTACCCATTTCCTGGTGCAGACTAGTCCAAAACCGGGATGTGAATCTAGGATCCCTATCTGATACGATGGAAGTCGGTATACCATGCAGTCGGACAATTTCGCGAATATAAATCTGAGCTAACTTATGCATCGGGTTCTTCATATTCACAGGCAGGAAATGTGCACTCTTCGTTAGTCGGTCAACAATGACCCATATCGCATCATGGCCCGCTTGGTTTTTGGGCAATCCCATGACAAAGTCCATGGTAATTGAGTCCCATTTCCACACGGGAATCTCCAGGGGTTGCAATGCACCATACGGCTTCTGGTGCTCCACTTTTGACTTCTGACAGATGATGCACTGAGCCATATATTCTGCCACATTCCTTTTTAATCTGGGCCACCAGAACTGGGTTCTCAGGTCATGGTACATCTTCGTGGTACCCGGGTGGATGCTTAGCAAGCTCTTGTGGGCTTCATCAAGCACCATTCTCCTCAATTCTCCTCCATCTGGCACGTATATTCTATTTCTTACTCAGAAGATTCCATCTGATCCCTCGGTCAAGGACAAATCCTTACCTTTGGCCTGAGTCTCCTTCATCTTAGCCAAGTAGGAATCTGACTGCTGTTGCTCGTACACGGATTTCAGGAATTCATTGGCGATCCTCAGCGTGCCGATCGTCATTTTCCGAGAGGAGGGGATATCAACATGTAAGTTCATGTCTCGGAACTGTTCCAATAGCTCTACCTCCCTCACCATCATCACTGCTACATGAAGGGATTTCCGACTCAACGCGTCGACAACAATGTTTGCCTTACCCGGATGGTACTTTAGCTCAAATTCATAATCTTTTAAAAATTCCATCCATCTCCTCTGCCTCATGTTCAGTTCCTTTTGGTCGAATAAGTGTTTGAGGCTCTTGTGATCACTGTATACTTCAAATTTGGACCCAAACAAATAATGCCTCCAGATTTTTAATGCGAACACCACCGCTGCCAATTCCAAGTCGTGGGTCGGATAATGCTGCTCGTGAGGTCTCAATTGCCGAGAGGCATACGCTATCACTCGGTCTTTCTGCATTAGCATGCATCCTAATCCGAGTCCTGATGCATCACAATAAACCACGAAGCTCTCTTGCAAGTCAGGTAATGCCAGCACTGGTGCAGTCGTCAACTTGTCCTTCAGCTCTCAGAAACTGTTCTCGCACTCGGGACTCCACACGAAGGGCATGTTTTTCCGAGTCAATCTAGTCAGTGGCGAGGCCAACTTAGAAAAACCTTCAATGAATCTTCTATAATAACCTGCCAGGCCCATAAAGCTCCTTATCTCCGAGACCGACTTGGGTCTCTCCCATGCCATTACAGCTGCCACTTTCGAAGGGTCCACCGAGACACCTTCCTCAGAAATCACGTGTCTGAGGAAATGAATTTTATCCATCCAAAAATCACACTTTGAAAGCTTTGCAAACAACTGCTTCTCCCTCAACACTTGGAGTACCGCCCGGAGATGTTCTTCATGCTCCTCAGAAGTCTTAGAATAGACTAGGATGTCATCAATGAAAACAACTACGAATCGGTCTAAATACAGGTGGAATATGCTGTTCATGTAATTCATGAAGACAGCAGGGGCGTTTGTCACACCAAACGGCATCACTACATACTCGTAGTGACCATACCGAGTCCTAAAGGCAGTCTTTAGGATATCCGACTCCTTCACTCGGATTTGGTGGTATCCCGATCGTAGGTCGATTTTTGAGAAAATTGAGGCTCCACGCAGTTGGTCAATGAGGTCATCAATTCTGGGCAATAGGTACCGATTCTTAATCATGAGTTTGTTTAGCTGCCGGTAGTCTATACAAAGCCTCATGCTGCCATCCTTCTTCTTAACAAGCAGCACAGGTGCGCCCCAAGGTGATACACTCGGCCTAATGAATTGTTTTCCGAGTAACTCATCTACTTGCTTCTTCAGCTCGGCCAATTCAATTGGGGACATTCTGTATGGTGCACTGGAGACTGGCTCGGCTCCAGGGATCAGGTCTATAGAGAATTCGACTTCTCTATTGGGAGGGACACTCGGTACGTCTTCAGGAAACACTTCTGGGAATTCACAGACAGTTGGAATTTTGTTCACTCGGGTTTTACTCTCACCCTCAGTTAGACAAAGCATCATAAACAGTTGGGTTATACCTTATGCTGTGTCGTCCTCATTGTGCTGCCTCGGGAAGATTATCCTTCGGTTTCTGCAATCCACTAACACCTTGTTGGCTGAAAGCCAATCTATTCCGAGCACAATATCAAGATCCTTTAAAGGTATGCACACCAAATCGAAAGTGAAACTCCGATCACACAAGACAAATGTCACATCCTTACATATTGACGATGTCAACACTGTAGGGCTAGTCGGATTGGCCACTTCCAAAGTCCGATCCATAAACACAGTCGGTAACTTTAAACGCTTTACACACTCATCAGCTATAAAAGAATGGGTGGCTCCCGAATCGAAAACAACATTAAGTGTATGTCTACCGAGTGAGCACTTACATTGTACCAGGTCATTTGCTTGTGCAGTATCCTCTGCGTTGATGGCGTAGACTCTTCCCATTGCTGGTTGGTCGGTATTCCTCTCTCGGTTATTTGAAGCAAGCATTATGTTTCCTCTGGCTCTGTTGCCTCTGCCGCCCGGTCGTTGGTTATCATTCACTCGGTTTCTCCCTTGGAAACCTCCTTGACGTACGCTGGTGTTTGCTTGACGGAGTTGGGGGCAATCGGGGCGGATGTGTCCCCTTTTATTACAATGGAAGCACACCACTTCACCATTGTTGTTGCAGTCTCGGGCATAATGATTTCCTCCACACTTGAAATATTTTCCATCTCCTACCACTGGTCGTCTTTCAGACTGATTCCGTCCCCCAAATCTGGAAAAAGATTTGTTTCTACCAACGTTGCTTGGCCTCTTGAAGCGGGATTGCTGGGGCCTCAAAGAATGGCTGGCTCTGCTGCTCTGGCCTAAATGGGCCTTGTCATCCTCCTCAAATATCCTACACTTATTCACCAGTGCAGGAAAACTCCCTATTTCTTGGTATCTACAAGCTCTCTTAATATCAGATCTTAATCCATTCTCAAATTTAAGGCACTTGGAGCTCTCCGTCCCCGATTGTTGGAAAGGTGGGTAGAATAGGCACAACTCTTTGAATCTGGTCGCATACTCCTCCACAGTCATGGAGCCTTGTTTCAACTCCATAAACTCCAACTCCTTCCGACTCCTTACTGTGTCGGGGAAGTACTTCTCCAAGAAGCATGTCTTGAAATTGTTCCATGTCAGCTGAGCATCATCATCAGGAAATCAGTTTCTGGCTATCTTCCACCAGTTTTCTGCCTCGTCTCGCAGCATGTACACTGCACACTCTACCTTCTGGGCCTCGGTACAGCGAAGACCCCTAAAAATTCTTTCCAGCTCCTGAGTCCACTTAAACGCTACCTCAGGGTCCCGTCCACCAAGAAATTCACTCGGCTTCCTCTTCAGGAAGCGGTCCAGCACTTGGCCCTCCTCAGCTCGAGGGTGGCCCTGCCTCTCAAACACGTCTGCAAAGCGTTGGAATTCTGTGGCTATAGCCTCCATGCTTTGGCGATGCGTCATTCCTTATCCTGAAATTAACACCCCTTCAAGGATAAGTATACCAAGCCACTTACCACCGATCGGATTTCAGCCTAATGTTTAGTAACTTAGCACATCATACTATTTCTATATGCTACACAATCAATCGGACCAGGAGGGAAGCAACCTCCTATCCACAAGTCAATATCAATCAGGTTCAATCATGATGACCACTCAGTCAGAAAGCACACAACCGCTCACACTCGGTAAACATTACTTGGCCTTGGACCTTTCGGTCTGCTCTGATACCAAAATATAACACCCTGATTTAATGAATCATAGACGGTAAAAAGAGGAAAATTTTTTTTTTGTCCACAAGAAAAAGAAGATCAGAATGCCTTGGCACAAAGAAATGGGAGGAGAAGAAGAACAAGAGAGATAATACCGATCCAGGGAGCTGACAGCGGAAGAGGGGAAATCGCTTAGGCGAACCACGCAGCAACGCGTACTCGCTCAACCGAAAGCTTCTCTCAGTATTCACTCATTACACTCGGCATTTTCGTACTCGGATTCCAACGCCTAATTCACTCGGGAGGATCCAATCTCAGTTCACTCGGATTTGGCTCTTGCACTTACTAATCCCACTCGGGGATGGTCCACACCATTACTCACTCGGAATCTATGAGGACTCCTCACTCGGAACAACCTTAGCGCCCTTTTTGTCATTCAGGGTATTTCACCTGGTTTTCACTTGGTAGCCATAATCTTCCTACTCTAAACATTCTACTAAGTTGAGACTCACTCAGATTCTTTTGTTACCAACCATTTACTACAGTAGGGTCCCCTAGAG
Organism: Clitoria ternatea; assembly: GCA_037962975.1. Lineage (NCBI taxonomy): Eukaryota > Viridiplantae > Streptophyta > Magnoliopsida > Fabales > Fabaceae > Clitoria > Clitoria ternatea. The sequence continues at coordinate 181,215,641 of CM075672.1, forward strand.
TCTAAGGTGTCACTCACCAGTCGGGAAAACCTTCACTCGGCGGATTCTCACTCGGAAATATAAACGCACATGTATATAAAGATTATCCAGGCATTTCACAGCATAAGATAGACATACAACATGGCATAAACATAGGCATATATATATATAAAAGTGTATATCACAATTTTACAACCACAATATCATGTTCCCATTCCAAGGGATTCAACTCTGTTTAGAAGACTAACAATAAAACACGAGCCGGCCAAGGCTTAACTCAAAACACTATTTACGGCATATGCATAGTCATAAAATTCCATAGTGCATCAGCACTTCACCTGGCATTTCAGCTCCTCCTCCAATCCTCATTACGAGAGATATTCACTGGAAAATTGCCACAACAGGGGTGAGTATCTTAAATTTTAAATGATAGATATTGACTCAGGTTGCCTCACATTTATACAACAATATATATATATACGCACAATTATACATGGCAACAATTATAATCAGGGCAATACCAATCAGCCAGAACACACACAAGATCCTTACCGATCGGAATCCATCAGTTGTCACTCGGCCCTTTACACACATCAACTCAATAATATTAACATACAACAATCGGTAACATGATATTAAGATTCCGCGAATTAGAATGCATCTTTTGAACGTTTATCAGTCAAATTCCACAATTCTCACTCGGCTATATATACACAACTCTCCAATACATGACATACATTCATGGAACAGATTTCAATCAGCATTAACAGCATGTGCACACGGAATAGTGCACTCGGTCATGAGTATATATATATCATCTCATTAACACCATCACATGCATAATTAATTCTACACAACATTAGTAGCAATATAAACACAGATTATTCACTCGGTTGTAAACATTCATCATCTCATTAACACCTTCGCATGCATAACCAATTCCAAACAATATCAACAGTTAATAAGCACATAGTATTTCACTCGGTTCCGCATTCGTGTGTATCGGTATAGACGTTGCAACGTAGGCTCTCAGCCTTTTTATACATAGCTCTCAGCTATCAAATCAGCTCCCAGCTGCTTGGCCGTTTTACAGGTACCCAACCGTTTGCCCACAGGTGACACCAACGCTCTCAGCGCCAACGGAGGTGTTCACAGGCAGCCCGAGTCCCACTCAAGGGCTACCTTGAGTCCCACTCAAGGATTTTACAGCGTCCCATGCTTAATAACCGATGGTAGTGTCCCACACTACGTGCTCCCAGCATAACGCATCCCATGCGCCATACGCGGATTCACCACATAACATAGAATTCATGCACACAACCTTCACTCAGTTATACATATTTCGTATGCAGTCGGTAATACGCATTTCTAGGATTCCACATATTAATTTAACATACATATACTTCCATGCAATCATCATCATAGCTCCATTAGCAACATATGAGCCCAATGCAATCGGTGTCAATTCAATATCAAGCTTCTAATAGCATTCTCATCAACTCAAGCATAACATGCACTCGGTATACAGCAGTATCAGAACTTACTCAACACATGCATCCATATGAATATGAACGGATTCAACAAAGCATTCCAATCAACACAACATAACATGCAATCGGTATACAACAGTGTCAGGACTTAATCAACGCATGCATCTTCAAGGACGGTAATAACATGCAACATTCACTCTCACTTATCTTACACTCGGGTATTCCACATGCAAGCATATCATACAACAGGATACAGAATCACCATTATCAACTCTCGAAACCCGTTCATAACCTATGCATTTAACATGTAAGGTACTCCCCCTACCAATCACGAGACTCCAAGAGACTTTTCTGCTTGGGTGTTGGTTCTCTTCCTTGCTGCTTCAGTCAACGCTTCCACTCGCTTAGCCTTTACTCGAACGCTACTGCCCTCCACGAGTGGTGTAGGGCTATTTCTGCTTCTGCTTCGACGCTCGTCCTCTACTCGTATGAGGAAGCTCTGACTCCTCTGCAGCACCGTCACTTGGCTTCCGAAACAGGGAATGGAACAGAGAGCAGAGAAGGAAAAAAGAAGAAGAAAGAAGAAGAAGGAGAACAAGAGAGAAAGAGAAGAAGGAAGAAGAGAGGAATCGCAGAGGGAGTTTTGAAGAATGAAAGGCAAGGAACCTTCGACTAATTATAAACACATGTATGAGGGAAGAAATGGTGGGGTGGGAAAACGTGAGGAGTAGTCTGCTCACGTCACCCAATCCCACCAGCACCCACTAAGGTTAATCGCCCTTTTCAATCAGCACACCCTTTGATTAATTAAGTTAATGGTAATTAATAAACAAATTCCCACTTCTAAAATTATTATTTTAATGGTTTTATTCACCCGGTACATTATTAAAAATTTGGGATGTTACAAATTATGTAGAGGGATGTGAGTGATGTAGATGGAATTTGTCTCTCCTATGTGACAGGAGTGATATCTATGGGCCACTTGATGGAGTGAGACTAATGAAATGCATGGCCATGCTAGGATGAATAAATATTAGATATTTATTCTATAAAGTCTACTCTGGTATCAAGTAAAATGAATTGGGCCATACAAGGATGACGACGAACATGCCTTGGGCCCAATTAGATGTCGTGACAAAAGGAATAGATATATAAAATAATTATCACTTATAGGTCATGTCGATGATAAATAATATTTGGACATAATGATGTATTGCTAGATACAGCCCTTATTTTATATTAATAATAAAATAGTTTATTATTAATATAACCAAATATTTTACCTATAGGGTCACACACATAGAGTAAGCCCACCAGAGGATAGTTTTATTTTAGTTGGACTGAAAATAAAACTATTTGGGCCTAACTCATTTAGAATGAGTCAGGAGCCCAATGTTTAATAAGAGCTCAGGTCAAGACCTAAGCCTATATATAGAGCATGAAATGCTCATAGGCTGCGGCTCAGAAATTAGATTACACTAAAATTCCGTACTAGCATTCAGATCGTTAGTTTTCTGGTGGGAGTGCTCGTGTGGACTCCTAAGGGCGAAGCTACAATTGCTTCGATTGAGGATCTTGTTCTGCGTCTATAAGAGGTAAACCCTAATTAAAATTTTAATTTAGCATAATGCTTTGAGACATACGTGTTTGCAATTCTTTCTTGGGAATCCTTTGTGTTTCCACTGCCTGACCCTAATAGGATTCCCTAACATGACGATATGAGAAAAGGCTAGGCAAAGCATGCAAACATACAAGAGATCCTAACTTATTCCTTCATTCGCAACATACACATGCATTGCCCAAGATAAATATATATATACATACATATACATCTACATTCAGAAATCTTCTCCCGATTATCTCAATCGTCAATATTTATCACTCAATTTCAATCCTTCTAATACATATCAAACCATCTCTTACATTCTACATATATATTCACCATCCACAAATTCAAGGATTATCTTATACATATTCAAAATCTCTAAATCATCTATATTCTCATAAACAATTCATTCATTACATAAGAACTCATAAATGATGCCGGCCAAGGCACTTCCTCTACCACTATTTACCTTCACCCAAGCTTCAATTTAAAATCCGAACTCGTCCCATGGCAACCTGCATCACAATGCTAAAAAAAGAGACCACATGGGAGAGTGAGTTATACATTAATGACGAATAATACATATATTGTGATCATGTGTATATGCATACAAACATCATGTGTGCTTTGCTATCAAAACATCAAATTATCATTCATTCATTATCTCATTATCATAATAGGCATATAAGCCTCATGAATCGTAATTCATATCATACATAAGCACAACATATACACAATCACAAACACCAACACTTTGCCACTTATCAACAAGGGCACTCATAATAATTATCATCATTATTTCATTATGGCTTTGCTCAATACCTCCTCGCAAGGGGTTTCTCATCACTCGTGGTCATCCCATCTCAAATGCCATGGTCTTAAGACTAATGCATATGTCAACAGTTTAATGCATATGCAACGGATCCGATTTTCAAATTCAACAATAATCACAATCACTTAAATTATCATCATCACTCAGGGATACACCTTTTGTGGCATCCCGCAAGGTGATTCATTTCATAAAAATTATCACAATACCGTCATCACTCAGGGATACACCCTTCGTGGCACCCCGCAAGGTGTTTCATTTCAACATTATTCAACAACACTAGGACAACGTCCTCTTCACTCCAGGATATACCCTTTGTGGCACCCCGCAAGGTGATATATTCATTTCAATAATAATTCATGCAATAGCATCTTCACTCAGGGATACACCCTTCGTGGCACCCCGCAAGGTGATTCTCTAATAATAGTTCAATAACAATAGGACAATGTCCTCTTCACTCCGGGATATACCCTTCGTGGCACCCCGCAAGGTGATTCTCTTCACAATAATTATTACAATACCATCATCACTCGGGGATACACCCCTCGTGGCACCCCGCAAGGTGATATATTCAACTATAATGCATATCAATGCCATGCTATGCCATGAATGCAACAATGTAACAATCTAATAATGCATGTGCTCAACAACCTCGCAAGGATTTCTCACCCTCTCAATTAGGGGTATATTTTAATTTTGGCATTTTCAATAATCATATAATTATTTATAAGCCCCTAAAGGCATATCATTCATATAATTGGCATCTTAATGGCCACAAACTTCATTCATAACAATCCACACATGGATATCAAAGGCATAGCAAATATCATCATATTAATCCATACATGTGACAACAAGGTATTTTCGGAATATATACATATATATATATCAATCATCATTGCCTCACTCACGTACAAGTCATTTACTTGTATTCACCACAAGGGTGTCATAATATTTCTCATTATTCATCAGTACCATTACATATTTATTCGGTGGTTTTCAACCCATCATAATTGTCATCTCCGATTTATTCGGTTATTAACATACACCTTGCTATTCAATCATACCCATGAAGGGTTCATAATCACACAAGGCAAAGAAAGAAGACCCAATGCCATCAGAACCGAGAAAGAAGGGTCAATATAATCAAAACCGAGAGAAAAGAAAGGAACAAATACTAACAATGTTCACTCGCTCAAGCGAGGCACACATCCGCTTGAGCGAGACAGCCCATCTCGCTTGAGCGCCTCAGCTCACTCGGGCGAAATCAAGCCAGTATCTAATTTCCAGGTTGCTCGCTAGGGTGAAGCACTACACACCCAACCACTCGCTCGGGCGAAGTTACTCCAGTAACCATTTCCACACTCGCTCGCTTGAGCGAGGAATCCATTCGCTTAAGCAGAATCCGACCAGAGGTCGTCCTTCCCAACACTCGGTTTTTCACTCGGGGAAGTTATTCCAGAACCGATTCCTCTTATTCGGTCCCTTACTCGGTAATTTACATTAAAACTGACTCATCTGGCTTGGTTTTCAACTCGGCAAAATCAATCAAAGCCGACTCGTCTCTCACTTGGCCTTTCACTCGGCAAATTGTTCCAGATCCGAGTCATCTCTCAATCAGTCTTTCACTCAGTAATTTCATTCCAAATCCGAGTCAACTCTTAACCAGCCTTTCACTAGGCAATTGCATTCCATATCTGACTCGTCACCTGATCGGTCATTCACTCGGCAATTACTCTAAAACCGACCCATCACTCGACTGATCCTCACTCAGTTAAATCATTCCAGACCGACCCCACACTCGCTCGATCTTTCACTCGGTTGGACAACTCCAAGACCGACCATCACTCGATCGGTTTTCCACTCGGTAAACTTATTACAAAGCCGACTCCTTTTTCTTCCATTCGAGCGAGGCTTTCTAGTGCTAAGTCCTTCACTCGGGTGGATTTATTCCAAGGTACTTCTGGGCAGACTCACACCGTATACCCCCAATCGGTGGATCCCTCGGAATCACACACTCGGGGGCACTCGACTCGGAATGAGTTACTTTGAACTCGGAAATTTCCACTCGGAACTCCACTACTCGGAATATCCTACAGGGAGACCTCTCAATCGGGATTGTCCACTTCCTCATTTGGAAGGTCCCGTCTCGGACATAGTTCACTTGGAAATTCACTACATCATAGAATTATTTTCTAAGGTTCCCACTCAAGTGAATTTCGTCCAGAAACCCACTTACTCACTATACACTCGTCACACCCAGTCAAAAACACAACCATACCAGTCACTCACTTGAGTGGGCACCATCCCAGTATCAGACTTCCCACTTTCGCTCAAGCCACCCACACACGCTTGGGCAAAAAAGGTCCAGTAACAATTCCTCTCTAGCTCGCTTGAGCGGAAACCTCACCGCCTGGGCAAAATTGGTCCAGAGACTATTATACCAATACAGGGGATCCTTGCCTGAGCGAGATCCCTTCTCGCTTGAGCGAGACTATCAGTACTTAGTCAGAAAACGAAAGTTCTCACAGTTTAACACATGAAATCACATCCAGGACCAATATACTCACTTCCGACACGTCATATATATAACAGGTGAGGCATATACAACTTATTCTAAGCATTCTTACTCGTAAATCTTAATTATAAGCCAAATTTGGACTTATCCAACATTTCATACACATCATAACAGTCATACACAACCTGTTCATACATTCATACTTATAAATCTTCATTCCCAACTTATTACTAATGTAAGATTCGAATTCATCATCAATAGATATACAAATATTCATACATTGCCACAACAATTTCACATATATCTCATCATTCCCAATCATCATTAACTTGCCATCCATAGCACCTCAATAAATACATGGCAAGGCAAGCATGAGTGTCTATCACATACATCAATCACTATTGATTTACTCATGCAATTTGAATGTTAACTCCTCTCCTACCTCAGGGGAAGAGCCGAACGATCCCAATGCTCCGAATGCTCCATTGCATCACCTGAAATACGATCTACATACCATATGCAAGTATAATTCACATAATTAATAACCATCACAATTCAAATACTTGCTAGCTTATCATAAAGCTTAATCCCAAGTCCTAGACTTGCTAAACACCAACATATGCAATTGTGTTAGGCTTCGGGAATTCCTTTCCCAAAGCCAAGATCCTTTAGATCATAAAAGGCCAACTAAACCCAACAACATCACCATCACATTATTACTCAATATTCAACTTAGCTCTCATATCCTTCAATAACCACAATGGTTTAGAACCTTATCAAGTCACAATCTTTTCACACCAATCCCTCACATCCCACATTCATAACAACACTCATCACTAAATGTAACACCCTAATTAATTGCAACTAAAAATTCCAAAAATATGAGAAAATTTTTCACAAATCAGTCCCGTATTATTCGATATATGAGGGAGCAGGCAAGGGAAGAACGAAAAGTATTCACACGCACATAGTAACCTACAGGGAAACTAAAACTGGGGCCGGCTCAATGGGTTTATCATAACGCACCAACACTAGGGCGGATTGCACAACACCGTTTATTCGCTCAGACGGGGTCTGACACCGTCCAGGCGGAGTATGGTAATGCAGCAGCGGATAGAGGAGATTTCGCAATGAGGCTTCCCTTCGAGTAATGCTGGTTACTCAACGGGAGGAATAGATAAGGGAAATATGTTAATACATTCACACGCGTAGCATTCGGTGGAAAGGCGGAGTTAGAGTCGTCCTACTTGGCTAGGCGGGGTATATTTATCTTGGGCGGGCTGTCCTAGTTACTTGGGCGAGGTATGACGCCGCCTAAACGAAATCTACATAACGCCTCTTTAACGCAACTACAAGGTAATTTCCTCCATCGGGTATGGACAAGGGTTCACTAAGTAAATCCTCACACTCGCATTTCATTCAGAAAGAAGAAAAAAAAATGAGAAGTTACAGGGTACATATACGTTAGTAGGTTGTGGAGAAAAGAGGGATCTGAACCTATTCCACCCAGCTCAACTAAGTACGACGACGTCTGGGCGGACTTAGCCATAACGCCCAATTCGGGGTCAACATCGGGGTCTGGATTGTGTTAGCATCTCAACGAATAGGAAGGGATATTGGTCGATATCTCACTCTGGTAATTACTTGCTTCAGCGTGAATCCTCACGCTTGGGCGAATTGCTCCCACACTTCGGGCGGGGTACGACTCCGCCCAGCATATCCGACATAAATTTTCCTAAGACAATTCTCGGTTCACCCATACTGTCCCTGCGTATCTATTAAAGCATAATTAGGAAACAAGGCAGCACATAGCATCACGCACACCAAAACCATACATCCATATATATACATAAAAGTGTATGTCAATATTTACAATACAAAATCGGGCTTCTCCTTGCCCGTAAAGTTCTATTCATCCCCAAAACATTAACACCGGTATGAGCCAGTCCGGGCTTAATCTAGCAATGCCTTAATTAAACCTTCCAAATGCATCAGCGCTCCGCCCAGCATTCCAGCTCTGTTTCTGATCCTCCTCACGAGAGACATTCACTGAAAATGGCCACTGCAGGGGTGAGCTTTTACATGTAAAATGATACTCACAGACTCGGTATCAGCGTCAGTACACGCTCCTGCTATCACTCAACCTTTCTCAAGTAACCAAATTCATACAATTCAACAATATTCATGACACACATAATTCACAGAGTTTATTCCACATCTAAATATATATTCATGCATTCAAAATCATACACTCGCACATACATAGATTTATACATCACCACAATCAGCCTTATTTCTATATGCATGCCTGCGGATCCGACTCGGGTAAAGACTCTCAGTTACGGCCCCCTTTTTCTTTTGGCCCCTCGTCCCTCAGCTCTTACCAGGTGGCACCGGCCTCCCCACGGCGTCTCGAGACTCTCTTCTCTAGCTCCAACGGCTACCACGAGCTCTATTGGGATCTAGCCAGGGTTGGTAACTGGAAGTCGTTTCCCTTGGGGTTCTTGACCTTCCATGGGTCACCACACTCTTACTCATGCAACTAACACATTCATTATTACACATCATCGCGCCATGAACACCTTACCATAGTCATTAAGTAAGAACGATTATCCCCCACTACTCGTCATCAATTCAGTCAGTCACACCAGCGCATGTTACAATCGGTCATCAGACTAACAACATTGAGCAATCCAATTAAGAACATGCACATACATACATTTCATAGTGACAACAAAATAGATCCATCATTATCATCCACGAGCAAGCTATACCATCGCCACGAAGATCACTATCAGAATCTAAAATCATGCATCAGTTTTAGTAATTGTGAATACATGCACACATGCACAGCATCAGTTCTAATGATTATAAATACATGCACACACACACACCCGCACTCAGCAATACATTCATCCGGTACCGTTCTTAGACCATGCATTCGACATGCAAGCGCCTCCCTACCTTTTGAAGAATCCTCAGAACCTTTCTGTTCTCGTTGTTGGGTCCGACGTCTTTCTCTTGGTTCGTTCGGTCTTCCTTGGCTTGTCGTATCCTGTGCCTAATTCTGGGATGGAGTGTGGTCCGTTCTCCAGTACTGCAACCCAGACCTCCAGGAGCGAAGAGTAAGATAGAAGAAGAAGAAAGATGAAGACGAAGGGAGGAAGTAGAGAATGAAGTGACGGAGAAGGGAGTCTGAAGAAATAGCAAGTGTGTTTTTCCGCCAAGGGCTCACGCTTATATATATATATATATGTGCATGCGCACAGCAAAAGAAGAGTGGGATGGGAGAGTGTGTGCCCAGCAGTCACGTGCACTCCACCCCATCCCCTGACCATCACCATCTTTAATATTTTAATGGCTAAATCTTAAGTAGTTAAATGCAATTAACAGTTATTTCTTAGTTAAAAATCAAATTTTAATGGTTTATTCTTCATTCAGCATTAAATTTTAAAACGGGGATGTTACAATTCTCCCCCACTGAAAAAGAATTTCGTCCCCGAAATTCAGTCGGTACTTACCTAGGTAAACAATTCGGGGTACTGCTGTCGCATGGCGTCTTCTCGTTCCCACGTGTAGGAGGTGGTCTTGCCTTGCTGCCACTCCACCTTAACCAGCCTTACGTTCTTATTTCTTAAGTGTTTTACCGATTGATCCACGATTCCAACCGGTGTAGTCATAGTGGTTAGGTCTTCCTTGATCTCTACCTCGTCGTCAGGCATCGTGTGGCTGGGGTCATGCAAATACTTTCTTAGCTGAGACACATGGAAAACGTTGTGTAATCGGGACAAGTGAGTTGGTAACGCAAGGCGGTATACCACGGAGCCAATCCGTTCTACTACCTCATAAGGTCCGATGTAGCGAGGGCTTAACTTCCCACTTTTTAAGGCTCGTCCAACTCCTTTACTCGGAGAGGTTCTCAGAAACACTCGATCTCCGACTTGAAATTCCAATGGCTTGATGCGTTTGTCATGGTAGCTCTTCTGCCTGTCTTGTGATGCTTTCATCTTCTCCCTTATTACTCGGATCTGTTTTGTGGTTTGCTTCACGATGTCTGGTCCCAGTAATAGACTTTCACCCGCTTCCGACCAACAGAGTGGGGTTCGGCATCTACGCCCATATAATGCCTCGTAAGGTGCCATGCCAATGCTGTGATGATGGCTGTTGTTGTACGTAAACTCGATCAAGGGAAGGTACTGCTCCCAGTCCCCACCGTACTCTAACACACACGCTCTCAATAAGTCTTCTAGACTCTGAATTGTTCGCTCGGATTGTCCATCCGATTGGGGGTGGTAGGCAGAACTAAGCCAAAGCTTCGTCCCCAATTCTTGATGCATGCTGGTCCAAAACCTGGACGTAAATCTAGGGTCCCTATCCGAGACGATGGAAGTAGGTATGCCATGAAGTCGGATAACTTCTTGAATGTAGATTCGAGCCAATTTATGCAATGGGTACTTCATATTTACAGGTAAGAAGTGTGCACTCTTCGTCAATCTGTCAATAATGACCCAAATGGCATCATGGCCCGCTCGGTTTTTGGGTAATCCCATGATAAAATCCATCGTAATTGAGTCCCATTTCCACACGGGGATCTCTAGAGGCTGCATTGCACCGTACGGTTTTTGGTGCTCTACCTTCGATTTCTGACAAGTGATACACCGGGCCACGTACTCTGCCACATCCTTCTTTAGTCCGGGCCACCAAAACTGTCTCCTCAAGTCGTGGTACATTTTTGTGGTTCCTGGGTGAATGCTGAGTAGGCTTTTGTGGGCTTCATCAAGCACCATTCTTCTCAATCTTCCTTCACTTGGTATGTATATCCTGTTTCTCACCCGGAAGATCCCATCTGACCCCTCTGCCAAGGATAAATCCTTTCCTTTAGCCTGAATTTCCTTCATTTCAGCTAGGTAAGAGTCCGCCTGTTGCTGTTCGTACACGGATTTTAAGAACTCGTTGGCAATCCTCAACGTACCGATTGTCATCTTCTGAGAGGAAGGGGCGTCAACATGCAAGTTCATGTCTCGGAACCGTTCCAACAACTCAACTTCTTTTGCCATCATGGCTGCTATGTGGAGGGATTTTCGACTCAATGCGTCTGCTACGACATTTGCCTTACCTGGGTGGTATTTCAACTCGAAATCATAGTCCTTCAAAAACTCAATCCATCTTCTCTGCCTCATGTTCAGTTCCTTTTGGTCGAATAGGTATTTGAGGCTCTTATGATCGCTGTATACCTCAAATTTGGATTCGTACAAGTAATGCCTCCAGATTTTCAATGCAAAAACTACTGCTGCCAACTCCAAGTCATGGGTCGGATAATGCTGTTCGTGGGGTCTCAATTGTCGAGAGGCATATGCTATCACTCGATCCTTCTGCATGAGTACACATCCTAATCCGAGTCCGGACGCGTCACAATAGACCACGAAGCTTTCTCGTAACTCAGGTAATGCCAACACCGGAGCAGTTGTCAACTTATTCTTCAGTTCTTGGAAGCTGCTCTCACACTCCGGACTCCACACAAAAGGAACGTTCTTCCGAGTCAATTTAGTCAGGGGTAATGCCAACTTAGAAAAACCTTCGATGAACCTTCTATAATAACCTGCCAAGCCCATAAAACTCCTTATTTCCGAGATCGATCTGGGCCTCTCCCATGCCATTACAGCAGCTACCTTCGCAGGATCCACCGAGACGCCTCGCTTGGAGATCACATGCCCGAGGAAGTGGATCTCATCCATCCAAAATTCGCACTTTGAAAGCTTTGCAAACAATTGTTTCTCCTTCAACACTTGGAGTACCGTCCTGAGATGTCCTTCATGTTCCTCAGATGTCTTAGAATAAACTAGAATATCATCGATGAAGACAACAACAAACCGATCTAAGAAGGAGTGGAATATGCTGTTCATGTAATTCATGAAAACAGCAGGGGCGTTTGTCACACCGAACGGCATCACTACATACTCATAGTGACCATACCTAGTCCTAAAGGCAGTTTTAGGAATGTCCGAGTCCTTCACTCGGATTTGGTGATATCCTGATCGTAAGTCGATTTTCGAGAAGACTGAGGCTCCACGCAGCTGGTCAATTAAATCATCAATTCTAGGCAGCGGGTATCGATTCTTGATTGTGAGTTTGTTAAGCTGTCGATAATCTATACAAAGTCTCATGCTGCCATCCTTCTTCTTAACAAGTAGCACAGGTGCGCCCCATGGTGACACACTTGGTCTAATGAACTGCTTCTCAAGTAACTCATCCACTTGTTTCTTCAACTCTACTAATTCAGTTGAGGACATTCTGTAGGGTGCACTGGAGACCGGTTCGGCTCCAGGGATCAAGTCTATAGAGAATTCAACCTCTCTATTGGGAGGCACATTCGGGACGTCCTCTGGGAACACTTCTGGGAATTCGCAGACAACCGGAATTTCGTTCATTAGGGGCTCATTCTCATCTTTGGTTAGACAAAGCATCATAAATAGTTGGGTTATACCTAGTGTCGTGCCATCTTCAGTGGGTTGTTTTGGGAAAACTATCTCTCGGTTTCTACAATCTACTAATACCTTATTGGCTGAAAGCCAATCTATTCCAAGCACAATATCAAGACCCTTTAAGGGCATGCAAATCAGATCGAAGATGAAACTCCGATCATACAACTCAAACGCTACATTTTTATATATTGACGATGTGAACACACTAGGGCCAGTGGGGCTGGCCACTTCCAAAGTCCGGTTCATAGACACAGTTGGTAGCTTCAACCGTTTCACGCACTCATCAGCTATAAAAGAATGGGTTGCTCCCGAATCGAAAACAACATTAAGCGTATTCATTCCAAGTGAGCACTTACATTGTACTAGATCGTTTGCTGGTGCAACATCCTCTGCATTGATGGTGTAGATCCTTCCTGTCGCTGTTGGGCCGGTGTTCCTTTCTCGGCTGTTTGGGGCACGCATCATATTTCCTCTGGTTCCGTTGCCTCTGCCACCAGGTCGTTGGTTATCATTCACTCTGGTTCGATCTTGAAATCCTCCTTGACGCACATTGGTGTTTGCCTGGCGGAGTTGGGGGCAGTCCGGGCGAACGTGTCCCTTCTCTCCGCAGTGGTAGCATTTAACATTTGTATCATTGCATTCCTTAGCAAAATGATCACCGCCGCATTTAAAGCATCCGCCATACCTTGGTCGTCCACTCATCTGTCTCCCTCGGTCATCATGGTTCTGATATCTGGTGAAGGGTTCATTCCTCCTCACGTTCCCTGGCCTCTTGAAACGTGATTGCTGAGGCCTCAGGTGCTGGTTGGCTCTGCCGCACTGGCCCGAATGGGCCCTGTCATCCTCTTCGAATATTCTACACTTGTTCACTAAGGCAGGGAAACTCCGGATTTCATGGTATCTGCAGGCCCTCTTAATATCCGATCTCAGTCCGTTCTCAAACTTAAGACACTTGGAGTGCTCCGTTCCTGGCTGCTGGAAGGGCGGATAGAATAGGCACAATTCTTCAAATCTGGTCGCATATTCTTCCACAGTCATGGAGCCCTGTTTTAACTCCATAAACTCCAGCTCTTTCCGACTCCTCACTGTGTCGGGAAAGTATTTGTCTAGGAAGCAGGCCTTGAAATCGTTCCACGTCAGTTGATTGTCATCTTCGGGGAATCGGCTCCTGGCTATCTTCCACCAATTCTCTGCTTCATCTCGCAGCATATACACTGCGCATTCCACCTTCTGGGCTTCGGTACAGCGAAGACCCCTAAAAATTCTCTCTAATTCCTGAGTCCACTTGAATGCCGCCTCAGGGTTCCGTCCTTCTAAGAATTCACTCGGCTTCCTCTTCAGGAAGCGGTCCAGCACATGGCCATCCTCAGGTTGAGTTTGGCCTTGCCTTTCAAACACATCAGCAAAGCGTTGGAATGCTGTGGCTATAGCCTCCATACTTTGACGATGCGCCATTCCTTATCCTGAAATTGACGTTTAAGGATAAGTATACGGAGCCACTTACTACCAATCTAGTTATTAGTCCAACAATTAATAGCTTAGCACATTATGTCATTCGCCTAAGTCATACACACAATCAGACCAGGGGGAAAACAACCCCTTGTCCTCAAGACAATCATCAATCAGGTCAACCAGCATCAGAACAATTTCAACCATTCAATCAAAAAGACACAAACACCACCGCTTACACTTGGTAAGCATACTTTGGCCTTGGACTTTTTGGTCCGCTCTAATACCAAAATGTAACACCCTAATTAATTGCAACTAAAAATTCCAAAAATATGAGAAAATTTTTCACAAATCAGTCCCGTATTATTCGATATATGAGGGAGCAGGCAAGGGAAGAACGAAAAGTATTCACACGCACATAGTAACCTACAGGGAAACTAAAACTGGGGCCGGCTCAATGGGTTTATCATAACGCACCAACCCTAGGGCGGATTGCACAACACCGTTTATTCGCTCAGACGGGGTCTGACACCGTCCAGGCGGAGTATGGTAATGCAGCAGCGGATAGAGGAGATTTCGCAATGAGGCTTCCCTTCGAGTAATGCTGGTTACTCAACGGGAGGAATAGATAAGGGAAATATGTTAATACATTCACATGCGTAGCATTCGGTGGAAAGGCGGAGTTAGAGTCGTCCTACTTGGCTAGGCGGGGTATATTTATCTTGGGCGGGCTGTCCTAGTTACTTGGGCGAGGTATGACGCCGCCTAAACGAAATCTACATAACGCCTCTTTAACGTAACTACAAGGTAATTTCCTCCATCGGGTATGGACAAGGGTTCACTAAGTAAATCCTCACACTCGCATTTCATTCAGAAAGAAGAAAAAAAAATGAGAAGTTACAGGGTACAGATACGTTAGTAGGTTGTGGAGAAAAGAGGGATCTGAACCTATTCCACCCAGCTCAACTAAGTACGACGACGTCTGGGCGGACTTAGCCAT
Organism: Clitoria ternatea; assembly: GCA_037962975.1. Lineage (NCBI taxonomy): Eukaryota > Viridiplantae > Streptophyta > Magnoliopsida > Fabales > Fabaceae > Clitoria > Clitoria ternatea. The sequence continues at coordinate 181,230,994 of CM075672.1, forward strand.
AACGCCCAATTCGGGGTCAACATCGGGGTCTGGATTGTGTTAGCATCTCAACGAATAGGAAGGGATATTGGTCGATATCTCACTCTGGTAATTACTTGCTTCAGCGTGAATCCTCACGCTTGGACGAATTGCTCCCACACTTCGGGCGGGGTACGACTCCGCCCAGCATATCCGACATAAATTTTCCTAAGACAATTCTCGGTTCACCCATACTGTCCCTGCGTATCTATTAAAGCATAATTAGGAAACAAGGCAGCACATAGCATCACGCACACCAAAACCATACATCCATATATATACATAAAAGTGTATGTCAATATTTACAATACAAAATCGGGCTTCTCCTTGCCCGTAAAGTTCTATTCATCCCCAAAACATTAACACCGGTATGAGCCAGTCCGGGCTTAATCTAGCAATGCCTTAATTAAACCTTCCAAATGCATCAGCGCTCCGCCCAGCATTCCAGCTCTGTTTCTGATCCTCCTCACGAGAGACATTCACTGAAAATGGCCACTGCAGGGGTGAGCTTTTACATGTAAAATGATACTCACAGACTCGGTATCAGCGTCAGTACACGCTCCTGCTATCACTCAACCTTTCTCAAGTAACCAAATTCATACAATTCAACAATATTCATGACACACATAATTCACAGAGTTTATTCCACATCTAAATATATATTCATGCATTCAAAATCATACACTTGCATATACATAGATTTATACATCACCACAATCAGCCTTATTTCTATATGCATGCCTGCGGATCCGACTCGGGTAAAGACTCTCAGTTACGGCCCCCTTTTTCTTTTGGCCCCTCGTCCCTCAGCTCTTACCAGGTGGCACCGGCCTCCCCACGGCGTCTCGAGACTCTCTTCTCTAGCTCCAACGGCTACCACGAGCTCTATTGGGATCTAGCCAGGGTTGGTAACTGGAAGTCGTTTCCCTTGGGGTTCTTGACCTTCCATGGGTCACCACACTCTTACTCATGCAACTAACACATTCATTATTACACATCATCGCGCCATGAACACCTTACCGTAGTCATTAAGTAAGAACAATTATCCCCCACTACTCGTCATCAATTCAGTCAGTCACACCAGCGCATGTTACAATCGGTCATCAGACTAACAACATTGAGCAATCCAATTAAGAACATGCACATACATACATTTTATAGTGACAACAAAATAGATCCATCATTATCATCCACGAGCAAGCTACACCATCGCCACGAAGATCACTATCAGAATCTAAAATCATGCATCAGTTTTAGTAATTGTGAATACATGTACACATGCACAGCATCAGTTCTAATGATTATAAATACATGCACACACACACCCGCACTCAGCAATACATTCATCCGGTACCGTTCTTAGACCATGCATTCGACATGCAAGCGCCTCCCTACCTTTTGAAGAATCCTCAGAACCTTTCTGTTCTCGTTGTTGGGTCCGACGTCTTTCTCTTGGTTCGTTCGGTCTTCCTTGGCTTGTCGTATCCTGTGCCTGATTCTGGGATGGAGTGTGGTCCGTTCTCCAGTACTGCAACCCAGACCTCCAGGAGCGAAGAGTAAGATAGAAGAAGAAGAAAGATGAAGACGAAAGGAGGAAGTAGAGAATGAAGTGACGGAGAAGGGAGTCTGAAGAAATAGCAAGTGTGTTTTTCCGCCAAGGGCTCACGCTTATATATATATATATATATGTGCATGCGCACAGCAAAAGAAGAGTGGGATGGGAGAGTGCGTGCCCAGCAGTCACGTGCACTCCACCCCATCCCCTGACCATCACCATCTTTAATATTTTAATGGCTAAATCCTAAGTAGTTAAATGCAATTAACAGTTATTTCTTAGTTAAAAATCAAATTTTAATGGTTTATTCTTCATTCAGCATTAAATTTTAAAACGGGGATGTTACACTAAACATCACCCATTAATATTCAATTCAACCTTTCAAGCTATACAATATCCATTTCCCAAATTCTTAGGGCTAGGATTTTCATCAAACCCCAATAACATTTACCCATGCTCATTAATCACCATCAATGGCCATCTTTCATCATTAATATCATTCTCCAATATCATTAAACCTACATTCTACTCATATTTCACACTTTCCCCAATTTATTAAAGTTAGGGTTTCACTAAAAACCTATCAACATCATAAATGCTCATTTATTTTCCACTCATCCAAATATTAATTCCATGTACCTATAACAACCCACTATTAATGCCATAATGACAACACCCCACCTTAGGGTTTCCTCATATTAAGGCTCTCCCAATAATCCATATGCCATAAATACTCCCCCAAAAACCAAGAACCAAAATCTAAGGCATAAACACATAAAGAATGGTGAGGAACTTACCTCACCCAAGAGCCAACATTGAGCTTTCCATGGAGGGAGAGAGAACACGAAAATGGAGGAGTAGAGGGAAGAGGAATTCCAGCCACAAGCTTCTCCTTCAAGCTCCCATGGAAACGAAAATGGAGGGAGGAGGAAGAGGCACCACCATTGGCTTAGGGTTTTGATGAGACGAAGAAGTGGAGAAGGAGAAAGGAAGTAAGAGAAGAAGAAGAAGAAATGTGTTTGCCAATGGAAGCAAGAACCCAACGAAAATAAGGAGAGAAGAATGGGCTTTTTGGTTTTAATTTTTAACTCTCCATTAAAAGTTCATCGTTTTATAACAAACAGGCTCTCAATTCGGGCCCAATACACTATCCAAAAATTATTCCGAATATAGATTTGGATCCCCAATAATATCCTTAACAGCCCTGACCAACGGCATCTCAATCGGAGATACTTGGTCTGACACCCATATTCTAATCGGGTATAATTTTATCTCCTTAAACCTCAATAAATCATAAATATCCATAATAAAACCCAATTTAATCATTCCAATATTTTTAGGACACAAATCCACTCATATACAATTATTTATTATTCATTCCCATCAATTATTCATTTTTATAAAATTCGGGATGTTACATTTGTCATTTGAGTATTTCTCTTTCTTGGCATTCTTGAGATTAAGGCTTGTGATTTATTACATATTTGGGTAGCATATTAAAGGGATTGAGATTGGATCACTAGATTTGACCTAAAGCAATCTATCATAATAGAGAGAAGTGGACCTTGAGTAAAACACATTGAGAGCTTAGAGTGTAAACACATATTTTTTCCTTCTCTTATATTTTGTGCTAACCATTACTTTGAGTTTCCAAGTTTCTCTTTTGTATCTTGTTGGAGCATCTTGTTGAACTTTGAGCATTTTGGAAGACTCTTGTATTGGAGAGCACCTTTTGTAATAAATTAGGAATTTTCATTTGCTTTGTATTCTTTCCCTTGTATTTTGGGACTTTAAATTTGATTCTTTGTTTAGTCCTTGTATTTGGACTTTAAAGACATTGGACATTGGACTTTAAACTTTCTTTTAATTAGTTTATTAGGAGTGATTACGCTTAGGACTTAGTTTATATTTTTGCTTTCGACTAGTGTAAGTGCGATTTGATATCCTAGGTCTAGTTTACATTTTTGCACTATCCGACTAGTTTGCTTTAATTGCTTTCTAGTTAGCATAAGTGCGCTCTTGCATGCTAAGTTTAGTTTAGAATCTTACACCTCGACTAGTCTTGTCTACAAGCTTTTCTTTTACTTTCCTCATTGTTTTGCAATTAAAAGAAAAACAAATTGAGTGAAATGACTAGTATCTCATCACTAGCATACTTGCATTCTAACATGTCTTCATCTAGTGAGAGAGTTAGAAAGCACACCCCCCACACATGTGTAAAATCTCAGAGCAACTTAATAACATGGCTACTAGGCTAGATAACATAGAAAATGGGGAGGGTAGAGATAGAACCACTAGGCATCATAGACATACAACTAGACACCATGCAGATAGATAACATGATGACACTAGTGAGGTAGAACATAGGCACCATAGAAGACATAGTAGAAACCATGGGGAGGGTGGATTGAGAGAGGTCAAGCTAAAGGTCCCACCCTCCCATGGCAAAAGTGATGTAGAGGCCTATCTTGATTGGGAGATGAGAGTTGAGCAACTCTTCACCTCCCATGAAACTAAGAATAAGAAAAAGGTTAGGATTGCCACCCTTAGCTTTCAAAATTATACATTAGTATGGTGGATCCAAATCCTAAAAGAAAGAAAAAGAGACTATCTCCCACCCATTGATGAATGGGAGGATTTGAAAGCCTTACTTAGGAAGAGGTATGTCCTCTCCTACTATAGGGGTGAACTATTAGCCAAGCTCAATAGACTCACCCAAGGCTCTAAGAATGTGGAAGATTATTATAAGGCTTTAAAGATGGCTATCATTAGGGCCAATGTTGAGGAAGATAAACAAATCCTCATGTATAGGTTTTTACATGGCCTTAATCGTAATATTAGGAAAAGAGTGGAACTTCTACCTCATGTGGACATTGAGGAACTTCTCCATCAATGCACAAGAGTAGAAGGTTAACTCATGGATGAAGCTTCCTACTACAATAGAGAATCCAAACCTTTTAGATCTAGATGGAAGGGTAAGGAAGACTCCATTCCTAAAGATGGTAGTTTAGGAAAGAAGGGTAAGGAGCATGAAGTGGGCACTTCAACTCCTAAACTCAAAAGTGAGGTTCATAGGGATCATACCCCTACAAGACCTTCTAAGCATAACCCTTCTAAGAACAACAACTCTTCATCCCAACCCAACTCTTCAAGAACAAGTTTAATCAAATGTTTTAAATGCTTAGGAAGAGGTCACATTGCCTCCCAATGCCCAAAAAAAAAAGTTATGATTTTAAAAGGCATTGGTCACTATTCAAGCTATTTCACACTCTAGTGATAGCTCCAATAGTGATTCCTATGAGAGTGAACATGTTCTAGGAGATGAAGGTGAGCTATTTATGATTAGAAGATTCTTAGGTAGTCATATAAGGGATGATGACACTACACAATGAGAGAACATCTTTTATACAAGATGTTACATTAAAGAAAAACTTTGTTCTCTCATTGTGGATAGTGGTAGTTGCGCCAATGTGGCTAGTCAAAGGCTGGTTCACAAACTTGGTTATCCTCTAATAGATCACCCAAAACCTTACAAACTTCAATGGCTTAATGAAAAAGGTGAAATGTTAGTGAACAAACAAATTCTTCTCTCTCTTGCTATAGGCACCTACCGTGACCAAATATGGTGTGATGTGGTTCCTATGGAAGCCACTCATGTGCTTTTAGGTCGCCCTTGGCAATATGATAAAAAAGTCACCCATGAGGGGTTTACTAACACCTTTACCTTTATACATAATAACAAAAAGTTTGTCTTGCATCCCTTGTCTCCCAAACAAGTTTTGGAAGACCAACTTCAAATAAAGTTGAAGAGGGATAGGGAGGTCGGGCCTTCCACCTCTCCTCCTAAACCTCACAAATAAAAAAACAAAAAAAAATTAGTCACTCAACAAGATAAGGGTAAAGGGATCCTCACCTATGAAAATCCCACGAGGCACTCCTTTTTCTTTGCCTCTAAGCATGATGTGAAGCAAGCCTTGCTTCTTTACAACCCTATCTAAATGCTTTACCCTACGTCTTCTTCCTCTAGCTCTCCTAGCCCTTCTAGTACATATAGCTCTTGCACTTCCTTATCCTTAGTGGGCTCTTTTTCTCCTATACCCAAGGGATTGCAAAGTCTTTTAGAGTTTGAGGATGTTTTTCCTAAAGACCTTCCTGATGTAGGATCTTCTTCTATCTCCTTGAAGAATGGTGGATCTAGGGCTCTCTTCTTCTTCTAACCTCCATAAGCCTTTAATGAAGCTTCTTGCTCTTGAAAACCAAAATGGAAAAGGAAGGAAAAGAATCTAGACTACATAAATTTGGAAGGGGAAAAAGAGAAAGAAAAGGTGGAAATGGAAGGGAGAAATGAGGAGGATGGAAGATGGAATGGAGGAGGTGAATGGGAGGCCACTCCAAGGGGAGATAACTCCCTAGAACTCACCACCAAGGGGGAGGAAAACCCCTTGGATGAGAGCTTGCTAGAGCTCACTCTAACCTAGACAGAAGGGAGAGCTTCTCTCACTAAAACTCACTTTGAAAGTGTGAAATTCTCAATGGTATTAATGTGTGTCAAAAATACAAAGGGAGAACTCTTTATATAGAGCTTAGGGAATTTGGCCAAGTGACTCCTAAATGGGCCTCTCTATGATGCGTAGGCCTAATAGTGCTAATGGAGAAGGGTATGGCCTATACATGGCCCAAAGTGAGAGTACATGGCCCAAAAGTGGCCCAAATGACCTTGCAAGGCCCAAATGAAACCTATAATCCTAGAAAATCTAACTAAGAAGTATATTACAAGTAAAGTATGAATAGATCCTCAAGAAGTCTTCATTAGGGTTGGGCCCACTCAAGGAGAGAAAGGAAGATAAGGCCCGATGGATGCTCTCTTTGGCCTTTTTGGTCTTGGCCCTTGTGAGAGGACCTTTGTAAGCTTCAAGTCCTTTCTCTAGGGTAGTGTGAGGGTCCTCCCTTAGTATGTCCTCATTATACTCCCCCTCTTTGAAAGTATTTTTCCTCAAATCTAAGGCATCATCCTCTCCATCTAAATCAAAGGGAGACAAATATAAAATATTGAAGGAAGCACTCACACCATAATCTCCTGGAAAATCAAGTACATAAGCATTATTATTCATTTTCTTTATGATTTGGAAAGGCCCATCACCTCTAGGAATGAGTTTGGATTTACGTAAGTTTGGAAATCTTTCTTTTCGAAGGTGTAACCAAACCCAATCTCCAACCTCAAAGGTGATATCCTTTCTCTTCTTATTGGCACAACGAGTATAGTGTTCATTCTTAGTTTGAATTTGGTTTTAAACCTTTTCATGAAAATCTTTGATAAATTTGGCCTTTGCCTCTCCATCCATATGAAGGATAGAATCAGAAACCTCAATAGGCAAAAGGTCCAAAGGAGTGAGAGGGTTAAAACCATAGACAACCTCAAATGGACTATGCTTGGTTGTGGAGTGTTGTACCTTATTATATGAAAACTCAATGTCGGGCAAACACTCATCCTAATATTTAATATTTTTAAGCACTAAGACCCTAAGAAGTTGAGAAAGGGTCCTGTTTACTACCTTTGTTTGTCCATCCGTTTGACGATGACAAGTAATGGAAAAGAGAAGCTTTGTTTCTAGCCTTGACCAAAGAATTTTCCAAAAATGGCTTAGGAATTTGGTGTCCCTATCAGAAAATATGGTTTTAGGAACACCATGAAGTCTTACAATCTCTTTGAAAAAGAGTTTAGCAATATGACTAGCATCATCTACCTTGTGATAAGGGATGAAGTGAGTCATCTTACTAAACCTATCCACAACCACAAAGATAGAATCCATTCCCCGTTGGGTCTTAGGAAATCCCAACACAAAATCCATAGATATATCAATCCAAGGTGCAGTGGGTGTTGGTAAAGGAGTATATAAACCACTAAGTGAAAGTTTTGATTTTGTTTTTCTACACACAATACACCTAGCACAATGTTTTTGAACATCTTTTTTCATTTTTGGCCAATAGAAGTGTTCATGTAATATGGATAATGTTTTAACTCTTCCAAAATGGCCCATTAAGCCACCCTCATGGCTTTCTCTAAGTAAAAGATCTCTTAAAGAACTTTTAGGAATGCAAAGTCTATTGGCTTTGAAAAGATAGCCATCTAAAATGTAGAAGCCTTTATGAGATGAAGAAGTGGAAGATGAGTTAAAGATGCTAGAAAAATCAAGGTCACTTGGATACAAAGACCTAATCTCATTAAGCCCAATAACTTTGGCTCCTAGGGAGGTAAGTAAAGAGTGCCTCCTAGATAAAGCATCTGCCACAGTATTGGATTTTCAATTCTTATACTTGATGACATATGGAAATTATTCTAAGTACTCAACCCACTTAGCATGCCTTTTATTTAGCTTATGTTGCCCTTTAATGAATTTGAGGGATTGATGATCACTATGTATGATAAACTCTTTGGGAATCAAGTAGTGTTCTGAAGTTTGTAGGGCTCTAATTAAGGCATATAATTCTTTATCATATGTGGGGCAATTAATGGCTGCCGCATTAAGCTTTTCACTGAAGAAAGCAATGGGGTGACCTTCTTGCAATAGAACAGCTCCTATACCCATATTAGATGCATCACACTCAAGCTTAAATGTTTTGGAAAAATTCGGAAGTGATAAAATTAGAGCATGAGTGAGGCAATCTTTGAGATCTAGGAAAGCTTTTTCTTGCTTTGGCCCCCAAACAAAAGGAACATTATTTTTCACCAATTCATTTAAAGGGGAGGCTAAGGTAGAAAAATCTTTCACAAATCTCCTATAAAAACTTACAAGACCATGAAAACTTCTTATGTCACTCACATTTTTGGGTATGGGCCAATCTTGGATGGCCTTAACCTTTGAGTGATCTACCTCTACACCATTTGCACTAACTACAAATCCAAGAAAGACAATGTTATTTATAACATCCCGGATTTTTAAGGGAATAAATTTCTTGGAAGAGGATAATTAATTATTTATGGATGAATAATTATGGGAGAATTTATTAGACATTAGAGATGAATTATCGGTAAATTAAAATTTACTGGAATCGGGTGATTTAACGGATAATATGGGACCCACTAAGTGGAAATAAATATTTGATGGGTCTAGAGTGTTTAGAAAATTATTTGTGCATTATTTAATGTCCCAATATATTAGAAATAATTGAATTAAGATTTTTGGGACTATAGGTGATTTATGCAGACCGGATAAGCTGAAAACTGACCCGACTGAGATATGGGTGTCGGGCCAAGTATCTCTGATTGAAATGCCGTTGGTCAGGTCTATTAGGAATATTATTGGAAATCCGAATATATCTTCGGAATAATTTTTGGATAATGTATTGAGCCCGAACGGAGATCCTGTTTATTTTAAAACGGGAAGCTTTTAATGAAAAGGGGTGTATTTTAATTCCTTCTCTCCTTCTTTTCTCCATTTCTTCATTGGTTTCCTCTCCACTTTTACTCCTCCTTCATTTTTCATTTCTTCTTCCTCCTTCACACCCAAAACCGTGACCACCTCCTCCACTTCCTCACCCACTCAAAATTAATTGGACATCATGGGTTCATGAAGCAAGAATGGGACTTTGGAGAAATGCTTGGCTTATCTCCTTTTCTCTTCATCTCATTTTCGTTTTGGAGCTTGAGCTAGGAGAAAGAGGTATGATCTTGAACACCCATGGCTTTAGTTTATGGTTTTAAGCCTATTTAAGTATTGTGATGGGAGATTGGGTGTTGTTTTGATGGAAAATGACTTGAGGAACCAAACCCTAACCCTAGGATTTAGGGGAAATGAGTAATAATGCCATGAAAAATGATTTTTAGTGAAAACCCATGATAATATGTGTATGGGTGTTGTTAATGATGGAGATTGATGGTTATTGGAAATGATTATTGAGTTTTAAGGAAACCCTACGTATGATAAATTGGGGGTTTTGGCTAAATAGGTGATTTTTGATGATTTTTGATGCCTTAGAATGATTTATATGAAGGGAGTGAATCTTTAGAATCATTGGGATTGATTAATGAGGTTGATGATATTTTGAACTATGTTCATGAGGTTGTGTAAGATGATATATGCTTGTATGTAGGAATGGTGATTTGAGGTGTTGGGTTGAGAATGAGTATGAGATATTGTTAATGTGATAATAACAGTCAAAAACCATTGATAATGGATACTTGAGTTGATGAATAATTAAGCCATTTTTATAGTGAAATGATGTGTATGGCAAATTGTTGGCTATTGATTATAATATATGTGTATATATGATGATGAATAACCCATGAGAGGTTGAAATATGTATATGCTAATGAACCATCCTTGAGGGGATGAAGTATATGTTTTGTGAATTGAGAATTTATGTGGATGATTGGCATTGAATGTGATAGCCATTGTGATGGTATTGGTGATAAGTTTGAGGTTTATGCATAATTGAGGAACTCATAGAGTCAATTACAGTTTTATGTGGTTTTGATGATATAGGGTAGTTCCAATAGCTTCTATGTATGAATTAAAACTTGTGGAAATTGGAATAGGTCAATTTAAGTGAGAAATGACCCTTGAGTTGCACAAAAGTACCTCAAAACAGGTAAAATGCTTCTATGTGCATAACTCCCTCATTTTTAAGAATTTTTGAGTGAGGCCGGTGGCCACGCGTCACAAATGATGTGTATTTGTTGTGGTTAAAATTTGGTAGCATTTGGAGTTGATATGCAAAAGTTAGGGGGGTTAGAAGTTCCAAAATTATGCATTTTCTGCATAATTTCTGCATTCTGGTATGCGTAATCGATTACAAAGGAGTTCCTAATCGATTATAGGCATTCTGTTTCATGTGTAATCGATTACAGAGGTATTCGTAATCGATTACCAGTCTTCTGAGTCATTTGTAATCGATTAGGTGATTGGCCTAATCGATTAGATATGACAGGATTGCCTGATAAGCGTTCTTTGTTGTTTTTGGGCCGTTTGGGGATCTTAATGACATTTTTGGCCTTCGAGTTCTTCATGAAAGTTGTAGATAATTATGTTGCGGAGGTGTGAGAATTGGTCTCACATTAATTGGAGTTTTCTAACTCTCATGAGGCCTAAAATACCAAACCCACTGCATTGAAAAATACAAGTTTAAGAGGGTTTTGAACCCAACTTTTTATGGTCATCAAATTCGGACTAATAGGTGATATTTGTGACATGTCCCACTATTTTTAAGACTAAAAGTAAGCTTTCCTCATGTCTTAATGTTGAAATTATCATGGGCTCATTGTTGCCCAAAATCCCTTTTAGTATGGAGAAACAAGAGAATTCACTAAGGGTATATGTGTGGTTTGTCTTAGAGGTGATTGGGGAATGACTTAAGGCCATGGCAAGCTATGTATATGTCTATGCTATGTTACGGAAACATGTATGCTTCCCCTCTATTGATATATTATGAATCTTGATGAGAAGTAAATGATGTGGGATGTAGTTAGCCTTTAAGATCTAGAGGATCTTGGCTTTGGGAAAGGAATTCCCGAAGCCTAATACAATTACATAGCTTGGTGTTTACCAAGTCTAGGACTTGATGTTGGGCATTATGATAAGCTAGCAAATGTTTAAGAATTATGAGGAATGCCTTGAGATGGCTTATTAATTGTATGAATGCATATGTATATTATGTAGATCATATTCCGGGTGATGTGATGGAGCATTCGGAGCATTGGAATCGTTTTGGCTCTTCCCTTGAGGTAGGAGAGGAGTTAACATTCAAATTGCATGAGTAAATTGAATAGTTATTGTTGTATGTGATGGATACTCATGCTTGCCTTGCCATGTATATGTATTGAATTAATTGAAATGGCAAATTGATAATTATTGAGAATTATTATGATACTTTTATGTTGGGTGCAAGTAATTGACTTGCATGTGTGTGAGGCAAATATGATTGTTGATATATATATATGTAATTTGTAACACTTTGTTGCCACATGTGTGGATTAATATTATGTTTGTTGCTATGCCTCTGATATCCATGTGTGGACTACTATGAGTGATGTTTGTGGCCATTGAGTGCCAATTATATGAATGACATGCCTTGAGGGGCTTGTATGTAATTATGTGATTATAGTAATGTCGTTATGGTTGATTGCAAGTGTTGACTTGCGTATATGATGTGAAATATATATATGAAAAATGTTGAGATGGAAATGCCACATTAAAACTTGAAAATAATGACTAAAACAAATAAAGATAAAATCCACTATGGTGTATATGGTGGTGTTGGTGATTATGATGATGGAGATTGATGAGTGGCATTTGGGATGCACAGAGTGAGGATGCATTTGATTTGCATTTGCATTGCATCTATGGCATATCATTGCTGTCTATGTGGAATATTAGGGGGTTCCACTAGGCAGGCCCAGTGGGAGGGCGGCTCAGTGCACGAGCGTATTGTAATTTTCCCCTGTGACTCGGTGTATGAGTCACGAAGCTGTCCATAGTTTGGTGACGAGGCACCCTATGTGGCGGGCCCAGTGGGCGGGCGGCTCTATGGTGAGCGAGTTACCTCGGTGTCCGACGGGACACGGCTCTCTCGATGTGTGTTCGGGAGGGGCCCGTAGCACTTGTGGTAGTTGAGGCCACGATGTTGATCCGCAAGTCACAGGGTGACTAGTGCTACAAATGGGCGAGAGCGGTTTGGTACCAGTAAAATTATGAGTATGTAAGCATGCTTAAAATTGAGATATATGTGTACACAATTTTTTCTACTGCAGTAGGGGTATAGTAGCACACCTATGCTTGACCCACAACTTGGTGTTTATTCCCACAGTCGGATCCGCATTATTTGATGAGAAATTCTTGTGCATATGCAATAGCCATAAGAGCATTTGCATATAGCATGGAGATATGCCATAATATGATGACGATTGATGATGATTGAGATGATGAGATGGTATTGATGAGAAGGGTAATTTAATATACCGAAAGACCACATAAAGGTAATAAATAATATGAATAAATGAAATGATGTGAATATGATGATATATATATATTGTGGCCCAATGTTTGAAGGGTGTAATTGTTATAATTGATGACGATGATGTCAGCCCTTGGTGGTTCTAATGAAGGGCCAGAATGGTCCATGTTGACGATGTGATGGCCCATGGTGGTGGTATATGATTGTGTATATGTTGTGCTTGGTTATGATATGAATTGTGATCTATGAGGCTTGTAGGCCTATTATAATAATAAAACGATATATGAATGATGATTTGATGATTTAATAGCAAAGCACTGTTTGTATGCATATACACATGATCACAATATATATATATATATATATATATTATTCGTCATTTTGAATGTTAACTCACTCTCCCATGTGGTCTCCTTTTTAGCATTGTGATGCAGGTTGCCATGGGATGAGTTCGGATTTAAAGATCAAGCTTTGGTGAAGGTAAATAGTGCTAGAGGAAGTGCCTTGGCCGACATCATTTACAAGTTCTTATGTAATGAATGAATTGGTTATGAGAATGTAGATGATTTAGAGATCTTGAATTATGTATAAGATAATCCTCTGAATTGATGGAAGACGAATATATATATGTAGAATACAAGAGATGATTTGATGTGTATTTGAGGGATTGAAATTGAATGATGTTAATTGATGGTTGTGATAGTCGGGAGAAGATCCCCGAATGTAGATGAATATATTTATGTATATGTAATTATATCTTAGGCATTACATGCTTATATAATTATGTAAAAGGATGATGGATGTCTATTAGGCTTACGATATACCATTGCGTGTTTTGCCGAGCCTTTTCTCATATCGTCATATATGGGACTAGGCGTGTGCCCGGTATACACATTCTTCTTCCGCTGTAAACTCTATTATTTTCGTATACCGTTATGGGCAATTTATTTATCGATCCAGCTTCAGGTTTTATAATCTCACTCTCTGGTTTTTCTGTGATTTGGGTCATGATGTGGTCATGGTGATGTCTTAGAAATATTTTCAAACGCGAAAAATTTATTCGCAATTTTTATTAATTATGTCGATCACATTGGGATGCGAGTACAGAAAATCAGGGGTGTTATATTATTCATGCCAAAAGATCATTTTTCAAGGTTTATATAAAGATTATTGGTTCTTAGGGCAAGCATAACTTGTCTAAGATGGTTTAGATGAGAGGTCATGGTCTTTGAATATATTAAAATATCGTCAAAATAGACCACAACAAAATGCCTAATGAATTCCCTTAAAACATGATTCATTAATCTCATGAATGTGCTTGGTGCATTAGTCAAGCCAAAGGGCATAACTAACCACTCATATAATCCAAGTTTGGTTTTAAAAGCGGCTTTCCATTCATCTCCCTCTTTGATTCTTATTTGGTTATAGCCACTTTTAAGATCAATTTTGGAAAATATTGTAGAACCACTAAGCTCATCAAGCATATCATCAAGTCTAGGTATAGGATGCCTATACTTGATGGTGATGTTATTGATGGCCCTATAATCGGTGCACATTCTCCATGAACCATCCTTTTTAGGAACAAGTAAAACAGGAAAAGCACATGGGCTTAAACTCCCTCTAATCCAACCTTTAGATAATAGTTCATTCAGTTGATTTTCAATTTTAAGGATTTCCATAGGATTACATCTATATACAGGCCTATTAGGTAAACTAGCACCAGGAATTAAATCTATTTGATGTTCAATGCCCCTAATAGGAGGTAAGCCTTTTGGGATGTCTTTTGGAAAGAGGTCTTTGAATTCATTTAAGATATTTTGAATCCCTTTGGGCAAAGGAGGAGAAAGATTGCCCATTGAGCACAAGGAAGTGCTAGGGATATCTTTAGCATACATGATCAAGCATTGTTTATGTGAAAACATAGCATGTTTCACATCATGTTTGGTGGCCAAAAGGTTGGTACTAGAGTCGTCATAGATAACAACTCATTTTCCTTTATCTTCTTTTTTATTTTTCTTAATTTTTCCTAGATGAGTTGAAGAAGATACTAACTCTGTATCTTTTTTAAGCTTCATTTGTAGTTGATTTTTAGCTACTTGTTGTGGAGTTAGGGGGTGTAAAAATATCTTCTTACCATCTAGTTTAAAAGTGAGGGTGTTAGTGAACCCCTCATGGATGACCTTCCTATCAAATTGCCAAGGTCTTCCTAGCAATATATAAGTTGCCTTTATAGGTACTACATCACAATTAACTTCATCTTTATATATGCCTATGGTGAAATTTATTAAGACTTGCTTATTAACTAACATCTTTCCTTTTTCATTTAACCATTGTAACTTATAAGGTCTAGGGTGATCTACTAGTTCTAAGCCCATCTTATTGACTAGTCTTTGGCTTACTACATTAGTACAACTCCCACTATCCACAATGAGAGAACAAAATTTGTCATTTATGTAACATCTTGTATAAAAGATGTTCCTATTAAGGCCATGTAAGAACCTTTACATTAGGGTTGCCTTATCTTCTTCTAGGTTTTCCCTAATCATAGCTATCTCTAATGATTTGTAGTAGTCTTCTACACTCTTTGACCCTTGGGTGAGTCTATCTAGCTTTGCTAATAGCTCCCCCTTATAGTAACTAAGAACATAACGTTTTCTTAATGAGCTTTTAAATCCAACCAATCATTTATTGGTGGAAAATTATCTTTCTTTCTCTCCTTACACACTTGAGACCACCATACTAAGGCATAGTTTTGGAATGAGAGGGTGGCTATCCTAACTTTCTTTTTATCTTTTATTTGATGAGTTAAAGATTTGTTCTACTCTCATTTTCCATTCTAGATAAGCCTCTATGTCACTTTTGCCATTAAATAGGGGTATTTCTAATTTGACTTCTCTTAAGCCTACATCTTATCTTTTATGCTCATGGTGTCTTCTTTGTCTTGGCTCCTCTTCACTATCACTATTATTATGTCTATGATTTCTTTGATTTCTATGTCTAGTTCTAGGGTTTTCATTATGCTCAAGATTTGTTAGCCTAGCATTGATGTTATTCAAGCTATCCATTATGTTATGAAGCATAGTTTTATTCTCCCTATCACTAGAAGACATCTTTTAAGGTTGTCAAAGAAATTCAAGACAAAAACAAGGAATGTGTAGTCAAACTAGTCGAGGAGGATGAATGCAAAAGAAGTGAAAGAAAACACACAATAATCCTAAAATATCAATACTAGGTTTCTAACCTAAGGGAAAAACAAGATCCTAGGTTGTCTTTTACTAGGTTAGTCCTATGTTGCTTATGGAAGTCCTAGGTTTAGCTTTAACCTAAGTTGATTATGATTGTCCTAGGTTGTTTTTAACAATTGACTAACCCTAGACAAGCTTAACCAATTCAGTTCACTAGTTAGTTAACCTAACAAAATTAGTTCAACTAACTAACCAACTCCTAACAAACCCTAACTAGAAGTAGTTATTTAGTTATGGAAGTTACAACTAAGTCTAACAACCCTAACTAACAACTAATTCGGTTATGATCTAGTTAAAACCCTACACTAATTTTAGGTATGATTAGTTGAAGTAACTAGAATTAGTTCTAACCACTAACTAATTAACCTAATTAGTTAAGACAACAAACTAACTAACAACTACTAGTTATAACCAACAACTAACTAACTAAAAGTAGTTAACAACCAAATGCATATACAACTATACTAGGCGAATTTATCTAGAGGAAAAATGAAATAATAGTGTTCAAAGTCAAATATCCAAGGTGTGTGTAACATCCAGATTTTAACAATGTACCGGGTGAAAGAAAGCCATTAAAATAATAATTCAGAAGTGGAAATTGTTCACTAATTACCCTTAACTTAATTAATCAAAAGGTGTGCTGATTGAAAAGGTGATTAGCTTTAGTGGATGATGATGGGACTGGGTGACGTGAGCAGACTGCTCCTCACATTTTCCCACCCCACCATTCCTTTCCCTCATGCATGCATTTATAATTGGTTGATGGCTTTCCTTGCCATTCATTCTTCAGAATTTCCCTGCGAGTTCGTCTTCTTCTTCCTCCTTCTCTTTCTCTCTTATTTTCCTTCTTCTCTTTTCCTTCTCTGCTCTCTGTTTCCACTCCCTGTTTCAGAGGCCACGTTGACGGTGCTGCAGAGGAGTCAGAGCTTCCTTATACGAGTAAAGGACGAGCGTCGAAGCAGAAGCAGAAGCAGCCCTGCACCACTCGTGGAAGGCAGCAGTGTTCCAGTAAAGGTTAAACGAGTGAAAGTGTTGAGTGAAGCAGCGAGGAAAAAGGACCAGCGCCCAAGCAGAAGAGTCTCTCGGAGTCTCGTAGTTGGTAGGGGGAGTACCTTACATGTTAAATGCATGGGTTATGAACGGGTTTCGGGTGTTGATAATTGTGGTTCTGCATTCTGTTTGTATGATGTGCCTGCATGTGGAGTACCCGAGTGTAGGATAAGTGAGAGTGAATGTTGCATGTTATCATTGCCCTTGAAGATGCATGCGTTGATTAAGTCCTGACACTATTGTATACCGATTGCATGTTATGTTGTGTTGATTAGAATACTTATTTGAATCTGTTGATCCTTATATGGATACATACGTTGATTAAGTCCTGATACTGTTGTATACCGAGTGCATGTGATGCTTAAGTTGATGAGAATACTTATAGAATCTTGATATTGATTGACACTGATTGCATTGGACCTTTATATTGCTGTATCCACCTAATGGAGCTATGATGATGATTGCATGGAAGTATGTGTGTGTTAGATTAATATGTGGAGTTCTGAAAATGGGTATTACCGACTGCATGTGAAGTATGTATGGCTGAGTGAAAGATCGTGTGCATGAACTCTATGTTGTGTGATGAATCCGCGTGTGGCGCATGGGATGCGTTGTGCTGGGAGCACGTAGTGTGGGACACTACCATCGGTTATAAACCGTGGGACGCTGTAAAATCCTTGAGTGGGACTCAAGGTAGCCCTTGAGTGGGACTCGGGCTGCCTGTGAACACCTCCGTTGGCCCTGAGAGCATTGGTGTCACCTGTGGGCAAACGGTTGGGTACCTATAAAACGGCCAAGCAGCTGGGAGCTGACATGATAGCTGAGAGCTATGTACAAAAGGCTGAGAGCCTACGTTGCAACATCAGAACCGATTACATATGAATACGGAACCGAGTGAATAATCTGTGTATATTAACTGCCGATATTGCTGGAATTGATTATGCATGAGATGATAAATGTATATATATATATATATATATATATATATCCGTGTGCATATGCTGTTGATGTTGATTGAAACCTGTTCTATGAATGTATGTTATGTTGTTGAAGAGTTGCGTATATATATATAGCCGAATGAGAATTGTGGGTTCTGACTGATAAATGTTCAAAAGATGCATTCTGATTCATGGACCTTAACATCATGTCACTGATTGTTGTATGTTAATGTTATTGAGTTGATGTGTGTAAGGGGCGAGTGACAACTGGTGGATTCCAATCGGTAAGGATCTTGTGTGTGTGTCCTGGTTGATTAGTAATACTCTGACCTTAATTATTGCCATGTGTGATTGTGTGTGCATATATATATAGTTGTATAAATGTGAAACAACCTGAGTCAGTATCTATCATTTAAAATTTAAGATACCCACCCCTGCTGTGACAATTTTTCAGTGAACATCTCTCGTAAAGAGGATTGGAGGAGGAGCTGAAATGTCGGGTGAAGTGCTGATGCACTATAGAAATTTTATGACTGTGCATGTGCTGTATATAATGTTTTGGGTTAAGCCTTGGCCGGCTCGTGTTTTGCTGTTAGTCTTTTATACAGAGTTGATCCCCTTAGAATGGGAATATGACAATGTGGTTGTAAATCCGTGATATGCACTTCTATATACGTATATACATGCCTATGTTTATGCTATGTTGCATGTCTATCTTATACTGTGTAATACCTAGGTAATCTATACATATATATGTGTGCGTTCATATTCCTGAGTGTGTAGGAAATGACATAACTTATCATGAAGAAGCCAATCTATGGCCTAGAGGGTGAGTTTGTGACTCTGTCACCGAGTGGGGGAGGTTCAGAAGCTCCGAGTGAGTGAAATCAGATAGCTCCGAGTAGGAATTGACATAGAAGACTGCCCCTAACGATGAGTTGTTAGGATCGAAGTTGAGGCCTAAATATACGTTCCGAGTGGTTATTACTAGGATTCCTCCCGAGCATAGGATAATCAACGAACCCGAGTGAGAATCCGCCGAGTGAAGGTTTTCCCGACAGGAGAGTGACACCTTAGACTCTAGGGGACCCCACGGTAGTAAACTGTTAGTGACAAAGGAATCTGAGTGAGTCTTAACTTAGTAGAACGTCTAGAGTAGGAAGATTATGGTCACCGAGTGAAAACTAAGTGAAATACCCGAGTGGCAAAAGGACGTGAAGGTTATTCTGAGTAAGGAGTCCTCCTAGATTCCGAGTGAGTGATAGTGGGGACCACTTCCGTATTATTCGCGTATATGTTCTGATTGATGAAACCGTAGAATAAGTTGCATTGTCTGAATGGGACTAGTAGGTGCAAGAGTTAAGTCCGAGTGGACTGAGGTTGGATCCTTCCGAGTGAATCAGGCGCGGGAACTCGAGTGATGCCAAGTGAAATGAACGAATACCGAGTGAAGCTTTCGCTTGAGCGCGTGCGCGTTGCTATGTGACCTGCCTACGCGATTTCCCCTTTTTCCGCTGTTAGTTTCTTGAATTTCTTTTGTTCTCTTGTTCTTCTTCTCCTCTCATTCTTATACCGTGGTATTCTGGTTTTAATTATGAAAAATTTCCTCTATTTTTCTTGTCTATGAATTGTTTAAATTAGGGTGTTACATTTTGGTATCAGAGCAGACCGAAAGGTCCAAGGCCAAGTTATGCTTGTCGAGTGTGAGCGGTTGTGTGCTTTCTGACTGAGTGGTCATCATGATTGAACCTGATTGATATTGACTTGTGGATAGGAGGTTGTTTCCCTCCTGGTCCGATTGATTAAGTAGCATATAGAAATAGTATGATGTGCTAAGTTACTGAACGTTAGGCTGAAATCCGATCGGTATTAGGTGGCTTGGTATACTTTTCCTTGAAGGGGTGTTAATTTCAGGATAAGGGATGACGCATCGCCAAAGCATGGAGGCTATAGCCACGGCATTCCAATGTTTTGCAGACGTGTTTGAGAGGCAGGGCCAGCCTCGAGCTGAGGAGGGCCAAGTGCTGGACCGCTTCCTGAAGAGGAAGCCGAGTGAATTTCTATGAGGACAGAACCCTGAGACAGCTTTTAAATGGACTCAGGAGCTGGAGCAGATTTTCGGGGGTCTTCGCTGTACCGAGGCCCAGAAAGTAGAATGTGCAGTATACATCCTGTGTAACGAGGCGGAAAACTGGTGCAAGATAGCCAGAAACCGATTCCCTGACGATGATAATCAGCTGACCTGGAACGATTTCAAGACATGCTTCTTAGAGAAGTACTTCCCTGACACAGTAAGGAGTCGGAAGGAGTTGGAGTTTATGGAATTGAAACAAGGCTCCATGACCGTGGAAGAGTAAGCGACCAGATTCGAAGAGTTGTGCCTATTGTACCCACCTTTCCAATAACCAGGGACGGAGAGCTCCAATTGCCTTAAATTTGAGAATGGATTAAGATCTGATATTAAGAGAGCCTGTAGATACCAAGAGATACAGAGTTTTCCTGTATTGGTGAATAAGTGTAGGATATTCGAGGAGGATGACAAGGCCCATTCGGGCCAGAGCAGCAGAGCCAACCATTCCTTGAGGCCCCAGCAATCCCGCTTCAAGAGGCTGAGTAATGTTGGCAGAAACCGATCCTTTTCCAGAATTGGGGGTCGGAACCAGCATGAAAGACGACCAGCTGTGGGAGACGGAAAGTGTTTCAAGTGTGGAGGAAATCATTATGCCCAAGACTGCAACAACGATAGTGAGGTGGTGTGCTTTCATTGTAATAAAAGGGGACACATTCGCCCCGATTGCCCCCAACTCCGTCAAGCAAACACCAATGTACGTCAAGGAGGTTTCCAAGAAAGAAACTGAATGAATGATAACCAAAGACCGGGTGGCAGAGGCAACCGAGCCAGAGGAAACATGATGCTTGCTCCAAATGACAGAGAGGAATACCGACCAACCAGCAGCGGGAAGACTCTACACCATCAACGCGGAGGATGTTGCACAGGCGAATGACTTGGTACAATGTAAGTGCTCACTCGGTAGATATACGCTTAATGTTGTTTTTGATTCGGGAGCCACCCATTCTTTTATAGCTGATGAGTGTGTAAAGAAATTAAAGTTACCGATTGTGTTTATGGATCAGACTTTGGAAGTAGCCAATCCGACTGGCGCTAAGGTGTTGACATCATCAATGTGCAAGGATGTAACATTTGTGTTGTGTGATCGAAGTTTCACTTTCGATTTGGTGTGCATACCCTTAAAGGACCTTGACATTGTGCTCGGAATAGATTGGCTTTCAGCCAACAAGGTGCTAGTGGATTGCAGAAACTGAAGGATAATCTTCCCGAGGAAGCACAATGAAGGCGACACAGCACAAGGTATGACTCAACTGTTTATGATGCTTTTTCTAACCGAGGGTGAGAGTAAAGCCCGGGTGAACGAAATTCCAACTGTCTGTGAATTCCCAGAGGTGTTTCCTAAAGACGTACCGAGTGTCCCTCCCGATAGAGAAGTCAAATTCTCTATAGACCTGATCCCTGGAGCCGAGCTAGTCTCCAGTGCACCATATAGAATATCCCCAACTGAATTGGCCGAGCTGAAGAAGCAAATAGATGAGTTACTCGGAAAACAATTCATTAGACCGAGCGTATCACCATGGGGCGCACCCGTGCTGCTTGTTAAGAAGAAGGATGGCAGCATGAGACTTTGTATAGATTACCGACAACTAAACAAACTCACGATTAAGAACCGATACCCATTGCCCCAAATTGATGACTTGATCGACCAACTGCGTGGAGCCTCAGTCTTCTCAAAAATCGACCTACGATCGGGATACCACTAAATCCGAGTGAAGGACTCGGATATCCCAAAGACTGCCTTTAGGACTCGGTATGGTCACTACGAGTATGTAGTGATGCCGTTCGGTGTAACAAACGCTCCTGCCGTCTTCATGAATTACATGAACAGCATATTCCACCCATATTTAGACCGATTCGTAGTTGTTTTCATTGATAACATCCTAGTCTATTCTAAGACTTCTGAGGAGCATGAAGAACATCTCCGGGCGGTACTCCAAGTGTTAAGGGAGAAGCAGTTGTTTGCAAAGCTTTCAAAGTGTGATTTCTGGATGAATAAAATCCATTTCCTCGGACATGTGATTTCCGAGGAAGGTGTCTCGGTGGACCCTTTGAAGGTGGCGGCTATAATGGCATGGGAGAGACCCAAGTCGGTCTCGGAGATAAGGAGCTTTATGGGCCTGGCAGGTTATTATAGAAGATTCATTGAAGGTTTTTCTAAGTTGGCCTTGCCACTGACTAAATTGACTCGGAAAAACATTCCCTTCGTATGGAGTCTCGAGTGAGAGAACAGCTTCTGAAAGCTGAAGGACAAGTTGACGACTGCTCCAGTACTGGCATTACCTGACTTACAAGAGAGCTTCGTGGTTTATTGTGATGCATCAGGACTCGGATTAGGATGCGTGCTAATGCAGAAAGACCGAGTGATAGCGTATGCCTCTCGGCAATTGAGACCTCACGAGCAGCATTATCCGACCCACGACTTGGAATTGGCAGCTGTGGTGTTCGCATTAAAAATCTGGAGGCATTATTTGTTCGGGTCCAGATTTGAAGTATACAGTGATCACAAGAGCCTCAAATACTTATTCGACCAAAAGGAACTGAACATGAGACAAAGGAGATGGATGGAATTTTTAAAAGATTATGATTTCGAGCTAAAGTACCATCCGGGTAAGGCAAACGTTGTTGCCGACGCGTTGAGTCAAAAGTCCCTTCATGTAGCAGTGATGATGGTGAAGGAGGTGGAGTTATTGGAACAGTTCTGAGACATGAACTTACATGTTGACATCCCCTCCTCTCGGAAAATGACGATCGGTACGCTGAGGATTACCAATGAATTCCTGAAATCCGTGTACGAGCAACAGCAGTCAGATTCCTACTTGTCTGAGATGAAGGAGACTCAGGCCAAAGGCAAGGATTTGTCCTTGACCGAGGGATCAGATGGAATCTTCCGAGTAAGAAATAGAATATACGTGCCGGGTGGGGGAGAATTGAGAAGAATGGTGCTTGATAAAGCTCACAAGAGCTTGCTAAGTATCCACCCGGGTGCCACGAAGATGTACCATGACCTGAGAACCCAGTTCTGGTGGCCCGGATTAAAGAGGAACGTGGCAGAATATGTGGCTCAGTGCATCACCTGTCAGAAGTCAAAAGTGGAGCACCAGAAGCCGTATGGTGCATTGCAACCCCTGGAGATTCCCGTGTGGAAATGGGACTCAATTGCCATGGACTTTGTCATGGGATTGCCCAAAAACTGAGTGGGCCATGATGCGATATGGGTCATTGTTGACCGACTAACGAAGAGTGCACACTTCCTACCTGTGAACATGAAGTACCCGATGCATAGGTTAGCTCAGATTTATAGTCGCAAAATTATCTGACTGCATGGTATACCGACTTCTATCGTATCAAATAGGGATCCTAGGTTTACGTCCCGGTTTTGGACCAGCCTGCACCAGGAAATGGGCACAAAACTTTGGCTTAGCTCCGCTTACCACCCCCAATCTGATGGACAATCCGAGCGGACAATCCAGAGCTTAGAGGACTTGCTAAGGGCGTGTGTACTAGAGCACGGTGGGGATTGGGAGCAATACCTTCCCTTGGTTGAGTTTACGTACAATAACAGCCATCACAATAGTATTGGTATGGCACCCTACGAAGCACTGTATGGTCGAAGATGCCGAACCCCGCTTTGCTGGTCAGAATCGGGTAAGAGTCTGCTATTGGGGCCAGAGGTTGTGAAACAAACTTCAAAACAGATCCGAGTGATAAGAGAAAAGATAAAGGCGTCTCAAGATAGGCAGAAGAGCTACCATGATAAACGCACTAGACCATTGGAATTTTCAGTCGGAGACAGGGTATTTTTAAGGACTTCACCGAGTAAAGGAGTCGAGCGAGTCTTGAAGAGTGGAAAGTTAAGCCCTCGATACATTGGGCCTTATGAGGTGTCAGAACGAGTCGGCTCCATGGCATACCGAATAGCATTACTGACTCACTTGTCTCGATTGCATGACGTGTTTCATGTGTCTCAACTAAGGAAGTACCTGCCAGATTCTACTCACACAATGCCTGATGATGAAGTGGAAATCAGGGAAGACCTGACCACTGTAACTATATCGACTACGATTGTGGACCGATCGGTAAAGCGATTAAGGAGTAAGAATGTGCAACTGGTTGAAGTGGAATGGCAGCAGGACGGGTATACTTCTTATACCTGGGAGCGCGAGGATGCCATGAGGCAGCAGTACCCTGAGTTATTTGACCAAGGTGAGTTACCGACTGAATTTCGAGAACAAAATTCTTTTGAGTGGGGGAGAACTGTAACATCCCAATTTTAACAATGTACCGGGTGAAAGAAAGCCATTAAAATAATAATTTAGAAGTGGAAATTGTTCACTAATTACCCTTAACTTAATTAATCAAAAGGTGTGCTGATTGAAAAGGTGATTAGCTTTAGTGGATGATGATGGGACTGGGTGACGTGAGCAGACTACTCCTTACGTTTTCCCACCCCACCATTCCTTTCCCTCATGCATGCATTTATAATTGGTTGATGGCTTTCCTTGCCATTCATTCTTCAGAATTTCCCCGCGAGTTCTTCTTCTTCTTCCTCCTTCTCTTTCTCTCTTGTTTTCCTTCTTCTCTTTTCCTTCTCTGCTCTCTGTTTCCACTCCCTGTTTTGGAGGCCACGTTGATGGTGCTGTAGAGGAGTCAGAGCTCCCTTATACGAGTAAAGGACGAGCGTCGAAGCAGAAGCAGAAGCAGCCCTGCACCACTCGTGGAAGGCAGCAGTGTTCTAGTGAAGGTTAAATGAGTGAAAGTGTTGAGTGAAGCAGCGAGGAAAAAGGACCAGCGCCCAAGCAGAAGAGTCTCTCGGAGTCTCGTAGTTGGTAGGGGGAGTACCTTACATGTTAAATGCATAGGTTATGAACGGGTTTCAGGTGTTGATAATTGTGGTTCTGCATTCTGTTTGTATGATGTGCCTGCATGTAGAGTACCCGGGTGTAGGATAAGTGAGAGTGAATGTTGCATGTTATCATTGCCCTTGAAGATGCATGTGTTGATTAAGTCCTGACACTATTGTATACCGATTGCATGTTATGTTGTGTTGATTAGAATACTTATTTGAATCTGTTGATCCTTATATGGATACATGCATTGATTAAGTCCTGATACTGTTGTATACCGAGTGCATGTAATGCTTGAGTTGATGAGAATACTTATAGAATCTTGATATTGATTGACACCGATTGCATTGGACCTTTATGTTGCTGTATCCACCTAATGGAGCTATGATGATGATTGCATGGAAGTATGTGTGTGTTAGATTAATATGTGGAGTTCTAAAAATGGGTATTACCGACTGCATGTGAAGTATGTATGGCTGAGTGAAAGATCGTGTGCATCAACTCTATGTTGTGTGATGAATCCGTGTGTGGCGCATGGGATGCGTTGTGCTGGGAGCACGTAGTGTGGGACACTACCATCGGTTATAAAGCGTGGGACGCTGTAAAATCCTTGAGTGGGACTCAAGGTAGCCCTTGAGTGGGACTCGGGCTGCCTGTGAACACCTCCGTTGGCGCTGAGAGCGTTGGTGTCACCTGTGGGCAAACGGTTGGGTACCTGTAAAACGGCCAAGCAGCTGGGAGCTGACATGATAGCTGAGAGCTATGTACAAAAGGCTGAGAGGCTACGTTGCAACATCAGAACCGATTACACACGAATGCGAAACCGAGTGAATAATTTGTGTATATTAACTGCTGATATTGCTGGAATTGATTATGCATGAGATGATAAATGTAAATATATATATATCCGTGTGCATATGCTGTTGATGCTGATTGAAACTTGTTCTATGAATGTATGTTATGTTGTTGAAGAGTTGCGTATATATATATATAGTCGAATGAGAATTGTGGGTTCTGACTGATAAATGTTCAAAAGATGCATTCTGATTCATGGACCTTAACATCATGTCACTGATTGTTGTATGTTAATGTTATTGAGTTGATGTGTGTAAGGGGGCGAGTGACAACTGGTGGATTCCGATCGGTAAGGATCTTGTGTGTGTCCTGGTTGATTAGTAATACTCTGACCTTAATCATTGCCACATGTGATTGTGTGTGCATATATATATATAGTTGTATAAATGTGAAACAACCTGAGTCAGTATCTATCATTTAAAATTTAAGATACCCACCCCTGCTGTGACAATTTTTCAGTGAACATCTCTCGTAAAGAGGATTGGAGGAGGAGCTGAAATGTCGGGTGAAGTGCTGATGCATTATGGAAATTTTATGACTGTGCATGTGCTGTATATAATGTTTTGGGTTAAGCCTTGGCCGGCTCGTGTTTTGCTGTTAGTCTTTTATACAGAGTTGATCCCCTTAGAATGGGAATATGACAATGTGGTTGTAAATCCGTGATATGCACTTCTATATACATATATATATGCCTATGTTTATGCTATGTTGCATGTCTATCTTATACTGTGTAATACCTGGGTAATCTATACATATATATATGTGTGCGTTCATATTCTCGAGTGTGTAGGAAATGACATAACTTATCATGAAGAAGCCAATCTATGGCCTAGAGGGTGAGTTTGTGACTCTGTCACCGAGTGGGGAGGTTCAGACGCTCCGAGTGAGTGAAATCAGATAGCTCCGAGTAGGAATTGACATAGAAGACTGCCCCTAACGATGAGTTGTTAGGATCGAAGTTGAGAGCCTAAATATACGTTCCGAGTGGTTATTACTAGGATTCCTCCCGAGCGTAGGATAATCAACGAACCCCGAGTGAGAATCCGCCGAGTGAAGGTTTTCCCGACAGGAGAGTGACACCTTAGACTCTAGGGGACCCCACGGTAGTAAACTGTTAGTGACAAAGGAATCTGAGTGAGTCTTAACTTAGTAGAACGTCTAGAGTAGGAAGATTATGGTCACCGAGTGAAAACTAAGTGAAATACCTGAGTGGCAAAAGGACGTGAAGGTTATTCTGAGTAAGGAGTCCTCCTAGATTCCGAGTGAGTGATAGTAGGGACCACTTCCGTATTATTCGCGTATATGTTCTGATTGATGAAACCGTAGAATAAGTTGCATTGTCCGAATGGGACTAGTAGGTGCAAGAGTTAAGTCCGAGTGGACTGAGGTTGGATCCTTCCGAGTGAATCAGGCGCTGGAACCCGAGTGCGGAAATGCCAAGTGAAATGAACGAATACTGAGTGAAGCTTTCGCTTGAGCGCGTGCGCGTTGCTATGTGACCTGCCTACGCGATTTCCCCTTCTTCCGCTGTTAGTTTCTTAAATTTCTTTTGTTCTCTTGTTCTTCTTCTCCTCTCATTCTTATACCGTGGTATTCTGGTTTTAATTATGAAAAATTTCCTCTGTTTTTCTTGTCTATGATTTGTTTAAATTAGGGTGTTACAGTGTGTCCAAAATACAAGGCAAAAACCTAATACACAATGCCTAAGAATTGAAAATTATGCCTAAGTTCTACTAGTTACAAGGCTTTTGCTTCCTTTATAATTTTTCTTCAAGCTCTTCCTTGATGTGTAAGCTTTACCTTACCTAGCAAAACAATACAAGAACACACTCTAAACAAAATTTATGTCAATGAATTCACAAAAATTAAACCTCATAAATGTATCTCTCAAGTGTATCCTCACAACTCTTACCCTTTCTTTTTGGTGTCAAGTTCACCCAAGCAATTTACACTCTCACCACAAGTGTTCCAACATGCTACCCTCAAAGGTGTAAAGAAGGGAATTATCAAGAAGTTTGAAGGAAAGACAAGTTCAAAGACAAAACTTGAGAAGGAAAAATGACAAACTAAAAAAGCTTAAGAAGAAAGGCTACTCAAAATGTAAAATGTTTTTGGATTTTTGATTGACAAGACACTAAAGCAATAAATGTTCAAAGAATAAAGGCTACACTATGGAAGGATTTCGAAATTGAAGGCAAAACTAGACAAGTAAAGAACAAAAATGCAACCAAACAAAAGGAAAACACAACCTAAACTTAGAGACTCCAAATTTGCAATCACAAGTAAGCAAGTAAGATTCAAATGAAAATGTATTGAGAATTAAGCAAATAACTCACTAAGTATAAAGGAGAATTCGAAATTGGTCTTTTGGTTTTGGTGTTTTACTTCACACTTTTCTTAATGAGGCTTCTTTTTCTTTTTAACACCCTTTTTCAATTTTGGAAGTATAGGGTTATGTTTTTCTTTTTCTTTTTCTCTTTTTGACAACTTTCTTTTTCTTATTTTGCCTCTTGAATTTTAAAGTCGCAACACTACTAAGATATCCCCAAAACCGAAGTGAGCTAAAAGGCTAGGCAATTTCAAAAGTCATTTTCTTGCTTATGGAAAAACACTTGCAACCTTCTTCCAAAAAGAGTGGAACGATTATGTTCAAAACTATTTTTGACAAACTTTTCTTTTATGCAACAAGATGAAAACTGAATTATGATGTGTTCCTAATGTGCATTCACAAACAAAAATAACCTAGAAAGAAACTAAGAATGAATACTAACAAGTCTACTAATGAGATGACCTTTGGAGAGTCTGAAGGTGAGACCTCCTAACAAGACAAGAATGGAACCTTTGGGAGATTAGTCAAGGTGCTTGAACTAACTTCACTCATACGACTATGCACTTACTAACTAAGGAAAATCTACAGAAAACCTAGAACACTAGACAAAGGTTCCACATGGCATAAACTAATTCCTATTTGGCTCTAACTACCAACTAACAATTAACAAACTTATAACAACCAAAGTAACAACTTCTAACTGAATTCCTAATGTGCCAAATCTGAATTTTTGAAAGACAATACAATACCAAACCGAAAATACAAAGCAATATGCAAGAAAATTGAAGAAATGGAAAAACTAGCACAACTCAAAAGAACACCAACTTTTTATGAATTTTCTACTTTATCATGGCATCAAAAAGGCAAGTAAGTGATATGAAAAAAAATTCCAGCTAGCAAATGAAAGGTAAAACCAATTCTAATTAAGGAAGAAGAATAGAAAAGAACCTCCCAAGCTCAAGTGATACCAAATGATGTAGGATCTTCTTCTATCTCCTTGAAGAAGGGTGGATCTAGGGCTCTCTTCTTCTTCTAACCTCCACAAGCCTTTGATGAAGCTTCTTGCTCTTGAAAACTAAAATGGAAAAGGAAGGAAAAGACTCTAGACTACACAGATTTGGAAGGGGAAAAAGAGAAAGAAAAGGTGGAAATAGAAGAGAGAAAAGAGGAGAATAGAAGATGGAATGAAGGAGGTGAATGGGAGGCCACTTAAAGGGGAGATAACTCCCTAGAACTCACCACCAAGAGGGAGGAAAACCCCTTGGATGAGAGCTTGCTAGAGCTCACTCTAGCCTAGATAGAAGGGAGAGCTTCTTTCACTAAAACTCACTCTGAAAGTGAAATTCTCAATGGCATTAATGTGTGTCAAAAATACAAAGGGAGAGCTCTTTATATAGAGCTTAGGGAATTCAGCCAAGTGACTCCTAAATGGGCCTCTCTAGGATGCCTAGGCCCAATAGTGCTAATGGAGAAGGGTATGGCCTATACATGGCCCAAAGTGAGAGTATATGGCCCAAAAGTGGCCCAAATGACCTTGCAAGGCCCAAATGAAAAGTAGAGTGTGAATAGATCCTCAAGAAGTCTTCATTGGGCCTGGGCCCACTCAAGGAAAGGAAGGAAGATAAGGCCCGATGGATGCTCTCTTTGGCCTTTTTGGTCTTGGCCCTTGTGAGAGGACCTTTGTAAGCTTCAAGTCCTTTCTTTAGGGTAGTGTGAGGGTTCTTCCTTAGTATGTCCTCATTACTTCCTCAAGGGCTCCCACCTCTTAAGGGTATAGAACACCAATTAGATCTTATACCTGGGGCTAGCTTACCTAATAGACATGTATATAGGTGTAACCCTAAGGAGAGTCTAGAAATAGAAAAGCAAATTGGAGACCTACTTTCCAAAGGTTGGATTAGGGAGAGTCTTAGTCCATGTGCTGTGCTAATTCTTTTAGTGCCTAAGAAAGAAGGTTCTTGGAGGTTATGTATCGATTGTAGAGTAATCAACAACTTCACCAGCAAGTATAGGCATCCTATACCTAGACTTAATGATATGTTGGATGAACTTTGTGGCTCTACCATATTTTTCAAGATTGACCTTAAAAGTGGCTATCACCAAATAAGAATCAAGGAAGGTAATGAGTGGAAAGCTGCTTTTAAGACCAAGCTTGGTTTATATGAGTGGTTGGTTATGCCTTTTGGTTTGACTAATAAACCTAGTACCTTCATACGCCTCATGAATCATGTTTTGAGGGACTTCATTGGCCACTTTGTTATTGTCTACTTCGATGACATCCTTGTTTATTCAAAGTCTATGGACTCTCACCTTACCCACCTTAGACATGTTTTACTTGCCTTAAAAGCAAACCAACTTTTGCTAACCTTGAAAAATGCCCTTTTGGTTTGGATCACATTGTCTTTTTAGGGTTTGTAGTTAGCTCTAAGGGGGTCCAAGTTGACGAAGAAAAAGTCAAAGCCATTAGTGCTTAGCCAACCCCCAAAAACATTCATGATATTAGAAGCTTCCATGGCTTGGCTAGCTTCTATAGAAGGTTTGTGAGAGACTTTTCTACTTTGGCATCTCCCCTAAATGATTTGCTTAAAAAGAATGTTCCTTTTCTTTGGGGGCCAAAGTAAGAAAAGGCCTTTCAAGACCTTAAGCATAGACTCACACATGCTCCCATTCTTGCTCTACCAAACTTTTTAAAAACCTTTGAGCTAGAATATGATGCTTCTAATATTGGAATAGGTACGGTTTTGCTTCAAGAGGGGCACCCTATTGCTTTCTTTAGTGAAAAGCTTAATGGGGCGTACCTTAATTATCCTACCTATGACAAAGAGTTCTTTGCTTTGATTAGAGCCTTACAAACTTGGGAACACTACTTAATTCCCAAAGAGTTTGTCATCCATAGTGACCATGAGTCACTCAAATATGTAAAAGGTCAACATAAGTTAAACAAAATACATGCCAAATGGGTTGAATATTTGGAACAATTCCCTTATGTTATCAAGCATCGTAGTCGTAAAGCTAACGTTATAGCTGATGCCTTATCTAGAAGGCACACCCTTCTTTCTTCTTTGGGTGCCACCCTTCATGGTCTTGATGAAATAAAAGAATTGTATCCAAATGACCTTGACTTCTCTAATGCCTACCACTCTTGTGGTTCCTTGCTTGCATCTAGTGGATTCCATAAATTAGATGGCTTTCTCTTTAAAGCCAATAAGCTATGCATTCCTAGGGGATCCATTAGAGACCTTTTACTTTATAAGAGCCATGAGGGAGGGCTCATGGGGCACTTTGGGAGGGATGAGACTTTATCCACACTTAGTGAACATTTCTATTGGCCCCATATGAAGTGTGACATGCAAAGACTTTGCTCTAGGTGCTTTGCATGTAAAAAGGCCAAATCTAAGGTGTCTCCACATGGCCTTTACACTCCCTTGCCTATTTCCACTTCCCCTTGGGTAGATATTAGTATGGACTTTATCCTTGGGTTGCCTAGGACCTAAAGGGGTATGGATTTTATCTTTGTGGTAGTTGATAGATTTAGTAAGATGGCTCACTTCATCCCTTGCCATAAGGTTGATGATACAAGTCATATTGCTAAACTATTCTTTAAAGAGATAGTTCACTTACATGGGATCCCTAGAACTATAGTTAGTGATAGGGATACCAAGTTCCTTAGCCATTTCTGGAGGACCCTTTGGGCCAGGCTAGGAACTAAACTTCTCTTTTCTACCACATGCCATCCACAAATAGATGGCCAAACTGAGGTTGTTAACAGGACTCTTTCTACTCTTCAGCGAGTCCTTATTAAAAAGAATGTTAAATCTTGGGATGAGTGTCTACCACATGTAGAGTTTGCTTATAATAGGGTAGTTCACTCCACCATCAAGCATAGTCCATTTGAGATTGTGTATAGTTTTAATCCCCTCACTCCTTTAGATCTTTTGCCTCTAGAGGTTTCAGATGGAATCCTTCATATGGATGGTGAGGCAAAAGCATCTTTTGTTTGAAAACTTCATGAGGAGGTTAAACACCATATATAAAAGAAAAATGACCACTATGCTAGATGTATGAATAAAAAGAAAATAGAGGTTATCTTAGATGTTGTTTGGCTTCACCTAAGGAAAGAGCACTTTCCTAACCTTAGGAAGTCCAAACTTAACCCTAGAGGTGATGGTCCTTTTCAGGTCACTAGGACAATTAATAATAATGCTTATGTACTTGACCTTCCTGGTGAGTATGGGGTCAGTGCTACCTTTAATATCTCTGATCTTCCCCCTTGTTTTGCAGATGAGCTGGATGAGGTTGCCTTGGATTTAAGGACAAATCCTTTTCAGGAATGGGAGCATGACATAACCATCACCCAGGAAGATGCCATGGACCCTACACAGTCTTTGGAGGTTGCCTTAGATGCTTTCAAGGGACCTATGACTAGGTAAAGGGCCAAGAGAGCCAAGGAAGGTCTCCAAAAGCATTTAGCTTCTTCCATACATTCCTTGAGTGGGCCCAAGCCCAAGGAGGAGCTAATGAAGACCCTTACTCTTTTCTCTTGCACTATAGAAGGGTAATAGGCTTGGTGTGGATGTTTGGGCCTCCTTTGGGCCTCTTCAATGGGCCTCATATATCTTGTACATATTTTCCATTCCTTTATATTCTAGGTATATTAGGACTATATTTTAGGAATTAATTTGGCCTTTGCATAGCCATTAAGTTTGGGCCACTTTTGGGCCTTGTACCTTGTTCTATTTTGCATTTGGGCTTGTATTGGGTCAATTTGAGTAGGATTTAGGATTAGGCCTTAGGAATTAATCCAAGGCCCGTGATTAGCTAATCGTGGCCGAAATAATGAGAGGGCTATATAAGCTCATCTCCTTTGTATTTCCATCATAACTTGAATAATTAGAGATTTTAGAGTGAGAAACTCTCCCTTCTCTCTAGAAAAGTAGAAGCTTTAGGCTCCTTTCCTAGTGTCTTATCCTTTGGACCTTCTCCCAAAGGTGGTTGATATGATTTATTTTTGTGTTGTGGAAGTTATACAAACTTAAAGAAGTAAAGTATTCAATTAAGAGAATCAAGTTTGTATAATATGAACTCAAGGGAATGTTTATGCCAAATTTAAACATAGTAATTGTAGTGCAGTATAAATGTCATTCCACTAAGAAGGTGTTGGTTTGAAAATCTTAGTTCTTGAATTGATGTTGACAAAAGATTTGTTTTGATTTGTGTTGTACAAAAGGTTGAGTACAATGTAAACAGCAAGTGTTGAAAATAATGACAGTAAAGAGTTTTGGTAGAAATCAGATTTGGAAAACTGGGATTGGTTTCATTGCATCTTACCTTTCGTTAGCTAAATAAATTTTCATGTATGTAACTTGAAATGATAATTTCTACGTCACAACCAAAGTCATTTGTATCGATCCCTCGACTATAAAATTCCTAAGAATGATTTCAAACCACTAATCCCTTAGTCACTTTAAAATCATTCCAGCATTAGCAATCGATTGTTTCGATGTTCATTACGTTAGATGTCATCCCTGGTCAGCTACTCACAATGAGTACTTCATTCAGATCTGCTTCCAAAAGTTAATTCCCAGTATACTTAAGAAAACTTAAAACAAGAAAAGAGTGATCAAGTATCTTCAGGCATTAATGGCAGAATGAAATACAGAAAGTATCAAATCTCATTAACATACATAAAAACTTATAGCAGCATTACTTCAGGTTTGAATTGATTACAACCAATCCCAATAGAGGAAATTTAGCTACTCATGCTTTGCATTTTCACTCAAGAAAAATTGGAATTGAATACAGAAGGTAAAAGGAAATGGAATAATGGAGATATTGGATTTTTAGGAGATGCAGGGGATGTGTAAGATGATAGATGCCTTGTTTTCTGCTTGATTTATAGGGGTTATGCTTCAGCTTCCTTTGCCTACTTGCAAAGAGCCCATGAAGGAATATTTAGAGACATGCAGAAATACTTCAAAGTAGTTGAGTTGGCATCCGCACCATTGGTTAATATTAAATTAAAAATCCCATACTGCATGAGTCACGCTTGAGCTTAATGGTCACGCTCAAGCGTGGAAGGTCCTGATGCTCAATGTTTCTCTCACGCTTAATCCAAGCTCAGCCATGCTCAAGCGTGCCCTTTTGTCCAGCATGTTCAATCCACACTCACTCCACGCTTAAGTGAGCTCGGGTTCAGGCTTTTCTTTTTCTCATTCACGCTCAAGCGTGGGATGCTTGTGCTCAAGGGTGAGGTTCCTTCATTGTCTCCTTGATGTTACACTCAAACCATGCTCAAGCATCCCTTGTATCCACGGTGAAGCGCCCCCTTCTCATACTTAAGCGTGGAAGGGTCCTGATGCTTGATTTTGTCACGCTCAAGCGTGCTTGCAAGTGTGAGAGGTGGATCTTCCAATGCTGTGATTAGGATTTTCTTTCTTGCTTAACTTGGCCTCCTTGAATTCCTGTAACTTGTTAAGAATTTAGAAGCAATTTTTCTTAAGAGTTTGAAGGGTTAGTCTTTTTACAAAGTATTTTTCATAAGAGATTTCATGCTTAATTATGTACAAATTCAGTTGAATTCTTTTCAAAATAGATTAAATCTTAAGCATGAAATCAATGCATAATAGACACTTAACAAACTCTCCCCAACCTAGAGTTTTGTTTGTCCTTAAGTAAAAGAATTTGGAAGGAAAATCAAGTATTCAAGAAGATCAGATACAGTTGCAGACAAAAGTTAAAAGATAGTAATCTCAGTTTGACTTCTTTAAGGCAAACAACATTCTTAATCCCATTTCTTTGAAATGTAATGCACCATTTAATTTTTCACAAGGCAAGTAACCAATTGCTGTAAGAATAAGGAATTCTCATTATTTCTTACCAGGTGTCTGTTTCACACATCCATCATGAGAACTGCCTAGTTAACATTGCTAGTCATTTCCGATCAAAATCAAAATCATAAGAACAGCAAGGATCAAAAAGGTCTTTTCAGGTTGTAATGAGGCTGGGCTAACAAGAATTCTTGGTTTTTCTTGGATTCAAAGTGCATGCATGAAGAAGAGCATATGTTCTGAGTTTTTCAAAGTTTATGGAGCTTTTTCCTTATTGAGCTACAGAGTTCTTTTATTTCTTTTTCTAGTTCTTTATTTTTGTTTAAATTTTTAGAGAACTTTACTATTTTTAACATTCTTTTTTTTACAGCCTCCATTTCTTTCATCACCCTTTGGAAAAGTATTTTATGCTCCTTTCAAAAATAAGCATGTTGATAAGGTAGGAATTTATTTCTCATGCTTGGGTTAGGGTGTTTTTATAGAATAAAATTTTTGGCTCAAAATGGGCTACCAAAGAATAGGGTATGTTTTTGAAGGTAGCTTTTTGGCTCTGGGTTAATTTTATTTTTAAAATTTGCCTTGATCATTTCCTTGCTTTATTTCTTACAAGAAAGGTTAATCAGAAAATTAGGCAATGCAAACTTAACAAATTCTAATGAGACTCTCAGTGTTTAAATTTCTCACTACTCACTGGGCTATAAGGCATACTTCTGTATTCTAAAAAAAAAAAGGTTCAAGCATGTAAACAATTTTAATAGTTCATTTTATTTCATTTACATGGTTCTTAAATTAGTTGATTTGCCTTTTCAAAATCAATGTTACTGTCTCAAAAGAATTGCTACTCAAGATTTTTTCTTGCCTAAAAATTCATTCTTGGTTTGGTTTTTTCAAAAATGTTTCAGCGTCAAGCATGTAATGTTGCATCCAAATAGTCATAACACATAATCATAGAAAAATTTCAAAATTACTAAAGTATGTTGCAATAATGTCAAACTATCAAAAACTCAAAGTAAAAACCATCAAATGTCAGAAAGCAATAGCAGTTTTAAAAAAAAAATTAGAGAGGAAAACTAAAGCAATAAAACTCATCACTCATCCTCTGAATCATCTTCTGTTTCTTCTTCCCTTACTGGAGGTACCTGTAAGGAGGGTCCTGGTTCAGCCTGTGAGGTCTCACCCCCTCCTAAGAAAGGAGGCCTGTCCCCAGGCCAAGCAATGTGGGCTTCAAAATGAATTGGATGCATCCAGGGATTAGGTTGTCCTACAGGAATGCTATGGTATAAGCCATGATGTATGTGCATAAGACCTCGATGATTAGCATTCTGTTGTGCCAGGAGATGACTGTTCTAAATCTCAAGCTAGTGGATTGCCTGTAGGATCATTAATGATTCTGTGCTGAGAGGAGGAGGGGCAGGTTCTGATCCTGCTGGTGGTGGTGCTTCCTATTGTGCTTCTTGAAGTTCTTGTTGGGGCTCTTGGACAGGCCTGGTGTTGGTGCAGTATCTTTCTATGAAGCGCCTATCAATAGGTGGCCTGATAGGCTTCACATCTTGGACCATAATTCCCTACACTTCATAGAAGTCAGTGATAAAATCGGGAAATCCTAAACTTCCCTTAAACTTTTGGCCAGCCTGAGAGTATTTTTGTTCCGCTGTAGCAAATTTATGGATTTTGTCTGAGATAATTTATGCCAAATCAATGGTGATATCTTCCTACAAAATACAATACAACACATAACACCTGGCATATATTAAATTAGAAACGTGAGCATTTGGGGCCACATTGGCAAGCAAGAAGGAGGTCCAAACTTGTGAGAGGGTAGTCATATCCTTTCTCAAGATACACATTGGTTGTTCCCCTTAGCCAGTTTGGAAGTGGTGACCTGGGATGCATATGGCTGCCTCTATGTCTTGGGCAGGGATTTCTTGATTTTGTAGTCTCATCTCTCCATATTGACAAGTTTCTTCTTCCACCAATTCCATGATGTTGCCTAGGTAGGTGTTGATAGCGTCTCTACCATATGAAAGCACATGTCCTCTTACATAGGTCCTTCTATCTCCTGCCCCTTCCTTGGGCCAAGCATTAGTATAAAATTCTTACACAATTTTAGGATCATATTTGTCCTTGGGATAACAGATCTTAAGCCAATTCCTTCTTCTTATGACCTGCAAGAAAGCATCACATTCTCCCAATGCCAAGTCTACCTTTCTTTCTGGTATGAACGTCCAGTTGGAAATATCCTCATAGCGCCTACTCTTATCCTTGTTTTTGAATTTTGGGGCACTGTCTTGGTCATTGGTCCATGGCCTCTTTCCCTTATTTCTTCTTGAACTCTTTGGTGGGGAAGTGGTTTTAGGGGAATTTGATGCAACTTGCTTGGTTTTGGCCATCTATGTAAAATATAATGATGGCAAAGAAACATCATAAGTGTAGTATCCTATGTCAAAATTGTAGATCATACAAATACGATTGCTCCTCATGTGTGATGGAGATCATAACCAATATGCAAATTAAGTTCTTACAAGACTTTTGCCAAACAATTAATATGCATCTCAAAGGGTTTGACAAGTAATAACACCAATCCCTTTCAAAACAACCCAGAAAATAGTAAAGAATGACACATTTGTGCATCACCATTGATATACAGTAGAATGAATATAAAGTATTTTTCAAGACTTCAACACATGCATTCCTAAAAGAGATTATCATATCTCCTTAACAAGGTAACAGTATAATGAAAATTAAAAGAAAAAACTTCAGTGGTTACCTTGAAGAATCTGAAGTTGATGCAGAGAAGAGAAACTAAATTGATCCTTAGTGAATTTTTAATGAAATACAGTAAGAATGCTTGGTGTAAATTATGATGTAGGAGGGAAGGGGATAAGTGGTGAAAGTGGGGGGTTACGCTTTCAAAAATCAGGAATAATGGGATGGTGGTCGGTTAAGGTTTTGAATTTAATGAATCAGGGGACAATTTTTAAACCGCACGCTTAAGCGTGTAGGTTCACGCTTCGGCGTGAACAAATTTGACACAAAAGGTCACGCTTGAGCCCTTCGCTTAAGCGCGGATTGCAAAGAATAACATTACACTTAAGCGTGAGTTCCCTGTGCTTGAGCGCGGTCGGGGTGCCTTGCTTCCGTGTTTCTTGAGTGCATTATGTGAAGAAGTATGTCATGCTTGAGCGTGAAAAATTATGCTTGAGCGTATGTGTGAAAATTAGAACCTAATGCAATATTTGTTTCTTTGCTTAAGGGCGGGTTTCATTGCTTTAAGCGTGGCAGTCATTGTTGTTTTGAAAGACCTTCTCTCATAAGCATAAAAGGCCACGCTTAAGCGTGATCGGGTTTGAGAATTGGGGTACTCCTTTGGTAGTGTTACCACGCTTCAAGCCTGATCCTTGCACTTAAGCGTGGATTGGACAGTGTGACTTACTTTGGCTCGATTGAGCATGATGGATCTCGCTCGAGCGTGAACACCCTGATGTTTTAATTTCCTTCCTCACTCAAGCTTTAAAACTATTCGCTTGATCGAATTCAA
Organism: Clitoria ternatea; assembly: GCA_037962975.1. Taxonomy (NCBI): domain Eukaryota; kingdom Viridiplantae; phylum Streptophyta; class Magnoliopsida; order Fabales; family Fabaceae; genus Clitoria; species Clitoria ternatea. The sequence goes on from CM075672.1 coordinate 181,269,274, forward strand.
AACAGAACCAAAATTTTCATTGCTCGCTTAAGCGAGTGTTACCACGCTTGAGCGTGATAATGTCCTTATCTTTGAGCGTGGCAAATTACGCTTGAGTGTGAACTTCTACTTCTTTGAATCTTGGCACTTTGGCACTTGGATGATGGGAAATGATGGTGATGAGTTATCCTGAGGAATGAAAGAAAATTTACTTAAAGTAAAAACAACAGGATGAAAGAAAACATAAAAGATTGGGTTACCTCCCAATAAGCTCTTGTTTATCATCCTTAGCTTGACGCCTCTTAGATTTTTCAATATGGATCATGTAGCTGGTGGATAAGAGTGTTGAGTTTTTCCACCTTCTTTCCCAAGTATGTCCTTGACTTTCTTTTATTCAGATTTGAAATCCTTTCAAGAGTGTTTGAACTTTGATCTTTCTTGGATTCTTGCTGGGTGACTTTGTCTTCCATATGTTTCTTGAAGCAGCTTTGCTCATCTTCTGAGTATTTATTTGTTTCATCCACAGCAAAATTGACTTCTTCTTCTTGCATTTGCACTTTTAGTTTTGTCATCCACATCTATGATGACTTTAGCTGCTTTCATAAATGGTCTCCCTAGTATTAGAGGAACCTCAGAATCTTCCTCCATATCTATGATAACAAAATCCATATAGAAATCAAATTTATCTATTTTTAACAAAACATTTTTAGCAATACCATAGGAGGTTTTTATTGATTGATCTTCCAGGTTTAAAGTCATTTTTGTTGGCTTTACTAAAAAATCCCCTATCTTTTTAAGTATGGATAATGACATCAAATTTACACTAGCACCAAGATCTAATAAAGCTTTTCTTTTTGAAAGATTTCCAATAGTGATAGAAATAGAAAAACTCCTTGGATCTTTGGTGTTATCAGGTATTGCCTTGTGGATGATAGCCCTATGTCCACCTTCCAGCTTAGTTGTTTCCTCATTCAATGTAGTCACAGCCTTGCATTGCTCTATTGGGTTTGTTTCAGTGTTTGCTCCATACTGAGGCTTCTGGTTTTTAGTAACTTGTCGGGCTAGCTGTCCCACCTGTGTTTCCAAGTTCCTGATTGATGCTTCAGTGTTCTTTTGACTTGCGAGAGATGCTTGCATAAATTTTTCCAAGGTGTCCTCTAATCTAGAAGTTCTCTCCATCAAGAAAGAACCATTATTTTGATATTGTTTATTTGAAGAGCTGGGCTCTTGCTTCCATCCTTGGCCTTGATTTTTATTACTTCTCCATCCCTGAAATGGTTGGTTAGAAAAATTTGAATTGAAATTACGGACCTTCCTTGGTTGTGCATGAAATATACAACTGCTTCTTGTGAGCCACAGTTTTCATTTGGATGATCTCCTCCACAGAAATTACATGTTGCAGTTATTTTTTGTTGCAATTGTTGTGATGATTGCATTGCATGTAATTGTTGTGGGAGATTGGCTATCTTTTGAGTCAATGCTTCCAATTATTGAGTCAGAATTTTGTTCTGAGCTAGAATAGCGTCTGTGGTGTTTAAATCAAGGAGTCCTTTCCTTTGAACTTGCTGACGGTCATGTTGAGCTTAGTAATCTGTTGAAGATAAAGCTTCTATTATCCTTGTGGCTTGGTAAACATCCACTGTCATTATTGTACCTCCTGCTGCTACATCCAATATCATTTTGGTATCCGCCCTTAGTCCACTGTAGAAGATATTAAGTTATGCTATATCTTCAAGTCCATGGTTTGGGTATTTCCTGAGCAGTGATTTGAAACATTCCCATGCCTCACAACAAGGTTCATCTTGGCCTTGTCTAAATATTGTAATATTTGACTTAGCCTTGATGAATCTAGATGGAGGAAAGAACCTTTGTAGGAACTTTTCTTCAACTATGTTCCAACTGTTTAAACTTTGGTTTGGGTGAGATTGTAACCATTCTTTTGCTTTTCCTGCTAAAGAGAAAGGAAATAGTCTCAAATATGCAGCATCAATAACATCTTGGTCAAATCCCATGGTTCCAACCAATTCATAGAAAGTTACCAAGTGAGTGTATGGATCTTCACTTGACATTCCAGTAAATTGGTGTGAACTAATAAAACTAAAAAATGCTGGTTTCATTTCTAGTGCTCTGACAATGTTTGGAATTGCAATGCTTGAGAAATGTCTTGGCCCTTGCTGTAAAGCATAGTCTCCAAGTGTTCTTCTTGGTGGAGTTTGATTGTTGCTATTGACATCCGCCATTATCTCAAAGGAAGTTTTTCCTGTGTGGAAGTTCTACTTTTGCTTGGCTTTCTTGATTCTTTTTAGGAACCTATCTATCTCTAGATAAAAAATAAGTTGTTCTTTTGGTCCCTGTCCTCTTAAGATCATAAATCAAGCACTTAATCCAACAAGGTTACCATACATAAAAATAAAAATGCAAACAAACAGAAAATTATTCACAGAGTCTTGTCAATTCAATGCTTAAATATTCAAACTTGAATCACCTCCCCGGCTGCGGCGCCAAAACTTGATGTAATTTATTTTTATGTTGTGGAAGTTATACAAACTTAAAGAAGTAAAGTATTCAATTAAGAGAATCAAGTTTGTATAATATGAACTCAATGGAATGTCTGTGCCAAGTTTAAACATAGAAATTATAGTACAGTATAAATGTCGTTCCACTGAGGAGGTGTTGGTTTGAAAATCTTAGTTCTTGAATTGATGTTGACAAAAGATTTGTTTTGATTTGTGTTGTGCAAAAGGTTGAGTACAATGTAAACAGCAAGTGTTGAAAATAATGACAATAAAGAGTTTTGGTAGAAATCAGATTTGGAAAATTGGGATTGGTTTCATCGCATCTCACCTTTCATAAGCTAAATAAATTTGCATGTATGTAACTTGAAATGATAATTTCTACGTTACAACCAAAGTCATATGTATCGATCCCTCGACTACAAAATTCATAAGAATGATTTCAAACAGCTGATCCCTTAGTCACTTTAAAATCATTCCAGCATTAGCGATCGATTGTTTTGACGTTTATTGTGTTAGATGTCATCCCTGGTCAGCTACTCACTACGATTATTTCATTCAGATCCGCTTCCAAAAGTTACTTCCCAGTATACTTAAGAAAACTTAAAATAAGAAAATAGTGATCAAGTATCTTCAGGCATTAATGGCAGAATGAAATACAGAAAGTATCAAATCTCATTAACATACATAAAAACTTACAGTAGCATTACTTCAGGTTTAAATTGATTATAACCAATCCCAATAAAGGAAATTTAGCTACTCATGCTTTGCATTTTCACTCAAGAAAATTTAGAATTGAATACATAAGGTAAAAGGAAATGGAATAATGGAGATGTTGGATTTTTAGGAGATGCAGGGGATGTGTGAGATGATAGATACCTTATTTTCTGCTTGATTTATAGGGGTTATGCTTCAGCTTCCTTTGCCCACTTGCATAGAGCCCATGAAGGAATATTTAGAGACATGCAGAAACACTTCAAAGTGGTTGAGTTGGCATCGCACCATTGGTTAATAGTAAATTAAAAATCCCATACTGCATGAGTCATGCTTGAGCTTAATGGTCATGCTTAAGCGTGGAAGGTCCTGATGCTCAATGTTTCTCTCACGCTTAAGCCAAGCTCAGCCATGCTCAAGCGTGCCCTTTTGTCCAGTATGTTCAATCCACGCTCACTCCACGCTTAAGCAAGCTCAGGTTCAGGCTTTTCTTTTTCTCATTCACACTCAAGCGTGGGATGCTTGCGCTCAAGCGTGAGGTTCCTTCACTGTCTCCTTGATGTTGCGCTCAAACCACGCTCAAGCGTCCCTTGTATCCACGCTCAAGCGCCCCCTTCTCACGCTTCAGTATGGAAGGGTTCTGATGCTTGATTTTGTCACGCTCAAGCGTGAGAGGTGGATCTTCCAATACTGTGATTAGGATTGTCTTTCTTGCTCAACTTGGCCTCCTTGAATTCCTGTAACTTGTTAAGAATTTAGAAGTAATTTTTCTTAAGAGTTTGAAGAGTTAGTCTTTCTATAGAGTATTTTTCATAAGAGATTTCATGCTTAATTATGTATAAATTCAGTTGAATTCTTTTCAAAATGGATTAAATCTTAAGCATAAAATCAATTCACAATAGACAGTTATCAGTGGTGACATTCAACACCTTATCTCTCTAAGTCCTAGAGAGTGGTGGAATCCAAAGCTATTCCATTCCTCTCCATCTCCTCTATTTCTAGACCAAATTCTCCTTAGATCTAGGCCTTTCCTCCTTTAGGTTCCTCTATACTCTAGCTTCCCTTGCAAGACTCAATTAGCTTTCTTCACAAGATACCAAATCCGTGAGCTACATCTCCAAATCTTGAAGGATTATTGGATCTGAGAGGTTTAAGAAGAGAAGATCCATCAACAACAAGCTAGGAATTGAAGAAATTCCTACAACATAAAGCATGTAACTTAACCTCATTACAAGCCAAATAAAGTCCTTATTGATCCATGTGTATTTGCTTATATGAATGATGCTTAGGGAAGTTGGAAGCCTATGTTTACATGTTGCTATGCAAGTGAGTGTGCATAATTATGAACCCTATACACTGAATGTGGAAGGATACACTTAACTTGTCCGATTAAAGCATCTTCATCATAGCTTCCATTCTTAGGTATTGTATTCAGATTATTGTGGATCATTTGAAAGGTTTATCATTTATATGCTATAGTTAGACTTGTATAGGTTTGGCTTGGTATGGAAAATGAACCCAGCGCATGAAATTAAAAAGCTTGAGTTATTGCTTGAGGATAAGAAAATCTTAAGTTTAGGGATGTGATAACCCCTGAAAAGGCTATTTATTTGGGTTATTTCTGGTCGTATTTTATTAATTAACAGTACTAAATTATTAATTTAGAGGAAAAATAGTAAATATTCACTAAGTGAGGAAATTATCCATTTTATAAATTAATTACATTTTAGTATTAATTATATGATTTTTAGTTTAATTTTATAATTATTTAAATTATTAGGTTTTACCCCAACATACCTTTGTTTAAGTAAACATGTTGGAAGTTGTTGTATTATGTGTATGTTTCAAGGCAAAGAAGGCACAATAGGCACTTGCAAGCAATTCAGGATCAATCAAATCAAGCACATGTTTCAGAACCATAGCATATGCATGCTAAACCTAACGCTAGGTGCCACGCCTAATTTCAAGATCACCTAGTCACACATGCGTTTACACGTTAGTCCATACGCCTATCCTCACACTTACAATCAAGTCCCCATTCAAGACCCATGTATGCTCCGCCCATTGGCCTGAGCACGTTAACCATTTCAAGCATTATGTGCCTCCAGCAACCCAATGTTTCAATGCCACCTCACACGCCAGTCACACGCCAGTCACACGCTCAGCCAACATTCTTTCCAGACCCCAAGCGTTGCAATGCCCATCTCACGCCAGGCCATATGCTCATATTTTCTCCATAATCAAACCCTGGTCAAACAAGTCAGCGTCCATGTGCTATCTTCTAGCGTTCAAACGCCCACTTCCTATTTCATGTTCACCATCATCAACGTTTAAACGCTGGATCTCAATGCTCTTACACCAGGGCAGATGTACCCAATGTAGTTTATTTTTAAACCTTTATACTTCTGTATTTTTAGTTAACTTTAGTTAACTATTTATTTGTTCTTTTATTTAATGACATTGTTGTAAATAGTTTAGCTTAGGATTTTAGTTAGACTAGAAAGCTATATATAGATGTAATGTAATTAATGTAAGAGGGATCCCCACCATAGTAACAACCAACTAATTTTCAGATCCACTTTCATTCTCCGATTTTTTTCCTACTATAAATATTTTCTCTCACTAGATGCTCTCATCTCTAACCTTCAATCTTTATTTCCATTTTGTTTCACATCCATGTGTGAGTAATTGGCCTGGATTGGGATTGAATAAAGCCTCCAAAACTCTAAATCTTAAGTGAGTGAAGTTGAAGATTGCAAGTGGAGTAGGTTTTGAACACAACAGTTATTTATATTCAACCTTAGGATTGGGAAATCCAGAACCATTCTGAAGTTCTCATTAGAGAGGAACCACGGTGATAATTTCTTATTCGTATTTGCTGACTAAGTTATTATACTTAAGGAACTAGGATAGTGTTAGGGTTCGCCTTAATTTCGTATCTAAATTCAATTGAAAGCTGGTGCCTAAGGGATTAATGTTAGTCTAGGTTGGATTAGTGGTAATTACCTAAAGGATTAGAAGTTATCCATCTCTGAAATTAAATTCTACTTTACTTGTGTCTAACACTGAGTTCATGATAATTTATGATTTATGGTGTGTTGATTTTGGTTCCAATCTGTTTGTTTAGTTTAGATTAATTGCTGACATAATTCTACCAATGACACCACTGTTAAAAATTAACAAAAACAATATAAATAAAGAAAACTTAAACTTATGTGTAAGGTTCAGCTAGAGACTCCTCAAGATTGTGGTACTTAACACAATCCCATGGGAATGATACAAATATACTTAATTTAACGATTGGTATGCTTGCCATAGAATTTCATCTTTCGATGATTTCACATCATCTGGAAGCACCAAGATTTAATGCACGAGCCAACAAATGCACGTACTAGACTAGACAGGCCTATGTTGGCATCACCCAATACCAAACCCCAGCACGTGAAGTCACATAGACCCCTGAAAACATGTTACATACTTAATTTTTGTAATTAGGCCTGAAGGACCCATCACCCTAAATGATTTTTTGGTTTACGTACAAGGTATAATAAAAACATTTAAATAAAGTGTGAGTCTCCATAATAGGGAGCTTTTTCTCTACACATTTTACTTATTTTCCACTTTGACCTATGCCTATAAACTCAAAGCGGTGGAACGAGATAATTTAGGAGAAGTGTTTGGACATAGAAAGGCAAAGGAGAGGAGAATTATGAAAAGAAGAAAACTGGCAAGAGCAGTGTTCTCTCTAAAGGGGAAATCTCTTTCTTGTGTTTTTCGTGTATAATTCTGAACATCATTATGTGTAGCAAACTTCGTTCAATGAGTGGCTAAGTTTGTATATTGAGATTTAAGGGTGTTTTTATGATACGTTAATCATATATCTGTGTTTCTTGTTTATGAATCATTCATTCTCTTCTTTTTTATGTTTTGGGCATTGCGATTTTAGCACCTAGAGATAGGATTAAACTGATTTCTAAATAAATTGGGAAGGATCGAGAGATGAACCTTTTTATTCAATAAACATAACTAAACCTAAAAGTTAATCAGGGAAGAACTGAGAGGTGGACTTTTTAAATCTTTTGAAGACTTTGAGAATTTTCACTAAGCGTAATGGGTTTAATTTATGGATCGAATGTTATTCTCCATAAATTAGGCACTTAGTGGAGCTCTGAGAAGAGAAAGCTAATAAAACAAGAAAATTCATCTTAAGAAGAAAGGTTTTATAAATAAGTACACTCGTATAAATCAATGTCGAATAATTGAATCCCTTAAATCCTAAGTTTTACCATATTGATTTTCCTTCTAAGTTACTTTTGCTATAGTTTGGGTCTGGCTTTCTACTTTACGTTTGTTATTCTTGTGTCTGCCTTATTTTCAAGTCTGTTAAGTATGAATAATTAGCAACCAAATCATTAGTATTTGAGCACACAGTCCCTATGGAGAACGATAAATCTTTTATGTTACACGACAAAACTCATATGCTTGTGGACGTTGAAACATCCTAAGTTCAATTTGAGCATAAAACGAGACCAGGAAAATTTTTCCAAAAATCAAAGGGGATTCAAGGGCAAGATGAGCAATGGAGTATTAAGGAAGGTAGAATTAGGGCAAGAAAGAAAGAGAAGGAATGCAAACCAACCACAAGGCAACAGCGGAAGATGCGGGACATGAGCGAACCTAACAGTGCCTACTCGCTTAGGTGAGATTCAATATCGCTCGAGCGAGATAACCCAACACGCTCGGATGAAGTGCGCATAGCTTAAGCGGAACCCAACAGAGGCCTTCCTTTCGCTTTCACTCGTTGGAGCGAACACTTAGTCGCTGAGGCGAGCAACTTCACTCGGTATTTTCTCACTCGGATTCGGAGTCTGGTTCACTCAGAAAAGTCTCTACTCTCGATTCATTCGGATTGACCCTTACACGTACAAGCTTCATTCAGAAGTTTACATCACACTCCTTAACTTCATTCACTCGGGTCATAGATGTTGACCACTCGGGAAATGATTCCCATGGTCATTCCACTCAGAATCTATAAGGACCTTCCACTCGGGATATCTTTCACGGTCTTTTACCACTCAGGGTATTTCACTCATTTTTCACTCGGCATATCTAGTCTTTCTCACTCAACTTATCTTACTAAGTCAAGTCTCACTTAAGGGTCTTCTAACTTCCAATAAGTTTACTATAATGGGTTTCCCTCAGAACTTTATAGATCACTCTTCTGTCAGAAAACACTCACTCAGAAATCATGAATATATATATATATACCACTCGAGGAAATCCTAACGGTTTATCACTCTGAGGGTGCTCGGATCAATTCCCACTCGGGATAAGGTCACTATCTCGCTTCCCACTCAATAACTTAGCTCCATTGCTACTTATAGTCATACCAACCTCACAAGCTCGGAAAAACACGTATATATATCACTCGGCCCTTCGCACACAGCATGGAATAAACATACAGCATTACATATATATGAATGTATATAAATATTTACAGGCACAATGTCATACTCTCAACCTGAGAGAGTTCAAATTCTGATATAAAGAGACTAAGACCAAAATACGAGCCGGCCAAGGCTTAACAAAACCTTATGCATAGTATATACATATACACATATATTCCATAGTGCGCAAGCACTTCACTTGGCATTCAGCTCCTCCTTCCATCATCATTCCGAGAGATATTCACTGTAAAATATAGCCACAGTAGGGGGTGAGTATCTTAGATATTAAATGATAGATACTGACTCAGATTATTCCTCATTAGTGCAGCAATATATATGTTCATACATAGCAACCATCAGTAACATAACAATACCAAATAATCAAGACACGCATAAGACATCTACCGATCAGAATCCATCAATTATCATTCGGCTATATGCACACACCATCTCAATAACATTAACATATACTCATGCAATCAGATTTCATACATATTAACTGTACATGTACACAGATTAATTCACTCAGTTCCGCATTCATGTGTAATCGGTTTTCATTCGTTGCAATGTAGGCTCCCAGCCTTCTATTCAGCTTCCAGCTGCTTGGCCGTTTTACTGGTACCAAACCGTTTGCCCACAAGGTGACATCAACGCTCTCAGCGCCAATGACGATGTTCACGGGCAGCCTGAGTCTCACTCAAAGGCTACCTTGAGTCTCACTTAAAAGGATTTCACAGCGTCTCACACTTTAATAAACGATGGTAGTGTCCCACACTACATGCTCTCAGCATTAACACATCCCATACGCCACACGCGGATTCATCACACAACACAAGTTTCATACACAACTTTCATTCAACAATACATGCATCACATGCAATCGGTGTAACACATTATCAGACTCACTAAGTCCACATTTCTCACATGCAGTTAGCATTTCAAACTCATAATAACTAGCATGCCACATAAGTCGCACAGTAATCATCAACAACACTTCAACACATTTGTTTCATGCAACCACTCAATATTCTCGAGGCTATCAACATGCATTTCATGGACGGAACTAAACATGCAACACTCGATTCCTAATCATCATGCATCTGGGTATCACATACTCTTCATGCAAATAAACATAGAATCAGACACAGAATCAGCAAGCCATTAACACCCGGAATCCATCCATAACCCATGCATTTAAGATATAAGATACCCCCTACCAACTAAGAGACTCTAAGAGGCTCCTCTGTTTTGACGTTGATCCTCTGCCTTGTTTGTTTCGTTCACCACTCTCGCACGTTCAGTCTTCCTCGAACACAGTCGTGCTTTGTGTAACATCCGGATTTAAAAATTAATTACCGAACGAAATAAGGCCATTAAAATAATAATTTCAAAGTAGGAAATTACTTGTTAATTACAATTAATTTAATTAGTTAACTTAAGAATTTAATTAATTATAATGTGTAAGGCACGTGTGGGACTGCTGTACACACTCTCCCATCCCACTTTCGTCATTCTCTAATGCATATATATATATACCCAAGGTCACTATTGTTATTCATTTCCTTCAGACTTCCTCTTCCTCTACTGCTTCGTTCTCTCTTTTCTTCTCTTCCTCATTCTTCATCTTCTTCTCTTCTCCCCTGTCTTCTGTTCTCTGTTTCTGGAAATGCACGGCGACGGTACTGTAGAAGACTCGGGGCTTCCTTCTGCCGTGGAAGAACGATCATTGAAGTAGAAGACGAACAGCTTCCTACTCCCTGGTGCGATCGCGCTCAAGGAAGCCTGTACGAGTGTGAGCCCTGGACGAAGCAAACTGAGAGACGACCAACGTCAAAAATAGAGGAGCTTCTTGGAATCTCTTAGTTGGTAGGGGGTATCTTATATCTTAAATGCATGGGTTATGGACGGGTTCTGGGTGTTAATGGCTTGTTGTTTCTGTGTCTCATTCTGTGTTTTATTTGCATGAAGAGTATATGATACCCGGATGCATGATGTTTATGAATCGAGTATTGCATGTTTAGTTCCGTCCATGGAATGCATGTTAATAGTCTTGAGAAATGTTGAATGGATGAATGAAAATAATGTGCTAAGGTACTGCTGATGATTACCGTATGACTTGCGTGTCATGCATGTTAATATGACTTTGAATGCTGTCTGCATGTGGAAAAATGTTTAGTGAGTCTGATGGTATACCGTGTCCTTTGCATGTGATGCATGTATTGCCGAATAAGAGTTGTGTATGAAATCTGTGCTGTGTATTGAATCCGCGTGTGGCGCATGGGATGCGTTAATGTTGGGAGCATGTAGTGTGGACACTACCATCGGTTATAAAAGCGTGGAACGCTGATAAATCCTTGAATGTCTCTCGGAACGATGAATGAAGGTGGAGCTGCATGCTGAGTGGAATATTCGTGCACTATGGAAATATATGTATATATGTAGATACTGTGTATAAGGTTTTGGTTAAGCCTTGGCCGGCTCGTATTTTAATCTTAGTCTCTTTAAATCAGAATTTGAACTCTCCCGGGTTAAGAGTATGACAATGTTCTTGTAATTATTTATATACACTCCTTATATATATATATATATATATATATATATATATACTGTATGTTTATTCTATGTTGTGCGTGAAATCCGAGTGATAGATATACGTACTTTCTAAGCGTAGGAGGTTAGTGTGACCTTAGGTAAAAATGGAACTAAGTTATTGTTGTGGGAAGTGAGATAGTGACTTTGCCCCGAGTGAATAAAGGTTTAGATGTTACCGAGTGAATGAGGTCGTATAAACTATTAGGATTTCCTCGAGTGGAGTATAACAATATACTTCCGAGTGAGAACCTTCCGAGTAAGTGTCTTCCGACTGAAGAGTGACCTATAAGATCCTGAGTGAGGCCCGTTGTAGTTAACTTATTGGAAGCTAGAAGATTCTTAGGTGAGGCTTGATTTGGTAAGGGAACTTGAGTAAGAGGGATTACATGTGCCGAGTGAAAAACGAGTGAAATACCCGAGTGATAAAAGACCCTGAAGAATATTCCGAGTGAAATGTACGTGTGGAATCCGAGTGAAATGACTATGTGAATCACCTCCCGAGTGGTCAACATCCGTGGTTTGAAGGAATGAAGTTATGAAGGGTGTGCGGTAAACTTCCGAAAGGAGCTTATGAGTATAAGGGGTTAATCCGAATGGATTGTGAGTAAAGACTTTTTCGAGTGAACATAGATTCTGAAATTCGAGTGATGGGAATACCGAGTGGAGTTACTCGCCTCAGCGGCTAAGTGCTCGCTCCAGCGAGTATGAGCGAAAGGAAGGTCTCTGATGGGTTACGCTTAAGCTATGCGAACTTCACCCAAGCGTGTTGGGTTGTCTCGCTTGAGCGATATTGAATCTCGCCAGAGCGAGTAGGCGTTGTTGGGTTCGCTCATGTCCTGCATCATCCACTGTTTGCTTTGTGGATGGTCCGCATTCCTTTCCTTTCCTTCTTCTCCTAATTCTACCCTCCTTAACTTTCAGCTAATCATTTTGCCTTTGAATCCCCTCTGATTTTGGAAAAATTTTCCTGGTCTCGGTTTATTCACTAATTGAATTTGGGTGTTACATTTTGGTATCAGAGCAGACCTAAAAGGTCCAAGGCCCAGGTATGCTTACCGAGTGTGAGCGGTCGTGTGCATTATGATCGAGTGGTCATCATTATTGCGATAATCTGTTGAACATGGTTGATATGAGATGTTGATTTGAGGATAGGAGATTATTTTCCTCCTGGTCCGATTAATTATATGATGTTTAAAGAATTGTGGGATAATGTGTTGTAGTTGAAGGATAGGTTGAGATCCGATCGGTAGTATGAAACTTGTAAACTTATCCTTGAAGGGGTGTTAATTTCAGGATAAGTTATGGCGAATCGTCAGAGCATGGAAGCCATAGCCGTGACATTCCAACGTTTTACTCACGTGTTTGAGAGGCAGGGCCAGCCTCTAGCTGAAGATGGCCAAGTGTTGGATCGCTTCCTGAAGAGGAAGCCGAGTGAGTTTTAAGAGGGATTTAGTCTCGAGGCAGCGTACAAATGGATTCAGGATTTGGAAAGAGTTTTTGGGGGCCTACACTGTACTGAGGCCCAGAAAGTTGAGTGCGCAGTATACACGCTGCGAGACGGAGCGGAAAATTGGTGGAAAATTGCCAAAAACCGACTGACTGACGCAGGCATCCAATTAGTCTGGGAGAATTTTAGAGCGTGCTTTCTGGAAAAGTATTTCCCCGACACTGTAAGGAGTTGAAAAAAATTGGAATTTATAGAGCTGAAGCAAGGTTCCATGTCTGTAGAAGAATATGCTACAAAATATGAGGAATTGTGTTTGTTTTATCCACCTTTCCAACAACCTGGAACTGAGAGTTCTAAATGCCTTAAATTTGAGAACGGACTGCGATCGGACATTAAAAGAGCTTACAGATATCAGGAAATTAGAAGCTTCCCGGTGCTGGTGAATAAGTGCAAAATTTTTGAAGAGGATGACAAGGCCAACTCAAGCTAGAATAGCAAAGCAGACCGTTCCTTGAAACCCCAGGAATCTCGGTTCAAGAGACCGATTAACACTGGTAGAGGTAGATCTTTCTCCAGATTTAGGGGTCGAAGTCAGCAAGGAGGACGTCCAGTTCAGAGTATGGGAGACGGAAAATGTTTTAGGTGTGGAGGAAATTATTACGCTCGGGATTGTAGCAACCAGGGTGGAATGGTATGCTACCATTGTAATGAGAAAGGGCACATTCACCCTGATTGCCCTCAATTACAGCAAGCAGACACCAATGTGCAACATGGAAATTTCTGAGGGAGAGGCCATGGAAATGGTGGCCAAAGAACTGGGGGCAGAGGCAATGGAGCTCAAGGAAATATGATGTTTGCTCCAAACAACCGAAGGAGAAATACCGACCAACCGGCTGCTGGGAGAGTCTACGCCATCAACGCTGAGGAGGCTGCATAAGCGAATGACTTGGTGCAAAGTAAGTGCTTACTCGGTAGATATACACTTAATGTAGTTTTTGATTCTGGAGCTACCCATTCTTTTATAGCCGATGAGTGTGTAAGACGTTTAAAGTTACCGACTGTGTATATGGATCAGACTTTGGAAGTAGCCAATCTGATTGGCACTAAGGTGTTGACATCATCGATGTGTAAAGAGGTAACGTTTCTGTTGGGCGATCGGAGTTTCACCTTCGATTTGGTGTGCGTGCCTCTAAAGGACCTCAACATTGTACTTGGCATAGATTGGCTTTCAGCCAACAAGGTATTGGTGGACTGTCGGAACCGAAGAGTAATTTTTTCAAGGCAGAACAATGAGGATTACACGGTACAAGGTATAGCTCAACTATTTATGATGCTTTGTTTAACTGAGGGAGAGAGTAGAGCCCGAGTGAACGATATTCCGACTGTTTGTGAATTCCCCGAAGTGTTTCTAGAAGACGTGTCGGGTGTCCCTCCGAATAGAGAAGTTGAATTCTCTATAGACTTGATCCCTGGAGCCGAACCAGTCTCCAGTGCACCTTATAGAATGTCCCCAACAGAATTGGCTGAGTTGAAAAAGCAAGTGGATGAGTTACTCGGAAACAATTCATTCGATCGAGTGTATCGCCATGGGGCGCACCTGTGTTACTTGTTAAAAAGAAGGATGGTAGCATGAGATTATGTATAGATTACCGACAGCTGAATAAACTCACGATTAAGAACCGATACCCATTGCCCAGGATCGACGATTTGATTGACCATCTGCGTGGTGCTTCAGTCTTCTCGAAAATTGATCTACGATCGGGATACCACCAAATCCGGGTGAAGGACTCGGATATCCCAAAGACTGCCTTTAGGACTCGGTATGGCCACTACGAGTATGTGGTGATGCCGTTTGGTGTGACAAACACCCCTGCTGTATTCATGAATTACATGAACAGCATATTCCACCCATATTTAGACCGATTCGTAGTTGTTTTTATTGATGATATCTTAGTCTACTCTAAGACTCCTGAGGAGCATGAGGAACACCTCCGAGTGGTACTTCAAGTATTGAAGGAGAAGCAGTTGTTTGCAAAACTTTCAAAATGCGAGTTCTGGATGGATAAGATCCACTTTCTCGGACATGTAATTTCCATGGAAGGTGTCTCGGTGGACCCATCAAAGGTGGCAGCTATAATGGCATGGGAGAGACCCACGTTGGTCTCGGAGATAAGAAGCTTTATGGGCCTAGCTGGCTATTATAGAAGGTTTATTGAAGGTTTTTTAAGCTTGCTCTACCACTGACCAAGTTGACTCGGAAAAATGTCCCTTTCGTTTGGAGTTCCGAGTGTGAGAGTAGTTTCTGAGAGTTGAAGAATAAGTTGACAACCGCTCCAGTATTGGCATTACCAAACTTGCAAGAGAGCTTCGTGGTTTACTGTGATGCGTCAGGACTCGGCCTTGGGTGCGTGCTAATGCAGAGGGACCGAGTGATAGCTTATGCCTCTCGACAATTGAGGCCACACGAGCAGCATTATCCGACCCATGACTTGGAATTGGCAGCTGTGGTCTTCACGTTAAAGATATGGAGGCATTACTTGTACGGATCCAGATTCGAAGTGTACAGCGACCACAAGAGCCTCAAGTATTTATTCGACCAGAAAGAGCTGAACATGAGGCAGAGGAGATGGATGGAATTTTTAAAGGATTATGACTTCGAGCTGAAGTATCATCCGGGTAAGGCGAACGTTGTTACCGATGCACTGAGTCGAAAATCCCTCCATGTGGCTGTGATAATGGTGAAAGAGGTGGAGTTATTGGAGCAATTCTGAGACATGAATTTACTTATTGACGTCCCTTCGTCTCGGAAGATAATGATTGGTGCGTTGAAGATTGCCAACGAGTTCATGAAATTTGTGTTCGAGCAGTAGAAGTCAGACCCCTACTTGACTAAGATGAGAAGACTCAGGCCAAGGGTAAGGACTTGTCCTTGACAGAGGGATCGGATGGAATTTTCCTAGTAAAGAATAGGATATACGTACCGGGTGCTGGAGAATTAAGAAAGATGGTGCTTGATGAAGCCCACAAGAGCCTGCTAAGTATTCACCCGGGTGCCACGAAGATGTACCACGATCTAAGATTACAGTTCTGGTGGCCCGGATTAAAGAGAAATGTAGCGGAATATGTGCCTCGGTGTATCACCTGTCAGAAATCAAAAGTCGAGCACCAGAAGCCGTATGGTGCATTACAACCCCTGGAGATCCCCGTGTGGAAATGAGACTTAATAGCCATGGACTTTGTCATGGGATTACCTAAAACTCGAGCGGGGCATGATGCCATTTGGGTCATTGTTGACCGATTGACTAAGACTGTACACTTCTTACCTGTGAACATGAGATACCCATTGCATAAGTTAGCCCAGATTTACATCCGCGAAATTGTCCGACTGCACGGTGTGCTGACTTCTATCGTATCGGATAGGGATCCTAGATTCACGTCTCAGTTTTGGACCAGCCTGCACCAGGAATTGGGTACGAAACTTTGGCTAAGTTCCGCCTACCACCCCCAATCGGATGGACAATCCGAGCGAACGATACAAAGCTTAGAAGACTTGCTGAGGGCGTATGTGTTGGAGCATGGTGGGTGTTGGGAGCAATACCTTCCCTTAATCGAATTTACGTACAACAATAGCCACCACAGCAGTATTGGTATGGCACCCTATAAAGCATTGTATGGACGAAAATGTCGAACCCCTCTCTGTTGGTCGGAAATGGGAGAAAGTTTACTATTGGGGCCGGAAATTGTGAAACAAACCTCAGAACAAATCCAATAAATAAGAGAAAGGTTGAAGGCGTCTCAGGATAGACAGAAAAGCTACTATGATAAACGAGCCAAACCACTAGAATTTTCAGTCGGAGATAGGGTGTTTCTGAAAATTTCACCGAGTAAAGGAGTCGGGCGAGCCTTAAAAAGTGGGAAGTTGAACCCCCGATACATTGGGCCTTATGAGATATTGGAACGAGTCGGTCCCATGGCATACCGAATAGCGTTACCGATTCACCTATCCCGATTGCATAACGTATTTCACGTATCTCAACTAAGGAAATATCTACATGATTCCACTCACACAATGCCGGATGATGAAGTGGAGATTAAGGAGGATCTGACCACTGTGACTGTACCGACTAGAATTGTGGACCGATCGGTAAAGCGTTTGAGGAGCAAGGATGTACAACTGGTTGAAGTGGAGTGGCAGCAAGACGGGTATACCTCTTATACCTGGGAATGCGAGGATGCCATGAGGCAACAGTACCCCGAGTTGTTTAATCAAGGTGAGTTACCGATTGAATTTCGAGGATGAAATTCTTTTGAGAGGGGGAGAATTGTAACATCCCGATTTAAAAATTAATTATTGAACGAAATTAGGCCATTAAAATAATAATTTCAAAGTAGGAAATTACTTGTTAATTACAATTAATTTAATTAGTTAACTTAAGAATTTAATTAATTATGATGTGTAAGGCACGTGTGGGACTGCTGTACACACTCTCCCATCCCACTTCCGTCGTTCTCTAGTGCACATATATATACCCAAGGTCACTATTGTTATTCATTTCCTTCAGACTTCCTTTTTCTCTACTGCTTCGTTCTCTCTTTTCTTCTCTTCCTCATTTTTCATCTTCTTCTCTTCTCCCCTGTCCTCTGTTCTCTGTTTCTGGAAACGCACGGCGACGGTACTGCAGAAGACTCAGAGCTTCCTTCTGCTGGGGAAGAACGATCTTTGAAGTAGAAGACGAACAGCTTCCTGCTCCCCGGTGCGATCGCGCTCAAGGAAGCCTGTACGAGTGTGAGCCCTGGATGAAGCAAACTGAGAGACGACCAACGTCAAAAATAGAGGAGCTTCTTGGAATCTCTTAGTTGGTAGGGGGTATCTTACATCTTAAATGCATGGGTTATGGACAGGTTCCGGGTGTTAATGGCTTGCTCTTTCTGTGTCTGATTTTGTGTTTTATTTGCATGAAGAGTATATGATACCCGGATGCATGATGTTTATGAATCGAGTGTTGTATGTTTAGTTCCGTCCATGGATTGCATGTTAATAGTCTTGAGAAATGATGAATTGATGAATGAAAAGAATGTGCTAAGGTACTGCTGATGATTACTGTATGACTTGCGTGTCACGCATGTTAATATGACTTTGAATGTCGTCTGCATGTGGAAAAATGTTTAGTGAGTCTGATGGTATACCGTGTCGATTGCATGTGATGCATGTATTGCCGAATGAAAGTTGTGTATGAAATCTGTGCTGTGTGTTGAATCCGCGTGTGGCGCATGGGATGCATTAATGCTGGGAGCATGTAGTGTGGGACACTACCATCGGTTATAAAAGCGTGGGACGCTGATAAATCCTTGAGTGGGACTCAAGGTAGCCATTGAGTGGGACTCAGGCTGCCCGTGAACACCGCCGTTGGCGCTGAGAGCGTTGGTGTCACATGTGTGGGGAAACGGTTTGGTACCTGTAAAATGGCCAAGTCAGCTGGGAGCTGAATAAAAGGCTGGGAGCCTACGTTGCAACGAATGAAAACCGATTACACATGGATGCGGAACCGAGTGAAATAACCTATGTACATGTACAGTTGATGTGTATGAAATCTGGTTGTATGTGTTAATGTTATTGAGATGGTGCATCCATATAGCCGAGTGATAATTGATGGATTCTGATCGGTAAACGTTTCTATGCATGTCCTGATTAATTGGCATTGTTATGTTATTGATTGTTATGTATGAACATATTTATACTGCTGCATAAATGAGGAATAATCCGAGTCAGTATCTATCATTTAATATTTAAGATACTCACCCCCTACTGTGGCAATATTTTACAGTCAATGTCTCTCGGAACGATGAATGAAGGTGGAGCTGCATGCTGAGTGGAATGTTCGTGCACTATGGAAATATATGCATATATGTAGATACTGTGTATAAGGTTTTGGTTAAGCCTTGGCCGGCTCGTATTTTAATCTTAGTCTCTTTAAATCAGAATTTGAACTCTCCCGGGTTGAGAGTATGACAATGTGCTTGTAATTATTTATATACACTCCTTATATATATATATACTGTATGTTTATTCTATGTTGTGCGTGAAATCTGAGTGATAGATATACGTACTTTCCGAGCGTGGGAGGTTAGTGTGACCTTAGGTAAAAATGGAACTAAGTTATTGTTGTGGGAAGCGAGATAGTGACTTTGCCCCGAGTGAAGAAAGGTTTAGATGTTACCGAGTGAATGAGGTCGTATAAACTATTAGGATTTCCTCGAGTAGAGTATAACAATATACTTCCGAGTGAGAACCTTCCGAGTAAGTGTCTTCCAACTGAAGAGTGACCTATAAGATCCTGAGTGAGGCCCGTTATAGTAAACTTATTGGAAGCTAGAAGATTCTTAGGTGAGGCTTGATTTGGTAAGGGAACTTGAGTAAGAGGGATTACATGTGCCGAGTGAAAAACGAGTGAAATACCTGAGTGATAAAAGACCGTGAAGAATATTCCGAGTGAAATGTACGTGTGGAATCCGAGTGAAATGACTATGGGAATCACCTCCCAAGTGGTCAACATCCGTGGTTTGAAGGAATGAAGTTATGAAGGGTGTGTGGTAAACTCCCGAAAGGAGCTTGTGAGTATAAGGGGTTAATCCGAATGGATCGTGAGTAAAGACTTTTCTGAGTGAACATAGATTCCAAAATCTGAGTGATGGGAATACCGAGTGGAGTTACTTGCCTCAGCGGCTAAGTGCTCGCTCCAGGGAGTGTGAGTGAAAGGAAGGTCTCTGATGGGTTACGCTTAAGCTATGCGAACTTCGCCCAAGCGTGTTGGGTTGTCTCGCTTGAGCGATATTGAATCTCGCCTGAGCGAGTAGGCGCTGTTGGGTTCGCTCATGTCTTGCATCATCCGCTGTTTGCCTTGTGGATGATCTGCATTCCTTTCCTTTCCTTGTACTCCTAACTCTACCCTCCTTAACTCTCAGCTAATCATTTTGCCTTTGAATCCCCTCTGATTTTGGAAAAATTTTCCTGGTCTCGGTTTATTCACTAATTGAATTTGGGTGTTACACTCTGCAATCGGCTCGGGGACAGGAAGCTGTTCTTCTTCCGCTTCGATGATCGTCCTTCAGCAACAGAAGGAAACTCTTAATCTTCTGCAGTGCCGTCGTCGTGGGTTTCCAGAAACAGAGAACGGAGAACAGGGGAGGAGAAGAAGAGTAAAGAAGAAGAGAAGAGAAAAGAGGACGAAGAGAAGAGAAGTAGCGGAAGAGGAAGTCTGAAGGGAAATGAATGAGAACAGTGGCTCAGTAACGTATATATACATACACGAAGAAAAGAAGAGTGGGGTGGGAAAGCGTGAATCCGCAGTCCACTCATGACATCCACCAATCACAAGCAGCCAACAATTAACAATTAATCACAATTAATCAGCCATTATTTTCTTAAGTTAAATTAATTAAGTTAATTATAATTAACAAGTAATTTTTTCCACTTTGCAATTATTATTTTAATGGCTTAATTTCACTCGGTAATTAATTTTTAAATCGGGATGTTACAGACGCTGTCAAAGTGGCACCCCAGTCACCAATGACTATGATTGGCTATTTGGCCCAACCGAGTAGTAAGGATCGATTCTCTCAAGGGACTACATTGAACCCCAACGAGCGATGCAAGTAGAAAAGACCATGTAGAATGGTCCCACGAACCATCTGATGTCGATAAACAACACGGAGTGGTTTTAATATCCTATGATCTAAGGAAAATTATCAATTCCGACCAACAATGATGGTTTTGATTAAACGAACACAATAGTTAACATTCCCTTACTCCAGTTAGAATGAATTACCTTTTTACAACAAATTTAAACTAAGTTATGGTGCTACCATCCGAGTTACGTGTTAAGCAAATATATCGACAATGATGTGCAAGAAGTCATAATTTAGTTTCAAAATCTTAAAAAAAGATACTTGTCATTAATTTGAATCATGAGTCTACGTTTAGACTACAAAGTTTACAAAAGCTGGGCACATCGGCCTATGGAATTCAATAAAATGACAAGCTCCAAAAAATACTAAAGAAAAATAATAATAAAAACCAAAGCTCATTTCAAAAAACAAGGCAGTGAAATATTGCAAGTAAAAAGGATCAAGTAGGAGGATGAGTCAGAGTTCTTTGGAGAACCTTATGATCATCAGGAGTGCCCACTTCTTCTTTTTCTTTAGAATCTTCATCTTTAGGGACATCTTCTTCGGCTCCATGGATTAATCTTTAGATAGATGCCGTAGACGGTAAGGCTTATATGTTGGTTCCAAGGGCTAACCTCAACTCATAGCATATAGATGCCAACCATGAAATTCATGATAGAAATTTATGTCGTGAGTGTTCAATTCAAGTCTAGGATTCTAATGCATGATTTTCCTGATCACATTACTGAAGGCTTGATCAATGATGGCTTCGAATGCCACCATCTTTTGTTTCCACTCCTCTTTTTCCTTTATATGATTCTCTTGTAGGCGTTGACATCATTCTTTAGACCCTTAATCTTCTTTTTAGCATCAATTATATTTAAAAAAAGTTGGTCATATTTTCTTTACAGATCTTTGAGAGTGTCTCTAACCTTTTTTGAAGTAGATATAAAGCCATCCTCCAACTTTTTATTTTTCTCCATTTCTCTTTTCAAGGTTGTTTGAGTTCCAACTCCCAATGCCTCATCCTTCTTCATTTGTTCAAAGCATTTCTTGGCTTTGACAACAAATGTATAAGATCGGCCTTGAGACTTTAGAACCCCGACCATTTCAGCAACATTTGAGAGGGCACTTTCAGCAATACTCTGGATTTGGTCAGAGGGCAAGTCCTTCGAAAGTCGATAAGGGACTTGAAATTGTACCAGAAACCCTTTAATCAGATCCGGAAACTCCAAAATAGTAGAATTTCTTATCCGCTCCTCTTTCTCCTCAACTTGGGAGGGGTTTGGTATCTCTTACGCCGAGGTGGCTTCCCTCTACTCCATGTTTAATACCCCGACGTTAGTCAGAGTCAATTTCTTGACTCCTCGTAAATTGGCTCTTTTTCGGGATGTCTCTTTTTGTTTTTCTTCTCTGAGGTTCCAGCTACCTCTGGAGTTAACTGTAGGGTCCTAGCCTTATTGCCGGGATGCTCACTTCCTTGGCCAAAAAAACATGGCCCCTTCGTGCTTTGATAAAATATTACTTTTTACGTCAATAGAGTTAGCATTCTAAGCTCTTGCTTGTTGACAAAGTTTCACTAACATATTTATTCGTGCCATCTCCTCTATGATTAAAAAATTCAACTATTTAGCATATCAATCAAATTATAGTTAAAGTAGAGAAAAGGTTAGAACATTATGCAAGTAGAGATCCTGACGAAAAGCTTCCCCTAGGAGAACCTTACAAGAGATCATGTTGAAATTAGAAAAAGACACAAGGGCTTGGACTACTTCCCTTTACTCTAGCGAGAGCTCATCCTTATGAATAGAGTAGGCATTACTAGTGAGCCGAAAATGCATGTGAGTCCACCTGGTGTAAAAGTTTTTGGAGAAATCTGAGTTCTCTTAGAACAATGACTTACCCTCCTTCACCTTCACCTTAACAAACACATATAAGCTTTAAAGCTTATAATATTGGAATTACATAAAAGGTTAATATAGCCAAGGACACTGCCCCTGTTACCTCGATGTATCATACCACAATAGCAAAAAATCATAGCCACTATGGGGACAAAGTGGAAATGTTGTCCAAGTACCTCCAACGCCTTTATTAAACCCCAACCATTATGGTGTAGTTAGATTAGGGAGCAGTCTAAGTATCAAAGCACTCCCATCTTGAACTCCGTGAGAGGAAACTAGATATTGATCTTGATGATAGTCATCTCGTGCATGAAAAGATATCGTGCTTCCAATTGGTGGCAAATCCGCTTTGTTATAAAAAGTGAGATGAAGGGAAAATAGTCCTTGTATTCTTCAACAGAGTGGACCTCCAAGTCTGGTACCTCAAAGTTATCCTTCTCCTCAACATACTCAAAAGTTAGACTCAAGCTCATCATGTACATAAAAGTAGGGATCCCTCACTTTCTCTATTGTCTAGTTAATATGGTGTGCCACCACCCTTGCCTGTATCATATCAATTGCTACAACTTGCCATCACAACTACTATATGTTGGAGGAAGGGGACAAAACTATAAAAAGTCACATCATCACTTGGCATTAGTGTTAGGCTCTCCAGCAAAACCTAAAAGGTTATAAGACAATGTGGGAGACTGTGAGGTTGAAACAGAAAAGGTGTCTATCTCTTCCATATACTGCTCTATCTCCTCACGGGTTAATGATAAGTGTCATTTCACATTAATTTAATACTTTAATTAAACTTATTTTTGAAAAAATTTAACCAGATTAGTAATTAATTAAGCATGATTTTTGTTGTAAATAACATATTGTGTAAAACAAGCTTGATTTGTCAAAATATTTGAAGAAGGTACCAAAAAGACTTGAAGAAACCAAGAAGAACCAATACATCAAGCCAAGGACGCTTGAGCATGGCACTCAGCATGCCTAAGCGTGATTTAATGAAGACAGCCTCCCCACGCTTGAGCACAGCTTGAGCGAGAAGCATTAAGGAGAACCTCACGCTTGAGTGCGAGCCCGAGCTCACTCAAGCGTGACCCTGGACATAGCTGGTGTGCTTGAGCGTGGACTTATGAAGCTTGAGCGTGACTAAATTCAGTATCAGCCCCCCTCGCCCTTGAGCGTAAGAAAGGGACGCTCAAGCATAGGTCTGAGCGCGCCTGAGCGTGAAGTGAGCGTGGATCAAGCATAACTTATATAGGAAGGCCACGCTTGAGCGTGGATAAGATGGCTTAAGCGTAAGATAACCAGAGGCCATCAGAACTTTCCACGCTTGAGCGTGGACATTAGGCTCAAGCGTGATTCATACAGCATGGGATTTGCAATTTTTTATTCACCAATGGTGTGATGCCAACTCACCCACTTTCTTGTGCTCCTGCATGACTCTGGAAGGTTCTTCATGGGTTCTACGCAAGTGGGGAAAGAAAAGCTAAAACATAATCCCTATAAATCAAGCAGAGAGCATGAATAAGGCATCATCTCCTTTATATCATTAAACACATCTCCTGCATCCCACCATTCAATCTGTATTTATTTCCAATTTTTCTTAAGTGAAAATGCATAGCATGAGTAACTAAATTTTCCTTATTGGGATTAGTTGTAATCAAATCAAATCTGAAGTAATGCTGCTGTAAGTTTTCATTTATGTTAATGAGATTTGATAGTTTCTGTATTTCATTCTGCCATTAATGCCTGAAGATACTTGGTCACTATTTTCTTGTTTTAAGTTTTCTTAAGTATACTAGGAAGTAACTTTTGAGAGCATATCTGAATGAAATACTCGTTGTGAGTAGCTGACCAGGGATGGCATCTAACGCAATGAATGTCAAAACAATCGATCGGTAATGCTGGAATGATTTTCAAATTGAGGGATCAGCGGTTTGAAATCATTCTTATGAATTTTGTAGTCGAGGGATTGATACAAATGACTTTGATTGTGATGTAGAAATTATTATTTCAATTTACATACATGCAAATTTACTTAGCTTACGAAGGGTGCGCTGCGATGAAACCAATCCCAGTTTTCCAAATCTGATTTTCACTCAAACATTTTACTGTTATTTTTATTCAATACATGCTACTTACTTTATATTCAATCTTTTGCATAACAAAAACAATCCAAACCTTTTCTCAAAATTCAATTCAAGAATTAAGATCTTCAAACAAACACCTCCTCAGTGGAACAACATCTTTACTATACTACAATCACTGTGTTTAAACTTGGCACAACCATTCCATTGAGTTCATATTATACAAACTTGATTCCCTTTCCTTGAACTCTTCATTCCTTTGTATGAACCATAAAAATATTATACCAAGTTTTGGCGCCGTTGCCGGGGAGGTGATTTAAGTTTGAATATTTTAGCATTGAATTGACAAGACTCTGTAAATAAATTTCATTTGTCTGCATTTTTATTTTTTTTGTGTGGTAACATTGCTGGAGTAAGTGCTTGATTTATGATCTTGAGAGGACAGGGACCAAAAGAACAACTCGCATTTGATCTAGAAATAGATAGGTTCCTCAAGAAAATCAAGAAAGCCAAGCAAAAGCATAACTTCCACACAGGAGAAACTTCCTCTGACAGAATGGCGGATGTCAATAGCAACAATCAAAATCCACCAAGGAGAACACTAGGAGATTACACTTTACAACAAGGACCCAGACATTACTCAAGCATTGCTATTCCAAACACAATAAGGGCTATAGAAATGAAACCTGCTTTTCTTAGTTTAATTAGTTCCCATCTGTCGCGACCAGGATCCCGGCCCGCGACGCGGACTGGTTAAAGACAAATAAAAGAAAATTGAAACCGTATTGAAATGAGGCTCTTGAGAAGCCTAAACAAAATAAAGGGTTCAAGGAGTCGCCACTAATATTTATTGAGGAAAATATTAGGAAAACCTTTAAACAGCACTGGTTTTTTTAAAAAAAAAATGAGATTCTGTGTAGTCCGGGAGTCGAATTACAAGAGGGGAAGGTATTAGCACCCCACACTGTCCGTAAAAAGAACGGTTACCCAAATTGATCATGCATAATTTCAAAAATGATTATCAAATATTTCATCCTTCATAAAACAATCATAAATAATATACACAATAAAAAAATATATATAAATATGAATAAAACAAAGATAATAATAAAATACATCTCCTAAGTTTGTTGTTTTTCGTTTTTAAAAAAATAAATAAGCAAATGATTAAAAGATCATAAAAATAAAAAGATTAAAAAAAACAATAAGACGTCTTGTCTTACTTATTTTCTAATAAAAAATTGATTTTATTGAGAAATATAAAGTTTAAAACAAACAAATAAATAAATAAATAAAGATAAGAGGAAAAAAAATAGAATTAAACACATCAACATGAAGATAAAGAAATATAATACACTTCATTAATCAAAATTGACAAGGAATATTATTTAATTATCTTTTAGAAAAAATAAGATTAATACGATGTCTCATCTAAATTAATCTCATCTTAAATTTAAAAAAAATGAATGAATAAATAACACACTACTTATTAGTCTTGATTTTTTAGTTTTTTTTTATTTTTTTATGAAAGTGATTTTTTCTTAATTATCAAAAAGTTACTAAGAGAAAATAATAGGAAATCATGACCATAATAAAAATAGATAATTATGTATATATATACATATTTATATACTATTAAAATGGTGAAACGTAAATAAATAAATAGAAAGTGTAGAAAAATAAATAAATAAATAAAAAGGCAAAAAGATAAATAACCAAAAATAAAAGTACAGAGAATAAATAATAATAATAAAATAAAGGTACAGAAAAATAAATAAAAGTTCAAGAAAAACATAATAAAAATAAATAGACATAACAATAAATACATAAAAATAAAAGAGTAGAAAAATAAATACATAAAATAAAGGGGTAGAAAAATAAATAATAAAAAATAAAGGAGCAGAAATGTAAATAACAAAAATAAAGAGATAGGAAAGTAAATACATGAAAATAAAGGGGCAGAAATGTAAATAACAAAAATAAAGGGGTAGAAAAGTAAATACATGAAAATAAAGGGGCAGAAAAGTAAATAACAAAAATAAAGGGGCAGAAAAGTAAATACATGAAAATAAAGGGGCAGAAATATAAATAACAAAAATAAAGGGGTAGAAAAGTAAATACATGAAAATAAAGGGGCAGAAAAGTAAATGACAAAAATAAAGGAGCAGGAAAGTAAATAAATAAAATAAAAGGACATAAAAATAAATAAATAAAGATAAAAATGTAAAAAATAAAAAAAATAAACTAATAATTGCAGAAATATAAAGTGCTGATAAATAAAATATAGAAAAATAAATTAACAATAATAAAAATGCAGAAAAGTAAATAAAGAGAAATAAAAATGTAAAAAAAATAATAAATAAAGAAAAATAAAGGTACAAACAAATAAATAAAGATGGAGATGCATAAAAAATAAATAAACAGATAAATAACTACAGAAAAATAAAGTGCAGGAAAATAAAGTGCTTGAATATAAATAAAGAAAAATAAAAGTACAGAAAAATAAATAACAATTAAATAAGACGAATAAATAAATATAAATAAACAACTTTGTATTAATAAAAAATACCTTGGTACAAGATCAATTACAGAGAAACTAGAACGGAAGTCGGGAAATCAATTTTGTGTAGATCTCCTTTGCTTTTAGCTTTGTTTGGACTTGATTCGAAGGTATTTGGATACCGGTTATAACACTTGGACAGTATTTTAGCTCACAAAAACTCACATACTAAGACAAACAAGAATGGTGCACTCATTTTCCTAACTAGGATTACACAAAGTAATTTTTGAAAACCAAAACTTCTAAAAATTCTCACAAAAATTTAACACTCTTTCCCCTCTTTTTCCTCTTCTCCCTCCAAAATGCCTCAATATCACCTTCTATTTATAGAAGAAAATTGGCATTGGATCCTCCCTAAAAGACATCACTTTCTTACTTTTTCAATTTGTCCAAATTCCATGTCAATTTCCCCAATTTTCTCCAATTATCCAACAAAACCGGGGCACACCACTAATAAACTACCGTAACACCCTTTTTCCTTTTTTTCTTTTTTTTTAATTCTTTTTTTAATTTTCAATTTTTTTTAACTCTTTTTTTTTGGCTTTTTTTTGGGCCCATTTCTTTTTTTTGAATTTTTTTTTGGGCCCCTTTTTTTTATTTACTATTTTCATTTTTTTATTTATTATTATTTTTTTGGTTTTTTTTCATTTATTATTATTTTTTCTTTTTTCTTTTTTTTCTTTTTCTTCTTTTTTCTTTTTTTCTTTTTTCTTTTTTTTGGCCCATTTATATTTTTTTATCTTTTATTATTTTTTTTGATTTTTTTCTTTTTTCTTTTTTTTTGGGCCTTTTATTTAAAAATACAAATGGAAGCATAAATTATTTATTACATATATGGAAATAAATAAAATATCCAATAAATATAAATTACTACCCACAGTATAAGGAGTAAAAAGGTAGTCACAAAACATCGTCTTCCCTCCCTTATTCTTTCCTCTTGGCTTCGGCATCCATCAACCATTGCTTGAGAGAAATGAAGAGAATTGATGAAATGAGAGGTGTGGTAGGAAATGAAGAGGGATTGGGTATTTATAGAGATGAGGAAGGGTTACTATTCCAACGGTCACTATGCAATTTTAATATTATTTTTTTTTAATATGATCCGGGGTGGCAATCTGGACTGGACGGGGTTCTAAGCACTGTACCGCGTCACCAATGAGAACTGGTAAGTCATAACCGGGGTCTGAAATCATTGGTCAACTATGGACATTTCTCTTCACCTCGGTTAAATATTAAGCATTGGGGAATCTCCTGCAGGTGTACCTCCAGTGTGTCTTGAAGTTCAAGTACAGATTAACACATCAGTTTTAACTTGAAGAACCTCGGATTCCCTTCGAACTGAGGTGTAAAATACCGTACTCCACTAAGGCTGTACGAGCTTAGAACTAATGAGGTAACACCGATCATGAAACCGTGCTAGGACCCCGGTTAATGCAGTCAACATTGACTCCGGATTCTAGGACAAATAAACTCTTTTTCTTTTTTCTTTTTTCTTTTTCTTTTTTCATATTTTAATATATATCACCGGACAAAAATAGGTGTTCACAGATGCCCCTCTTTACTTCTTTTCATGAAAGAATATGAGACATATTCATATTATTGATGTGAAAAGAAAGTAAAGACGTGAACACCACTAAGAATACTTGACAACTTTTGACAAGAAGTAAATAGCCGAATGGTGTTGTACTAATGCTAGACAATTTAAGGAGAGGCACTTGGAACATGACAGGAAGATAAACGGCACAACCTAGGGGTTAATGAAGTTGTCTTGACATTTCGAGGAGCCTAAGAATGGGTATTTGAGGCTTCGACACAAAATAGATGACAAGGGGATGCCCCTAAATAATTTTGATTGAGATAGCCTAGGGAAGGATACCTGAGGCTGTGTCATGAAAATAACTGACTGGGTGAATGTCTCTGATTTGATTTTGATTATGATAGCCTAGGGAAGAATACCCGAGGCTTTGACATGAAACTAAATGACTGGGGGGATGCCCCTGATTTGGTTTTGATTGAGATAGCCTAGGGAAGAATACCCGAGGCTTTGACATGAAACTAAATGAATGGGGAGATGCCCCTGAATGATTTTGACAGCCTAGGAATGGATACCTGAGGCTTTGACATGAAAACAAATGACTGGGGGATGCCCGTGATTTGTTTTAGTAGCCTAGGAATGGATATATGAGACTTTGACATGAAAATAAATGACTGGGGGATGCCCCTGATTTGTTTTAGTAGCCTAGGAATGGATACCTGAGGCTTTGACATGAAAATAAATGACTGGGGAAATGCCCCTGATTTGATTTGGTAGCCTAGGAATGGATACCTGAGGCTTTGACATGAAGTAATACTTAAGGGAAATACCTCTAACATAATGACTTATGATGGAGAATTATATGAGATTTATGCTCAAGAAGAATGTGTCTGAGATTGACTTTTTTGACTTAGTGAGGGTTCCGAGTGAATACAAGGATTGCATTTTCACATCTTAGTAAACCATCCCTACTGGAGTTAGGTGATAGGCTGAAACTGTTGATCTCGACTCTTCATGGGGAATATTTGTCCTTGTTGTAACCTCAACCCTGCATAGAAGAAATAATCAAGTGGAAAACCAAAGGTTAATGATTTTGTTTCCTCCAGGTGACTACCATAATCTTTATGGGACTTGTTATTACTCATGGCAGAGCGGAATATCTTGATTACCAAGGTCTGTGTAATTGGGAAGTATCAAGCTTGTTTGAGATTAAAAATATGCTTTTCATGATTTTTTTTTAAATATTTTTCACAAAATGCATGCAAATGAAACCTGACAAGACAAGGATTGGAACTGAAATTGAGAATTCCATATATTTACTTGGGAAAATTACAAGTTTACATCATAATTTTTAATCCAAACTTTTAGAGGACATAAAGACTACCCTATCCCTTTAGAGTATGCTCAAGCATAATACTTCTTGACTGCATCTGAATTGACTGGGAAAGATAACTCCTCACCATCCATGTTCGTCAAAATCAAAGCTCCTCCAGAAAAGGCTCTCTTTACAATGAATGGTCCTTCATAATTTGGCCTCCATTTGCCCCGATGATCATTTTGATTCTTCAAGATTTTCTTCAGTACCAAATCACCTTCATGAAATTGACGAAGTCGCACTTTCTTTTCGTATGCCTTCTTCATACGCTTTTGGTATAACTGCCCATGATAGAGAGCAGTTAACCTTTTCCCATCAATTAAATTTAATTGATCATACCGGGACCGAACCCATTCAGCTTCTTCTAATTTGGCATCCATGATTACTTTTAAAGACGGAATTTCCACTTCTATTGGTAAAACAGCTTCCATACCATGAGAAAGGTGTTGCCCCTGTCGAAGTTCATACAGAGGTACGATACCCATGTAAAGCAAAAGGAAGCAACTCACTCCAGTCTTTGTAGGTTTCAACCATCTTTTGTATGATTTTCTTTATATTTTTGTTAGCAGCTTCCACTGCTCCATTCATCTTAGGTCTGTATGGAGATGAATTGAGGTGTTTGATTTCGAATTCCTCGCAGAGTTCATCCATCATTTTATTATTCAGGTTTGTACCATTATCAGTGATGATCTGATTTGGTAAACCATATCTACAAATCAATTCTCTCTTGATGAATTTGACCACAACATTTTTAGTCACGTTGGTGTAGGAAGCTGCTTCAACCCACTTAGTGAAGTAATCAATGGCCACCAAAATAAAGCGATGCCCATTCTATGCTCTTGGTTCAATGGGACCAATAACATCTATGCCCCACATAGCAAAAGGCCAAGGCACTGTTAGAACGTGCAAAGAAGATGGTGGTGCATGAATGTTGTCTGTATAGGTTTGACACTTGTGACATTTCTTGGTATAGTTATTACAATCATTTTCCATTGTCATCTAATAATATCCAGATCGGAGAATTTTTCTTGCCATCGAGTACCCATTTGCATGTGTTCCGAAAGGCCCTTCATGAACATCCTTCATGATTTTGTTAGCTTCTGTCACGTCTACGCAACGAAGGAGAACAGAATCATAATTTCTCTTATAGAGTGTATTCCCAGTCATAAAGAAATTCATGGCTAGGCGCCTGAGGGTTCTTTTATCATTTTCTGAGATACCAGGGGGATATTCTTATTTTGAATATAATTTTTGATGTCATGAAACCATGGTTTCCCATCGGGCTCTTCTTCTATCTCATGACAATATGCAGGTTCGAGACGCCTTTCAATCTCGATGAAGGGCATGTCACACTCCCTACTTACGTTGAACATGGAGGCCAACGTAGCCAAAGCATCGGCTAATTGGTTATCATCCCGAGAAATATGATGGAAAAAGACTTCATCAAACCCTTTGATTAGTTCCATGATGTAAGCTTGATAAGGAATCAATTTGCCATCTCTAGTACCCCATTCTTCTTTCAGTTGATGAATCACCAAGGCAGAATCTCCGTATATTTGTAGAGATTTCACCTTTGCTTCAAGTGCTGCCTGAATCCCCAAAGCACAAGCTTCATATTCTGTAATATTATTGGTACAATCAAAACAAAGTCTAGCAGTGAATGGGAAAAGCTTGTTATCTGGTGAGATTAGGATGGCTCCAATCCCATGCCCCAGTGTATTCGATGCCCCATCGAACATCAAAATCCAAGTTCTATTAGGACAATATTTCTCTTCTGACAACATCATAATATTTTCGTCAGGAAATTCGAATGACATTGGTTGGTATTCTTTTAGGGGATGGTGGGCCAAGTGATCAACCAAAGCACTCCCTCTTACAGCTTTTTGGGTGACATGAATGATATCATACTCAGTCAAAAGAACCTGCCAACGAGCTATTCTTCCCGTCAGAGCTGGTTTTTCAAAGATGTACTTAATTGGGTCCATCTTAGATATCAACCAAGTAGTATAAGATAACATGTATTGCCTTAGGCGACGAGCAGCCCATGCTAATGCACAACAAGTTCGTTCCACAGTGGAATATCGTGCTTCGCACTCAGTGAACTTCTTGCTCAAATAGTAAATAGCATGCTCTTCTCTCCCAGACTCATCATGTTGCCCCAGTACAGAGCCCATAGACTCATCTATCACTGTCAAATACAACAGGAGTGGTCTTCCCGGGGTTGGGGGAACCAAGATCGGTGGGGATTGCAAGTATTGCTTTATTTGGTCAAAGGCTTCCTGACAATCAACATTCCATTGTGATGGTTGATTTTTATGAAGCAACTTAAAGATTGGATTACATACAGCTGTTAGTTGAGAAATGAAACGAGCTATGTAATTCAACCTTCCAAGGAACCCTCGTACTTCTTTTTCAGTGCTAGGAGCAGGCATTTCCATGATTGCCTTTACTTTATCAGGATCCACTTCGATACCTTTCTCACTGATAATGAAACCAAGCAACCTTCCAGAACTAGCCCCAAAAGTGCATTTAGCCAGATTTAATCTGAGTTTGAATTTTCTCAGGCGTTCAAAGAGCTTTCGTAAGTCAATCAAGTGACCTTCAACGGATTTGGATTTGGCAATAATATCATCTATATAAACCTCTATCTCTTTATGCATCATGTCATGAAATAGAGTTACCATCGCTCTTTGGTAAGTGGCACTGGCATTTTTCAATCCAAAAGACATCACCTTGTAGCAGAAGGTTCCCCACAAAGTAATGGAAGTGGTTTTTTCCATGTCTTCGGGTGCCATCTTGATTTGGTTATACCCAGAAAATCCATCCATGAATGAAAAAATGGAATGTTGGGCCGTGTTATCAACAAGAACATCAATATGTGGCAATGGAAAGTCATCTTTTGGGCTAGCTCTATTCAAATCCCGGTAATCAACACACATTCGTACCTTCCCATCTTTCTTCGGGACCAGAACAATGTTGGCCACCCATTCAGGGTATTTGGAGACAGCCAAGAACCCAACATCTAACTGTTTGGTTATCTCTTCTTTAATCTTTAAGAGCATTTCTGGCTTTATCCTTCTCAACTTTTGCTTTATGGGGACGCAACCGGGTTTTAATGGCAACTTGTGTTCAACGATGCAGTTATCTAATCCCGGCATATCCTGATATGACCAAGCAAACACATCGTTGAATTCGACCAACAATTCTATTAATTCTCTCCTATGTTCTCTACTCAAAGAGGTGCCGATCTTGACTTCTTGTTTGTTTTCTTCACTCCCCAAATTTATGACTTCAATAATTTCTAGATAGGGAGAAATTTCTTTATCTTCCTGATCTAGCAGCCTTAGTAATTCAGGGGAAGGTTCATCGGACTCTTCGTCCTCTTCGCTTGTTGGATTAAAATCATGATGGGAGAAAGCAATCTTATTATTTTGGAATTCAATTTCAGATCTGTAATTTATTTAATATAAAAAAGGCAAAATAAGGAAAATGATAATTGAACTTAACTTTTATTTATTTGAAATGATAAAGGAAACATGTTTTGCCCTTATTAAAACTCATCCTAAGGCTTTAGGCATAGCCAAAGGATTTAAACAAAAACCTACAAAGTGAACAATTACTTTGAAATGATCTCTGGAAACTCAACGGCTTCCCAATTACACAACTCAGTATCTGAAGGACAAGGGTAAATCAAGTCTTCTTCTCTCTTGGACTCATCATCGATGACTGCCACTTGGTCTGGAGATGTCAAGCCTGCACTCCTGAAGCTTTGGTAAAGGTCACAGATAGGGATCTTCGCAGTTAAGGTTCTCGGTTTTCTAACCGTGCAAGTCATTTTTCTCTTTTATCTGTGAAAACCTTCGCTCTTTCCATTGGAGATGGATGATACCCCAGCCCAAAGCCGTTCTTATTCTCCTTAACCAATAATGGGTCTACTCCTCCATCAAGCATCTTCCTAAGCCCTTTTCCTGGCTGGAATCCAGATTTCATCATCACTTTGGCTACCATCATAGAAGCTTTGGAAGGCGAGCTAGTTGTAACCCTTCGCTCACATAGGTGGTGTGAGCAATTTCCAATGATTGGAAGGAAGTCTCAAGACTTTCTTCAGCCGCTTCTATATATGGAGTTGACATGGGCTTACTGATAAGGAAATCTCCCTCACCAGAAACAATGATTAGCTTGTTGTTTACCATAAATTTAAGCTTTTGATGAAGGGTAGATGGAACCACACCGGTAGAATGTATCCAAGGCCTCCCCAATAAGCAGCTATAAGCAGGATTGATGTCCATCACTTGAAATAATACATTGAAGGTGCATGGGCCCACTTGGATGGGGATCTCAATATCTCCAATGACCTCTCTCCGAGTACTGTCAAAAGCTCTTACTACCATTGAGCTTGGCTTCATATGTGACCCATCAAAAGGTAGTTGATTTAAGGTGGACTTTGGCATGATATTCAGAGAGGAGCCATTATCAACTAGGACCTTGGCTACAATATAATCCCGACACTTGACAGAGATGTGTAATGCCTTATTATGACCTCTTCCTTCAGCAGGTATCTCTTCGTCGGTGAAAGTTAAGTAGTCATTTGAGGCAATATGCCCCACTATCCCTTCAAACTTTTCTGGCGAAATATCTTTCGCAACATATACTTTATTCAAGACCTTCAATAACCTTCCACGATGTGGTTTTGAGTCCAATAAGAGAGATAACAAGGATATTTTTGCAGGAGTGTGATTTAACTGGTCGAGGACCTGGTATTCGCTTTGCTTAATAAATTTCAAAAATTCACAAGCATCTTCCTCTGTTATTCCTTGGGGAGGGTCTTGTTCTTTACCACGACTTTCTTTTTCACTTACAGGTGCATCCTCCTTTCTCAAGTTTTCAGGAGCATAAACTCGTCCGCTCCTAGTTATTCCACTTGTCTCGAAAATATTGGTTACTGAGGATGACGATCCCTTTAGGAGTTGAGGGATTACATCCACTTCATACTTCCAAGGTACTGCATGGGTATCCTTGTATGAAAATGGAAATGGGGTCCTAATTTTCAAGGACGGATGGTTTATGACTGGTTCGGTCAAAGGTTTCTTGGTGTAATAGACCACCACAAGAACAGGCGTGACTGGGCTTACTAAGTCTGTACCATGCTGCCCATGGATCATGTTGACATCATTGCAAGGGCGACGATAAACTTCTACTAGATGTGTGTCAAGTAATTTTTGAAGCATTTCAGGCATCTGATTATGAATATCCTCATTAGAACTTTGAGTTTCAGATATTAATCCTTTCCTCAAAAGTTCATTATAGATCCATGGGAGAGGAGTTTTGATATCTGAAACATTCCTAACATGATCACTTCCCAAGTCATGTGTTATTGCATTTACCCCAGCATTTCCATGATTAGGCAAAGGATTTCTAATCACATTTGGGGAGCCTTCTTCGAAATCCAACCACTTGGCATTTATCAAATCACGTACCTTAAACTTTAAGGCAATGCAATTTTCTGTAGAATGCCCCGGTGCCCCAGCATGATAATCACACTTCACATTAGGATCATACCCCTTAGGATAGGGTGGCCCTACGGGTTTTAAAGGACATCGTACAACAAGAGAACTTTTGAGAAGTTGAGGCAAAAGTTCAGTATATGTCATGGGAATTGGATCAAATTGGACAGAAGGACGGTCATTGTTTGGCTTTTTTGTGGAAGATTTGGGTTGGGATTTTGCATCCATTGTTGGGGAGGAGGTGGTGGTGTATTCTTGAAATTATGGACGGGTGGGGGTCTATATGATTGAGGATGGGGAAATGAATTTCCAGAAGCAGCAGCTACATAAGGGTAAGGTCCGTACGATGGATAATGAGGTGGGAAAGGGAAAGGGGAAGGTTAAAACATTTTTTGATTATGTTGACCTTGATTTCCCATTACAGCATTTGCTTCCTCACCCTTTCTTCTTCCTGCCCCTGTCATAGGTCTTCCTATTGACGGGGAACTTTGGATAACTTTTCCTGTTCTCAAACCGCTTTCAATTCTTTCCCCTATTACTACCATATCAGAAAAGCTTGATGATACACTCCCAAGCATCCTTTCATAGAATGGTGGCTGAAGAGTGTCAATGAACATTGCCACTATCTCTTTCTCTATCAGAGGTGGTTCAACTTGTGCAGCCATTTCCCTTCATCGTTGAGCATATTCTTTGAAGGACTCAGTATTCCTTTTGGTCATGTTTTGAAGTTGCAGCCGGTCTGGTGCCATGTCCATATTGTATTTGTATTGCTTCAGAAAGGCATCGGCTAGATCCTTCCAACAACGAATATGAGTTCGTTCAAGGTGAGTGTACCAGCTTAACGCTGCCCCAGCAAGGCTATCTTGAAAAAAATGGATCAGCAACTTTTCATCATAAGCATATCCAGCCATCTTTCGGCAGTACATGGTCAAATGGTTACGAGGACAAGTTGTTCCTTTGTATTTATCAAATTTCGGCAATTTGAATTTGGGAGGAATTACCACATCTGGAACTAGGCATAATTCAGAAACATTTGTTACGCCTAAGCCACTTCCTCCCTCTACTGCACGCAACCTTTCTTCCAATATTTCCATTTGCCCTTTTGACAAAGGCGCTACTGGCTGATCAGGATTTGGTGGAGGGACCTGAGCTTTGTGTGACAAGTTTTGGGAAACACATGTCTGTGGTATTGGGCAACCATAAGGGAAATAATATGGCACTGCTTGTGGGTTTGGTTGTGTGGCATCATTTGGAGTCTGGTGATTTTGTTGTGGAATTGTATTAGTTGGAGTGACATTGGGTGGAGCCTGAGTGTTTTGGGGAACAGTTGTTGATTGGTTGAAATTTAGAGGGTTAGATACAGGGGGATTGGGAATTTGTTGAGCAGCAGGAGGATTCTCTTGATTAGGATTAGGATGCATGGTGTAATATCCTTGAGGTAAGCCATATGGAGGCCAAGCATATGCTTGCTGAACATTCCCGTCTTAGGAAACAAAAGGTGGCAATGGCATACCATAAGGTTGGTGTGAGATGAATGGAGTTTCAGTGACTGGAGCAGGATTATTTAAAGGTATAGGGTTCCCCTCTTGAGCTTGAACTTGAGGAGTGGATGTTTGTTCCCCATTTCCTGCAAAAGATCCTCTTTCTGTACCTCTTTTTTTAAGGAGCTTAAGTATTTCTGCCATCTGCTCCTTGATCTGGCCAACTTCATTCCTTAATTCTTCAACTGCGCTTTCCGGCTCTGCCATGAGTCTTGTTTATAGTCAGGTTTGATAAGGATGCTTTGAGCCCCTTCTCCCCATGATGTGAATAAATACAAAGAAACCCCCCTTGGTACAAGAACAAGTATTGTTAAATGACATAAAGAGATGTAAAGTAAATACATGATGAATTTTAAATATCGGTAAGCAAAGATAAACCTTTCTTTTAGAATGTCTTTTTCTAAAGTACTAAGTTAGAAGAAAAATGCAAATTCAACATGAGATTTATTCATTGATCAACAAGTTCTGATACATTATTTGTTACAACAACTCAAAATCAATTCTCTCTCGCTTTAGCAATCCAGACCCTTATTTCATCCAATCGCCCCTTGCAGTATTGGATGAATGTTGCAATTTCCTCCGGTGTAGAAAGCGGATTCATCATTGCTTCAGCCTTCTTCAACAGGTGAGGAATATCTCCAAGTGTTCCATTAGCAAGACAGGCTAGATTAGAAAAACGGTCTCTCCAAGAATAGACAAGACTTTCCAAATCAACCCTTTCTAGGGTCATTAAACGTATAATCTCTTCATATCTATCCTTGTCTTCCATGGCTTGCCATTTTTCTTCATTTATTTCACGCTCGCAAGCACTGACGACATCTCTGACTTGTCGTTCCAGTTCATCAATTCGCGCTTGCATAAGGTTCTTTTCAACTTGAGCTTCTTCTTTTGTCTTGGCTAGAATTTCTCGTAACCACCCTTTGTCAGCCAATATATCATTCTTTTGTTTCTCTTTGGTCTTCAATTGGCTGTTCGTGGTTTGGAGGCATTGATCCAATTGCATCATATATTCTCTTTCAATTCGCTGCTTCTTACCTATGTCTTCAAAGGCATTTTCTAATTCACACCTTTTTCTCTTAAGGGAAGCATTGTCTTGTTGAATTTTGATTAAATCATCCTCCAAAGCTTGATTTTTCTTTGTCATTTCAGCCAACTCACTCCTCAAATTTTCAATCTCTTTGCTTTCATCGGGAACTGAATTTCTCACATGAGCACCATGATCTTTAAAGGGTAATTTGACAATGGCTACCCTATTTGAAATCCACTGGTGGTAACTTTCTTTTGCGGCATGACTTCGGACACCCAATTCTTTTCCTTTACTATGAACCTTGCCCCAAGCATCAATGACAGTTTGAATAACAGGAGCACTATTTCCCTCAATATAATAATAAAGGAAAGGCGTTACTGTTTCTTCTTCTGGAGGCTGTATCATAGGATAAGCAAGTTGTCTTTTTGCAATACTAGGATTGTTATTGATGCATCCTTGAGTTCCCATGAGAGGCACATTCAAAAATTTTCCACAGCAGTAAATAATGGAATCCACGTTCATCCACTGAGGGTACCACCGAATCATGCTAGCAGATAATCCTGCCAGATGTCCTGCCCACTCCCTATTAGTCTTCTTGGTTAACCTAAGGAGCTTCAAATCAGAGATAGGACATTCAACCTTGCCAACTTGATTAAAGACATGAGAAGTAAGCCATAGATACAAGGCAGGTAGACAACAGACGATCTTTTTCCCATTCCGGTTGTGACAGGAATCCATTGTACAATAGATATCAGCTAAGACAGCAGTCATGGAACTTTCACCTCTAAGCTTTCTAGCTAGGAAAACATCAATTGCCTTGAAATCAATTGTGAACACCTATTTCAGCCCATCCGCAAATGAAAAGAATTTAAAAAAAAAAAAAGAATTTTTTTAAAAAAAAAAAAAAAACTGAGAGAGGGACTCGGAAATGATCATTTCCGAGTGGAAGGACTCGGAACAGATCAAATCCGAGTGGAATATGTCACTGTTAAAGAGAAATCCGAGTAGAACTACTCAGAAATGATCAAAACCGAGTAGAACTACTCAAAATGGAGCAAATCCGAGTAGAACTACTCAGAATGGAGCAAATCTGAGTAGAACTACTCAGAAATGATCAAAACCGAGTGGAACTACTAAGAAATGATCAAATCCGAGTCAAAATAAAGCATTTCCGAGTTGAATGAGTCAAAATCAAGAATTTCCGAGTGGAATGACTCGAAAATAATCAAATCTGAGTGGGATCACTCAAAATGGGTCAGTTCCGAGTGAAATACTTCACTGTCAATGCTATTCCGAGTGAAAATATGTCACTTCCAATTTCCAAGCCATTTTAGTCGGTTCTCGTGTCGTTGGTCACTCGGTTCCGAGTCCTCCTTTACACTCAACCTCCGAGTCCTCCTTCAAACCTTTCCCGAGCCCATTTCCATCAATTTCCAGTCGGAATTGACTGGCAATTCAGTCAGTTTGCTTCTTCAAACAAGATCCGAGCCATTTTAACTTCCGAGTCATTCTCCTCAATTTTCAATCGGTTCCGAGTCAATTTCAAGTCATTTCCCAATCGTTAGAGTCGGTTCCGAGGCTTTTACACTCGTTTGCAATTGAATGTCTCACAGCAACAACAAACCGAGTAAAACCACTCGGAAAGGAGCATTCTCACTCGGCCTTCTACGGGGAATACCTTTTTCCACTCGGATTTGACTCCTAATTCTGACTGAGAGGGTGATCCGAATGAGAATCACTCGGATTTCCCATTTTTTTGCTCGGATTACCCAATCCTCACTCGGATTTGACTGCGAGTGTGGATGAATGCTGATTGGAAGGTGGATCCGAACCATTCTCACTCGGATCACACCATTTTTCTCTCGGATTTACACATCCTCACTCGGATTTGACTGCCAGTGTTAATGAATACTGATTGGAAGGTGGATCCGATCCATTCTCACTCAGATCACACCATTTTCACTCGGCTTTCACCATTCTAATTCGGATTTCAATATCCTCACTCGGAATTCCACTATTTTCACTCGGATTTCCATAATTCTCACTCGGAATTCTTCCATTCTCACTCGGATTCCCACCAGGTCCCCCTGTTAGACCGTGCTGACTTGGATTCCACCACCCAAGTGGATCCAAGAATCCTGGGGGTGGCAGACAAGTGGCAAACAGGGGTGGAAGTGGGGGGAATTAAAAATTCCTACCCAGCCGTTGTCCCCCACTTCACTCTGAGTGGAGGCCTGAGCTGGCATTCCACTCGGAAGTGGAAGCCTGAGCTGGCCTTCCACTCAAACCAGCCTATAAATAGGCAAGGGGGAGGGCGTTCAAGAGGAGGCAATCTTCAGACGAGGAAACTCTGGCCAAGCCTCTGTTCTCTCTCTCTCTCTCACGCCAAGTCTTCTTTCCCTCTCACTTCACTCACCCCTCACCCTTCACACTTTCTTTACCCTAACATCCTCTACACTCTTACTCAACAGCACTTCTTCCAGCTCCCTTTTCCCTCTCGGACTTGCAATTCTTGTCCCAATCGTTCTGCTCTGCTCAAATTTCACCCGGTAAGCCTCTTTACACTCGGATTCTTACTGTTTCACTCGGTTTCCTTTATTTCCACTCGGATTTTTACTATTTCACTCAGATTCTCACTGTTTCACTAGGATTTACTATTTTTACACTCAGATTCTCACTGTTTCACTAGGATTTACTATTTTACACTCGGTTTCCCTTATTTTCACTCAGATTTTCATTTGTTTCACTCAGATTCTCATTGTTTCACTCAGATTTTCACTATTTCACACAGATTTTCACTGTTTCACTTATATTGTCACTGTTTCACTCGGTTTTTTCCCTGTTTTCACTCGGATTTTCATTGTTTCACTCGGATTTTCACTGTTTCACTCAGATTTTTCACTGTTTCACTCAGATTTTCACTGTTTCACTCATATTGTCACTGTTTCACTCGGTTTTCCCTGTTTTCACTCGGATTTTCATAGTTTCACTCGGTTTTCTTATTTTTCACTCGGTTTTCTTATTCTTTGCTCGTTTTTTCATTTTTTGCACTCGTTTTCCTCTTCCATTCAGTTTTTTTATATATATTCATTTTTCTTAATCAGTGTCGTACGGAAAATACTTCCGTCTACACAGTTTTTATAAGATCCGTGCACGTGCGAAGCACTTCGCCTTGTATGGATTCTTCACTAAAATAATACCTATCAATATCTTCCTAATCTTTTTCCTAAAAAAAAACATTTTAAAGAACTACGTGACCCTGATTTCTCGAAAGCTCGAGAATACGTAGGAGCGGGAAATAGTTCCTGTCGGGCCTACCTTTCTTTATTTAATTTTTAGAGTTTCCTTTTTGTCTTGCTATCAAAAGGAGGAGCGAGATTAATTTGGACGAGACGTCCTGTTAATCTCATATTTTTGAATATCTCTTTAAAGAAAAAAGGAGGAGCAAGATTAATTTGGACGAGACGTCCTGTTAATCTCATATTTTTGAATATCTCTTTAAAGAAAAAAGGAGGAGCGAGATTAATTTGGACGAGACGTCCTGTTAATCTCATATTTTTAAATATCTCTTTAAAGAAAAAAGGAGGAGCGAGATTAATTTGGACGAGACGTCCTGTTAATTTCATATTTTTAAATATCTCTTTAAAAAAAAAAGAAGGAGCGAGATTAATTTGGACGAGACGTCCTGTTAATCTCATGTAAATATTTTGTGTTGATCTTTGTTTATTTTTTTTAGTTTATTTTGTCGTTCCGTACATTTTTCTTTTTATGAAGAAGTTAAAATAATTGTTGGGTTAATTATAATGCGCGCTATCAAATTGAGGTAACCGTTTTTTATAACGGACAGTTGTGAGGTGCTGATACCTTCCTCACCTGTAATCAGACTCCCGAATCATGGAATCTCATTTTTATAACCAGTGCTTTAACAAAAGGTTTTTCCACTATTTTATCCTAAAAAATATTGGTGGCGACTCCCTGTTTATTATTTAAAACCGTTTCGAGGGTCGGCCGCGCCGCCGCGATCCCGGTCGCGACAGATGGCGACTCCGCTGGGGACTTAGAGAGTCAAGCCAGTCAATTTGATAGCGCATGTTTTAATTAGCATATTAATTATTTAACTTCTTCTTTTATTTTATTTCCTTGTCAATGTTTAGTTCCTGTTTTTTTTATATTCTATCATTTATATTCTGTAAATATCTGTATGATCATTGAACCCTAGGGTAGTCGACTTTATTTTGTTGCTCTGTGTTTGTTCTATGTGTAGGATGAGTAAGGTACAGGTATTGAATGCCTCTTTCACACATTACACTCACAATTTGCACACACTTTTGAGTGGGACCCTATACCCGGGCCTAAATAAGCTTAAGATTAGGAGAGGTTGATAGCGGAGCCATTTGGGATGTACTTCCTGTCTGGTTACTGTGAGAACCTCAGCTAGAGTTCGACTTATTCATGGTGCTCACACTTAGTATACTTCTTACTATTTGTGATCAACATCATGAATAAGATCTTGGCTCTAGTGACCTTTAGAAGTTTTAGAACAAGCCGCCTAATGCGAGGTATCACTGATAGATGAACTTTAGAACCATTAGGAGACCTCCAGAAAAAAAACCACCTTAAGGCACAAAGGGGCAAACTTTACTTCTACCTTTTCTCATTCTCACTTTTCCTTCTAATCCAAAATAGAGGATTACTTGCCCGTTTAGTGAATTACTTTTTTCAAAAAAATGACATACTTTTAACTAGTGATTCTTTAAGGGGCAAATAGTTCTTTCTCTTTGTGCACAAGTCTTTGGGATTCGAGTTACGGATGTTTTGAATCAAAAAAAGGGTATAAAAAAAATAAAAAAAAATCAAATTTTTTATTGACAATGATCAAAAAATCCGTAGCTCACATGACCTTTGATTTGTCATAAGTTTTGTCAAATCGAAACTTCCCTGAATACAAAAATATTTTCAAAGTTACTAGGGGAGTATCGATTTGCAAAACACGCCAGTACTAGTGACTGATTTTCTCATTTCTCATGTTCTCGCAGGAAGCTATCAAGAGCTTAGCCAGCACCTCTGAGTGAAAGTATGGAAATTAACATGAGATCGGATAGTTGTGGTACAAATATACCTGAGTTGAAAAAATTACTGCATGTCAAGGCTAGGAAGGTCGATACAACCAGTCTGCAAGCATTAGGCAAGAAATTGGATATGAATCAGAAAATGTTTTTTTCAAGGAGATATGGGAGGATCCTAAAGTTGCTAGAAGTGGAAGTACAAGTCGAAGCAATTACTGCTTTGATTCAGTTTTATGACCCACCTCTCCGTTGTTTCACTTTCCAAGACTTTCAATTAGCTCCGTCTGTTGAGGAGTTCGAACAGATTCTGGGTATGCCACTAGAGGGACAAATGCCTTACCGCTACCTTGGACGCCATGCGAATGTTCTTACCATCGCTGATATCCTAAGGATTAATCCGGAAGTCTTAAGAAGTAAGCAGCTAAATAGAAATCAAGTCCTGGGGTTTGATCGGGAATATTTTGAGAGGCACATGTACTTGCTGGCTGAGAAGGGAGATTGGGAAGCCTTCATGGATACTTTGGCTTTAACCATTTATGGTGTTATCTTGTTCCCCAACATTGACAATTACATAGACTATGATGCCATTGGCATTTTCCTTGCCCGTAAATTCAAGTCTGAAAATCCTGTCACTGCTATCTTGGCAAATATATATTACACCATGGACTTCTGTTCTACACAAGGTGGAAAAAGAATCATTTGTTGTCTACCTGCTCTGTATGTGTGGCTCACGTCACATGTTTTCCACCAAGTCGGCAAAGTTGAATGTCCTATTTCTGATCTGAAATTATGCCAGTTAGTAACAAAAAACGGGCGTGAATGGGCCAATCACCTGATGGGGCTCACAGCTGACAAAGTAAGGTGGTATCCACAATGGTTGAAGGTTGACACCATTATTCATCATTGTGGAAGCTACCCAAATGTTCCTCTTATGGGCACACAAGGATGCATTAACTACAACCCTGTCATAGCCAAACGGCAGTTAGCTTATCCATTGCTTGGGCCACCTGATGAAGAATCACTTATTCCTTTTGTCCTTTGCTACTCAAAAGGAGATTGTACCTCTGCTATTTGGGATATAGCAAATGCGTGGAAGATGGTCCACAGGCAAGGAAAAGAACTAGGAGCTCGAAGCCATGCCGTGAAGGACGAATACTACCGATGGATCCTGAATAGAGTTTCCATTGTCAAGCTGCCTTTCAAAAGTCCCTCCCATCTCCCGACAAGAATACCTGTTCCCTCACCTACTCTTGAAGAGGAAGCCTTGAAAGCCAAGATAGAGGAGTTAATTGTGAAAAATAAGAAGCTGGAGGAAGACTTGCTAAAATCTCAACAAGAATGTGCCCTTCAAAAAAGGGAGAACTCAGAAAGTAAGCGAACCATCAAGGAGATTGGAAAGAAGCGAAAAGTTGAAAGAGACTACTTGAGGAAGCAAAGTCAATGCCTCCGAACAGCTAATACTCAACTGAGGATGAAGAGAAAGCAAAGGGATACTATGTTGGCTGACAAGCAACTCTTGAGAGATATGTTGGAAAAAGCCAAAGAGAATGAGCAAATTGCCTTGGTACAGAAAGAGCTCCTACAATTGCAAGTTGGTCAATTAGAGCATCAACTTAATGAGGTGGTAGAAGCTTGCCAGCGAGAGATAAACGGCGAGCGACAGCACGCGATGGATACTGAGCAAGAATGTCGTGAGGCTATCCGTGTTTTGAAAGCTGAAATGACACAACAAGATGAAGTTATTCATTCATGGATGAATCGCTTCGCCCACTTGGCACATTTGGCTAATGGAGTCCTGGAAGACCTCCCACTCCTGCTTAAGCAAGCCGAGGGGATGGTTAACCCTCTTAGTACCCCAAAAGAAATTGTAAACTTCCTTGATTACTGTAGAGAAAGGATTTGTAAAATGAGGGCCATGATTGCCCGAGCTAGGAATGACTGATTTACTTTTCTTGCATAAAAAATTGGCAGCAGTAATGTACTTTGAAATTCAGAAAGAAGGATTCTTTTG
Source organism: Clitoria ternatea (assembly GCA_037962975.1). Lineage (NCBI taxonomy): Eukaryota > Viridiplantae > Streptophyta > Magnoliopsida > Fabales > Fabaceae > Clitoria > Clitoria ternatea. The sequence continues at coordinate 181,314,234 of CM075672.1, forward strand.
TCTCCACAACCGTCTCATGTTAATTTCCATTTATCACATACTTATTACTCTTGAATATGACGTTCTGAGGAATGGTTGGAGGTTACTGGCCGAGTTCCGCGATAACTTTGTGCACCATACTGTTTATTTTTCGTTTACCATTTTTATTTAATGCTTTCTTTTTTAACAATTTCGTGTTTTCACTTACAATAGACATTACGGGTAAACATCCTTATTCGACCCGACTCCAAACGAGACTCATGGCCGAAGCAGAAATCAGGGATGAAGATTTCAGAAACGAGTTCAATCAGCTAAAAGAACAAGTAACCGAGTTGACCAAGCTTCTGGAAAAGAGAATCACAGAAGGGGGTTCCTCTGCGGGTATTGAGAACAACCAACAGCAGCCTGCCACTGTACCACTCCCCCTTGGTTCCGACCCAGCAAGAACCCAAGTACCAAACACAATGACACCCCCTGTCACCATTCATGTTGGAAGACCTAACCCTGTCATTGAGACCCAGTTACCTTACGGCCAGTCTTATGCGCAGCATACATTTGTCGGCCCTGACGGCAACCCAGTACCTTTTCCACTTTATGGCCTTCCACCAGGATACTATCCCCCGCTCGCTAACCAAGACGCCCATGACCAGCAAGCGATGAATCCTCACACTTCATACCCTACCCAGCAAAATATACCATCACTCCACCAAACCCAAAACACACAAGCTCATGACCCACAAATTTACCAAACCCAAAACACACAAGCCCATGACCCATAAACTCACCAAACTCAGAATATACAAGCCCCGATGACCCAGCTGACCTACAACACACAAGCCCAAAATACACGAGCCTAGGTGACCCAACCGAGTTATGTTGCACAGACTATGGCCCAACCCCAAGGTCCTTCACCAAATACAGGCCTAACAAACCAGTCCCATGCTTTGCCTCCGTTCAACCAGCCACTCGGTTATCCGTATGGGTACGGAACCCCCTATGGGACCAATCTCCAAGATGTAACCCGTATGGTCGCAGCTCCTCGAAAGGAAAAGATAGAAATCTTAGAAGAGCGTTTGAGGATGATGGAAGGCTCTGGAGGTTTTGGACTAATAGATGCTTCGGAGCTATGTTTAGTCACAGATGTTGTCCTCCCACCCAAATTCAAGATGCCAGACTTTGATAAGTATCGGGGAATGACTTGTCCAAAGAACCATCTCACGATGTACTGTCGAAAGATGGCGTCTTACTCTTCTAATGACCAACTCTTGATCCACTGCTTCCAGGATAGTCTAGTAGGGGCCGCTCTTACATGGTATGCTCACCTTGATCGGAACCATATCCGTTGTTGGAAGGACCTGGCAGATGCCTTCCTTAGACAATACAAGTATAACATGGATATAGCACCCAACAGGGTTCATTTACAAAACATGATGAAAAGGGACAGTGAAACATTCAAGGAATATGCCCAACGATAGAGAGAGACAGCGGCACAAGTGGATCCCCCATTGTCGGAAAGAGAAATAGTCGCGATGTTTATTGATACGCTTCCATCACCTTTCTACGGCAAGATGATTGGTAGTGTTTCATCCAACTTCTCCGATATTGTGACTATCAGGGAAAGAGTGGAAAGTGGAATACGAACAGGAAAGATCATTCAGGGCTCATCTGGGGAAAGCATGACAAGAAGGCCGGCGCCTGGGAAAAGGGATGGAGAAACTAATTCCATCTCTTCTAATCAAAAGACGCTTTCGCCAAGACCATTCTTTCCTACTATGATTCAAGCTCCCAATCCTTATGTGGCTGCTACCATTCAGAGCCCGACAGCTTATACTCCCCACTTCCGTCCACCCATGGTAAGAGCGCCAGTACCGCAACCCGTGCCATACCATCACCCGCAACAAGTGACTCGACCACCCAATCATAATCAAAACATAAGAAATTCCAACAATGAACGCTCCCCTGTGCAGTTCGATCTAATTCCTATAACATATACCGAACTTTTTCCAATCCTCGTTCAGAAAGGTCTGGTAGCTCCATCCCCTATGAGGCCGTTGCAACCTCCTTACCCAAGGGGATATGACCCAAACGCTCATTGTGATTACCATGCTGGGGCACCAGGGCATTCCACAGAAAATTGCCTGGCTTTGAAGTATAAAGTAAGGGATTTGATCAAAGCCGACTGGATTAACTTTAAGGAAGGTAGCCCAAATGTTGCCACAAATCCCCTGCCTAACCATGGAAATTCAGAGGTCAATGCCTTGGAAAATGATGAGGAGTGCGTTAAGAATGTTGCTGACATAAGGATGCTATTGAGGGTAGTTCATTCCCTTTTGCTTGAAAGGGGATTAATTGAAGGGACCTGGAGTGTGAAACATGATTGCGAACAAACTGCCGAACATCAAGGTTTCTGTGAGGTCCTTCAAAGCCTTATGGACAGTTATATTGTGCAGGTCTGTAAACGCCATGGAGATGAGGTCGACATGATCGAGGAACAAACAGGGGCACGGATCCCTAAGCCCTTGACAATTTTTTACACCAGGAACGCCCAAGCAGCTCCTGTTTCTGTACAACCAACCATCACTATTCAAGCACCCACCCCGTTTGCGTTCAAAGATTCTCGGGCTGTCCCTTGGAAGTACAACGTAGATATAATCGTTGCAAGCCCGGCAACAGGTGACCCGTCTCCTTCGTCCGTCACAAATATTGTAGGGGTAGGAGGTATAACCCGAAGTGGAAGAGTATACACCCCTCCAGAGCCGAAGAGGGATCAGGTTACCGGAAATGCCAAGGTGGACAAAGAAGGGGCCAATGGTGAAATCAAAAGGGCCGTGACTGATGAAGAAGCCCATGAATTCTTAAGGTTTATTCGCCAGAGCGAATATCAAGTGCTTGACCAACTGACCCATACTCCTGCAAAAATCTCCTTGTTATCATTGCTGATGAACTCTGAGCCACATCGGAAGATGTTGATGAAGGTCCTGAATGAGGCTCATGTCAGTCATGACATTCCCGTTGATAAGTTTCAAGGAATAGTGGGGCACATTGTTGCAGATAACTATCTGACCTTCACTGATGATGAAATACCAACAGAGGGGATTGGGCATAACAAGGCTCTCCATATCTCTGTAAAATGCCGAGATTACATCTTAGCAAAAGTACTTATTGACAATGGGTCATCCCTCAATGTCATGCCAAAGTCTACATTGGCCAAATTACCATTTGATGGGACTTTTATGAAGCCAAGTGCCACGATAGTATGAGCTTTTGATGGAACTCGGAGGGAGGTTATGGGTGAGATTGAGTTGCCCATACAGGTTGGGCCGTGCACGTTCCAGGTTTTTTTTCAAGTCATGGATATCTCGCCTGCCTATAGTTGTTTATTAGGCAGGCCGTGGATCCATTCTGCTGGAGTGGTGCCCTTTACCCTGCACTAAAAATTAAAATTCATAATTGACAACAAGCTGATAATTGTTTCTGGTGAGGAAGACCTTCTGGTCAGCAAACCTCTGTCAACCCCTTACATCGAGGCAGCAGAAGAGGCCCTTGAAACTTCTTTCCAAGCATTAGAGATAGCAAACGCTACCTATGTGGGGGAAGGAACCACAATGGCAAAAGCTTGCATGCCAAGTGCATCTTTAATGATGGCAAAGATTATGCTGCGTGGAGGGTATGAACCTGGGAGAGGGCTAGGACGTGCTTTGAATGGAGAAATAGAACCAATACGCCTGCTTGATAACAGAAATGGTTTTGGATTAGGATACCGGCCCACGGCTGCCGACAGAAAAAGGGTAGAGGAAGCGAAGAGAGAAAAAAGGGCTGCTCGTCTTACCGGCAGAGATCCTCATACTGCAAGAGTCCCCATCTGTGATCTTTACCAGAGCTTTCGGAGCGTCGGACTGATGCCTCCAGACCAAGTTGCTGTCATTGAAGAAAACCCTTGTGATAGCGTTGATTTTGTGTTTGCTTGTCCACCAGGCCAAGAACTTCATAACTGGGAGGCCATCGAGTTCCCCACGACTTTGAATGTTTTGCCAAAGTAATTTGTTTATGCTTTAAGTACTTATTCGTCCCTCTGCTCTGCCTAAAGCTTTGGGACCCTTCCATGTAATAAAGCCGAAAAAACTTGTTTTTATCATTTTCATCAATAAACGCGTATCGTAATTCAAAAAAAAAACTCTTCGTGTATCCCTTATCCTTGTTTTAAACCCTTCTTTTTACTCGCTTGTTCTTTCTTTTTATTTGCCATATCACACTAAATTGCAGATCCGAAAGTGACTCCTTTGAGGAGAGTGAGGTCGCAATCCCGTTTCCTGACTTCGATCACCCAGTTGATTACGCTGATGAGGAAGGTGGGGAAGATTGTGAACCACCGCCTGAAATGACAAGGTTGTTAGAGCAAGAGGATGAAGGGATTCAACCCTACCTAGACATAGTTGAGGTCATTAATTTGGGGAATGAAGAAAATAAGAGGGAAGTCAAGATCGGCACTACCCTAAGCAGAGAACAAAGAGAAGATTTAATCAAGTTGTTAATGGAATTTTGTGATGTCTTTGCCTGGTCTTATCAAGATATGCCTGGGCTCGATGCTAGCATTATCGAGCATAGACTACCCTTGAAACCTGAATGCCCACCAATAAAGCAGAAATTACGCCGAATGAAGCCAGAAATGCTTTTAAAGATCAAAGAAGAGGTTAAGAAACAATTTGATGCTGGGTTCCTAGCAGTGGCAAAATACCCTCAGTGGGTAGCCAACATTGTCCCTGTCCCTAAAAAGGATGGAAAGGTACGGATGTGTGTGGATTACTGATATTTGAATAGGGCTAGTCCCAAAGATGATTTTCCCCTACCACAGATCGATGTTTTGGTTGATAATACAGCTCAGCATTCCATTTTCTCCTTCATGGATGGTTTCTCGGGGTATAATCAAATTAAGATGGCACCTGAAGACATGGAGAAGACCACGTTTATTACTCTATGGGGTACATTTTGTTATAAGGTGATGTCCTTTGGGTTGAAAAATGCTGGGGCAACTTATCAGAGAGCAATGGTGACTCTTTTCCATGATATGATGCACAAGGAAATAGAAGTCTACGTGGATGACATCATTGCCAAGTCTAGAACAGATGAAGAGCATATTAGCGATCTAAGGAAGCTTTTTGAACGATTGAGAAAGTTCAAGCTAAGATTGAACCCCGCCAAGTGCACTTTCGGTGCAAGGTCGGGCAAGCTGCTAGGATTTATAGTAAGTGAAAGAGGGATAGAGGTTGATCCCGACAAAGTTAAAGCGATTCTTGAGATGCCTCCTCCCCGTACAGAAAGAGAGGTCCGAGGATTTTTGGGAAGGCTCAATTATATCGCCAGATTTATTTCACAATTGACGGCAACTTGTGAACCCATCTTCAAGTTACTCCGCAAGAATCAACCAGGGCGATGGGATGAGAATTGTCAAGCAGCTTTCGAAAAGATTAAGCAGTACCTACAAGAACCACCAATTTTGGTGCCCCCAACCCCAGGAAGGCCACTTATATTGTATCTGACTGTATTGAACGAATCCATGGGCTGCGTGTTGGGACAACACGATGAAACTGGAAAGAAGGAACATGCTATCTACTACTTAAGCAAGAAGTTCACTGATTGTGAAATGAGGTACTCCGCTTTAGAGCGGACTTGTTGTGCGTTAGCATGGGCCGCTAAGCGCCTAAGGCAGTACATGTTGAGTCACACCACTTGGCTAGTTTCTAAAATGGACCCCGTCAAGTACATTTTTGAAAAACCTGCTCTGACTGGAAGGATCGCTCGCTGGCAAGTGCTGTTAACTGAGTACGACATAATATATGTCACTCAAAAAGCTATAAGAGGAAGTGCCCTGGCTGATTACTTGGCACACCAACCCATCAATGATTATCAGCCGATGCAATTTAACTTTCTGGATGAAGATATCATGGCATTATTCAATGAAGAAGGTGGTCAAAAGGAGAAATGGACCCTGAGATTTGACGGAGCTTCTAATGCATTGGGGCACGGAATTGGTGCTATCTTGATTTCACCCGATAAGGAATTTATCCCTATCTGCGCCAAATTGTGTTTTGACTGTACCAATAATATTGCTGAATATGAGGCATGCTCATTAGGAATCCAAGCAGCGTTGGATGCAAAAGTAAAGTTGTTAGAAGTTTATGGGGACTCTGCTTTGGTTATTCACCAATTGAAAGGCGAGTGGGAGACTAGGGACAGTAAATTGATTCCTTATTATGATCACATCAAGGAAATGATCAAGGAGTTTGACGAGATCTCTTTTCATCACGTTCTCTGGGATGACAATCAAATGGCTGATGCTTTAGCTACCCTTGCCTCAATGTTCGAAGTAAGTAGTGACTACGATATGCCTCTCATCGAAGTAAAGAAGCATTGTGAGCCTGCATACTGTCAAATGATGGAAAAGGAGTCTGATGGGAAACCTTGGTACCATGATGTTAAGAGATATATCCAGAGTCAAGAATACCCCGAGGGTGCTACAGAAAATGATAAGAAGACCCTAAGGCGACTCGCCATGGGTTTCTTCTTAAATAGGGATGTGCTTTACAAAAGAAACTATGACTCTATCCTTCTTCGTTGTGTTGATGCTGATGAGGCAAACGAAATCATGAAGGATGTTCATGAAGGATCTTTTGGGACTCACGCTAATGGACATGCCATGTCTAGAAAGATTTTAAGGGCTGGTTATTACTGGATGACCATGGAAGCGGATTGCTTCAAGTATGTCCGAAAATGTCATAAATGTCAGATATACGCTGACCATATTCATGCACCCCCGTTATCCCTAAATGTCTTGACGGCTCCATGGCCCTTCTCAATGTGGGGCATGGATGTCATTGGACCCATCGAGCCAAAAGCTTCAAACGGTCATCGTTTCATCTTGGTCACCATCGACTATTTCACCAAATGGGTAGAAGCAGCTTCATATACCAGTGTAACAAGGAGTATTGTGGTCAAATTCATCAAGCGAGAACTGATATGCCGATATGGCCTACCAAGTCAGATCATTACTGACAATGGTACGAATTTGAATAACAAAATGATGAAGGAACTCTGCGAAAGCTTCAAGATTCACCATTACAATTCCTCTCCTTATCGACCTAAAATGAATGGGGCGGTTGAGGCAGCCAATAAGAACATCAAGAAGATAGTGCAGAAAATGGTAGTCACCTACAGAGATTGGAGCGAGATGCTCCCTTTCGCTCTGCATGGGTATCGCACCTCGGTTTGAACCTCGACAGGGGCAACCCCGTTCTCCCTTGTATAGGGAATGGAAGCAGTTTTGCCTTTTGAAGTAGAAATCCCGTCCCTTCGGGTAATGATGGAAGCAAAATTAGAAGAGGCTGAGTGGGTTCAAACTCGACATGACTAATTAAACTTGATTGATGGAAAAAGATTGACTGCCCTCTGTCATGGTCAGTTGTATCAGAGGCGTATGAAACGAGCATTCGAGAAGAAAGTATGGCCTCGACAGTTTCAAGAAGGAGACCTGGTACTCAAGAAAATTTTACCAATTCAAAAGGACAATCGAGGCAAATGGACTCCTAATTATGAAGGACCATATGTTGTGAAGAAGGCTTTTTCTGGAGGAGCCTTAATACTCACTAATATGGATGGCCAGGATTTGTCAATGCCTGTAAACACAGATGCAGTGAAAAAATACTATGCTTAGGGAGGAGATGTCAGAGCAAAACAAAAAAACAAAAAAAAAACAAAAAAAAAACAAAAAAACAAAAAAACAAAAAAAAAGAAAAAAAAAGAGGAAGATAAGAAAATTAATGCTCGCTAAGCTGAAAACCTGAAAAGGCAGCTTAGGCAAAAGTTAGAGTGACCCGGTGAGTCGAAAACCCAAAAAGGGCGGCTCAGGCAAAAGTTAGGGTCAAATTTCTGGCAATGTAAATGATCCTCTGGCTCAAAGAAGTACGAGTCCAAGCTCGTGCACGTGAATCACTGTCGAACTTACCTTTCCAAAAGCAAGGTCGAAGGGTGAACATGAAGTCGTGTTGGGGGGTTAAGGCTCTCATCAGTCTCAGAGATTCACTGGAGGATCCATGAATCTTCCCCGTTTTCATTTGTTCTGGACCTATGTGACCTCATTCATTTCATTTACCTTCTTTATTTTTTTCTTTCTCTGTACTTGTTTAATATGCATGAATAAAGTTCACCTTCTTCGATACGTGTTATGAATTTGGTTGATCTGATAAAAACATGTATTTTAACAAAGTAAAATGAAAGATTGGTAAACATTTAAAGTCGCAAGGGACAAGATGCTCCTGCTACTCAACCTCATCTTAGGTAATCATTGCAGGGACTTGGCCAGGCACGCGCTCTGAAGCTATGGTTGCCTCATTCATTCTACTTCGTCCATGAGTTCTCGTAAGAGTCGCGGTTTCACAGGACTTACCCGATTTAGAAACTTATCTTTGCGTTACTGACCATTTTTCTGCAGGTTATCTCATAGATAGTCACGCCAGGCACTAACACCCCAATCAAGCCCTTCAAATCCCTTCCTTGAATCGCCCGAGTTGGCACTTCTCAAAATTCCCTCCTTAAAATGCAAGGTTGGCACCTTTCAATGTTTTACTCTTTCATCAGGCACCTTCAAACTCTCATCCTCAATTACTAAAGTCCGTGCCTCTTGAAATATCCTCCCCAGTGGAATCATTTGCCAAAGATGGCACTTCTCAGGATCTCTCTCCCCAATGAATCCTAAACTTTCCATCAAGAGGCAGTATCTGAACCACCAAATTCTTCCCCAGTGATACTACGCTTCCCAAATAAACTCAATTGGGACATCTTCCCGAATTCCTTTTATTATAACCATTCTCCAAGAATCCTTCAATCATGTCAAACTGGGGCATCTCCCCAAATTTTTTCCTTTCCAGTCATGAGGCGTTTCTCCAAACTTTTTTCCAACTTGTCAAACTGAGGCATCTCCCTAGATTCCCCCAAAGCTCTTTTAGGTCATGTCAAACTGGGGCATCTTCCCCAGGTGGTTATCTTTTGTCAACCCAAGGGCGGTACCCCATGCTCCTGGGAAGTTTGAACTGGGACATCACCTCGGGTCTCACTCTGTCAAAAGGAAATGTACCCCAAGCCTTTTCAACCGCCCTAACTGGGACATCACCCCAGATTCTTCTCACGGCCTTGAGGTAGTACCCCTAAATCTTCTAATCTTTCCAAAAATTGGAGTATTCGTCCCAGACCTTTCCCCCATTTCTTCTCTCTCCCAATCAAAAAGCAGTTCCCCGAATCATCCAAGATAGCTTGAACTGAACCATCCCCAGATTTCTTTCCTTTAGTAAGCCTATCATGCATCCCTAGTGGACCCCAGACTTTTCTTTCAGTCAAGAAGCTGTTTCCCGAGATCCCTTCAATCCCTTCCATCCAGTCGCCTATCAAGGCATCCTTTATCTTCCAGCCGCCTATCAAGGCATCCTTTATTTTCCAGCCGCCTATCAAGGCATCCTTTATCTTCCAGCCGCCTATCAAGGCATCCTTTATTTTCCAGCCGCCTATCAAGGCATCCTTTATTTTCCAACCGCGTATCAAGGCATCCTTTATCTTCCAGCCGCCTATCAAAGCATCCTTTATCTTTCCAGCCGCCTATCAAGGCATCCTTTATCTTTCCAGCCGCCTATCAAGGCACCCTTTATCTTTCCAGCCGCCTATCAAGGCATCCTTTTACTTTCCAGCCGCCTATCAAGGCATCCTTTATCTTTCCAGCCGCCTATCAAGGCATCCTTTATCTTTCTAGCCGCCTATCAAGGCATCCTTTTACTTTCCAGCCGCCTATCAAGGCACCCTTTACTTACCTTTCTACCGGGAATCAACCCCGATCTTCTCACCTCCTGTTAACTGAAAGGCTCAAGTGTCAATTCCTGGGTTTTTCCCCTGCATCTAATACTTTGACAAAGGTGTTCACGTCTTTACTCCCTTTCCATTTCAAAAGCAAGAAGAAACTTCATGCTTTTCTCAAGGAAAGGAAGTAAAGAGGGGCATCTGTGAACACCTATTTCAGCCCATCCGCAAATGAAAAGAATTTAAAAAAAAAAAAAAAAACCGAGAGAGGGACTCGGAAATGATCATTTCCGAGTGGAAGGACTTGGAACAGATCAAATCCGAGTGGAATATGTCACTGTTGAAGAGAAATCCGAGTAGAACTACTCAGAAATGATCAAAACCGAGTAGAACTACTCAAAATGGAGCAAATCCGAGTAGAACTACTCAGAATGGAGCAAATCTGAGTAGAACTACTCAGAAATGATCAAAACTGAGTGGAACTACTCAGAAATGATCAAATCTGAGTCAAAATGAAGCATTTTCGAGTTGAATGAGTCAAAATCAAGAATTTCCGAGTGGAATGACTCGAAAATAATCAAATCTGAGTGGGATCACTCAAAATGGGTCAGTTCCGAGTGAAATACTTCACTGTCAATGCTATTCCGAGTGAAAATATGTCACTTCCAATTTCCGAGCCATTTTAGTCGGTTCTCGTGTCGTTGGTCACTCGGTTCCGAGTCCTCCTTTACACTCAACCTCCGAGTCCTCCTTTACACTCAACCTCCGAGTCCTCCTTCAAACCTTTCCCGAGCCCATTTCCATCAATTTCCAGTCGGAATTGACTGGCAATTCAGTCAGTTTGCTTCTTCAAACAAGATCCGAGCCATTTCAACTTCCGAGTCATTCTCCTCAATTTTCAATCGGTTCCGAGTCAATTTCAAGTCATTTCCCAATCGTTAGAGTCGGTTCCGAGGCTTTTACACTCGTTTGCAATTGAATGTCTCACAGCAACAACAAACCGAGTAAAACCACTCGGAAAGGAGCATTCTCACTCGGCCTTCTACGGGGAATACCTTTTTCCACTCGGATTTGACTCCTAATGCTGACTGAGAGGGTGATCCGAATGAGAATCACTCGGATTTCCCATTTTTTTGCTCGGATTACCCCATCCTCACTCGGATTTGACTGCGAGTGTGGATGAATGCTGATTGGAAGGTGGATCCGAACCATTCTCACTCGGATCACACCATTTTTCTCTCGGATTTACACATCCTCACTCGGATTTGACTGCCAGTGTTAATGAATAATGATTGGAAGGTGCATCCGATCCATTCTCACTCGGATCACACCATTTTCACTCGGCTTTCACCATTCTAATTCGGATTTCAATATCCTCACTCGGAATTCCACTATTTTCACTCGGATTTCCATAATTCTCACTCGGAATTCTTCCATTCTCACTCGGATTCCCACCAGGTCCCCCTGTTAGACCGTGCTGACTTGGATTCCACCACCCAAGTGGATCCAGGAATCCTGGGGGTGGCAGACAAGTGCCAAACAGGGGTGGAAGTGGGGGGAATTAAAAATTTCCACCCAGCCGTTGTCCCCCACTTCACTCTGAGTGGAGGCCTGAGCTGGCATTCCACTCGGAAGTGGAAGCCTGAGCTGGCCTTCCACTCAAACCAGCCTATAAATAGGCAAGGGGGAGGGCGTTCAAGAGGAGGCAATCTTCAGACGAGGAAACTCTGGCCAAACCTCTGTTCTCTCTCTCTCTCACGCCAAGTCTTCTTTCCCTCTCACTTCACTCACCCCTCACCCTTCACACTTTCTTTACCCTAACATCCTCTACACTCTTACTCAACAGCACTTCTTCCAGCTCCCTTTTCCCTCTCGGACTTGTAATTCTTGTCCCAATCGTTCTGCTCTGCTCAAATTTCACCCGGTAAGCCTCTTTACACTCGGATTCTTACTGTTTCACTCGGTTTCCTTTATTTCCACTCGGATTTTTACTATTCCACTCAGATTCTCACTGTTTCACTAGGATTTACTATTTTTGCACTCAGATTCTCACTGTTTCACTAGGATTTACTATTTTGCACTCGGTTTCCCTTATTTTCACTCAGATTTTCATTTGTTTCACTCATATTCTCATTGTTTCACTCAGATTTTCACTGTTTCACTCAGATTTTCACTGTTTCACTTATATTGTCACTGTTTCACTCGGTTTTTTCCTTGTTTTCACTCGAATTTTCACTGTTTCACTCGGATTTTCACTGTTTCACTCAGATTTTTCACTGTTTCACTCAGATTTTCACTGTTTCACTTATATTGTCACTGTTTCACTCGGTTTTCCCTGTTTTCACTCGGATTTTCATAGTTTCACCCGGTTTTCTTATTTTTCACTCGGTTTTCTTATTCTTTGCTCGTTTTTTTCATTTTTTGCACTCGTTTTCCTCTTCCATTCAGTTTTTTTATATATATTCATTTTTCTTAATCAGTGTCGTACGGAAAATACTTCCGTCTACACAGTTTTTATAAGATCCGTGCACGTGCGAAGCACTTCGCCTTGTATGGATTCTTCACTAAAATAATACCTATCAATATCTTCCTAATCTTTTTCCTAAAAAAAAACATTTTAAAGAACTACGTGACCCTGATTTCTCGAAAGCTCGAGAATACGTAGGAGCGGGAAATAGTTCCTGTCGGGCCCACCTTTCTTTATTTAATTTTTAGAGTTTCCTTTTTGTCTTGCTATCAAAAGGAGGAGCGAGATTAATTTGGACGAGACGTCCTATTAATCTTATATTTTTGAATATCTCTTTAAAGAAAAAAGGAGGAGCAAGATTAATTTGGACGAGACGTCCTGTTAATCTCATATTTTTGAATATCTCTTTAAAGAAAAAAGGAGGAGCGAGATTAATTTGGACGAGACGTCCTGTTAATCTCATATTTTTAAATATCTCTTTAAAGAAAAAAGGAGGAGCGAGATTAATTTGGACGAGACGTCCTGTTAATTTCATATTTTTAAATATCTCTTTAAAAAAAAAGAAGGAGCGAGATTAATTTGGACGAGACGTCCTGTTAATCTCATGTAAATATTTTGTGTTGATCTTTGTTTATTTTTTTTAGTTTATTTTGTCGTTCCGTACATTTTTCTTTTTATGAAGAAGTTAAAATAATTGTTGGGTTAATTATAATGCGCGCTATCAAATTGAGGTAACCGTTTTTTATAATGGACAGTTGTGAGGTGCTGATACCTTCCTCACCTGTAATCAGACTCCCGAATCATGGAATCTCATTTTTATAACCAGTGCTTTAACAAAAGGTTTTTCTACTATTTTATCCTAAAAAATATTGGTGGCGACTCCCTGTTTATTATTTAAAACCGTTTTGAGGGTCGGCCGCGCCGCCGCGATCCCGGTCGCGACATCAATATAATTATCAAGGCTTGGGAAGAGGATCACACCATAGATGGCCAACACCAAAATGTTAACAAACACGTCCCATTCTCCTTTCCCTGCCTGACTGAGGAGTTGCTGCTCAAAGAAGCTTAGTGCGAATCCTGAAATTTGGTTCCTGTTTAATTGAGCCTTCTTAAGCATTTCAGGATCTATCTTGAGAATGCGAGCTACACTGAAGATTGAAGCATGATGTTCAGTTCGACGATAAGGTTTCAAATCTTCTAATGGCAAGCCAAATATCTGTTCAAACTGTTAGGAAATCCCTAAGCATGAGCAGCGGAAAAATTAAAGGGATTCCATAGGATTTGCAAGGTTCCTTGTTTCAAAGCACAAAAACCAATTTCGAAATTATTTAGGTTACCTCTTGAAGAACTCCGAAGCAGTCGTAGCCTCGTCCTTTAGGAGTCCACACGAGCACTCCCACCAGAATCGCAACACTTGCCAACTGCTAGGTTGACGGCGTGTAGCTCTTGCAACTTTTTGTGAATTTTGTGTCTCACTTGAGTGAACGGCCTATGAGCATCTTATGCTCTATTTATAGGCTTAGGTTTGACCTAATTTGTTCTCTCTAAAAGTGGGCTCCTTACTCATTCCAAATGAGTTAGGCCCAATAGCTTTATTTTAGTCCAACTAAAATAAGACAACATTTTCTGATGGGCTTACTCTATGTGTGTGACCCTATAGGTAAAATACCCGGTCATATTAATAATAAACTATTTTATTATTAATATAAAATAAGAGCGGCATCTAGCAATGCATCATTATGTCCGAATATTATTAACATAACCTATAAGTGATAATTATTTAATACGTTTATTCCTTTTGTCACGATATCCTAATTGGGCCCAAGGCATGGTCGCGTCATCCTTGTACGGCCCAATTTATTTTACTTGATACCGGAGTAGACTGGATCCGAATAAATATCTAATATTTATTCTTTCTAGCATGGCCATGCGTTTACTTAGTCTTACTCCATCAAGTGGCCTATGGATATCACTCCTGTCACATAGGAGAGACAAATCCCATCTACATCACTCACATCCCTCTGCATAATTTGTTCATTGCCTAATCACAACCTTTATAGTCCTCTTGTTACAGAAGACGTTTAATTGCATTAAAACAATAAACTCCTCATGTAGGAATCGTAGTGACTTCAGGTCGAAGGACTACATATACCATTATCACATTGAGAATCGTTTATGACAATCATGTAACGATCCATGCAACGTTCTCATGGTGGGTCAGTCCAGTACATCATTACTCTTAATGTGTACCCATGTGAAGACTCGATATCATCTATATCTATGATCTGTGAGATCAGATCATCAGTACACTCACACACTAGTCTCAGTGTATTTACATGTCCCCATGTAAATACTTAACTAGGGAAATTTTAGGAATAATTTTTATATGACCTATTACTCCAAGGATAAATATGTTTAAACAATTTTAAACTGAAATATTTATTCTATTGATAAGTAGAAAAATGATACAAATGAAAAAGCATAAAGGCTCATAGTGCATACACCAACAATCTCCCACTTGCACTAGAGCCAATCAGACATTTGCCTAATGCCTAATGATCTAGTGTGCCCCTCATGTTTTTGTTGTGTAAGAGGTTTTGTGAGTGGGTCAGCAATATTCTCATCAGTATGCACCTTACATATCTTTACATCTCCTCGGTCAAGGATCTCTCGAATGAGATGAAATCGCCTAAGTATATGCTTGGATCGTTGATGTGATCTAGGTTCCTTAGCTTGTGCGATTGCTCCACTATTGTCACAGTAGAGACTTATAGGGTCCACAATACTAGGAACAATCCCAAGTTCTGTTATGAACTTCTTGATCCATACTGCCTCTTTTGCAGCATTTGAGGCAGCAATATACTCAGACTCTGTAGTAGAATCAGCAACTGTCTCTTGCTTTGAACTCTTCCAGCTTACAGCGCCACCATTTAGACAAAACACATACCCAGATTGCGATCTTGAGTCATCCTTATCAGTTTGGAAGCTAGCATCAGTGTAACCTTTTACAATGAGCTCTTCTTCCCCTCCATATATCAAGAATGAATCCTTAGTTTTTCTTAAGTACTTCAGGATATTCTTGACAGCAGTCCAGTGACTTTCACCGGGATCAGACTGGTATCTGCTCGTCATGCTTAAAGCGTACGAGACATCTGGTCGGGTACATATCATGGCATACATGATTGATCCAATAGCAGATGCATACGGAATCTTATTCATCCGTTCTCTTTCTTCTTTAGTGGAAGGAGATTGAGCTTTTGATAAGCTTATGCCATGAGCCATAGGCAAAGTTCCTTTCTTGGAATCTTGCATGTTAAACCTTTTTAACACTTTGTCTATGTATGTATTCTGACTTAGGCCAAGAAGTTTTCTTGATCTATCTCTATAGATCTTAATTCCCAACACGTAGGTTGCTTCACCTAAGTCTTTCATAGAAAAACAGCTTCCCAACCAACTCTTCACAGACTGAAGAGTAGGAACGTCATTTCCAATAAGTAGTATGTCATTAACATACAGGACCAGAAAAACAATTGTGCAGTCACTAACCTTCTTGTAGACACAAGGTTCATCCTCATTTTTAGTAAAGCCAAATTGTTTAACAGCTTCATCAAAATGAAGATTCCAGCTTCTGGAAGCTTGCTTAAGTCCATATATAGAACGTTGTAGCTTGCACACCTTCCTGGATGCTTCAGGCTTAACAAAGCCTTCAGGTTGTGTCATGTACACTTCCTCAAGAAGATTTCCATTAAGGAAAGCAGTCTTGACATCCATTTGCCATATCTCATAATCATGGTATGCAGCAATAGCAAGCAGAATCCGAACAGACTTTAGCATAGCAACTGGGGAAAAAGTTTCATCATAGTCTATACCATGTATTTGCTTGAAACCTTTAGCCACCAACCTTGCTTTAAAGGTACTTATATTACCATCCATGTCAGTTTTCTTTTTGAAAACCCACTTGCATCCTATAGGTTTTACCCCTTCAGGTGCATCAACCAAGTTCCAAACTTGATTAGTGTACATGGAGTCCATTTCAGATTCCATGGCTTCTAGCCATTTCTCAGATTCTGAACTTGCAATGGCCTCTTCATAAGATGTTGGCTCATTTTGATCCATTAGGAATACATCTCCTTCCTGAGTTACAAGAAATCCATATCTTTCAGGTTGTTGACGTATTCTACCCGATCTACGCAAGTCTTGTGCTACTGGAGCTGGTGTTATCACAACATTTTGTGGGTCCTGCTCCACTTCCACCATTGGCTCTTCAATGCCTTGTGAGTCTTGAATTTCTTCAAGTTCTACTTTCCTCCCACTGATTCTTGTAAAGATGAATTCCCTTTCTAAGAATACAGCATTCCGAGCAACAAACACTTTGCCCTCAGTAGGATTGTAAAAATAATAACCCTTAGTTTCTTTTGGGTATCCCACAAAAAGACATTTATCTGACTTGGGCCCAAGTTTATCAGAACTTTGGCGTTTAACATAAGCTTCACAGCCCCAAATCTTAAGAAAAGACATACTAGGTCGTTTCCCAGTCCATATCTCATATGGTGTCTTTATGACAGCCTTTGATGGAACACGGTTAAGTGTGAAAGTTGCTGTCAACAAAGCATGTCCCCAGAATGAGTTAGGGAGGTCAGTTTGACTCATCATTGATCGAACCATGTCCAACAAGGTTCTATTTCTCCGCTCAGAAACGCCATTCCATTCTGGTGTTCCAGGGGGAGTAAGTTGAGATATAATCCCACACTCTTTAAGATATTCATCAAACTCTAGGCTCAAATATTCACCACCTCGATCAGATCGAAGTGCTTTAATTGTCTTGCCAAGTTGGTTCTCTACTTCATGTTTAAACTCCTTAAACTTTTCAAAGGATTCTGATTTATGTTTCATGAGAAACACAAATCCATATCTACTGAAATCATCAGTAAAAGTGATGAAGTAACTAAAACCTCCCCTAGCCATTGTCCCTATGGGCCCACATACATCACTATGTATCAAGCCAAGAAGATCACTCGCCCTTTCACCTTTTCCGGTAAAAGGGGTCTTGGTCATCTTCCCTAATAAACAAGATTCACATGTATCTATTGATTCAAAATCAAAAGATTCTAAATATCCATCTTGATGGAGTTTAGAAATGCGTTTCTCATTTATATGTCCTAGGCGACAATGCCAAAGATAAGTTGGGTTTAAATCATTTGTTTTAACCCTTTTAGTATTAATGTTATAGATAGGGGTTTCGAGATCTAGAACATAAAGTCCATTACTCAAATTTGCACAACAATAAAACATGTCTTTTAAATAAACCGAACAACTATTGTTCTTTATTGTAAAGGAAAATCCTTTCTTATCAAGACAAGAAACAGAAATAATGTTTCTCCTTATTGCCGGAACAAAATAACAATTGTCCAATTCAAGGACTAACCCTGAGGGCAAGGATAAAAAATAAGTCCCTACAGCTAATGCAGCAACTCTTGCTCCATTTCCAACGCGTAGGTCTACCTCGCCCTTCATCAACTGCCTACTCCTTCTTAGATCCTGCACATTAAGACAAATGTGAGATCCACATCCAGTATCTAATACCCATGATGTTGAAGTTGACATGTTAATTTCTATAACAAAAATACCTGAAGTGGAAGTCTCACTTCCCTTCTTCTTAAGCTCTTCTAGGTACTTTGGACAGTTTCTCTTCCAGTGTCCCTTTTGTCCACAATGGTGACATTTACCTTCCTTAGCCACCCCGCCCACAGGTTTTAAGGCTGATGTACTTGGCTTATCCTTGCCTTTCCAAATCTTCTTGCCATTTCCTACAATAGCCTTTCCTTTGCCTTTATACATGCCCTTTCCTTTACCTTTGCCAGAATTGACCATCATTATGGCCTTGCCCTTTCCTTTAGAAATATTGGGCTCAGCAGTCCTCAACATATTGAGTAGCTCTGGCAATGTTTTGTCCAATGCATTCATGTTGTAATTCATGATGACTGGCTTAAAACTGTCAGGTAATGATTTCAAAATGAGATCGGTAGCCAACTTCTGAGGGAAGGGGAATCCTAGCCTAGCTAGATTCTCCAAGTACCCAATCATTTTGAGCACATGAGGTCCTACAGAATCTCCCTCTTCAAGTCTGCAGCTAAATAGGGCTGAAGAAACTTCATATCTTTCTTGGTCAGCTTGACCTTGATATAGTTTCCTTAGGTTTTCGATCATATCGAAAGCCTCCATATGCTCATGTTGCTTCTGAAGCTCAGGAGACATGGTTGCCAGCATAAGGCATTGGACATCTAAAGCATCATCCTGATGCTTCTTGTAAGCATCCTTGTCAGCTTTAGAGGCATTGTTCGCGGGTGGTTCCGGAATCGGACCTTCCAGGACATACTGCTTTTTTCTCTTGTTTGAGGACAATCCTCAAATTTCTATACCAGTCAAGGAAGTTAGAACCAGATAATTTTTCTTTGTCTAGGATTGATCGCAGTGAAAGGTTTGAAGGTGTGTTTGACGTCATGGTTATCTAAAACAGAAAATATGTAGTAAGTATCATTTTCAAAACATATTTAAATTATGGTCATTTAAATTAAATATGTCTCCCACTATTTTGATTCAAAACAAAAATACCCTCCACGAATCAGAAAATCCCGTTGGAAGATTTTCTAGTGGGCTAAGATCCATATTTTGCCAAGCGTTAAGTCAGCTTTGGCTGATCACCTAATACTTGGTTATTTAGGTAGGAAACTTTTTCCAATTGTATCTTTATACAACTCTTAGTCATTGGGTTAAGTAACCATTACTAATTATTCATCTTATGAATATTTAGCCCAATGTTTACGCCTCTAAGTTATATTCAATCCAATTGAAAACTTAGTTAAGTTAAAGCCCAATAAAACAGTTTGGATATTACCATTATCCCATCGCGTCTTACTAATATAAATAATAGTGCCCTGCTTTGGCAGACCCACTACTTATTGACATTAGTGTTGACGAGTGTACTTATTGGAAGGCGTTTATAACTTAATATTATTTTGAGGGATTTTAATTTATTTTAAAATTACCGTCTTTGTTAAACGCTTTAACGTAATAAAATTATCCCCAAAACATGCAAACGAAATTGTGAGATGGTTATGGTCTTCCTAGAAGAAAAAAAAATGAATAAACCTAGAGGAACTATATAGCCAAGGCTTCATGAAGTCCTACTTCTTGAACCCACCATCCTCTTGGAGTCACCACTCCTTGGTTCCTTTCAAAGACAAAAGTGCTTAGAGTCACCACTCTAGTTTTCTTCTAGATCTCTACTTTGTTGCCTCGATCAAGATTACAAGATTTTTAAAGAAACTCGCTTTACATACGAGTGAAGGGTTGAGAAAAGAAATACAACAGAATGAAGAGAGGCACAGCACGCAGGCTGTATTTAAATAAAATAACTAAGACCATAACCATTCACCATGCAACGTGTTAATTAATTAATTATAACCCATTTGAAATAATTTAAAAAAAAAAAAAAAATTTTAAACGGGCCATTAAACACGTGGGTCGGTAATAAGGCGCTACGCAGAGAATGTACGGGGGTCCCGCTACCCGGTTAGCGGGCGGGGGTCAAGGGGGGGCCGCCCCTTGCGGGGTGCGGGGCAGCGCCCCACCCTAAAATTTTAGTACTGTAGTCAGGTTGGTTCCCAGGAAAGAGAGGTGGGTCCGGTGTGACCGCTTAAGTACCAAATCTTTCCTAGCCAGAACGTCCCACTGACCATTAACAGCTCTAAAATTTCGGCTAGGGTTTCAACCACTTTGAAACCCTAATTCCTTGTTGCGAACACTTCACAACGCAGCCGTCAAGGCACATGGAGGCAGCGCCGTCTAGGGTTTCAAAACCTAGAATTCAATTTGCGCTAATGCCAACATGCAATGCCTTTCCATGACGGCCGTCTAGGTTTCAACTCTTGAACCCTAGATTAAGGAACGGCCATGGTTTAACACTTAAACCTTATCATTTAACGCCCCATAACATGAACCATTCATGTTCGAAGATCAACTCAATTGATTCAAAGTTTGTACGATGACAATCATATGAGTAAAACACATATCAAAATTGTATAAACTCATACATCATACAAATTTAAACGGCAACAACATACATACTAAAATTAAGAAACTTTATAACATGCATCATATACAATTTATAAAGAATAACTCAAAATTATATGTATCATGCCAAAACAGAGGTCATACCATATACATGATTAATCATTGTAATAATATGCATCATATGCGATAACTCAAAATAGCAACATAATCATGCATGTTTATTTTCGAATCCTAGTTTCACAAAACATTTTCGCAAAACAAAATTGCAAAGCTTTAAACAACGAAACGATTTCGCAAATCATATTTTCCAAAAGCTCTTGCAAACGAAAACATATCATCATAAAATATAAACAAATGCCCAAAACACGGTTTTGCAACCTAGGCTCTGATACCACTGTTAGGAAATCCCTAAGCATGAGCAGCGGAAAAATTAAAGGGATTCCATAGGATTTGCAAGGTTCCGTGTTTCAAAGCACAAAAACCAATTTCGAAATTATTTAGGTTACCTCTTGAAGAACTCCGAAGCAGTCGTAGCCTCGTCCTTTAGGAGTCCACACGAGCACTCCCACCAGAATCGCAACACTTGCCAACTGCTAGGTTGACGGCGTGTAGCTCTTGCAACTTTTTGCGAATTTTGTGTCTCACTTGAGTGAACGGCCTATGAGCATCTTATGCTCTATTTATAAGCTTAGGTTTGACCTAATTTGTTCTCTCTAAAAGTGGGCTCCTTACTCATTCCAAATGAGTTAGGCCCAATAGCTTTATTTTAGTCCAACTAAAATAAGACAACATTTTCTGATGGGCTTACTCTATGTGTGTGACCCTATAGGTAAAATACCCGGTCATATTAATAATAAACTATTTTATTATTAATATAAAATAAGAGCGGCATCTAGCAATGCATCATTATGTCCGAATATTATTAACATAACCTATAAGTGATAATTATTTAATACGTTTATTCCTTTTGTCACGATATCCTAATTGGGCCCAAGGCATGGTCGCGTCATCCTTGTACGGCCCAATTTATTTTACTTGATACCGGAGTAGACTGGATCCGAATAAATATCTAATATTTATTCTTTCTAGCATGGCCATGCGTTTACTTAGTCTTACTCCATCAAGTGGCCTATGGATATCACTCCTGTCACATAGGAGAGACAAATCCCATCTACATCACTCACATCCCTCTGCATAATTTGTTCATTGCCTAATCACAACCTTTATAGTCCTCTTGTTACAGAAGACGTTTAATTGCATTAAAACAATAAACTCCTCATGTAGGAATCGTAGTGACTTCAGGTCGAAGGACTACATATACCATTATCACATTGAGAATCGTTTATGACAATCATGTAACGATCCATGCAACGTTCTCATGGTGGGTCAGTCCAGTACATCATTACTCTTAATGTGTACCCATGTGAAGACTCGATATCATCTATATCTATGATCTGTGAGATCAGATCATCAGTACACTCACACACTAGTCTCAGTGTATTTACATGTCCCCATGTAAATACTTAACTAGGGAAATTTTAGGAATAATTTTTATATGACCTATTACTCCAAGGATAAATATGTTTAAACAATTTTAAACTGAAATATTTATTCTATTGATAAGTAGAAAAATGATACAAATGAAAAAGCATAAAGGCTCATAGTGCATACACCAACACAAACTCCTCCAAAGTAGGAGCTAACTGGAAATCTTTGAATTTAAAACAGCGGAGAGGAGGATCATAAAACTGAGCTAGAGCAGTAAGGGCCCCTTCTTGCACTTTGACCTCTAAGAATTTTAAGATCTTTCCATACTTCCTTGTAAAGGTCATTTTCTGGGTAATATCCATCCTTTTGCTTAAGGACAACAGATTGCTAGTATTTGATCTGATGATTTTGAGGTGTAACAAATTTTTTAAACCAGTTGCCTTTACTTCTTGATCACTTGATCTCGTGTTAAATTCCATTTTTTAGTGATACTTACCGATGTTTAAATTTCACCTTTAACAAAAGAAATAAATGAATCAGATTAACAAAGAAAACAATTTGATAAATATCCTCACATAAGAGTGTGATAATATTTATCATGACTTAATTATAGAAAATATACATTTTTGATGATTTTTTTTTTTAAAAACTTTGTGCCAATGAATAAAAGATAAAAGGAATGTTTGCCCAATTGTGTCTTAGACAAGGTAACCACCTAATTGGCTCTAAGGCTATTTAATCGTGTTTCTTCAAAAGGTAATTGTTCTAATTGGTTCTAAGAAGGTCACCGGAGCTCTGATCTTTAGCTATGAGTCTTATGCAAAAAGTAGGGAATCCTACTTAGTGCGGACATCATAACTAAGATAACACCCCGGCTGAGATTTTCACACGAATCATGGTAGGACATCTCGTCCTAAATGACACAGCTAATAATCTCCCCTAGCCTATGTCTTTTGAGGGGCCCGGGAATAGGGTCCCTTCTAATAGTGTGTGCATTATGGTGAATGTGAAGTGTGTGGGGCATTCATACCTGGATTTTTACCCATTCTTCACAGTAAACAAACATAAAGCAAAATAAATATCACATGTCTTCTACCCTAAGGTTCTAAATTAAGGCAATAAAGAAGTAAAAAAAAATAATATAAAATCTAAAATTAATGGAAGATTAGATAAACAACAAGAACAACATAACAAATAAATATAAAGGATGAAATAATTAACAATCAACAAAATACACAAGATCAATTTAGCGGGCTTGACTCTCAAAATGTCCCCAGCGGAGTCGCTATCTGTCGCGATCGGGGTCCCGGCACGCGACGCGGACTGGTTAAAGACAAATAAAAGAAAATTGAAACCGTATTGAAATGAGGCTCTTGAGAAGCCTAAACAAAATAAAGGGTTCAAGGAGTCGCCACTAATATTTATTAAGGAAAATATTAGGAAAACCTTTAAACAGCACTGGTTTTTTTAAAAAAAAAATGAGATTCTGTTTAGTCCGGGAGTCGAATTACAGGAGGGGAAGGTATTAGCACCCCACACTGTCCGTAAAAAGAACGGTTACCCAAATTGATCATGCATAATTTCAAAAATGATTATCAAATATTTCATCCTTCATAAAACAATCATAAATAATATACACAATAAAAAAAATATATAAATATGAATAAAACAAAGATAATAATAAAATACATCTCCTAAGTTTGTTGTTTTTCGTTCTAAAAAAAATAAATAAGCAAATGATTAAAAGATTATAAAAATAAAAAGATTAAAAAAAACAATAAGACGTCTTGTCTTACTTATTTTCTAATAAAAAATTGATTTTATTGAGAAATATAAAGTTTAAAACAAACAAATAGAAAGATAAGAGGAAAAAAAATAGAATTAAACACATCAACATGAAGATAAAGAAATATAATACACTTCATTAATCAAAATTGACAAGGAATATTATTTAATTATCTTTTAAAAAAATAAGATTAATAAGATGTCTCATCTAAATTAATCTCATCTTAAATTTTAAAAAAATGAATGAATAAATAACACACTACTTATTAGTCTTGATTTTTTAGTTTTTTTTATTTTTTTATGAAAGTGATTTTTTCTTAATTATCAAAAAGTTACTAAGAGAAAATAATAGGAAATCATGACCATAATAAAAATAGATAATTATGTATATATATACATATTTATACACTATTAAAATGGTCAAACGTAAATAAATAAATAGAAAGTGTAGAAAAATAAATAAATAAATAAAAAGGCAAAAAGATAAATAACCAAAAATAAAAGTACAGAGAATAAATAATAATAATAAAATAAAGGTACAGAAAAATAAATAAAAGTTTAAAAAAAAACATAATAAAAATAAATAGACATAACAATAAATACATAAAAATAAAAGAGCAGAAAAATAAATACATAAAATAAAGGGGTAGAAAAATAAATAAAAAAATAAAGGAGCAGAAATGTAAATAACAAACATAAAGAGATAGGAAAGTAAATACATGAAAATAAAGGGGTAGAAATGTAAATAACAAAAATAAAGGGGTAGAAAAGTAAATACATGAAAATAAAAGGGCAGAAAAGTAAATAACAAAAATAAAGGGGTAGAAAAGTAAATACATGAAAATAAAGGGGCAGAAATATAAATAACAAAAATAAAGGGGCAGAAAAGTAAATACATGAAAATAAAGGGGCAGAAAAGTAAATGACAAAAATAAAGGAGCAGGAAAGTAAATAAATAAAATAAAAGGACATAAAAATAAATAAATAAAGATAAAAATTTAAAAAATAAAAATAAATAAACTAATAATTGCAGAAATATAAAGTGCTGATAAATAAAATATAGAAAAATAAATTAACAATAATAAAAATGCAGAAAAGTAAATAAAGAGAAATAAAAATGTAAAAAAAATAATAAATAAAGAAAAATAAAGATACAAACAAATAAATAAAGATGGAGATGCATAAAAAATAAATAAACAGATAAATAACTACAGAAAAATAAAGTGTAGGAAAATAAAGTGCTTGAATATAAATAAAGAAAAATAAAAGTACAGAAAAATAAATAACAATTAAATAAGACGAATAAATAAATATAAATAAACAACTTTGTATTAATAAAAAATACCTTGGTACAAGATCAATTACAGAGAAACTAGAACGGAAGTCGAGAAATCAATTTTGTGTAGATTTCCTTTGCTTTTGGCTTTGTTTGGACTTGATTCGAAGGTATTTGGATACCGGTTACAACACTTGGACAGTATTTTAGCTCACAAAAACTCACATACTAAGACAAACAAGAGTGGTGCACTCATTTTCCTAACTAGGATTACACAAAGTAATTTTTGAAAACCAAAACTTCTAAAAATTCTCACAAAAATTTAACACTCTTTCCCCTCTTTTTCCTCTTCTCCCTCCAAAATGCCTCAATATCACCTTCTATTTATAGAAGAAAATTGGCATTGGATCCTCCCTAAAAGACATCACTTTCTTACTTTTTCAATTTGTCCAAATTCCATGTTAATTTCCCCAATTTTCTCCAATTATCCAACCAAACCGGGGCACACCACTAATAAACCACCGTAACACCCTTTTTCTTTTTTTTCTTTTTTTTAATTCTTTTTTTAATTTTCATTTTTTTTAACTCTTTTTTTTTGGCTTTTTTTTTGGGCCCATTTCTTTTTTTGAATTTTTTTGGGCCCCTTTTTTTATTTACTATTTTCGTTTTTTTATTTATTATTTTTTTTTGGTTTTTTTTCATTTATTATTATTTTTCTTTTTTCTTTTTTTTTCTTTTTTCTTTTTTTTGGCCCATTTATATTTTTTTATTTTTTATTATTTTTTTTGATTTTTTTTCTTTTTTCTTTTTTTTTTGGGCCTTTTATTTAAAAATACAAATGGAAGCATAAATTATTTATTACATATATGGAAATAAATAAAATATCCAATAAATATAAATTACTACCTACAGTATAAGGAGTAAAAAGGTAGTCACAAAACATCGTCTTCCCTCCCTTATTCTTTCCTCTTGGCTTCGGCATCCATCAACCATTGCTTGAGAGAAATGAAGAGAATTGATGAAATGAGAGGTGTGGTAGGAAATGAAGAGGGATTGGGTATTTATAGAGATGAGGAAGAGTTACTATTCCAACGGTCACTATGCAATTTTTAATATTATTTTTTTTAATATGATCCGGGGTGGCAATTTGGACTGGACGGGGTTCTAAGCACTGTACCGCGTCACCAACGAGAACTGGTAAGTCATAACCGGGGTCTGAAATCATTGGTCAACTATGGACATTTCTCTTCACCTCGGTTAAATATTAAGCATTGGGGAATCTCCTGCAGGTGTACCTCCAGTGTGTCTTGAAGTTCAAGTACGGATTAACACATCAGTTTTAACTTGAAGAACCTCAGATTCCCTTCGAACTGAGGTGTAAAATACCGTACTCCACTAAGGCTGTACGAGCTTAGAACTAATGAGGTAATACCGGTCATGAAACCGTGCTAGGACCCCGGTTAATGCAGTCAACATTGACTCCGGATTCTAGGACAAATAAACTCTTTTTCTTTTTTCTTTTTCTTTTTTCATATTTTAATATATTCACCGGACAAAAATAGGTGTTCACACCATCAATTCAATGGAATGACAAGTGAAGATCCATATACTCACTTGGCCACATTCTATGAATTAGTAGGAACAATGGGCTTTGAACAAGAGATAATTGAAGCTGCATATCTAAGACTATTTCCTTTTTCTTTAGCAGGTAAAGCAAAGGAATGGCTCCAATCTCACCTAAATCAAAGCTTGAACAGTTGGGACATAGTGGAAGAAAAATTCCTACACAGGTTCTTTCCACCATTGAGATTTATCAAAGCCAAATCAGACATTACAACATTCAAACAGGGCCAAGACGAACCCTTCTGTGAAGCATGGGAATGTTTTAAATCCCTTTTGAGAAAATGCCCAAATCATGGCTTAGAAGATATTGCCCAACTTAATATCTTCTACAATGGACTCAAAGTAAACACCAAAATGATACTGGGTACAGCAGCTAGAGGCACTATGATGACGGTGGATGTAGAACAAGCTACAAGAATTGTTGAAGCATTATCATCCACAAATTACCAAGCCCAGCATGATAGAACATAAGTCCAAAAGAAGGGAATATTGGAACTGAATACAACAGATGCCATTTTAGCTCAAAACAATTTTGACTCAACAAATTGAAGCTCTAACACAGCAAATGGCAAAACTCCCGCAGCAATTACATGCAGTTCAAACCTCTACAAATAATCAACAATCATAATTAAAATGTGATTTTTGTAGGGGAGAACATCAGAATGGACACTGTCAAGGAGAGCAAGGAGACCAATCCATCCTCTATATGAATGGTCAAGGTAAGCAGGGTAATTTCAATAACAATCCTTATTCTAAAAATTTTTCACAGGGATGGAGAAATAATCAAAATGGCGGATGGAAGCAAGAGGCAAGCACTTCCAACAGACAACAACCTTATCAACAAGGTCCTTCCTTGACAGAAAGAACATCAAAACTAGAGGACACTCTAGAAAAATTCATGCAGGTCTCAATCACCAATTAGAAAAACACTGATGCTTCAATAAGAAACCTGGAGACTCAAGTGGGGCAATTGGCTTGTCAAATTGCAGATCATCATAACTCTTAATTTGGAGCTAATACCTACCCAAATCCAAAGGAGCAATGCAAAGCAATCACAACAAGAAGTGGAAAGGTCGTGGGAGAACAAGAAGAAAAGAGTGAAAAGGTGGAAGAAAAAAATTATGAAAAAGAAACAAGAGAAGAAGTCGGTGAAGAGAAAAAAAAGTGATGATGTACATAAGAAGGAGGATGAAGTTGAAAAAAAGAAAGAAATAAAAGAAGGGAAGAAGAAGGTAAACGACCCAGCACCACAGCTGAAAAGTTTGCCATATCCAAAGAACCCTTCAAAGATAGACAAGGAGAGGCAATATGCAAGATTCATGGACATCTTCAAAAGATTGCAAATAAACATACCTTTTGTAGAAGCCATGGAGCAAATGCCAACGTACACAAGATTCATGAAGGAGCTGTTAACAAAGAAGAAAAGATTTTCTGAAGAAACAGTGGAACTCGCAGCAGGATGCAGTGCCATTATTCAAAAAAGCATTGCCTCAGAAAACAAAATACCCAGGGAGTTTCACAATTCCAGTAACTATTGGTACTTTACCAGTAGGAAAAGCACTTTTAGACTTAGGAGCTAGCATTAACTTAATGCCCCTCTCAATGGTAAAAAGAATCGGAGATCTTGAGGTGAAACCAACATGAATGACCCTCCAACTCACTGATTGATCTATGAAGTTTCCATATGGCATAGCAGAGGATGTGCTGGTACGAGTTGACAAATTCGTGTTCCCTATAGATTTCGTCATTATGGACATTGAAGAAGATGCAGAGGTACCTCTCATTTTGGGGAGACCCTTCATGAAAACTGCAAAGGTGATTATTGATGTGGACGATGAGAAGCTAAAGGTGAGAGTGCAAGATGAGGAAGTAGATTTCAATATGTTTGATGCAATGAAGTACCCTGTAGAAAAGCAACAGTGCTTCAGAATCGACATTGAAGAAATAGACATCAGAGAACAATCCAATGAATTGCTCAACAAAGATCCACTTGTCAAGTTAATGGCAAACACCGAACAAAGTGGAAAAGTAATAGAAGAAAATTTGAAGAACTTGGATGAGGATAAGCATGACATCCAGAAAACAATTCATTATGAGAAGCTGCCAGAAAAAGCAAAAGAAGTCGTAGCATCAAAAGTAGAGCTAAAGGTGTTGCCCTCACACTTGAAATACGTTTTTCTTGATGAAGATGGTCAAAAGCGTGTTAT
Source organism: Clitoria ternatea (assembly GCA_037962975.1). Taxonomy (NCBI): domain Eukaryota; kingdom Viridiplantae; phylum Streptophyta; class Magnoliopsida; order Fabales; family Fabaceae; genus Clitoria; species Clitoria ternatea. The sequence continues at coordinate 181,342,969 of CM075672.1, forward strand.
TATTAATAGGCAATTGTCAGAATCAGAAGAAAAACAATTAATTTAAGTATTAAAGGAGCACTCAACAGCAATTGGTTGGAAACTAGAAGACTTGAAAGGAATAAGCCCAACCTACTGTATGCACCGCATATACATGGAACAAGAATTCAAACCAGTTGCCCAGCCGTAGAGACGTTTGAATCCAACCATGAAGGAAGTAGTAAAAGGGGAGGTAATTAAGTTACTTGAAGCTGGTATAATTTATCCAATCTCTGATAGTTCTTGGGTGAGCCCTGTGTAGGTCATTCCAAAGAAGAGAGGAGTAACCGTCATACAAAATAACAAGAATGAATTGATTCCCACAAGGACAGTCACTGGATGGAGAATGTGCATTGACTACAGAAAGTTAAACATAACAACTAGGAAAGATCACTTCCCTCTACCCTTCATGGACCAAATGCTGGAAAGGCTTGCAGGACAAGCATACTATTACTTTCTAGATAGATACTCAGGTTATAACCAAATAGCTGTTGCACTAGAAGATCAAGAGAAAACAACATTCACATGTCCCTTTGGGGTGTTTGCATACAGAAAAATGGCTTTTGGGTTATGTAATGCCCCTGCAACATTTCAAAGGTGTATGTTAGCTATTTTCTCAGATTTAGTGGAAAAATGCATTGAAGTCTTCATGGATGACTTTTCGGTTTTTGGACCGTCATTTAATCAATGCTTGGAAAACTTAAGTATAGTATTGGAGAGATGTGTGAAAACCAATTTAGTTTTAAATTGAGAAAAATGTCACTTTATGGTTACTGAAGAAATTGTGCTGGGTCATCAAATCTCCAAAAGAGGCATTGAAGTGGACAAAGCCAAAGTAGAAGTAATTGAGAAGCTACCACTAATAAGTGTCTAGGTTGCATTAGTTTTAGGGTCCATATAGTCTTAGTTTTAGTTCATTTCATCTTATTTTCCCCTTAATTTCCATTCTTATTCTTATATTTCCACACATGCTACTTGGGTAGTTGTATTTTGTAGGAACCTTCATGATATAAGTCTTTTTGCAAAAGGAATTGGAAGAATTTAAAGGGAATAATAAAATGAAAAGAGTTCAAGCTTGTGGAAGAATAAAAATTGAAGCCAATCCATCAATTAAAGAAGAATATACCAAAGAAAGCAGTTCGGAGCCCAAAAACGCCCATAAAACACATGAAAATCAAGGTTCAGAAAAATCCACTGGTGGTGGAAAAATCCACTACCAGTGGATTTCTCTAGAATATGCAAAAATTGAGGTCAGAAGAATCCACTGCCAGTGGGAAAATCCACTGGCTGTGGAACTCCCTACCATAACATCCACTGGCCGTGGATTATCCCACTGCCAGTGGTTTCTGCCTAGTTTTTTATTTCTCACGTGTTTGGGGACAACACAGAACGATCCATTGCCAGTGGATTTTACATGTTACAGCAGCTATTTTCTGATTTCCTTTGTTTTTCAAGGGAAAAAACGCAAAGAAAGAGGGAAATCAGGGTGTGGAGAAAAAAAGGAGAAAAGCGACAATTTTTGGGTGAGAATTAAGAGGTTTCTTCTTGGAGAACAAATCAAGGATCAAGGGAGAACGTTAAATCTGCAGAATTTTGGGCATTGAATCAAGACAAAAGTGAGAAATCTAGTTTTCTTTCAAACCCTTGTGTTTGTAATTTCGATTTCTTCTATGTTTGGAATTAGATCATATTTTGGAATTGTAACTCTTTTCATTATGTCGAACTAAATTCCATTCTTGGAAATTAGGGTGTAGCATGTATTTGAACCTTTATTGAATGTTCTTCGTTCTTCATTATTGAGTCGTGTTTCTTATTCACTTTTATGCGCTCTTAATGCTTCTACTAAGCTTAGAGATAAGTGTAGATGATCTTAAATGGTATGGATGATTGAGAGATTGACATATGGTTTGAATAACATAAAATTGAACCTAGGGATTCGGGTTACGAAAGTAAACGGAACTCTTTGAGGGATAATCGGATTTTCATAAAGCGTAAGGGATCTAATTAGTGAATTGAATGCGGTTCTTCACTAATTAAGTACGTTAGTGAGGTTTCGAGAGAAGGTCATTAATCAAATTAGGAAAACTTGCCTTAAGAAACAGGATTTGGTAATTTGGAAACTGAATTGCATTTGATATTGGTAATATATGTGAAACTTTATTTCCCAAGGAACTAATCTCCATTGTTTTCAATTAAACTTCTTCATTCTCATTGCGAATTGTTTAGTGTTTTCTGTTTATGCCATTTAGTTTTGTGTTATAATTTCTGAATCAACTAATGATTTGTCTAGATAATCAAAGCATTGTAAGCCGGTAATTAGGAACAATCTCTGTGGGACGATATTTTTATTACTACGATACCCCGTGCGCTTGCGGTAGGCTATCAAGTTTTTGGTGCCGTTGCCGGGGATTGTCCCCCAATATTGGCTAAACGGTGTTTTGATTAGACTAGATTCTTTTATTTTATTTTTTTACATAATTTTTGCTGCATTGTTTTATTTTTCTGCATAATTTTTCTGGTTTTTGGTTTTAATTTTTTTTGCAAAATTACGCTTGGGTGTTTGTGTGTTTATGGATTGTGCAGGTTCCTTTATGCGAAAGTGTTCCAGCTTCGACCCTAAAATCTAACGAACCCTCTGTAAGATCAGAGCACTTCGGAAACAGCTTGAACAAAATAAGCAACAAGCTTCAAGTTCAAACACCGAAGAGCAAATAGACAATCCCAACAACTAAGCACTTTATGATTTTGCAGCACCCAATGCAATGGGTAGGAGGCCTAGCATCACAAGCCCAACCATTGAGGCTAACAACTTTGAATTGAAGCCATCCTTGCTCTCAATGGTCCAACAAAACCAATTTGGAGGTTTACCATCCGAAGATCCGAATCTACACCTCCAAATCTTCCTTGAGTACTGTGATACACTCAAGGTGAATGGTGTCTCAAGTGATGCAATCCGGCTCCATTTTTTCCCATTCTCTTTGAGGGATAAGGCTAGAGCATGGTTGTATTCACTTCCAGAGGGATCGATCACTACTTGGGAGCAACTATCTCATGCCTTCCTAAACAAATACTATCCACGGAGCAAAACCGACCAACTGAGGAAGCAGATCATCACTTTCACCTAGAAAGATGATGAGACACTATATGATGCATGGGAAAGGTATAAAGAGTTGCTTCGAGAATGCCCACACCATGGAGTGGAAAGATGGTTGACGATACACATCTTTTATAATGGTTTGACCCCGAACCAAAGGGTTACATTAGATTCCGTAGCTGGCGGTGCTTTTATGAGCAAAAATATGAAGGAGGGGTATAATCTTATAGAAGAGGTGGCACAAAATACCTACCAGTGGTCATCTAAATGGAGCCTACCATCAAAAACTCCAGGTAAGTATTCTTTAGATGTTATTTCCCTTCTTACTGCTAAGGTAGAAGCACTATCTGTTAAATTTGATAAGTTAGGAACAGGTGCTTCTAATGTGGTGTGTGAATTGTGTGGAGTTACAGGTCATAGCACAACAGGTTGTCAGCTTGGTGTATCCCAAGGCCCCGAAGCCGAAATGCAATAAGTGGATGCTATTGGGAGCTATGGTGGAAATTTTGGGAATAATTACAGACAACAAGGCCCACCAGGATTCCAATATAGACCTCCACCATTCCAAGGAAATCAAGGCAACCAGAATAACTTCAGGTCACAACAAGGACCCTATGCTCCACAGAAATCAAAATTTGAGTCCTTGATAGAGACATTTGTGACCACTCAAATTAAGCAAAATGATGAGTTCTCTGAGGCTATCAAGAAGTTAACCTCCAAGGTGGACTCTCTTGCCACTCATAATAAGATGTTGGAGAACCAAATTGCCCAACAAGCCTCATCTTCAACAAGAATGCCAGGAACTTTTCCTGGAAAGTCCGAAACAGGACCATCCAATCACACCATGGCTATCACTCTTAGGAGTGGAACACAGTATGTGGTCTGGTTGGGATGATTAAAGGGGAGGCCGAGAAAGAGAAGAAAGGGGAAGAGTCTTCTTCTCATCCGATAATAGAGGAGGAAAAACAGAGTGAAAAGAAGGAGGAGGTGAGACCTTATCAGCCTCCCATTCCATTTCCTCAGCGCTTGACTAAGGCCAAGTTGGATAAATAGTTCGGTAAGTTCCTTGAGGTTTTGAAAAAACTATACATTAATGTTCCTTTCACTGATGCTTTGCAGCAGATGCCCACTTATGTAAAGTTCTTGAAGGACATCTTGTCCAATAAGAGGAAATTAGAGGAGGATGGAACTGTAGCACTTATTGAGGAGTGCAGTGCACTGATCCAAAAGAAGCTACCCCCTAAGCTTCAGGATCCAGGTAGTTTTTCTATCCCTTGTGTGATTGGTGACATGGCTATCGATAGAGCACTATGTGACTTAGGAGCTAGTGTTAGTCTAATGCCATTGTCTATTTCTGAGAAATTAGGATTAGGAGAACTAAAACCTACTAGGATGTCTTTGCAACTTGCTGATAGGTCTGTTAAATACCCTGTAGGCATTTTAGAAGATGTTCCAATAAAAGTAGGAAACTTTTTTATACCTGCTGATTTTGTGGTCCTTGAAATGGATGAGGATTCGATGATCCCTATTATCTTAGGCAGGCCATTTTTGGCAACCGCGGGCGCGGTTATAGATGTCAAGAATGGGAGGTTGTCTCTGACTGTGGGAGACCAAAAGGTGGATTTTAACTTGAAAAATGTTTTAAAAAAACTTTTAATAATGATGTTTGCTGTAGTGTGGATTGTATTGACCAAGTGGTGAAGGAAGAAACCCTTCCTCATGAACAACTTGAATCTGTTTTCTTGATTGAGCCTACAGGAACATCAAGTTGCTTTGAAGGGGAAGCCCCACCAAGGCATGATACTGAGGTCATGCATGATAAAGAGGTAGGTCCCCAAGTAGAATTGGAGCCTTTACCGGCTTCATTGAGGTATGAATTCCTTGGCCCAAACTCTACATATCCTGTGATTGTGAGTGCTGAACTGAATACTGTGGAAACTGAAAAACTCCTAAAACAGCTTAGGTTATATAGGAAGGTTATTGGGTATACCATGGATGACATTAAGGGGATTAGCCCTTCATTTTGTATGCATAGGATTACTGTAGAGGATGAGAGTAGGCCAACAGTAGAACCACTTAGGAGACTAAATCCTAAAATGCAGGAAGTGGTTAAGAAAGAAATCCTGAAATTGTTGGATGCTGGTGTCATATATCCCATTGCTAGTAGCAAGTGGGTAAGTCCAGTACACGTGGTGCCTAAGAAGGGGGGAATAACTGTTATGAAAAATGAAAAATAAGAATTGATTTCAACTAGGATAGTTTTTGGGTGGCGCATGTGTATTGACCATAGAAAATTGAATAGCGCCAGCAAGAAAGACCATTTCCCTCTTCCTTTCATTGATCAGATGCTTGAGGGGCTTGCTAAGCATTCTTATTTCTGTTATTTGGATGGGTACTCTGGTTTTTATCAAATCCCCATCCATCCATCTGATCAAGAGAAAACCACTTTTACTTGTCCTTATGGGACATATGCATATAGAAGGATGCCATTTGGCTTGTGTAACGCACCTGTGACTTTTCAAAGGTGTATGCAAGCCATTTTTTCTGATTTAATTAAGAATGTCATGGAGGTATTTATGGATGACTTTTCTGTACATGGTCTTAATTTTGATAATTGCTTGACAAATTTGTGCAAAGTGTTGCAGCGTTACAAAGAGACCAACTTGGTTTTAAACTGGGAGAAGTGCCATTTCATGGTACGAGAAGGCATAGTTCTTGGGCACATGGTGTCTGAGAGAGGAACTGAGGTTGATAAAGCTAAGGTGGAGGTGATCGAAAAGTTACCCCCGCCTACCAATGTGAAAGGCATTCAGAGTTTTCTTGAACATGCCGGGTTCTACCGGCGGTTCATTAAAGACTTCAGTAAAATCACAAAGCCTCTAACAAATCTCTTGGGTAAGGAGGTACCATTTATTTTTGACTCATCTTGTCTTGAGGCTTTTTACAGGATTAAACAAGCTCTGATTTCTGCTCTTGTAGCACAACCCCCTGATTGGGAACTCCCATTCGAACTGATATATGATGCTAGTGATCACGCAGTGGGGGCTGTACTTGGGCAACGAAAGGATAGGCAGCTGCATGTGATCCATTATGCCAGCCGTACACTTGATGACGCTCAGGTAAACTATGCTACCACCAAAAAGGAATTATTAGCTATTGTCTTTGCTTTTTATAAATTTAGGTCGTACTTGGTAGGCTCGCATGTTACTGTATATACTGACCATTTTGCCATCAAGTACCTTTTAAATAAAAAAGAATCAAAGCCTAGGCTAATTAGGTGGATTTTGATCTTACAAGAATTTGACTTAGAAATAAAAGATAAAAAAGCTACTGAGAACCTTGTTGCCGACCACTTATCTAGGTTGTCATCTGAAAAAATGAGATAGGTGATGTTGTTCTCATCAATGAGTCTTTTCCGGATGAACAACTACTTAGTTTAAGTGTCCAACAAATGCCTTGGTACGCGGATTTTGTCAATTTTCTTGCATGTGGTATTGTACCCCTTGACCTTGGTTTTCAGCAGAAAAAGAAGTTTTTTGTAGATGTCAAGCACTATTATTGGGATGAACCCCTCCTTTTCAAGCAATGTGTAGATGGTTTGATAAGGAGGTGTGTTCCTGAGGAAGAAGTCCATGCTATCCTGAACCATTGTCATTCCCTATCCTATGGAGGCCATATGAGTACATCAAAGATAACCTTGAAAGTATTGCAAGCCGGGTTCTACTGGCCACACCTTTTTAAGGATGTGCGCAAGTATGTCCTGACTTGTGATGTTTGCCAGAGAGCAGGTAATATTGGTAAGCGGCATGAAATGCCACTAAATAGCATTCTAGAGGTTGAATTATTTGATGTGTGGGGCGTTGATTTCATGGGACCCTTTACCCCTTCTTTTGGGAATCAGTTTATATTGGTCGCAGTTGACTACGTGTCTAAATGGGTGGAAGCCATTGCTTCACCTCATTTGGATGCTAAGACTGTGATCAAGCTTTTTAAAAAGATAATTTTTTTGAGGTTTGGGGTCCCTAAATGCATCATTAGTGATGGAGGGTCTCATTTCATTGAGAAAGCCTTTCAGACCCTCCTAAAAATGTATGGGGTGAGACATAAGGTTGCTACACCTTATCACCCCCAAACTAGTGGCCAGGTTGAGGCATCTAATAGGGAGATCAAAAACATTCTTCAGAAAGTGGTTAATACCTCCCGTAAGGATTGGTCTATTAAATTAGACGATTTCTTATGGGCGTATCAAACCGCTTATAAAACTCCTATTGGAACCACACCCTTTAAACTAGTCTATGGGAAACCCTGTCATTTACCTGTTGAATTAGAATACAAATCCTTTTGGGCTATCAAAATGCTTAACTTTGATATGAAGGTTGCAGGTGAACACAAGTTGCTGGAGTTGAACGAGCTTGAAGAGCTCCGATTGGATGCATATGAAAATGCTAGAATTTACAAGGAAAAAACAAAAAAATGGCATGATTGCCACATCCTCCGGAGGTCATTCAACCCTGGCGATATGGTATTGCTTTTCAACTCCCGTTTGAGGCTATTCCCTGGCAAACTGAGGTCCCGGTGGTTGGGACCATTTCAGGTAATAAAGGTATTTCCCTTTGGAGTTGTCAAGTTATGAAGCGACAAGTCTGGTCCATTTAAGGTAAATGGACAAAGGCTTAAGCACTACTTGACAAGAGAACTCATCAAACAAGCAAGTGCCTTGGACTTGCTTGATGGGTCAGATTCTTGATTCCAAACGGTGAAAGCGTCTGGCTGAAGACGTTAAACTTAGCACTGGTAGGGAGGTAACCCCATTTATGTTATTGATTTGTTCATTTGTGTGCCATTAAACAAGAAACAAAAAAAAATTTAAAATTACAAAAGTACAAAAATATCAAAAAAGAAATAAACATGATTTATGCTTGTGTTTCACTTTCAGTTGTTGCATGACATAATGTGTGTTTGAGAAGGTGGATCCCTTTTGTGGTGCATTAATATTTTTGAAGTCAGAGAGATCCACTGGCAGTGGAAAAATCCACTGGCAGTGGATCCCTCTGTGTGACCAAGGAAGAAAAAAAGAGGAGAAATTTTGTATATAAACCAGTAAGATCCACTGGCAGTGGAAAAATCCACTGGCAGTGGATCTCTCTGGCCAAAAAAGAGGAGAAGTTTTAGAGGGCAAATCAGTAGGATCCACTGGCCGTGGAAAAATCCACTGGCTGTGGACCTTGCTGGTCTTAAAAATTAAATTTTTTAGGCAGAAACCAGTGGGATCCACTGGCCGTGGAATAATCCACTGGCCGTGGATCGTGTACCCAGCCCACCATTCCATTTTTAAAAAACACGTTTTGCCTTTCCATTGCATATTCCCTCTTTCACTTCAATCCTCCTAACTTTAACACTTCAAAACCCACTCTTGAACCTTACTATTCTTCCTTTTCATCATCATCCTTGCATACTTACTCATCACTATTATGAGAATTCTGCACTTCATCTCTAAAAACAAGTAAGAAACACCAATTTTTTTTCTAAGTTTGGAGTTTTTCTACACTTTTGGGGTTCATTCAAATTGGGTGTTTCTTTTATTATTCTTATAAATTGATGATATAGAAACATTATTTGATTGTTAATGATGCTATTATGTGACACAAATTGCAATGGGTTTGATTGAAACCTCATGAACCACCAAATTTGTTCATCTTTCTCCATGAACCCCATTTGATTTATCTTACTTGAATGTTGTTTCTTATTGTTGTTAGAGCATTGATTTGGACTCATGGCTATGTTCTTAAACATTTGTGAGCACAAGGAACTATTACATGATAAATCTCTGCTATGTTTGGTTCTACACAATGGTGCACACCAAGTGTTTGTAAAAATGCCTATACCATGTTAACTTTATGTTTCTTTGATATTTTTCATGCAATGGCCTTTGAATCTTAGTCCTTTGTCATAGGATACATGATTTCATAAGCCATTGTCCATGATTAGGCAATTTTCCTTTTTACATTGGTGTGAATCCTTTGATGATTTCATGAACTTATATTTGTGTAATATATTTCCTTGATGTTGGACCATTATTTGAGTTATTCTAACTCTCTCTCTATGCGCCTAATTTTTCTTCAGCTTATGTTTTTAAGAAAGGCATCATGTCTCAAGGGAGAATCAAAACTGTTGGCAAAAAGCGCAAAAATAAGGGTAAGTCATCTAGCTATGGTAACATTGATGATATTGAATGTACTTCCGATGAACAAAGAATGCGACTTGCTTCTTTGTCCGAGAGGGATATCCTTCCTTCCCAGTTTTTTTGTAGGGAATCACTGACTGAGCTAGGGATCTATGAGGATACCCTTAAATTTTGTCAAAACTTGGGATGGGAGAATTTTATTGAACTTTTTGAACCATGTTATGAACAAACTAGTTTAGAGTTCCTTAGCTCTGTTGATATTAAAGCATGTTCAAATGTTTCTAGCTGGGAGGTCACTTTTAGGCTTAATAATACTGATTTTAGAATGGATCTAGTGGAGGTGGATTCCATCTATGCTTTTCCCTCTACTCCTGAAGACATGCATGCTCGCATGGATGCTATTCGCATTCCCAGGGGCTTTAATGCCTCCTAAATTTGGTCCCTACTGTCGCGAGCAGGTGATACTTATGATCCGTCTCTACTAAAGCCTCATCCATGCATCATCCTATCCTTAAATACCTTCAGCGTTTCATGGCTCGCTCTATTTTTGGGCGATTCGGCAACCCGGGTACCATTCCGGCTGCTGAATTATATTTTTTGTATGCCATGATCAATAATGTACCTATTAATTCCTCTAAATGGCTTCTTAGCCAATTTACTAGAGTTGGTCGGGCCACCTCTGGTAAGATTGTCATTGCTGGGTACATTAACCCAATTGCCAGGTATGTAGGAATAAATCTGGATGATGACAACTTGCTTTGTCAACCCAAGAGGGTTGATATTGATGAGATGATCCATATGGCCATGATTGTCTTTGAGAATGATGTTTATTGTTTAATTATTCCTGGAATCTTTGTACCTCACCCCTTGCCTGATCCTAGCTTTACTAGCCTGGAAGGCAAGACTTCCTTTTTGTTTTCAGGAAATGATGATGACATGGATGCACCTCATGACACACGGCCCTCAACTGGCACCTCCCGCTCCTCACAAGGCTCCTTACAGGAGCGTATGTATTCTCTGATGGAAGGAATGAGCAGTCGCATGGATTCCATGTCCTTACGAATGGAAGCTATGTCCCAGGAACAAGAAAGGCAAGGAGCCCAGCTCAACCATATCTCACAGCGAGTTGATTTTATGTATGACTGGCATTCCCAGTAGGGCTATTTCCCACCCCCTCCATGAAAGGTGATCCTATTCGAATAAGTATCTGTTTACCTTGCTTTTCCCTTGATGAACATTGAGGACACTGTCCATCTTTAGTTTGGGGTGGTAGGTAATGGAAACTTATTCTGAACTCTTATGCTTTTGTTTTTCTTATGCTTTTGTTTTATGTTTGTGATTTGCATGTTTCTGTTTAGGATGACGTGGTTTGTCTCCTTGTGATAACTGTCTTACAAGTGTGTGCCAATTTGAAAGATAAAATTTCAACCCTCTTGGATTCCATAAATAAAAAATAAATAAATAAAATAAATAAATAAGTCTTATGATTACTAGTTTGTCTGCATGAACCACTCATGATGATTCCTTGTTTGCTTGGACTATGACTAATTGCCATTAATTAGAGAGCTTTTTGGCCAAAAAGGGTTAAACTTCTAAAGAACCCTTGTTTTTTTTTCTTCTTTGAGTGTATCATGCATTTTTGGGGCACTCTAGAACCTGGCTTGCGACCGATTCAAAATGGTTGATGATTACATGTATGGAATGAAAAAGGCAATCTAGGTTTTGTTCTTAGCCTCAGAATTTAAATGCTATATTTACCATTAGTTGCCCCTGTTGAGCTTAAAATGTTAATTCTTGAAAGCCATTGATATTTAATTTTCTAAATTCCTGAGAAAATTCAAGGAGAGCAACTAGATGAAAAGGCTTAAAGAAAAATTGGTTTGATTTGGGAAATGAAAATAATAGAAATGTGAAATTATGGGTTCAAATTAAAGAAAAAGAAAAAAAATAAAAAAATATATAGAAAAGAAGAAAAAGGATGAGAGTGAGAATTAAATAAGGAGTCAAGAAAAAAAATGATGAAAATAAATAAGACTCCTTAGAAGTTTTTGAAGGGACAAGGAAATGTGTTTTTTGGTTTGTGTCCTGAAACTTAGTATTCTCAGGAAATTCACTTTGTAAACCCTTTTGAACTTCCCTTTTTCTTGGTATCCATCCCTGAACTGTGAACCCCTGGCCCCATTACAACCAATTGAAAGACCTTTAGACCATACGTGTTTTCTGGATAACTGTGGAGATTAGGGTCACTTGCCAAGCCTATGGTAGTGTTTTGAAATGTTGTGATATGAGTGATACTTATACACAAGCCTAAACACTTAGAGAGAAATGAAAGGATGTGTATCCGTAGTCTAGTCCTGGTAAACATGGTATGAATAATTGTGTGGTTTTTGTCTTGATGATCTTGCAATGATTTGCTTATGATAATTCAATTTGGGATCCTTGAGTTGGTTGAGTTCTTCATTCTTTACTGTTTATGCTTGTGATAACTGTGATTGCTTGAGGACAAACAATGCCCTAGTTTGGGGTGTTTTGATAAGTGTATAGGTTGCATTAGTTTTAGGGTCCATATAGTCTTAGTTTTAGTTCATTTCATCTTATTTTCCCCCTAATTTCTATTGTTATTCTTCTATTTCCGCACATGCTACTTGGGTAGTTGTATTTTGTAGGAACCTTCATGATATAAGTCTTTTTGCAAAAGGAATTGGAAGAATTTGAAGGGAATAAGAAAATGAAAAGAGTTCAAGCTTGTGGAAGAATAAAAATTGAAGCCAATCCATCAATTGAAGAAGAATATACCAAAGAAAGCAGTTCGGAGCCCAAAAACGCCCATAAAACACATGAAAATCAAGGTTCAGAAAAATCCACTGGTGGTGGAAAAATCCACTGCCAGTGGATCTCTCTGGAATATGCAAAAATTGAGGTCAGAAGAATCCACTGCCAGTTGGAAAATCCACTGGCCGTGGAACTCCCTACCATAACATCCACTGGCCGTGGATTTTCCCACTGCCAGTGGTTTCAGCCCAGTTTTTTATTTCTCACGCATTTAGGGACAACACAGAACGATCCACTGCCAGTGGATTTTCCCACTGCCAGTGGATTTTACACGTTACAGCAGCTATTTTCTGATTTCCTTTGTTTTTCAAGGGAAAAAAGGCAAAGAAAGAGGGAAATCAAGGTGTGGAGAAAAAAAGGAGAAAAGCGATAGTTTTTGGGTGAGAATTGAGAGGTTTCTTCTTAGAGAACAAATCAAGGATCAAGGGAGAACGTCAAATCTGCAGAATTTTGGGCATTGAATCAAGACAAAAGTGAGAACTCTAGTTTTCTTTCAAACCCTTATTTTGTAATTTTGATTTCTTCTATGTTTGGAATTGGATCATATTTTATAATTGTAACTCTTTTCATTATGTCGAACTAAATTCCATTCTTGGGAATTAGGGTGTAGCATGTATTTGAACCTTTATTGAATGTTCTTCGTTCTTCATTATTGAATCATGTTTCTTATTCACTTTTATGCGCTCTGAATGCTTCTACTAAGCTTAGAGATAAGTGTAGATGATCTTAAATGGTATGGATGATCGAGAGATTGACATATAGTTTGAATAACATAAAATTGAACCTAGGGATTCGGGTTACGAAAGTAAACAGAACTCTTTGAGGGATAATCGGGTTTTCATAAAGCGTAAGGGATCTAATTAGTGAATTGAATGCGGTTCTTCAGTAATTAGGTATGTTAGTGAGGTTTCGAGAGAAGGTCATTAATCAAATTAGGAAAACTTGCCTTAAGAAATAGGATTTGGTAATTTGGAAACTGAATTGCATTTGATATTGGTAATATATGTGAACCTTTATTTCCCAAGGAACTAATCTCCATTGTTTTCAATTAAACTTCTTCATTCTCATTGCGAATTGTTTAGTGTTTTCTGTTTATGCCATTTAGTTTTGTGTTATAATTTCTGAATCAACCAATGATTTGTCTAGATAATCAAAGCATTGTAAGCCGGTAATTGGGAACAATCTCTGTGGGACGATATTTTTATTACTACGATACCCCGTGCGCTTGCGGTAGGCTATCAGCCACCACCAGGGAATGTGAAAGGAGTGAGAAGCTTCTTGGGCCATGCAGGATTTTATCGAAGGTTCATCAAAGACTTCTCCAAAATCACAAAACCTTTGAGTAATCTCTTGAACAAAGACACTCCCTTTATTTTTTATGATTCTTGCCTGCATGCATTTGAAACTTTACAACATAAATTAACTTGTGCACCTGTGATAGTTGCTCTTGATTGGGAGTTAGATTTTGAAATAATGTGTGATGCCAGTGATTATGCCATTTGGGCCGTATTAGGACAAAGGAAGGCAAAAGTTTTTCATGTTATACACTATGCTAGTAAAGTTTTGAACCCTGCCCAAATAAATTATGCAACAACAGAAAAAGAGCTGTTAGCAATAGTGTATAGCCTGGAAAAATTTAGACCTTATTTGATTGGTTCTCAAGTCACTATTCTTACTGACCATGCTGCTATTAAATATCTGCTGAATAAACTTGACTCTAAGCCCAGGCTAATTAGATGGATCTTGCTAATGCAAGAATTCAATCTAGTAATCAAAGACAAAAAGGGCAGTGAAAATTTTATTGCAGATCATTTATCTCGCCTTATTAACAAGGAAGTCACGCTACTGCAACCAGAAGTGAATGAAGAATTCCCTGATGAGAAGCTACTGATGATAAAGGAAAGGCCATGGTTTGCAGACATGGCAAACTTTAAAGTCGCAGGGGTGTTGCCTGAGGATCTTTCATGGCAACAAAAGAAAAAGTTTCTGAAGGATGTAAAACATTTCATATGGGATGATCCATACCTGTTTAAACTTGGATCAGACCATAATTTAAGGAGATGTGTATCCCAAGAAGAAGCTAACAACATCTTATGGCACTGTCACAGCTCCCCATATTGAGGACACTTCAATGGGGAAAGGACTACAGCTAAGGTCCTCCAATCAGGTTTTTATTGGCCATCATTATTTAAAGATGCTAATGTTTTTGTGCAGCATTGTGATTTATGTCAGAAAACAGGTAGTATATCAAAAAGGAACAAAATGCCACTAACTCCTATTCTTGAAATAGAAGTCTTCGATTGTTGGGGTATAGACTTTGTTGGACCTCTACCTACTTCATTTTCTAATGAGTACATTATTGTAGCAGTGGACTATGTATCAAAGTGGGTTGAAGCCTTGGCCTGTGTTAAAGCTGATGCCAAAACTATTATCAAATTTCTCAAGAAGAACATTTTCAGCAGGTTTGGCACTCCAAGGGTACTTATAAGTGATGGAGGTTTTCATTTCTGCAACACTCAACTTCAAAAATGTCTGGAACACTATGGGGTAAAGCATAAAGTAACCTTTCCATACCACCCTCAAGCCAATGGCCAAGTGGAAGTATCCAACAGAGAGATCAAGAGAATATTAGAAAAGATAATTGGCCAGAACAGGAAGGATTGGTCCTTAAAGCTGGATGATGCTTAATGGGCATATAGAATAGCTTACAAGGCACCCACTGGATTTTCACCTTATCAGTTGGTGTATGGAAAGAATTGTTGTCTTCCAGTAGAGCTTGAACACAAGGCATTCTGGGCAATGAAAACTCTTAATTATGACCCAAAGGCATCAGCTCAAGAAAGAAAAATTCAGATGCACAGGTTAGAAGAATGGAGGATGGATGCCTATGAATCATCAAGGATCTACAAGGAGAAAATGAAGGCTTACCATGACAGACAAATTATGAAAAAGAATTTTTACCCAGGACAATCTGTGCTCTTTTTCAACTCAAGGATAAAATTGTTTCCAGGAAAATTAAAATCCAAATGGTCAGGACCATTCATTGTGAAAGAAGTAAGATCTTATGGGACCATTGAATTACAAGACCCTAAGTCTGAGAGAACGTGGATTGTAAATGGTCAAAGACTCAAGCCTTATTTAGAAGGAGAGGTGGAGAAGGTCACCACCATCATTCAACTGTCAGATCCTTGATCAAACAAACAAGCGTCAAGCTAAAGACGATAAACAAGCGCTTGTTGGGAGGCAACCCAGCCTTTTACATTTTCTCTTAATCTTGTTAGTTTCAATTTGAGGAATCTTTTCGTTTAAAAGTTTTCTTTTATTTTCTTTTTTAGGATCACTCATCACCCATCATCCAAGAGTAAAAAGAAAAATAAGTGTCTTCAATACATTCAAGGGGACTCAAAAAAAACAAGAAAAGAAGTAAAAGTGTCAGGTTTGTACAAGCTCAAGCGTGACAAGTCACGCTCAAGCGTGGGCATTCTATTCAAAACTCACGCTCAAGCTTAATCCTACCAGCTTAAGTGTAAAATGTTAAAGCATCAGGGGGTCACCACACTCAAGCGTGGATAGTCTCGCTCAAGCGAGCCCAAGGTAAGCCACATACTGTCTATATCACGCTTAAGCAAAGGAATCAAGCCTAAAAGCGTGGCACCACTATAAAGGAAGTTTCAACGAGTCAAACCCGATCTCGCTTAAGCGTGATATATTACGCTTAAGTGATAGGACCTATAAAAACAAACAGAGACTGCCACGCTTAAAGCAAGAAACTTCACGCTTAAGCGAGAAATTGAAAGAAGCATCAGGTACCAATTTTGTATATCACGCTTAAGCGTGTCTGTTGCGCCCAAACAAAACTTATTCCAAACTTCATACGCTCAAGCATGGTCATCTCTCGCTTAAGCGGGGAAATAATTACCATCAGGTGATAACCACGCTCAAGCGTGGAAGCAGAACGCTCAAGCGCACTTGAATTAACCATTGCTGGACGATCACGCTTAAGCGTGACATACTCACGCTCAAGCACGAGGTTTGAAAATTGCCCTGATGCTAATAAATGGAGCGTTTTATAACTCCCCACTCATGTAACCGCCCACTATCACTACTGACTTTCAAAATTTTGTAACTGACACTTCCATTTTCATTACTTGCCCCATTCTTTCTTAATTTAATCTAGCATTTTCAATACATCCTATCCACCATTCCCATCAAGCGTCATTGCAATATCTCTTCTGCATCAATTTTTGATTCTCTCCAAGGTAACCACTGAACTCTCTCTCTTTCTCTAATAATCATTATGCTATTGAAGAGAAGTGATAAACCCTTTTTAGAAATGCATGCATTAAAGTCTTGAAAATCTCTTTATATCCATTCCTACTATATGACTATCATGATGCATAAATACTTCATGCTTGATTATTTTGTGGGTTGTTTAAAAAGGGATTGATGCTACTATTCCTCAACTTCCTTGTAAGTGCATGTTAATTGTTTGTGTAAAGTCCTAAAATAACTCACTTTGCATATTGGTCATGATCCACATCATACATATTAAGCAATGGTATGTATATGGTCTACAATCTTGACATAGGACACTACACATATGGACTTTCCTTGCCATCCTTATTTGAAGTGTTTTTTTTCTTTTGCATAGAATGGCTAGGACCATGCAAGTTACACCAAGTTCTCCTACAACTACTTCCCCACCAAGAAGTTCGAGAAAAAACAAGGGAAAGAGGCCAAGGATCGAAGATCAAGATAGCGCCCCAAAATTCAAAAACAAAGATAAGCATAGGAGTTATGAGGACATTTCCAATTGGACATTCATCCCAGAAAGAAAGGTAGATTTGGCTTGAGGAGAATGTGATGCATTTTTACAGGTTGTGAGAAGAAAAAACTGGCTCAAGATCTGCTATCCAAGGGAGAAGTATGACCCAGAGATAGTCAGAGAATTTTATGCTAATGCTTGGCCCAAGGAGGGAGAGGGTGACCGTAGAACATGGGTAAGAGGTTATTGGCTCTCATATGGCAGGGATGAGATTAACTTCTACCTCGGAAGCATCATGGAACTAGGAGAAGGAGAAATCTGTGAATACGCTGCTATGCTTGCAAGAAACCAATTCATTACCACCAATGATCTTGAGGAGGCCATATGCATTCCAGGTCGTCACTTTCAGATGGGCCAAGGAGAGAACCCACTGCGCATTTTAAGGAAAGACATGACCACTATCTCTCAAGTATGGACTTCTTTCATGCTTGCTAACATTGCAGCTAATGCCTATGTTTCTGATCTCATTTTTAGTAGGTGCTATTTACTATATTGCATTTTGCAAAATGACATATCCATTGATCTAGCCCAAATAATCTCAGATGAAATTCATAAGTTTGTGAAGACTGATCAGAAATACTCCCAAGCAGGGCAAAAGGTAAAAGGAAGTCTAGGCTTTCCTGCCTTTATCACTGATTTTTGTGCAGCTCATGGGATTGAGGTACAGGACCTCAAACCCATCAGGCCTTCTATAGACAAACGCTTCATTAAGCGTCATTGTAGTGTGCAAGCAACCCCTTCACCAGTTGCACCTCCACCACCTGCTTCAGATACACAGCAAGCACCACCAACAGGACCAGAATTTACCGCTCCTCCTCTCAGCACAGAAACAGCCATGGTTTTGCAGGGCATTCACCTTCTGAAGATCCAAATTAGCCACCTTTTGGCACAACAGAATGCTGATCATCGAGGTTTCATTCATATTCATAATGGCTTATACCATAGCATTCCTGCAGGACAACCTAACCTCTGGATGGATCCAGTCCAATTTGAAGCCCTCATTGCTTGGCCTGGGGACAGGCCTCCTTTTATGGGAGGGGGTGGGACTTCATGAGCTAGGCCAGGACCTTCTTCACAAGGACCTCCAGAAAGGGAACAAGAGACAGAGGATGATTCTTCTGAGGATGAGTGATGAGTTTACTGCTTTAGTTTTTTTTTAATTGCTTTACTCTGCTACTTTAATTTTTCTTTCTGATTGACATTTTATAGTTTTACTTTGGGTTTTTAGTTTGATACTACTGCAACATACTTTGGAAATTTTTATATTTCTCTGTGATTTTGTGTTATGACTGTTTGGATACAAATACATGTTTGAAAAATAACAGTTTTAAAAAACCTGACCAAGATTTAACTTTTTGAACAAGAAAAGTTTCTAAGAAACAAAATATTTTTAGACAGTAACACTGATTTTCAAAAGGCAAAATGGCTGAATTAAGAACAAGGGAATTGAAATGAATGTACTTTTGATTGTTTACATGCTTGAACCCTTTTCTATTAGAATATGGAAGTAAGCCTTATAACCCGGTAAGAAGTGAGAAACTTAAACATTGAGAGTCTCATTAGAATTTGCTAAAACTGCATTACCTAATTTTCTGATTAAATCTTTTTATAAGAAATTAAGCAAGGAAATGATAAAGGCAATTTTGAAGATAAAATATCCCAGAGCCAAAAAGTTACCCTTAAAAATATGTCCTATTCTTTGATAACCCATTTTTGAGCCAAAAATTTTATTCAAACACCCTAACCCAAGCATGAGAAATAAAATCTTACCTTTTCAGCATGCTTAATTTTGATAAGAGCATAAAATACTTTTCCAAAGGGTGATGAAAGAAAGGGAGGTTGAAAAATAAGAAAGTTCTCCAGAAATGTAAACAAAACTAAAAAGAGAAATAAAGAATTCTGTAGCACAAAAAGGAAAAAGCCTCATAAAACTTTTAAAATCTCAGAACATATGCTCTTCTTCATGCATGCACTTTGAATCCAAGAAAAACCAAGAATTCTTGACAACCCAGCCTCATTACAACATTGAAAAGACCTTTTTGATCCTTACTTATCTTATGATTTGATTTTGATTGGAAATGACGGGCAATGTCACTTAGGCAGTTCTCATAATGAATGTACGATACACATACCTGGTGAGAAATAATGAGAGTTCCTTATTCTTACAACAACTGGTTACCTGCCTTGTGAACTATTTAATGGTGCATTACATTTCAAAGAATTGATATTAAGGAGGTTATTTGCCTAAGTAAAAACTGAGATTATTGTCTTTTAAAATTTTGTCTACAACTGAATCTGATCTTATTGAATGCTTGAGGATAAGAAAAAATCCAGGTTGGGGACAGTTTGATAAGTGTCATTTCACATTAATTTAATACTTCAATTAAACTCATTTTTGAAAGAATTTAACTAGATAGTAATTAATTAAGCATGATTTTTGTTGTAAATAACATATTGTGTAAAACAAGCTTGATTTGTCAAAATATTTGAAGAAGGTACCAAAAAGCCTTGAAGAAACCAAGAAGAACCAACACATCAAGCCAAGGATGCTTGAGCATGGCACTCAACACGCCTAAGCGTGATTTAATGAAGACAGCCTTCCCCACGCTTGAGCACAGCTTGAGCAAGAAGCATTAAGGAGAACCTCACGCTTGAGCGTGAGCCCGAGCTCGCTCAAGTGTGACCCTGGACATAGCTGGTGTGCTTGAGCGTGGACTTATAAAGCTTGAGCGTGACTAAATTCAGCATCAGCCCCCCTCGCGCTTGAGCATAAGAAAGGGACGCTCAAGCGTGGGTCTGAGCGCGCCTGAGCGTGAAGTGAGCGTGGATCAAGCGTAACTCATATCGGAAGGCCACGCTTGAGCGTGGTTAAGATGGCTTAAGTGTGAGACAACCAGAGACCATTAGAACTTTACACGCTTGAGCGTGGACATTAGGCTCAAGCGTGATTCATGCAGCATGGGATTTGTAATTTTTTATTCACCAATGGTGCGATGCCAACTCACCCACTTTCTTGTGCTCCTACATGAATCTGAAAGGTTTTTCATGGGTTCTACGCAAGTGGGGAAAGAAAAGCTGAAACATAATCCCTATAAATCAAGCAGAGAGCATGAATAAGGCATCATCTTCTTCATATCATCAAACACATCTCCTGTATCCCACCATTCATTCTGTATTTATTTCCAATTTTTCTTAAGTCAAAATGTATAGCATGAGTAACTAAATTTTCCTTATTGGGATTGGTTGTAATCAAATCAAACCTGAAGTAATGCTACTGTAAGTTTTCATTTATGTTAATGAGATTTGATAGTTTCTGTATTTCATTCTACCATTAATGCCTAAAGATACTTGATCACTATTTTCTTGTTTTAAGTTTTCTTAAGTATACTGGGAAGTAACTTTTGAGAGCAGATCTGAATGAAATACTCGTTGTGAGTAGCTGACCAGGGATGGCATCTAACGCAATGAATGTCAAAACAATCGATCGGGAATGCTGGAATGATTTTCAAAGTGACTAAGGGATCAGCGGTTTGAAATCATTCTTATGAATTTTGTAGTCGAGGGATCGATACAAATGACTTTGATTGTGACGTAGAAATTATTATTTCAATTTACATACATGCAAATTTACTTAGCTTACGAAGGGTGCGATGCGATGAAACCAATCCCAGTTTTCCAAATCTGATTTTCACTCAAACACTTTATTGTCATTTTTATTCAATACTTGCTACTTACTTTATATTCAATCTTTTTCATAACAAAAACAATCCAAACCTTTTGTCAAAATTCAATTCAAGAATTAAGATCTTCAAAGAAACACCTCCTAAGTGGAATGACATCTTTACTATACTAGAATCACTGTGTTTAAACTTGGCACAACCATTCCATTGAGTTCATATTATACAAACTTGATTCTCTTTCCTTGAACTCTTCATTCCTTTGTATGAACCATAAAAATATTATACCAGTTAACATCCTCGATGGACATTGAATCCTAAGGTTTTTTCTTCAGTGTTGCACCGTCATAAATGTAGCTTGACAGTTGGTTCAAATAAAATCCTCACCGATTCATCACTCGCAACACCATCCCCATACCCCTCTATGTTAAATAACAAGGAAAATTGGCTATGTATGTAAAAGGAGATGGTTAATAAGGAACCTTTACAGAAAACAATGCATATGGTTAGTTTATGTTAGCCAACAAAAATTTTCTTTCTCATCAAAAAAATATTGTGAACACTAGAGTGACAAAAGTTCAACAAGAAAAGTAAATGAAAATGACGTGAAGTCCCTCTTGTTTTTAAAGGAAATCCTGGGGAACCAAAAGGACGTAGAAATAATTATAACATAATAATGGCAATGTTTTACATATCGTCTTACAGGAATGTAGGTTTTGAAACATCATGATGAATCAACATATGCCACGTGTCTTGTTAGAATCTTGCCTACAAAAAGATGTACTCCATCCCAAAAAGGAATACCAGTAAACAACAAAAATAAAGACTATTAACAGCATTGATTATGCTATCCTAGAACAACAAGTAGCCTATTGAAGTAACTCCTAAGTCATTTTAACAAGCTAGGGGAAAATGATCTATGCCTTACACTGGCCCAGACAGCATGACATCGAAATTATATCCCTCATGACACAAATGCTCCACATAAATCACATCGTGACACTAGCCGAACCTAGCATTATCTCGATCCTTTTATTGAAGTCCTTAAAGAACATAGTGAGGGAGACTCTAACAGATATGTTCAGGGAACACCGATAGTCAAGCTACAAAAGATGTCAGGAATGTTACGGAGGTGTCACCTAGACTAAGAGATATAATACCAGCTCCCACTAAACCAGTGTAACATATAGTGAAAAACTAATATCGATTCGTAGAATTGAGATTCTATCCCCCTTATTTCATATAGATCAGTAGATGTTGTTCCTTATGTGCCTAACTATGGTCACTCTTCACCATGCATTAGGAAATTGATCCTTTGATTATCAAATTTACAAATGGAACCATAACTAAAGCTACTTTCATTACCACAATGCAAATTTCACCTCACTTAGTCTTGAAAGACATATTATATCTACCTTATTTTGCACTTAATCTGATCTCAATGTCAAGGCTATGCATATAGTTGAATTATGATCTAACTTTTTATAGTAACACTTGTATCATTCAAGGAATGAGGAACCAAAGGATGATTAGTTCAGGTAAAGTGCTTGACAACTTATATCATCTTATGTGGCCTTAGGTTTACATTACTAATGCTTCTAAGTTTATGAATGTTGTTGAAGCAGCTTTTGTAAGTGGATGTATACCTAAGAATAGTATTTGGTATTTTTGACTTGTTCACTTGTCTAATAAGATATTATAGTTAATAAAATAGAAACTTGATTATGTTGACTATAATAAATGTGATATTTGTGATGTCTGTCAAAATCTCTAAGAAGTAAAGACTTATTTTCCCAATTAGTCACTCACTACCAAGTATAAATTTGAGTTGCACTTAGACTTTTGGGAACTCTTTTCTACTAATTCAGTACATGGACATGAATATTTTTTACCATAGTTGATGGTTACTCGTAGTTTGTGTTGATTGTTTTACATAAAGCAAAATCTGAGCTTAGAGGTCAAATTTGTAATTTTATGAAACTCACAAAGGTCTAGTTTCATGAAGAAACTAAGAGGATAATGAATGACAATAAGGCAGAGCTTTTTATGGTGAATTTCTATAAGTTTAAAGGCATACTACATGAAACTCCATGCCCTAAAACACCCTAGTAGAATAGAAGAGTGGAGAGAAAGCATTAACATGTTCTTAATGTTGTAAGGGCTTTGATGTTATGGTCATGTTTTCTAAGAAGATTTTGGACCTATGTAATCTTACATGTTGAATATATTATCAATAGAATTCTCACTTCATTATTTAGGAGATATCCCCCTTTTGAGTTGTTGCATAATTCCCTACCAGGTTCAAAAGAATTAAGAGTCTTTGGATCTCTCTACTATACATCTATACTTATTCCTTCCTCACCACTCATAAAAGCATTCTTGACATACACACATTAATCCACTAATCTACTAATCCAATCCATTATCGTTAAATATATGTCCCAATACATCATCACACCTTAATCCTGTTGGAAATATGCACTAAGAGCCTATATAGGATGCATCATTTTGTATAAGGCATTTTTTTGTTAAATATTTTAACAGCCTTTATTTATCCTTGGAGTAATAGGTCATATGAGAGTTATTCCTAAAATGTCCCTAGTCAAGTATTTACGTGGGGACATGTAAATACATTAAGACTAGTGTGTGAGTGTATTGATGATCTGATCTCACAGATGATAGATATAAATGATATCAAGTCTTCACACAGGTACACATTAAGAGTAATGATGTACTGGATAGACCCACCATGAGAACGTTGCATGGATCATTACATGAATGTCATAAACGATTCTCAATGTGATAATGGTATATGTAGTCCTTTGACCTGAAGTCACTATGATTCCTATATAAAATTGTTTTAATATAATCAAACGTCTTCTATAACAAGAGGACTATAAAGGTTGTGGTTAGGCAATGAACAAATTATGTAGAGGGATATGAGTCATGTAGATGGGATTTGTCTCTCCTATGTGACAGGAGTGATATCAAGGCCACTTGATGGAGTGAGACTAAGGAAATGCATGGTCATGCTAGAAAGAATAAATATTGGATATTTATTCGGATAAAGTCTACTCTAGTATCAAGTAAAATAAATTGAGCTATATAAGGATGACGCGACCATGCCTTGGGCCCAATTAGGATATCATGACAAAAGAAACAAACATATAAAATAATTATCACTTATAGGTTATGTTGACATTAAATAATGTTCAGACATAATGATGTATTGCTAGATGTCGCTCTTATTTTATATTAATACTAAAATAGTTTATTATTAATATAACAAAATATTTTACCTATAGGGTCATACACATAGAGTAAGCCCATCAGAAAATAGCTTTTAGTTTAGTTGGACTAAAATAAAGCTATTGGGCCTAACTAATTTGGAATGAGTAAGGAGCCCACTATTTAGAGAGCAAATTATGTCAAACCTAAGCCTATATATAGAGTATAAGATGCTCATAGGCGACTAACCAAAAAAAGACACAAAACGCAAAAGTTGCAAAAGCTACACACCGTCAAACTAGCATTTGGAAGGTGTAGCATTTCTGGTGGGAGTACTCATGTGGACTCCTAAAGGACAAGGCTATGACTGCTTCGATTTTCTTTAAGAGGTAATCCTAAAATGTAATATTTTTTTGTGTTTGTCTTATGCTTTGAAACACGGCGATTTGCAAATCCTATGGGAATCCTTGTATTTCGGTTTCTTATACACTAGGGGTTCCCTAACAGTGGTATCAGAGCCTGGTTGCACATTCGTGTCTTGGGCAAATGTTTATTTAAAGAACATGTGAAAAAAATTTCTTTACGAAAAGAATTGTAATGGTTGAATCCTTTTGCAAAGGTTGCATCTTTTATTAGATATGTTGCAAAGGTTGTATTTTTAATAAGATATTATGTGAAGGTTGCATTTTTTTGTGAGATATGTTACAAAGGTTGCACCTTTTGAAAGCTAGTATCAATTTATTTTATTTTGTGTATATTGATTGCTTTTCTCAACATTTTAATTAAAGAACATGTTTTTGGGATGTGCTTTATTATATGAACATGTTGTATGTTGCAATGGTGATTGTTTTATATGTGTTCTAATTATAAGGCATGTTTTATGTTCGTTTAATTAAATTGAAATCAAGGGTTGTATGCAATGTATGTCTATATGCTTTCTCTTTTGAATATGAATTGTTCATGCGAGATTGTGTTTAGAAAGTTTAAGAGTTAAACTCTAGCTGTAATAAAAACTAGGATTCAAAAGTTGAAACCTAGCCATCATGATATTTTATTTATTTATAAATGTTACAAATAAAATATTTGATTTTAATATTATATTTTAAATTTGATTTGTAAAAGTTATAATCAAATTTTAAATGTTTGTTAAATTTAAAGTTTGTAAGAGTTACAAATTTAAATAATTTATTCTTAATAATTTTAATAGGATTTGAATTGTATGTGATCTTTTTAAAATTAAAGTGATTTGTAGGAGTTACAAATTAATTTATATTTATTAAATTTAATATGATTTGTAATTGTTACAAATAGAAGATAAGATCTTTATTAAATTTAATAATTTTAAAATCAAATATTTAATCCTTAATAAAATTGATAGGATTTGTAAAAGTTGTAAATTAAAGATAAGATCTTTATCAAATTTAATAGGATTCAAAATAAAATATCTTGAACTCTAGAGATAAGGTTTAAAATTTAAACCTTGATCGTTTCTAAAAATAAGATGATTGTTGATACTCTAGAGATAAGGTTTAAAAGTTAAACCTTGACTATTCTTATTTTAGGATAGTTGTTGGGGTCAAAAGATAAGGTTTAAAAGTTAAACCTTAGCCATTCCAAAATTTATGATTCAAGAGTTGAAACTTAAAATTAGGATTTCAAATTGTTTGAAATCATGTCCAAATATTTTGAGCTGTTAATGGTCAGTGGGATGTTCTAGCTAGGAAAGACTTGGTACTTAAGCGGTCATACTGGACCCACCTCTCTTTCTTGGGAACTAACCTAATTACAGTACTAAATTTTGGGTTGGAACGCCACTCGACACCCTATAAAGGGTAGCCTCCCATGACCCTATCCATTGAACAGTCAACGGAACCACCAAACTGCTTTGCGTAGTTTTCCTTTTATGACCACGTGTGTTTAATTATGTGTTTTTAAATTTATTTTATTTTAAATACAATTGATCATACTATTAATTGATTAATTAACATGTCCAACGGTGAATGGTTATGGTCTTAGATTTTTTTATTTAATTTTAAATACAGCCTGCCTTTCTCTATTCTTGAACTTCTTCTCTCAACCTTTCATCCGTATGTAAAATGAGTTTCTTTATTACACTGTAATATTGAAGAAGCCAACAAGGTGGAGGCCTAGAAGAAACCTAGAGTGGTGACTCTTGATGGATATGACCTTGAAAGGAACAAAGGAATGGTGACTCCAGGAGAATGGTGGTTTCAAGAAGTAGAACTTCACGAAGTCAAGGCACCATAGTTCCTTTAGGGTTATTTTATTTTATTTTACTTTCTAAGAAGATCATAACCATCTCATATTTTTTTATTGCATGTTTTGGGGTTTTATTTTCCGTGAAAGCGTTTAACGAAAGTTGGTAATGAACAATAAGAAAATTGAAATCCCTTAAGCCCGACAATCATACCTTTCAATAAGTAATAATGTCTAACTTGATATAGATAAAGAGCAGGCCACGCCATAGTTAGATGCCTTTATTTATATTTAGTAGGACATGATTGGATAATTGGATTATCCAAGTATAACGTATTGAGTTTTATTCAAAGAGACATTTTCAATTGCATTGGAATAGCCTAAAGGTATGAATAGTCTAAAACGTGTTCCAATAAGCAACATTCATCAATGCTAGTTTCAATAAAGTGTAGGTTCTACCAAAGCAGGGTGCTTTTATTAATATTAGTAAAGGATGATGGATAATTTGATTATCCAACCATTTATTATTAGACTTATCTGGGTAACTTTAATCAGATTGAAGAACCTAGAAGTGTTACTATTAAGTTTAAACGCCTTCTAATAAGTAACACTTATCGAGACTAATGTCAATAAATAGTGGGCCTGCCAAAGCAGGGTGCTATCATTTATATTAGTAAGGCGCGATGGGATAATTGTAATATTCAAATTGTTTTTATTGGGCCTAAACTTAACTAAGTTTTTCAATTGGATTAAAAATAACTTAGAGGCGTAAGGATTGAGCTTAAATTCATAAGATGAATTAGGGTAAAGAGTTACTCACTCAATCATCCAAGAGTTGCATGAGATGCAATTGGAAATGTGTTTCCTACCTAAATAACAAGGGTTGTGCGATCAGCCAAAGTTGACTTAACACTAGGCCAAATATGGATCTTGGCCCACTAGAAAAATCTTCCAACAGGATTTTTTCTGATTCAGTGAGGGTATTTGTTTTGAATCAAAATAATGGAGACAACATATTATTTAATGATAAAAATTTAAATATGTTTTGAATAGATGTGATAGATATCGAGACTTGAGAATTATCTATAATAAAGAGGAAGCGACAGTGTGTCATGTTTGGCTTATATATCATCTATGGTTGCGTCTTGAATACCCTATGGAGTCTGCATAAACTCTGAGCTGTAAAAGGCAATATGAATATATGGGAGATATAAAATATGATTGTATAAAGACTCTATTAAGGCCGAGTTGGTCTGGAAGTCTAAAAGGTAATCAAGAAAAGAAATTGTTTCCAGTTTTAGCCAAATAAGATGTTGAAATAATTTGTCTAAAGAACTTAAAGGAGTTCAAAAGAAAGGGAAGTAAGACTTCCACTACAAATCATGTTATAGAAGTCAAGTTATTTTACTTCACTAACATTACTATTAAATACTAGTAGTAGATCTCACATTTTGAAAGATCAAGGAAGTAGATCACTTGTTAAGGGTGGAGAAATCTATGTAAAATTGAGCAAAAGTTGCTACAATAAAGATAAGATCTTTACCTATTGGGATAGTTAGTGAACTAGACATTGTGCATATTGTTTCTTGTTGGACAAGAAATGTTTTTTTAATATCAAGTAACTTTATTTCTTCAAAAGGATGTTGATGCACAATTGAGTAATGGATTCCACATCCTAAATCTCAAAACACCCATTTATAACACAAAATGTCAAAGTAGGTTAAAATAAATGATTTTGAACCTTACTTATATGGTATCGTCTCCTAAGGAAAATGAATAAGAAACATATTTCTAAATACCATTAATGTGGTTATATGGACTCTTTTGATTTTGGAATTAATTGAGACATGTAAATCTTATTTATTGGAGAGATATTTGAGACCTCATTCATTGAAAAGTGAAAGATGAGTAATCTATTATCTAATACATGACGATGTATATGGGCCTATTGGAATAATAACTAGATTTGTTTTCAATACTTTGACATACTAATTGAAAAGTCAATGAGTATGGATTTATGTAACATAAGTTAGCAAGTCTTTGAAAAGTTCAAACAATTCATAATGAAGTGAAAAACCAAATTGGCAAGACAATTAAAGCTCTTTGTTAGATCAAGATAGCAAATAATTTGAGCTACAAGTTTGATAACTATCTAATAGAGTGATAGATTACCTCTTAACTTATTCCTCATGGAATGCCATAATAGTATCTCTGCGGGGAAAAGTCAAACCTTGTTAGACGTAGTTTGATTATTGATTATTATCAAACATCTCTAACTCCTTCAAATGTTCCTTTATTGACAAAATTTCCACACTTAACCATGTTCCATCTTAAACTTTCTTAAAGAAACCATATATGATATGGACTAGGAAGAAACCTAGTATGTCTTTATTAATAATTTGGAACTATGATGCTTCTATAGAGCATCCAACTCTAACAAGGTCAGATCCAAATTAGATAAATGTCTTCTGTGAGATACCCAAAGAAAGCTAAGGGTTATTATTTCTATAATCCATCTGAGAACAAAAGGCTTTTTGCTTAGAATGTTGTATTCTTGAATAAGAGTATATCTCTTAAAGAATCAGTGAGAGGATAGTAGAACTTGAAGAAATTCAAGTATCACAAAGCATTCAAAAGTCAAAGATGGACTTGGAGCAGAAATCACAAAATGTTGTGACATCATTAGCTCCGGTAGGACAAGACTTGTGTAAGATCAAATAGGATATATAACCAAATCTGAAAGATATGGATATCTTATAAATCAGGAAGGAGGCATATTGCTAATTGACCAAGTTTCTTATGAAGAGGCCAATGCAAGTTTAGATTCTAAGACATGGCATAAGACCATGGGATTTGAAATGGGCTCCATGTATATTAACAAGGTACGAACCTTGGCTAACGCACCTAAAGGGTAAAACCTATAGGATGCAAGTGGGTTTTCAAAAGGAAAACTAAACATGGATGGTAATAAAAGTACCTTTAAAAGCAAGATTTACAAAACTCAATTAGCTTAAAAGCCATTTAGATCCTGCTTGTTGTAGCAGTATACTACCATTATGAGATATGGTAGATAGATGTCAAGATGGAAATCCTCTTGAGGATGTGTATGTGACATAACCTAAAGGCCTTTTATACCTGAAATATCTAGGAAGGTATGTGAACTGCAAATGTTCTATTTATGGACTAAAGCAAGCTTTTAGAAGCTAGAATCTTCATTAAAGAATGAAGATAAAACTTGTGACTATAAAAAGGTTAGTAACTGCATTATTATAGTTCTAGTATTACATGTAGAAGACATGCTTCTTCTAGAACTAATAATATTCTCATTCTATAGTCAAGAATATCCTTAAACACTTGAGAAGGACTAAGGATTTGAGCTTGATAAATGGAAGATGAGCTCATTGTAAAGGTTACATTGATGCCAATCTTTCGATTAATTTGTAAGACTTAAGATTGTAATTAAAATATATGTGTTGTCAAGATGGTTGCGATGTATGCTTGAAAGGTTCAAAGCAAGAAATAGTTATTTGTTCTGCTAACAAATCTAAGTATTTTGCTATGTTAAATTACAAGAGAAGTCAATTTACATTTAATCACTCCAAATGTTTTGCACCCTATGAGTTTCCACTGTGATGACAATGGAACCATAAAACAATATAAGGAAGTGGATTAATCCAAGCATATACTTAAATAGTTCCATCTTTGGAAGATGTGAAAATATGCAATATGCATACTAACAAAATTGTTGGGAACCCACCAGTAAAACCGCTTATGTAGCAAAAGCATGAGGGCACTATAAACGTTATTGGACATTAACCTTATCGGCTCTAAGTGCAAGTGGGAGATTGTTGGAAATATGCACTAAGAGCCTATATAGGACGCATCATTTTGTATAAGGCATTTTTTTGTCAAATAGTTTAACAGCCTTTATTTATCCTTGGAGTAATAGGTCATATGAGAGTTATTCCTAAAATGTCCCTAGTCAAGTATTTACGTGGGGACATGTAAATACATTAAGACTAGTGTGTGAGAGTATTGATGATTTGATCTCACAGATCATAGATATAAATCATATCAAGTCTTCACACAGGTACACATTAAGAGTAATGATGTGCTGGATAGACCCAACATGAGAACATTGCATGGATCTTTATATGAATGTCATAAACGATTCTCAATGTGATAATGGTATATGTAGTCCTTTGACCTGAAGTCCCTATGATTCCTACATAAGGAGTTTATTGTTTTAATACAATCAAACGTCTTCTGTAACAAGAGGACTACAAAGGTTATGGTTAGGCAATGAACAAATTATGTAGCGGTATGTGAGTGATGTAGATAGGATTTGTCTATCCTATGTGAAAGGAGTGATATCTAGGCCACTTGATGGAGTGAGACTAAGAAAAGGCTGGCCATGCTAGAAAGAATAAATATTGGGTATTTATTCAGATAAAGTCTACTCCAGTATCAAGTAAAATAAAAATTGGGTCGTACAAGGATAACGCGACCATGCCTTGGGCCTAATTAGGATATCGTGACAAAAGGAACAAACATATAAAATAATTATCACTTATAGGTTATGTTGATATTAAATAATATTTGGACATAATAATGCATTGCTAGATGTCGCTTTTATTTTATATTAATAATAAAATAGTTTATTATTAATATGACCGAATATTTTACATATAGGGTCACACACATAGAGTAAGCCCATAGGAAAATAACTTTTATTTTAGTTGGACTAAAATAAAGCTATTGGGCCTAACTCATTTGGAATGAATAAGGAGCCCACTCTTTAGAGAGCAAATTAGGTCAAACCTAAGCCTATAAATAGAGCATAAGATGCTCATAGGCGGCTAACCAAAAAGAGACACAAAATGTAAAAGTTGCAAAAGCTACACGCCGTCAAACTAGCATTTAGAAAGTGTAGCATTTCTGGTGGGAGTACTCGTGTGGACTCCTAAAGGACAAGGCTATGAATGCTTCAATTTTCTTCAAGAGGTAATCCCAAAATGCAATATTTTTTTTTGTGTTTGTCTTATTCTTGAAACACGGGGCTTTGCAAATCCTATAGGAATCCTTGTATTTTCGTAGCTCATGCATTAGGGATTCCCTAACAAATCCATCATCACTAACCTTACATTCCCTTTCTAATTTATCCATACATATCAATCCATCAACTATCCTTATCAATTCGCCACAATAAGTATATAGACCAACCAAAAACAAGTAGCCATCATCTTACCTCAGTGACATTGTTTGCAATTTTGTTAAGTCCATTCATTTTACTAAGTAGTCCTACATGGCCCTGTGTGATTTTGAAGCAAATCCATCCCTCTTTGATTTCATCTCAAATGGCTCTTTTCTAGACCTATGTAAAGGATAAGTTGGCTTTAAATCATTTGTTTTAACCTTTTTAGTATTGACGTTATAGATAGGGTTTTGAGATCTAGAACATAAAGTCCATTACTCAAATTTTCACAACAATAAAACATGTCATTTAAATAAACAGAACAACTATTGTTCTTTATTATAAAGGAAAACCCTTTTTTATCAAGACAAGAAACAGAAATAATATTTCTCCTTTTTGTCAGAACAAAATAACAATTGTCCAATTCTAAGACTAACCTTGAAGGCAAGGATAAAAAATAAGTCCTTACAGCTAATGCAACAACTCTTACTCCATTTCCAACGTCACCCTTTATCAATTGCCTACTCCTTCTTAGATCATACACATTAAGACAAATGTGAGATCCACATCCAGTATCTAATACCCATGATGTTGAAGTAGACATGTTAATTTCTGTAACAAAAATACATGAAGTGGAAGTCTCACTTCCCTTTTTCTTTTGCTCTTCCAGGTACTTTGAATAGTTTCCTTTCTAGTGTCCCTTTTATCCACAATGGTAACAATTACCTTTCTTGGCTACCCCGCCTATAGGTTTTAAGGCCGATGTACTTGGCTTTTCCTTGCCTTTCCCAATTGCTTTGCCTTTTCCCATATCAGCCTTTCCTTTGCCTTTATGTATGCCCTTTCTTATGCCTTTGCCTTTGCCAGAAATATTGGGCTTAGTGGTCCTCAACAAATTGAGTAATTCTGGCAATGTTTTGTCCAGTGCATTCATGTTATAGTTCATGACTACTCATTTAAAACTGTCAAGCAATGACTTAACAATTAGGTCCGTAGCCAACTTTTGAGGGAAGGGGAATCCTAGCCTAGTTAGATTCTCTAAGTATCCAATCATCTTGAGCATATGAGGTCCTATAAAACCTCTATCTTTAGGTTATTTAAAATTATCATCTTTGTTAAATGCTTTAGCACATAAAATAATCCTCAAAACACATAAATAAAAAATGTGAGATAGTTATAGTCTTCCTAGAGAATAATATAAAATAAAATAAACCTAAAGGAACTATGGTGCCTTAACTTTATGAAGTCCTACTTCTTGAAACCACCATCCTCTTGGAGTCACCACTCCTTTGTTCCTTTCAAGGTCATATCCATCAAGAGTCACCACTCTAGGTTTCTTCTAGGTCTCCACCTTGTTGGCTTCTTCAAGATTACAATGTAATAAAGAAACTTGTTTTACATACGAGTGAAGGGTTGACAGAAGAAATTCAAGAATAGAGAAAGGCATAGTACGTAGGCTGTATTTAAAAAATTAAAAAAAATCTAAGACCATAACCACTCATCATTGGACGTGTTAATTAATCAACTAACATAGCTGTTAATAAAAATTTAAAACTTTAAAATGAGTAATTAAACACGTGGGGTTGATAATAGTGCGCTACCCGGTTAGCGGACGGGGGGTCAAGGCGGGCCACCCCTTGCAGGGTACGGGGCAGCGCCCTGTCTTGAAAAATTAGTACTGTAGTTAGGTTGGTTCCCAGGAAAGAGAGATGGGTCTGGAGTGACTGCTTAAGTATCAAGTCTTTCTTAGCCAGAACGTCTCGTTGACCATTAATAACTTTAAAATTTTAGCTAGGGTTTTAACCACTTTAAAACCCTAATTCCTTATTGTGAACGCTTCACAACACGGCCGTCAAGGCACATGGAGGCAGTGCCGTCTAGGATTTCAAAACCTAGAATTTAACTTGCACCTATGCGAACATGCAATGCCTTTCCATGACGGTCATCTAGGTTTCAACTCTTGAACCCTAGATTAAGGAACGACCAAGGTTTAACACTCAATGCCCCTTAACAAGAACCATTCATGTTCGAAGATCAACTCAATTGATTCATAATTTGTACGATGACCATAATATGAGTAAAAATCACACGTATCAAATATGAAAATTTCATAAACTCATACATCATACAAATTTAAATGGAAACAATATGCATACTAAATTTGAGAAACTCTATAACATGCATCCCATATGATTTATAAAGAATATCTCAAAAGCATACGAATCAACCAAAAAATAAAGATCATACCATATACATGATTAATAATTGTTATAATATGCATCACATATTGTTGTTCAAGTGGCCTCAATACTCAAGAGGGGGGGTGAATTGAGTAATAAAACTTTTGCTTGGAATACCTTTGAAATTGATTTCTATAACCAAGTTTATGAGATTATGCAAGTGAAAGCAAGTAAGAATGATATGCAATACACTACAAGAGGTAAGTATTGCTGAGGCAATTTAGCAAACACTTGGTGTGCAATATCTAAGATATAACAAATTAAGCAAGTTCAAGTATGCTCTTCTCAACCAAACAATACCAATCAACAAATATGCAGTATATGAAAGTAAAAGAGTAAGGAAGAGAAGCTTGCAAACCGATGTAACGAGTTCCACCCAATCCGGTGTACGTCTCGCCTCTAAGCAACCCACTTAGAGGATTTTCCACTATTGTAGACTAGAGATACAACTTTGAGCAATTGCGGCTTCCTAGTGTCCCACACTCAAGAACCCAATCCTCACAAGTACAAGGGCAACCCACCCAATCTCTCAATCTCACAATATCCCAAAGATTGAATCCTCAACCTTTGTAACCACTCAACCTGGAGTGAACAACCACTCAACCTAGAGTGAATAACTTGTGTTTGGTGTTTGTTTACAATCAATACATTCTCTCAATAGAGCAGATATACAAATGAAAGCTCTCACAAATTCTAACTCTCAAGATGAGAGGATATACAAGTGAAGTATAAGATACAAGAAATAGGCTTACAAAGCATAAAATAGAGCTAAGGATTTGTTGCTTCTTGGTTCTTGTTGGTTGCTTCTTGTGCTTGTGTTCTTCTTCCATTTATAGAGCCATGATAGCAGTTGAGGTGTGCCCTAGTTCATCATAGCCGTTGCACTTAGTGGAAATTTGAAGAATAATGGAGACATGAGCTGGTTTCCCACTTAAATTTGTTTTTCCACTAGCGTAATCGATTACACCCTCGCGTTGTAATCGATTAGCTTCAAGTCAGAGACTCCCTAATCGATTATTTCACTTCCTCTAATCGATTAGCATCTGTACCTGATGCATTTAATTTGATTTCGCATCTGCCTAATCGATTAGAATGTCTTGCAGTCGATTACCTTAAATCCAGTGAGTTCCTAATCGATTATATGTCTTCATTAATCGATTAGATTTCATATCTGATGCCTTTTGTCCCATTTCTGATTGTTGTAATCGATTAGCTTCAAGTGTATAATCGATTACCTTAATTCCAGTGAGTGCCTAATCGATTGTTTAGCTTCCCTAATCGATTAGCTTTCATCCTGATGCAATTTTTTTCAAAACAGAAAGCTCCTAATCGATTAGCTTAGGTGACCTAATCGATTAGCTTCGCTGTTACTTAGTTCCTGTTTCCATATCTTTGTTTTTGCATAGGTTTCTTCAAGAGTGCTTGTCATTATCAAAATCTTTGCACATCCTTGGACCTGTTTACATATTCAAACACACTCTCCCCCTTTTTGATGATGACAACTATGTTCATCTCTTGAGGGTTGTTAGTTTAAACAATTTTAAACTTATCTCTAAATTTATCTTTTTGCAAAAACAACTCTGCTACATTTTCTCTTTTTCAAATAGCAGATGACCAATTTAAAGAAATCAGAGTAATCAGCAGCAAGTGTCTTATCTCCTTTTATCTCTTATCTATTATCTCTTATTTATAACTCTCCCCCTATCAAAAGGAATTTGTTAAACAGATATTTTTATCCAAATTTTTAAACAAGAGATAAACACATATCAGAGCATATATCAGAGCATCTAACACATTTGAACAAGATATGAACACCTATGAACACCTAATATTCTTCTCCATATTTTAAACAAGAATTGAACAAGATATGAACAGATATTCTTCTCCCCCTTTGTAATCATCAAAAATAATTCGAGTAATGAAAGAGATATTATATGAACTGAAACGAGATAATTTTATTGATGTGAAAAAGGGAAATACATAAAGTAAAATTATTCATAATTCAAAAGGAAATAACAAAAGCACAACTAAACAAAAGTATAACTAAGGATCTAATTATCCGGGTTGAAGAAGCGAATTTCTGCAATTTGGTGAGCCAGCTCTTCATATCGCTGCTGCATCATCTCAAAATGTTGCTGCTCGGTCATTGAAAACTCTTGAAGGGAGTTTTCAAGGCGATCGAAGCGGCGGTCAAGATGGGCGTAGAGAGATGCAAAGGGGTCAGCTTGGGGTGCAGAGGCTGATGGTGCAGCTTGTGGTTGAGGTGGAGGAGGAGGAGCAGCAGGTTCAGCAAAGAGATTGGCACCATGTTCTCGATCACTCCTGAGAATCCACATTCCAGCAATGCAGACCATGCCCATTTTGTTGAGGTGGGAAGTGCCAATGCAAGCTCTTGGGGGTACTTTCTCAGAGAGTTCCCCTGCCAAATCTACTCCACAGAATTTAAGAATTTTGGTGAGGAGGATACCATAGGGGAGCTTTTGCTGATCCTTCGCATGGCGCATATGAAACTTGATCAACTGAACCCAGTTGATCTCCTTGTGGTTCAGCATTGCCCACATTAGGAGGACATCATCCTCTTCAACCAGAGCATAGTTCCCACCACGGGGAACAATCATCTTGACCAAGAAAAAGTGGAGCAGGCGGTTGTTCATGGTCAAGTGGCCTACTAGCTTGTGGTTGCTCATAGGAGGATCCGGTTTCCACAAAGAGCGGCGGGCAGTGATGGGATTAAAACCCCATTCATCCTCAGGTTCGCCTCCATCAAAGTCAGCGTTGTTGAGAGGCAGTTTGGAAATTTCCGCAAATTGGGCATTTGATAGTTTGATGGTTGTGTTCTTTACCTTGGATTCAACCATCCCATTCACAAGGCGGAGGTTGCAGTAGAATACCCTCATGAGTTCAGGATAGTATTCTTCTTCTTTGAGGGAGAGGAAAGGGAAAAGGTTGTAGTGGTGGAGGCTTTGGGTGAAGGTTAGGCTTGGGTTGTCAAAGGTGTCAGCAATGGTGTAGTGAGGGGTCATAATCTCCCTTTCAGAAAAGTTCTTCATGAAGTTTTGAAGTTCTCTAGGAGAAGAGAAGAATCTTGAGAAGTCAAGGGGGTTATGGGCTTGAGCAGCAGAGGACCTCGCTCTCTTGACATTTCTAGAGGTAGACATGGTTGGAAAAGGCAAAGAGGAAGATGAAGAGAGATGAGTGGTAGAGAGTTTTTGAGAGGTTTGAGAGGAAGGAGGTAGTGTGAGATGAGAAGATGAAGGAAGGGGTATTTATAGGTGAGAATTAGGTTTAGGAAGGAGGAAAGAGAGTTTAGAAAGGAGTGAAGTGAGTTAAGAGAGGGAGTGGTTCGAGTGAGCCTAGGAAATTGTAGTTTTGACTCTTCAGAACGCGCACTAATCGATTACGAGACAGGTGGTAATCGATTAGGTCATTGTTTCTGGGGAATTTCAAACGTTTCATACAGAGGGTAATCGATTAGAGGCTTAGGGTAATCGATTAGTCTAGAAACAGAATCGTCCTAATCGATTGGAGCAAGGTGGTAATCGATTATGAAGAAGAGGAAACGTTTTGAACCTGAAACAGAAGCTTTGTAATCGATTGTGGATCAATGATAATCGATTATCTTAGAAACAGAATGATTGTAATCGATTATGGGTAGGTGCTAATCGATTATAATGGAAACAGAAGCATAGTAATCGATTGTGAGTAGCCATGTAATCGATTATTGAGTCAAAAACTTCAAATTTTACATACAGCAAAGTTCCAATCATGAAGTGTGATATATACCATGCATCATGCCATTCAATCATAGTTCTTATCAAAAATATCCTATCATTCAAACACAACTGGACATATCAAGAATGCCTAACTCTCTTCTTATGTGAATGAATTGTTCTCTAGCCAAGGGTTTTGTGAAAATATCAGCTAGTTGCCTAGAAGTTTCTACATGTTCAAGTACACAATCCCCTTTTAACACATGATCTCTAATAAAGTGATGCCTAATCTCAATGTGTTTAGTTCTAGAGTGCATCACTGGATTCTTGGAGATGTTAATGGCACTTGTATTATCGCATTTAAGAGGCACATGGTTTAATACAATTCCAAAATCTAGAAGTTGTTGTCTCATCCAAAGGATTTGAGCACAGCAACTACCAGCTGCAACATATTCTGCCTCAGCTGTTGATAGCGCAACACTTACTTGTTTCTTGCTATGCCAAGAAACAAGAGAACTACCAAGCAAGTGACATGTTCCGCTAGTACTTTTCCTATCAAGCTTACATCCTGCAAAGTCCAAATAAGAGTAACCAACTAAAGTACATTCAGCCCCTTTGGGGTACCATAAACCAACATCTTGAGTCCCAACTAGATATTTCATTATTCTTTTTACTGCAGTGAGATGAGATTCCTTAGGACAAGCTTGGTATCTAGCATACATACACACAGCAAACATGATATCCGGTCTACTAGCGGTTAAGTAAAGTAAGGATCCTATCATACCTCTGTATTTTGTGAGTTCAACATCCTTACCTTTCTCATCCTTGTCCAAATAGCATGAAGTGCCCATGGGTGTGGCTATATCATTTGCTTTATCCATATTGAATTTTCTGAGTAGTTCTTTGCAGTACTTAGATTGGTTTATGAATGTGCCTTCATTGGTTTGCTTGATTTGTAGTCCAAGGAAGAAAGTGAGTTCCCCCATCATGGACATTTCAAATTCTTCCTGCATTAGCTTGGCAAACTCTTTGCACATTGAATTATTAGTGGCACCAAAAATTATATCATCAACATAAATTTGTACCAATAGTATGTTGTTCTTATTGTGCTTTATAAATAAAGTTGTATCAACCTTCCCTCTTTCAAAATGATTTTCTAAAAGAAATTTGCTTAACCTTTCGTACCAAGCTCTTGGAGCTTGTTTCAAACCATACAAAGCTTTCTTTAATTTGAAAACATGATTTGGAAATTGATGGTTTTCAAAACCTGGAGGTTGATCAACATATACTTCCTCTTGAATGTATCCATTCAAGAAAGTACTTTTAACATCCATTTGGTACAATTTGAAATCTCTACAACATGCGAAGGCTAATAGTAGTCTAATTGCTTCTAATCTAGCTACGGGTGCATACGTCTCTTCATAATCAATGCCTTCTTCTTGATTATAGCCTTTAGCTAC
This sequence comes from Clitoria ternatea, assembly GCA_037962975.1. Classification (NCBI taxonomy): domain Eukaryota; kingdom Viridiplantae; phylum Streptophyta; class Magnoliopsida; order Fabales; family Fabaceae; genus Clitoria; species Clitoria ternatea. The sequence continues at coordinate 181,381,648 of CM075672.1, forward strand.
TAGCCTAGCTTTGTTTCTAGTGATTATTCCATTTTCATCCAATTTATTCCTAAAAACCCATTTGGTTCCTATTATTTGGTGATCATTGGGTCTTGGCACAAGCTCCCAAACTTCATTTCTTTCAAATTGATTTAGCTCTTCTTGCATGGCCAACATCCAATGTTCATCAATAATAGCCTCTTCTATGTTCTTGGGTTCTATTTGTGATACAAATGCTAGGTGATTACAAGTATTTCTGATAGCATTTCCAGTACTTACACCTCGAGTCATTTCACCTATGACTTTGTCTAAGGGATGATCCTTCAAAGTTACCCATTCTTGTTGTCTCTCAATTTGTGCTGCACCTCCATCATTGTTGACTTCTTCTTCTTTGTCTTGCAAGTTCATTTCTTGAAAAGTACCTACAAGATCATCAACATCTTCCTTTCTCGGAGGGTTATGGCTATTTTCATCAAATTTAACATGAATAGATTCCTCAATGGTATTTGTTTGTTTGTTGAAAATTCTATAAGATTTACTTGATTGAGAATATCCTAGGAATATTGCCTCATCAGATTTTGCATCAAACTTTCCTAGATTATCCTTTCCATTGTTGAGCACAAAACATTTACATCCAAAAATGTGAAAATATGCAATGTTGGGTTTTTTACCTTTGTAAAGCTCATAGGGGGTTTTCTTTAAAATAGGCCTTATCAAACATCTATTCATAACATAACACGCGGTGTTTACCGCATCTGCCCAAAAATGTTTTGCAATATTGTTTTTCATTTAGCATGGTTCTTGCAAGCTCCACTAAAGATCTATTCTTTCTTTCAACTACTCCATTTTGTTGTGGAGTTCTAGGAGCTGAAAAGTTGTGATTAATACCATGTTTTTCGCAAAACTTTTCAAAAGATTAATTTTCAAATTCTCCCCCATGATCGGTTCTAATGGATGCAATTTTTGAGTTTTGCTCATTTTGGATAATCTTTGCAAGTTTCTTAAATGCATGATATGCTTCATTTTTATGAGCAAGAAACAATGTCCATGTATATCTTGAATAGTCATCTACTATAACTAGACCATAGTAATTACCTCCAAAGCTTTTGATTTTGGATGGTCCAAATAAGTCCATGTGCAAAAGTTGTAAAGGCCTTTGAGTGGAAACAATGTTTTTGGATTGAAAAGATGCCTTTACTTGTTTTCCCTTTTGACATGCATCACAAAATCTATTTTCAAATTTAAGCTTTGGTAGACCAATTACTAAATCTTTAGAAACAAGTTTGTTCAAGTGGTCTACATGTATATGAGCTATTCTTCTATGCCATAGCCATGTTTCATCCTCTTTTGAAATGAAGCATTGTTCATCATTTGTAGACAAACTATCCATATCAATCATGTAAATATTATCAATTCTTTGGCCTACAAACTTAATTTCCTTATTAGTCTTATGCTCAATTATGCAACAATTCGATTCAAATAGAACTCTATATCCTTTGTCACATAATTGACTTATGCTAAGTAGATTATGTTTGAGGCCTTCAACATACAATACGTCACTTATGGAGGTGGAAGAATTCTTACCAATATTTCCAATGCCTAGGATTCTTCCTTTAGTGTTGTCTCCGTAGGTGACACTTCCTTTCCTTTTGGGAGTGAATGATGTAAATTTGTTTATGTCTCCCGTCATATGCTTTGAACACCCACTATCCAAGTACCAATGGGTGTTGCTTTCCTTGAAGCATACCTACAAAACAAAATCAGTTTAGAGAACTAGGTACCCATTTTATGTTGGGTCCTTTAAGGTTAGTTTGTGGTAATGTCCCTTTGGGAACCCACACCTTTCTTAAGACCTTTGGTCCTAGTTTCCTAATACTACACTTATAAGCACTATGTCCTTTGGAACCACAATGATTGCATTTCATAAAAGGTGAGGAGGATTTGCTTGGTGGTGCAAAGAAGTTTTTATAGTGCTTCTCCATTTTATGATTACTATGTTCTTGGTCATATCCTAAACCGGTTTTACTAAACATGCATTTTTATTGCCCAAGTAGGATATTCAAATTATCTCTTCCATTAGTGAACTTCTCTAGTGTCCTATTTAGGTCTTCAACCTTGGTTTCTAACACAATGCACTTCTTTGCAAAATCACATGGTTTATCCTTAGAGCATGTTTGAACTTTCTCTAGTTCTTCTTTTAAGCTCTCATTTTCTTTACACACTTCCATGAGATGCATTTCAAGAGTATCACTAGTTTTCTTAGATGCTTTGAGTCTACTAGAGACTTTTGTAAATTTATCATATAATTCTTCAAATGCATCTAACAGCTCATTTTTATCTAAGTCAAGAAGATTTACCTCATTATCTTCTTCTTGATGATTTGCCATTAAGCAAAGATTGGCTTGCTCATTTTCCGAGTCGTCGGAGCTGCTCACATCGTTCTCATCCCAAGCAATATAGGCTTTTCTTCTTCTTTGTTTGTCCTTGCCCTTCTTTTTGAGGTTTGGACAATCGGCTTTGAAGTGCCCTTCCTTGCCACATTTGAAACAACTTGGTGAAGAAGAAGTTTCATTAGAGGTAGGTTTCTTACCTTGGGGCTTAAAGTTCTTTTGGAACTTTTTGTTCTTCATGAATCTTCCAAATCTTTTTACGAATAGCCCAAATTCTTCTTCTTCATCTAAGTCACTGCATGATTCTTCCTCATGCATGGAGGTGGCTTTGAGGGCTAATCCTTTCTTCTTGGTGGATTTCTCCTCTTCCTCGGCTAGCTTCAATGCTTTAAGTTCTTGCTCTTGTTCTTGCAATTTTCCAAAGAGTGTTGCAAGAGACATTTCATTGATGCTAGGGGATTGTTTTATTGCTGTGACAAGAGGTTGCCATTCCCTGCTAAGACTTTTCAAAATTTTGTGCACAAGCTCTTTGTTAGTATATACTTTGCCAAAAGTAATAAGATGGTTGATAATAAGTGTAAACCTTTTCTGCATATCTACAATAGATTCTCCTGAATTTATCCTAAAGCTTTCATATTGGCTAGTCAAGGTACTAATTTTGGAGTCCTTTACATCATTAGTACCTTCATGGGTTACTTGAAGAGTATCCCACATTTCTTTAGCAGTTTGGCATGTCATTATTCTGAAAAATTCATCTTGTCCTAAAGACATAGTAATGAGATTTTTGGCCTTGTAGCCATATTGGACTTTCTTTTCTTCCTCGCTTGTCCATTCATCTATAGGTTTTTCAACATTCTTGCTATCTATAGTATGCATCGGTATATAAGGACCATTTTCAATGGAATTCCATATTCTCAAATCAATTGATTGAATGAAGATTTTCATTCTTTCTTTCCAAAACGCATACCCTTCCCCATTGAAAGCGGGAGGTCTATTTATCGCACCACCCTCGGGAAAAACATTTTGAGAACTTGAGGCCATTTAATCTCTTAAAGCTGTTAAGCTTGATCTACCAAGAGTCAAGCTCTGATACCACTTGTTGTTCAAGTGGCCTCAATACTCAAGAGGGGGGGTGAATTGAGTAATAAAACTTTTGCTTGGAATACCTTTGAAATTGATTTCTATAACCAAGTTTATGAGATTATGCAAGTGAAAGCAAGTAAGAATGATATGCAATGCACTACAAGAGGTAAGTATTGCTGAGGCAATTTAGCAAACACTTGGTGTGCAATATCTAAGATATAACAAATTAAGCAAGTTCAAGTATGCTCTTCTCAACCAAACAATACCAATCAACAAATATGCAGTATATGAAAGTAAAAGAGTAAGGAAGAGAAGCTTGCAAACCGATGTAACGAGTTCCACCCAATCCGGTGTACGTCTCGCCTCTAAGCAACCCACTTAGAGGATTTTCCACTATTGTAGACTAGAGATACAACTTTGAGCAATTGCGGCTTCCTAGTGTCCCACACTCAAGAACCCAATCCTCACAAGTACAAGGGCAACCCACCCAATCTCTCAATCTCACAATATCCCAAAGATTGAATCCTCAACCTTTGTAACCACTCAACCTGGAGTGAACAACCACTCAACCTAGAGTGAATAACTTGTGTTTGGTGTTTGTTTACAATCAATACACTCTCTCAATAGAGCAGATATACAAATGAAAGCTCTCACAAATTCTAACTCTCAAGATGAGAGGATATACAAGTGAAGTATAAGATACAAGAAATAGGCTTACAAAGCACAAAATAGAGCTAAGGATTTGTTGCTTCTTGGTTCTTGTTGGTTGCTTCTTGTGCTTGTGTTCTTCTTCCATTTATAGAGCCATGATAGCAGTTGAGGTGTGCCCTAGTTCATCATAGCTGTTGCACTTAGTGGAAATTTGAAGAATAATGGAGACATGAGCTGGTTTCCCACTTAAATCTGTTTTTCCACTAGCGTAATCGATTACACCCTCGCGTTGTAATCGATTAGCTTCAAGTCAGAGACTCCCTAATCGATTATTTCACTTCCTCTAATCGATTAGCATCTGTACCTGATGCATTTAATTTGATTTCGCATCTGCCTAATCGATTAGAATGTCTTGCAGTTGATTACCTTAAATCCAGTGAGTTCCTAATCGATTATATGTCTTCATTAATCGATTAGATTTCATATCTGATGCCTTTTGTCCCATTTCTGATTGTTGTAATCGATTAGCTTCAAGTGTATAATCGATTACCTTAATTCCAGTGAGTGCCTAATCGATTGTTTAGCTTCCCTAATCGATTAGCTTTCATCCTGATGCAATTTTTTTCAAAACAGAAAGCTCCTAATCGATTAGCTTAGGTGACCTAATCGATTAGCTTCGCTGTTACTTAGTTCCTGTTTCCATATCTTTGTTTTTGCATAGGTTTCTTCAAGAGTGCTTGTCATTATCAAAATCTTTGCACATCCTTGGACCTGTTTACATATTCAAACACACATATGATAACCCAAAATAGCAACATAATATGATCTCATATATAATCATGCTTGTTCATTTTCAAAATCTAGTTTCGCAAAATAATTTTGTAAAACAAAAATGCAACGCTTTATAATAAGAGACGATTTTGTAAATCATATTTTCTAAAAACTCTTGGAAAACGAAAAACATGTCACCATGAAACATAAACAAATGCCCAAAACACAGTTTTACAACCAGGCTTTGATACCACTGATAAGGAATCCCTCTTAGATAGGCAACAAAAATACAAGGATTCCCATTGGACTTGTAAAACTTGATGTTTCAAAGCATAAGACAAAAATCAAATATTATGCATTTTAGGATTACCTATTGTAGAAAACAATTCAAAATAGTCCTAGCCTCGTCCTTTAGGAGTCCACATGAGCATTCCTACCAGAAATGCTACACCTTTTAAATGTTAGTTTAACGGTGTGTAGGTCTTGCAACTTTTTCGTATTTTGTGTCTCCTTTTAGTGAGCCGCCTATGAGCATCATATGCTCTATTTATAGGCTTAAGTTTAACCTAATTTTCTCTCTCTAAAGAATAGGCTCCTTACTCATTTTAAATAAGTTAGGCCCAAAAGCTTTATTTTAGTTCAACTAAAATAGAAGCTATTTTCTGATGGGCTTAATCTATGTGTGTGACCCTATAGGTAAAATACTCAGTTATATTAATAATAAGCTATTTTATTATTAATATAAAATAAGAGTGGCATCTAGCAATGCGTCATTATGTTCAAATATTATTTATTATCAACATAACCTATAACTGATAATTATTTCATATGTTTGTTCCTTTTGTCACAATATCCTAATTGGGCCTAAGGTATGGTTTGCTTCATCCTTGTACGACCCATCTTATTTTAGTTGATACCAGAGTAGACTTTATCTAAATAAATATCCAATATTTATTCTTTCTAGCATGGCCATGCATTTCCTTAGTCTTACTTCATCAAGTGGCCTATAGATATCACTCCTGTCACATATGAGAGACAAATCCCATCTACATCACTCACATCCCTCTACATAATTATTTCATTACCTAATCATAAACTCTATAGTCCTCTAATTATAGAAGGCATTTGATTGTATTAAAATAACAAGCTCTTCATGTAGGAATTATAGTGACTTCAGGTCAAAGGACTACATATACCATTATCATATTGAGAATCGTTTATGACATTCATGTAACATCCATGCAACATTCTCATGGTGGGTCTTTCTAGTACATCATTACTCTTAATGTGTACCCATGTGAAGACTTGATATCATCTATATCCATGATCCATGAGATTAGATCATCAGTACACTCAAACACTAGTCATAATGTATTTACCTCCCTACGATAATACGTGACTTGAGATATTTTAGGAATTCTTTTTTTACCATATTTAGAGAATTCTTTGTATCATAACATTAGTCAATACTAATAAGTTATAGTATGTATATTGTGAAGAAGACTATTTAACTTTGTGGTTTTATTCAAATTTCAATGTTCTAGGATATAAAGTTCTAGAATTAAAATATTTCAAGACAATTGGCTAAATCCAGCGAAACCTTTTCATAAAAGTTCATTGATATCTGCTTTTTATAAAGCAAATCAACTATTACTCCAAGAATAAATACGTTTTAAAATAATTTTAAATTGGAATACTTATTTTATTGATAAGCAAAAAATGATACAAATGGAAAAAGCATAAAAGCTCATAGTGTATACACCGACATATATCATTTATATAAATCTGTACAATGATAAAATCATCTTTGTTGGCTTGTTTAAACAAGGTTGTGTCTACCTTCCCTCGTGAAAAGTCATTATTTATTAAGAAGAAACATTACCTGTCATACCAAGCTCTAGGAGCTTCTTTTAGACCATATAAAGCCTTCTTTAGCTTGAACACATGTTCATACGTATTTGGGCCCTCAAAACTAGAAGGCTGTTTCATAAAGAATTCTTTAATTATGTCAATAAGAAAGGCACTTTTGACATCTAGTTGATACAACTTTATGTTATGTTAAACAACATAGGCTAGAAGAATTCTGATTGCTTCAAGTCTTGCTATAAGGGTAAATGTTTCTATGAAAGTCAATTCCTTCCTGTTGATTATAGCCTTGGGCTACAAGCCTGATGCATTATCATCAAATGATGAAATTCTTGGCAAGCGCATAAATCGTTAAAAAGTAGAATATTGGTATCATTTACATAGGGATTACGGCAATTACCAACAATAATTATGAACAATTCATACTATTTTTTTATATTTTTGATTTAATGTTTTTGTGCTTTTCAATATGCAATTTCAGTAACTAATATGCAACAGAAGTAATAATATGAAACACAGAATTAAGAGTAGGTTGGAATTAGCTTCAGCTTTTAATTTCAATCAAAACTCAATTGAATAAGATGCAAACTCCTAGTGATAGGCATGTTGAATTCCATAGATGACTAATACCTAATCCCTTACGTGATTAATGCTAATTTCACTATAGATAAACCCTAATCCCTTAGGTGATCATACACACTGAAACCTAATGCAAAATTAGAGAAATGAACCTTAATTATTCACCTAAGTTCTTAGGCTTGAAGTAATTAGGTTGTAGAGAGTATACTAAAGCTCTCACCCATGATTCCTCTCTGGAGAAAATCTTAAAATTAGGTCTGAATCTTCTAATTCAGAATTGAAGAGCCACTCCTTGCAATGTTCTCACATGCTCTAAGTAGAAATAGCCTCAATCGTAGAGTTTAATCTCCATTGAAGCTTTAGCAAACTCCAACCTTATGGATTTAGCAATCCATGGAAGGAGAAGAGATGAAGATAAAGGTTGAAGACATAATAATGAATAGAGAGAGTTTAGAGAAGGAAAATTATAGAAAGAGGTTAAAATTTGAAGAATGAATCTATCTTTAAAAACTTGTGTATGTTCTTTACATTACTAAAACTATATATATGAACTAAAAATATCTAACAACTACTAACTGGAATAATTTTGAGTTTTCCCCTAAAGGACTTACAAATGAATTACCAAACTTAAATTAACAAAGATTCAAGTGAATTTCAAAAGCTGTTTCAATTCCCTCGCAAGCGCGCGTAGGTACACTCATCACCAGCATAGGTACGCTGGTCTTCTGCCTGAACTTTAACTTTAAAGCTTCGCTTATGCGTTAATACGCTCCAGGTCAGCGTATTCATATTGACCTTCTGCTTGAATATTGGGTCCTTGTCCTTCTTGTACGCGTAGGTATGCTGGTTTATATCGTAAGCACGTTGACATCCTAGGTTTATACCTGATACAATTAATTCCAATGTAAATATAGGCGCAAGTGTGGCGTGGGTACGCTAGGCTTTTGGATTTTCTTTGATGAAACTAGCGTAGGCATGCTGCTCAGTGGCGTAGGTACACTGCTCCTCTGTTTTGACATTAAATCTGAGTGTAAAATGAAGCGTTGGCACGCTAGTCTTTTAGTTAGTTCAGCGTAAGCACGCTTATGGGAAGTGTAACTACGCTGAGCTTCTGAAATAGTTTTCCTAACTAAGCGTAAGTTGAGTGTAACACTGGTGTGCTGACACTGGTCTTCTGGAACCTGAAAATTGTCATGGATAAAAGCCTAGTGTAGGTACGCTGGCATTAGACGTTAGTACGCTTAGGTAACTTATAATTCAAGAACCAACTTTTCTAAATTTATTATTTGTTTATTCCTTTTACATAGATTTTCTTAATAAATATTAAAGTAATAATTAAATAGTATAATTGCACAAATGAATGAATATCTCCTAATTACTTTCAAACAATAATTAAATACAATCTTTCAAATAAAATAGAGTCAAATATTTCCAAATAATTAAGTATTTTCAAGACTTATCAAAGCCTTGCCTGGTTCCTTGTTACTAATTCGTCTTCATTAAGCTTATTTTGTATACCCATCTTGTTCTAATGATGGACTTGTTCTTAGGATTAGGGATAAGTTCCCATACATTATTTATGGTGAATTGGTTTAGCTTTTCTTGCATGGCTAGAATCCAGAATTCATCAAATAGGGCTTCATTGATGTTCTTGGGCTTTATTTGAGATATAAGAGTAGATTCTAGTTCTTTGAAGTTGGATCTAGTTCTCACTTTCTTAGTTGGTTCTCCTAAGATCTGATCAACAGGATGATGTTGTTTAAATCTCGATTCATTCAGTTGTTGAACCTTAGATGGTCTTTTAGACGGTTTCTGATCCTAAGATTAAAGATTCTACTTAGAAAGAATTATTGTGTCTGAAGGCGTTCCTTTAGATTTTACCTCTTGATTCTAAATAACATTGAGTCTTGCAAGATCATCATTTAGGTTTTCCAATTCCTTGTCAATCTTGTGGTTATCATTGAATGTAACATGTATGAATTCTTTAACCACTTGAGTTCTAGTGTTGAAAATCTTGTATGCTTAGCAGGTGTTTGTATACCCCAGAAGTATACCTTTATCAACATTGGAATCAAGCTTCCCAAGTTAACCTTTTATGTTTAAAAGAAAAGACTTACATACCAATGATGGAAATATAAAATATTGGGTCTTCTACTATTCCATAATTCATATGGAGTCTTATTGAGACCTTGCCTTGTCAAGATATGATTCTATATATAGCATGCAATACTGGCTGCTTTATCCTAGAAATACATGGGGAGAGATCCTTAACATAGAAGGGTCCTAGCCACTTCTTGCAATGTTCTACTCTTCATTTCTACCACACCATTTTGTTATGATGTTATAGGATAAGAGAAATTATACGAAATACCATTCTTTTCACAAAGATACTGAATTTTTCATTTTTAAATTCTTCTCCATGATAACTTATGGCTAAGATACAAAATCAATTTTCATTTTTAATTCTTTTACAAAATATCTTAAAGACATCGTAAGATTCGTCTTTGTAGGCTTAGAAGTATACCCATGTTAATATAGTAAAGTCATCAACAATGACAAAACAATATTTTTTACCTCCCAGACTTAAAGTATTGGCTGGTCCAAAAAGGTTCATATGCAAAAACTCAAGGGGTCTACTTGTTGAAACAACATTTTTTTATTTGAAAGAAGCTTTATTTGTTTCCCCTTTAATAACTTCACAAAAATTCTTGCCATTGTAAGACAATCTAGGCAACCTTCTAACAATCTTTAATTTACACAAGTTAAGGAGATGTTTGAGGTTAATGTGACCAAGTCTCTTATGCCCGAGCTAGGTCTTATCACTCTTTGAGAATGGACGTGTTACATCTTAATCTTTCAGATCTTCCAATTCAATCTTGTAAAGACTTTTATGTCTGAAAGTAGTAAAACGTACTATCTTATTTTTGTTTCTGACTGTATACTTTTCTTAATCAAAGGAAACTTCATATCCACTATAATAAAATTGACTTATGCTAAGAATATTATGTTTCAGACCTTTAACATAGAGCACATTATTAATGTAGGGAAATAGGCTTTACCAATTTTACCTATTCATGCAATGTGCCCACTTTGGCTACCACTAAAGGCAACTATACCTCCTTTATGTGGCTGAAAGTACAGGAACATAGACATTTCTTCTGTTATGTGCCATGAGAAACTACTATCCAGGTACAATTTTTGGTGTTTGCTTTTGCTTGTTGAAGATATCTGCAATAAGAATTAATAGGTTCTTAGGTACCTAACTTTTCTTAGGTCTTTTTAAGTTAGTTGTAATTAATGGCCTTTTTTTCTTCTTTCTCTTTCGAAAACATTTAAAAGATAGATGACCATCCTTTCCATAGTGAAAACATGTAATTTTTTATTTCACTTTGTTATAATCAAAGCCTAAACCAGTTTTGTCTTTATACAGTTTGCTAGTTTTCAATAGTAGGTTTGGTTTTTCAGATCCCAAACCAAATTTGCACAGGTCTGTAGTAAGCTCATCAATATTTTCTTGAAGTATTTTAACTTTAGGAATTGAGTTATACTCTTTACTTGTGTTTCCAAGGCTTTCTTCTTTTCTTTAAGCTTCTTGATCTCATTATCTTTTTCTTTTAGGGTAAGTAATAGTAGTCATATTGCTTCTTGATATTAGAGTTCTTAGAGATAAGAAACTTTTAGTCTTTTTAAACGAGTTTCAAGCATAGTTTCAAGTTTATAGAATTCAAAGTATACCTCTTTTATTTCTTCATCTGATTAATCATCTGAATTCATCATCAGACATAAGTGAGCTATCTCAGTAGCATTATCTTCATTGTCTAAGTCTTGATTTAAGTCATCCTATGAGGTAAAATACCTTTCTTCTTATGATACTTCTTTTTAGAGTCTCATTTTAGAAAGGGATATTTCACTTTGATATGTCTTGGCTTTTTTTAATGGAAGTAGGTGATGTTGGATTTGTTGTATTCCTTTACAACTTTTCAGGTTGGCTCATTTGATTTCTCTTTTTTTTTCTAAAACTTGTTGATTCTTCTTATGATGAGCGACAATTCATCTTTGTCTTTATAGTCTTGCTCAAACTCATTTATCTTTGTTTGTCATTAAGGCCTTTAAGGGTTATGCTTCTTCTACTATAGATTTAAGAGCCAAAGACTTCTCTTGCTTTGATCTTTAAGCCTTATTCTTGAGATAAATATTATAAATTCTTAGAGAACTCTAGATTATCTAGATCTATTATGCTTGTATCTCTTACTTCATGAATGATAATGACCTTGGGTTCCCATTTTTTCGGTAAGCTCTTAAGTAGCTTGATGTTGTTTTCTTCAATAGGGTACTCCTTTATGAGGGCCTTCAAACCATTAACAATAGTTTGAAATCCTCCAATGAACTCATGAACAGTATCATTGTTGTTCATCTTGAATAACTCATACTGTTTATTTAGCATAATGGTCTTGGTCCTTTTGACATTGTTGTTTCCTTCATAGGTAACAACAAGAGCATCCTATATTTCTTTCATTGTAGCACAACTATAGATTTTGTTGTATTCAGCTTTAGACATAACACACATAATGAGATATTCAGCTTTCTCATTTTGTTCGTAAAGCCTTAGTTTCTCACGTGTTCACTCTTCTTCCGAAATGGGAATGTTTAACTCAGATAGGAACTGGATGGTTACCATTGGTGATATTCTTCCATAGGCTTCTCTGTGTTGATTTGATATAACTTTCCATCCTATATTTCAAGTAGGGATAGCCTTCCCCATAGAAAATAGAAGGACTAGTCACCGAATGTTGTTCAGTAAGAAGTTGGTTGCCTGCCATTGTTATAGGATCTTTTTCCTTTAACACTGTCTGGTACTCAACCTAGAAACTGAGCTCTGATACCTACTAAAGGTTCCCCGAAGTGTACACTAGAAGAGAGGCTAAATAGTGTGGCTTAAAACTTTGTTTTAAACCTTTTTATGAAAAGCCTTAAGAAAAGATTTCACAAACTTAAAAGATTGTCAGAAGAGAATTTAGATAATGCTATGCTGAGTTTTTTGAAAAGGTTTTTTTTATAAGAACAGACAAATAAAGAATGGTTCACAAAATAATTTAAGGAGAGAAGATAAATATACAAAATATTATATTGGTTTACCCTAAATACATAAGGGCTATGTCCAGTCCTTGTTTGTCCCAACCAAAATTTTTATAGAGTAAATCAACTTAGTTGTGCCCATAACACAGTAATACAAGCATTCTTTCTTCACTTGGCCTCTTCAAGCTAATTTACAACAAGTATTATTTCATAGACTTAGCCTCTCCAATCTAATAAGCAATAGGTATTCTTTCTTAACTTAGCCTTTTCACGTAATTTCATAATATACAAAAGTACAGAAGGATATTTTTGGTCTTAAGTCTTTACAAACAAGATTGTAAGGAAGTTTGAGCTTTTAACAACTAAAAAATACGTTCAGGATATGAAACGAATAAAGCTATATGAAAGTTATTTTCATGAATATCGAAGAATAAAAAAATACAACCAAAAAACTACTTTGAAACTGATTAGGAATGTAATAAGATGTTGATTTATTTTTATGAGATCTTATTTTCAGCAAGCATAATAATGAGACTAATTTTCCTTTACATAGGTCTAGAAAAGAGCCATTTGAGATGAAATCAAAGAGGGATGGATTTGCTTCAAAATCACACAGGGCCATGTAGGACTACTTAGTAAAATGAATGGACTTAACAAAATTGCAAACAATGTCACTGAGGTAAGATGATGGCTACTTGTTTTTGGTTGGTCTATATACTTATTGTGGCGAATTGGTAAGGATAGTTGATGGATTGATATGTATGGATAAATTAGAAAAGGAATGTAAGGTTAGTGATGATGGATTTGTTAGGGAATCCCTAATGCATGAGCTACGAAAATACAAGGATTCCTATCAGAATCCTTTAAAAAGTTCAAGGAGTTTAAGCATGAAGTAGAGAATCAACTTGGCAAGATAATTAAAGCACTTTGATCTGATCGAGGTGGTGAATATTTGGGCCTAGAGTTTGATAAATATCTTAAAGAGTGTGGGATTATATCTCAAATCACTCCCCCTAGAATACTAGAATAGAATGAGGTTTCTAAGCGGAGGAATAGAACCTTGTTGGACATGGTTTAATCAATGATAAGTCAAACTGACCTCCCTAACTCCTTTTGGGGACTACTTTGTTGATAGTAGCTTTCACAGTTAACCGTGTTCCATCAACGGTTGTCATAAAGACACAATATGAGATATGGACTAGGAAACGACCTAGTATGTGTTTTCTCAAGATTTGGGGCTATAAAGCTTATGTTAAGCATCAAAATTCTGATAAACTCGGGCCTAAATCAGATAAATGTCTTTTGTGGGATACCCAAAAGAAACTAAGGGTTATTATTTCTACAATCCTACCAAGGGTAAAATGTTTATTGCTTGAAATGTTATAATCTTAGAAAGGGAATTCATCTCTACAAGAATCAGTGGGAGGAAAGTAGAACTTGAAGAAATTCAAGACCTACAAGGCATTAAAGAACCAATGGTGGAAATGGAGCAAGACCCATAAAATGTTGTGATAACACCAGCTCCAGTAGCATAAGACTTGCGTAGATCAGGTAGAATACGTCAACAACCTAAAAGATATGGATTTCTTGTAACTTAGGAAGGAGACGTATTGCTAATGGATCAAAATAAGCTAACATCTTATGGAGAGGCCATTGCAAGTCCAGAATCTAAGAAATGCCTAGAAGCCATGGAATCTAAAATGGACTCCTGATAAGTGTTATTTCACGTTGATTTAATACTTCAATTAAACCCATTTTGGAAAGAATTCAACTAGATTAGTAAATAATAAAGCATGATTTTGTTATAAATAACATATTGTGTAAACACAAGCTTGATTTATCACAATATTTGAAGAAAGGTGACAAAAATCCTACAGAAACCAAGAAACACCAGCACAAGACAAAAGGGACACTTGAACGCAACATGTTCCATGCTTAAGCGTGGATTAAAGAAAGCACAAAGCATCAGGACCCCTTCACGCTCAAGCATGGGAAGGAGCCGCTTGAGCGTGAGCTCGACCCCGCTTGAGCATGAGCTCGACCCCGCTTGAGCGTGGCTTAAGCGTGAAATGTATATGTTGAAATGAAAGTGCACGCTCAAGCATGACAAAGTCAGCTTGAGCGAAGATGAAAGAGTATCAGGAACTTCCTCACGCTTGATCGAGATAAGGAGGCGCTTAAGCGTGAGCCCGAGCGCGCCTGAGCGTGGATCAAGCGTGGAGCAAGCGTGAGTTGGACAGGCTGGCACGCTTGAGTGTAGCTGAACTTGGCTTAAGCGTGAAATAAAAAGAGAGCATCAGACCTTCCACGTTTGAGCATGATTAATCAAGCTTAAGCATGACTCATGCATCATAGGACTTCCAATTTTTTATTCACCAATAGTGCGATGCCAACTCACCCACTTTCTTGTGTTTCTGCATGTCGCTGAAAGATGCTTCATGGGCTCTATGCAAGTGGGCAAGGAAAGCTGGAGCATAACCTCTATAAATCAAGCAGAAAACAACATCAAATCATCAAGTTGGATCGAGCATATCATCTTCTTCATTTTATCAAACACTTTTCCTGCATTTTTTACTCTGTATTTATTGCAAAATCTTCTTAGATGAAAATTCAAAGCATGAGTAGCTAAAATTTCCTTTATGGGATTGGTTGTAATCCATTCAAACCTGAAGTAATGCTGTTGTAAGTTTTTATGTGTGTAATGAGATTTGATAAGTTTCTGTATTTTCTTCTGCGTTTAATGCCTGAAAGTACTTGATCACTATTTTCCTGTTTTAAGTTTTCTCAAGTATGCTGGGAAGTGACTTTTGAAAGCAGATCTGAATGAAATACTTGTTGTGACTAGGTGGCCAGGGATGGCATCTAACGCAATAAACGTCAAAACAATCGATCGATAATGCTGAGATGATTTCAAAGTGACTGAGGGATCACCGGTTTGAAATCATTCTTATGGATTTTGTAGTCGAGGGATCGATGCAAATGACTTTGATTGTGACGTAGAAATTATCTTTTCAAGTTACTTACATAAAAACTTATGCAACTTACAGAAGCTGAGATGTGATGAAACCAATCCCTGTTTTACAAAACTAATTTTTCCCAAAAACCATTTACTGTTATCTTTTGAAATTTTACTCTGTTATTTATTCATTTTTTCACTCAGCATCATTCACAACAAATCAAAACAAAACCTTCTGTCAACTCAATTCAAAACTAAGATTTTCATGCTACACCTCCTCAGTGGAACGACATCTATGCTATACTACAATCACTGTGTTTAAACTTGGCACAAATATTCCATTGAGTTCATATTATACAAACTTAATTCTCTTTCCTTGACTTCTTCATTCTTTTGTATGAACTATAAAAATAGCTTATCAACTCCATGTACACTAATCAAGTTTAGAACTTGGTTGATGCACTTAAAGGGATAAAACCTACAGGATGCAAGTGGGTTTTCAAAAAGAAAATTGACATGGATGGTAATATAAGTACCTTTAAAGCAAAGTTGGTGGCTAAAGGTTTTAAGCAAATTCATGGTATAGACTATGATGAAACTTTCTCCCCAGTCACTATGCTAAAGTCTGTTCAGATTCTACTTGCTATTGCTACATACCATGATTATGAGATATGGAAAATAGATGTCAAGACTGCTTTCCTTAATGGGAAATCTTCTTGAGGAAGGGTACATGACATAACCCGAAGGCTTTGTTAAGTTTGAAGCATCCATGAAGGTGTGTAAACTACAACGTTCCATATATGGAGTTAAGCAAGCTTCCAGAAGTTGGAATCTTCATTTTGATGAAGTTATTAAACAATTTAGCTTTACGAAAAATAAGGATAAACCTTGTGTCTACAAGAAGGTTAGTGACTGCATAATTGTTTTTCTGGTCTTGTATGTTGATGACATGCTACTTATTAGAAATGATGTTCCTACCCTTCAATTTGTGAAGACTTGGTTGGGAAGCTGTTTTTCCATGAAAGGCCTAGGTGAAACAACCTATGGGTTGGGAATTAAGATCTATAAAGATAGATCAAGAAAACTTCTTGGCCTAAGTTAGAATACATACATAGACAAAGTGTTAAAAAGGTTTAACATGCAAGATTCCAATAAAGGAACTTTGCCTATGGCTCATGGCATAAATCTATCAAAGGCTCAATCTCCTTCCACTAAAGAAGAGAGAGAACGGATGAATAAGATTCCATATTAATCTGTTATTAGATCAATCATGTATGCCATGATATGTACCTGGCCAAATGTCTCGTATGTTTTAAGCATGATGAGCAGATACCAATCTGATCCAAGTGAAAGTCACTGGACTATTGTACATGATTGATATATGGAGCTGAAGAAGAGCTCATTGAAAAAGGTTACACTAATGCTAGCTTCCAAACTGATAAGGGTGACTCAAAATCATAATATGGGTTCGTGTTTTGTCTAAATGATGGCGCTGTAAGCTAGAAGAGTTCAAAGTAAGAGATAGTTACTGATTTTACTATAGAGTCTAAGTATATTCTTGCCTTAAATGCTGCAAAAGAGGCAATATGGATCAAGAAGTTCATAACAGAATTTGGGATTATTCCTAGCATTGTGGACCCTATAAGTCTCTACTATGACAATAGTGGAGCAATCGCACAAGCTAAGGAACTTAGATCACATCAACGATCCAAGCATATACTTAGGTGTTTTTATCTAATTTGATAGATCCTTAACCAAGGAGATATGAAGATATGTAAGGTGCATACCAATGAGAATATTGTTGACCCACTCATAAAACCTCTTGCATAACAAAAGAATAAGGGACACACTAGATCATTAGGCATTTGGCAAATGTCTGATTGATTCTAATGCAAGTGAGAGATTATTGATGTATACACTATGAGCTTTTATGCCTTTTCCATTTGTATCATTTTTCTGCTTCTCAATAAAATAAGTATTTAAGTTTAAAATTGTTTTAAAATATATTTATCCTTGGAGTAATAGGCCATTTGACAGTTATTCCTAAAATGTCCCTAGTCAAGTATTTACACGGGAACATGTAAATACATTAAGACTAGTGTGTAAGTGTACTAATGATGTGATCTCACAGATCATGGATAGAGATAATATCAAGTCTTCACATGGGTACACATTAAGAGTAATGATGTGCTAGATAGACCCACCATGAGAATGTTGCATGGATCGTTACATGAATATCATAAACGATTCTTAATGTGATAATGATATATATAGAGGGATGTGAGTGATGTTGATGGGATTTGTCTCTCCTATGTGACATGAGTGATATCTGTAGGCCACTTGATGGAGTGAGACTACGAAAATGCATGGCCATGCTAGAAAGAATAAATATTAGATATTTATTTTGATAAAGTTTACTCTGATATCAAGTAAAATAAATTAGGCCCTACAAGGATGATGCGACCATGCCTTGGGCCCAATTAGGATATTATGACAAAATGAATAAACATATAAAATAATTATCACTTATAGGTTATGTTGATAATAAATAATGTTTGGACATAATAATGCATTGCTAGATGTCGCTCTTATTTTGTATTAATAATAAAATAATTTATTATTAATATGACTGAGTATTTTACCTATAAGGTTAGACACATAGAGTAAGGCCATAAAAAAATAGCTTTTATTTTAGTTAGACTAAAATAAAGCTATTGGGCCTAACTCATTTAGAATCAGTAAGGAGCCCACTCTTTAGAGAGGGCAAATTAGGTCAAACCTAAGCCTATAAATAGAGCATAAGATGCTCATAGGCGGCTCACCAAAATGAGACACAAAATATGTAAAAGTTGTAATAGCTACACGCTGTTAAACTAGTATTTAAAAGGTATAACATTTCTGGTGGGAGTGCTCATGTAAACTCCTAAAGGACGAGGCTAAGACTGCTTTGATTTTTTTTATAAGAGGTAATCTTAAAACACATCATATTTTATGTTTGTCTTATGCTTTGAAACATGAAGTTTTACAAGTCCAATGGGAATCCTTGTATTTCCGCTACCTATCCAAGAGGGATTCCCTAACAATATCAACTTTGGAGCCATAAATAAACTTTTACGCAAAGATTTCTCAAAAATAATGCAAAGTGAGTTTGACATGAGCATGATGGGAGAATTAAAATTCTTCCTGAGATTGTAAGTTCAACAAAAAAACGATGGCATTTTCGTACAACAACAAAAATACACCTAAGAACTGTTACAAAAGTTTAATATGTCAAAAAGCAAAACCTATGTCTACACCAATGCAATCATCTTCCATTATTGGAACAGATGAAGAAGGTAAGAAGGTAGACCGGTGACACGCTCGTAAGTGTACAAGTATATCACTTTGTATAAAAGATTATCGTTTCCTCGAGGACTGTGTGCTCAAGTATTATTGAATATGATTTCAATTATCTAGACTAACAAAACCAAGATGAAATTGCTTAAAATAAAAATTAACACAATTAAAGCACGCAAAGAAATTATTTTTTAGAAATCGGATATGAAAGTCTTAGGACTTAGGAAAGTGAGATTAATTTGTATTTAGAAATTTAGGTTGCTCTAACTAATAAATCCTATTATTTCAAGGTGATTTTTCCTAGCTTAATTAATTTCTTCCTCTCAAAAATTCCATTAGTATACCCAATTTCCAAAGAACCACGTTCAATTTCTAGATTAGGCCTTTTAATGTTTTGTGAAAATTCAAAACTCCTTAAAAAGACTATGCTACTCTCAAAATCCTAGTCTTAGGTTCAATTTGTGTAATTTGAATAATTAAGTTATCTTTTTAGTTCTTCCTTAATTATTTGATATTACCTAAGCCTATCTTTAGGTTAGAAGGCGCATTAAAAACAACATAGATTGAATGAAATCATAAAATTTATTAATAAAAACAGAAATAATGATAACAATACATCTCAATCTACCCCCTAAATCCCAAGGATTTAAGTTTAGCTACTCATGAAAAGAAAAACCAAGCTACACATATCGATTTTTCAAAAAGTACACAAGAAAATCCAAACCAACTAATGGAAATAATGCTTTTGGCAAGTCTTCCTACAACAATGCTTTTGTTCCTTTCACTCCCTTACTAATCCTTCTTTCAAAAGACGTTCCCCTTTTGTTCTTCAATGGGGTTCTGTGCATTAAAATTCATGGAACCCCAATTTTGGAACAACTTTTGCCTTATATACTACTGCAGAGTGTGAAAATAGGGTTTCTAGGGCAGCTGATAAATACCCAAATCTATACCTAATATAAAGAGAAGCTTTTAAAAACCCCCCATGATAGTGGGATTTTACAGGTGTCACTCTATGATGCACCCGTTTTCCTTCCAGAATTCCTCCTCACTTATTCTATTCATTAAACCCTATTAAATAAATTTCTTATTTTAAAAACAATTCAAGCATTACTGTTTCCCCTCTTCTTCTCTCATCGTGTAGTATCCCTTCGTTCCTTATCGACTCCTCCTTCTTCATCAACTCTCTCTGCTGCTCTCTTCGCACCCCCTTCATTTTTATACTCCATCCATATGAGTTGTTCCCATTATTCTAACATTATTTCCTCTGTATTTTGTTTCCGTCTGCTTCTCTCATTGCGTCACCCTTCCCAGGACTCTTCCTTCTTCATCTTCTATTTTCAAAATCCCTCTCTGCGATGACGAAGCTCCCACCTTGCATGGACAATGAGGATTCACCAAACATGGTATGTTACTTTATTCTGTTTTTCTTTTTCCATGTTTTTATGTCCTGATGATCGTTCTTTGTATGATACCCTTATTTCTGTATATCAATGTTTTTGTTTAACCTCCATTTTACCCCCTTTTAACACATTTTATGAAACCCTAACACAGTATATGGTGATTTCTGAGTTTATGTTTAATATCATCCTATTTTTCTTATTTAGTGTTTTTTCCTATTTTCTAAATCCTTTTCTTTTTTCTACAAGTTTTTTTATTTTCTAAATCCCCTCCATATTCACCAAACATGGTATATTACTTTGTTCTGTTTTTCTTTTTCCATGTGATTTCTGAGTTTATGTTTAATATCATCCGACTTTTCTTATTTAGTGGTTTTTCCTGTTTTCTAAATCCTTTTATTTTTTTATAAGTTTTTCTGTTTTCTAAATCCCCTCCATTTTCATGTTTAATGTCATCCATTCATTTATACCCTCTATTTTCTATTTTCTAAATTCTTTCGCATGTTTGATTGTAATTTGACTATAAGCATAATTGTGTCCCTCATCATCTTCTATTTTTGAAATCCTTCTCTGCGATGACGAAGCTTCCCCCTTGCATGGACAATGAGGATTCACCAAACATGGTATGTTACTTGGTTTTTGTGTTTCTTTATCCATGTTTTTATCCCCTGTTGATCGTTCTTTGTATGATACCCTTATTTTTTGTTAAATTATTCATTTTGGTGATTCCTAATTAGAGTGACGTCTCTACTAGTAGGAAGGGGAAACAAATTCTGCCTCATCAACCTGCGCCTGAGGTTATGTTTTTTCTGTTTTGTACTTTTTGTTTTTTTATGTTTTTCATTCCATTTTTGTGAAAATCATAATTTTTATTAGAAAAAAGTGAAGTACTAAATAGGAAATTGGTGCTTTTGGTGTTTAGAATTTGACTGATGTTGCTGCCAGGAGGAAGGGTAAAGAAATCTTCCGTGACCAATTTGTTGGTTTATGTTGGTTGTTAACCGTGATCTAAATTTTGTGGGGGAGTCAGTTTTTAAACTTAATGGCAATGATTATAATGAGTTTTAAGTGAATCATTATTGGAAGAAACTTTCATGTAAATGTTTCATATGGTGAACTTGGAAATGTCAATATAGAGGTATAGAACTCGTGTTTAAGGCTAAAAGTTTGAAGTTTTGAAATAGAAAATTACAGAAAAGTAATGTGTTTCTATGTAGTAGTATAGGGATTTTGTGTTGTATTTGCTTTCTTTTGTGATATGTGACCTATCTCATAATATGTGTGGTTTCCGTTCAGGGTATATTTTTTTGTGTTTTCTTGAATTAGTTGCATATGAAATCATCATTTTGATATGAAATGTGGAATTTTAGTGAAAATTGATCTTTTCCTTGCATTTATGAAACCTTAACACGTTCTATTTTTTCTTCATAATTTGTATTTAATATCATCTGCTGTTTGACCTGATGATAATGGTGTATTCCAATTAAAAATGGAATTGGTCCTTTTAGTCTCCAGAATTTGAGTGACATCTTTGCCAGATGGAAGGGCAAAGAAATCATGTGCAATCAACCTGAACCTTAGGTTATATTTTTCTGTTTAGTACTTTTTCTTTTATTATGGCAATGATTATAATCATTTTTAAGTTATTGATGTTTGGAAGAAATTTTCATGTAAAATTTTCATGAGTTAAAGTGTGTGGGGGAGTGGGTTTGTTAAACTTAATACCAATCATTATAATGTTGTGTTTTCTTTAGTAATATAAGGTTTTTTAATATATTTTCTTTCATTTATGATATTATGACTTATCTCATGATCTGTGTGGCTTCTATTTAGGATTTTTTTTGTGTTTTCTTTCTATGGTTACATATGAATGGATGATTTTGATGAGAAATATGGAATTTACTGACAATTGATAACTTTCTTCCATTTATGAAACTTTAACATGTTTTGTTTTTTCTTAATTTACGTTTAATATCATCCGCTCTTTTACCCTTGAAGCTTTCCCTATGGTGTTTAAATTGTTTCAAAATTTGTTAATTTGTGTTGGGTGTTAACCATTACTTAAAGTGTTTGGGGGAGTGACTTCCTTAAACTTGATGATCAGTTTTTAAATTGTTGGGTTAAATTTAACATTATTTGCACATTAATCATTATCTTTGGAACATTTTTTTACAAGTCTTAAGAAAATTTGGCCTGTGTAAATTTTGTTGAATTAAAGTTTACAATTTTTTATGCACATACAGTTTAAATTTTTTATATTCGTTTAATTTTTTTCAATTTTTTTCTCATGCCAAATTCTTTCCCTCTCCTTTCTATTTTCAACAATAATTATTATATATTCACTCATGCAAACATCAACCCATTTTCACTCCACATTATTTTTTTATATTTGTTTTCTTATTAGATTATATTGATTATTATGTTTGTAAGTTTATCGGTTCCTTTTTAATTAATATAGGTGATATATATTTAATTGCGCTTTAAGTTCAAAGATTAAAATTTTCTCACTTTAAAATTTGAGTATCACTGTTATAACATTAACATCTACAAGTAAAATAAATTTCTCTAATGATAATATGTTTACGTGGTCATATATGGGAATGAGACATGCTATATTGAAAAGTGAACCATAAAATTGACATGTTATATCTCACACATGATTTTAAAAAAATTTATGTTTTTGATTTCATTTATGTTAAATTAGTTCCTGTTAATAGAAGTAACCATAACTTACTCACGATACGTCTCATCGAAATCATTTATGTTAAATCAGTTTCTATTTTTGTAAGTTTGGTATTCATTGTTTACATATCTCTGTTGATTTTAACAGGAACCCTCACAACATGATATAGTTATTATTGTTAGCTCCGATGGAGAGACTATTCTTAAGATTAATGAACCTGGCAATGATCATGACGACCCGACCTCAGTGTGTATTTTATTTGTTTAATTTTGGATAATTTTAAACCTCTTTCTACATCTGATTTGTTTCACACTTTTGATGTCTATTTTTTTGTGTTGGTTTATCTTTTTTATATGAACTCAGCATGAACCACCTGGGTTTGTAAGACGCCAACCAGCAGTTGTCATTGATGTCTTTGATGACGAGGTTATTTTTAGTCTTTGTAATTTCCAATATTTATTAAACTTCCCTCTTTGTGTTTTGTTGTTATTGTAACTTTCATTGTCTAAACTTCTACTAATTCTTATGGACCTCATCCTTAGTCTGAAGAAGTTGGTGCTGTTGGACGTCACAATATGAGTGGTGTTTAAGCTGCTCAACACTTAGTATGTTACTTTTGTTGCAGATAAATCTTTTTTTGCAATGTTTCATGTCTGTTTTATTGTTTATGAACATATTCCCAAAATATTAACAAGTTATGTATAATAGGTGGACAAAGCTCCACATCGGGTACATTTTGATGTTTTCAGATTCTCTAAACCAAACTCCTTACAAAATTTCAGTTGGAAATTTTTTTGGTAAGTAATGTTAACTATTCTACCTTTTCCATAGTGTTATACCGAATTGACAACTTTGTATTTTTTATTTTCAGGATTTGTCCTCTAATTTGGTGTCAATCATTCTTACTAAGAAGCCCAAACAGATCCTCGCTAAGATGGAAGGAACCTGTGATACCTGGCCTGTTCAGCTACGCTGGACAAGTCGTAGACCATGGGAGGTTCACCTTGGGGATGATTGATGTCCATTCTGCCTTGCGCATAAGCTGAAGACCGGTGATATGTTGTTGATTGGAATGCCCTTTGTCAATTATGGGACTTTACACTTTAGGATTGTATAGTTAAGCGTTCGTATGAAATATGTTCTTTAGATTTGGTCATGTGGTGTTAGTGTTTTGCTCTCAAATCTTGTTCAGTCTTCAGGGAAAAATTTTGGGTTTTTAGGGTTCTTTGAGTCTGCACATTATAGTTAATTCAGCATGGACAATTGCATTATGCATATACAAAATTTTGTACTTTGAAAAACTTTTCTGAATTCTTAAGTTATGTTTTTATAATACCAACCAAAATTAACTTACGTTAAATTCCAATTTTTCAAGTATACGGAATATAAATATAATTGTCTGAGTTTTTGGAACTCAATTTTGGTTTTGTTGACTTTAAAATATAAAATCATAAAGGGAAAAATCATGGTCATGCTTCAGATTAATGCAACAATTTTAAAGAAATCTCATTCTATAGCGTATACCTTAAGCTTATAATGCTTTAGATGAATGTATATCACCACCATGTTTTTAACACCCTTTCATATTTATTTGATCCCCTTCTACTGTCAAAATTCTTTTATTAAGAGTTTTTAAAGTAATATTTATAGGTTTCTCATTGGTTTATAATGCAACAGAAACCAAGTGATAATAGTATCAGCTACTCTATCAAACGCAGTTTCTACCTTCCAAGATAATGTTTTCTTATTTGCTCATTTAATTCAAGGACACGCTACATCTGGGAAATCCTTCCGTTATTACTTTATGGCATCTCTTTTGTCCGCATATGTATTATATTCCAATTCCAATGACCATGTGGATTAACACATGGTCACTTTTTGGAAGTCCAATCCTCCATGTCTGCAGTTGTTATGTGTTCAGTTATGATTTGTGTTGCAATAATCCTTCTAATTGATAATAAAAAAATTTAAAATAAAAATAATCATGGAGACAAAGGGTTTTATCCTTTATTAATTATTAATGGGAGTGGTGTTCAGAACTGATCCATGTCTCAATGCCCTGTTAATACCATATTAATTATTCCTTAATGAAAAAACTCAAGGGTCATGTACTAGACAGTTACAATTAATATTTTTGATTTTTTTAACTTCTTTTATATAAGTTTTTGTATTAATGGTAGTAGTGTTGGAAGCAGAAATATCTCTGACTAACTTCTTAAATATCCCTGCATGAAGACACTCAAGGGTCATGTAACAAAGAGTTTCATTTAAGAATTTTATTAATTTTTTGTTGGTCAATATATTTATGACTTAATATTATTATGTTCTCCCCATTATTATTCTTTATATAAAGGTTTCAAGTGTTTACTTAGTCTCACATTTCTTTCCATCTCTTTCTCTTACTTAATTGTTCTACAAGCAAGCTTCCCATGTTCAACTCCAATGGCTATGGTCCCTGCACGTTATGACTTTGTGAAGGACGTTGATGTTAGGTTTGATGATAAGAATTGGCGATTAAAGGTTAGAGTCATACGGTTGTGGAAAGTGCCCAACAAAAGATTCCCTTCCCAGGATGCATCATTGGAGATGGTGGTTGTTGATGAGCTGGTCAGTGAATTATTTTAACCCTATCCTGTTATGTGTTATTAAAATATGACATATCTGATTGTGGATTTTTTTGTTCTATTTTATGGTGTTCTTTTTCTTAAAGGGTGATAGGATACAGGTTTCTGTCAAGCCTATCTATACATATTTGTTTGATAGGGCATTAAGTGAGAGGAATGTGTATATCATCTCCACGATTATTGTTGCTTTGAATGACCAAGTCTACAGGCCTACTACATATGAATTTAGGATTTTTTTAATAGGGAAACTCAGGTCAGATTGGTAGAGGACTCTGAGATTCCAACAGATGTATTTCACATTGTTCTTTTTGTTAAAATACACAAGGAGGCTTTTGAGAAGATTGGTTGGTAAGTACAAGTCTACTTTTTGTCTGTTTGCAACACATGTGTAATGAAAACTTCAATTATTCTTATTTGTATCATATCATCATCCCAATGTTTTAATTGCTCCTATTAGGTCTGTTTCTCTTTAGTTTCAGACATTATTGGGATGTTGACTGGAAAAGAAGGCCTGATTGAATTCAAGATAGCAGGGGTGACATCCAACTACATCGTGATCGAACACGATAACCTCAAGTAATTCCTTTTGACTTAAGTCTTTTGTTATTTTTTTAATTATCCATAAACAAATCCAGTCATTTGTTATTCCAATATTTTTTAAAGGTTTGAAGCTACGTTGCACGTTGTGGGAAGGGTTTGCAAAGAAATTCATTGCTTGCTTATCTTATAATGTTGATTAAAGCTATATGGTTCTCCTATAATTTTCTATGATGAAAAAATGGAATGGTTTGTGCCTCTAAACATATACTTCCATGTATATATATATATATTGGTTTTAGTTTATTGTTCTTTTTATTAATTGATCTGACATTTACATATATTTTTTAAATTCTATAATATTATATAATATTTCTATAATTTGTATAATGTGTAGATGTGATGAGTGTGTCCAACACTAACTATACTTCTCGACTATACATTAATAACCCCATTCTTAAGATTAAAGACTTTAGGACAAGGTATGTTGTTTTAAAATGTACGTTCACTTCTTCATTCCAATCATATTATTTGAATGCCTTATAAAAACAAAAGTTATACAAATGAGAAAGTGAGTTACTTCATAATAGGGTACGTGATCGAATATTTTAGTTCAGCATATGATAACAACAACAACTGTGTAATAGTTATATAAAAGTTTATTTATGTTTTATGCAGGATTCAGTCAACTGAATGCGTTGATTCTTAATAATTGACCCCTTTATTCAGCAAAAGCCAGATAACTACATATGATGACTTCCTGAGGCTTACAACATACAAATCCATAGAAGGTTTGAAGGGGTTCAAGCAGGTTTGTAATTTTCCCAGCCAAAACTGACTTGAGTACATTTTAAACAGATGTAATTGATTGATTAAATTGTTCCTTCACTTTATATTAACTTTTTATGTATAGAGATTTAGTCATAAAAAATATTCAGGTTATATAGTCAAGAAAAATATTCAGCTTATATAGTTATAAATATATACACGTACATAAGTATAGAAACACTTATATAGTTCATATAAAGATATAATATACTTTGTTTGAGCATGTTTATATCTAATGGATTAAAAGACTTTTCCCTCTCTTTTCTTATGTGTGTCTAAATCTCCACTTTATAGAATGGGGTATTTATAACTCTTGAGATCGTCAAGCAGATTGAATCTGAGTTTAGTTGGTGTTATAAAGGGTGTATCAAATGTCTGTATGGCGTTCGGGTTGATGATGATATGTACTATTGGAAAAACTATAGAACACATCTATCATCTTTTCTTATGAGGTATTTACACTTCAATATTCTTTGTTTCACTACTTCTTCTATGATTGTATTCTTATTTTTTTAGGTGACAATTATTTTACTCGATAGTTAAAACTAATATTTTTTGTTAATTTTTAAAATAGATATTGCATCCATCTAAGGGTGGTAGATCAATCCGACTCTGCATCCTTCATCCTATTTGATAGGGAGGCGGCCAAGTTCCTATGAATCTCCGCCTAAGATCTTCACACAGCCAATTCTCCACGGGTATCATTTAATTCTTTAGAGGTTCATTTATTTATAAAAAAACTACCTTTTCATATACTATCTTTTTAACTTCATATAGGGTGGAGATAAAACATGTATCCTAAAGAACTGGATGTTCTCAAGGATACAAGATTCCTTTTCAAAGTTCAAGTGAAAATGTAAGAGTTCATGGCCTTGGTTCTATACACAATAAATGTCATTAAGATATGTAATGAAATCAGATTGATTACTGAGTTTGAAAATAAGTATAAGGTTTATTAGGTAAATTAAAGTTTTCTTCTTTTTTAATATTTTTTATTTTATATTGATAGTAAAACGAGGAGCATCATATCTGATTGTTTATGTGTTTTTCAGTCTCCTTTCTCCAGTGAGAATTCAGAAATAATAACTTCCCTTGGAGACTCAATTGATTCTATTAAGGTAAGATGTAATTTATTGGTTTTGTCTTTATGTAATTTATTTTGGCATATCATTTTATGAATTTCTAAATATAAAATTTCTACAGGACAATCAAACTTTGTCTTCTGATTCAATTTTTCCCTCAGCCCCTAAATTGGCTTTTGATAGCAAACTTGATATCTTCCTTTTGGATTCCATTTAGGTATTAGTCTTTTTGTTTGTGTCAAGGCAGATTTTTACCACTCTTCTTTAGATTACATTATAATTTGATGTTTGATTCAAATGCATAGAACAATCTATCAGAGTCATCCATGGGAAATCCTTTGAATGCTGATAATACAAATGCCCGTGTCACTATTTCAGCCTCTAACATCATCCCTGTAAAGAAAGTGGACTGTTGATTTTCCTAATGTTCCATGAGTCTTCTTATTTTAATATTCCACCAGTCTTTTTACTTCAATTTCCTTTAGTTTTCATTTGACATTCAATGTTTGTTTCTATATCCTTTGTTCATTATTTTAATTGGCTAAGTTTTCTATTTTTTGTATAGTCCTATAGGATTCATGTACCGTTTGCAAATGATTCAATTGTTACACCTCAAAAGGTGTGACGTGCTACTAGCAGTAGGACTATAGTCTATAAGGACAATTCCCAGGATGACTTCCAACTTTCATCAAACAAAGTCAGGAAGATTATGAAACAAAAACCAAAGTGAAACATCAAGCAGATTTCCTTTTTGTGCACCAGCCTGTTAATTAGTTTTAAATGTTTTAATATGTTGTCTTGAACAATTATTTACTTTCACTCTTTATGTCAAACAATTACTTGCTTTCAGTCTTTCTCTTGAACAATTATATGGTATCCTCTTTCTCTTGAACTATTAAAGTCAATTTTCATTTTGTCTTTTGGTATCCACCATTGAATGCTGCTTATGTTAATGAATGGTTGATAAGCTGACTTGAGTTTTCAGGTTACTATAAATTTTATAAAACAAACTTTCCAACATATATGTTACATAATGTATATGACTATTCTGAACATTTGATAAATATTCTTACTACAATGAATATAACCTTAATGAATAACTCAACATCAAATTATTAATGCATCAGTATAAAGTAAATATTTTTTACAAATATCAACTATCATGTCTTTTTGTTTATACAACAATTCCTAAACCAATTTACTATACCAATGAACCTCATTTATCATTAAACTATTATGATTGTTATTGTTAATAAAGAGGTATTGGGGATGAGGTCAAAGTTTGATTACTAAACAAATTGTGTTTCATATCAATTAGTATGTTTGTTCCTTTATTTACTAAACAATTATATTTAGAATCAATTACTACACATGAATCTTATTCTAAACTCAAAATTTCAAAAAGGATTCAAATGCTAAAGAAATCATATATGTAGAAAAAAATCATAGGTACTTAATCATGTTTTAAATATTTACTTGACCATAACACATGCCGCCTTATATGGTTTTATATCATAATAGGTTACCTATTAAAATACACGCATTTAAAAGTGTGTATACATACATCGACAGTAATATGTATCTTATTGTGTCTTTCAATTACAAAACGTATGACAATAATACATATATAGTTAAAATAAATGCACTTTCATCTAAGTTTAATCATGTTAAATCAATTTTTTATCTTTTAATCACATTATAAAATACATAATAAGATCGTAATACCATTTGAGATTTTTTTTCGTTTAAATTGTTAATGTACGATATAAATAATAACACCTTTTTATCACATTATAAAACATATAAGCAATTTTAATACCATTTAATATATTATTTTTGTCTTAATTATTAATGTAACATATTAATAATAAAAGACCCTTTTAATCTCATTATAAAATGCATTAGAAAAGTAAAATATTTTATATTATCTATAAATATAATACAACACCCTTTCAATTTTTTCAAACTAAGCATCCCCTGGCAATTTAATGCACGTGTTTTTTCATCTTTCCAACATCAGGCATTAAAATCTAATTGAAGAATCTGAACAGGTGTTGTTTTACATGACCCTATTTTAGAATCAGGAAAATGTTCCACACTTCCTCTGATTTGATATTCTTACAGAAGCATGCTCCCATTCTTAGCATCGTTTTTTGCAATGATCCAAAGACGACCTTGTTTCGAGTCTATTGGTTTGAACAGCATTGCACACACACTTTGAATAAGACATAATGCTCTGTTTCATTGTCTACATAAATGAACACTTTGATTTCCATCATTTCATTGCACACACCCTTCATCAGGCTCTATTTTACAATGAGAATGGATTGGCCAAGTGATCCAAACTCCCTCCATAATTCATTCTTCCTTAATGATTGCACGAAGGTAACACAATGGTGTTTTATAGTGCATGGTTTAATGGTTTTCTATTTTATTCATTTAATGGTTTAATTATTTTAAAAACAATTCAAGCATTTTATACTGTTTCTGTCTTTTTCTTCTACTCTCTCTGCTACTCTTCTCTCTTCCTTAATGACTGCGTGAAGGTAACACAATGGTGTTCTATGGTGCATGGTTTATTGGTTTTCTATGGGATTATTCTTGACTGACTGTAAACTTCATTGACGAACATAGAGTTGAATCTTTTTTAAGTTCTTCGCAATACTTTGATCCTAATTTCCTATCTTGTTCAAATATTTGCTCATGTAGACAAGTACCTCTTAGAGAAATTTGGTCATCAACTTCCTTCCATATGGCATTTAAAAGATCGATTGAACAACTCTTTTCAGATATGTTCCATCGTACTGAGAAAGGAGGGTTCTTGAGAGAGGGTTTAGAAAACATGTGACATTTCTACAAGTTGATTACTGACTCCTGGGTCGTAACAGATTACATGGGGGTTAGTGACTTTAACATTAGGATATTCGATGAAGAAGGAGGACCATGTTGCAAACTTTAGTGTGACCTTGTCTTCCTATCAAGCGAAAGCTAGCCAACTGGTCAGTTTTATTGTTTAATTGTTAATATTGTATTCTTTGTGTTCGACCAATTAATACTCATATTGGAAAAATTACAACAAACATTTACTAATTTTGTGATAAATATTTGATTCATCATAGAATTTGCCAAAATATACCTATGAGCACCTCCTTGCTTCTTTAGCAAATAAGTAGACTCTTTGTGGACCAACCGGCTTTGAGGTTATATGTCATATAATAAAGAAACAAAAAGGCAGAAGATACATGAAATTCAAAGCTGAGTGGAAGGTCTTTTGTGACACCTATGCTCAGAAAGATGGTGATCAATGCTTCTTATCATTTAGTTCAGAGAAACCAAATTTTAGTTTTGCAAAGATCATTAAAAATTGATGATGTTTCTACTTTTATGTATAAGGTTTGGTTAAAAAAAATTTATTGAAGTTATCTGATATTATAGTTGTTCTATTTCATCATGCTAAACAAAAGTTCCATAATATACTCAAACATACCCAAACAATGACGATGGAACTTAATTTGAAATAATGGAATAGATCAAATATGCCATCTAAGACTTTTGTTTATAATCCTAATGTTATAAATGTCATATACCATACCCATTAAGCATCCACAAAGGAGATATGTTATGAAGTTTTCAATTTCTCATTTTACACGAGAGTGATTATGTTTCATACAAATGATTTAGGGAAACGATTTATGCAAAAAAATTAATCCAACCAAAAGATTTCATTCATTTCCAAGAACTTACCATAATATGATTTATACCATACATACTTGAAGTTGATCCTTAATGTCTTAATATTGATCTGTGATCACTTAACCAACCTCATCCAATATGCAAAGTTACGCCAACCACACTAAGACACGATCTGATATGAATCATATGATAAGAAAAATAAAATGTGTGTCTTCATTGTTTAGTTAAAATTTAAGTTTTTTTAAAAAAGTTCTACATCTATACAGCTAATCCCTGATGTCTACAAACTGTCTAGCAAATGTTGTCTAATCCCTGATATTACAGTATGTAAGTTTCATGTTAGTTTGCCCGACCTATGCTGACCTCTCCCGTAATTACGAGCAGACAAAGTAGGGAAAGAAGAGTCAAGTAAGAGACCAAGCGTACCTACGGTGGTTGATGCACACTCGAAGAAAAAACCTCAGAAGCAAACAGAGGGTCAGCATGCCTACGCTAACCTCAATCGTGCCTACGCACGGGTGACAGTTTAGAGGGCAACTCCCAGGTAGGAAACCAGCGTGCCAATGCTGGTAATGGGCGTGGTTACATGCATTTACAAGGGAAATAATTTTCCATTTTGAAATTTAGTTGTAATTTAGTTAAATGTTTTTTCTATTTATTTTGTAAGTTATTAAGGGTAGATTTTGGGATTAAGTTGGTAATTATTGTAAGGATATAAATAGCTTTAGTGAGTTAATTATATACACAGAATTCATAATATAAACTTATTCTTCAGATTTACTTCTCTATATATATTTTTCTTTTCTCTAACTTCTCTACACTCTACTAAGTACTCTAACTCCACCTTCATCTCTTCTTCTTCCATAGATTGCTAAATCCATAAGGTTGGGAATAGTTGAAGCTTCAATGGAAGGCTAGTTCTGTGGCTGGAGTATTCTCTATCTTGAAGCATGTAGAACAAAACAAGGAGTGGAATTCAACTCTGAATTGGAATATTTAGATCTACTTTCGAGTTCTCTCCAGAGAAGAATCATGGTTGAGAACTCAAGTATTCTCCTTACTACCTAATTACTTTAGGCCTAAGATTTTAGGTGAATAATTAGAGTTCATTCTCTTAATTTTGCATTAGGTTTCAGTGTACATGATCACCTAATGAATTAGGGTTTATTTGCATTGAGATTAGCATTAATCACCTAAGGAATTAGGGATTAGTTATCTATGAAGTTGTGCATGTTGTAATTTAGGGAATTATTCTTCATTCATTGAGTTTTACTAAAATTGATAGCTGAAGCTAGTTCCAACCTATTCTTAAATTAGTGCTTATCATCTCATCACTTGTTTTAGATTTTGAAATTGCATTTTGAAAAGCACAAAAATATTAATTCAGAAACTTAAAGAATATTTCATGAATTGTTCATAATTTTTACTTGGTTCGGCTAGTATCAATCCTTGGTTGTGGTAATTACCCCAATTCCTATAGGAACGATAAAAATATATTACTTTTCATCGATTGGTGTGCTTGCCATAAAAATCATCATCCGATGAATTTGCATCACCCGGTCTGCAAGTTTGTTAAAGTGATGATTAAGCCTTCTGTGAAGATTCTAATTAGTGCAAACTGAGTGACGCCCAAGCCCCAAAGGATAATCACCAACAAGCTAAAAGGGGAAGTCTGGTACTCTACACCCTCTGGTCTTACCTAATGATCTCCTAAAGGTTCTTCTTCAATATCACTCCCCAAATAATGCTACTTGTGGCTTACTATAGGGACATCATTGTTGAGCACGTGATCACATATGAAGCACATCTTCTACTCATCCCTCAGGACTATTGACAGACATTCATAGTTTTTGAATTGTGCTAGTAGAAAGTCAAAGGCTTATCCATCCTTCTATGATGCTTCTTCCGCCATCATCTCATCCTTAAACTATGCCCCAACTATTATTTTGGTTGACGTCCCTTATTTCTTTTGTCATCAACTGCATTTTCTAATTTTAGTATTTGCTTTTGCATCTCTTCTCATTTCATCTTTTGCCACTCAATGTGTTTTAACCTCCACTCCCAAGACTCCTAAGTCTTAGTGATGACCCTCATTTGTTCATTACAAAAGGGGGAGAATATTTTGGAGAATAGTCTAAGTTAAAGTGCAGTATTTTTTTGCTTTGTAATAGAATCTGTAACACATGTTGTGTTCATAAATAAAATTATTTAATTTCTATGTCTTTAAACTTATTGATAATTCATTGCTTTAACTCCCTTAAAGTCTGTTACATATCTTTAACTTGACTATCTTTTCAAAACTTGAAAGAATTTGAAACTTATGCCTTAAATGAATAATTTTCATGCTTTATGAATTCAATGTTTCAATTCATCACGCAATACATAATTCATTCTATCTTCGAGACTTTATATTTGTTATCAACAAATAGGGGGGATTGTTAAAGTAAAGTCTGAACTAATGATTAAGCAGTCTGAACCCCATGTGATTTGTTAATAATTCACATCAAGACTCTCGGCTAAAATGAATTTTGTACTATTTGTTTATCTAACAATTCTGTTGAAGTGTGTCAAGAGTCTGTAGAGCTCCATTTGCAAAAGAAAGGGGGAGTCCGTAAAAATTAATTCGCTTCTGGAATGAAGAAGTCTGTATTCTTTCAAGCTTCACTGGACCAAGTCTCTTTTTGTGTCTTCAGACCATAAGAAGATCTGTGACTCTTCGAGTTCTTGAAAAGGATCTTTCCTTTCCAAAATTGAAGTTGCATGAACTTTCTCATGTCTTCTCTGAAGCTAGCATTAAAGAGGCAATCAATAGAAAAGTTGAAGACTTTCTCATATCTATCAAGAAAACTGCCTCACATGTCTCAAGGTGTCAAAAAAGCTGAACCTGATCAAAACAGATAGCCTAAGGTCAACTGCTATAGAGTGTATATGTTTTCCTAAAGTACACAAGTAAAAGGGATCTTTTGTTGAAGACTTTCGAAGTTACCTAGATAAGGAAACTTCTCTGAAGCATGTGTCTACACTTACTGACAGCGCAACCTTAAGAGACCAACATCCTTCAAAGCTAACCAACAGATATTTTTCAGAAGGACTATAAATACAAGAAACTTCAGAATTCAAAAAGTCATGAATTACAAGTTACACAGTTACGTTGTTTATTCTCATACTTGAATTCTCTCTTTTAGAAACCAAAGTTTTGGAGACTTTTTCTTAAAGTTTCTAAGTTCTTCTATTCACTACATAAGTCCTCTTTGTAGTTTTGCTTAGTGTAAACCGTGACTTATAGTAGTCTGTAGTTCAATGTACCCTGTAATCATTTCATATCCTTGTACGCTAAGTTATTTGATTATAACTTTAAATACTTTCTCTACTATCATGTTGTACATTCTGGTGTGTTTCCAGAATCTATTAGTGTTGGGAAACACTATGGCCCGAAGAGGCTTTTGGAAGAATACTTGGGTTTGTTGCCAGGAGTGGCTAGTGTCAAGAATACTTAGGTTTAAGCAAGAAGTGGTTGGAGTCAAGAATATTGTAGCACTAGGCTAGTGCAAATTGTAAAAGCATTTTACAATAGTGAAAAATCCTTCGATCTGAAGGGACTTGATGTAGCTTCTGAATTGGAAGTGAACTAGGATAAATTCCACTGTGTGTTTCTTTGTTCCCTTTCTCCAGTATGTTAAAATTGCATATTAAGCTAAAGCGGTCTATAGAATTTTTTAGAAAAAAAGTTTAAGACTTATTTAATCCCCCCTTCTAAGTCTAACTCTGTACCATCATATATATATGTGTGCTCAATGGAAGTTGATAGCATTATGACCTTGTTGTTGGATTAAAACCCCTGGATAAGGAATATGATTGGTCGTACTCATATATTTATGTTATCACAATTTATTTGATTGTTCATCACTGAGAAAGTATGTTCACTCTCTATGTTGTCTATTTTTAGCTCTTGAGTTGTAAGGTATGACCATGGAATGATGCTTTTTGGGAAGAGATAAGGTATGTAACAACCCTCATTTTATGTAATGGGTCCCTAAGACCAAATGTCTTGTTTATGTGTTAAATTCTGTGTGTACTGATGACTAGGCTACAAACGACTTGCTTGTGTGTTAGCTAATTGATATTCTAGAAAGATTTCATGAATTAGAGGCGAGTATCTTTACTTTAATTATGTGAATGATAATAATAATAATAATAATAATAGTAGTAGTAGTAATCATTGTGTTAATAATAATACTAATAAATAACAAATATTAATTAATTAAGAGGATTAGTGATTTAATAAGAACATTAAATCATATTGTTTTAAGTTATTCAAATTGTGTAATTTTCCCCGATTCTGGCAAAGAGGTTATCCGAAGTGTTTGAGTCAATTATTTTAATCCGAATACATTCTTCATACTATGCTTAGTAATTTTCATAAAGGGCTTGATGCCCATTTTCAGTTGCCTAACCTAGAAACTTTATTTTTGAGTTAATCGTATAGGCAAAACTGCGCACCTATACATATTTTAAGCGTAATTCCCTCTCCTGTTATTGAAATCAAGTCATTCTTATCCCAAAATCTCTGTATCAAAATTATCTACAACTTTTATGTTGGTCATGAAATCCAATTCTTGCTCAATTAATCCCAAAATAAAAAATACCATACTGATTTATATTTTCCTGATGGCAGCTTGCACTATGTCTAGTATTTTCCACTTTTCTCACTTGTATGATCATAAAATTGAATGATTCTTTCACCAAAATTTTGTAGACTCAATTCTCCACAACTTCGATGAAGGGCACAAATTCTAATTCCGCACCAATTTGGCCTAGAAAATTATTTCTTGTAAGAAACATTAATCTCGTAACAGCATTGCACAATTTTCGTAAATGGGCATATCTTACTCGTTTCTTGATGAAAATTTTGTGCCATATACCATTCGAAAGATAAGAAAAAAACCTAAAACTTTCATGTTTGGCCTTTTTCCTAATTTGGCCCACAACACCCCTTAAAAACTCGAACAAGTTGTTGCCCCTATTGCTTGACACATTAGCTTTGCATGAAAATGGACCAATCATATTGCACCAAGTCTTGGACACTTGCCAAGCCCATGCAAACTCCTTCCTTCACACTCTAAGGGCTGAGCTTGACACATGGCCATGCATATTAGAAGCTTGACACCTCTCCTTCTCACCCTTCTCCCACTGAAATTGGCTAGGCTACCAAGGGAGTGCATGTAAATTTCACTTCTTCCAAAACAACAACTTTGCTCTCTTGGTTTCCTCTCTCTAAGTTTCCAAAGAAAAATTCCAAAAAGCTTTCATTCTCTTTTCTCCTCCTCCATTCACATTAATCATCATCATCCACCCAACAACATCAAGCCCAAACCACTCCATTACATCTCCTAGCCTCCATGCAAAAGATGATACCTCCTAAACACTTCACATCGTCTTGAAACCTTCCAAAAACAGCCATATTTTCTATTTCTTCTCATCATCACATTCACATCATTCCTATCCATCCAACCTCTATCCATTTCCTTTCTTTTGGTGTAGCATATTGTGGTGATCTTGAAAAAAAACTTGGAACTCGTGGTGCCTTCCTCCTTGGCCGAAAATCCCTAAGGTAGGGGAGTATTATATTGTCTAAAACCTTTATTTTTCACATGCATGGTGGGGTATAAATGTCCCTAACATTTATACCTCGGTACCTCCCTTAAAGATCCTTATTTTATGGGTTAGATCATGAAAATTATTTTAGAAAAACTTGTGATCTTTGGGTGGTATTATGGCTGCACCATGATCAAGTTAAATCTTTGATTGTTATGAAGTTTAATTTTTAAAGTCACCAACTTGTTGATTATATTGCTACAGAAAAATTTCTTAGTGCATGCATGTCGATGAAAATGTTAAGATATTGTGTTTCTTTGATTTTAATGTTTCTTGTGATGCTATTATATTTTTAGAAGATTTAGTATGTTTGATAAATGAGTTTGAATGCCTAAACTAATTATATATTGCTACTGGAAAAATTTTCCCTAAACTAAATAACTTGAAGTTCATGGATCTTAACGTAAAATCTTGTTTTAAGTGATTTAGTACTTAAAATTTATTTGCATGGCTTGATCCTTGGATTTTTATTGATAAAAATGGATTTTTAGATGTATGTTTAATTCTAGAAATTTTTGTTAAATTAAGAAATTAATTGCTTATACTTATGATAATTGTGTGGTATGCTTGGAATTAAAGGAAATGATTTGTAAAGCATGCAAAGTTTAATTTTTGGTGAATTATGAGATGATGGGGCTGCTGTATTTTTACTGTTTTAGTAATATATTTAATCATAAAAATTGTATGAATGTGACATTAAATGAAAGATTAAAAAGGGCCCCAAGTTTAGATGTGAACGACGAGTTAGGAACTGAAATAAAACGTGTTTTCGTGGGCAAATAGAGAAATTTGACCAAACTGTTTTAGAGGTGTATTTTATGGTATGACATGTGAATTTTGAACATAAGAAAAATACCCAAGTGAGGGAAATAGGAATTTTCAACGCACAATTTGTCCTTAAATGCGTTTTTACAAAAGCTAAAATGACGAACTTAGG
Source organism: Clitoria ternatea (assembly GCA_037962975.1). Lineage (NCBI taxonomy): Eukaryota > Viridiplantae > Streptophyta > Magnoliopsida > Fabales > Fabaceae > Clitoria > Clitoria ternatea. The sequence goes on from CM075672.1 coordinate 181,419,774, forward strand.
CACCTTGATGCATTTTCGTGTAGGACCTGTCTCTTGGCAGAACCAATATTTAATTTTATCATATTTAATTATTATTTTAAAAGTTAAACATTTTTGGCTTTGGAATCACTCAATTTGGAATTTTTTAGAAAAAATACGAGAAAAATAAAGTTTTTGGTAAACGACGAGAAATAGTGATTTTATGTCTTTGGCTTAACTACACAAATTTTTATTTTGAGTATAGGACTAGAAAGGATTTTAGAAAATTTATGAAAAATCATTTTACTTACAGTGTTAGTAATTTTGAAGGATTAAGACCAATCTAGCCCTTCCGTCGTAAGTATACGACGAGATGACATTGATAAAAAGTCAAAAAGTCATAAGGATTATACCTTGTTCTCACTTTTCTTCAAAATTAATATCCAAACATAAAGTTAAATTTTAGAAATCAAAATAGATTTAGCTTAGGAAATTTTGTTTCCATAAAGCATGACAAAAGAAAATATCTCAAACTATTCTTTTAAGAAAAAAGGGATTTAGAAATGAAATAGATATTAAAGTTCTAGAAATTTTCTTGTAGTAAGTCCTATTTAGAAACCAAACCTCAGTGCTCCTCAGAAGAGTGATTTAGGTAGCACTTAGGCCTTGGTCCCCAGTGTCCATTACACAAAAAGAGTTTGCAACGAACGATTTACATTTTTTAAGGACAAATACGTCGAGCGGGTAAGGTTCCGTCTAGTACTTGGGCACCCTTAAGATAAAACGAGCATATTGCATGTTGCATTTGGAGTTGAGAAGGGATGTTAGAATGATCCCCTAGAGCATACAGTGATGGGTACACTAAAGAAACGTCGGGCATCTCGATCCCCTGCTGGCGATTTGGGAGTACATCAGGGGTGGACCTCTAATAAGTGTTGAAAAGACTTGATAAATTCATCTTTAATTTAACTTAATCCATCAAACATTGTTGAGTTTGACATTGTTACGTAATGATTTGTCATTCTTTCTTGTTTTAATTATTTAATTCAAATGGGTCTGAATTGTGCAAGAAAATAGATAAAAAGATAAGAGCATAAGGAAATTTATTTATTGAAGAGATCCAATAACCTAGCGTACATACATTAGAAAGCCAGCGTACATACGCTAGGCATTTATATGTTTATGTTTTGCAGGATGCAGGTGCAGGAACTCAACATACATACGTTATAATGGGAGCGTACATACGCAGAGGAGAAAGAAGCCCAAATACAAGTCCAGTGAGCCAGCGTACATACGCTGGATTTCGGGCGTACGTACACTCACAAGCAAAATGCAAATCATTAAGTCAGTAAGCCCAGCGTACATACGCTGGCCTCCTAGCATATATACGTGTAGTTCCAACAAAGCCAAGGCATCTAGGTTTATTCCAACAATACCTCAGTGTATATACGCTGGTATTTGGGCGTACATATGCTCAGCTCCAGGGAAGAAAAGCATACAACACGCATCAAGTCAGAACCTCAGCGTATGTACGCTGGCACCATAGCGTATGTACACCCAGCAACAGCATCTAATTTATCAAGTCAGTGAGCGAGCGTATATATACTGCCCCCTAGCGTACGTACGTGTAAGTCAAGTAAATAAAGGCACCTAGTTTCCATGCATGCAGTAAGCCAACGTATGTAAGCTGGTGAGTGGGCGTACATACGCGCAGCTTGGAGGGAAACCAGAAATTGTTATTTAAGTTAGTTAGGTAATTGTATAGTTTCTAATTAATTACTTGTAAGCCCCTCTGGGGCAAATGCGAGATTTAGCTTTATTAGCTAGTTAGTTCAAGACACAAACCTATACATTTGTAATTCTATTATAATTTAACATAAGCAATAATACAACTCTCATTTTCTGATTTTCAACCTCTCTCTAAACTTTTTCTCTCACTAAACTCTCTCTTCCATGGCTCTCTACATTTCTTCATCCTTTGATTCCACCCCCATGGGTTGCTAAACCCTTAGGGTTGGGGTTGTTGAAGCTTCCAATGGATTTTTAAAGCTACATTAAGGAAGTCATCTTCTGAAGCATGAGGAGAACAAGCTGAGAAGTGGATCTACACTACTGGATTGACAAATCTAGACCTAATTGAAGAATTTCACCAATGAGGAATCATGGTTGAGGCTTAGGTAACTTCTGGCTTCCTAACTAATTCAGGCCTAGTAATTAGGTGAATAGTTAGGGTTCAATCCCCAATTTCGCATTAGATTTCTCTGTCACTGAACACCTAAGGAATTAGGGTTTAATGCTTAGGAATTAGTGTTAATGACCTATGGAATTAGGGATTAACCACCTGTGAAGTTGTCCTCTTGAGTCTGAAGCTTGATTGATCCTTAGTTGCATGTTTTTTAATGAAATTATAAGTTGAAGCAATCCTAACCTATCTTCCATCGATTATACTTCACCTTTTATATTGTTTCTGAAATTACAAAAACATAAAAATAATAGAAAATCATAAACAGAATGAATTTTATCTTGTGTTATTCTGGTTCAGCTTGTACTAGTCCTAGGTTGTGGTAATTACCTCAATCCCTATGGGACGATTAAATATATTACAAATTTAATGATTGGTGAGCTTGCCAAAAGAATTTAATTCTTTGAGATTATACATCAACCTCTAATGGCTCAGATTCGCGCCCGATGTCGGACTGCCCATGGCAACTCTGGTGTACTTTGACTCAGGACAAGAGTTTTTATGGCCGTGTAGTTCCCGTTCTGATGAGATATGTGTTTGATTTGTTATTGATAGGACTGTAAGTCCTTACCTCTTTTGTGAAAATGGAACGAGGCAAGCTGTGATCACTCTAGTTGGGCAGGGGAATAAGGTAGGATTGTTGTGCACATGGATATTGATTTGTGAGATTGATAAGCAGAAGTTGGTCCCTATTGCATACTGGTATTCAATCAAGATGAGTAATAAATGAACCTAACATATACATAACATATCATAACTATGTGACTAACTCTGCTGGTGTATATTTTCTTTGTATGTTCCACAATATTTACGGTTGTCCTGACTCATGTTGTATAGAATCTTCCTGCTAGTTTGGTGCGTGTATGACTATTTAATATCTATGGCTACCCTTGAATGTGAATTATACGGGTCAAGAGCTTATACTCACCTTTTTCAGTGTAGTGTGTATGCTTTCCTTGTTGTGATCCTTAGCTGAAGATCAAGGTGAACGTGAGCAGGACCTGGACTACCTACAGTAGAGGACGTTAGATAATGGGCGTAGACTATCCATATTCACCGTTAGTGTCAAGACCGTTGTAGGTCCTGACGTTTATTTTGTATTATGTTATTTTGTAGTAACTGTTATTCAGAGCCTGTGAGCCCCGTACCTTTTGAGTACTCTCTTGCGACAAAGAATCGATCTATGTTATAATTTCTATTTGAACTACATGTTGATGATCACCAATAAAAAAAACCTTATTTTTCTTAAATAATTAGTGACTCCTTAATTAAGTAGGATGTTCCAGTGCGGGAACTAGTCCTAGTTGTCGCGACCAGGGTCGCGACGGCGCGTCCGACCCTTCGAAAAACGAATATAAAAAAAGGCAGGGAGTCGCCACCAACGTTTTTTTTTCATAGGAAAAACATTGGGAAAAAACTTGCTTTAGTAAAGCACTGGTTTAAAAAAGTGAGATTCAAGTTCGGGAGTCGGTTACGAGTAGGGAAGGTATCAGCACCCTACATCGCCTGTTAAAAAGAGTACCAAGATTGAAAATGTGCAACATGAATAGCCTTACAAGAGATGTATTATTTCTTCCTTTTTATTATTACATTTTTTTATGTTTTTTTTAAATGAAAGGAACAAACTGAATAAACATGGAATGTTGGAGTGAGGTCAACAGGACGTCTCATCCAAATTAACCTTGACTTCATTATAAAACAGGGAAAGGAAAGGATGCTAACAAGACGTCGCGTCTAAATTAGTCATCCTTAAACGAAATACAGGGTTGGAAATGAGAAGGGGATAAACAGGACGTCTCGTCCCAAGTATTCCTTTCTTTGTGAATCATGGCGGTGGTCAATCAAAAATGGGGGAAAATCAACAAGACGTCACGTCTAAATTGACTTCCATGGAAGTGATAAGAACAGGATAGTTACAAAAAATGTAAAAAAATGAAAAAAGGAAAGATAGGCCCGACAGGAGTTAAGTCCTACTCCTACGTATTCTGGGGTCATTGAGAAATCAGGGTTACGTAGTTCTTGATAAGGGTTTTTTAGGAAAAACTAGGAGGTTGAGGGTGGATGATGTCCTTGGGAAAGATTCACACAAGGCGAAGTTCTTCGCACGTGTACGGGTTCTAGGAAAGTTGTGTAGACGGAAGTACTTCCGCACGACACTGGCTAAAGACAATTTTTATACTTTTGGATTTAAAAGAGCACACAAAAAATACTTATTTCTTTTTGTTATTATTGGTTATAAAGCAAAACGAAAGAGATTTAACAGAAAAAACTTAGACAAGAGAACAGATTCAACAAAAATTACAAATTTGGTAGAAAATAAACAATGAAAAATGAGAAAAATCTAAGGGACAGAATGGAACTGGTGTGGTGGGGATACTGGGAGCCGGAGTTCGGATGTGATCCGGTGTGATCCTAAGCAACAGCGACCAGAGTGAAGCGGAGACAGTAGGGCGCCGGTATAGAGTTTAGCGCAAGGACGGTGTGAGGGTTCAATGGGAGAGACGGTGTGAGTTTAATGGGCACAAGTTCTTAGATTTAAGGGTTCTGGATGATATTTAGGCAGTAGGGAGGAGTTCTGGAAACTGGACTAGGACCGGTGTCCTTATGACAGTTCAAGACCTTGGGGCAATTTTCTGAATTTCGAGGCACCAGGGATTGGACTAACTACTTAGGATTTTTTGAACACCGGAGCAGGCTTTCTAGGGGGTCTTGAATGTCTAAAGTGTCGACCCTTATGCCTCTTCAGCTGAGGCATTTATAGAGGCTCAGGGTGCTGGCTGAGTGCTTGGACAGCTTAAGCCTCCACTCACCCACGTGCATAGTGAAGGCAGCCTGGCCACTAACTAATTATGGGGAGCAATGGCTGGTGGGAAATTTTTAATTATTTCCACTTCTGTTCCCTGTCTGCCACTCCCAGGATTCGAGGGTCTGCATGGATATGCGATTCCAAGTCATAGCATGGGCAACCGGACTCGATGTTAAGTATATGAGAGCTAAGACGTTGGATCATTGGGGACACCAGATTAATATACGGTATCTTTAATGATCAAACCGGTGTCATCAATTCCATAGTCCTGAGCCGGTATTCCTCTGCTGGATATCGGACGATGTTCCCTTTCAAAAGCCTGGACCGGTGTTCTTTTCTTGGATGACATACCGGTGTTATTGCTTGTAGACGGGGTCAGTTCGATCCAACACTGGCCAGACCGAAATAGGTGTTCACAAATGCCCCTCTTTACTTCTTTTTCACAAGAGAAACATGAAGCTTTCGTGTTTTTGAAGTGAAAAGGAAGTAAAGACGTGAACGCCGCTGTCGGGGCCAGGTGGGGCCTCTTAACCGATATGGCATCTGACGGTGTAGGTAGATATTTGGCCGGTGTAACCTCAGGATGGTTCACAGTTGAAATGACCTAAGAGTCCTTACACGTGTCATCACCTGATTCGTCCTTTCAAATTTTAACCTTTCGCGCCCTCGGACCGGAATGCGAACAGTCGAAGCGAGTGGGCCTCTTTTCATGGGCCTGGGCCGGAATATGGAACGTTCTGGATCCTCGTCCCCTCACCTTATAAAAGCAAACATGGGGGTCATTCATTTTCACTTGTTTTCTGATATCGAAGCTCTGCCCTTCCGACGTTCAAGACCTCCGGTGTTCAACATTCTGGCTCGTACTAAAAGGATAGCTCACATCGTCTCAGCAGGTAGCTTCACATCTTCCTTCTCCATTCATTCTTAGATAGGGTATGGGGGACAACGGTTCAAGCAGTGACTCTGTCGAGGTCCTATCAGAGCCTCCTTCAATCACATCCCAACGTCAGTCGGGAGGAGTCATGAGCCGGGGTCAGCGTCGCCATGGTGAAGCAACCTCTGGGGTTTCACACCGGCCCATAGTTTTGGGACATCGTTTCTCCATATTGCCCTTGTGGGAAACGAGGGAGTTTGACACATCGTCTGACTCCCACACATCGTCCTCACCTTTTGACTTGGGCACTGCTAGTGAGCGGGACAGCAGTGTCGATCTTTATTTGTCTGACGACGTGGCTTTTTACAGCTGTATTCCATTCCTCCGTCATATCGTCCTTATGGCTTCTTCTAGAAATTCATCTACCGGCGTCCCCGTTGTTGCCACCAACACCGTCGAGACCAACGTCATTGCACACCGTATAGATTGGCTCGCGGAGAAAGCCAAAGACCCATACTTTTGGGTTCATGAAGATCCCAGGAACATCGTCTCCCGCTATGCCGAGGATGCGGCCGATGTTACCATAGAAATGTCATCATTCACTCCAGCAAGGAACATGAAGATGACTTTACTATTTTCTGCCTCCTGACGTCGGATCGGATCTGCCATCAACCGGGGTCAAGGTATATCTTCATGTACGAGATGCTGTTTTCCAAGATCGGCATCCGTCTCCCACTCACGGAGTTTGAAATGGGAGTACTCCAGTTCTTGGACTGCTCTCCCAGCCAGCTTCAACCCAATGGCTGGGGTTTGGTGAGATCTTTGGAGGTACTTGGGGAGTACTTCCACTTCGTCCCCACCATCGCCCTCTTTTTTTTATATATTGCAGGGTGATGCGCCGGGGTAACCAAGGAGGGGGCCTCGGATTTATCAACCTCCGGTGTGATTCCAAGGTTGTAAATTTTGAGAGCTACACCGAGTCAGCCAAGACGGACGGAGTTAGCTTCAAACACTCCTACGTCAAGGTTAAGGTTAATGCAGGAAGACCGGTATTCTGGGAGAATTCAGATTTTTCCAGGAAGTTCTTCATCGGATGGACTCACGAACACTTCCTCCTGACCAGCAAAGCCTACTCCGTCAATGAGAGTGTTTTGTCAACAGAGTCCAAAAAAGTCTTGGACGTTCTGAAGGGCTACTCTTGCCTTGCCAAGATTTCCTGCAAAAACCTCCTCGGGACGGAGTCTCGCCGGGATACTTACCTAGGTAGATTTCCTTTTATATATATATATATATATATATATATATATATACCGGTGTTGACAATGGTTTCAGGCGAAATGGCTCAGATCGACATTCTCAAGAAACTCCGGGAAGCGGCTGAAGCCAGGAACGCTGCTGCAACTGATATGGAGAATCGGGTGGCCCCGAGGTGCATTGGGTCCAGCTGATGCGGCCCAAGATAAGGGGAGGAAGTGCAACTATTCCGGCCAAAGCTCTAGGCCCAAGAAGTAAAAGGCCCAAAGCCCTGAGGCCGGAGTAGAAGACCGACGCGAGGAGGAGGCTGCTGGTGATGTAAATAACGCCTTGGACCGGACTCCGCCAGCTGATGCTTTAGCGCCCCACTGGAACTCCGGTGTCTCAGAGTTTTTACAATGCATCAGGGAGACACCGGCTCGTTTCCAAATCCCCTTCAAATTAAAGGACGATCTCCCAACTCCCGAGGTGAAAAGTGCTATCCAGGGAGCCTTCTTCAACTTGGTCGAGGTGGCTGGGGTCCTCAACTCCTTGGGGAAATCTTACTACTCCGGTCTTGAGGCCAAACAATGCCTAGACCAGATGAAAGAGGCCCAAGCCCAAAGAGCAGAGGCTCAGATTGCCTTGGCTAAGAGCCAGGAGGATTTGGCCGAACTCACTTCGGCGTACAACTCGGCTGCCAAGAGGGCGAATGAGGCTGAGGCTAAGCACAAGGCTTCAGAGGACGCTCTCAAGGCTCTTCAGGCTAAATTGGATAAAGCCTTGGCTAGACTGGCCAAGGTGGAGAAGAAAAATAAAGAGCTGGTAGCCGAGGTTGCTACTGTGAAGGAGGCTCAAGCCCAAGAACGGCGTGAAATTGATGAGGAGATGGCTAAATTCTCAGAATTAGCCGATGTCACCTTTAGCTCTGTCGTTCGTTAGGTTGTACACCGGAATTCCGTTATGCAGCTCAACCTGAATAGTATAGGTGTCTACTATGAGTTTCATGGTGGGCATTTATATGCTGTGGACCGGGGTCAGGCAGTGGAACCTAAGGATGTTCCTTATGAACCTCTGCCTCTCCCCACAGGCCAAAGTATGGAGCTGAGGACGATGTCAGAAGATTCCGAGAGGACAGCTACTGTCGCCGGGCCGGACTCCCCAAGCACTAGGAACTAGAATTTTTTTGTTTTTGATAGCCTTGTTCCGGGATAGGCTCCAAAGTTAAAACTTTTTGTACGGCCGTAATGCCCCCTTTCTTTTTAATGAAGTAAATTTTTCACATCTGCCTCTGTTTTTTTAATTCCCAAGAATGCCAATTGACTTGTGACCGATGTATAATGAATAACAGCTTGAGATAACATCGTCTAAGCACCGTTCATAAAGTCCGAAAATTGGACCCGAACCACTAAAACCACACCGTCCTTTAGTTTTTCGACCGATGTAGAATTGATGGTACAATTTAAACCAACATCGTCCTTTAATAGGCCAACTGAATTGAATTCTTAACATCGACCCTTATGACCAAAGTTTAAATCGAACAAGTGCATCTGATTCTAACCAACGCAGGGGTCATGACACCGTCCTTTATGACTTCAAATTGAGTTGCAACCGGTGTAAGGAATGTGACATCGTCCCTTATGACCAAAATTCAAATCGAACCGTGCATCTGATCCTAGCCGACGTAGGGGTCATGGCACTATTCTTGGATGTCGTCCTGCTTTTTTTCATCCTTAACCTCGGGTATTCAGGAAATACCGATTGAAATCCTCCTCAGGTCGGTGTCAACATCGAATCTCTCTTCTTCTTTTTTTGGTCAGGGTAATGTCCCTGTTTTGACAAGAAGTGGTTGACTGGGTATTGCCCTTTTAGCTGATAGTAAAGAAAGGGTGAGGGTGTTGCCTCTTGGTTGACAGAAAGGTAAAATGAGGGTGTTTCCTCTCGGTTGACAGGTAAAGTAAAGTGAGGGTGTTGCCTCTCGGTTGACAGGAAAGCAAAAGTGAGGGTGTTGCCTCTCGATTGACAGGAAAAGTAGAGTGAGGGTGTTGCCTCTTGGTTGATAGGAAAAGCAAAAGTGAGGGTGTTACCTCTCGGTTGACAGGAAAAGTAAAATAAGGGTGTTGCCTCTCGATTGACAAGAAAGTAAAAGTGAGGGGTTAACAGGACGTCTCGTCCAAATTAACCTTGATTTAGAGCCTTGGGGTGATGCCCCAGTTCGAAAGGACTGAAAGAATCTTGGGGGACTGCCCCTTAACTGAAAGAGAAAAGGTCTGGGGTGATGCCCCAGTTTCTGGAAATACTAAAGAAGTTAGGGGTACTGCCCCTTGACAGAGAGAAACCTGGGGTGATGCCCCAGTTTGAGTTTATCAGGAAATTTGGGGTACTACCCCTCGACTAGGAGAGAGATATAGGGTGATGCCCCAGTCTGATCTGTTTGGAAATTCATGGTATTGCCCCTTGACTGGAAGAGAAATCTGGGGAGATGCCCTAGTTTTTAGAAAGACTGAAAGTTTCAGGGTTACTGCCCCTTGAGTGAAAAAGATAAGCTTAGGGTGATACCCCAGTTTGAGATGATTGAAAGAATCTTGGGGTATTGCCCTTTGAGTGAAAGAGGAGAGACCTGGGGTGATGCCCCAGTCTGGCATGATTGAAAGTTTTATAGGTATCGCCCTTTGACTGAAAGAGACAAACCTGGGGTGATGCCCCGATTTAAGCTTTCTGGTGATTCGGGGTACTGCCCCTTGACTGGAACAAGAGAAATCTGGGGAGATGCCCCAGTTTGAGCTGTTTGATAAGAAGAATGTGATGGGTGCTATTTTGGTAATGATGAACTCATTGGGGAAGAGTGTAGTTCCTCTTGGGGAGAAAGATATGGCTGGCATTCGGCTATTACTAGAGGGGCGACTTCATTGGGGAAAAGTGTTGTCCCTCTGGGGGAGGAAAGGCATGGCTGGCTTTCGGCCATTATGGTTCCGTCAGAAAGGTGATTCCACTAGGGATAACTAGGTTTTTCTAAATCTGATTAGGAAGTATTCTGATTGGGAAGAGCTGAGTCCATTTTATGGTTTTCCTCGGGAGGAATTCTCAGTCTGCGTTCCCCTTAAGGATGAATGGTAGGTCTGTTGGGGGATTTTGGCGAATACCCACTTTTAGATCATGGATCCTGGCTACCCCTTAACAAGAAAGTGAGTAGTATAAAACGAATCAAGACTTACAGGTGAACCCCCTTAGTGACTGGCTTTGAAGTAATTCATGGACAAAATAACAGTGACTTCCGACTTCGGTGAGCTTGCCTAGCAGAGTTGGTTGTGCTTGTCTGAGGTAAGGTCTGGCACTGGTATGCATTTTGTTCCTCATAACTCTTGTGTTTTATCATTTTCAAAAATTTTCTTTGGAAAAAACCTGTCTATTTATGAAATTAGTCATGAACACATGTAGGAAGAAGGAAAAATTTTATTTATGAACATCAGGTATGTACAGTGGTGACGAAAGCAATATAAAACAAACAGATGTGACAATGGAAAAGGGAAGGCTCATGAATCCTCCAGCGATTTCCTGAGAGCAATGATAATCTTGATTCTTTCTCACGACTTCATGTTCATCTTCTGATTTTTCTTCTGAGGATGTAATTCGACAATGACCCGGACGCCCCAGTTCGATTTCTCGTTTCCTGCTTGAAGGGTTTATGCCGCCGCGTTGAGACCTTGGGTTTTGGTTTGTCTGAGCCGCCCTCTTGGGTTTTCGACTCATCGAGTAGCTCTAACTTTTTCCTAGGTCGCCTTTTCAGGTTTTTAACCTAGCGAGCTTTTTTTTTAGGCAAAGTATCTCTTCACTGTGTCGACGTTGACAGGCATTGGCAGGTCGTCTTTGTCCATCTTGGTGAGTATAAGAGCTCCCCTGGAAAAAGCTTTCTTTACGACATATGGTCCTTCGTAATTAGGCGACCACTTCCCTCGGTCATCCTTCTAGATTGGCAAAACCTTCTTAAGGACCAAGTCCCCTTCCTGGAACTGTCGGGGTCGTACTTTCTTTTCATACGCCCGCTTTATACGCTTTTGATACAACTGTCCATGGCAGAGGGCGGTTAACCTTTTCCCGTTGATTAGGTTCAACTGGTCATACTTAGCCTGGATCCATTTGGCTTCCCCTAACTTGGCTTCCATGATCACCCTGAGGGATGGGATCTCCACTTCAAAAGGCAGTACTGCTTCCATTCCGTAGACCAAAGAGAACGGAGTCGCCCCAGTCGAGGTTCGCACCGAGGTTCGGTATCCATGTAGTGTAAAGGGAAGCATTTCATTCCAGTCTTTGTAGGTTACCACCATTTTTTGCACTATCTTCTTGATGTTTTTATTAACTGCCTCGACTGCCCCATTCATTTTAGGCCGATATGGAGAGGAGTTGTGGTGGGAGATTTTGTAACTGTCACAAAGTTCCTTCATTATCTTGTTGTTCAAATTTGTACCATTGTCAGTAATGATCTGACTTGGTAGGCCATACCGGCATATTAGTTCACGCTTGATGAATTTGACCACAACACCCTTTGTTACATTAGCGTATGAAGCTGCTTCCACCCACTTGGTAAAATAATTGATGGCCACTAGAATAAAACGATGACCGTTCGAGGCTTTCGGCTCAATGGGCCCAATTACATCCATACCCCACATTGAAAAGGGCCATGGTGCTGACAAGACATTTAGGGATGAAGGTGGTGCGTGAATATGATCAGTATATATCTGACATTTATGGCACCTCCGTACATAACCAAAACAGTCCACTTCCATGGTCATCTAATAATATCTGGCTCTCAGGATTTTTCTTGACATGGCATGCCCATTTGTGTGAGTTTCGAATGATCCTTTGTGGATATCTCTCATGATTTGGTTTACCTCGATGGTATCAAGACACCGGAGGAGAACGGAATCATAATTCCTCTTGTATAGCACGTTGCCACTCAACAGGTATCCCATAGCTAGCCTTCTCAAAGTTCGTTTGTCATTATCTATGATGCTTTCAGGGTATTCTTGGCATTAGAGGTACCTTTTGATGTCATGATACCAAGGCTTGCCATCCGGCTCTCCTTCTATGGCTTGGCAATGGGCAGGTTCTCGCCGTTTCTTCACTTTGATGAGAGGCATTTCGTATTCACTGTTGACCTCGAACATAGCACCTAGGGTGGCCAAAGCATCTACCTTTTGGTTGTCATCCCGCGAGACATGATGGAAGGTAATTTCATCGAACTCTTTGGTCATCTCCTTGATGTGAACATGATAGGGAACTAGTTTATTATCTCTAGTTTCCCACTCATCCTTCAGTTGATGGATAACCAAAGTAGAATACCCATAAACTTCCAGGGCCTTTATTCCCATGTTCAGAGCCGCTTGTATCCTTGAAGAATATGCTTTATACTCTGCAACATTGTTGGTATAATAAAAACACAACCGGGCGCAAATGGGGATGAATTCCTTATCAGGTGAGATCAGGATGACCCCGATTCCATGTCCCAGTGCATTGGAGGCTCCATCAAACCTCATGGTCCATCTGTTCTCCTGACCATCTTCTTCTTTGAAAAAGAGCCAAAATATCTTCATCCAGGAAATCATGCCGCATTGGTTGGTAACTGTCGATGGGTTGGTGTGCCAAGTAGTCTGCTAGCGCGCTCCCTTTTATGGCCTTTTGGGTGACATATGTTATGTCATATTCAGTCAGTAGCACTTGCCAACGGGCGATTCTTCCAGTTAGAGCTGGCTTTTCAAAGATGTATTTAATGGGATCCATCTTAGACACCAGCCACGTAGTACGATTGAGCATATATTGCTGTAAGCGCCGGGCAGCCCAAGCCAATGCACGGCATGTTCTTTCGAGGGAAGAGTATCTCATCTCATATTCGGTGAATCTCTTGCTTAAGTAATAGATGGCACACTCCTTCTTCCCAGTATCGTCATGTTGACCTAACACGCATCCCATGGATTCATTCAGCACAGTCAAATACAGGATTAGTGGTTTCCCAGGAATGGGCGGCACCAAGATTGGCGGCTCTAACAAGTACTATTTTATCTTTTCGAATGCTGTTTGGCAATCTTCATTCCATTTCCCGGGTTGGTTCTTGCGAAGTAACTTAAAAATCGGCTCATAGGTTGCCGTCATTTGGGAAATGAATCGGGCAATGTAGTTCAACCTTCTTAGGAATCCTCAGACTTCCTTTTTCGTATGAGGAGGAGGCATTTCCAGAATTGTCTTGACCTTGTCAGGATCAACCTCTATCCCTCTTTTGCTCATAATGAATCCTAGTAGTTTACAAGATTTTGTGCCAAAGGTGCACTTGGCCGGATTCAGTCTAAGCTTGAATTTCCTTAATCGCTCGAAGAGTTTCCTCAGATTAGTGATATGTTCTTCCTTGGATCTAGGTTTAGCAATTATATCGTCCACATAGACTTCTATTTCTTTATGCATCATATCATGGAAGAGAGTCACAATTGTTCTTTGATAGGTGACTCCAGCGTTCTTCAATCCGAACGACATTACTTTGTAGCAAAAAGTTCCCCACAGAGTGATGAACATGGTCTTTTCCATATCTTCAGGTGCCATCTTGATCTGATTATACCCTGAAAATCCATCCATGAATGAGAAGATAGAGTGTTGAGCTGTATTATCGACCAGTACGTCAATCTGAGGTAAAGGAAAGTTACTTTCCTCATAGCGCAATCGTTCGGATAATTAGAATCGTAAGACAAAATCAAGTTCTCGCTGCTCTCAGAGGAATCATTTTTGGATCTGCATTTGGTTGTATTATAGCGAATTAAAAAGGAAACAAGCAAGTGAAAGGCTTAAAAGAATAAAGCAAAAACTAGGTATTAGAATCAAACAGTGTTCATTAAATTTAAATAAATAAACAAGTTTTGCCTTTATTACAAAAAAGGGGTCCCAAAGCCTTAGGCATAACAGAGGGACCGACAAGTTATAAGATGATATAATTACTTTGACAAAACATTCACAATTGTAGGGAACTCCATGGTTTCCCAGTTATTCAGCTCCAAATCTGGTAAACAAGCATACACAAACTCCATATTACGGCTGGGCTGATCTTCAATCATGGCTACTTGACCCGGATATATTATCCCTATACTCCGGAAGCTCTGATAGAGGTCACAGATGGGGATTCTTGCGGTGTCGACATCCTTACCAGCGAGACGAGCCATCCTCTTTTCTCTTCTTGCCTCCCCTACCCTTTTTCTGTCGGCGGCCGTGGGTCGGTATCCCAAACCATATCTGTCCTTATTTTCTGGGAGGTATACGGGTTGGACTCTCCCTTCCAATTCATGTCCTATCCCCTTTCTGGGTTCGTATCCCTCCCGTAACATGGTTCTTGCCACTGTTAGAGGTACATTTGGGAAGGATGTTCATACAATGCTTATGGCATTGGCTATTTCCAAGGCCTGGAACGAGGTCTCGAGAGCTTCCTCGGCTGCTTCAATGTATGGGGTAGTGTTAGGCTTGCTGACCAAGAGGTCCTCTTCCCAGGAAACAATCACTAATTTATTATCAATGACGAATTTTAATTTCTGATGCAGCGTGGAAGGGACTACCCCAGCCGAGTGGATCCACGGATGTCCTAGCAAACAACTGTAGGCGGGCGTGATATCCATGACTTGAAAGAGAATCTGAAAGGTGCACGGTCCAACCTGTATTGGCAGTTCAATCTCTCCCATGACCTCTCGGCGAGTTCCGTCAAAATCCTGTACCACCATGGAACTTGGTCTTATGTAAGTCCCATCAAATGGCAACTTCGCCAATGTGGATTTTGGCATCACGTTTAGCGATGACACATTGTCAACTAGTACCTTTCCTAGGATGTGATCTTGGCATTTTACAGAGATATGAAGGGCTTTGTTGTGCCCTGTTCCTTCGACGGGTATTTCATCATCCGTAAAGGTCAAATAGTTATTGGCGACAATGTGTCCCACTATCCCTTTAAACTTATCCACGGGCAGATCATGCTTGACATGGGCCTCACTTAAAACCTTTATCAAGGTGTTCTGATATGGTTCAGAACTCATCAGCAAGGACAATAGAGAAATTTTGGCCAGGGTATGATTCAATTGATCAAGCACTTGGTACTTGCTATGGTGGATGAACTTTAAAAACTCCTGGGCTTTTTCCTCGGTCACAGCCCTTTTTGTTTCACCGGTAATTTCTTCTTTCCCAGCTTTTATCTCCCCAGCAGCTTTGTCATGTTTTGACTTAGGAGGTGCATATACTCTCCCACTTTGAGTCATTCCCCCAACCCCGACGATATTGGTGACTGAAGAGGATGGTATAGAATCAGCTGCCACAGGGTTGGTGATGGCCATATCTGTACTATACTTCCATGGCATAGCATGAGAACTCTTGAAAGGGAATGGAGTGGGTGGTTGCACCGAGATGACAGTTTTGGTCGGAGTCAGAGTTGAAATTGTAGGCGTGTTCTTGTTATAAAATATGACCAGGGGCTTTAGAGTCTGTAACCTAGTCTGATCCTGTACCATGTTTACCTCGCCTCCCTGGCGCCTACAAATCTCCACGGTGTGGCTGTCCATGAGTTCTTGAAGAGTCTTTCGGAAGCCTCGTCACTTCACGGACCGATCATCATTGTATTCCTCATCCCATGAGCCCTCTATCAAACTCATCTTAAGCATGTGGGAGTGAATCATTTCCAAAGGCATTTTGATGTCATCAACCTTTAAGATAAGTCCTTCATCTGCCTCAACAACATTAACCCCTGGCCTCCCATGGTTGGTCAAAGGGTTGGTTGTTACATTTGGGCTTCCTTCTCGAAAACTTATCCAGTCGGCCCTGATCAGATCCCTCACTTTAAACTTCAAAGCCAGGCAATTCTCAATGGAATGCCCTAGTGCACCGGCATGGTAATCACATCGTGTATTCAGATCATATCCTCTAGGGTAAGGTGGCTGAAGTGGTCTCATAGGACAGGGTACTACCAAAGTGTTTTCGATGAGATGGGGTAAGAGCTCGCTATACGTCACGGGGATGGGATCGAACTGTATTTGGGTGCGGTCATTGTTTGGCCTCCTTGGGTTTGGATTTGGTGGCTGGTTTATGTGTGGCTGTTGGTACGGTGTTTGGGGTGTTTGGTATGGTGCTTGTGGTGGTGTTGGAGGTCGCGTAAAAGGTGGTCGGAAGTGGGGTGGATTTGGGTTTTGAACTGCAGCCACATAGGGGTATGATGCGTTAGGATATATTGGTGGAAAGGTAATGGGGGTATGTGGTCTTGACTGGTTTCCCTTCTGGTTATAAGAGATTAAGTTGGTCTCTCCATCTCTTTTCCTGCCCTCTCCGAATGCTGGTTTCCTCACTAACCCTGCCCCAGATGGGCCTCGAACAATCTTCCCAGTTTGTAACCCATTCTCTATCCTTTCTCCGATGGTGACAATATCAGAGAAATGAGACGAAATGCTTCCAATCATCCTATCATAAAAGGGGGATTAGAGCGTGTCGATGAACATGGAGATGACTTCCTTTTCTGATAAGGGTGGGTCTACCTGTGCAGCAACTTCACGCCAACGCTGGGCGTATTCTTTGAACATCTCGTTGTCTTTTTTAGTCATATTCTGCAACTATACCCTATCTGGTGCCATGTCTAGGTTATATTTGTACTGTTGCATGAAAGCATCTGCTAGATCTTTCCAACAGCGTATGCGAGACTGTTCGAGATGATTATACCAAGTTAGGGCGGCTCCAGCCAGGCTATCTTGGAAGCAATGAATCAGCAGAGGATCGTTAGAAGCATACAAAGCCATCTTCCGGCAATACTGTTAGGGAATCCCATTAGGGTTAGGCAACGGAAACACAAAGGATTCCCAAAAGAATTGCAAACACAAATGTCTCAAGGCATTATGCTAAATTAAAATTTCGGCTAGGGTTTACCTCTTGCAGATGCAGAACGAGTTCCTCGATCGAAGCAATTACAGCTTCGCCCTTAGGAGTCCACACGAGCACTCCCACCAGAAAAATAGAGCTCTGAATGCTAGTACGGAAATTTGTTTATGGTCTAATTTTTGAGCCGCATCCTATAAACATCTCATGCTCTATACATAGGCTTAGGTCTTGACCTGAGCTCTCATTAAACATTGGGCTCCTGACTCATTCTAAATGAGTTAGGCCCAAATAGTTTTATTTTCAGTCCAACTAAAATAAAACTATACTCTGGTGGGCTTACTCTATGTGTGTGACCTTATAGGTAAAATATTTGGTAATATTAATAATAAACTATTTTATTATTAATATAAAATAAGAGCGGTATCTAGCAATACATCATTATGTCTGAATATTATTTATCATCGACATGACCTATAAGTGATAATTATTTTATATATTTATTCCTTTTGTCACGATATCTAATTGAGCCCAAGGCATGGTCGTCGTCGTCCTTGTATGGCCCAATTCATTTTACTTGATACTAGAGTAGACTTTACAGAATAAATATCTAATATTTATTCGTCCTAGCATGGCCATGCATTTCATTAGTCCCACTCCATCCAGTGGCCCATAGATATCACTCCTGTCATATAGGAGAGACAAATTCCATCTACATCACTCACATCCCTCTGCATAATTTATCTATTGCCTAATCACAATCTTTATGGTCATTTTATTACAGATAACGTTTGATTGTATTAAAACAATAAACTCCTTATGTAGGAATCGTAGTGACTTCAGGTCGAAGGACTATATACCATGATCACATTAAGAACCATTTATGACACTCATGTAACGATCCATGCAACGTTCTCATGATGGGTCTGTCCAGTACAACATTACTCTTAATGTGTACCCGTGTAAAGACTTGATATCATATATCCATGATTTGTGAGATCAAATCATCAGTACATTCACACACTAATCTTAATGTATTTACATGTCCCCATTTAAATACTTGATTAGGGACATTTTAGGAATAATTCTCATATGACCTATTATTCCAGGATAAATAGCATTAGTCTAAAATTGAAATTACTAATTTTATTGATAAGTTAAAATTGATACATTAATAGCTCGTAGTGCATACACCAACAATCTCCCACTTGCACTAGAGCCAATCAGACATTTGCCTAATGCCTAATGATCTAGTGTGTCCCTCATGCTTTCGATGTGCAAGAGGTTTGGTGAGTGGGTCAGCAATGTTCTCATCGGTGTGCACTTTACATATCTTAACATCTCCTCGTTCAAGTATTTCTCAGATGAGATGATAACGCCTAAGTATATGCTTGGATTGCTGATGTGATCTAGGTTCCTTAGCTTGTGCAATTGCTCCACTATTGTCACAGTAGAGACTTATAGGGTCCACAATGCTAGGAACTACCTCAAGTTCTGTTATGAACTTATACTGCCTCTTTTGCAGCATTTGAGGCAGCAATATACTCAGATTCTGTAGTAGAATCAGCAACTATCTCTTGCTTCGAACTTTTCCAGCTTACAGCGCCACCATTTAAACAAAACACATACCCTGATTGTGATCTTGAGTCATCCTTATCAGTTTGGAAGCTAGCATTAGTGTAACCCTTTACAATGAGCTCTTCTTCCCCTCTATATATCAAGAATGAATCTTTAGTTTTTCCCAAGTACTTTAGGATATTCTTGACAGCAGTCCAGTGACTTTCACCGGGATTAGACTGGTATCTGCTCGTTATGCTTAAAGCATACGAGACATCTGGTCGGGTACATATCATGGCATACATGATTGATCCAATAGCAGATGCATATGGAATCTTATTCATCTGTTCTCTCTCTTCTTTAGTGGAAGGAGATTGAGCCTTTGATAGGCTTATGCCATAAGCCATAGGCAAAGTTCCTTTCTTGGAATCTTGCATGTTAAACCTTTTTAACACTTTATCTATGTATGTATTCTGACTTAGGCCGAGAAGTTTTCTTGATCTATCTCTATAGATCTTAATTCCCAACACGTAGGTTGCTTCACCTAAGTCCTTCATAGAAAAACAGCTTCCCAACCAAGTCTTCACAGGCTAAAGGGTAGGAATGTCATTTCTAATGAGTGATATGTCATCAACATACAGGACCAGAAAAATAATTGTGCAGTCACTAACCTTCTTGTAGACACAAGGTTCATCCTCATTTTTAGTAAAGCCAAATTGTTTAATGGCTTTATCAAAATGAAGATTCCAGCTTCTAGAAGCTTGCTTAAGTCCATATATGGAACGTTGTAGTTTGCACACCTTCCTGGATGCTTCAGGCTTAACAAATCCTTTGGGTTGTGTCATGTACACTTCCTCAAGAAGATTTCCATTAAGGAAAGCAGTCTTGACATCCATTTGCCATATCTCATAATCATGGTATGCAGCAATAGCAAGCAGAATCTGAACAGACTTTAGCATAGCGACTAGAGAAAAGGTTTCATTATAGTCTATACCATGAATTTACTTGAAACCTTTCGCTACCAATCTTGCCTTATAGGTACTTATATTTCCATCCATGTCAGTTTTCTTTTTGAAAACCCACTTGCATCCTATAGGTTTTACCCCTTCGGGTGCATCAACCAAAAACCAAACTTGATTAGTGTACATGGAGTCCATTTCAGATTCCATGGCTTCAAGCCATTTCTCAGATTTTGGACTTGGAATGGCCTCTTCATAAGATGTTGGCTCATTTTGATCCATTAGCAACACATCTACTTCCTGAGTTACAAGAAATCCATATCTTTCAGGTTGTTGACGTATTCTACCTGATCTACGCAAGTCTTGTTCTACTGGAGTTGGAGTTATCATAACATTTTGTGGTTCCGGCTCCATTTCCACCATTGGCTCTTCAATGCCTTGTATGTCTTGAACTTCTTCAAGTTTTACTTTTCTCCCACTGATTCTTTTAGAGATGAATTCCCTTTCTAAGAATACAGCATTTTGAGCGACAAACACTTTTCCCTCGGTGGGATTATAGAAGTAATAACCCTTAGTTTCCTTTGGGTATCCCACAAAAGGACATTTATCTGATTTGGGTCCAAGTTTGTCAGAAATCTGACGCTTCACATAAGCTTCACAGCCCCAAATCTTAAGAAAAGACATACTGGGTCATTTCCCAGTCCATATCTCATATGGTGTCTTCATGACAGCCTTAGATGGAACACGGTTAAGTGTAAAAGCTGCTGTCATCAAAGCATGTCCCCAAAAGGAGTTAGGGAGGTCAGTTTGACTCATCATTGATCGAACCATGTCTAACAAGGTTCTATTTCTCTGCTCAGAAACACCATTCCATTGTGGTGTTCTAGGAGGAGTGAGTTGAGAGACAATCCCACATTCTTTAAGATATTCATCAAACTCCAGGCTTAAGTATTCGCCACCTCGATCACATCGAAGTACTTTAATTTTCTTGCCAAGTTGGTTCTCTACTTCATGTTTGAATTCTTTGAACTTTTCAAAGGATTCTGATTTATGCTTCATTAAAAACCCAAATCCATATCTACTGAAATCATCAGTAAAGGTGATAAAGTAGCTAAAACTGTTAGCCAAGGCCTCGATACTCAAGAGGGGGGGTGAATTGAGTATTTCAAATTTTCACGCGGAATCCCTTTCAAAATGGTTAGTAGTACACAAATGATGCAATATAAAAGATGTAATAATTATGAAGCACATTTCATACTAAAACATTTTGAGTTGAATGGACTATGTTCAAGAATTGATTTTGATAAGTAAAGCAAGTTATTAGTTTAGGCAATTCTTGAAACACTTGTCATGCAATAATTAATTTCAATATAAGTGTAACTTAAACAACTTCTAACAAATTAATTAAGCATGATAATTTACCAATTTGTTAACACCAATATTTTACTTCCTCAATAATTAAATCCAACAATGTTTAAGACATTTGATTCATGGATTTAATTTAATCTAACTTCAATAATGTTAAACAATATAGTTTGCAACTTATAGCATGCACTTAGTCCAATTTAATGATATAATGAATCAAGTGAGCAATTTAAGTGCATAAATTAAATGAGTTTAGGGAAAAGAGAATTTGCAAACCGATATAACGAGTTCCACCACCCCGGTGTACGTCTCGCCTTCAAGCAACCCACTTGAAGGATTTCCACTATTGAGAATTTGAGATTACAAGCTTTGAGCAATTGTCTCCTAGTGTCCCACACTCAAGAACCCAATCCTCACAAGCAAAGGGCAACCCTCCCAATCTCACAATCTCTCAATACCCAAAGGTTGAACCCCAACCTTTGTGACCACTCAACCTAGAGTGAATACCTTGGTGTTTATGGTGTTTGGTTTACAATCAAATAACTCTCTTACTAGAGTAGATATACACCTTGAAGCTCTCACCAAATAATAACTCTCAAAGAGAGGATATACAAATTTAGCTTACACAAAATATTTTCTCTCTAACTCTTAAATAACTCACTAAGAGAATATGCCAATATAGAATAAGAGAGAATGAGTAGAAGAGCAAGAGAATGGAGGAGGAAGAAAGCAAATGGAACTGCTTCAAATGCTTGGTGTACTGAATCCCTTGCAAGGCTTCCTATTTATAGCAAATGGAAGCATGGTCCAGACAGTAAATAATTTCTTCGATAATTTGAATGGAGCATTGTTTTGTAATTAAAAATTCCTTTGATGACATGGAGCAACATGTGAAGCCATGTATTTAATTTCCACAGCAAGCTAGACCAGTGGAGAGTATGTTTGTTCTTAGTTACTTAAATTGCAACTTGCGTAGTGGAGACTTCGAGAGTGCAATCTGCTCAGAGAATGTTGGAATGTTTGTATTCATAGTGTGTTTCAGTTTGTCCAAGTGCGATGCAAGGCTGTCATATATTCAACATGGGTTCAAATTCAAATTCATATAACTTATTTGAGTTAAGTAAACTTATTTGACTCATGGTGACGTAGTTTAATCATCTGAGAGTAGCATGATGTTTGAATTTGCGTTTTGGAACTTCTGATATTCAACTGCACATCATAAACACATGTTGTAATTAATTCTGTAGCATACTCGCTCAAGCGAGTTTAATCACGCTTAAGCAAACAGGAATATTTCCCTTGATTTCCTTCACGCTTTGCATCACGCTTGAATCCACGCTTAAGCGTGCTATCACGCTCAAGCGAGCTTTGCTTACGCTTAAGCTTGAAGCCATATTTGCCTTGATTTCTCTTTCACGCTTAAGCTTGATATCACGCTCAAGCGAGCCTTGTTTACGCTTAAGCGAGACTTGTGATTCTTGGCTCCTGATGCATCACGCTTTGTTCCACGCTCACGCTTAAGCTCCATGTCTTCACGCTCAAGCGAGCTTGTCCAGCGCTTAAGCGAGTTGGTTCAGCGCTTAAGCGAACCTTCCATGCTGACTCACGCTTAGACCTATGCTTAAGCGAGCCTTTAATTTTGGGATCCTAATGCTTCCTCGCTCAAGCTTGTACTTCACGCTTAACAATTGTCTTTCTCGCTCAAGCGAGCTTCCTTCACGCTTGGGCGTGCTAAGCACCTAATTGTTACGCTTAACAATTATCTCCCTCGCTCAAGCGAGCTTCCTTCACGCTTGGGCGTGCCAAGCACCTGATTCTCATGATTCACGCTTGACCCTTCGCTCAAGCGTGCCAGCTTCTTCAAGATTTTTAGCCTTTGTTCCAGCTATCTTGGCATCCATCATTTTATGATATCAAACCATAATTAAATTGCTTGATAACATCATTTATTTGTTGTGTCATTATCAAAACCTACATCAACATAAAAATACAAAAAGCTCCCCTAGCCATTGTCCCTATTGGCCCACATACATCACTATGTATCAAGCTTAGAAGATCACTCGCCCTTTCACCGATTCCAGTAAATGGGGTCTTAGTCATCTTCCCTAATAAACAAGATTCGCATGTATCTATTGATTCAAAATCAGAAGAGTCTAAATATCCATCTTTATGGAGTTTAGAAATACATTTCTCATTTATCTATCCTAGGCGACAATGCCAAAGATAAGTTAGGTTTAAATCATTTGGTTTAACCCTTTTAGTATTAACGTTATAGATAGGGGTTTCGAGATTGAGAACATAAAGTCCATTACTCAAATTTGCACAGCAATAAAATATGTCATTCAAATAAACAAAACAACTATTGTTCTTTATTATAAAGGAAAACCCTCTCCTATCAAGACAAGAAACAGAAATAATGTTTCTTCTTATTGCCGGAATATAAAAACAATTTTCTAATTCAAGAACAAGCCCTGAGGGCAAGGATAAAAAATAAGTCCCTACAACTAATGCAGCAACTCTTGCTCCATTTCCAACGCGTAGGTCCACCTCACCCTTCATCAACTTCCTACTCCTTTTTAGATCCTGCACATTAAGACAAATGTGAGATCCACATCCAGTATCTAATACCTATGATGTTGAAGTTAACAAGTTAATTTCTATAACAAAAATACCTAAAGTGGAAGTCTCACTTCCCTTCTTCTTAAGCTCTTCCAGGTACTTTGGACAGTTTCTCTTCCAGTGTCCCTTCTGTCCACAATGGTGACAATTTCTTTCCTTAGCCACCCCGCCCACAGGTTTTAAGGTTGATGTACTTGGCTTATCCTTGCCTTTCCAAATTGTTTTTCCTTTTCCCATAACAGCCTTTCCTTTACCTTTATACATGCCCTTTCCTTTACCTTTGCCAGAATTGACCATCATTATGGCCTTACCCTTTCCTTTAGAAATATTGGGCTCAGCAGTCCTCAACATATTGAGTAGCTCTGGCAATGTTTTATCCAATGCATTCATGTTATAATTCATGATGACTGGCTTAAAATTGTCAGGTAATGACTACAAAATGAGATTAGTAGCTAACTTTTGAGGGAATGGGAATCCTAGCCTAGCTGGATTCTCCAAGTACCCAATCATTTTGAGCACATGAGGTCCTACAAAATCTCCCTCTTCAAGTTTACAGCTAAATAGGGCTGAAGAAACTTCATATCTTTCTTGGTCAGCTTGACCTTGATATAGTTTCCTTAGGTTTTCGATCATACCGAAAGCCTCCATATGCTCATGTTGCTTCTGAAGCTCAGGAGACATGGTTGCCAGCATAAGGCATTGGACATCTAAAGCGTCATCCTGATGCTTCTTGTAAGCATCCCTGTCAGCTTTAGAGGCATTGTTTGTGGGTGGTTCCGGAATTGAATCTTCCAGGACATACTACTTTTTCTCTTGTTTGAGGACAATCCTCAAATTCCTATACCAGTCTAGAAAGTTGGGTCTAGACAATTTTTCTTTGTCTAGGATCGATCGCAATGAAAGGTTTGAAGGCGTGTTTGATGTCATGGTTATCTAAAAAAGAAAGATATGTAGTAAGTATCAATTAAAAAACATATTTAATTTTGGTCTTAAAATTAAACATGTCTCCCATTATTTTGATTCAAAATAAAATCACCCTCTACGAATCAGAAAATCCCGTTGGAAGATTTTCTAGAGGGCAAAGATCCATATTTAGCCTAATGTTAAGTCAGCTTTGGCTGATCACTTAACATTTGGTTATTTAGGTAGGAAACTCCTTTCCAATTGTATCTTATACAACTCTTAGACATTGGGTTAGGTAACCATTACCGATCATTCATCTTATGAAAGTTTGCCCAATGTATACGCCTCTAAGTTTATTCAATCCAATTGATAACTTAGTAACTTAAAACCCAATAAAACATTTTGGATATTACAATTATCCCATCGTGTCTTACTAATATAAATAATAGTACCCTGCTTTGGCAGACCCATTATTCATTGACATTAGTATTAACGAGTATACTTATTGGAAGGCGTTTGTAACTTAATATTATTTTGAGGGATTTTAATTTATTTCAAATTGTCGTCTTTGTTAAACGCTTTAACGTAATAAAATTATCCCCAAAGCATGAAAACGAAATTGTGAGATGGTTATGGTCTTCCTAGAAGAATAAATAAATAAATAAATAAACCTAAAGGAACTATATGCCAAGGCTTCATGAAGTCCTACTTCTTGAACCCACCATCCTCTTGGAGTCACCACTCCTTGGTTCCTTTCAAAGACAAAAGCGCTTAGACTCACCACTCTAGTTTTCTTCTAGGTCTCTACTTTGTTGGCTCGATCAAGATTACAAGATTTTAAAGAAACTTGCCTTACATACGAGTGAAGGGTTGAGAAAAGAAATACAATAGAATAAAGAGAGGCACAGCACGCAGGCTGTATTTAAATAAAATAACTAAGACCATAACCATTCACCATGCAACGTGTTAATTAATTAATTATAACCCATTTGAAAGCATTAAAAAAAATAATTTTAAAACGGGCCATTAAACACATGGGTCGGTAATAAGGCGCTACGCAGAGAATGTACAGGGGTCAAGGGGGGGCCGCCCCTTGCGGGGTGCGGGGCAGCGCCCCGACCCAAAAATTTAGTACTGTAGTCAGGTTGGTTCCCAGGAAAGAGAGGTGGGTCCAGTGCGACCGCTTAATACCAAGTCTTTCCTAGCCAGAACGTCCTACTGACCATTAACAGCTCTAAAATTTCAGCTTGGGTTTCAACCACTTTGAAACCCTAATTCCTTGTTGCGAACACTTCACAACGCAGCCGTCAAGGCATATGTAGGTAGCGCCGGTTAGGGTTTCAAAACCTAGAATTCAAATTGCACCTTTCTCATGATGGCTACCTAGGTTTCAACGTTTGAACCCTAGGTTAAGGAACGGCCAAGGTTTAACACTTAAACCTTATCACTTGACGCCCCACAACATGAACTATTCATGCTCGGAGATCAACGCATTATCAAAACACAGTTTGTATGACAAAAAAGAATATTAACGAATTCAACACATGTATCACATACGAAAATTGAAAACGCAAATATCATACAAGCCTCTAAAATAGCAGAAACGCATACTTCAAATGAGAAAGCCTATAAACAATATCTCATACAATTTACAGAAAACATATGAGCATACGAATCATTATATTATTTCATACATAACATGCTTGAATGTTTTTCAAAACAAGTTTCACAAACAATTTTGCAAAACAGAACATAAAGCTTATAACAAGAAAACGATTTCATAAATCGAAATTTTTAAAAGCTTTTGCAGAATAAAAAACATGCCATCATGAAACATAAACAAATGCCCAAAACATAGCTTTACAACCAGGCTCTGATACCACTGTTAGGGAATCCCATTAGGGTCAGGCAGCGGAAACACAAAGGATTCCCAAAAGAATTGCAAACACAAATGTCTCAAGGCATTATGCTAAATTAAAATTTCAGCTAGGGTTTACCTCTTGCAGATGCAGAACAAGTTCCTCGATCGAAGCAATTGTAGCTTCGCCCTTAGGAGTCCACACGAGCACTCCCACCAAAAAAATAGAGCTCTGAATGCTAGTACGGAAATTTGTTTATGGTCTAATTTCTGAGCCGCAGCCTATGAGCATCTCATGCTCTATATATAGGCTTAGGTCTTGACCTGAGCTCTCATTAAACATTGGGCTCCTGACTCATTCTAAATGAGTTAGGCCCAAATAGTTTTATTTTCAGTCCAACTAAAATAAAACTATCCTCTGGTGGGCTTACTCTATGTGTGTGACCCTATAGGTAAAATATTTGGTAATATTAATAATAAACTATTTTATTATTAATATAAAATAAGAGTAGTATCTAGCAATACATCATTATGTCTGAATATTATTTATCATCGACATGACCTATAAGTGATAATTATTTTATATATTTATTCCTTTTGTCACGATATCTAATTGGGCCCAAGGCATGGTCGTCGTCATCCTTGTATGGCCTAATTCATTTTACTTGATACCAGAGTAGACTTTACAGAATAAATATCTAATATTTATTCGACCTAGCATGGCCATGCATTTCATTAGTCTCACTCCATCAAGTGGCCCATAGATATCACTCCTGTCACATAGGAGAGACAAATTCCATCTACATCACTCACATCCCTCTGCATAATTTATCTACTGCCTAATCACAATCTTTATTGTCATCTTATTACAGATAATGTTTGATTGTATTAAAACAATAAACTCCTTATGTAGGAATCGTAGTGACTTCAGGTCGAAGGACTATATACCATTATCACATTGAGAACCGTTTATGACACTCATGTAACGATCCATGCAACGTTCTCATGGTGGGTCTGTCCAGTACAACATTAATCTTAATGTGTACCCGTGTAAAGACTTGATATTATATATCCATGATTTATGAGATTAAATCATCAGTACATTCACACACTAATCTTAATGTATTTATATGTCCTCATGTAAATACTTGATTAGGGACGTTTTAGGAATAATTCTCATATGACCTATTATTCCAGGATAAATAGCATCAGTCTAAAACTGAAAATACTAATTTTATTGATAAGTTAAAATTGATACATTAATAGCTCGTAGTGCATACACCAACAAATACATGGTAAGATGGTTCTTCGAACAGGTTAGCCCCCGATACTTATCAAATTCTGGTGTTTTGAACTTGGGAGGGATGACGACATCAGGAATTAGACAGAGTTCTGCAGCGCTGCCCATCCTGAATCTATCCGTCCCCTCCATTGCTCTCAATCGCCTTTCCAGGAACTTTAGCCTTCCCTCTTGGGTAACAGCGGTAGTACTTGGACCTGCAGTAACGTGATGACTGGTATTCCCGAACGGCTGGTGGACGTATATCGGGTCGGTGTTTAACAGGACGTGGGGTCTGGTAGTGGCTTGGGTCATGTAGATGGGTTGGGTAGGCTGTGCTTGGGTAGCTTGTGTTTGGGTCGGAGCTGTTTGAAATTCCCGGACGGGCGGCATGTTTGGTTGAGCAGTATGAGGAATCGTCTCATGGTAATTGGGCTCCTCTTAGAGTGGTGGAAAATAACCCGGCGGTAGACCATATAACGGAAAGGGTATAACATTCCCATCCGCGTCCATAAAGGTATCACTCTATCAAGTGGCCCATAGATATCACTCCTGTCATATAGGAGAGACAAATTCCATCTACATCACTCACATCCCTCTGCATAATTTATCTATTTCCTAATCATAATCTTTAATGTCATCTTATTACAGATAATGTTTGATTGTATTAAAACAATAAACTCCTTATGTAGGAATCGTAGTGACTTCAGGTCGAAGGACCTTGAGGGTGCCGTGGGGTAGGAGGTTATTGTCTGGCATCTTCGACTCCTGCAGAAGAACCCCCTTCTATGACTCTTTTCTCAAGAAGCTTTGCCATCTCGGCCATTTGTTCCTTCAATTGACTGACCTCGGCTCTTAAGTTTTCATTCTCTTGCTCTATTTCAGCCATGATTTCTTCTTGAGCCTAGTCCCGTAAGGGTGCTTACCCGTAATGTCTAAAAGAATCATGGGGACATGTTAGCAAAAGAAAATAAATAGTTAATAGAAATAATAAAAGTAGAAAGACGTTACGCAGGACGCGGTTCGAGATTCGATGCGTATCCTCTGACCGTTCCTCAGAACGTCACGTTCAAAAGTACTAGGTAAAGCAATAAAGTGGGAATTAACATGAGACATGAGACAATCTTGGAGACAAAAAATGCTTCATTATTTCATACTTCCATGGGGTACACTGTAAAAGTTTGATTACAATATTTTAGTTGTTCTTGGCCTGGGCAATCATAGCCTTCATCTTACAAATCCTTTCATGGCAATAATTCAAAAATGATGAAATTTCTCTTGGAGTAGAGAGGGGATTAACCATCCCTTCAGCTTGTTTCAGCAATAGTGAAAGATCCTCTAGAACTCTATTGGCCAAGTAGGCCAGATTAGCGAAGCGATCTATCCATGAACGAACGACTTCGTCTTGCCGTGCCAATTCAGTTTCTAAGACTTGTGTGGCCTCTTGACAACATTGCTCTATATCCATGGCATTCCGTCGTTCATCATTTATCTCCTGTTCGCACGCCTTCATTATCTTGTCAAGATGCTGCTCCAAGTTATGTACTCGGGATTGTAACAACTCCTTCTCCACCAAAGCCTTTCTTTCATTTTCCTTGGACTGTGTCAGCACCCCTTTGAGAAACTGCTTTTCAGCCAGGATGGCGTCATTTTGCTTGCTTTTCGTTTTTAGTTGAGAATTGGCTACCTGGAGACACTGATCTTGTCTTACCCTGTAATCTTCTTCAATCTTCCACTTTTTTCACATCTCTTCCATGGCCTGCTTACTCTCTAAATTTTCCCTCCTTTGGAGGGTGCATTCTTATTGATATTTTAGCAAGTCCTCTTCTAGCTTTTGATTCTTGGTCGTTAACTTCTCTATCTGAGCCTTCAAAGCCTGGGTAGCTTGGTCCTCTATGATAAGTGAAGAAGCAGGAATGCTTGTTGACTGGTATGAGGGACCTTTGAAGGGTAATTTTATAATTGAAACCTTGTTCAGGACCCATTTATGGTATTCTGCTCCTACGGCATGGCTACGGGCCCCTAATTCTTTTCCCATCTTGTGGACCTTCTTCCATGCATTGGCTATGTCCCGAACAGTAGACACATAGTTCCCCTTCGCATGGTACAAAATGAGAGAAGTGAGCAATCCTTCATCTGGTGGTCCGAGTAAAGGATAAGCCAGCTGACGCTTTGCTATAACAGGATTGTAATTGATGCATCCTTGTGTGCCAATGAGAGGAACATTTGGATATCCCTCACAGCTGTATATGATCAACTCGACCCCCAGCCATTGAGGATACCACTTGACCTTCTCAGACGTGAGCCCTATAAGATGATTGGCCCATTCACGCCCATTCTTTATACATGAGACACGAGCCATAAATACAGGACAGGTAAACAACTGACAATTCTTTTCCCGCCTTGCGTATGGCAAAAATCCATTGTGTAGTACACATTGGCCAACACAGCCGTGACAGGATTCTCAAGCCTGTGTTTGCAAGCCAGGAAGACGACAATGGCATCATAATCCACGTAGTTGTCTAAATTGGGGAACAAGACAACTCCATAGATAGTAAGGGCCAAAGTGTCGATGAAGGTCTCCCAATCCTCTTTATCTGCCAGGGTCTGCATATGTTTCTCAAGGAACTCTCGAGTGAACCCAGGAATTTGATTTATATTCATCTGTACTTTCATCAATGTCTCAGGATGAATTCTCAAAATACGGGCTACGACAACAATGGTGGCATGATGATCAAGATGATGGTAGGGAATTCGCCCCTCCAGAGGCATCCCCAGTATTTGTTCAAATTCTTCTATGGATGGGGCCAACTGAATGTCCCTGAATGTAAAACATCTGAGGGGTGGATCGTAGAACTGTGCCAAGGCTGTGATCGCCTCAGTTTGTACTTCAACTTCTAAGAGCTTTAAAATCTTCCCATACTTTCTTGCAAAGGCCAACTTCCGAGTCAGATTTAATTTTCTCCCCATTGCCTACAAACTTCCGGAATCAATCTTCTTGGCCTTAAGATGTAATATCTTCCTCAATTCTGTCACCTATGTACCACAATTGTCATGTCTCATGTTAACTTCCATACTTGCTTAGAGATACTGCTAAATCCTGAATAGTTTCCTGTGAACACCAAGTTAAAGAAGAGAGATCAGTCATTGTCATGTTCGAAAACTGGTATTTCCCCATTAATTTAATGCAAAGCAATTTTATTTGGGGAAGCAACGATTATCAAAACTTGTGCGAGTCAAAGTCGAAAGGATCATAGGTTTTTCTAATTGTCATTGATGCCCCAATTAGAGGGAGACAAAGTTATTTTTTTTATTTTTTTTTTTACGATTAGGAAGATCAATGACTCAAGACTCAGAGGTACATGACCAGAAGAGGATTATCTATCCGCTCGAAAAATACTGGGTGTTCCAAAAATGAGTCATTATTTCAAAATAAAGCAAATCTTCGGGGGGTAGATAATTTATTTTTTTGGATTAAAAAGGGAAAGTGAAAAATGATGTAAGGTAAAGTAAAGTCTGCCCTTTCGTGGCCTAGGTCGGGTTTTTCTGAAAGTCTTTTCTAGGCCCTACAGCTCATCTAAGAGTGACTCCTCACATTGGGTGGCTCACTCTAGACTTCTAGAAGGTTACTAGAGCCAAGATCCTACTCATGACATGGTTGCAACAGTAGGGAATCTACTAGGTGCGTACATCATGAAAGGTCGAACTCTAGTTGAGGTTCTTACGAACACCGGATAGGAAGTACATCCTATACGATTCTGTTACCAACCCCTCCTAACTTAAGCTTCATTTTGGGCCCGGGTATAGGGCGCCACTCATCAGTGTGTGCAAAAATGTGAGTGTAGTGTGTGAAAGGGCATTTAATACCTTTTACCTTACCCCATTCTGCACAAAGAACAAACACAGAACAAAAATACAAGGTCGTCTACCCTAGGGTTCAATAATTACAGAAAAATAACATAGTCCTCTACCCTAAGGTTTGACAATCATGTAAATATCGACAATGAAACAAATAACGAGATACGATTGAAATAAGAATGAATATATACAAAGTTAACAAAAAATAAAACAAGGGAAGAAATCAAAGCAAACAAAGGCTATATAAAAAAAAACATGCGCTTTCAATCAAACTGGTCTGACTCTCTTTAGTTATCCCCAGTGGAGTCGCCATCTGTCGCGACCGGGGTCACGGCGGCGCTGTCGACCCTTTGAAAAACGAATATAAAAAAAACAGGGCAGGGAGTCGCCACCAACGTTTTTTTTCATAGGAAAAACATTGGGAAAAAACTTGCTTTAGTAAAGCACTGGTTTAAAAAAGTGAGATTCAAGTTCGGGAGTCAGTTACGAGTAGGGAAGGTATCAGCACCCTACATCGCCTGTTAAAAACAGTACCAAGATTGAAAATGCGCAACATGAATAGCCTTACAAGAGATGTATTATTTCTTCCTTTTTATTATTGCATTTTTTTGTGTTTTTTTTAAAAAAACGAAAGGAACAAACTGAACAAACATGGAATGTCGGAGCGAGGTCAACAGGACGTCTCATCCAAATTAACCTCGACTTCATTATAAAACAGGGATAGGAAAGGATGCTAACAAGACGTCGCGTCTAAATTAGTCATCCTTTAATCGAAATACAGGTTGGAAACGAGAAGGGGATAAACGGGACGTCTCGTCCTAAGTATTCCTTTCTTTATGAATCATGGCGGTGGTCAATCAAAAATGGGGGAAAATCAACAAGACGTCACGTCTAAATTGACTTCCATGGAAGTGATAAGAACGGGATAGTTACAAAAAATGAAAAAAAAGGAAAAAATGAAAGATGGGCCTAACAGGAGTTAAGTCCTGCTCCTACGTATTCTCGAGTCATCGAGAAATCAGGGTTATGTAGTTCTTGATGAGGATTTTTTAGGAAAAACTATAAGGTTGAGGGTGGATGATGTCCTTGGGAAAGATTCATACAAGGCGAAGTTCTTCGCACATGTATGGGTTCTAGGAAAGTTGTGTAGATGGAAGTACTTTCGCACGACATTGGCTAAAGACAATTTTTATACTTTTGGATTTGAAAGAACACACAGAAAATACTTATTTCTTTTTCTTATTACTAGTTATAAAGCAAAATGAAAGAGATTTAACAGAATAAACTTAGACAAGAGAACAGATTCAACAAAAATTATAAATTTGGCAGAAAAATAAACAATGAAAAATGAGAGAAATCTAAGGGACAGAACGGAACCGGTGTGGTGGGGATACTGGGAGCCGGAGTTCGGATACGATCCAGTGTGATCCTAAGCAACAGCGACCGAAGTGAAGCGGAGACAGTAGGGCGCCGGTATAGAGTTTAGCGTAAGGACGGTGTGAGGGTTCAATGGGAGAGACGGTGTGAGTTTAATGGGCACAGGTTCTTAGATTTAGGGGTTCTGGACAATATCTAGGCAGCAGGGAGTATTTCTGGAAACTGGACTGGGACCGATGTCCTTATGACAGTTCAAGACCTTGGGGCAATTTTCTGAATTTCGAGGCACCAGGGATTGGACTAACTACTTAGGATTTTTTGAACACCGGAGCAGGCTTTCTAGAGGGGTCTTGAATATCTAAAGTGTCGACCCTTGTGCCTCTTCAGCTGAGGCATTTATAGAGGCTCAGGGTGCTGGCTGAGTGCTTGGACAGCTCAAGCCTCAACTCATCCACGTGCATAGTGGAGGCAGCCTGGCCACTAACTAATTGTGGGGAGCAGCGGCTGGTGGGAAAATTTTAATTATTTCCACTTCCGCTCCCTGTCTTCCACTCCCAGGATTCGAGGGTCTGCATGGATGTGCGATTCCAAGTCACAGCATGGGCAACCGGACTCGATGTCAAGTATATGAGAGCTAAGACATCGGATCATTAGGGACACCAGATCAACATACGGTATCTTTAATGATCAGACCGGTGTCACCAATTCCATAGTCTTGAGCCGGTGTTCCTCTGCTGGACATCGGATGATGTTACTTTTCAAAAGCCTGGACCGGTGTTCTTTTCTTGGACGACATGCCGGTGTTATTGCTTGTAGACGGGGTCAGTTCGATCCAACACTGGTCGGACCGAAATAGGTGTTCATACTAGTTAGTCGAGGGTGTTACAAGGTATAGTGTGAAGGAAGAGTTGACTTGATGTCTTGGTTGACAATGCTTTTGAATTAAATGACGTGGACATATTTCTTTTGAACTTGGGGTATTTGGCGTTTGCTTTGTATAGCTATACTATTGTTTAATGCCTTATAAATATGATGGTCATTGGATATTGATGACTTGACAATTTAATATGTTAGTTAATACATTATGATCCTTTGAAAAGAACTTGTGATCATTTTATAGCATGTAGTAATGTATTTATTTTGATGCCAATGATGTTAATATTGATATAGTGGTAATGGCTTGGGTTCTTAAGTTCTTGAACCTTTATTCTTTTGTGTATACATTGGCCAACTTGTTTGTATATGACTATGTTGATATAGAACAATATGAATTTGGTAGCCATTGTAATTGCAATGATGTTGTGATGATGAAAATCTATGAGTTTATAAGTTGGGGAGATGTTAAATTAATATAACGTGACTTTATATTGATATGTGGTTCAGACAAGGGCGTAATCAATTAGCATAATCAATTACAAACATTTTGTTTTAGGCGTAATCTATTAGCATAATCGATTATAGACATTCTGTTTAGGGCGTAATCGATTAGCGTAATCGATTACGGACATTCTAGATGGTGGTAAACATTTCGCTGGTCAGCGTAACAGATTAGTGTAATCGATTAGCACCCTGGTAATAGAATAGCGTAATCAATTAGGACAGTTCTGAAATTGCATTTTCACTATGTTTAGGTACTTACCTTGTGTGTTTCCTTTGACCTTTGCCATGGTCTTGTATTCCTTGATTCTCTATGCCTTGTTCTTCAATCCTTTAACCTTAAATACTTGTTGTACACCTCTTTGACATGTTTTCCTTAATCAAATGCATATACTTCCAATCATGGAATGTTTGTTTAAATGAATGTACACATTTTCATCAAATTTTAGCAATCACCTTATGCTTACTTGAATCATTTCTCATATCTTCTCTTGCTCTTGAATTGACTTACACGTTCCTCACACATTTGTATGGTGTCTATGCAATTGATTATCCTAAGTAGATGTTTGCTTAAACTACTCACCGTCTCATATCATCATATATGTAATAGGTCTTTAAAAAGGTATAGGGTTAATTGTTAAGGTTTTTATTTGTGGTGTTCTTCCAACGATTATTTAAAACTACAAAGAATTTATCCTTATTTTTAATATCTAAATAATAATATCATGAATATCATTTACCGGATTAAGGGCACCACAGCTAGGCTATGTTATTGGTCACAATAACTTTTTTGTCTGATGACAAAAAAGGGAGGAAATTTCAAGTTATTTTTGCTTTTTTCAATTAATTAAGTTGCCTTAATTAAGTTATGTCTTTCCTTGTAATGACTTTATATGTCAATTAATGAAAATCTCTTTTAACAAAATCTATTTAGTTTGTTCTGTCTGAAATTCTTTTGCTCAAATTAAATAGATATTTCATACGCTTTGATCTACTTATCATGCCTCAATAACATAAGTGTTATATTTTATCTGTTGACGTATTTTACCTTGTAATAAAGAAAGGTCAATGTTGAAGCTTCTACAAAAATTTGACTCGGTCTCATTCTTAAGAAATTATGTTACCCTAGTGAGGACCTGGCTTTCTTAAAAGAACAATCCTTGGACTTATAGAGAGCAAGTCAAATTCTTAAGACACATATCCTCAGGGGGAGTATACCCCTAACATCTCTTTCTTTTATTTTCAGTATCTTCTATATGTTCTTAAAAAGCAAATTAGTATATTATTTGTCATTAATCAAAAAAAAGGAGAATGTTAAGCCCATGAAAGAACATATGAGGTTCTATGTCAATTATTTTGATGTTTGATACAAACACTAAACTATTTGAAGTTCCAACATTCCATGGCTATATAAGTCTTACTCAACAGAAACCATGTCTAAAGCCAATAAAAAAAACTTGTTTGAAGTCCATCTGAAGAATGACAATCATATGAATAATGTGTCATCTCAGACACATAAGTCATAAAGATGAAGAAGCATCCTATACCATAAATTTTAAGTCTCTAATATATCAAATAAAGCTTCTAAGAGTTTCATAACATATTTTTGAAGATAACATCTTCTTGAAGAATTCAAGAAAAGCTGGCCAAAGCTAAAGACCTCCTGTAGACTAATTTTATAAATATGGAAATATTAGAACTTCAGATGATTAGACATTCTCTTTGTTCACCTGCCATTATTGGTTCAAGTCATCCCAGGTGGCCCTACATGCTTTTGAAGCAAATTAATCCCCTTTTTTCTTTCTTCTTAAATGGCTCTTTTCAAGACCTATATAAAGGAGAAGCTATCCCACTATTATACTTGCTAAAACTAAGATCTCTTAAAAAGAAATCAACATCTTTTTACTTCATTCCTAATCAGTTTCAAAGTGGTTGTTAAGCTGTATTTATTTTATTCTCTAATATGCATGAAAACAACTTTCATATAGCTTTATTTGTTTCATATCCCGAATGTATTGTTCAGTTGTTAAAAGCTCAAAGTTCCTTAAAGTCATATTTGTAATGACTTAGGACCAAAAACATCCTTTTATATTTCTGAATGTTGTAAATTAGCCTTAAAAGGCTAAGTTAAGAGAGAATACTTGTTGCTTGTTAGCTTACAAAAGCTAAGTCTAAGGAAGAATACTTGTTATTGTAAATTAGCCTGAAGAAGCTAAGTGAAGAAAGAATACTTGTATCATTGTGTTGTTGGAATAACTGAGTGGGTCTACACTATAAAAATTCCTGTTGGGATGAATAAGGACTGGGTGTAGCCCTTGTGTCTTTGGGGTGAACCAGTTTAATATTTTATGCGTTGATTTTGCTTCCTTAAACTATTTTATAAACCTCTCTTTATTTGTCTGCTTTAACAAAAAAACCTTTTCGAAAAACTCAGATGCAACATTGTTTGAACTACCTTTAGAAATTTTTTTAAATTAAAGTTTATGAAATCTTTTCTTAAGGATTTTTCATCAAAAGGTTTTAAAATAAAGTTTTAAGTCACACTATTCAACCCCCTTTATAGTATACGTCTAAAAACCTTTACAAATTACAAGCCTAGATTATCTAGAGACCTTTTTTGTGTCTAAGCCGACCACCATTAGACTTATCCTTGCTTTGGTATCCATCAAACAATGGCATGTTCACCCGTTGGATGTGGATAACATGTTTCTCCATGCGATTTGAAGGAAGAGGTATACATGCACCCACCTGAGGGGATAAAAACTAATAAGCCTATACAAGTTTGTAGACTTTTGAAGTCATAATATAGGTTAAAATAAGCTAGTTGTAGTTGGCATGAAAAGTTGACTCATTTCTTGATTCAACATGGTTTTCACTAAATTGAATCAAATCACTTTTTGTGTCAAGATAGGTGATCACTCCTTCATGGCATTAGTGGTTTATATAGATGATATTACCCTTGTGGGAGATAACTTGGATGATTTTGATTCTCTAAGAGCCAAACTTCACTTAGCATTTGGAATTAAAGACTTCAGAGTCCTAAAATTTTTCTTAAGTTTTGAAATTTCTTATTCTCCTTAAAGGATTATGATGAGTCAACAAAGGTATTGCTAGCAATTGATCCAAGAACCTGGTTTGCTTGGTTGCAAACCAATAAAAATGCCTATGGAGTATTATTCCAAAAACTCATACACATTTATTAAGCTACATTTGGATCCTTTAGCCTATAGAAGAATGATCGGTAAGCTAATATACCTTACCAACACACACCCAAATATTATGTAAGCTTTACAATACTTAAGCCAACATATATAGGCATGCTCCATCCATGGCTCATTTTATAACTGCAACCATAGTGATCTAGTACCTTAAAAATTCCCTTAGATTTGGGTATTTATGGCTTCAGGATTCATCTCTTCAGATCCTTAGCTATTATGACTTTAATTGGGCTTGATGTACTAATACCAAGAAATCAGTTTGAGGATATTGCTTTAAGCTTGACAAGTCTCTCCTATGCTAGAAATCAAAGAATCAAACCATTGCTTGTCGAAATTCCATAGAGGTAGAGTATCTCGAGCCCTTGACAATGCTACTTCTGAGCTAGCGTGGCTCATTTACTTGATGTATGATCTTGGTATTTCATATGATTATCCTTCTATTCTCTTTCGTGACAAACAAAGTTCTCGACACTTAGTCACAGATCTGGTGTTTCGTGAATGCACAAGCATTTGGAGATAGATCGTTACTTTGTACATTAAAAGTTCCTAAATGGGATTTGTAAGTAATTTCTTGTCTCGTCAACCAATCATCTCACTGATGTGTTCATAAAGCCTCTTGGACCAAACTTATTTTCTCATGTGGTTTCCAAGCTTGGCATGGTGGATCCTTACCATTCTTTTGCTTGTTAGAGGGTCACAAACTCGTGATGACTCAACCTAAAGACACTCTCCACATATAGGATTGTTAGTTATAGAGCCAGTTAGGAGCTTTACTAATATGTTTCTGTTTATATTGTTCCTTAGTTTGTAAACTTACATTCAGTCAATCAAATGAGAAATGTTTTTCTCTCAAATCCTGAATCTTCTTAATTACATATAGTTCCATTCAGAAACAAAAAGCAGAACATGTTGAAATATTTCTCCAACAATTATAACCCCAGTAGTGAACTCTCATCTCCTTTACCAGCACTTCTTTTCTTTCATCCAAAATCATTGCCATTACCTATAAGTAACAACATATAAGGAAATGATTAAACTCAATCACTTGGAATTGAATATATAAACTTGAAACAAACTCAACTAACACCTAAAGTATCATTTTGGTTTCTAATTAATAACCTTTATCATTTTAGCCCTTGACTTTTAGAAACTAACACTTGTATCCCTCATATTGATCATTATCAATCAAATTCATGTCGCTATTATGATTAATTACTACATTAACAAGTCTTGGAAACTATCACACTAGTTATTGAAATTTCTTGTCTTTAATTAACTACCTCATTGATTTTAAGATTATAATAGACATCAAACAATCTGAGGAACTTATGTGATGAAAGTTAATGGATTCATGATAAAAAATCTCATTGACTAAAGTGATAAATTGCTAAACAACTCAACAATACCAATCTTAAGGATCGTAGATGTAGTCCTTAAACTAACCCTAACAGTCAATAAAAGAAGAAAATTAGGGTCTATTTAATTTCTATTTTTATTTCTTATTTTTATTCTTAAATACAAAACTGTAACTTTACTTTCTATTCTCTTAAATTTGTACAAGAAACACTAAAAAACATTAAAAACATAGTACAATTTTTTATAACAGGAAATAAGATGATAGTCTTTTGTAATTAAAACTAAAAACAAGAAAATTAAAACTAAAACCAAACAATCCCTTCCATTCCTAATGGTAACTTAGAAGTGTCAATTGAATAGACATAGCCAAAACCAAATTTAGCAAAAGTATATTATGCAAATCTATAACCCTCCAAGATGGGGGATTTCTCTAATCTTAAACTTGTAGTCAGGTTCCAAAATTGCACACAGTGACCATGGGTAGGAGAATGACCATATAGATAGGCCAAGCCATTATAGACCATAACTATGCGATCCAAATCACGATCGTTGGTTAAGTTGAAAAGAACGAAGGTGTCTTCCTCATAAATGGAGGATATAAGGGAAATAACAAGTACTACTAAACACACTCAATGGAGTGAGATACAACAACGCGTGTTTTTGTATGGTGAAAAGGAAGTGGGTGTTAAGGGAAGAAGATATTTGAAGATGCAATTTGACTAGACTTGGAGTGAGGATGATAGAATTCTAAGATTGGTAGTGTCAGACTTGGCAATCAATATAAGGAGATTGAATAAAATTTGAAACACTTTATTAACATTTTCCTCAAATGGTATCAAACTTGGCAAGCAATAGATAAAAAAGGAAAGGGTAAGAGAGATATACACGACATATTTATTCTGATTCACTCCTACAAACCTAGAACATACGTCCAATCCCTTTACTGAAAGGATTTTCACTATTGCAATAAGGTTATAGACTCACACACTTTACACCCAAGTATTTTTTGCATAATTCATTTCTAATTTAACTCAAAGATTCTTTTTAAAGTCTCTTCAGACCACACACTCAATAAGAGCAAATTTACAAACTTGCAACTATCACTATATATTAAATGAAGAATAGAGATAGTTAAGGTTTACATAGAAATAACTCAAAGTTAAGTATTAGTCTTAGCATGATTACAAACAATGATACCTAGAACAATTAGTGATTGTCTTGCTATGAAAGTAAAAGCACGTAAGTGTCTTGTTGTAAATATATAAGGTATTGAATAGAGTCCCTAACATTCTTCAAAAGCTTTACTTGTTATTTATACTCCTCAATTTGTTATAATCATTGGAAGAGAGAAATGAGCCTCAACAGAGTTGATATGTCGATACAATAGGCGCAGTAGGATAGGTATAACATAGGATTTTTCAATTGTCTTCAAAACAATTGTTCATTCATTTTTTTACCGTTGGTAGGATTGCTGCTTTATTCAAAAGATTTTCCTTCCTTAGTATGCTGCCTAGCAAACTTTAAAAAGGGCATTGCTTTAACTTGTCTTGAGCTTAAATTCTTCCTAACAAACTTACACTACTACAAACTTAGTCTGCTACAAACTTAAACATATCTTTAGTAGACTTTGATTAATCTTGATCAGACTTAATCTTTCTGTTTTAAACTTCATTTTTGTTGTCACTCAGAAGTAGGGATAGAAATGGGCTAGGATGTCTGTCGGGGGCCCGTGGCCCGACATGTTTAAAGCCTATATAGGTTGGGCTTGTCAGGCTAGAAGGCTAGGCCTAGGCTTTTAGAAAGGTCTTTTTAAGTAAATAGGTTAGGCCATAGGCTTTCTAAAAAGCCTTTGAAGCCCAACAGACCGGTCCATCTAATTGGCCTAACTATTAATTATATAAATATATATATAACATAAAAACAACATATATTACATATTTACATAATATAAATTAATATTATAGTTATAATAATTTTTATAATACTACTTCCGGTTCTAAATATAAGTAAATTTTAGTAGAATTTTTTGGTCCCTTAATATAAGCAAAATTAGGTTTTTCCAATGTCATTAAATGCTTGTTTACCAAATATGTCCTTATTATATATATTTCCAAGGCCACTAATACTTTATGTGATAAATGACACTAGAGGTATTTTAAAAAATTAAATCAATTAAGTGGTAACATTAGCAAATAACTACCTCCAACCACTATTCTTAATATGTGTGAAATTAGGTACATTTGTTTATATTTGGAACCAAAGGTGGTATAAAATTTTATATTATAATTTAAATAAAATAAATTTTATTTTAGATGTAATTACCTTTGCTTTGTATGAGAAGTTGTATTTATCATGTTGAATTTAAAATCAAGTATTTGGTTCGTTTATATTAATAGGCCTGTTTATAAATAGACTATTTAAATGGACTTTTAAACGAACCAGACCTTTAGAAAGGTCAGACCAGACCTTAAAAAAAGCTTATAACGGACTAATAGGTTAGGCTCGGACTTTGACAATTAGAAGGAAGCCAAACTAAGGCATTTCAAAGCCTGTCCCGGCCTGACCTATTTCTATCCTTGCTTGGAAGCTATAACCATAAAGCTAAAGTAAATTTGAAAACAATTATTATTATAGATTATTTCAATAAGTATTTATAAATATATTTGATTATACATATAATCGATTATTGCATATATTTGAATGTGTTGAATGAAAAATAGTTTTAAGATAATCTAATTGTTTAAGTTGTGAAATTATAAAAAGAAAAGTGTAAAATGATTTGTAGTAGTTGCATATGTATTTAAATTAATTAATTGATAATAATAAAATAAAAAATAAAAATTGACTATCAATTTAATTTATAATTTTATAAAAAATAAGATTCTAATTATAATATACTTTTTTATTATAATCTGATTTTTAATCTATAACCTAATTTTAACAAAAGTAAACAAATGAAGCACAATCAAATTATAATCTAAACTTAAGATTACAATGTGGACAAGCAACTCGTTTTTTTTTTTTTACGTTAATTATTTTGTATGATGCCTGTCCCCGTAGCCCCATCCACTTTTGTTGAAAAGAAGTCAAAAAAACCCCCCCATAAAGGTGAAAAGTAAACACCAGAGTCTATACTGGTCATTCCATTTTCAGAAATAAAAACAAGCCATTCACAAAAACCTGCAAATATTTTAAATTTTTAATAGTAATTCACAAAACAAAAGGACCGCAAAACGACAATGATTACAAATTGCTTCGTAAAAGCAGAGAGAGACTACTTTGTTGATCTTATGTTATATTATTAATAATCAAAGATATTAAATCAAAATAAGAAAAGTGGGTTTAAAGTATAAATAATTTGATATCTTTTCAACAAAATTCCAGATTTAAAAATTTATGGTCTACGGTTCGAGTCCATATAGCCCTAATATTCTTATTAATACTAATGATTACTAATAGTATTTTTAGTAAGCTAAAAAAAAATTTCTATCAGAATATATTTTTTTTTATAAAATAATAGTATAACATTACAATATTGGCATATTATATAAACATAAAACTTTTTAATACACTATACAGGAATGCAGCGTAGGGCAGACAAGACTTTATGTGGAGGAGGATATATATATATATATATTTACATTTACGTATATACTAAACCAAACAAATATTCTCTCGTTTCGGATGATGTCTTCAAACGTGCTATGCTCTCAGTTCCCACACTGTCTTATTTATTTATCGCTTTCTTAAATTAGTTCCGCAAATGTAGCTAAAATCTGTGAGGTGTCATTTTCCTCTTACTAAGTCAAAAATAATCGGGTACCAAACCATTCTGGTGAGTGTTGGGAGAGTGAAAGAAAGAAAGGGTGGTCCACAACGTGCACCACTACTCGCACACTTTTTGACATGTTCATATGGGAAGTGGGTTTCATGATTCAAGATCTTCACTGAATCGGGTTGGTGTTTGAATATGTTACATTCAGCTCATGTGTATGCTATCAATATCGTGTTTCTGACAGCTTTTGGTATTTCCATTAGCATAATAGTAAGTTGTTACTTGTTACATTGTTAGTGAAGAGGTTGTCTACTTCTTTATCTGTCTTCCAAAAAAAGGAATGTAGTAATTGTTTATTGTATCTATTTTTCTTCTCCATCAACTTTCTTGTTTACTTTGGTCTCTCTACCGACTTGAATTTGAGTTGATTTACTTTGTCATTTTTATGATAAAAATAGGTAGCTTCTTCCATTTATTTTCATTTATGGGAAAGATTGCAACACAGCCTTTATCTGGGGAGGCTTCCAATTATGATGAGGTTTTCATGCAGCAGAGCTTACTCTTTGATGATAGTCTAAAGGTAAGTTTGATCCACTGCTTCCTCTTTGAGAAGAAAATTTCCCCTGGGATATATAAATTGCAGTCAATATGTCAAGGGAAATAGCCCAATTAAGTGAATATTGTATGTGAGTTATTGTAAACTACCTAACATGTTTTCAATTTCCACCGAAACCAAAAAACTGCACTCAACATCCTTCTTATTTTAAAAGTTGGATTGATGCAGCAAAAACAAAACGAAAAGGCTAGCCTGTCCTTCCTTTAAGGATGGTCTGTATAATTTCAATCACCCCTCTTAAGTGCATTAAAAAGTAAGATTTTTGAAATAAGAGGGGTGAATAGTGTTATTGGGTTAAACCACTGTAGATTAGAGCAATTTTACCTTTATTTTTTTTTCCTCCTCAAAATTGTTGGCTAATATACAACTGTTACTTCTATTTATAATATAATTCTTAAGTTGAGTTTTGATTTTCTCTGTTTTGTTTCTATTTCCATGTTCTATACTAGGACTTGAAAAATCTCAGAACACAGTTATACTCAGCGGCTGAATATTTTGAACTCTCATATGCCAATGATGACCAAAATCAGATGTGAGTTACTTTGCTTGAGTCTGTCTATAGTTTTGTTGATATCATTATATGATCCTTGATACCCTTCTTTCTTGTTATTTTCTTACTCTCTTATGTTTTTGCAGGGTAGTTGACACATTGAAGGATTATGCCATCAAAGCTCTCATAAATACAGTGGACCATTTAGGTTGTGTGACCTATAAGGTGAATGACTTGTTAGACGAGAAGATTGTTGAAGTTTCTGATGCTGAGCTGCATTTATCTTGTATTGAACAGGTATACTTGGAATCATATTTCCATTCTGCATCAGGAACAGAAAATTTGCAAAGGAATGCTAAATAGCAAAGATGAATGATTAATTAAATTTCTATCATATTTTAGTTACTCAAATCATCAATATGATTTTAAAGGAGACAGAATTGCTTGACATAGAAAACATCCTAGGATGAGCTTATCCTCCTTTTTACTAATATATGAGGCAGCATGTTTACATAATGTCTAATTATTTAATTGTCACTAATTAGTGTTGTACTTCATCAAAAAAAAATTTTCTGAAATATTTCAGAATGATATAGTTATACTTATACTAATTAATTCAAGATATTTGAATTCAATTATCTTAAAGTTAAACAGCTTCAAATTCACTTATGTGCAGTTACTGCCACTGCCACGTAGCAGTCCGGGTCACTACTTTTACAACACAAATTTTCATCCAATACTGATTTTAAACTCTGCCTCTTTTTTATATAATTGAAGTTTTAATCATTTTAATCCACAAATCAGGGATAAATATTGTTAAGAATGTAACATTG
The DNA here is from genome assembly GCA_037962975.1 of Clitoria ternatea. Classification (NCBI taxonomy): domain Eukaryota; kingdom Viridiplantae; phylum Streptophyta; class Magnoliopsida; order Fabales; family Fabaceae; genus Clitoria; species Clitoria ternatea. The sequence goes on from CM075672.1 coordinate 181,464,200, forward strand.
GTTTACCTTAATGTGAAACATTAGAGAATAAGGACATGCCAAGCATTCATGGATCATGAAGGGCGTACACAACAATCGCTGGGGATTGGTACTCCAAAATATCATAAACGTTATATTTTGCCAGGCAAGACTACAATACATTATTCTCACTTCCATCTTATAATTTTAAGCTATGTTTAAATATCTGATTTACCGTTTTGTTTGGATATATTCATGATGAGATGGAAAAAAAGGACTAGTTGTATCCCTTTGATTGGAATGAACGAATGTGTTATTGGTTCCCTTCTATTTTAACCAATCCAAATAATGAAATTCGGTATCATTACTGCATTATCACCAAGTGATTAAAGTAGCTGAAGTTATTCTAATCAATGGTCTTGGTTGGAGTCCCAAAAAATAAACTCCCTTAATATTAAGGTGAGATTTATTATCCATAATACTCATACACGACTCAAACCTAAACAAGATATTAAGCATATTAAACCAATAAATTTTCATGAATTCATTGCAACCTTTACGAAGATTCTATCCATCCAAACGGGTTTAAGGGAAAAAAAGTTTATTCTTCTCTCATTGAATACATTTTAAATTATTTATATTATTTATGAGAAAGCATGTCCATGAAATTCCTTAAATTCGCAATTACAGTAGGGGAAATTATGCGTGGTGATAACTACACAAAATCAAAATATATGGGAAGCAGCCTGGATGATGAAGATGACTGGCATCACTTCAGAAATGGTATCTTGGTCATCTCCTATATTTTCATTCTAGATTTGAATTTTCTTCTATTCCACATGAAACAACACATGTGCTATCATGCATTTTAACAAAGCATTGCTCGTTCTCATATTAGATTGTATATTTTTTCTTTAACATTGTACCAAAGTGTATTGTTTAGAAAAGTATTGTTCGTTTATGAATTGGATTAATGACCTCTTCCATCACTCGGTTACTTTGTCTCTGATCAAATTGTTCTTCTACAATATGTTCGAACTTTGAATGACAATATAAAGTTTTTTGAAATACCACAAGATTCTAACTTGATAATTTTAGTACAAATCAGATGAGTTTCAAATGGCACATATTAAAATAGAATTCTGAATTCCTCAATTTCTTTTTGTTTAACTCGTGTTAGATTATCATTTCAATTACTTTCTATACTTAACTCCCTGTATTGTTCCATGTGGATCTGAAGAGAATCCAAATACTTTTCGTTCCACCTATCTAGAATAAAAATCTGGAAAAGCTAGAAGTTAATGCATTTTAATTTGTTTTGATTTGTATCCTAAAGCTGTTCGCGCAACAATGAGAGGAACGCCAACATCTACAGTGAGGTAATTACAAATTCTGCATATTGTTGAAGATTAAGCTGGTAATGTCAAAGTAGTTTGCTATGCTGCAAATCATTTGAAGAAATCCACAAACAAATTAGTCCTTTAAGATTGTATTGGTAGTGTACTTTAGTCCCTGAAATTGCAAAGAATCATTCATTTTGACTGTTTTTAACTTAATTTTACACTGTCATCTTATACTAAAAAGATTACATTGAAGAACGTTTTATAGAGTTAGAGTCTAACTTGGAATTTTAAAAACGACCCATACAATTTTAAGAAACCACCTGAGAGTTTACTTAAATCATTTTAATGCAGTTAGTTGTGATGTTATTTTTGTTGATGCAGTAAGGGGCGATCCCCATCACCTTCTTTACAACCTCAGAGACCTGGAGCATTTTCATTCTCTTCAACCACGCCACAAAAAGATTTAGGTAATACGTACATTTGAATATTTTGATATTTTATTGTTCATCCAACTTCTAGTGTGGCCTTTGTGATTTTGACATTAAGGTAAAAAGATTGATGATACATGCTAATGCCATTTACATGCACCGCAGAGAAGCGAACAATTTCACCGTACAGATTTCCACTCCTACGTACGGGATCTCTGTCTACTAGGCCAACAACACCCAGGTCTAGCAGTAGACCAACTACTCCAAACTCAAACAGGAGACCAACCACACCAAGTCCTTCTGATGCAAGATTAAGGGTACGGGCGAATGCCAATTTCTTTACATATTGTATTCTCATTACAGTGCACCTTAAATTCTGTCATATCTAACTGTGTCTCTTATTATAAATTTGGATAGTCCAACTATATAATTTAGTGTTGGTAGGAATTGAGTTCATAACAACTCATATTTTACTCAACCAACTAAACTAACCTCTCTTAACACTTTGTAGTGAGTTTAAAATAGCTCTTATACCATATCAAATTTAGATTTTAAGGTGAACTCAATCTTAAATTATAACTGCTAGGATAATAATTACTCATACTTTATATACAATTTGGTATAGGAGTTCTTCTAAGATTCATAGAAGACCTAATTCAGTAATCTTAGACTACTACCATATTTGGTATGAGTTTTATAAAAAAAGTTTTCGATAGAGAAAAGTGAGAATGATAAACTCATATTGAGTAACTAAGAGAACTCAATACGGTACTTAAGTCATGAGACTCTCCTACCTAATGAACTAGCCTTTTGGGTTGAACTTTCCTCGTGTGCTACTTTCATTAAGAGATTTGTCTATGGAAAAAGCTACTTATTGGTATTGATAGGTGAGTGGAGCCGCCGAAAGAGAAAGTATTACTATCAGGTCAGTGTTGATGGAGTGAAAGGCACAGTGGACGTCGATCCTTAAAGAAGGCGGTAATGATAGAAGTCTCACATTGAGTAATTGAGGAAGCTCAATGTAGTACTTAAACGATAAAACTCTCTCACTTAATGCACTCATCTAAATTTTTTAAGAAAGAGAGAAAATTTATTTATTATTTCTAAAAGAACTTTTAAGCTAATGAAACACATTTTGTCGATTCCTACCTAAATAAAAAAACAGATTTAAATTTTTTCTAATATTAATGATTCTTAAGAAAGATGTTTCTCAGTAATTAAATAACATTTCACGTACCAAATACTAATGGTCCATTAATTGGTTACATGTATCAGTACCCTTCAGAGGCTCAGAAATCAGCTTCAATGCGATTACCAGCAGAGAGCAAAGAGATGGATCAACAGCATCCAAGTAAAAGTAAAAGACTCCTGAAGGCCTTACTTAGCAAGCGCAAGTCTAAGAAAGATGACATGCTGTATTCTTATTTAGATGAGTACTGATCATAGTTTCCATTTCATGGTGCACTTACTTGTTACCTACTCATTTCTTACCTTATTTTTTCAACCCTTTATTTCATATCCATTTCTTTGTCATTTTTATATATGCAAACTTTACTTTATCTCTTCTTTTACTATCTTCAGAAGCTCCTAATATTATCTAGTTTGATGGAATAGTATGGTGTGTGATACGGGTTTACAATCAGAGCTTATTACTGCTTTGTGACGAATGCGAGGTCATTAGGAGCAAGAGGCACCTAGAAACAAGGAAGAGTAGTAAACGACGAAATGTTTCAAACCGTTATAGTTATAGCCATCGTTTGTTGGAGACTTCCGATGCCGACTCACCTGTCATAAGGTTATTAACTTGCTTAATCGATTCAGAAAAATTTATAGTTGTATGAACCTCGTGAAATAAAAATACTTTTTATGAAATTTACAATTCCATCTTTTATAGAAAAAACTGAAATTATGTGAAAAAAAACAAATATATCATGATAGACAATCAAATAAAATTCAATCCATAAAATCATTTCATTTACCGACGGTATAGTACTATAAGTTTCGCTCCTTAATATAAATTTTTTTAATTAATTTTAGTTTTTAAAAAAAATTTACTAATATAATTAAAACTATTTAATTTTTCTACAAATTATACTAGTTTTTATTGGTGTTCATAAATCTTTACGTTAAAGATCAAAGTACGGAAGTGGTATATAGGAATGAAAATAGCTCTGCGCCCCAGCTTGGATGGGTGGCTATCTGTGATGCTTGTTATTCCTTCATTTTTAATTTCTTGTACATGCCATTGCCACGTGTAGGATATAGATTTCTTTAGTTGCAACCACCTGGGTATGTCAATGGATTCTCTTATGCTTTTATTTTCAGCGAAGAATTTGGTAAATTGTTAATTTTGTTTAAGTTTTCCTATTGTTACTTGGTATCGTATCATTGGTGCTTCCATTGGCATCTCATGCCTCCGAAACCGGAATCCTTCAATGACGAGCTTCTTCGTCAATGCTTGGGCCAGATGCGTGATATGCAGCTGCAATTCGAAACACGTTGCGGTAATGTCACCGCGGAGATGGCGACCTTACGCAAGCAGGTCTTGCACGCCGCTGCGCAGGCGGGAAACAACCAACCACCTCCGATCCACCCTCTGAAGATTTTTCTTCCCCCTTTGACGGATCCGATCCCCTGGATTGGCTCTTCCAAGCAGAACAGTATTTTACTCTTACTCAGACTTGCAGTGTCGCGCTCTTGCGTGGTTCAATGGATGAGTAACAATCGCCAGATGACCTCTTGGCTTTCACACGCGCACTGGAACTCCGTTTTGGTCAATCGGAGTTTTGAAACCATCAAGCGACGTTGTTCAAGCTCCGCCAGACTGGTGTCCTGTTTCGGAGTATCAATCCCAATTTAAGACGTTGGCTAACCGCGACCACGGCTTATCCGCTGATCCTCTCCCCAACTGCTTCTTACGAGGTCTTTGTGACGAGATCCGTCGGGATCTTACAGTGCTCCGACCGCTAACACTCGTGCAAGCAATCGGGTTGGATAACTAGTCGAAGACAAACTTGCTGCCGCTTCTCGCCACTCTCATCCCTCCCTTCCACGTCCGAACGGACCTGCCACGTTGGGGCCTACTCCTTTTGGGTCAGGTTCCAAACAATCCCACTTTGGGCCACTGTACAGCCCGATCCCACTGCAGCTTCCCCTCCTAAGCAAAATCACCTTTCACCTGTTGATATTCAAGACCGTAGGGCACGTGGTCTATGTTTTAATTATGATGCAATATATAGGCCAAATCACCGGTGTCAGGCCCGCCAACTCTTACTGCTATTGCATCCTGATGATCCCCCTAACGTCATGGAGGCTGTGGAACCCAACGAGGAACCTATTCTTGAAACCTTTCCAGAGATGCTTGAAGAAACCATGACCGATATGGCCCGGATCCATTTATATTAGGGAATCCTAACTTGTTAATAGAGCAATACAAAGATTCTCATAAGGTGTTATAAAACTTTTGTTTCAAAGCAAATATAGAAATATAAAATTTCATTTATACTTACCTATTGTAGCATAGTACATGACAAATTCGAAACAATAATAGTCTGGTTTTTAAGGAGTTCACGCGAGCACTCCAACCAAAAAATATACCTACGTAAATAAGTGTATCTCAAGAGTAGGGCTAGTGAGCATCTCATGCTCTATTTATAAAGCTTACTTTTGTATATACATTTTTGAGATAAATCTTGTTGTAAGAAATGTCTTCATTTCCAAGTAAAGGAGGTGGATCTTTTTCTCTAGCTCTTCATAGATCCAAGCAAGCTTTCCAAAAGGAATAGAATGCACACGGTTTTGGTAGAGTAACGATGCTGGACGAATTTATGTGATGGAGAATGGAGGATTTGAAGTGTTAAAACCTAGATCTAGCTTAAGAATTTAAGAGAAATAAATGAGAAAATGGAGAGGTTAGGGAATGAAGAGGAATCCGCCACTTACTCTAGGTTGAGAGAGATAAGGAAGTGAGGTCACCACCTTTGGGAGGAAGCTAAAGGATAAGACTAAAGAAAGGAGCCTAGAGCTTATACTTTCTAGAGAGAAGGGAGAGTTTCTCACTCTAAATCTCACTAATATTCAAATTATGAAGAAATTACAAAGGAGAGGAGCTTATATAGCTCATTGGAATTTTCCGCCAAAGCTAGCTAACCATGGGCCTTGGATTATTTCTTAAGGCTCAACCCTAAAGCCTACACAAAATTGGCCCAATACAAGCCTAAATACAAAAATACTAACTATAAGGCCCAGAGTGGCTAAGGAACTTGGTATCCCTATCATTAACAATAGTTCTAGGGATCTCATGCAATCGAACAATCTCTCTAAAGAATAGTTTAGCAATATGACTTGCATCATCTACCTTATGACAAGGGATGAAGTGAGCCATCTTGCTAAATCTATCTACCACCACAAAAATAGAATCCATCCCCTTTTGGGTCCTAGGTAACCCAAGTACAAAATCCATACTAATGTGTACCCAAGGAGAAGTGGGAATATGTAAGGGAGTATAAAGGCCATGAGGAGAAACCCTAGACTTGGCCTTTTTACATGCAAAGCATCTAGAGTAAAGCCTTTACACATCATGCTTCATATGGGGCCAATAAAAATGCTCACTAAGGGTGGATAAGGTTTTATCCCTCCCAAAGTGCCCCATGAGTCCTCCTTCATGACTCTTAAGAAGTAAAAGGTCTCTAATGGATCCCCTAGGAATGCAAAGCTTATTGGCTCTAAAGAGGAAGCCATCTAACTTATGGAATCCATTAAAAGCAAGAGAAGAACCACGAGAGTAGTAAGCAAGAGAGAAGTCAAGGTCATTTGGGTACAATTCCTTTATCCCATCAAGACCATGGAGAGTGGCACCCAAAGAAGAAAGAAAGGTGTGCCTTCTAGATAAGGCATCAGCTACCACATTAGCTTTACCACTTTGGAGCTTGATAACATAAGGGAATTGTTCTAAATACTCAACCCATTTAGCATTCCTCTTATCGAGCTTATGTTGGCCCTTGATATATTTAAGTGACTCATGGTCACTATGGATGACAAACTCTTTGGGAATTAAGTAGTGTTCCCAAGTTTGTAGGGCCTTAATTAAAGCAAAGAACTCTTTGTCATAGGTGGGATAGTTAAGGTATGCCTCATTAAGCTTTTCACTAAAGAAAGCAATGGGGTGTTCCTCTTGAAGCAACATTGCACCTATGCCAATATTAGAAGCATCACATTCAGGCTTAAAAGTTTTTGAAAATTTTGGAAGAGCAAGAATGAGAGCATGTGTGAGTCTATGCTTAAGGTATTTAAAAGCCTTTTCTTGTTTTGGCCCCCAAAGAAAATGAACATTTTTCTTAAGCAAGTCATTAAGGGGAGATGCTAAAGTAGAAAAGTCTTTTGCAAACCTTCTATAGAAGCTAGCCAAGCCATGGAAGCTTCTAATATCATGCACACTCTTGGGGGTAAGCCAAGCACTAATTGCTTTAACCTTTTCTTGATCCACTTGGATCCCCTTGGAGCTAACTATAAAACTAAGACAATGTGATCCAAACCAAAAAAGAGCATTTATTAATGTTAGCAAAAGGTTTGTTTTCTCTTAAGGCAAGTAAGACATGTCTAAGGTGAAAAAGGTGAAAGTCTATGCTTTGTGAGTAAATAAGTATATCATCAAAGTAGACAGCAACAAAATGCCCAATGAAGTCCTTCAAAACATGGTTCATGGGCGCATGAAAGTACTTGGTGCATTGGTCAATCCAAAAGGCATAACCAACCACTCATATAATCCAAGCTTGGTTTTATAAGCAGCTTTCCATTCATCACCTTCCTTGATCTTTATTTGATGGTAGCCACTCTTAAGGTCAATCTTAGAAAATATGGTAGAGCCACAAAGTTCATCCAACATATCATTAAGTCTAGGAGTAGGATGCCTATACTTAATGGTTATGTTGTTGATTTCTCTACAATCAGTGCATAACCTCCATGATCTATCTTTCTTAGGAACTAGGAAAATGGATACATCACATGGACTAAGACTCTCCCTAATCCAACCTTTGAAAAGTAGATCTCCAATTTGTTTTTCAATTTCTAGACTTTTCTTAGGGTTACACCTATATGTTGGTCTATTAGGCAAGCTAGCCCCAAGTATAAGATCTATTTCGTGTTCTATACCCTAAGAGGTGGAAGCCCTTGAGGAAGGTCTTTAGGAAAGACATCCTCAAACTCTAGAAGAAGCTTTTGCACTCCCTTGGGCATGGCAGAGGAAGAGCTCACTAAAGAGATAGAGGTGCAAGGAATATGAATACTAGAAGGGCTACGAGAGCTAGAAGAACTAAAGGAAGCTTCACTAGAGGAGAAAAAGGGTAAAGCATGTAGAAAATTTTGATAGGAAATCCCTAAGCATGAGCAGCGGAAAAATAAAAGGGATTCCATAGGATTTGCAAGGTTCCGTGTTTCAAAGCACAAAAACAATTTCGAAATTCATTTTGGATTACCTCTTGAAGAACTCCGAAGCAGTCGTAGCCTCGTCCTTTAGGAGTCCACACGAGCACTCCCACCAGAATCGCAACACTTGCCAACTGCTAGTTTGACGGCGTGTAGCTCTTGCAACTTTTGCGAATTTGTGTCTTGCTTGAGTGAACGGCCTATGAGCATCTTATGCTCTATTTATAGGCTTAGGTTTGACCTAATTTGTTCTCTCTAAAAGTGGGCTCCTTACTCATTCCAAATGAGTTAGGCCCAATAGCTTTATTTTAGTCCAACTAAAATAAGACAACATTTTCTGATGGGCTTACTCTATGTGTGTGACCCTATAGGTAAAATACCCGGTCATATTAATAATAAACTATTTTATTATTAATATAAAATAAGAGCGACATCTAGCAATGCATCATTATGTCCGAATATTATCAACATAACCTATAAGTGATAATTATTTAATATGTTTATTCCTTTTGTCACGATATCCTAATTGGGCCCAAGGCATGGTCGCGTTATCCTTGTACGGCCCAATTTATTTTACTTGATACCGGAGTAGACTGGATCCGAATAAATATCTAATATTTATTCTTTCTAGCATGGCCATGCGTTTTCTTAGTCTTACTCCATCAAGTGGCCTATGGATATCACTCCTATCACATAGGAGAGAAAAATCCCATCTACATCACTCACATCCCTCTACATAATTTGTTCATTGCCTAATCACAACCTTTATAGTCCTCTTGTTACAGAAGACGTTTAATTGTATTAAAACAATAAACTCCTCATGTAGGAATCGTAGTGACTTCAGGTCGAAGGACTTCATATACCATTATCACATTGAGAATCGTTTATGACAATCATGTAACGATCCATGCAACGTTCTCATGGTGGGTCTGTCCAGTACATCATTACTCTTAATGTGTACCCGTGTGAAGACTCGATATCATCTATATCTATGATCTGTGAGATCAGGTCATCAGTACACTCACACACTAGTCTTAGTGTATTTACATGTCCCCATGTAAATACTTGACTAGGGACATTTTAGGAATAATTTTTATATGACCTATTACTCCAAGGATAAATATGTTTTAAAACAATTTTAAACTGAAATATTTATTCTATTGATAAGTAGAAAAATGATACAAATGAAAAAGCATAAAAGCTCATAGTGCATACACCAACAAATTTTGTGAAGAAGCAAGGATTGCTTCACATCATGCTTAGAGGCAAAGAAAGAAGAATGCCTTTTGGGATCTTTAAGTGTGAGGATCCCTTTACCCTTGTCTTGAGAAGTTAAGACTTTTTTTATTTTTGAATTTTAGGAGGGGAGGTGGAAGACCCAACCTCTCTTTCCCTTTTCATATTCAATTGAAGTTGGAACCCTCATGGGTAACCTTCTAATGAGGACATACTAAGGGAGGACCCTCACACTACCCTAGAGAAAGGACTTGAAGCTTACAAAGGTCCTCTCACAAGGGCCAAACCAAAAAGGCCAAAGAGAGCATCCATCGGGCCTTATCTTCCTTCCTCTTCTTGAGTGGGCCCAAGCCCAATGAAGACTTCTTGAGGATCTATTCACACTCTACTTGTAATATACTTCTTAGTTAGATTCTCTAGGATTATAGGTTTTATTTGGGCATTGTAAGGTCATTTGGGCCACTTTTGGGCCATGTACTCTCACTTTGGGCCATGTATAGGCCATACCCTTCTCCATTAGCACTATTGGGCCTAGGCATCATAGAGAGGCCCATTTAGGAGTCACTTGGCCAAATTCCCTAGGCTCTATATTGAGAGCTCTCCCTTTGTATTTTTGACACACATTAATGCTATTGAGAATTTCACACTTTCAAAGTGAGTTTTAGTGAGAGAAGCTCTCTCTTCTCTCTAGGTTAGAGTGAGCTCTAGCAAGCTCTTATCCAAGGGGTTTTCCTCCCTCTTGGTGGCGAGTTCTAGGGAGTTATCTCCCCTTGGAGTGGCCTCCCATTCACCTCCTCCATTCCATCTTCCATCCTCCTCCTTTCTCCCTTCCATTTCCACCTTTTCTTTCTCTTTTCCCCCTTCCAAATCCGTGTAGTCTAGAGTCTTTTCCTTCCTTTTCCATTTCGGTTTTCAAGAGCAAGAAGCTTCATCAAAGGCTTGTGGAGGTTAGAAGAAGAAGAGAGTCCTAGATCCACCCTTCTTCAAGGAGATAGAAGAAGATCCTACATCATTTGGTATCACTTGAGCTTGGGAGGTTCTTTTCTATTCTTCTTCCTCAATTAGAATTCGGTTTTACCTTTCATTTGCTGGCTGGAATTTTGTTTTCATATCACTTACTTGCCTTTTTGATGCCATGATAAAGTAGAAAATTCATAAAAAGTTGGTGTTCTTTTGAGTTGTTGTGCTAGTTTTTCCATTTCTTTAATTTTCTTGCATATTGCTTTGTATTTTCGGTTTAGTATTGTATTGTCTTTCAAAAATTCAGATTTAGCACATTAGGAATTCGGTTAGAAGTTGTTACTTTGGTTGTTAGAAGTTTCTTAATTGTTAGTTGGTAGTTAGAGCCAAATAGGAATTAGTTTGTGCCATGTGGAACCTTTGTCTAGTGTTCTAGGTTTTGTGTTGATTTTCCTTAGTTAGTAAGTGCATAGTCGTGTGAATGGAGTTAGTTCAAGCACCTTGACTAATCTCCCAAAGGTTCCATCCTTGTCTTGTTAGGAGGTCTCACCTTAAGACTCTCTAAAGGTCATCTCATTAGTAGACTTGTTAGTATTCATTCTTAGTTTCTTTCTAGGTTATTTTTGTTTGTGAATGCACATTAGGAACACATCATAATTCGATTTTCATCTTATTACATAAAAGAAAAGTTTGTCAAAAATAGTTTTGAACATAATCCTTCCACTCTTTTTGGAAGAAGGTTACAAGTGTTTTTCCTTAAGCAAGAAAGTGACTTTTGAAATTGCCTAGCCTTTTAGCTCACTTCGGTTTTGGGGATATCTTAGTAGTATGGTGACATTAAAATTCAAGAGGAAAAATAAGAAAAAGAAATTTGTCAAAAAGAGAAAAAGAAAAAGAAAAACATAACCCTATACTTCCAAAATTGAAAAAGGGTGTTGAAAAGAAAAAGAAGCCTCATTAAGAAAAGTGTGAAGTAAAACACCAAAACCAAAAGACCAATTTTGAATTCTCCTTTATACTTGAAGTGAGTTGTTTGCTTAATTCTCAATACATTTTCATTTGAATCTTACTTGCTTACTTGTGATTGCAACTTTAGAGTCTCTAAGTTTAGGTTGTGTTTTCCTTTTGTTAGGTTGCACTTTTGTTCTTTGCTTGTCTAGTTTTGTCTTCAATTTTGAAATCCTTCCATAGTGTAGCCTTTATTCTTTGAACATTTATTGCTTTAGTGTCTTGTCAATCAAAAATCCAAAAACATTTTACATTTTGAGTAGCCTTTCTTCTTAAGCCTTTTTAGTTTGTCATTTTTCCTTCTCAAGTTTTATCTTTGAACTTGTCTTTCCTTCAAACTTCTTGATGATTCCCTTCTCTACACCTTTTAGGGTAGCATATTGGAACACTTGAGGTGAGAGTGTAAATTTCTTGGGTGAACTTGACACCAAAAAGAAAGGGTAAGAGTTGTGAGGATACACTTGAGGGATACACTTGTGAGGTTTAATTTTTGTGAATTCATTGACATCAATTTCGTTTGGAGTGTGTTCTTGTCTTGTTTTGCTAGGTAAGGTGGAGCTTACACATCAAGGAAGAGCTTGAAGAAAAATTGTAAAGGAAGCAAAAGCCTTGTAACTAGTAGAACTTAGGCAAAATTTTCAATTCTTAGGCATTGTGTATTAGGTTTTTGTCTTGTATTTTGGACACACCTTGGACATTGGACTTTGGACACTATTATTTCATTTTTCCTCTAGATAAATTCGCCTAGTATAGTTGCATGTGCATTTGGTTGTTAACTACTTTTAGTTAGTTAGTTGTTGGTTATAACTAATTGTTGTTAGTTAGTTGCTTGTCTTAACTAATTAGGTTAATTAGTTAGTGGTTGGAACTAATTCTAGTTACTTCAACTAATCATAACCGAAATTAGTTTAGGGTTTTAACTAAATCATTACCGAATTAGTTGTTAGTTAGGGTTGTTAGACTTAGTTGCAACTTCCATAACTAAATAGCTACTTCTAGTTAAGGTTTGTTAGGAGTTGGTTAGTTAGTTAAACTAATTTTGTTAGGTTAACTAACTAGTGAACCGAATTGGTTAAGCTTGTCTAGGGTTAGTCAATTGTTAGAAATAACCTAGGATAATCATAATCAACTTAGGTTAAAGCCAAACCTAGGACTTTCATAAGCAACATAGGACTAACCTAGTAAAAGACAACCTAGGATCTTGTTTTTCCTTTAGGTTAGAAACCTGGTATTGATATTTTAGGATTGTTATGTGTTTTCTTTCACTTCTTTTGCATTCATCCTCCCCGACTAGTTTGACTACACATTCCTTGTTTTTGTCTTGAATTTCTTTGACAACCTTAAAAGATGTCTTCTAGTGATAGGGAGAATAAAACTATGCTTCATAACATAATGGATAGCTTGAATAACATCAATGCTAGGATAACAAATCTTGAGCATAATGAAAACCCTAGAACTAGACATAGAAATCAAAGAAATCATAGACATAATAATAATGATAGTGAAGAGGAGCCTAGACAAAGAAGACACCATGAGCATAAAAGAGAAGATGTAGGCTTAAGAGAAGTCAAATTAGAAATACCCCTATTTAATGGCAAGAGTGACATAGAGGCTTATCTAGAATGGGAAATGAGAGTAGAACAAATCTTTAACTCTTATCAAATAAAAGATGAAAAGAAAGTTAGGATAGCCACCCTCTCATTCCAAAACTATGCCTTAGTATAGTGGTCTCAAGTGTGTAAGGAGAGAAAGAAAGATAATTTTCCACCAATAGATGATTGGTTGGATTTAAAAGCTCTATTAAGAAAACGTTATGTTCCTAGTTACTATAAGGGGGAGCTATTAGCAAAGCTAAATAGACTCACCCAAGGGTCAAAGAGTATAGAAGACTACTACAAATCATTAGAGATAGCTATGATTAGGACAAACCTAGAAGAAGATGAGGAAACCCTAATGCATAGGTTCTTACATGGCCTTAATATGAACATTAAAAATAGAGTAGAACTCCTTCCACATGTAGACATTGAGGAACTACTTCACCAATGCACTAAGGTAGGGAGCCAATTCAAAGAGAGAGAAGCCTATAGTGGGGAAAATAAGGCCTATAAATCTAAGTGGGTAGGACAAGATAACAAGGGTAGGTTTGATAGAAACCCTAGGGAGAGGGAAGTGGGCACTTCATTTTCCAAACCTCAAAGTGAGTTACATGAAAATGGAAAGGTTTTTAGGAATCAAAGAGAAAAGCATGAATCCACATCTAAACCACAATCCTCTAGATCATCTACCATTAAATGTTTTAAATTCCTTGGTAGAGGTCACATTGCTTCTGACTGTCCAACAAAGAGAACCATGGTTTTGAAAACTAATGGAACCTACTCAAGTCAATCAGAGTCTAATTCTGATTCTTACTCTTCAAGTGATGACTCAAGTAGTGATTCCTATGATAGTGAGCATATTTTAGGGGATGATGGTGAGCTTTACATGATTAGAAGATTTCTTGGTAGTCATGTTAAGCTAGATGATACTACATAAAGAGAGAACATCTTTTATACAAGATGTTACATAAATGACAAATTATGTTCTCTCATTATGGATAGTGGGAGTTGTGCTAATGTAGTAAGCCAAAGACTAGTCAATAAGATGGGCTTAGAACTAATAGATCACCCTAGACCTTATAAGTTACAATGGTTAAATGAAAAGGGAAAGATTTTAGTTAATAAGCAAGTCTTAATAAATTTCACCATAGGCATATATAAAGATGAAGTTAATTGTGATGTAGTACCTATGGAGGCAACTCATATATTGCTAGGAAGACCTTGGCAATTTGATAGAAAGGTCATCCATAAGGGGTTCACTAACACCCTCACTTTCAAACTAGATGGTAAGAAGATAGTTTTACACCCCCTAACTCCACAACAAGTAGCTAAAGATCAACTACAAATGAAGCTTAAAAGAGATAGAGAGTTAGGATCTTCTTCAAATCATCTAGGAAAAATTAAGAAAAATAAAAAAGAAGATAAAGGAAAAAGAGTTATCTATGACAAATCTAGTGCCAACCTTTTGGCCACTAAACATGATGTGAAACATGCTATGTTTTCACATAAATAATGCTTGATCATGTATGCTAAAGATATCCCTAGTACTTCCTTGTACTCAATGGGAAACCTTCCTCCTCCTTTGCCCAAAGGGATTCAAAATATCTTAAATGAATTTAAAGACCTCTTTCCAAAAGACATCCCAAAAGGCTTACCTCCTATTAGGGGCATTGAACATCAAATAGATTTAATTCCTGGTGCTAGTTTACCTAATAGGCCTGCGTATAGATGTAATCCTAAGGAAAGCCTTGAAATTAAAAATCAAGTGAATGAATTATTATCTAAGGGTTGGATTAGAGAGAGTTTAAGCCCATGTGCTTTGCCTGTTTTACTTGTTCCTAAAAAGGATGGTTCATGGAGAATGTGCACCGATTGTAGGGCCATCAATAACATCACCATCAAGTACAGGCATCCCATACCTAGACTTGATGATATGCTTGATGAGCTTAGTGGTTCTATAATATTTTCCAAAATTGATCTTAAAAGTGGCTATCACCAAATAAGAATCAAAGAAGGAGATGAATGGAAAGCCGCTTTTAAAACCAAACTTGGATTATATGAGTGGTTAGTTATGCCCTTTGGCTTGACTAATGCACCAAGCACATTCATGAGATTAATGAATCATGTTTTAAGGGAATTCATTGGGTATTTTGTTGTGGTCTATTTTAACGATATTTTAATCTATTCAAAGACCATGACCTCTCATCTAAACCATCTTAGACAAGTTATGCTTGCCCTAAGAACCAACAATCTGTATGTAAACCTTGAAAAATGTTCTTTTGGCATGAATAGCATTGTCTTTCTTGGATTTGTAGTTAGTTCAAAAGGTGTAGAGGTAGATCACTCAAAGGTTAAGGCCATCCAAGATTGGCCCACACCCAAAAATGTGAGTGACATAAGAAGTTTCCATGGTCTTGTAAGTTTTTATAGGAGATTTGTGAAAGATTTTTCTACCTTCGCCTGCCCTTTAAATGAACTAGTGAAAAAGAATGTTCCTTTTGTTTGGGGGCCAAGGCAAGAAAAATCTTTCCTAGATCTCAAAGATCGCCTCACTCATGCTCCAATTTTATCACTTCCAAATTTTTCCAAAACATTTGAGCTTGAGTGTGATGCATCTAATGTGGGTATAGGAGTTGTTCTATTGCAAGAAGGTTACCCCATTGCTTTCTTGAGTGAAAAGCTTAATGGGGCAGCCATCAATTACCCCACATATGATAAAGAATTGTATGCCTTAATTAGATCCTTACAAACTTAGGAACACTACTTGATTCCCAAAGAGTTTGTTATACATAGTGATCATCAATCCTTAAATTCATTAAAGGGCAACATAAGCTAAATAAAAGGCATGCTAAGTGGGTTGAGTACTTGGAACATTTTCCATATGTCATCAAGTATAAGAATGGAAAATCCAATACTATGGCAGATGCTTTATCTAGGAGGCACTCTTTACTTACCTCCCTAGGAGCCAAAGTTATTAGGCTTGATGAGATTAGGTCTTTGTATCCAAGTGACCTTGATTTTTCTAGTATATTTAACTCATCTTCCACTTCTTTATCTCATAAAGGCTTCTACATTTTAGATGGCTATCTTTTCAAAGCCAATAGACTTTGCATTCCTAGAAGTTCTTTAAGAGATCTTTTACTTAGAGAAAGCCATGAGGGCAGCTTAATGGGCCATTTTGGAAGAGATAAAACATTATCCATATTACATGAACACTTCTATTGGCCAAAAATGAAAAAAATGTTCAAAAACATTGTGCTAGGTGTATTGTGTGTAGAAAAGCAAAATCAAAACTTTCTCCTAGTGGTTTATATACTCCTTTACCAACACCCACAACACCTTGGATTGATATATCTATGGATTTTGTGTTAGGATTTCCTAAGACGTAAAGAGGAATGGATTCTATCATTGTGGTTGTGGATAGGTTTAGTAAGATGGCTCACTTCATCCCTTGTCACAAGGTAGATGATGCTAGTCATATTGCTAAACTCTTTCAAAGAGATTGTAAGACTTCATGGTGTTCCTAAAACCATAATTTCTGATAGGGACACCAAATTCCTAAGCCATTTTTGGAAAACTCTTTGGTCAAGGCTAGGAACGAAGCTTCTCTTTTCCACTATTTGTCATCCTCAAACGGATGGATAAACAGAGGTAGTAAACAGGACCCTTTCCCAACTTCTTAGGGTCTTAGTGCTTAAAAATGTTAAATCTTGGGATGAGTGTTTGCCCCACATTGAGTTTGCATATAATAGGGTACAACACTCCATAACCAAGCATAGTCCATTTGAGGTTGTCTATGGTTTTAACCCTCTCACTCCTTTGGACCTTTTGCCTATTGAGGTTTTTGATTCTATCTTTCATATGGATGGAGAGGCAAAGGCCAAATTTATCAAAGATTTTCATGAGAAGATTAAAAACCAAATTCAAACTAAGAATAGACACTATGCTCATTGTGCCAATAAGAAGAGAAAGGATATCACCTTTGAGGTTGGAGATTGGGTTTGGTTACACCTTCGAAAAGAGAGATTTCCAAACTTACGTAAATCCAAACTCGATCCTAGAGGTGATGGGCCTTTCCAAATCATAAAGAAAATGAATAGCAATGCTTATGTCCTTGATTTTCCAGGAGATTATGGTGTGAGTGCTTCCTTTAATATTTTAGACTTGTCTCCCTTTGATTTAGATGGAGATGATGATGCCTTAGATTTGAGGGAAAATCCTTTCGAAGAGGGGGAGCATAATGAGGACATACTAAGAGAGGACCCTCACACTACCCTAGAGAAAGGACTTGAAGCTTACAAAGGTCCTCTCACAAGGGCCAAGACCAAAAAGGCCAAAGAGAGCATCCATCGGGCCTTATCTTCCTTCCTCTCCTTGAGTGGGCCGAAGCCCAATGAAGACTTCTTGAGGATCTATTCATACTCTACTTGTAATATACTTCTTAGTTAGATTCTCTAGGATTATAGGTTTCATTTGGGCCTTGTAAGGTCATTTGGGCCACTTTTGGGCCATGTACTCTCACTTTGGGCCATGTATAGGCCATACCCTTCTCCATTAGCACTATTGGGCCTAGGCATCATAGAGAGGCCCATTTAGGAGTCACTTGGCCGAATTCCCTAAGCTCTATATAAAGAGCTCTCCCTTTGTATTTTTGACACACATTAATGCCATTGAGAATTTCACACTTTCAAAGTGAGTTTTAGTAAGAAAAGCTTTCCCTTTTCTCTAGGTTAGAGTGAGCTCTAGCAAGCTCTCATCCAAGGGGTTTTCCTCCCTCTTGGTGGAGAGTTATAGGGAGTTATCTCCCCTTGGAGTGGCCTCCCATTCACCTCCTCCATTCCATCTTCCATCCTCCTGTTTTTTCCCTTCCATTTCCACCTTTTCTTTCTCTTTTTCCCTTCCAAATCCATGTAGTCTAGAGTCTTTTCCTTTCTTTTCCATTTCAGTTTTCAAGAGCAAGAAGCTTCATCAAAGGCTTGTGGAGGTTAGAAGAAGAAAAGAGCCCTAGATCTACCCTTCTTCAAGGAGATAGAAGAAGATCCTACATCACCTTCTTTTCATACTGCCAAGGTCTACCCAACAAGACATGAGTTTCTTCCATAGGCACAACATCACACCAAACTTGATCATGGTATGTTCCTATGAAGAGAGAAAGAAGAACTTGTTTGTTCACTAATATCTCACCCTTTTCATTAAGCCATTGTAATTTATATGGTCTAGGGTGATCTATTAGAGCACAACCAAGTTTGTGGACTAGCCTTTGGCTAGCCACATTTACACAACTTCCATTATCCACAATGAGAAAACAAAGTTTGTCTTTAATGTAACATCTTGTATAAAAGATGTTCTCTCGTTATGTAGTGTCATCATCCCTTGTATGGCTTCCAAGAAGTCTTCTGACCATGAATAATTCACCCTCATCTCCAAGAACATATTCACTTTCACAGGAATCACTATATAAGCTATCACTGGAGTATGAAGAGGAAGTTTCCTCATAGCTTGAATAGTGATCAATGCCCCTTAAAATCATTATTTTCTTTGTTGGGCATTGAGAGGTAATGTGACCCTTTCCTAAACACTTAAAACATTTTCCTTGAAGAAATATGTTAGGATGAAGAGTTGGCATTCTAGAAAAGGTGTGTTTGGAAGGTTTGTAGGGGATGATGCCTATGAACCTCACTTCTAATCCTAAGAGATAAAGTGCCCACTTCATGCTCCTTACTCTTTCTATCACTACCCTCTTTTGAGGTGGAATCTTCCTTGCCCTTCTACCCAGGCTTATATGGTTTAGAATCCCCTCTATAATAGAAAGCTTCATCCATGAGTTGATCTTCTACTCGTGTGTATTGATGAAGAAGCTCCTCAATGTCCACATGAGATAGAAGTTCCATTCTCTTTTTGATATTATGATTAAGGCCATGTACTATGCATGGGTATTTCTTCATCCTCCTCAACATTGGCCCTAATCATAGTCATTTCCAAGGCCTTATAATAATCCTTCACACTTTTGGACCCTTGGGTGAGTTTATTGAGCTTTGCCAACAACTCACCCCTATAGTAGGAGGGACCATACCTTTTCCTAAGTAAGGCTTTGAGTTCATCCCATTCAACAATGGGTGGGAAATGGTCTTTCTTTCTTTCTTTAAGGATTTGGATCCACCAAACTAATGCATAATTTTGGAAACTAAAGGTGGAAATCCTAACTTTTCATTTTTAGTTTCATGGGAGGTGAAAAGTTTCTCAACTTTCATCTCCTAATCGAGATAGGCCTCTACATCACTTTTGCCATGGAAGGGTGGGACCTCTAGCTTGACCTCTCTCAAGCCACCCTCCTCATGAGACCTATGGTGTCTCCTATGGTGCCTATTCTCAACCTCACTAGTTTTATCATTGCCTTTGTCTATGATGCCTATAATGCCTAATGGTTCTATCTTTACCTTTCTCATTTTCTAGGTTATCTAACCTAGTTGACATATTATTAAGCTTCTCTAAAATTAATCTCATGTGGGGGGGGGGTTGATTCTTTACCTCTCTCACTAGATAAAGACATGTTATAATGCAAGATGCTAGTGATGAGATACTAGTCAGATCACTCAAGTTGGTTTAAATCCTAGAACAAGAAAATAACACACAAGGCAACAAGAAAAAGAAAAGCTAGTAGACAAAACTAGTCGGGGTACAAGAAATTAAACTAAGCCTAGCATGCAAAAGCACACTTATACTAACTAGAAAGCAAGTAAAGCAAACTAGTTGGTTGGTGCAAGAATGTAAACTAGACCTAGTATACAAAATCGCACTTACACTAACCGGGTGCAACAAAAATAAATTAAGTCCTAAACGTAATTACTCCTAATCAACTAATTAAAAATCAAAGTCCAATGTCCAAAGTCTCTAATGTCTAAATACAAAGACTTAATTAAAGCAAATAAAATAAATTCCCAAAATACAAGGGAAAAGAAAATACAAATCATAAAAAAAATTAAATCCTAAACTATTACAAAAGTTGCTTTCCAATACAAAAGGCTTCCAAGCTTCTTCAAGTCCAACAAAAAGGTCTACCAAGCAACAAGAAAAGCATTTGGAAACTCAAAGTAATGGTTAGCTTAAAAATAATAAGAAAGAAAGTGAAATGGTGTTTGCACTCTT
This sequence comes from Clitoria ternatea, assembly GCA_037962975.1. Lineage (NCBI taxonomy): Eukaryota > Viridiplantae > Streptophyta > Magnoliopsida > Fabales > Fabaceae > Clitoria > Clitoria ternatea. Next base: position 181,484,297 of record CM075672.1, read on the forward strand.
AGCTCTCAAGTGTATATACATAAATGTCCACCTCTCTCTTTACTAATAGATTGCCCTAGGTCAAATCTTGAAGTCAAATCTTAATCCTTCCAATATGATACCCAAGTGATGATGATCTTACAAATCCTTAATCTCAAGTGTATTTGCATGTTGTAACAAGTTTTGATAATGACAAACAAAGAGTTCAAACATCTAAAGGAATCAAGCATAATATCAATTTAAATTAAATATATTGATATACATCCAAAAATAAAAGAGAAATGATCATCAAATAAGAAAGGATCAAGAAAAATAAGCCATATGATTACAAAATGTAAACAATGCATTAAAAGGGAAGCAACAGGCATTTGAATTGATTCATGGATATGGGGAATCGATTCATGCCCCTGGAAGTCCAAAAATTACAAAATTGAATGCTAGGAATCGATTCACCACAAGTAGGAATTGATTCATGTGTGATAATCTTCAAAAATTCCATGTTTCAGGCTTGGGAATTGATTCACACTACACAGGAATCGATTCACATGTGTTTTTAGGCCTGAGAATCAATTCACACTGCTCAGGAATTGATTCATACGAATTCACAAAGCCAGGAATTGATTTATATGTCTTAGGAATCGATTCATACGCTGTATTTTTGTCTAAATTGAAGGCACAAAATGCAAAGGAATCGATTCATGTTTCCAGGAATCAATTCACATCAATGGAAATAGCACTACAGGTTTTAAGTTGAAATGGAAACAACATTACGGGTTTTAAGTTGAAATGGAAATAACACTACAGGTTTTAAGATAAAATGGAAACAACACTATGGATTTTAAGAAAGCAAAGACAACATTAAAGAATTTAAGCAAAGTGACAAGCTCCACTATGCAGAAAGGAATAATTAATTGCAACGACACCAGCTTCAGATTACTATAAATAGAGAAGCAAATTGAAGAAGCAAGTTGTGGCGCCCTAAATCTAGTAAATAAGTTATAAATATTAATAATTAGGATAATAAAAGTGAGGGTAACTTTTTCGCATTTTTAATGCATGAATGGTGGATGAAGAACACCACGAATATATTCTTAAATGACTAACCCTGGACCTATACGAAACCTTAACTCATATATGAAGATATGAGATGGTATATGGTTTAATGAATAACTGAGTGCGTATTTTAATTCAAGGATATGAATTAATCAAAGAAAAGTGTCAAGGATGCATAAAAGATTGCTAAGTTATGTTAAAAGAATGTTTAAATTGATTGTATAAATGTACCATGTCCCATTAATGCCCAACAACATCCAAAAATATAAATTTTTCATGGAAACAAGGGTATGAATCGATTCGAGCACCCCAGGAATCGATTCAAGTGCTTCTGGAGTCCAAACAGTGAAAACAGGGTCTTTTGAATCGATTCAAGATCACATGAATCGATTCAAACGATCTTGGACATCATGAACAGTAAAAATAGAGAGCTTTGAATCAATTCATACGAGGGCTTGAATCGATTCAAAGTGTTTTGGAGGTATGAACAGTAAAAATTATGATGATTGAATCAATTCATGCACTATTCTGAATCAATTCACATCAGTAATTATGCAGAAAAATCCAATTTTTCAACTTCCAAACCCCTTAACTTTTTCATATAAAGTCCAATTACTATCAAATTTTAACACCAATTAAAATACACAATTTGTGATGTGTAGCAACTAGCCGCACTAAAAAATTCCTTAAAACGATGGACTTATACGCATAAATGTGACTAGCCCATTTTGAGGTATTTTTATGCAATTCAAGGTTCAATTCTTAATGGAATTGACCCATTCTAGCTTCTACAAGTCACAATTCATGCATTGGTGCCATTCAAATTGTCTCATGCAATCCAACCCTCATAAATCTCTACTTGACCCTATCAATTCCTCATTCAAGCATGAAAATCACATAAATTTCAACCTATTTAGATTTCATCATCTAACCAATCCTTCTAACACATAATTTGACTCTATTATCATGCATTAATCATCAAATGGAAACTCAACAAAGGTCGTAATTCATTAACCATATATCATCTTTCAATATAGACATCAAGATCAACACCATGGGTTACAAAATGGTTGTATACTATATCCAAAAGATTCTATAGCATTCATTTCCATTCTAGGATCTCAAATATCAACAAGCCATCATCAATATTCATTTGTCATCATTCACACAAGTGACTCAAGTTGTATTATGGCCATACAAGGTAATAACATATTTACATCTCAAAAGAATATACAAAGCCATGAACATAAATTATGCCGGCCAAGGCATCTTTACCAAAAGAACCTTCTTCACACAACTTTTCCTTACATGAAGTGCCTCACTCCATGGTCATACCCTGCAACACAAAAGCTAAAAAGATAAACCACATGGAGAGTGAGTATACTTTCTCAATGATGAAAATCTAATAATTATGATAATATATATATGAATGCAAATCAACATCTTCTCTTATTAAGGAGTTTAATTTACAATGAAACCAACCAATCCATAGAATCCATTAAACACTCATGTTCACATACAAATATGTGGTAAGTCCATCATTAAGGACATATCATATAAGACCATATCATCAATTTATGATTTCATAGGGGTCAAACCCATCAAAAACATAAGCATAGTTAGTGACCAAAGTAGACTTCACATTTATCTCATAATAATCCCAATAGGGTATCTCTTTCTCGATTTACTTCACTCAAATGCCATGTTCCTATGGCTAATGCACATGTCATGTTACACAAGCATCCCTGTAGAACTACGAAAATCACTCTCTGCTTTCTTCTCTCTTTTCTTTCTTAGTCAGTAGCTGATAAGTGCTTTATAATACAATAAAATAGATCTAGTTTGCTTAGGATTTTAATTATTATGCACTGTATTTCCTTTATTTATTGTAATTTTTGCTTTCTTTCCACTCTATTTTACTTGGGTATGTTATTTTGCAGAAATTAAGGTAATAAAGGGTCAAAAACAAGAGAAAAACGACCATAAAATGATAATGAAACAAGAAGAAGAAGCCCAAAGTAGAAAGAACTCTCTTTTTATGCTGAAATCCGACTCAGAATGTTGAAATCTGACTCAGAAATGCTGAATTCCGACTCAGAATGACCAAATCCGAGTGGGATGACTGAGAAAGGACCAAATCCGAGTGGAAAGTTCCCTGTCAAAGCCATTCCGAGTGATAAATGGCTGAGGTTCAATGCTGAAATGGAATGAGTCTCGGTTGGAGGAGATTCCGAGTGGAAGCTTCCCCGACTGCGTCTATTCCGAGTGAAAAAGGGGACTGACGTTGAATAGATGCTGTCCAAAGCTATTCTCCGAGTGAAAGGCTTGCTGATTGAAGTGAATCCGAGTGGGAGCTTTCTGATTTACAACCAATCCGAGCAAAAAGCTGCTCCGAGTGAATGGATTCCGAGTAGAAGAGGCCACTGAAATGAATAAATGCTGACTAAGGAGGAATCCGAGTGGTCTCACTCAGAGAAAATGGCATTCTCAAGTAGAATAAAGCATTTCCGAGTAAATCTTAGCAAGGAAGGAAAAATTTGACCGGAAATGAATCACACTCGGGCAGACTCTTAAGTTTCACACTGAGCCCGAGTGAGAAGTCTCCAAGGAAAGCACATCCGAGTGAGTTGGGTTAGAAAGATGCATTTCCGAGCAGAGCAAAGGCTCGGACATAAGAAGAAATTCAATCAGTCAAATTCCAACCCTTCAAGTGCAAGTTCCTGAGTAAAAGTGAAGGCCATTCCGAGTGATTTGATTGACGACTGAAGTCAATTCCGAGTGGAAATCAACTCGGACTCCCGAATGAAGGTGTGATTTTACCATTTGAATGTGACCGAGTGTATTCCTAAGAAATTCGAGCAAGGTCTCTCTCCGAGTGGTTCAAATTCCATAGACATAGCCGAGTGAAATAGTGAGTAGACTTCCCAATCCTGAGTGAGCCACTTTCCAGTCGGTTCCAAGTCACCTTTTAAACAGTTCCGAGTGAATCACTTTTCACTCGGTTCCGATTCACTTTGCAATCAGTTCCGAATGAACTCCATGAACCTGAGCCGAGTGAATGGTTTTAGTCAGTTCTGAGTCCTCCTACATTCAATTTCGACTGAATGGCTCAATCAGAAGTTACTTTTCAGTCACTCTTCACTCGTCCTTTCATCCAGCTTCATCACCGATCGGTTCTCCCACAAACACCGACTCCTTCCATCTCTTCTAAACACCGTCCCAAACCAACACCGTCCCATTCACTTTGAACACCGGCTCCATCCACCACACCGTCCAGCAACTCTGTCCCTCAAACCAACACCGCCCAGACTCTTCTCCCCAACCAACACTGCCCAGACTCTCCTTTCCATCCACAACACCGTCCAGCAATACTCTCCACACCGCCCAGACTCTCTTCACAGGCCCAACACCGGATCAATTGAACACCGTCCAGCAACTCTATTGTCCCTCAAACTCCATAACACCATCCCTTTCTCCCAAAACACCCAACCGTCCTTATTTCTCAACACCGTCTCATTCCCTCTTCTATCCACTGTCCCTTTCCATTCCAACTCTTCACACTCACACCGGCTCCAACACTTTCCTCTCCACACCGTACAGATCTCCATCTAACAGCAACTCCTCTCCACGCTGTCCAGTTTGCACCCACACCGTCCAGCACTCAGCAAACCACCCTCCAGCAAGCTTCCACTCGGAATTTCATCATTCTGCACCAATCATCACTAAAATCCAAGCATCGAATTATTGGAAATATTAAAATATGCAAATTGGAAACAAGTTGGCACAGCTGGAACTCACATGCACCAAAAGTTTCTTCCACTTGCAATTTGAACACGTTTTCATAGCTGGAAACCTCCATCCATTTGCCTATAAAAGCAGCAGTAACCCATCAGCAAATGAATGATCTCTTCCCACCAATTACGATCAGATTCATTCTATTTTCTTTTCTTTTCTTCGTTACTTTCTCTCTTTTTCTCTTTAGTTTTCTTCTTTTCCATTTTTCTTTCTCTGTTCGTCTTTCTTCTCTTTCTTTTTATTTTCTTTTATTTTGTAAGAGTGTGAGGGCTATAAAAGTGAGAATTTAAATTTGTAATTGGTGGAGAATATTGCAACAAGGAATTACAGTGGTAAATTATTCTGAGCTTTTGGAGAAACCCGTAAGTCTTTATTTTTACCATGTCTTGTATGTTTTATTTTTCCATTATTTATATGAATTTGAATTATTTCATGAGTAGCTAAATTAATTATCTTGGGATAAAGGGGGTATGATAATATTTTATTTTAATGTTATTTTGACTTGGAATTAAATAAATTTCTGTTTTCCATTTAGTTCAATTATGCTTAATGCTTTTAGTGATTCCTAACAAGAACCTAAATGATAAAACTGTATACTTGCGGGTATATTAGTAAGTTTAGGTAACAAATAGAATCGAGAGATTTATTTTTACCGGAAAGCTTTGAATTAAACCTAAGATTTTTGAAATGCTTTTTGTGACCTCGGTAAAACCGTGAAAGTAATCAAAATTCTTTTGAGGAAATAAAAAGGGTTCTCATAAAACGATAATGGGCCTTTCTGAGGATTAAGCAGCGCTTTCCATAGGTTAGGTACATTAATAGGATTCCGAGAGGAACATATTAATTAGCTTTTGGAAAATTCGCCTTGGAAAACTTAATTTGATTCTTATTTATGAAAAGTTAAAATTCATTAACATAAAATAGAATCTTAATCCCCCGAAATCCCAAGATATTCTCAACTCTGATTTTTAAGTGTCAAGTAAATTTTATTTTTATATTTTTTCGTATTCTGTGCAATTTTAATTTGTGCTTTATTTTATAAAAATCTTAAAAATCAATTGTGTGGATAATTAAATTTTAATATGCTGGTACTTTGAACACAGTCCCTGTGTTATATTACGCGACATAACCCGTGCGCTTGCGGGCCCTCTCAAGTTTTTGGCGCCTCTGCCGGGGACTGTTGTCGCTCAAATATCAGCAATATTGAAATTCGATTAGATCATACTTGTTAATATTTCTATTGTTATTTTTATTGTTATTTTCTTTGTAATTTTTGTATTTTGTTCTATATTCTGTGTATCTGTTGTTTTATTTTTGTAATTGTTTGTTTTATTTGTCATTTATTTTCTATTTATGTGACGAAGCCGTAGTGTCGATCTAAACTTAGGATTTGACCCTGAGATAGAACGTACCCTTAGAGCTTTGAGAAAACAATAAAAACAACAAAAAGAAGAAAAAGAAAAACAAATGACAGACCAACATAGACCCTTAAGAGATTTTGCTGCTCCAAGTACAAATGGAAGAAGATCTAGCATCCTCAGACCCACAGTGGAGGCTAACAATTTTGAATTGAAGCCTTCACTACTCTCAATGGTTCAACAGAACCAATTCGGAGGATTACCCTCCGAAGATCCAAATCTTCATCTTCAAATCTTTCTTGAATACTGTGACACCCTGAAGATGAACGGAGCCACCAATGATGCCATTCGCTTAAGACTTTTCCCTTTCTCCTTAAGAGATAAAGCGAGAGCGTGGTTATACTCTCTTCCTGAAGGATCCATCACGACTTGGGAACAATTGTCCAGTGCTTTTATTAATAAATGGTACCCAAGGAACAAGACTGATGTGCTGAGAAAACAAATCATCAATTTTTCACAAAAAGATGATGAATCCTTGTATGAAGCCTGGGAAAGATACAAGGAGTTTCTAAGAGAATGTCCTCACCATGGGATAGAAAGGTGGTTGATAATCCATATTTTCTATAATGGACTAACTTCCACACAAAAGATCTCTTTAGATGCTGCAGCTGGAGGAGCCTTCATGAGTAAAAATGTTGATGAAGCTGAGAACCTGATCGAGGAAATAGCTCAAAACACTCACCAATGGAACTCTGAAAGAGGATTACCTTCTAAAACACCAGGTAAGTACTCTGTTGATGCTCTTTCCTTACTTTCTGCCAAAGTTGAAGCATTAACATTAAAACTTGATAAAATAGGGTCAACAGGTGCTACTAATATTGTTTGTGAAGTTTGTGGTGTTTCAAGACATGGAGCTACAAACTGCCATTTAACAATGACCCCTAATCAAGAACAAGAAATGCATCAGGTGGACGCTATTGGAAACTATGGTGGAAACAATCAAGGTAACTACAGACCTCCACAAGGTCCACCTGGCTTCCAAAATAGGCCACCTCAATTCCAAAGTAACTACAAACCTCAACAAGGAACCTATATTCCACAAAAATCAAAGCTAGAATCCTTGATGGAGACATTTGTAGCTACTCAACTTAAACAAAATGATGAATTCTCTAATGCAATAAAAAACTTGGCTTCAAAAGTGGACTCTCTTGCCACTCACAACAAAATACTAGAAAATCAAATTGCCCAACAAGCCTCCTATTCTCAAAGAGCACCGGGAACATTTCCTGGGAAACCAGAGGCTGGACCATCTAACCAAACCATGGCTGTCACTCTTAGGAGTGGTACTCAATACGATGGGCCATTTGACAAGACAGCAAAGGAGGAAAAGAAAGTCAATGAATCTTCATCTCATCCAGTAATTGAAGAAGAGAAACCACAAGAAAAGAAGGAGGAGGTTAAGCCATATCAACCTCCCATTCCATTTCCTCAGTGCTTAGCCAAAGCAAAGTTGGACAAACAATTTGGTAAGTTTCTTGATGTTTTAAAGAAATTGTATATTAATATTCCTTTCACAGATGCTTTGCAGCAAATGCCCATATATGCAAAGTTCCTGAAGGACATTCTGTCCAACAAAAGAAGACTGGAGGAAGATGGTACAGTTGCACTTACTGAAGAGTGCAGTGCTCTAGTTCAAAAGAAACTTCCACCCAAGCTCCAAGATCCAGGTAGTTTCTCTATTCCTTGCATGATTGGTGACATGAATATAGATAAAGCATTGTGTGATTTAGGAGCGAGTGTGAGTTTAATGCCATTATCTGTTGCTGAAAAGTTAGGATTGGGTGAACTAAAACCTACTAGGATGTCTTTATAATTGGCTGATAGATCTGTAAAATATCCTGTAGGAATTTTAGAGGATGTTCCTATTAAGATACAAAAATTTTTTATACCTGCTGACTTTGTTGTGCTTGAAATGGATGAAGATTCTTTGATTCCTATTATTTTAGGTAGACCATTTTTAGCAACTGCAGGTGCTGTGATTGATGTCAAGAATGGTAAGTTGTCTCTAACTGTTGGAGACCAAAAGGTTGATTTTAATTTGAAAAATGTTTTAGAAAAACCTTACAATGATGTTTGCTGTACTGTGGATTTTGTCGAACAAGTGGTAAAGGAAGCAACCCTTCCTAATGACCCACTTGAAACTATTTTCATGATAGAGCCGACAGAAACATCTGATTGCTCTGAGGCCCCATATGATACTGAGGTCATGTGCAACAAAGTGGTAAGCCCCAATGTGGAATTAAAACCTTTACCAGCTTCATTAAGGTATGAATTTCTTGGTCCCAATTCCACATATCCTGTGATTATCAATGCTGAATTAAATCCATGTGAATCTGAAAAACTTTTGAAACAACTTAGGTTGTATAGAAAGGTAATAGGTTATACAATGGATGATATCAAAGGGATTAGCCCTTCTCTTTGTATGCACAGGATTACTGTAGAAGATAAAAGTAGGCCCACAGTAGAACCACTTAGGGGATTAAATCCTAAAATGCAAGAAGTGGTTAAAAAGGAAATTTTGAAATTGCTTGATGTTGGAGTCATATATCCTGTTGATAGTAGTAAATGGGTAAGTCCTGTCCATGTGGTGCCTAAAAAGGGGGGAATAACTGTGATTGAAAATGATAAACATAACTTGATTCCTACTAGGATTGTCTCTGGTTGGCGCATGTGCATTGATTATAGGAAGTTAAATAGCGCCACGAAAAAAGATCATTTTCCCCTCCCTTTTATTGATCAGATACTTGAAAGACTTGCGAAACACTCTTATTTCTGTTATTTGGATGGGTATTCAGGTTTTCATCAAATTCCCATTCATCCATCTGATCAAGAAAAGACTACCTTCACTTGCCTTTATGGGACTTATGCTTACAGACGTATGCCTTTTGGTTTATGTAATGCACCGGCGACTTTTTAAAGGTGTATGCAAGCAATTTTTTCTGATCTTATTGAAAATGTGATGGAAGTCTTTATGGATGATTTTTCAGTGCATGGTTTGGATTTTGATAATTGTTTAACAAATTTGTGCCAAGTCTTACAGCATTGTGAAGAAACCAATTTGGTTCTAAATTGGGAAAAATGCCATTTTATGGTAAGAGAAGGCATAGTTCTTGGACACCTGGTGTCTGAGAGAGGTATAGAAGTTGATAAGGCTAAAGTGGAAGTGATTGAAAAATTGCCTCCACCCACAAATGTGAAAGGTATTCAGAGTTTTCTTGGACATGCAGGGTTTTATCGCAGGTTCATTAAAGATTTCTCCAAGATCACAAAGCCTCTTACAACTCTTCTAGGTAAGGATGTGCCTTTCAATTTTGATTCATCTTGTATGGAAGCTTTTTGTAGGATTAAGCAAGCTCTAATCTCTGCCCCCATCATACAACCACCTGATTGGAAACTCCCATTTGGGGCAAAGAAAGGATAAAAAGCTTCATGTAATTCATTATGCCAGCCGGACGCTAGATGATGTTCAGGTAAATTATGCCACAACTGAAAAAGAACTGTTAGCTATTGTCTTTGCTTTTGATAAATTTAGGTCTTATTTGGTAGGTTCACATGTTACTGTTTACACTGACCACTCTGCCATTAAGTATCTATTGAATAAAAAGGAAGCAAAGCCTAGATTAATTAGGTGGATTCTAATATTGCAAGAATTTGACTTGGAAATTAAGGACAAGAAGGGTACCGAGAACTTGGTCGCTGACCACCTATCTAGGTTGACATCTGAAAAGGAAGAAACAGATAATATTCCCATCAATGAATCTTTTCCAGATGAACAACTCTTGAATCTTAGTATCCAACGTGTTCCTTGGTATGCTGATTTTGTAAATTTTCTTGCATGTGGTATCTTACCTCCTGATCTTAGCTTTCAGCAAAAGAAAAAGTTTTATGCAGATGTCAAGCATTATTATTGGGATGAACCACTCTTTTTCAAGCAATGTGTAGATGGTATGATTCAAAAATGTGTTTCACAAGATGATGTCCATGCTATCTTGGACCATTGCCATTCTCTTTCCTGTGGAGGGCACATGAGCACCTCCAAGACAGCCGCTAAAGTATTACAAGCTGGGTTCTATTGGCCAAATATTTTTAAGGATGTATGTAAGTATGTTCTAACTTGTGATGCTTGCCAAAGAACAGGTAACATTAGTAAGAGACAAGAAATGCCATTGAATACCATTCTAGAAGTTGAATTGTTTGATGTATAGGGTGTTGATTTTATGGGTCCCTTTCCCTCTTCTTTTGGAAATCAGTTCATATTAGTGGCAGTTGACTATGTGTCAAAATGGGTGGAAGCCATTGCTTCACCCCATTCTGATGCTAAAATTGTTATTAAACTTTTCAAGAAAATAATATTTCCAAGGTTTGGGGTCCCAAAATGTGTTATAAGTGATGGAGGGTCTCATTTTATTAAGAAAACTTTTCAGACCCTTCTAAAGAAATATGGAGTTAAGCATAAGGTTGCTACACCTTATCACCCACAAACTAGTGGACAAGTTAGGGTATCCAATTGGGAAATTAAAAATATTCTTCAAAAAGTGGTGAATACATCATGTAAGGATTGGTCTATTAAGTTAGATGATTCCTTATGGGCATATCGAACCGCATACAAAACTCCCATTGGAACCACACCTTTTAAGCTAGTATATGGGAAGCCCTGTCATTTACCTGTTGAGCTAGAATATAAATCTTTCTGGGCTGTTAAAACTCTTAACTTTGATCATAAAGCTGCAGGTGAACAAAGATTGTTGGAATTAAATGAGCTTGAAGAACTCCGTCTAGATGCATACGAAAATGCCAAAATTTATAAAGAAAAAACCAAACAATGGCATGATCGTCACATCCAACGGAGAACATTTAATCCAGGTGATATGGTTTTACTGTTTAATTCCAGATTGAAGCTTTTTCCAGGTAAATTGAGATCCCGATGGTCGGGACCATTCAAGGTGACAAAAGTTTTTCCCTTCGGAGCTGTTGAACTATGGAGCGAGAAATCTGGTACATTTAGGGTAAATGGACAGAGAGTAAAGCACTATCTGACAGGTCAACCAATACAATAAGCAAGTGACTTGGACTTGTTTGATGCTCCTGATGAGTAAATCCAAACGATGAGAAGTCTGGCTGAAGACTTAAAACTTAACACTGATAGGGAGGTAACCCTATAAAAAGTTGTTGTTTTATTTTAAGCTTTTATTCTAAAAGAAAAAACCAACTATGTCAGATGCTGGTTTGGGGTTATTACAGGTAAGTTTTCTTATCCTTTTATCATCCATTTTAACATTGAGGACAATGTCAAATTCTGGTTTGGGGTGGTAGGTGAGAAAACTTAACTGTTTTGTTTATGTTGTGTGATTGTCATTTTATTATGCATGTGTGTTTTCCTTGATTTGTTTGTAATCTTGTAATTTACCATGATTGCATGATAAATTTACTTTGAACACAAGGATAAAGTATCTAAGGATCCCAAAATTTTGAGTAAAATTTTCAAAATTTGATTGTTTAAATGTCAAATAAATGCTTAAATGAACCTTATGTGATTAAAATTTTCTTTGAAAATACTTTCCATGATTAGACTTGAGCCAAAATGGGTTATTTATCAAACAAATTTTCAAAACCCATATTTTCTTAATTGAGTGAATCTCATAGTCATTAATATTCTAGAACTTGTTTTTCAACCGATTCAAAATGGTTTTTGATTATATGTCTTAGAATGATAAAGGCACAATTAGGTCTTATTCTTAAGCCTCAGAATTTTGTATAATTTGACCCCTAGTTACCCCTTTTGAGCCTAAAAGCGAAAATTTTTCCTTGAAACCTTTCATTGAATGATATTCTCTTAATGGTGAAAAAGTTGGAAATTTAGTAGAGCAAAGAAATAAAAAAAAGGGACTTAAGAAAAATATGGTATTGGATGCAAAGAAAAGCAAGAAAAAGAAAAAGAAAATCAAAAGGATGATATTGAATGAAATTCCAAAAAGTCCATAAAAGTTCAAAAATTTGCTCTGTTAAATTTATGAAGATAATTTGAATCATTCATGACTGTTAAAGCCCTTTTGTATTCCATTTTTCTTGAAATTCCTACCTTGACAATACAACCCAAGGCCACATTACAACCTTTGAAAGACCTTTAGACTTTGACATATTTTCTATTTAAACTATGGAGTTTCTGGTTTATTAACAAGCTTATGGTAATATTTTTTGACTATGATGATTTGAGAGATACACAAACCTTGAAACACTTGAGTGAAAATTGTGAGAAGAGTATCTCAAGTCTTGACATTGAAAATTGATTCGCATAAGAAAAATAAAACTGGCATTTGAATAAATCTGTTTCTCTGTTTTGGATTCCTTAGTTTATTAAGTTTAGTGTTTTCTGTATTTTATCTTGTGAATATGGTGATTGCTTGAGGACAAGCAATGTTTTGGTTTGGGGTATTTTGATAAGTGCTTTATAATACAATAAAATAGATCTAGTTTGCTTAGGATTTTAATCATTATGCACTGTATTTCCTTTATTTATTGTAATTTTTGCTGTCTTTCCACTCTATTTTACTTGGGTATGTTATTTTACAGAAATTAAGGTAATAAAGGGTCAAAAATAAGAGAAAAACGACCATAAAATGATAATGAAACAAGAAGAAGAAGTCCAAAGTAGAAAGAACTCTCTTTTTATGCTGAAATCTGACTCAGAAATGCTGAATTCCGACTCAAAATGACCAAATCCGAGTGGGATGACTGAGAAAGGACCAAATCCGAGTGGAAAGTTCCCTGTCAAAGCCATTCCGAGTGATAAATGGATGAGGTTCAATGCTGAAATGGAATGAGTCTCGGTTGGAGGAGATTCCGAGTGGAAGCTTCCCCGACTGCGTCTATTCCGAGTGAAAAAGGGGACTGGCGTTGAATAGATGCTGTCCAAAGCTATTCTCCGAGTGAAAGGCTTGCTGATTGAAGTGAATCCGAGTGGGAGCTTTCTGATTTACAACCAATCCGAGCAAAAAGCTATTCCGAGTGAATGGATTCCGAGTAGAAGAGGCCACTAAAATGAATAAATGCTGACTAAGGAGGAATCCGAGTGGTCTCACTCAGAGAAAATAGCATTCTCAAGCAGAACAAAGCATTTCCGAGTAAATCTTAGCAAGGAAGGAAAAATCTGACCGGAAATGAATCACACTCGGGCAGACTCTCAAGTTTCACACTGAGCCCGAGTGAGAAGTCTCCAAGGAAAGCACATCCGAGTGAGTTGGGTCAGAAAGATGCATTTCCGAGTAAAGTAAAGGCTCGGACATAAAAAGAAATTCAATCAGTCAAATTCCAACCCTTCAAGTGCAAGTTCCTGAGTAAAAGTGAAGGCTATTCTGAGTGATTTGATTGACGACTGAAGTCAATTCCGAGTGGAAATCAACTCGGACTCCCGAATGAAGGTGTGATTTTACCATTTGAATGTGACCGAGTGTATTCCTGAGAAATCCGAGCAAGGTCTCTCTCCGAGTGGTTCAAATTCCATAGACATAGCCGAGTGAAACAGTGAGCAGACTTCCCAATCCTGAGTGAGCCACTTTCCAGTCGGTTCTGAGTCACCTTTTAAACAGTTCCGAGTGAATCACTTTTCACTCGGTTCTGATTCACTCTACAATCAGTTCCGAATGAACTCCATGAACCTAAGCCGAGTAAATGGTTTCAGTCGGTTCCGAGTCCTCCTGCATTCAATTCCGACTGAATGGCTCAATCAGAAGTTACTCTTCAGTCACTCTTCACTCGTCCTTTCATCCAGCTTCATCACCGATCGGTTCTCCCACAAACACCGACTCCTTCCATCTCTTCTAAACACCGTCCCAAACCAACACCGTCCCATCCACTTTGAACACCGGCTCCATCCACCACACCGTCCAGCAACTCTGTCCCTCAAACCAACACCGCCCAGACTCTTCTCCCCAACCAACACCGCCCAGACTCTCCTTTCCATCCACAACACCGTCCAGCAGTACTCTCCACACCGCCCAGACTCTCTTCACAGGCCCAACACCAGATCAATTGAACACCGTCCAGCAACTCTATTGTCCCTCAAACTCCACAACACCGTCCCTTTCTCCCAAAACACCCAACCGTCCTCATTTCTCAACACCGTCTCATTCCCTCTTCTATCCACTGTCCCTTTCTGTTCCAACTCTTCACACTCACACCGGCTCCAACACTTTCCTCTCCACACCGTACAGATCTCCATCCAACAGCAACTCCTTTCCACGTTGTCCAGTTTGCACCCACACCGTCCAACACTCAGCAAACCACCCTCCAGCAAGCTTCCACTCGGAATTTCATCATTCTGCACCAATCATCACTAAAATCCAAGCATCGAATTATTGGAAATATTAAAATATGCAAATTGGAAACAAGTTGGCACAACTGGAACTCACATGCACCGAAAGTTTCTTCCACTTGTAATTTGAACGCGTTTTCATAGCTGGAAACCTCCATCCATTTGCCTATAAAAGCAGCAGCAACCCATCAGCAAATGAATGATCTCTTCCCATCAATTACGATCAGATTCATTCTATTTTCTTTTCTTTTCTTCGTTACTTTCTCTCTTTTTCTCTTTAGTTTTCTTCTTTTCCATTTTTCTTTCTCTGTTCATCTTTCTTCTCTTTCTTTTTATTTTCTTTTCTTTCTTTTATTTTGTAAGAGTGTGAGGGCTATAAAAGTGAGAATTTAAATTTGTAATTGGTGGAGAATATTGCAACAAGGAATTACAATGGTAAATTATTCTGAGCTTTTAGAGAAACCCGTAAGTCTTTATTTTTACCATGTCTTGTATGTTTTATTTTTCCATTATTTATATGAATTTGAATTATTTCATGAGTAGCTAAATTAATTATCTTGGGATAAAGGGAGTATGATAATATTTTATTTTAATGTTATTTTGACTTGGAATTAAATAAATTTCTGTTTTCCATTTAGTTCAATTATGCTTAATGCTTTTAGTGATTCCTAACAAGAACCTAAATGATAAAACTGTATACTTGCGGGTATATTAGTAAGTTTAGGTAACAAATAGAATCGAGAGATTTATTTTTACCAGAAAGCTTTGAATTAAACCTAAGATTTTTGAAATGCTTTTTGTGACCTCAGTAAAACCGTGAAAGTAATCAAAATTCTTTTGAGGAAATAAAAAGGGTTTTCATAAAACGATAATGGGCCTTTCTAAGGATTAAGCAACACTTTCCATAGGTTAGGTACATTAATAGGATTCCGAGAGGAACATATTAATTAGCTTTTGGAAAATTCGCCTTGGAAAACTTAATTTGATTCTTATTTATGAAAAGTTAAAATTCATTAACATAAAATAGAATCTTAATCCCCCGAAATCCCAAGATATTCTCAACTCTGATTTTTAAGTGTCAAGTAAATTTTATTTTTATATTTTTTCGTATTCTGTGCAATTTTAATTTGTGCTTTATTTTATAAAAATCTTAAAAATCAATTGTGTGGATAATTAAATTTCAATATGCTGGTACTTTGAACACAGTCCCTGTGGAGAACGATAATCTTTTATATTACGTGACATAACCCGTGCGCTTGCGGGCCCTGTCAGTAGCTCTCTTTAATTTTTCACTTGTATATATTTATTTTGAGAGTTATTATCTTGAGTGCTAAATTTATATATCCACTCTATTGGAGAGTTATTCTTGTAAAATCACTTACAAAATTCTGAGAGTTTTAAGGTTGGGTATCAACCTTGGTTATTGAGAGATTGTAAGATTGGGTGAGTTACCCTTTTGCTTGTAAGGATTAAGTTCTTGAGTGTGGGACACCAAAAAGTTGTAATTGCTCAAAGTTGTGTATCTCAAATCTTCAATAGTGGAATCCTTCAAATGGTTTGCTTGAAGGCGAGACGTACATCAGGGTGGTGAAACTCGTACATCAGTTTGCAATTCTCTCTTCCCTAAACTCCTTTATAATTATGGATATAATTGCTTGCTTATTTAATTGTACACTTAATCTATTTGTTAAAATTGCTTAAGTTGGATTCTTGATTTAATCAACTCAATTCTTGTTGGACTTTATTATTGCTTACTATGTAAATTTCTGTGATTAATATGTTATTATTATTACTTGTTATTATCATTTATTTCATTAATCACTTTATTAATTGCAAAAGAATTATATTCAAAAGCATTCCAAAGCAAAATTTTTAATACTCAATTCAACCCCTCTTGAGTAATTGAGGCCACTTGGTTACATTAAGAATGCCAAAAAGAGAAATACTCAAATGACACTAGAGAGAAAAAGACAAGCAAGAAAAGGTAAATTAAGAAGCTAAACCAAAAGGAAAGTTATGTGACAAACAAGAACTTGACAAGAAGCAAATGGTAAATGAAAGAAGGCGCACAAGAGTGGAAAATGATGTGACAAACCAAGAATGCAAAGAAGATAAACTAAAAATAAAATGCAAGAAGAAAAATAAGCACACAAAAGGAGCAAACTATAAACTCTAGAATGCTTACAACTTCAAAACCTTTTTATATAGTTTCCAAAACATTTTCCCTCAAAACAAGTGCATAAATATACATAAAAAGAGCACTTAAGGTACTGCTTTAAACAAAATATAGCTGCTAGAAGTTTTTTTGATTTATAATGATTTTTGAAGTACCTTTTCATACTTTTTTTCCAAGAAAATGGTCTAAACAATTATAGGAACAATGACCTATCAAACTCTTTTTCTTTTCACACTTTTTTTCACTTATTTTTATGCTTTTTCTCTGTTTTTTTAGTAAAAACTGCAACAAAAATAGAATTGAGAAATGCTCTAAACAAGTGCACAAAAGAGGTACAACAAGGAAACTATTCAAAGGCACATGTAAGCATCAACTTCCAAGACATTAAGGCAATGGAAGGCACGGTAAAATGCATCAAATGACATCAAAATAAACAAAAATAGAATATTCAAAGATTAAATTACAGGTTCTGGAAAAATGAAAAGTAAACTAGAATCACACACCTAAAGGAGAAACTAACAACCTACAAAAATCAAGGCACAAGTTCACCTTAAAATGAGATGAACATAAGACTCAAAGGAGCTTGTTAGGCACTTCAAATAGTGTATTTGAAATGCCTAAGAGGCCAGCAGCACAACACAAAAGCAAATTCGAAAAGAAACACCTAGAAAAGCAAGAGAAACAAGCTCCCTATTCAAAGGCACATGTAAGCATCAACTTCCAAGACATTCAGGCAATGGAAGGCAAGGTAAAATGCATCAAATGACATTAAAATAAACAAAAATATATTATGAAAAGATTGAATTATAGGTTCTAGAAAATGAAAGGTAAACTAGAATCACACCTAAAGGAGAAACTAACAACCTACAAAAAGTAAGGCACAAGTTCACCTTAAAATGAGCTGAACATAAGAATCAAAGGAACTTGTTAGGCACTTCAAATAATGTCTTTGAAATGCCTAAGAGTCCAGTAACACAACACAAAAGCAAAGACAAAAAGAAACACCTAGAAAAACAAGAGAAACAAGCTCCAACACCTAAGACACTTTTTAAGGAAACTAAAAGCACATAAGCAATTAATCAAACACCTAATGAGCAAGCTTATATCACACGGTTATGAACAAAACCAAAACTGAAATTATACTAAAAATTAAGTAAATGACACCAAACAAACACAATATGTAAAGAAAAGGAAAGAAAACACAAGGAAATGGAGGTTACTTGAAGTATAAGGCACCTAAAGGTCAACAACTTTGACCTAAAATTTTTTTGCTCAATTTTTGTTCAAATGTTGAGGTTATGTCATGGATCAATACAGTAACAAGAGTTGTGAAGACACTTTTCAAAATTCCAATCCAAACTATGTAGATCTAAAAATTAAAGTAAGCATAACTTCTTCAATTTTTGAAGTTTTTTAGCATATGATATATGAAAATTTATGTAGAGGAGGTGAGGAATTAAAATCTAGGACTGAAAATAAAAATTTCAAATTGCACAAAATCAGATCTAAGAAAATGCTAAGAGAAAGTGAGACTTATGATATCAAATGTTGTAGGAAATGCCTTCATTTCTAAGCAAAGAAGATGGATCTTCTTCTCTAGCTCTTCATAGATCCAACCAAGCTTTTCAATAAGAGTTGAATGCATATGATTTTGGTAGAGTAATGGTACTGGCCAAATTGTTATATGATGGAGAATTGAGGATTTGAAGTGTTAAAACCTAGATCTAGCTTAATAATTTAAGAGAAATAAAAGAGAAAATGGAGAGGTTAGGGAATGAAGAGGAATCCGCCACTCACTCTAGGTTGAGAGAGATAAGGAAGTGAGGTCACCACCTTTGGGAGGAAGCCAAAGGATAAGACTAAATAAATGAGCCTAGAGCTTCTACTTTCTAGAGAGAAGGGAGTGTTTCTCACTTTAAATCAACTAACATCCAAATTATGAAGAAATTACAAAGGAGAGGAACTTATATAGCTCCTTGGAATTTTTGGCCAAAGATAGCTAACCATGGGCCTTGGATTATTTCCTAAGGCCTAATCCTAAAGTCTACACAAAATTGGCCCAATACAATCCCAAATGCCAAAATACTAACTTCAAGGCCCAAAAGTGGCCTAAACTCAATGGCTATACAAAGCCCAAACTAAAATCTAATTTTATATCCTAACATACTCCTAAAAATGATAGAATGAAAAATATGTACAACAATGTCCATGCCCAACTAAGAGGGCCAAAGGAGGCCCAGACCATGAAAGTAGGCCCATTACCTTTCTATAGAGCAAGAGAAAAGAGTAAGGGTATTTAAGAGCTCCTCCTTGGGCTTGGACCCAACTGTGGTATCTGTAACACCCTAATTTAATAAATAAATAAATACCAAAATAGGGAAAATTTTTCCATAAAATAAACCAATAGGCCATAAAACAACCGGGTAGAATATGGGAGGAATGGAGGTAAGAGAAATAAAGCCATTCATGAGGCATACAGCGGAAGAACGAACCGCTCGAGCAAAATCCACAAAACAACGCTCACTCGCTCAAGCGGGACCCAACGTTGCTTGAGCGAGATGACCTAACACGCTCGGGCAAAACACCATTCGCTTAAACGAACAACCCCAAAAGCCTTCACATCCGTTTACACTCACTGGAGCGAATCCTTCATTCGCTAAAGCGAGGAGCCACACTCGGCATACCCATCACTCAGTACAAGGGGTTCCATTCATTCAAAAACAACCCCATCACACATACTTCCCATAACTTAGTTCCTTATATCTTTCCACCTAGTTCATACACACAATCCACTCGGGAAAGGAGGGTTATCCTACACGGAATCCTTAATTGTCTCACTCAGAATATTTCCCAATCAAACACCACTCGGTGTATTCCAACCTCAACACAATCGGGTCACTTTACACATTCACTACTCGGTATACATTCACCTTAGATCACCCGGACACATTACTCATTCACTCGGGAAAATCAGAAAGTTAAGTCCCACTTGGACTTATTCAAATCTCAACCACTCGGATAGGGATTCTCGTTCACTCGGGTTATGTATAGATCATACACTTAGAATTTATCTCAACTAAACCATCATAACAACTCTTTCCTCTGAAGGGGTTCACACGGGATTTCCACTCGGAGTATTCAACCCGTTGCTCACTTGGGGTTTTACTCGTATTTTTCACTCGGCATATATACTCTTTCTCACGCCTAACATTATTCGGGGAATTCTACCATCGAATCCCATATAGTGTAGGTTCATCTAAAGGGGTTTCACTCAGAATCTCTTTAAGTTCTCTCCACTCGGAAAAGAAGGCCAAGCATTATAGCCTCACTCAGAATCATCAACTTAACACTATTTCATCCATCAACACTTCTCAACTAATTCAAACACAAGTTACCAGCATACAACATATATGTACATACATAATCATGCACTCGGAATACTCATTATCTTAACATCATTCATTCATCAGCACCTGTTATCCGATACAAGCACAGGTTATCAACGTAAACCATATATGTATATAAACATGCACTCGGGTCATAATAGCTCAGATTACTTATATATATAAATTTATATTCGTTATACAACACTGTTATTATGAGCCGGCCAAGGCTACACTGACTAAACATAATAAATACAATATAAGCACTCAGCAGTCGGAGTGCACGTCACTCGGACTTGAGGCCTTCACACCATTCCGAGTCTGACCTGCACATACTGAAAAATGGTGTAGGGGTGAGCTTTTACATATAAAATGACAGTTATTGACTCGGATTATACCTCAATCCTCAATTATACAATTTACATGGCTCAATCCATAAATATATACATACTGCCAATTAATATACGAGTCACACAACATCATCCAATCGGAAATCACACAATAACATACCTTCTCAATCATACATCACATAGCACTCAGCAACAACATCAATACATACATATTCATTCAGTCGGAATTCACTCATACGGCATCATCTAGTCGGAGTTCACCCAAATCATTCAAATCCATGCAAATCATGTTAGTCTCAATAACAACGTTCTCACACACATGCATGCAGATCCAACTTAAACAGTGATTTCAGTTGTAGATTCCTTCCCGGCCCCTCGTCCACTAGCCCTTTCCGTGTGTACCGGTCACCCCGTGACGTCTCGAGACCCCGCTCTAGCTCCGTCGGCTACCACGGGTCCTCATGGAACTGGCCAGGAATCTGACTGAAAATCATCCCACATGGCTCCAGATTCCTTCCCGACCCCTCGTCCACTAGCCCTTTCTGTGTGGTACCGGTCACCCCGTGACGTCTTGAGACTCAGCTCTAGCTCCATCGGCTACCACGGGTCCTCATGGAACTGGCTAGGAATCTGGAAGTCATCTCGTATATGCAATCTCATGCAATTCCATAACAAGCATCCAAGCTTACCAGGCGCGTCTCACACAGCCATCAATAGGTCACAACCGATTCCACACAGCATTCAGATTCACTCGGAATTCCACAGTTCCATTACAACATCACATGTATTTATTATAGTAACTCATAACAAGCAAATCAGGGTAATCAACATTACAGTACATCCACTCGACATTTTTAATGAAATCAGCATGCATTCCAGTACAACATTCCAAATGGAAATCAAGTATTAATTCACATCTCATGCATTCGGCAGTAATGGTAACGCACACATGCATTCACTCTGCATTCTCATGTTCAACAACATGCATCTCAGAAATATTAACAAGCACTCAAGGACAGAGTCATACAACACAAAACAGTTCACAGATATCGCAAGATCCGGGAGTTGCATGCACAAATACTCATTCACAACACATCTATCAACATGCTTCAAACACAACACATTAAGCAAATCTCCCCGGAACCCGTCCATAAACCATACACTTGACATGCAAAGTGCCCCCTACCTGAAATGAAGATTCCAGGAGCTCCTTGACTCACAGCTCTAATCAGCTGCTCCCCGATCGATCCTTCAGTCGCCTTCCTTCACTGAACGCTCTCGTTGTCGTATTCTGCACAGCTTGAGGGAATCGGAGGCTGCCTCACACTCTCGAGCAGTTCAACCACTGAGACACTTGGTACATCTACATGCAAGGATAGGGGAGGCCATTCGAGCCTCCACGACACCTAGCTCTCAGCTCGCTCTCTTGAGCAGCTCCCTCACAACGCTGGTGGACGCTCCAACCTCCCCGAAGCACTTCGTAGTGCAGATCTCCCCTGAGACTCAGGCAGCTTCGGGCAACAGAGAGGGAGAAAGAAAGGAGTCGACGAAGGGAGATGGAGGAATAGGGAAGGAACAGAGTGTCGTCCCTGAGTCGTCGAAGGAGAAGCTCTCGACTCAACTTCTTCACTCTCATGCTCGATGAAGGAAGAAAAAGAAGAGACGAAGACGAAGACAGCAAGAAGAAGGAAGGGAAGGCAGGATGCATGCATGAAGAAAAGATGTCCAGCGTGAATAAATAAGGGAAAGAGAGAGCTGAAGTCATCTTATACCATTAGGGGCACATGCGTCCTTTCGTCTGGCATTATTATTATTATTATCATTATTTATTCACTCATTTTCTAACCAATCAGCAATTAGTTTAATTAATCATTAACCTCGATTCTGCAATTAACCCTTGATTAATGGCTTAATCTCAATTAGTAAAAATCAGGATGTTACAGTATCCATGAAAGAAGCCAAATGATTTTGGAGTGCCTCTCTAGCTTTCTTGGCCCTTGACCTAGTCAAAGGACCCTTAAAATTGTCCAAGGCAACCTCCAGGGTATGTGAGGGATCTGTGACTTCCTCCTGGGTGATGGATATGTCACATCCTAAACTCTAAACTTTAGGGTTTAGGGTTCACGAGGTCATCCCAACTTGTATAAGAAGTTGGTCCGTAATTTGGCGATGGGGACAACTAACACACAATCTTTTAAATCTTTCCCAGTATTCATAAAGATTTTCTTAGTCATGTTGCCAGATGCCACATATTTCTTTTTTAATTGGGGAAGTTCTTGAATGAGGGAAAATGTTTCGAGAAACATTTTCTTGAGGTCATCCCAGCTAGTAATGGAGCCTAAAGAAAGGTAAAATTAACAATCCTCAATGGTATTCATTAGGGAAAAAGGAAAAACTTTAAGTTTTACATGTTCTTTGAAACTCCTTCATGTTTTATGTTAGAGCAGAGGATATAAAATGCTTTTAAGTGTTTATAAGGATCTTCACCTACGCGACCGTGAAACTTAGGCAACAAATGAACTAAACCAATTTTAAGCACAAAAGGAACCTCTTCCTCAGGATACAAGATGCATGATGTTTGATTAGTGACATCTGGTGTAGCTAGTTCTCTGAATGTCTTTTCATCTATGTTATACAAATATTTTGAATTTGAAGAGTCAGTTTTACTCTTTATGTTATCAACTACATTTTGTTATTATTGCCTAATAGTCTCTTGGATTATCTAAGTAGTAAATGAAATGTTCTATCTATTTCAGAATCAAAAGGATATAGTGGTTCAGGATTAGATCTAATCATACATAATATAAATATACATATTGCAACACTAGTGGAAAAAAGGCTTTTTACACCGGTCATTTTTGGCTTTTTACACCGGTTGTAAGACCGGTGTAGATAGAGCTGGTGAGAAAAATAGTTTTTACACCGGTCCTTTGCACTACGACCGGTATAAAATGTAATATTTACACCGATCCTATTTGTTACAACCTGTGTAAATATTAAATTTTACACCGATTCTATTGTTAACAACTAGTATAAATATGTTTTTTTACACCGGTCCTATTTGAAATGCCTGGTATAAAAAAGTAGACTTTTAACACCGGTTGGTTACTATAATCGGTGTAAAAAGTTTATTTTTTTTTACTTTCCCTTTTGTTTCCTTTATTTCAATCTTGCTCACTTTTTATTTTTGCATTTAATCTCCAACTTCTGACCCTATCATCCTTGTTACCTTCCAATAAAAGAAGTGTATTAACACATAACACCGACTTAACCATCACAAAAGAAAACTACCATCAAATTAAGCTAATAATTTACTTTTGACCTATATATTAGATTTTTTTTACTTATGCATAACCCCGCATCATTTACAAAGATACTAGAGAGTAACACTAATAATAGGTAATAATCCTAGAGAAACACATGTATATAACTAATATTATAATGCTTTAATATCATGTTTAAACATTTGCTATAGGGCCTAAGTTAATGCTTGGTGACTCCATGGTCTTCATAGCTTCAACCCTATTCTCATACTCCTCGGTTGTGTGTAATGCACTCATCCAACTACGATCCATGAGTTAGAACAACCTGTTTAAACAATGAACACATATGACACAAATATTATTCATAAATATTAATATCATATCCATTATAATGGTTTAAAATTTAATTCAAAGAAATCCAGGACTACTTAATTCTAATACAATATTAAGTTTACTTAATTCAATGCTATTGATGAAGATAAAATTTACACGTTATAGAATTGATTAAAAATAAAGGATATTAAGTTATCAATAACACACTATAGCCCTGTTATGATGGTGTAGCATAGCAGACTTGAGCTGGTATATGGCACTATAGCGACACTATATCTTTATGTTTTTCTAAGTACCAATGAGTTTTCATAGTTAATTATGTAACTATCATGCATTGAGTATTTTCTTAATTTTTAAACATTTAGCATTTTATGTAATTTTTTTATAAGGTGACCACATAAAAATTTCTACTGTCACAATACATCAAAACTAAAATCTCTACCATCACAATACATCATCAAAATTAAATTCATATTTGTTGCTATTAAGAAAACACTTATTTAGTAAATCTATTTTAAACATTGGAGATACAAAAGGTTAATAGTTATTAGATGAGGTAAATGAAAAATTAATAAATAAAAAAATAGATAATAGCTTAAATTAAATTTTAAAAAGAAAATTAGGAAGAAATATATTTTAAAAGTTTAGTGACGAACTTTAATTTTATATGTAGGTACGTGGACAGAGTTTGTAAACTTTATACATATATATAGTAAATCTTGGTTAATTAGTAATTAATTTTAAGAACATTTCCTAATATAAAAAATTCATTAAAGTGACTTATAATAAAAAGATAGACATAACATTAATAAAGATGAATAAAAGGAAGATGTGACAATACTAGAGAAACGAATCTTCAAGGAAAAAATAATCATTACTAGAGACATGAAGATGAAGTGCATAATTTTCATCTAAAATACTTGAATTAAAATAATTGAATAATCAATTATATACCAATTGAACTAATTACTCAAATCCCTATTATTATACATACAATATTATTACATGCATAATACAATATTAAACATATAATTAAACAGTCAAGTGCTTCATTACATTCAGAGGTACAATTAAGACATAAGCAAATAACCAAGGTATAATGTTTCATTTTGGTAGCAATGATATAATATTATTAATAACCATGTTCTTTAAACAATACACAGCTAAAACAGTAGCAAAAGTAAAGTTTCAAATAAGTGACATTTAGGTGCAAATAACTACACAAGATTACAAGTTTTCCCTATCAGCATATGCACAAGGAAAATCCATTTTGTCTGTGCACATCAAAACAAGCCAACGTGCACATAATTGCTTTATATAATGGGGATGTACATATAAATTCCTTTGACAAACAATGAAGTCGCAAAAATAGAAAGGAGTAGAAAGCAAGATTTAAAGTACCTGGAAGTTAGATATATGTTCTTTGGTCAGCTTAATCATCAAACTTTGAACAAGCACTGCATTGTTGAGTTCCCGCAACTTACTAACACAAGCCCTAATCTTGTCTAGATCATTTTCAGTAAACATAAAATTATTGGACAAATCCCATAACTCCACAAGCTGGCACTATTTTTAATCCTATGCCCTAACACAACACCATTAAAAATCAAGTCATCAGAACAAATTATTTTATATTCAAATAATGTATTTATAAACTCTATTAATTAGTTTAAATTGAATAGGACATAACACAGGTAACAACCTTCGGCAAGTTTACTTAGACATGCAACAATGATTGTGAAGTTCAAAATAATTCATAAGTGTCAATATAGTGTATTAATATTCTAAGTTGTAACACCAAACACTCACACTGAAACATAAGCAACTATTAATAATTTTTAGTTAAATTTATTAGCATAAATAGGAGATAACAAGTTGATAATCTTTATGAACCCATTTCATTTTTCAGTTGACAGAGCAAACAAGGGACCAAATTACCGAATCTCCCAATACCAATCGCATCAACTAACATAGCCAACTAAACCACTTTTAAGTATTTTACATCCTAAATCACCAAATGCAGATCATTTAGCATTTCAGAGAGCAGGATCCACAATCATCGCAGTCTCCTATAAACCCCAAATCACCAAAGTTTAATTATATACCAATTGAAGAAAAGTAGTGCAAGAATCAGGTTCATGTGAAGAAGTACATGAACGGAAAACACAATTATAACTAAAGGGGCTATCAATTTGGATTGAACAGATGTTTTATCATTGAAACTTGTTTGTTTAATATTTTATCAATTTGGATTGAATAAAAGCTCATACTATAATTCCATAAAAAAACCATAGTGTTTACTTCTTCTAATCAATTAACTCCTTAGCAGGATACATAAATCTAGATGAACAAGTTCTACATGCTCCAATTCCTTTACTAATCTTAAAATTCTTAATCCAAACTAAGAGAATGGCCATCACTCAACACTTACATCATCCAGCAGCAAATTGTTGTAGTAATAACCAAAGTTAAGTGATCTGCAGCAAAATAACAAGAGAATACATATGTCAATGGGAATGATATGAACTTTATACAGATAACAATAATCAAGAAAGTAGACACTACAAATGTTTATTTGTGAGTGGGTGTCTGTGAGTTAGTAATGGTATAAAAACCTGCTTCATTCATAAAACTAAATCTGAACATGCTGCATTGTAGAATACAAGTTGGTAAATGTGGTAGATTACTTTTTTACGATAATTTATTAATAGGAACAATTATTCATTAATAAAAAAAAGTCAGGGGCACAAAAGAAATGTACATCAAAAATAAAAAAAGATCACATTCACATGAAAAATGCAGTGTTAAAAGAAGTTGCAAAGTGGATTAGATATTGGTATTGGTAATGATAAAAGTCAGTCAGTCAAAAATGGGTATGCATTATGCAATAGATTTTAGAGGATTTTTCTCCTTAAAGATTTCAATGACTCTATAAACAATAATGGCCAACACATATCCCACTCTACATGAATAATATACACAATAATCTATATCTCAACTATTGTAGAAGCTATTCTAGCTACCATAGTTTGTTTGGAAGAACAAATCAATACTTTTGTGCTAATTGAAATTCCAGGTGATGAAAGAGAATATCATAGGACTTTTGGGAGACCCAATCCAAAAAATTAGTCCATTAGGAGGTGGGAGAGAGCCACGTAAACTTCCTTAGTTATTTAAGGTGAAACTCCTGTAAAAATATTGGTATTGATTCAAATGACAGAAGTCAAGCATATGACAGTAGAACTTATGATTCTATCATAACTGAATTTCTCAATAAGCTATCTATTTCAGGTCTTCCTAAATCCTAATCATTATATTAGGCTGAAAATTGAAACTCCAACCATGCTATCTGGATCAAATTGAGGGTTTAAGAGCCTCCCTTTTGAGATTTTTAAAATGGGATTGACCAGCAACAATTTTTTTATTTAT
Organism: Clitoria ternatea; assembly: GCA_037962975.1. Taxonomy (NCBI): domain Eukaryota; kingdom Viridiplantae; phylum Streptophyta; class Magnoliopsida; order Fabales; family Fabaceae; genus Clitoria; species Clitoria ternatea. The sequence goes on from CM075672.1 coordinate 181,511,787, forward strand.
TGGTCAAAAAAAATTTAAAGATAGAGATTAATATCACAATAAACACTATATCATGTTACAAGATTGTAAAAAAAATTAACAAGTCATGTTATTCAAGCCAAGATAATTTTAAGCAAAAATATTGGTAACAATCTCAATCACCATGGTAAATAAACAATACAAATAGATCCTGCAAAATCCAGACAAGCACAAGACAAACACATAAAAATTAAGAAGAATTGGAACCTGCACTTGTGTAAGACTTGTTTCTAAGAAAGAATAGCATCAACAAGATGGTAACACTAGTTGAGCAAGCTATAGGCTCTGCACTTCAATTAAAAGCAAGACGGAATCGAGTTCAAAAGCAATTGCTGGAAAACAAGAAGAAAAGGGGAAATTAGAAATTTGAATTTGAATTGGAATTAAAGAACTGGGAGAGAGAGACTAATGGAACATTCAAGGTGAGACCTAGCGTGGTTGACGTTATGAGAATGGTGGAGAAGGAGAGTGGCAATACGAAGACGAAAGGGAAGAAGGAGACTTTAAACGTAGACGCACAGAGGGCTTGGTGAGGGCTAGGGATTTTTCAAGAGAGAAAGTGCTCGGGTTAGCTTCGAGATGATGAGAGGGGCTCTAAAATGGTGGAGACCTAGTGTGGTTGACGTTGTAAGAACAATGGAGAAGGAGAGTGGCAATGCGAAGACGAGAGGGAAGGAGGAGACTTCGAACGCAGATGCACAAGGGCTTGGTGAGGGCTAGGGCTTTCTCGAGATAAAGAACGCTTGGTTAGCTACAAGAGGACGAGAGGATGAGAGGGGTTCCAAATGAATCGACCTAGGAAAAGATTTCTCATCGGTCCAAATGTAAGACCGGTATCACTTTTAACATTTTTCACCGGTCCAAATATCATACCGTTAAAAACATAATATTTCTCACCGGTCCAAATTATAGACCGGTGTAAATTTTTTATTATTTACAAAACTGCCACCGTTTTATTTTTTATACCGGTCACATTACAACTGGTGTAAAATTTCTGGTGTAAAAAGTCTTTTTTCCACTAGTGCAAGAAAATACTACGTTTACCTAGTAAAAGGAAAAAGTTATCATTTTAATTATTCAATTCTTAGAACATATATTTAAATATTTAAAGATTTTATTTTTTTTATATTTATATTTTTTTGGTTTTTCTAAATGGTTGAAAATGAGATCACTAGAAAATAAATAAAAATATAATAAAGTAGAATTTTTTTAAGAATTTAACAAGCTGATGTTCAACCAAACCTGAATATTTTTAACACACCTACAAAAAATACAAAACATATTACGTAACCAATTGAATGCAGATAATTAGGACCAAAGGTCCTCGACAACAACGCCAAATTTGACACGCTGTCATTGTCGGGTCAAATTAAATTAATGTAGTATAAGGTAAGCAACTTTAGTCATTTCTTGAGGACCTAATTAAGTACACTCAATTTTTATAACAAAAACAAGGGTTTGTAGTTGAGATTGGCAAGACAACTAAATATTTATATAATAATACGAAAAGTAAATTTATGAGTGGGTGATAAATCAAATTTAGAAACAACCAACCAGAGAAATTAATAAAATCTTTAGTTAGCTAATCATTGATCACAAATATGATTAAATATAATTACTTTCTCAACCTTGAATCACTTAGAATCCCTAAATGATTATATTCTAGAAAATCTTCTAGAATCAAATTAATGAACTAATAAGAATAATCAATTGATATATTCTTATTAATTTCTAAGATAACTTTAAAACCATAATTTGGTTGAGTTAAGAAACTAAATAGAAATCTATTATTTAGTGACTTAATCTTTTTGTTCTCAAATTGATTATTGATTAACCAACCAACATTATTTTTGATTATAAATTGTTTAATTGTATACCAATCGGTTATACACTTAAATAATCTATTATCGTAAGTGTTTGAGAAACAAAGAAAAGTAATCATCTTCAATCAAAATATTAAGTGCAAAAACTCAAAGTTAACATAAAGAAAAATTAAATTCCTTGAGTTGATTTTAAAAGATTAAGCTTCCATGATGATTTTAAACAATTGAAGATAAATTTAAGTTAATTATAACTTTGACTATAAAAGTAAATAACAAATAATGAAATTAACTTACTTCATATTGAGAAAGGGAAATGAAAATCATAACTTGAGGAATGGAATATAGAGCAAAGAAATAAAGCAAGAGAAAGAAGAACTAAAACTTAAGAAACTAAAGTAAAGACATATAAATATAAATAAAACTTAAGCATGTATTTATGATGTATATCTTGTGTGTCTTCCTTACAACTTCAAGCATCAATTTAGAGCTAAGGTATCAGACCACTATACATTCATGTGCTGAACATTGATGTAATTTTTTCAACATTGATAGGATTAAGATTACATAAATTCAAAGAAAAGATAATGGTACTTTTTAAAATTCATCATTCTTTATGTTTTCCATCTTATATGCCAAATATGACCTTCTAGATGACATAATTTCACCAAACCTTCAACATAAAAGTTGTAGATATTTATCTTATTGAAATTTTAGCATAAGAATCGTGTCATTTGGACATGTACAACTTAAGATATGTGTAAATTAGTAAACTATGTTAGTGCTAGTAGGACAGATACGGGTTAATTAATTCAAGCTCTATTCCTTCATCATTTTTAGATGCAAAATAACCAAATGTGATCATCATAATATAGGTCTTTGTCTTAGCTTTCCATGGGCTCCAAGATCAACCCAATTGGATCATAAAAGCCTAAGTTATGACAAAAACAAGGTAAGACACTCAGGATACAAACAAAAAACAAAAATTAAAACATATATACATAATAAATCAATTAAACTAAACAATATAAAACTTAATTAAAATACTATCATTAAACATAGTAAATATATAATAAACTCCAAGTGTAAAACTATAATAAGTATATTAAAATTAATTCATTAGCCTCATACTGCATTCTGAAACTGGCCTACTAAAGGTTGTATGAATACCGTCCGGTTGGAGACGGGCCATGTCCTCATGGCCTAAAGGAACAAATGCTTGTGGAACCTGTGTTATCTATAGAAGAGAGGGAAAATACGTGCCAGGCTGGATGTCATGATTGCCGAACACGTGAGGAGTCAGAATGTTTGGTGAGATGGGTGTGTGGGGATTCTTGTGTGAAATTAACAGCCCAAAAGTAGGGATAGGGATGGGAATTTCAAGAACTTATGGGTTAGAGTTAAGTGAGGGTGTGAAGTGTTAGGTTTTCAAAACAGACGTAGGGGGTTAGGTTTGTGAGGAAGGTGCTTTGGGTAGAGGTCTGAAACAAAGAGAAGGCTTTTGATCATTGAAAGCATGGAGTACCGATACATGAAAAACAGGGTGCAACTTAAAGTGTGGTGGGAGGGCCAGTTCGTATACAACGTGACCCACACAGTGGAGGAGTGTCGTCAAACCAAGGATCCCTAGCGATACTGTTGAAGACAGAGCCATACAAAATCACCCACGTTGAAGGAGACATGCTGACGGTGTTGGTTCACCTGTGACCCCATACGTTGTCATTTGCATTGTAATGAAGTCCAAGCCTGACAAAGTACTAGACATCGTTCATGAAGAGTTATGGCCAGAGAAGGTACAATGACCATGGAAGGCATGAAATCAGGGATGGTGGGTGGGCGTGACCATAGAACACGCAGAAGGGGGCATGCCAATAGCGGAGTGGTGAGCTGTATTGTACCAAAACTCTATGAGGTGGAGAAAATGGTACCAAGTCTTGGGGTGGTCTCCATAAAAACAACGTAGATAACCTTTCTAGTTATGATTTATGACCTTTGTTTGTCTATCCATTTTCGGGTGATAAGCGGTACTATACTTTAACTTTGTTCCTTGTTCTTTGAATAATTATTGCCAAAAAGAACTAACAAACAAGGGATCTTAATTTGAGACGATGATAGAGTGGATGCCATTGAGACGACAAATATCCACTGAAAAACGTTGTCCCAAGTTAGTGACGGTGAAGTGTGTTGGAAAGGCCAGAAAGTAAGTAGATTTTTTAAAGAGGTCGCAGATGACCTAGATCACGGTGTGGCCCATGGAGCTTGGTAGATGGGTGATAAAGTCCATGCTGAGATCTTTTCAGACCTTGTGTTATATAGGAAAAGGTTGCAAGAGTCCTTTCTTTTTTGTTGGTTCATACTTAGATGCTTGACAAACTATGTAATTCCTGATGAAGTTTCTTACATATTTTTGGATACTTGGCCAAGAAAAAGAAACTGCTATACGGACGAGTGTTGGTTTCAGACCCAAATGGCCAGCCATGAGAGTAGATTGAAACTTATGTAGGAGGTTCTATCATAGATCAAGGTGTTAAGGTATGGAATTCTTTCCCTTGGAAATTAACAAACCATTATGGATTTGAAATGAAGCATTATTTGTTTGTGCTTGTTGGAATAATTATTGGCCACTGCGGTTCTTTGAATAAAAACTTTGTAGGAATTCAATGAAAGAGGGAACAATGGAAGAAAGAGTAAATAGCAGAGGGGGTGCATCAGAATGCAGATGAGATAATGCATTAGCCACACGGTTAGCAGACCAAGGTCTGTAAATGATATCAAAGTTGTACCCTTGTAGTTTGGTAGCCCATTTTTATTGTTCTGGTGTCTGAAATGTCTGAGATAAAAGAAATTTTAAGTTTTGTTGGTCAATGATAATATGAAAATAGTGACCAAGTAAATATTGACGCCATTTTTTTATAGCCTCTATAACTGCATACATTTCTCTGACATAGGTAGAAGTAAGGGCTAGGCGCGATCCAAGTCATTTGTTGAAGTAGGATAGTGGGTGGCCCTTTTGAGTAAAGACAACTCCAATAGAAATTACAAATGCATCAGTTTCCATAACAAAGCCAATAGCGGAGTGGTGAGCTGTATTGTACTAAAACTCTATGAGGTGGAGAAAATGGTACCAAGTCTTGGGGTGGTCTCCATAAAAACAACGTAGATAACCTTTCTAGTTATGATTTATGACCTTTGTTTGTCTATCCATTTTCGGGTGATAAGTGGTACTATACTTTAACTTTGTTCCTTGTGCTTTGAATAATTATTGCCAAAAAGAACTAACAAACAAGGGATCTTAATTTGAGACGATGATAGAGTGGATGCCATTGAGACGACAAATATCCACTGAAAAACGTTGTCCTAAGTCAGTGACGGTGAAGTGTGTTGGAAAGGCCAGAAAGTAAGTAGATTTTTTAAAGAGGTCGCAGATGACCTAGATCACGGTGTGGCCCATGGAGCTTGGTAGATGGGTGATAAAGTCCATGCTGAGATCTTTCCAGACCTTGTGTTATATAGGAAAAGGTTGCAAGAGTCCTTTTTTTTGTTGGTTCATACTTAGATGCTTGACAAACTATGTAATTCCTGATGAAGTTTCTTACATATTTTTGGATACTTGGCCAAGAAAAAGAAACTGCTATACGGGCGAGTGTTGGTTTCAGACCCAAATGGCCAACCATGAGAGTAGATTGAAACTTATGTAGGAGGTTCTATCATAGATCAAGGTGTTGAGGTATGGAATTCTTTCCCTTGGAAATTAACAAACCATTACGGATTTGAAATGAAGCATTATTTGTTTGTGCTTGTTGGAATAATTATTGGCCACTACGGTTCTTTGAATAAAAACTTTGTAGGGATTCAATGAGAGAGGGAACAATGGAAGAAAGAGTAAATAGCAGAGGGGGTGCATCAGAATGCAGATGAGATAACGCATTAGCCACACGATTAGCAGACCAAGGTCTGTAAATGATATCAAAGTTGTACCCTTGTAGTTTGGTAGCCCATTTTTATTGTTCTGGTGTCTGAAATGTCTGAGATAAAAGAAATTTTAAGTTTTGTTGGTCAATGATAATATGAAAATGGTGTCCAAGTAAATATTGACGCCATTTTTTTATAGCCTCTATAACTGCATACATTTCTCTGACATAGGTAGAAGTAAGGGCTAGGCGCGATCCAAGTCATTTGTTGAAGTAGGATAGTGGGTGGCCCTTTTGAGTAAAGACAACTCCTATCATACGATGAGGGTAGTGGTTAATTTATTCTTCAAATTTGTAAATTCCTTTGTAGCTTTTATATTCCATGTAAACTCAGAATGATGTAATAAATCTATGATAGGAGCGGTAAGAGTAGTGTGATGACAAACAAATTGTTAGTAGAATCCGGTGAGGCCGAAAAACCTGTGAAGGGCCATGAGAGACCGTGGCTGAGGCCAGTTTAAAATAACTTGCATATTATTAGGATCCAGTGCTATACCCGAAGAAGAAATAAGATGACCTAAATAAGTCACTATAGGAGTAGTAAAAATACATTTGGATAACTTAACAAAAAATTATTATTAGCTAATAAGGATAAAACATAGTCTAAGTGTTGATCATGATCAACAAAAGAATAACTATAAATAAGGATGTCATCAAAGAAAACTAAAATGAACCGATGTAAAAAGGGTCTAAGTAAATCATTCATAGCAACATGACTAGGAATTCATAGTGTCCATCCCAAGTGCGAAACACAATTTTGTGTGTGTTTGGTGGGTGAACTTGTACTTGATAGTACCCTGAGAGGAGATCGATCTTAGAAAATACTGTGGTTAAACCCAGTTTATCCAATAATTCATCAATTGTAGGAATAGGGAATCTATCCTTAATGTTGATTGCATTAAGTGCACGCTAATCCACACAAAACACTAGGAGCCATCCTTTTTTTTACTAGGAGAACAGGGGAGGGGAAGGGGATCTTACTAGGTGTAATGATTCCATATTGGAGCATTTACTGAATTAATTGAGATATGGCAGTCTTTTGAAAGTGAGGGTAGCGATAAGGTTTAACATTTATAGGAGTAGTATTAGGAAGAAGGGGAATATGGTGGTCATGTTGTCTAGGAGGGGGAAGGCCTTGAGGCTTAGCAAAAATAGAAAATGTTTGAAGAGAATTTGAGATATAGAGGAGGTTAAGGTAGCAATAGAGGGGTAAAAAGGGTCAAGAGGTTCAGAAGGTGTGATGGTAGGGAGAAAAGTGGGGAGGTGGCATGAGGCAATATAATTGGTATATAGGAGTTGGCAAAATTGAGAGTAAGTAGATGGAAGTAGGGAAGTGCTAGGTTCACCAAAGAGAGTGATGCGTTTAAATTAGTGGGTGAAGGACATGCTGGGGACTGAGAAATAACAGTTATAGGGCTTAAAGTGTGTAACCACTCAATTCCTAAAACAATATCAGCACCCTCAATAGGAAATAAGTAGAAGGAAATAGAAAAGTCATGACCTTGAATGGAGATGGGGACTTAAGGACATAAGCAAGAGCAAACAATATGGGCACCATTGCCAACCATTACAGGGAAGATAGGGACAAGCTGGGTGAATAACATAAGATGTGTAGTAATGCGAGGCTATAAGATGATGTCAGAGCTTCTTAAATCAATAAGAATACATACGTGGAGTCCATATATAAACCCTTGTGGGGAGGGTTTGCCAGTAAGAGCTTGAGGGGATAACTAAAAATTAATGGCCTTAAAAACAAAGCTAGGAGGGTCTAGAGGAGTAGAGTGGCCAACTTTTGGGGAGAGTTCCGAAGGGTGAGAGTCCTCATCAGTTGAAAGTGACTAGTGGTGCATTTATGGCCCAGAATAAATTTCTCATCATAATTATAACAAAGGCCCAAAGCATGTTTGGGGAAGAGGTACGTCACTTAATAGGAAGTAGATTGGGGTTTGGGGAAGAGATTTGGTGGAGAGTGTAAGGGAGTTGGGTAAAGGGGTAGAAGGCCAAGTAACACGGGTTCTAGAATCCTTGTGTTTTGACTCAACTAATTTTGCTAAACCAATGGCTTGGGTAATATGGGTGGGTTAGAGGATAGCTAATTCGCACCTAATATTTGGGTAAAGCCCTAAGATAAAATAGTTAAGCAACATTTCAAGAGAGAGACCAATGGCGCGATTAGAAAACTTCTCACATTGCGCCTGCTAATCAGTAATAGACCCCTATTGATGAAGTTTAAATAACTCAGCCTGGTGGTTTTCATAGGTAGAAAGGTGAAAACGGAGCTCTAAAGCCCTAACAAATGTGTTCTAGTCTGTTAATTGTCAGTTGTGATACATCCATTTAAACCAGTTAAGAGCGTCACCCCTCATATAAAAGCCACTATTGGTAATGATAAATCTGGAGGAACCTAGTAAAACATGAAAAATTAATCAGCCTGAAATAACCAATCCAATGGATCAGAACCATCAAAAGGGGCGACGTTCAATTTGGGGGGTCATAGTGGCGGGGTATTGTGTCCAAGGGGAAAGGGGGAGGTAGGGGAAATGAGAAATGGGGAAAAGAAGTTTGAGGGATAGACAAGGTAGTGGGGATTGTAGTGTAAAAGAGACCAAAATATAAGGAAATGGAAAAATTAGGGATTACGGAGGTGATACCAATGGTAGAGACATGGGTTGTACTAGAAAGGGGAATAGAATATGGGAGAGTAGTAGGGCTATTAGTGGAAGCAAGAAAAGTTATGGTCATCAGAGAGGAAGGGACTTGGGAGTTAGAAGAAAGGGACCCTTGAGGGGAATGATGTAGTTGCAGTGAGGCAACCTACTCTAATAACCCGCCCATAAAACTAGTTATGGCATCATGGCAAGAATCTATAAGCTGTTGTAATCATTTTCTGAAAACTACTTTTCCCTCCATTATGCCACGTTGCCTATAAATTCGTTTTGCACTTACTTCTCCTTTCACCTCTTTGAAAACCCTCTCTGTAACTCTTCAACTTCCTTTTCAAAACCTCTCTCTATTTTCAGACTCTCTCTCAAAACCTCATTTTTGCTCTAAAACCTTTTTTAAAAACCCTTTCGTCTTTGGAAAACCTTTTTCTTTGAAATAGATGGAATCAACTGCTCAGTAAAGAATGTGATTGAGTTCCTCTACTTCAACACTACTTAACATTTAGTTTAAGGAAGGGATTTTACTACTGAAGTCGAAGGGATTGGATGGACAAACTTTTGCTTGGATCAAGAACCACTCTGTGGCACTTGAGTGATGGAAAACTGTCACTATGTATAAAGTGAAGAGTATCCTGGTTGGGACTCTTTGAGGAAAGCAAGTGGAAATTTCAGAAGATGTTTTTGTAACAGTGTTGAATTTCTCTCCTACTGGAACAATGTTTCTTCAATCTCACAATCAACGAGATTCTGTATAGAACCATTTATCCAAATAAGTTTCATCTGGTCATCTTGTGCCTAAGGCAAAGATGTTGCATGCCCTGATGAGGCAAGTTTTTTGCCCCAGAAAATCAGCTAAGGATACAATATCTAAGTTGGATAGATTCTGTATGTACCATATGATGATGAAGGTACCATTCAACTTAGCTACCATTCACTTCTAAAATGAAGAAGTCCACACTCTTTGAAGCTTCACTAGATCAAGTCTCTCTTTGCGTCTTCATACCACTAGAAGACCTGTGACTCTTCAAGTTCTTGAAAAGGATCTTTCCTTTCCAAATTTGAAGTTACATGAACTTTCTCATGTCTTCTCTGAAGCTAGCATTAAAGAGGTAATCAATGAAAAAGTTGAAGACTTTCTCACGCGTATCAAGAAAACTGCCTCACAAGTCTCAAGGTGTTAGAAAAGGTGAACCTGATCAGAACGAATAGCCTAAGGTTAACTACTATAGAGTGTACGCGCTTTCCTAAAGTACATAAGCAAAAGGAATCTTTTGCTAAAGACTTTCAAAGTTTCCCAGATAAGGAAACTTCTCTGAAGCATGTGTCTACTCTTATTGATAGCGCAATCCTCATGAGACCAACATCCTTCGAAGCTAACCAATGGATATTTTCAAACGGACTATAAATACAAGAAACTTCAAAATTCAAAGGTTACAAGTGACGTTTGACAAGTTACAATATACAAGTCACATAGTTACGTTCTTCATTCAAAAACTTGAATTCTCTTTTTTAGAAACCAAAATCTGATAGGCTTTTTCTTAAAGTTTCTAAGTTGTTGTATTCACTACTTAAGTCCTCTTTGTAGTTCTGCTTAGTGTAGACCATGACTTATAGTAATTTGTAGGTTAGTGTACCATGTAATCATTTCATATATTTGTACGTTGAGTTATTTGGTTGTAATTTCAAACACTTTCTCTACTATCACATTGTACATTTTGTTATTTTGCCAGAATCTATTTGTGTTGGGAAACATTATGGCCTGAAAAGGCTTTTGGAAGAATACTTGGGTTTTTAGCCAGGAGTGGCTAATGTCAAGAATACTTGAGATAAGCTAGAAGTGGCTAGAGTCAAGAATACTATTGCACTGAGTTAGTGCAGATTGAAAAGGCATTTTACAATAGTGAAAAATCCTTCGGTTTGAAGGGATTGGATGTAGCTTCTAAGTTGGAAGTGAATCAGGATAAATTCCACTGTGTATTTCTCTGTTCCCTTTCTCCAGTCTATTAAAATTTCATATTTAGCTAAAGTGGTCTGTAGAATTTTTCAAAAAGAGTTTAAGACTTATTCAACCCCCTTCTAAGTCTAACTCTATACCATCAATACATTTGTCAAAGAAAAATATTCTTCTTCTTCTTCTTCTTCTTCTTCTTCTTCTTCTTCTTCTTCTTGAAAAATCCTTCGGTTTGAAGGGATTGGATGTAGCTTCTAAGTTGGAAGTGAATCAGGATAAATTCCACTGTGTATTTCTCTGTTCCCTTTCTCCAGTCTATTAAAATTTCATATTTAGCTAAAGTGGTCTGTAGAATTTTTCAAAAAGAGTTTAAGACTTATTCAACCCCCTTCTAAGTCTAACTCTATACCATCAATACATTTGTCAAAGAAAAATATTCTTCTTCTTCTTCTTCTTCTTCTTCTTCTTCTTCTTCTTCTTCTTCTTCTTCTTCTTCTTCTTCTTCTTCTTCTTCTTCTTCTTCTTCTTCTTCTTCTTCTTCTTCTTCTTCTTCTTCTTCTTCTTCTTCTTACAATAGTGAAAAATCCTTCGGTTTGAAGGGATTGGATGTAGCTTCTAAGTTGGAAGTGAATCAGGATAAATTCCACTGTGTATTTCTCTGTTCCCTTTCTCCAGTCTATTAAAATTTCATATTTAGCTAAAGTGGTCTGTAGAATTTTTCAAAAAGAGTTTAAGACTTATTCAACCCCCTTCTAAGTCTAACTCTATATCATCAATACATTTGTCAAAGAAAAATCTTCTTCTTCTTCTTCTTCTTCTTCTTCTTCTTCTTCTTCTTCTTCTTCTTCTTCTTCTTCTTCTTCTTCTTCTTCTTCTTCTTCTTCTTCTTCTTCTTCTTCTTCTTCTCTATTATTAGTTTTCTTTTCTTCTTTTATAGTTACCTTTTTTCATGATTTATTCACTTATTTTTTTTAAAGGTATTGTCACCTCATTTTGTATTAAATTCTCCATCATGTAGTCTTTTTTTAAGGATGAATTGATGTTAATATTCTAGTTTAATGGCAATTTGATGTCAATATTTCATCATTTTTCTCAAAAATTCTGTTTTGTTATGTTAAATTCACTTGATAACATGTTTTAAGTTAACATATGATTGATGCTTTTTTCCTGTGTCACTAGTGCCACTGTTACCTACGTGAATGGTGCATATATTTTCCTTCATCGATGAAATACAAGTTGGAGAGTTAATTAGAAAATTAAAGTAAAAGTGATCAGTATGTGGACACCATATGAATTTAAGAATCCTGAAGTGATTTCAAGTATGGAAATGATACTTGTTGATGAGAAGGTTATATTTGTTTATGAAGTAATCATTTATTAATGGATCTTTTTTTTGGTTAAGTAAAAAAATATATCAATGACAACAAATATACCTTTAGTAAATGACAAATTCTACTTTTCTTCCTTTCAGGGTCATAGAATTTATGCTACTGTAAAATATGTATGTTTGGATATGCACTTAAACATGAGTCAAGAAGGATTTATCTATAAGATGCACAATTTGGCAGTTGCTCAACCTGAGGCAAATTTGAAGACAACTAAGCACAAATTAAAGCTTAATTTTATGCAAACAACAAGAGTTATCCTTACAAATGATCACAATATTCCTATTAACTATTTTCAATTCCTTTCATTTGATCAAATTATGCATGGTCAAGATAATGATTGCTTATTCGATTAGTATCTTTATAAATTTTACATAAAAAGTTAATTGTTTTATTCATTTACTAATTTGTTGGTGTTTTAATAGATGTTATTGGTCATGTTGTTGAGAAAGATGACATTAAGGAAAAGGACAAAGAAGGGAAAAAAGTAAACATATTGATGTTGTCCTTGAGGATTTAAAGTAAGTACTTTTTCATAGAGGTTTATAAGTTTATTCTTGCATGGGTTTATTCATATAAATCTTTCTTTGTTCTTTCCTTCATTGTTTTAATTTAAATAACCCACTAACTTTAGCCCATTTTACTTTTAGCAAGAATCAACTCATCTACGTTGTGTGGGGTCATTTTGCTTACCAAATGTTCAACTATATGAATACAAAAACAGATAACAATGACAGTATTGTTGTCATTTTGTAGCTTGAAAAAAGGAAGATATTTAATGGTAATTTTTTTAAAATAGCTTGTTACTATATTTAATGTTTAATTTACATAATGAGTTATCTGTATCTAATGCTTAGATATGTGTTTGTTAAGACAAGTTAAGATTTCAAATGCGTACAATGGTACTAAATTACTAATCAACCCAGATGTGGCTGAAGTTACTACTTTCAAGGAAACGTAAGAGTATACCTTTTAAAATGAACTCCACTTCCTTTTGTTATTAACTAATATTCATATATTCTTGTTTGCTTTTCCTTATTATCGTCTAATGTAGACTTCAAAGTGGTGACTTATCTTTTACTCAAGTAGTAAGCCAAGTGTCTTCACAGTCTCTTTCATTTAATGATGATTTTTAAGAAGGATGGCTATCTCAGACTTAATAGACAACATCTAGGTTAGGGAATCATTATTTTATAAATATTTTTGTACAATTATTCATATTATTATTTTTGTCTATCATTAGGAACTTATTTTTTTCACTTTGATTTGTCTTAGACTGTCAATGGATCATTGTTGGCAACCATAACAGAAATGGATCTTGACAAACACTGGTGGTTTCAATCATGTTCTAAATGTTTCAAACATGTAGTCGATATTGGGGACAAAGCATTATTGTCAAAAGTGCAAGATAATTGTTGTTGTCCCAAGTTAAAATTAGGATTTTAGTTTCTATTGTTATTAAAAGATGAAACTGAATTATATATATTTTTATTTTTATTTCAAACTGTAACATAAATATCATATTTTTCTTATACTTTTCCATATATTATATGTTTTCTTATGCTCATTCAATTAGGTTTAAAGTGAATGCACCTTTGATTGATGACACTAGATCAACATGTTTGATTATGTTTGATGTTGTCCTTTCTAAGTTTCTAGGCAAAATTGCTTATGAGTTACTTGGGGCAAATGATAAGGTTAAATTTAGTTTCTATAATTCATTAGACCAAGTATTGTAGGTTGAAAAAATTAATTCAGGATTGAAAATTAATCTATTATTTTTCAAATTATAGGCAAAAGACAAAGGATGTTATCCCTCTAAGATTGATGCATGAGTAGATAAAGAGTTTTTGTTCAAAGTAGAAGTCTCTGATGCAAACATTGTTTACAATTTTGAAACATACGAAGTTAGATTCATGACAGATGACAAAGAACTGATTGATTAATTTAAGATTATGCACTCAATTAAGGTCTTTATTAATCATCTATTTTTTTAAAATAATATAATAATGGTTTATTAGGATTTTATACATTGAATAACATTGTTGATATTTTTTTTACTGTTTGCTTAGAATATAGATGAAGATAATGATTACAATGAACAAAAAAAAGTTGACCACATAAATGGATGATAACATTAAGGTGAATATGAATACTTATGCTAATTCATATTACTAACTGCTTTTGCATAATTATTTTATCATTGATAAATTTTTAATGTTTGTTTCATTTTTATATAGGATACATTTGAGCATGAATTGTCAGTCTCTAAAATTGAGTTGTGTCGGCAAATTAAAGTAAGTCATTTTATTCATGTTTAATATTTAAATGTTATTCCTAATTTGATCACTGCTTTATGTTTAATGTCAACTATTCAACTTAGATGCAATATTATGATATGAATTTGCATAAGTTTTAATCGTTCATTATTTTAATGTTTGATATTAGAATGTGCTTTTGTTATAAATTGGTTTATTCATTAGCATAAATTGCATAAACTTTTATATGGTAAGGTTCATTTTTTTAGTTTAAATATTCACTTTAATCATTAAAATAGTTGAGATTAATTCTCAATTATATTGATATAAGAAATTTTATCAGACGATGATCATGAGACTCCGTTGAGTAAATTTTTTAAGAAAGATCTATTGACAAGGTTAAAATATCACCAGTCATAGGTGATGGAGGTACAAAGACTTCGTACAAACTTTTCCAAGAAAATGAAGATCAAGATAAAGCTCAAAGAGTAAAATGGGCCTGCTAAGTTTTTTTTGTAATAATACTATAGTTAAATAAATTCACTATGTTTGGGTAAATTTGGACAATTTTTATTTAGCCCTTTGTATTTTGAACCATATTCTGCAAGTATGTTTGGACCAATTTTTCATCTTTGATTATGGTTATGTGATAATTATAATAATTATTATTTGATGAAGGAAAAAGGTAGAGTTACGATGATCATTAATAACGTATTTTTTTTGGTAGAAATTTTCAACCAGGTTGATCAAGTTTGCGTCATTTCATATGCTTCATCGGAAAGCAGAAACATCATTGGGAAAGTTTAAATGCATTATTGAACAATTGTAATACTTTGATTCATATAATAATGCAAACATTAATTTATCATTTCGATTCTAAAAATATCCTTTTAATCCAAAATTAATAACAATTAATGAAATCATTGTTAGGCACTTTAATGGGTTTCATGTTGATTCATCTCTTTTGGCCTCATTGATTTTCTTCAAAAATTACTTATTTAATTAATATAGTACCTACAAAGAATGAAGGGTTGTGGATGTGGTTTATATATAGAACTCAACTTCTCATGGTCATTTGCTCTATTCCTTCTTAAAGAGTTTCATCATTTTGTAATAGAGAATAGAGCTGCTTCTATGAGGTGTCTTCTTACTTAGCGTCTCATTGTTATTACATCTTTTCAAAGAACTTTACTATTACTATTAATTTTTATTATTAATTTTCCATATATTCTTAGATAAATCTTGAACTAGTCGTGGTTAGGGTACAAGGGCCAACCTCAAGACTGACATGGCCCCCAAGCGCACGCGTTATGTCGTGTAATATAAAAGATTATCGTTCTCCATAGGGACTGTGTTCAAAGTACCAACATATTGAAATTTAATTATCCACACAATTGATTTTTAATATTTTTGTAAAATAAAACACAAATTAAAAATAAATTTAGAAACAAAATTTACTTGACACTTAAAAATCAGAGTTGAGAGTATCTTGGGATTTCGGGGGATCAAGACTCTATTTTATGTTAATGAATTTTAACTTTTCATAAATAAGAATCAAATTAAGTTTTCCAAGGTGAATTTTCCTTAAGCTAATTAATATGTTTCTCTCGGAATCCTGTTAATGTACCTAACCTATGGAAAGCGCTGCTCAATCCTTAGAAAAGGCCCATTATCGTTGTGTGAAAATCCCTTATTTATTCTCCAAAAGATTTTAATTACTTTCACAGTTTTACCGAGGTCACAAAAAGTATTTCAAAACCTTAGGCTTACTTCAAAAACTTTCCAGTAACAATAAATCTCTCGATTCTATTAATTACTTAAACTTACTAATATACCCGCAAGTATATAGTCTTATCACTTAGGTTCTTGTTAGGAATTACTAAGAGCATTGAGCATTTTTAAACTAAATGGAAAACAGAAATTTATTTAATTTAAAGTCAAAATAATATTATCATAAAATATTATCACACCCCTTTTATCCTAAGATAATTAATTTAGCTACTCAAGAAATAATTTAAATTCATATATATGATGGAAAAATAAAATATACAAGACATGGTAAAAATAAAGACTTACGGGTTTCTCCAAAAGCTCAGAATAATTTACCACTGTATTTCCTTGTTGCAATATTCCTCCACCAATTACAAATTTGAATACTCACTTTTACAATTCACAACTCTTAAAATAAAAGAAAGAAAAAGAAAATAAAAGAGAAATGGGACGGAAAAATAAAAAGAAAGAAAACAAAAGAAAGGAAATGGAACGAAGAAAGAAATAAAGAAAAGAAAGAAAAGAGGAACGGAAACAGAAACGAAAGAAGGAAAGAAAAGAAAAGAAAGAAATTAAAGTATGAAAAGAAAGAGAACTCAATCAGAATTGATGCTGTCCGTCCTCCTCTTTCTGCTTGGATTGCTTCTCCTTTTATAGGTGAAGGAAGGGAGGAAGCCAGCTAAGAAAACGCGTTGCAAGTTGGAAACTTTCGGTGCATGTGATGGAGAAACAACCTGGACCTTAGCAATTATAGGGACCGGTGGCTAGGGGAGAATTTTTTATTATTTTCCCTTTTGTTTTGTTGTCAGCCGCCCCTTCATAAGTCAAGGATCCACTTGGATAGTGGAAATCCAAGTCAGCATGGGCATTCGGTGGGAATATGGAAGGTCGGCTTTCTCCTTCTGACTCGGATTTAGTGCCTCAGTCGGTATCCACCCATAGTGGGAAATAATCCGAGTGGAAAAGGTGCTGTTCATACACAAAAGACCGAGTGAAAGCTTTGCTCGGTGTTGCTTTCTTGGACGTTGTGGAGAGGAACTGGACGGTGTTGTTGCTGTGAGGAGCTGGTCGGTATTGGTTGGATGGAGCCGATGTTGTAGCTGAGGGGTTGGATAGAGCCGGTGTTGAGAAGATCTGGACGGTGTTGGTAGGAACTGGATGAGTAAAGCAAAACATTCAATTGAAACCGATTAAAGAGTAACTCAGAACCGATTGAAACATTCATTCGGAACCAATTGAAAAGTGATTCACTCGGCTATGCCTCTGGAAATGAACCACTCGGAAAAACCTTGCTCGGATTTGCTTGGGAATAATTAAGTCGACCCTTTCTTCACCCCTTGAAATGATCCACTCGGATACATTCACTCGGAAGTCCGACTTGCTTCTCACTCAGAATGGCCTCAATCGTCAATCAACCCATTCGATTGTTTTCACTCGGTAGTCGGCCTTGCTTTTCACTCAGAAATTTGGAACTTGAAAGACTTCTGGAATCTGGTCGATAGAAGCTCTTCACATGTCCGAGCTTTGCTTTGCTCGAAAATACAATTTTCTGCCCCGACTCACTCGGAAGTCTTCCTTGGAGACATCTTACTCGGGCTTAGTTTGAAACTTGAGAGTCTGCCTGAAAGAGACTCATTCCCGGTCGGACTCTTTTCCTTGCTTGATAAGACATTTTCTCCGAAACAAACTACTCGGAAAGGACCTGTTCTTTGCTTGAGAATGCCATCTTCTCCGAATGACACCACTCAGAGACCTCCTTATTCAACAGTTCATTCAGTGGCTTCTTTTTCTTGTAATCAACTCACTCGAGAGTCCTCCACTTGGAGACAGTTTTGCCCAGAAAAACACTTGTTCCCCAATCAGATTCGCTTCAATCAGCAATCCTTTTACTCAGACAATAGCTTTGGGCAGTCCCTTTTTTCACTCAGATTAGTTGCAGTCGGGGAACTTCCACTCGGATTCAACTCCAACCGGGATATATTCCTTTAAGGTCAGCCGTTTTTCACTCGGAATGGCTTTGACAGGGAAGCTTCCACTCGGATTTACCTCTAACCGAGACATATTCCACTCGGCAACGCTCCATTCTGAGTCATCTTACTCGGATTTTATCATTTCTGAGTCATCCTACTCGGATTTTATCACTCTGAGTCGGAATTTAGTATAAAAAGAGAATTCTTTCCACTTAGGCTTGTTCTTCTTAATTCTTTGTCATTTGATGGTCATTTTTCTCTTGTTATTGACCCTTGTATTATCTTAATTTCTGCAAAATAAAATACCCAAGTAGAATATAGTGGAAAGAAAGCGAAAATCATAAAAATTAAGGAAATACAGTGCATAATGATTAAAATCCTAAGCAAACTAGATCTAATTTATTGTGTTATAAAACACTTATCAAAGACTAGTCCTCAAAATGTGTTATTCGCTCAAATTTTACACCGGTCCAGTTAGGATTCAGTATTGTAACCTTTATTCTAGTAGGGAAATAAAGGTCTTGGAGTGATTCCTTGTACCAAATTACCAGCCTTACATGTTGTGGGGCGCAAGAACACTCTGACGCTCAAGTTAATGACTATTCAAGAAGAATATCAGTGCTCAAGCATAAGTTCAAGTAAGAACGTTCTACCTTACATTGTTGTTATGTGAGTATTTATATATAGGGTAACGAAAGAGTCATTTCGAGTAGGTAGGCTTATTGTACAAGACGTCAATGTGACTCTGATGGTTTATAGAAAGGTTGACACACAACAGTGACCCTACCCACTTTGCAGGTTGCTTGCTCAACACGTGATTATATAACTCAACTCTGACTATCTAGTGTTGAGAGAAAAATTTACATTGGAATCATGTTACGAGTCTCATACACGGTGTGGAGAGCCAGTGTTAAGCTTCAATGATTTCAGGGATGCTGGTCTTGCATGACTGCTTTTAGGTCAAATGACCTTTTTGCCTATAGGCTGGTATCGAGACTAGATCATTTTCCCTCTAACTTTTCTGCCTATAGGCTGGTATCGAGACTAGATCATTTTCCCTCTAACTTATTTGAGGGACTATGCCGATTGCTCAAATAAGCTATATCCTTCACTGAGACACCTGTTATAGGTGTGGGTAAGAAGAATATTTTGTTTAACTTAGAAAAATTTTCATTTGCTTCTATGCATTTTTGTAACTGGTTCACATTTATTTCCCTTTCAAAACGTAGCATTGTGTGTATCGAGGGTTGTACCAATCATGCAACAATTAATTTGAATCATGCATAGCCGTTACACTTCAATCATAAATTTGGGGGTTACTTTTGGACAATGGGCCTTGGAAATTGAAATGATTCAGCCTAAGAAATTTGAATCCAAAAGTCACTATGTTGCTTTCCCCCAGCCATGTTTATACAAGGTGGTGTTAGAGAGGTTATAAGACACTTCTTGTTTTTGCATACTGAGACTCTGTCAGAATCTAGAGAGAAAACCCTTATGATTTAAACTTACACCCAACATCTTACTTAGCTTTTCTGGGCCTCAAAGGTCTTGAGAAAAAACTCACTTGATCATGAACCTTAAGATTCCACCATAGTTTTCAGGTAGTGAACCCTTACCTTTAACTTTTACTTTGTTTCTGCTTTTTGCTTTATGTTTACCCTCTATTGAGTGTGAAAAAAATAAGGACTAAGGGAGGGTCATTAGGATACCATGGCACTAGGATCTCCGTGAGAAATCAAAGGCCTGGGGAGCAAGGACTAGGATGAGGGGGAAAGATAAAAAAGAGAGTGGTGTTTCAGAGAAAATTATCAGCTTGGGGTCTCTGATAATGAGAGCTCTTATTTTTATACTTTTGATGACATCGAGAATTTTACAAATCTATAGCTAGTCTTAATCACATGATTAGAACCATGGTTATCGAGGAAGGAGAAAATGAGGTGATACAGGCTCAATCGGGGTGCTCCACTTTCATCACGCACCGTATAGATTGGGTGCAACTCCTAGCTGATAACCGTTACACATGGGTACAACAAGAGATCATTGAAACTCCCTCTTGACATGCTAAGGCCATTAGGGGCACAATGGACTTCAAATGTGAAATTTATGCCAAGGAGAAATACAAGGAACAATACACTATGCTGCACCCTAGGGTTGGGGACCGTGTTTGCCATATCCTTACTGACGAGCGGTCGATTTTCATGTACGACATCCTTTTTACCCACCTCGGAGTGAGATTTCCTCTGACGAAGTTTGAAATAGGGGTCCTCTGTTTCTTCGATTGTGCCCTCACTTAATTGCATCCAAATGCGTAGGGACTAGTATGGTGTTTAGAAGTCCTTGGGAAGAACTTTAATTTCATTCCTACTTTGGTGTTCTTCTTCTATTATTGTTGGGTCATGCATGGGGCCAACAAAGATGGCGGTCTTAGCTTTGTCACACTCCAATGTGACTCAAAAATAGTCAACTTTGAAGCCTTCACTGAGTCAACCAAATTTGAGGGCGGCTCTTTCAATAAATGTTTCATGAAGGTCCAAGTGAAAGCCAACAAACTAGTGTTCTGGGTAAACGAGGCCAGAATTGAAATTTTTCTAGTGTCATAGACCCATGAACATTTTCTACTGATTGGGGCGGTATATGTAACTGATGAAAATGAATTGTCCCCTACCTCTATCGAAGTAGTTGGAGCTATACACGCATTCTGCTCCGTGCATAATTTCTCCTACAAACGTCTCCTCGACTCCTGGCCTTAGAGAGAAGCCTATCTACGTAATGACCCCAGGATTTAACTTGATTTAATTGATTTTATACTTCTACTTCTAACCTTTTTTCCCTTTTACCATTGTAAGAGAAATAAAAAGCTTCAAATCGATGGATGCTCTGAAAAAATTACTGGCGCAAGAGACCTTAGAGCCAGAACCAATGGAAAATGCTCCAGAAAAGAGGAAAAAGAAGCACTACCCTGAGAGAGAGAAAGCTCACAAGAAGAGGCAAGAGCCAAAGGAAGTGGAAACTTTCCTCCACCCTCTAAAAAATCCAAGGGTAAAGATCTGGTGTAAGAGGAGACTAACTAACTAGTGACACCGATTAATGTTTAATCTTCTTGAGGGGGATCGATGGCTTCCCCTATTGGAATAAATATTTCCAGGCCCGGTGAGATGATGCCTGGGTCCCGCCTCAGCCCCTTCATCATGTACTGGGGAAAAGAAGTAGAATAGGATAAACTATGGTCCCTCTGGTACCACCTCTGCTCTGATTTGGAGGTTGAAGAAAGGAAGGCCACCATCAAAGCTACCCGCTGGCAGTTGGTTGAACTAGATGGGATGCTGGAATCCTTTAACGACATCACAGACCATACGAATGAAAGCTCCCTATTCTCCTACCAGGTTCAAGCTTTCAAGGCAGACAAGAAGGCAGTGAACACTAAAATTGATAATTTGAAAGTGGTAATAAAGGCCAAGGATGAGGATAAGGTAGAAACTCTTACCTTGAAATAAGAGGCAGAGAAGCTCCAGTCTGAAAAACTATAGTTGAAGTTTCTAAAGGAGGACTGAAGGCTAATTGTGAAAAATGGAAAAAATGTTGTGATGATGTGCAAGCTGAAATTCTACATCAAATTGAGGTGAATATCAACAAAGAGATGAAATTGCTAAGGGAAAAGTACGGACTAGCCGTTGAAATGGAAGGGCTCAAGAAAAAGATTATTGACACTAATTCCCTCCCGTGAAGCACATGAAAAACTACGGGAAGAAGTAGTTGTCGATCAGAAGAGGGTGGTGGAAATGGTCCAATTATATGAGAAGGTTGTGGATGAGGCACTTAGCATGACCATAAGGAAGGTTCGATATAGGAATCTTGTTGTGAGTTTGAACCTGAACGACATTAGCCCCTACTTTGAATTCCATGATGGGAAACTGTTCGCCGTGATAGACAATGAATACCAAGAACCTGAGGACTTTCCCTATGAGTTGGTGAATCTTCCACCTTTGCAATCTATGACAAAATAGCCTTACCCTTCCTTGGATAAAAATGTAGAATCCATCCCAGAAGGCAAAGCCAATCTAGAAGACAATGAATCGCCTCCTCTAGACAACATAACCCCGGCTTAGCTTAGTCAAGAATTGCCTTTGTAGATTGGGGTGCCACTTGTTGGGGTCTAGTATAGCCTCATACAAGGTCCAATCCTCGCCATTCTTTAGGGCTAACTTATTCTACTTGCACCACTTACTGGGGTTCGATATAGTTTCAAAGAGATCCAATCCTCGCCTTTCATTGGGGGCCAAGTAGCCAATCCCTCATTAAGGATTGGGGTGCCACTCGTTGGGGTCTGGTATGGCCTTATACAAGGTCTAATCCTCGCCATTCGTTCGGGCTAATTTGTTGTATGAAATCGGAGATATAGTCAGAAGAAGAATAAAACTTGCAAGTGAAACTAGTATTTCATTATTGAACTGAATGTACATCGAAGTTAAACTGCGATATGCCTTATTAAAACCTTATGGGAAAAACCTTAAGTTTTGAAAAAGAGTACATGCCCGATTTCCAGTTAACTATAGTACACATAGAGATTATGGATGTTCCACTTATTCCTAATGGAAGTCCCATCCAACATCTTAAGAGGGTATATGCCTTTGTCCACCGCTTCAAAGATGCGTTAAGGTCCTTCCCATGATGGTGCGAGCTTCCCTTGGTGAGAAAATTTATTTCCAACACTGGCTCACCACAACATGAAGTCATCAGCTTTGAAACGCCTTTGACACCCACTTGTTGTACCTCAATGCCGCCTTAGCTTTAACTACTTGATCCCAGATGAAAGTCTTATCTCTAAGCTTTCTAATCACATCTAGCTTTTTCAGGAGATTGGCTTCATTGTCAGATGCTGAAAAATGTCTGGTGGAAGATTTGTGAAGCTTTACTTAATCATGGCTTTAACCCCGTATCAACCGAAACAAGGATTTATTGGTGGATGAATGAAGGGTCGTCCTCTAAGCCTACAAGACGTAGCAAAGTTGGCTGGTCTAATCCCCCTTTGCCTCACCCAAATACTTCTTCAACTTCTTCAGGATTTCACTATTAGCCACCTCGGCTTGTCTGTTGGTCTGGAGGTGTTCAACAGAAGAGAAGATTTGCACGATCTTTAACCCTTCAAACAGCTCCATGAATTTGTAATTAGTGGACTAAGTGCCATTATCGGTGACTATTTTCCAAAGACCTTGAACTTTGTAATGATATTCTTATACATAAAATGTTGGGTCCTCGGTAAAGTGATGTGCACCACTTAATCCATTTGGTGAAGTAATCCACTCCCATGATCAAATACTTGATGCTCTAAGCTGCTGTTGGGAAAGGGCCTAAGATGTCCAATCCCCATTGATAGAATGACCAAGGAACTGTAGATATGGACAATTCTTCTATCGGTGTGTGGTGTAGGTTAGCAAACCTTTGGTAGGGGTCACATATCTGAACATATTCTGTAGTGTCCTTCTTTATTGTTGGCCACCAATAGCTAGCTCAGAGGATTTTACACATAAGACTTTATGACTCGGAGTGATATCCGCACTGCCCTTCGTGGACTTCCTCCATAGCTCTTTAGACTTTATTTTCATTCAAGCATGGGAGATAAGGGACGGAGAAGCCATGACGAAAGAGAATTTCATTAACCATAGTGAAGAATGATAACTCCTTATTTACTCATTTTTGTTCTAACTCATCAACAGGGAGTTGTCCATTCACCAAGTATCGAACAAAGGGCACATCCCATGAATCTTCACTGAAGCCACAAATATGAATGGAATTCAAGGAGGGAAAGAAGGAAATGTTGGGCTCTAAAAGAGTATTTTGAATCACCTTGTCGTGTTCCTAGCTTTCTTCGTGTTGGCTAACCTTGAGAGGACATTAGCTTGTGTATTTTCCTCCCTTAAAACGTGCTTGAAAGTGATAGATTGGAGTTTCTCTTTCAAGTCACTGACACAAGCCAAGTACTGTTGTGGCAAGGGTTCCTTAGCTTAGTACTCCCCAAGGATCTATGAGATGACAAGCTAAGAGTCACTACACAAAGTCACCATTATAGCATCGATATCTAGGGCTACTCTCAAACCAGCGAGACAAGCTTCATATTCTGCTTGGTTATTAGAGGTGGTGAAATTAAAGTGCAAAGAGATCTTAAGGTAGACCCCGTCATCACTTTCAACCATGACTTCGTCCCTGCATCCTTTATTATTGAAGAACTCATCAATGTACACCATCCAATGGAAGCGAGACTCTTGAAGGTCTAAACTAGAAAGCTCCACAAGAAATTCACTAATACTTGAGCCTTGATGGCACTTCATAAATCATATGTGATGTCAAACTTAGATAGCTCAATGGCCCACTTAATCATTCTACCTGCCAGCGCTTGAAAAGGATGATACGAAGTGGGAAGTTTGATCAAACCATAATGGGATGGACGTGAAAGTATGACCTCAGGCGTCGAGATGCCTAGATAATTGTTAGGGCTACCTTTTCGATCTTTTGATACCAATATTCAACCCCCTACAGCTTCTTGCAGACAAAGTATACCAACCTTTGTCTCTCCGGGGTCTCCTTTACCAAAGCAACTCCCAATGCTTCACCTGAAATAGACAAGTAAAGACTCAAACTTTCACCAAGGTCAAGCCTTACCAAAATAGGAGGTTTCGATAAAACTTCCTTCAGATATTGGAACGTTGCCTCTTGCTCTGGTCCCCATTCAAACTTCTTACTCTTCTTGAGGATCTTATAGAGGGGGAGAGACCGATGTGCCATCTTTGGCAAGAAACGTGCTAAGGTCGTTGTCTTTCCATTTAGGGATATACCTCACGTAAGTTTTTTAAGCTTTGGAGTTCTTTGATGACCTTTCACTTGTCTGGATTAACCTTAATACCGCTTTGGGTTAGCATAAAACCCAAGAATCTTCCACCATGTTATACTGCCGAAGGCAGAGAAAAATCTTATGCAGACCCTCGATATGGTCCCCTCCAGTTGGGGTCTTGGCTATGATGTCATCCATGTACACCCCCACTAACTTTGTGTGCATGCCCTTGAAGACTTTATTAATCATGCACTAGTATGTGGCCTAAGCATTCTTCAATTTGAACAAAATGACAGTGTAGCAAAACACACCCTTGTCATTCATAAATGCCACCTTCTCTTGGTCTCCTTCCCACATCAAAATTTTATTATAACTAGAATATGCATCCATGAAGGATAGAAACTGATACCTAGATGAATTATCCATAATTCTATCAATGTTGGGTAAGAGGTAAGGATCTTTGGGGAAACACTCTTTAAGATCAACATAGTCCGTACACATGCACCATTTGCTATTGGACTTCTGGACCATGACCATATTAGAAAGCCAAGAGGAGTACTGGATTTCTTTGATAAAGCCCACTTTTAGCAACTCTTTAGTTTGCTTGCAAGCAACCTTTTGTTTCTTTAGGCCCAATCATCCCTTCTTCTAAGCCATAGGTCTGGTTTCTAGATACACAAAAGTCTATGGCAATAGAAATCTGGATCCATACTAGGCATATCAGCTTCGGTCCAAGAAAAGAGGTCTCTAAATTCTTTAAGCAACACCAATAATCGCTGTTCCATCCCAGGATTCAATTTCTCATTGATGTGAGTTAACGTCTCTAGAGTATCCCCTAAAACAATTGCCTTGGACCCTTTGTAATACCCTCAGTTAACCAGAACAATCTCTTCCACTCAAGAACTCATTAGAGCACTCTCAAAGATCTTGAGAGTCTAGGCCTTTATTCTAAAAACTAGGGCTATTACACTCTTCTTACCTTTCAGGAATTTCATCCCCGAAATTCACCGCACTCATTATAGGCATCAAGAGAACCTTGGTCATTGAACCTTGGTATCCTTGCCTGATGTTTTAACTACTTATATTTTAACCAAGTAGTTCTTACCTCACAAGTCCTATTGATTGTCAAGCAGACGACTTTCAGAGTACAGTAGGGTATAGTGGACCATACTGGTAAAACTTAATATTTGTTCTGGTATATTTTTCTAAAAAGAATCAAGTTTGTATAATATGATGATAAGAAAATATTCGTGCCAAGTTTAAACACAGAAGCTATAGTAATAGAAAGATGTCGTTCCACTGAGGGGTGATTAATTTGGAAATTCCAGTTTATGAATTGATTCTACTTAGTTACTCATGACTTCCATCTTTTTCACCAATTGAATTCTCTGAATGAGATAAGAAAAAAATATGAAGGAATGCTAAAACCACAGTAGGAAAGAATAAAAATTTTGTAAAGGACCCTCCCTTTTTTCTCCTCTTTGCTTCTTGTATTAAGAATCTCGCTCAAGCTCATCTGTATTTCACTTAAGCGAGACCCCACTTGGTGATAGTGCCATGCAAGAGTGCTCAGAAACATGTAAAGGTTGGTGCCTATCCTATGTGCTGGGATCGCACCATTGGTCAATAATTTAATGAATGACCCATTCTCCCTCAATCACGCTCAAGTGGAGGGTACTCTCGCTTGAGTGTGTTCTTGCTCAAGCTCCTTGTGGCCACGCTCAAACGTGGAGCTCCTGATGCTCTCTGACTTTATTTCACTTGAGCGCATAGCTTACGCTTAAGCTCCTTATAGTTACGCTCAAGCATGGAGCTCTTGATGCTCTCTAACTTTATTTCGCTTAAGCGTATAGCTCACGCTTAAGTGTGACAAGTAACAGGTCCTCACGTTGGGTTCCCTGTTGCCTTCGCTTAAGCGTATCACCTTCACTTATCCAATCTTAGGCACGACCACGCTTACGTGCGTAACTATTTTGCTTAAGCGAGACATGTGACTTTGCCCTCTTCAACCCTTCTTTAATTCTAACCAGGTTGATATTATCTTTGACGTTCCTGAAATTCATACATTTGAGCATACTTTCAAGAGTTTTAACAAATATTTACTTACATTCAACATATTCATCACACCTTTAAGATTTATGTTCAATTCCTTTAATTATTAATTAATTTAATCAAAATTTCTACAAAATTAGCTCAAATGGAAACATGAAATCGATGCTTAATGAACGCTTATCAAACTCTCCCCAACCTAAAGTTTTGCTTGTCCTTAAGAAAAAGAATGGGATCCTAGACAAAAAAAGAAATAGTAAGTCACTTTTCATGTACAAACAAAGTTAGAGACAATATCCCATTTTTAATCTTTTTGGGACATATGGCTTCCTTTCTATCCATTCAATTGAAATGCAATATACAAATGAATTCCCACATAGCAAGTAACCTATCACTGTAAGAGAAAGAAGTTCTCTTTATTTCTCACTTGGTTTCTGTTTCTCTCACTCATCATTAGAATTGCCTAGTTAACATTGCCAGTCATTTCCAATCAAACCAACATCAAAAGAGCATTAAAGATCAAAAGGTCTTTAGCAAGGTTGTAATGGGGTTGGGTTCACAATAATTTCTTGGTTTTTCTGGGAATTCAAATTGCATGCTAAAAGGGAAAAGCATAATCACTAATGAACTTTCATGATTAGTGATCTTGCTTCCTTAACTTCAAATCCAGGCTCTATCTTATTTTCCATTCACTTTTTATTTTTGTTTTAAGAGTTCTCCTTTTATTTTGCTGGTTTCTTTTGAATTATGTAAGGAGAACTACTTTCTTTTCTTTTCATCTTTAATTTTGTCTTTTCTAGCCATCCATCTCTTGCATCACCTAAATCATTTTAGGAGAAGTGCTTATGCTCTTTTACCTTAAGCATGGTATTGAGGTAGGATTTAATTTTATCATGCTTAGATTAAGGTGATTTATAGATAAATAATTTTAGGCTCAAAAGGCTATAAAAGAATGAGTCAATTGACTTTATTATGGTTAGCTTTTTGGCTCTAGCTTAACTTGTTCTACACAAATTCCTTAATTATCTCCATGCTTATCTCCTTTGACAAAGTTAACTAGAAATTTAGGCAATGCAGATAGAACAATTACTAATGAGACTCTCACTGTTTAATTTCTCACTCATTCACATGGTTACAAGGTCAAACTCCAAAATTCCAACAGTATAAGGTTCAAGCATATGCAAAGATTTTCAAAAGTACAATTATTCCATTTTCTTGGATCTATATTCAGCCATTTGTCCTTCTTATTCAGTAAAAAAAACTGTCTTAAAAATTATTACTATACATGTTGATTCTTTTGCATACATATTACTTTCTTTGCTTCAAATTTATTATTAATTAAGCATAAACTTCAAGTCATGACATAGGATCCAAACAATCAACACAATGGCATGATAAGATTGATTCAAAACTTATTCCAAGACTTTAAAAACTAAACTAGAATTATCAAAGTTTACAAAAATCCAAGCAATAAAATTTGAGTTGAGAATAGCAATGAACTCATCCCTCACTCATCCTGTGCATCCGTGTACTGCTTTGGATCTAGTTCTGGTGCATACTTCCTAGTTGGAGGTGTTTGTGATGAGGGTCCAGTTGATGAGGTTCCACCCCCTCCTAGAAGAATAGGTTTGTCCCCAGGCCATGAGACGTTAGCTAAAAACTGAGCAAGGTCCATCCAAGGATTAAATTGGCCCATGGGGATGCTGTGATGCAGGCGATGGTGGAGGTGCACAAGGCCTCTATGAGTGGTGCTCTGTTGTGATAGGATGTGATTGTTCTACAAATTGAGATGGTAAATGGCATGAAGAATGCGTATTTCCATCCTTGATTTTGAAGTCGGTGGGACTGGTGCTGCTGTTGATGGTGGTGGTGATGGTGTGTTCTCCTGTGCAACTGGTGCAGGGGTGGTATAGTAATGCTTTATGAAGTGCCCATCAATGGGTGGTCTGATGGGTTTGAGGCCCTAAACCTCAACTCTATTTACTGCACAAAAGTCCATTATGAATGTAGGGAATCCTAGGCTGCCCTTCACCTTTTGTCCTGCCTGAGATATCTTTTGATTAACTCTCACAAATTTATGAATCTCGTCTGAAATGATTTGGGCCAAGTCTATTGTGATATCATGCTACAAAATAGAATAAAGCAAGTAGCATTTGGCATAAATCAAATCAGAAACATATGCATTAGGGGCCATATTTGCAAGTAAAAATGAAGTCCACACTTGGGAGACAGTGGTCATATCTTTCCTTAGGATACGCAGTAGGTCATCTCCCTGTCCAGTTTGGAAGTGTGCCCTAGAATGCAGATAGCTTCTTCTATTTCATGAGTCTTAATGAACTCATTCCTCTACCTCATGGAAGCGTAATCACAAGAGTCACCATCAGCTAGTTCCATGATGTTGCCCAAATAGTTGTTTATTTCATCCCGACCATAGGAAATCCATATCCCCTTGACATATGTCCTCATATCCCTGCACCTTCTTTAGGTCATGCGTTAGAGTAGAATTCTCTCACAACCTCATGATCACACTTGTCCCTAGGATAACAAATCTTTAGCTAATTTCGTCTTCTGATCACCTACAGAAAAGGTTCACAATCCCCAATGGCTAAGTCCATATTCCTTTCAGGAATGAATATCCAGTTTTGAATATTTTCATACCGTTTGGCTCTTGCTTTATCTTGGTCGTATGTAGTACGAGCTCTTTTTCCTTTGTTTCTTCTGGTGGAACCACCAGCTTGAGAAGAGGAAGGTGCTACTTGCTTTGTTCTTCCTATTTGACTTTTGTCGAGCAGTTGGCATGCGACCAAAATAGCATGATTAAGGTTCTCAAAGGAATTCCTCAACGACCATGAAAGATCAATAGATTGAAGCATGATGCACATTTTTAGAACACAAATAGTGTATATGAGGAATAATGAAAGTTGAACAATGAGAACTAGACACATTTCTTGCATAAGAAGAGGTATCAATCTTCAAAAGAGAAGCAAGTAGCTTGCAAACATTTAAAAGAATGGGTGAGAAGTTACTTTGCCAGAAGAATGAGAAAGAGTATAGCAGATGTAGAAGAATAGAAGAATTGGAAGTTTTTGAATTTTGGGTACACAGAGAGGTATAAGATAGAAGATTTAAATAGCGGGGGAAAAGGAGTGGAAGTGGAAGAGTGGGAATGAAAATTGCCAATCTGTGATAATGGTCCTTAAAATCTGTAATAATAGGATCAGGACGTTGTAGTTTGAAAACTGCTCGCTTAAGTGAAATGTATCACGCTTGAGCGAATCTGAGGAAGAGTGGAAATTAGTGAAACTTGCTTAAGTGTAAAAGTCACGCTTGAGTGAATAATTAAAAAGGGACCCCTGATATGAATTTTTTTTCATCGCTCAAGCGTAGGGTACCTCGCTTATGCGCGCTCAGGGTTAAAAAAAAAATTGAAATAAGTGATGCTTGCTTAAGCATGACATGGCCCGCTTGAGCGAAATTGAGACAATTAAATTTACGTTCTCACGCTCAAGTGCCTTACCTGCACTTAAGTAAAATTGTAATAGTATTAGTCTTACAGACTCCCGCTCGAGCGCCTAACCCGTACTTAAGCAAAATTGGGACAGATTTAGAACCAAAGATTTCACGCTTGAGCTAGGCTTATGGCGCTTGAGCGTGATTCATCCTGAATAAGAAATTTCCCTTCACGCTTAAGCGATGACACTGTAGCTTAAGCAAAACTAAAATTTTTCAATACAAACAATAAGAATTTAGAAAGCAAATATCCTAGTTACACTTATGGTAAAGTTTACATTGCCTTGATGAATGTTGATGTTTTTCAAGACATTGTAATGTGCCTGAACCATAAGTGAAAGCTAAAATATTAAAGACATAAAAATTGAATTAAAAAACAAGCAAAATGGAAATAAAATAGAAATAGTTGGGTTGCCTCCCAAAAAGCGCTTGTTTATCGTCATTAGCTCGACGTGGAAAATGTTAACATGGATCATGGATATGGATGAGAGTGGTGAGCTTCTCCACATCTTCCCCCAAATATGTTTTGAGCCTTTGACCATTCAATATCCAAGTCCTCTGGGATTGAGGATCTTGTAACTCAATAGCTCCACAAGGTCTGACTTCTTTGACAAGAAATGGTCCTGACCACTTAGATTTCAGCTTTCCTGGAAATAATTTCAATTGTGAATTAAATAGAAGCACAGATCGGCCAGGATGGCTGTTCTTCTTCAAAATTTTTCTATCATGATACAACTTTATCTTCTCCTCGTAGATTCTGGAAGATTCATATGCTCATAACCTCCATTCCTCCAGCTCATGCATTTGTAACTTCCTTCTCTCACTAGCTTGTTGAGAATCGAAGTTGAGGAACTTTATAGCCCAGTATGCCTTGTGTTCTAGCTCCACTAGCAAGTGGCAACTTTTGCCAAAAACCAACTGATAAGAGGAAAGGCCGGTTAGTGACTTATATCCAGTCCTATAAGCCTATAAAGCTTCATCTAGCTTTTGTGACCAATCCTTCTTGCTTTCTAAGACTGTCTTCTCCAAAATTCTCTTTATTTCACGATTAGATACCTCTGCTTGTCCATTTGCTTGAGGATGGTATGAGGATGTCACTTTATGCTTTACTCCATAATGTTCTAGACATTTCTGTAGTTGAGTGTTACAGAAATGCGATCCTTCATCACTGATTAAAATCCTTGGTGTGCCAAACCTATAGAAGATGTTCTTTTTCAGAAACTTAATCATAGTCTTAGCATCTATTATCAGGCTAGCAATAGCTTCCACCTATTTGGATACATAGTCTACTACTACCAAGATGTACTCATTGGAGTATGAAGTAGGCAATAGTCGAACAAAATCGATACCCCAGCAATCAAAAACCTCAACTTCTAATATGGCAATCAGGGGCATTTCATTTCTCTTGGAAATACTTCCTGATCTCTGACAATTGTCACAATGCTAGGCATGAGCATGGGCATCCTTAAACAGTGAAGGCCAATAGAATCCAGATTGAAGGACTTTTACAGTTGTCCTTTCCCTATTAAAATGGCCTTTGTAAGCTGAATTATGACAATGCCATAAGATACTCCTTCTTTTAGCTTGAGATACACATCTACGCAAAATATTATCTGACCCAGCTTTGAACAAATATGGATTGTCCCAAATGAATTGTTCTGTATCCTTCAAAAATTTCTTCTTCTGTTTCCATGTTAACTCTTCTGGTATGACTCCAGTTGCTTTGAAGTTTGCCATATCTATGACCTTGACCGTTCTTGGATTAATAACAGCTTCTCATCTTGGAATTCTTCATTCACCTTAGGTTGTGCAATTGTAACCTCCTTATTGATAAGTCTTGACAAGTGATCTGCAATGTAATTCTTACCATCCTTTTTGTCTTTGATTGTTACATTGAATTCTTGCAACAGCAAAACCCATCTAATTAATCTGGGCTTGGAATTAGACTTATTCAACAAATACTTTATAGTAGCATGGTCAGTAAAAATAGTAACTTGAGAACCAATCAAATAGAATCTAAATTTTTACAAACCATACACTATAGCCAACAATTCTTTTTCACTTGTTGCATAGTTAAGTTGAGCAGAGTTCAAAACTTTGTTGGCATAGTGAATGACATGGAAAATTTTAGCTTTCCTTTATCCTAACACTACTCTAATTGCATAATCACTAGCATCACACATAATCTTAAAATTCAATCCCCAGTCGGGAGCAACTATCACATGTGCAGAAATTAATTTATTTTTCAAAGATTCAAAAGCACACAAACAAGAATTATCAAAATTAAAAGAAGTATCTTTGTTTAAGAGATTACTTAGAGGTTTTGCAATTTTGAGAAGTCTTTGATGAACCTTTGGTAAAATCCTACATGTCCTAAGAAACTCCAAACTCCTTTCACATTTACTGGTGATGGTAGCTTCTCAATGATCTCCACCTTGGCTTTGTCCACTTCAATACCCTTCCTGGAAATTTGATGTCCCAAAACAACCTCTTTGGTTACCATGAAATGGCATTTTTCCCAATTCAAGACTAAATTAGTTTCTACACATCTTTTTAGTACCACATTCTGGTTGTCCAGACAATGCTCAAATGATGACCCAAAGACAGAGAAATCATCCATGAAAACTTCAATACATTTTTCCACCAAGTCCGAGAAAATGGCCAGCATGAATCTTTGAAATATGGTCGGAGCATTACATAATTCAAAAGGCATTTTCCTATATGCAAAAATTCCAAAAGGACATGTAAATGCAGTTTTCTCTTGGTCCTCTGGAGCAACTGCTATTTGATTGTACCCTAAGTATCCATCAAGAAAACAATAGTATACCTGTCCTACCAACCTCTCCAACATTTGGCACATGAAAGGCAATAAAAAGTGGTCTTTCTGAGTTGCTGTATTGAGTTTTCTGAAATCTATACACATTCTCCACCTAGTGATTGTCCTTGTGGGGATTAATTCATCCTTATCATTCTTAATGGCAGTCATGCCTCCTTTCTTTGGGAAAACTTGAACAAGTGGCATAAAAATATTTTGATTACTTAGTGAATGCCAAAACTACGTAACATAAAACTTGATTGATGTTATCAAATCTTGCACAGAAGCTTGTTGAAAAGGAAGTTTTCAAGAAAAGAATCAAGTTTGCATAATATGGATTCACTGAAAGATTAGTGCCAAGTTTAAACACTACAGTTGTAGTAAAAAGGAGTTGTCGTTCCACTGAGGAGGTGTTAGCTTGAAGGTCTTAGTTCTTGAATTGATTTGACAAGTTTATTTTGGTTTGTTGTAAAGAATACTAATTGAAATGTTTAACAGAAAGTAATAAATGTAAAGAACAACAATAATAAGTTTTGGTAAAAATCAGATTTGGAAAACTAGGATTGGTTTTTCATCACATCTCACCTTCGTAAGCTAAGTATCTTGCATGTATGTCACTTGAAATGATAATTTTTGCGTCACAATCAAAATCATTTGCATTGATCCCTCAAACACAAAATTCATAAGAATGATTTCAACCTGCTGATACCTCAGTCACCTTGAAATCATTCCAGCATTAATGCTTGATTATTTAGACGTTCATTGCATTAGATACCATCCCTGGTCATCTACTTACAACAAGTATTTCATTCAAATCTGCTCTCAAAAGTTATTTCCTAATATACTTAAGAAAACTAAACATAAGAAAATAGTGATCAATTACTTTCAGGCATTAAGTGCGTTAGAAACACAAAAACTATCAAATCTTGTTAATATACATGAACAATTTATAGCAGCATTACTTTGGGTTTGAATGGATTACAACCAATCCCAATGAATGAGTTAGCTACTCATGCTTTGCATTTTCACTCAAGAATATGGGAAAGAAATAAATACAAAATAGAAAAGTTAAGCTGAATGAATGAGTGATGAATGATGAATAAATGTTGTTCCTCTATTCTTCTACTCTATTTATAGAGGAGTTACGCTTAAGCTTCCCTTTGTCACACTTAAGCGTAACCCAACTTGTTGAGTGGCATTGTAGGAGTGGTCAGAAACATACGGGAGTGGATGAGCTATGATCGCACCATTAGTCAATAAAAAAATGCAGTGCCCATTCCTCTTCAATCACGCCCAAGCGTGAGATATTCTTGCTTGAGCGTGGTTGCACTTAAGCTTCAATTGGCCATGCTCAAGTGTGGATAGCTTGTTTCTATATTTTGCTTGAGTGAAAGGTTAAGCTTGGTTTATTAAATCATTCCACACTCAAGCGCTCATTCTCACGCTCAAGCGTGAGGGGACCTGATGCTTCTATTTAGTCTATGCTTGTTTCACACTTTAAGCTTAATCTCCCAAAGGTTCACGCTCAAGCGAGGTGTAACACCCTAAATTTTAATAAATAATTAAACCCAAAACCGAGGGAAATTTTTTTCACAAAATAGCCACGGGTCACTTGGCATAGAAAAGAAGAGGAAGGCAAGGGAAGGATAAGGAAGACACATATGTATGGCAACCTGAGGAAGGGATGAAACTTGAACCACTCCGCCCAGTTCAGCAAAGCGCAACAACGCCTGGGCGAATTACACTACAACGTCCACTCGCTCAGGCGGGGCCCAACATCGCCCGAGCGAGACAGGATAATGCAACAACGGAGAGGAAGATATTCGGGCGGAGTCCAACACAAGGCCTCTCCAAACACGCACTCACTGGAGCTAGGTCTAACTCGTTGAGGCGAACACCGGTACAAGGTAATTTCCCATTCGGATATGGACGAGGTCCACTCGGCAATTCCTCACGCTCGTACTTCACTCGGAAAATCAGGTAGTTAACTCACTCGGCACGCCACGACTTATTCGCTCGGAGTATTTATAACGTCCACTTAGAATTCATTAAAGGGGGGTTTCCCTCAAAATCCGTATGCGTATTCCCCCACTCAGAAAGAGCCCAACACAACTCACCAGCATACAACCCAGGTCTATACACAATCACACACTCGGAGTACCCATTATCTTAACAATATATACATGTATATATTCACCAACACTTACAATCCCATACAAGTAACCCATATCTATATTTCTCCTAATCAATCTTTATAAACAAATATGCTTAATCGTCATTTTACATAAGAGCCGGCCAAGGCTACCCTAACTAAACATAATGAATACAATATAAGCACTCAACAATCGGAGTGCACCACACTCGGACTTGAGGCCCTGTCAGCACTTCCGAGTCCGTCCTGCACATTCTGAAAAATGGTGTAGGGGGGTGAGCTTTCACATACACAATGACAGTTATTGGCTCGGCTTAGCATACGCATTCTCTTTCAACATACTCCATCTATCTTAGTCAATACTAGCATTTGCTAACATTTAAATAAGCATCTATACAAGTCAGTAGTCGGATTACTCGTCATTCACGGTTATCTAATTTCTACTATTTACAACAACATATCCCTTAACAATAACATCAATAATACTTAGCCTCAGTGTTAACACACACGCAAATCCAGTCGGAACTCATTAATAGTATTCACAGATTTTAAGGAGCGTGTTGCTCTCGTCAATGATGCACCTACCTATATGCATGCGGATCCAACTCGGGTAATGACTTTCAGTTACAGTTTCCCTTTTTCTGGCCCCTCGTCCTTCAGCTCTTACCAGGTGGTACCGGCCTCCCATGGGCGTCTCGAGACTCTTCTCTAGCTCATACGGCTACCACGAGCACTATCAGGATCTAGCCAGGGTCTGTAGCTGGAAGTCATTCCCTCGGGGCTCACGACCTTCCACGGGTCACCCTCTATTCATAAATGCAACCTCATGCATGTCACGGTAGTCATCCATATTCAGCAAGTTCATCTTAAGCAATTCATATCGTATTCACCCGGGAGTCGACAATAGACCACACAATGTGCTTGACATTCACATTACAATTAACATGCAATTTATACATTAACTCTACAATATCACCAATGCTATCATACGCCTCTTGGACAGCAATAGTCACACGCCACACAGGTAATTATCATTATTCATCTAGACTCCACTCAGCAGCATGTACAACATATAGCAACAACATATTCTGAACGCAAGCACACGAGTACGAAATAATTAACAGGACTTCACTAACACACACACATACGATATCCGATAATCAACAGTCAAACATCTCACAGAGTCATAATCACACGAACACGTAAGGTAATACGTTCGCTCGGACCATCCAGAAACCATGCATTGGACATGCAGAGCGCCCCCTACCTGGGATGAAGATTCCAAGTCAAAAAATCGAGACGTCACTCTTAACACATTTCCACTCGGGAGTGTCACCATTGACTCGGAATAACATTCCTTCTTTTCACTCAGACTACCTCAACAAACGGATCGGAATACCACAGTCCTGCTCTGGCTGCAACTCTTCGTTTCTCAACATTTTCGACTGCTTCGCAATTTCTAATAGCGTAAATAAAACAGCTCTTCATAGACTTCATTACACTCGGAATTCCATTTCCCCCGTAGTTACCCTCATTCAACTCCGCCAGTTTACCCTAGTTGTTGGCACTTTCCAGTCTCTTGGCCGCTCGGCCTTACACTTTCAATACCGATCGGCGTATTTACACCATCGGGTTCCCCGACTCAATGAGTCACCCGGCATGACAAAGAGCTCCCACAAAGCATAGGCTCAACATTGGGTCACATGGGACACATTCTAGGTATTATTCAACCAATTGGGAAGAGTCTAGTCGGTAAACATCATCACCGACTCCCTATAATACCCACTACCGACCGATTCATCTCAGATTAAGCTCTCGGATTTCCAAAAATTTTGACCACAAACCAAAATGAACACTCATCCCATATGCTTCAATTAGCACACTTGCCTGGATTTGCCTCATACAGGTACCACACTCGGTTCTAACATCTCAGATTCTTAACCATTCCTTTGGCTAACTCCATGCTTGTAACCCACGAATGTCACTCGGCCCTCGCACTCGAAAATATCAATCGGGGTTTTCAGGACAGTTCTCATCTGGAAACCCTTCCACTTACAAAAATTTACTCGAAATCAAGCCTACCTCGAAACCAACCCGAGTCCAAGCCCAACAGTCCCAAACGCTGACCTGAATACGATTTCAAATAAATCTATCTCTTGGATATCTATTCCCCTTGGAGATCCTTCACTCAGAGACTTTCTATTTACCCAATTTTCACTCAGAATACAGGCCTACTCCAAACATAAATCTGAGTTCAGATTCAACAGCTCAACATCACCCGAACACAGCTATGAATAAGTTTACCGCTCGGTATTTACTCCCCCCTTGGGTAATTTACTCGAAAACTTGCACACTCGAAGTTCCATTTTCCGACGAGAAGTACTTTTCTCCGGGATGAAGATCACGTGGTGGAACATCACACGACTATTAGGAATTCCACACTCGATGCCTTCCTCTCAGAATCGCTCCACACGGTACCATCCACTCGAAAGTGGTACACTCCGAGACACTTCACCCAAAATTCACACGACTCGGATATTCCACTTTGATTTTGCCTAACACAGAAGTGCCATTCGGACACAGCTCCTTATGGATGATCAAAACGATGCTTCACTCGAAACATCATAATTTTCGCTCAGCAGTTCATTTCTCCCAGAAGGATTTCACTCGGAACCATCTCCACTCTCACACACTCGGAACATACTAATCTTTCCCGAGCAATCCTCACCTTACCGAACACCTTGGCTTAAGGTCCAGGTTTCCTTATTAAACTTATAGTACCACTCGGCTAACTTATAAAACTCTAATTTAATGGTAGATTTGATCACCCTTTTTATTTCAATAACTAATCGTCCCTTTAGTAGCCATTCTGAACTCAACGACCTCTAATCCTCTCGGGGCAACATGACAAGGTTAAGCAGTCCTCATTTTAATACATAGGCACTTATGATCTACTTAATACAACTCCTCTCCTCCCTCGGGTCAGCCTGAAAGACTCACCATCACCATAAGCAGCTACAACTTCACCTGCCCGACTCATGAATTGCTGCATCCATCTTATAGGATGACGTCTCATTCCTATAGGGTTACAACAATTACACAGTCACTGCAACATGTACACTGCCACAATGCCTACGACATGAAGAGTCATCTCAGGACAACATGACTCACACTGACCTGGCTCACTCAACTAATACTAGTTCACACGGTAATTAATGGCAGTTTACATACACATTAAAGCAATACATCTACATCAACATTATGCATCACATAAGGTACATCACGCAACAACAAGCATGGAAATTATTTATCACTTCTGTAAAACAGTTGATGGCAATACAACAATCGACTTCCAGCAAACACCGAGTAAATATTTCCTCTAAATCTTATTCATCACAAAATCATGGCTTGGATTAAATTCTCAATTCTCAGCTATATAATGACATCACTCATTCGGCTTCATGCAATTCGGTCAGGATTAAGTAATTCACATTCACACATGTTGTCATAACACACCATAGACTCGGCAACGACACTAAGACACATACAACCACTCAGTCGGATTTTATAACAATTATTCATGGGTATATTATTGTTCACTACGGCATGCACCATAACCATAACCACACATTGCACTCAACAATAGCATCAATATATATATATATATATATATATTTATATGTTCATCCGATCGGGCTTACTCAAATCAATTCCAAACTACATTAAGGATTTCATTCACAACATCATATCTAATCGGGAGTTGCACAATAACGTACCTTCTCAATTATGACACCACATTACACTCGGTAACAGTATCGGTACATACATACTCATTCAGTCAATACATACTCACAAGAATTAATTACAATTCACATGCATATATATATAAGCACATATTCACATCAACATTATCATGATACACCACGTAGGACACGTCGCACAGCAACAATCATGTAATATAATTTACCCCTACGGTAAAACAGTATAATGGCTACAGGCTTCCGATTTACACAAAAATCGTACACCTCCTCATTACTCATAAGTTAGTGCAACTCTCCTGATGACAATCGTCAAGTAGCAGTTACTATCACCCCAAAATGGTGTAATAACAGTCGGTTTCCGACCATTACCGCGTAATTACTTCTTCCTTAGACCTTATCCACTTAAACCATACAGTATCATATATACGCATATACGTATATATGTGTACCAACATTCAATACATACACGCTATCATTCAATCAGAATCTATCCAGCCAGCTCTCGGCTATATCACTTACATTATTTATAATCCCATATAATCACAGCCATAGGCTCACTTTGCACTTTAGGACAACATCAACACATATATATATATATTCAATCATGTTATTCTAGATAACATTCCACATATTTATGTAATTCATATTGATCTCAATAACCATTATAGTGTGCACACATTCTTTTCACCCGGATTTAAAAGGGACTCCTCACTCTGAATTATTTAGTCACTCTTCACTCGGGAAACCTCAATAGTTATCACCCTAAGGGTATCCGGGTCGATTCCCACTCGGTATCACCCGTCCTCTTCACTCATTCTTACTCGGCAACTGTAATCTCTCCTACTCTGGTTTTCCCACTAAGTCAAGACTTACTCGGATTTTTCTATCTACTTAATGATTTATTATAATGGATCCACTCAGAGTCGTAGGTGTCATCTTCTGGTCGGTAAACTCTCGCTCGGCATCACACTGTCTCATCCACTCGGGATTACCTAGGTTTCCTTTCACTCGGAGGGGATCACTAACTCTCTTCCCACGTCAACACTCGTCTCTATTTTTGACTTATAGTTAAACTAATCTCTCACACACAACAAATACGCATACATATATTACTCGGGTCTTCATACACAGTATAGGAGTTCACGCAACATAGAGGGTGTAATTAATTACAGGCACCAAATTATGTCTTCTACTCCAAAGGGTTCAGGTTCAAGTAAAAGGAACTAAGGCTAACACATTTCTTGTACTGCAAATCATATACTATTCATTCATCACACGTTCAAATTCTTCAACAAGGCGCAGGCATACAACCACACCATTCATAGTCAAACATATACCAAATCATCGAACACATACAATACTGATTAAGTTAGGTCATACAATCAATCGGACCAGAAGGGAAATAACCTCCTATTCACAAATCAATATCACAACAATGATAACCACTCGGTCATACTGCATACAACCGCTTACACTTGGTAAGCATACCTTGGCCTTGGACCTTTCGGTCTGCTCTGATACCAAAATGTAACACCCTAAATTTTAATAAATAATTAAACCCAAAACCGAGGGAAATTTTTTTCACAAAATAGCCACGGGTCACTTGGCATAGAAAAGAAGAGGAAGGCAAGGGAAGGATAACGAAGACACATATGTATGGCAACCTGAGGAAGGGATGAAACTTGAACCACTCCGCCCAGTTCAGCAAAGCGCAACAACGCCTGGGCGAATTACACTACAACGTCCACTCGCTCAGGCGGGGTCCAACACCGCCCGAGCAAGACAGGATAATGCAACAACGGAGAGGAAGATATTCGGGCGGAGTCCAACACAAGGCCTCTCCAAACACGCACTCGCTGGAGCTAGGTCTAACTCGCTGAGGCGAACACCGGTACAAGGTAATTTCCCATTCGGATATGGACGAGGTCCACTCGGCAATTCCTCACGCTCATAATTCACTCGGAAAATCAGGTAGTTAACTCACTCGGCACGCCACGACTTATTCGCTCGGAGTATTTATAACGTCCACTTAGAATTCATTAAAGGGGGGTTTCCCTCAAAATCCGTATGCGTATTCCCCCACTCTGAAAGAGCCCAACACAACTCACCAGCATACAACCCAGGTCTATACATAATCACACACTCGGAGTACCCATTATCTTAACAATATATACATGTATATATTCACCAACACTTACAATCCCATACAAGTAACCCATATCTATATTTCTCCTAATCAATCTTTATAAACAAATATGCTTAATCGTCATTTTACATAAGAGCCAGCCAAGGCTACCCTAACTAAACATAATGAATACAATATAAGCACTCAACAATCGGAGTGCACCACACTCGAACTTGAGGCCCTGTCAGCACTTCTGAGTCCGTCCTGCACATTCTGAAAAATGGTGTAGGGGGGTGAGCTTTCACATACACAATGACAGTTATTGGCTCGGCTTAGCATACGCATTCTCTTTCAACATACTCCATCTATCTTAGTCAATACTAGCATTTTCTAACATTTAAATAAGCATCTACACAAGTCAGTAGTCGGATTACTCGTCATTCATGGTTATCTAATTTCTACTATTTACAACAACATATCCCTTAACAATAACATCAATAATACTTAGCCTTAGTGTTAACACACACGCAAATCCAATCGGAACTCATTAATAGTATTCACAGATTTTAAGGAGCGTGTTGCTCTCGTCAATGATGCACCTACCTATATGCATGCGGATCCGACTCGGGTAATGACTTTCAGTTACAGTTTCCCTTTTTCTGGCCCCTCGTCCTTCAGCTCTTACCAGGTAGTACCGGCCTCCCATGGGCGTCTCGAGACTCTTCTCTAGCTCCTACGGCTACCACGAGCACTATCAGGATCTAGCCAGGGTCTGTAGCTGGAAGTCATTCCCTCGGGGCTCACGACCTTCCACGGGTCACGCTCTATTCATAAATGCAACCTCATGCATGTCACGGTAGTCATCCATATTCAGCAAGTTCATCTTAAGCAATTCATATCGTATTCACCCGGGAGTCGACAATAGACCACACAATGTGCTTGACATTCACATTATAATTAACATGCAATTTATACATTAACTCTACAACATCACCAATGCTATCATACGCCTCTTAGACAGCAATAGTCACATGCCACACAGGTAATAATCATCATTCATCTAGACTCCACTCAGCAGCATGTACAACATATAGCAACAACACATTCTGAACGCAAGCACACGAGTACGAAATAATTAACAGGACTTTACTAACACACACATATGATATCCGATAATCAACAGTCAAACATCTCACAGAGTCATAATCACACGAACACGTAAGGTAATACGTTCGCTCGGACCATCCAGAAACCATGCATTGGACATGCAGAGCGCCCCCTACCTGGGATGAAGATTCCAAGGCTCCAAGGGCTTGGACCTCCCCGCTGATCTTACATGCAAGGCTGTTTAAGAGCAGGAGTGGCTCGGAGTTCCTCCAAAGTCAAGGTGGTACGTTACCCCTCATCAGTCATCCATCACTACACTTGGCTTTGGAGGAACTCCGAGCCACTCCTGCTCTTAAACAGCCTTGCATGTAAGATCAGCGGGGAGGTCCAAGCCCTCAGGGCACCACCTTGACCTTCCACTCGGTCCAGTGGAGATTTCCCATCTTCCGAGGC
Source organism: Clitoria ternatea (assembly GCA_037962975.1). Taxonomy (NCBI): domain Eukaryota; kingdom Viridiplantae; phylum Streptophyta; class Magnoliopsida; order Fabales; family Fabaceae; genus Clitoria; species Clitoria ternatea. The sequence continues at coordinate 181,554,391 of CM075672.1, forward strand.
ACCCATTTCCCCTGCTCGTTCTTTTAAGCAGCTCCACCATAGCGCTATGAATGCTCCAACCTCCTTGCAGCATTTCATGGTACAGATCTTCATTGAGACTCGGCAGCCTCGAACAAGGAGAGGGAGAAAGAGGGAAGTCGACGGAGGAGTCGTGGGGAAAAGACTGGTTGCATGCAGAGGGAATGCACGCCCTCCCCCTATCTGGTTCGTCGAGTAAGGAAGGAGGACTCTGATCCTCAGCCACCACGGTCGCGAGCTCACGGCGCAGAGAGCAGAGAGGAAAGAAGAAGAGAAGGAGAATGAAGAGCGAAGAAGAAGGGAAGAAGAGAGAACAGAAAGAAGAAAAGTCTGAAGGGGAAAAATGAATGATAGGGTGGCCCAGTAGCCCATATATGCATGCATGGAGAGAAGGGGAAGTGGGGTGGGAAAGCGTGAAGCAGTACACCAATCACAATCAGCCAGCAATTATTAGTTAATCATTCTTAAGCAGTCATTATTTCTTAAGTTGAGTTAATTAAGTTAATTATAATTATAATTAATAAATAATTTTTCCCACCTTGCAATTATCACTTCAATGATTTATTTTCATTCGGCAATTAATTATTAAATCGGGATGTTACACGAGGCATGCCTACGCCCAAGCACAGCTATCACACTTAAGTTCCCGCTGCTCACATTCAATCTATGCTCAAGCATCCCAGGTTATGCTCAAACCTACAGTATACCATGCTCAAGCGTGCAGTCTGCCACACTTAAGTGCCCTTGGGTTTGATGCTGGTGCTCCTTGATTTCTACAAAAGTCTTGATATATTTCTTCAAGAATTTTGGCAAAATAATCTCTTTTACATAATGTATCTTTCATAAACACAATGTATCTTTCCTAAGAGATTTCATGCTTAACTTACTTCAATTATTCATCAATCAAGTTAAATTCTTTACAAAATAAGTTCAATTGGTTCATGAAATCAATATTTAATAAACTCTTATCAAACTCTCCCCAACCTAGAGTTTTTCTTGTCCTCAAGCAAAAAGAATAAAAGTTTAAACAAGATGATATTCATGATGCTCAGATTCTAAGCATGAACACAATTAAAAGATAGTATTTACAATTTAATTTCTTTGGACACATGGCATCCTTAATACCCATTCATTTGAAATATGATGCATAATGTAATTTTTCACAAAGCAAGTAACTTAATGCTGTAAGAATAAGGAGCTTCTTATTGTTTCACACTAGGTGTCTGTTTCACACATTCATCATTAGAACTGCCTAGTTAACATTGCCATTCATTTCCAATCAAACCCAAAATGAAAAGAAAAGTAAGGATCAAAAAGGTCTTTTAGCAAGGTTGTAATGAGGCTAGGCTAACAAGAATTCTTGGTTTTTCTTGGATTTCAAATTTGCATGCACAAAGAAGAGCATAAGTAATGAAATTTTCATAATTTATAAGGCTTCTTCTTTTTCAAACATCAGAATTCTTTATCTTCTTTTTTCAGTTCTCCTTTTGTTCAATGATTTCTGGATAGAGAACTCACTGCTTTCTTTAGCATTTTCTTTTTCTACCTCCATTTCTTACATCACCCTTATTGGGAAAAAAATATTTTATGCTCTTTTCTCATTAAGCATGTTGATAAGGTAAGAATTTGTTTTTCATGCTTAGGTTAGGGTGCTTTTATGAAATAAATTTTTTGGCTTAAATGGGCTACTAAAGAATGGGATATTTTGTTAAGGGTAGCTTTTTGGCTCTTGGCTAAATGCTTTTTCAAAAATTCCTTGATCATTTCCTTGCTTATTTCTTAAGAAAAAGGTTAATCAGAAAATTAGGCAATGCAAATTTAACAGCTACTAATGAGGTTCTCAGTGTTTAATTTCTCACTTCTCACCAGATTATACTGTATACTCCAATGTTCTCACAATAAGAGGTTCAAGCATGTAAAGAATTTCAAAAGTTCATTTATTTCATTTCCTTATTCTTAATTCAGCCAATTGTCCTTTCAAACAATGTTACTGCCTTAGAATTTGTTGCTAGAACCTATTGAATCTTTTGCATGAATTTTACTTTCTTGCTTACGGGTTGGGAAAACAATTTAGTTGCATGTGTGTTCATATCAAAACAATTAAACAGATCATACAAATTCATCAATTAAGCATATAATTCAAACTAAAATACCTTAGAAAAAAATTTGTCTGCAGTAAGTTAGAAATACGAGAAAAATAAAAATAAATCTAAACAGAAAATCAAAAGGAAATCAAAATAAAAGTAGTCCAAAAAGAAAAATGAATAAACCCAGATAAAAAATGAGAAAGTGTTAATCTGAAAGTGGCAATGATTCAATTCTTCACTCATCATTCTCTGCCTCTTCCTCTGACTCTGTATCATCCCGCTCAGGTTTTCTTGTTGGAGGTAGCTGTGAGGATAGTCCTGGTGTCTCATCCCTCCCTGGTAGAAAAGGCTTGTCCCCAGGCCATGCCATGTGAGCTGCAAACTGAGCAGGGTCCATCCACGGGTTGACTTGGCCTATAGTAATACTATGACACAGGCCATGATGTAGGTGTATAAGGCCTCTGTGATTGGCACTCTGTTGTTCCATGATATGGCTTTGTTGGATTTTGAGCTGGAAGATAGCCTGAAGAATCATCTCTGACTCAGTGTTTAGAAGAGGTGGGGTAGGTGTTGATCCTGATGGTGGTGGTGCTTATTGTTGTGCTTCTTGGGGCTCTTGGGCAGGACCTGTGTTGGTAGTTCAGTAACGTTCTATGAAGCACCTCAATAGGTGGTCTGATAGATTTAAGCTCCTGACATGAACTCCATGATCTGTACAAAAGTCAGTGATAAAATCAGGGAATCCTAAACTTCTCTTAACCTTTTGTCCTGCTTGGGAGTACTTTTGATCAGCTATGGCAAATTTATGGATTTCATCTAAGATGATCTGTGCCAAATTAATGGTGATATCTTCCTGCAAAATATAGTATAATAGATAACATCTGGCGTAGATTAAATCCGATACATGAGCATTCGGGGCCACATTGGCAAGTAGAAAAGAAGTCCAAACTTGGGAGGATGTGGTCATATCCTTTCTTAGGATACGCATTGGTTAATCTCCTTGCCCAGTTTGGAAATGGTGACCTGGGATGCATATTGCTTCCTCCATGTCTTGGGCAGCAATTTCCTGATTCCTCTGCCTTATATCTACATAATCATAGATCTCCCTTTCCTCCAACTCCATAAGGTGGCCTAAGTAACTATTAATTTTATCTCTCTCATAAGAGAGCCAAGTCCCCTTGACATAGGTTTTCTGTCCCCTGCTCCTTCCTTGGGCCAAGCATTTGCATAGAATTCTTAGACAATTTCAGAGTCATACTTATCCATGGGGTAACAGATTTTAAGCCAATTTCTTCTCCTTATGACCTGCAGGATATCATCACATTCTCCTAATGCTAAATCCACCTTTCTTTCAGGGATAAAGGTCCAATTTTGTATATCTTCATATCTTTTAGTTTTGGCCTTATCTCTGAATTTGGGCCCTATGTCTTGCTCCTCAGTATGAGCTCTCTTCCCCTTGTTTCTTCTGCTAGAACCAGTAGTAGCTTGAGGAGAAGAAGGGATTGTTTGTTTGGTTCTTGCCATCTATAAGAAAATAAAGAAATATATCATTGATAAATTGAACTCTCAATTAATTTTGTAAAGGAAATGATAGAGCAGAGGCAAGTTTCTCTCATGTCAATAAAGTAAAAGAATTGAAAGAACATTTAAAGAACATAGCACTTATGCCTAATCATGTTTTTACAAGACTTTTATCAAGCATGTAACATGTAGTAGCATTTGTATATTGGCATTTCTTCACTAGATTTCCTCAATCACACAAGAAAAGAGAACATTTCTATGGTTTTGCAATACCAATGATGGGCTTGAAGACAAATTGACATACATTCTACAAGAGATTATCACATGTGAATCCTTAGAGAAGGTTACCATGCTTTGCCATCAATATCAACATATAGGAATTCCAAAGATAAAGGTTCAGTGGTTACCTTGTTTGAAGAGTCTGAAAATTATGCACGAAAGAGAGAATGCATGGAACTTTTGAGTAATTTATAGTTGAAACTCAAGTAAAGTGCTCAATAGAAACTGACAGAGAGGAGAAAATAGGGTATGGGAGTTATGAGATATGGAACGGTTTCTGATTTTGAAATAAAAGCTTATTCAAATTTGAATTAAATGGTATCAGGGGGCAGTTTTTAAACTGCTCGCTTAAGCATGGGTAAGTCACGCTTGAGTGTGATCGAAATAGAATAAGATTGCAGAATTGCGCTTGGTGCTGTGCTTGAGCTTGCCTTACTGATGCCATTTTCTTTCTTTTTCGCTTAACCGTGCCTTATCACGTTTGAGCGTGACCATGTTTCCAAAGGCCAAAAGTTTTACGCTTAGCTCAAAAACCTTTGCTTAAGCGAGTTTACCCCCTGATGCTTATTTTTCTTCTCGCTTGAGCATGCCTTATCATGCTTGAGCGTGACAACCCCTGACGCTCTAAAAGATCCTCACGCCTAAGCCTCCCTTGCTTCGCTTGAGCATGGCAACAGTACTGATGCTTAATTTCCTCTCGCTTGAGCGAGGGAAGTCACGCTTGAGCGTGGTCGGTGGTGAATTTGAAAATTTTGATTTGTCAGACTTATTTTTTTTGTCATCACGCTTAAGCGTGACTTCTGTGCTTGAGCGTGAATTAAACAGAATGTCACTTACCTTGCCACACTTGAGCGTGGTTTCTTGCGCTTGGCTAACTTGATTACCACGCTTGAGCTTAAGGATTCACGCTTGAGCGTGGTTGTGTCAGTTTCTGAATTTTGTTCCCACGCTTAAGCTTCACCCTTGCGTTCTAAGCTTGAATGCATGACTTCTTTAGATATGTTCAAGTTTGAGTTTGATGATGAATCATGGCTTCATTCCTAACATGAAGAAAGTCAAAACATTAAATTCAAACCAAATCTTCTACTGAATTGAATTAAATAAACTAAATAGAAAATAGAAAATTTTGGGTTGCCTCCCAAAAAACGCTTGTTTAACGTCCTTAGTTTGACGCCTGAAGAGATGTCCTTATGGTTCATGCAGATGAATGAGAGTGGTGAGCTTCTCCACTTCTCCTCCCAAATATGGCTTAAGTCTTTGGCCATTCACTATCTATGTTCTCTCAGATTGAGGATCTTATAATTCAATGGCTCAATGAGATTTGACTTCTTTGACAATGAAGGGTCCTGACTATTTGGATTTTAACTTCCCTAGAAAGAGTTTCAACTTTGAATCGAACAGCAACATAGATTGGCCTGGATAGAAACTTTTATGCAAAATTTTCTTGTCATGATAGGACTTCATCCTTTCCTTATAAATCCTCAAAGATTCATAAGCCTCTAATCTCTATTCTCCCAGTTTTTCCAGTTGAATCTTTCTTTCTTGTGCAGAGCTTGTGGATTAAAGTTGAGCAACTTCATTGCCCAGTAAGCCTTGTGTTCAAGTTCTATTAGAAGATGGCAGCTCTTTCCATACATTAGCTGAAAAGGTGAAAATCATGTTGGTGCTTTGAAAGAAGTTCTGTATGCCCATAAAGCATCATCTAACTTCAAGGACCAATCCTTTCTACCTTGGGCTACAATTTTCTCCAAAATTCTCTTTATTTCTCTGTTGGATACTTCTACTTGCCCATTAGCCTGAAGATGATAGGGAGAAGTTACTCTATGCCTAACTCCATAGTGTTCAAAATATTTTTGCAGTTAGACATTGCAGACGTGAGAACCTACATCACTTTTTAATACTCGAGGTGTACCAAATCTACTGAATATATTCTTTTTTAAGAACTTGATTACAGTTTTTGCATCTGATTTGGCACATGCTATTGCTTTTACCCACTTTGACACATAATCCACTACTACAAGAATATATTCATTTGAAAAAGAAGTGGGTAGAGGTCCAACAAAGTCCATTCCCCAATAATTAAATACTTCTACTTCTGGAATAGTGGTCAATGGCATTTCATTTATTTTTGATATGCTTCCTGTCCTTTAACAAGCATCACAATGCTGCATAAAAACATTAGCATCTTTAAACAAAGTAGGCTAATAAAAACCTAATTGAAGAATCTTAGCTGCTGCCCTTTCTCCATTGAAGTGTCCTCCATAAGGTGAATTGTGACAGTGCCATAGGATGTTTTTAGCTTCTTCATTAGATACACATCACCTTAAAATGTTATCCGATCCAAGCTTAAACAAATATAGATCATCCCATACAAATTGTTTTCCCTCATTCAAGTGATAGGGAATCCCCAGTGCATGAGCAGTGGAAATACAAGGATTCCCATAGGATTTGCAAAGCGCCATGTTTTAAAGCATAAGACAAACATACAAAAAATATTACATTTTAGGATTACCTCTTGAAGAAAATCAAATCGAAGAAGTCATAGCCTCGTCCTTTAGGAGTCCACATGAGTACTCCTACCAGAAATGCTACACCTTCTAAATGCTAGTTTGATGGCGTATAGCTTTTGCAACTTTTGTGTATTTTGTGTCTCCTTTTGGTTAGCCGCCTATGAGCATCTTATGCTCTATTTATAGGCTTAGGTTTGACCTAATTTGCTCTCTAAAAAGTGGGCTCCTTACTCATTCTAAATGAGTTAGGCCCAATAGTTTTATTTTAGTCCAACTAAAATAAAAAGCTATTTTCTGATGGGCTTACTCTATATGTGTGACCCTATAGGTAAAATACTCGGTTATATTAATAATAAACTATTTTATTATTAATATAAAATAAGAGCGGCGTCTAGAAATATATCATTATGTCCGAATATTACTTATTATCAACATAACCTATAAGTGATAATTATTTTATATGTTTGTTCCTTTTGTCACGATATCCTAATTGGGTCCAAGGCATGGTCGTGTCATCCTTGTATGGTCCAATTTATTTTACTTGATACTGGAGTAGACTTTATCTGAATAAATATCCAATATTTATTCTTTCTAGCATCGCCATGCATTTCCTTATTCTTACTCCATCAAGTGGCCTATAGATATCACTCCTATCACATAGGAGAGACAAATCCCATCTACATCACTTATACCCCCTGCATAATTTGTTCAGTGCCTAACTACAACTTTTATAGTCCTCTTGTTACAGAAGACGTTTGATTGTATTAAAACAACAAACTTCTTATGTAGGAATCGTAATGACTTTAGGTCAAAGGACTACATATACCATTATCATATTGAGAATCGTTTATGACATTCATGTAATGATCCATGCAACGTTCTCATGGTGGGTCTGTCCAGTACATCATTACTCTTAATGTGTACCCGTGTTAAGACTTGATATCATTTATATCCATGATCTGTGAGATCAGATCATCAGTACACTCACACACTAGTCTTAATGTATTTACATGTCCCCACGTAAATACTTGACTAGGGAAATTTTAGGAATAACTCTCATAATACTCGACTAGGGACATTTTAGTACACTCAAACACATTTAAGTAGTCATTTGAATCGATTTGAGACAACACCCCTGCTGCATAATGCAGAATTTTCATATTTTTCCAACTTCCAAACACCTTAACTTCTATACATTCAGTAATCATCATTTCATGTCACACATACAAGTCAATACTTGCATTAATCATAGTGGCATCACAATCATCAACAATAACTACCACTACTTGTTCAAGGGTATGTGTTAGTCCTCAAATTTTCAATAAAAACTTGAACAAAAATTTCATAAAAATTATAAAAATTAGTTTAATTTGTTAGAAAATTAGAATTTAAATTCAATAAATGGATGTTGTTGGAAATAATCTGCCCTTGATCAATTTTCTCCAGTTTTGTAGTGAAAAAGTTAAGAAATCAAGAGAAAATTACACTGGAGGAGCTGACGCGTAGCCTCATCCCACGCGTAGCATCAACACCTATTTTTGATGCTGACGCTACGCGTCCTAGCCACGCGTAGCGTCAATGCTGCGTAGGCTCCACTTCTAGCTTGGTTAAGCACTCAGCTTTGACCCAATAATGGTCATCCCACTCAGCACCAAGGGCCATCCCACTCAACACAAATGGCCAAAACATAGTGGAGACACGTCCAAGTGGCCAAGCATGATCCATTTTTATAATTTGTAGTGGCCATTATCAGCTGTTTAATGGAAGCTGAGTCAGGGGCCTGACACGTAGCGTCACACTGACGCGTAGCGTCAGCACCCTTGCTCAGCCCTATAAATAGGGTCATCCAACACCATTCTAAGCATCCCTTTCACAGCATTTCATTCTCTTCTTTTCTCTCTTGTGCTCGATTTTGAGTACTTCTTTTGTGAGTTGTAGTTCTAGAATAGTTTTCTAGATACTTGAGTGTGTTTCAGTGTATTATGATCGTTGTATCGTGAAGTTTCCATCATCTTCGTAATGTCAAACTCTGTAAGTGTTGTTTTTACTTTCACCATGTGTAACTAATCTATTTATGTTGGAATTGGTGAACTAATCTATTAAGTATAATGTTGTGAATTCGACCTCTGCATGTTTATGATTCAAGTCCATGTTAGTATTTCAACATTTTATTAATATGAACGTCAAACGGGAGAATGATTTTCATGTGTATTGAAACTTGTTTTATTAGTATGAATGTCAAACGGGAGAATGATTGTTCATGCCGTATTGAAACTTGTTTTGACGAAAGTAAAAAGTTGGAATACCCTTGGTATCTCAATTCTATAGGGGTTGTTAACCATTGTTGCCATAAGGCCAGGTCTTAATGCAAGTTTTTACTGAGAAAGCTCACGAGGGATCGGACTTTACGGTGAATTCTTAGAATTTATATCACGAGGGATCGGTTATAATGATTTTAAGCTGCAATGACATGAAACTTGATGATTAAATATGCATGTCTTGAGTTCCTCATTGTTATTCTAGATTAGGGATCCAATTTCCAACGTAATTTGTTTATCTGTGTTTATCTCAAGTATCTTACCTATTCTAGATTGCAACTCGGCTTTTTAGATAGATTTTATTTTCTTTTATCTTATGAACCACTCAATCATGCTAACCTGTGAATATTGTATAAATTGTATATAAATCATTCTTTTGTTTATAACTTCCTTCACATTTACCATAGTAAATAGAAAATTACTGTTGTTATTGGACTTTTAATCCCAGTGGAACGATATCTAAATTTTGAAAATTACAAATGATTGGTGCGCTTGCCAATTAACAACCCGGTGGTGGAAACGAACTGTTGAGACGCTATCGCCGGGTTAACAGTATGTTCAACAACAATATCCTTTTTCATTCAACATCAACATTCATCATTCAATATGTATAGTATCATCCACTTATAATTATCATCGACGTTATTTCTGATTCATTGTTCTATAACAGCTCATTGCCATTCATTTGTCCCCTTATTAGTTTCACTATCATCAAGGTGTGTCATATAACCACATCATTTACTTTTCATTATCAATTATTATATCACATCAACAGTGGTGAACATTCATGTTTTCATAACATGATTTAGGCATATACACATTTTGTCAACACCTTAGATCAACATCAAACACCAACAAAACACACCACAATCGTATACCCCTATTACAATCTCATGTTTTTACATAATAAAAAGGGGTTTTGGATAATAATGAGCTCATGACAAATTTCAACATTAAGATATGAGAAAAGTTCATTTTTAGTCTCAAAAATAGGGGGACATGTCATAAATATCACCTATTAGTGCCAATTTGGCAATCATAAAAAGTTGGGTTCAAAACCCTCTTAAACTTGAGTTTTACAATGCAATAGGTCCAGTGTTTTATGCCTGATGAGAGTTAGAAAACTCCAATTAAGGTGAGACAAATTTTCATACCTCCGTAACATAATTATCTACAGCTTTAATGTAGAAGTTGAAGGCCAAAAACATCATTAAGATACCCAAATAGGCTAAAACAGCAAAGGAAATACAACAATTGGAAAAATAACATAACAGTGGCCATTACAGGGCCATGAATCGATTCATGCATCCTTAAAGTCCCAAAATTAACAAATAGATGGTTGTGAATCGATTCACTCCTCTCCTGAATCGATTCATGCGGGCTTAAGGCCCAAAACAATGGAAACAGAGAGCCTTGAATCGATTCAAACCCATGTGAATCGATTCAAGCATTGTGAAATTGAGGAACAGTGAATCCAGGGAGTCTTGAATCAATTCAAGGAGTCATTTGAATCGATGTGAGACAGCACCCCTGCTGCATAATGCAGAATTTTCATATTTTTCCAACTTCCAAACACCCTAACTCACCCAAATTTCGACACAACCAAATAAACATCATTTATGACACGTGACCACTGGCCGCACTCAAAAATTCCCAAAAATGAGGGACTTATGCGCTTAAATGTGTTTAGACCATTTCAAGGTGTTTTTGTGCAACTCAAGGGTCATTTCTCAACAAATTTGACCCGTTCCAATTTCTATAAGTTATAAGCCATGCTTAGGTGCTATTGTGATTATCCTATGCCATCAAAACCATATAAAACTTTATTTGACCCCTTTTCTTCCATGATTATGCATGAAAATGCACTTTGGGAACTATACCAAGACTCAAACCTTTGAAAACACATTAATCATGCATTATTTTTCAACCTTATCATTAATACCATCACAATGGCTATCATATTCAATGACAAGTATCCATGTGAAATTCTTATTTCCCAAGACATAAACTTCATCCTCTCAAGGATGGTTCACCAATAACACATCATTCCCATCAAAGGGATAGTTAACCATTCATCATCATCACATGTACATATATATCATCTCAATGACCAATAATTTACCACTCACATCATTTTATCATAACATGGAAAGGCAAGCATGAATACTATCATATACATTAATCACTAATCATTCTACTTATGCATTTGGAATATAAACTCCTCTCCTACCTCGAGAGAAGAACCACAACGATTCGCATGCTCTGAATGTTCCGCTACATTCCCCGAAATGCCATCTGCTATTAACATATACATATAGATACATGTGTACTCAATCAATAAGCCATCTCAAGGCATCATCACAAGTTTAAGCAATTGACAACATCATTTAGGGTTCAATATCAAGTCCTAGACTTGTTAAAATGCCTATTCATATACTTATGTTAGGTTTCAGGAATTCCTCTTCCAAAACAAATATTTTCCAAATCTTAAAGGGTTAAGCCTTTCCCCAACAATAATAGCTCACATCCTTTATCCATAATGCAATCAATCATCATATGAATCATCCAAACTCATCATTACCATTCATATTCAACATAAGCCTCTAGCTTCATTTAAGACCATTATCCATCAATAATTTCAATTGGCAATACCATGGCCTAATAACTCATCAACTCACCTATCTTATTTCTTTTATCCATTGTAACAAATGATAACATCCAACCTTGAATGTCTCATGCCCATTCTCAAGACCAATTCCTTTAATCACCATATTTACTCATATGCATATATCCTTTACATATCAAGGTTAGGACTTCATCAAAATCCAACAACCACTATAATCATTACCAAACATTCCAATCATCTTTTCTAAACCCAAAAATCATTCTCATGACAACCAAATCATTAATTTCATCATCTATGGTCAAAGGTCCTAAATCATAAATCCCCAAAGATTTCTTACAAATGGACAAATATCAATTCCATCAATTTTCATACATCATCACAAGCATAACATCATTATTATTAAAGCGCCAATCAAATGTAAATAGCAATCAATGGTTACAATGATCATCTACCCTATGGTTTGGGTTTCACATGCATAAACCATCATATACAACAATATGAACTTAGCTTAAATTTTTATCAACACGCATAATCAATTCTAATACTTCTAAAATTTTATCTCCTTATATAAAATTATTCTAAGGCATCCAAACCATCAAAACTGTCATTGGGGCCAAAACCCCTAAATTTCTAATACTTACGGTTTCCCTCTAAAATTTTTCAATAACCATCAACATCCAACATTTTCCCATGATTCATCATAAACACAATAACCCACATCCATTTATACCACCAAACCATAATAAAAAATCATTTTCCAAACCATTCTAGCCTAGGGTTTCATCATTCCTATCAATACCCATAATCTCTAACATTACCATTTCAAGCATAAGCATTATAAAAATCAATAATGGAACAAAATGGGTTCAAAATCTTACCTCTCTTCCAAGCCATGACCCAAAAACAAAAATGAGCAGAGGAAGAGGAAGATGAGTCAAGCTTTGCTCCTATGTCCCCTTCTTGCTTCATGAATCCATAATATCTAAATAAATTTTGAGTGGGTGAGGCAATAGAGAGGGGTGTCATGGTTTTACCATGAAGAAGAATGGAGGAAGAAGAAAAATGGAGAATGATGGAGGGAGAAAGAAGCCAACAAAAATATGAAGGAGAAAAGAGAAGCAGTGTGAAATATAAGAGAGAAATGAGAGTTTTGTTTTAAATTTTTGACCCATCATTAAAACTTCTCTATTTTATAATACGTAGGATCTTTGTTAAGGCTCAATACTTTATCTAAAAGTTATTCTGAATATATATTCAGATTCCCCATAATATTCTTAACGGTCCTGACCAATAGCATCTTAATTGGAGATACTTAGTCTGACACCTATATTTTAACCAGATCTAATTTTAGCTCCTTAAATCTCAATAAATTGTAAATGTAACATCCTAAATTTTATAAAAATTTTTAAATAGAATGAATAAATATTAAATAATTATTAATGGGTTAATAAGTGTCCTAAAAATATTGGAATAATCAAATTGGGATTTATTATGGATATTTATGATTTATCAAAGCTTTAAGAGTTAAAATTTATACCCGGTTAAAATATAGGTGTCAGACCAAGTATCTTTGATTGAGATGCCATTGTCAGGGCTGTTAAGAATATTATTGGGAATCTGAATATGTCTTCAGAATAAATTTTGGATTTAGTATTGAGCCCGAACAGAGATCCTATTTGATTTAAAACGCAACACTTTAAGTGATGGGCTAAAATAAAACACTAACACCCCTATTCTTTCTTTTCACTTCACGTTACTTCTCCTTCTCCTTCTATATTCAATTTCTTTTCATGTCTTTATCACCCACTCTTCTTCTTCTTCTTCTTCTTCTTCTTCTTCTTCTTCTTCTTCTTCTTCTTCTTCTTCTTCTTCTTCTTCTTCTTCTTCTTCTTCTTCTTCTTCTTCTTCTTCTTCTTCTTCTTCCATTCTACAAAACCCAAGTGTGGTGTGCCCTTCCTCCTTCTTCCATTTTTGTTTGCTTCAAGCTTGAAGGAGAAAACAATGGTGATTTGAAGCTCTCCTCCCTCTCTTTGGAATTTCATGCTCCCTCTCCCTCTCTTGGCTCCCACTTTCTTTTCTTGGTTTGAGGTAAGGTTCTCACCATTGTAAGTAGAATGTGTGTTTAAGGATGCTAGAGAGTGATATTGATAAGGAAAAGTAGCCATTGATAATGGTTGATGAATATTAATAATGGTGGTTGGCTTTTGATGAAACCCTAGCCTTAAGAATTTAGGGACAACATGTAATGTTGGTTTGAGGATTGATTTTAGGTGGAAATATATGATATTTAAAGTATGGGTATTATTGATGATGTTGAGAGGATACTTGTTGATGATGAAGGATGGCATTAATGGAGGTAAGTGGTTAATGGTGATGGTTGAAAGTCACTAGTATAGGAACCTATAGATGGGTATGGCCTTTAAATGAATAATGATGAGTTGAACACCAAAACTATGATGGTTCTGATAGGGTAAACATATGAAATAAGATTGTGATTTGATAAGGCCTTAGGCCATAATATGTGGTTGATTGATGAGGGTCTTCAAAGAAGCTAAAAGGGTTTATGATAACTTATATGTGATTGGGAGTAATATTGGTGAAGGATATGACATTGTTGTTGTTGGGTTGGTTAGCCCTTTTGAGATTTAGAAAATCTTGGTTTTGGGAAAGGAATTCCCGAAGCCTAACACATGTGTATGGATTAGTGGGTTGGCAAGTCTAGAACTTATTACCAAGCCTTAAGGGATGTTTGTAATTGTTTAAGAATTATGATGAAAGCCTTGTGATGGCTTATGATTGAATAGATACATATATGTGTGTTGTGTAGATTGTGTTCCGGATGATGGTGCAAAATTATCGGAGTATTCGGATTATGGTTCTTTCCTCAAGGTAGGCGAGGAGTTTACATTCAAATTGCATGAGTTATATAATTAATGATTATTATATGTCATGATACTCATGCTTGCCTTGCCATGTTTATAGTGAAATGATGTGAATGGAAAATTGTTGGCTAATGATGATAATATATGTGTATATATGATGATGAATAACCCAAGAGGGGTTGAAGTATGCATATACCATGTGAATTTAGAATTCCATATGATTTTGATGAATGAATATTGATAATGAGAGGCTAAGGCCCCTTTGATGGCATTAGTGTTTATATTGGTAGAGAAATTACTAAAAATTTGAAATTAGGTATTAACATTAATGCATAATTAAGAAACTAATAGAGCCAAATAGAGTTTTGTGAGGATCAAATGGCATGGGATAGTTCCAATAGCTTTTATGCATAGTTTATGACTTGTAGAAACTGGAACGGGCCAATTCCATTGAGAATAGGCTCTTGAGTTAAACAAAAGTGCCTCAAAATAGGCAAAATACATTTATACGCATAAGTCCCTTATTTTTGAGAATGTTTGAGTACGGCCAGTGGCCACGCGTCACAAATAGTGCCATTTAGTTGGTGTCAAAATTTGGTAGCATTCCGATATCGTTTGCATAGATTTAGGTGTGTGAGAAGTTCATTTCCTAAAGAAAATTTGTATAATTTCTACAATCTGATAGGGTGTAATCGATTAGCCCCCTGGCCTAATCGATTACAAGGCTTGTCTTTAAGGAAATTGGTCAGCTTAATCGATTACAGTCCCATAATCGATTAGACTCCAAGTTGTAATCGATTATGAGATAAACAGAACCAAGGTAATCGATTACATTCAGTGTTGTAATCGATTATGAACCAAACAGAATCCTTGTAGTCGATTAGATTAGTTCTTGTAATCGATTAGGTGAAATACCTGATGCATTACATAAATTCCAGGAGCTCTGTAATCGATTATCCCTAATTCTGTAATCGGTTAGGGCAATTGATTAGCACTTGGCCTAATCGATTATATTAGTGTGAAATTGAAATTTTCACACCTGGAGCATTTATCTTGCATCTTTTAGCTCTTCAAGCCTACTTTACAATCATTGGATCTTCTTAGGCTCTCTTCGAAACCATTGTGACTAATAGGTGACAATTGTGACATGTTCCACTACTTTTAAGACTAAAAATGAGCCTTTCTTATATCTTGAAGTTGAAATTTGTCATGAGCTCATTAGTATCCAAAACCCTTTACATTATGTAATAACGAGAGAATTCATTAGGGGTATATGTGTTGTGTGCCTTAGTGGTTATTGGGGAATGGGTTAAGGTCTTGGTACATTATGTGTATGCCTAAATCACGTTATGAGAACATGAATGTACACCACCATTAAGGTGATACATAATTGATAATGAAAATTAAAGGTTGTGGTTATATGACACACCTTGTATGATAATGAAATTAATGAGGGGATAATTGAGTGGCAATAAGTTATGATAACTCGATGAAATTGAAATATTATCTGTAATGATCAAAAAATGATGAGGCCACACACATTGAATGATGATTAATGATGTTGGATGAAAAGGGATATTGTTGTTGAACATACCCTTGGTTTAATGGTGATTTATATTATTAATGATGGCAATGCCATTGTGTTTGATACAAGTGTAATCTTGTACATATAGATTTAATTGTATTGGCTAGCATGTGATGCTATGTATTTGAAATGTGTTTATCAACATGCCTTGATTGATTCCCATGTATGGACTCATACTATGATGCTTGCTATGCTTCTTGAATTCTATATGTGGATTAATGTGAGAATGATATTATGGCTATTGAGATGTCAAGTATATGAATGATATGCCTGGAGGGGCTTTATAAATGATTTGTATGTTATTGATTAAAAATGTCAAATTAAAATATATCCCTATATGAGAGGGTGAGATATCCTTGCGAGGTTGATTGGCATATGCATTATTGCATTTTGCATTCATGGCATGGCATAACATTGAATATGTGGTTATGATCACAATGATGAAAGATCCTGTGGGATTCTATGAAGGGAGTACCCCTTGCGAGGTGGGAAACCAACTTGATGATGATATGATATCGAGAAGGTGCTTGCGATCACCTGGTTGTTGAAATGAAAAAGGCTTGCGAGTTCCTATGATGCCCGTGGTTCCGATCACGAGGCGGGAGTACCCCTTACGAGGCGGGAAACCAATATGAATTATTAAACGTGGTTACGATCACGAGAAAGCACCTTGTGAGGCTGCTAGAGGGAGTACCCCTTGTGAGGTGGGAAACCCATGTGAATGAATGATGTGGTGGTTGCGATCACCTGATGAAATAAAATCGGATCCGTGCATGTGCATTATCAAACAATCAACATATGCATTAGCCATAGGTGCATGGCATTTGAGATGGAATGACCACGAGATGAGAAACCCTTTGCAATGAGGAATTGAGTAAAGATTTAATGAATTGATGATGATAACTTATGAATGCCCTTGTTGATAAGTGGTAATGTGATTGTGTATGTGCTTGTGCTTGCTCATGTTGTGAATTATGTTTCACGAGGCTTGTATGCCTATCATACTAATGTAATGATGATTGAATGATGAATTGATGATTTTATAGCAAAGCGCACATGATGAATGAATGCATGTACACTTAATGACAATATATGTATATTCGCCATTTTGAATGTATAACTCACTCTCCCATGTGGTCTCCTTTTTAGCATTATGGTGCAGGTTGCCATGGGATGAGTTTGAATTTTAAATTGAAGTTTTCAGAAGGTAAATAGTGGTAGTGAAAGTGCCTTGGCCGGCATCGTTTATGAATTTTAATGTAAAGTATAAATTGTATATGATGATATTGATGATTTATTGATTTTGGTCATGTATAAGATAATCGTGCATGCATGAATGGTGATCATATGTATTAGTACATAAGTGATGATTTGATGAGTACTTGAGGAATTAAACTTGAATAATATATACATTGATGATGGTGGTGTTTGGATTAATTCCAATAGGTGAATAGGTAGGCCAATTATGAGATATGGGTAGTGGTGATAGTTGGTGGATGACCCCGGACGTATATGCATATTTATATTATATCTTAGGCAATGCATGTGTCTATTGTGAGTGCATGAATAGGTTATGATCTAATAGGTTTACGTTAGGTGTTTGCATGCTTTGCCGAGCCTTTTCTCATATCGTCATATATGGGACTAGGTGTATGCCCGGTATACACATTCTTCTTCCGCTATAAACTCTACTATTTTTGTATACCATTATGGGCAAATTAGTTATCGATCCAGTTATTTGTTGATAAATCTCACTCTTTGGTTCTCTGTGGTTCGGGTCTCAAGGTAATCATGGGAGTGTTTTTGAAACTATTTTGAACGTGAAAAATTTACTTGCATTTTTATTAATTATTATCTTGATTACATCAGGATTCAGGTCTGGAAAACTATGGGTGTTACAAAGGTGGTATCAGAGCGTGGTTTTGCTCTGAATTAGATTTGTTAATTATCATCAGAGTATGGTTACTCTGCATTGAAATTGATATCATGGATGATTGGAGCATGATTGCTTAATTGAGAGGCATTTTGGTGATTGTTAGGATATGGTTGCTCTGTATAGATTTAAGAGTGACAATTATCTCGAGGATGCTATTATGTTAAGCATTGATTGCCCTATATGGATTTGTTAAGGGCTAATTATCTAGGAATTATGAATTGATTAGAATGGCAGTGCTTCCTTAATGGCTATTCTTTATGAATTATTAGTATAGGATTGTGATGACAGCTCATTGAGGGCTCTGTGAAATTATGATTCATAAGTTATGAATGATGTTATGGGAGTATGCCCAATATCATTAAGGTCGTGTGATACACCTATGGAGCATAGTTGCTCATTATTGATTATGGTTGAATCATGGAATTGAATACATGTGGATAAATTATACGATGTGAATAATATGTTTAGTTGTGTAAGTCCGGCCAAGTTCCTTACCCTATTTCCTTCTATTGACGAATATATTATGATTATGCATTGATGTTTATACATTGGGTATAAAATTGATTTGATGATGGATCCATGTTGGATGTTAATCATACAAATGAAATATTAAGTTGATGAATATGAGATATGAAATATGAATTGATATGGTGAAAAATCGTGAAATGTTGAGACCTTGATATGTATGTATATTGAAATCGAATTATTACTTAGGTCTCATGTTTGAGTGGTGCTCATGGCTTATAGCCAAAGCAAATTTATTGACTATAAGAGTTACATATGCTAGAATCGACTAAATAAGTGAAGATGACGGAACCCTAGGATGTCAATGTCCATGGAATGAAATTATTAACTATGTTATTGTTGAGAGATGAATTGAGATGCTTGGTTGTGCTAAATTTTAAATGATGGATTTTATATCCTATGGCATAAGAACCTTATATAGTATATGATACATGTAAATTGTTGTATCTTCCTAGATTGGGAACTTGAATATGCGATAAAATGATAAGGTAGTGAAATATGAAATTGCATATGCACCCATTGGGGTTGAACTCGGTTTTGTAAGAGAGGACTGACTGAATGATTGATTTAATTTTAAACCTATTAGGTGTGGTGACCCTGTTGATTTGGCATGATCTTCCATGATCAAACCTTGTGGATGATTGATTTAATCAGACCCTATGGTGGTCAAGGCTCTATGTTGTTTTTATAAGCCATACCTAATGATGTTGTGTGATATGGGGGTGTTCCATAATGGGTACTAGGTGACCCTTGGACTTTCTAAGTCTAGTGACTGATCGAACCTTATGAATAGTTAATCTATAACGAAATTGATTATAAAGTAAGTCGTTGAGGATAGAGCCGGTGTGTGTGATGGAAATTCGAATAGTGAATATAAACCCCTAACAATTAATGGATAATGTAACATCCTAAATTTTAGGGGAAAAAATTTTCACGAATTAATTGGGAAATAACCTGGATCCATAATAAAATACTCCCATATATGGAGATATGAGAGCTGGTCCCATGGCCAAGAAGAAAGAGAAAAAAGAAGGCAAGGGAATTAAAAACCATTCACACGGGAACACAGACAGCGCCTGAGCGGACCACCACACAACGTACAATTGCTCAAACGAAGCACGAATCCGCCTGGGCGAGACGCCCAACTCGCCCGAGCGATACCGCGACAACGCCTTCCAGCGACCCATATTCGCTGGAGCGAATCCTCCATTCACTGAAGCGAGGAGTCTCACTCGGCTAATCCCTCACTCGGCATCGGAACATCCATACACTCGGTAAACGACTAAGTCCACTCGGGATTCACTCCTAAGGCAACTCGGTATGAGGGGTTCCAACACTCGGAAATCGACTCCCACGCCTACCTTCTATAACATAGCCTCTTATATTTATCCACCAAGGTACATACTAGATTCGCCCGGTAAGTAGGGGACTTTCCACTCGGATTCTATAAACTCTCACTCGGAATATTTTCCCGCTCGTAGCTTATACACGTTTTCACTCGGAATCAGTTAAGCCTATGCGCTCGAGATTCTTTCCACTAAGTTACTCACCAGGATGTCATTGGAGGAAACTTCCCTAAGAACCCGTCTAAGTGTTTCTCTCTCGGGAACTCTTGCTAATGAATGTCACTCGAATTTCATACTTACATTTACTCGGAAATCCTCAGGCCTATATTCATTCGGGGAATAGCAGCTAACTCACTCGGCATACTATAATTTGATCACTCGGATTATAATTATCCTACGCTTAGAGTACATTCCATTCCAAACCACTCCATTAACTCCTCCTTCAGACGGGGGATCACTTAGGATCTTTTTACTCGGGAATACAAGCTCTTCCTCACTCAGCTTACATATAATTTTTCACTCGGAATCACTCAGCTTCATAACCACCCATAAACACACTAACCTCCTACGCTCATAAGACCTACTCATGCATCCATATTCACCGCTCGGACATCACTTACAGTATAGAAGAACACACAACACATATATATATATGAAAGCATTCAAATAATTACAAGAGTTTCATCATGACTTCTGTTACCCGAAGCTGTTCAAGTTCTAACGTAAAGACTAAAACCAAAACATGAGCCGGCCAAGGCTTAACAGGACCTTACACATGGTATATACATATACACATATATTCAAAAGCACTCGGCTGTTTTGTTCTACACTCCGCTCCTCCTTCATCCTTCATTCTGAGAGATGTTCACTGAAAATGTCGCCACTGCAGGGGTGAGCTTTTACAGGTAAAATGACAATCAAGGACTCGGTATCAGTGTCAATACGCATACTCACTTCATTCAATCGTTTTCAAGTCAATTAAGGTTAGGGAAGCAGAATATTATCTATGGCACACATACAACACATACAAATGTCCACACACTCGGAAATCATTCATAACACTCAACCCATGCTATGCGTATTGTTCTAATCATCTTCATATCTACATGCATGCCTGCGGATCCGACTCGAGGGATGAATTTCAGTTATAGTTTCCCTTCTACTGGCCCCTCTTCCCTCAACTCTTCCCGTGTGGTACCGGCCTCCCATAGGCGTCTCGAGACTCCTCTCTAGCTCCTACGGCTACCACGAGCTCTCTCGGGATCTAGCCAAGGTCTGTAGCTGGAAGTCGTTCCCTCGGGCTCATGACCTTCCATGGGTCACCCCACTCTTACACATGCAGCTAATGCATTTTCCAGTAAGCACCATCACACAACCGATACCTCCGTCGTAACCATAAGTAGAACAAATTCAACACAACCTTTATAGTGCTTTATCAGTTATACCAACATGCACAACAATCGGGCAATCAAGTAATAGCATTTGACAAATCAACTAACGGGTACACATTCATATTTCACAGTGTTAACAAAGATGGAACCATGCATTTCATACGTCATTATCAAAGGCTAACAGTCCACATTACCACCATCTTGATTGCATGCAACTACTATATAACCACTGTAAAACACACAGAATCCAAAACCAACAATCATGCATAAGATCCTGTCGTCATAAACATATGCACACACTCAAGCAGTACATTCATCCGGTACCGTTCGTGGACCATGCATTTGACATGCAAGCGCCCCCTACCTTCGGAGGGAACCTCAAGAAGCTTTTCTGCTCTCGTCGTTGGATCCGACGCTCTTCTTCCGATTCGTTCAGCCTTCCTTCGCCCCGTCGTACTCTGTACTCGGTTCTAGAATGAAGCGTTGTTCTTCCTCTGCCTCAACGATCGTCCTTCACCAGTTGGAGGGCTCTGACCTTCTTCCCGTACTGTCGTCGTGAAGAACAAAAACAAGGGAGGAAAAGAAGATGGAGACGAAGAAGAAAAGAGAGAATGAAGTAGTGGGAGAAGTTTTGCACACACGGTAATACAGGGTACGCACATATATACGCATGCGAAGGGAAGGAGTGGGATGGGAAAGCGTGAGTCGTAGTCCACTCACACCTTCCGCCAATCACAAACAGCCATATTCCACCAACTAAGTCCAATCAGCTTGTCATTAACTCATAAGCTATATTGATTATGATTAACAATTAATTCTTTACTTTGCATTCAGGTTTTTATCGTTAAATTTTCATTTGGTATCTAACTTCGGAATTGGGATGTTACAGATAATAATGTTGAATTCGGGGTATGATTTAGTATTTGAGATGACGTGTGTAGTCATGGGCTGGTAGATGGAAATTTGATTATGACGTTACCTTCCTTTTTGTTTTGAAGGGTGCTATGTTGATGATAGAAACCATGTAGTGACGTGATATGATACAAGTCGTGCATCCAGCTTATGGACTTGGGTTGTGAACTGTGAGGAGAATCCCTAATATGAGAGCTTATTATGTGATTAGGAACTCTATTTTAACTTTGGAGTTGCATACTTCCTACGAGTTTAGTAACCCGTTTAGGCTTGAATGGATTTATAACCAATAATAGGTGAATGAGATAAAGGATTGTCATGATGTTTGATCATGAATTCTAGATGGATGAAGTCCGATGATGGGATGTTTACCTTGTGAGGATTGAAAATCTATGGTCGGTACGCCAATTTAGGGTAATGTTAATTAATATTTGATGATTGGTATGACGTGAATTGTGCTGAATTAATTGTATAACGACAATGAGATATGAATAAGTGAGTTATGGACTTGTATGAATAGTCACTAAGTCTCTTATGAATTAATGTTATTAGAATAAGAGTGACCGACATGAGTAATGGGAATACGAAGTACTGGTCTCGATATGGCCTTACATGCCATAGGCATTGTGGCAACATACACTTATATGACTTCATGTGTTTGTGGTAACCACTACGGGATTGGGACGCCTTCCTGTATGTCGGATGTAGCAATACGTAGGCTGGGCAGGCATAGGGTTGTAACTACTTATGGTGAATGTACTGAGCTTTTCTGGTCATACTGAGTATGAACATGTGAACTCTATTGGGTGAGTTGTGATAGGTGACGTATGACTCATTTGGCTGTAGGAAATTTTATGAACATGTCTTGATGGACTTTGGAAAGTCTGATGTTATTTATGATGTCATTGATGTAACATCCCAGATTTTCAAATAATTATAAATTTCAGATTAAGGTTATGGATTGATGGAATTAATGGCTAATTAAGGATTAATTGCCAATTAGGCAAATTATTGAGTGATAATAATAACTTGAATAATAATAATAGTAATGCCTTGGTGGCATTAGAGAGAGTTTCGGTTCTCTCTTCCCTCTCTTCCGTGTGGTCCCCATGTGATGGCTGATGGCTTTAATTGGATGGACTATTGATGGGACTTGCATTAAATACGAAGGTGATGGCTGTGGCAGAGCAGCGTGATGATGGGCTGAATGGGAGTGTATGTGTGTGTGTTGATAAGGCTTCAGCTTTGGTTTTCCTCCACACTCTCTTTATTTTCCTTGTGGGTGTATGTTATGGAGGAGAGAAATGCTCCTCCTTCTCTCTAGAATTCATTGGAGCTCCTGCTTCATCTTCTTCCTCTCCTTTATTTTCTTCTTACACTCAACGCTGTGTTGAACCCGAGTGGAGCTGCATGGTGATGGTGAACAGCGTGGCTGTGTGTAACCATGTGGGGCAACATGGTGCTATGTTTTAGAGGTTGGTTCTTCCTCTTCATCCTCTTGTTAATGGAGCTGTTTGCGTGAAGAAGGCAGAGATGGATGAAGACATGCATGCAGGTTGCATGGAAGCTGGTGGTTCTCCATGGTGGGGAGAATGGTGTTGTTCAAGTGTAGAATAGCTTTGTACTAAGCTTTGGAGGTTGCTGCTCGAGTAAACAGCATGGATTCTTCCATGGCTGTGAGCAGAGTGGAGCTTGGAGTGTTGATGCTCATGTGTTGCGTTCAGATGGGCTACTGGGTGTATCTCGCTCAAGCGAGAATGGTCACGCTTGAGCGAGCCAGTGAAGAAATGGTCACTGGACCATTTTCGCTCAAGCGAGTGAATGTGTGGCTTGAGCGAAAGGCTGAAGACTAATGCTGGTTGGCAGGGAAGTTGTGTGGCCCTTCCTACGTTGGAATGCCGGGCAGAAGCTGCTATGGCTGGGCCGAGTGGCCCATGTGACTCCTGGAAGCTTCATCCAGGTAAGGGGGCTTTGCATCTCAAATACATGGATTTCTGGATGGGTTTCCGGGTGAAATTGTCACTGTGTTGTGTTTTAATGTGTATGGTATGCTGTAGTTGAGTAAATAGCCTGGATTATTGATGCTTATTATTTATGTAATGTATGATACCCGTTCATATGATGTGTGATGTTTGTTGATGATGTTTATGATAAGATGTATGAGATGTACATGATGAATGTTGTGTTCTATGTGTGATCCTCTATTTGTCCCTGGGTATGTTGTACATTTGAATGCATGTGATGCTTGTTGATGCATATGCTTGTGATGAATGAATGAATGGGGACTGTTATGATGAATGCCGAGTAGGATTTATGGAGGAAAGCATGAAAGGCTTACTAGAAAGGATAAATCTGAGTGGATAGATGATAATCCGAGTGGATGACATAGGATTGCCGAGTGGATGTGGTATAAGCCGAGTCATCTGATTGTTATTAAATTGCCGTGTGCATATAATGCTGAATGCTAAATACCGAGTGGGCAATCGGATGAATATGCGTTTAATGAAATTAATTGTGTTGATGTGATATAAGACCCGGGTTGGACTCGGGCAGTGCCTAGAGCACTAAGCGTTGGACGCTATTGAGGATTCTGAGATTAATCCTAAAAGACCTCCGAGTTGGACTCGAGGCCATGCTTGGAGCATGAGCATTTGATGCTTAATGGAAGTCCTTGGGTTGGACCCAAGGCAGATGCCAAGTGCATTGGAGTTGGACTCCGAGTGAATATGACCATATGCATCCGATTCGCCACTGGAATGCTTGGAGCATGTATATATACCGATCGGTAATCAGATGATGAGATATGTGAGAATGTGATTAAGTCCTGGAGCTGGGCTTAGGCACACCCCTTGAGCAAGGCTCGGAGTTGAGTAAAATCCGAGTGGATCAGTATAGTAGTTACTGAGTGAATTGAGCTTTATAGCCGAATGAAATGGGTGAAACCCGATCAGAAGATGTTTGTGATTGCCCATATTGAATGACAGTACATGTTGATTGATTGATGATATATATATATATATAATTGTATTGTGGATTCTATGATTAATCTGAGCCAATATCTGTCATTTAATATGTAATGCTCACCCCTACACCATTTTTTAGTATATGCAGGTCGGATTGGATGATGTGATGGCCTTAACCCGAGTGTTGGGTATTTATTGATGAGGCTGTGTACATAATGTAATGTACCGAGTGTCTTTTGTTGTTTTAAAGCCTTGGCCGGCTCATAACAATGTTGTATCATGAATATGAAATATATATATGTACTGGAATCTGAATGCATGTTAATATATATATATACTTCGAGTGGATGGTATTATATGCATACCGACTGATTGTGTTGGTGATGGAAAGTATAAAGATAATAAGTATCCGAGTGTATGCGTATGTGTATATACATATATGTTATGTTGATAACATGGTTGTGAATCGGTGGAAGTGTACTGCTGTATTGGTAGTCGGACTTAGAATTAGAGAATATGTTTATATAAGTGATTTATGTTGATTTGATGCTTCATACCGACTAGGAAATAATGTTGTATGAATATTCCTAAGTTAATGAATCCTGAGTGAAATGTAAGTGGCTTAGTTGCTTTTCCGAGTGAGTCTTATGTATGTGACTCCATATCTGAGTGTGACTCATCTGTATGTTAGTAGCTCTTGTGGATTCTGAGTGAAAAATATATAGTGAACCCCGAGTGGGAAATGATTTTGTATAAACCCGAGTAGAAGTCCGAGTGACCCTCTCCGAGGGGAGAAAGGTTATGATGGATTAGATTGGGCATATTCTAAGTGTTTTATTTATATGATCCGGGTGAAGTTATGCATGTATTCCGAGTGAGCATGGGTACCTATTCCGAGTGAATAAGGTAATATGTATTCTGAGTGTGTAAGTGTGGAATGAGTCCGAGTAAATTACTTGGGTAATTCCTCTGAGTGTTGAGGAGTTTGGATCATTCCGAGTGGAATTGATTTTGTAGGCTATTTCTGAGTAATGAGTGGTTAAGGTATTATCCAAGAGTGAATAGGCATGAATGCCGAGTGTGTGGCTGAATGAGTATTGGTCGGTTATGATACTAGTTACCGAGTAGAATACCACTCTGATGATGAGTTGGTTTATGAATGATTAGACCGAGTGATTTATGGCCGAGAGGAAGCCTATGTATTCTATGAGTGATAGAGTTCAAATATGCCGAGTGACTCGAGGTTGAATTATACCGAGTGGTGTTTGGTTGGGTAATAACCCAAGTGTGAGGGGTTTGATAGAATCCGAGTGGAATCACCTTCATTTCCCGAGTGGATCCTTATGTTGACTCTGTGAATAAAATTGAGAGACTAAGTTATGGGTTACCGAGTGAGGTAATTGTTGGGGTGGTTCCCGAGTGATTGGAAATCCCTTATACCGAGTGGACCAAGTCATTACCGAATGAATGGTTGTCTCGAATACCGAGTGATGGGAATGCCGAGTGTGGCTTCTCGCTTCAGCGAGTGAGTTCTCGCTCCAGCGAGTGTGTGTTGTTGGAAGGCTTAGGGTCGGATTCGCTTAAGCGAATGGTGGTTCGCCCGAGCGAGTTGTGCGGTCTCGCTCAAGCGGAGTCGGATCTCGCTTGAGCGAGTGGGCGCTGTATTGTGGGCTTCGCTCAGGCGCTGTGTGTCCTTTGCTGGGCTTTATGCTCGGTTTTATTCTTCCTTACCCTTTTTCCCATTTTGTATTTCCCTTCTTTGAATGGCACTTTGCCTTTCTGCCTTGCGCTGCTTGTCTTCTTGATCGGTCATTGGACCTAGCTCTCATATCTTCATATATAGGAGTGGCTTTTGATTATTGATCCAGGTATTTTCTAAATGATTGACCCGGCTCTTCATGATTTATTTTGGAAAAAAAAATTCCTTGTCCCGGGTTTGTTTTATTTCAAAATTAGGATGTCACAATTGAACTCCGTTGGTGTACAACTTGAGGTATGGCCTTGCGATATATATATCGATGCTAAATTTCGAGGACGAAATTTCTTTTAGGTGGAGTGGATTGTAACATCCCAAATTTTATAAAAATAATTAAATAGAAGGAGTAAATATTAAATAATTATAAATAGGTTAATGAGTGTCCCAAAAATATTGGAATAATTAAATTGGGATTTATTATAGATATTTATGATTTATCGAGGCTTTAAGAGTTAAAATTTATACCCGGTTAAAATATAGGTGTCAGACCAAGTATCTCCGATTGAGATGCCGTTGGTCAGGGCTGTTAAGAATATTATTGGGAATCTGAGTATGTCTTTAGAATAATTTTTGGATTTAGTATTGAGCCCGAACAGAGATCCTATTTGATTTAAAAGGGAGCACTTTAAGTGATGGGCTAAAATAAAACACTAAAACCCCTATTCTCCCTTTTCACTTCACATTACTTCTCCTTCTCCTTCTATATTTAATTTTTTTTCATCCATTTATCACCCACTCTTCTTCTTCTTCTTCTTCTTCTTCTTCTTCTTCTTCTTCTTCTTCTTCTTCTTCTTCTTCTTCTTCTTCTTCTTCTTCTTCTTCTTCTTCTTCTTCTATTCTCCAAAACCCAAGTGTGGTGTGCCCTTCCTCCTTCTTCCATTTTTATTTGCTTCAAGCTTGGAGGAGAAAACAATGGTGATTTGAAGCTTTCCCCCTTCTCCGTGGAATTTCATGCTCCCTCTCCCTCTCTTGGCTCCCACTTTCTTTTATTGGTTTGAGGTAAGGTTCTCACCATTTTTAATAAGTTTATGCCCTAGGTTATAGGTCATTATGATTTTTAAGAAGGCTATGTGTATGGGTTATGGATTAGGAACCATTTTAGGCAAAACCCAAAGGTGGGGTGTGATAAATATGTGTTTTGGTGTTAATGTAGAGGGGTACACAAAAATGTGGTGTTTGGTGGTGGAAGATGATGAATGTTTATGATGGTTGTTGGATTTTTAATGAAACCCTAACCTTAGGAATTGGGGAAATGTAAAATGTAAGTAGAATGTGTGTTTAAGGATGTTAGAGAGTGATATTGATGACGAAAAGTAGCCATTGATGATGGTTGATGAATATTAATAATGGTGGTTGGGTTTTGATGAAACCCTAGCCTTAAGAATTTGGGGACAACATGTAATATTGGTTTGAGGATTGATTTTAGGTGGAAATATATGATATTTAAAGTATGGGTATTATTGATGATGTTGAGAGGATACTTGTTGATGATGAGGGATGGCATTAATGGAGGTAAGTGGTTAATGGTGATGGTTGAAAGTCACTAGTATAAGAACCTATAGATGGGTATGGCCTTTAAATGAATAATAATGAGTTGAACACCAAAACTATGATGTTGTGATGGGATAAACAAATGAAATAAGATTGTGATTTGATAAGGCCTTAGGCCATAATATGTGGTTGATTGACGAGGGTCTTCAAAGAAGCTAAAACGGTTTATGATGACTTATATATGATTGGGAGTAATATTAGTGAAGGATGTGACATTGTTCTTGTTGGGTTGGTTAGCCCTTTTGAGATTTGGAAAATCTTGGTTTTAGGAAAGGAATTCCCGAAGCCTAACACATATGTATGGATTAGTGTGTTGGCAAGTCTAGAACTTATTACCAAGCCTTAAGGGATGTTTGTAATTGTTTAAGAATTATGATGAAAGCCTTGTGATGGCTTATGATTGAATGGATACATATATGTGTGTTGTGTAGATTGTGTTTCGGATGATGGTGCGGAATGATCGGAGCATTCGGATTGCGGTTCTTCCCTCCAGGTAGGAGAGGAGTTTACATTCAAATTGCATGAGTTATATAATTGATGATTATTGTATGTCATGATACTCATGCTTGCCTTGCCATGTTTATAGTGAAATGATGTGAATGGCAAATTGTTGGCTAATGATGATAATATATGTGTATATATGATGATGAATAACCCATGAGGGGTTGAAGTATGCATATACCATGTGAATTTAGAATTTCATACGATTTTGATGAATAAATATTGATAATGAGAGGCTAAGGCCCATTTGATGGCATTAATGTTTATATTGGTAGAGAAATTGCTCAAAATGTGAAATTAAGTATTGACATTAATGAATAATTAAGGAACTAATAGAGCCAAATAGAGTTTTGTGAGGATCAAATGGCATGGGATAGTTCCAATAGCTTTTATGCATAGTTTATGACTTGTAGAAACTGGAACGGGCCAATTCCATTCAGAATAGGCCCTTGAGTTGAACAAAAGTGCCTCAAAATAGGTAAAATGCGTTTATACGCATAAGTCCCTTATTTTTTAGAATTTTTGAGTACGGCCTGTGGCCACACGTCACAAATAGTGCCATTTAGTTGGTGTCAAAATTTGGTAGCATTCCGATATCGTTTGCATAGATTTAGGTGTGTGAGAAGTTCATTTCCTTAAGAAAATTTGCATAATTTCTGCAATCTGATAGGGTGTAATCGATTAGCCCCCTGGCCTAATCGATTACAAGGCTTGCCTTTAAGGAAATTGGTCAGCTTAATCGATTATAGTCCCATAATCGATTAGACTCTAAGTTGTAATCGATTATGAGATAAACAGAACCAAGGTAATCGATTACATTCAGTGTTGTAATCGATTATGAACCAAACAGAATCCTTGTAGTTGATTAGCTTGCATCTTGTAATCGATTAGGTGAAATACCTGATGCATTACATAAATTCCAAGAGCTTTGTAATCGATTTTCCCTAATTCTGTAATCGGTTAGGGCGATCGATTAGCACTTGGCCTAATCGATTATATCAGTGTGAAATTGAAATTTTCACACCTGGAGCATTTATCTTGCATCTTTTAGCTCTTCAAGCCTACTTTACAATCATTGGATCTTCTTAGACTCTCTTCGAAACCATTGTGACTAATAGGTGACAATTGTGACATGTCCCACTACTTTTAAGACTAAAAATGAGCCTTTCTTATATCTCGAAGTTGAAATTTGTCATGAGCTCATTAGTATCCAAAACCCCTTACATTATGTAATAACAAGAGAATTCATTAGGGGTATATGTGTCGTGTGCCTTAGTGGTGATTGAGGAATGGCTTAAGGTCTTGGTAAGTTATGTGTATGCCTAAATCACGT
The DNA here is from genome assembly GCA_037962975.1 of Clitoria ternatea. NCBI lineage: Eukaryota > Viridiplantae > Streptophyta > Magnoliopsida > Fabales > Fabaceae > Clitoria > Clitoria ternatea. The sequence goes on from CM075672.1 coordinate 181,584,431, forward strand.
TATGAAAATGTGAATGTACACCACCATTGAGGTGATACATAATTGATAATGAAAATTAAAGGTTGTGGTTATATGACACACCTTGTATGATAATGAAATTAATGAGGGGACAATTGAGTGGCAATGAGTTATGATAACTCGATGAAATTGAAATAGTATCTATAATGATCAAAAAATGGATAAGGCCACACACATTGAATAATGATTAATTATGTTGGATGAAAAGGGATATTGTTGTTGAACATACCCTTGGTTTAATGGTGATTTATATTATTAATGATGGCAATGCCATTGTGTTTAATACAAGTGTAATCTTGTACATATAGATTTAATTGTATTGGCTAGCATGTGATGATATGTATTTGAAATGTGTTTATCAACATGCCTTGATTGATTCCCGTGTATGGACTCATACTTTGCTTGCTATGCTTCTTGAATTCCATGCGTGGATTAATGTGAGAATGATATTGTGGCTATTGAGATGTCAAGTATATGAATGATATGCCTTGGGGGGCTTTGTAAATAATTTGTATGTTATTGATTAAAAATGTCAAATTAAAATATATCCCTATATGAGAGGGTGAGATATCCTTGTGAGGTTGATTGGCATATGTATTATTGCATTTTGCATTTATGGCATGGCATAACATTGAATATGTGGTTGTGATCACAATGATGAAAGATCCTGTGGAATTCTATGAAGGGAGTACCCCTTGTGAGGAAGGAAACCAACTTGATGATGATATGATATCGAGCCGGTGGTTGCGATCACCTGGTTGTTGAAATGAAAAAGGGCTTGCGAGTTCCTATGATACCCGTGGTTGCAATCACGAGGCAGGAGTACCCTTTGCGAGGCAAGAAACCAATATGAATTATTGAACGTGGTTACGATCACGAGAAAGCACCTTGCGAGGCTGCTAGAGGGAGTACTCCCTGCGAGGCGGGAAACCCATATGAATGAATAATGTAGTGGTTGCGATCACCTGATGAAATGAAATCGGATCCGTGCATGTGCATTATTAAACAATCGACATATGTATTAGCCATAGGTGCATGGCATTTGAGATGGGATGACCACGAGATGAGAAACCCCTTGCGAGGAGGAATTGAGTAAAGATTTAATGAATTGATGATGATAACTTATGAATGCCCTTGTTGATAAGTGGCAATGTGATTGTGTATGTGCTTGTGCTTGCTTATGTTGTGAACTGCATTTCATGAGGCTTGTATGCCTATCATACTAATATGATGATGATTGAATGATGAATTGATGATTTTATAGCAAAGCACAAATGATGAATGAATACATGTACACTTAATCACAATATATGTATATTCGTCATTTTAAATGTATAACTCAGTCTCCTATGTGGTCTCCTTTTTAGCATTGTGATGTAGGTTGCCATGGGATGAGTTTGGATTTTAAGTTGAAGTTTCGGGAAGGTAAATAGTGGTAGTGGAAGTGCCTTGGCCGGCATCATTTGTGAATTTTAATGTAAAGAATAAATTGTATATGATGATATTGATGATTTAGTGATTTTGGTCATGTATAAGATAATCGTGCATGCATGAATGGTGATCATATGTATTAGTACATAAGTGATGATTTGATGAGTACTTAAGGAATTAAACTTGAACAATATATACATTGATGATGGTGGTGTTTGGATTAATGCCAATAGGTGAATAGGTAGGCCAATTATGAGATATGGGCAGTGGTGATAGTTGGGGCATGACCCCGGACGTATATGTATATTTATATTATATCGTAGGCAATGCATGTGTCTGTTGTGAGTGCATGAATGGGTTATGATCTAATAGGTTTACGTTAGGTGTTTGCATGCTTTGCCGAGCCTTTTTTCATATCGTCATATATAGGACTAGGCGTATGCCTGGTATACACATTCTTCTTCCACTGTAAACTCTACTATTTTGTATACCGTTATGGGCAAATTAGTTATCGATCTAGTTATTGGTTGATAAATCTCACTCTTCGGTTCTCTGTGGTTCGGGTCTTGAGGTAATCATGGGAGTGTTTTTGAAACTATTTCGAATGTGAAAAATTTACTTGTATTTTTATTAATTTTTATCTTGATTACATCGGGATTGGGGTCCAGAAAACCGGGGGTGTTACAATAAGTATCCATAATAAATCCCAATTTAATTATTTCCAAATTTTTGAGACATAAATCAACTCATATATAATTATTTATTATTTATTCTCCTCAATTAATCATTTTTATAAATTTTGGGATGTTACATCGGCTCCAAGAAACATGGCTTTAAAAATGTAAGCATCAAGATGCTTACATGAATCTGTCTTTCTTGTATACTTGCCGATAGAGAGAGGTTGGGTAGTTTGAAGGTGTGGAGGGATACTCATAAGCCTCCTTGAAAAAGGGATACTCAACTTATAACTAGGGGGAGGAGTACTAGAGGGAATACCCTTCATTCTAGGGTGCTGCTGCTCTGATGTGACTGAGCTTGTTGCTCCTCATCATACGTAACAATGTTTGAATAATAAGGTGTATGAGACACCTCAGGTTGATGAAGTCTAAGTGGAGTCACCCTTTTTGCAGGCGTTGAACGCTCATGCCTAAGCTCAGCAAGCTTTTCTCTGAGCTTCTTGATGATTTCATCCCTGGGATCAGGAGTGACCATTGATACAACTCATTTGGTAGACACACTTATATTATCAAAAGCCAAACGCCTTGGCTCCAAGTACATGAGATCCTCAATGATGACTTAACCTTTTGTATGAACATGAGACTAAAAATTTATAGGTCCCACCGAGCGTGCCAATGAACTGGTCGTGGCCAGGGTACAATGGTCAGCCTCAAGATCAGTCCTGGAAATGTGTTATTCGCTCAGATTTTACACCGGTCTAGTGGGGATCCCTTATTATAACCCTTATTCTAGTGGAGAAATAAAGGTCTTGGAGTTATTCTTCATACCAAATCACCAACCTTACACGTTGTGGGGCAAAAAGGGGTGTCACTTCCAAGGACACTCTGACGCTTAAGTTAGTGAATATTCAAGGAGAATATCAACACTCAAGCGTAAGTTCAAGTAAGAATGTTCTACCTTCCATTGTTGTTATGTGATTATTTATATTTAGGGTAACGAAAGAGTCGTTTTGAGTAGGTGGGCTTACCGTACAAGGTGTCAGCATGATTCTGATGGTTTGCAGAAAAGATGACACGCAATAGTGACCCTACCTATAACCTGTACCTTTCCATCAGTCACTTTCTAGGTTACTTCCTTAACACACGATTGTATGCTCACACCGAGATCATGTCACAGGTCTCATACACGGTGTGTAGAGCCGATGTTAAGCTTCAATGCTTTTCAATGAATTATTGCTGTTAGGTCAAACGACCTTTCTTCCCAAAGGCCGGTATCGAGACCAGATCCAGTCTAATACTCCACTCTCTATCATTTCCCTCATATTCCTACCCCGTGCAACGTGTGGGTTCCCCACTAGTATTTATATATATATATATATATATTGATTTTTATTTTCATTCAAATCTAGACTACTATTGAAAATATTTATAAGAAAAGATAAAGAAATGACAGTTACATGTGAATTTTACTTGCGATAAAAGTTGGAAAAAAGATATTATAAAGTTATTAAATATTAAATTTTATATTTATCCTACGTGCATTCAAAAATATATAAATTTAAAATTTTATACAGAATATTTAAATATTTTGTTTCACTTTTTAAATATATCACTTTTATTACAAAATTAATAAAACTTTTATTAATTTATTAGTGATTTCATAATTATTATTACTTAATAATAAATTTAATGTGAAAATAAAAATATATTTAATTTAAAATAATTGTAATTGATTAAATATATAATAGCATTTTGGAGGGAAATCAAATGCGTAATATTATGTCACCTGTCATACTATAAAAATTATGAAAAGTTAATGTAATTCTCTTTTACCCCATATATATATATATGTAATCTTATTAGATATTACTGTTAGAACCAAGTCTGAATTCAAGACTAAGATTGAACCCCTGGGGTTTGCTAATAATATTGTTACACCCTCGATTAAATAGGACAAATTCTCATACTGGAACGTCCTACTTAATTAAGGACTCACTAATATTTGTAAAAATATGGAAGTTTTTTTATTGGTGATCATCAATTCATGATTTAAAATAAGTTCATTACATAGTTCGATTCTTTTAACATAAGTGTACTTAAAAGAGTACGGGGCTTGTAGGCTCCCAATAATAACTACTACAAGAAAATAACATAAAAGCGTCGAGGTCTATAAAGATCTCGACACAAGCAGAAATATACATAGGCAACGCTTTCAATTTGACGTTCTCTACTATAGGTAGTCCAAGCCCTACTCGTATTCGCCTTGACCCTCAGCTAATGATTACAGGAAGGAAAACCATATACAACATGAAAAGGGTGAGTAAAAGCTCTCAACCTATAATATTCACATGCAAGGGTAGCTTTAATTATTTAATAAACATACAAATACCAAGCAAGGGGAAAATTATACATAACATACCTTAGAATGATCATACAACACTCTAAATACCCAAGGAACACGAAAAACCAATGCGGTTAGTCAAACAATTATGGTATGCTATGCATGCGTTAGGTTCAATTGTTACTCATCTTAATTTAATACCAATATGCAATGGTGCCTAACTTCCACTTATTATATATCAATAATCATGTGGACAACAATCCCACCTTATCCTTCCTGCCCAACTAGAACGACCAAAGCTCTCCTCGTTCTAGTTTCCGTAAATAGGTAAGGACCCGCAGTCCTATTATCACAATGGCCAATCACAATTTTGCAGAACAAGCACTCCACGGTCCTGGCAAAAGTCGCTCTGAGTCAAAGTATACTAGATTTGCCATGGACTATCCGGTCTCGGGTGCGAATCCAAACCATTAGACGCCTGCTCGAGTATACTCCCATGACCACCCATAGGGTCGGAACGCTAGCTGTTCCCCAGTGTACCCATCACTATATGCTCTAGGGGATCACTCTACATCACTCTACATCACTATAGTAGATTTTAAATATTAATTCTACCTAGAAACAGCCCCTACATGAAAAGGTTGCAAAGTGCCAAAATTCATCGTTCTAACGTTCGTAAAAACGCGTTAAAGGACAAATCGCGCGTCAAAAATTCTCCGAATCAATTTTATTCATTTGGGTATTTTTATTATACTCAAAATGCATCTCTCATGCCCCAAAATGCTCCTTCAAAATAGTTTTGCCAAATTCCTCCATTTACCTATGAAAACACGTTTTTCACTGTTTCCAACTCACTGTTCACGTCTAAACTCAGGTCCCTTTTTAACTCTTTTATTAATCATTCCATTTACCAAAAATTTCATCATCAAATATAGCACTAAATATTCACAACACAACAGCTCTCATGTCTAAAAATTTCATCAAGAATAAACTTGAATTGTTCCTAAAAGAACCTTTTTTCTGAATTTAAACTACATCACATAATTACCATAAATGTAAACCACTTATTTCCTTCTTTTAATAAAATTATAGAATTAGATATGTGTCCAAAATTTCATTTTTAACACAAGAAATTCAAAGATTAAACCATATAAACAGATTTTAAGTGCTAATTCATTTTAAGTGAGTTCCTAGTTAGGATCTATTAATGTTTAATCTTTTAACTAACCATAAGTAATTTCCAGCAGCAACAACCATTTATTTTAGTCATCAAAACTTATTTAAAATATGTTAGATCTCCCAAAAATCTTGCCAACATCACAAGCCATCATTTAAAACCAAGAAAGTACAATATTTAGACAATTACATCACATGCATGGATTCACAATAAAAATTTTGCAGCAACAAAATTGGTAAGTTAGTATCTTCATTATTAAATTTTTACAATGGAAAGGATTTAATAATATCATGGCGCTGCCATGATACCACTCAAAGATCTCAATTTTTCTAAAGAGTTTTTCAAGATTTAAAACATGAAATAAAGATCTTTAAGGAAGTACTAAGGTATAAATGCTAAGGGACATTTATACCTCACCATGAATATGTAAGATTATGAATTTAAACAAGCTAAGTACTCCCCCCTTACCACAAGAAATTCATCCTCTAAGAAATGGTGACAAGGCTTCAAGTGCTTGCTCCTAGATCTTCATGGTTTGCTTCATCAAGGAGAAGGAAAATGGACACTTCAGAGGTGGTGGATCAATATAAATATGATGGTGAAAAAAGGAAGAAAAACATTGTCGTTGGAAAAAAACTCAAGAAGAAAGTGTAATGTTTGGAAGTGGTGTCTTGGTATATGGAAGATAAGAAAGGATAGAGGAGTGGTTTTTGTCAATGAGGAGTGATGATGAATAGATAATGAAGGAAGTATGAGAAAAGGAAGAAGTATATTGCTGGAATAATATTTTCTAAGTTGGAGAAATGAAGAAACAAAGAGAGCAATGCATGGTTTTTGTCAAAGTACCACTTTTGCATGGAACTCTTTGTTGGCCAAGGAGTTCCCACGACCAAGGAAGGGAAAGGGTAGGTGCCACACAAGTTTCATGCAAGTGCTAGGTGTCCTATTCAGCTTGTAGAGTGGTGGATAAGGACCTTGTATGGCCAAGGCAAGTGCAAGGTAGTGGTGTAACATGATTGGTTAATTTTTCATGCAAAGCTGATGTGTCAAGTGCAGGTACAGTAACTTATTTATGGATTTAAGGGCCTTTGTGGACTGAATGTAAAAAAGGCCCAGACAAAAAAATTTTATATATTTTTCTTATCTTTAATTTGGTATATTTCACAAAAATTTTCATTAAGAAATAAGTGAGTTAAGGCCCAATTACAAAAATAGTGTAAGGCTGTGATGGGATTGTTGTTTCTTGCAAAGATTAATTTTCTGGGCCAAATTCATGAGGAATTTGACTTCGTACTCTTCATCAAAGTTGTAGGGAATTGATTTTAGAAAACTTTGGTGAAAGAATCATTCGATTTCATGGTTATACAAATGAGAAATGCAAAAAATACCAAACATAGTGCAAGTTGCCACTGGAAAAACATGAATCAGTGTGGTATTTTAAATTCTGGGATTTATGGGGTAAGAATTGGCCTTCATGGTAAACATCAAAGTTGTAGATAAATTTTATAAAAAGATTTTGGGACAAGAACGGCTCTAATCCAATAATAGGAGAAGAAATTACGTCTAAAATACATACAGATACATATTTCAGCTTACCCGAGAAACTTAAAATCAAAGTTTTTGGGTTTGGGTGGTTGGAAACGGGCATCAGGCCCTGCGTAAAAATCATTACGGACGAGGTGAGGGACGTTTTGGGATAAAATAATTGACTCAAGTCCTTCAAAAAATTTCTTGTCCAAGACCGGGGGAGTTACATATTTTAAACAACTTAAGCAATTATACTTAATCATTTTTATTATATCACCGATGCTCTAGTTAATAAATTTCTGTTATTATGAGTATTTATTAAACACACTATTTATTACTATTTTAGTCATTACCATTTCTCATACAATTTAGTAAAGATACCCTTCCTTAGCTCATAAAACCTTTCTAAAACACTAATCAGTCATCATACAAACAAGTCGGTCGTAGCCCAGTCATTAGTACTCATGAAATTAAAAAGCAATCAAGATAATTGGCCTTAAAGACCTAACACACAAAACGAAGGCTGTTACAAATATCCATCAAGACTCTTAGTTAAAATGAAGTCTGTACGTATATTTTGTTTAACTATTCTGATTAGTATGGCAAGAAAATCAGTAATGCTCTAGTCGTAAGAAATAGGGGGAGTCTGAAAATTCAAAATCACTCTTGAAGTAAAAAGTCTGTACTTATCAGAGGCTTCAAAGCATCAAGCTTGATTGAATCTACAGACCCTAGAATGATCACTTATTTCCCCTTTAAAAGCATCTGAAAAGAATATTTCCTTTCTGAATAAAGGACTTCAAGGGCTTTTATATATAAACTCTGTGTTTATCATAAAAAAGGATATAAATAAAAAGTTGAAGGATTGCTCGCATCAATCAAGGAAATTACCTCGCATATATCAAGATGTCAGTAAAAGCTGAACCTGAGAAAATTAGAAAGCCTAAAGGTCAATGACTATAGAGATATACCTGATTGCTTAAAATGGATAAGCAAAAAGGCACCTTTGATAAAGACTATCAAGGTAAACCATTTTGGGTATATATCTCTGAAGCATGACAAATTCAGGCCCTACAAATGCTCACTTATTCTGTCCTTGAAAAGATCATCAAATCCATTCCCATCAGTGGCTGAATCAACGGTTATCTCAAGAGAATCTATAAATATAAGAGAATTTCAAAACATAAAGTTGGACGCATTAAACACTCTCTGATCTCTTACAAGAATCAAAAAGTTTGAAAGACTTTCTCTGTAAAAGTTTCTAAGTTTCTAAGTTATTGTATCTTTTGCGTAAGTCTTCTTTGTAGTTTTGCTTCTAGCAGACCTTGACTTATCGTAGTCTGTAACTCAGTATACCTGTCTTTATTCTTCATATCTTTGTACGTCAAGTTATCTGTTGTAACACCAAAACTCTTTATCATTTCTCTCTATGTATTGTGTCTGATGTTGTTCACCAGCTTGTAATATAAATGGGAATCACTTTGTGGCCTGAAGAGGTTTGCGAAAGAATACTTGTAGCATTGGTCTGATGCTGTAATTGTAAAAGGTGTTTTTGCAATAGTGAAAATCCTTCAAGTCTGAAGGTTCTGGACGTAGCTTCTGCTTTGGAAGTTAACCAATATAAATTTACTGTGTGATTCTCTCTCAAGTCTCAAGGTCTGTTAAAAAATATTAACTGTTTAGAGTCAGTAAAAATGAGTAAAAGTGAGTTAAGACTTATTCAACCCCCATTCTAAGTCTGACTCTAAACCATCAATTAATAATTTTAAACTTTAATATAAATGAACTTATTAGATCATGTCTTATTTTTATATCATCCTTGAAATTTAGCAACAATTTGTTGCTTATTATTTTCATTTAATTTTAGAATAATATTTTAAAGATTTTTTAAGTTTAAAAATATGTACTAAAAATTCTTTTTTTTCAATTTCTATCACATGTAAAATTCGCATATAATCATCATTTATTCTTATAAATTACACATTTAAAAATATAAAAAATTGTTAATTACTTATTTATAAGTTCTTAATTACATATGAATTCAAAATAGATTTTTCTAAAAGTAATTATATCAAAATTTAAAATTTAAAATTTTATAAAAATATGTAAATATTTTGTGTCACTTTTTAAATATATATATTTTATTAAAAATATTAAAAGCTTTTATTAACATATTAATGATTTCATAAATTGATTTTATTCAATAATAAATTAAAGTTTATATTCTTTAAAATATAAAAGAAACAAAAAATTGTAATAGATTGAATAGGGAATAACATTTTGGAGAGAAACTAAATGCATAATATTGTGTTATGTGATGAGGATTCAACCTAACTTAGGACTTAAGACCTTTTGTTAGGGTTATCTTTAGGCTATTTAATTTGTATTGCTTCTTAGGATTTTATTGTTATGGTTTGAGAGTCATCCTTAGGGTTAAAATCTATTTTTCATTGTAATTTTAATTGGGTCTAGTTGAGCTTTAAGGTTTTGGGTCTCACATGGCCTTATTTTTTGTGTTAATGTCATTTTTGGGCTTTAGGAACCTAGGCTTTTTGATTTGAAAGAAAATCCACTTTACCTTAGTTAGGAGTTAGGTTAGTCTAGCTTAATGATAAGTGTTATTTCACATTGATTTAATACTTCAATTAAACCCATTTTGGAAAGAATTCAACTAGATCAGTAAGTAATAAAGCATAATTTTGTTGTAAATAACATATTGTGTAAACACAAGCTTGATTTATCACAATATTTGAAGAAATGTGACAAAAATCCTGAAGAAACCAAGAAACACCAGCACAAGACAAAAGGGACGCTTGAATGCAACATGTTCCATGCTTAAGCGTGGATTAAAGAAAGCACAAAGCATCAGGACCCCTTCACTCTCAAGCGTGGGAAGGAGCCACTTGAGCGTGAGCTTGACCTCGCTTGAGTGTGGCTTGAGCGTGAAATGTATATGTTGAAATGAAAGTGCACGCTCAAGCGTGACAAAGTCAGCTTGAGCGAAGATGAAAGAGTGTCAAGAACTTCCTCACGCTTGAGCGAGATAAGGAGGCGCTCAAGCGTGAGCCCGAGCGCACCTGAGCGTGGATCAAGCGTGGAGCAAGCGTGAGTTGGACAGGCTGGCATGCTTGAGCGTAGCTGAACTTGGCTTAAGCATGAAATAAAAAGAGAGCATCAGACCTTCCACGCTTGAGCGTGATTAATCAAGCTTAAGCGTGACTCATGCAGCATAGGACTTCCAATTTTTTATTCACCAATGGTGCGATGCCAACTCACCCACTTTCTTGTGTTTCTGCATGTCGCTGAAAGATGCTTCATGGGCTCTATGCAAGTGGGCAAGGAAAGCTAGAGCATAACCTCTATAAATTAAGCAGAAAACAACATCAAATCATCAAGTTGGATCGAGCATATCATCTTCTTCATTTTATCAAGCACTTTTCCTGCATTTTTCACTCTGTGTTTATTGCAAAATCTTCTTAGGTGAAAATGCAAAGCATGAGTAGCTAAAATTTCCTTTATGGGATTGGTTGTAATCCATTCAAACCTGAAGTAATGCTGCTATAAGTTTTTATGTGTGTAATGAGATTTGATAAGTTTCTGTATTTTCTTCTGCGTTTAATGCCTGAAAGTACTTGATCACTATTTTCCTGTTTTAAGTTTTCTCAAGTATGCTGGGAAGTGACTTTTGAAAGCAGATCTGAATGAAATACTTGTTGTGACTAGGTGGCCAGGGATGGCATCTAACGCAATAAACGTCAAAACAATCGATCGATAATGCTGGGATGATTTTAAAGTGACTGAGGGATCAACGATTTGAAATCATTCTTATGGATTTTGTAGTCGAGGGATCGATGCAAATGACTTTGATTGTGACGTAGAAATTATCTTTTCAAGTTACTTACATAAAAACTTATGCAACTTACAGAAGGTGAGATGTGATGAAACCAATCCCTGTTTTACAAAACTATTTTTTCTCAAAAACCATTTACTGTTATCTTTTGAAATTTTACTTTGTTATTTATTCATTTTTTCACTCAGCATCATTCACAACAAATCAAAACAAAACCTTCTGTCAACTCAATTTAAAACTAAGATTTTCATGCTACACCTCCTCAATGGAATGACATCTATGCTATACTACAATCACTGTGTTTAAACTTGGCACAAATATTCCATTGAGTTCATATTATATAAACTTGATTCTCTTTCCTTGACTTCTACATTCTTTTGTATGAACCATAAAATTAGCTTATCACTTAACTAGGGTTAGGTTTAGTTAACTAGTTAGGAAAGTTAGTGGTTTGTCTTTAAATAGAACTAGGTTTCATTTGTAGACATTTTTTAGTCATTTGAATGAAATTGTCATTTTTAGTGAGAAGTTTCTCTCTCTTTAAAACCAAGAGTCTCTTAGAACTCTAAGCATAATTTTGTCTTTGGAGCACCTCTAAAGTGGTGACTACACACAAGGCTTATCCTTTTTTTAAGGTGGCACCAATCCTCTCCCATTCCTCTCCTACTTTTAAACTTTTCTTCTTCTAGTTTTCATAGTGTTTTCACCTTTACTTATACACTATGCTTCAGCTAAGATTTACTTCAAGGATATGTTTTTGATGAAGTTTGAAGGATGAAGATCAAGGAATAATCCTCTAAGGTAGATTCATAAGGAGAAAGTGCAAGAAGAGCTATATTACTATATGCCATACTACCATAAATATACGGATCGTTAGAACTATCTTTTGTTGGTGTATGCATTATAAGCTATTAACGTATCCTTTTGAACTTATCAATAAAATAAGTCTTTTCAATTTTAAAATTATTTTAAATCTACTTATACTTGGAATACTAGGTCATATGAGAACTATTCCTAAAATGTCCCTAGTCAAGTATTTATAGGGAGACGTGTAAATACATTAAGAGTAGTGTGTGAATGTACTGATGATCTGATCTCACAAATTCATGGATATAGAAGATATCAAGTCTTTATATGGGTGTGCATTAAGAGTAATGTTGTACTGAATAGACCCATCATGAATGTTGCATGGATTGTTACATGAGTGTTATAAATAGTTGTCAATGTGATAATGGTTATGTAGTTCTTCGACCTGAAGTCACTATGATTCCTACATGAGGAGTTTGTTGTTTTAATGCAATCAAACATCATTTATAATAAGATGATAAAAAAGATTATGCTTTGGTAATGAACAAATTATACAGAAGGATGTAAGTAATATAGATAAGATTTATCTCTCCTATGTGACAAGAGTGGTATCTATGGGTCAATTGATGGAGTGAGACTAGAGAAATGCATGGTCATGCTAGAAAGAATAAATAATGGATATTTATTTAGTAAGGTCTACTTCGGTATTAAGTAAAATAAATTGGCCTATACAAGGATGACGTCGACCATGCCTTGGGCCTAATTAGATATCGTGACAAAGGAATGAGTATATAAAATAATTATCACTTATAGGTTATGTCAATGATAAATAATTTTTGAATAAAATGATGCATCGGTCTAATTTTATATTAATAATAAAATACTTTATTATTAATATGATCGGATATTTTACATACAGGGTCACACGCATAGAGTAAAATATTAGGCTTAACTCATTTAGAATAAGTTAAGAGCCCAATCTTTATGGAAATCTCATCAGGATAAGACCTGAGCCTATATATAGAGCATGAAGTGCTCATAGGCAACTGCTCAATTAAAAGATCACTCATATTGTTATTTCTTTATGCTGAGGACTGAAAATTTCACACTAGCATTCATAGTTTTTGTATCTCGTAGGAGTACTCGTGTTGACTCCTAAAGGACGGGGCTAAAATTGCTTCATTTGAAGAATTCATGTCATGTCTAGAAGAGGTAACTCTAAACATAATTTTAATTTATTTTTGTATTTAATGCTTTGAGACACTTTGTTTTGCATTTTAATGGAATCCTATGTGTTTCTGTCGCCTAACCCTAGGGGATTCCCTGACATTTTTGTTGACAAGTGGCCTCAGACTTAAAGGGAGAATTAAGTCAAGTAAAATCTTATGTTTTGAAAAGGTTTTAACAATGTTATTGAAAATGGCCTTTTAAGGAAATCTTGAAATAATGACGATGAGAGATGTGTGCATAGATAACAAATACAAAAATAACAAGGCAAAATTAAAGAGTCAAGGTAAGAAAAATTTAAACCACGATATATCCTAGTTTGACCACCACCACTATAATTTATCTTTAGTCTCACAGCAAAACGCTTAGGATTTTTCACTATATCAAAATTGGTTACAAGGTTTGATTACATCTTTTGGATCATCTGCTCACAGCCTAACACAACCAAAAGGTTCACTAAATTTCTGAGGTCTCTTTGAAGAATTATTACCTAACCATCTCACACTCCAATCCCAAACACTCTTAGTCCAAGAGCAAGAAATAAAAATAAACTCTCTAAAAACTAGAGCAAGAATTACAACTTAAAGCTTATGAGTATGATAGCATGAAGACAAATTACTCGAATATGTTTTTCTCACTTAATATAGCAATTTTTCTCATTTATTGAGCATTAAATTTATAAGGAAAAATGTCATTGAAAATAAAAATAAAATGTACTAAGTTTCCATAAATAAGTCATGGACCACAACATATCTAGGAAATATAAACTTATGTACTAAAACCCCTTTAGGGCCAAACTCTACTTGTTAGGTTCAAACTTGTCAAGGTTGGTTCGAACGTGGTAAAACTAGGTCTGAACTTAGGAACAAGATACATGAATTCAAACTTGAGAAGGGTGGTTTTGAACCTGGCATGTTAAGTTCGAACTTGCTAACGCTAGGTTCAAACTTATGCCTATTGAGTTCGAACCTAGTTAATTAGGTTTGAACTTAGGCAAACCGATTTCAAGTCTTAACGTATTTATACTTCAAACTTAGTTTAATTAATTAATCTTCTTGATTTACAACTTTAGAAAAATAAGATTAATTAATCATATCGAGTTAGATGACTTGTGATACTCACTTAAATAATTATCTAACTCTTGACAAAAACTAAAGGAAGTCTTCAAGTCTTCAACGACTTCTTGTTCCTAGAAAAGATCAAAGACTTTGTATCTTTTGGTTTTGTCCATCCAATTTCTTATCAGCATTTTGTCTTAGAAACCTTGTCATGTATATCCGTGTTTTTTATTATCAAGACTTGTTTAACACATGAATCACACTCTTTTACAATATATATATATATATATATATTTTCCCTTTCATAAGTTTTACCTTTATAATTATCACTACTTAAATAAATAAAAATAATTATAATTATTCATAATTAATTAATTAATAAGTCACTCAAGAAAATTTAAACCAAGGATTCAAAAGAACACAAAATTTTAAAATATGACATTTCTATTACGAGTTCATAATAACTATAACAACCTTGTGATGGAATGATATCGACTAGACATTTTTGCTTAAAAGAAAATTTTGGGGTGTTACATTAGACATATCACATCAACAATTATAATGGGGTGATAAGTAAAGTGACAAGTTTATATCCATGACACATTATCCATGAATGATAATAAAGACTATTTTTTAAAACATTTTGATTTTATAAGAACCAAAATTATAAAAAAACATAAAAACTAGAAAAATAACTAGAATACTGCAACTAGTAAAAATATTTCTTTGTAGAGAACTAAACTAGTTTAGGCCGAGGTGCAAGACTTGGTGTGGTAACCATCCCTCAAATAATGCCTTCTATATTTATTTTACACTAGTCCAGTGGGGATTGATAGCCTACCGCAAGCACACGAGATATCGAAGTAATAAAAAGATATCGTTCCCATAGAGATTGTACCCAAGTACTAGTTATAACAGTGGTTCAATTATCTAGTGACTCAATTAAAACGAATTGCTAAAACTATGATGAATAGTAAATTAGAAAACAGAAATCCAACATCTTTTGTAGAAGAAAATCAGAGCAAGTTTGGGGAATTCAATTAAAGGAAGGTCTTGGGATTTAAGGGTTCATATGCTAGTACCAAAATTAAAGGTCAATTACTTATCCAATTATACAATTTCTGTTTCTAAGGTAGATACCCCTAATTTAATTAATACCTTTCTCTCGAAAGCCTATTAACGTGCCTAATTTCTGAAGAATCGCGTTCAATTCATTAATTAAGCCCTTTAAGTTTTATGGGAATCCAATTAATCCTCAAATGAGTTCGCTTATCGTTGTAAAACAAAAACATAGGTTCAATTCATGTGTTTTCAAATAATATACCTACTCTCGTAGCGCATACAATTTGGAATCAACTACGCTTACCTCTGAGTCTTGTAGAAGCATTACGATACATAAATCAAATAAAAACATAAAATCATATCATTGAAAGGTAAAGATTATTTAATTGAGATACATAAGCGTATTACATCCTTTAATCCCAAGAACAAAGTTTCAGTGTGCCATAAATATTGTCATCATCATGTCATACATAACAAAATCAATGCCAAACATAAAAGGAATTAAAAGTGTAAACTAGGGTTCCAGAATTACAAATTAGTTCATACTAGGATTGCAAACTCTTTCTCCTAAATCTGTAGAATTGATCTCCCTTGATGAATTGATTCTTGATTTCCAATGAATTATTCCTCAAAGAGCCCTCATAATCTCCCAAAAGCTATCTCTCAAAACTGTCCTAGATGAAGTATCTCTAACTCTCCTCAAGTGGCCCCATAAAAACCCTAAACAGATTAGATATTTGGGCCTCGTAGGGGACAACCACGGCCAGTGGTGGATAACCATGGCTAGTGGTTTGAGCCCTGTTCCTCTTAAACATTAAATGTGTAATTTTAGGTAACAGGCAGAGCCAACCACGGCCAGTGTTGGCTTCTGACTTCTTGTTCTTTGCTTCAACAATACTCTATAGTGTTCTACAGTGCCTACCACGGCCAGTGGTGGATAACCACAGCCAGTGGTGGCCTCTGACCTGCATTTCCCTTTCTTCCAGTGCTAACCACGGCTAGCGGTTGTCCACCACTGGCAGTGGTTTCCTCCAACCTTGCCAAAATACACTCCTAAAGGCCTTAGAAATATCTTCTTTCATTGACTTTGCCATTTTTCCTCCAAAGAGACCTAAAATATCAGTGATCCTACAAAATAGGAACAACCAAGTAATATATGCAGAAAAGAATCAAAATTAACAGAATCAGGCATTAACAATATGCAAAAACCCTAAAAACTAGACCTAAAAACAACAAAAAACAACACACAATACACACTTATCAGGGATTTGGTATTATATCTTCTAATCCAGTGGGAAGATAGAAGTCTTGGACCTCTCCATTGAATAAATATCACCAACCTCACGCTTTGACAGGTGAAACGAGGTGTCACTTCCAAGGACACTTCAATGCTTAAGTTAGTGGGATATTTAGAGAGAAAAAAAGAGCTCGAGCCTTAGAGAGAATGAGAATGTTCTCCCTTTTCCTTGTTTATTTGTAAGTTTTTATACCTTAGAGTAGCAAAAGAGTCATTTAGAGTAGGTGAGATTTCCGTACAAATTGTCATCGTGATTCTAATCATTACAGAAAGGCTTACACGCAATAAGGATGCTACCTAACGATTATACCTTCCTATCAATCACTTTGCAGGTTTCTTTCTCAATACATAATAACATAAGTTAATTATGACCTTCAGATACTGAGAGAATGACTCATACAGGTATTGAGTCATGAGTCTCATGTGTGATGTTGGAAGCCGATATTATATTTCAATATTATGTGAGATATCGGTGTTGCATAATGGCTTTAGGTCAAATAATCTTTCTATCCATAGGCCAGTATTGAGACCAGATCATTTTCCTTCTAGCTTGTTAGAAGGACCATATTGGTTGCTAAAATGAGCAATACCGTCTGCTCTAGTCACCTATTGTAGGCGTGGGTAAGAAGAGAGTTTCTTGACTTAGAAAAAAATTTAGTCGCGTAATTTTGCCACTCTGATTCCTCTTCCTAACTGTTACACATTTATTTTCCTTTAAGTTTAAGCGTAACGTTACATATAATACGAGTCATGTCTGTTACTTTTTGGACACGGACCTTGAAAATCTTAAACGTCACGACCCATTAATTTTGAATTGAATCGCTGCTATGGTTGCCCCTAGCCACGCCTATAAATAAGTGATTCTAGAAGGTTCTTTGAGTGCCTACTCTTATTGCGTATTAAAATTATATTGAAATTTTGAGAGAGAATTCTAGAAACTTAGAGTCTTTCTAGAAACCTAGACAAGTTTCGCATCCTCTAGTTCTTGATGTTCTACATCTGAAGGCCTTTCTTGTTTGTGACCTCTAGGAGTTCACCACCTTAAGCCTTCCTTAACATTTTTAGTATTTAATTTTATTTGGTTGTGAGAGAAAATGAGATCTCAAGGATGGCAAATGGGTACTTGTAGTGGTCCCATTACTGCTAGGGCTCCTGTGTCTAGGTAATATCATCCAGAAAGGGGAATGCCTTCTGGGGAAAGGTGACAAAGAGGAGATTTTTCTTTAGAGTCTTACCATGACTCTTGGGTTTTTGATGGAGAAGACAACTTCGATAAATATCTTTATGATGATGTGGTCGTTTACAACAATGTAGGTGGGTTGAAGCACATGATTGTTATGGTGACCACTGAAGAAAGAGAGTCCAAGGCTTTGAAAATCGTACCTGAATGCTCGAATGTAATTGCATGCTAAATTGACTAGGTAAGGCTAAAGGCTGAAAAGCCAAATGTCTAGGTGCTGAAAGAAATCTTAAACACTGCCTCCCGCCATGCAAGGAAAAACGGGTGCGGGATGGAAACCAAGTTCCTAGTTTACTCCGAGGAAAGATACAGAAAGAGGTACACCGCCTTGGCACCATGTCCAATGGACCGTGTTTGCCACATGCCCGAGGATAATAGGATGGTCTTTATGTATGGCATCCTCTTTTCCAACCTCAGAGTTTTATTCCCTCTAGCGGAGTTTAAAATAGAAGTACTATGTTTTCTGGATTGTTCTCCCACCCAAATGTATCTAAATGGTTAGGGTGTAGTTCACAGCTTAGAGGTGCTCGGGGAGCACTTCAATGTTACGCCCATAATGGCGTTATTCTGCTACTACTGTTGGGTCCTTCATAGGAGCAACAAGGATAACAACCTAAGCTTTGTCACCCTTCGGTGTGAAATACAACAAGTATCAAGCGTCCTTTAAACTAATATTTTCACTAGAACAATGATTGGTATTATAACACCTTCGGTTAACTAGGATAATCTCTCCCACTAGATTATCTCAGTTAATTGAGAGGCTACTAATTTTAAGAAAAGTGTGGAAGTTTTTTTTGTACAAAAGAACATATGGTGGAACAAAAGCATAATGTATACATGTCAGTATCATATTTACATAAAGTGGTCTCATCAGATCTGTACAACTGAAATTAGAAAGGGGCACACAGACATCCGGTTCAAAACATCACTACAAATATCAAAATAACATAAACTAACCCTAACCACTAGTCTCGGTCGCCTGTGAAGTCCTCGTCTAACTAAGGAGACTCTGGCTGAACTGAAGTGGATGCGACCTAAATTGGATTGGACTACTGAGATGGTCCCATAGGATCTGAGCTAGATGATGGCTGATCGGTGGGCGGTCGAATTTGCTCGTACGGACGACTGGTGTAAACCTCATAGGCCTATAGCGGGAGACTTTAAGCCTTTGACGACATATGCTCATAAATCTTCATCTCTCCTTATCTGAAGCTCCTGAATATGAGGCAAAGAAATCCTCTAGAACGATCCCGTTGACGTCAGGCCAGATAACGCTCCATCGGGGACATGGTGAAGACTCCGGGTCATACCTCCAATAGACCTCGTGGTACATAGGGTGTTGGAGGTTGAGAAGGGAAAAACTGCTGAGGTGCAACTAGAGGGATAACTGGATCCATTGGATCTACAACTAATGGTTCCATTGGTATGTTAGAGGAAATCTCCTCTTGGTTCTCATGACTTGCCTGGTCCTCCTGATGAATTACACTCTTGGTACGGTACCGAGAACTAGCTGAAGGTCTGGAATAGATGGTTGTAAAGGTGAGTCTCTGCCTCCACAACAATCGGGTAGTGTCATCACTAACACTCACCCCACATAATGCAATCATCCAGACTCGATTCCCATCCACTCACTTTGGGGTCCCTAAGTTACCTTCTAAGTTATTTCCCATCCTTCTCTTAGGGCTACTAACATTTAGACAATCAACCACACAATCATAATCTCAGTATGGTGATGCAATACATGAGTCCATTTTGTTATTTTAATTTTCTTCATTAGTCATCATGATGCATGTAAGCCCATTTTTCATTGATCAATCTCTTATACCAATAATCATGTGCATAACCATCCTACCTTATCTCCCTTACCTAACTAGAGCGACCAGAGCTCTCCTCGTTCTAGTTTTCACAAATAGGTAAGGACTCACAGTCCTATCATCACAATGGCCGATCACACATATCATCAGAACGGGCAATCAATGGCCATAGAAAACTCCCGTCTCTCGTAGAAGTATATCAGAGTTTGCCACAGGCTGTCCAGCTTCGGGCGTGAATCCGAGCCATTGGAGGTTCGCCTCCGGTATACTCCCTAGACTACCCTCGGGGTCGAGGCATGACTGTTTCTTCAATGTACCCATCATTGTATGCTCTAGGGGATTATTCTGTTCTCCACCCTTATCCTTCATATATGATGCATGATTCAATAATTCATTTTTTATTCATTGGTCCTTGGCAGGGTCCCCTAAATGACTCCCTTTTATTCCTAATGTCGAGTTCTTTTTTTATCTAATATAATCAAATTTTCTCTTTTTCTTTATTTTAGTAATCTTACCCGACACTTAGGAATGGAATGAGGTTTCACACTTTCTTAAAAGTTAGGGTACTTCGGTGATAGAACGCCCATAATTTATCTCGGATCCATGTCTCACACACTTTCATATTTTAATCATTCTGGTACCCTTGCCGATACCATTTTCCATATCTCTTATTCATAAATTTTCTTATCTAGTTATCCATGCATCACATAACATCTATCAGCATAATATGTTTATGAGATATTCCACCCAATCAACACATTCATAATCATATCATATCAATAACCATTTAATAGTATCACATCATCCAAGACAACACATATTCCTAATACTTACCCATGTAATATGTACAAGCAACATACTCATGAGAAACTTTACTTAAACATTCATCAACATATCACATCAATAATTATACAGTGATACCACGACATATACAACCACGCATGCCTCGAATTTTACTACTTATGGGTGTGATGTGAATGACATATTTATCGCTATTAAGTTTGATATGCTAGCTTTTACATCGGGTTATTACTAGACGTTTTAAGTTATACATCGGGTCAGGTTACTTTTTGTGATATTTGGGTTTTCTTGAACTATTTATGTTATTATTAGTTTAATTAGGTAGAATTGATTTATTTTGTAATTTAATTCCCTAATGTCCAATTATGAATTCTTAAGTCATCTTCAAGTGACCTTGTTGTCTATTTCATTTCACCAATCTAATTGAGCTTTATTTATTGAATAACTTATTTTCTTGGTCACTAAATTGGTCACCAAACTGGTCAATAATCCTTTATGCTCCAGTAGCGCTTTAACGATGTTTTTCTCCAAGTTAAGATTACCAAATTTTGTAACTCTTACTTTATTTCTATTATTCTTAACTACATTAACTAAATTATTTCCTTAACTACATTAACTAAATTTATTCGTTTTATGATTGTTCATTCATTATTTAGAGATGTAGATACCACTTTAACTTAGGCGTTATAAACTTAGTTTAAAATTGCCTAGTCACCAAAAGTCACTAACTAATTAATAAGTCTTATTCCTTTTATTATAAGCCTAACATCTAGTGTCCTACAATTGTAACATCCCAAAATTTATAAAAATAATTAATTGAGGAGAATAAATAATAAATAATTATATGAGTTGATTAATGTCCCAAAAATGTTTAAATAATAAAATTGAGATTGATGAGGATTATTTATAAATTACAGAGGCTTTAAGAGTTAAAATTATACCCGGTTGAAATATAGGTGTCGGACCGAGTATCTCCGATTGAGATGCTGTTGGTCAGGGCTGTTAAGAATATTATTGGAATCCGAATATGTATTCAAAATAATTTTTAGATAATGTATTGAGCCCAAACGGAGGTCCTATATGTTGTAAAACGGTAAAAATTTAATGAAGGGATTAAGTTAAAACAAAAACTCCTTCTTTTCCCCCTCTTATTTCCCGGCAGCTTCTCCGCCCTCTCTACGCATTCCATTTTTGACTTCTTCTCTATTCCTTTCTCTTGCCAAATGTGACCACCACCACCCGTGGCCATTTCCACCTAAAATCAAGAGGGTCCCTTAGGTTTATGAAGCTTGTATTGGACATAGAGGTAAAGCTTGGCTCATCTCCTCTTCTCTTCCTCTTATTTTTGTACTCACCTTAGGGCTTGGAGGAGAGGTATGATTTTTGACCACCCATGGCTTTTATTGATACCTTTTGAGTTATTGAGGTATTGTAATGGGAGGTTAGATGTTGTTTTGATGAATGGAGGTATGTTGAACCAAACCCTAGGTGGGATAACCAATGGGGATTGTTATTGATGTTGATAATGATTGGAATATAATGTTGTTAGCCTAAGGATGTTTGAAATGAGGTTTAAATGTAGTTGGAATTAATGATAGTGAGTTCTTAATAAAAACCCTAGAAATTAGGATTTTGGGGCTTTGGGATATTGATGAGAAAATTTTGAATTATCGATATTGGAATGATTATATATATATATATATATATATATAAGAATGCATTTGTGAATGGGTAATATTGATTGTTGATGTTGTGGTATTGTTAGGAGAGACTTGAACAATAAGGATGATGATTATTGAATTTTAATGAACCTTGACCCTAATATTTAGGAATATGTGTATTGTGGCTAAAAGAAATGGTTTTTGAGAAGTGAATGTGAGGTACTTAAGGTTAGGTGATGATTTGTATGATGATAAATGATAGTGAAAATGGTAGAGGGCCTTTGATGGTGAAACCTATAAATAGGTATTGATATGAGTATAAAAAGGGGGAATGTGAGCACTAAACCATGATGGTTGTGATAGGGTAAGTAAATAAATAAGATTATGAATTGATGAGGTCTTAGACCATTTTGTGTGCCATTAAAATTATTGATTAATAATGGTTTGAAAGGAGCTAAGAGGCTCATGATGAATTTGAATGGCAAATGGATAGTTTAAGTGATGGTGAAAGAGATGCTAATGTTGTTGGGTATGGTTAGCCCTTTAAGATCTAGAGAATCTTGGTTTTGGGAAAGGAATTCCTGAAACATAACACAAGTATACGAATTAGTGTTTAACAAGTCTAGAACTTGACATTAAGCCTTAAGATATATTTACATTACTTGAAATTGTGATGATGCCTTGTGATGGCTCATTAATTTAGTGTATGTATGTATATATGGAATGTGTAGGTTTTAATTCGGACAATGAGGTGACACGATTGGAGCATTGGATTACGGTTCTTCCCTTAAGGTAGGAGAGGAGTTTTATATTCTAAATGCATGAGTAGAATAACTAGTGATGTATGTATATCATGATACTCATGCTTGCCTTGCCATGTTTATAGTGAAATGTTGTGAATGGCAAATTGTTGGCTTTTGATGATAATATATATATATATGTGTTGATGAATAACCCATGAGGTGTTGAAATATGTACATGTTAATGGACCATCCTTGAGGGGATAAAGTATATGTTTTTTGAATTGAGGATTTTATATGGATGCTTGGCATTGAATGTGATGGCCATTGTGATAGCATTAATGATAAGATTGAAAGATAATGCATAATTGAGGAACTCATAGAGCCAAATAGAATTTTATGTGATTTTGATGACATATGATAGTTCCAATAGCCTATATATGTAGTTTATGACTTGTACGAATTGGAATGAGCCAATTCCATTGAGAATGGGCCCTTGAGTTACACAATTCACATAAGTCCCTCATTTTTGGGAATTTTTTAGTGCGGCCAGTGGCCACACGTCACAAATAATATATATAAGTTGGTGTTAAAATTTGGTGAGCATTGGAATTCATATGAAAAAGTTAAAGGGGTTAGAAGTTGAAAAATTAAATGTTTTCTGCATAATTACTGGTGTGAATCGATTCACAACAGCGTGTGAATCGATTCAATACTCACTGTTTTTATTGCGCTTAATTTTAGTAGCGTGTGAATCGATTCACACGAAGGGATGAATCAATTCAAATAACTCTGTTTGCACTGTTCATGGCATGATTTCAAGCGTGAATCGATTCACACCAGGGGTTGAATCGATTCATACTTCTCTTTCACTGTTTTTGGGCATTGGCATACGTGAATCGATTCATACCAAGGGCAGAATTGATTCACAGTCCCTGTTTTCACTAAATATTGAGATTTTCATGGCTGAATCGATTCACCACATATGGGAATCGATTCATGGCCCTGTTATGGCCACTGTTATGCTGTTTTTCCAACTGTTGTAAATCCCTTATTGTTTTTGGCTCGTTTAGGCATCCTAATGACAATTTTGGCCTCCAACTTCTTCATGAAAGTTGTAGATAATAATGTTTCGGAGGGGTGCAAATTAGTCTTAATTCAATTGGAGTTTTCTAACTCTCATGAGGCATAAAATACCAAACCCACTACATTGTAAAACTCAAGTTTAAGAGGGTTTTGAACCCAACATTTTATGATTGCCAAATTGAGACTAATAGGTGATATTTATGACATGTCTCTTTATTTTTGAGACTAAAAGTTAACCTTTCTCATGTCCCAATATTGAAATTTGTCATGGGCTCATTATTGCCCAAAACCCCTTTTTATTATGTAAAAATAAGATCTAGTATTAGGGTATGTGATTGGTGGTGTTGATGTTGATCTCATATATTGAGAAAATGTTTATATGACTTCAATCATGTTATGAAAACATGAATATCCACCACTATTGATGTGATATAATAATTTGATGAAAAGTAAATGATGTGGTTATATGACACACCTTGTGTGATAATGAAATTAATGAAGGGACAATTGAATGGCAATGGGTTGTGTAAATCAAGGAATTTGATATGATGTTGATGATGATTAAAAGTGGATGATACCACATATATTGAATGATAAATGATAATGTTGAATGAAAAGGGACGTTGTTGTTGAACATGCCCTTGAATGCTATTATTGATGGGCGTGGTGCCATTATGATTAATGCAAGTATTGACTTGTATTATGAGATGCAATGATGATTGTTGAATGTATGTTTTGAAATATCTTGTTGGTTTCTGTGAACACCTCTTTTTGTCTGGCCAATTGGTATAGTTCCATCATTTAGGCACTCTATTCTGCGCATGGTTCGCTTAAAAATTCATAACTTCTTCATATGACCTTCGATTTGCATAAACCCAGTCTCATAATTTCTATAACAAAATTGTCTACAACTTTTGTGAAGACCTTGAAAGCTATATCCTTACCAATTGGTACAGTTTTAATAATCTTCCTAGACCTGTTCCAGTTTTATGACTACTCTACACACATTTAGAAAAAATTCATATCTCCCTCATATGGTACTAAAATGACTCCATTCTTTTTTCTATGGATCCATATCAAAGAGATCTACAAACTTTATGAAGGTCACAAAAGCTAGTTCTCTACCCATTTTACTCAGTGAATTTATTTTGCTTGCAAATGTATTCCCGTCATACCCTGAAACAGTTTTTGTAGATGAGCCATATCTCCCTCGTTTCTTGATGAAAATTTTTCTGCCTTATATCAAATTAAAGATAAGAGAAAGACCTACAATTTTTATGTTGGGACATTTTTCAAATTTAGCCCGCATCAGTGCTCAAATATGCGAGCAAGGTTTGTTTGATGCATAAAAGGGAGAATGAAAGCCACCAAACAGCCCTTTTCTTTGTTGTTCACGTGAATTAGTGTCATATGCAAAAGAAATTACCCAAAATTGCAATGGAAAGCATAAAATACAAAAGCATGGAGGCTACCAATTTTGACTAAGTCAAAATTAAACCAAGAAGCAAGTATAGCCTTTGCTTTTCACGTGAACATATTTTGGAATGTAAAGGAAATGATTGAAATATTGAAAGGCTTTGTTAAGATTTCAAAGACAAGACCCCACAACAAAGCACATAAATTTGGACGAAGTCAAAGCTTCTAGGCCTTTTGTTTTTAAGAGTAAAATCAGCCCCCCTATTCTCAATGTGAAAATATAAGGCTAATGACTCATAAATTGTCATGACCAATTAATCTCTATGACAATTTGACCAATTGATAAAGGTTCCAAGCAAACAAAAAATGAATGTGCACCCTCTTACTTAACTCACATTAAAAGCCAAGTTCATGTCATCCATGCACCAATTTTTCCAATAATTTTCAAAGTTACACTAAGCATCCCACTCACTAATATTTTAATGAAAACCATCTCTCCTTTCTCTAAGCCATTTCACGTGAAAAGGCCATCAAAAGCAAGGTCCCATGCTTTAATTTTTAATGCAACCATTTCAAAAAGCTTGTCCATTGCTTCTTGGAGTCTCACGACAATGGGTAAGAAAAGTCACCATCATTTGTTTTTTTTCTTTGACATGGTCAACAAGAACTCCACCCACTCAATATTTTAATCAACCCATTCACCATTGTTTGATATATTCACACGGCCAAACACTAGCAAAATGGACACGACTAATGCAATATTTATTCAAGCTCCCATGTGCTTAATTGTTTATTTGCAACAAAGCTTCCATCCACTCTTCAATCATTCCCACGGCCAAGCTTGCAACTCCACCCACCATTATTTAATTCAATCCTCTTTCCATTCATGGTTATTTTATTCAACAAAAAAACATGTTCTTTTGTCTAATACATTTACACGGTCATGCATGATTCCACATGACCAATTTTTAAATGTAAAGTGCTCTCCATTGTCTAAAAAGCTCACGACCAAGCTTTAAAAATCTTCCTCCCTTCTATTTGTTTTTTTTCATGTCCAATTACCAGCAAGGTCCCATATGCATAATTTATTTTATTCATTTCCATTCTACCTTGTCCCATGCTTCTCACGGCTAAGTGGGAATTATTTTAGCAAAGACATGCTCACTTGAATAATGGTTACAATGAATTGAAGAAAAGAAAAATAAAGAAAACCAAGAGGAAGAGGAGAGGGAGGTCATGGCTACAAGCAAAGAAAGGAAAAGGAAGTTGAGTTTTCTACCGGTGGAGAAGAAAAAAGAACAAGAAGCAGAAAATATGGAAGGTTTAATGGAAGCATTATGGAGCTTCAAGGTCCAACTAGAAGAACCACTCAACTAGTGGTGCCATCCTCTTCATCCTCCATTAAAGCAGTAAATGGAGCTTCCATTTTTGAATTTTATATACAGCAAAATGGGTGTGAACAAACTCTATAAATACCTTTCTGTATAGAGGGGAAGGGGGAGAGGAGAAAAAGGAAAAGGTTTTTTTTTAGAGGAGACTATCACCTTACTCTTGAGTTTTGGGAGATATTCTTGATTTTTTACAGTGGAATTTTGTAATAGTAACAGCAGTAACAACAGCAACAACAACAACAGCAGTAACAGCAGCAGCAACAGCAGCAGAAACAGCAATAGCAATAACAGTAACAGCAAGTACAACAACCAGAATATAGTGGTGTTGCAGGAATATTGCGAAAAAGAGGTAAGGTGAGGGGATACAGAGCTTGCAATAATGAACCAATCAGTGAGCAAGAATGTTATTTTCTTTTATTTTCTATGGAAACCAGTGTTTGTTTTCTAAAAGGAAGAATTGTTGTATAAGATTCAGATTAGTATTGTTGTATAATTGGACATTCTCTTTTTTCTCTTATTTCTTGTTGTTATTGTGATTTGGGTTTGCAGTAGGAAATTGTAGCCGTGTGTTGGAATCATTGCTTCGTTTTTGTTACTGTTTATGCTTCTGTTACTGTTTCTATTTATTTGTTGTACAAAATAACGTTTGAATCATTGGTGTATGTTTTAATTTCGTATGATTTAAATTTTATTGGAGTTGATCATTACCTTAATTTTATTGTATGGAATGTCAATCTTGTTATAGGGAAGCCGTAGTTTAATTTTCACTTTAGTTTCTAGATATTTCATTTACCGTATAGTTAAAGCGTAATTTTCTTTTAAGACATTATTTCATTTAGTTTTTTTTAGAAAATAATTAATTTGTACTAAAATTCCATAAATTGAGACAGTTCATAAGTTCACTCAATTTAGTTTTAGTTTTATGTCTTTTCAAAATATGCTTAGTTAAAAAAACGTTTTCTTCACACTTATATTATTTTAAGAAAACTGTTACAAGTTTTAATCAATTTTAAAAAATTACATTCATTATTCTTCTTAAAAAAGGATAAAATAAAATGAGGTTAATTAGAGTAGGATATTCTATTAATGTTAAAAAAAATTGTTTTCTTTTTTTAAAGGAAGTTACTTTATTTCATTATCCAATAAAAATGAGATTAATTAGAGTAAGACATTCTATTAATCTCAAACAAAAATTAAATGTTTTTTTAATCTTGTCCTTTTTTTAAAAAGAAGTTACTTTATTTCGTTTGTTATCTCACTTTAAGAACTCATATGTAATTTTTGTTAATTTTCAAGATTCATACTTTAACAAAAAAAGTTCCTTTTTTGTATCATTCTATGAAAGCAGCTTCCCATTTTAATCAAATTTTGAAAATTTTATTTGTTGTTTTTCTTAAAAAAGATAAAATAAAATAAAGTTAATTAGAGTAAGACACTCTATATTAATCTCAAATAAAATTAAAATGTTGTTTCTTAACGTTGTTCTTCTTTAAAATTATTCTACTCGTTCATTTTTATGGAATTCATCTACTATTTCACTTTAGGTTTCTCTTATAATTTTCCTTTACTTTATTTATTTATTTATTAATTTTTAGAATTCAAGCTTTAATTTAGTTTTGATCTTTTGGGATGATATAACAAATTAATCATAAATAAGAATGCACTTAAATAATTTTGGTACTATTTTTTAAAACAGGCGTTGTGGGGGTGCTAATACCTTCCCCACTCATAACTGACTCCCGAACTAAATTGAATCTTATAACCAGTGTTCTAATAGGTTTTTCCAATGTTTCTCCTAAAAATAAATATTGGTGGCGACTCCCTTTTTTCGAAAGCATTTTGAAACACCGTTTTGTCTTAAAGGGTCGGTCGTCCCGCCGCGATCCCGGTCGCGACAGATGGCGACTCCATTAGGGACATATAGGAAATAATATTTCCTAAGAGAGTCAGGCCAATTAATTTTTTTAGGTGTATTCTTTTATGATTAATTGATTATTTCATCTTATTTGGTTTGTTTTGTTTTGTTTTGTTTGATGTTGTTTTTAAAATATCTTATTTTATTAATAGCATTGTTATTGTCTCTTATGTTTGATAAATGTTTTTTATTTCTATGTGATTATTATTATTATTATTGGTAATTATTTTATTGTATTTCTTAATTGTGATATAGAACCCTAGGATAGAGGACATGTTTTGTTACGTTCTGTGTTTGTTCCTTGTGCGGGATAAATAAAAGGGTACAAGTATGAATGCCTACACACACTTCACATTCACCCTAATTCACACACTATTAGAAAGGACCCTATTCCCGAGCCTTAAAAAAGACATAGGTTAGGGGAGATTACTAGTGATACGTCCTACCATGATTCGCGTGAAAATCTCAGCCGGAGTGTTATCTTAGTTATGACGCCCACACTAAGTAGGATTCCCTACTTTTTGCATAAGGCTCATAGCTAAAGATCAAAGCTCTGGTGGCCTTCTTAGAACCAATTAGAACAACCACCTTTTGAGAAAACATGATTAAAGAGCCTTAGAGCCAATTAGGTGGTTACTTTGTCTAAGACACAATCGGGCAAACATTCCTTTTATCTTTTATTTATTCGCACAAAGTTTACCTTTTCATAAAAAAATATAAAAAATGTATATTTCTAAACTTAAGTCATGACAAATATCATCACACTGTCATGTGAGGATGATATTTATTTTGTTAAAGGTAAAATTTAACGATCAGTGAGTATCATAGAAAAATGGAATTTAACATGAGATCAAGTGATCAGGAAGTGAAGGCAACTGGTTTGAAAATTTTTTTACACCTCAAAGTCATGAAATCAAATACTAGCAATCTGTTATCCTTAAGAAAAATGATGGATATTACTCTGAAAATGACCTTTACAAGAAAGTATGGAAAGATCCTAAAATTCTTAGAGGTCAAAGTGCAAGAAGGGGCCCTTACTGCTCTAGCTCAGTCTTATGATCCTCCTCTCCGCTGTTTTACATTCAAAGACTTCCAGTTAGCTCCTACTTTAGAGGAGTTTAAACAAATATTTGGCTTGCCATTAGAAGATCTAAAACCTTATCGTCGAACCGAACATCATGCTTCAATCTTCAGTGTAGCTCGCATTCTCAAGATGGATCCTGAAATGCTTAAGAAGGCTTAATTAAACGGGAACCAGATTTCAGGATTCGCACTAAGCTTCTTTGAGTAGCAACTCCTCAATCAGGCAGGGAAAGGAGAATGGGACGTGTTTATTGACATGTTGGCGTTGGCCATCTATGGTGTGATCATTTTCCTAAGCTTTGATAACTATATTGATTTCAAGGCAATTGATGTTTTCCTAGCTTGAAAGCTTAGAGGTGAAAGTTCCATGACTGCTGTCTTGGCTGACATCTATTGTACAATGGATTCCTGTCACAACTGAAATGGGAAGAAGATTATCTGTTGTCTACCTGCCTTGTATCTATGGCTTACTTCTCATGTCTTCAATCAAGTTGGCAAGGTTGAATGTCCTATCTCTAATTTGAAGCTCCTTAGGTTAACCAAAAAGACTAATAGGGAGTGGGCAGGACACCTGGTAGGATTATCTGCTAACATGATTTGGTGGTACCCTCAGTGGATGAACGTGGATTCCATTATTTACTGCTATAGGAAATTTCCCAATGTGCCTCTCATGGGAACTCAAGGATGCATCAATTACAGTCTTGGCATTGCGAAAAGACAACTTGCTTATCCTATGATACAACCTCCAGAAGAAGAAATAGTAACACCTTTTCTTCATTATTATATTGAGGGAAATAGTGCTCCTGTTATTCAAATTGTCATGAAAAGAATTGGGTGTCTGAAGTTATGCTGTAAAAGAAAGTTACAACCGATGGATTTCAAATAGGGTAGCCATTGTCAAATTACCCTTCAAAGATCACAATGCCCATTTAAAAGATACACTTCCTATTGAAAATAAAAGGCTTGAAAACTTGAAAAATAAGCTGGCTGAAATGATGAAGAAAAACCAAACATTAGAGGAAGAACTGATCAAGGCTCAACAAGATAATGCTTCCCTTAAGAGAAAAAGGTGTGAATTAGAAAATGCCTTTGAAGATGTCAGTAAGAAGCAGAGAATGGAAAAAGAATATACAAGGCAATTGGATCAATGCCTCCAAACTGCAAGCAGTCAATTTAAAACCAAAGAGAAGCAAAAGGATGATATATTGGCTGACAAAGGGTGATTACGGGAAATCTTAACCAAGACTAAAGAGGAAGCTCAAGCTCAAAAGAGTCTTATGCAAGCATGAATTGATGAGTTAAAACAACAAGCCAGTAATATTGTCGATGCTTACGAGCGTGAGACCCAAAAAGAAAGAGAGCAACCCATAAAAGACAAGGAAAGATATGAGGAGATCATACATTTGATGAGGCAAGAAAGGGCTGAAATGGATAATCTCATTTACTCTTGGAAAGGTCACTTTGCCAGGTTGGCTAGTCTCGCCAATGGGACACTTGAGGACATCCCCCATTTGTTGGAAAAAGCTGAGGCAATGGTGAATTCGCTTTCCACACCTGAGGAAATCACAACTCTCATTCAATACTATAAAGGAAAGTTGGATAAGATGAAGGACATGATTTCAAAAGCCAAAGAGGATAGATTTTGATTTTGTTGTAACAAACCATGTACTAGAATCAGATTTTGGATAATGAATAAATCTCATATTAAATTCCATTTCTCTCAACTTAGTACTTTAAGGTGTTTCATGATACTCATCGATATTTAAATTTCACCATTTATTTTCTTTTTTGTTTATATCTACTAACAAAATTTTGTTATTAGTAAGGTTCTTTATACTTACCCACATCACGGGTACCGAAGGTTCAAGGCATCCGTATAGAACTAGGTTACAAGTAAGACTCATGGCAGAGACGGAACCGGCTATGGAGGAGTTGAAGAATAAAGTCAGTCAGTTGGAGGAGCAGATGGCAAAGATGGCTAAGCTTCTTGAAAAGAAGGTCATAGAAGGGGGGTATTTAGAAGGGAGTGGAGATCCTGATAATTCTGCACAAGAGCTAGAAGGGAATCCCGTGCCCTTAATTATACGTTCAAAAAATCCCACTCAAGGTGGAGGAACTCAGTCCATTCCACACCAACCATATGGGATGCCATTCCCACCTTTTGTTTCCCAAGACGGGAACACTCAACCATAGTACGTTTGGCCTCAGTACGGTTTACCCCCAAGATATTACAACACGTATCCCAATCACACTCAAGAAAGTCCTTCCATCACCCAGCAAATTCTTAATCCTTAGACGTCCAACCCTCTAGTTACCAATCAACCAGCGGCCGCTCTCCAAAACCCTCAAACCAATACCAATCCTTAGGGTGTTCCTCAGCCACATACCACTTCTGTGCAACCGGGTTCCATGCACCTAACTCAGCCAGTTAATCCTTATTAACAATATATGATTCCATATACACTCACTCTTCATGCACAAGATGCTGCCATGACCTCTATGCCAAAAGGGCAAATGGAAATATTGGAAGAAAGGTTACGTGTAGTAGAGGGAGGAAGTGGTTAGGCATAACAAATGTTTCTGAATTATGCCTAGTCCCAAATGTGGTAATTCCTCCTAAATTCAAATTTCCAGAATTTGATAAATACAAAGGAACTACTTGTCCTCATAACCATTTAACCATGTATTGCCGAAAGATGGCTGCATATGCTTATGATGAAAAGTTACTAATCCATTTTTTTCAAGATAGCCTTGCTGGGGCAGCGTTGAGCTAGTACACTCATCTTGAACAAACTCGTATTCGTTGTTAGAAGGATCTAGCCGATGCCTTTCTAAAGCAGTACAAATACAATATGGACATGGCACCAGGCCAGCTACAACTTCAGAACATGACCAAGAGGAATACCGAGTTCTTTAAAGAATATGCTCAACGATGGAGGGAAATGGTTGCACAAGTTGAACCACCCCTAATAGAGAAAGAGATAGTGGTAATGTTCATTGACACTCTTCAGGCACCTTTCTATGAAAGGATGCTTGGGAGTGTATCATCAAACTTTTCTGATATGGTGGTAATAGGAGAAAGAATTAAAAGTAGTTTGAGGACAAGAAAAGTTGTCCAAAGTTCACCGTCAATAGGAAGACCTATGACAGGGGTAGGAAGAAGAAAGGGTGAAACAATAAATGCTATAATGGGAAATCAAGGTCAACATAATAAAAAAATGTTTCATCCTTCCCCTTACCCTTTCCAGCCTCATTATCCACCATATGGGCCTTACCCTTATATAGTTGCTGCTTCTGGAAATCCATTTCCCCATCCTCAATCATACAGACCCCCACCTATCCATAATTTTAGGAATACACCACCACCACCACCACCTCCCCAACAATGGACGCAAAATCCCAACCTAAATCCTTCATCAAAAAAGCCAAATAATAATCGTCCTCCTGTCCAATTCGATCCAATTCCCATGACATATATTGAACTTTTACCTCAACTTCTCAAAAGTTCTCTTGTTGTACGATGTCCCCTAAAACCCGTAGGGCCACCATATCCTAAGGGGTATGATCCCAATGTCAAATGTGATTATCATGCTGGGGCACCGGGGCATTCTACAGAAAATTACATTGCCTTAAAGTTTAAGGTACGTGATTTGATAAATGCCAAATGGTTGGATTTTGAAGAAGGCTCCCCAAATGTGACTAGCAATCCTTTGCCTAAATCATGGAAATGCTAGGTTAAATGCAATAACACATGATTTGGGAAGTGATCGTGTTAAGAATGTTTCAGATATCAAAACTCCTCTCCTATGGATCTATAAGGAACTTTTAAGGAAAGGATTAATATCTGAAACTCAGAATTCTAATGAGGACGTTCATAATGAGATGCCCATTGATGCAAAGTTTATTGAAGTGCTTCAAAAATTACTTAACACACATCTGGTACAAGTTTATCATCTCCCTTGCGATGATGTCAACATGATCCATGGACAACATGGTACAGATTCAGTAAGCCCAGTCACCCCTGTTCCTTTGGTGGTCTATTACACCAAGAAACATCTGACCGAACTAGTCATAAATCACCAGTCAGTGACAGTTCGGGTACCCGCTCCTTTTGCTTTCAAAGATACTAACACGGTATCGTGGAAATATAAAGTGAAGGTGATCACTCATTCCCCGACTAGTGACCCATCTTCTTCAGTAACAAATATTCTGGGGTAAGTGGAATAACTAGGAGCGGTCAAATTTTCGCTTCAGCAGAATTAAGGAAAGAACCTGAATTAACAACAGGGAGGAACAACCTTGGGAAGAACAAAGAACAAGACCTTTCCCAAGAGGTAACTGATGAAGAAGCTTATGAATTTTTGAAGTTCATCAATCAAAGCAACTACCAAATAGTTGACCAACTAAATCATACCCCTACTAAGATATCTCTTCTGTCCTTGCTGCTTGATTCAGAGCCACATCGTGAAAGTTTAATGAAAGTCTTAAGCAAGGCTCATGTGACTCAAGATATTTCTCTTGAGAAATTTGGGGGAATAGTCAATCACATTACAGCCAATGATTATTTAACTTTCATCGATGAAGAAATACCCCCTGAGGGAAGAGTTCATAATAAAGCTCTGCACATCTCTGTTAAATGTCGAGATTACATCTTGGCAAAAATGCTTATCGATAATGGCTCTTCCCTAAACATAATACCCAAGTCAACTCTCACATAACTTCCTTTTGACGGAACACATATGAAACCTAATACCATGGTGGTGAGGGCTTTTGATGATACAAGAAGGGAGGTCATAGGCGACATCAAGATTCCTATTCAGGTTGGACCATGCACGTTTAATACCCTATTTCAAGTAATGGACATCATTCTTGCATACAGTTATCTATTGGGTAGACCTTGGATCCACACTGGTGGGGTTGTTCCATCTACTCTTCACCAAAAGTAGAAATTTATCACGAATAATAAGTTAGTTATAGTCTCTGGTGAAGAGGATTTCCTAATCAGTAAGCCCATGTCCACTCCCTATATAGAGGTTGCTGAAGAAAGTTTGGAAACTTCTTTCCAATCTTTAGAAATTACCCATACCACCTATGTAGGTGAAAAGGTGACAACAGCTCAGTTACCTAAGGCATCCCTAATGATGGCAAGAATGACGATGAAGGCCGGATATGAGCCAAGAAAAGGACTTGGAAAGAATTAGGGTGGAAGAATAGAGCCTGTGTACCTTAAAGAAAACAAAGATGGATTTGGGTTAGGATACTACCTGTGACGCCCCAAAAATAGGGGTAAATTTTTCACGATTTTAACATCATTAATTTATGAAAATCATAAGCTGTAAAGTTTTCATTCAATGTCCTAGATCTAAGAAGACCTAACTCATATATGAAGATATGAGAAGGTAGGTGAACAAATAATCAAGTAGAGATTCTCAAACAAAGATAGCGGAAATAATTAATTAAATCAATACTACATGGTTGGATTCATCGTAGTTAATCACCCTGAGGTCTAATGACTTCATAATAAGTCCAAAACGTCCGCAAGATGATTCAAGTAAAAGCTTTAGTCCAAAGTAAAGGAAGAGAATCCAAAGCAATGCAAATTGGGGCAACAGGGTACCACTCGCTCAAGCGAGGGTCACGCTCGCTTGAGCGAGATCGAGTAAGACGCTTGGGCGAGCCACAGTACGCGTTGAGCGAAAAGAATAAGAGGAGAATCAGGGGCTGACTCGCTTGAGCGAACCCCATCTCGCTTGAGAGAGATCCTTAGAAATCGCTTGGACGAAGCAAGCGAGCACGGGTGAAAATCGTCCAGAATCTATCCAACACTGACTCGCTCGAGTGAACGCCACCTCCAAAGCCTTTCACTCAAGCGAAAATGGGCCAGTAACTAAATACCCCACTCTCGCTCGGGCGAGACCCTACTCGCCTAAGCGATTTTCATCCAGTAGCAAAACCCATCGCTCTCGCTTGGGCGAGACCTTACTCGCCTAAGCGATGATTTTCCAATAGCCAACCCCTGATGCCTGGGCAGTCTCGCTTGAGCGAGGCCCACTCTTGCCTAAGCGAGATTATCAGTAAAACGCTGCAAAACATGAAAATTGAATAACACAACATGCTAAAACTTAACTTGATCCAATTTACTTAGATTCATCATATCACATCCATCATATTACACATTTAAAACTTGTTCTAAACCTTCATACCCATAGATTCTCATTCCAACTCACAATCACATTCTAATCTAACTTACTACTAGGCATAATCTATGAAATGCAGTTTTCATGTAAATCATCGTTCATTCATAAGTTTTACTTACATCATGCTTCTTTTTCAAAATCTAATTAAGGCCAAGGTCACTAACGAAAATGAGCCATAAACTCTAGGATCTCATTTTCCTACATGACCTCCCAAAATCTTCATCATACATACATCATCCATATTAATTCACAGATATTCGAGATATTCATTATAACTATACACATTACAAAAATCCACTTAAAAGCCACAACTCAAAACAATCACTGGACAAGGCATTCTTTACCCAAAATAGGCTTCCTTCACACCGCTCCTCCATACAAGATCTCCATAGGCAAGCCTTATAACATAGGACCTAAAAGATATACCATATGGAGAGTGAGTATACTTTCTCAATGATGAAATCTAACAATTGTGATAATATATACATAAATGCAATATTAAACATCTTCTTCCTAAAAGAAGTTCAATTAGCACAAAACCAATCATTCATCAAATTCATTAAACACATGTATCCATCAAAATTCACAAGGACACACCAATCATTGACATAATTACAGTTAGTACTCAAGAGAGTTCCACCTTCTCCTCACACAACCTCCTCATCGGCTATCACACTATGCCATGTTCCGAATGCTAATGCACATGCTAGTGTTTAAGATGCATATGCACGGATCTGATTACATTTCCTCAGGTGATCGCAAACACCATAATCATTCATTCATTCAAATTGGTTTCCCGCCTCGCAAGGGGTACTCCCACTCGCAGCCTCGCAAGGTGCTTTCTCGTGATCGCAACCACCTTCAATAATTCATAATGGTTTCCCGCCTCCAAGGTATACTCCCGCCTCATGATCGCAACCACGGGCATACAATCTCAATCGTCTCGTAGGGCCTTTCATTTTAAATACCAGGTGATCATAACCACCAGTCCAATAATCACAAGAACTCGCAAGCCCCTTTATATTCCAACATCAAGTGATCGCAACCACTTTTCAATATCATCATGATATGCATGCCATGCTATGTATGCAACAATGCTCATGCATGCCTTAACCTCATATAGATTATCTCACCCTCTCATCTAGGATATACTCCTACTCAATTTCCATGTTAATTCCACATATTCAAACATATATATGGATTCCGATCATAATATTCAAGAATCAATAAGTCAAGGATTTCAAATATTCATCAAGCCACACATGGAATCCATGACATGTCCTACACCAATTGTAACATCCTGATTCTTAATTTAATTACCGATTGAGATTAAGCTATTAATTAAGGGTTAAATTGTAGAATTAGGATTAATGGTTAATTAGAGTAATTATTGTTTGGTTAGAAATAATAGAATAAATAATGTTAATGCCAGGTGAAAAGACGCATGCACCCTTGGAGGTATAAAAGAACTTCAACTCTCTTTTTCCCTTATTAGTCACGCTGGACAGCTCTCCTTCATGCGTACATCTGGTCTCTTCCTTTTACTGTTTATCTTCTTCTTCACCCTCATTCGCATCACCCGCGTGGAAAGAACAGGGAGAGAATGGAAGAGCTTTTCTGGGTGGAACAACGACGTGGCCCCATTTCCACTCCCTGTTCTCTTCATCCCCTCTGTCTTCTTCTTCTTCTTCTTCTTCTTCTCCTTCCGCTTGAAGCTGTTAGTGTCCCAGTTGGAAGCTGTGCTGGGAAGTGCCTTGGAGCCGTGGGGAAGACGAACCCGTTGGAAGAAAGAGCAATCCTGGCCCAGGATCAACGCTGAGCTCGAAGGCTGTTGGAGGAGGTGTAACAGAAAGGCGATCAGTCAGCATTGCAACTTGAGGAGTCCCTGAACCCGACAGCAGGTAGGGGGCGCTTTGCATGTCAAGTATACGGTTTATGGACGGATTCTGGGTGCTTGCTTTAATGTGATGTATTATGTGTGAGATGTGTAGTTTGATGTGTTGTGATTGAGTAATTGTGCATGCAACTCCCGGGTTGGTGATGTTTGTGAACTGCTTTGTGGTGTGATTCCATCTATTAGTGCACGTTAATGTTTCTGAGCATGTTGACTGAATGCATGTAATAATGAGTTAAAAAGGGGTGGTGATTTGCTGGGTTCTGTATGCAGTTATGTTGAATGTATTTGAATGAGAATGCCATGATGATTCACGAATGCTCGAGATGTGAGTTGATGCTTGATTCCATTTAGAATACTGTGTTGTGATGCATACTGACTTTGTTAAAATGCCGAGTGGAAGTACTGTAATGTTGATTACCCTGATTTGCTTGTATGAGTTACTATAATGAATGTATGTGATGTTGTAATGGAACTGTAGAATTCCGAGTGAATCTGAATGCTTGTGTGGTATTGCATGAGGTTGCACATACGAGGTGCCTTCCTGTCCTGGCTAGTTCCATGAGGGCCCGTGGTAGCCGTAGGAGCTAGAGAGGAGTCTCGAGACGCCAATGGGAGGCCGGTACCACGCGGGAAGGGCTAATGGACGAGGGGCCAGGAAGGAATCTGTAACTGAAATCATGCTTTAAGTCGGATCCGCATGCATGTGTGTATGAGTATGGTTATTGAGACCAACGTGAATTGCATGAAATTGAATTATTGGAATGAATACCGACTGGATGACGTCATATGAGTGAATTTCGATTGAATGAATATGTATGTATTGAGGCTGTTGCCAAGTGCCATGTGATGTATGATTGAGAAGATATGTTATTGTGTGATTTTTGATTAGATGATGTTGTGTGGCTTTTATAATTAATTGGCAGTAGATATATATTTGTGGATTGAGCCATGTGAATGCCGAGTCTGGCTTCATGCTTCAACGAGTGAGTTCTTGCTCCAGCGAGTATATCCTCAATGGAAGGCTTTGGGTCGGCTTGGTGGGGAAGTAATTTTCCGAGCGGTTTATACTTATAACCTATATGAATGAAATGAGGAGCTGTGTAGATTCCCGAGTGAGGTTCGAGCGTGATGATTTACTGGGGAAACTATGTCCCAAATCCGATTGAAAGATTACCTTGTACTTGTGTCCGCCCCAGCGAATGAGACATTCGCTCCAGCGAGCGTGAGCGCATGGGAAGGTTGTCGGTTGATTTCGCCTAAGCGATGGGGTGTACGCCCGAGTGTGTTGGGCTGCTCGCTCAAGCGTGCTATATCTCCTTTGAGCGAGTGCACGCTGTTTTGGGGTCTCGCTCAGGCGCTGTTTTATTCTTCCACTGTGAATGTTTTTCCTTGTTCTAATCGGTTTTCCGAGCTTCTGGTCAGCTCTTTGCCTTCCTTATTTATTGTCTAATTCTACCCGGTTGCTGGGTTGGCTTTTTGGGAAAAATTTTCCCTGTTCTGGATTTCATTTAATTATTAAAATGAGGGTGTTACATTTTGGTATCAGAGCAGACCAAAAGGTCCATGGCCAAGGTTTGCCTACTGTTAGTGGGCGGTTGTGTGCAATATGACCGATTGTCATCCTTGCCTGTAGTATTCTGTTAAATTGATACATGATTAATCATGATTTGTGTGATTCTATGCTTATGTGTTTTGTTGCAGACAGTAGTGAAGGGTACTACTGTTGTGACGTTGATTGGGGAATAGAAGACTGGATGCTACCCTAGCCTGATTGTTTATGGACTACTTAGGGGTTATTTTAAGCCTGGGTCAGTCAGAAGAAATAGAATGATAAATGTTGGGACCCTGGTACAGGTGGAGGTCGGATCAATTGGTTAGGACTCTTAGGTGCGCTATGCTGATAGTTCATGGCCAAGTCATGCTTGTTGAATGGATTAGAACTCTTATGTTCGAGTTGATTAAGTGAATGATGTATGACGTGTGTAGTTTATGGCATAAGTAATTTATTGCAGTTTTCTAAGTTGCCAGGTACATATCTTTTGGCACGTGAATCCTATATGGTATAGGATGTAATTGATTGATTGCAGATTCCTAAATTGGGAAATTGAGTGAGTGATGAATGAACGATATATGATGTATATGATATATGGTATGAGTGATGTGTTGCAGTTTCCTGAGTTAAAAATCTGGGTGTGTGATAAGTAAACAAGGGCGAGATCGGGTATATGTTAAATTGGGATTACGTCTCGGTGGTTGGTGAGGAAACCAAGCGGCTGATGGACTAGATGCTGGACCACTAGGTGTGGTGACCCAGTTAATTGGGCATGATCATGAATGAATGAATGTGACATAGAGTACCTGTTTGATTTGAATATTGTCTCGGTTGTGGTGTGTGAAGATTGAGTGAATGGTATTGGGCTTTATAATATTTGGATATTTTGGGTGTGACCCACGATGGGTACGTGGTGACCCCTTAGAAATTCTAAGTCTGATAATTTACTAATCTTGTGAGTTGTTGGGCCCGAGTAAAGCAAGCGTGTAGTAACTCATTGAGGCTTGGATTACCAATGTGTGATGATTTTATTGTGTGATGACTTGGGTTAGACTCGGTGTTGTGACTGAAAACTGAGTAAATTATTGATTGAATCGTGACCCACAAGGTGTAGAAAACCGATTGGGTTTAGCATGACCTTATACTGTTAGACTTATGGAATCAGATACAATGGTGAGCTAGGCTCGGTGATAATTGGATGTTGTGAGAATGCCTACGATGGGTACTTAATGACCCCTAGAAATTTCGATTTTGATAATTTGATTAGCCCTGTGAATTGCTGAACCGAGTAAGGCAATTGTATGGTAACTCCTTGAGGATCGAATAGCCATATGGTAAAGTGCAAATAATGAATGATACCTGATGGAATAATAGACTGTCAGATTATAGCTTTATGAGGATAAGAATCAGCGACGAGGTGTGAACCCTGTGTGAGTCGGAAATCTATTGCTATTGTACACTTTTATAGTGATGGTAATTGATAACTTATGACTGTTGTTGTGTGATGTACCCTAGTCGGTGCATAACAATGATGTTGATATAAATGTGTTATTTATAAATTTATGTGAATTGTCATTAATTTCATGTGCTTTAGTATTACCTGTGTGAGTACAGTCGGTGTGAGCTATGCTGTTCCGAGACGACTCTACATACCATGGGCATTGTGGCAGCGTACACTCTTGCAGTGACTTTATGTAATTGTTGTAACCCTATAGGAATGAGACGTCATCCTATAAGCTGGATGCAGCAATTCATGAGTCGGGCAGGTGAGGTTGTAGCTGCTTATGGTGATGGTGAGTCTATCGGGCTGTCCTGAGTAAAAGTGAGAGTGTGTCGAGTGGATGGTAATTGATAGTGTATTCAGAAGAGGATAGGAGACTTGTTTGGCACTGAGGTGCTTACCTCTGAGAGAATCAGAGGTTATGTAGGGTATGGTTGATTGTGAAAGTGGTGTTAACTGTCGGGGACAAGAAGGTGATCTTGCCAATATAAGTACCTTGTGTTACTGATCAAAAGGTGTGGCGGTGGTGTGTGGTCATGCCTTGATTGCCAACCGACTGAGTAAGTTAACTATAGGAAATAATAACCACTACAGAGTACTGAAGATTTGGAGGATTGACTATGTGCGACTCGGTTTACCAGAGTCAATTGACGCTTAGAATGCCGCTAGAGCGGATTAAGGTCCCTGATATACCTAGAACAACGTTTAGAAATTGCTACAGCCATTATTGGGAATGTAGTAATGATGTTGGTATGACAAGTATTCATTGATGGTAGCCCAAATCCCGATGTGAGCAATTAGTTGCTGAGTGTATATATCTGTGACCCAAACCTAACACCAGGATTAGAAGTTTATGGTTTAGCCGAGTAATGTTGAGGATTCGATGAAGGGTCATGATTTACGAGCTGAGATAATTAATGAGGCAAGATTTACTTAGAAAAGGTTAATATAATTTGAGTGACAGGAGGTAGAGATGATTATGAGTGAAGAGAAGGAATGTAATTTCGAGTAAAACCTTTTGGGAGAAAGGATTACTGAGTAAAGTTATGGTGTTCCGAGTAGAACCTCATAGAGAGGATCATTGCTAAGTTAAGGGAATTGTGTCCGAGTGTGACACTTCTGAGTAGGGTAAGATTCTAGTGGTGACTCGGAGCGTGATGTTTCCGAGTGGAATGGTATGAAGTAGACGATTCATCGTGCAAATATTTTAAGTCTGTAGGATGTGCCCCTGACTAATCTTACCAAATAGACGTCTGGTCGGAATGTCGGGCTATGAATGGGTAAGTCTCCGAGTGAATTATCCCGAGGAAAAGTTAATGCCTGAGGGGTAAATTTATCCATAGATGTGTTCGGATTGATGTTCGAAGCTGCTGAGTTGGAACTCAGATTTGTATTCGGAGTGGGCTTGAATTCCGAGTGCAAACTAGGGTAAATGGAAGGTTTTCCGGGTAAGAATTTCCTTCAAACACCGAACAACCCTTTTGATTGAGAGTCCCGAGTGACCTTCTTAGGGTGTAGGCATGGAATTGGCCAAAGGAATGGTTAGAAATCGGAGATTCTAGAACCGAGTGTGATGCCTGTAAAGGGAAAATCCAGGCAGTCTATGCTAACTGGAGCACTTGAAGCTCTTTTGAGCGTTTGTCTCGGTATTGTCAAGATATATCATGATTTAGAGAAGAACTTTTGGAGTCGGATGTTGACTACCCGAGGGTTTAATCTAAGGTGAATCAGACATTGGTGAGTATTCTGTGGGAATCGGTAATGCTTCTTGCCGATTAAACTGCCCCAACACTGTAATCGACATGACTTTGTGTTTATACCCTGTGTGGATACATAATTATTCTGAGTGACTCCATTGGGACTGAAGGAACAGTTGGTGGATGTGCACCGATTAACGTTGAGTGTGTAAGGCCGAATGGCCAAGGAACTTGAAGTACCATTGGTTATAGTGGACTGGCAGAGTTGAATGGGGGTAACTACGTGGGGAATG
Source organism: Clitoria ternatea (assembly GCA_037962975.1). Taxonomy (NCBI): domain Eukaryota; kingdom Viridiplantae; phylum Streptophyta; class Magnoliopsida; order Fabales; family Fabaceae; genus Clitoria; species Clitoria ternatea. Next base: position 181,627,187 of record CM075672.1, read on the forward strand.
GAATCCCGAATGTAATAAAGACTATGAAGAGTTGTTTTATTTATGCTGATTAGAAATTACGAAGCAGTCGGAGACGTGGGGGAGCGAAGAGTTGCAGTCAGAGCATGACTGTGGTATTCCGATCTGTTTGTTGAGCTAAGTCTGAGTGGAAGAAAGGAATGTTATTCCGAGTCGATGGTGACACTTCCGAGTAGGAATGTGTTAAGAGTGATGTCTCAGTTTTCTGGGTGGAGCGGTCGGTAGATTGCTTTGGAAACCAATTATACCGACTGGAATTTAAACAATATATGAATACTTGAGATGCATAGAGGTGTAATTGCTTATTATGGTATGACAGCGATTTTCCGAGTGGTTCATTAAGGCTAAGCATGTGTTTGAATTTCGAGGATGAAATTCTTTTGAGAGGGGGAGAACTGTAACATCCCGATTCTTAATTTAATTACCGATTGAGATTAAGCTATTAATTAAGGGTTAAATTGCAGAATTAGGATTAATGGTTAATTAGAGTAATTGCTGTTTGGTTAGAAATAATAGAATAAATAATGTTAATGCCAGGTGAAAAGACGCATGCACCCTTGGAGGTATAAAAGAACTTCAACTCTCTCTTTCCTTTATTAGTCACGCTGGACAGCTCTCCTTCATGCGTACATCTGGTCTCTTCCTTTTACTGTTTCTCTTCTTCTTCACCCTCATTCGCATCACCTGCATGGAAAGAACAGGGAGAGAATTGAAGAGCTTTTCTGGGTGGAACAACGACGTGGCCCCGTTTCCACTCCCTGTTCTCTTCATCCCCTCTGTCTTCTTCTTCTTCTTCTTCTTCTTCTTCTCCTTCCGCTTGAAGTTGTTAGTGTCCCAGTTGGAAGCTGTGTTGGGAAGTGCCTTGGAGCCGTGGGGAAGACGAACCCGTTGGAAGAAAGAGCAACCCTGGCCCAGGATCAACGCTGAGCTCGAAGGCTGTTGGAGGAGGTGTAACAGAAAGGCGATCAGTCAGCATTGCAACTCGAGGAGTCCCTGAACCCGACAGCAGGTAGGGGGCGCTTTGCATGTCAAGTATACGGTTTATGGACGGATTCTGGGTGCTTGCTTTAATGTGATGTATTATGTGTGAGATGTGTAGTTCGATGTGTTATGATTGAGTAATTGTGCATGCAACTCTCGGGTTGGTGATGTTTGTGAACTGCTTTGTGGTGTGATTCCATCTATTAGTGCACGTTAATGTTTCTGAGCATGTTGACCGAATGCATGTAATAATGAGTTAAAAAGGGGTGGTGATTTGCTGGGTTCTGTATGCAGTTATGTTGAATGTATTTGAATGAGAATGCCATGATGATTCCCGAATGCTCGAGATGTGAGTTGATGCTTGATTCCATTTAGAATACTGTGTTGTGATGCATACTGACTTTGTTAAAATGCCGAGTGGAAGTACTGTAATGTTGATTACCCTGATTTGCTTGTATGAGTTACTATAATGAATGTATGTGATGCTGTAATGGAACTGTAGAATTCCGAGTGAATCTGAATGCTTGTGTGGTATTGCATGAGGTTGCACATACGAGGTGCCTTCCTGTCCTGGCTAGTTCCATGAGGGCCCGTGGTAGCCGTAGGAGCTAGAGAGGAGTCTCGAGACGCCAATGGGAGGCCGGTACCACGCGGGAAGGGCTAATGGACGAGGGGCCAGGAAGGAATCTGTAACTGAAATCATGCTTTAAGTCAGATCCGCATGCATGTGTGTATGAGTATGGTTATTGAGACCAACGTGAATTGCATGAAATTGAATTATTGGAATGAATACCGACTGGATGATGTCATATGAGTGAATTTCGATTGAATGAATATGTATGTATTGAGGCTGTTGCCAAGTGCCATGTGATGTATGATTGAGAAGATATGTTATTGTGTGATTTCCGATTGGATGATGTTGTGTGGCTTTTATAATTAATTGGTAGTGGATATATATTTGTGGATTGAGCCATGTGAATGCCGAGTCTGGCTTCATGCTTCAACGAGTGAGTTCTCGCTCCAGCGAGTATATCCTCAATGGAAGGCTTTGGGTCGGATTGGTGGGGAAGTAATTTTCTGAGCGGTTTATACTTATAACCTATATGAATGAAATGAGGAGCTGTGTAGATTCCCGAGTGAGGTTCGAGCGTGATGATTTACTGGGGGAAACTATGTCCCAAATCCGATTGAAAGATTACCTTGTACTTGTGTCCGCCCCAGCGAATGAGACATTCGCTCCAGCGAGCGTGAGCGCATGGGAAGGTTGTCGGTTGATTTCGCCTAAGCGATGGGGTGTACGCCCGAGTGTGTTGGGCTGCTCGCTCAAGCGTGCTGTATCTCCTTTGAGCGAGTGCACGCTGTTTTGGGGTCTCGCTCAGGCGCTGTTTTATTCTTCCACTGTGAATGTTTTTCCTTGTTCTAATCGGTTTTCCGAGCTTCTGGTCAGCTCTTTGCCTTCCTTATTTATTGTCTAATTCTACCCGGTTGCTGGGTTGGCTTTTTGGAAAAAATTTTCCCTGTTCTGGATTTCATTTAGTTATTAAAATGAGGGTGTTACACCAATCAATTATAGGACCAGATCAATCATTCATTCAAACACCATTTCAACATACATATACATATATGTACACATGATTCTTATCATGTAGAGACTATTTATAGGTTTTATTCGTTTGCCTAATTAGGCTTCGGGAATTCCTTCCCTTAAATCACCATTCGTTATTGCCAACACAACAACCCCATTTATTAGGTCACCACATACATTAATTTCCCACCAACACCTTGGTGAGTTTTCTATTTATTACTTCTAACCAACATTATAAATCATCATTAAATACCTCTACGTTATCATTTATAACATTTTCATCATCAATTTATGCCTTCCACCTTCATCTTATATATTTCCCCCAATTTCATAAGTTAGGGTTTTTGTAAAAACCCAACCATATCATAAATGTACTTCTATATACATTATCTTTCAACCCTATTTTTATATACCTCATTTATTGCTCATAAATGTCCATATTTATTTCACCTCACCTTAGGGTTTATATATTTAATGGTTCCTTTCACTACCCACAAGCATTGAATACTCTCCCAAGTCATAACTAACCATTTCTAAGTGCAAAACATAAGGAAATGGCAAGGAACTTACCTTGCCCCAAGAAAACGAAAATGGGAATCAAGAGGGAGGATGAAGATGACGAAAATGGAGAGGAGAAGGGGAGAAGCTTCAAGCATCCATCATCTCCTCCAAGCTTCAATGGTGAACAAAAATAAGAGAGGGAGAGCACAAATTTGTTCAAGCTCTTAGGGAGGAAGAAGAAGATATGAAGAAGGGAAGAATGAGAGAAGTGTGTTTGCCAAAGGGAGTGAAAACCAGCGTGAATATAGAGTGAAAGAGGTGAGGATTTTGTTTTAATTTTTAATCTTTCATTAAACTCTTCTATTTTCAAACAAACAGGCTCTCTATTCGAGCTCAATACTTATTCTAAAAATTATTCCGAATACATATTTGAATTTCCAGTAATATTATCTACAGCCCTGACCAACGGCATCTCAATCGGAGATACTTGGTCTGACACCCATATTTTATCCAGGTTAGTTTTCTACTTATCCGGTCTCAATAATTTACTAACAGTCCCTGTAAATCTCAATTAAATTGTTTCCAATATTTTAGGACATTAAATAGTTCACATTCAAATATTCAACATTTATTTTCTTAATTTAACTTTCTATTTTAAAAATTCGGGGTGTTACAATCCACCCCACCTAAAAGAAATTTCATCCCTTAAATTTGACATACCGGATTCAAATGCGTGAGGGTACCGCTCATGGATATCATCCTCTCGTTCCCAGGTGAGTGTCTCCACATTTCCATGCTTCCATGCTACCTTCACCAAAGGTACCATTTTATTTCGTAACCTCTTCATGGAATACTCGACGATACGGACCGAAATGGGAGGAACGGACAAGTCGTCCCACATATCAACATCATTAATAGAGATCACGTGCAAAGGATCGTGAACATACTCCCACAACTGCGATACGTGGAACATGTTATGTAGGTTGGCAAGATGTGGAGGGAGCGTAATCTAATAAGCAACATCTCCAATCCGCTCCAAGATCTCATAAGGTCCAATGAATTTAGGGCTAAATTTTCTGCTCTTCAAAGCTCTACCAATACCCTTGTCATACGAGACTCGTAAGAATACATGATCGCCAACTGGAAATTCAAGTGGCTTCCTCCTTTTGTCATAATAGCTCTTCTGCCGGTCTTGAGCGATTTTCATCTTCTCTCAGATCATCTTAATTTGTTCAGTGGTTTCCTCGACAATCTCAGGCCCTAAGGCCAAGTTCTCTCCGACCTCAAGCCAACATATAGGGGTTCGACACCTTCTTCCATATAACACCTCATATGGTTCCATACCGATACTAAAGTGGAAACTGTTATTATAGGTGAATTCAATCAGGGCAAATATTTCTCCCACGAACCGTCGTGCTCAAACACATAAGCACGTAATAAATCCTCTAGACTCTGAATAATCCTCTCAGATTGTCCATCAGTCTGAGGATGGTACGCTGAGCTTAGCTTCAATTTTGAACTCATTGCTTCATGTAAGCTTCCCCAAAATCGAGAAGTGAATCGAGGGTCACGATCAGAAACAATACTTGATGGCACACCATGTAACCTCACAATTTCTTTAATGTATAATTGTGCCAAATCCTGCAAGGAACTCTTCATACTGATTGGTAGAAAATACGCACACTTTGTCAAATGATCCACAATCACCCAGATCCCATCATATCTGGACCTCGTTCTTGGCAAAGCGGACACAAAGTCCATAGTATTTGCATCCCACTTCTAAACGGGGATATCAAGTGGTCTCAAAGTACCCGAAGGTCTCTAATGCTCTACCTTTGCCTTCTGACAAGTAAGGCACGAAGCTACAAAGTTGGTAATATCACCTTTCATTCTGGGCCACCAAAAATTCTTCTTTACATCTTGGTACATCTTTGTCGCACCCGAGTGAATACTAAAAATGCTTTTATGTGCTTCCTCAAGCACCGTGTGTCTCAAATCTCCAAATGAAGGCACATACACATGACCTTTTACTCGCCATAAGTCATCAACACCTTTTACAAGAAATAGATTTTTCCTATCGCTTTGAGGTCTCCTCATCTCCTGTAAGTATTCATCATCTCCTTGTTTCTCCTTTACAAGTTCTAAAAACTCGTTGCATATCTTTAAGGTAGCAAAACATAGCTTCTTGGGAGATTGTACTTCGGTTCTAACATTCAGATTCTGAAATTCCTCAACCAATTCAAATTCCTTAACCATCATGGCCGACACATGGAAGGACTTCCGACTAAGAGCATCGGCAACAACATTAGCTTTCCCCGGATGGCACATCAATTTAAAATCATAGTCCTTCAGGAATTCCATCCATCTCCTTTGGCGTATATTCAATTCCGTTTGATCAAAAAGGTATTTCAAGCTTTTATGGTCACTAAAGACCACGAACCTTGAACCATAGAGATAATGACGCCAAATCTTCAAGGCGAACACAACCGCCGCCAACTCTAGATCGTGAGTCAGGTAGTTAACTTCATGAGGTCTCAACTGGCATGAAGCATAAGCTATAACACGTTCCTTTTGTATCAAAACACATCCAAGTCCATGCTTAGAAGCATCACAATACACCACAAAGTCTTCTTGCAAGTCAGGCAATGCCAAGATAGACGCAAGAATCAACCTCATCTTTAACTCTTCAAAGCATCTCTCACATTCAACCGTCCATACAAAAGGTTGGTTCTTCCTTGTCAAGTTTGTCAAAGGTTTAGCAAGACGAGAAAAACCTTTGATAAACCTCTGATAATATCCGGTAAGTCCAAGGAAACTCTGGATTTCTGTAACCGATGTAGGTCTAGGCCATGCCATAACGGCCTTAACCTTAAAAGGATCTACAAAAACACCTTCTTTAGATATCATATGACCAAGAAACTGGACGCTCGTCAACCAAAATTCACATTTAGAGAGTTTAGCATATCACTGGTTCTCTCTAAGGATGTTCAACACAAGCTTCAAATGTTCCTCGTGTTCTTCACGGCTCTTGGAATACACTAGGATATCATTGATGAATACCACAACGAAGCAATCCAAGTATTCATGAAAGATGTGGTTCATGTAGCTCATGAACACCGCTGGAGCATTAGTCACTCCGAATGACATTAAAACATACTCATAATGGTCATATCGCGTCCTAAAGGCAGTCTTCGGAATATCTTCGGTTCTCACCCAAATTTGATGGTAACCGGAACGCAAATCAATTTTCAAAAACTCCATAGCACCTCTCAATTAATCCAAAAGATCATCAATACGAGGTAAGGGATATCTGTTCTTTATTGTTAGCTTATTCAGTTGGCAGTAGTCAACACATGGTTCCATCCTTCTTCTTGACCAACAAAATAGGAGCCCCAGGGTGACACACTAGGTCGAACAAACTCCTTCTCAAGTAGCTCCTCAACTTGCTTCTTAAGTTCAGCCAACTCCATAAGAGACATCCTATAAGGAGTGATAGACACCGGTTCTGCACCAGGTACAAGATCGATAGTAAATTCAACCTCCCATGGAGGTGGTAAACTGGGTATCTCCTCGGGAAACACATCCAAAAACACTGATACCACTAGGATATTAAGGGGATAAGGATTATTTATCCCACTGGCAAGAGATAGTAATATGCAAAGTTGAGCTATACCTCGCACATCAAATTTCCTCACATCGAAAGAAGGGAAAATGACAGTCTGCTGTTGACAGTCAACCAAAACTTTATTGGTGGAGAGCCAATCCATGCCAAGAATGATCTCCAATCCCTTCTAGGAGCATATCAACATTATCACACCGGTTAACCGATCTGAGACAAGTACCGGTTGGGGTGGTAACCACTAGGGCATTTTTCATTAAACATACCGGCAATCTCAATCGCCAAACACAATCCTCAGATATAAAGGAATGAGTCGCACCCGAATCATAAATAACATGAACTGAATGTTCGAGTATTTCACACTTACTTTCAACTAAATTATCTGCTTGTGCTGCTTCCTCACCGGTCACAGCAAACACCCTTCCGGCATTTGGTTGAGGATTTGCACCATTCCTATTTCCGTCACGAGCACCATTGTCGTTACCTCGGCCGTTGCCATGCCTTCCACCATTATAGCCACCTCGACCACCATTTCGGCCACCATTGTTTCCATTACCATGACCCCGACCACCATTGTGGCCTCCGCGGTTCACATGAGTGGGTGCATTAGCACGGTTGGGAGTATTAGCTTATACCGGAGCCGGTCTTATGAGCAAAGGGCATGCAGGATAGACATGTCCTACCTGATCACAATTAAAGCATACCATGTCCTCACGGTGCACACATTCATGAACATAGTGTGGACCACCACACCTATAGCATCTCGGCCCATTGGCATTTGCATTGCCCCGACCAAAGGTGTTACCATGTCCACCGCCTCTAGCTTGAACATTAGGATGAGCACCCCTCTGAAAATGTCCCCTTCTGAAATTCCCTTGCCTCTTGAAACTGGAAGATTGACCCTTCAACTTAGAGTCAAATTTAGGGTGATGAGGGGGAGTATGTTCTTCATAAATGCGGTACTTATTCACAAGTACCGTGAAGCTTCGGATTTCTTGATGACAAATGGCCCTTTGATTATCAGGGCGTAGGCCGTTCTCGAACTTTACACACTTGGAGGCTTCAGTTCCCTCTTGTTGATAAGGAGGGTAGAATTCATAACGTTCCTCAAATTTGGAAGCATACTCTTCCACCGTCATTGTGCCTTGCTTGAGTTCCATGAACTCAAGTTCCTTCTTACTCTTGTAGCTTTCGGGCACATATTTTCTCATAAGTTCAAACTTAAAATTTTCCCAAGTCAGGGGATTAGCAGCAGCAATCATTCTACTCTTGGTGAGTCTCCACCAAGTTTCAGCTTCATCCCTCAGCATGAAAATAGCATACTCCACTTTCTGGAGCTCATTGCATTCGAAACTATCGAAGATCCGCTCGACATCTCAGATCCAAATATAGGCTTGTTCGGGTCTAAATCCACCATAAAACTCGGATGGTTTTCGCTTCAAGAACATGTCAAGGCCTTGAGTACCTTGAACAGCAGGAGCAGGTTATCTTTTCGCTTCTTGTCTATCACAGTTTTACGACTCAAGGAGGTCCGCAAAATGATTCAACGCTCTAGCTATAGCGTCATCGTTATCTTGACGACGACGGGCCATCTCAATATCTATAATCATAACATGAGATTCAACTATCATCAGTAAACTCATTCATAAACCCCTCTATAGTTTTATACTATAGTACTTCATCATAAAAAATTAAGTTATGGCCCTCCATCATGGAGTCCAATATCAACCAATTCATATTAAAGCTCATAAAAGCATATCATCATATCATGGTGTCGCATGCATTCGCAAAAACATAAGAATTCATCATTGAGGGAGAATAGTGTGAAGAAAGCTTGGCCGAACTTATAGCAATCACATTTAATCCATAGTAAATTCATACATAGTCAAGCAACAATGGCAATCATTCATTAAATGCATTTCATGCTCTAATAATAATTATTATTCACAGCAGTAAAGAGCAAATAATGATCTGATACCAGGTTGTGACGCCCCAAAAATAGGGGTAATTTTTTTGCGATTTTAACATCCTTAATTTATGAAAATCATAAGCGGTGAAGCTTTCATTCAATATCTTGGATCTAAGAAGACCTAACTCATATATGAAGATATGAGAAGGTAAGTGAACAAATAATCAAGAAGAGATTCTCAAACAAAGACAGCGGAAATAATTAATTAAATCAATACTACATGGTTGGATTTATCGTAGTTAATCACTCTGAGGTCTAATGACTTCATAATAAGTCCAAAACGTCCGTAAGATGATTCAAGTAAAAGCTTTAGTGTAAAGGAAAGGAAGAGAATCCAAAGCAATGCAAATTGGGGCAACAGGGTACCACTCGCTCAAGCGAGGGTCACGCTCGCTTGAGCAAGACCGAGTGAGACGCTTGGGTAAGCCACAATACACGCTAAGCGAAAAGAATAAGAGGAGGATCAGGGGCCGACTCGCTTGAGCGAACCCCATCTCGCTTGAGAGAGATCCTCAGAAATCGCTTGGACGAAGCAAGCGAGCACGGGTGAAAATCGTCCAGAATCTATCCAACACTCACTCGCTCGAGCGAACGCCACCTCTAAAAGCCTTTCACTCAAGCGAAAATGGGCCAGTAACTAAATACCCCACTCTCGCTCGGGCGAGACCCTACTCGCCTAAGCGATTTTCTTCCAGTAGCAAAACCCATCGCTCTCGCTTGGGCGAGACCTTACTCGCCTAAGCGAAGATTTTCCAATAGCCAACCCCTGATGCCTGGGCAGTCTCGCTTGAGCGAGGCCCACTCTTGCCTAAGCGAGATTATCAGTAAAACGCTGCAAAACATGAAAATTGAATAACACAACATGCTAAAACTTAACTTGATCCAATTTACTTAGATTCATCATATCACATCCATCATATTACACATTTAAAACTTGTTCTAAACCTTCATACCCATAGATTCTCATTCCAACTCACAATCACATTCTAATCTAACTTACTACTAGGCATAATCTATGAAATGCAGTTTTCATGTAAATCATCATTCATTCATAAGTTTTACTTACATCATGCTTCTTTTTCAAAATCTAATTAAGGCCAAGGTCACTAACGAAAATGAGCCATAAACTCTAGGATCTTATTTTCCTACATGACCTCCCAAAATCTTCATCATACATACATCATCCATATCAATTCACAGATATTCAAGATATTCATTATAACTATACACATTACAAAAATCCACTTAAAAGCCATAACTCAAAACAATCACCGACCAAGGCATTCTTTACCCAAAATAGGCTTCCTTCACACCGTTCCTCCACACAAGATCTTCATAGGCAAGCCCTACAACACAGAAGCTAAAAGATATACCACATGGAGAGTGAGTATACTTTCTCAATGATGAAATCTAACAATTGTGATAATATATACATAAATGCAATATTAAACATCTTCTTCCTAAAAGAAGTTCAATCAGCACAAAACCAATCATTCATCAAATGCATTAAACACATGTATCCATTAAAATTCACAAGGACACACCAATCATTGACACAATTACAGTTAGTACTCAAGAGAGTTCCACCTTCTCCTCACACAATTTCCTCATCGGCTATCACACTATGCCATGTTCTGAATGTTAATGCACATGCTAGTGTTTAAGATGCATATGCACGGATCTGATTACATTTCCTCAGGTGATCGCAAACACCATAATCATTCATTCATTCAAATTGGTTTCCCGCCTTGCAAGGGGTACTCCCTCTAACAGCCTCGTAAGGTGCTTTCTCATGATCGCAACCACGTTCAATAATTCATAATGGTTTCCCGCCTCGCAAGGGGTACTCCCGCCTCATGATCACAACCACGGGCATACAATCTCAATGGTCCCGTAGGGCCTTTCATTTTAAATACCAGGTGATCGTAACCACCGGTCCAATAATCACAGGAACTCGCAATCCCCTTTATATTCCAACATTAAGTGATCACAACCACTTTTCAACATCATCATGATATGCATGCCATGCTATGTATGCAACAATGCTCATGCATGCCTTAACCTCATATAGATTATCTCACCCTCTCATCTAGGATATACTCCTACTCAATTTCCATGTTAATTCCATATATTCAAACATATATATGGATTCCGATCATAATATTCAAGAATCAATAAGTCAAGGATTTCAAATATTCATCAAGCCACACATGGAATCCATGACATGTCCTACACCAAGTATTATCGAATTCTACAACAATCAATTATAGGACCACATCAATCATTCATTCAAACACCATTTCAACATACATATACATATATGTACACATGATTCTTATCATGTAGAGACTATTTATAGGTTTTATTCATTTGCCTAATTAGGCTTCGGGAATTCCTTCATTTAAATCACCATCATTATTGCCAACATAACAACCCTATTTATTAGGTCACAACATACATTAATTTCCCACCAACACCTTGGTGAGTTTTCTATTTATGACTTCTAACCAACATTATAAATCATCATTAACTACCTATACGTTATCATTTATAACATTTTCATCATCAATTTATGTCTTTCACCTTCGTCTTATACATTTCCCCCAATTTCATAAGTTAAGGTTTTTGTAAAAACCCAACCATATAATAAATGTACTTCTATATACATCATCTTTCAACCCTATTTTCATATACCTCATTTATTGCTCATAAATATCCATATTTATTTCACCCCACCTTAGGGTTTATATATTTAATGGTTCCTTTCACTGCCCACAAGCATTTAATACTCTCCCAAGTCATAACTAACCATTTCTAGGTTCAAAACATAAGGAAATGGCAAGGAACGTTCCTTGCCCTAAGAAAATAAAAATGGGAACCAAGAGGGAGGACGAAGATGACTAAAATAGAGAGGAGAAAGGGAGAAGCTTCAAGCATCCATCGTCTCCTCCAAGCTTCAATGGTGAACGAAAATAAGAGAGGAAGAGCACCAATTTGTTCAAGCTCTTAGGGAGGAAGAAGATATGAAGAAGGGAAGAATGAGAGAAGTGTGTTTGCCAAAGGGAGTGAAAACCAGCATGAAAATAGAGTGAAAGAGGTGTTTTTTTTTAATTTTTAATCTTTCATTAAACTCTTCCATTTTCAAACAAATAGGCTCTCTATTCGAGCTCAATACTTATTCTAAAAATTATTCTGAATACATATTTGAATTCCCAGTAATATTATCTACAGCCTTGACCAACGGCATCTCAATCGGAGATACTTGGTCCGACACCCATATTTTATCCGGGTTAGTTTTCTTCTTATCCGGTCTCAATAATTTACTGACAGTCTCTGTAAATCTCAATTAAATTATTTCCAATATTTTAGGACATTAAATAGTTCACATTCAATTATTCAATATTTATTTTCTTAATTTAACTTTCTATTTTAAAAATTTGGGGTGTTACACTACCCATCTCCAGTAGAGAGAAGGAAGGTCGCTGAAGAAAATAAGGAAAAACGGATGGCTCATTTGGAAAATTGAGAACCCTGAACTGCAGGATCCCCTATCTGTGACCTCTATAGAAGCTTCAGGAGCGCTGGTTTAACATCCACCAATCAAGTGGGAGCTATCAGTGAGGATTCCAAGGGAGAAGATGGCTTAGTTCACCCCTGTTCTTCTGATACTATGTTGTGTAATTGGGAAGCTATCGAGTTTCCTGAGATTATAAATTCCGTTCCAAAATAATTATTCACTTTGTATGTTTTTGTTTGGATCCTTTGGCCATGCCTAAAGCCTTAGGATGAATTTTCAATAAGGGCAAAAACATGTTCACTTTGATATTTTAAATAAATGCACATCTTTTTCCTTATTTATCCTTTTACATTAAATAAATTGCAAATCTGAAATTGAACCCCAAAACAATAAAATTGCACTTTTATATCACTATCCCGATCCGATAAATGAAGAGGATGAAGAGTCTGATGAACCTTTCCCTGAATTGCGAAGATTGTTAGACCAAGAGGCTAAAGAAATTTCTCCCCATCTAGAAATTGTTGAAGTCATAAATCTGTGGAGTGAAGAAAACAAACAAGAAATCAAGATCGGCACCTCTTTGAGTAGTAAACATAGGAGGGAATTAATAGAATTGTTAGTCGAATTTAGGGATGTGTTTGCTTGGTCATATCAGGATATATCGGGATTAGATAACTACATCGTTGAAACCTGGTTGTGTCCCTATAAAGCAAAAGTTGAGAAGGATGAAGCCAGAAATGCTCTTGAAAATTAAAGAAGAGATAACCAAACAATTAGATGTTGGGTTCTTGACTATCTCTAAATACCCTGAATAGGTGGCCAACATTGTTCCAGTCCCAAAGAAGGATGGGAAGGTATGAATTGGTGTTGATTACTGGGATTTGAATAGAGCTAGCCCAAAGGATGACTGTCCATTACCACATATTGATGTTCTTGTTGATAATACGGCCCAACATTCCATTTTCTAATTCATGGATGGAGTTTCTGGGTATAACCAAATCAAGATGGCACCCAAAGACATGGAAAAAACTACTTTCATTACTTTGTGGGGAACCTTCTATTACAAAGTGATGCTTTTGGGTTGAAAAATGCCGGTGCCACTTACCAAAGAGTGATGGTAACTCTATTTCATGACATGATGCATAAAGAGATAGAGGTTTATGTGGATGATATTATTGCCAAATCCAAATCCAAAGAAGGTCACTTGATTGACCTACGAAAGCTCTTTGAACGCCTGAGAAAATTCAAACTCAGGTTGAATCCAGCTAAATGCACTTTTGGGGCCAGTTTTGGAAAGTTGCTTAGGTTCATTGTCAGTGAGAAAGGAATCGAAGTGGATCCCGATAAAGTAAAGGCAATCATGGAAATGCCTGCTCCTAGCACTGAAAAAGAAGTACGAGGATTCCTTGGAAGATTGAATTACATAGCTCGTTTCATTTCTCAACTAACAACTGTATGTAATCCAATATTTAAGTTGCTTTATAAAAATCAACCATCACAATGGAATGATGACTACCAGGAGGCCCTTGACAAAATAAAGCAATACTTATAATCCCCACCGATCTTGGTTCCTCCAACCCCGGGAAGACCACTCCTATTGTATTTGACAGTGATAGATGAATCTATGGGTTCTGTACTGGGGCAACATAATAAGTCTAGGAGAAAAGAGCATGCTATTTACTATTTGAGCAAAAAGTTCACTGAGTATGAAGCATGATATTCCATTGTGGAACGAACTTATTGTGTATTAGCATGGGCTACTCGTCACCTAAGGCAATACATGTTATCTTATGCTACTTGGTTGATATCTAAAGTGGACCCAATTAAGTACATCTTTGAAAAACCAGCTCTGACGGGAAGAATAACTCGTTGGCAGGTTTTTTTCACTGAGTATAATATCATTCATGTCACCCAGAAGGCTGTAAGAGGAAGTGCTTTGGCTGATCATTTGGCACACTATCCCTTGAATGATTACCAACCTATGTCATTTGAATTCCCTGATGAGGACATCATGATGTTGTCAGAAGAGAAAAAGTTTTCAAAGGAGACCTAGATTTTGATGTTCGACGGGGCATCGAATGCACTGGGGCATGGGATTGGAACCATTTTAATCTTACTAGATGATAAATTTTTCACGTTTACCGCTAGACTTTTCTTTGATTGCACCAACAATATTGTAGAATATGAAGCATGTCTCTTGGGAATCCAAGCAGCCTTGGAAGCTAAGATAAAATCCTTATAGATATATGAGGATTCTGCTTTAGTAATTCACCAATTGAAAGAAGAATGGGAAACTAGGGACAGCAAGTTGATCCCCTATCAGACTCGTATCATGGAATTAATCAAAGGATTTGATAAAGTCTCTTTTCATCATATTCCTCGAGATGAGAATCAATTGGCAGATGCTTTAGCTACTTTAGCTTCTATGTTCCACGTCAGTAGGGAATGTGACATGCCCCTCATTGACATTTAAAAGGGTTTTGAACCTGCATATTGTCATGTTATAGAAGAGGAACCGGATGGGAAACCATGGTTTCATGACATCAAAACTTACATAAAAAATCAGGAATATCCTTCTGGTGCTTCAGATAATGACAAAAGGACTCTCATGAGGCTAGCCATGAATTTCTTTGTGAATGAGGATATACTTTACAAGGGGAATTATGATTTTGTTCTCCTTTATTGCATTGACGCGGTAGAAGCTAACAAAATCATGAAGGATGTTCATGATGGGCCTTTCGGAACACACGCAAATGGGCACACAATGTCAAGAAAAATTCTTAGAGCTGGGTATTATTGGTTAAGCATGGAAACTGATTATCATGATTATGCAAAGAAATGTTATAAATGTAAGACCTATGTAGATAATATCCATGCACCTTCATCCTCCTTGCATGTACTAGGGGCACCATGGCCTTTCGCTATATGGGGCATAGATGTCATTGGTCCCATTGAACCAAAAGCATCCAATGGGCATCGTTTCATTCTTATGGCTATTGATTACTTCACTAAGTGGGTGGAAGTAGCTTCCTATGACAATGTAACAAAGAATGTTATGGTTAGATTCATCAAGAGAGAATTGATTTACAGATATGGTTTACCAAATCAGATCATCACTAATAATGGTACAAATCTGAATAACAAAAAAATGAATGAACTTTACGAAGAGTTCAAAATCAAACACCTCAATTCATCTCCATACAGACCAAAGATGAATGGAGCGGTTGAAGCTGCCAACAAAAACATAAAGAAAATTATGCAAAAAATGGTTAAAACCTACAAAGACTGGAGTGAGCTACTTCTTTTTGCTTTACATGGGTATCGTACCTCAGTACGAACTTCAACAGGGGAAACACCCTTTTCATTAGTATATGGCATGGAAGCGGTGCTACCAATAAAGGTGGAAATTCTTTCATTAAGGGTAATCATGGATTCCAAATTAGAAGAGGCTGAATAGGTACAATCCCAGTATGACCAATTGAATTTTATTGACGGGAAAAGGTTAATTGCCCTCTGTCATGGACAGTTATACCAAAAGCGTATAAAGAAGGCATACGAGAAGAAAGTGCGACCCCGTCAATTTTATGAAGGAGATTTGGTGCTAAAAAAGATCTCGCCGAATCAAAATAATCACCGAGGCAAATGGATGCCAAATTATGAAGGACCATTTATCGTAAAGAAAGCTTTTTCAGGAGGAGCTTTGATTCTGACCAACATGGATGGTGAAGAGTTATCTTTCCCAGTGAATTCAGATGTAGTCAAGAAATACTATGCTTAAGAGATAAGGGTAGCCAGGATAGGCTTTAAATCCTCTAAAGTTTGGATCAAATATTATGATGTGAATTATAACTTCAAAAGTCAATCATCAATAAAATGAAAGGATTTCATATTTCAGTTCTGCCTTTATTTAATATAATTCTTTGAAAATTAACCTTTTTTTTAAAAAAAAGAGGATTTTTTTTAATCTTAGGAAACTTAACGACTCCCAAGAGCACAAAGCACAGCAAAAGAAGACATTCCGCTCTGCCATGAGTGATTCAAACCCTGCATGGATCAAGGATGCAACCTGCAGAAGCAAAATGATTAACCTTTAATTTTCCACTTATTTGTCCTATGCAGGATTAGGGCACGACCCTCCAAATTTTCTATAGAGTCATTGATGAATATGAAGGTGAGACCAAGCATTCCCCAAGTTAAGTCATTAACTCCTAAGAGGATCAACCAAACAAGGCAGGCTTGATTATTCAAAAGAATCAGAGGCATCCCCCCAAGTCATTTATTTCATGTCAAAGCCTCAGGCATCATTCCTTAGGCTATTTCAAAAAAAAATCAATCAGGGGCATCCCCCATTCATTTATTTCATGTCAAAGTATTAGGCATCATTCCCTAGGATGTTTTAAAAAAATCAATCAGTGGCATCCCCTTAGTCATTTATTTCATGTCAAAGCCCGAGGCATTATTCCCTAGGCTGTTTCGATAAAATCAATCAAGGGCATCCCCCCAAGCCATTTATTTCATGTCAAAGCCTCAGGCATCATTCCCTAGGTTGTTAAAAAAAATGAATCAAGGGCATCCCCCCAGTCAATTTATTTCATCTCAAAGCCTCAGGCATCATTCCCTAAGCTGTTTCAAAAAAATGAATCAAGGGCATCCCCAGTCAATTTATTTCATCTCAAAGTCTCAAGCATCATTCCCTAGGCTGTTTCAAAAAAATGAATTAGGGGCATCCCCCCAGTCAATTTATTTTATCTCAAAGCCTCAGGCATCACTCCCTAGGCTATTTCAAAAAAAATCAATCAAGGGCATCCCCCATTCATTTATTTCATGTCAAAGTCTTAGGCATCATTCCCTAGGATGTTTCAAAAAAAATCAATCAGTGGCATCTATGAACACCGCTTTTTGTCCGGCCAATTGGTACAGTTCCATCATTTGGGCACTCTATTCTGGGCATGGTTTGCTTAAAAATTCATAACTTCTTCACATGACCTTCGATTTGTGCAAACCCGGTCTCAAATTTTCTGTAACAAAATTGTCTACGACTTTTGTGAAGACCTTGAAAGCTATATCCTTACCAATTGGTACAGTTTTAATAATCTTCCTAGACCTGTTCCAATTTTTTGACTACTCTACACATATTTAGAAAACAATTCATATCTCCCTCATATGGTCCTGAAATGACTCCATTCTTTTTTCTATGGATCCACATCAAATATAGCAACAAACTTCATGAAGGGCACAAAAGCTAATTCTCTACCCATTTTGCTCAATGAATTTATTTTGCCTGCAAATGTATTCCCATCAGACCCTGAAATAGTTTTCGTAGATGAGCCATATCTCCCTCGTTTCTTGTTGAAAATTTTTGTGCCTTATATCAAATTAAAGATAAGAGAAAGACCTACAATTTTCATGTTGGGACATTTTTCAAATTTGGCCCACATCAGCCCTCAAATATGCAAGCAAGTATTGTTTGATGCATAAAAAGGAGAATGAAAGCCACCAAACAGCCCCTTTCTTTGTTATTCACGTGAATTAGTGTCATGTGCAAAAGAAATTACCCAAAATTGCAATGGAAAGCATAAAATACAAAATCATGGAGCCTACCAATTTTGACTAAGTCAAAATTAAACCAAGAAACAAGTATAGCCTTTGCTTTTCACGTGAACAAGTTTGGAATGTAAAGGAAATGATTGAAATATTGAAAGGCTTTGTTAAAATTTCAAAGAAAAGACCCCATAACAAAGCACACAAATTTGGACTAAGTCAAAGCTTCTAGGCCTTTTGTTTTTAAGATCAAAATCAGCCCCCCTATTCTCAATGTGAAAATATAAGGCTAATGAGTCATAAATTGTCATGACCAATTAATCTCTATGACAATTTGACCAATTGATAAAGGTTCTAAGCAAACAAAAAATCAATGTGCAGCCTCTTACTTAATTCATGTTAAAAGCCAAGTTCATGTCATCCATGCACTAATTTTTCCAATAATTTTCAAAGTTACACTAAGCATCCTACTCACTAATATTTTAATCAAAACCATCTCTCCTTTCTCTAAGCCATTTCATGTGAAAAGGCCATCAAAAGCAAGGTCCCATGCTTTAATTTTTAATGCAACCATTTCAAAAAGCTTGTCCATTGCTTCTTGGAGTCTCACGGTAATGTGTAAGAAAAGTCACCATCATTTGTTTTTTTTCTTTGACATGGTCAAAAAGAACTCTACCCACTCAATATTTTAATCAACCCATTCACCATTGTTTGATATATTCACACGGCCAAACACTAGCAAAATGGACAAGACTAATGCAATATTTATTCAAGCTCCCATGTGCTTAATTGTTTATTTGCAACAAAGCTTCCATCCACTCTTCAATCATTCCCACAGCCAAGCTTGCAACTCCACCCACCATTATTTAATTCAATCCTCTTTCCATTAATGGTTATTTTATTCAACAAAAAAAACATGTTCCTTTGTCTAATACCATTTACACGGTCATGCATGATTCCACATGACCAATTTTTAAATGCAAAGTGATCTCCATTGTCTAAAAAGCTCACGGCCAAACTCTAAAAATCTTCCTCCCTTCTATTTGTTTTTTTTTCACGTCCAATGGCCAGCAAGGTCCCATATGCATAATGTTTTTATTCATTTCCATTCTCCCTTGTCCCATGCTTCTCACGGCTAAGTGGGAATTATTTTAGCAAAGACATGCTCACTTGAATAATGGTTACAATGAATTGAAGAAAAGCAAAATAAAGAAAACCAAGAGGAAGAGGAGAAGGAGGTCACGGCTACAAGCAAAGAAAGGAAAAGGAAGTTGAGTTTTCTGTTGGTGGAGAAGAAAAAAGAACAAGAAGCAGAAAATATGGAAGGTTTAGTGGAAGCATTATGGAGCTTCAAGGCCACTAGCAAGAGTGGAGGTCCAACTAAAGAACCACTCAACTAGTGGTGCCATCCTCTTCATCCTCCATTAAAGCAGTAAATGGATCTTCCATTTTGGAATTTTATATACAGCAAAGGGGTGTGAACAGACTCTATAAATACCCCTCTGTATAGAGGGGAAGAGGGAGAGGAGAAAAAGGAAAAGGTTTTTTTTAGAGGAGACTATCACCTTACTCTTGTGTTTTGGGAGATATTCTTGAATTTTTACAGTGGAATTTCGTAACAGCAACAGCAGCAACAACAACAATAGCAGTAACAGCAACAACAGCAACAACAGCAAAAACAGCAATAGCAATAACGGTAACAGCAAGTACAACAACCAGAATACAATGGTGTTGCAGGAATATTACGAAAATACAGTAAGGTGAGGGGATACAGAGCTTGAAATAATGACCCAATCCGTGAGCAAGAATGTTGTTTTCTTTTATTTTCTATGGAAACCAGTGTTTGTTTTCTAAAAGGCAGAATTGTTGTATAAGATTCAGATTAGTATTGTTGTACAATTGGACATTCTCTTTTTTCTCTTATTTCTTGTTGTTATTGTGATTTGGGTATGCAGTAGGAAATTGTAGCCGTGTGTTTGAATCATTGCTTCGTTTCTGTTACTGTTTATGCTTCTGTTACTATTTCTATTTATTTGTTGTACAAAATAACGTTTAAATCATTGGTGTATGTTTTAATTTCGTATGATTTAAATTTTATTGGAGTTGATCGTTACCTTAATTTTATTGTATGGAATGTCAATCTTGTTATAGGGAAACTGTAGTTTAATTTTCACTTTAGTTTTTAGATATTTCATTTACCGTATAGTTAAAGTGTAATTTTCTTTTAAGACGTTATTCCATTTAGTTTTTTTTTAGAAAATAATTAATTTGTACTAAAATTCCATAAATTGAGACAGTTCATAAGTTCACTCAATTTAGTTTCAGTTTTATGTCTTTTCAAAATATGCTTAGTTAAAAAAAACATTTTCTTCACACTTATATTATTTTAAGAAAACTGTCACAAGTTTTAATCAATTTTAAAAAATTATATTCATTGTTCTTCTTAAAAAAGGATAAAATAAAATAAGGTTAATTAGAGTAGGATATTCTATTATATTAAACAAAATTAAATGTTTTTTAATATTGTTTTCTTTTTTTAAAGGAAGTTACTTTATTTTATTATCCAATAAAAATAAGATTAATTAGAGTAAGACATTCTATTAATCTTAAACAAAATAAATGTTTTTAATCTTTTTTTAAGGAAGTTACCTTATTTCATTTATCTAATGAAAATGAGATTAATTAGAGTAAGACATTCTATTAATCTCAAACAAAAATTAAGTGTTTTTTTAATCTTGTCTTTTTTTAAAAATAAGTTACTTTATTTCGTTCGTTACCTCACTTTAAGAACTCATATGTAATTTTTGTTAATTTTTAAGATTCATACTTTAATAAAAAAAAAGTTCCTTTTTTTGTATCATTCTATGAAAACAGCTTCCCATTTTAATCAAATTTTGAAAATTGTATTTGTTGTTTTTCTCAAAAAAGATAAAATAAAATGAAGTTAATTAGAGTAAGACACTCTATATTAATCTCAAATAAAATTAAAATGTTGTTTCTTAACTTTGTTCTTCTTTAAAATTAGTCTACTCGTTTATTTTTATGGAATTCATCTAGTATTTCACTTTAGGTTTCTCTTGTAATTTTCCTTTACTTTATTTATCTATTTATTAATTTTCAGAATTCAAGCTTTAATTTAGTTTTGATCTTTTGGCATGATATAACAAATTAATCATAAATAAGAATGCACTTAAATAATTTTGGTACTGTTTTTTTAAAACAGGCGTTGTGGGGGTGCTAATACCTTCCCCATTCGTAACCGACTCCCGAACTAAATTGAATCTCATAACCAGTGTTCTAATAGGTTTTTCCAATGTTTCTCCTAAAAATAAATATTGGTGGTGACTCCTTTTTTTTGAAAGGATTTCGAAACACTATTTTATCTTAAAGGGTCGGCCGTCCCATCGCGATCCCGGTCACGACAGTTTCCATGCATGGATTAATGCTATGATGATTGATATGTTATGATTGCCATGTGTGGATTTATGAAAATGTGAATGTTGTGCCTTGAGGGGCCTTGTGATTACTTGTATGCCAATGATAATAAAACTAATATACCCTGAATGAGAGGGTGAGGAATCCTTACGGGATTAAGATTGGCATATACATTATTACAATTTACATTCATGGCATGGCATAACATTGATTATGTGGTTCCGATCACAGTGAATGGTCTTGCAGGATTATATGAAGGGAGTACCCCATGCATGGTGAGAAACCGATATGATATAATGAAGGAGGTTGCGATCACCAGTATGTGGAAATGAAATTGGTATTCCAAGACTATGAAAGGAGTACTTCATGCGTGGTGGGAAACTAATGTGAAATGAATGAAACATGGTTGCGATCACGAAGAAAGCCTTACGGGGTTTTAAAAAGGGAGTACCTCATGCATGGCAGGAAACCAATATGATGATGACTATAAGTGGTTGCGATCACTTGTGATACCATGTACGTATGGGTGATTGAAATGGATCCATTGCATATGCATTAAATAGTTGACATATGCATTAGCCATAGGTGCATGGCATTTGAGATGGAGATGACCAAAAAGATATGAGAACCTCTTGAGAGAGTGTTAATTGATTAAAGATTTAATGACTTAATTGATGATAATTATGAATGCCTATAAAGATGTAGGGCTATGTGAATGCGTATGTGCTTATGAATGTGCTTGTACTTGTTGTGAATTGTGAACAACGAGGCTTGTATACATAAAATAATATCTTGATAATGGTTTAATAATGAATTGATGATTTATAGTAAAGCACACATGTTGGTTGAATACATGTACACATAATCACAATGTATTTATATTCGTCATTTTGAATGTATAACTCAGTCTCTCATGTTGTCTCCTTTTTAGCATTGTGGTGTAGGTTTGTCATGGGATGAGTTTGGGTTTTTGAGTAAAGTTCTTAAAGAAGGTAAATAGTGGTAACCAAATTCCTTGGCCGGTAGCGATCGTTAAATATGTTATAATAAATTAAATTATGAATGATGATATCGATGATGGATGCTTTGTGAATGTGTATTGCTTAATATGCAAATGAATTATTATGATAATGTAACACCCTAATTTTTAATAAATAATAACCTAAAAATAGGGAAAATTTTTTCACAAAAACAACCCCTGGTCAATCGGCATAAAAAAAAAGAGAAGGAAGAAGACAAGGGAAAGAAAAGAACATTTATACATATAGCAATCAGCGGAAGGAACAAGGCTTGAACCGACCCATTCGGTGCAGCGAAACACATCAGCGCCTGGGCGAAATCCAAGACAACTCTGACTTGCTTAATCGAGGTCCAGGACGCTTGAGCGAGACAACTCACTCGCTCGGGCGAAGAACCATTCGCTTGGGCGATACCACGACAAAAGCCTTCCAGCAGTACGCACTCGCTGGAGCGGGTCCTTCATTCGCTGAAGCGAGAAGCCTCACACGGTAAATTCATCACTCGGCATCGGGACATCCATACACTGGGTAAACGACTAAGTCCACTCGGAAGTTCATTCCTAAGTCCATTCGGTGTTCCATAACTAGCCTTTCAATTTTATCCATACGGCCACACCTATACTCTACTCAGACACTGAGGGTTATCCCACTCGGATTCCAGAACTCCTTCTCACTCGGAATATGTCCTATTCAAACATCACTCGACGTATTCCATCCTTAACACAATCGGGTCACATTACACTTCCACTATTCGGTATACATTCACATTCACTCGGAAAATCAGGTAGTTAAGTCCCACTCAGACTTATTCAGAACACAACCACTCGGGATACAGACCCTTACTCACTCGGAATATACATCTTTCACTCGGATTATCAATGTTTTACACTTAGAATCCCTTCCATTCTAAGCCACTACACTAACTCCTCTCTCAGGAGAGAATCGCTCAGGGTTTTCACTCGGGAATACAAACTCTTCCTCACTCGGGTTTTACTTATATTTTTCACTCGGTAATGACAGCTCTCATTATCACTCGGGGATTCTCTCATTAGATCTTACGCAGTATAGGTTCATCCAAGGTATTTTACTCAGAATCCATTGAAGTATCATCATTCGAACAAGAAGGCATAGCCATTTGCAGCCCCACTCGGAGTTGACTCCCCAATTACGTCTACTCAGAAATCATTAACTGAGCAATATTCTAACCATCAACACCCCTCAGTCTACCCAGACACAAACCACCCGTATACAATATATGTGTACATACATATTCATACACTTGGAATACCCATTACCTTAACATCATTCATTCCTCAGCACCTGTTATCAACGTGAACTATTACGTATAAAAACATGCACTCGGATCACAATAGCTCAAATTATTTATATATATATATATATATGCATCCATATTCCTTACACCACACTGCTATTATGAGCCAGCCAAGGCTACAACTGACGAAACATGACAAATACAAAATAAGCACTCAACGGTCGGAGTGCACCTCACTCGGACCTTAGACCTTATCATCACTTCAGAGTCCAACCTGCACTCACTGAAAAATGGTGTAGGGGTGAGCTTTTACATATAAGGTGACAGCTATTGACTCGGACTTTACCTCAATTCTCAATTATATAATTTACCGGGTTCAATCCATAACGATATATATATACTGCCAATTAATATAAGAGCCAGACCACATCATTCAATCGGAATTCACATAATAACATATATTCTCAATCATAGCATCACACTGCACTCAGCAACAGTATCAATACCTGTCTATTCATTCAGTCGGAATTCACTCATACGACATCATCTAGTCGGAGTTCACTCAATTCATTTAATCCATGTAATTCACAATAATCTCACTAACAATGCTCATAGACTCATGCATGCGGATCCGACTTAAACAGTGAGTTTAGTACAGATTCCTTCCCGGTCCCTCGTCCACTAGCCCTTTCCGTGTGGCACCGGTCACCCCGTGACGTCTCGAGACCTAGCTCTAGCTCCATCGGCTACCACGGGTCCTCATGGATCTAACCAGGAATCTGACTGGAACTCGTTTTATGCAACTCTAGATGCCTTTCCGACCCCCCGTTCACTAGCCCTTTCCGTGTGGCACCGGTCACCCCGTGATGTCTCGAGACCCAGCTCTAGCTCCATCGGCTACCACGGGTCCTTATGGAACTGGTCAGGAATCTGGGAATCATCCCACATATGCAATCTCATGCAATTCCACCATAACATCCAAGCTTACCAGACGTGTCTCGCACAACCATCAATGGATCACAACCGATCCCCCACACAGCATTCAGATTCATTTGGAATCCTACATTCCATTACAACAACACATGCATCTATCATAATAACTTACAACAGCAAGCATAGGTAACCATATTACAGCACATCCACTCAACATTTTTAACAGAGTCAGCATACTTTTCCACATAGCATTCAAAATGGAAATCACGTATCAATTCATATCTCATGCATTCGGGGATAATGGTAACGCACACACACATTCATTCAGCAAACTCAGGTTTCAACAACATGCATCACAGAAATATTAATAGGCACTCAAAGACGAAGTCACACAACCCTCAACCTTTCACAGATACCCCAGTTCGGGAGTTGTATGCACAATTAGTCAATCACCACACATTGATCTACACATTTTACACCACATATCACATTAAAGCAAGGCCCCGAGACCCGGTCATAAACCATACACTTGACATGCAAAGCACCTCCTACCTGCTGTCGGGGTTCAGAGACTCCTCAAGTTGCAATGCTGACCGATCGTCCCTTTGTTACTCCTCCTCCAACAGCCTTCGAGCTCAGTGTTGATCTTGGGCCAGAGTTGCTTCTTTCCTCCAACGGGTTCGTCTCCCCCACAGCTCCAAGGCACTTCCAGCACAGCCTTCCAACTGGAATACTAACAGCTCTAGGTAAAAGAAGAAGGAGAGGAAGAAGACAATGGGGGGAAGAAGAGGACAGGGAGTGGAACAGAGCCGCGTTGATGTTCCTCCAGGAGCTCTCGACTCTCTCACTGTTCAACGTGATTGAGAGGGAAGAAGAGAAAATAGGGGAGGAGGGGACCAGACGCACGCACAGAGGAGCTGACCAGCGTGAATTAATGGAGGGAAGAGAGAGCTGAGGTTGTCTTATACTCCTAGGGACACATGCGTCCTTTCGCCTGGCACTATTATTATTATTATCATTATTTATCCAATTATTTTCTAACCAATCAGCAATCAGTTAAATTATTCATTAATCTCAATTCTGCAGTTAATCCCTTAATTAATGGCTTAGTCTCAATCGGTAATTAAATTAAAAATCGGGATGTTAAAGATAATATATTAATAATGATGATATTTTAATTGATACCATTTGGTGATGAATGTCTCAAGTAGAGGCTACTTATAATTGATGATGTATGATTACGATTTAGGTGCATAGTCGATTATGGCCTAATAGGCTTATATTATGAAATTGCATGATTGTTTGAGCCTTTTTCCCTATCTTCATGTATAGAACTAGGCGGGTTCCCTATATACATATTCTTCTTCCACTGTAAACTTAAATTATTTTGTATACATATGTAGATGTTTTGATTAGCGATCCAGTTTATAAATTATTAAATCTCACTCTTCGGTTTTCTGTGGTTCGGGTCTTGATGTAATCTTTATGGTGTTTTTGGAATTATTTTAAACGTGAAAAATTTACCCGCATTTTTATTAATTATTATCTTGATTACATCAGGATTCGAGTCCATAAAATTAGGGAGTGATAAGCTGGTATCAGGCGTATTTTGTTATGAATTAGATTTTTTTAATTATTGTCAGAGCATGGTTGCTCTATAATGAGTTGGTATTATGGATGATTAGAGCATGATTGATCAATAGTGAAACATTTTGGTGATAATTGGAATATGGTTGTTCTGTATAGGGTTAAGAGTGGTAATTATCTAGAGGATGATGAAATATTAAAGTGTTGATTGCCCTATATGGATTTGTAAAGGACTATTTGTCTAAGAATTATGAAATAACTATAAGGGCATTGATTATTCATTGAAGATTCCTTGTGAATTATTAATCATAAGTTATGATTGTTGGTTACGGAAATATGCTCATTTATCATTGAAGTGTATGATACACTACTAGAGCATAAATATTCATTGATGGTTTTAGTTGATTCATGAGATTGACTATATATGGATGAATGCATCAATGTAATTGATATGGTTGTTTGTGTAAGTCCGGCCAAGTTCCTTACACTATTTCTTTCAAATGACGAATACATTGTTATTATGCATTGATATTGATATATAATGAGTATGAAGTGAATAGATTATGAATTTATACCATGTGTGATCATGGATATGATATATATAGTATGAATTGATTTAATGATGGACCTATACTATGTGTTGATCATCGATAGGAAGTATTGAGAAATGAATTGCTATGGTGATGGACCATATATGTTGAGACCTTGTTATATGTTGAAAATTAAATTAATTGATTAGGTCTCTTGTGTGATTCATGCTTGCGGTTTATGGCTAAAGTATGTTTGTTGAATATAAGCACTTCACATGCTTGAATTGATTGAATAAATGATCGTGAAAGAATTCCCTAGTGTGGGTATTTTTGAATTTAAATGATTGGTTGTGCCATTTATGAAAGATGAATTTTTCCTTTGGAATAAGAGCCTTATATATTATATGATACAAGTAATTTGTTGTATCTCCCTAGATTGGGAACATGAATAAGTGATAAGATGATGAAATATGGAATTCATATGCACCCAATTGGGGATAGACTTGATTTTGTATATGTGAGCACCGAGTGAATGATTAATTTAATTGGACCCTATGGTGGTCTAGGCTCTATGCTATTTGACGAGCCATGTCTAATGATGTTTGGATGTTGTGGATGTATTCCACAATGTGATTAAAGTAACCTTTAGACTTTCTATGTCTAATGATCAGTCGAACCTTATGAATTGTTAAGCCATAGAGAAATGATCTGTGAAATAAGTTGTTAAGATTAGAGCCAATATGTGATGGAATACGAATAAATAATGTAAACCCCTAAATAGTTGGTGAATAATGATGTTGAATTCAGGGTATAATTTGTCATTGGATGTGATATGAGATTTTATGGTATAACTTTGGGCTAAATTGTATGCCCTTGACATTGTGATCATGAGAATAGCTATGGACTATGATATGATGTAGAGATGACTTGTGTGTTTATGGGTTGGTAGATGGAAATTTGACCATGTTATCACCTCTTTTTTTAATTTGAAAGCTGCTATATTGATGGTAGAAACCACATAGTGATGTAATATGATATGAGTTGAACGTCCAATTTATGGTCTTTGGTTGTGAATTGTGAGGAGGTTCACTAATAAGGAAGCATATTATACGATTAGGAATCCTATTATAACCTTGAGGTTACACACTTAAACGTGAGTTAGGTAACTCATTTAGGCTCGAATCGATTTATAACCAATGATGTGTGAATGAGACAAGGATTTTTAGGCTATTTGACCATGGTTTTAGATGGATAAAGCCCAATGATGGGGTATTTACCCTCCGATGAATGGAAATCTATGGTTGGTACACCAATTTATGGAGATGTTAATTAATATTTGATGATTGGTATGGCATGAATTATGCCGAATTAATTATATAATGACGACAAGATATGAATATGTTGGTTATGAATTTATGAGAATTGTCATTAAGTCTATGTGAAATGATGTTATTTGAGTAAGTGTGATTGATGTGAGCGATGGGAATACAAAGTACTTGTCCTGATATGACATTACATGCCATAGGCATTGTGGCAACATGCACTTATACGTTGACCTCATGTGTTTGTGGTAACCACTATAGGATTGGGATGCCTTCCCGTATGTCGAATGCAGCAACACGTAGGCGGGGCAGGTGTAGGGTTGTAACTGCTTATGGTGAATGTACTGAGCCTATCTGGTCATACTGAGTATAAACATGTGAGCTTTGTTGGATGAGTTATGATCGATGATATATGACACATTTTGGATGAAGAAAATTTTATGTTAGGAATGATGGGATGATCATGATCATGTCTTAATGGACTTTGGGAAGTCCAATACTATATATTTTATGACGACGTTATACCTTGTTGGTGTGCGGCCTGAAGTGTGGCCTTATGATTTAGTGTCGAGGTTAAATTTTGAGGACGAGATTTCTTTTTAGGTAGGGTGGATTATAACATCCTAAAATTTATAAAAATGATTAATTAAGGAGAATAAATAATAAATAATTATATATGAGTTGATTAATGTCCCAAAAATGTTGAAATAATAAAATTGAGATTGTTGAGGATTATTTATAATTTACAGAGGCTTTAAGAGTTAAAATTATACCCGGTTAAAATATAGGTGTCGGACCGAGTATGTCCGATTAAGATGCTGTTGGTCAGGGCTGTTAAGAATATTATTGGGAATCCGAATATGTATTTAGAATAATTTTTAGATAATGTATTGAGCCCGAACAGAGATCTTGTATGTTTTAAAATGGTAAAAATTTAATGAAAGGATTAAGTTAAAACAAAAGCTCCTTCTTTTCCCTCTCTCATTTCCCGACAGCCTCTCCTCCCTATCTAAGCATTCCATTTTCTTCTTCTTCTCTATTCCTTTCTTTGCCGAATGTGACCACCACCACCCATGGCCATTTCCACCTAAAATCAAGAGGGTCCCTTGGGTTTATGAAGCTTGTATTGGACATGGAGGCAAAGCTTGGCTTATCTCCTCTTCTCTTCCTCTCATTTTCATACTCACCTTAGGGCTTGGAGGAGAAGTATGATTTTTGACCACCCATGGCTTTTATTGATAGCTTTTGAGTTTTTGAAGTATTGTAATAGGAGGTTAGATTTTGTTTTGATGAATAGAGGTATGATAAACCAAACCCTAGGTAGGATAACCATTAGGGATTGTTATTGATGTTGATAATGATTGGAATATAATGTTGTTAGCCTAATGATGTTTGAAATGAGGCATAAATATAGTTGGAATTGATGATAGTGAGTTCTTGATGAAAACCCTAGAAATTAGGATTTTGGGGCTTTGGGAAATTCATGAGAAAATTTTGAATTATTGATATTGGAATGATTATGTATATATATATATATATATGAGAATGAGTTTTTGAATGGGTAATATTGATTGTTGATGTTGAGGTATTGTTAGGAGAGACTTGAACAATGACGATGAACCTTGACCCTAAGATTTAGGAATGTGTGTATTGTGGCTAGAAGAAATGGTTTTTGAGAAGTGAATGTGAGGTACTTAAGGTTAGGTGATGATTTGTATGATGATAAATGATAGTGAAAATGGTAGAGGGCCTTTGATGGTGAAACCTATAAATAGGTATTGATATGAGTATAAAAAAGGGGAATGTGAGCACTAAACCATGATGGTTGTGATGGGTAAGCAAATAAATAAGATTGTGAATTGATGAGGTCTTAGACCATTTTGTGTGCCATTAAAATTATTGATTGATAATGGTTAGAAAGGAGCTAAGAGGCTCATGATGAATTTTAGTGGAAAATAGATAGTTTAAGTGATGGTAAAAGAGATGTTGTTGTTGTTGGGTATGGTTAGCCCTTTAAGATCTAGAGAATCTTGGTTTTGGGAGAAGAATTCTTGAAACCTAACACAAGTATGCGAATTGGTGTTTAACAAGTCTAGGACTTGACATTAAGCCTTAAGATATATTTACATTGCTTGAAATTGTGATGATGCCTTGTGATGGCTCATTAATTTAGTGTATGTATGTATATATGGAATGTGTAGGTTTTAATTCAGACAATGTGGTGAAACAATTGGAGAATTGGATTGCAGTTCTTCCCTTGAGATAGGAGAGGAGTTTTACATTCCAAATGCATGAGTAGAATAATTAGTGATGTATATATATCATGATACTCATGCTTACCTTGCCATGTTTATAGTGAAATGTTGTGAATGGAAAATTGTTAGCTATTGATGATAATATATGTGTATATATGTTGATGAATAACCCATGAGGGGTTGAAATATGTACATGGTAATGGACCATCCTTGAGGGGATGAAGTATATGTTTTGTGAATTGAGGATTTTATGTGGATGCTTGGCATTGAATGTGATGGCCATTGTGATGGCATTAATGATAAGATTGAAAGATAATGCATAATTGAGGAACTCATAGAGCTAAATAGAGTTTTATGTGATTTTGATGGCATGTGATAGTTCCAATAGCCCATATATGTAGTTTATGACTTGTAGGAATCAGAATGGGCCAATTCCATTGAGAATGGGCCCTTGAGTTGCATAAAAGGTCCTCAAAACAGGTAAAACGTACTTATGCACATAAGTCCCTCATTTTTGGGAATTTTGAGAGCAGCCAGTGGCCACACGTCATAAATAATATATATATAAGTTGGTGTTAAAATTTGGTGAGCATTGGAATTCATATGAAAAAGTTAGAGGGGATAGAAGTTGAAAAATGAAATATTTTCTGCATAATTACTAATGTGAATCAATTCACAATAGTGTGTGATTCGATTCAATACTCACTATTTTTACTGTGCCTAATTCCAGTAACGTGTGAATCTATTCACATGAGAGGAGGAATCAATTCAAATGACTCTGTTTTCAGTGTTCATGGCATGATTTCACGTGTGAATCGATTCACACCAGGGGTTGAATCGATTCATACTTCTCTATTTCACTGTTTTGGGGCATTGGCACGCGTGAATCGATTCATACCAAGGGGGAATCGATTCACAGGCCCTGTTTTCACTAAATATTGAGATTTTCATGGATGAACCGATTCACCACATATGGGAATCGATTCATGGCCCTGTTATGGCCACTTTTATGTTGTTTTTCCAACTGTCATAAATCCCTTGTTATTTTTGGCTCATTTAGGCATCCTAATGACATTTTTGGCCTCTAACTTCTTTATGAAAGTTGTAGATAATAATGTTACAGAGGTGTGAAAATTGGTCTTACATCAATTGGAGTTTTCTAACTCTTATGAGGTGTAAAATACCAAACCCATTGCATTGTAAAACTCAAGTTTAAGAGGGTTTTGAACCCAACTTTTTATGATTGCCAAATTAGGACTAATAGGTGATATTTATGACATGTCCATCTATATTTTAGACTAAAAGTGAACCTTTCTCATGTTCCAATATTGAAATTTATCATGGGCTCATTATTGCCAAAAACCCCTTTTTATTATGTAAAATTAAGAGATAGAATTAGGGGTATGTGATTGGTGGTGTTGATATTGATCTCATATATTGAGAAAATATGTATATGACCTAAATCATGTTATGAAAACATGAATGTCAACCGCTATTGATGTGATATAATAATTGATAATGAAAAGTAAATGATGTGGTTATATGACACACCTTGTGTGATAATGAAATTAATTAGGGGACAATTGAATGGCAATGGGTTGTGTAAATCAAGGAATTTGATATGATGTTGATGATGATTAAAAGTGGATGATACCATGTATTTTGAATGATAAATGATAATGTTGAATGAAAAGCGACGTTGTTGTTGAACATGCCCTTGAATGTTATTATTGATGGGCGTGGTGCCATTATGATTAATGCAAGTATTGACTTGTATGTATGAGATGTAATGATGATTACTGAATGTATGTTTTAAAATATCTTGTTGGTTTCTATGCGTGGATTAATGCTATGATGATTGATATGCTATGATTTCTATGTGTGGATTTATGAAAATGTGAATGTTGTGCCTTCAGGGGCCTTGTGATTACTTGTATGCCAATGATAATAAAACTAAATATATAACATACCTTAAATAAGAGGGTGAGGAATCCTTGCGAGGTTAAGATTGGCATATACATTATTGTATTTTGCATTCATGGCATGGCAATAACATTGATTATGTTTTTGCGATCACAGTGAATGGTCTTGCGGGACTATATGAAGGGAGTACCCCATGCATGGTGGGAAATCGATATGATATGATGAAGGTGGTTGTAATCACCAGTATGTGGAAATGAAATTGGTCTTGCGGGACTATGAAGTTAGTACCCCATGCATAGCAGGAAACCAATGTGAAATGAATGAAACACGGTTGCGATCACAAAGAAAGCCTTACTGGGTTATGAAAAGGGATTACCCCATGCATGGCGGGAAACCAATATGAATTGATTAATATGTGGTTGCAATCATAATGAAAGATCCTACAGAATTATATGAAAAGGGAGTACCGCATGCGTGGCGGGAAAGCAATATGGTGATTATTATAAGTGGTTGTGAGCACTTGAGATACCATGTGCGCATGGGTGATTGAAATGGATCCATTGCATATGCATTAAACAGTTGACATATGCATTAGCCATAGGTGCATGGAATTTGAGATGTAGATGACCAAAAAGATATGAGAACCTCTTGAGAGAATGTTAATTGATTAAAGATTTAATGACTTAATTGATGATAATTGTGAATGCCCATAATGATGTAGGGCTATGTGAATGGGTATGTGCTTGTGCATGTGCTTGTGCTTGTAGTTGTTGTGAATTGTGAATAACGAGGCTTGTATGCCTAAAATAATATCTTGATAATGGTTTAATAATGAATTGATGATTTATAGCAAAGCACAAATGTTGGTTGAATGCATGTACACATAATCACAATGTATTTATATTCGTCATTTTGAATGTATAACTCACTCTCCCATTTGTCTCCTTTTTAGCATTGTGGTGCAGGTTTATCATGGGATGAGTTTGGGTTTTTGAGTGAAGCTCTTGAAGAAAGTAAATAATGGTAACGGAATGTCTTGGCTGACAGCGATCATTAAATATGTTGTAATGAATTAAATTATGAATGATGATATCGATGATGGATGCTTTGTGAATGTGTATTGCTTAATATGCGAATGAATGATTATGATAATATATATTAATGATGATGATATTTGAATTGATACCATTTGGTGATGAATTTCTCAAGTAGAGGCTACTTATAATTGATGATGTATGATTACGATTTAGGTGCGTAGTCGATTATGGCTTAATAGGCTTATATTATGAAATTGCATGATTGTTTGAGCCTTTTTCCATATCTTCATATATGGAACCAGGCGGGTGCCCTGTATACATATTCTTCTTCTGCTGTAAACTTAAATTATTTTATACATATGTGGGCATTTTGATTAGTGATCCAATTTATAAATTATTAAATCTCACTCTTTGGTTTTCTGTGGTTCGGGTCTTGATGTAATCTTTGTGGTGTTTTTGGAATTATTTTAAATGTGAAAAATTTACCCGTATTTTTATTAATTATTATCTTGATTGCATCGGGATTTGATTCCAGAAAATTAGGGTGTGATAACAATCCTTTCTCATTTAACTAATTAATGTTTCTAGGTGTAAAACTCCTTTAATTCCTTTCCCCTATTTCTTATGGTGGCTTAAACTTATAACTCCTAGCATCATTTTATTTAAGAAATTTTCCACATTTTAGACCTTTTTCATTTAAGTGCGTAATTCTTCTCCTAATTAATTCATTTAGAGCTATAATTTGTTCTGAACTCAAACCTAGCTATCCATTTCTTTTTATTCTTGGCTTATTTAGTTTATTAAAATATTTAACCCCAAAATTCTATTCCCAAATTGAATTCCTTTTGCCAAATTTATTTCATTTAATGAAGTTCTTAAAATCACTTCTTATTCTACCTTAAATGGTCACAAAAATGATCACTAAAGCTGTCACAAAATCTCTTTAACTTCTAATGTCCAGTATATAGAAACTCTACTTATTTTTCTATTATTATTATTATTATTATTATTATTATTATTATTATTTTCCACTTAACTCATAGGCTTTTATTTGGATTTAAGTCATGCAAATTCTTGATAAGCTATTTTAAGTAAAACTTTCCATTCAAGAAAGATCAATTCATTTATTCATTTAACATTTACAAAACTTTGTACTATTTTAAAAACAATGTTACTTTTAAAACTTAATGAAATAAAACATATTAACCGTCTGATTGATAAATTTCTCGAAATGCGTGATATCTTCAAAATAATTTCGGTAATGCTTAGACAATCAATTAGATTCCTAAACGGGAATATAAATTACAAATTAGATAATAACCTCACTAAATTAAAAATTAATTGATACAACTATATCGAATAAAACCCAGCCTGCCTAAATGCTAAATTTTCTAAATTTCCTTTTTCTTACCCAATCGTAATAAAATCTCTTTGAGTACATAAACGTCGGGTTACGCCAAATTAATTTCTAAGATACTTACTAACTTAAAAGCGTAATAATTTTATTTGTTGGTTACGAAAATCTTCGGGGTTTATGTTGGATTGTGATGAAGTTTAAAACAGAGGTCCCTGAATACGTAAACAATATTATAGAGCAACCAAAAACATAATCAAATGAGTAAAAGAACCCATTTACCTTGTTGGACAGTCGCTGCCCGGAGGAAGAAAAATGATAGCTTTGTCGAAAAATTTCGCCAAACGCTTCTAACATCTCCCGATCGTCGCCTAGGCTAAAGTAACTAAGAATTAACCAATTGAACACAAGAAGGTCATAGTTTTGGTCATCAAACAGCAAGGGAAATATATGGAATTCTTCAAAATGAGGGCTGATCATAAATCAAGAAAACCAACAACAAAGTTTAAGAGGGAAAACACCAAAATTTCACCTTGAATAGCTTAGATGGCTGACAGTTTTAGGAACTCCTTGCATAAGAGGATGAGATCAATTTTTAAAATCTTATTACTTGTAAGAAAATTTTAGAAGAGGGGCTGTTAGCCATGGCTAGAAGGGAGAAGGAGAAGGAAGTAGAAGTTTTGGATGGTTGGAAGTAATGAGTGGTGGTGAGGCCGTGACTTTGGTGGGTGAGGGTGGTTGTTATGGTGGCTCATAGTGGCTGTGTGAGGAGGAATTGGTGGCTGCATATTGAAGAAGTGGAAGGGAAGGAGTTGTTATTTCTGGCCGTGAATGGAAATGGGAGAATGAAGGGAAATAGGTTCTAGGTTTTAGGTGTAATGATGTTAAGGTGGTTTGCATGAATTTTGATTAGTTAAGGAGGGAGGTGGGTGGGCTGAGTGGAGGGGGAAGGGCCTGGTGGTGACACCTCTCTAATGAGGTGGCCTGAGGTGGTGAGGTTTGGATGGGCAGGTGTCACCCAAAGGTGGCCGGGAAACTAATTTGTCAGACAAGAAACTAAAGCGTGTAAGATTTTTATCAACCAGAAAAATAAGGACGTAAAAAATAAATATGGGTTAATTCGTGTGAATGGAATTTGGAAAAAATCCTAACACAAAAGTTGTAGATCTGCTTTTTCTATTTAGATGGATATATCATTTGTGACGATCCAAGATCGGTAGCCCAAGATATGCCCGATTTACGACACGATGCTCCAAAAGCTCCCGAATCAGCTAGGGTCTTTGTAATAAATTCACCATTAATTCTCCTTTGAGAATTTAGTTTCGTACCCTTCATAATAATGGTAGAGCTCTTTGGTACAGATCCATAGCAAAAAGAACGAAGAAATTTAAGCACCAGACAAGGGAGATATATGAATTTTTCTACAGACAGCCAATGCTAAAACAAAACAGCCAAGGGGTCACAAAGATTTATTAAACTGTACCGATCTAGAGGGATTTAGCCTTCGATTCTGTACAAAAAATGTAGATAATTTTGTTACGGAGATTTTGACACCAAGATTTATGAAATGATCCTAACAGGACTAGTTTCCCTACTGGATCACTAGCCTCGGGTCGAACGGTTAGAGTCCAACCTCAGGTTGGGTCCCATAGTTCAAATATAAGGAACCAGGCGATATTTATTATTAAAATATTAAAATAATCAATTAATTCTTAATTAAACTTCATTATAAATAAACTTTCATAGTTCAAACTTATTATTAAGAATATTGGTCGTCAAAATAAATATTATCTAATTATTTTATTGTGAACACCTCTTTCGGTCCGACCCAAATAGAAAGGATTCTGAGAGGACTGGACTTCATTTCCGAATGATTTGCTGAGAAGAATGACTCAGATTGAAGCATTTTCGAGCGAAATAACTTAGAATGAAGCTTTCCCAAGTGGAATATTGCCCTGTTGGAGGCAAATCCGAGTGAAATGACTCAGAAATGATAAAAACCGAGTGAAAGGACTCAGAATGGGTCAAATCCGAGTAGAATATGCTCCTGTTGGAGTAAATCCGAGTAGAATGACTCAGAAATGATAAAAACCGAGTGAAATTACTCAGAATGAGTCAGTGCCGAGTGAAATGCTTCCCTATTGAAGGTGAATCCGAGTGGAAGGCTCCCTATCAAAGCCATTCCGAGTGGTACTCTGTTGAAGGATGAATGCTGAGAAGGGTTGCTCTTTGATTTCAATTAATTCGAGTGAAGAAATGCTAAATCCGAGTAAGAGCTTTCTGATTGCTACTGATCTGAGTGAAAACAAGTCTGAGTGAAGGAAAGTCCGACTCAAAGTGTAACTGGAAGGACAGATTTTGATTGGACGAAAGCTTTTCCGAGTGAAAATACCCAGTTTCCAAGTCCTGAGTGGGAAGCAAGCTCTTTCCAAGTGAAAATGCTACGTTCTGACTGAAACATTTTAGGAAGGAGTGAACCTGTGCCGAATGGTCAATCTTCAATCGGTTTCCGAGTGATAATAACCCAATGGAAGGACTTCTGAATGAATGTGTCCGATTGGAATGAAGAAAGGCAAATCTGTGCAAGGTCTCTCCGAGTGATTCAGGAGATACCGATTGATGAAACTGAGACTTTGATTCTGATTGAAGCATGAGGCCGACTCCGAGTGAGTTGGGGAACAGTCGTGTGTTTCCGAGCAACCCAAGACTCGGACTTGTGAAGAACTTCTAAGAAAGTGCATCAAATAGCTGATTACCGAGTGAAAGCCATTCCTGATTGATGAGTGAGTGCACCAAACAAGCCAATTACCGAATAAAAGCTATTTCCGATTGGAAAATAAGCAAAATGGTCAGATTCTGAGTGAGAAGCCAGTCGGATTTCTGAGAAAATCTTCACTCATCCTTCAAATAAGGGCCGATTGAATCATTTGCCCAATGCCGAGTCATCATCCTTCAAACCAATTCTGAGTCGTTCTTCTTCAAATCAATTCTGAGCCCCCATTTCCACCAATCTCCGAGCCATTTTTAGCCAATTCCGAGTCATTGGTCACTCGGTCTTGTGCATAAAATTCAGTCGGTACCGAGTGACCTACTTTTCACTCAATTTCGAACCACTTCCTACCTAATGCCGAGTCATCCTTCGATCATTTCCGAGTCCTCTTCAGGTCTTTCGCCCAAGCGATTCTTGTTACGCTCAAGCGAAAACTGTGGGTACCATGATCTCGCTTAAGCGTGGGAGCCTCGCTCAAGCGAGAGGCATAAGATTAGCCACTGGATTGTGTTCGCTCGAGCAAAGTTTAGCACGCTCAAGCGAGAATGGGAGTCCCCCTTCAGTCTGAGCCATTGTTTAGTCAGATCCGAGTCACTTTTCACTCGGTTCCGACTGAATGTTCTAATCGGAATTTCTTTGATTGCCCACTCAATCCAATTGCACAAAACACCAACATGATTTCACTCGGTCTTTTGCACAAAAGGGGCCTTTTCCACTCGGATTTAGGAGGCAAAGCGAAGACCGACCCTTTTTTCCACTCGGATTTCCACCATGCTGACTTGGATTTCCACTATCCAAGTGGATCCTGGAATTACGGGAGGCGGCTCACTACCAGACGAAGGATGAAAATGGTAAAGAATTCCCACCAACCTTCTTTGTCAACATCCAGGCTGTCTCTCCACCGTTTCCTATAGTTGTCATCATCCAGGCTGTCTACAAGTTGTGATTGTGGTGCGGCTGGCACAAAAAAAAATTAATAAAAAAGGCCTACTTGCCACTGATTGACAAGGCTCCTCACTTTTATAAATGGGGAAGAAAGGAGCCTTCAGGAAAAAAATACGGAGCCATCCCTCTCTTTCCATTCCACCGTCCCTTCCTCCTTACTCCTCACTGTACTGTCTTTTCCTTCTCTACACCTCACAGCACCCCCTCAAATCCTTTACACAATCCGTTCTTCCCTCTTTTCACTCCGACCTGCCCAGCACCCGTTCAACTCCTTATCCTCACTATCCCTCTCTTCGTATCTCACACCATCCCTCCTTCCATCCCTCACAACAACACCTCCACACCGTCCCTCCTTCCATCCCTCACAACAGCACCTCCACACCGTCCCACACACCGTCCTTACCATACAGCTCCTTCACCTCCACACCGTCCCACACATCGTCCTCACCATACACCCCCTTCACCTCCACACCGTTCCTTCACACCGCCCTTCACCTCCACACCACAGCTCCCCACACCAACACCAACCGTCCTCCTCAAAACCCACACTGTCCTCTCTCCTAATCTACACGATCCTTACTTTCCCCAAATCCGTACCGTACAAGCTCCTCCTAAATACCCACACACCATCCAGCCCCCATAATTCAACAGAAGCTTCAATTCCAGCGTTCTTTCTCCCTCTCGTCACACTGGTCCCAATCTGTCCCTCCTTTTATTCTATTTTTTATGTTTGCATTATTATTTTCTTTTCTTGTTAAAATTAATTGTTGTTCAATGGAATTATTTCCTTTTTAATAAGTAATTAATTTTCGTTGATCTGATTGAATAATCAAAAAAATCTATTCCTTCATTATTAGTGTTTGTTATTATTTATTTTCCGCCAAAATTAATTAACTGTTAATTGATGAATCCATTTCCTTTTTAATTATTAATTAATTTTAGAATTAATCCCCACCAGATTTATAATAAATATTAACAAGAATGAGTGATTCACACATTCTATTCGGGCTAGCATAAAAGTTGTAATTATTATTATTATCATTATTATTATCATTGTAATTCTTATGGTGGAGTGAGATTAATTTGGACGAGACGTCCTGTTGATCTCATGTAAATATTCTGTGTTTAATTTCTTTTTGTTTAGCACCTCGTATATTTTCTTTTCATGAAGAAGTTAAAATAATTAATGGGTTAATTATAATGCGCGCTATCATATGGAGGTAACCGTTTTTATAACGGACAGTTGTGAGGTGCTAATACCTTCCTCACCTGTAATCAGACTCCCGAATTTGGAATTTCATTTTTTATAACCAGTGCTTGAACAAAAGGTTTTTCCAGTATTTTATCCTAAAAAATATTGGTGGCGACTCCCTGTTTATTTTTAAAATCGTTTTGACGGTCGGCCGCGCCGCCGCGATCCCGGTCGCGACAGATAGCGACTCCGCTGGGGAATTAGAGAGTCAAGCCAGTCAATTTGATAGCGCATGTTTTAATTAGCATATTAATTATTTAACTTCTTCCTTTATTTTATTTTCTGTAAATGTTTGTGTATGATTTCTGTTCTGTTTATATTTTATCATTTATGTTTTGTAAATATCTATGTGATCATTGAACCCTAGGTTAGACGACTTTATTTTGGTTCTCTGTGTTTGTTCTATGTGCAGGATGAGTAAGGTACAAGTATTGGAGGCCTCTTTCACACACTACACTCACAATTTGCACACACTTTTGAGTGGGACCCTATACCCGGGCCCAAATAAACCCTAAGTTAGGGGAGGTTGGTAGCGGTGTCGTTTGGGATGTACTTTCCATCCGGCAATCGTAAGAACCTCAACTAGAGTTCGACTTATTCATGGTGCCCACACCTAGTAGACTTTCTACTATTTGTGATTAACATCATGAGTAGGATCTTGGCTCTAGTAACCTTTAGAAATTTTAGAATAAGCCACCTAATACGAGGTATCACTGATAGACAAACCTTAGAACCATTAGGAGACCTTCAGAAAAACCCACCTTAAGGCACAAAGAGGCAAACTTTACTTCTACCTTTTCTCGTTCTCATTTTCTTTTCTGATCCAAAATTAAAGAACCGCTTGCCCGTCTATTGGATTACTGTCGCAACCTGGATCGCGACGGCGCGGCGAGAAAGAGAAGAAAAGTGTGGTATGGAATGAAACAGGGAGTCGCCACCAACGTTTTTATCCATAGGAAAAACATTGGGAAAAAACTAAGTTCAGTAAAGCACTGGTTAAAAAAATTGAAATCCAAGTTCGGGAATCGGTTACGAGTAGGGAAGGTATTAGCACCCTACATCGCCTGTCAAAGACAGTACCAAGATTGAAAGCACAATATAAATAGCCTTAAATAAAACATGGTTTCTTCCCTTTTACTTGTTGTATTTTGAAAATGACAGAATGGAGTAGAGAACTGTACAGACCTAGAATGTCGAAGCGAGGTCAATGGAACGTTTCATCCGAATTAAACTCGACTTCGATATGAGACAGAGAGGGGAAGAGAATGCTAATAAGGCGTCATGCCTAAATTAGACATTCTCGGATAAAAAAAAAGGGATAGGAAAGAGATAAGCGGGACGTCTTGTCCTAAGTATCCCTTCCCTATGAATTGTGGCGAGGTTTGAACAAAAAAAAAACTAGGGGGAAATCAACAAGACGTCACGTCTAAATTGATTTTCACGGTAGCAACCAAAAAAAAGAACATTTATAAAAGAAACATGAAAGTAAGGGAATAAATCAGCAAAAAGGAATAAGAGAGATGGGCCCGACAGGAGTTGAGGTCCTGCTCCTACGTATTCTTGAATTATCAAGAAATCAGGGTTACGTAGTTCTGAATGTTGTTCTTTTAGGAAAAGACTTGGGAAATGATGGTGGATGTCATTGAGACGGGGAACTCATACAAGGCGAAGTTCTTCGCACGTATATGAATCCTAAAGAGGTTGTGTATACGGGAGTGCTCCCGTACGACACCGTTTTAGAAAAGATTTGTTTCTTTTTTGACTTTTATTTAGATTTGAAAGAAAACAGAAGGAGAAATGAGTGAAAACCGAGTGGGAGAAGAGAAAACCGAGTGTGAAAGAGAAAAGAAAAACCGAGTAAAAAAATGAAATACCGAGTGGAAGTAGCAGAAACCGAGTAAAAAAATGAGATACCGAGTGGAAGTAGCAGAAACCGAGTAAAGAATTGAGATACCGAGTGAAAGCAACAGGATACCGGGTGAAAAGTGAATACCGTGAGACTGAGTACGGTGTTGGAGTTGAGAAGAGCGAGGTACTGAGTAGTGAGGAGTGGTAAAAAGAGTTGTGGAGATTAGTTTAGTGAGGGACAGTTTGTAGGAGCAGGGGTGAGGTCGGATTTGGTAAGGACCGAGTGTTTTGGGAGAAAGGGACGGTGTTATGGCGTGAAGGACAATATGGTTGCTGGACGGTGTTGTATTTGGGGGTATTGGGACGGTGTAGTGTTTAAGGAGTATTGGAAATGCAGTTGTTGGGACGGTGTGGAGGGATTGGGACGGAGTAGGGCAGAACCGGATGGTGTTCAGGAATATAGATACGGTATGGTAAATTTAGGAGATCGGTGTGAAGGGCTACAGTGAATCGGTGGGGTTGATGAGGATCTGAGGGAAGACAGTGCTGTTAGGAAGATGCTGTTGGAACGATGTGGGTTGGAGGCTGAGACGGTGTGGGGTTCAAGGAATACGAAGATGGTGAATTGGGAGGTGTTGGGACAGAACTGTATGAAGGGAATGAATCCCTTAAGACTCTTGAAGTGAAATTTAGAAGTTTCCTCTCTTTTCAGCCCCTGGACCGTGTCAAGAACTTACTAGCCAACCCCTTGTGCCTCTTCATGAAAGGTATTTATAGAGGGCTCTTGGACATGGGCCGAGTGGACAGCTCAAACTCCACTTGATGGAAGCGACCTGGCCACTAACAGATAGTGGGGGGACAATGGCTGATGGGGAATTTTTAATTCCTCCACTACCGCCCCCTTGTCTGCCACCTTTAGAAAGTGTAATTCCGAGTCAACGCGCATAAGCATCCGGGCTCATTCCTCCGCTGTCAGGTTTGTGACCTCGGCTATGCAAGACATCGGTTTGATGTTCCAATAACCGGTCCGATGTGGCCTATTTAGAATCCGGACCGGTGTCACATTTACACTGGTCAGACCTTTTCAATGTTCGGGGTACCATGGAATCGTGAAAGTGTAATTCCGAGTCAGCGCGCATAAGCATCCGGGCTCATTCCTCCGCTGTCAGGTTTGTGACCTCGGCTATGCAAGACATCGGTTCGATGTTCCAATATCCGGTCCGATGTGGCCTATTTAGAATCCGGACCGGTGTCACATTTACACTGGTCAGACCTTTTCAATGTTTGAGGTACCATGGGATCGGTGTTCTTCCTCGTGGCCCGAATCCACTGCCTCAGTCATCATCCATCCTTAGTGGGAGTGAATTCCGAGAGGAAAAGTGTCTTTTAAGTAAAAGGCCGAGTGAAAAGTATGCAAAAGTCGAGTGAAAGCTTTGCTCGGTTTTGCTTTGCTGGTCGGCGTGAGATTGTTGCGAAGAGCTGGGACGAGCAAAACAACTCAGATTGGCACATTCACCTAGAACCGAGTGAAGAATGGCTCGGAAGTTGGTGAAAGGTGACTCAGAACTGGTGGAAATGGGCTCGGTGTTGATTGTTTGAAGAAGGACGACTCAGAATTGGTTTGAAGAGTGACAACTCGGTATTAGGCCAATGGTTCAATCGGCCCTTA
Organism: Clitoria ternatea; assembly: GCA_037962975.1. Classification (NCBI taxonomy): domain Eukaryota; kingdom Viridiplantae; phylum Streptophyta; class Magnoliopsida; order Fabales; family Fabaceae; genus Clitoria; species Clitoria ternatea. Next base: position 181,670,070 of record CM075672.1, read on the forward strand.
TTCGAAAGATGAGTGAAGATTGGCTCAGAAATCCTTCCACTTGGTTGTTGTCAATCGGAAATCGATTGATGATTGGCACAGATCGGTCGGAACTTTAGCATTTTCACTCGGAAAAGGCTTGCTTCCCACTCAGGACTTCGAAACTGGATATTTTCTCTCAGAATGCATTTGGGAGGGAATCATCCACTCGGATTTACATCTAATCCGAGTCGCTTCACTTAGATTTAGGCTTAACAGGTCATACTCCACTCGGATTGATCCATTTTTGAGTCTTTATTCAGATTTCCCACCCAACAGGTCATACTCCACTCGGACATGCCCAAATCTGAGTAATTTCACTCGGATTTTCTCCATTCTGAGTAATTTCACTCGGATTTGATCCGTTCTGAGTATTTTCACTTGGACTTGCTAGTTTTTGGGCCATTCCACTCGGATATTTGTTCAACAGGGGCATTTTCTACTCGGATTTGATCCTTTTTGAGTCATTTCACTCGGATTTGCCAGTTTTTGGGTCATTCCACTTGGATTTTTGTTCAACAGGTCTATATTCCACTCGGAAATGCTTCCATCATAGTCATCTTGCTCGGATCTGACCATCTTTGAGTTAGTCTATTCAAATTTGACCATTCTGAATTGGAATTAAGTATAAAAAGAATCATTCCACTTGGACCGGACTAAAAGAGGTGTTCACAGATGCCCCTCTTTACTTCTTTTTCACAAAAGAAACACGAAGCTTTTGTGTTTTTGAAGTGAAAAGGAAGTAAAGATATGAACACCGACGTAGGGGGGCCAAGTGGGACCTCTTGATTGGTATGGCAACTGATGGTATGGGCAATCACGAGTCTGTGTGACCTTTTTTCTTAAAACGAGCATCCTCCACTTCTGTTTCTCTTCTTCTCTTCTTCTTCTTCTTCTTTTTTTTTTTTTGAATGGATAGGGAAAAATTGTCTTTTAGTTAACAGGAGGTAATGAGATCAGGATTGACCCCCAGTAGACTGGAAAGTAAAGGTGGCCCTCGTGGGCGATTGAAAAGTAAAGGGTACCTCGATAGGTGGCTGGAAAATAAAGGATGCCTCGGTAGGCGGCTGGAAAGTAAAGGATGCCATGATAGGCGGCTGGAAAATAAAGAATGCCGTGGTAGGCGACTGGAAGATAAAGGATGCCTTGATAGGCGGCTGGAAGATAAAGGATGCCTTGATAGGCGACTGGAAGATAAAGGATGCCTTGATAGGCGGCTGGAAGATAAAGGATGCCTTGATAGGCAACTGGAAAATAAAGGATGCCTTGATAGGCGGCTGGAAGATAAAGGATGCCTTGATAGGCGGCTAGAAGATAAAGGATGCCTTGATAGGCGGCTGGAAGATAAAGGATGCCTTGATAGGCGGCTGGAAGATAAAGGATGCCTTGATAGGCGGCTGGAAGGTAAAGGATGCCTTGAAAGGCGACTGGAAGATAAAGGATGCCTTGATAGATGACTGGAAAGGTAAAGGATGCCTTGATAGGCGGCTGGAAAATAAAGGATGCCTGGATAGGCAGCTGGAAAATAAAGGATGCCTTGATAGGCAACTGGAAGATAAAGGATGCCTTGATAGGCGGCTAGAAAATAAAGAATGCCTTGATAGGCGACTGGAAGATAAAGGATGCCTTGATAGGCGGCAGGAAAACAAAGATGCCTTGATAGACGACTGGAATGGTAAAGGATGCCTTGATAGGCGGCTGGAAAATAAAGGATGCCTGGATAGGCGGCTGGAAAATAAAGGATGCCTGGATAGGCGACTGGAAAATAAAGGATGCCTTGATAGGCGGCTGGAAGATAAATGATGCCTTGATAGGCGGCTGGAAAATAAATGATGCCCTGATAGGTGGCTGGAAAATAAAGGATGCCTTGATTGTCGGCTGGAAAATAAAGGATGCCTTGATAGGCGGCTGGAAGATAAAGGATGCCTTGATAGGCGGCTGGAAGATAAAGGATGCCTTGATAGGCGGCTGGAAGGTAAAGGATGCCTTGAAAGGTGACTGGAAGATAAAGGATGCCTTGATAGACGACTGGAAAGGTAAAGCATGCCTTGATAGGCGGCTGGAAAATAAAGGATGCCTGGATAGGCGGCTGGAAAATAAAGGATGCCTTGATAGGCAACTGGAAGATAAAGGATGCCTTGATAGGCGGTTGGAAAATAAAGAATGCCTTGATAGGCGACTGGAAGATAAAGGATGCCTTGATAGGCGGCTGGAAAATAAAGGATGCCTAGATAGGCGACTGGAAATAAAGGATGCCTTGATAGGCGGCTGGAAAGGTAAAGGATGCCTTGATAGGCGGCTGGAAAGGTAAAGGATGCCTTGATAGGCGGCTGGAAAATAAAGGATGCCTGGATAGGCGACTGGAAAGGTAAAGAGATTGGGGGAGCTAACAGGACGTCTCGTCCAAATTAGCTCACTGTTGGCAGGAAATGTAAAAGTTGGGGGAGCTAAAATTCTTCTTGCTTGACTGCTGGAGTGTATCAAGTAGATTCCCCGGAAGGGAGTTTGAAAAGTGTCAGCTTTGGCAGTTGAGGAGAAGACTTCAAGAAGTGCCAACTTTGGTGATTTGGGGAAGGGCTTTGAGGAGTGCCAACTTTGGCGATTAAGGAGGAGACTTTAACGATCCTAGTTTTGGCAACTGCGGTTCCATTACGGAGAAGGTCTTGATTGAGACGTCAGAGCTTGACATGACTGTCCGTTATAATAACCTGCAGAAAAAAGGTAAGTAGTGCAAAGATACATTCAAAAAAATGGGTAGGTCCTGTGAAACCGCGGCCCTTAGGATAACTCATGGACAGAGGAGAATCAAAGAGGCGATCATAGCTTTGAAGCGCATGCCTGGCTGAGTCTTCATGATGATTGTCTAAGACTAGGTCGAGTAGTAGGAGCGTCTCGCTCCTTACGACTTTAAATGTTTACCATTCTTTCATTTATTTTTATAAAAAAACACAATGTTTTATCAGATCAATGCAATTCATAACACGTATCGAAAAAGGGATAAATTTTATTCATGTAGGTCAAACAGAATACAGAGAATGGACAACAGGGAAAATACAGGGGATGAAGTGAAACCTCGTAGGACAGGTCAAGGCCAAGGCAAATAGGAAAGGTTCAAAGATCCTCCAGTGAATTCCTGAGACTAGCGAGAATCTTAATCCCACGTCAAAACCTCAAGTACCTCGCTCAATTCTGCCTTTGAGAGGGTAGTTTGACTATGTTCCTGATGCCTCAGTTTGCATGTTTTGTATTGGGAGCTTTAGCTACTCTGCCAAAATCTTGACCCTAATTTTACCTGAGCCGCCTTTTCAGGTTTTCGACTCACCGGGTTGCTCTAACTTTTGCCTAGGCCGCCTTTTCAGGTTTTCAGCCTAGTGAGCTTTTCATTTTCTTGTGTTTTTCTCTTCTTTTTATTTTTGGCCGCATCCTTTACAGTAAAGGGTTGAAACTGATCACACTCCAGCTGAGTCTGCCTAACCTTTTCCAAATTTAGTTTGGATCCTTTGGGGAACTGATGTCATCTCAAATAGAAGACTCTACTCCTATGCCATGTACCCAAGGAAATATTTGTGAGTCTTTTGGCATCAATGAGAGAATTACTCTGAGTCATCATTTTGGCCCCTTTTTTTTTCTTTTTTTTCTTTTCTTTTTTTTTTATTTCATTTTTTGGATTTTTTCATTTTTTTTCATTTTTTTGTTTGCCACCCTTTTTTTTTGTTTTTTATGCCCTTGATGATGCAATAACTCAATCTGATAGACTATTTCCTTGGTTTCATGAGCATGAGGAATAGCGTACCTTTTTAGGTGTTGATGATGATAAGAATACAAGTTCTTGGTCTAGTGACATTTATTCCAATACAGAAAATGACAGCTTGCTTGATGATCTGGCCGTAACCAGCTTTCCCTGCTTGGTACGTGCATTGAACTTTGAGCTTGGCTTTATTTTTTATTTTTTCATCATTTTTTTGTATTATTTGTTTTTTTTTTCTTTTTTTTTTGGCAAAGTCTTCCTCAGACATAAGCGATTTCCCCCTATTCAACTGTTGAGGTTTCCTTAAATGACTGGCCTACCACTTGTCCAATTCGGGACTTGCCCATATTGTCATTCCATGCCTTCTGATAGGTTGCCCCCGTGATTCCTTCAATTGTCCTTGACTTAGGGGTATACCCATCTTGATCCTCTTGTTCTAACAATCTTATAAACTTGGATAGTGGCTCGTAGGTTTCCCTACCTCATTCGTCGGCATAGTCGACTGAGTGATCGAAATCGTGAAGCAGGATTATGATTTCACTAGTCTCAAAAGGATCATTTTTGGATCTGCAATTTAGTGTGTTATGGCAAAGTAAAGAAGAGAAAGGAAAAGCAAGTTAAAGAGAATGAGTCAAAAGCAAGGATAAAGGGATGAGAATTTTTTTGAATTTCGATACACTTTTATTGATTGACTGGTAAAACAAGTTTTTTTTGCCCTTATTACATGAAAAGTCCCAAAGCCTTAGGCATAGCAGAGGGATAAACAAGACATTAAGGCAAATGATAAATTAATCTGGTGAACCATTTAAAATCGTGGGGAATTTGATAGCCTTTCAACTACTGAGCTCTAGGCCCGACGGGCAAGCGATCACCAAATCAACATTGTTATCAAAACTATTCCCAACATCAACCACCACGGCATTAACTTCTGAGCCTCCATGATTAGGCAGGGGATTCTTGACCACGTTAGGGCTTCCTTCTTTAAAATCGATCCATTCGGCCTTGATCAAATCTCTCACTTTATATTTTAGAGCCATGCAATTTTCTGTGGAATGCCCCGGTGCCCCAGCATGGTAATCACAACGAGCGTTTGGGTCATATCCCCTTGGATAAGGAGGTTGCAATGGCTTCATGGGGCATGAAACCAACAGACCTTCCTGAACGAGGATTGGAAAAAAATCAGAATATGTCATGGGAATTGGATCGAACTGCACCGGGGTGCACTCATTGTTGGGATTCCTTGGGTTCTGATTATGGTTGGGTGGTCGAGCTACTTGCTGCGGGTGATGGTATGGCATGGGTTGTGGTATTGGAGCTCTTACCATGGGTGGGCGGAAGTGAGGAGTATGAGCTGTCGGGCCATAAGTGGCTGCGGCCACATAAGGATTGGGAGCTTGAATCATGGTAGGAGTGAATGGTCTCGGCGGAGCCGTCTTTTGATTAGAAGAGATGGAATTAGTTTCTCCGTCCCTTCTCCCAGGTGCCGGCTTCCTCGTCATGTTTGCCCCAGATGAGCCCTGAGTGATCTTACCTGTTCGTATTCCACTCTCCACTCTTTCCCCAATAGTCACGATGTCAGAGAAGTTGGCTGAAACACTACCAATCATCTTGCCGTAGAAAGGTGATGGGAGTGTGTCGATAAACATTGCGACTATTTCTTTTTCCAACAATGGGGGATCCACTTGCGCCGCTGTCTCTCTCCATCATTGGGCATACTCCTTAAACGTTTCATTGTCCCTCTTCACCATATTTTGTAAATGAACCCTGTTGGGTGCCATATCCATGTTATACTTGTATTGTCTAAGGAAGGCATCTGCCAGGTCTTTCCAACAACGGATACGGTTCCGATCAAGGTGAGCATACCATGTAAAAGCAGCTCCTGCTAGACTATCTTGGAAGCAGTGGATCAATAGTTGGTCATTAGAAGAGTAAGATGCCATCTTTCGACAGTACATCGTGAGATGATTCTTAGGACAAGTCATTCCCCGATACTTGTCAAAGTCTGGCATCTTGAATTTGGGTAGGAGAACAACATCTGTGACTAAACATAGCTCCGAAGCATCTATTAGTCCAAAACCTCCGGCGCCCTCCATCATTCTTAAACGCTCTTCTAAAATCTCTATCCTTTGCCTTCGAGGAGCCGCGACCGCGCGGGTTGTATCTTGGAGGTTGGTCCCATAGGGGGTTCCGTATCCATACGGATAGCCGAATGGCTGGTTGAATAGAGGCAACACATGGGACTGGTTTACTAGGCCTGTATTTGGTGAGGGACCTTGAGGATGGGCCATAGCATAAGCCGGCTGGGTTATCTGGGCTTGTGTATTTTGGGCTTGGGCGTTGTAGGTTGGCTGGGCCATCGGGGCTTGTGTGTTTTGGGTTTGGTCATGGGCTTGCGTGTTTTGGGTTTGGTAGGTTTGTCGGTCATGGGCTTGCGTGTTTTGGGTTTGGTGGAGTGGTGGCATGTTTGGTTGTGTGGGGTATGAAGCATGAGGATTTACCACTTGCTGGTTATGGGCGTCTTGTTGGTTGGCGAGTGGGGGATAGTACCCCGGGGGTAGGCCATAAAGTGGAAAGGGTACTGGGTTGCCGTCTAGACCGACAAATGTATGCTGTGCGTAAGACTGGCCGTAAGGTGGCTGGGTCTCAATGGCAGGGTTAGGTCTCCCGACATGAATGGTGAGAGGGGGTGTCGTTGTGTTAGGGAGTTGGGTTCTTGCTGGGTCAGAACCAAGGGGAGGTGGCGCGGTGGCAGGCTGCTGTTGAGCATCCTCAACACCCGCAGAGGAGCCTCCTTCGGTAAGTTTCTTTTCTAAGAGTTTAGTTAACTCCGCGACTCGCTCTTTCAGCTGATCGAACTCGGTTCTAAAGTTTCCTTCAACAGCTTCTGCCTCAGCCATGAGTTTCTTTTGGAGCCGGGTCTGGTAAGGATGCCTACCCGTGACGTTGGTGTCTCCTTTTTTTTTAAAAGAAAGAAGAAGAAAAAAATGTTAGGTGCAAATAGAAAGAAGAAAAATGTTGTGGGAAACCATCACAGACTTTGGCGAGTATCCTTTGACCATTCCTTAGAATTTATCATTCAAAAGTACTAGGTATGGTAATCATAGAAATTAATATGGGATAATTGTGAAGACAGAAGAAATCTTTCATCCTGAGGCGGGAGCCTCTAGCTCAGACATCTTCTTCGGGCAATTACAGCCCTTATTTCTTAAGTTTAATCCCATGTCAATTTCCCTAGATACTCAAAGGGTACATGACCAAAAGAGGATTATCTATTCACCCGAAGAATACTGTGTGTTTCAAAATGAGTCATTATTTCAATAACTCAGTAAATCTGCGGGTGGTAGATAATTCATTTTCTTGGATAAAAGGGGAAAGCAAAAATGACGTAAGGTAAAGTAAAGTTTGCCCTTTTGTGGCCTAGGTCAGGTTTTGTTGAAAGTTTTCTCTAGGCCCTATGGTTTGTTTAAAAGTGGCTCTTCACACCAGGTAGCTTATTCTAGACTTCTAGAAGGTCACCAGAGCCAAGATCCTACCATGACAGGGACGCAACAGTGGGGAACCACTAGGTGCGTATATCATGAGAGGTCGAACTCTGGTTGAGGTTCTCACGAACACCGGATAGGAAGTACATCCCATACGATTCCGTTACCAACCTCTCCTAACTTAAGCTTCATTTGGGGCCCGGGTATAGGGCGCCACTCATAGGTGTGTGCAAGTAATTGTGAGTGTAGTGTGTGGAAGGGCAGTCTATACCTTTTAACTTACCCCATTCTGGACAAAGAACAAACACAGAACAAATATACAAAGTCGTCTACCCTAGGGTTCAATAATTACAGGAAAGTAACATGGTCCTCTACCCTAGGGTTCAACAAGCATGCAAACATAGATAATGAAACAAATAATAATATACGATTAAAACAAGAACAAACTTTCACAACAATTAACAGAAAATAAAACAAGAGAGAAGAAATCCAAGCTAACAAAGGCTATATAAAAAAGAACATGCGCTTTCAATCAAACTGGCCTGACTCTCTTAAGTGTCCCCAGTGGAGTCGCCATCTGTCGCAACCTGGATCGCGACGGCGTGACGAGAAAGAGAAGAAAAGTGTGGTATGGAATGAAACAGGGAGTCGCCACCAACGTTTTTATCCATAGGAAAAACATTGGGAAAAAACTAAGTTCAGTAAAGCACTGGTTAAAAAAATTGAAATCCAAGTTCGGGAATCGGTTACGAGTAGGGAAGGTATTAGCACCCTACATCGCCTGTCAAAGATAGTACCAAGATTGAAAGCACAATATAAATAGCCTTAAATAAAACATGGTTTCTTCCCTTTTACTTGTTGTATTTTGAAAATGACAGAATGGAGTAGAGAACTGTACAGACCTAGAATGTCGAAGCGAGGTCAATGGAACGTTTCATCCGAATTAAACTCGACTTCGATATGAGACAGAAAGGGGAAGAGAATGCTAATAAGGCGTCATGCCTAAATTAGACATTCTCGGATAAAAAAAAAGGGATAGGAAAGAGATAAGCGGGACGTCTTGTCCTAAGTATCCCTTCCCTATGAATTGTGGCGAGGTTTGAACAACAAAAAACTAGGGGGAAATCAACAAGACGTCACGTCTAAATTGATTTTCACGGAAGCAACCAAAAAAAAGAACATTTATGAAAGAAACATGAAAGTAAGGGAATAAATCAGCAAAAAGGAATAAGAGAGATGGGCCCGACAGGAGTTGAGGTCCTGCTCCTACGTATTCTTGAATTATCAAGAAATCAAGGTTACGTAGTTCTGAATGTTGTTCTTTTAGGAAAAGACTTGGGAAATGATGGTGGATGTCATTGAGACGGGGAACTCATACAAGGCGAAGTTCTTCACACGTATATGAATCCTAAAAAGGTTGTGTAGACGGGAGTGCTCCCGTACGACACCGTTTTAGAAAAGATTTGTTTCTTTTTTGACTTTTATTTAGATTTGAAAGAAAACAGAAGGAGAAATGAGTAAAAACTGAGTGGGAGAAGAGAAAACCGAGTGTGAAAGAGAAAAAAAAACCGAGTAAAAAAATGAAATACCAAGTGGAAGTAGCAGAAACCGAGTAAAAAAATGAGATACCGAGTGGAAGTAGCAGAAACCGAGTAAAGAATTGAGATACCGAGTGAAAGCAACAGGATACCGGGTGAAAAGTGAATACCGTGAGACTGAGTACGGTGTTGGAGTTGAGAAGAGCGAGGTACTGAGTAGTGAGGAGTGATAAAAAGAGTTGTGGAGATCGGTTTAGTGAGGGACAGTTTGTAGGAGCAGGGGTGAGGTCGGATTTGGTAAGGACCGAGTGTTTTGGGAGAAAGGGACGGTGTTGTGGCGTGAAGGACAATATGGTTGCTGGACGGTGTTGTATTTGGGGGTATTGGGACGGTGTAGTGTTTAAGGAGTATTGGAAATACAGTTGTTGGGACGGTGTGGAGGGATTGGGACGGAGTAGGGCAGAACCGGATGGTGTTCAGGAATATAGATACGGTATGGTAAATTTAGGGGATCGGTGTGAAGGGCTACAGTGAATCGGTGGGGTTGATGAGGATCTGAGGGAAGACAGTGCTGTTAGGAAGATGCTGTTGGAACGATGTGGGTTGGAGGCTGAGACGGTGTGGGGTTCAAGGAATACGAAGATGGTGAATTGGGAGGTGTTGGGACAGAACTGTATGAAGGGAATGAATCCCTTAAGACTCTTGAAGTGAAATTTAGAAGTTTCCTCTCTTTTCAGCCCCTGGACCGTGTCAAGAACTTACTAGCCAACCCCTTGTGCCTCTTCATGAAAGGTATTTATAGAGGGCTCTTGGACATGGGCCGAGTGGACAGCTCAAACTCCACTTGATGGAAGCGACCTGGCCACTAACAGATAGTGGGGGGACAATGGCTGATGGGGAATTTTTAATTCCTCCACTACCGCCCCCTTGTCTGCCACCTTTAGAAAGTGTAATTCCGAGTCAGCGCGCATAAGCATCCGGGCTCATTCCTCCGCTGTCAGGTTTATGACCTCGGCTATGCAAGACATCGGTTTGATGTTCCAATAACCGGTCCGATGTGGCCTATTTAGAATCCGGACCGGTGTCACATTTACACTGGTCAGACCTTTTCAATGTTCGGGGTACCATGGAATCGTGAAAGTGTAATTCTGAGTTAGCGCGCATAAGCATCCGGGCTTATTCCTCCGCTGTCAGGTTTGTGACCTCGGCTATGCAAGACATCGGTTCGATGTTCCAATATCCGGTCCGATGTGGCCTATTTAGAATCCGGACCGGTGTCACATTTACACTGGTCAGACCTTTTCAATGTTTGGGGTACCATGGGATCGGTGTTCTTCCTCGTGGCCCGAATTCACTGCCTCAGTCATCATCCATCCTTAGTGGGAGTGAATTCCGAGAGGAAAAGTGTCTTTTAAGCAAAAGGCCGAGTGAAAAGTATGCAAAAGTCGAGTGAAAGCTTTGCTCGGTTTTGCTTTGCTGGTCGGCGTGAGATTGTTGCGAAGAGCTGGGACGAGCAAAACAACTCAGATTGGCACATTCACCTGGAACCGAGTGAAGAATGGCTCGGAAGTTGGTGAAAGGTGACTCGGAACTGGTGGAAATGGGCTCGGTGTTGATTGTTTGAAGAAGGACGACTCAGAATTGGTTTGAAGAGTGACAACTCGGTATTAGGCCAATGGTTCAATCGGCCCTTATTCGAAAGATGAGTGAAGATTGGCTCAGAAATCCTTCCACTTGGTTGTTGTCACTCGGAAACCGATTGATGATTGGCACAGATCGGTCGGAACTTTAGCATTTTCACTCGGAAAAGGCTTGCTTCCCACTCAGGACTTTGAAACTGGATATTTTCTCTCAGAATGCATTTGGGAGGGAATCATCCACTCGGATTTACATCTAATCCGAGTCGCTTCACTTAGATTTAGGCTTAACAGGTCATACTCCACTCGGATTGATCCATTTTTGAGTCTTTATTCGGATTTCCCACCCAACAGGTCATACTCCACTCGGACATGCCCAAATCTGAGTAATTTCACTCGGATTTTCTCCATTCTGAGTAATTTCACTCGGATTTGATCCGTTCTGAGTATTTTCACTCGGACTTGCTAGTTTTTGGGCCATTCCACTCGGATATTTGTTCAACAGGGGCATTTTCTACTCGGATTTGATCCTTTTTGAGTCATTTCACTCGGATTTGCCAGTTTTTGGGTCATTCCACTTGGATTTTTGTTCAACAGGTCTATATTCCACTCGGAAATGCTTCCATCATAGTCATCTTGCTCGGATCTGACCATCTTTGAGTTATTCTATTCAAATTTGACCATTCTGAATTGGAATTAAGTATAAAAAGAATCATTCCACTTGGACCGGACCAAAAGAGGTGTTCACAATTACTTTTTCCAAAAAAATGACCTACTTTTAACCAGTGATCCTTTAATGGGAAGGTGGTCCTTTCCTTTTATATTTGCTTAAGTATTAGGATCTTCAGTTACGAATTTTCTGAATCATCAAAAAAAAAGAGCCAAAAATTTTAACAGAAAAAGGATATAAAAAAAATCAAAAAAAAAATCAATTCTTTTTTTGTTTTAACAATGATCAGAAAATCCATAGCTCACATGTTCCTTGACTTGACACCAGTTTTATCAAATCATAATCCCCCTAAATACAAAAATGTTTTCAAGAAAGTTACTAGGGGAGTATCGATTTACAAAACACGTCATTTCCTGATGTCTCTTTCTCTCATTTCTTTCTATTCTCACCGGAAGCTATTCAGAGCTTAACGAATACCCTTGAGCAAGATATGGAAATTAACGTGGGATCAAACCTTTAAGAGAAGGGTCATGGTTCCCTGAGCTAGAAATAGCTAAACTTGAGGCTCTTATTGCATTTCAGAATGAAGGATTTTTCTGTCTTCATAACTATCCCGTATTAATTTCCGTACTTACCATACCTAGTACTTTTGAACGATAAGTTCTAAGGAATGGTCAAAGAATACTCGCCAAAGCCTGTGATTGCTTCCCATGACATTCTCCTTCTTTCTATTTCCACCTGACATTTCTTGTTTTTCTTTCAAAGACACTGAAACACAGACGTCACGGGTAGACATCCTTACCAGACCCGACTTCAAAGGAAACTCATGGCTGAGGCAGAAGCTGTTGAGGGAGACTTCAGGACTGAATTCGATCAGCTGAAAGAACGAGTGGCGGAGTTAACTAAACTCTTAGAAAAGAAACTCATAGAAGGAGCCTCCTCTGCAGGTGTTGAGGACAGCCAACAGCAGCCTGTCACCGCACCACCCCCCATTGGTTCTGACCCAACAAGAACCCAACTACCTAACACAACGACACCCCCGCTCACTATTCATGTCGGAGGACCTAACCCTGCCATTGAGGCCCAGCCACCCTATGGCCAGTCTTATGCACAACAGCATACATTTGTTGGTCCTGACGGCAACCCGGTACCTTTTCCACTTTATGGCCTACCACCGGGGTACTATCCCCCGCTCGCTAACCAACAAGAAACCCAAAACACGCAAGCCCATGGCCCACAAGCGTACCAAACCCAAAACATGCAAGCCCATGACCCACAAGCTTACCAAACCCAAAACACGCAGACCCATGACCCACAAACCCATCAAATCCAAAATACACAAGCCCCAATGGCCCAGCCAACTTGCAACGCACAAGCCCAAAACACACGAGCCCAGATGACCCAGCCAACTTATGCTGTACAAACTGTGGCCCAACCTCAACGACCCTCACCAAATACAGGCCTAATGAACCAGTCCCATATGTTGCCTCCGTTCAACCAGCCACTCGGCTATCCATACGGATACGCAACTCCTTATATGACCAATCTCCAAGATACAACCCGCATGATAAGCCCGGTAAGCGGTCATAGCACGGTCGCAGCTCCTCAAAAGGAAAAGATAGAAATCCTAGAGGAGTGTTTGAGAATGATGGAAGGCGCTGGAGGTTTCAGACTGATAGATGCTTCTGAACTATGCCTAGTCACAGATGTTGTCCTCCCGCCCAAATTCAAGATGCCAGACTTTGACAAGTATCGGGGAATGACTTGTCCAAAGAACCATCTCACGATGTACTGTCGAAAGATGGCATCTTACTCTTCTAACGACCAGCTGTTGATTCACTGCTTCCAAGATAGTCTGGCGGGGGCCGCTCTTACATGGTATGCTCACCTTGAGCGGAACCATATTCGTTGTTGGAAGGACCTGGCAGATGCCTTCCTTAGACAATACAAGTATAACATGGATATGGCACCTAACAGGGTTCAGTTACAGAATATGTTGAAGAGGGATAGTGAGACGTTTAAGGAATATGCTCAACGCTGGAGAGAAACAGCGGCACAAGTGGATCCCCCATTGTCGGAAAAAGAGATAATCGCAATGTTTGTTGACACATTCCCATCACCTTTCTATGGCAAGATGATTGGTAGTGTTTCATCCAATTTCTCCGACATTGTGACTATTGGGGAAAGGATGGAGAGCGGAATATGAACAGGAAAGATCACTCAGGGCCCATCTGGGACAAGCATGACAAGAAAGCCGGTGCCTGGGAGAAGGGATGGAGAAACTAATTCCATCTCTTCTAATCAAAAGATGGCTCCGCCAAGACCATTCGCCCCTACCATGATTCAAGCTCCAAATCCTTATGTGGCCGCTGCCACTCAGGGCCCGATAGCTTATACTCCCCACTTTCGTCTGCCCATGGTAAGAGTGCCCATGCCGTAACCCATGCCATACCCTCACCCGCAGCAGATGACTCGACCACCCAATCATGATCAGAACACAAGGAATCCCAACAATGAGCGCACCCCTGTGCAGTTCGATCCAATTCCCATAACATATACCGAACTTTTACCAATCCTTATTCAGAAGGGTCTGGTGGCTCCATGCCCCATGAGGCCGTTGCAACCTCATTACCCAAGGGGGTATGACCCAAACGCTCATTGTGATTACCATGCTGGGGCACTAGGGCATTCTATAGAAAATTACATGGCTTTGAAATATAAAGTGAGAGATTTGATCAAAGCCGACTGGATTAATTTTCAGGAAGGAAGCCCTAACGTGACCACAAATCCCCTGCCCAATCATGGAGCTTCAGAAGTTAATGTCGTGGTGGCCAATAATGAAGATGGTTTTGATGGTAATATTGATTTAGTGATCGCTTGCCCGCTGGACCAAGAGCTCAGTAACTGGGAGGCTGTCAAACTCCCTTCAATTTTAAATGATTCACCAAAATAATTTGCCATTGCCTCAAAGTCTTGTTTATCCCTCTGCTATGCCTAAGGCTTTGGGATTTTTCATGTAATAAGGGCGAAAAAAAAACTTGTTTTACCAGTCAATCAATAAATGCGTATCAAAATTCAAAAAAAAACATTTCAAAAAATTCTAATCCCTTTATCCTTGCTTTTGACTCATTAACTTGCTTTTCCTTTCTCTTCTTTATTTTGCCATAACAAACAAAATCGCAGATCCAAAAATGATTCTCTTGAGACTAGTGAAATCGCAATCACGCTTCATGATTTCGATTACCCAGTCGACTATGCCAACGAAGAAGGGTAGGGAAACCTGTGAGCCACCGCACAAGTTGACAAGATTGTTAGAACAGGAGGTTAAAGAATACCCCTAAGTCAAGAACAACTGAAGGAATCACGGTGGTAATCTATCAGAAGGCATTAGTATTTTGTTTCAAGACGTGGAAGGAATCTATATGAATGACAACTTTGTCAAGTCCCGAATTGGACAAGTGGTAGGCCAGTCAACTAAGAAAACCACAACAGTTACCAGCATAAATAGGGGAAAATTGCTAATGCCTATAAATATAGACACAATTGAGGAAGACTTTGCCAAAAAAAAAGAAAAAAAATGAAAAATGAAAATAGAGCCAAGCTTGAAGTCCAATGCACATACCAAGCGGGGAAAGCTGGTTACGTCCAGATCATCAAGCAAGCTGTCATTGGGGGAATGAATGTCACTAGACCAAGAACTTGCATTCTTGTCATCATCAACACCTCAACCTAAAAAGGTACGTTGTTCCTTATGCTCATGCAACTAAGGAAATAGTCTATCAGATTGAGTCATTGCATCATCAAGGGGATAAAAAAACAAAAAAAACAAAAAAAACAAAAAAAAACAAAAAAAAACAAAGCAAATGAAAAACCGAAAATGAAAAAAAAAATAAAAAATAAAGGCCAAAATGATGATTCAAAGTAATTCCCTCTCATTGATGCCAAAAGACTCACCAATATTTCTTTGGATACATGGCATAGGAATAAAGTCTCCTCTTTGAAGTAACAACAGCTCCCAAAGGACCAAACTAAATTTGGAAAAGGATAGGCAGACTCAACTGGAGTGTGATCAGTTTCAACTTTTTACTGTAAAAGATGCAGCCCATTATAAAGAAAGAGAAAAGCTCGCTAGGCTGAAAACCTGAAAGGGCGGCCTAGGCAAAAGTTAGAGCAACCCGGTGAGTTGAAAACCTGAAAAGGCGGCTCAGGTAAAAATTAGGGTCAACATCTTGGCAGAGTAACTAAAGTTCCCAATGCAAAACGTGCAAACTGAGGCATGTGGACCATGGTCAAACTACCCTCTCGAATGCAGAGTTGAACGATGTACTTGAGGTCGTGACGTGGGATTAAGGTTCTCACTAGTCTCAGGAATTCACTGGAGGATCCTTGAACCTTCCCTGTTTCTCCCAGCCTCGACCCGTCCTATGTAACTTCATTTCATCCCATCTATTTTCCCCTTTGTCCATTCTCTGTATTCTGTTTGACATACATGAATCCTTTTTCGATAGGTGTTATGAATTGCATTGATTTGATAAAATATTGTATTTTTATTAAAAATAAAATGAAAGAATGGTGAACATTTAAAGTCGTAAGGAACAAGACACTCCCACTACTCGACCTCATCTTAGACAATCATCACGAGGACTCAGCCAAGGCACGTGCTTCGAAGCTATGATCGCCATCTTTCATTCTCCTCTGTCCATGAGTTATCCTAAGGGTCGCGGTTTCACAGGACCTACCCAGTTTGTGAATTTTACTTTGCACTCCTAACCTTTTTCTGCAGGTTATTACAACAGACAGTCATGTCAAGTGTTGACACCTCAAGTTCCTTCCTCAAACCGCCAAAGTTGGCACTCCTCAAAGTTCTTTCCTCTATCGCCAAAGTTGGCAATTCTCAAAGTCTTTCCCCAAATCGCCAAAGTTGGCACCGCTCGAAATCTCTTCCTTAATCTGCCAAAGATGGCACCTCTCAAAGTTTCCTCAAATCGCCAAAGTTGGCACTCCTCAGAACTCCTTCCTCAAATCGCCAAAGCTGGCACTTCTCATATCTCCTTACCTAAGTCGCCAAAGTTGGCACTTCTTGAAGTCTTCTCCTCAATTGCCAAAGCTGACACTTCTTCAAACTCCCCTCCAAGGAATCTACCTGATACATTCTGACAGTCAAGCATTTCCCTTCCCAAAGATAGTTTCCAGTAAAAATTCTCTCCCCCAGCAGAGTCACCAAACTCTCCCCAGTACGCCTACAATTCAGATCATCTTCTCCTCCTGATAAGAACACTTTTCTAATCAGGCTTAGAAGAACACTCCCCAATGGAACCGTGATCGCCAAAGTTGGCACCTTTCAAGGTTTCTTCCTCCATAGCCCAAGCAGGCACTTTTCAAGGTTTCCTCCTTAATCAAGGTTGGTAATTTTCAAAGTCTCTTCTTCAATATCCAAAGCTGGCACCGTTCGAAGTTTCTTTCTCCTTAATCGGCAAAGTTGGCAATCCTTAATCCTCTCCTCCTTAATCAAGGTCGGTAATTTTCAAAGTCTCTTCTTCAATCTCCAAAGCTGGCACCTTTCAAAGTTTCTTTCTCCTTAATCGCCAAAGTTGGCAATCTTCAAAGTCTTCCGCTCAACTCCAAAATCAGCAATGCTCAAATTCTCTTCCCTAGTGGAATCGATCGCCAAAGCTGGCACTTCTCAAGATCTCTTCCCCGATGGACCCTAAATTTTCCATTCTCAAGCAGGGGGAGTACCCTGAATCACCAAATTCTTCCCCAGTGGAACTACACCTCCCAAACGACTCAAACTGGGGCATCGCCCCAGATTTCTTCTGTTCCAGTCAAAGGGCAATTCCCTAAGGTTCCTTCAAACCATGTCAAACTGGGGCATCTCCCTAGTTTTCTTCTGTTTCAATTCCCCAAGGTTCCTTTAAACCATGTCAAACTGGGGCATCTCCCTAGTTTTCTTCTGTTTCAGTCAAGGGGGCAATTCCCCAAGGTTCCTTCAAACCATGTCAAACTGGGGCATCTCCCTAGTTTTCTTCTGTTTCAGTCAAGGAGCAGTTCCCCAAGATTCCTTCAGTTATGTCAAACTGGGGTATCGCCAAGAGCCTTTAAGTCCAATGAGTTTTGGACGAGACGACCTATTAGCTCCTCCAATCTCTGCATTTTCGTCACCTATTCAGGCACCTTTTACTTTCCATTCGCCTATTCAGGCACCCTTTACTTTTTGTTCACCTATTCAGGACCCATTTACTTTTCGTTTGCCTATTCAGGCCCCCTTTTACTTTTCCAGTCGCCGAAGTTGGCACCCATTTACCTTTTCCAGTTGCCAAAGCTGGCACCCATTTACTTTTCAGTCGCCTATTCAGGCACCCTTTACTTTTCAGTCGCCTATTCAGGCACCCTTTGCTTTCCGTTCGCCTATTCAGGCACCCTTTAGTTTTCCAGTCGCCGAAGCTGGCACCCATTTACTTTTCAGTCGCCTATTCAGGCACCCTTTACTTTCCGTTCGCCTATTCAGGCACCCTTTACTTTTTGTTCACCTATTCAGGCACCCTTTACTTTTTGTTCGCCTATTCAGGCACCTTTTACTTTTTGTCCGCTTATTCAGGCACCCTTTACTTTCTAGTCGCCTATGCAGGCACCCTTTATTTTCCAGTCTACCGGGGGTCAATCCCGATCTTCTCATTGAAAGAATTTTTTTGGTCCATTCCTTAAAAAAAAAAAGAGACAGATATGGAAAAGAGGAAAAGGTCACAACAACTCGGACACCATACCTATCGATAGGTCCCACTTGGTCCCTACATCGGTGTTTATATCTTTACTTCCTTTTCACTTCAAAACATGGAAAGCTTCATGTTTCTCTTGTGAAAAAGAAGTAAAGAGGGGCATCTGTGAACACCTCTTTCGGTCCGACCCAAATAGAAAGGATTCTGAGAGGACTGGACTTCATTTCTGAATGATTTGCTGAGAAGAATGACTCAGATTGAAGCATTTTCGAGCGAAATAACTTAGAATGAAGCTTTTCCAAGTGGAATATTGCCCTGTTGGAGGCAAATCCGAGTGGAATGACTCAGAAATGATAAAAACCGAGTGAAAGGACTCAGAATGGGTCAAATCCGAGTGGAATATGCTCCTGTTGGAGTAAATCCGAGTAGAATGACTCAGAAATGATAAAAACCGAGTGAAATTACTCAGAATGAGTCAGTGCCGAGTGAAATGTTTCCCTATTGAAGGTGAATCCGAGTGGAAGGCTCCCTATCAAAGCCATTCCAAGTGGTACTCTGTTGAAGGATGAATGCTGAGAAGGGTTGCTCTTTGATTTCAATTAATTCGAGTGAAGAAATGCTAAATCCGAGTAAGAGCTTTCTGATTGCTACTGATCTGAGTGAAAACAAGTCTGAGTGAAGGAAAGTCCGACTCAAAGCGTAACTGGAAGGACAGATTTTGATTAGACGAAAGCTTTTCCGAGTGAAAATACCCAGTTTCCAAGTCCTGAGTGGGAAGCAAGCTCTTTCCGAGTGAAAATGCTACGTTCCGACTGAAACATTTTAGGAAGGAGTGAACCTGTGCCGAATGGTCAATCTTCAATCGGTTTCCGAGTGATAATAACCCAATGGAAGGACTTCTGAATGAATGTGTCCGATTGGAATGAAGAAAGGCAAATCTGTACAAGGTCTCTCCGAGTGATTCAGGAGATACCGATTGATGAAACTGAGACTTTGATTCTGATTGAAGCATAAGGCCGACTCCGAGTGAGTTTGGGAACAGTCGTGTGTTTCCGAGCAACCCAAGACTCGGACTTGTGAAGAACTTCTAAGAAAGTGCATCAAATAGCTGATTGCCGAGTGAAAGCCATTCCTGATTGATGAGTGAGTGCACCAAACAAGCCAATTACCGAATAAAAGCTATTTCCGATTGGAAAATAAGCAAAATGGTCAGATTCTGAAAGGGCCGATTGAATCATTTGCCCAATGCCGAGTCATCATCCTTCAAACCAATTCTGAGTCGTTCTTCTTCAAATCAATTCCGAGCCCCCATTTCCACCAATCTCCGAGCCATTTTTAGCCAATTCCGAGTCATTGGTCACTCGGTCTTGTGCATAAAATTCAGTCGGTACCGAGTGACCTACTTTTCACTCAATTCCGAACCACTTCCTACCTAATGCTGAGTCATCCTTCGATCATTTCCGAGTCCTCTTCAGGTCTTTCGCCCAAGCGATTCTTGTTACGCTCAAGCGAAAACTGTGGGTACCATGATCTCGCTTAAGCGTGGGAGCCTCGCTCAAGCGAGAGGCATAAGATTAGCCATTGGATTGTGTTCGCCCGAGCGAAGTTTAGCACGCTCAAGCGAGAATGGGAGTCCCCCTTCAGTCTGAGCCATTGTTCAGTCAGATCCGAGTCACTTTTCACTCGGTTCCGACTGAATGTTCTAATCAGAATTTCTTTGATTGCCCACTCAATCCAATTGCACAAAACACCAACATGATTTCACTCGGTCTTTTGCACAAAAGGGGCCTTTTCCACTCGGATTTAGGAGGCAAAGCGAAGACCGACCCTTTTTTCCACTTAGATTTCCACCATGCTGAATTGGATTTCCACTATCCAAGTGGATCCTGGAATTACGGGAGGCGGCTCACTACCAGACGAAGGATGAAAATGGTAAAGAATTCCCACCAGCCTCCTTTGTCAACATCCAGGATGTCTCTCCACCATTCCCTATAGCTGTCATCATCCAGGTTGTCTACAAGTTGTGATTGTGGGGCGGCTGGCACAAAAAAAAAATTAATAAAAAAGGCCTACTTGCCACTGATTGATAAGGCTCCCTACTTCTATAAATAGGGAAGAAGGGAGCCTTCAGGAAAAAAATACGGAGCCATCCCTCTCTTACCATTCCACCGTCCCTTCCTCCTTACTCCTTACTGTACTGTCTTTTCCTTCTCTACACCTCACAGCACCCCCTCAAATCCTTTACACAATCCGTTCTCCCCTCTTTTCACTCCGACCTGCCCAGCACCCGTTCAACTCCTTATCCTCACTGTCCCTCTCTTCGTATCTCACACCGTCCCCCTCACAACAGCCCCTCACTCCTCACTTCACACCATCCTCACCCTTCCCAAACCAACACCGTCCCAACAATCCCTTTCTCCTCACCAACTGACTTCCCCAACACCGTCCCAACAGTCCTTTTCTCCGCATCCACATCGTCCCTCCTTCCATCCCTCACAACAACACCTCTACACCGTCCCTCCTTCCATCCCTCACAACAGCACCTCTACACCGTCCCACACACCGTCCTCACCATACAGCTCCTTCACCTCCACACCGTCCCACACATCGTCCTCACCATACACCCCCTTCACCTCCACACCGTTCCTTCACACCGCCCTTCACCTCCACACCACAGCTCCCCACACCAACACCAACCGTCCTCCTCAAAACCCACACTGTCCTCTCTCCTAATCTACACGATCCTTACTTTCCCCAAATCTGTACCGTACAAGCTCCTCCTAAATACCCACACACCATCCAGCCCCCATAATTCAACAGAAGCTCCAATTCCAGCGTTCTTTCTCCCTCTCGTCACACTGGTCCCAATCTGTCCCTCCTTTTATTCTATTTTTTATGTTTGCATTATTATTTTCTTTTCTTATTAAAATTAATTGTTGTTCAATGGAATTATTTCCTTTTTAATAAGTAATTAATTTTTGTTGATCTGATTGAATAATCAAAAAAATCTATTCCTTCATTATTAGTGTTTGTTATTATTTATTTTCCGCCAAAATTAATTAACTGTTAATTGATGAATCCATTTCCTTTTTAATTATTAATTAATTTTAGAATTAATCCCCACCAGATTTATAATAAATATTAACAAGAATGAGTGATTCACACATTCTATTCGGGCTAGCATAAAAGTTGTAATTATTATTATTATCATTATTATTATCATTGTAATTCTTATGGTGGAGTGAGATTAATTTGGACGAGACGTCCTGTTAATCTCATTTTTTATTCTCTTTAAAAATGGAGGAGCGAGATTAATTTGGATGAGACATCCTGTTGATCTCATGTAAATATTCTGTGTTTAATTTCTTTTTGTTTATTTTTGTATATTTTGTCACCTCGTATATTTTCTTTTCATGAAGAAGTTAAAATAATTAATGGGTTAATTATAATGCGCGCTATCATATTGAGGTAACCGTTTTTATAAAGGACAGTTGTGAGGTGCTAATTCCTCACCTGTAATCAGACTCCCGAATTTGGAATTTCATTTTTTATAACCAGTGCTTTAACGAAAGGTTTTTCCAGTATTTTATCCTAAAAAATATTGGTGGCGACTCCCTGTTTATTTTTAAAATCGTTTTGAGGGTCGGCCGCGCCGCCGCGATCCCGGTCGCGACATTTATCATATTAAAATTATTAATAATAAAATTCATTAATCGATCAATATCAAAATAAGATGTTCACACATAGAGTTTAGAGCATAAAACCCTAGGAAATCCTCCTAGGAATTAGGTTTATAAATCTCTATAATGTGTCACTTAATTTGCAATGTTTGGCGTGTTTGTCTCAGCCTTGGCAGGGCTTCTCTTTTTTTGGTCAAGCCAATGGGTGACCTGGTCGGAGGAGGTTAATCGATTGGCTTCTCACTCGTCAACAACGATATATCTGGAGGCTCTTGCCTGAAAGTCATCCATGTCTTGAGGGGGTTTCTTGCCCAAGGAATTGGAGAACTTACTCGGTCGCAGGCCAGTTTGTATGGTGTGTAGTGCCACTTCGGGGCTGAAATCCTGAATCTGAATAGCTTACTCGAAAAGGTGAGCCATGTACCGCTTCAAGGTTTCCCTCAGGAGCTGGCATAAATTCACCAGGCTATGTGAAGTCTGTTACACGACTCTACTAGTGGAAAACTGGTTAAGGACCTTCTTACTAAGATTAGAGAAATTGGTGATACTTTTCTAGGGAAGGTGGGAGAACTAGCGGATGACTGACTTGGTCAAGGTAGTGGGGAAGGTTCGGCAAAAGAGGGAATTTGATGCCCTAGTAACCAACATGGTGGTGGTGTACATGGTGAGATGCTCTTCAATGTCCCCTCTACCATCGTATTGTTCCATAGAAGGGGGCTTATAGTTTGGAGGGGTAGGACATCCATAATCTGATCGGACCATGGGTGGGCAGCAAAAGGAAGTTCAGGTTCATATCTCGTGGTTTCTCGTCTCTGGTAGGAAACAAGATCGATGGCTTTTCGTTGGACGGTTCAGTCCCCATTGTTACTAAAGGCTTCTCGCTCGCCTTCCCTTTACCTCAAAGTTCTACGTTCTCTTATTGCAGGTTAGCCACTGTCTTCTGGGGGTTTCCACCATGTTTATTAGTCGTTGTATTTGGTCATCGTGATTAGACGACTCTAGGTGACGTCCTTCGTCTTCCTCTTGTTGGGTGTTTCGGGTATTGACCATGGCTGCATCCAAGATTAGGGTTTAGGGTTAGAGGGAGTAGTGTAGGATCCGTTTTGCCGGACCCTATGGTAGGGGCCAAAATGTTCACACACAGAGTTTAGAGCACAAAAACTTAGGAAATCCTCCTAGGAATTAGGTTTATTAATCTCTATAATGTGTTACTTAATTTACAATGTGCGCATAAAAGGTACATTTATACCTAGGTTAGAATCAAGAGGGCCCAGGCCCATTACACTAAAACTGATGGGATTCCCTCACTAGCTAAAATAAAGGGAATCAGGAGAACAGGTGGGTCCCCTCCTGACCCCAGGTGGAACATAAGATATTAACTACCAATTATCTTTATTAAAGGGTTAATTAATGTCTTATGAAATCTTAGGCTCTAACAATCACTAAATCTTAAAATTATACTTATCACCTTATTAAATCTAAATGTTCTAAATCAGTTATGGCTTAAATTAGTAGATAATTATCTAGCATCATTTATAAATTATCAAGATTAAACTTCATTCATAAATTACATTTCTAGCATTAATGACAAAAATACATATACATAAATATAGTCATCTTAGTAATAGTTCTAATGTTGAATCAAACACATTTATCTCCTCACATAAATCACTATCAAGTCAATAAATTCTCCAAATATCACTATTAAACACAACCTCTCTCTCACTTACTTATTTCATCTAACTAAGTTGTTCAATACTCATATTCTCTCGGGGTATCACTTTCTTACACTAAGAGCAATCTGAGGATCAGGCCAAGGCCTTAATTCTTCTAAAAGGCTTAGTAAGGTATTCTCGGAGGTCTAAGAGTCTAGATTCCTATTCTAAAAAATTAGGGTTATTACAGGTATCATATCTTCTTTGCATAGATTCATGTTTTTAATATAATAACATGTGGTATCAATGACATCAATATAATAAGTGGTATCATAAAACATAAATCACATCTAAATCATCTTATGATATGTGATATTTTTGCAAGTACAATTTCATATGTTTTGACTAACAAGTAATATTCAAACCAGTTTTGACTAACAAATGATATTCAAATTAGTTTTTGACTAACAAATGTTTTCTACCAATGGTATTAAATTTCTTTATGCAGAATAAATGGATTTAAAGTAATCATATTATCTCTCTCATGCTATCTTTATATTTGATATTCACAAAGGAGGAGAACATACATGCGATTGTTACTATTATCTCTTACTAAAATTATTTTTTATAATAGCAAAAAGGGAGAAAATGTAAAATGACAAGTTAAATGTTTATCTTAAATATTGTCTCCTTCTACATTGGGCTAGCACGTGGTATCTTTATTTTTGATTAATAACATAGGGGGAGAAAATACATATGATTGCTATTATTGTCATTGTCTCCTGCTCAGTTATATTGTTCTAGTTATTTTTGATACCCAAATAGGGGAATAATATATTTTTAAAAAATTGTCATTTGCTTTTCTATCAAGATCTGTATTTTTTTATAATGACAAAATGGGGAAAATATTTGAGAGGATAAAAGAGGATAACAATGAGATTTCTTTTAGTCCATATAAATTCTAAACAAATAATTAGAAAGGGGGAGAACACATATATGCTAGAATTGTTTGTATTATTTGTTTGTGTTGTCATTTTTCTTAAAGTTTTGTCATCATTAAAAAGGAGGAGAAGGAAGACATAAGGTCTTGATAATGACAAAAGATAGTAAGCTCTAAAAGGCATCAATCATAAAAACCTATATTGGAAGAAAAATAGATCAACAAAAAGGCAAGATGTCGTGACTGGTAGATCATGGTGGTGCAGCCGACCCATCTGAAATGAACGGTGTAGAAAAATAGAACAGGGACTCACCACCAATATTTTTATCCATAGGAAAAAACATTGGAAAAAACTTTATCAAAGCACTGGTTAAAAATGAGATTCGAGTTCGGGAGTCGATTATGGGTGGGGAAGGTGATAGCACCTCACTATGCCTGTTCTAAAAAAAACAGTACCAAAATTGAAAATGTGCATCATGAATAGCCCTAAAATAATTTTTATTTCTTCTCTTTTTTTTGGAAAATGGAGGAAACAAATGAAATAAATAAATAAAAAGTTTGGAACAAAGTTAACAGGACGTCTCGTCCAAATTAACCCTAGCTTTTAGTGGGAAAATATGAAGGAAAGGAAAGAATACTAACAAGACGTCTCATCTAAATTAGTCATCCTCTCGTCAAAATACAGGGTCGAAGAATGGAAAAGGTTAATAGGACGTCTCGTCCAAATTAACCTCATCTCTAGTAAAATAATAATGACTAGAATGAAATGGAGAAAATCAACAAGACGTCAGGTCTAAATTGACTTTCATGAAAATAATAAGAATAAGATTAATTTAAAAGAAAAATGAGAAAGGAAAATAAATGGGCCCGACAGGAATTAAGTCCCGCTCCTACGTATTCTCAAGCTTTCGAGAAATCAGGGTTACGTAGTTCTTAAGAGGGATATTCTCAAAGTAATGTTATAAATTTGGTGACGGATAAGACCTGAGAAGAAAAAGGAATACAAGGCGAAGTTCTCCACACGTGTATAGCACCTAGAAATAGTGTAGGCAAAAGTGATTCTGCACGACACTAACTTAAGATTACCACTGTACTAATTTAAAGAAATATAAGAAAATACATGTTTTTATTATTTTGCATTATGAAACAGGACAAAAAAGAAAGCTCGACAGAAACAAAATAAATGAAAACAGGCAAGAGATAAAGAAATTGTAACCGGTATGGGCGTGCATACTGGGAAAGCTGGACTCAAGACTCAGGGCTGGTGTGGACTGGGACAATAATGACTGGAGTGGGGTAGTAAGAATAGGTCAGGTAGTTACTGAATCCAGTGTGGGAGCTCAGTAAAATCCGTTATGCTAGGTCAGAGAAAATCTTGGGGACTTTGGGTATGGGTCCGGTATGAGAACAAAAGTGAGCTTAGGACAGGACCAGTAGTCAAACAATCAGAAGTGGATCTAATGTGGCAAGAACCAAAGTGCAGGGGACCTAATTACTCTTTTACTCTCTGGGAGGGAGAAATGAAGTCATTGTGAAATGGGAATCTGGTCGATGTTTAATAGCTAGAAAGGGAAAGACGGTACTATTTTTCAACCCTCAAAATGCGAAGGGAATTTGGAAGGAAATTTGAATAGGGTTTTGATAATGAGGAAAAAGTCCTTTTTTTGGGGAACTAAGGGTTCAAAATTCGGGCCCTTGGACCTCTTCAAGTAAGGCATTTATAGAGGTTTCTTCAACCTCCTTCCATGCTGCTGAGTGCTTTTACAACTCATACTTCCACTGACCTATGCTCGTAATGGTGAAATAGGCTGACCACTAAGCCGTTGCGGGGAACAGTGGGAAGTGGAGAGTTTTTTATTATTTCATATTTTATTATGTCTGCCACTCGACTGGATTTCAGGATCGAATCTAGTAGTGCTTTCTACATCATAAGATGAGGTCAGAGACAATGTGGGAGTGTGTTGAATTCTTCACATCAGAATAAGACTGAATGACATTGGTTAAACTGGCAACTCATGACCGGTATAGGCAATGAAGACGGTGTAATAACTACACTGATAAGGGCCCTAGATAGGTTGGTGTTAGCTCATTTGTTCATAGCCTACACCGGCTCATTACTTGGCTGGTGTTATCTTTTTATTTGTTTGTTCCTGTTAGCCTCATTTTTCAATTGGTTTAGCCGGACTGAAAGAGGTGTTCACACAAGACCAACAAGTCAAAGGAATAAAGCATCAAAGCTCAAAAGGTCTTAGAACAAAATGGAGAAAAGGTTAATTTGGACGAGACGTCCAAATTAACCTCATCTCTAGGAAAATAATAACGGCTAGAACAAAATGGAGAAAATCAACAAGACGTCGCGTCTAAATTGAATTTCATGAAAATAATAAGAATAAGATTAATTTAAAAGAAGAACCAAAAAGGAAAAGAAATGGGCCCGACAGGAATTGATTCACACTCCTACGTATTCTCAAGCTTTCAAGAAATCAGGGTTACGTAGTTCTTAAGAGGGATATTCTCAAAGTAATGTTATAAATTCGATGATGGCTAAGACCTGAGAGGAAAAAGGAATAGAAGGTTAAATTCTCCGCATGTATATAGGACCTAAAAAAAGTGTAGGAAAAAGTGATTCTGCATGACACTAACTTAAGATTACCACTGTACTAATTTAAAGAAATATAAGAAAATACATGTTTTTGTTATTTTGCGTTATGAAATAAGACAAAAAAGAAATCTCAATAGAAACATAATAAATGAAATAGGAAAGAGATGAAGGAATTGTTACTGGTATGGGGTGCGTACTAGGAAAGCCAGACTCAAGACTCAGGGCCGGTGTGGACTGGGACAGCAATGACTGGAGTGGGGCCGTGAGAATAGGTCAGGTAGTTACTGAATCTGGTGTGGGAGCTCAGTAAAATTTGATATGCTAGGTAAGAGAAAATCTTGGGGACTTTGGGTATGGATCTGATATGAGAACAGAAGTGAGCTTAGGAAAGGACCAGTAGTCAAGCAATCAGAAGTGGATCCGATGTGGCAAGAACCGAAGTACAGGGGACCTACTACTCTTTTACTCTCTGGGAGGGAGAAACGAAGTCACTATGAAATAGGAATCTGGTCGATGTTCAATAGCTGGAAAGGGAAAGACGGTACTGTTTTTCAACCCTTAAAATACGAAGGGAATTTGGGAGGAAATTTGAACAGGGTTTTGATAATGAGGAAAAAGTCCTTTTTGGGGGAGAACTAAGGGTTCAAAATTCGGGCCCTTAGACCTTTTCAAGTGAGGCATTTATAGAGGTTTCTTCAACCTCATTCCATGCTGCTGAGTGCTTTGACAACTCACACTTCCACTGACCCATGCTCGTAATGGTGAAACAGGCTGGCCACTAAGCCGTTGCGGGGAACAGTGGGAAGTGGAGAGTTTTTCATTATTTCATATTTTATTTTGCCTGCCACTTGACTGGATTTTAGGATCAAGTTTGGTAGTGTTTTCTACGTCATAAGATGAGGTCTGAGACGATGTGGGAGTGTGTTGAATTCTTCACATCGGAATGAGACTGAATGACATCGGTTGAACTGGCTACTCATGACTATATAGGCAATGAAGACGGTGTAACAACTACACCGATAGGGGCCCCAGATAGGCCAGTGTTAGCTTATTTGTTCATAGCCTACACCAGCTCATTGCTTGGCCGGTGTTATCATTTTATTCGTTTGTTCCTGTTGGCCTCATTTTTCAATTGGTTTAGCTAAACTAAAAGAGGTGTTCACAGATGCCCCTCTTTACTTCTCGTTCGTGGGAAAAAACATGAAGTCTCTTCATGTTTTTGAAGGGGAAAAAAAGTAAAGATATGAACACCGACTCCAAAGCCAAGTGGATAAACCAGCCTTCGAGAAGTCAACCGATGTGCTAAGTGATGATGTGTAAACAAGTTTTTTTAGCTGGAGTGACCTTCTGAATAGACGGTGTCCTTCCAACGTGATACTAAAACCTTTACACGTGTCACTTCCTAATTCGTCATGTCATTTTTGCATTTTCGTGCCTTCCGGCCAGAATGCAAATTACCGCGTCTAATGGGATCTTTTTATGGGCCTGGGCCGGAATACGAAGCGTTTAGGCTCGCCAAGGCTGGAGTCTCTTTATCCCTGATAAAAGTAGGTGCGGGGCTCAACTATCCTCACTCTTTTTCTTATACTAAAGTTCTGCGGCTCCGATGTCCAACTTCTCCAGTGTTCACTTAAAGCCCTGGCTTGCACTCGTAAAACCGCCCGCATCGTCTCAGCAGGTACCTACATACCTCCCTCTTTTACTTTTCAAATTTATCAAAGGTATGAGGGACAACGGCTCTAGTAGCGACTTCGTCGAGGTTCTGTCTGGACCTTCAATTCAATCCCAACGTCAGCCGCAGAGAGGAGTCTTGAGCTGGGGTCCATGTCGCCAAGGTGAAGCTACCTTCAGGGCTTTACATCGGCAAAGAACTTTGGGGTCCAGGTGTTTCTCCATAGTGCCTTTGTGGGAAATTAGGGAGTTGGACACATCGTCTGGCTCTCACACATCGTCTTTTTCTTCTAGTTTTAACTTGGGTTCTGCTAGTGAGCGTGGTAGTAGCGCCGATCTTTATTTATCTGACGATGTGGCTTTTTACAGCTGTATTCCTTTCCTCCACCACACCGTCCAAATAGCTTCTGATAGGAACTCCGGTATGAACGTTCCTGTTGTCGCAACCAACACCATCAAAACTAATGTCATCACACACCGGATCAACTAGCTTGCTGAAAAGGCTAAAGATCCATATTTCTGGGTTCATGAAGAGCCCTTGAATGTTGTCTCCCGGTATGCTGAAGATGCAGCCAATGTCATAATCGAAGATGTGATCGTCCACTCTGGCGAGGAATTCGAAGATCACTTCACCGTTCTATGCCCATTGACATCAGAAAGCATCTGCCATCAACCGGGTCAAGATACATCTTCATGCATGAGATGTTATTTCTTAAGATTGGCATTTGCCTTCCTCTAACAGAGTTTGAGATGCGAGTACTCTGGCTTTTAGATTGTGCCCCCAGCCAACTTCATCCCAACGGCTGGGGTTTGGTGAAGGCTCTGGAAGTTTTGGGGGACTATTTCCATTTTGTCCCCACCATGGCACTCTTCTTTACCTACTTCAGGGTGATGCGCCAGGGTAACCCAGGCGGTGGCCTCAGCTTCATCAATCTCTAGTGTGACGCTAAGGTGGTGAACTTCGAAAGCTTTACCAAATTAGGCAAGATAGATGGAGTGAGCTTCAGACACGCCTTCGTCAAAATTCAAGTTAATGACGACAACCAGTGTTTTGGGAGAATTCTGATTTTTCCAGAAAGTTCTACACTAGCTGGACTCACGAGCATTTCCTCTTGCCCAGCAACGCCTACTTTGTCAGTGAGGGTGTTCTATCTAGAGAGTCCAAGAAGGTGTTGGACGCTCTAAAAGCTGTATCTGCCTTCTCCAAAATATCTTGCAAACTCTTACTAGGAGAAAAGTCCCGCCAGGATGGCTACCTAAGTAGGTTTTTATTTTTTTTCTTTTTTTGACATCTTCCAATGTTAATAATGATCTCTCTTCTTTTTCAGGTGAAATGGCTCGGATAGATATTTTGAAGAAGCTCAGGGAGTAAGCCAAGGCCAGGAAAGCTGTGGCGGTCGATGCGGAGAACAGGGTCACTCTGAGGCAAATATCGGCTAAGGCTGTCAGCATACCAGCTGACAAGGTTAGCAATTTGACCCTGGCTCCGAAGGAGGGGGCTCATTGCAAGGGGAAGAAATGCCATAACTCTGGCCAATCTTCCAAGGGTAGGAAGCACAAGGCCAGAGGACAGTGGCCGGGGTTGAGGCTCAAGGCCAAGGGGAGGAGGCTGGGGATGGCATTACAAATGTTCTTGACCGGACCCAGCCAACAGATGCCAATGCCCCACACTGCAACTCCAGCATATCAGAGTTCTTGGATTACGTCGGGTAGACTCCGACGAGGTTCCAAGTCCCCTTCCATCTCAAGAAGGATCTTCCCGTGACCGAGGCTAGGAGTGCTACCAAGGGAGCTATCTTTAACTTGATAGAGGCTGCCAGGGTTATCCATTCTTTGGGGCTGTCTTACTACTCCGGTCTTGAGGCTAAGCAATGCCTAGATTAGATAAAAGAGGCTAAAACCCTTAGAGTGGAGGCCCAATCTGCTTTGGCCAAGAAAGAGGAGGATTTGACTGATCTCACGGTGGCATATACTTTGGCTACTAAAAGGGTAGATGAGGCTGAGGTCAAACGAAAGGCTGCAGAGGATGCCCTTAAAGTTCTTCAGGCAAAACTGGATGAAGCCCTTGCTGGATGGGCCAAAGTAGAGAATAAAAAAGAAGAACTTGTAGCGGAGATGGCATCCCTGAAGGAGGCTCGTATTCAAGAGTGGAAGGAGAGGGAAAAGGAAATGGCTGAGTTTGGGGAATTGGCTGAATTTCATGGTGGGTATCTATATGCAATGGATCGGGGTCAGGCAGTGGAGCCTGAGGACGTTCCTTACGTACCTCTGCCTCTCCCCGATGGCCAAAGTATGGAACTGAGGATGGTGTCGGACAAGGACTCCGAGTGGACAGCCACCATCGCTGGAGCGAACTCCCCACCTCCGGAGTGTAGATATTCATTTGTCTCTTTCCTTTTTTGTTTACCTTGTTCCGGGATGGGCTCCGGTATTAACAAATTGTAAGGCCGTAGTGCCACTACTCTTTGAATGAAATGACCTTTTTCATATTTGTCTCTATTTTTTCTCATAACTCAGTGTAAAATAATGAATACAACCAAGTTAATTGAATCATTAACCGATTTATAGCTGATTACATAATGAAACAACATCGTCCATTGCAACATCATCTACCCCAACGCTTTACAAAAACTAAATCTGCATGAAACTATGTGGAATAAATTCCTAATTGATGTGAAATTAACCAACATCGTTCTTAATTCCTCCACATTGTCCAGTGAAACAACTTGGTCTACTCCGGCGTTTTAACTTTAAAATGATTTTTTCAGTATAAGAATCCGATGTCATGAATTAATTTCGGTGTCTGGTTGAGACGCTGTGCTTGTCCGGTGTTGACCTTTTCACCTTCATATGACTTCGGTACAGTTTTTTTGCTATGGGACCAACTCTAGTTGTAAGTCCATATCGGTTGAAGCAGCTACCCCTTTAAGGACCGATGTCAACACCGGATCCACAAACCCTTTTTTTTGAATTCTTCTTGTGAAACTAGACTACCTAACATGTTGGAAGGTACAACCTGAATCTTTGATGGAAATGGATGACAGGGGGATGCCCCTGATTGGATCTAGGAAGGAAAATAGCTTACGTTCAGGTACCTGAGGATTTGACTGGAAAATGACAAAATCAGGGGTGATCCCCTTAAAAAGTAAAAGATTTAGGGGTGTTGCCCCTTGCTCGGAAGGAACTGACAGACTTGGAGAAGGTGGATCCAGTTCAAAAGGAAAATATAAGGTTTGGGGTGATGCCCCAGTTCAAGAGATGATAGGTTCTGGGGTGATGCCCCTGGTTCAAGAAATGAAGGTTTGGGGGTGTTGCCCCTCGTACGGAAGGAAATGAAAAACTTGGGGGCGACGCCCATAGTTCAAAAGGAAAATACAAGGTTTGGGGATACTGCCTCTCGTATGGACAGAAATGAAAGACTTGGGGTGATGCCCCTGGTTCAAAAGGAAAATACAAGGTTTAGGGGTGCTACCCCTCGTATGGAAGGAAATGAAAGACTTAGGGTGATGCCCCTGGTTCAAAAGGAAAATACAAGGTTTAGGGGTGCTGCCCCTTACTCTGAAGGAAATGAAAGACTTGGGGATGACATCCCTGGTTTAACAGGAAAATGAAAGAGTTGGGGGATGTTGCCCCTCGTTTAAAAGGAAAATGAAAGAGTTGGGGGTGTTGCCCCTTGTTTGAAAGGAAGATGAAAAAGTTAGGGGGTGTTGCCCCTTGTTTGACAAGAAAATAAGAGAGTTAGGGGTGTTGCCCCTCGTTTAAAAAGAAAGTGAAAGAGTTGGGGGTGTTGCCTCTCGTTTAAAAGGAAAGTGAAGGAGTTGGGGGGTGTTTCCCCTCGTTAAGAAGGAAAGTGAAAGAGTTGGGGTGTTGCCCCTCGTTAAAAAGGAAATGAAAAAGTTAAGGGGGTTGCCCCTGGTTCAAATTGTTTGTTGGTGGGGAAAGTATCTGGTGTGATGCATGGAAGGAAAATGTGCCTAATTCAGCAACCGGAGAAGACATCTAGCTCGGCGACTGGAAAGGAAAGGTGCCTAGTGTGGCGACTAAAAGGGTGCCTGGTGGAGTGCAAGTAGTCGTGATTTCTCTAGGGAAAGGACTTGATGAGAGTCAGTTTTTCAGATTGTAGTTCTATTGGGGAAAAGACTTGATTGGTACTATTTTTGTAGCAATTGTAGCTCTATTGGGGGAGAGGAGCTGATCGAAGTCTGTTTTTGGATCGTTGTTCTACTGGGGAAAAGGTCTTGATTGGTGCCAGTTTTGTGGCAATCGTGGTTCCACTAGGAAAGGATTTGATAATTCCACTTGGGGAGAGGGTTCTGCTTGAAGTTGATTTCTGGGTTGTATTTTTGCTGGGGAATGGGATGTGCTTGATTGCTAGATTGTATTTCCACTGGGGAGGAAGAGTTTGATTGGTCCTAGTTTGTAGCAAGGTGGTTACACTGAGGAAAGAGGAGCTTGGTGAAGTTCTTTTTTCTAAGTTAAAGCTCAACTAAAGAAGAGGGGTTTAATTAAAGTCTTTTTCCAAAGATTGCAGTTCCATTGGGGATCTGGACTTATCCTAAGCCTGATTAGGATTGCGGCTCTACTGAGAGAGAGATCTAATCCAATTCATGGTTTTTACTGGGGAGAGAACTATCCGAAGCCTATTTCTTAATTGTAGTCTCACTGGGGAAAAGACCTAGTCCGAATTGTAAGCTCACTAGAGAGGAGGTCTTGATCTGTGCAAATTTTGTGACTGATTGTATGGGGAGAGAGTTTGGTGATCATCTACTTCCGAACTGAGGATCTTAGTAAACCTTCAGAAAATGGGTGAGTAATAAAGAGATAAATAAATTGATATTTTTGGGTAAATTCTTTGGAAACATAGACCCAGAGATAACTCATGGATGAAATAAAAGCAATTTATGACTTCGGAAAGCATGCCTAGTAGAGTTGGTTATGTTTGCCTGAAGCAAGGTCGGATGTTGGGAGTACTTTATTTCCCACCACTTTAAATTTCACCATTTCTATTTTTAATCATTTTTATTTAGGAAAACTTGTTTCGTTATAAGACTCAATCATGAACACATACAGAAGAAAAGGCTAAAGTTTTATTTATGGATATCAAATAGGTACAATGATAAGGAAAGCAAATGTAAAACAAATGGGACAAATGGACTAAAGTGTAAAGAGCTGAAGGCAAGTGAAATAGGGGAGGCTTATGGATCCTCCAGTGACTTCCTGAGAGCGATGAGAATCTTGATCCCTTATCATGACTTTATGTTCACCCTTCGACTTTGCTTCTGAGAAGGTAATTTGACGATGATCTATATGCCCTAGTTTGGTTTCGCACTTTCTACGTGGGAAGTTTTAGTCACCTTGGTACAATTTAGACCCTAATTTTTGCCTGAGTCGCCTTTTCAAGTTTTTGACTCACCGGGTCGCTCTAACTTTTGTCTAGGCCGCCCTTTCGGGTTTTCAGCCTAGGGAGCATTCATTTTTATTTTGTTTTCCTCTTTTAAACATAGTATATTTGTAACACCCTAAATTTTAAAGAAAACAATTTATGGAATAATGGTAATTAATTATTTATGGTCAAATAATTATGGGAGATTTTATTAGATACTAGAGGTGAATTATCAGTAAATTAAGAATTATCGGAATCGGAAGATTTAACAGATGGTGTAGGACCCACTTGACTAAATTGGATATTTAATGGGTCTAGAATACTTAGAAAATTATTGTGGTTAGGATGGTATAGTAGAATAATTTTTATTGTTAAGGAAATAATTAATTGGATACGACGTATATTATTAAACGGGGAAATACGAACCAATTGGAATTAAGAGAAAAACCAAAAATCCCATTTTTCCCCTCCACTTAACCGTAGCAACTTTCTCCTTCTTCTTTTGGTCTTTTACCCATTGGACAATAGGGAATTATTACCCAATGGTAAAAGCAAAGTTGAGGCACTCTTTTAACCATTGGACAATGTCCAATTTTGCTAAATTTCCTTCCCTCTTCTCTTAATTTTCGGTAGCACTCTCCTCTTTTCTCTTCTCCTTCATTTTTCTTCTTCTTCTTCACTCCACCATGCCAAAACCTTGACCCACCTCCCCCTATACCCATTTTCATCAAAATTAACACAAAAGCTTGGATTCATGAAGGATTAAAGGGACATTGGAGCAAAGCTTGAACCATCTCTTTCTCCCTCCTTCTCCATTTTCGTTTTTGGGTTAACATGGATGTAAGGTAAGGATTTCTTGCCTCCTTGCTGTAACACCCTAAATTTTAAAATAAAGGATTAATTGAGGAAATAAATATTGAATAATTGAATGTGAATTGTTTAATGTCCCAAAATATTGGAAATAATTAAATTTAAGATTTTCAGGGACTGTTAATAATTTATTGGGACCGAATAAGCTAAAAACTGACCCGATTAAAATGTGGGTGTCGGACCAAGTATCTCTGATTGGGATGATATTGGTCAGGGCTGTGAGAATATTGGGAGTCCGAATATGTATTTAGAATAATTTTTAGATAAAGTATTGAGCCTAAACAGAGATCCTGTTTGTCAAAAAATTATGAATCTTTTAATGAGAGGATTAAAATTAAAACCAAAAGCCCATATTTTTGCCTTCTCTTTTTGTAAGCTTGCTGAATGAATTTGTAAATACTTTGCTTTTTCTTTTTCTCTACTCTCCTTCTCCAGTTTTTCTTCTCTTCTCAAACCCTAGCCAAGGTGGTGATTCTTCCTCCTCCATTTTTGTTTGAGAAGCTTGGAAGAAGATAGTTGGAGCTTGGAACTCTCCCCTCTCCTCTTCAAATTTAATGTGGGTCTCCTTTTCCCTTAGAACCCACTTCATTTTTGGTGTGAGGTAAGTCATCCCCACCATTTTGTTTGGGTTTATGGCCATAGGTATAAGTCATTGTGTTTTGGGAGAGCAATGTATGTGGGGGGGGTGGGGGTAGTAATGGAAGTCATGAATGTACAAACCCAAAGGTGGGTGTCATAAATATAAGTTTTAATGATAATAAATGTGGTAGATAAAGGTATGGTTGGAAGGAGATGAGAGTTATGATGCATTAAATGAATGTGGTTGGGTTTTGGTGGAAACCCTAACTTTTAACATTTGGGGAAAATGGCAAATATGAAGTGGACAAGGCATTTTGAGAGGAAATGTATAATTTTGAGAATACAAATATTGGTAAATGGACCAATTTTAGGAATGTTGGGCTATGGTTGTTTGTGGCCTTAGATATAATGAATGTGGCTTGATGGGAAGGAATTCCTGAAGCCTAACAAGTGATGGAATGATGTCTATAACATGTCTTGTACATGTTATGTAGTTGTAGATATAATAATGGTTAATTAGAGTTGAAGTTGTGTCTTGAATGGTTTATTGATTTTGATTCTATGTGTATATTAATGTAGGATCCATTTCAAATGATGAGGCAGATACGTCGTATCAATCGGAATTCTTCTCTTGAGGTAGGAGAGGAGTCTTTATGTTCTAATTGCATGAATTAAATAGTATTTGATTGTCATATGTGACAACTTGCATGTTTGCCTTGCTTTTGGTGTTATGGAAATTTGTATTGTATATGTGATATTGGTGATAATGTTTGGCAACATGCTTTGTGCAATTAGAATAGATATGGTGTGCTATATGGTGGTGTGGATTGTTTGATAATATAATGCTATACTTATGTCCACCATAGATGTGAAATGAGTGTTGTTGATGTTTGATTGAGAATGGGTGTGAATGAATAATATACCATGATTTGATAATGAAAAGTTGATGATTGAAATTGATGATGAGTACCATTGTAAATGGTGAGTGAATTGTTAAAATGCTACATTTAAAACTTGAGAATGAAAACTAAAGTTAAAGATAATAAAATCCACTAAGAATGGTGAAATGGTGTTGGTGATGTTTGATGAGTGGCATGTGTAGGATGCATAGAGTGAGAAATGCATATGATTGGCATTTGCATCCATGGCATACTGCATAGCTGCAGGTGTTGGAATTTTAGGGGATTCCCCCGGTTGGCCCAATGGGAGGGTGGCTCTATGCACGAGCAATTTGTTATTCCCCTATGACTCGGTGTGTAAGTCACGAAGCTGCCTATGTTGTGCTACGGGGAGCCACATGTGGTTGACCCTTGTGGGGGGTGGCTCTTGATGAGTAGGTGTTCCCAGTGGTCCTTGGGATCACAGCTGCCATGATATGACTCATGGTTGGCCCGCAACACCATATATTGATTATGTTGTTTACCGCGGTCATGGTGAAAATGACCAGTGTTGCAAATAGGCGATGCGGTTTGTTAGCAGTAAAAGAATTAGTGAAATGCATGCAATTTAATGATAAGGGTACATATTTTACTACTGCAGTAGGAGTATGGTTAGATGATCATACTTGATTCCCACATTTAGTGTTTATATCCTACAGTCAGATCTGCAATCGTTGAAATATTCCATTGTGCATATGCATTAGCTTAAGAGGATTTGCATATAGCAAGGAAGTATGCCAAAGGTGATGAGATGTGATGATGGATGTGTTGTGGGTGAGAGAATATATTAAGACAACATAAAAGATATGAATACTGTGATGCTTGGAAAAAATACGGGTAAATTTTTCACGTTTTACAAAGAGTTATTCGATACAATAAAACGTAGTGAAGTCTAAATTAACACCCCGGATCAATAAAAACCTATCTCATATATGGAGATATGAGAAGGCGAGTTAAAAATAATTAGTGAGATATTTTCAATTAAAAGTAGCGGAAAGAATATCTCAAATTGTTGTGTGATTAAATTCAGAGAAATTGGATTTCATGGAGTTTAAGGATTCATAATATGTCAAAGAGCATTATTAAGATGTTGCAAGAAGAAGGTTGATGCAAAGGAAAGCTAAGTTAGATGAAACAAGGCGTCTGGAGGAATCATGTAACATCCCGATTTTAACAATGTACCGGGTGAAAGAAAGCCATTAAAATAATAATTCAGAAGTGGAAATTGTTCACTAATTACCCTTAACTTAATTAATCAAAAGGTGTGCTGATTGAA
Organism: Clitoria ternatea; assembly: GCA_037962975.1. NCBI lineage: Eukaryota > Viridiplantae > Streptophyta > Magnoliopsida > Fabales > Fabaceae > Clitoria > Clitoria ternatea. The sequence goes on from CM075672.1 coordinate 181,707,473, forward strand.
AAGGTGATTAGCTTTAGTGGATGATGATGGGACTGGGTGACGTGAGCAGACTGCTCCTCACATTTTCCCACCCCACCATTCCTTTCCCTCATGCATGCGTTTATAATTGGTTGATGGCTTTCCTTGCCATTCATTCTTCAGAATTTCCCTGCGAGTTCTTCTTCTTCTTCCTTCTTCTCTTTCTCTCTTGTTTTCCTTCTTCTCTTTTCCTTCTCTACTCTCTGTTTCCACTCCCTGTTTCGGAGGCCACGTTGATGGTGCTGCAGAGGAGTCAGAGCTCCCTTATACGAGTAAAGGACGAGCGTTAAAGCAGAAGCAGAAGCAGCCCTGCACCACTCGTGGAAGGCAGCAGTGTTCCAGTGAAGGTTAAACGAGTGAAAGTGTTGAGTGAAGCAGCGAGGAAAAAGGACCAGTGCCCAAGCAGAAGAGTCTCTTGGAGTCTCGTAGTTGGTAGGGGGAGTACCTTACATGTTAAATGCATGGGTTATGAACGGGTTTCGGGTGTTGATAATTGTGGTTCTGCATTCTGTTTGTATGATGTGCCTGCATGTGGAGTACCCGAGTGTAGGATAAGTGAGAGTGAATATTGCATGTTATCATTGCCCTTGAAGATGCATGCGTTGATTAAGTCCTAACACTATTGTATACCGATTGCATGTTATGTTGTATTGATTAGAATACTTATTTGAATCTGTTGATCCTTATATGGATACATGCGTTGATTAAGTCCTGATACTGTTGTATACCGAGTGCATGTGATGCTTGAGTTGATGAGAATACTTATAGAATCTTGATATTGATTGACACTGATTGCATTGGACCTTTATGTTACTGTATCCACCTAATGGAGCTATGATGATGATTGCATGGAAGTATGTGTGTGTTAGATTAATATGTGGAGTTCTGAAAATGGGTATTACCGACTGCATGTGAAGTATGTATGGCTGAGTGAAAGATCGTGTGCATGAACTCTATGTTGTGTGATGAATCCGCGTGTGGCGCATGGGATGCGTTGTGCTGGGAGCACGTAGTGTGGGACACTACCATCGGTTATAAAGCGTGGAACGCTGTAAAATCCTTGAGTGGGACTCAAGGTAGCCCTTGAGTGGGACTCGCGCTGCCTGTGAACACCTCCGTTGGCGCTGAGAGCGTTGGTGTCACCTGTGGGCAAACAGTTGGGTACCTGTAAAATGGCCAAGCAGCTGGGAGCTGACATGATAGCTGAGAGCTATGTACAAAAGGCTGAGAGCCTACGTTGCAACGTCAGAACCGATTACACACGAATGCGGAACCGAGTGAATAATCTGTGTATATTAACTGCCGATATTGCTGGAATTGATTATGCATGAGATGATAAATGTATATATATATATATATATATATCCGTGTGCATATGCTGTTGATGCTGATTGAAACCTGTTCTATGAATGTATGTTATATTGTTGAAGAGTTGCGTATATATATATAGCCGAATGAGAATTATGGGTTCTGACTGATAAATGTTCAAAAGATGCATTCTGATTCATGGACCTTAACATCATGTCACTGATTGTTGTATTTTAATGTTATTGAGTTGATGTGTGTAAGGGGGCGAGTGACAACTGGTGGATTCCGATCGGTAAGGATCTTGTGTGTGTGTCCTGGTTGATTAGTAATACTCTGACCTTAATCATTGCCACGTGTGATTGTGTGTGCATATATATATATATATAGTTGTATAAATGTGAAACAACCTGAGTCAGTATCTATCATTTAAAATTTAAGATACTCACCCCTGCTGTGACAATTTTTCAGTGAACATCTCTCGTAAAGAGGATTGGAGGAGGAGCTGAAATGTCGGGTGAAGTGCTGATGCACTATGGAAATTTTATGACTGTGCATGTGCTGTATATAATGTTTTGGGTTAAGCCTTGGCCGGCTCGTGTTTTGCTGTTAGTCTTTTATACAGAGTTGATCCCCTTAGAATGGGAATATGACAATGTGGTTGTAAATCCATGATATGCACTTCTATATACGTATATATATATGCCTATGTTTATACTATGTTGCATGTCTATCTTATACTGTGTAATACCTGGGTAATCTATACATATATATATATGTGTGTGTTCATATTCCCGAGTGTGTAGGAAATGACATAACTTATCATGAAGAAGCCAATCTATGGCCTAGAGGGTGAGTTTGTGACTCTGTCACCGAGTGGGGGAGGTTTAGACGCTCTGAGTGAGTGAAATCAGATAGCTCCGAGTAGGAATTGACATAGAAGACTGCCCCTAACGATGAGTTGTTAGGATCGAAGTTGAGAGCCTAAATATACGTTCCGAGTGGTTATTACTAGGATTCCTCCCGAGCGTAGGATAATCAACGAACCCCCAGTGAGAATCCGCCGAGTGAAGGTTTTCCCGAAAGGAGAGTGACACCTTAGACTCTAGGGGACCCCACGGTAGTAAACTGTTAGTGACAAAGGAATCTGAGTGAGTCTTAACTTAGTAGAACGTCTAGAGTAGGAAGATTATGGTCACCAGGTGAAAACTAAGTGAAATACCCGAGTGGCAAAAGGACGTGAAGGTTATTCTGAGTAAGGAGTCCTCCTAGATTCCGAGTGAGTGATAGTGGGGACCACTTCCGTATTATTCGCGTATATGTTCTGATTGATGAAACCGTAGAATAAGTTGCATTGTCCGAATGGGACTAGTAGGTGCAAGAGTTAAGTCCGAGTGGACTGAGGTTGGATCCTTCCGAGTGAATCAGGCGCTGGAACCCGAGTGCGGAAATGCCAAGTGAAATGAACGAATACCGAGTGAAGCTTTCGCTTGAGCGCGTGCGCGTTGCTATGTGACCTGCCTACGCGATTTCCCCTTCTTCCACTGTTAGTTTCTTGAATTTCTTTTGTTCTCTTGTTCTTCTTCTCCTCTCATTCTTATACCGTGGTATTCTGGTTTTAATTGTGAAAAATTTCCTCTGTTTTTCTTGTTTATGATTTGTTTAAATTATGGTGTTACAAATCAGGGGCATCTTGCTCAAGCGGATGCCCCCTTGCTTAAGCGAGTCCTAGAAGCCACGCTTGGGCGAGCCAGCGAACACGCTTGAGCGAAAGGGAAAATCAGCATCATGGGTCAATCTCGCTTGAACGAGATTACTCCAGTATCTAAATGATTCCCCCTTCGCTAAGACGAGGCTTTCTCGCCTAAGTGGAATTACTCCAGTAGCATCAGGTATTATTATCGCTTGAGCGAGACTCCAACCACTGACCATTCGCTCAAGCGAAATTGGTCCAGTAGCTACCCACCTCACCCTCGGTCGGGCGAGGTCTTACCCGCCTGAGCAAAATAACTCCAGTAGCTAAACCTCTTATTCCAAGAAGATCTCGCTTGAGTGAGATCATCACTCGCCTGAGCGGATTTGGGCCAGAGGCCACCCCACTGTTATTGGGGGATCTCGCTTGAGCGAGTTTTGCAGAACATATGCAAAAACATGAATTTCATACAACTTAGCATATCAAATTTTGTTTCCTACCATTCTAACCTGTCCTAATGCATTAGATACACTCCATCATGCATTTATAGGTTCATCAAATTGTTTTTACACATCAAGATCAATTCTCATTCATTTAATGCATAGGATTCAAACCATTTTTGCATAAACATTGTGGAATACTACTAATTGTGAAATACATCATTCATTCATAGAATTTAAAAATCAATAAACATCGTAAATCATCATCTTACATCATTTGGGTTATTAATGAAAATTGGCCATACACACCAAGGTCCAATTTTCCTACATGACCCTCAAAAATCATCAACTACAATCTAGATGGCAAAATAAGCATACATGTACATTATATGCTATACAAAAATCTAGATTTGCCAGCCAAGGCATTTCCTCTACACCTATTTACCTTCTTCCACAAAATGTACTTCAAAAGAGTTCACTCCACCCATGAGTGCCCTGCATCACAAGTCTAAAAAGTGGACAACATAGGAGAGTGAGTCATACATTCTAAAAAAATGAATATGAATACCATGTGATTATGTACATATGCATCAAAACATGTATACTTTGCATACACATATCATTCACCATCTTATTCATCATCATAATACCATCATACGTATATCACAAACGACATTACAATTTAGACAAAGTATACAAGCATATACATAATCAAGTCCTTCAACATTTGGATTATTATACAACTCATCACTTTACTCAAATTATTATTTGGTATTCATATCTTTTATGTTGTCTTAATCCTCAACACAACCATCATCATATCTCATCACCTTTGGCATACTTCCTTACTATATACAAATGCTCTTAAGCTAATGCGTATGCACAACGGAATATTTCAATAATTGCAGATCTGACTGTGGGAATGTAAACAAATGTGGGATTCAAATATGTTCATCTAACCATACCCCTACTGCAGTAGAAAAATGTGTACACTTATACTTAAATTGTATGTATTTTCCACAATCTTTTACTGGAACCAAACCGCATCACCCATTTTGCAACACCTGGTCATTTCATCATGACCGCGGTAACACATATCAATATATGGTGTTATAGGCCGGCCATGACTCATTCCATGGTGGTTGTGATCCAAAGGACCACCGGGGTCACCTGCTCATCAGGAGCCACCCCCCACAAGGGTTGGCCACATGTAGCTCTCTGTAGCATTACATGGGCGGGTTCATGACTTACACACCGAGTTATAGGGGAAAATAAAATTGCTCGTGCACCGAGCCACCCTCCCACTGGGTCGGCTGAGGGAACTCCCCTAATATTCCAACATTGATGGCTATGCAGTATGCCATGGATGCAAATACCAATCATATGCATTTCTCACTCTATGCATCCTATTCATGCCACGCATCAATCATCATCACAAACACCACTTCACATTTCATAGTGGCTTTATCATTGTTGAGTTTAGTCTTTGTTTTCAAGTTATGTATGTGGCTTATTAACAATTCATTCACCATTTACAATGGTACTCATCATTAATTTCAATCATCAACTTTTCATTATCAAATCATGGTATGCTATTCATTCACACTCCTTCTCAATCAAGCATCAATAATATTCATTTCACATCTATGGTGGACATAAGTATAGCATCATATTATCAAACAATCTACATCACCATATAGCACACCATATCTATTCTAATTGCACAATGCATGTTGCTAAACATTATTACCAACATCATATACACAATACAAATTTCCATAACATCAAGGACAAGGTAAACATGCAAGTTGTCACATATGACAATACTCTTCAATTCATGCAATTAGAATATAAAGACTTCTCTCCTACCTCAAGAAAAGAGTTTCGATTGATACGACGTGCCCGCCTCGTCGTTTGGAATGGATCCTACATTGACATACATGTAAAATCCTAATCAATCAACCATTCAAGACATAATTCAACTCTATTTAATCATAATCATAACTACAATTTCATAACATGTATAAGACATGTTATAGACATCATTCACCTTCACTTATTAGGCTTTGGGAATTCCTTCCCATTAAGCCTTATTCATTATATCTAAAGGCTAATAAACAATCATGGCCTAACATTCACAAGAACGCCTCACCAATCAATACCCATACACTCAATTGCTTGTATTTACTCTTAAACACATTATTCAACCAATATTTATAACTTTCCCTAATTCTTAAAAGTTAGGGTTTTCACTAAAACCCAACCACATTCATTTAATGCATCATTAATCCTTATCTTCTTCCAACCATACCTCCATCTACCATATTTATTTCATTTCAACCTTGCATTTATGACAACCCACTCTAGGGTTCATACATTAATTGCTCCCATTAAGAACCTATTCATATACATTACTCTCCCCAAACCATAATAACACATACCCATAGCATTTAAACCCAACAAAGTAGTGAGACAAGCTTACCTCACCCAAAAACAAAAATGGGTTCCAAGAGGGGGAGAAGGGCTGTGAAAATTTGAAGATGGGAGGGGAAGAGAATCCAAGCTCCAACAATCTTCTTACAAGCTTCTCAAACAAAAATAAAAGAAGAAGGTTCACCATTTGGCTAGGGTTTTAGAAGAAAGGGAGATGAGAAAATTGAGTAGAGGAATACAGAAGAAGAAACCGATGTGTTTGCCAAGGGAGACAAGAAGCCAACGAGAATTAGGAAGGGAAAACATGGGCTTTTGTTTTTATTTTAACTCTTTCATTAAAGATTCACCGTTTTATGGCAAATAGGATCTATGTTTGGGCTCAATACTTAATCTAAAAATTATTCTGAATACATATTCAGACTCCCAATATTATTCTCAATAGCCCTGACCAATATCATTCCAATTGGAGATACTTGGGACACCCATATTTTAATCGGCTCAGTTTTCAGCTTATTCGGTCCCAATAAATTACTAACAGTCCCCAAAAATCCTAATTTAATTAATTCCAATATTTTAGGATATTAAATAATCCCACATTCCATTATTTAACATTAATTTCCTTAATTAATCCTTTACTTTAAAATTTTGGGATGTTACAATACCAAATAACAATGTGAGTATGATGATGAAATGTGTAATAGTCCAATTGTTGAAGGACTAGATCATGTGTGTGATTTTATACTTGCTTGATTTACAAAGATGACTGTATTTTATGATAATAGTTGATGATGAGTTGTATGTTAATGCGAGTATTATGTTGTGATACATATGCACATGATCACATGGTATTCATATTCATTGTTTTGGAATGTATGACTCACTCTCCCATGTTGTCCAACTTTTAGACTTGTGATGCAGGGAACTCGTGGGTGGAGTGAATCTTTGAAGTACATTTTGTGGAAGGAGGTAAATAGGTGTATAGGAAGTGCCTTGGCTGGTAAATCTAGATTTTTGTATAGCATATAGTGTATATGTATGCTTATTTTACCATCTAGATTATAGCTTGATGATTTTGAGGGTCATGTAGGAAAATTGGACCTTGGAGTGTATGGCCAATTTTCATTAATGACCCAAATGATATAAGATGATGAATTATGATGTTTATTGATGTTAAATCTCATGAATGGATGGTGTGTTTCATAACTTGTAGTATTTTATGAAGTTCATACAAAGAGGATTCACATATCATGCATTAAATGAATGAGAATTGACCTTGATGTGTATAGACCATTGGATGAACTCTCAAATGTATGGTGGAGAGTAAATAATGCATTAGTGTAGGATAAAATGGCATGAAAGGAAGTTTGGCATGTTAAGTTGTATGAAATCTTCATTTTTCTCGTTTTCCTACATAACTCGCTCAACCGAGTGGCAATCTCACTCAAGCAAGGTATTCATGAATCAGGGATGTGGCCTCTAGCCCAGATTCGCCCAAGCGAATGATAATTTCACTTAAGCGAAATCCCCTTGAATCAGAGGTGTGGCTACTAGCCATAATTCGCTCAGGCAGGTAAGGTCTCACCCGAGCCAGTATGAGTGGGAGAGTTACTGGACCATTTTCGCTTAAGCGAAATGGCCACTGCATGGAGGTTTGCCCAAGCAAGCAATGGAAAAATTAATTCTGGACGATTTTCGCCCAGGCGAGCCTAGCCACCCAAGTGAAAATTGGACAATAAGGTACCATCCATTTTTTGCTTAAGCGGGTGTGTCTCGCCCAAGCAAATTTAGTACCTGATGCTTCTGGAGTAATCTCGCTCAAGCGAGGTGGAGCTTGCTTAAGAGAGATTGACCTGATTCTGATCTTCCCTCTCACTCAAGCGTCCTTGCAGGCCTTGCCCAGGCGTGACCACACAAACTCACTTAAGCGAGTGGCACCTGACTCCCTTAAAATGTTATTGGGACAAATTCTTTAATTTTCTTTGCCACAATAACCTTTCTTGCATCATTTTAAAAATGCTTCAGACATATTATGAACTTTTAAACTCTATGAAATCCATTCTCTCTAAATCCAATCATACAACATCAATTTAATTGATTCTTCCGTTGTATTTAATTGAAAATTTCTCATGAATCATTTTTAATTCACCCTCTCATATCTCCATATATGAGAGAGGTTTTTCAAAGATCTAAGGTATTGAGTTAAAGCTTCACCACTTTATTTCTTTGTCTAATAATACTTTATAAAACGTAAAAAATTTACCCCCAATTTTTGGGGCGTCATAACCTGGTATCAGAGTGTTGGTTGCTCTTGATATAGACACAATTGATGTTGTTCAAGTAGTTGTTACTTATGATTTGATCATATGAGCTATAATTGATTAAGTTATGTATTATTTGATTGAATTGTGGCTGTTTGTCATTGAATTGAGATTGATGTCTATATTGTTGAGTCCGGCCAAGAGTCCTTACACTATTTACCTTCAATAATGAATATGTTGTGATCATGTATTGAAATTGATATGATTATGTGATATGGTGCATGATGAGCTTATAAGTGCTAAGACCTTTGAATTCATAAGTTAAAAGGTTATTGTTTGGTCTAGTGTACTCACATGTGAGCCATGTTTTAATGTATAGGCTTGAAATATGGCTGGTAGACCTAATCGTGAGGCTGCTGCTATGGAAAATGCCTTGAATCACTTTGCTGATCTCTTGGAAAGACAAGGCCAACTAAATATGGGACAAGGTTCCTAAGGTCTTGATCTATTTCTTAAGATGAAACCTTCTAAATTTCATGGAGGTTACAAGCCCAAGGATGCTTATGGATGGATTAATGATTTGGAGAGAATTTATGCTAGCTTCAAGTTTTTTGAAGCACAAAAGTTGGAGTATACGGTCTTTATAATCCGTGATGAAGCTAAAGCATGATGGCGTCTTACTAGGGGATGCATGGTGTCTGCTGATATTCCCTTGATTTGGGAAACTTCAAGGTGGAGTTCTTGAAGAAATATTTCCCAGATAGTTACAGATGTAAGAAAGAGCTCGAGTTCATGGAGCTAAAGCAAGGTGGTAGGACTGTGGAGGAGTATGCCTCCAAGTTTGAAGAACTTTATGTATTCTATCTGCCCTATCAACAAGAGGGTACCGAGGCATCGAAGTGTGTAAAGTTTGAAAATAGGTTGAGGCCCGAGATCAAGCGGCCTATTTGGCATCAAGAAATTAGAAGCTTTCTGATGCTTGTGAATAAGTGTCGAATTTTGAAGAAGATGATGTGGCTCCTTCGAGTCATGGTAAGCACGAGCCTAAGTTAAAGGGCCAATTCTCTAGTTTCAAAAACCAAGGTCACTTCAAGAAGAACAAGTTCTTTCATGGTGGATCCTACAATACAAGAGGACGTGGTACTTTTAAAGGTGGTTACGGTGGTGGTAACTAAGGTCGTGGAAATGTCCAAGGCCTTACTTGTTTCAAGTATGGTGCTAATTACTTAACAAGAGATTGTCCACAAGATGAGGTGGTTTACTACCAATGCAATCAACCAGGGCATATCCGCCCTAATTGCCCATTGAATGCGAGGAATGCTAATGTTTATATTCTTGCTCTTGTGAACCATAATGGTAACCATGGAGGCCATGGTGGCTTTGGAGGCCGTGGTCGTGGGAATGGTAATGGTCATAATGGTGGCCGCAACGGAGGCCGTGGTGGAAACTATAATGGTGGAAGGAATGGCAATGGCCATGGTGGAAGAAATGGTAACCGTAATGGTGGTGATCAACCAGAAGCTGTTGGTAGAGTATTTGCCATTACTGGTGAAGAAGCCGCTCAAGCTGATGATCTTGTCTGTGGTGAGTGTGAAATATTTGGTAATTCTATATGTGTTATATTTGATTCGGGCGCAACACATTCATTTATTTCTGAGGATTGTGTGAGGCGCTTGAAGGTGCCTGTTTGTATGATGAAAGGTTCCATATTGGTGACTACACCGATTGGTACTTGTTTAAGATCGGTGACTCGATGTGAGAATGTCGAGATGACCCTTGAGGGTAAGAAGTTTGTTGTATCCCTCGTATGTCTACCTATAAAAGACCTGGACATTATCCTAGGCATGGACTGGTTATCCGCTAATAAAGTCTTGGTGGATTGTCATAACAAGACGGTGATCTTCCCAACTTCGAATGCTAAAGGCTTTGATGTGCAAGGTATCTCTCAGCTTTTTGTGATGTTCTCCATGGTTGATAGGAATAGTACTTCCCAATCTCATGAAATCCCTGTTGTTTCTGAATTTCCTGATTTTTTCTAGATGAGATTCCTGGTTTGCCTCCTCCACATGAAGTAGAATTCTCTATTGACCTTATTCCTGGTGCTGAACCTGTTTCCAGAGCTCCTTATAGGATGTCTCCTATAAAGTTGGTCGAATTAAAGAAGCAAGTCAAGGAATTACTCGAATGGGAGTTTATCCACCCAAGTGTGTCTCCTTGGGGTGCTCTTGTGTTGTTGGTGAAAAAGAAGGACAGAAGCATGAGATTGTGCATTGACTATCGCCAACTCAATAAACTAACTATCAAGAACAAGTATCCTCTTCCTCGCATTGATGATCTCTTGGATCAATTGAAGGGCACCGTTGTGTTTTCCAAGATTGACTTACGTTCCGGATATCACCAAATTCGGGTGAAGACCAAGGATATTCCTAAAACTACTTTCCAAACGTGATATGGAAACTATGAGTATGTAGTGATGCCATTTGGAGTGATAAATGCTCCTACGATTTTCATGGATTACATGAATCGCATCTTCCATGAGTATCTTGACCAATTCATCATGGTGTTTATTGATGATATTTTGGTATACTCTAAGAGCCATGAAGAGCATGAAATACATCTTCATCTTGTATTGCCTATTCTTTGAGAGAAAGAATTGTATGCTAAGCTCTCTAAATGTGAATTTTGGATGAGTGAGATTTCTTTTCTTGGTCATGTGATTTTCGGTGATGGAGTTGCCATTGATAGATCGAAAGTTGAAGCTGTTATGGCTTGGGAAAGACCGACGTCCGTGATTGAAATAAGAAGTTTGCTTGGTCTTGTCGGTTATTACCGGAGGTTTATTTAAGGATTTTCCTGCTTAGCCCTACCATTGACAAAGTTGACTCGTAAGAATCAACCTTTTGTCTTGACCAGTGAATGTGAAGAAAGTTTTCAAGAGTTGAAATTGAGACTTACTACCGCACCAGTATTAGCACTACCCGATTTGACGGATGATTTTGTGGTGTATTGTGATGCGTCTATGCATGGTCTAGGATGTGTGTTAATGCAATGCGAGTGGGTGATAGCCTATGCGTCGAGACAATTGTGACTGCATGAGGTTAATTATCCTACTCATGATCTTGAATTGGTGGCGGTTGTGTTTGCTTTGAAGTTGTGGCGATATTACTTATATGGTTCTAAGTTTGTGGTCTTTAGTGATCACAAGAGCCTTAAGTACTTAGTTGACTAAAAATAACTTAATATATGCCAACGGCGATGGATGGAATTTCTAAAGGATTATGAGTTTGAGTTGAGGTATCATCCTAGAAAGGCAAATGTGGTTGCCGATGCTTTAAGCCGGAAGTCATTGTATCTTTCTATGATGATAGTGAAAGAGATGAAGTTAATTGAAAAATTTAGAAATTTGAATGTGGGCGTGGAAGTGTCTTGAGATGCTGAAAGTCACAAATGAATTTCTTGAATATATGAAAGCACAACAACCTAATGATAAGTATCTGATTGAAATGAAGAAAACCCAAGAGAAAGGGAAATATTTATTTCTAGTGGAAGGTCAAGATGGCATTTGGCATGTGAAGGGCCGAATTTATGTCCCCTCAAGTGGTGATGTGAGGAAAAGTATACTTGAGGAAGCTCACAAAAGCGTATTGAGCATTCATCCTGGTTCCACCAAGATGTATCAAGATTTGAAGAAGAACTTTTGGTGGCCCGGTATGAAGCGTGATGTGGCAAACTTTGTTGTATCTTGCCTTGTTTGTCAGAAGGCTAAGGTCGAGCATCAAAGACCATCTGGTTATTTGAGACCTTTAGAGATCCCTGTTTGGAAGTGGGATAGCATTGCTATGGACTTTGTTTTTAGACTACCCAGAACTCGTGTTGGAAATGATGCCATATGGGTGATTGTAGACCGGTTAACGAATTGTGCTCACTTCTTGCCCATGAATATGAAGAGTTCATTGGAGAAATTAGCCCAGTTGTATATAAAGGAGATCGTTAGATTGCACGGTGTGCCATCTAGCATTATATTTGATTGCACGGTGTGCCATCTAGCATTATATTTGACCATAACCCTCAGTTTACTTCTCGGTTTTGGGGAAGCTTGCACCATGAATTAGGTTCTAAATTGAAACTTAGTTTCACTTATCATCCTCAAACCGAAGGACAATCCGAAAGGACGATACAAAGCCTTGAAGATTTGTTGAGGGCTTGTGTTCTTGAACATGGTGGATGTTGGGAGAGATTCTTACCACTAATTGAGTTTACATACAACAACAGCTATCATAGCTCTATTGGTATGGCTCCTTATGAGGCTCTTTATGGAAGAAAGTGTAGAACGCCGCTGTGTTGGCTGGAGACTGGTGAGAACTTGGCTTTAGGGCCGGAGATTTTTCAGGAGACTATCGAGCAAATTAAAAGAATACAAAAGAATATGAAGATTGCTCAGGATTGATAGAAGAGTTATTATGACAAGAGGCATAAACCACTTGAATTTCAAGTTGGTGATCAAGTATTCTTGAAAGTCTCGCGTGATAAAGGGATTGGAAGGGCGTTGAAAAGTGGAAAGTTAAGCCCTAGGTCCATTGGACTTTATGAGATTTTGGAGCGAATTGGCGATGCTGCTTATCGGATTGCACTCCCTCCATATCTCGCTAATCTACATAATGTGTTCCATGTGTCACAATTGAGGAAATATGTCCATGATCCTCTACATGTAATTCCTATGGACGATGTTGATGTACGATACGATTAGTCCATTCCTCTTGTTTCTGTTTGCATTGTCGAGCATTCCGTGAAGAGATTACGGAACAAGTTGGTCCCTTTGGTGAAGGTCGCTTAGAAGCATGGAAATATGGAGACGTTCACATGGGAACATGAAGACGATGTCAGAGAACGATACCCCGATACGTTCGAATCTGGTATGTCAAATTTTGAGGACGAAATTTTCTTTTTGGTGGGGTGGATTGTAACACCCTAATTTTAAAATAAAGGATTAATTAAGGAAATAAATATTGAATAATTGAATGTGAATTATTTAATGTCCCAAAATATTGGAAATAATTAAATTAAGATTTTCAGGGACTGTTAATAATTTATTGGGACCGAAGAAGCTAAAAACTGACCCGATTAAAATGTGGGTGTCGGACCAAGTATCTCCGATTGGGATGATATTGGTCAGGGCTGTTAAGAATATTATTAGGAATCCAAATATGTATTCAGAATAATTTTCAGATAACGTATTGAGCCCAAATAGAGATCCTGTTTGCCAAAAAACAATGAATCTTTTAATGAGAGGATTAAAATTAAAACTAAAAGCCCATATTTTTTGTAACACCCCGGCCCGAAACTAAGGGTCAATTTTTCGAGATTTTAAAGTAATTATAAGTAGAAGAAATTCTATATATATATATATATATAATGTCGAGTAATTACCCCAGATCATTGAATGACCTGTCTTATATATGAAGATATGAGAAAGGTATCTGAGTGCACCTCGGATGACCGGACTTGAGGCCGTCACAAGGGAAAAGCGGAAGATGAAATTAAATTCAAGAGTTATTAAAATATATATACCAAAAAGGGATGAAAGATGCCTCATCGATTTGTTAAACAATGGAAATATATTTTCATAATAATAATGCCATTCATACATTATCTGGGTCATTAATGAAAATTAGCCATACACATCTGGTCTAATTTTCCCACATGACCTTCAAAATCAACCATTATCAAATTAATTTCAAAATAAGCATATACGCACTATATGCTACACAAAATGAATACATATATGCCAGCCAAGGCATAACCACATTCCTTCCACATTTACCTTCATCAATCCTCGACCTCCAAAAGTGTAGGATTTCACATCACACCTACATCAAGCTTAAAAATTGCAACAGGGAGGTGACTAACATAATCCAAATGTACCAAAGTCATGCATTATGATGATATTTACACATGTGTGCACTACATTCATTTTTCAAGTAAACATCATAAGTTTCACACACAAGATACAAAATTCCATCTCAGCACATTACATATCCAAATAAGTATATTCACAAGGCAATATCATATATCTAATACATCCTTAACATTCTCAATAATCATCACACTTTTAATGTTAGTACCTCGGCTTACTTCCGCTCTATTTAACAACCATCCATATCCACTACGGGCTATCAACTAGGCATATCTCAGGCTATATGCAAATTCTCTTAAAGCTAATGCATATGCATAATGGAATTATTTTCAAGTGCGGATCCGACTGTGGAAAAACAACAACATATCAAATGTGGGACAAGCATAGGTGTGCTACTATGCCCCTACTGCAGTAGTAAAATGTGTACACTTATATCCAATTTCATGCATGCTCAACAACATATTTTACACGTACCAAACCGCCCTCGCTCATGTGTAGCACTAGTCACCCCGTGATTGTAGATCATCATTATGGCCATACTTGCCCAAGTGCTACGGGCCTCCCCTGAACACACATCGAAGGAGCCGTGTTCTTTCGGACACCAAGGTCAACTACTCATCACAGAGTCGCCCTCCCACAGGTCCTGCCACATAGGGTGCCTCGTCACCAAAGTAAGGGCAGCTTCGTGATTCCCTGAATCACTAGGGAGCAATAACAGTATACCCGTGCACTGGACTGCCCTCCCACTGGGCCTGCCTATTGGAACCCCTAACATTCTATATAAGCAGCGAATGATATGCCATGGATGGAAATACCAATCAATCCATTCTCACACTGTGTATCCTAAATACCACTTAATCAATCGTCCATTCACGACCACCACTTAATGGATTTCAATATTCTCCTTTTTCATCATGTTCTGAAGTTAGACCCTATTTGGCGCCATATCCAGATTATACTTATACTGTCTCATAAAGGCGTCTGCCAGATCTTCCCAACTACGGATGCGAGATCGTTCTAGATGTACGTACCAAGTCAACATAGCCCCAGCTAGGCTATCCTGAAAATAGTGGATCAAAAATAGGTCGTTGAAGGTATGTGAGGCCATCTTTCGACAATACATGGTAAGATGATTTTTAGGTCAAGTTAAACCCCGTTACTTGTCGAAATCCAGCACCTTAAACTTTGGGGGAAGGACAACATCTAGAATCAAACATAATTCAACAGCCTTTCCCAATCCGAAACCTCTCATCCCTTCCATCGCCTTTAAATGCCTTTTCAAGGATCTTTATTCTTCCATCTTGGGTGGCAGCGACAATGCCTGAACTAGGGGCAACATAGGGACTCGTATGCCCGTAAGGTTGGTAAATGTGTGCTAGGTCTGCATTTAATGGGGAGATCTGGGGTCGGGTAATGGTTTGAGCGGCATAGACAGGCTGGGTAACTTGGGCTTGAGTAGTTTGTGTTTGGGCATGGGCTATCTGGAATTCATGAAATGGTGGTATGTTTGGTTGAGTAGGGTGAGGGACTGGCTCTTGGTGGTTTGGCTCTTCTTATGGGTTAGTATGGAGAGGGGGAAAATATCCTGGGGGTAAGCCATATAACCAGAAAGGTATAGTGTTGTCATCCGCATCCACGAAGGTATGTTCTTAGGTATATATTGTGCCATGAGCGGGTTGAGATTCAACAACGGGGTTTGGCCTTATGATATGGACGGTGAGGGGCGGTGCTGTAGGATTAAGGATTTGTTCGATGGTTAGGCTAGGAGGGTGTCGTGGGGTAGGCAGTTGTTGCTGGGCGTCCTCAATGCCAACGGAGGAACCCCCTTCCGTGACTCTTTTTTTGAGAAGCTTGGCCATCTCGGCCATCTGTTCCTTGAGTTTATTGAGCTCAGCTCTCAAATTCTCATTTTCTTGTTCTATCTCTGCCATGAGTTTCTTTCGGAGCCTAGTTCCGTAAGGATGTTTACCCGTAATGTCTAAAGAAACACAAAGATTTATTAGAAGAAAAGCAAGTTGATAACAAAAATGATAGAATAAAAGTAAAAAAAATTATTATACGGGAAGCGATTCGGGACTCAACGCTTATCCTCGGACTGTTCCTCAGAATGTCACGTTAAAAAGTACTAAGTAAAGCAGTAAATAAAGATTAACATGAGATAGTCATGGAGGTAAAAGATTCCTTCATTTCGTATTTCCACAAGGGTACAATGCTACCGTAAAGGCTTGATTACAATACATGAAAACATATTAGTCGTTCCTGGCTTGGGCAGTCATGGCCCTCATTTTACAAATTCTCTCCCTACAATAACACAAGAAAGTTGAAATTTCTTTCGGAGTAGTGAGAGGATTGACCATTTCCTCAGCTTGTTTCAGCAAAAACGAGAGATCTTCTAGAGCTCCATTAGCCAAGTGTGCCAGATTGGTGAAATGACCCATCCACGAGCGAATGGTTTCATCTTGTTGAGTCAACTCGGCCTTCAAAAGGTGTATGGCTTTTTGACAGTCTTGCTCTATACTCATGGTGTGTTGTCGTTCACCATTTATCTCCTGCTCCCAAGCTTGCACCACTTCATTAAGTTGTTGCTCCAACCTGTGGACTTGGGATTGTAACAGCTCCTTTTGCACTAAAGCGTTCCGTTCATTTTCCTTGGATTGTGTCAGCATATCATTTAGAAAATGTTTCTCAGCCAAGATGGTATCACTTTGCTTGCTTTTCATTTTTAGCTGGGAGTTGGTTGCCTAGAGACATTGGTCTTGTTTTACCCTGTAGTCCTCTTCAACCTTCTATTTCTTCCCAATTTCTTTTATGGCTTGCTTATTTTCCAAATTTTCCTTTTTCTGAAGGGTGCATTCTTGTTGATATCTCAGCAAGTCTTCTTCTAGCTTCTTATTCTTAGCAGTCAACTCTTCTATCTTGGCCTTTAACACCCTAGTTGTTTTATCTTCTATGATAAGTGGTGTAGCAGGAGTGCTTACCGGTAGATAAGAGAGACTCCTGAAAGACAGCTTAACAATAAAAACCCTATTCAAGATCCATTCATGATACTCTTCTCCCACAGCATGGCTTCATGGCCCTAACTCTTTTCCCATCTTATGGACCTTTCTCCACACATTCACTACATCTCAAATGACAGATGTGTAGCATTCCTTCGCATAATACAAAATGAAAAGAGTGAGCAACTCTTTATTTGGTGGTCCAAGCAAAGGATATGCCAACTGATGTTTGGCTATAACTGGATTATAGTTGATACATCCTTGCGTGCAAATAAGAGGAATATTTGGGTAATTCCTACAGTGATGGATGATTGACTCGACTTCCAACCATTGAGGATACCACCTGACTTTCTCAGCTGTGAGTCCTACAAGATGGTTTACCCATTCACGCCTATTCTTTACTACCAATTGGCATAGTTTCAGATCGGAGACAGGACATTCAGCCTTGCAAATCTGATGGAAAGCATGAGACGTGAGCGATACATATAGAACATGTAGACAATAAATGATCCTGCTTCCACCTTACGTATGACAAAAATCCATGGTGCAGTACACATTGGCCAGCACTGTTGTGACGGGATTCTCAAGCCTGTGCTTACGAGCTATGAAGACAGCAATAACATCATAATCCACGTAGCTGTCAAGATTAGGGAACAAGATAACTCCATAGATAGTAAGAGCTAAAGTATCCATAAAAGTTTCCCAATTTTCCTTATCTTCCAGAATCTATATGTGTTTCTCAAGAAACTCTCGAGTGAATCTGGGAATCTGATTCCTATTCATCTGAACCTTCTTTAATGTCTCGGGATGGATTTTTAAAATATGGGCGACATAAGTGATAGTTGCATGATGGTCAAGATAACGTTAGGGAATGTGTCCTTCTAAAGGAATCCCCAAGATTTGTTCAAACTCTTCTATAGATGGGGCTAGCTGAAAATCCCTAAATGTGAAGCATCTGAGAGGCGGGTCATAGAACTGTGTTAAGGCTATGATCGCCTCAGTTTGCACTTCCACTTCTAAGAGCTTTAGAATCCTTCCATACTTTCGAGTAAAGGCCACTTTCTACGTCAAGTTCAATTTTTTTCCCATTGTTTGTAGACTACCAGTGTCAATTTTCTTGGCTTTAACATACAGTATTCTTCTTAATTCAGTCACATCTAAACCACAACTATTATGTCTCATGTTAATTTCTATGTTTTCTCAGAGGTACTTGCTAAGTCCCGAATGGCTTCCTGCAAGAACAAAGATAAGGAAGAAAAATTAGTTACTGCCATGTTTTGGAAATCATTACTTCCCTACCGATTTATTGAAAAACATTTTTGCTTTGGGAAGTAGCGGTCGACAAAACTCGTGCCAAACTAAAGTCATGTGGGTCACAGATTTTCCAATCATCATTAATGTCTTACTTGAAGAGAAACAAAATTATATTTCACTTTTCATTTTTGTTATGATGATAGGGAAGATCTATGACCCCGGACTCAGAGGTACATGATGAAGAGGGAGCCGCCCACCCATTAAAAGATTACTAGTCTTTTAGAAAAGTGAGTTATTTTTGGAATAAAGTAATCCTTTGACGGGTAAGCGGCTCATCAATTTGGATTCAATAGGGAAAGTGAGAATGATGCAAGATAAAGTAAAGTCTGTGCTTTTTGGCCTATGTTAAGTTTTTCTAGAAATCTTTTCTAGGCCTTATGACTTGTCTAAGAGTGACTCCTCGTATTGGGTGGCTTGCACTAGACTTCTAAAAGGTTACTAGAGCCAAGATCCTATTCATGATATGACCACAACAGTAGGGAATCTACTAGGTGCGTACAACATGAAAGGTCAAACTCTGTTGAGGTTCTTACGATCGCCGAATGGGAAGTACATCCCAAACGACACTGCTACCAACCTCCCCTAACTTAAGTTTATTTGGGGCCCGGCTATAAGGCGCCACTCATAAGTGTGTGCAAAAAAATGTGAGTGTAGTGTGTGAAAGGGCATTCAATACATGTACCTTACCCATCCTGCACAGAGAATAAACATAAAACAGTACAAAGTTATCTACCCTAGGGTTCAATAATTATGTAAATATTAACAGTGCATAAATGACAAGATACGATTGAAACTAAAAACAAACACCTGCAATGTTAACAGAAAGTAAAATAAGGGAAAAAATCAAGACAAACAAAAGGCTATATAAAAACACATGCTTCCAATCTAACTGGCCTGACTCTCTTAAGTGTCCCTAGTGGAGTCGCCATCTGTCACGACCGGTAGATCACGGCGGCGCAGCCAACCCGTCTGAAACGAACGGTGTAGAAAAACAGAACAGGGAGTCGCCACTAATATTTTTATCCATAGGAAAAAACATTGGGAAAAACTTTATCAAAGCACTGGTTAAAAATAAGATTCGAGTTCGAGAGTCGGTTACGAGTGGGGAAGGCGTTACCACCCCACTACGCCTATTTTAAAAAAAATAGTACCAAAATTGAAAATGCGCATCATGAATAGCCCTAAAATCATTTTTTATTTATTCTCTTCTTTTTTGAAAATAGAGGAAACAAATAAAATAAATAAATAAAAAGTTTGAAACAAAGTTAACAGGACATCTCGTCCAAATTAACCCTAGCTTTTAGGGGGAAAATATGTAGGAAAGGAAAGAATACTAACAAGACGTCTCATCTAAATTAGTCATCCTCTCGTCAAAATGCAGGGTCGAAGAATGGAAAAGGTTAATAGGACGTCTCGTCCAAATTAACCTCATCTCTAGTAAAATAATAATGACTAGAACGAAATGGAGAAAATCAACAAGACGTCAGGTCTAAATTAACTTTCATGAAAATAATAAGAATAAGATTAATTTAAAAGAAAAATGAGAAAGGAAAAGAAATGGGCCCGACAGGAATTAAGTCCCGCTCCTACGTATTCTCGAGCTTTCGAGAAATCAGGGTTACGTAGTTCTTAAGAGGGATATTCTCAAAGTAATGTTATAAATTTGGTGACGGATAAGACCTGAGAAGAAAAAGGAATACAAGGCGAAGTTCTCCACACGTGTATAGCACCTAGAAATAGTGTAGGCAAAAGTGATTCTGCACGACACTAACTTAAGATTACCATTGTACTAATTTAAAGAAATATAAGAAAATACATGTTTTTATTATTTTGCATTATGAAACAGGACAAAAAAGAAAGCTCGACAGAAATAAAATAAATAAAAACAGGAAAGAGATAAAGAAATTATAACCGGTATGGGCGTGCATACTGGGAAAGCTGGACTCAAGACTCAGGGCTGGTGTGGACTGGGACAATAATGACTGGAGTGGGGTAGTAAGAATAGGTCAGGTAGTTACTGAATCCAGTGTGGGAGCTCAGTAAAACCCGTTATGCTAGGTCAGAGAAAATCTTGGGGACTTTGGGTATGGATCCGGTATGAGAACAAAAGTGAGCTTAGGACAGGACCAGTAGTCAAGCAATCAGAAGTGGATCTAATGTGGCAAGAACCAAAGTGCAGGGGACCTAATTACTCTTTTACTCTCTGGGAGGGAGAAACGAAGTCACTGTGAAATAGGAATCTGGTCGATGTTTAATAGCTAGAAAGGGAAAGACGGTAGTATTTTTCAACCCTCAAAATGCGAAGGGAATTTGGAAGGAAATTTGAACAGGGTTTTGATAATGAGGAAAAAGTCCTTTTTTTAGGGAACTAAGGGTTCAAAATTCGGGCCCTTGGACCTCTTCAAGTAAGGCATTTATAGAGGTTTCTTCAACCTCCTTCCATGCTGCTGAGTGCTTTGATAACTCACACTTCCACTGACCTATGCTCGTAATGGTGAAATAGGCTGGCCACTAAGCCGTTGCGGGGAACAGTGGGAAGTGGAGAGTTTTTTATTATTTCATATTTTATTATGTCTGCCACTCGACTGGATTTCAGGATCGAATCTAGTAGTGCTTTCTACATCATAAGATGAGGTCAGAGACAATGTGGGAGTGTGTTGAATTATTCACATTAGAATAAGACTGAATGACATTGGTTAAACTGGCCACTCATGACCGGTATAGGCAATGAAGACGGTGTAATAACTACACTGATAAGGGCCCTAGATAGGTTGGTGTTAGCTCATTTGTTCATAGCCTACACCGGCTTATTACTTGGCTGGTGTTATCTTTTTATTTGTTTGTTCCTGTTAGCCTTATTTTTCAATTGGTTTAGCCGGACTGAAAGAGGTGTTCACACAAGACCAACAAGTCAAAGGAATAAAGCATCAAAGCTCAAAAGGTCTTAGAACATATGTAAGGTTTTAATCAAGTATCAGTATGGCCTTAGGATTAAATTAAAACCTTGATAACATGCATTCAAAAAGCATTTTTCTTAAAATAAGAAAACATGAGAAAAGAAGAGTACTTCTCTAACCAAGAAACAAAAAATACCTAAGAAGACAAAAAATATCAATCTTGAATGATCAAGTCAATTCTCCTCGTCTCAGGATGACCCCACCCCAATAACAACTGAGATAGAAATGGCGAGGCCAGTTTAAGTATCCCCACCCCGTCTTTCCTCTCCTACACCAGGGTCTCACCTTAACCTATACATCCTGTACAAAGACCAAGACCAAACAAAATTAGAGCCTCCAAGTTATTACTCTAATGCATACTTGAGGTCTCCGAAATGATAGAGCTGGTTGCAGTTGCTCATTGGCAACTAGCCGAAGTTAGAGAAGTCTTAGAGTCCTTCATTGAGGTAGCTAAAAGAGTTAAGGATGCCTCCCTATATTATAACTTACATCACAAAGATGAGATAGATTTAAGGGCGTCTTAGAAGGAGATTGAGTGTCTGAATATGATGATCAAGGTAGAGGCAAAACTATGGGGTGACAGAGACCTGGAAATATTTACTTTGAAAAAAGAGGTGGAGAAACTCCAGGATGAAAAATAAGAGTTAGAGCAATTGGGGGAGGAGAATATCCGACTGAAGGAGGAGAATAAGAAGGTTAAGAAAGGCAACAAGGCTGTCTAGGATGAAATCATGTGGCAAATAGATATGCATGTAAGGGTAGAAACTGCATGGGCTAATGAGAAGAACCAGCCATTATCCCAAATTGAGACTCTTAAAAATAAGCTTTTGGAGATAACCTCCCTCCGTGACATAAACGAAAAGCTTAAAGAAGAGGTAACAACTAATCATAAAAGAGCAGTTGAGGCGTTATAGCTATGTGACACTCTAGTTGGAGAGTTATTCAGTGTCGCCATAAGGCAGGTTCGATACCAAAACCTTGATGTCATCCTCAACCTGAATGAGATTAACCCCTACCGTGAATTTCATGGTGGGAAGTTATTTTTTATGGTTGATGGAAGGCATGAAGATCCTAAGGACATGCCTTATGAACTGGTGGAGCTGCCCTAGCTGCAAAGTATGTTTGAAAAGCCTGTGTCTCCTACTCATAAAGAAATTGCTCATCCCTCTTAGCTACTATTGCTGTATTTCTTGAATGTTTTTTGTTTTTAGTTTTGTTGAATTTTTGCAAAGCCTTGTACTGGGATGCGCTCTGGTCACTTGCTTTGTCTTTTTGTTGTGCAATACTTGGTCGTTGAAATTTAAGATAATGTCCCTGTCGAGGATCTAAACCTTCTTTGTTCCATAATAGAACCTTAGGTTAAAATTGATGCGTCATTCTTTTAAATTTTAGGACGTTACCCCTTATAAAGGAAACTAATCCTTTCTCATTTTTGGGGCTGGATGAAATTAATTTTGATAAAGTAATAACTTTATTAATTTTATTCATAGGAATCTACTTGCCACTCATTGGGGCCAAATAGCCACTTTCTCAAGAAATTAGGGTGCCACTCGTCGGGGTCTGTTATGGCCTTATACAAGGTCCAATCCTCACCACTCGTTAGGGCTAGTTGATCTACTTTCGCCACATATTAAGGTCTAGTATGGTCTGAATACATAAGGTTTTGATAATGACAAAAGCTAGTAAGCTCTAAAAGGCATCAATCATAAAGGTCTAGTTTGGAAGAAAAACGGATCAACAAAAAGGCAAGACCAACAAGTCAAAGGAATAAAACATCAAAGCTCAAAAGGTCTTAGAACATATGTAAGGTTTTAATCAAGTATCAGTATGGCCTCAGGATTAAATTAAAACCTTGATAACATGTATTTGAAAAGCATTTTCTTAAAATTAGAAAGCATGTAATCGATTACCACTTTGGTGTAATCGATTACACACTTAACCGTTGGGTTAAAATTCATTTTAAATTAGTGTAGTTAAATTTTGAAATGTTGTAATTAATTATAAGAAAATTGTAATCGATTACCACAACATCAAAATGCATGAAAAGTTGCATCTCCTTATGGAAACTTGCATGGAAAGTCATGTTCTTCTACCCAAACCTTTCAATGAACACATCTTTTTGAAAAGATATCTTCCAACATCAAAAGACATCTTTTCATCAATCCAATGCATCTCTTCAATTACTATAAATAAAAAGAGCACTAAACATTTCAAACAAGAAAATGGAGTTAGAACAAACACTTTCTTTATTTTCTAAAATCCATAAACTAAATACTCTTTGATATTCAAAGGTCATTCTAGTACTTGAGTATTACCACTAGAAAAGCTTCAAGTTGTTTTATCTACTCTTCAAGAGAGAAATTAAGTTGTACATCATTGTTTATTAAGTTCATCTTTGTGGGTGAGGCATCCCACATTGGCATTGTAATTTAGGTGTGGTATCCTAAGGAGTCAAGTCTAAGGTGGGGTATCCCTAGAAGTGTAAGTTGACAGAGAGGCATCGCTTACAAAGTTGGAGACTCCACATAGGGTGAGGTATCCTGAAAGTGTGGGAGTGCTTTGTGTTGTGACTTGGACAAGTTATAGTGAAAATCTCAAGGGGTTCTTAAGGACTGGACGTAGACAGATGTTTGTTAAACCAATATAAAATCGAGTTTGCATTTTCCTATCCTTTAACTCTTTATATTTCAAGCACTATTGTTTAAATTACTTGGCATTGCATAATAAGATTTTAGAAGAGAAAATTATCAGTAATAAGTCTTCAACTACTCAATTCACCCCTCTCTTTAGCTCCTTAGTGGCCACTTGGGTAACATGTTCTCAAAGAAATCCAACCCTCGTTACTCGTTGGGGCCAAGTAGCCAATCTTTTTTTAAGGAACTGGGATGCCGCTGGTTAAGGTCCAGTATGGCCTATAAAAGGGTCTAATCCTTACCATTCATCGGGAAATTTCTTAATGCAAGCAAAGATAAAACAGATAGTGGAATAATTTTTGCTACACAAAATAACTTTATTAAATAATGGATACACATTTGAGCTATACTGGGACATGCCTCGTTAAAACCTTCTTGAGGAAAAGCCAGTGGGAAAAAACCTTAAGTTAGGAAAAAGAGTACATGTCTGGAATCCAACTAGCTATCATGCACTCTTAGGTTCTATACATTCCATTTGTTCCTGATAGAAGTTCATCCAACATCTTAAGGCGGTAAGTGCCTTTGCCTATCACCTTAGATACGCGGTAAGGTCCTTCGCATATCGGTGCAAGCTTACCTTGATGTGTGAATCTATTCTCGATGCTGGCATGGCGTAAGACCAGATCTCTAACATCGAAGCATCTTTAAGAGACCTTCTTATTATATCATAATGCATCCTTGGCTTTAATAGCCTAATCTTAGATAAAAGCTTCCTCTCTGAGTTCTCCAGGCACATCTTACTCATTTCAAAGGTGCTTGTCATTATTAGAGGCTGAAAAATGTTACACCCTAACAAAGAATATTTGAAGCTTCACTAGTATCAAAGCCTCGATCCCGTAGGTTAGCCAAAATAAGGATTCGTTGGTTGATGAATAGGGAGTGGTTCTATAAGCCCACAATACATGGCAAAGCTGGTTAGTCTAGTCCCCCTTTGCTTCACCTAAATACTTCTTCAGGCCCTTTATGATCTTGTAGTTAACCACCTTGGCTTGGCCATTTGTTTAAGGGTGCACGATTGAGGAAATGACTTACACAATTTTTAACCCTTTGAGCATCTTAGTGAACTTCTAATTAGTGAATTAAGTACTGTTATCAGTCATGATTCTTCCTGCAACACTAAACCTTACAATGATGTTTTCATAAACAAAACGTTGGGTCCTAACAGAAGTAATGTGTACCACTGGCTCAACCTCAATCCACTTAGTAAAGTAATCAACGCCAACTATCAAATACTTGATGCCCCGGGTGTTGTTGGGAAAGGACCCAGGATGTCCAATCCACATTGGTAGAATGGCCAAGGTACTGCAGAGGTTAATAATTCTTCCGCTGGTGTGTGATGCAAATTGGCAAACTTCTGGAAAGGGTCACACTTTTAGACATACTCCGCAGTGTCTTTCTTCATGGTTGGCAACTAATATCTTGCCCGGAGGATCTTTCTCATTAGGCTTTTTGACCCAAAGTGATATCCATATTACCTTTCATGGATCTCTCTCATGACTCCGTGGATCTCATTCTCGTTTAAGCATAAAAGGGATGGAACTGAGAAACTTCATTGAAATAGCATGTCATTGACCATGGTGAGAAAAGAAAACTCCCTCTTTACTTGTTTTCTTTTTGAATCGCCAACAGAGAGCTGTCCATTCACCAGAGTATCTCATGAATAAAACGACCCAAGAATCTTCATTGAAAGCACGGGCGTGGATGGCATAGAGGGAGGGAGGTTAAGTAACGTTTGGTTCCATTGGAGTATTCAGGATAATTGTGGTTGTGTTCCTAGCTTTCTTCGTGCTAGCTAACCTCGAGAGAATATCAGCTCGTATGTTCTCCTCCCTTAGGACATGCTTGAAAGTGATAGTTTAGAACCTCTCATTTAGTTATTGATATATACAAGATACTGCTGTAGCAAGGGCTCCTATGCCAGATATTATCCTTGAACCAATGTCAAGAGCTGCTCTTAACCCTATAAGATAAGTTGCGTACTCTACTTGGTTGTTGGAGATGGTAAAATTAAAGTGTAGTGAGATTTTGAAGTGGACCCCGTCATCACTCTTGATTATAACTCCAGCTCTACATCCCTTATTATTAGATGACCCATCAACATACACTATCCAATAGGAGCGAGACTCTTTGGCGTTTGAACCATAAAGCTCCACAGTAAAATCAGCCAACATTCGGGCTTTGGTAGCACTTCGAGGCTCAAACGTAATGTCAAACTTAGACAATCCCACTACCCATTTGATAATTCTACCTATAAGGTCAGGCTTGAATAGAATTTTATAGAGTGGGAGATCTTTTCACACCACTATTGGATGGGTGTAAATGATATGGCCATCACCCAGGAGGAAGTCATAGATCCTTTACAAACTTTGGAGGTTGCCTTGGATAGTTTTAGGGGCCCTATGACTAGGTCAAGGGCCAAGAAAGCTAGAGAGACACTCTAAAACTATTTGGCTTCTTCTATAGATACCATGACTGGGCCCAAGCCCAAGGAGGAGTACTTGAAGACCCTTACCCTTTTGTCTTGCTCTATAGAAGGGTAATAGGCTTGCTTTTATGGTTTAGGCCTCCTTTAGGCCTCTTTATTAGGCTACATCATCTTTGTACTTATTTTTACATTTTGATACTTTTAGTAGTATATTAGAATATTATTTCAGGTTTTAGTTTGGGCTTTGCATAGCCATTGAGCTTGGGCCACTTTTGGGCCTTGTAGTTAATAGTTTTTTGGTTTGGGCTTGTATTAGGAAAATCTTGAGTAGTTTTAGGATTAAGCCTTAGGAATTAATCCAAGGCCCATAATTAGCTCTAGGTGGCGGAGATTAGCAAGGAGGTATATAAGCTCCTTCCCTTTGTATTTTCCTTATAATTTGAATGCTTAAGAATTTTAGTGTAAGAAACTCTCCCTTCTCTCTAGAAAGTAGAAGCTCTAGGCTCTTTTCTCTAAGTCTTATCCTTTGGAATCTCTCCCAAAGGCAGTGACAAGTATTCCTTATCTCTCTAACTCCTAGAGAATGGCAGCACCATTAGTCCATACTTGCTTCTCCATTATCTCCTTCATTTCTTCTAAATTCTAGTCTAGATCTAGGATTTTCCAACTCTAAACCTTCAACCTTCATCCAAGAGCATTTTGGTTTCCACTTCCTCTTCTCCAAATCCGTGTGCATCATTTCCATTGCTCAAGGATCCTTGGATCTAAGAAAGCTTGAGAAGAAGATCCACTTCTTCTCTCCTTGGAATTTGAAGAAATTCTTTCATCATTTGGTATCAAGAGTCTCACCTTCTCTTGTGTTTCTTAGATCTATTTTTGTGTAGTATTTTTCTTGCAATTTAAATTTTACATCTGAATTCTTTACATTCTCTACATAAATTTTCATACATCATATGCTTAAATTAAAAAATTATAAAAGTTATGCTTACTTGAAGTTTTAGATCTACACCTTTTGGATTGGAATTTTGAGAAGTGTCTTCACAACTCTTGCTACTACATGTGACCATGACATAACCTCAAAATTTCATTCAAAATTGAGCAAAAAAAATTTGGTCAAAGTTGTTGACCTTAAGGTCTCTTCTACTTCAAGTAACCTTCATAACTTATTTTCTTGCTTTTTCCTACATATTAAGTGGTTTTTGTGTCATTTCTTTAATGTTATGAATTTCATGTGGAATTTAGGTGTCTCTTAGGTGTTTGATTCTTTGTTTTAAGTGTTCTTTAGTTTCCTTTAAAAGTGTGCTAAGTGTGGAGCTTGTTTCCTTTGTCTTTCTAGGGTTTTGCTTTTACTTTGCTTATGTGTTGTGGCTGGACTCTAAGGAATTTTTAGGACATCTTATAAAGTGCCTAACAAGCTCCAAGTGTTGTTAAGTTTACCTTATTTTAAGGTAACTTTGTACCTTGCATTTTGTAGGCTTGTTAGTTTCCTTTTAGGTGTGTGTTTCTAGATTAATTTCCATTTTTCCAGCATCTGTACATTGCTCTTTCCATACTAATTTTATGTTTCATTTGATGTCATTTGGTGCATTTTAAGTCGCCTTCCATTGCCTCTTTGATGTGGAAGTGGATGCTTACTTTGCACTTTTAATACTTTTACATTTTATGCCTCTTTTGGGCACTTTTTGAGAGCTATTTCAGTTTTGTTTTTGCTGCAGTATATTCATTAAAAAACAAAGCAAAAAACATAATAAAATAAGTGAAAAAAGTTTGAAAAGCAAAAGAGTTCATTGGTCATGCCTTCTATAATTGTTTAGGCCATTTTCTAGCGAAAAAAGTGTGAAAACAGAGCTTGAAAGACATTGAATAGATAAAAAAATTCCAGCAGCTGTATTTTTATTATTGCAGTACCTTATAGTGTTCATTAGTGCTTATTTCATCCCTTGTTTGAGGTAAAATCATTTGGAAACCTATACAAAAAGTTTGTGAAGTTTTAAGCATTCTAGAGTTTCTAGTTTGTCTTTTCTTGTGTGCTTGCTTTCTCATTGCATTTAATTTCTTGATTGTCATTTGTTGCATTCAAAGTTTGTCACTTTAATTTATAATCTTGTGTGCCTTCTTTCATTTACCATTTATTGCTTGTCAAGTTCTAGTTTGTCATATAATCTTCCCTTTGTTTTAGCTTCCTAATTTGCCTTTTCTTGCTTGTCTTTTTGTCTCTAGTTTGTAATTTGAGTATTTCTCCTGTTTGGCACTGTTGAGACTAAGGCTTTGTAAGCCATTACCAATTAGGTAGCATCTTAAAGTGATTGAGATTTGACTATTAGATTTGATCTAGGGCACTTTATGAGTATAGAGAGAAGTGGACATTTGAGTGATCTTCTTCGAGAAGCTTGGAGTGCAAACACCTTTTTAATTTCCTTCTCTTGTTTTTATCCTAACTATTACTTTGAGTTTCCAAGTCTTTCTTTTGTAGCTTGGTGGGCCTTTTTGGTGGACTTGAAGAAGATTGGAAGTCATTTGTATTGGAGAGCATCTTTTGTAATAATTAGGAATTAATTCTTGTGATTTGTATTTTCTTTTTCCCTTGTATTTTAGAAATTTCTTTTAGTACTTTGTTTAAGTGTTTGTATTTGGACTTTAGAGACATTGGACTTTGGACTTTAATTTTTTTTTAATTAGTTGAATAGGAGTAATTGGGCTTAGGACTTAGTTTATTATTTTTGTACCCGACTAGTGTAAGTGCGATTTTGCATGTTAGGTCTAGTTTACATTGTTGCACCAACCGACTAGTTTTCTTTACTTGCTCTCTAGTGAATATAAGTGTGGTTTTGTAATCTTCAGATTAGGGAGTAATTATGTGATGTATCGAACCTAGATTCTTGATTCTCTTAATTATGGCATTCTATTTTCTATTCAATTTCATGAGTTCTCATTGCTTTTAATGATTCAGAGATGAACTTAAATGATCTTAGGTGTATCGGATAATCGAGAGATTAGCGATCGTTTGAAAGCATGAAACCGAACCTGTGATTTTAGGTTATGAAAGTAGGTGAAATCGTTTAGGGAATTAATGGATTTTCATTGTGCTTAATAAACTTGAATAGTAAATTGAACGGTGTTCTTTGGTAATCGAGTGTGTTAGTAAGGTTCCGAGAAGAGATTACTAATTAATCTAGGAAAATAACCCTGAGAATCAGAATGTTGTAATTGAGAAAGGATCAAATTTGGATAGGTATGTTGCATAAGAACCCCTTAATGCCCAAGAGTCCCCCACTGATCTTGAAACCAAAAAGAATTAACTTTTCTATCACGTTTTTACTGCTATTTAATTTACTGCATTTTTTCCATTGCTGAACAAATTTTCTAGATAATTGAATCATTGTTAAAATCAGTACTTGGGCACAATCCTTGTGGGAACGATATTTTTTTTACTACGATACCCCGTGCGCTTGCGGTTGGCTATCAAGTTTTTGGCGCCGTTGCCGAGGATTATGTTTCCCCCAATATTGGATAAGCGGTGTTTTGATTAGACTAGATTTTCTTTTATTTTTCTGCATAATTTTTTTTGGTTTTAGTTTCTATTCTTCTATAGATTTACACTTTGGTGTTTTGTCTATTTGTGTTTTGTAGGACTTTTATGCGAAGAAGCGCAACCTTTAAACATATATTTGATCCGGAGATTGAAAGGACTCTGTGAAAAATCAAGGCCTTGAAGAGACAATTAGATCAGAGTAAGCATCAAGCTTCAAGCTCAACAAGCCAAACACAAATGGATAATACTGACAATAGATCACTCTGTGATTTTGCAGCACCCAATGCAATGGGGAGGAGGTCTAGCATCACTAGGCTGAACATTGAGGCGAACAATTTTGAGTTGAAGCCATCTTTGCTCTCGATAGTTCAAAAAAATTAGTTTGGAGGATTGCCATCCGAGGATCCTAACTTACATCTACAAATTTTTTTTAACTATTGTGATACACTTAAGGTAAATAGGGTCTCAAACGTTACAATCAGGCTGAGGCTTTTCCTATTCTCTTTAAGGGACAAGGCCAGAGCTTGGTTGTATGCACTTCCAGAGGGGTCAATCACTACATAGGAGAAGTTGTCCTATGCCTTCCTTAACAAATACTTAGCAAAACAAACTAGTTGAGGAAGTAGATCATCACTTTCACTTAGAAAGATGATTAGACTTTGTATGACGCCTAAGAGAGGTATAAGGAAATGCTCTGGGAATGCCCGTACCATGAAATTGAACATTGGTTGACTATGCATATTTTTTATAATGGGCTCACTTCGAACCAGAAGGTAACCTTAGATGTCGTAGCTGGTGGTGCCTTCATGAGTAAGAATATGGAGGAAGGTTACAAGCTCATTGAGGAAGTTGCCCAAAACACATACCAGTGGTCTTCAAAACAGAGGTTTCCAAACAAAACTCCAGGTAAGTACTCTTTAGATGCTATTTCCCTTCTTACTACTAAAGTAGAAGCATTATCTGTTAAATTTGATAAGTTGGGAATGAGTACTCCTAATATGGTGTGTGAGTTATGTGGTGTTGCAGGTCATAATATTTCAGGATGTCAGCTTGGAGTAACTCAGAGTGCTGAGCCAGAAATGCAACATGTGGATGCTATTAGGAACTATGGTGGAAATTTTGGAAATTATTTTAGACAACAACAGGGACCACTTTCTTTCCAAAATAGACCACCTCAATTCCAAGGCAACTAGAGTAACTATAGACAACCACAAGGACCTTTCATTCCTCAAAAATCAAAATTAGAGTCCTTGATGAAGACGTTTGTAGCTACTCAACTAAAGCAGAACAACGAGCTCTCTAATGCTATCAAGAACCTAGCTTCAAAGGTTGACTCTCTTGCCACCCATAACAAGATATTGGAAACTCAGATTGCTCAATAGGCTTCCAGCTCTACCAGAATTCCAGGGACATTTCCAGAAAAACCAGAAGCAGGTCCATCCAAGCACGCCATGGCTATAATGCTTAGGAGTTGTACACAATATGAAGGTCCAATGACACCAAGGGAAAAACAAGTTGAGAAGGACCCTAAGGAAGATAAGACCATATCACCACCACCTACTATAGAAGAAGAGAAACAAGAGAAGAATAAGGAGGTTAAGCCATATCAACCTCCTATTCCATTTCCTCAGTGCTTGCCCAAGGCCAAGTTGGACAAACAGTTTGGTAAGTTTCTTGAGGTTTTAAAAAAAACTACATTAATATTCCTTTCACTGATGCTTTGCAGCAAATGCCTACCTATGCAAAGTTTCTAAAGGATATTTTGTCCAACAAGAAGAAGTTGGAAGAGGATGGTACTGTAGCACTTACTGAAGAGTGTAGTGCATTGATCCAGAAGAAGTTGCCACCTAAGCTTCAGGATTCAGGTAGCTTTTCTATCCCATACATGATTGGTGACATGCCAATAGATAGAGCTTTATGTGATTTAGGAGCTAGTATTAGCTGTAACACCCCTGATTTTCTGTACTCAAATCCCAATGTGATCGACATAATTAATAAAATTGTGAATAAATTTTTCACGTTTGAGAACATTTCCAATACACCATCATGACCACATCAAGACCCAAATCACAGAAAACCAAAGAGTGAGATTTAGTAATCTATAACTGGATCGATGAATGGTTTGCCCATAAAGGTATACAAAATAATAGAGTATACAGCGGAAGAAGGTGTATACCGGGCATACGCCTAGTCCCATATATGACGATATGGGAAAAGGCTAGGCTAGCACGCAATGGCATAATATAAGCCTATTAGACAACCATCATCATTCTATAATTAATTCCATAAGCATATAGAGCCTAAGGTATAACTATATATATATATATATATGTACACACGGGAATCTTCTCCCAGCCTTCGCTATCATCAATATACATCAATTAATTTTAATCCTCCCAATACACTGTAAATCATCTCTTACATTCTACATATTTATTCACCATCCGCAATTCACAATTCCGAAGGATCATTCTATACGTGTTCAAATTCATTAAAAATCGCCTACATTCTCAGAATTCATTCATTATACAAGAACCATAAAGGATGCTGGCCAAGGCACTTCCATTACCACTATTTACCTTCACCGAAGCTTTGACTAGAAATCCGAACTCATCCCATGACAACCTGCATCACAAGGCTAAAAAGGAGACCACATGGGAGAGTGAGTTATACATTCAAAATGACGAATAACATATATTGTGATCATGTGTATATGCGTACAAACATCATGTGTGCTTTGCTATCAAAACATCAAATTATCATTTAATTATCATTCCATTATAATAATAGGCATACAAGCCTCATGAATCGTAATTCATATCATAAATAACCACAACATATTCACGGGCACAAATACCATTATTTTACCACTTATCAACAAAGGCATTCATAATCTTTACCATCATCAATTCATTAAGGTTTTACTTATACACCTCCTCGTAAGGGGTTTCTCATCATTCGTGGTCATCCTATCTCAAATATACAATTAATCCGATTCTATATCAACGGGTGATCACAACCACCATACTATTCATTTCACAATAATCCTAATAATAATATCATCACTCAGGGATTCACCCTTCGTGGCACCCCGCAAGGTGAATTATTTATCAATCAAACCATCATCATCACTTCGGGTCATACCCGTTGTGGCACCCCGCAAGGTGAATTATTTCCATATATATATCCATGTCATCATCACTCAGGGCCACGCCCTTCGTGGCACCCCGCAAGGTGTTTCATTTCATAATAAATAACATAATACCGTCATCACTCAGGGATATACCCTTCGTGGCACCCCGCAAGGTGATTCTCTTCACAATAATAATCACAATACCAACATCACTCGGGGATACACCCCTCGTGGCACCCCGCAAGGTGATATATTCAATAACCATGTCATCATCATCACTCCGGGACTTGCCCTTCGTGGCACCCCGCAAGGTGATATATTCATCCATCACATCATTGTCATCACTCCGGGACATACCCTTCGTGGCACCCCGCAAGGTGTTAAATTCATCATTCATGTCATTATCATCACTCCGGGATAGACCCTTCGTGGCACCCCGCAAGGTGTTATACTCACCAATTGTATCATTATCATCACTCCGGGACTTGCCCTTCATGGCACCCCGCAAGGTGTTATATTTACCAATCAAATCATCATCATCACTCAGGGTCGTACCCGTTGTGGCACCCCGCAAGGTGATTTATATATATATATATATCAATCAAACCGTCGTCATAACTCCGGGTCATACCCGTCGTGGCACCCCGTAGGGTGATATATTCCATATTATTCGATAACAATAGGACCACGTCCTCTTCACTCAGGGATTTACCCTTCGTGGCACACCGCAAGGTGATTTATCCAATAATAATGCATATCAGTGCGATGCTATGCCATAAATGCAACAATGCAATAATGCATGTGCCCAACAACCTCGCAAGGATATCTCACCCTCTCAATTAGGGATAAATCGTATATTTAATCTTATTATCATTGGCACATAAGAAATCATAAGGCCCCTCAAGGCACAACATTCATAACCACATCAAACCACGCATGGTAATTAAAATCATATCAAGCATCATGACATTTATCCACGCATGGAAAACAACAAGGTATTTCAAAAGTATATGTTTAGCAAATCATCATTGCCACCATTTCAAATCCATTGATTTATACACTCGTGGCCATTCAATTTTCCCCTCATTGGTTTTATTATCACACAAGGTGTGTCATATAACCACATCATTTACTTTTTATTATGATTCATAATACATCAATAGAGGGGGGAAAACATACATGTTTTCATAACATAGCGTAGGCATACACATACCTTGCCAAGGTCTCAAGCCATTCCTCAATCACCACTAAAACACACTATACTTGGACCCCTAATGAAATCACTTGTTGTTACATAATAAAAGGGGTTTGGGGCAATAATGAGCCCATGATTAATTTCAGCATCAAGGCATGAGGAATCTTACTTTTAGTCTTAAACATAGTGGGACATGTCACAAATATCACCTATTAGTCCCAATTTGGCCACCATAAAAAGTTAGGTTCAAAACCCTCTTAAATTTGAATTTTTCAACGCAATAGGTTCGGTATTTTTCACCTAATGAGGGTTAGAAAACTCCAATTAATGTGAGACCAATTATCACACCTCCGTAACACAATTATCTACAACTTTCATGCAGAATTCGGAGGCTAAAAATGTCATTAAGGTGCCCAAACGGGCCAAAAACAGCAAAGAAAACAGACCAGTTAGAAAAACAGCACAACAGTGGCCATAACAGGGCTCTGAATCGATTCAGGTTCGTATGAATCGATTCAACTGTCCCAAAATCTCAATTTTTGACAAATAGAGGGCCTTGAATCGATTCAAACTCGTATGAATCGATTCAAATGCCCCTGGAGCCCAAAATAGTGAAAACAGCACCTCTTGAATTGATTCAAAGAGTCTTGAATCCATTCAAGACAGCTCTGCTGCTGTTTTTATGCAGAACAACACCAAAATTCCAACTTCTTATCCTCCTAACTTTCTTGTATGAACTCCAAATGCTACAAAATTTTAACCCCAATAAATATACATCATTTGTGACGCGTGGCCACCGGCCTCACTCAAAAATTCTCAAAATTGAGAAACTTATGCGCATAATTGCGTTTTACCCATTTAGAGGCACTTTTATGCAACTCAAGGGCCTATTCTCAATGGAATTGGCCCATTCCAATTCCTACAAGTCATAAACTACATATATGGCTATTGGAACTACCGTATGCCATCAAAACCATATAAAACTCTATTTGGCTCTATGAGCTCCTCAATTATGCATAAACCTTAAACTTATCACTAATACCATCACAATGGCTATCACATTCAATGCCAATCATCCACATAAATTCTCAATTCTCAAAACATATATTTCATCCCCTCAAGGATGGTTCACTAAAATGTACTTATTTCAACCCCTCATGGGTTATTCATCATCATATATACACATACATTATCATCAATAGCCAACAATTTTCCATTCATATCATTTCACTATAAACATGGCAAGGCAAGCATGAGTATCAAGACATATAATAATTATCAATTATATAACTCATGCAATTTGAATGTAAACTCCTCTTCTACCTCAAGTGAAGAGCCAAACGGTTCCAATGCTCCGAATGCTCCATTGCATCACCCGAAATACGATCTACATACCAATATATGTATACACATAATCAATAACCATCATAACTCTAAACATTTATTAGCTTATCATAAAGCTCAACCTCAAGTCCTAGACTTGCTAAACACCAAGTTAGGCAATTGTATTAGGCTTCGGGAATTCCTTCCCCAAAGCCAAGATCCTCTAGATCTTATGGACCAACCAAACTCAACAACATCATCATCTCATCCATTCCAAAATGCAACCCCATATTACATCAATCCTTCAAATATCATCATTGTCACTTAGGGCTCCACATAAGTTACCCTTGTCTCTCATAAACCATCATTAGTTACCAAACTCTAATGACACAAATCATGGCCTATCAATTCACCAACTAATAGGTATATCCCATTATTTCCACCTTTAAGGGTTATCTCTAATGTTCACCATTTTTCATCATTGTAATTAACAACACACATATTAAATATCACCCATTACATTCAATTCAACTTTTCAAGCTATATTATATCCATTTCCCCAAATTCTTAGGGCTAGGGTTCCATTAAAATCAAGCAATCACCACTAGCAACCATCATCTTCCATTTCTAATCTTGTAATTTTCGTATACCCCTTCACACCCATCCAAAAACACATATAAATCACACCCTACCTTAGGGTTTAACACAAAAATGGCTTCTAATCCATAACCCATACATATTTTACACTCTCCTAACAAATAAACTCATAACCAATGGTATAAGCTCAAAAAAATGGTGAGGAACTTACCCCAAACCATGAAACAAGTGAGCTTCCAAGAGAGGGAGGATGGGTGACGAAAATGAGAGGAGAAGAGGGAGAGAGCTTCTATCCAACATCATCTTTCTCATGCTTGGAGATGGCAAACGAAAATGGAAGGAGAAGGGAGCCACCACCCTTTTTGCTTAGGTTTTTAGAAGAGGAAGAAGAAGAGTGGTAGAGGAAATGAAGAGAAAGAGAATAGGAAGAAGAAGAAGAAGAAGTGACGTGAAAGAAGAGGAGAGTGAGAGAGTTTATTCTTTTAATTTAACCTCCCACTTAAAGTTTTTCGTTTTAGATCAAATAGGATCTCAGTTCGGGCTCAATACTTTATCTAAAAATTATTCTGAATATATATCCGGACTCCCAATAATATTCTTAATAGCCCTGACCAAAGGCATCTCAATCTGAGATACTTGGTTCGACACCCATATCCTAATCGGGTATAATTTTATCTCATATAAGCTCAATAAATCATAAATACCCCTAATAAATTCCAATTTCATTGTTCAAATATTTTGGGACACTCATAAATTCATTTATAATTATTCAGTATTTACTTCACCCATTTATTCGATTTTATAAAATTCGGGGTGTTACAATCCACCCCACCTAAAAAGAATTTCGTCCTCGAAATTTAATATCAGCATATACCATAGGCCACACCTCGGCCGCACACCATCAGGGTTCACTGACCCTATGAAATAACATCGGACTTCTCAAAGTCTGTCAAGACATGTTCATTATCACTTCATCATTCTTAACATAAAATTCCTACATCAAGGTGTGTCACATGTCATCAATTACGACTCGCCCAACAGAGATCAGATGTTCATACTCAGTACGTCCAGATAAGCGCAGTACATTCACCATAAGCAGTTACAATCCCTACACCTGCCCGGCCTATGTGTTGCTGCATCCGACGTACAGGAAGGCGTCCCAATCCCGTAGTGGTTACCAAAAACACATAAGGTCGGCGCATAAGTGCATGTTGCCACAATGCCTATAGCATGTAAGGCCATATCGGAACCAGTACTTCGTATTCCCATTGCTCACATCGGTCACACATATTCAAACGATACCAGTCCACATAGGACCTAGTGACAATCCTCACCAGTTCACAACTATCTTATTTGTATCTCATTGTCATTATACAATTAATTTGACATTCATCATGTCACACTAATCTTCAAATCTTAATTAACATCACCATCGATTGGTGTACCAATCATATATTTTAATCATCGTGGGGTAAATACCACATCATCGGGCCTCATCCATTCCGAGGTCGTGATCAAATCATCTAATAAACCTTTGTCTCATTCATACATCGTTGGCTGTAAATCGATTCAAGCCTAAACGAGTTAACTAACTCGCAGGAAGTATGCAACTCTGAGGTTAACATCGGGTTTCCGATTATATATTGTGCTTTCATATTCAAAATTTTCCTCACAATTCACAACCAAGGTCCATGAATTAGAGGTATATCCCACATCTTATCACATTATTATGTGGTTTCTATCATCAATATGTCATCTTTCAATTTAAAGGGGAAGTAATGACATGATCAAACTTTCCACCTACTAACCCGCAATCACACATGTCATTTCTAAATCATATCATCATCCATAATTAATCCAATGATCATAACCTCTAGGGCACTCAATTTAGCCCAAATTCATTTCGTAAAATCATATACCATTGCCAATATCCTCTATACCTGGAATTCAATGTCATTATTCACCAAATACTTAGAGGTTACATTCATTATTCGTATTCCTACACATATCGGCTTTAGCCTCAACAATTCATTACACACTGAATCTTATTATGGATCTACTAACCATGAGGTTTGACAATTCTTCAGACTTAGAAAGTCTAAGGGGTTACCTAGCACCCATCGTAGGATACACTCCCGACATTCAAACATCATTAAACAGGATTCATAATATGGCATAAAGCCGAGACCACCATAGGGCCCAATTAGATCAATCATCCATAAAGTTTGATCACACAAGATCATACCAAGTCAATCTAGGTTATCACACCTAGTGTGTCAGAATCAAATCAATCATTCACTCGGTTTTCACACACCAAAAACCAAGACATAACCCCAATCTAACACATACACAATTTCACATCTAATCAATTATCACATATCCAAGTTCCCAATCTAAGGAGATACAACAAATCACTTATATCATAGGACATATAGGGTCCTTGTGCCAAAGGATATAAAATCCATCCTTCACAAATGGCACAACCAATCATTTAAATTCGAAAATACCCACACTAGGGAATTCTTTCAATATCACTCATTCAATCAACTTAAGCATATGAAGTGCTTATATTTAACAAACATACTTTGGCCATGAGCCACAAGCATGAATTACACAAGAAACTCAATCAAATTAATTCAATTTCAATATATGCATTTCATGGTCTCAACAACCATGGTCTACTACCATATCCATTCACCTTTATTACCTCCTATCCGTAATCAACATATGGCATAGGTCCATCATTAAATCAATACATAACTAACATATCATATCCATGATCACACATGGTACAAATTCATCATCAATTCAAGTCATATCTCATATTTCATATTCATCAACTTGTCTTTCATTTCCATGATTAACATCCAACATGGATCTATCATCAAATCAATTTGCATTTTATATATCAACATCAATACACAATAATAATATATTTGTCATTTGAAGGTAATAGGGTAAGGAACTTGGCCGGTCTTACACAATAAATACATTCATCACATGTTGAGGAAATTCATTCACTCATGTTCAATCCCATAATTCATTCATAATTATCAATAAGCAACTAGGCTCCACAAGTTCATCATATAACCCCAATGATAAAGGGTATACTCCCATAGACATCAATCATATCTTCTAAATCCATAATCTCATAAAGAGTCCATAATAAGCATCAATACCAACTCAACATTAATGATGCAAAATAATCCTTAATATGCAAATATGCCCTTGAGATCAATTCATAATTCTTAGACAATTAGTCATTCATAAATCCGTATAGGGCAATCAACACCTCAACTAGCCATTATCCTCTAGATAATTATCATTCTTACTCTACACAAAACAACCATATTCCAATAATGAGCATCCCGCTCCAAGGATTACCATAAATATCTCACTATTGAGCAATTATGCTCCAATCATCCATAATATCAATTCCTCACAGAGCAGCCATGCTCTGGTAATAACCAATATCTCTAATTCAGAGCAAAATATGCTCTGATACCACCTTGTAACACCCCTGATTTTCTGTACTCAAATCCCAATGTGATAGACATAATTAATAAAATTGTGAATAAATTTTTCACGTTTGAGAACATTTCCAATACACCATCATGACCACATCAAGACCCAAATCACAGAAAACCAAAGAGTGAGATTTAGTAATCTATAACTGGATCGATGAATGGTTTGCCCATAAAGGTATACAAAATAATAGAGTATACAGAGGAAGAAGGTGTATACCGGGCATACGCCTAGTCCCATATATGACGATATGGGAAAAGGCTAGGCTAGCATGCAATGGCATAATATAAGCCTATTAGACAACCATCATCATTCTATAATTAATTCCATAAGCATACAGAGCCTAAGGTATAACTATATATATATATATACACACGGGAATCTTCTCCCAGCCTTCGCTATCATCAATATACATCAATTAATTTTAATCCTCCCAATACACTGTAAATCATCTCTTACATTCTACATATTTATTCACCATCCGCAATTCACAATTCCGAAGGATCATTCTATACGTGTTCAAATTCATTAAAAATTGCCTACATTCTCAGAATTCATTCATTATACAAGAACCATAAAGGATGCCGGCCAAGGCACTTCCATTACCACTATTTACCTTCACCGAAGCTTTGACTAGAAATCCGAACTCATCCCATGACAACCTGCATCACAAGGCTAAAAAGGAGACCACATGGGAGAGTGAGTTATACATTCAAAATGACGAATAACATATATTGTGATCATGTGTATATGCGTACAAACATCATGTGTGCTTTGCTATCAAAACATCAAATTATCATTTAATTATCATTCCATTATAATAATAGGCATACAAGCCTCATGAATCGTAATTCATATCGTAAATAACCACAACATATTCACGGGCACAAATACCATTATTTTACCACTTATCAACAAAGGCATTCATAATCTTTACCATCATCAATTCATTAAGGTTTTACTTATACACCTCCTCGTGAGGGGTTTCTCATCATTCGTGGTCATCCTATCTCAAATATACAATTAATCCGATTCTATATCAACGGGTGATCACAACCACCATACTATTCATTTCACAATAATCCTAATAATAATATCATCACTCAGGGATTCACCCTTCGTGGCACCCCGCAAGGTGAATTATTTATCAATCAAACCATCATCATCACTTCGGGTCATACCCGTTGTGGCACCCCGCAAGGTGAATTATTTCCATATATATATCCATGTCATCATCACTCAGGGCCACGCCCTTCGTGGCACCCCGCAAGGTGTTTCATTTCATAATAAATAACATAATACCGTCATCACTCAGGGATATACCCTTCGTGGCACCCCGCAAGGTGATTCTCTTCACAATAATAATCACAATACCAACATCACTCGGGGATACACCCCTCGTGGCACCCCGCAAGGTGATATATTCAATAACCATGTCATCATCATCACTCCGGGACTTGCCCTTCGTGGCACCCCGCAAGGTGATATATTCATCCATCACATCATTATCATCACTCCGGGACATACCCTTCGTGGCACCCCGCAAGGTGTTAAATTCATCATTCATGTCATTATCATCACTTCGGGATAGACCCTTCGTGGCACCCCGCAAGGTGTTATACTCACCAATTGTATCATTATCATAACTCCGGGACTTGCCCTTCATGGCACCCCGCAAGGTGTTATATTTACCAATCAAATCATCATCATCACTCAGGGTCGTACCCGACGTGGCACCCCGCAAGGTGATTTATATATATATATATATATATCAATCAAACCGTCGTCATCACTCCGGGTCATACCCGTCGTGGCACCCCGTAGGGTGATATATTCCATATTATTCGATAACAATAGGACCACGTCCTCTTCACTCAGGGATTTACCCTACGTGGCACCCCGCAAGGTGATTTATCCAATAATAATGCATATCAGTGCCATGCTATGCCATAAATGCAACAATGCAATAATGCATGTGCCCAACAACCTTGCAAGGATATCTCACCCTCTCAATTAGGGATAAATCGTATATTTAATCTTATTATCATTGGCACATAAGAAATCATAAGGCCCCTCAAGGCACAACATTCATAACCACATCAAACCATGCATGGTAATTAAAATCATATCAAGCATCATGACATTTATCCACGCATGGAAAACAACAAGGTATTTCAAAAGTATATGTTTAGCAAATCATCATTGCCACCATTTCAAATCCATTGATTTATACACTCGTGGCCATTCAATTTTCCCCTCATTGGTTTTATTATCACACAAGGTGTGTCATATAACCACACCATTTACTTTTTATTATGATTGATAATACATCAATAGAGGGGGGAAAACATACATGTTTTCATAACATAGCATAGGCATACACATACCTTGCCAAGGTCTCAAGCCATTCCTCAATCACCACTAAAACACACTATACTTGGACCCCTAATGAAATCGCTTGTTGTTACATAATAAAAGGGGTTTGGGGCAATAATGAGCCCATGATTAATTTCAGTACTAAGGCATGAGGAATCTTACTTTTAGTCTTAAACATAGTGGGACATGTCACAAATATCACCTATTAGTCCCAATTTGGCCACCATAAAAAGTTAGGTTCAACACCCTATTAAATTTGAATTTTTCAACGTAATAGGTTCGGTATTTTTTGCCTAATGAGGGTTAGAAAACTCCAATTAAAGTGAGACCAATTCTCACACCTCCGTAACACAATTATCTACAACTTTCATGAAGAAGTCGGAGGCTAAAAATGTCATTAAGGTGCTCAAACGGGCCAAAAACAGCAAAGAAAATAGACCAGTTGGAAAAAAAGCACAACAGTGGCCATAACAGGGCTCTGAATCGATTCAGGTTCGTATGAATCGATTCAAGCGTCCCAAAATCTCAATTTTTGACAAATAGAGGGCCTTGAATCGATTCAAACTCATATGAATCGATTCAAACGCCCCTGGAGCCCAAAATAGTGAAAACAGCACCTCTTGAATCGATTCAAAGAGTCTTGAATCGATTCAAGACAGCTCTGCTGCTGTTTTTATGCAGAACAACACCAAAATTCCAACTTCTTATCCTCCTAACTTTCTTGTATGAACTCCAAATGCTACAAAATTTTAACCCCAATAAATATACATCATTTGTGACGCGTGGCAACCGGCCTCACTCAAAAATTCTCAAAATTGAGAAACTTATGCGCATAATTGCATTTTACCCATTTAGAGGCACTTTTATGCAACTCAAGGGCCTATTCTCAATGGAATTGGCCCATTCCAATTCCTACAAGTCATAAACTACATATATAGGCTATTGGAACTACCGTATGCCATCAAAACCACATAAAACTCTATTTGGCTCTATGAGCTCCTCAATTATGCATAAACCTTAAACTTATCACTAATACCATCACAATGACTATCACATTCAATGCCAATCATCCACATAAATTCTCAATTCTCAAAACATATATTTCATCCCCTCAAGGATGGTTCACTAACATGTACTTATTTCAACCCCTCATGGGTTATTCATCATCATATATACACATACATTATCATCAATAGCCAACAATTTTCCATTCATATCATTTCACTATAAACATGGCAAGGCAAGCATGAGTATCAAGACATACAATAATCATCAATTATATAACTCATGCAATTTGAATGTAAACTCCTTTCCTAACTCGAGGGAAGAGCCAAACGGTTCCAATGCTCCGAATGCTCT
The DNA here is from genome assembly GCA_037962975.1 of Clitoria ternatea. NCBI lineage: Eukaryota > Viridiplantae > Streptophyta > Magnoliopsida > Fabales > Fabaceae > Clitoria > Clitoria ternatea. The sequence goes on from CM075672.1 coordinate 181,750,959, forward strand.
ATTGCATCACCCGAAATACGATCTACATACCAATATATGTATACACATAATCAATAACCATCATAACTCTAAACATTTATTAGCTTATCATAAAGCTCAACCTCAAGTCCTAGACTTGCTAAACACCAAGTTATGCAATTGTATTAGGCTTCGGGAATTCCTTCCCCAAAGCCAAGATCCTCTAGATCTTATGGACCAACCAAACTCAACAACATCATCATCTCATCCATTCCAAAATGTAATCCCATATTACATCAATCCTTCAAATATCATCATTGTCACTTAGGGCTCCACATAAGTTACCCTTGTCTCTCATAAACCATCATTAGTTACCAAACTCTAATGACACAAATCATGGCCTATCAATTCACCAACCAATAGGTATATCCCATTATTTCCACCTTTAAGGGTTATCTCTAATGTTCACCATTTTTCATCATTGTAATTAACAACACACATATTAAATATCACCCATTACATTCAATTCAACTTTTCAAGCTATATTATATCCATTTCCCCAAATTCTTAGGGCTAGGGTTCCATTAAAATCAAGCAATCACCACTAGCAACCATCATCTTCCATTTCTAATCTTGTAATTTTCATATACCCCTTCACACCCATCCAAAAACACATATAAATCACACCCTACCTTAGGGTTTAACACAAAAATGGCTTCTAATCCATAACCCATACATATTTTACACTCTCCTAACAAATAAACTCATAACCAATGGTATAAGCTCAACAAAATGGTGAGGAACTTACCCCAAACCATGAAACAAGTGAGCTTCCAAGAGAGGGAGGATGGGTGACGAAAATGAGAGGAGAAGAGGGAGAGAGCTTCTATCCAACATCATCTTTCTCATGCTTGGAGATGGCAAACGAAAATGGAAGGAGAAGGGAGCCACCACCCTTTTTGCTTAGGGTTTTTAGAAGAGGAAGAAGAAGAGTGGTAGAGGAAATGAAGAGAAAGAGAATAGGAAGAAGAAGAAGAAGAAGTGACGTGAAAGAAGAGGAGAGTGAGAGAGTTTATTCTTTTAATTTAACCTCCCACTTAAAGTTTTTCGTTTTAGATCAAATAGGATCTCAGTTCGGGCTCAATACTTTATCTAAAAATTATTCTGAATATATATTCGGACTCCCAATAATATTCTTAATAGCCCTGACCAAAGGCATCTCAATCGGAGATACTTGGTTCGACACCCATATCCTAATCGGGTATAATTTTATCTCATATAAGCTCAATAAATCATAAATACCCCTAATAAATTCCAATTTCATTGTTCAAATATTTTGGGACACTCATAAATTCATTTATAATTATTTAGTATTTACTTCACCTATTTATTCATTTTTATAAAATTCAGGGTGTTACATTAGCCTGATGCCTCTGTCAATTTCTAAGAAGTTGGGATTAAGTGAATTGAAACATACTAAGATGTCTTTACAATTGGTTGATAGATCTATTAAGTATCTTGTAAGTATTTTGAAGATGTTCCTATTAGGGTAGGAAAAAATTTTATCCATGTTGATTTTGTTGTGCTAGAGATGGATGGGGATTCTATGATCCCCATTATATTAGGCACGCCATTTTTAGCCACTGCAGGTGCCATGATTGATGTTAAAAATGGTAAGTTGTCTCTGACTATTGGAGACCAAGAGGTTGATTTTAATTTGATAGATGCTTTAAAAAAACCTTTTCATGATAATGTTTGTTTTAGCATTGAATTAGTTGACCAAGTGGTGAAGGAAGAGATTCTTCCTAAGGACCCACTTGATTTTGTTTTTCTGAATGAGCCTGTAGGAACATCAAAATGCAGTAAGGGTTATGCACCACCAAAACATGATACTAACGTCATGTGTGACAAAGTGGTGAACCCAAATGTGGAACTTAACCTTTAAATTCCATGGCTCTAATAGGTTCTTGGTTGTAATTTAGGTATAGTGTCCAGCTGAAGATGTTAAACTTAGCACTGGTGGGGAGATAACCCCATAATTGTTTATATCTCTATGTTTTATTTGAATGTTTCAATTAGTACAAAAGAAAGAAAAAAATCAAATAAAGAGAAAAACAAATAAACAAGAACTTGATGGTTTGCTATGTTGTGGAGTAAGGAATAATTTTTTATTACCATGATGCATGTCCTGATTTGAATCAGAAGAATGTATGCCAAACTTGGTGTTTTGCATTTGTTTTGTTACACAAAATAGTGGTAACCACAAGTTATGGATTGCCACCACAGGCTGTGTTTTGATCTAATAATTTTCATGAAATGTATAAATGTTTTCTAGGTAAAAACAATACCAACCACTAGTTGTGGTTATCCACCACTGGCAGTGGTTTGGTCTAGGCATTTTCCACTCCAAGCATGAAATTTTTGGACATAACACAGTGACAACCACTGGTAGTGGTTTCCCACCATTGGCTGTGGTTGCCAGTAAGGGACCCCTTTTCCATTTGCTTGCAATTTTTATGTCCAAAACAGAACCAACCATGGGCCGTGGTTATAACCACTGGCCGTGGTTCGGCCAACATGTGGAAATCTGAATTTTTAAAATGCTACACGCCCATGTGCCCTTTTTTATGCATGTTTTTAGAGGTTTTCTTCACTCTTCTCTTTTGAAAACACAAGCAAAGTGCTTCAATCCTTTGAGAAACTTCAGTTCAATTTAAAATCTTTTCACATCATCATCATCTTTCCACCTTCATCATCACTTTTACTTTCCAAAGCAAGTACTCCTTCTTCACTTTCTTTTCAGTTTGGGTTACTCTTTGGTTTTTGGGGTTTCTTAAGAATTATGGAATATTTTGGTTACATTGTGAAAATTGATTCATTAGACTTCTCCCTAGATACTTTGTGATGATCAGGAATGCTTAGAAACCAAGTGGGTAGGATTAAATCTTTCATGAACCTTGCTTAATGTTCATTCTTTGCTATGAACCCCACTCGTGTTCTTTTGCATTTTTTGTTTTTGATTGTGATTAGAACCATGTTTTGATGTTTCTTTCTTATGTTTGGATGATGGGTTGTTATACTGGACTTCATAGGATGGTAATTTCATGCATTTGGTGTTCATTTTATTTGTGCACACCAAGAGTTTGTTTAAATGCCTAAAGGACATTTGCACATGATTTTTGCATGGATTGGCTATGAATTGAGTCTAACGCACACCATATTGTATCTATTTATCCACATATGACTTAAAATCTTTCATAATAGATGCCTTTGATGTGTGACACCATTCTTATATCCCGTGCCATTTGTGATATATGTAAAACTAAGATATTCGACTATATGTGTGACGACCTGTAACATCCCAAATTTTAAAATATTGAGAATTAATTACCGGAATAAATATTAGAAATTGGTATATGGACTATTTAACATCCCAAAATATTGAGAATAATTAAATTAAGATTTTGGGAATTTTTGGTAATTTTTAAAGACCGATTGAGCTGAAATTAAGCCCGGTTGAGATATGGGTGTCGGACCAAGTATCTCGGAATGAGATGATATTGGTCAGGGCTGAAGAGAATATTATTGGGAATCCGAATATGTATTCGGAATAATTTTTAGATGATGTTTGAGCCCGAACGGAGAACCTGTTGGTTAAGAAACGATAAAGTTTTAATGAGTTGGATTAAAAATAAATTGGAAATTCTATTTTTCCCTTGCTTATTCACGTGTGTTTGCTGATGGTATTAGGCATTTTTACTTCTTCTTCTTCTCTTCATCATATTCTCCATTTTTCCTCTCTTCTTCTTTCCAAACCCTAGCATTTTGGTTTCATCTTCCATTCCTTCTTAATTTCATTTGAAGTGGAGCTTGAAGGAGGCTTGTGGAGCTGCTGTCTTCCTCCTTCTCTTCCTTATTTTCGCAGCTTTCTCTCCCTCTAGTGAACCCATTTTCGTTTTTGGGTTTTAAGGTAAGTATACCCATATTTTTGCTAAGGTTTTGGTTAAGAGTATGTGGTATTATGTGTTTTGGGAGCTATGCATGTGAATGGATGTTCTTGAGAAGAGTAATTAATGCAAGGGTTTAATGTGGATTTTATAAAAGTAAGGTTCCTTTGTGAAGTAAGGAAGTGGATGTATTTATTGTTGGAAGGAGAAGAATATTTATGAAGGTTGTTGGAAATTTTATGAAACCCTAACTTTATGAATTTGGGGGAAATGCATAATGGAGGTTGATGAGTATTAATTGTTGATGATAAAGGTGAGATATGATGTTTAAGGGTCATTGGTGATGATATTTTATTGGTGGAAGATTGTAATGGAGAAACCCATGAAAGGGTTTGGTTGTTGAATGCATAATAATAAAGGGTAGCACCTAACCATGGTGGTTATGGTGGATAAAATCAAATAAAAGAGTTTTGAGAGTTATAATAATAAAAACAGCAAGTATTTATTGATATATAAGTATTTGAATCTTAATGAGTAAGTAGAAAATTGATTGTATAATGTATTGTGATGTAGGAAGTGACCCCATTGACGAGGCGGGACCATCAAACCATATTGATCACTACTTCACTTGAGGTAGGAGGGGGTAACTTTTCTAAATGCATGATTTCATCCATTGGTGATGTGAAAATATGTATATATGATTATGTTAATGATTGTTGAATGGATGATATGATAATGTTATGATTTGAATGCATTTAGAATAATGATTGTTATGTGGCATCATGTTGGGATAATATTGTGATGTGAATATCCCAAATTATGTGTATGATTTATTGAATGTGTATGCCACTAACTATTGATGTGAATGAGTTCAAAAGAGAATTGGGATTGGATGAGAATAATGAGAATATTGAAATCCACCAAGTGGTGGTGATGAATGATTGAATGTGGAGTGGCATCTAGGATGCATAGTGTGAGGATGCACTTGATTTGCATTTGCATTGCATCCATGGCATATCATAGCTGTCTATGTGGAATATTAGGGGGTTCCACTAGGCGGGCCCAATGGGAGGGCGGCTCAGTGCACGAGCGTATTGTTATTTTCCCCTGTGACTCGGTTTATGAGTCACGAAGCTGTCCATAGTTTGGTGACGAGGCACCCTATATGGCGGGCCCAGTGGGCGGTCGGCTCTATGGTGAGCGAGTTTACCTCGGTGTCCGACGGGACACGGCTCTCTCGATGTGTGTTCGGGAGGGGCCCGTAGCACTTGTGGTAGTGGAGGTCACGATGTTGATCCGCAAGTCACAGGGTGACTAGTGCTACAAATGGGCGATAGCGGTTTGGTACGAGTAAAATTATGAGAATGTAAGCATGCATGAATTGAGATATATGTGTACATAATTTTTTCTACTGCAGTAGGGGCATAGTAGCACACCTATGCTTGTCCCATAATTGATTTAATGATATATTTTCCCACAGTCAGATCCGCATTAATTGTTGATGAGAAATTCTTGTGCATATGCATTAGCTTTAAGAGCATTTGCATATAGCTGGAGATATGCCTAGTTGAAAGCCTATGGTGGCAACGGATGAATGAGAATTGATAAGGGAAAGAGTGGAATACTAACCCTATGTGTGTGTATGGCAATCCAAATGATTGATATTGTGAATGTATACTTGTGATTATGAGATGTGTTATGTATAATGTATGATGTGATGAAATGAATAATGTGTAAGCAAGTATACATATGTTTCATCGTAATGTATGACTTTAATTCATTTGGATTATGTTACTCACCTCCCCGTTGCCATTTTTAAAGTTGATGTAGGTATGACTTGAATCCTACTATCTTGGAGGCTGAGTTTGAAGAAGTAAATATGGAAAGGGAATGGGAGAGCCTTGGCCGGCGTGTTTTTGTTTTGTATGGTACATGGTGCATATATGCCCAATTTTGTAATCTTGATATGGTAAATGATGATTTTGGGGTCATGTAGGAAAATGAGATCTTGTGTGTATGGCTCATTTTCATTAATGCCCTTTGGTAAGGTATAATACCATTGTGATGTTTAAATCTCAGCCAATTGATGAATGGATGTTGAGAATCATGAATTATAGCCTTTAGGATGTGTGTTGGAGATGTTGTATAGTTGTTTTAATGTATGAGCAAGGAACCAATAGGGTCAAAATGAGTTTTATGAGTTTTAGATAGTGTGTGGTGGTTCCAATAGTTTAAATACATGAATTGTGACTTATAGGAACTGGAGCGGGTCAATTCCATTGAGAATAGACCCCTATGTTACTCAAAAAGGCTCAGGAATGGACAAAACGCATTTATTTGCATAATTTTTTCATTTTTGAGAATTTTTGGGTGAGGCCAGTGGCCACACATCACAATTGGTGTATTTTAGTTGGTGTCAAAATTTGGTAGCGTTTGGAGTTGATATGAAAAAGTTAGGGGGGTTAGAAGTTCCAAAATTATGCATTTTCTGCATAATTTCTGCATTCTGGTATGCGTAATCGATTACAAAGGTGTTCCTAATCAATTATAGGCGTTCTGTTTCATGAGTAATCGACTACAAAGGTATTCATAATCGATTATGTACTTGGGCTAATCGATTAGCTACAACAGGATTGCCCGATAAGCGCTCTTTGCTGTTTTTGGGCCGTTTGGGCATCTTAATGACATTTTTGGCCTCCGACTTCTTCATGAAAGTTGTAGACAATTAAGTCACGGAGGTGTGAAAATTGGTCTTACCTCAATTGGAGTTTTCAAACTCTCATGAGGCATAAAATACCGAACCCACTGCGTTGGAAAATTCAAGTTTAAGAGGGCTTAAAACCCAACTTTTTATGACTTTCAATTTGGGACTAATAGGTGATATTTATGACATGTCCCATTAAATTCTAAGACTAAATATTCATATATTTATCCTAATTTTAGAAATCAATTGAAGTATCCTTGAACCACATTTCATAATCATTTGTGCTTCTTGAATTAACGTATATTTCAACTATTCTTGTTGAAGATTATGTGATTGATTATCTAAATAAAAGTCTTGTTTTAAAGTTATACACCCTCTCATATCTTCATATATGGGAGTGGTTTATTATAGATCCAGGGGAATGGAGATGATACTTCATTACTCTAGTTATTGATTAATTAATATTCTTCAAAAACGTGAAAAATTTTCCCCTATTTTTGGGGGCGTCACACGACCCGTGTCAATTTACCTTTTATGTACACCCGTTTAATCATTTTCGCAATGGATTTTTCACGTTTAATAAAAATTAATTTGGTCTTAATATAAAATAATATTTACTTTTCTTAAACATACTGAAAATAATAACCGATCGGAAATAATTCAATAATAAAATAGGATTTAATTAGAATCAGCAAAAGAGAAATGAAGACAGGAGGGTCATTCGCCTGAGCGAGACCCTGATTCGCTTAGGCGAAACCCGAGAAGGTCGCTTAAGCGAGTTCCGACTCGCTTGAGCGAACGGTACACTTCAAACCTAAGCGAACAAGACCTACAAGGAAAATTCACAAGTCGGGGTTTCACTCGGCAATGGGTCCACTCGGTCATCTCTCCCTCGGGAATAGCTTAACCTTCACTTAGAAAAGGTTCTCTCGATCATGTATCACTCGGAAAATACCCTAACCTTACTTTACTTGGAAGAGGCTCTCTCGGCCATAACTCACTCGGAAACATTCTCACCTTCACTTGGAAGCACTCTAATCTTCACTCGGAAACATTCTAATCTTCACTCAGAAGAGGATCTCTCAGTTATTCTTTACTCGGAAAGGGACGAGGGATACACACTGGAGCGAAACAGGCACAGGATCAGTTTCCCTGGCCCTCGCTTGGACAAGACTGAATCTGCTCGGTGAGATTTGTCCGGTAATCGACTTTACTATAGCAACGTAAATTCACTCATGAAAATCAATACCGATCACATAGCAACATAATTCATATGCATATTAGGCAAGATAGTATGGCATTACACACTCAGAAAATTCATTATACATTACACAATTTATTTCACAATCACTCGGTCCCTTGGCATCGATCCTCTGCTTGGCGTATCTCCAGGCTCCGACCTCTTCCCTGTCACTGGTTACTAAATTGAAAACCACAACAAGGGTGAGTGTTTGGCATCATAATTAATCTAGAACGGAAATTAACAAAATGCTTGTATATAAACTCCATCCGACTGTTTTATCCATAAATTGCCAATCATACTCGGCAATATAGCCGTTCTCACTCGACAAATATAGCAATTCTCACTCAGCAAATATAGTAAAACTCACTCAGCAAATATAGAAAATCTCACTCAGCAATATAGTAGTTCTCACTCGGCAAATATAGTAATTCTTACTCAGCAAATATAACAAATCTTACTCGGCAAATATATCAAATCTCACTCAACAATATAGCAGTTCTCACTCGGCAAATATAGTAATTCTCACTCAGCAAATATAACAAATCTTACTCGGTAGATATAGCAAATCTTACTCTGCAATATAGCAATTCTCACTTGGCAAATATAGTAATTCTCACTCAACAAATATAGCAAATCTTACTCGGTAGATATAGCAAATCTTACTCTGCAATATAGCAATTCTCACCCGGAAAATATAGCCATTCTCACTCAGCAAATATAGCCAATCACACTCGACAAATATAACAATTCATACTCAGCAATTATATCAAATTGCACTCGGCAAATATATCAAATCATACTCAGGAAATATATCAAATTGCATTCGGCAAATATATTAAATCATACTCAGCAAATATATCCAATTGCACTCGGCAAATATATCAAATTGCACTCGGCAAATATATCAAATCATACTCAGCAAATATATCAAATTGCACTCGGCAAATATATTAAATCATACTCAGCAAATATATCAAATTGCACTCGGCAAATATATTAAATCATACTCAGCAAATATATCCAATTGCACTCGGCAAATATATCAAATTGCACTCGGTAAATATAATTAATCACATACACATCTTAACTAATAATTCATCAATTGTCACCACTGACTCTCAGACAAAATTGACGCCTAGTATCCGGATACTAAAAGGATCGACCTTCAGCTGGGGGTCCGACTTAACACTTCGTGAACCCGACTTGGTTCACCGAGCCCGACTTAGCTCCTCCTCAACCACTGGGTCATAGACCTCTGGGTAGCTTAACTGGGTACGACTTTACCACGAAAGCCAAAAATAGGGTAATACATACCGTCGGTCGTCCTCTACCGCATAATCACATATTCAATTATATAAACATAGGCATATCATTACGATCATCATTTGCAACTGTCAGAAACTGACTTGTGCTCACAATGTAGGGCGACCGACTTGTCAAGTCCATCAATATAATGTCTTCTCACATAGTAAATACTTATCATACATATACAATTCACATTTCTCATCAAACGGGAGGCCTACTTGTCAAGCCCGGCATCACATTGCCACCATACATTTCGATTATCAAGATCAAGTATTTCAAACTCAATCAAGCCACACACACGATCCTCAACCGATCGGTGTCCATATTCACACATGCATACATATACATACATTCACATACAACTTATCATTCAGCAATATCTCTTACCATGTTCATAACTGGTTCAATGACTCAGAACCAACATATTTACCTATTCTAATTAATTATAACACGAACACCCCCTTACCTCTATTCCAAGCTTCAACGATCTGCTCTTGGTGCCGATTACGTCCCCTAACCGCTGGGTTCACTGTTTCACTTCCGAATCCAGCACCAGCTTCGTCAATCGGTCCACCGGTGTTCGTTCTGCTACCTACGGGGTCGGAATGCAAAACCCGTTAACGTCGCACCACCCACACAGTCTAAAAACCATTTTCGAGCTCACACTCACCAGAGGAGTGGAAAATAGAGCCTTACCCCACCATGCATGGCCACTCCATTCGGTTTAAAGGAGAAAACGAGAGAGACAAGGTAACACAAATGTAAATGATTCAATGGACTCACCTTGAGACCACGGTCACGGAAATGGGGCTCTCACGAAGTTTTGACACGGACAGAGTCCTCCCTCAGAGCATGCAGCTCGCACCGATAGAGGAACGAGAAAAAGAAAATAAACAGACGCAGGAGAAAGAAGAAGTGGTTCGCGTGAATGTGAATGAATGAGGGAAGAGAGAGAAACCTTTATTTAAAGCTCAGGGGCAACCGGTCACTTCCTCAGCCGGTCACTTCCCTATTTCCTTTATAATTTCCGAAAAAGTTTTAATTAAACTTTTCTCTTCTTCTAATCATACCTCACTTAACCCTTTTAAAATTAATTAATCAAATAAATTTTATTTATTTCCACAATAGTTAATTATTCATAATTGCCTAATACTTTATAAAAATATCAAATAAATCCTTAAAACAATTATTAATATTTTCTGATACTCAAAATTTTACTAAAATATCAGGGATGTTACAATATGCATTAAGACGCCCAAAAATGAGGGTAAATTTTTCATCATTTAAAGTAATTAAAGAATAGAAGAAACCGCAAGATAAATCATTAATGAGTAACCCCAGATCATTTTAAATAACCTATCCCATATATGAAGATATGAGAAGGTGAATAAATTAAATCAAGAGTCTTCTTTAGACAATCAACCATAGGATCATCAACAAGGGATAGCGGAAAGCATAATCGACTTGAGAGTTATGGAAAAGAATGAGGAAGGGTTTAAATAGACTTGAATTCATGGTTAAAAAGTGGTAAATAAAGTCACACATGGATATATATTTGTGCCATGGCTAAATGGAACCTACCCATCAGCAAAACACGTGAAAAGTTAAAGAATCAGGGGTATGAATCGATTCAGGCACCCCAAGAATTGATTCAAGTGCTTCTGGAGTCCAAACCATGAAAACAGGCTCCTTTGAATCGATTCAAGCCTGGACATCATGAACAGTAATTCCAAAGAGCTTTGAATGGATTCATATGATGAATCGGTTCAAAGTTCCCAAAAATGAGGAGTAGTGAAAATAGTGTGTCTTGAATCGATTCACACAATGTTGTGAATCGATTCATGACAGCACAGAGGCCATTTTATGCAGAAAAAGTCATATTTTTGGACTTTTAACCCCCTAACTTTTTCATTTGAGTTCTAATGCCTACCAAATTCTAACACTAACTTATATACATCATTTGTGATGTGTGGCTACCAGCCGTACTCAAAAATTCCCAAAAACGAGAGAGTTATGCGCTTAAGTGTGTTTCACTCATTTTGAGACATTTTTGTGCAACTCAAAGACCTATTCTCAATGGAATTGGTCCATTCCAATTTCTACAAGTCACAAATCATGAATTTAAGCTATTGGAGTCATTATATACCATCAAACCGTTTAAAAAATATAATTTGACCTATTGGTTCCTCAAATAAGCATAAACATTAAAACGCAACATCACATACACTTTATAAAACATTGGGATTCATGAACTAACATTATTCATTCATCACTTGGGCAATTATTTCAGCCCTATAATTAACATCATACATTGTCTAGGTCATAATAAAAAATTAGCCATATGTATAGGGTCCAATTTTCACCTATGACCTCCAAAATGAATATATGCCAATTTAAGTACATATTGAGCATACACCATTCATCATATGCTATACAAAATCATTACTCGCCGGCCAAGGCATTTCCTATACACTAATTTACCTTCACCCTTAAAATGTACATTTCCAAAAGATATAATCTCACTTCCTGAGTGTCCTGCATCATGAGGGTAAAAATAGACAACATGAGAGAGTGAGTTATACATTCCAAAGGATGAAAATGAATACAATGTAATTGTGTGCATATGCATTCAACATCATGTATACTTTGCATCGACATACCATTCATCTTCATAATTATCAATATCCTACCAATCATACACATAACTCAATAATCCTTATGGGTCATAACAAAGTATATATACATACACACAATTGAACCCCTCATCATATTAGGCTATCACATATAAAATCACCATACACAATATATGTATTTGTATTCCTACCTTTTATGTTGTCTTTAGGTATTTTCTCACCTAATCACAACCATCACTAATGAGGACACACTAAGGGAGGACTCTTACTCCATCTTAGACAAGGGACTAGAGGCTTACGAGGGTCCCCTTACAAGGGACAAGTCTAAGAAAGCTAAAGAGAGCATCCATAAAGCCTTGTTATCCTTCCTCTCTTTGCTTAGTGAGCCCTAGCCCAAGGGAGACACCATGAGGATTTACTTGCTTTCATCTTGTAACATAAGTCATAATTAGATTCTCTAGACATTTAGGTTTTATTTGGACCATGCTAGGTCAATTGTGCCACTTTAGAGCCATGTACTTTCACTTTGGGCCATGTATAGGCCATGTTCTTTCCTTGTTTGTACTATTGGGCCTTGGATCCATTATCCAAGCCCATTTCTCCTCCCTTGGCCAAAATATAGAAAGGCTATATAAGGGAGCTCTCCATTGTAAATTCACACAATAATAATCATTTTGGAGATTTTTCACCTTGAGTGCAAATTTTCTAGAGTGAAAAGTTCCTCTTTCTCTCTAGGATTGAGTCTTTAGAGCAAGCTCTTATCCAAGAGGATCCTCTCCTTCTTGGTGGCGAGAATTAGGGAGTTATCTTCCCTTGAAGTGGCCTCCCACCTTCACCTTCCATTCCTCCTTCCATTCCTTTCATCTTGTCCAAACCACTTAACTTTCTCTCTTCTCTTCTACCTAAATTTAGTCCAATTCTTTAGAGTTTTCCCTTTATCTTATTTTAGTTTCAACATTGAGAAAAGAATTCAGCCATGCCTTGAAGGAAAAACAAGGAAAGGAGCCAAGATCCACCTTCTCTTGAGGAGCTTGAAGAAACTCCTACATCATTTGGTATCATTTGAGCCTAGGAGGTTCTTTTCTTACTTCTTCTTCCTTTATCATTTTGGTTTTGAGTTTTATAGTTGGCTGGTTGTGCCATTATTGTTTCATATAATTGTTTTGTTGATGCCATGATATAATAGAAAATCCATTAAAAGGTTGTGTTATTGTGAATTTTTTATGTTAGTTCTTCTTTTCTTTCAATTTTGGCATATTGATCCTTTCATTTTAGGTTTGGTATGATCTTGTTCTTGTTTAGGACTTGTTAAATTCAGAGTTGGCACTTAGTTAATTCGGTTTTGAAGTTGTTAACTTGGTAGTTACAAGTTTGTTAAGTAGTTAGAGCCAAAGTAGGTGTGTTGTGCCTTGTTGGAACCTTTTCTTTGTTCTAGTAAATTTCTTTGATCAAACTTTAGTAAGTGCAAACTGTGTTTGGGAGTTGCCTAATTATCTTTAGGAACTCTTCTAAAGGTTCCAAATTCTAGTGTAAGGAGACCTTGATTTTAGGCTCTCCAAAGTTAGCTCATCATTAAGAGTGTTAGAAATCTATTCTTAGCTTTCCATCTAGGTTTAATTTTTGTTTTGAATGCACTATTAGGATCATCTATAATTCAGTTTTCATATTGCATTGCATAAAAGAAAATTTTGTCAAAAAAGAATCATAAGCCTTCCATTCATCTTGGTGGAAGAACGTTGCATTTTCCCCTTAAGCAAAATAGTGAACATTGAAATTTGTAAGGCTAGTATTAGGTTTCGGTTTTGGAACTAGAACTTGGAGAAGTACATTATAAAATCAATAGGCAAAAGATAAAAAAAAAGAGAAAGAGTACAAAAGAAAAAGAAAAGCAATATCCCTACAACTCAAAATTCAAAAGGGTGTTAAGAAAAGAAAAAATGTGAAAGTAGACCTCTTTAACAAAATTTGTGAAGATTGAGCACCAAAACCAAGTGACAATTTTGAAACCATAAAGCCATAAGAAAGTGTTTTGCTAGTTGACATCTTATACTTTGTTTCAATTACACCTGCTTGCTTGATAGTGCAACTTTAGAGTTTCTAGGCTTAGGTTTCCTTGTCTTTGTTCTTGCATATTATTTTCTTGCTTGTCTTGTTTTGTCTTTTCATCTTCAAATTTAAAATTCCTATAGTCTAGCCTTTATTCATTTGAACATTTATTGCTTTAGTGTCTTGTCAAAATCAAAAATTCAAAAACATTTCCATTTGAGTAACTTTTGCTTCTTAAACATTTTTAGTTTGTCTTTTATTTCTTCTTAAGTTTTTTCTTTGAGTTATCTTCTTTTATAATTCATATGATAATTCCCTTCTCTATACCATTGAGTGTAGCATCTTGAGGATACTTGAGGTAAGAGTTCAATTACTTTGGTAGACTTGAGACTAAAGAGTAAGGGTAAGGTTTGAGATAGGACACCTGAGAGATACACTTGAGAGGTTTAAAATTTTGTCTTGTCCTTTGCTAACCCAATTTTCGTTGGAGTTTTATGTTGGCATTATTTTGTAGGTGAGGTGAAGCTTCTACAAATTCAAGTGAAGAATAGTCAAGACCTTTATAAAGGAAGCAAAAGCCTTGTAACATTAGACACTTAGGAAAATTTGTGAATTCTTAGGTTTTGTGTAAAAGGTTTTTTATCTTGTATTTTGGACACTAAAAGGACTTTGCACTTTGGACTCTTAAATTTTGTTCCATAGAATTTCGCCTAGTTAGTTGCATTTACATTTGATTTTTAATTCCCTTAGTTAATTAGTTGGAGTTAGTTAGGAAGTGATAACTACAGTTAGTTAGTCAGTTGTTGGTCTTAACTAATTTTTATAATTAGTTAGTAGTTGGAACTAATTCTTAGTTGGCATAACTAATCATAACTAATTCTTAGTTGGCATAACTACTCATATAACCAAAATTAGTTAGTGGTTAGGGTTGTTAGATTTAGTTGCAACTTCCATAACTAAATAACTAATTCTAGTTAGGGTTTATTAGGTGTTAGTTAGTTGTTGAACTAATTTGGTTAGGATAACTACTTAGTAACCGAATTTAGGGTTAGTTACTTGATTAGTTACAACATAGGATCATCATAAGAAATATAGGTAAAGACAACCTAGGTCTTGCATAACTAATCTTAGTACTACATCCTAGGATACAACCTAGTACAAGACAACTTAGGTTCTTGTTTCCCCTTAGGAAATAAACCTAGTACTTGTATTTTAGGATTGTTATGTGTTTCTAATACTTGCCTTGCATCAAGCATCCTCAACTAGATTGTTACAACTTTGTTTTCATTGTCTCCAATTTCTTTGACAACCTTAAAAGATGTCTTCTAGTGATAGGGAAAACAAATCCAAGCTTCATAATATGATGGACAGTTTGAATAACATCAATAGGTTAACTAACCTAAAGCATAATGAAAACCCTAGAACTAGACATAGAAATCAAAGACATAACAATAGTGATAGTGAGGATGAACTTAGACATAGAAGACACCATGAACATAAAAGAGAAGACTTAGGCTTAAGAGAGGTAAAACTAGAAATTCCCCCCTTAATGGTAAGAGTGATGTTGAGGCTTACCTGGAATGGGAAATGAGAGTTGAACAATTTTTTAATTCTCATCAAATAAAAGAAGAAAAGAAAGTTAGGATTGCAACTCTTTCATTCCAAAATTATGCCTTAGTGTGGTGGACTCAAATATGTAAGGAGAGGAAAAGAGATGATTTTCCACCCATAAATGATTGGGTAGACTTAAAAGCCCTCCTTAGAAAAAGATATATTCCTAACTATTATCCATTAGCAAAGCTAAATAGACTTACCCAAGGCTCAAAAAGTGTAGAAGACTACAACAAATCCTTAGAGATAGCCATTACATGGCCTCAATAGGAACATCAAAAATAGGGTAGAACTTCTTCCTCATGTAGATATAGAAGAGTTAATACAACAATATGTAGATATAGAAGAGTTAATACAACAATGCACTAAGGTAGATAACCAATTCAAAGAGAGAGAATCCTATAGTAGGGAGAATAAAGCCTATAAGTCTAAGTGGGTAGGTCAAGACAACAAGGGTAGGTTTGAGAGAAACCCTAGGGAGAAGGAAATGGGCACTTCTTCTTCTAAATTACCAAGTGAGTTACATAAGAATGGTAAAGTATTTAGGAACCAAATAGATAAGCATGAATCCACGTCTAAACCATAATCCTCTAGATCTTCTACCATGAAATGTTTTAAATGTCTTGGTAGAGATCACATTACTTCTGACTGTCTAACAAAAAGAACCATGATTTTGAAAACAAATGGAACCTACTCAAGTCAATCAGAGTCTGATTCTGATAATCATACATCAAGTGATGACTCAAGTAGTGATTCCTATGACAGTAAGCATATTTTAGGGGATGATGGTGAGTTGTACATGATTAGAAGATTCCTTGGTAGTCATGTTAAGCTAGATGACACTACACAAAGAGAGAACATATTTTATACAAGATGTTACATAAATGACAAACTATGTTCTCTCATTGTGGATAGTGGGAGTTGTGCGAATGTAGTGAGCCAAAGATTAGTACATAAGATGGGCTTAGAACTAATAGAAAACCCTAGACCTTATAAGTTACAATGGCTTAATAGAAAAGGGGAAATGTTAGTTAATAAGCAAGTCTTAATCAACTTCACCATAGGCATATATAATGATAAAGTCAATTGTGATGTAGTACCTATGGAGGCAACTCACATCCTTTTAGGAAAACCTTAGCAATTCGATAGGAAGTTTGTAACATCCCGGATTTTCAAATAAAATAAATTTATTGGATGATGATAATTGATTGTTTATGGTTAAATAATTATGGGAGATGTTGCTAGACATTAGAGGTGAATTATCGGTAAATTAAGACTAACTGGAACTAGAGGAATTAACTGGTGATATGGGACCCACGTGATTTAATTAGATGTTTGATGGGTCTAGAATATTCAGAAAATTATCGTGGTTAAGATGGTATATTTAAAATGATTTTTGGTGTCAAGGAAATAATTAATTGGACTCGATGTATGATAATAACCGGGGAAAATACAAACCAATTGGAATTAAAAGAAAACCAAAAATCCTTTTTCTCCTCCCATTATCACTGTGGCCTCTTTCTCCTTATCGCTTGGTTCTTTTACCCGTTGGATAATGGGGAATTATTAACCATTGGTAAAAGCAACTTGATACATTCTTTTGCCGATTGGGTAATACCCAATTTACACTAAAATTTCCTCTATCTTCCTCCTTATCACCGTGGGGTGCTTTCTCCCTCCATTCACTCTTCATTTCTTTTCTTCTTAATTTTCCCTTCGTTCCAAAACCGCCCACCTCCATTCTTCTTCTTTCTCTTGCAAAAAACGAAAGCTAAGCTTGGATTTGTGAAGCATTTATGGAGCTTGGGAGCTTGTGGGATCATCTCCTTTCTCTTCTTCACTCTCATTTTCGTTTTGGTGGAGCTTAAGCTTGAGGTAAAGATTTCTTACCTCCACCTTGTTTTATTTATGGTTTTGGGTTGTTGAGTGAAGTTGTAAATGTTATAAACCTTGCATGTGGGTGAAAATGGAAATCCTAGGCTTGAATGTTTGGAAGAGAAACCCTTGATTTAGGGCTTTATGATTATGTGAGATTTAGAGGTTGATAAGGTCATTATGATAAGATAAAATGGATTGAAGATTGGTAGAGATTTTTGATGGTTGTTGGGTGATTTTGGAGAAGAAATCCTAAGTATTAATAATTTGGGGGTTTTGACCCACTTGATGATCTTGATGAGTGTTGGGTATAGTTAACCCTTTGAGACTTAGAAGATCTTAGCTTTGGGGAAAGGAATTCCCAAAGCCTAACATAGGCATATGAATTTGGAGCTTAGACAAGTCTAGGACTTGATCATATGTTAAGAGATGTGATGTCTTGTAATGGTTTATTGATTACATGTGTATGTATAATTGTTGATAGGATTGTATTCCGGATGGTGATGTAGAAAGATCGATGTAATCGCATGGCGGTTCTTCTCTCGAGGTAGGAGAGAAGTTTGCATTTCAAATTGCATGAGTGAATTCATTGTTAATTATGTATATGTTGAACTCATGTAATGCCTTGCCATGAATGTTTTATATGATTAATTTGATGAAGTGATGTATGATGGCTTGGGTTATGTTGAATGTTATAAATATGTATGTATTTATATCATATTGATGATAAGTGGTTAATGGTCCCTTGGTTGGACGTGAACTAAATGATGGTGAAAATTTATGAATGAATGAGTTAAAATATAGAGGATTGTTTTGAGATGAGTGATTATAGTTGATGAATTGGAATTTAAAGGAATAATTGACAAGTTTGAATGAGGATTTTCCGAGTATGAATGGGTGGTGAGAGTTTTTTATGTCTCATGTGATGTGTATTGAAACATCCTAAGTTCAATTTGAGAGTAAACCGAGACCAGGAAAATTTTTCCAAAATCGGAGTAGATGCAAGGGTAAAATGAGTAGCTGAGAGTTGAGGAGGGTAGAATTAGGAGAAGAAGGAGAGGGACGAAGTACCAACCATCCTCAAGGCAAACAACGGAAGGTGCAGGACATGAGCGATCCCAACAGCGCCGACTCGCTCAGGCGGGATTCAATATCGCTCAAGCGAGACAACACGACACGCTTGGGCGAAGTTCGCATAGCTTAAGCGTAACCCATCAGGGACCTTCCTTACGCTCACACTCGCTGGAGCGAGCATTTAGCCGTTGAGGCGAGTAACTCCACTCGGTATTCCCATCCCTCGGATTTCAGAATTTATGCTCACTCGAAAAGGTCCTTACTCACGATTCATTCAGATTAACCCCACTTATACTCACAAGCTCCTCTTTGGGAGTTTACCACACTTCATAACTTCATTCCATCAAGCCACGGATGTTGACCACTCGGGAGATGATTCCCATAGTCATTTCACTCGGATTCCACACGTACATTTCACTCAGAATATTCTTCATAGTCTATTATCACTCGGGTATTTCACTCGTTCTTCATTCGGCACACCTAATCCTTCTTACTCAAGTCCTCTCACTAAGTTAAGTCTCACCTAAGAATCTTCTAGCTTCCCATAAGTTTACTGCAATGGGTTTCACTCAGAATCTTATAGGTCACTCTTCAGTCAGAACACTCACTCAGAACATGTTGTTACTCTCCACTCGAGGAATTGCTAACAGTTTATTACTCTGAAGGGTTCAGGTCAACCCCCTCCACTCGGAATTATACGACCTCATTCACCCGGAACTTCTAGACCTTTCATCACTCGGGGTAAAGTCACTATCTCGCTTCCCTCAGCAACAACTTAGTTCCATTTTTACCTAAGGTCGTACTAACCTCCCACGCTCGGAAGTACATATATAGGCATATCACTCAGATTTCACGTACAACATAGAATAGACATACAGTATGACATAAGTATATATATAGGAGTGTATATAAATGTTTACAAACACATTGTCATACTCTCAACCCGAGAGAGTTCAAATTCTGATTCAAGAGACTAAGATCAAAATACGAGCCGGCCAAGGCTTAACCAAAACCTTATACACAGTATCTACATATATACAGATATTTCCATAGTGCACAAGCATTCCACTCGGCGTGCAGCTTCACCTTCACTCGTTGTTCCGAGAGACATTTACTGAAAAAATTATAGCCATAGTAGGGGTCAGCTTTTACATATAAAATGACAGTTAGTGACTCGGCATCAGCATCAATACATACACTCATGTTCACTCAGGTTGCATTCAATTTGGATTTGAGCCATGCAGAATATGATACTTTCAAAGACATACACTTACATACATATTACGTGAAGTTCATTTTCATTCGTACAAAAGCATGCATCAACTCATTCAGAATTTATTCCTATCACTCCGTGCCATACCACTCGTACTATCCTAATCAACATTGCATCTACATGCATGCTTGCAGATCTGACTTAGGCAATGATTTTCAGTTATAGGTTCCCTTACTGGCCTCTCGTCCATTAGCCCTTCCCGCGTGGTACCGGCCTCCTATTGATGTCTCGAGACTTAACTCTAGCTCCTACGGCTACCACGAGCTCTCACAGGATCCAGCCAAGGGTCTGTAGCTGGAGATTATTTCTTTAAGGCTCCTGACCTTCCCCGGGTCACCCCATTCTTGTACATGCAGCCTATGTGCTTAACAACGAGCATCCTCAATTATCTGACTCATTCCTCGTAACCATTAGCGTCATAACCGATCCAATATATTTCCTACATTCAATCGTCCATCGTACCAGCATACACAGCACTCAAACGGTTCATGTTTACAACATCCCAAATGAAATCAGCCAACAGTCACACATGCATATCCTCTCGGTATTAACAGTAATAAGAACATGCATCACACGCGTTTATGTATAACTAACTATCAGAATTCAGCACAACAACCCTGAATACAAGCATACAAATGTATAACCATAATCAGGACTCTGCTATCACACACATGGTATTCAAGGATTCATAATCATGCATTGTACACAGTCATCATAAACACATTCATACGCACGCAAAGCAATACGTTCATCTGGTACCATCCATAAACCATGCATTTGACATGCAAGCGCCCCCTACCTTCTGAAGGGACTCGAGAAGCTCTTCTGTTTCCCGATGTTTGGTTTGATGCTCTGTCTCCCTCGTTCAGTCCCCTTCACACCGTTGTACTCTGTAATCGGCTCAGGGATAGGAAGTTGTTCTTCCTCCGCTTCGATGATCGTCCTTCACCAACCGAAGGAGACTCTGACTCTTCTGTAGCACCGTCATCGTGGGTTTCCAGAAACAGAGAACAAGGACAGGGGAGAAGAGAAGAGGACGAAGAACGAAGAAAAGAAGAAAAAAGAGGACGAAGCAGTAGAGAAAAATGAATAACCACAGTGGCACAGGGCATATGTATATGCGTACGAAGAGAAAGAGAGTGGGGTGGGAAAGCGTGAATCACAGCCCCACTCACGTGACCTGCCAATCATAAGCAGCCAACCATTAACAATTAAGCATAATTAATCTACCATTATTTCTTAAGTTAGACTAATTAAGTTGATTATAATTAACAAATAATTTCCTACTTTGAAATTATAATTTTAATGGTTTAATTTTATTCGGTATTTAATTTCAAAATTGGGATGTTACATGTATGATTTATTAGTGGTGAATCAGTTGGCTTAAAATGAGAATTTCCTGTGTCAGGTTATGAGAATTGTTAATTCTGTGTAAGACCTGATAGTCTCGCTCAAGCGAGATGGGATCTCGCCCAAGCGAGAGTCCCCTGCTTCAGAGAATTAGCTTGTGGACCAATCTCGCCCAAGCGAACTAGCCTTCCGATCAAGCGAGACGAGTGAGTGATGAATGGGTAAGGTGCTGGACGAATTCTGTCTGAGCTGGAGTCTTAATAACTTCATGAGGTGGTGAATTTCTGAGTGAGATCCTGAGCAAGCTATGTCCGAGACGGGACCTCCCGAGTGGAATATTGTTGTGAGTCATTCTGAGTGAGGCTATAGCCATTGGGCCTTTTTCCGAGTGGTGAAGGCTTAAATGGAATCCAAGAGAAATGTGTTCTGAGATAAATCCATTTTAATGAACCTATTCCGAGTAGGATCTTAGCGAGAGACTTCCCCGAGTAATGATAGGTCTAATTATTCCCGAGTGGAAAATCCCGAATGAACCTCTCCCGAGGGGAGTGTGATTGTGATGGTTCTGATTGAGGTATTCTAGGAGTCCTCTTCCGAGAGAATAAAGTTATATATTCCGAGTGGACAAGATTTAAATAGGTCTGAGTGAGACAGCTTAGTGAATTCCTCCGAGTGATGGGAGGTCAGAGTAATTTCGAATGGAACTTGATGGTGGAGTCCGAGTGTGATACTCTGGGTGTGTAATTCCGAGTGGGGATTGGCACTGATGGGGACATACTGTGAGTCTGTCCAGATGTATTCTGGAATAGCTCCGCCCAAGTGAAAGGCTTAGTGCTAGGAAACCTAGCCCGAGAGAAAGAAAAAGAAGTTATTTTGGAGATAATTTCACCGAGTGAAAGCTGAGTGAAAGATGGGTCAACTTTGTAATAAGTTTACTGAGTGAAAGACTGATTGAGATGACTCAGTTTTGGAATGAAATTTCCGAGTGAAAGACTGATTGAGAGATGACTCGGATTTGGAATTAATTGGCTGAGTGAATGATGGGTCGGTCAGGATTATCTGGCTGAGTGGAAAACCTGAGTGCTTTGAGCCGGTTTCAGGGAAATTCTGCCGAGTGGAAACCTGAGTGTTGGGAGTCAGTTTTGATTGATTTTACCGAGTGGACAACCGAGTGAGAAAAGTCGGTTATAAAATAATTCGCCGAGTGAAGACCGAATTGTTAGGAATCCCTAAGCATGAGCAGCGGAAAAATAAAAGGGATTCCATAGGATTTGCAAGGTTCCGTGTTTCAAAGCATAAAACAATTTCGAATTTATTTTAGGTTACCTCTTGAAGAACTCCGAAGCAGTCGTAGCCTCGTCCTTTAGGAGTCCACACGAGCACTCCCACCAGAATCGCAACACCTGCCAACTGCTAGTTTGACGGCGTGTAGCTCTTGCAACTTTTGCGAATTTGTGTCTCACTTGAGTGAACGGCCTATGAGCATCTTATGCTCTATTTATAGGCTTAGGTTTGACCTAATTTGTTCTCTCTAAAAGTGGGCTCCTTACTCATTCCAAATGAGTTAGGCCCAATAGCTTTATTTTAGTCCAACTAAAATAAGACAACATTTTCTGATGGGCTTACTCTATGTGTGTGACCCTATAGGTAAAATACCCGGTCATATTAATAATAAACTATTTTATTATTAATATAAAATAAGAGCGGCATCTAGCAATGCATCATTATGTCCGAATATTATTATCAACATAACCTATAAGTGATAATTATTTAATACGTTTATTCCTTTTGTCACGATATCCTAATTGGGCCCAAGGCATGGTCGCGTCATCCTTGTACGGCCCAATTTATTTTACTTGATACCAGAGTAGACTGGATCTGAATAAATATCTAATATTTATTCTTTCTAGCATGGCCATGCGTTTTCTTAGTCTTACTCCATCAAGTGGCCTATGGATATCACTCCTGTCACATAGGAGAGACAAATCCCATCTACATCACTCACATCCCTCTGCATAATTTGTTCATTGCCTAATCACAACCTTTATAGTCCTCTTGTTACAGAAGATGTTTAATTGTATTAAAACAATAAACTCCTCATGTAGGAACCATAGTGACTTCAGGTCGAAGGACTACATATACCATTATCACATTGAGAATCGTTTATGACAATCATGTAACGATCCATGCAACGTTCTCATGGTGGGTCTGTCCAGTACATCATTACTCTTAATGTGTACCCGTGGGAAGACTCGATATCATCTATATCTATGATCTGTGAGATCAGGTCATCAGTACACTCACACACTAGTCTCAGTGTATTTACATGTCCCCATGTAAATACTTAACTAGGGACATTTTAGGAATAATTTTTATATGACCTATTACTCCAAGGATAAATATGTTTAAAACAATTTTAAACTGAAATATTTATTCTATTGATAAGTAGAAAAATGATACAAATGAAAAAGCATAAAAGCTCATAGTGCATACACCAACAATCTCCTACTTGCACTAGAGCCAATCAGACATTTGCCTAATGCCTAATGATCTAGTGTGCCCCTCATGTTTTTGTTGTGTAAGAGGTTGTGAGTGGGTCAGCAATATTCTCATCAGTATGCACCTTACATATCTTTACATCTCCTCGGTCAAGGATCTCTCGAATGAGATGAAATCGCCTAAGTATATGCTTGGATCGTTGATGTGATCTAGGTTCCTTAGCTTGTGCGATTGCTCCACTATTATCACAGTAAAGACTTATAGGGTCCACAATGCTAGGAACAATCCCAAGTTCTGTTATGAACTTCTTGATCCATACTGCCTCTTTTGCAGCATTTGAGGCAGCAATATACTCAGACTCTGTAGTAGAATCAGCAACTGTCTCTTGCTTTGAACTCTTCCAGCTTACAGCGCCACCATTTAGACAAAACACGTACCCAGATTGCGATCTTGAGTCATCCTTATCAGTTTGGAAGCTAGCATCAGTGTAACCTTTTACAATGAGCTCTTCTTCCCCTCCATATATCAAGAATGAATCCTTAGTTTTTCTCAAGTACTTCAGGATATTCTTGACAGCAGTCCAGTGACTTTCACCGGGATCAGACTGGTATCTGCTCGTTATGCTTAAAGCGTACGAGACATCTGGTTGGGTACATATCATGGCATACATGATTGATCCAATAGCAGATGCATATGGAATTTTATTCATCTGTTCTCTTTCTTCTTTAGTGGAAGGAGATTGAGCTTTTGATAAGCTTATGCCATGAGCCATAGGCAAAGTTCCTTTCTTGGAATCTTGCATGTTAAACCTTTTTAACACTTTGTCTATGTATGTATTCTGACTTAGGCCAAGAAGTTTTCTTGATCTATCTCTATAGATCTTAATTCCCAACACGTAGGTTGCTTCACCTGAGTCTTTCATAGAAAAATAGCTTCCCAACCAACTCTTCACAGACTGAAGAGTAGGAACGTCATTTCCAATAAGTAGTATGTCATCAACATACAGGACCAGAAAAACAATTGTGCAGTCACTAACCTTTTTGTAGACACAAGGTTCATCCTCATTTTAGTAAAGCCAAATTGTTTAACAGCTTCATCAAAACGAAGATTCCAGCTTCTGGAAGCTTGCTTAAGTCCATATATAGAACGTTGTAGCTTGCACACCTTCCTGGATGCTTCAGGCTTAACAAAGCCTTCAGGTTGTGTCATGTACACTTCCTCAAGAAGATTTCCATTAAGGAAAGCAGTCTTGACATCCATTTGCCATATCTCATAATCATGGTATACAGCAATAGCAAGCAGAATCCGAACAGACTTTAGCATAGCAACTGGGGAAAAAGTTTCATCATAGTCTATACCATGTATTTGCTTGAAACCTTTAGCCACCAACCTTGCTTTAAAGGTACTTATATTACCATCCATGTCAGTTTTCTTTTTGAAAACCCACTTGCATCCTATAGGTTTTACCCCTTCAGGTGCATCAACCAAGTTCCAAACTTGATTAGTGTACATGGAGTCCATTTCAGATTCCATGGCTTCTAGCCATTTCTCAGATTCTGAACTTGCAATGGCCTCTTCATAAGATGTTGGCTCATTTTGATCCATTAGGAATACATCTCCTTCCTGAGTTACAAGAAATCCATATCTTTCAGGTTGTTGACGTATTCTACCTGATCTACGCAAGTCTTGTGCTACTGGAGCTGGTGTTATCACAACATTTTGTGGGTCCTGCTCCACTTCCACCATTGGCTCTTCAATGCCTTGTGAGTCTTGAATTTCTTCAAGTTCTACTTTCCTCCCACTGATTCTTGTAGAGATGAATTCCCTTTCTAAGAATACAGCATTCCGAGCAACAAACACTTTGCCCTCAGTAGGATTGTAAAAATAATAACCCTTAGTTTCTTTTGGGTATCCCACAAAAAGACATTTATCTGACTTGGGCCCAAGTTTATCAGAACTTTGGCGTTTAACATAAGCTTCACAGCCCCAAATCTTAAGAAAAGACATACTAGGTCGTTTCCCAGTCCATATCTCATATGGTGTCTTTATGACAGCCTTTGATGGAACACGGTTAAGTGTGAAAGTTGCTGTCAACAAAGCATGTCCCCAGAATGAGTTAGGGAGGTCAGTTTGACTCATCATTGATCGAACCATGTCCAATAAGGTTCTATTTCTCCGCTTAGAAACCCCATTCCATTCTGGTGTTCCAGGGGGAGTAAGTTGAGATATAATCCCACACTCTTTAAGATATTCATCAAACTCTAGGCTCAAATATTCACCACCTCGATCGGATCGAAGTGCTTTAATTGTCTTGCCAAGTTGGTTCTCTACTTCATGTTTAAACTCCTTGAACTTTTCAAAGGATTCTGATTTATGTTTCATGAGAAACACAAATCCATATCTACTGAAATCATCAGTAAAAGTGATGAAGTAACTAAAACCTCCCCTAGCCATTGTCCCTATGGGCCCATATACATCACTATGTATCAAGCCAAGAAGATCACTCGCCCTTTCACCTTTTCCGGAAAAAGGGGTCTTGGTCATCTTCCCTAATAAGCAAGATTCACATGTATCTATTGATTCAAAATCAAAAGATTCTAAATATCCATCTTGATGGAGTTTAGAAATGCGTTTCTCATTTATATGTCCTAGGCGACAATGCCAAAGATAAGTTGGGTTTAAATCATTTGTTTTAACCCTTTTAGTATTAATGTTATAGATAGGGGTTTCGAGATCTAGAACATAAAGTCCATTACTCAAATTTGCACAACAATAAAACATGTCTTTTAAATAAACAGAACAACTATTGTTCTTTATTGTAAAGGAAAACCCTTTCTTATCAAGACAAGAAACAGAAATAATGTTTCTCCTTATTGCCGGAACAAAATAACAATTGTCCAATTCAAGGACTAACCCTGAGGGTAAGGATAAAAAATAAGTCCCTACAGCTAATGCAGCAACTCTTGCTCCATTTCCAACGCGTAGGTCTACCTCGCCCTTCATCAACTGCCTACTCCTTCTTAGATCCTGCACATTAAGACAAATGTGAGATCCACATCCAGTATCTAATACCCATGATGTTGAAGTTGACATGTTAATTTCTATAACAAAAATACCTGAAGTGGAAGTCTCACTTCCCTTCTTCTTAAGCTCTTCTAGGTACTTTGGATAGTTTCTCTTCCAGTGTCCCTTTTGTCCACAATGGTGACATTTACCTTCCTTAGCCACCCCGCCCACAGGTTTTAAGGCTGATGTACTTGGCTTATCCTTGCCTTTCCAAATCTTCTTACCATTTCCTACAATAGCCTTTCCTTTGCCTTTATACATGCCCTTTCCTTTACCTTTGCCAGAATTGACCATCATTATGGCCTTGCCCTTTCCTTTAGAAATATTGGGCTCAGTAGTCCTCAACATATTGAGTAGCTCTGGCAATGTTTTGTCCAATGCATTCATGTTGTAATTCATGATGACTGGCTTAAAACTGTCAGGTAATGATTTCAAAATGAGATCGGTAGCCAACTTCTGAGGGAAGGGGAATCCTAGCCTAGCTAGATTCTCCAAGTACCCAATCATTTTGAGCACATGAGGTCCTACAGAACCTTCCTCTTCAAGTCTGCAGCTAAATAGGGCTGAAGAAACTTCATATCTTTCTTGGTTAGCTTGACCTTGATATAGTTTCCTTAGGTTTTCGATCATATCGAAAGCCTCCATATGCTCATGTTGCTTCTGAAGCTCAGGAGACATGGTTGCTAGCATAAGGCATTGGACATCTAAAGCGTCATCCTGATGCTTCTTGTAAGCATCCTTGTCAGCTTTAGAGGCATTGTTCGCGGGTGGTTCCGGAATCGGACCTTCCAGGACATACTGCTTTTTCTCTTGTTTGAGGACAATCCTCAAATTTCTATACCAGTCAAGGAAGTTAGAACCAGACAATTTTTCTTTGTCTAGGATTGATCGCAACGAAAGGTTTGAAGGTGTGTTTGACATCATGGTTATCTAAAACAGAAAATATGTAGTAAGTATCATTTTCAAAACATATTTAAATTATGGTCATTTAAATTAAATATGTCTCCCACTATTTCGATTCAAAACAAAATACCCTCCACGAATCAGAAAATCCCGTTGGAAGATTTTCTAGTGGGCTAAGATCCATATTTTGCCAAGCGTTAAGTCAGCTTTGGCTGATCACCTAATACTTGGTTATTTAGGTAGGAAACTTTTTCCAATTGTATCTTTATACAACTCTTAGTCATTGGGTTAAGTAACCATTACTAATTATTCATCTTATGAATATTTAGCCCAATGTTTACGCCTCTAAGTTATATTAAATCCAATTGAAAACTTAGTTAAGTTAAAGCCCAATAAAACAGTTTGGATATTACCATTATCCCATCGCGTCTTACTAATATAAATAATAGTGCCCTGCTTTGGCAGACCCACTATTTATTGACATTAGTGTTGACGAGTGTACTTATTGGAAGGCGTTTATAACTTAATATTATTTTGAGGGATTTTAATTTATTTTAAAATTACCGTCTTTGTTAAACGCTTTAACGTAATAAAATTATCCCCAAAACATGCAAACGAAATTGTGAGATGGTTATGGTGTTCCTAGAAGAAAATAAATAAAAAAAAAAATAAACCTAGAGGAACTATATAGCCAAAGCTTCATGAAGTCCTACTTCTTGAACCCACCATCCTCTTGGAGTCACCACTCCTTGGTTCCTTTCAAAGACAAAAGTGCTTAGAGTCACCACTCTAGTTTTCTTCTAGATCTCTACTTTGTTGCCTCGATCAAGATTACAAGATTTTTAAAGAAACTCACTTTACATACGAGTGAAGGGTTGAGAAAAGAAATACAACAGAATGAAGAGAGGCACAGCACGCAGGCTGTATTAATTTATTAATTATAACCCATTTGAAATAATTTAAAAAAAATAAATTTTTAAACGGGCCATTAAACACGTGGGTCGGTAATAAGGCGCTACGCAGAGAATGTACGGGGGTCCCGCTAAAATTTTAGTACTGTAGTCAGGTTGGTTCCCAGGAAAGAGAGGTGGGTCCGGTGTGACCGCTTAAGTACCAAATCTTTCTTAGCCAGAACGTCCCACTGACCATTAACAGCTCTAAAATTTCGGCTAGGGTTTCAACCACTTTGAAACCCTAATTCCTTGTTGCGAACACTTCACAACGCAGCCGTCAAGGCATATGGAGGCAGCGCCGTCTAGGGTTTCAAAACCTAGAATTCAATTTGCGCTAATGCCAACATGCAATGCCTTTCCATGACGGCCGTCTAGGTTTCAACTCTTGAACCCTAGATTAAGAAACGGCCATGGTTTAACACTTAAACCTTATCACTTAACGCCCCATAACATGAACCATTCATGTTCGAAGATCAACTCAATTGATTCAAAGTTTGTACGATGACTATCATATGAGTAAAACACATATCAAAATTGCATAAACTCATACATCATACAAATATAAACGGCAACAACGTACATACTGAAATTAAGAAACTCTATAACATGCATCATATACAATTTATAAAGAATAACTCAGAATTATATGTATCATGCCAAAACAGAGGTCATACCATATACATGATTAATCATTGTAATAATATGCATCATATGCGATAACTCAAAATAGCAACATAATCATGCATGTTCATTTTCGAATCCTAGTTTCACAAAACATTTTCGCAAAACAAAATTGCAAAGCTTTAAACAACAAAACGATTTCGCAAATCATATTTTCCAAAAGCTCTTGCAAACGAAAACATATCATCATAAAATATAAACAAATGCTCAAAACACGGTTTTGCAAACCAAGCTCTGATACCACTGTTTGGAATCCCTAAGCATGAGCAGCGGAAAAATAAAAGGGATTTCATAGGATTTGCAAGGTTCCGTGTTTCAAAGCACAAAACAATTTCGAATTTATTTTAGGTTACCTCTTGAAGAACTCCGAAGCAGTCGTAGCCTCGTCCTTTAGGAGTCCACACGAGCACTCCCACCAGAATCGCAACACCTGCCAACTGCTAGTTTGACGGCGTGTAGCTCTTGCAACTTTTGCGAATTTGTGTCTCACTTGAGTGAACGGCCTATGAGCATCTTATGCTCTATTTATAGGCTTAGGTTTGACCTAATTTGTTCTCTCTAAAAGTGGGCTCCTTACTCATTCCAAATGAGTTAGGCCCAATAGCTTTATTTTAGTCCAACTAAAATAAGACAACATTTTCTGATGGGCTTACTCTATGTGTGTGACCCTATAGGTAAAATACCCGGTCATATTAATAATAAACTATTTTATTGTTAATATAAAAGAAGAGCGGCATCTAGCAATGCATCATTATGTCCGAATATTATTATCAACATAACCTATAAGTGATAATTATTTAATACGTTTATTCCTTTTGTCACGATATCCTAATTGGGCCCAAGGCATGGTCGCGTCATCCTTGTACGGCCCAATTTATTTTACTTGATACCGGAGTAGACTGGATCCGAATAAATATCTAATATTTATTCTTTCTAGCATGGCCATGCGTTTTCTTAGTCTTACTCCATCAAGTGGCCTATGGATATCACTCCTGTCACATAGGAGAGACAAATCCCATCTACATCACTCACATCCCTCTGCATAATTTGTTCATTGTCTAATCACAACCTTTATAGTCCTCTTGTTACAGAAGATGTTTAATTGTATTAAAACAATAAACTCCTCATGTAGGAATCGTAGTGACTTCAGGTCGAAGGACTACATATACCATTATCACATTGAGAATCGTTTATGACAATCATGTAACGATCCATGCAACGTTCTCATGGTGGGTCTGTCCAGTACATCATTACTCTTAATGTGTACCCGTGTGAAGACTCGATATCATCTATATCTATGATCTGTGAGATCAGGTCATCAGTACACTCACACACTAGTCTCAGTGTATTTACATGTCCCCATGTAAATACTTAACTAGTGACATTTTAGGAATAATTTTTATATGACCTATTACTCAAAGGATAAATATGTTTAAAACAATTTTAAACTGAAATATTTATTCTATTGATAAGTAGAAAAATGATACAAATGAAAAAGCATAAAAGCTCATAGTGCATACACCAACACGAACAGGTGTTGAATCGGTGTTAGAGTGAATTGTCGAGTGAATGACCGATTGAGTGATAAGTCGGTTTTAAAGTAATTTGCCGAGTGAAGGACCGAATGAGAGGAATCAGTTCTAGAATAGGTTCACCGAGTAAAAAACCAAGTGTTGGGAAGGACGACCTCTGGTCGGATTCCGCTTAAGCGAGTGGATACCTCGCTCAAGCGAGCGAGTGTGGAATTAGCTACTGGAGCAATTTCGCCCGAGCGATTGGCTGGGTGTGTGGTGTCTCGCCCAAGCAAGCAACCTAGAAATAGACACTAGGGTGGTTTCGCCCGAGCGAGTTATGGCGCCCAAGCGAGATGGGCTGTCTTGCTCAAGCGAATATGGACCTCGCTTGAGCGAGTTTCCACCAGAATGGATTTTACTCAATATTAATGGTGGCAGGCTTATGTTTGACCCTACTTCTTGGCATTATGAGGTAAATCTGAGACGAATATAGGGATGTATAAGAGATAACGTGATGAAGCCAAAACATGGTGGTGATTAAGGTTGATTAGTACATGGGAATTAATTAATTAGGTATTTACCACCTGAACTAAAATAATGAATTATGATGAATTTGCCACCTGAAACAGAATGATGAGAGGATGATAGTGAGATTGTGATAGCAAGAGTATGAGATATACCATCGAATAAATTTGAAATGTATGAAGGGATAAATAAATGACATAGTATGAATTATAAGTAGATAAATTAAGGAGAAAATGTAATATTAAATAATGTTAGATGATGGGGTTGAGCACTCTCTTGCACAAAGAGATGCATATTGATATTAATAAATCGTTGTGTGCCATTGTGTGTGATACAAGCATAGTCTTGTATATGTGGTATGAATTACGAAATTGAAAATGTTATGAATGCCACACAATTATATATACATATAAAGTATACTTGAGCAATGGTAATGAATAATGAGATGAAAACCCACTAAATGAAAGTGAGGTATTATTGATGAATACGATATAATATTGTAATGCCATTATGGTTGATTGCAAGTGTTGACTTACGTATATGATGTGGAATGTATATGAAATATGTTGAGATGATAATGCCCCATTAAAACTTGAAAATAATGACTAAGAAACCAATAATGATATCCACTAAGGTGTATAGTGGTGTTGGTGATTATGATGATGATGTTTGATGAGTGGCATTTAGGATGCACAGAGTGAGAATGCATTTGATTTGCATTGCATTGCATCCATGGCATATCATAGCTGCCGGTATTGGAATATTAGGGGATTCCCCCGGTAGGCCCAGTGGGAGGGCGGCTCAGTGCACGAGCATTTCTGTTGTTTCCCCTGTGACTCGGTGTGTAAGTCACGAAGCTGCCCATGTAGAGCTACGGGGAGCTACATGTGGTTGACCCTTGTGGGGGGTGGCTCTTGAGGAGCAGGTGTCCCCAGTGGTCCTTGAGATCACAGCTGCCATGATATAATTCGTGGTTGGCCCGCAACACCATATTTTGAATATGTTGTATACCGCGGTCATGGTGAAAATGACCAGGTGTTGCATGATGGGCGATGCGGTTTGGTACCAGTAAAAATATGGTGAATATGCATGCATTATGATATATGTGTACTCATTTTACTACTACAGTAGGGGCATGGTGTGTAATTATGCTTGAACCCACAATTTGGTGTTTATTCCCACAGTCGGATCCGCATTTGTTATCTATTCCGTTGTGCATATGCATTAGCCATAAGAGTATTTGCATATAGCATGAAGATATGCCAGAATATGATGATGATTGATGATGATTGAGATGATGGAATAGTGTTGATGAGATGGGTAATTAATATACTGAAGGACCACATAAAAGTAATAAATGTTATGAATATATGAAATGATGTTGAATATGACGATATGTATGTGATGGCCCAAGGTAATGAAGGGCGTATTTGTTTATGATTGTTAATGATTATGTTAGCCCGTAGTGGCTTTGATGAAAGACCAGAATGGTTTATATTGATGTGTTGGCCCATTGAGGCGATGTGAAAGATATGTGTTGGTCCATTGTAGTGGTGTGACAAATGTGTATATGCTTGCTTTGCTATGATTTGATGAATAAGCATGAAATGAATATATATTGTTGAATTAATAATCTATGATGATTGTTGATGGGTTTAGCAAAGCATACATGATGTTGATATGCATATGCACATAATTTTAATTGTATTCATATCGTCATTTGAAATGTATAACTCACTCTCCCATGTGGTCTACTTTTTAGTATTGATGCAAGAATGCCATGGGAAAAGGATGTTTTTAAAAGTAAAGCTTTTGGAAAGGTAAATAGTAGTAAGGGAATGCCTTGGCCGGCAGCATTGTAATGTAATGTGTTATGTATATAATGGATAGCATGATGTTGTAATTATTGATATTGATGGACGAATTGTGAATATAATTATACATTTGGATGATGTACTATAGTGGAGATATATGAATTGATGTTGGACTGGTTATGGTCTATTATGAATATGAACATTGATGATGTATGACGCATGACCATATTGATGAGTATATACTTATATCTTAGGCATTGCATGATTTATGTGATTATGTGAAATGATGATGGTTGTCTATTAGGCTTATGATATGCCATTGCATGCTTTGCCGAGCCTTTTCTCATATCTTCATATATAGGACTAGGCGTGTGCCCAGTATACACATTTTTCTTCCACTGTAAACTCTGTTATTTTGTATACCTTTATGGGCAGACTATTTATCAATCCAGTTATAGGTTATTTAATCTCACTCTTTGGTTTTCTGTGATTTGGGTCTTGATGTGGTCATGGTGGTGTCTTGGAAATAGTTTCCAACGCGAAAAATTTATTCGCATTTTTATCAATTATGTCGATCACATCGGGATTTGAGTACAGAAAATCAAGGGTGTTATATTCTGGTATCAGAACGTATTTTGCTCTGAATTAGAGATCTTGGTTGTTGACAGTGCATGGTTGATTGGTATTAAAGTTGATGTTATGGATGGTTGGAACACGATTGCTTAATATTGGCACACTTGGGTGATTATTGGAATATGGTTGTTCTGCATAGATTTAAGAGTGATAACTATGTAGAGGATGATGACTTGTTAAGGTATTGAATGCCCTATATGGATTTGAGGATGATATTATGTTTAATTGCCCTACATGGACATATGAAGGAATAAGTGTCTAGGAATTGTGAATTGATTATAAGGGCATTATTGTTTATTGAGGATTATTGTGAATCATTAAAGTTGAGTTATGATTAATTCATATCGAGGATTCTTTGTGAATGGTTGTCCATATTATGATGGATGTTATGGGAGTATGACCTTTTCATTGAGGTCG
This sequence comes from Clitoria ternatea, assembly GCA_037962975.1. NCBI lineage: Eukaryota > Viridiplantae > Streptophyta > Magnoliopsida > Fabales > Fabaceae > Clitoria > Clitoria ternatea. The sequence continues at coordinate 181,784,983 of CM075672.1, forward strand.
TATGATGTACTTGTGGAGCATAGTTGCTCAATTGGAAAACTTGATGAATCATAAGATTGAATATATTTATGGATGAATCCCTCAATGTGATTGATATGGTTGTTTGTGTAAGTCCGGCCAAGTTCCTTACACTATTTCCTTCTAATGATGAATACATTGATATTATGCATTTGAATATTGATATGTTGAGTATGACTTGAATAGATGATAACTTTGTACCATATATGATCATGGATATGATATATTGAATATGAATTGATTTGAGGATGGACCTATATCGTGTGTTGATCTCGGATAGGAGATATTAAATGTGAATTGAGATGATAATAAATTATGAGATGTTGAGACCTTGATATGTATGTATATTGAAATTGGATTATTTGCTTAGGTCTCTTGTGTGAATTACGAGATGACTTCTAGTCATGGTATACTCATTGAATGTAAAATTGTGTTGGCACATGATTGGGGTTGGACTCGGTTTCACGTTTATGAACCGAGTGAACGATTGATTTAGTTGTGACCCACTAAGTGTGGTAACCCCGGATAACTCAATATGATCTTGTAAGATCGAACCTTTTTGGGAATATGACCCTATGGTGGTCTAGGCTCTATGATGTTTCTATGAGCTATGTTAAATGAATTTATTTGTGGTGAAAGTATTCCACAATAGGTACTCCGTGACCCTTGAATTTTTAAGCCTCATGAGAGACTGAATCTCGTGAACGATCGGACCATAGTGAAATAAATTATGAAATGAATTGTTGAGGCTAGAGCCGATGTGTGAATGGATTGGAAAAGAAAACATAAACCCCTATGTACTTGGTGAATAATGATGATGAATTTGGGGTATAACTTAGCATTGGCTATGATAAATGAGGGAGACCCACCAGTGTGGGAGATTTTTATATGAATTTGGTGATTTGTTTAGGCTTAAATCGAATTATAACCGACAATGTTCGGATTAGACAAATGAATTCTAAGTTATTTTACTATGACTTCGAGATAGGTGAAGTCCAATGGTGGGGTGATTGCCCTATGATGATTAGAAATCTATGGTTGCTGTATCCGTATATGGTTATGATGGATGACAATTGGTGAATTGCATGGCATGATTTACGCCGGATTATGGTTAAATGATAATATGATGCGAGTATATTACTCGTGGGCTTGTGTGACTTCTTAGGAAGTCTCGTGTGTGAAGGAATAATATTTGAATTGACATGAATAATATGAGCGACATGACGTGAAGGTACTTATCCTGATATGTCTCTACATGCCATAGGCATTGTGGCAACGTGTATTTCTGCACCGATCTCATGTGTTTGTGGTAACCACTACGGGATTGGGATACCTTCCTGTATGTCGGATGCAGCAACACATAGACCGGGTAAGTGTAGTGTTGTAACTGCTTATGGTAAATGTATTGAACCTATCCGGTGGTACTGGATATGAATGTGAAGGTAATGATGAACAAACTTGAGAATTGATGATTGGTGACTGGTTTTGGTATAAATAAAGTTTTATACTTGGATAAAGGAGTGATGATGATCATATCCTGTGGACTTTGGGAAGTCCAATATTATTTCTTGGCGTCATTAGACTTTACGGGTGTGTGGCCGAAGTGTGGCCTTATGATATATGCCGAGGTTAAACTTCGAGGACGAAGTTTCTTGTTGGTGGGGTGGATTGTAACATCCCAGATTTTCAAATAAAATAAATTTATTGGATGATGATAATTGATTGTTTATGGTTAAATAATTATGGGAGATGTTGTTAGACATTAGAGGTGAATTATCGGTAAATTAAGACTAACCGGAACCGGAGGAATTAACTGGTGATGTGGGACCCACGTGATTTAATTAGATGTTTAATGGGTCTAGAATATTTAGAAAATTATCGTGGTTAAGATGGTATATTTAAAATGATTTTTGGTGCCAAGAAAATAATTAATTGGACTCGATGTATGATAATAACCGAGGAAAATACGAACCAATTGGAATTAAAAGAAAACCAAAAATCCCTTTTCTCCTCCCATTATCACCGTGGCCTCTTTCTCTTTATCACTTGGTTCTTTTACCCGTTGGATAATGGGGAATTATTAACCATTGGTGAAAGCAACTTGATACACTCTTTTGCCCATTGGGTAATACCCAATTTACACTAAAATTTCCTCTATCTTCCTCCTTATCACCGTGGGGTGCTTTCTCCCTCCGTTCACTCTTCATTTCTTTTCTTCTTCATTTTCCCTTCGTTCCAAAACCGCCCACCTCCATTCTTCTTCTTTCTCTTGCCAAAAACGAAAGCTAAGCTTGGATTTATGAAGCATTTATGGAGCTTGGGAGCTTGTGGGATCATCTCCTTTCTCTTCTTCACTCTCATTTTCATTTTGGTGGAGCTTAAGCTTGAGGTAAAGATTTCTTACCTCCTCCTTATTTTATTTATGGTTTTGGGTTGTTGAGTGAAGTTGTAAATGTTAGAAACCTTGCATGTGGGTGGAAATGGAAATCCTAGGCTTGAATGTTTGGAGGAGAAACCCTTGATTTAGGGCTTTGTGATTATTGATGCTCAAATCCTGAGCCATTAATTTGGTGCAAAAATCTTAGTAAAATAAAATGTGACTCTCGGATTTACACTTTGGCAAGCGCACCAGTCGTTAAAATTGTAGAATATTTGATCGTCTCACAGGGATTGTGGTAAGTACCTCAATCTAGGACTAGTACAAGCTGAACCAACAAAAAATACATGAAGTTCATTCGGTTTTTATGGTTTTAGTGTTTTATAGTTATTTTTGTATTTTCAGCAACAGAGTTAAAGTGAAATGTGGGAAGTGATTAATAGAAAACAGGTCAGGATTGCTTCGGCTCACAATTTCCTCAAGAAACATGCAAATAAGAATAATCGAACTTCACAATCTAGAGGACAATCCACTGGTGGTTATTCCCTAATTCCTTAGGTGAAAAACACTTATCCTTAAGCAATGAACCTTAATTCCTTAAGTGCTCGATTAACCTAAGAATCTAATGCGAAATTGGAGGTTGAACTCTAACTATTCACCTAAATTGATTAGGCCTGAACTAGTTAGAAAGCTGGAAGTTACCTAAGCTTCAGCCATGATTCCTCACTGGTGAAGTTCTTCATCAATTCTAGATTTGTCAATCCAGCGATTCTGCTCCACTCCTCAGCTTGTTCGCCTCAGGATCTTAGAAATTGATCTACTTGCTCACAGCTTCAAGATTCCATTGCTCACCTTCACAATCCCAACCTTAGGGGATTAGAACTCCATCGACGTTGGATTCATCGAAGGAATACAGAGAGACATGGATGGGAAAGTTTAGAGAGATGAAAATGTAGTGAGAGATTGGAAATGGAAAATGAAGTGTATTATGTTGTACGCTGTTCTGTTCCTTTTTTACAGAGTATGTACATGAATATATATAGGCATCTAACTTAACTAATATCTGAAAACTGAGTTCTTAATTAAACTAAACTAACTAATTGAATAATTATAGAATAATTAACTAATCACAGCTCAGCTCGTAGCAGATTCGAGTTCATCATTAGCTAATGTACAACTCAGCACCAGCTAATTGACAGCTCACTTCTTAAGTTACTTAAGGTTGCAGTAGTAGAGAGGAAGGCACTGGAAGCGGGACAGTACTGCACCAAGTGTGTTGTTGGAGGGAAGGAACAGTGTTTAAATTACTGCCTTTATGCTTCAGCTGCTGAGTTTTCGCTTGAGCGGATTAAACTCTCGCTTGGGCGAGTTTAACTCCCGCTTGAGCGAGTTGATTATTCAATCGGTATTCTGTAGTTGGCGCTCGGGTTCTTCATGCAATATTCCGAGTCCTTGTTCTCTTTTGGAGTCAGTGTCTTTGAACTCTCACTCAGTCGGTCTTTGGACTCTTTTCAGTCGAAATTGAGAAGTTTCACTCGGATTTTCCAAATCTCGCTCGGCTTTTGTAATTTTCACTCAGATTTGTCTTCTTTTCTCAAGTACGCCATGTTCCTGCACCATTAGACAGCTAATTGCCTAGCATTTATACGCTGGCTGCTTAGTAAATTTGTAAATACTTCAAAATTCCTTATCTAATTAATATTTTCAATCGGTTTCTTACATAAATAGCATACTTTTGAAATAAATAACTAAAACATGAATTATTAACAAATTCTTAAATAATAATATCAAGACTAGACAATACTTAGTAAATTATGTTAAATAAACAGTGGAATAATTAAGTCTTTTCAAGACTTATCACATCCCCAAACTTAAAACTTTGCTTGTCCTCAAGCAAATATTCAGACTTATTAACTAATAGCCTTTGATCAACACAATCAACCTTTCCTTAACTTAATTCATACTATAATTATTGAATACCGATCATGCTTTCTTTTCACAATTTCTAAAAGTATAAATACTTACACCTCCTTTGGAAGACAAGCTGCTGATGCTTTCCTCACTGGTCGGTGTTTAACTCTTCTCTCGGTGTATAGGGTAAATAAGAATGCACTCATTACCTGCATACTAGTTAGATCAACATAGGCTTGCAACAGTTCTAAACATCATGAAATATGCCAACTCAATCGGATCAGTAAGGGCTTTTTAAGCTTATAATGGGGCTGGGCTACAGGCTCAATTATTGTTTTTCCGAGTCATAGATAGGTTACAAGATGTATCCACTGATGCCTTGCCTCAATTCTAACTTAATTGCCTCTACTAACAACTCTCTTTATTTTTCTGACTGAATGCTACTTAATAACTCGTGCTGTTTTGCACCTTCTTTTTCTTTTAGTCCTTCGGACTTTTCCTTTCCTTTTCTTTCTTTTCTTTCCATCTTTTTCAATCGAATTTTTTTTTTCTTTTTTTTTTCTTGTGGTGCTTTGCACCTCTTTTTCTTTTCTGACTTTATTCATTTTTTTTCTCTCGGCTTTGCCTTTCTTCCTTTTATTTTTCTACATATTTATCCATAATTAAGGTCGGAGTGTGTCCTTAATTACTGTTAGGCACACTCTTCATCCCCAAACTTAGAAATTGCTAGTCCCTAGCAATAAGCAAAAACCGAGTAATTCACCAGTGGAACATCCAGGGTACTCTAGTCGGGTTTTTCTTGGATAATTAGGCTTGTAATGTTAGGTGTATAAAATGAATGAAAAGGTCTCAGGCTCAAACATAATTATTGGGTCAAAGGATGATTAATGAAATTAGGATGGCAAATTTTTGGCCCTGGCTAAATAATCAAAGAAGGCCTTCATCATTTCCGATTGGCTAGCATACAATCAATTAGTAAGTACTGAAGCAAATTCTGTCTCACGAACCAGCATGCAGATTCACTCGGAAAAGAATAATACAGGCTCAAAAGCTCATATATAATAGTTAATCAGCCAGTCATGTCCCCAAACTTAATGTAAAATTCATACATTCAGATTGCTAACTAGCATGCCGAGTAAACAATTTAAGTAATGATGAAGAATAGTTATGGGCAGGGATCATGAGTTAAGCAAAAACCGATTAATTAATATATCCGACTACAGCTTAACGAATCAGCAACTTTTAAATTATAAAGACGGAGTGAAAGAACAATAAGCATACTTTTGCAACTTATAATTAAGAATATTAATTAAAGAATAAGTTGGAAAGAGACTTCCCTTTTTACCTGAGTGGCTGTGGATGGAAAAACGCGTAATCGGATTGGGACTCATAAATTTTACCAATACATATGACAAACCGAATAAAACAAATTAACAGAAAATAAAATTTTCATTACATAATAAAAATAGAAACAAGTTCACTGTTCAGAAAGTAGTTACAATAACATTAAATTAATTACATAGGAAACATCATAAAAACGTGGAACAACTGCTTAAACATTCTGATCTTCACCGTCTTTGTCCTGCTGGGAGGGAATCGTGAATCCAATGGAAGCTAACCACGCATTTCTATCCAGTGGGACTCCTATTTCTGCTGAATGTTCAACCCTCAGTTTCGTGGCAATCTTCCTGAGCATCTGATCGTGGTTCAAAACCCGATCATAAATTTCAAGTTGCATCTTCTTCACAACCTGTAATTCCTGTAACACCAAAAGAATGTTAGAAGAAGAAGAAGAAGAAGAACCAGCTCCTATAGATTGCTTGGGACGTTCTGGTTCTGTGGCTTTAAACTTCATAGCACAGTTTTCAACATCCTTAACACTTTCAACCTCTAGTGATTCATTTTCCTCACTCGCAGGAGATACATTCCTTTGAACCAGAGGAGATACATCCCTTTGCTCCTGACTTCGACTAGGTACATGTACAGACGAATCAGATATAGTGATGGTTGCCACTTCTCTTTCGTTATCTATTTGTTTCCTTCGCACACTTCCTTCTGCAAAATTTGGTCTAGGTTTCTGTAGAAGTCTTTGTGATCTTCTTTTCATGATTAATGTTAAAATAATGATGATAACCAACCTAAGTAAACAAAAAAATAAGAACAGCAATCCAACAGCAACCCAAAACTATAAGACGCATGGCTTATGAATAGCAGAAAACAATAACAATGAACAAGAAGATAATAAACATGAACTTACAAATGCACGAAATCAGTGAAAGAAGTGGAAAGGTGATACCTTTCTTAGAAACCAGAAAATGTCTTTTCGTCTTCAGCCCAAGTTCAGCATAGGTACTGAGGGTTGGAAGCTGAAAGGGTTTCTCTTTTATATTGTTGAATTCAATTTTCAAGAAACGCGTAAATGTGTTCAGCTTTAATTATTACTTTATTATTTATTTATTTATTTATTATATATATATATTTTAGAAATTTTTTTTTTAGAATACTCAATTACTAGAGGGGTAGAAGATCGAGTAAGAGTGGGATGATACCAATGTGATACCAATGTGATGCCAAATGGACATAGGAGAATGGAAGATGAATAAATGAACAGACGATAAGACAAAATGGGCAAATGAAAACTTTAAATAAATGAAATAGAGCGTATGAGAAACGAGTGAACCATTGTAATGAAATACGAGTGAATCAAGAAGCGAATAATAAAAGAAACGAATAGAAGTATGAACGAATGAAAGAATACAGAGTAAATGAAAGGCTGAGTAATCAAAACGAATACAGCGAGGGGCCGAGTGAATGGAGAAACTAGGGGAATGAAAAACGAGATGACAGGAAATTGAGTGACTGGAAATACTGAGTGTGACAATCGTGAATAAAACACGAGTAGATGAAAAAGAAAAGTACAACGTGAGAAAACCGAGAAAGAAAGTAGGTGGAATGAAACAACGAGTAAATGAATACTGAGTGGATTATACCGGGTAAAAGTGAAAAACGAATGAACACACAACGAGTAGATGTAAGAATGGAAAAACGAGTGGAAGAACATGAAAGAATGAATGAATGAACGGGTGAATAAAAAAAATGAGCGAACGACAGAAGAAGACGATGATAAGCTGAGTGGATAACTGAACAACTTCAGGGGAAACTGAGTGAATGAAAATACTGAGTGGAAGAGGTCGGGGAAGGAAGCGGTGAGGGAAACAAGCGAACAAATGGCCGAGTGAACAATATATGTGTATTACACATACGTGAATGAAAGACAGAGAGAGAGACGAGTAGAAAAACGAAGGGATAATAAACTGACTGAAATAAACCGAGTGAATGTAAAACGAGTTAATGAGAGAATTACGGAGAGATGGGTAAGGAACACAATGGAAATAAGGTAAATTGAAAGAACGAGTGAATGATATACTGAATGGAAAGAATACTGAGTGGATGAAGAATGAGAAAATGAAGACGAGTGAAAGATTAACTGGGGGAATGAAGGGCCGAGTGAATAGAAGAATCAAGAAAGAATGAAAGAGATGCTGAGTAAATGGAAGAACCGATGAATAAAAGACGAACGGAAAAATGAGAGCAAAGCTGAGTGAATAAAACGACAAGTGGAAGAACGAAAAAGATAGAGTACGGTAATGAAAGACTGAATGACGGGTGACGAACAGACAAGAGAGTGACCGAGTGGAAGAGTAAACGAGTAGATTGAGGGTGGATGAAAAAAAAAACCAGTGGATGGAAGAATGAATTGGAGAACGAATGAGAATAAGGCTGAGTGAAAGAAAGAACGAGTGGAGGAAACTGAAAGACCGCGTGCATATGAGACTAATGGATACAATACTGATTGTGATGAGTGAGGAATCCGAGTGATGAAAAGCCGACTGAAATAAGTCACTTTTCACTATCTGACCCGTTCATTACATCAACGATCAGAAATCCTTCAAAGTCTTCCTTTTATTCGCATCAGAATTTGAAATTTTATTGAAAAATGACGAGTGAAATTCAATCGGGAAGAAGGATTAGAACTAAGTAACAGTTATCTGAGTGCACTATTTTTACTCAAAACTCAGTAATTTCTTGCTTAACTGTGAAACAACACCCAGCAGTGTCTCACCTAAGCTACACGTGCTTCGCCTGAGCGAAAATAGAAGAATCTAGCTCGGATTTCCTTCTTCAACTTCACAAACTTCATTTATTTAGTTTTTTTTTCTTTTTTTTTATTCATTCTGACTCAAATTTCAAAACAAAACAATCGGAGGGTAGGGCTGCCTCCCTAGAGCGCTTCTTTAAGGTCACTAGCTTGACCTTATTGTATCTAAGAAGATGGCTTCAGTAACAAGGAGGTTTTCTGCCTATCAAACTCTCCTCCAAAGTAGAGTTTGAGTTGCTGGCCATTCACCTTGAAAATCCGATCGGTAGTCGGATCTTTCAGTTCGACTGCACCATGAGGAAAAACCTCATTTACAGTAAAAGGCCCGGACCACTTGGATCTAAGTTTTCCAGGGAAGAGTTTCAGTCGGGAATTGAATAACAAAACCTGATCATCCTTCTGAAACTCTTTCTTATTAATTCGCTTATCATGCCATTTCTTTGTTTTCTCCTTATAAATGGAGGCACTTTGATAAGCGTTGAGTCGGAACTCCTCTAATTCATGGAGTTTCAAAACTCTTTCCTCCTGAGATTGGTCACAGTCCATGTTTAATAGCTTTGTGGCCCACCACGCTTTATGTTCCAACTCCACAGGGAGATGGCAAGCCTTACCGTACACCAATTGATACGGGGACATGCCAATCGGGGTTTTGAAAGCTGTTCGGTAAGCCCACAATGCATCATCTAATTTTACCGACCAATCTTTTCTAGATTTTCCGACCACTTTTTCTAAAATTCTCTTGATTTCTCTATTTGACAGTTCGACTTGTCCACAAGTCTGTGGATGGTAAGGAGTGGATATCTTATGTAAAACTTCATAGTGACGCAGGGCTTTTTCCATTATCTTATTGCAAAAATGTGAACCCCCATCACTAATAATTACTCTCGGAACTCCAAACCTAGAGAAAATATTCTTCTTGATGAACCTAAGCACAACCTGTGCATCATTGGTTCTGGTCGGAATTGCCTCCACCCATTTGGAGACATAGTCTACAGCAACAAGAATATATTCGTTGGAGAGCGACTTAGGGAAGGGTCCCATGAAGTCGATACCCCAAACGTCAAATAATTCCATAATTAGAATATTTGTCAAAGGCATGCCAGCTTTAGCAGAGAGACCTCCACTCCTTTGACATTTATCACACCTTTTGACATATTCTTTGGAATCCTGAAAGATAGTTGGCCAATAAAAGCCACTCTGCAACACCTTTGCTGCGGTACGGGAGGCACCATGATGACCTCCGTAATAGGAATCGTGGCAGTGCCACAAGAGCCTTTCTTGCTCGGATTCAGGCACACAGCGCCTGATTACTCCATCTATGCCTATTTTAAACAAAAATGGATCATCCCAAAGAAAAGCCTTACTATCATGAAAGAATTTTTTTCTCATTTGGGATGTCCAACCATCAGGTACCACTGAGGCACTTTTAAAGTTTGCCATGTCAGCGTACCATGGCCCAGTTATAATTGCCATCAACTTTTCGTCTGGAAATTCTTCTTTTATTAAGACAAAATCCGACTCAACTTCCAGACGAGACAATTGGTCTACAACTGAGTTCTCTACTCCTTTTTTGTCTCGTATTTCTAAGTCAAACTCTTGGAGCAACAGAACCCACCTAATCAATCTCGGTTTAGACTCTTTTTTAGCTAGTAAATACTTGATTGCCGAGTGGTCTGTATATACGATGACTTTGGCACCAATCAAGTATGCACGAAATTTATCAAATGCATACACCACAGCAAGCATTTCTTTTTCAGTCGTGGTGTAATGTATTTGATTTTCATTTAACACTTTACTAGCATAATAGATCACATGAGTTAATTTCCCTTTTTTTGACCCAGCACAGCTCCGAGTGCAAAGTCACTTGCATCACACATCAATTCAAATGGTAAAGACCAGTCGGGTGATGCAAGGATCGGAGCTGAAGTCAAACTTTGTTTCAATTTTTCAAATGCCTTGACACAGTTTTCATTAAATGCAAACACCTGATCTTTCACAAGCAAGTCGGTCAAAGGCTTAGCTATTTTTGAAAAATCTTTTATGAATCTTCTATAGAACCCAGCACATCCTAGAAAACTCCTTACTCTTTTCATGTTGATCGGAGGAGGAAGTTTTTCAATAATTTTAATTTTTGCTCGGTCCACCTGCATGCCCTCAGCAGAGATCCTATGGCCAAGGACTATCCCTTCCTTAACCATAAAGTGGCATTTCTCCCAGTTAAGAACGAGATTGGTCTCTTGGCATCTCATCAGCACCTTAGCTAAGTTGTTGAGGCATGTGTCAAAATTGCTCCCAAATACCGAGAAGTCATCCATGAATACTTCAATAAATTTCTCCACTATATCCCCAAAAATTGCCAGCATGCACCTTTGGAAGGTTGCTGGAGCGTTGCACAAGCCGAACGGCATGCGCCTGTATGCAAAAATTCTATAGGGACATATGAAGGCAGTCTTTTCTTGATCCTTCGGGTCAACCACAATTTGGTTATAACCCGAGTACCCATCAAGAAAACAATAGTACTCATGTCCTGATAACCTCTCGAGCATTTGATCAACAAACGGAAGGGGGAAATGGTCTTTCCGAGTAAAGTTATTTAGCCTTCTGTAATCAATGCACATCCTCCACCCTGTAGTTGGCCGAGTGGTAATGATTTCACCCTGGTCATTTCTTACAGTCGTCATTCCTCCCTTCTTGGGCACCACTTGGACTGGACTAATCCAAGTGCTGTCCGAGATCGGGTAAATGATTCCCGCATCAAGGAGCTTGACCACTTCCTTTCTCACTGCTTCCTTCATAATGGGGTTCAGTCTGCGTTGTGGCTGTACAACAGGGGAATAGTCATCCTCCATCAGGATTTTGTGCATACAAAAGGATGGACTGATTCCCTTCAAGTCAGAAATGTTCCAGCCAATGGCAGATTCATGAGCCTTTAATACCCCAACTAGTTTATTCTCATCCTCTTCTTTTAAGTCGGCATTAATAATGACAGGATGAGTGTCGTTTCCTCTCAGGAAAACATATTTCAGATGAGAAGGTAAAGGTTTTAAATCATATTTTTCTTCCGAAAATTCCTTTCCTTTCTCAGCTTCAGTATTTTCCAAATCATTTTTCTTTTCGAAATCACCTACTTCCAAAACCTCCAGTAGGTCCAGTATTTCCGAGTGAGAGTCAATTGACTCGGTCTCGGAGTCAAAGTCATCCTCTAAAAAAGTTCGTAGAGCCTCTTCCTTAGTTTTTAACAGTAATGGAGTCTGGTAATTTTCAACCTCTTCAATCATTAGGCAATCCATCCATTCAGTCGGATGTTTCATGGAATTGAAGACATTAAAAATTACTTGCTCCTCCTGAACTCTCAGCATAAGTTCACCCTTTTCTACATCAATCAATGCTCTGCCAGTAGCTAGGAAGGGTCTACCTAAGATCAAAGGGATCTCTCGGTCAGCTTCCATATCCAACACTATGAAGTCTGCTGGAAAGATAAATTTATCTACTTTTACTAACAAGTCTTCCAGCATCCCTTGGGGATATTTAATAGACCTGGCAGCCAACTGCAAGGACATGCGAGTCGGTTGCAAGTCATTAATTCCTAGTTTTTTCATCAAAGATAGAGGCATCAGGTTTATACTGGCTCCTAGATCACAGAGAGCACTTCCTACATGAATATCCCCTATTGCACACGGTATTGTGAAAGATCCAGGATCCTCTAGCTTTTGGGGAAGTTTCTTTTGAATGATTGCGCTACACTCTTGAGTGAGAGTAATCATTTCATCCCCCCTAAGCTTCCTCTTCTTAGACAATAGTTCTTTTAAAAATTTTGCATAGGAAGGCATCTCTTGCAATGCCTCAGCAAAAGGGATATTAATGTGAAGTTTCTTGAAGACCTCTAAGAACCTAGCAAACTTCTGCTCCTCTATTTGCTTTTTAAACCTTGCGGAAATGGAGCATTCCTCAGTTTTTCAGGAGTCAGGTTAGAAGCTTCCTCCAGAATCAGATCAACCTTTTTCTTTTTCTTTTGATGGACTTTATTTCCTTTTTCTTTTTCTGATTCATTTTTATTTTCTACTTCATCTTTATTGTCCTGCTCGGTTTCTTGTATTATTTCTTTTTCTTTTTCTGAACTTATTTCTTGACCCGGAGATGGAGAAATAATTTTTCCACTCCTAGTAATTATGACCTTGCAATGTTCCCTTGGATTTACCTCGGTATCTCCAGGGAAATTGCCTGCTTGTCTCTCAGCTAATTGTTTAGAAAGCTGTCCTACTTGATTTTCTAAATTTCTTATGGATGCTTCCTGATTCTTAAAACTGGCCTGAGTGGCCTGGATAAACTGAGAAAGTACATTCTCGAGTTCGGATTTTTCTTTAATAGGAGGGTGAGAAGGTTGTTGTGGTCTATTTGTGGGTTGACTCGGTAGGATATTCTGATTCAAATGTGGACCTTTCTGCCAGGAAAAATTGGGGTGGCTCCTGTAATTAGGATTGAAGGAATTAGAAGGATAATTCCTTTGATACTGTTGCTGCCCCATATAATTCACTTTCTCGGAAGGCACAACTGGATCACACATTCCATTTTCATGGTCTTCCCCACAAAAGTCACAACTAATCATAGAAACTTGACTCGGCTTTTGGAGTTCTGAAATCTGAATGCTTAATTTTTCCAAAGCCTGAGTCATCAGTTTGCTCTGAGCCAGATAAGCATCTTGTGCTTCTAATTCTAATATTCCTCTCCTAGGGACTTGGTTCCTCTCACTAATCAGACATTCATTAGAAGCCATCACATCAATCAGCTCTATAGCTTCTTCTACAGTTTTAGTTATTAATGAGCCTCCAGCCGAGGCATCAATCAAGACTCTGGTAGCTGGCCTGACACCATTATAGAAAATAGTCACCTGCTGTACATCAGAAATCTGATGATGAGGACATCTCCTCAGGCTTTCTTTATACCGATCCCATGCTTCCATCAAGGACTCACCTTCTCTTTGCTGGAAACATGTGATTTCATTACGCAGCTTTGCATATTTAGAAGGAGGGAAGTATTTAATCAAAAATTTCCTTTGCAAATCCTCCTAGGTGGAAATACTGCCTCTCGGTTGACTCTGCAACCAGGCTTTTGCTCGGTCCCTTAGAGAAAATGGAAACAACCTTAGTCGGATTGCTTCATCAGGGACCCCATTCATTTTTACTGTATCACAGATTTGGAGGAAGGTTGCTAAATGCAAATTTGGATCCTCAACCTCACTTCCTCCGAATTGTTCATTTCTTACCAGCTGCAGTAAAGCTGGTTTAAGTTCAAAATTATTAGCTGCAATTGGTGGCCTAAGGATGCTAGCCTGCGATCCTTCTTCAGTCGGTCTGGAGTAGTCACCTAGTGTAACTCTCCTCTGTTCCATTTCCTATTGTTCTTTTTGCTTTTTCTCTTTTCTCAGTTTACGTTCTAACAAATCGATGTCAGGATCAAAGAAGAAAGGTTCTCCTCTGCTCCTTGACTGCATACAACAATTGTTTACACAACAAAGCAACTCACAGCTACGACTACACAAAACAATAACTACTAAAAAAATACATATTGACTGCAAACAGAAACAAAAGCAAATGGTTCAGTCTAGTACCGGTCCAAGGATTGTTGATATTACTCAACAATCCCCGGCAACGGCGCCATTAACTTGATGCTGAAATCCCGAGCCATTAATTTGGTGCAAAAATCTTAGTAAAATAAAATGTGACTCTCGGATTTACACTTTGGCAAGCGCACCAGTCATTAAAATTGTAGAATATTTGATCGTCTCACAGGGATTGTGGTAAGTACCTCAATCTAGGACTAGTACAAGCTGAACCAACAAAAAATACATAAAGTTCATTCGGTTTTTATGGTTTTAGTGTTTTATAGTTGTTTTTGTATTTTCAGCAACAGAGTTAAAGTGAAATGTGGGAAGTGATTAATAGAAAACAGGTCAGGATTGCTTCGGCTCACAATTTCCTCAAGAAACATGCAAATAAGAATAATCGAACTTCACAATCTAGAGGACAATCCACTGGTGGTTATTCCCTAATTCCTTAGGTGAAAAACACTAATCCTTAAGCAATGAACCTTAATTCCTTAAGTGCTCGATTAACCTAAGAATCTAATGTGAAATTGGAGGTTGAACTCTAACTATTCACCTAAATTGATTAGGCCTGAACTAGTTAGAAAACTGGAAGTTACCTAAGCTTCAGCCATGATTCCTCACTGGTGAAGTTCTTCATCAATTCTGGATTTGTCAATCCAGCGATTCTGCTCCACTCCTCAGCTTGTTCGCCTCAGGATCTTAGAAATCGATCTACTTGCTCACAGCTTCAAGATTCCATTGCTCACCTTCACAATCCCAACCTTAGGGGATTAGAACTCCATCGACGTTGGATTCATCGAAGGAATACAGAGAGACATGGATGGGAAAGTTTAGAGAGATGAAAATGTAGTGAGAGATTGGAAATGGAAAAAGAAGTGTATTATGTTGTACGCTGTTCTGTTCCTTTTTTACAGAGTATGTACATGAATATATATAGGCATCTAACTAAACTAACTAACTTAACTAATATCTGAAAACTGAGTTCTTAATTAAACTAAACTAACTAATTGAATAATTATAGAATAATTAACTAATCACAGCTCAGCTCGTAGCAGATTCGAGTTCATCATTAGCTAATGTACAACTCAGCACCAGCTAATTGACAGCTCACTTCTTAAGTTACTTAAGGTTGCAGTAGTAGAGAGGAAGGCACTGGAAGCGGGACAGTACTGCACCAAGTGTGTTGTTGGAGGGAAGGAACAGTGTTTAAATTACTGCCTTTATGCTTCAGCTGCTGAGTTTTCGCTTGAGCGGATTAAACTCTCGCTTTGGCGAGTTTAACTCCTGCTTGAGCGAGTTGATTATTCAATCGGTATTCTGTAGTTGGCGCTCGGGTTCTTCATGCAATATTCCGAGTCCTTGTTCTCTTTTGGAGTCAGTGTCTTTGAAGTCTCACTCAGTCGGTCTTTGGACTCTTTTCAGTCGGAATTGAGAAGTTTCACTCGGATTTTCCAAATCTCGCTCGGCTTTTGTAATTTTCACTCAGATTTGTCTTCTTTTCTCAAGTACGCCCTGTTCATGCACCATTAGACAGCTAATTGCCTAGCATTTATACGCTGGCTGCTTAGTAAATTTGTAAATACTTCAAATTTCCTTATCTAATTAATATTTTCAATCGGTTTCTTACATAAATAGCATACTTTTGAAATAAATAACTAAAACATGAATTATTAACAAATTTTTAAATAATAATATCAAGACTAGACAATACTTAGTAAATTATGTTAAATAAACAGTGGAATAATTAAGTCTTTTCAAGACTTATCAATTATGTAAGATTTAGAGGTTGATGAGGTCATTATGATAAGATAAAATGGATTGAAGATTGATAGAGATTGTTGATGGTTGTTGGGTGATTTTGGAGAAGAAATCCTAAGTATTAATAATTTGGGGGTTTTGACCCACTTGATGATCTTGATGAGTGTTGGGTATAGTTAACCCTTTGAGACTTAGAAGATCTTAGCTTTGGGGAAAGGAATTCCCAAAGCCTAACATAGGCATATGGATTTGGAGCTTAGACAAGTCTAGGACTTGATCATACGTTAAGAGATATGATGTCTTGTAATGGTTTATTGATTACATGTGTATGTATAATTGTTGATAGGATTGTATTTCGGACGGTGATGCGGAAAGATTGATGTAATCGCGTGGCGGTTCTTCTCTCGAGGTAGGAGAGGAGTTTGCATTTCAAATTGCATGAGCGAATTCATTGTTAATTATGTATATGTTGAACTCATGCAATGTCTTGCCATGAATGTTTTATATGATTAATTTGATGAAGTGATGTATGATAGCTTGGCTTATGTTGAATGTTATAAAAATGTATGTATTTATATCATATTGATGATAAGTGGTTGATGGTCCCTTGGTTGGACGTGAACTAAGTGATGGTGAAAATTTATGAATGAATGAGTTAAAATATAGAGGATTGTTTTGAGATGAGTGATTATAGTTGATGAATTGGAATTTAAATGAATAATTGAAAAGTTTGAATGAGGATTTTCCGAGTATGAATGGGTGGTGAGAGTTTTATATGTCTCATGTGATGTGTATGATGTATTGGTGGTGAATCAGTTGGCTTAAAATGAGAATTTCCTGCGTCAGGTTGTGAGAATTGTTAATTCTGTGTAAGACCTGATAGCCTCGCTCAAGCGAGATGGGATCTCACCCAAGCGAGAGTCCCCTGCTTTAGAGAATTAGCTTCTGGACCAATCTCGCCCAAGCGAGCTAGCCTTCTGCTCAAGCGAGACGAGTGAGTGGTGAATGGGT
This sequence comes from Clitoria ternatea, assembly GCA_037962975.1. NCBI lineage: Eukaryota > Viridiplantae > Streptophyta > Magnoliopsida > Fabales > Fabaceae > Clitoria > Clitoria ternatea. The sequence goes on from CM075672.1 coordinate 181,801,822, forward strand.
GAGGTGCTGGACGAATTCTATCCGAGCTGGAGTCTTAATAACTTCATGAGGTGGTGAATTTCCGAGTGAGATCCCGAGCGAGCTATGTCCGAGATGAGACCTCCCGAGTGGAATATTGTTGTGAGCCGTTCCGAGTGAGGCTATAGCCATTGGGCCTTTTTCCCAGTGGTGAAGGCTTAAATGGAATCCGAGAGAAATGAGTTCTGAGAGAAATCCATTTTAATGAACCTATTCCGAGTGGGATCTTAGCGAGAGAGTTCCCCGAGTAATGATATGTCTAATTATTCCCGAGTGGAAAATCCCGAATGAACCTCTCCCAAGGGGAGTGTGATTGTGATGGTTCTGATTGAGGTATTCTAGGAGTCCTCTTTCGAGAGAATAAAGTTATATATTCCGAGTGGACAAGATTTAAATAGGTCCGAGTGAGACAGCTTAGTGAATTCCTCCGAGTGATGGGAGGTCAGAGTAATTCCGAATGGAACTTGATGGTGGAGTCCGAGTGTGATACTCCGGGTGTGTAATTCCGAGTGGGGATTGGCACCGATGGGGACATACTGTGAGTCTTTCCAGATGTATTCTGGAATAGCTCCGCCCGAGTGAAAGGCTTAGTGCTAGGAAACCTAGCCCGAGAGAAAGAAAAAGAAGTTGTTTTAGAGATAATTTCACCGAGTAAAAGCCGGGTGAAAGATGGGTCGGCTTTGTAATAAGTTTACCGAGTGAAAGACTGATTGAGATGACTCAGTTTTGGAATAAAATTGCCGAGTGAAAGACTGATTGAGAGATGACTCGGATTCAGAATTAATTGGCTGAGTGAATGATGGGTCGGTCAGGATTATCTGGCTGAGTGGAAAACCTGAGTGCTTTGAGCCGGTTTCAGGGAAATTCTACCGAGTGGAAACCTGAGTGTTGGGAGTCGGTTTTGATTGATTTTACCGAGTGGACAACCGAGTGAGAAGAGTTGGTTATGAAATAATTCGTCGAGTGAAGACCAAACAGGCGTTGAATCGGCGTTAGAGTGAATTGCTGAGTGAATGACCGATTGAGTGATAAGTCGGTTTTAAAGTAATTTGCCGAGTGAAGGACCGAATGAGAGGAATCAGTTCTAGAATAGGTTCACCGAGTAAAAAACCGAGTGTTGGGAAGGACGACCTCTGGTCGGATTCCGCTTAAGCGAGTGGATACCTCGCTCAAGCGAGCGAGTGTGGAATTAGCTACTGGAGCAATTTCTCCCGAGCGATTGGCTGGGTGTGTGGTGTCTCGCCCAAGCGAGTAACCTGGAAATAGACACTGGGGTGGTTTCGCCCGAGCGAGTTATGGCGCCCAAGCGAGATAGGCTGTCTCGCTCAAGCGAATATGGACCTCGCTTGAGCGAGTTTCCACCAGAATGGATTTTACTCAATATTAATGGTGGCAGGCTTATGTTTGACCCTACTTCTTGGCATTATGAGGTAAATCTGACACGAATATAGGGATGTATGAGAGATAACGTGATGAAGGCAAAACATGGTGGTGATTAAGGTTGATTAGTACATGGGAATTAATTAATTAGGTATTTACCACCTGAACTAAAATAATGAATTGTGATGAATTTGCCACCTGAAACAGAATGATGAGAGGATGATAATGAGATTGTGATGGCAGGAGTATGAGATATACCATCAAATGAATTTGAAATGTATGAAGGGATAAATAAATGACATAGTATAAATTATAAGTAGATAAATTAGAGAAAATGTAATATTAAATAATGTTAGATGATAGGGTTTAGCACTCTCTTGCACAAAGAGATGCATATTGATATTAATAAATCATTGTGTGCCATTATGTGTGATACAAGCATAGTCTTATATGTGTGGTATGAATTACGAAATTGAAAATGTTATGAATGCCACACAATTATATATACATATAAAGTATACTTGAGCAATGGTAATGAATAATGAGATGAAAACCCACTAAATGAAAGTGAGGTATTATTGATGAATACTATATAATATTGTAATGCCGTTATGGTTGATTGTAAGTTTTGACTTGCGTATATGATGTGGAATGTATGTGAAATATGTTGAGATGATAATTCCACATTAAAACTTGAAAATAATGACTAAGAAACCAATAATGATATCCACTAAGGTGTATAGTGGTGTTGGTGATTATGATGATGATGTTTGATGAGTGGCATTTAGGATACACAGAGTGAGAATGCATTTGATTTGCATTGCATTGCATCCATGGCATATCATAGCTGCCGGTGTTGGAATATTAGGGGATTCCCCTGGTTGGCCCAGTGGGAGGGCGGCTCAATGCACGAGCATTTCTGTTGTTTCCCCTGTGACTCGGTGTGTAAGTCACGAAGTTGCCCATGCTGAGCTACGGGGAGCTGCATGTGGTTGACCCTTGTGGGGGGTGGCTCTTGAGGAGCAGGTGTCGCCAGTGGTCCTTGAGATCATAGCTGCCATGATATAATTCATGGTTGGCCCGCAACACCATATGTTGAATATGTTGTATACCGCGGTTATGGTGAAAATGACCAGGTGTTGCATGATGGGCGATGCGGTTTGGTACCAGTAAAAATATGGTGAATATGCATGCATTATGATATATGTGTACACATTTTACTACTGTAGTAGGGGCATGGTGCGTAATCATGCTTGAACCCACAATTTGGGGTTTATTCCCAGAGTCGGATCCGTATTTGTTGTCTATTCCATTGTGCATATGCATTAGCCATAAGAGCATTTGCATATAGCATGAAGATATGCCAGAATATGATGATGATTGATGATGATTGAGATGATGGTATGGTGTTGATGAGATGGGTAATTAATATACCGAAAGACCACATAAAAGTAATAAAAGTTATGAATATATGAAATGATGTTGAATATGACGATATGTATGTGATGGCCCAAGGTAATGAAGGGCATATTTGTTTATGATTGTTAATGATTATGTTAGCCCGTGGTGGCTTTGATGAAAGACCAGAATGGTTTATATTGATGTGTTGGCCCATTGAGGCGATGTGAAAGATATGTGTTGGCCCATTGTAGCGGTGTGACAAATGTGTATATGCTTGCTTTGCTATGATTTGATGAATAAGCATGAAATGAATATATATTGTTGAATTAATAATCTATGATGATTGTTGATGGGTTTAGCAAAGCATACATGATGTTGATATGCATATGCACATAATTTTAATTGTATTCATATCATCATTTGAAATGTATAACTCACTCTCCCATGTGGTCTACTTTTTAGTATTGATGCAGGAATGCCATGGGAAGAGGATGTTTTTAAAAGTAAAGCTTTTGGAAAGGTAACTAGTAGTAACGGAATACCTTGGCCGGCAACATTGTAATGTAATGTGTTATGCATATAATGGATAGCATGATGTTGTAATTATTGATATTGATAGACGAATTGTGAATATAATTATACATTTGGATGATGTACTATAGTGGAGATATATGAATTGAGGTTGGACTAGTTATGGTCTATTATGAATATGAACATTGATGATGTATGACGTATGACCATATAGATGAGTATATACTTATATCTTAGGCATTGCATGATTTATGTGATTATGTGAAATGATGATGGTTGTCTATTAGGATTATGATATGCCATTGCATGCTTTGCCGAGCCTTTTCTCATATCTTCATATATGGGACTAGGCGTGTTTCCGGTATACACATTTTTCTTCCACTATAAACTCTGTTATTTTGTATACCTTTATGGGCAGACTATTTATCGATCCAGTTATAGGTTTTTAATCTCACTCTTTGGTTTTCTGTGATTTGGGTCTTGATGTGGTCATGGTGGTGTCTTGGAAATGGTTTCCAACGCGAAAAATTTATTCGCATTTTTATTAATTATGTCGATCACATCGGGATTCGAGTATAGAAAATCAAGGGTGTTATATTCTGGTATCAGAGCGTATTTTGCTCTGAATTAGAGATCTTAGTTGTTGACAGTGCATGGTTGATTGGTATTAAAGTTGATGTTATGGATGGTTGGAACACGATTGCTCAATATTGAAACACTTTGGTGATTATTGGAATATGGTTGTTCTGCATAGATTTAAGAGTGATAACTATATAGAGGATGATGACTTGTTAAGGTATTGAATGCCCTATATGGATTTGAGGATGATATTATGTTTAATTGCCCTACATGGACATATGAAGGACTAAGTGTCTAGGAATTGTGAATTGATTATAAGGGCATTATTGTTTATTAAGGATTAAGATCAACTATAGATGGAACTTAAAAGAGATAGAGAGTTAAGATCTTCTTCCTCTAATCATAAAGAAAAACATAAAAAAAACAAAAAAAAAGATAAAGGAAAAGGAGTTGTCATCTATGATGACTCTAGAGCCAACTTCTTGGCAAATAAACATGATGTGAAACATGCTATATTTTCACACAAACAATGCTTGATCATGTATGCAAAAGACATCCCTAGCACTTTTTTGTGCTCAATGGACTCTTCCCCCCTCCTTTTCCCAAAGGGATATAAAACATCTTAAGTGAGTTCAAAGATCTTTTCCCTAAGGACATCCCAAAAGGCTTACCCCCTATTAGGGGCATTGAGCACCAAATAGACTTAATTCCTGGTGCTAGTCTTCCAAATAGACCTCTATATAGGTGCAACCCTAGGGGAAAGCCTAGAAATAGAGAACCAAGTGAATGAACTACTATCTAAGGGTTGGATTAGAGAGAGTTTAAGCACTTGTGCTTTACTCATTTTGCTAGTTCCTAAAAAAGATGGTTAATGGAGAATATGTACAGATTGTAGAGCCATAAACAACATAACCATCAAGTATAGGCATCCAATACCTAGACTTGATGATATGCTTGATGAGCTTAGTGGTTCTACTATATTTTCTAAGATTGATCTTAAAAGTGGCTATCACCAAATAAGAATCAAAGAAGAAGATGAATGGAAAGCCACTTTTAAAATCAAACTTGGATTATATGAGTGGTTAGTTATGCCTTTTGGCTTGACTAATGCACCAAGTACTTTTATGAGACTCATGAATCATGTTTTGTGGGAATTCATTGGGCATTTTGTTGTGGTCTACTTTGATGACATTTTAACTTACTCAAAGACCATGACTTCTCATCTAAACCGTCCCAAACAAGTTACGCTTGCTTTAAGAACAAACAATCTCTATGCAAATTTTGAAAAATGTTCTTTTGGCATGGATAGCATTGTATTCCTTAGATTCGTAGTTAGTTCTAAGGGTGATGAGGTAGATCACTCCAAAGTCAAGGCAATACAAGATTGGCCAACACCTAAAAATATGAGGGAAGTAAGAAGTTTTCATGGTCTAGTAAGTTTCTATAGGAGATTTATGAAAGATTTCTCTACTTTAGCCTCTCTTCTAAAAGAGTTGGTGAAAAAGAATGTTCCTTTTGTATGGGAGCCAAGGCAAGAGAAAGCCTTTCTAGATCTCAAGGAGAAGCTCACTCATGCTCCAATTTTGGCACTTCCAAATTTTTCAAAAACCTTTGAGCTTGAGTGTGATGCTTCAAATGTGGGAATGTGAGTCGTCCTATTACAAGATGGTCACCCCATTGCTTTCTTTAGTGAAAAGCTTAATGGGGCAACTGTGACATCCCAAAAATAGGGGTAAATTTTTCACGATTTTATTATTATTAATCTATGAAACATGTGAGTGGCGAAGCCATTTAACAAATTACCCTGGATCTATCAGAGACCTATCTTATATATGAAGATATGAGAAGGTAAGTTAAAGAATTTTAACTCTTAATAAATCCATAATTAATAATAGCGGAAGTATCTTTAGTAAAATAATATTATGGAATTAAATTCTTAAGAGATCACTCATTTGAAATTAAGAAGCCAAGGTTATCCCAAAGTGTTCATAAAACAGGATAGAATCATGGATTAATATGAAGAAAAAGGAAAATAATATATTTAAAGCTTTTTGGGAGAATCAGGTCCCCCTCGCTCAAGCGAAAACCCAATTCGCTTGAGCGAGCTTCGCATAGCACGCTTAAGCGAATCATGAAATGCTGAGCGAAAGAAGAAAATGAAGGTTCAGGGGTCACTTCGCTCAAGCGAACCCTGACTCGCTTGAGCGAGTAGTAAATCTCTCGCTTGGGCGAAGCCAGCGAGTGTAAGGCGAAAAACGCCCAGAATCCATCCACGCTTACTCGCTTGAGCGAACCCATCCTCGCCTAAGCGAGATTACTCCCGAGAGCAATTTCCTGATAAACCTGAGAGCAAAACCTGAGACCAAAACCCTCTCGCTTGGGCGAATCCTCAGCTCGCCTGAGCGAACACCAACCAAGGTCCAAACTCTAATTCTAATGTAATTTCGCTTGAGCGACTTGCACAACCGCTTGAGCGAAAATGGAATAATGGCCCAACACTGATGCTGGAACGATCTCGCTTGAGCGAGTCCCATTCTCGATTAAGCGAGAATCATCCAGAATCCAGAAATTGATATAGGGGCATTCTCGCTTGAGCGAGAAGCCCTCTCGCCTGAGCGAGTTTGACAGAAAAATAGGGGGAAATGCAGAAATCACCCAACTCTCTACACCAAAACTCATTCTAATCAAGTTTACCTAATTTCAACACTTCATATATATCATATTACACATTTAGAACTTATTCTAATAAATCATTCTTGTAAATTTCCATTACAACTCATCTATTGTATAAATCAACTCACTAACTCTTCCATTTCATAAATCTAACATTCCACATATAAACTTCATTCATTCATCAAGATATGGAGAGTTTCATCATTCATTCATTTACAGGGTCATGATTGAAAATGAGTCATAGACAAAAGATCTCATTTTCCTCCATGACCTCCCAAACTCATCATTCATACAATTATCTATTCTAAATCCACACTGTACCAACATACATTGTACTATATACATTACATCTAATCCACATATCTATGTAAACCAAACTATTGCCGGCCAAGGCACTCTTTACCAAAAAGGGGCCTTCTTCACACTCCTCCTCCACAATAGCTCCAAAGCAATACCTACAACACAAGAGCTAAAAAGATATACCACAGGGAGAGTGAGTATACTTCCTCAATGACGAAAATCCAATAAATAGAACAATATATGCATGAATGTAATACAACTATCTCCTTCCCAAGAGGAGTTTATTTAATATCAATCAATCAATCAATAATTTTTCATTTCGATACAATTATTCCCTGATTCTCTCAGAATTATATCAATCAATTCACCATCACAAATTAGTAATTAAAAAGAGAGTTTCCATTCATATCTCATCATCAAGGTATCACACTATACCATGCTTTCAAACTGATGCACATGCTAATGTCATGAAAATGCACATGCACGGATCCGATTTCATTTCCTCGGGTGATCGCAACCACCATATCATATACTCATTCTCAATGGTTTCCCACCTTGCAAGGGGTACTCCCTCTAGCAACCTCACAAGGTGCTTCTCGTGATCGCAACCACGTTCAATATTTCACATAGGTTTCCCTCCTAGCAAGGGGTACTCCCGCCTCATAAACATTTCATATAGGTTTCCCTCCTCGTAAGGGGTACTCCCACCTCATGATCGTAACCATGGGGATCATAGGTGCTCGCAAGCCCTTTTTCATTTCCATCATCAAGTGATCACAACCACTTATCAACATCATCATGATATGTATGTCATGCCATGTATACAAAATACTCATGCATGCCTCAAGCTCATTTAGATTATCCTACCCTTTCATCTAGGGTATATTCATTTTCAACCACATAATTTTCCATCAAACTCATACACAAGAATCAACCTTCATATGAACTCAATCGTGTATCACACATAATAAGCCATCCATAGCCTCACTTAGGCTTCATCATATAAACACTAAATTCACATCATCATACACAATTCACTTCACATACACATAATATCACCTTTATCCACACAAACATGTCATACTACATTAATACATACATTATCATCACAATTTTCATGCATTTAGAAAATACACCCCTCTCCTACCTCAAGAGAAGTAGACCTCTGGGGTTGATGTTCCTGCTTCACCAATATTGCCAAGCCCTACACCAATCATTTATAGGGCCACATCAATTATTTATTCAAACATCAATTCAATATATATATATATACATAGGTGTACACATAATTCTTATCATGTGAAAACTATTTACCAAATTCATTCATTTGCCTACTTAGGCTTCGGGAATTCCTTTCCTTGAATTACAATCCCTTAGTATCAAAGGCTACAACCTAATTATTAGGTTATTCCATCTAGTAAGATCTCCACCAACACCTTGGTGAGTTTCCCACCTATTATGACTTCAAATCAACTTTATCATCATTTAATGTATCCACCACATTACTTATAATATTCTTCCCATCAACAAATATTAACTTTTCAATATTTTACTTTTCCTCCTAAAATTCAAGTTTAAGGTTTTCACCAATCCACCAACCTTCAAAAATGCTCATATACTTCTTTCTTTTACCACCATAGTTATAACTACCTCATAATCACTCATAAGCTTGTATTTATGTCAACTTATCTTTAGATTTCCACTTTTAAACTTTCTCCAACATTACTCATACATTTATTGTGTTCTAACACCAAAACTTCAACTAAACTTCAACTATATACTTATGTACATGGAAAATGATCATAATCTTACCTCAATGAAAGAAAAGAGTGAGTTTAAAAAAGATGAGGGAGTTCACACGAATTTGAGGAGTAAGGAGGAGAAAATAGTTTAGTTTCCAAGCTTCCTTGAAGTCTCTTGAAGGTTAAGAATGGAGGAGGAAGATGTATTTCTTTTTAATTTGAAGTTCAAGAGAAGGATGAAGAGGAATAATGAAGACGAAGAAGAGAAGAAGAAGAAGGAGATAAGAAGAAAAGCATCTTCACATGGAGAAGAAAATGCAACCGCCTTTTGAATGAGAAAAATAGGAATTTAGCATTTAAATTATTAATTCTTCATTAACTCTTCCATTTTTTAACAAACAGGTTCACCGTTCGGGCCCAAAACATTATCTAAAAATTATTTCGAATATAAATTCAGAATCCCAATAACATTGTCTACGGCCCTGACCAACGGCATCTCAATCGGAGATACTTGGTTCGACACCTATATTTTATCCGGGTCAGTTTTCAGCTCATCTGACTACTATAATTCACCAACAGTTTTGAAAAAACCTTGTTTAAGTCATTTCAAGAATTTTGGGATATTTCTTAGCCCAAAGTTAATTATCCAACATTTATTTTCCTAATTTATCTTTCTATTTTAAAAATTCGGGGTGTTACAGCAACTCTCAACTATCCCACATATGACAAAGAGTTCTATGCATTAATTAGAGCCCTTTAAACTTGGGAACATTACTTAATCCCAAAAGAGTTTGTCATCCATAGTGATCACCATAACTAAAATTTATTAAAGGGCAACATAAGTTGAACAAGAGACATGCTAAGTGGGTTGAGTTCTTAGAACAATTTCCATAAGTCATCAAGTACGAAAATGGAAAATATAATACTGTGGCTAATGCTTTATCAAGAAGGCACTCTTTACTAGCCTCTCTTGGAGCCAAAGTTATTGGACTTGATGAGATTAAGACTTTGTGTCCAAGTGACCTTGACTTCTCAAACATATTTAACTCATCTTCCACTTCTTCAACTCATAAAGGCTTCTACATTCTAGATGGCTATCTCTTTAAAGCCAATAGACTTTGCATTCCTAGGAGCTCTTTAAGAGATCTTTTATTAAGAGAAAGCCATTTTGGAAGAGACAAATTTTTAGCTATTTTGCAAGAATACTTCTATTGGCCTAAAATGAAAAAAAAAGTTCAAAAACATTGTGCAAGGTGTATTGTATGTAGGAAAGCTAAATCTAAACTTTTACCTAGTGGTCTTTATACACCATTGCCTACACCTAGTGCACCTTGAATTGATATATCTATGGATTTTGTGTTGGGCTTGCCTAAGACCCAAATGGGAATGGATTCTATCTTTGTATTGGTGGATAGGTTTAGTAAGATGGCTCACTTCATCCCTTGTCATAAGGTAGATGATGCTAGTCATATTGCTAAACTCTTCTTTAGAGACATTGTAAGACTTCATGGTGTTCCTAAAACTATCATTTCTGATAGGGACACCAAATTCCTAAGCCATTTTTGGAAAACTCTTTGGTCAAGGCTAGGAACGAAGCTTCTCTTTTCTACCACCTGTCATCCTCAAACGGATGGCCAAACTGAGGTAGTAAATAGGACCCTTTCTCAACTTCTTAGGGTCTTAGTGCATAAAAATATTAAATCTTAGGATGAGTGTTTACCCCACATTGAATTTTCCTATAATAGGGTACAACACTCAACAACTAAGCATAGTCCTTTTGAAGTTGTGTATGGTTTTAACCCACTCACACCTTTGGACCTTTTGCCCATTGATGTTTTTGACTCTGTCCTTCACATGGATGGAGAGGCAAAGGGCAAGTTTATTAAAGATTTTCATGAGAAGGTTAAAAACCAAATACAAACTAAAAATGAAAACTATGCTCATTGTGCTAATAAGAAAAGAAAGGAAGTCACCTTTGAGGTTGGAGATTGGGTTTGGCTACATCTTAGAAAGGAAAGATTTCCAAACTTGAGAAAATCCAAACTCGACCCCAGAGGTGATGGCCCTTTCCAAATAATTGAGAAAATGAATAATAATGCCTATGTCCTTGATTTACCAGGAGATTATGGTGTGAGTGCTTCATTCAATATGTCTGGCTTATCTTGTAACACCCCAAAATTGGGGGTAAATTTTTTACGATTTAAAAATAATTATAAGTAGAAGAAATTCGATATATATAATACCAAGTAATTACCCAAGATCATTTAATAACCTATCTCGTATATGAAGATATAAGAAGGTATCAGAGTGCTCCTTGGATGATCGGACTCGAGACCGTCACAAGAGAGAGGTGGAAGATCAGATACAATTTAAGAGTTAATGAAATATGTACAAAAAGAGGATTAAAGATGCCTCATCAATTTATAAACATTAGAAATATAAAATAATAATAATAATATCATTTTCATGATTTAAGGGTTCCAAAACAAGCAAGAAAATTGAGCAAAGAAGTAAAATTCAAGGACTGAGGACAGGGAAACTCACTTGGGCGAGTCCCTGTCTCGCTTGAGCGAGACCCATATGGGTCGCTTGGGCAAGGCGAGCGAGCGTGAGCAAAAATGTTCTAGTGTCATACCCACTCTCGCTCGCCTGAGCAAGTTGCCACCCCAAAGACCATTTCGCTTGAGCGAAAATGGTCTAGAACCATTCTGCCATAATTTCGCTCGAGCGAGGCGAAGCCCGCCTGAGCGAATTACCTCTAGTAACACCCACCTGATACATAAGCATCTCACTTGGGTGAGATACCAGTTCGCCCGAGCGAATCTCACCCAGAAACAATTCCATACAACACTCGCTTGAGCGAAGGAAAGCCCGCTCAAGCGAGAAATGTCCATAATATACATGCCAAGTGTAGAGTCGTCTCGCCTGAGCGAGAACCACCCTCACCTAAGCGAGATTACAAGCATATACGCAGAAAATAAGTAAAATCTCACAACTCCACATACCAAAACCCACACAAAGAAAAATTGATCAAATTCAACATATCACATACATCATCTTAGGTATTTAAAACTTGTCTCAAGCATTCATACTCAATAATTTCCATTCCAATTCATTAATCATATCATTTATCAATTTTAACAGCATACCACATCATTTATATCATTCATACATTGTCAAGGTCATTAATGAAAATAAGCCATACACACAAGGGTCTCATTTTCCTACATGACCTCCAAAATCATCATTCATCATATCAATTTACAAAATTGAGCATATGTACATCATATACTCTACAAAATGATCATATGCCAGCCAAGGCTCACCCACTTTCCTTTCACATTTACCTTCATCAATGCTCGACCTCCAAAAGAATAGGGTTTATATCACACCTACATCAAACTTAAAAATGGCAACTAGGAGGTGAGTAATATAATCCAAATGTCTCCAAGTCATACATTATGATGATATCCATACATGCTCACATATGATACACTTCACAAGAACATCAGAGTTTCATTCACATACTATATTATTCATAGCAACAGGCTACATACTCAAGACATACATCTACAACACATATATTCAAATCATTGATATTCTCATTAACATCATCATACATATAATGTTAGTACCACATTTCTTCCCTCTTTATATCTCAATTATTCGTCGCCACCACGGGCTCTCGACTAGGCATATCTCCAGCTATATGCAAATGCTCTTATAGCTAATGTATATGCACAAAGGAATTAATATCGAATACGAATCCGACTGTGGGAAACAATAACATACTAAATGTTGGACAAACATAGGTATGCTACTATGCCCCTACTGCAGTAGAAAAATATGTACACATATACCTTAATTCATGCATGCTCAACAACATACTTTTACTGGTACCAAACCGCTCTTGCCCATCTATAGCACTAGTCACCCCATGACTTGCGGATCTATAATCATGGCCTTACTTGCCAAAGTGCTACGGGCCCTTCCCGAACACACATCGGGAGAGCCATGTCCTGTTGGACACCGAGGTAACCTGCTCATCACAAAGTCACCCGTCCACTGGGCCCGCCACATAGGGTGCCTGGTCACCAAACTATGGACAGCTTCGTGATTCCCAGAATCACTAGGGAATACAACAATATACCTGTGCACTCGGTCGCCCTCCCACTGGGCCCGCCTAGTGGAACCCCTAACATTCCACATAGACAGCGTATGATATGCCATGGATGCAAATGCCAATCAATGTATTCTCATTCTATGCATCCTATCATGCCACTCCACATTCAACAATTTACCACAACCACTTAGTGGATTTCATATACTCATCATTCTCTACTACCACCAACATTCGTTGGATTTCATACACACTATTAGTTAGCGACAATCAACGTTTATTAGTTCACACATCATAGGATGTTCAACCACATATCAATAAATACAACTATAGTCTCAAGATAACAAACTCATTAACATGAACCAAAACAACACCATACTCATCATCCCAAAAGCATATGCCACATAACATCAATCATTCTAAATGCATTACAATCATATAATCCTCAAGTCATCCATCTAAGCTAAATTAGCAATTCACAATTATATACACACATCACTAATGGATGAAATCATGCATTTAGAATAGTTACCCCCTCCTACCTCAAGAGAATTAGTAACCAACGCGGTCTGATAGTCCCATCTTGTCAATGGGGTTGTTCCCTACATTACAATATACCACATAATCAATTTTTCCATTTTAAACCACCAAGATTCCAATGTTAATATATATGACCACTTGGTGTTTTCTAGCATCTTAACTCTTAAGTGTCCTTTATTTCATTCAATCCACCATCACCACCATGGGTTAGGTGTCTATGTTTGTTATCATTATGCATTTAAAGCCAAACTCATTTATGGGTCACTATATTTATGGTCTTCAAACAACTATCATTGGTCATCCAACCTCATTAATGACCATACATCATCAATTACACTATTTCATATCATTAATGATATTTATCTGATATAATAAATATTTCTCTACCTATATTTTGTATTTCCCCGAAATCGTAGGGTTAGGGTTTTATCAAAACCCAACAACCATCATCAATGCTTATCACTTTTCCATCATCTCCCTTACTATATATCCACACTCATAAATACCCATTTATATCTTCTATTAATGCCACCCCACCTAATGGCTTCACATAATAAATGTATTCCACTACCATCCCTATATACATTGCCCTCTCAAAACCATAAGAACCCATGGCCAATGGTTTAAGCTCATGAAAATGGTGAGAGCACCTTACCTCAAGCTAAAAGGAGTGAGCTTCTAGAATATAAGGGGAAGAACATGAAAATGAGAAAGGATGGGGGAGAGACCAAGCTTCAAGCTCTTCTTTCTTGCTCCAAGGAAAACGAAAATAGGAGAGGAGATTTGGGCACCACCCTTTTGCTTAGGGTTTTTAGAGGAAAAAGATGAGTGGGAATAAAAATAGTGGAAAGTAGAGAATGTAGAGGCTTCTGATGCTCAACCTTAACCTTTTGACAAATAATGCAAGAGGCTACACAATTAGCCATATCCTGCTTCATATCGGGCCACTAAAAATTCTTCTTCAAATCCTGATACATTTTTGTGGAACTAGGGTGTATGCTCAACACACTCTTGTGAGCTTCTTCAAGTACCAACCTTCTTAAATCACTACCAGATGGAATATAAATTCGGCCCTTCACACGCCAAATGCCATCATGACCTTCGGTCAAAAATGAATTCTTCCCATTAGCTTGAGCGTTTTTCATCTCAATTAAGTACTCATCCTTCGGTTGTTGCAATTTCACGGTTTCAAGGTATACATTTGCTACCGTCAACACCTCAAAAGACATTTTCTTCGGAGTATATATTTCTACACCCATGTTCAAGTTTCTGAATTACTCTATTAGCTCTATTTCTTTCACCATCATAGCAGAAACATGCAATGATTTCTGACTTAAGCCATCGGCAACCATATTTTCCTTTCCGGGATGGTATCTCAATTTGAACTCATAATTTTTCAGAAACTCCATTCATCTTCGTTGGCGCATATTAAGCTCCTTCTGGTCAAATAAATATTTAAGACTTTTATGATCACTAAAGACCACAAACTTCAAACTGTACAAGTAGTGTCGCCATAACTTCAAAGCAAATACCACCGCCGCTAATTCAAGATCATGCTTGGGGTAGTTAACCTCATGCGGTCGCAATTGTCTCGACGCATAGGCTATCACACACTCATTTTGCATCAACACACAACCAAGACCAAGCTTAGAAGCATCGCAATACACCACGAAGTCATCCAATAAGTCCGGCAAAGCCAACACAAGAGCAGAAGTGAGTCTAATTTTTAACTCTTGGAAACTCCTCTCGCAATCGAGATTCCACACAAATGGCTGATCTTTACGGGTTAGCTTCATCAACGGCAAAGCCAAATGGGAGAAACCTTCAATAAATCTCTGATAATAACCGGCAGGACCAAGAAAACTCCTTACTTCGGTCACAGATGTTGGTCTTTCCCAAGCCATCATGGCTTCAATCATAGATGGATCAACAACAACACCATCTTTAGAGATAACATGTCCAAGAAATAAGACCTTAGACAACCAAAATTCACACTTAGAGAGCTTCTCATACAACTATTTCTCACGAAGAACACTCAACACAAGACGAAGATATTCTTCATATTCCTCATAGCTCTTGGAATAGACAAGGATGTCATCAATAAACACCACCACAAACTTGTCAAGATATTCGTGAAAGATACAATTCATGTAATCCATGAAAATCGCAGAAGCATTTGTCACACCAAATGGCATCACCACATATTCATAGTGGCCATATCACGTTTGAAAAGTAGTTTTAAGGATATCTTCGGTCTTTACCTGAATTTGATGATGTCCAGAACGCAAGTCAATCTTAGAAAATACAACTACATACTTCAATTGATCTAAAAGGTCATCAATACGAGGTAGGGGATATTGGTTTTTAATAGTCAACTTGTTAAGTTATCGATAGTCCACACATAACCTCATGCTTCCATCCTTCTTTCTCACCAATAAAACATGCATACCCCAAGGAGACACACTTGGGCGAATAAACTCTCGCTCTAACAACTCTTCAACTTACCTTTTCAACTCGGTTAATTCCACAGGAGACATCCGATAAGGTGCTCGGGAAACAGATTCCGCACCCGGAACAAAATCAATAGAAAACTCCACCTCTCGTGGAGGAGGTAAACCAGGTACCTCATCAGGAAATACATCTGAAAATTTAGACACAATGGCAATATCAAGGGATTGAATAGTATTTTCTCTATCCACCATGCATAGCATAACAAGGATTTGAGATATACCTTGCACATCAATGCGCTCGGTATTCGAAGAAGGAAGAACGATGCTCTGATTCTTACAATCTACCAAGACCTTGTTAGAAGACAACCAATCCATTCCCAAGATGACCTCTAAATCTTTCATGGGTAAGCAAATAAGTGATACAACAAATCTTCGATCCTCAAGATCATTTCAATATTATCACACTGAGTGACCACCCATAAACAAGTGCCGGTCGGCGTAGACACCATGATAGAACCTTTCATCATACTTATTGGCAATTTTAGTCACCTCACACAATCTTTCAAAATAAAGGAGTACGTCGCACCCGAATCAAACAATACATCAACACAATTACCATGTATTTGGTACTTACTTTGGACAAGATCCTCGGCCTGTGCAGCTTCTTCACCGGTCACGGCAAAGACTCTCCCAGCAGTTTGTTGGTTAGCACCATGATTGTGACCGTACCATTACCATTACCTTGGCTGTTTCTATTACCACAACTGTTGCCACCATTTCCGTTGCTATTACCATTACGACCACCATTACGGCCGCCATTACCGTTTCCACGACCACGACCTCTAAAAGCGCCATAGCCTCCATGGTTGCCATCATTACGCGCCACCACATCTGTGGCATTCAAGGGACAATCAGGACGAATGTGCCCCGGTTGGTTGCATCTATAGCACACCACCGTCTCCTCATGATTACATTCACGAGACAAATGGTTTTCGCCATTAGGATCTACTTGCTTTCATCTTGTAACATAAGTCATAATTAGATTCTCTAGACATTTAGGTTTTATTTGGACCTAGCTAGGTCAATTGGGCCACTTTAGGGCCATGTACTTTTACTTTAGGCCATGTTCTTTCCTTGTTTGTACTATTAGGCCTTGGATCCATTATCCAAGCCCATTTCTCCTCCCTTGCCGAAATATAAAAAGGCTATATAAGGGAGCTCTCCTTTATAAATTCACACAATAATAATCATTTTGAGATTTTTCACCTTGAGTGCAAATTTTCTAGAGTGAGAAGCTTCTCCTTCTCTCTAGGATTGAGTCTCTAGAGCAAGCTCTTATTCAAGAGGATCCTCTCCCTCTTGGTGGTGAGAATTAGGGAGTTATCTTCCTTTGGAAGTGGCCTCCCACCTTCACCTTCCATTCCTCCTTCCATTCCTTTCATCTTGTCCAAACCATTTCACTTTCTCTCTTCTCTTCCACCCAAATTTAGTTTAATTCTTTAGAGTTTTCCCTTTATCTTGTTTCAGTTTCAACATTGAGAAAAGAATTTAGCCATGGCTTGAAGGAAGAACAAGGAAAGGAGCCAAGATCCACCTTCTCTTAAAGAGCTTGAAGAAACTCCTACATCAATCACCATTTCTCATTAGCTTTGGCATACCTCCTTGCTAAATACAAATGCTCTTAAGCTAATGCACATGCACAACGGAGTAATATCAATTACGGATTTGACTGTGGGAATAATCACCAAATTGTAGGTCAAGTATGATCATATAACCATACCACTACTACAGTAGAAAAATGTGTACACTTATCATCAAATTGCATGCATATCATTATATTTTACTGGTACTAAGCTGCATCACCCATCATGCAACACCTGGCCATTTACACCATGACCGCGGTAAACACCATAACAACAAGGTGTTGCAGGCTAACCATGATTCTTACCATGGCAGATATGATCCATAGGACCACCGGGGATACCTATTCATCAAGAGCCACCCCCCACAAGGGTCAACAACATGAGGCTCCTTGTAGCACGACATGGCAGCTTCGTGACTTACACACTAAGTCACAGGGGTAATTAAAGATGCTCGTGCACTGAGCCACCCTCCCACTGGCCCAGCCAGGGGAATTCCTTAACATTCCAACACCGGCAGCTATGTAGTATGCCATGGATGCAATGCAAATGCAAATCATAGTGCATTCTCACAATTATGCATCCTAATTATGCCACTCATCAATTAACATCACCATCATTTCCACATACGTTTCTTAGTGGATTTTGTTATCATTGGTTATTACTATTGTTCAAATTTTAGTATGGCATATTCAACAATTCCTCATTGTCACAAGGGCATCAAGTCATCAATTTCAATCATCAATCCTTCATCATCATAAAGGTATGCTAATTATCCATTTTTATTTTTCATTTATCATCAATAATGACCATTCCACATTCATGGTGAACATAACATAATCATATAATCATCAAGGCAATATACTAGCCAAACAATTCACCGTCACCATTTAGCATACCATAAACATTCCAAATGCACATTACATGTTGCCAAGCATATTCATCATCATCATCATGTTTAACAACCATAAATCTTTATTCCCACTCAATCAAGGTAAACATGCATATTGTCACATATGACAATCAAACCTTACTCAATTTATGCATTTAGAATATAAAACTCCTTTCCTACCTTAAGAAAAGAATTCTGAGTGATACGAAGTTCCCGCCTTGTCGTTCGGAATGGGTCCTATATTTCATAAGGTACGTATCATTATTTTCTACTCAAGATCACCTAGATTCATATATTCTAGTCTAACACTTGGTGTTTACAACATTATCATTATCAAGTCATTTTCCATTTCATTAATTTCACCTCAACCACCATGCGTTAAGCATTCAAGTTCATTTTTTATGCATTCAAGTTCATTAATGGCCATCTACCATTATCAACATCAACTCTCACCACTAATAAATATTCTCTTAACATATTTACTAATACCCATCATTCAAATATCATTCATTCCCTCATTAAATCATTTTCCAACCAACATTAATCATTTTCCCCAATTTTCATAAGTTAGGGTTTCTCGAAAAATCCTACAACATCATAAATGAATATCATCTTCTACCATTCCAAGCATTAATTTTCGTGCACCCTATTAATGGTCCATCAAGCTTGTATTTAAGACCACCCCCACCTTAGGGTTTCCATATTAAATGCTTCTCCTAACAACCTATCCATATTTATTACTCACTCAAACCTTAAAAACCCAAAACCTAGGGCATAAGCTCAAAGAAAAAGAGAGAAACTTAGCTCCAACAATACATAACAATGAGCTTTAGAAGGAGAAAGGTGGGTGACCAAATTTGAGGGAGAAGGAAGGAGAAGCTTCAAATCAATGTCACCTCCTTCAAGCCTAGGGAAAATGAAAATGGAGGAGAAGGATGGGCACACCACTTGCTTAGGTTTTTGGAAGAAGAAGAAGAAGGAACGAAGGAAAAGAAGAGAGTGTTTGCCTTATAAGAAGAGAGAGCCAATGTGAGAAAAGAGAGAAGAATGAGGAATTAAGTTTTTAATTTGGCCCATCATTTAAATTTTCTCCGTTTTATAAATTATAGGATCTCTGTTCGGGCTCAATACGTTATCTAAAAATTATTCTGAATATATATGCGGACTCCCAATAATATTCTTAAAAGCCCTGACCAATGGTACCTCAATCAGAGATACTTAGTCTGACACCCATATTTTAATTGGGTATATTTTCAGCTCATAAAGTCTCAATAAATCATGAATAATTCCCAAAAATCTTAATTCAATTATTTCCAATGTTTTGGGACATTAATTAACTCACATATAATTGTTCAATATTTATTCCTCTTATTTAATCATTTATTTCAAAATTTAGAATGTTACAATCCATCCCACCTAAAAGAAATTTTGTCCACGAAATTTTAACGTACCAGATTTGAATGCATTCGGATAACACTTTTAAATATCACCTTTACGTTCCCACGTGAACGTCTCCACATTACCATGTTTCCAAGCCACCATCACCAAAGGTACCAATTTATTCCGCAACCTTTTCACGGAATGCTCAACGATACGAACGAAAATAAGAAGAATGGTCAAGTCATCCTGCACATCGACATCATCAATGGGAATCACATGCAAGGTGTAACATCCTAAATTTTGGAAAATAAAATCATTCGATAGTCATAAATAATTAATTATGGTCCAACAATTATTAGAAAGTTAGTTATACGCTAGAGGTGAATTATCGGTAAATTAAGATTTACCAGAACTGGATAATTTAACAGATGGTGTGGGACCCATTTGGTCAAATTAAATAATTGATGGGTCTATAATACTTAGAAAATTATTGTGGTTATGGCGGTATAGTTAAAATAATTTTTGGTATTGAGGAAATAATTAATTGGACATGACGTATATTCTTAAACGAGGAAAATACAAACCAAGTGGAATTAAAAAGAAAACCAAAAATCCTAGCTTCACTTCTCCTTTCCACCATTGCATTTTTTGGGAATTACTTCCCAATGGTAAAAGCAAATTGGTGCACCCTTTTACCCAACTCTATCACTGTGGGATGCCTCTCTCCCTCTATTCACTCTTCATTTCTTCTTCTTTTTCATCTTCTCCTCACCTATAACTGCCTACTTCTCTTCCATTTCCATTCTTGCCTAAATCAAAAACTAAACTTGGAATCATGGAGCATGAAAGTGACATTGGAGCAAATATTTAATGGTCTTCTCTCCTCACCTCTCTATTTTCATGTTTGACATTGGACTAAGAGGAAGAGGTAAGATTTTGAACGCCTATGGCTTTTATTGATGATTTTGAATTTATTGAAGTATTATGATAGGAGATTAAGTGGTATTTTGATGGAAAATGTGAAACCCTGGCTTGAAACATTGGAAATATGATTTTTGAGTAGGGTTTGAAGTTGTATAATGGATAAGAGTTATTGAGTTTATGGGGATTCTTGGAAAATAATGGATTGGTGAATGTTGTTGGAAAATTTTAGAGAAAACCCTAAGTATTGGAAATTTAGGGGTTTTGGCCAAATTGATGATTTTGGTGCTTTGGAATGATTTAATATGAAGAAATGAATTTTTAGAAGTATTGGGATTGATTATTGATGTTGATGAACTTTTGAGCTTAGTTGAAGTTATGTGAATGATGATATATGCATGTGAAACCCAAACCATAGGGTAGATGACCATTGGGACCATTGATTATTGTTTACAATTGATTGGCACTTTGATGGTGATATTATGTTTGTGATGATACATGGAAATCATTGGAATTAATGATTGGAAAATATAGGGAATCTTTAAGAATTGATAATTTTAGGGCTATTGGCATAGATGATGAGATTGATGATTTTGCTGCAATGAGAATGATTTTGATGTGTAGGAGAGATGATTGCAATGATTGGTCATGATTGTTAGAGTTATTGGGTTTTGATGAGGTTCGAATCTTAAAGTTTGAGAGATATATGTATAAGAGGATATATGAGAAATAAAGGCGTTGAAATAAAGGCCACTTGAATTTGTTGATTGATGATGGCCTTGAATGAAACTAAGGTGGCTTAAATGAATTTGGTTGACAATGATGGCAATTAGGTGATTTATAGGATGATTTAAATGCCATATTGATAAGGAATGTGATACTATTACTGTTGGGTTTGGTTAGCCTCTTGAAGCTTAGAAAATCTTGGTTTTGAGAAAGGAATTCCCGAAGCCTAACATAAGTGTATGAATAGATGTTTTGATAAGTTTAGGACTTGTTACTAAGCTTGATGATATGGGAGCAATTGTTTAGAATCATAATGAAATCCTTAGGATGGCTCATGATTGAATGAATACATATATGTTTGATGTGTAGATTATGTTCCGAATGATGATGCGGAATGATCGGAGCATTCAAATTATGGTTCTTCTCTCGAGGTAGGAGAGGAGTTTACATTTCAATTGCATGAGTTGAATGGTTGATGATAAATGTATATGATTTATACTCATGCTTCCTTTGCCATGATTGTGATAATATGATATGTTGTGTGGTGATTGTTGAATGAAAAGATTGGTAATTTATTGGCCTTGAAAATGATATGAATATGTAAATGAGTATATAGATGCCTGACTTATTGAGTTGAAATCCCATGTGAGGGTGTGTTTAAGCATAATGGATGTTGGACTTAATGAATGAAGTCATAAGATGGTGTTTCCGAGAGTGAAAAGGCTGTTGGGAATGCATGAATCGATTCATGCCAGGACTTGAATCGATTCAATGCATTTTGTTTCCAAAAATAAGGACTTCTAGGGCTTTGAATCGATTCATATGTTTCCTTGAATCGATTCAGAGGCTCCTGGGTGAGCTTGAATCGATTCAAGACTCACTGGAATTACTGTTCATCAATTTCATAATGCTTGAATCGATTCACACGGGGTTTGAATCGATTCAAGGACCCCTGTTTTGTTGGTTGGTGCTCCAGAATCGCATGAATCGATTCAAGGACCTTCCTGAATTGATTCATAGTATGTTTTTGGCTTATTTGCACTCTTCTTTGATGTTGTTTGATATGGTTGAGCCATGGTATGTTTATACATTCAATTGCATACATTTTTAATACGCTTTAGCAATTGAATCGTGATGGCATTATCATGTCCACCATGTACCTTGGTTTTGAAATTTAGTTGAACTTGTTATTATTCAAACTTTATTTCATCATGTAATAACATGTGATTCCATAAAGGATGTATGATTATGGTGTGTCCTTAGTGTTGTTCGGTATTGAATTGGATTATTGGCAAGTATAATTGTGCCTATATCGAGTTATGAATACATGTGTGAATTCCACCACTAATGATAAATTATGATGATTGATAATGGAAAATTGAATGATATTAACGTATGGCACACCCTTGTATCATGATGAAACTAACAAGGAGATAATTGCATGACAAAGTATTTATTATAAATTGATGAATCAGAGATGATATCGATAATGGATAATGATGGATGATTTTGTTGACCATTTCCATGAATAAAGGATGATTGTTACTATTGGTGATTTGTTGAATACAATTGTGTTTGATACAAGTGTGATCTTGTATGTGTGGTTTGAATTGTATTAATGAGATGTTATGAATGCCACACTAGAATGTAAAATAATGGTGATGATCAATGAAATGAAAAATCCACTAAGAAATTATGTGGTAATGTTGATGAAAGATTGATGAATGTTATTGATGTTTGTTATGCCATTGTGAATGATTGTAAGCATTGACTTGCATGTATGATATAAGTATCTTGAAATGAAATACCACCTTTAAGACTTGAAAACAATGGTTGAAACTAACAATGATAAAATCCACTAAAGATTGTATGGTGGTGTTGGTGTTGATAATGATGATGGATGAGTGACATGATAGGATGCATAGTGTGAGAATGCATTGATTGGTATTTGCATCCATGGCATATCATAGCCGCTGGTGTTGGAATGTTGGGGGATTCCCCTAGCCGGCCCAGTGGGAGGGTGACTCGGTGCACAAGTATACTTATTTTCCCCTGTGACTCAGAGTGTAAGTCACGAAGCCTCCTATGTATAGCTACGGGGGGCTACATGTTGCCGACCCTATGGGGGGTGGCTCTTGATGAGCAAGTGTCCCCGGTGGTCCTCTAGATCACAGCCGCCATGGTATGAATCATGACCGGCCCGCAACACCTTATATTATTGATTATGGTGTTTACCACGGTCATGGTGTAAATGGCCAGGTGTTGCAAGATGGGTGATGCGGTTTGGTACCAGTAAAATTTGGTGATTATGCATGCATTATGATATATGTGTACACATTATAGTACTACAGTAGGGGCATGGTATGTGATCATGCTTAAACCCACATTTGGTATTTATTTCCACAGTCGGATCCATATTTGTTATTATTATTCCATTGTGCATATGCATTAGCCTAAGAGCATATGCATATAGCATGGAGATATGCCAAAAGGTGATGATGAATAAGATTGAGATATGATGATGATGAGATAGGTAAATAAATACCTAAGAGACAACATGTAAAATATGAATACAATGAAAAGATATTGAATAAGATAATGTTGTATGTGATGGCCCAATGTGACGAAGGTCTTTTTTGTCTATGATTGATGGCAATGATGTTGGCCCATTGTGGCCTTGAGAAATGATGTGTATATGTGTTGCTTTACTATGAGTTGATTGATAAATATGATTTATGTATATTGTTGGGATGGATGAATTATGATGATTATTGATGATTTCAGCAGAGCATACATGATGTTGATATACATATGCACATAATCTCAATTATATTCATATTCGTCATTTGAAATGTATAACTCACTCTCCTATGTTGCCATTTTTAGCATCAATGCAAGAATATCATGGGATGAGGATACTTTTAAAGTAAAGCTTTGGTGAAGGTAAAATAGTGGTAATGGAATGCCTTGGCTGACAGCGATTGTAAATTATTTCATTGTGAATAAAATATATGTAGTGTTGTTAATAATTATTGATACTGGTTGATGTATTGTAAATTATGATATATGTGAATAATGTGTTATTGTTTGGGGTATTGGAACCTGAACTGTTCTTTACTGGGGGTGTAAAAGTATGGTTGACGAACAATTCAAAATGTACATGTAATGTCAATCTGGTACAAGGAGATATTTGTAAGTGTGCAAGTACGGAGTATCCTTGTATACTGGGGCGGAATACAATACACTCTGGGCGGTGTGACAGTCCGCCTGAAGTAACCTCCTGTGCCTTGACACAATTGGTGGTGGTACCTGCAATTATTCTCCGACGCTCAAGTCAGTATTCTGAAATACTGTAAGACTTAGAAAGCAAATCTGAGAGAATTATGCAAGTAAAAGTGTAAGGTTCAGAATTGAGGGGGGATCCCTCTTTACCTTTTTGCTGAGGTTTATATACCTGTTACTGGTGCTCCATTATTGGTAGGACCTGTTCCCTGTTTTCTGGCATAATGCAAGAAAGGTAATGGGTCCTTGTGTCGTTCACGAGCACCATCGCTGTAGTGGGTATTTCCACTTGCTTGGAAAGCGTTAATGCCTTATTATTTTATTCATTGTTCCCTTTTATGCGTGACAGCGTGATTCCCATTTTCAACCTCTCAAGACAGAGTCAATCTCGTGCCGGGGTTATAAGTATGGGCTCGCTACGCAATATAGGAAATTCAATATTCCGCCTATGGCTTGGCGGAGTAGTATGCATTGGAAATACTTCATGCATGTGTATAAGATATTCAATATTTTCCACCTTGGCGGAGTAATAAGCTTTGGCGGAGTAACGTGTTTTGACGGAGTTACGTGCCCCGGCGGAGTTACTTGCCGTGGCGGAGTTACGTGCCCTGGAGGTATGTACTCCGTATAAAAGTAATTATAAGGTATTTGAGACGTACTTCTCCTATTCAAAATGCTGATCTGGCAAAGCATTAAAACCATGCTCTTGGGGACCGGTGTTGGGACCGGATCATATGCCCCCTAGCTTGTTATAGTGACTGACAGAGTTACTTTAATAAGCTATAACACTTTTAGCTTTTATAGGCATGGGTTTAGGCGGCGTTTGCTAGTTCAGGATTTTACGGACAAGTGTTTTCATGCATTTATTGCTTTTGTCGTTACTTGCCACGCCTGTCATTAATGCGCCTCGAAACTGCGTTTTGCTGCTTCAATCTCTCACTGCCACGTATGCCCTCGTAACGATTGCCATTCCAATGATGGGACATAAATGCGTGGGATAGCAGTTGAATACATTTTCGAGGTTATTACCATGGGCCTTGGATTTTGAAAATACGGCCCAAAAAATGCCTGTCTTGAGATTCATCCAATGGCTGTAGTTGCGTTTCTGAGATTAGTGAGGCTTTACGTGTTTCCCCCCAAGCCATGCCTATAAATAGGTAAACTCTTAGGAGGGGAAACTTTTCGCTTCATCTTCTTCTCTGCGCTTTCGTATTAGAACTGCCTTTTGAACATTGCTTTCTTGCGAGTCGTTTGTTGTTGCAGTTCTTCAGTTCTTCAGAAACTTAAGGTAACTTTCTTCTTTCTCTGTTTTCTGTTTTTATTCTTATTGGGTTGGTTCTGTTTTCTTTATATGTGCGTTTGTTGAAGCGAGGATGAGAGGAAAAAAGTCAGAGTCATGCTCTAGGGTTTCTGTTCGTCCCATGTTTTCGGATATTGAGAGTGAAGATGAGGCTTTCTATATTAGGAGGGATTCAACATTTTACAGCAGCGTGGCGTGTTTTAGTAATGTTGTACATTCATTTGTATCAGGAGGTATTTCCCAAATACAAGTGATAACAATGGCAGAATGTCAGAATGTTGTGTTGCATGGGTTGGACTGGGAAAAAATGCTTGAAACTGACCCTTATTGTTGGGTTGAGGAAGATGTTAAAGATGCTTCCTCTCGTCATGCAACAACAAGTGGTGGGGTGATGGAGTTGTCTGTGCCAATCTAGAAGGATAAAAGGTTTGAAAGGAGGTTCATCGTCCGTTCGCCGAAGACGTTTGAACGTATATGCCATCGTCATCAAGATGAACGTACATTATACATGTACGATATTTTGTTTACCCAGCTGGGGGTACGATTTCCGCTGAATAAGTTCCAGATGGGCGTACTCAGATTTCTGGACTGCGCCCCTTCTCAGCTGCACCCTAATGGTTGGGGGATAGTTCGCAGCTTTGAAGTGTTGGCTAAACATCTGGAATTTACGCCTACTGTGGCGTTGTTCTTTGCTTTCTGTCACATCATGAGGAGGGTGAATGCGAGAACTGGCGGTATGGGTTTTATAACTCTTCGGGCGGAGCCGAAGATTGTGAACTTTAAGGCGTTTGCTGACTCCGCCAAGGAAGGCGGACTTCACTTCAGAATGAGCTTTGTAAAAGTCTCTGTCAGGAAGAACAAGTCCGTCTTTTGGCGGAGTAAGGAGGGAATTGATAAATTCCCAATAGCATGGACCCACGAGCACTTCCTCCTAACCAAACAAGCTTATGAAGTTGAGGAGAGTGCCCTATCAGCTACTTCCGTGAAAGTCCTGCGGACATTGAAGGGGTACAACTCCGTCCATAAGCAGAATTTATGCCGAAGGCTGCTTGGGCGGGATGCTGAGGGATACTTGAGTAATGCTTTATCATTAACAATTCCAATGTTGCTTGAATATTACTCCTGTTGTTTCCTGCAGCTTCTAATTGTATTTATGTATGTTATTTTGCAGGAGAAATCGTTGAATTTCCTGGGATGGAGCGTATCAAGCAAATTCGCATGAGTCGCCAGGAAATCGATGCGGAAAACAATGTGCAGCCTAGGAGGAATCTGGCTGCTGCTTTGACAAAAACTCTTCCTTTCCCTGCTTCCACTAACGTAGTGACGTTAGAGGGTGTTGCAGGGTCCTCGACGGTTGAGGTTGAAAGGCGATCTAAAAAACGCCAAGAACCAGAAATGGTTGAGGTGGAGGAAGTGGATCCTCACCCCTTGCAAAAGAGGAAGACTAAGGGCAAGGAGAAGGTTGGGGAAGTGGCAAGGTCATCATCTGATGCTGCCATTGATGTGGAAGAGATTCCAGAGACACCAGCTGTGGATGTCAATGCTGAAGTGGGCGGTATGGAGGGAGTTCCTGAAGAAGATGTTGTGGGGGAGGAGATAGAGGGAATTCAAGCTTCTCCAGTCCGCCAAGCTGAGAGTCCCGCCCTGGACTTGGCTACTTGAGGGACACCAGTTTTCCTTATTGATGTTCCAGGGGAGTCATCCAGGCGATCCGTCTCTTTGCCTCTGGCGGGGTCTCGACTGAATCGCTTTTTGTATTTTACAAATATGGGATCCCGCCAGTCGGAGAGGCGTGATCCGGACTTCATCCTCCGCCCCGACATCGACTTCGAAGAGATTCCAGACGCTGCTGCAGCTGCAAGGTGGCACCTCGCAGAAATTGATGGTTTCCTTGCCTCTGTGCCACGCATCGCTGAAGTTGCTGCAGAGGCCGCCATGTTTCAAGAATCGTTTCATGAATCTGTGGAAAAGATACGCAGCTTGGAGCACGACAACGAACAGCTGTCAGAGGTGATCAAGGCCAAAGATAAACACCTTGACACCGTCGAATCTGATATAAAGAAGCTTGAAGAGGAGCTGGCTCGAGTGAGAGCTGATAAAGTCTTGCTGGAAAAGCAAGTTTCTGGCTTGCAGGAGCAGAATGTAAAACTGGGCGAAGAGGTGGGCGGACTATCCCAGGTGAAGGCTGATAATGTTCTGCTGAAACAACAAATTTTAGATCTGAATCAGCAGAACAAAGAACTGGGCGAAGGTGTGAGCAAACTTCAGCAGAGGTTGGTTTCCTTTGAAATAAATAAGACCGTTGCTGAGGACGCCTGGGCGGCGGAGTTGGACCAAACAGCCACTGCATACAGTAACCTTGAAAAACAGGTTCAAGAGCTGCAAGTTGAAAAAGCCACTTCAGATGCTACCAGTAAGAGGCTTGATAAGGAGTTACAATCTGCCTTGGATGCAGCTGAGGCGGCAATTGATGATGCTTTCAGCATGGCTGTTCGCCAACTCCGTCATCGCAACCCAGGCGTTGCTCTCAACACTGCAGGCATTCATCCTTACTATGAATTCATCAATGGCGAACTGATGGTGCCTGTTCAGGGGGGTCATGTTCCTGCGCCCAATGTAGAGTATGTCCTGGCGGACTTGCCCCCCTCGCAAAGTTTATCCAAGCCTGGTGAAAGTCATCCCAGCTCCGCCCAACAAGAGGGGGTGCCATCCGAGCCTTGAAGACTAGCTCCGGAGTCTGTTTGCAAGTTTTGTTTTTCTTTGAATTTTAATGATATTGCCTTGTTCCAGGATAGGCTCTGGATCTTTATCAATTTTTGACAATATTCAATAAAATATATTTTCTGTAAGTCTATACTTGTTCATATAAGCAATGTTTGAGTCCATCGTATTTATGCCTTGTAAAATGATATTAAGAAGGCAGAATATTCATTTGAGGACTTAATGAAATATGACTAAGTATAACGAGGCGGAATAGCCTTTTTTGAAATTTGGCGAAGTAAAATTCAGTAAGGAGGCGAGGTAGCCTCTCAGGAATTTCAATGAAACAAATTCAGTAATGAGGCGGAGTAGCCTCTTAGGAATTTCAATGAAGTATAATTCCGTAAGGAGGCGGAATAGCCTCTTAGGAATTTCAATGAAGTATAATTCCGTAAGGAGGCGGAGTAGCCTCTTAGGAATTTCAATGAAGTATAATTCCGTAAGGAGGCGGAGTAGCCTCTTAGGAATTTCAATAAAGTATAATTCCATAAGGAGGCGGAGTAGCCTCTTAGGAATTTTAATGAAGTATAATTCCGTAAGGAGGCGGAGTAGCCTCTTAGGAATTTCAATGAAGTATAATTCCGTAAGGAGGCGGAGTAGCCTCTTAGGAATTTCAATAAAGTATAATTTCGTAAGGAGGCGAATAGCCTCTTAGGAATTTCAATGAAGT
This sequence comes from Clitoria ternatea, assembly GCA_037962975.1. Taxonomy (NCBI): domain Eukaryota; kingdom Viridiplantae; phylum Streptophyta; class Magnoliopsida; order Fabales; family Fabaceae; genus Clitoria; species Clitoria ternatea. Next base: position 181,831,127 of record CM075672.1, read on the forward strand.
ATAATTCCGTAAGGAGGCGGAGTAGCCTCTTAGGAATTTCAATGAAGTATAATTCCGTAAGGAGGCGCAGTAGCCTCTTAGGAATTTCAATAAAGTATAATTCCGTAAGGAGGCGGAATAGCCTCTTAGGAATTTCAATGAAGTATAATTCCATAAGGAGGCGGAGTAGCCTCTTAGGAACTTCAATAAAGTATAATTCCCTAAGGAGGCGGAGTAGCCTCTTAGGAATTTCAATGAAGTATAATTCCGTAAGGAGGCAGAGTAGCCTCTTAGGAATTTTAATAAAGTATAATTCCGTAAGGAGGCGGAATAGCCTCTTAGGAATTTCAATGAAGTATAATTCCGTAAGGAGGCGGAGTAGCCTCTTAGGAACTTCAATAAAGTATAATTCCGTAAGGAGGCGGAGTAGGCTCTTAGGAATTTCAATGAAGTATAATTCCGTAAGGAGGCGGAGTAGCCTCTTAGGAATTTCAATAAAGTATAATTCCGTAAGGAGGCGAAGTAGCCTCTTAGGAATTTCAATGAAGTATAATTCTGTAAGGAGGCGGAGTAGCCTCTTAGGAATTTCAATAAAGTATAATTCCGTAAGGAGGCGGAGTAGCCTCTTAGGAATTTCAATGAAGTATAATTCCGTAAGGAGGCGGAGTAGCCTCTTAGGAATTTCAATGAAGTATAATTCCGTAAGGAGGCGGAGTAGCCTCTTAGGAATTTCAATGAAGCACAATTTTTACAAGTGTTGAACTTACTTGAACTTGTTGATAGTGCTTGAGTTTATTGATTATGTACTCCGTAAAATATTGGTAGTTAGGCGGAGCCAAGTTTTGGATGGAGTGTTCATCCTTTTGAATTTGGACTGGAGTGTATCTCCTGATCACGTGACAATTGTTGAATCCAGGGTTGGTATGGTGCAGCGTATAGCTGTGACACCAATCCTTTCCGCAGGAAATTTGCTGGACTTTGGGGTCGGTATGGTGCAGCATATAGCTGTGACACCCACTCTTTCCACAAGAAGCCTGCAGTACCTTGGGGTCGAAATGGTGCAGTATATAGCTGTGACACTGATTCCTTACACAGGCGGCCTTCAGGACCTTGGGGTCAAAATGGTGCAGCATATAGCTATGACACCGATTCCTTCCACAGGCGGCCTGCAGGACCTTGGGGTCGGTATGGTGCAGCATATAGCTGTGACACCAATCCTTTCCCCCCAAGGAGTTTTTTGTACCTTAGGGTCGGTATGGTGCAGCATATAGCTGTGACACCAATCCTTTCCCCCGAAGGAGTTTTTTGTACCTTAGGGTCGGTATGGTGCAGCATATAGCTGTGACACCAATCCTTTCCCCCCAAGGAGTTTTTTGTACCTTAGGGTCGGTATGGTGCAGCATATAGCTGTGACACCAATCCTTTCCCCCCAAGGAGTTTTTTGTTGACTCCGTTTGTGAAGCTGTGTTGCATTTTGGTTGATCTTTATGGAAAAGAGTTATGCATCTATGCTTCAATTTTTGGAGCCGTTGTCTTATCTGCATGGGAACAAGTTCTGCCATGGATAATCAATTCAAAGTTAGAGTGAAGATTGAATGTAGGAAGGCATTTCATTAATAATGGAACTACATAAAGGGCTGAGTTGGGGTATGTCTCTTCGAAACCTTCTCAAGGAAAGTATATTTAGGAAGAACCTTGAGTTAGGAGGAAAAGATCATACCATATTACCCAACTAGTTGTAATATATGCGTAAATTTAAAATGTTCCATTTATTCCTGACCGGAGTGCCATCTAAGTTTTCTAGGCGGTATGTTCCTTTGCCCAAAGCTTCGATGACTCGGTATGGACCTTCCCAGGTTGGTGCCAATTTTCCTTGGTGTGCAAATTTGTTGCCAATATTGGCCCTTCTCAGGACCAAATCTCCTTCTTTGAAACGGCGTTCAAAAATACGTGTGTTATACCGTTTGGCGGCCTTTGCTTTGATAGCTTGGTCCCTCACGAAGGCTTCCTCTCTCAACTCCGCCAAAACCTCGAGTTCATGTGTGAGGTTCTGTTGATTGGCTTCTTCGTTGAAATGGAGGACTCGAGCTGAAGGGGCTGCCAATTCAATGGGGATGACAGCCTCAACTCCGTATGTCAGCCGATATGGAGATTCATTTGTGGTGGAGTGAGGGGTTGTTTTGTATGCCCATAAAACGTGGCATAACTAGTCTGTCCATCCGCCCTTGGCTTCACTAAGGTATTTCTTTAGTCCTTTCAGCACCTCCCTATTGGCCACTTCAGCTTGGCCGTTGGTTTGGGGATGTTCGACGGATGAGAATATTTGGGTTATTCCTAACCCTTCGAGTAAATCTGTGAATTTTCTATCCGTGAATTGGGTTCCATTATCTATGACAACTCGTGCTGGGACCCCGAATCGTGTTATAATGTTTTCATACATGAAACGACGAGTTCGGGCTGAAGTAATATGTACCACCGGCTCTGCTTCTATCCACTTAGTGAAATAATCGACCCCTACAATGAGATATTTGATGCCCCCAGGAGCAGTTGGAAAGGGGCCCAGAATATCCAATCCCCATTGGTAGAAGGGCCATGGAACAGCGGATGTGAAGAGTTCTTCCGTCGGTGTGTGGTGAAGATTAGAGAACTTTTGGCAAGCGTCGCATTTTTTGACAAAGTCAATGGAGTCTTGTCTCATCGTGGGCCACCAGTAGCCTGCCCTGAGGATTTTTCTCATTAAACTTCTTCCTCCGGCGTGGTGTCCACATTGTCCTTCATGCACTTCCTCCATTACATCTTGCACCTCATTCTCTTTAAGACAAATCAAGTAAGGCACGGAGAGCGCTCTTCTGTAAAGATTACCATCGATCATGGTGAAATATGGTAATTCCCTCCTTATCTTTGTTTTTTCCTTCTCATCCGTAGGTAGCTGCCCATCAGCCAAATAACAGATGCAGGGGGCCATCCATGTGTCTCCATAAAAGGAGCTAGTCATTATGGCATTTAGAGAAGGGAAAAGAGGAATGCTGGGCGACGTCAGCGTGCTTTGAACCAGTGTAGTGGTGTTACCTGGTCGTTTGGTGCTTGCTAATCTGGAGAGTATATCCGCTCTGGTATTCTCCTCGCGTGGAACATGTTTGAATTCCATTTTCGAGAATTTCCCTCTCAACTCCTTGACACAGTTCAAGTATAATTAGAGTTGAGGTTCGCGAGCCTAATAATCTCCCAAGATCTGTGAAATCACTAGTTGTGAATCGCTACAGAGCGTTGCTTCAGAAGCTCCGATGTCAATTGCAGCTCTCAGTCCGGCCAAACAAGCTTCGTATTCAGCTTGGTTGTTGGATGTTTTGAAATTAAAGCGAAGGGAGATTTCCAGGTGCACTCCATCATCACTTTTAAGGACTACACCTGCTCCAGAGCCCCTTTGGTTCGATGAACCATCAACGTAAATAGTCCAATGGACACGAGGGGTATCTGGATCCGTCCCTGTCATTTCCACAATAAAATCAGCTAGGACTTGAGCTTTAATAGCGCTTCGAGGTTCATAGGATATATCAAACTCAGAGAGGTCAATAGACCACTTGATCATCCTCCCAGCTTGATTAATACAGAGCGGAGTGGTAAATCCGTTCTTACTATGATTGGATGGGCGTGAAAGTACGGACGTAGCCGTCGAGAGGCCCAAACAACAGCGAGGGCGGCCTTCTCGATTTTTTGATACCGGATCTCAGCACCTTGTAAGGTTTTTCTAGTGAAATAGACCGGTCTCTATCCATCGGGAGTTTCTTTTATCAAGGCAACGCCCAAAGCTTCATCTGAAATAGCCAAGTATAGGATGAGTGTGTCTTCGGGGTCAGGCTTCGTGAGAATGGGATGTTTAGACAACACCTCCTTAAGCTCTTGGAATGCTTTCTCTTGTTCCTGTCCCCACTCGAATTTCTTGGACTTTTTCAGTATTTTATACAGGGGGAGTGACCTGTGAGCCATTTTTGGCATGAACCGTGCCAAAGCTGCTACTTTGCCATTCAGGGATTGGACTTCTCTCAGATCCTTTGGACTCTGCATGTCTAGAATCGTTCGGCACTTCCTTGGATTGGCTTCAATACCGCGTTGGGTTAACATGAAACCCAAGAACTTCCCAGCAGGGACAGTGAAAGTGCATTTCATTGGGTTTAGCCTCATGTTAAATTCTCTCAAGCGGGTAAATACTTGGCGTAGGTCTTCAATATGATCGCCTCCAACCGGTGTCTTGGCTATTATGTCATCAATGTACACTTCAACAAGTTTGGTGTGCATACCCTCAAAAACCTTATTGATCATGCGCTGATATGTGGCCCCAGTATTTTTCAGGCCAAAGGGCATAACTGTATAGCAAAAGACACCACGATCATTTATGAAAGTTGTCTTCTCTTGATCCTCTTCGCACATCGGAATCTGGTTGTAACCTGAATAAGCATCCATGAAACTCAGGTATTGATAACCAGAGGAGTCATCTACCATCCGATCTATATTAGGAAGAGGATAAGGATCCTTTGGACAGCAGCGGTTGAGGTCTACATAGTCAATGCACATTCTCCATTTATCATTGGATTTACGGACCATCACCACATTTGATAGCCAAGAGGAATAACGGATTTCTTTGATAAATTCGGCCTTCAGTAATTCCTCAGTTTGCTGGCAAGCTGCCTTCTATTTCTCTGGTCCCAATCTTCTTTTCTTTTGGGCAACCGGTCTCATCTCTGGATAAACGGATAATTTATGACAGCAGAAAGCAGGGTCTATGCCAGGCATATTGGCTGCAGTCCATGCAAAGAGGTCTTTAAATTCTTGCAGGAGCATCAGTAGTTGCTACTCCATTTCTGTATCTAGTTTGTCGTTAATATGGGTGATCTTTTCTAGGGAATCTCCCAAGACGATGTCCCTGGAACTCCCATCCGGTGTGGGCTTTAATGGGTTGGACGGGTCAATGTTCAAATCCGCCCTAGGGTCCAGGTCGACAAGGCTTACAGATCCAGCGGCTGCTCTAGAATCATTGAGTTTCCTCTTTTTATTGGAGGCTTCCAGCTTCGTCATGTTGAGGCTTAGGTTGTAGCAGTACCTAGCCATCTCTTGATCACCTCGGATAGATGAAACAACATTATCCTTATCAATAAACTTGACAAGGAGATGTGGAGTTGATCCAACTGCCTCCATGGCATTTAACGTAGGACGGCCTATGATGCCATTAAATGGTGATTTAACATCGATCACCAGCACTCAGGATTTAACCGTTCTGGCCCCTGGTTCACCGTCAAACGAAATAAGGGTGTCAAGGTACCCCTTCGTTGATTGCTTTGCTCCATTGAAAGCTGTTAGCTCCTGCGTATAAGGCTGTAAGTCTGAGTCTTTAAAACCCATTCTTTCAAAGCAATTATAAAAAATAACATCGCAGGAACTTCCCTGGTCAACAAGGATTCTTCGGACGTCCTTGTTAGCTATCACTGCAGAGATGACTACAGCATCGTCACCACCAGGAATGGTTGGGCCAAAATCCTCATCGGAGAAAGAGATTATTGGAGCTTCAACCCCACCTCTGTAAGGGTGATTTGTCTTTAACTTTCCCTTGCACAGACAGAATCATTCTATGATGATTCTTACGGGCCGTAATTGAAGCTCCTCCTCCTGTGAATCCTCCAGCAATCATGTCAATGACTTCACACCGGCCTTGACGCTGTTGCTGAGGCATGCTATCTTTATGTGCTATTTCATCAGTCATCACACCCTTTTGTTTCTCCGAAGCAGAGAATTTTCTAACCGGATTACGGTTATTGTCATCCCCGTCGTCTGGATCCCTTTCTCTTTTCTCATTCCGCTCTACTCTGTCAAAGGATTTCTCTTTGAACAGGTATTGCTTTAATTTGCCTTCTCTGATTAGCGTCTCAACCGCGTTCTTTAGAGCTTGGCATTCATCAGTGGAATGACCATTCTGCTCATGAAAATCACAATACTTACGGGGATTTCCTGGTCTTTTCATAGGGGCTGGCCTTCTAATGTAACATCCCAGATTTTTTAAGGAAATAAATTTATTGGAAGAGGATAATTAATTATTTATGGATGAATAATTATGGGAGAATTTATTAGACATTAGAGATGAACTATCGGTAAATTAAAATTTACCGGAATCAGGTGAGTTAACGGATAATATGGGACCCACTAAGTGGAAATAAATATTTGATGGGTCTTGAGTGTTTAGAAAATTATTTGTGCATTATTTAATGTCCTAATATATTAGAAATAATTGAATTAAGATTTTTAGGACTATGGGTGATTTACGCAGACCGGATAAGCTGAAAACTGACCCGACTGAGATATGGGTGTCGGACCAAGTATCTCCGATTGAGATGCTATTGGTCAGGGCAGTAAAGAATATTACGGGGAATCCGAATATGTCTTCAGAATAATTTTTGGATTTTGTATTGAGCCCGAACAGAGAACCTGTTTGTAGAAAAACGATGAATTTTAATGAATGGAATTAAAAATAAACCCAAAAGCCCAAATTCCCTTCTAACTTCACGTTGGCTTCTTCTTCTTTCAGTGGAAACCATTCCTCTTCTTCTTTTCTCTACTTTTCCTTCTCCTTCTTTATCTCTTCTTCTTCCAAAACTCTAGACAAGGTGGTGTCACCTTCATCCATCTCCATTTTCGTTGAAGGGTCTTGAAGGAAGCTTGAGGCTTGAAGTTCCTCTCTTCTTACCCCCTCCATTTTCGCAGCACTCTCTTCCTCTTCTTGAACCCATTTCATTTTTGGGTGTGAGGTAAGAAATACTTATTATTTAGTTGAGTTTTTGCCATAGATATGTGGTAGTATGAGTTTGGGAGCCATACAAGTGAATGGGTGTTAATTAGAAGCATTTAATGTATGAGCCCTAAGGTGGGTGGTCATGAATATGAGGTTTTCATGAGGGACAAATGTAGTAGATGCATGTATGTTGGAAAGAGATGGAAGATGATGGTTGTTAGTGGTGATTGCTTGATTTTAATGAAACCCTAACCCTAGGATTTGGGGGAAATTAGTAATAATGCCATGAAAAAGGATTTTTAGTGAAAACCCATGATAATATGTGTGTGGGTGTTGTTAATGATGGAGATTGGTGGTTATTAGAAATGGTTATTGAGTTTTGATGAAAACCCTAAGTATGATAAATTGGGGGTCTTATCTAAATAGGTGATTTTGATGATTATTGATGTCTTAAGAATGATTTTATATGAGGAGATGAATGTTTGAAGCATTGGTGTTGATTAATGAGGTTGGAAGAATTAAATTGGATTGTTGATGTTTATGATGATGTTAAAAATGGTTGCAAGCCATTGATAATGGATTAAGAAAATAGATACTTGAGTTAATGAATAAGTAGGCCTTGATATATGCCATGTTTTTAGTGGAATGATATGAATGGCAAATTGTTGGCTATTGATGATAATGTATGTGTATATATGATGATGAATAACCCATGAGGGGTTGAAATATGTACATGTTAATGAACCATCCTTGAGGGGATGAGGTATGTGTTTTGTGAATTGAGAATTTATGTGGATGATTGGCATTGAATGTGATAGCCATTGTGATGGTATTAGTGATAAGTTTGAGGTTTATGCATAATTGAGAAACGAATAGAGGCAAATAGAGTTTTATGAGAATGGAATGGCATGTGATAGCTCCAATAGCCCATATATGTTGTTTATGACTTGTAGGAATTGGAATGGGCCAATTCTAATGAGAATAGGCCCTTGAGTTGCATAAAAGTGCCTCTAAATGGGTAAAACGCAATTGTGCGCATAAGTCTCTCAATTTTGAGAATTTTTGAGTAAGGCTAGTGGCCAGGCGTCACAAATGATGTATATTTATCGGGGTTAAAATTTTGTGGCATTTGGAGTTCATATGAGAAAGTTAGGAGGATAAGAAGTTGAAATTTTGGTGTTGTTCTGCATAAAAACAGCAGCAGGGCTGTCTTGAATCGATTCAAGACCCTTTGAATCGATTCAAGAGGTGTTGTTTTTACTATTTTGGGCTCCAGGGGTGTTTGAATCGATTCATACGAGTTTGAATCGATTCAAGGCCCTCTGTTTGTCAAAATTTAAGATTTTGGGACGCTCGAATCGATTCACACGAGTCTGAATCGATTCAGAGCCTTGTTATGGCCACTGTTGTGCTGTTTTTCCAACTGGTCTGTTTTCCTTGCTGTTTTTGGCCCGTTTGGGCATCTTAATTACATTTTTGGCCTCCGAGTTCTTCACGAAAGTTGTAGATAATTATGTTACGGAGGTGTGAGAATTGGTTTCACATTAATTGGAGTTTTCTAACTCTCATTTGACATAAAACACCGGACCTACTACGTCATAAAATTCAAGTTTAAGAGGGTTTTGAACCCAACTTTTTATGGTTATCAAATTGAGACTAATAGGTGATATTTATGACATGTCCCACTATTTTTAAGACTAAAAGTAAGCTTTCCCCATGTCTTAATGTTGAAATTATCATGGGCTCATTGTTGCCCAAAATCCCTTTCAGTATGGAAAAACAAGAAAATTCACTAAGGGTATATGCGTGGTTTGTCTTAGAGGTGATTGGGGAATGACTTAAGGCCATGGAAAGCTATGTATATGTCTATGCTATGTTACGGAAACATGTATGCTTTCCCTCTATTGATATATTATGAATCTTGATGAGAAGTAAATAATGTGGGATGTAGTTAGCCTTTAAGATCTAGAGGATCTTGGCTTTGGGAAAGGAATTCTCGAAGCCTAACACAATTGCATAAGTTGATGTTTAACAAGTCTAGGACTTGGGGTTAAGCTTTACGATAAGCTAACAAATGTTTAGAGTTATGATGGTTATTGATTATGTGTATGTATATGTATGGTATGTAGATCGTATTCCGGATGATGTGAAGGAGCATTCGGAGCATTGGAACCGTTCGACTCTTCCCTTGAGGTAGGAGAGGAGTTATATATTCAAATTGCATGAGTAGTTTGATGGTGATTGTTGTATGTGTTCTATACTCATGCTTGCCTTGCCATGTATATGTATTGAATTAATTGAAATGACAATTTGATAATTATTGAGAACTATTATGATATTCTTGTGATGGGTGCAAGTAATTGACTTGCATGTGTGTGAGGCAATTATGGTTGCTATATATGTATATGTAATTCGTAACACCTTGTTGCAACGTGTGTGGATTAATATTATGATGATTGCTATACCCCTTTGATATCCATGTATGGATTGTTATGAATGATGAGATGAAAATCCACTAAATGAAGTGTGGTAATATTGATGAATAATATGTGATGTTGAAATGCCATAGTGGCTGTTTACAAGTATTGACTTGCGTGTATGATGTGAAATATATGCGAAAATATGTTGAGATGGAAATGCCACATTAAAACTTGAAAATAATAATTATGAAACCAACAAGGTTGAAACCCACTAAGGTGTATGGTGGTGTTGGTGATTGTGATGATGATGATGATGATGTTTGATGAGTGGCATTTAGGATGCACAGGGTGAGCTTGCATTTGATTTCCATTGCATTGCATCCATGGCATATCATAGCTGTCTATGTGGAATTTTAGGGGGTTCCACTAGGCGGGCCCAGTGGGAGGGCGGCTCAGTGCACGAGCGTATTGTGACTTTCCCCTGTGACTCGGTGTATGAGTCACGAAGCTATCCATAGTTCGGTGACGAGGCACCCTATGTGGCGGGCCCAGTGGGCGGGCGGCTCTATGGTGAGCGAGTTTACCTCGGTGTCCGACGGGACACGACTCTCTCGATGTGTGTTCGGGAGGGGCCCGTAGCACTTGTGGTAGTTGAGGCCACGATGTTGATCCGCAAGTCACAGGGTGACTAGTGCTACAGATGGGCGATAGCGGTTTGGTACCAGTAAAAGATGTTGTTGAGATGCATGCATGCTTTGAGATATGTGTACACATTTTACTACTGCAGTAGGGGCATAGTAGCACACCTATGCTTGACCCACAACTTGGTGTTTATTCCCACAGTCGGATCCGCATTTGTTGTTGATTATTCCATTGTGCATATGCATTAGCCATAAGAGCATTTGCATATAGCATGGAGATATGCCATAATATGATGACGATTGATGATGATTGAGATGATGAGATGGTATTGATGAGAAGGGTAATTTAATATACCGAAGGACCACATAAAGGTAATAAATAATATGAATAAATGAAATGATGTGAATATGACGATATATATATATTGGGGCCCAATGTTTGAAGGGCGTAATTGTTATAATTGATGATGATGATGTTAGCCCATGGTGGCTCTAATGAAGGGCCAGAATGGTCCATGTTGACGATGTGATGGCCCATGGTGGTGGTATATGATTGTGTATATGTTGTGGTTGATTATGATATGAATTGTGATTCATGAGGCATGTAGGCCTATTATAATAATAAGATGATATATGAATGATGATTTGATGATTTGATAGCAAAGCACACATGACGTTTGTATGCATATACACATGATCACAATATATATATATATATATTATTCGTCATTTTGAATGTATAACTTCCTCCCCTATGTGGTTTCTTTTTTTTAGCATTGTGATGCAGGTTACCATGGGAGGAGTTCGGATTTCAATTAAAGCTTGGGTGAAGGTAAATAGTGGTGATGGAAGTGCCTTGGCCGGCATGATTTATGGATTCTTATGTATTGAATAAATGGTATATGATGATATAGATGATTTAGGGATTTTAAATATGTATGAGACAATCCTTTGAATTGATGGATGATGAATATATATGTATATATGCAGAATATAAGAGAGGGTTGGATGTGTGTTAGAAGGATTGAAATTGAATGATGTTCATTGATGATTGAGATAGTCGGGAGAAGATTCCCAGATGTATATAAATATATTTATGTATATATATAGTTATATCTTAGGCATTGCATGCTTATATAATTATGTAAAAGGATGATGGATGTCTATTAGGCTTACGATATGCGCTTTGCCGAGCCTTTTCTCATATTGTCATATATGGGACTAGGCGTATGCCCGGTATACATATTCTTCCGCTATAAACTCTATTATTTTTTATACCGTTATGGGCAAATTATCTATCGATCCAGCTTTAGGTTATATAATCTCACTCTTTAGTTTTCTGGGATTTGGGTCTTGGTGTGATCATGGTGGTGTCTTGGAAATGCTTTCAAACGCGAAAAATTTACTCGTATTTTTATTAATTATGACGATCACATCGGGATTCGAGTACAGAAAACCAGGGGGTGTTATAATCTGGTATCAGAGCATATTTTGCTCAGAATTGGAGTTATTGGTTACTACCAGAGCATGGTTGCTCTGTGAGGATTTGATATTATGGATGATTGGAGCATGATTGCTCAATGGTGAGATACTTATGGTGATCTTTAGAGCGAGATGCTCATTATTGGAATATGGTTGTTTGTATAGATTTAAGAATGATAATTATCTAGAGCATGATGATATGTTTGAGTATTGATTGCCCTATATGGACTTATGAATGATTAGTTGTCTAAGGATTATGAATTGATTATGAGGGCATAATTGCTTATTGAGGACTTTTATGAGATTGTGATTCATAAGATGTGATTATTGTCTATTGGGAATATACCCTTTTTATCATTGGGGTTATATGATGAACTGGTGGAGCCTAGTTGCTCATTGATGATTATGAATGAATTATGAGATTGAAAATGAGTGAATAAATTTCCTCAATATATGATGGATGTATTTATTGTGTAAGACCGGCCAAGTTCCTTACCCTATTACCTTCAAATGACGAATATATTATTGTTGTGCATTGATGTTGATATATATCATGCAAATTGATTTGACAATAGATCCATGTTGGATGTTAATCATGGAAATGAAATATGAGATATGAATCAATATGATGATGAATTTGTAACATGTGTGATCATAGATATGATATGTTGGTTATGCATTGATTTAATGATGGACCTATGCCGTGTATTGATTACGGATAGGAGGTATTGAGAAAGAAATTAATATGGTAGTAGACCATACCTATTGAGACCTTGATGTGCATGCGCACCTTATATATAAATTGTTGGTTGGGTCTCTTATATGCATTATACTTGTGGCGTTTAGCCAAGGAATGCTTGTTAAATGAAATGAAACTCACATGCTTGAGTTGATTGAATGAATAATATTGAGGAATTCCCTAGTGTGGGTGTTTTCAAATTTAAATGATTGGTTATGCCATTTATGAAGGATGGATTTTATATCCTTTGGCACAAGGACCCTATATGTCCTATGATACAAGTGATTTATTGTATCCCCCTATATTAGGAATTTGAATGTGTGATAGGCGATTAAATGTGAAATCGGATACGTGTTAGATTAGAGTTGTATATCGGTTTTTGGTGTTTGTAAAACCGAGTGAGCAATTGATTTGATTTTAACCCACTAGGTGTGATGACCTAGATGGACTTAGTATGATCTTGTACGATCAATTGTTGTAGAGAATTAATTTGATTGGACCCTATGGCGGTCTAGGCTCTATGTTATTTTTGTGAGCCATATCTAATGATGTTGTGTGGTATGTGAGAACTCCATAATGGGTGCTAGGTAACCCTTAGACTTCCTAAGTCTATTGATTGATCGAACCTTATGAATGGTTAAGCCATAACGAAATTAATTGTGAAATACGTTGTTGAAGCTAGAGCTGGTATGTGATGGAATGCGAATAATGAATGTAACCCCTAATGATTGATGAATAATAATGTTGAATTTGGGGTATAATTGGAATTGATTATGGTATATGATTTTATGATGTGACCTTGGGCTAAATTGTGTGCCCTTGGGATTATGATCATTGGATTAATTATGGATTATGATGTGATGTAGAGATGATAGGTGTAAACATGAGCTGGTAAATGGAGTTTAATCCTGTAGATACCTCTCTTTTCATTTTGAAAGGGATTAAATTGGTGATAGAAACCCTATGCCGATGTGACACGATGTGAATCGTATATCCAATTTATGGACTTTGGTTGTGATATGTGAAGGAAAATCAGTAGTGTGGGAAAATTATTACATGGGAATGAACCTTATTTTAACCTTGGGAGAATATATTTGATGTGAGTTTGGTGAATAGATCAGGTTTGAATAGAATTACAGCCGATAATGTTTGAAATAAACTGATGATTACTAAGTTGCTTGACCATGACTTCAAATGGATGAAGTCCAATGGTGGAGTGATTACCCTGTGATGGTTGGAAAATTATTACCCATGTAGCAATGTATGGTTATGGTAATCGATATTTGATGATTTATACGGTACGAATGATGCCGAATTATATTTAATGATGACGTGACATGAACATGTTGAGTGACAGACTTATACGAGTTGTCATTAAGTCTCATGTGAGTTGGTATTATTTGGATAAGTGTGACCGATGTGAGCATGGGAATACGAAGTGCTGGTCCCGATATGACCTTACATGCCATAGGCATCGTGGCAACATGCACTTATACGCCGACCTTATGTGTTTGTGGTAACCACTACGGGATTGGGACGCCTTCCTGTATGTCAGATGCAGCAATACATAGGCCGGGCAGGTGTAGGGATTGTAACTGCTTATGGTGAATGTATTGAGCCTATCTGGTCGTACTGAGTATGAACATGTGAGCTCTATTGGGTGATTTATGATTGATGACATATGACACACTTTGATGTAGGAATTTTATGTTAAGAATGATGAAGTGATAATAAACATGTCTTGACAGACTTTGAGAAGTCTGATGTTATTTTGTGGTGTCATTGAACCCTATTGGTGTGTGGCCGACGTATGGCCTTACGGTATATGCCGACGTTGAACTTCGAGGACGAAGTTTCTTTTTGGTGGGGTGGATTGTAACATCCCAGATTTTTTAAGGAAATAAATTTATTGGAAGAGGATAATTAATTATTTATGGATGAATAATTATGGGAGAATTTATTAGACATTAGAGATGAACTATCGGTAAATTAAAATTTACCAGAATCGGGTGAGTTAACGGATAATATGGGACCCACTAAGTGGAAATAAATATTTGATGGGTCTTGAGTGTTTAGAAAATTATTTGTGCATTATTTAATGTCCTAATATATTAGAAATAATTGAATTAAGATTTTTAGGACTATGGGTGATTTACGCAGACCGGATAAGCTGAAAACTGACCCGACTGAGATATGGGTGTCGGACCAAGTATCTCCGATTGAGATACTATTGGTCAGGGCAGTAAAGAATATTACGGGGAATCCGAATATGTCTTCAGAATAATTTTTGGATTTTGTATTGAGCCCGAACAGAGAACCTGTTTGTAGAAAAACGATGAATTTTAATGAATGGAATTAAAAATAAACCCAAAAGCCCAAATTCCCTTCTAACTTCACGTTGGCTTCTTCTTCTTTCAGTGGAAACCATTCCTCTTCTTCTTTTCTCTACTTTTCCTTCTCCTTCTTTATCTCTTCTTCTTCCAAAACTCTAGACAAGGTGGTGTCACCTTCATCCATCTCCATTTTCGTTGAAGGGTCTTGAAGGAAGCTTGAGGCTTGAAGTTCCTCTCTTCTTACCCCCTCCATTTTCACAGCACTCTCTTCCTCTTCTTGAACCCATTTCATTTTTGGGTGTGAGGTAAGAAATACTTATCATTTAGTTGAGTTTTTGCCATAGATATGTGGTAGTATGAGTTTGGGAGCCATACAAGTGAATGGGTGTTAATTAGAAGCATTTAATGTATGAGCCCTAAGGTGGGTGGTCATGAATATGAGGTTTTCATGAGGGACAAATGTAGTAGATGCATGTATGTTGGAAAGAGATGGAAGATGATGGTTGTTAGTGGTGATTGCTTGATTTTAATGAAACCCTAACCCTAGGATTTGGGGGAAATTAGTAATAATGCCATGAACAAGGATTTTTAGTGAAAACCCATGATAATATGTGTGTGGGTGTTGTTAATGATGGAGATTGGTGGTTATTAGAAATGGTTATTGAGTTTTGATGAAAACCCTAAGTATGATAAATTGGGGGTCTTATCTAAATAGGTGATTTTGATGATTATTGATGTCTTAAGAATGATTTTATATGAGGAGATGAATGTTTGAAGCATTGGTGTTGATTAATGAGGTTGGAAGAATTAAATTGGATTGTTGATGTTTATGATGATGTTAAAAATGGTTGCAAGCCATTGATAATGGATTAAGAAAATAGATACTTGAGTTAATGAATAAGTAGGCCTTGATATATGCCATGTTTTTAGTGGAATGATATGAATGGCAAATTGTTGGCTATTGATGATAATGTATGTGTATATATGATGATGAATAACCCATGAGGGGTTGAAATATGTACATGTTAATGAACCATCCTTGAGGGGATGAGGTATGTGTTTTGTGAATTGAGAATTTATGTGGATGATTGGCATTGAATGTGATAGCCATTGTGATGGTATTAGTGATAAGTTTGAGGTTTATGCATAATTGAGAAACGAATAGAGGCAAATAGAGTTTTATGAGAATGGAATGGCATGTGATAGCTCCAATAGCCCATATATGTTGTTTATGACTTGTAGGAATTGGAATGGGCCAATTCTAATGAGAATAGGCCCTTGAGTTGCATAAAAGTGCCTCTAAATGGGTAAAACGCAATTGTGCGCATAAGTCTCTCAATTTTGAGAATTTTTGAGTAAGGCTAGTGGCCACGCGTCACAAATGATGTATATTTATCGGGGTTAAAATTTTGTGGCATTTGGAGTTCATATGAGAAAGTTAGGAGGATAAGAAGTTGAAATTTTGGTGTTGTTCTGCATAAAAACAGCAGCAGGGCTGTCTTGAATCGATTCAAGACCCTTTGAATCGATTCAAGAGGTGCTGTTTTTACTATTTTGGGCTCCAGGGGTGTTTGAATCGATTCATACGAGTTTGAATCGATTCAAGGCCCTCTGTTTGTCAAAATTTGAGATTTTGGGACGCTCGAATCGATTCACACGAGTCTGAATCGATTCAGAGCCCTGTTATGGCCACTGTTGTGCTGTTTTTCCAACTGGTCTGTTTTCCTTGCTGTTTTTGGCCCGTTTGGGCATCTTAATTACATTTTTGGCCTCCGAGTTCTTCACGAAAGTTGTAGATAATTATGTTACGGTGGTGTGAGAATTGGTTTCACATTAATTGGAGTTTTCTAACTCTCATTTGACATAAAACACCCGACCTACTACGTCATAAAATTCAAGTTTAAGAGGGTTTTGAACCCAACTTTTTATGGTTATCAAATTGAGACTAATAGGTGATATTTATGACATGTCCCACTATTTTTAAGACTAAAAGTAAGCTTTCCCCATGTCTTAATGTTGAAATTATCATGGGCTCATTGTTGCCCAAAATCCCTTTCAGTATGGAAAAACAAGAAAATTCACTAAGGGTATATGCGTGGTTTGTCTTAGAGGTGATTGGGGAATGACTTAAGGCCATGGAAAGCTATGTATATGTCTATGCTATGTTATAGAAACATGTATGCTTTCCCTCTATTGATATATTATGAATCTTGATGAGAAGTAAATAATGTGGGATGTAGTTAGCCTTTAAGATCTAGAGGATCTTGGCTTTGGGAAAGGAATTCCCGAAGCCTAACACAATTGCATAAGTTGATGTTTAACAAGTCTAGGACTTGGGGTTAAGCTTTACGATAAGCTAACAAATGTTTAGAGTTATGATGGTTATTGATTATGTGTATGTATATGTATGGTATGTAGATCGTATTCCGGATGATGTGAAGGAGCATTCGGAGCATTAGAACCGTTCGACTCTTCCCTTGAGGTAGGAGAGGAGTTATATATTCAAATTGCATGAGTAGTTTGATGGTGATTGTTGTATATGTTCTATACTCATGCTTGCCTTGCCATGTATATGTATTGAATTAATTGAAATGACAATTTGATAATTATTGAGAACTATTATGATATTCTTGTGATGGGTGCAAGTAATTGACTTGCATGTGTGTGAGGCAATTATGGTTGCTATATATGTATATGTAATTCGTAACACCTTGTTGCAACGTGTGTGGATTAATATTATGATGATTGCTATACCCCTTTGATATCCATGTATGGATTGTTATGAATGATGAGATGAAAATCCACTAAATGAAGTGTGGTAATATTGATGAATAATATGTGATGTTGAAATGCCATAGTGGCTGTTTACAAGTATTGACTTGCGTGTATGATGTGAAATATATGCGAAAATATGTTGAGATGGAAATGCCACATTAAAACTTGAAAATAATAATTATGAAACCAACAAGGTTGAAACCCACTAAGGTGTATGGTGGTGTTGGTGATTGTGATGATGATGATGATGATGTTTGATGAGTGGCATTTAGGATGCACAGGGTGAGCTTGCATTTGATTTGCATTGCATTGCATCCATGGCATATCATAGCTGTCTATGTGGAATTTTAGGGGGTTCCACTAGGCGGGCCTAGTGGGAGGGCGGCTCAGTGCACGAGCGTATTGTGACTTTCCCCTGTGACTCGGTGTATGAGTCACGAAGCTGTCCATAGTTTGGTGACGAGGCACCCTATGTGGCGGGCCCAGTGGGCGGGCGGCTCTATGGTGAGCGAGTTTACCTCGGTGTCCGACGGGACACGGCTCTCTCGATGTGTGTTCGGGAGGGGCCCGTAGCACTTATGGTAGTTGAGGCCACGATGTTGATCCGCAAGTCACAGGGTGACTAGTGCTACAGATGGGCGATAGCGGTTTAGTACCAGTAAAAGATGTTGTTGAGATGCATGCATGCTTTGAGATATGTGTACACATTTTACTACTGCAGTAGGGGCATAGTAGCACACCTATGCTTGACCCACAACTTGGTGTTTATTCCCACAGTCGGATCCGCATTTGTTGTTGATTATTCCATTGTGCATATACATTAGCCATAAGAGCATTTGCATATAGCATGGAGATATGCCATAATATGATGACGATTGATGATGATTGAGATGATGAGATGGTATTGATGAGAAGGGTAATTTAATATACCGAAGGACCACATAAAGGTAATAAATAATATGAATAAATGAAATGATGTGAATATGACGATATATATATATTGGGGCCCAATGTTTGAAGGGCGTAATTGTTATAATTGATGATGATGATGTTAGCCCATGGTGGCTCTAATGAAGGGCCAGAATGGTCCATGTTGACGATGTGATGGCCCATGGTGGTGGTATATGATTGTGTATATGTTGTGGTTGATTATGATATGAATTGTGATTCATGAGGCATGTAGGCCTATTATAATAATAAGATGATATATGAATGATGATTTAATGATTTGATAGCAAAGCACACATGACGTTTGTATGCATATACACATGATCACAATATATATATATATTATTCGTCATTTTGAATGTATAACTTCCTCCCCCATGTGGTTTCTTTTTTTTAGCATTGTGATGCAGGTTACCATGGGAGGAGTTCGGATTTCAATTAAAGCTTGGGTGAAGGTAAATAGTGGTGATGGAAGTGTCTTGGCCGGCATCATTTATGGATTCTTATGTATTGAATAAATGGTATATGATGATATAGATGATTTAGGGATTTTAAATATGTATGAGACAATCCTTTGAATTGATGGATGATGAATATATATGTATATATGCAGAATATAAGAGAGGGTTGGATGTGTGTTAGAAGGATTGAAATTGAATGATGTTCATTGATGATTGAGATAGTCGGGAGAAGATTCCCAGATGTATATAAATATATTTATGTATATATATAGTTATATCTTAGGCATTGCATGCTTATATAATTATGTAAAAGGATGATGGATGTCTATTAGGCTTACGATATGCGCTTTGCCGAGCCTTTTCTCATATCGTCATATATGGGACTAGGCGTATGCCCGGTATACATATTCTTCCGCTATAAACTCTATTATTTTGTATACCGTTATGGGCAAATTATCTATCGATCCAGCTTTAGGTTATATAATCTCACTCTTTAGTTTTCTGGGATTTGGGTCTTGGTGTGATCATGGTGGTGTCTTGGAAATGCTTTCAAACGCGAAAAATTTACTCGTATTTTTATTAATTATGACGATCACATCGGGATTCGAGTATAGAAAACCAGGGGGTGTTATATCTAACACCATAGATGCTAAAAGCTGGCCATCCGACCTCTCTCAAAATCTAAGATGGCTTGGCAGATAGTTGTGCATAGTGGCTGAAGGAATTAACCTGCCTTTCTCGAGGTCGAGGAGAGTGGTTATTAACTTTGGGATTGGTGAATGGTCTCTCCATACGTTCTGACCTCGTTTTCTCCTTACCCTTCTGAGTTTAGGAAGGTGGTGTTGGTGGTTTTTTCTTTGCAGCTATAGCTTCTAAGTGCATTTCTATACTCACGTACTTTGAGGCTTTTTTCCTGAACTCCTCAAACATTACTGGAAGGCTCTTTGCTAATGAGAGGGCAAAAGCTGATCCTGGCTGCAAAGCCTCAATGACAATATGCAGCTTAATGGACTCTGTGAGGTTAGGAACCAGGGAAGCTTCCTTGTAGAACCTCTTCAGGAAATCTTTTAAGCCTTCGTTTCCACCTTGCTTAATCTGAGCCAAGGTGTGAGATGTCCTGGGCACATCTCTAGAGATGACAAAGTGAGTTTCAAAAGTAGCTGCCATTTCAGCCCAAGAATCTATAGATCCAGAAGGTAGACCTTTAAACCAACCCAGGGCCTCTTCTGATAATGTTCGTGGGAACATCCGACACATTACATCCTCATCAGCCCCCAAGTACATAGCTTCAAATACATAAGCATCAAGGTGCTTGGTAGGATCGGTTTCGCCATTGTATTTTCCAATGGAAAGTGGCTGAGTAGTTTGAAGGTGCTTGGGGATGTGGATGCTCACGAGTCTCCTTGAAAAAGGAACTTTTAACTTGTAAGTTACTGGGGGTGCTGTCGTTGACTCCCTCTTCCTTCGGGCAGTTTCAACTTCAGAGTCATGAGTCTGTTCTCTCCTCTCAAACGTAGGGATGCTCGAGTATTGGAGAGTGGTGGACTTTTCTCCGTCAGTTGTATGGGGAGTGTTTCGTGTGCGAGATGATTCCTTGTCCTCGCTTTGCCTTCTTTCTCTTCGCAGTTCGGCGAGTTCCCTCTGAAGTTGACTGATCAGCTCATCACGAGGATCAGGATTAGACACTGTTACTATCTTCTTTGAGCTGCCCCCATGAGAATCAAAGTTGAGTTTCCTGAAGACGTTGGGGTTGGTTCTGCCTTCAGGTTGATTCTCCACGAAATCTTGTCCTTCGCCTTCCATCGAGGATCACTCGTTCTTTCAACGGATATGGGAATAACTTTATCGAGTCCCACTGGGCGTGCCAATGAACTGTTCTTTACTGGGGGTGTAAAAGTATGGTTGACGAACAATTCAAAATGTACATGTAATGTCAATCTGGTACAAGGAGATATTTGTAAGTGTGCAAGTACGGAGTATCCTTGTATACTGGGGCGGAATACAATACACTCTGGGCGGTGTGACAGTCCGCCTGAAGTAACCTCCTGTGCCTTGACACAATTGGTGGTGGTACCTGCAATTATTCTCCAACGCTCAAGTCAGTATTCTGAAATACTGTAAGACTTAGAAAGCAAATCTGAGAGAATTATGCAAGTAAAAGTGTAAGGTTCAGAATTGAGGGGGGATCCCTCTTTACCTTTTTGCTGAGGTTTATATACCTATTACTGGTGCTCCATTATTGGTAGGACCCGTTCCCTGTTTTCTGGCATAATGCAAGAAAGGTAGTGGGTCCCTGTGTCGTTCACGAGCACCATCGTTGTAGTGGGTATTTCCACTTGCTTGGAAAGCATTAATGCCTTATTATTTTATTCATTGTTCCCTTTTATGCGTGACAGCGTGATTCCCATTTTCAACCTCTCAAGACAGAGTCAATCTCGTGCCGGGGTTATAAGTATGGGCTCGCTACGCAATATAGGAAATTCAATATTCCGCCTATGGCTTGGCGGAGTAGTATGCATTGGAAATACTTCATGCATGTGTATAAGATATTCAATATTTTCCACCTTGGCGGAGTAATAAGCTTTGGCGGAGTAACGTGTTTTGATGGAGTTACGTGCCCCGGCGGAGTTACTTGCCGTGGCGGAGTTACGTGCCCTGGCGGTATGTACTCCGTATAAAAGTAATTATAAGGTATTTGAGACGTACTTCTCCTGTTCAAAATGCTAATCTGGCAAAGCATTAAAACCATGCTCTTGGGGACCGGTGTTGGGACCGGGTCAGAACCCATACCTATTGATGAATGAAATGATGTTGGTCTTGTAGCCTATCTTGGGAATGTATAAGTATTGATGATATAAGATATTAAGATTGAATCGAATATGGTCAATTGTGGAATATAGACATTGGAGATGTATGTTGCATGACCATATAGATACATATGTGTATGTATATATTTTAGGCAATGCATGTTTATTTCTTATATTAAGATGGGTTGTGACTTAATAGGCTTGTGTTGTATATTTCCATGCTTTACCGAGCCTTTTCTCATATCTTCATATATGGGACTAGGCGTATGCCCTGTATACATATTCTTCTTCCACTGTAAACTCTATTATTTTTTTATACAATTATGGACGATTTATCTTGCGATCCAGTTATAAATTATTAAATCTCACTCTTCAGTTTTCTGTGGTTTGGATCTCTATGTAATCGTTAAGGTGTTTTAAAATTATTTCAAATGTGAAAAATTTACTCGTATTTTTATTAATTATTTATTTTGATTATGTTGGGATTCGGGTCCAAAGAACCGGGGTGTTTCACTAGGGATCATGAATATACTTCCTCAACTGTGACACATGGAACACATTGTGTAGATTCGCAAGATGCGGAGAAAGTGCAATCCGATAAGCAACATCACCGATTCGCTTAAGAATTTCATACGGTCCAATGAACTTAGGACTTAATTTCTTGCTCCTTAAAGCTCTACCAATTCCTTTATCCTGTGAGACTCTCGGAAACACATGATCACCAACTTAAAACTCAAGTGGTTTATGCCTTTTATCATAATAACTCTTTTGTCTATCTTGAGCAATCTTCATATTCTCTTGTATCTTTCTAATTTACTCAGTAGTCTCCTGAACAATCTCCGATATTAAGGCCAAATTCTCACCAGTTTCCAACCAACATAGAGGCGTTCTACACTTTCTGCCATAAAGTGCTTCATAAGGAGCCATACAGATACTACTGTGGTAATTGTAGTTGTAAGTGAATTCGATCAGTGGAAGAAATCTCTCCCAACATCCACCATACTCCAGAACACAAGCCCTTAAGAAATCTTCAAGGATTTGGATAGTTCTCTCAGATTGTCCATCGGTCTGAGGATGATAAGCAGAACTAAGCTTCAACTTAGAGCCTAACTCATGATGTAAACTTCCCTAAAATCGAGAAGTAAACCGAGGGTCACAGTCAGATACAATACTAGACAGTACACCATATAGTCTAACAATCTCCTTTATGTACAACTGGGCTAATTTCTCCAATGAGCTCTTTATACTCATGGGTAAGAAGTGAGCATACTTCGTCAACCGATCCATAATCAACCATATAGCATCATTTCCAGCACGAGTTCTGGGCAACCTAAAAACAAAATCTTTAGCAATACTATCCCATTTCCAAACTAAGATCTCCAAAGGTCTCAAATAACCAGATAGTTTTTGATGCTCAACCTTAGCCTTCTGACAAACAAGGCAAGATGCTACAAGGTTCGCCACATCACATTTCATACTGGGCCACCAGAAATTTTTCTTCAAATCTTGATACATTTTAGTGGAACCAGGATGAAGGCTCAACACACTCTTGTGAGCTTCCTCAATAATCAATTTTCTCAAATCACCACCAGATGGAACATAAATTTAGCCCTTCACATGCCAAATACCATCATGACCTTCTGTTAGGAATGAATTCTTTCCACTAGCTTGAACTTCTCTTATCTCAATCAAACACTCATCCTTTGGTTATTGTAATTTCATGATTTTAAGGAACACGTTAGTAATCCTGAACATCTCAAGGGACATCTTCTTTGGGGTATATATCTCTCACCTACATTCAAGTTTCTAAATTGCTCAATTAGCTCTATCTCTTTCACCATCATTACGGAAACATACAACGACTTCTGGCTCAAAGCATCACCAACCACATTTGTCTTTTCGGGATGATACTTTAACTCAAACTCATAATCCTTTAAAAATGCCATCCATTGCCGTTGGCACACATTAAGCTCCTTCTGATCAAACAAGTACTTAAGGCTTTTGTGATCACTAAAAACACAAACTTAGAACCATACAAATAATGTCGCCACAACTTCAAGGCAAACACCACCGCCGCTAATTCAAGATCATGGGTGAGATAATTCACCTCATGCGGTCTTAACTGTCTCGACGCATAGGCTATCACATGCTCTCCTTGCATCAACATGCAGCCAAGACCAAGCTTAGAAGCATCGTAGTACACCATAAAGTCATCGAGAAAATCAGGCAAGACTAACACTGGTATGGTAGTAAGACTTAATTTCAACTCTTGAAAGCTTTCTTCACATTCGAGAGTCCACACAAATGGTTGGCTTTTATGAGTTAGCTTCGTCAATGGTAAAGCTAAACGGGAAAATTCTTCAATAAAACTTCGGTAATAACCGGCAAGACCAAGGAAACTTCTTATCTCCGTCACGGACGTCGGTCCTTCCCAAGCCATAATAGCTTTAACCTTTGATCAATCAATAGCAACACCATCACAAGAGATCACATAACCGAGAAATGAAATCTTATTCAACCAAAATTCGCATTTAGAGAGCTTGGCATACAGTTCCTTCTCTTGAAGAATAGACAACACAAGGCGAAGATTCCTTTCATGCTTTTCATGACTCTTAGAGTATACCAAAATATCATCGATGAATACCACGATGAATTGATCAAGAAACTCATGGAAGATATGATTCATGTAGTCCATGAAAATCACAGGAGCATTGGTCACACCGAATGGCATCACCACATACTCATAGTGGCCATAATGCATTCAGAAAGCAGTTCTTGGAATATCATCGGTTTTTACCTGAATTTGGTGATATCTAGAATGCAAATCGATCTTAGAAAATACAATTGCACCCCTCAATTGATCCAAAAGATCATCAATGTCAGGAAGAGGATATTTGTTCTTAATGGTTATCTTGTTGATTTGGCGATAGTCAACGCACAACCTCATGCTTCCATCTTTCTTCTTCACCAACAATGCAGGACCACCCCAAGGAGATACACTTGGGCGGATAAATTCTCTTTCAAGTAATTCCACGACTTGCTTTCAACTCAAACAACTCCATAGGAGACATCCTATAAGGAGCTCGAGACACAGGCTCAGCACCAGGAATAAGGTCAATAGAAAATTCGACTTCACGTGGAGGAGGCAACCCAGGAATTTCATCCAGAAATACATCAAAAAATTTAGAAACAACAGGAATTTCACAAGACTGGGAAGTACCATTCCCATCAACCATATATAACATCACAAGAAGCTGATAGATACCTTGTAGGTCAAACTATTCTGCATTCGGAGTCAGAAAAATCACCACCTTATTATGACAATCCACCAAGACATTATTGGCAGACAACCAGTCTATGCCTAGGATAAAATCCAGGTCTTTCATAGGTAAGCATACGAGGGATACAACAAACATTCTACCCTCAAGAGTTATCTCGACGTTCTCACATCGAGTCACCTTTCTCAAACAAGTACTCATCGGTGTAGTCACTATTATAGAACGTCTCATCATACAAACAGGTATTTTCAAACGCCCAACACAATCCTCGGAAACAAAGAAGTGAGTAGCACCTGAATCAAAGTTAACACATACAGAAGTGTCGAGAATTTCACACTTTGGACAAGGTCTTCCGCTTATACGGCTTCTTCACTGGTAATGGAAAAAACTCCTCTAGCAGCTTGTGGTTGATCACCACTATTACGATTTCCATTTCTTCCACCATGGCGATTACCTCGACCATTTCCATTTCTCCCACCTTTATGGTTTCCACCACGGCTACCATTGCGGCCACCATTATGACCATTACCGTTTCCACGACCATGGCCTCCAAAACCACCATGGCCTCCACGGTTACCATTATGGTTCACACAGGCAAAAGCATTTACATTAGTATTCCTTGGATTCAATGGACAATTAGGGCAAATATGCCTCGGTTGATTACATTGGTAGCACACCACCTCATCTTGTGGACAATCACGTGCCAAGTGGTTAGCACCACATTTGAAGCAAGTAAGGCCCTGAACATTGCCACGACCTTGGTTACCATTTCCATTACCACCTCTAAACGCACCACATCCTCTTGCATTGGAGGATCCACCACGAAAGAATTTCTTCTTCTTAAATTGGCCATGCCTCTTGAAACCAAAAAATTGACCTTTCAATTTGGGCTCATGCTTTCCTTAACTCAAAGGAGTCACATCATCCTCTTCATAAAGACCGCATACTCAATCTTTTGAGCTTCAAAACATTCAAAACTCCCAAAGATCCTCTTAAGATCATTGATCCACACATACGCATCCTTGAGTTTATACCCCCCATGGAATCCTCTTGAGAAATCGATCAAGACCTTGGGCGCCTTGTCCCATATTTTGTTGGCCTTGTCTTTCCAACAGATCCGTAAAGCGATTTAAAGTAGATGCCACATTAAGACATGGCTCACACATGAGTAAACTAGACCACACAATCAACCTTCAATCTATTATACATATATATAGAGGTTTCAACACCCATTAGTCTATTATGCATCACATCGCAATAGTTATATTAATCTCAATGCATAATCACAACATATTCATCCTTAAAGGTAAATAGTGTAAGGAGTCTTGGCCAGACTCAAACAACAAGCACACTAATCTCAATCCAATGCAAAACAGTCCCAATTTAATCAAAAGCCCATAACTCAATCGAATACAACTCAAACAATTCAATCATAAGCAAGAATTTCTTGCATAACATCTATTAAGTCTCTATCAAAGAGTAAACAATCCTCTGTTACCAGGTTGAGACGCCCCAAAAATAAGGATAAATTTTTCACGATTTTAAAGTAATTAAAGAATAAAAGAAACCGCGAGATAAATCATTAATGAGTAACCCTGGATCATTTTAAATAACCTATCCCATATATGAAGATATGAGAAGGTGAATAAATTAAATTAAGAGTCTTCTTTAGACAATCAACCATAGGATCGTCAACAAGGGATACAAGAAGTATAATCGACTTGAGAGTTATGGAAAAGAATGAGGAAGGGTTTAAATAGACTTGAATTGATGGTTAAAAAGAGGTAAATGAAGTCACACATGGATATATATTTGTGCCATGGCTAAATGGAACCCTCCCATTAGCAAAACACATGAAAAGTTGAAGAATCAGGGATATGAATCGATTCAGGCACCCTAAGAATTGATTCAAGTGCTTCTGGAGTCCAAACCATGAAAATAGACCTCTTTGAATCGATTCACGCTTGCATGAATTGATTTAAACGTGCCTGGACATCATGAACAGTAATTCCAGAGAGCTATGAATTGATTCATACGAGGTCTTGAATTGATTCATAGTGCCCAAAAATGAGGAACAGTGAAAACAATGTGTCTTGAATCGATTCACACACTGTTGTGAATCGATTCATGACAACACAGAGGCCATTTTATGCATAAAAAGTCACAATTTTGGACTTCCAACCCCTAACTTTTTCATATGAGTTCCAATGCCTACCAAATTCTGACACTAACTTATATACATCTTTGTGACGTGTAGCCATCGGCCGCACTAAAAAATTCCCAAAAATGAGAGAGTTATGAGCATAAATGTGTTTCACTCGTTTTGAGACATTTTTGTGCAACTTAAAGACCTATTCTCAATGGAATTGGTCCTCCAATTTCTACAAGTCACAAATCATGAATTTAAGCTATTGGAGTCATTACATACCATCAAACCATTTAAAAAACACAATTTGACCCTATTGGTTCCTCAAATAAGCATAAACATCAAAATGCAACACCACATACACTTCATGAAACATTAGGATTCATGAACTAACATCATTCATTTATCACTTGGGTAATAATTTCAGCCCTATAATTAACATCATACATTGTCTAGGTCATAATCAAAAATTAGCCATATGTATAGGGTCCAATTTTCACCTATGGCCTCCAAAATGAATATACACCAATTCAAGTACATATTGAGCATACACCATTCATCATATGCTATACAAAATCAATACTCGCCAGCTAAGGCATTTCCTATACACTAATTTACCTCCACCCTCAAAATATACATTTCCAAAAGATATAATCTCACTTCCATGAGTGTGATGCATAAATCATGAGTCATTAACTTGATGCATAATTCTCAGAGGATTTATATTCTTTTGGCAAGCACACCAATCATTAAATTTGTAATATATTTGATCGTCCCATAGGGATTGAGGTAATTACCACAATCTTGGACTAGCACAAGCTAAACCAACACAAGCAGATAAAATTCATTCTATTTTTGTTGTTTTAAACTTTCTATGTTTTTGTATTTTTAGAAACAATATAGAAGATAAAGTATGATTAATGGAAGATAGGTTAGGATTACTTCAGCTTACAACTTCATCAAGAAACATGCAATTGAGGTTCAATTAAGCTCCAGATGCAAGAGGACAATTCATAGATGGTTAATCCCTAATCCCTTAGGTGACTAACACTAATTCCTAAGCATTAAACCCTAATCCCTTATGTGTTCAGTGACAGAGAAATCTAATGCAAAATTAGGGGTTGAACCCTAACTATTTACCTAATTACTAGGCCTGAATTAGCTAGGAAGCTGGAAGTTACCTAAGCCTCAACCATGAATCCTCACTAGTGAGTTTCTTCATTTGGATCTGAATTTGTCAATTCAACAGAGTAGATCCACTTCTCAGCTTGTTCTCCTCTTACTTTAGAAGATAATTTTCTCAATACAGCTTTAAGATTCCATCAGAAACTTCAGAAATCCCAACCCTAGGGGCTTAGAAACCCATGGAAATGGATTCAAACGAGGGAATGTGGAGAGACATGGACAAGAGAATTTAGAGAGAGATTAGAAATGAGAAAATGAATCGTGTTATCAGTTCTATGTGTCTCCTCCTTCTTTTTTACAGAGTATTTACAAGTATATATAGATAACTTAAACTAACTAACTAACTCTAATTAATTACAAAAGAAACTTAATTAATAACTAAAATAGCTAAACTAATTACATACAATACTTAAGTTACTAAAATACAAAATAAATAACAATGGATACAAAATAATTAAGGGGAACTATTGTAATTTGACATTAAAGGAGAATGAAACACTGGACAAGGAGAATTCACGCTTAAGCTTGATCCAAGGGCGCTTGAGCGTGATGCTTTAGTTTATGCCTTTTGTGACTTCACGTTTGAGCGTGAACGTGTCCGCTTGAGCGTGGTCAAAGTTTTAATGCATGCCGTGACTTCCTTCCCTTTTACGTGAATTGCATGATGACTTCACGCTTGAGCTTGAAGCTTTCACGCTTGAGCTTGAAGCTTCTCTTTTCAGGTTCTGTTTGTGCGTGTACATACGCTGGGTTTCCAGCATATGTACACTGCATGTCCTGCACCTAATCCTGCAACATGCAAACAAATAAATGCCTAACGTATGTACACTGGCTTTCTAGCGTATGTACGCTGGGTTAATAAATCTCTCAATACACATAATTCCTTATATACTTATCTTTTTAACTATTTTCTTGCATAATTTAAACATTTTTGAATTAAATAACTAAAACAAGAATTATTGACAATTTATTAAATAATAATGCCAAACTAAACAACATTTAATGGATTAAGTTAAATTAAAGATGAAATTATTAAGTCTTTTCAAGACTTGTCACATCCCCAAAATTAAAACTTGCTTGTCCTCAAGCAAGGACTCAGATTAATTAACTGAATTGCACTTACTCAAGACAATCAAACTTTCCTTAACTTAATTCATACCAAAATTATTGAATACCATTCATGCTTTCTTTTTGTAAATTCTGAAAATATAATTACTTACACTTCCCTTGGGAACAAGTTGGTGATGCTTTCCTCACATGGTTTAGTGTTTCACTCTTCTCTTATTGTATAGGTTCAATTGTATGCACTCATCACCTGCATAATTGTCAGATCAACATATGCTTGCAACAGTTCTAAACATCATGACATATGCTAGCATAATTGGATCCGTAATGGCTTTTTAAGCTTGTAATAGGGTTAGGCTATAGGCTCTATTTTTGTTTTTCTAGTCACTATTGGGTTAAAAGATGTGCCCACTGATGCCTTGCCTCAATCTTAACTTAAATGCCTTTACTAACCAGCTCTTTTGCTTTTATTATATTTTTTTTAGATGAAGGATAACTCAACTACTTATGGTGTTTTGCACCTTCTTCTCTTTCAGTCCTTTGGACTCTTTCTTTCTTTCTTTTTTCTTTTTCATTTTTTTCAATACCATTTTTCTTTTCTTTATAAGAATTGCTTTGTTGATTTTTCACTTTTCTTTTACTTTTGTTGTTCTTCCTTTCATTTTTTTTTCAAAATCCTCATCTATAATTAAGGGCAGAGTGTGTCCTTTAATTGCTGTAAGGCACACTCTTCATCCCTAAACTTAGAACTTACTAGTCCCTAGCAATAAGATAAGACTCAGCAGTTCATCAGTGGAACATCCAGGGATAATTCACTTGGTTTTTCTCAGATAAATAGGCTTGTAACGCTAGGTATATAATCAGAATGAAAGGGTCTCAGGCTCAAAATATAATTGTTAGGTCAAAGGATAATTAATAATATTAGGATGACTAAATTTAGTCCTGGCTAATTATCAAAGAAGGCCTTCATCATTTCCCATTGGCAACATATAATCATTAGCAAGCATTGAAGCAAATTCTGTCTCACTAACAATAATGCAAGCACACTCGGAAAAGAAATAATAAAGGCTCAAAAGCTAATACATTACAGGTAATCAGCCAATCATGTCCCCAAACTTAATGCGAGATTACAAATTCAGATTGCTAACTAGCATGGTGAATATATAAACAATTAAAGATGAAAATAGTTATGGACAAAGGTCATGAATCAAGCAATGCGAATCAATTAAATTATCCAATGGATGCCTGAGAATCAGCAAACTTTAAATAATTAAGATGACTTCTAAATTAAATACAGTTAATACCTTTCATAAGTTAATGAGAGTAAGGGATAGATTACTTCCCTTCTTACCTATATGGCAAGGAATTGGTGAGCAGCGGTGTGCATGAATTTAGATAATACAAATTAGAAAAGAAATAGCAACAAACAACTTAACATAGAAATAAAATTTCATTACAGTGGAAAAGGAAATACATTGTTCAAGAAAGGACATTGACATAGAGTTATTACAACACAACTGAACATGTGAGATGAATGGACATGATGGATGCATTAAATTTAAAATTGAATTGGTGGAATGTAATAATTCTGGCTATTAACTGAAA
This sequence comes from Clitoria ternatea, assembly GCA_037962975.1. Lineage (NCBI taxonomy): Eukaryota > Viridiplantae > Streptophyta > Magnoliopsida > Fabales > Fabaceae > Clitoria > Clitoria ternatea. The sequence goes on from CM075672.1 coordinate 181,861,769, forward strand.
TCAATGAATGAAAGAGATGTTACCTTTCAATGGAATCCAAAGAATATGCTTTTTTTCTTTTCAAGAACCAGAGCTTCTAACGTACAAGGGGTATGAGTCATGGGTACGCGTAGGTACGCTGGATCTTTGGCGTACATACGCCCTTATTAAAGCACAACAGATGGTAACAGGTGGTGAAGTATAAATTCTCGCTTAAGCGCATATAATCATGCTTAAGAGTACAGGAGTCCCACTTAAGCGTGATATTCTCTCGCTCAAGTGCATGACATAATAGGAGGGATCACGCTCCAAGCGTGAAATGGTCACGCTCAAGCGTGAGCAGCTTAGGGACATTACACTTAAAACGTCAAGGAACCCGCTCAAGCGCCAGTTCCAGTGAGAAGGGTCATGCTCAAGCGTGAACCCAAGCTCGCTCAAGCGCAAGCACACGCAGGGGTAACGCTTCAAAGTCGCGCTCAGGTGCGCACTTGCTATGCTCAAGTGCCACATCCTCCATCTCAAACGTATACATGCATAGGGGGTCACACTTAGAGCATGAAGGCACACGCTCAAGTGCCAATTTGGTCCAGGGTACCCAGAGATGACTCGCTTAAGCGGACAGAAGTCGTGCTCAAGCACGAAGTCATAAAAAAAGGATCACGCTTATGACTCCCCAAGCTCGCTCAAGTGTGGAATGTTCTCGCTTGAGCGCCAGGGGGGCTCTGATCCTTATTTCTTCATGTTGTTTAGTCTTTTCTTCTTTCTCCCTTTTTAGTTTTCTTCTTTTTTTTTTAATATTTATAAGGCAATTGACATTAACAAAGAACCAACATGAAACACAAAATGAAAAATGGATGCTGTACACTGGTATGGCTACAAAACACAAAATTGAAATATATTTTTTTCACATAAAGGAACTAAGATGCATGAATAGAAACTACCTGCGTGGAGAGAAAAAGATGGTGTAGAAGTGCATACTTTGGTGGTTCATTATTCAAGGAATAAAGGTCAGCGTAAGAACACTTCTTGGGAGCATCCACTGTGTAATCCTGAAAATTCTCTTTTGTTTTTTCTTCTTCTTTTTCTTCTCTCTCTCTCTTTTTTTAACTCTATTTTTCTCTTCTTCTTTTTTTTTGAAAACTTCTCTCACTACTTTATTTATGTAAAAGAAAAACAAACATAAGCTCATCCTCCAGGATCCCATTACTTATGACCACACACTCTTGGTCTTTTTACTCCTTGTGTCTCCTTGATATGTTTGAGGCTAATGCTCAACACAACTTTCCTCCAATCTTTCTTTTTCCATTCTTTCAACTTTTTCCTCTTTTTCTTTTTCTGTTTTATGTAAGTGTCCCTCTTTTTGTGCCACAAGCAATGTTCTTCTTGGCTTGAGAATTTGCGTTTCCTTGTAATTTCCATAGTTGCAATAGTCACTAATAGCAAATGCTCCTCATGACATACCTGAGTTTCTTCTTCTTTTGTATTCTTAACATCTAAACATGTTAACTCTTCTTGTGCTTGAACCTCCACTTCTTTCTCTGCATTCACACTTGGTTCTAACAAAATTTCAGTATCATTATTGTGTTGCCAAGATGTGGTCTCTATCTCAGCTGAGACCTCTACCTCTTCCATCACTTCTTGCTCAATAATAGTATCTAATTGATTCTCATGTTCCTCAATGGCTTCTGTTGTCATTTGTTCAATTTGCACTCCTGTAACACTTGCATCATCAAAGAAACTATTCAATGACAACTCTTGCTCTTGTTATTCTTCAAACCAATCTTCTTCATTCCAATCATCGAAGAATGCTTAACTAGATATACTATCATCTTCCAACTCTAAAGTATAATCCATATCACTTTTTTCTTCACATTCTTCAATTGACTCTTCTTTCATTAAATAACCCTAAACTTTTGCATTTTCTTTTTCTTCTTTTGTTTCTACATCAACTTCAAGTTCAGGTTCATCTATCCCAATGTTTTCTAGCTGGTCTTCTTCTTCCCCAAACTTAATTTCTTCAGCTAGACCAACATCATCATCCATGGCTCTTTATATTGGTCTTCTCTTCGTACAACCTCTGTATTTCTTTGCTCTTCGGCCAGCTGCTTTGCAATAAAATCCACTTGCTTTTGAATGTTCATGATGGAATTATCATAATTTTTTAGGCTAGTTTGAGTGACTTCCATGAATTGAATCAAAATTCGTTCTAACTCTGATTGCTCTTGTTCAATTAGTTGTACCTCATCTACATGGTTCATGCATAATGTTTGTGAATATTGGAGAAACTATGCTAAGGTGTCATCAAGATCCATCACCTGTAACTTTTCACTTTTCAAAGGAACTAGAAAAAAATAAATGCAACAACTAACTATAAACAAGGCTACTGTAATGGTTAGTGCTACCACTTAAATAGCCAAAAACAACTAACATCAAACACTCAACACAATAACAGTTAACAAAATCTACTCCTACAACAAAATTCACTAACAACTAACAAAAGTTATAGAGACTAAAAAAATGGTTCAGTCTAGTACCGGTCCAAGGATTGTTGATATTACTTAACAATCACCAGCAATGGTGCCATTAACTTGATGCATAAATCCTAAGCCATTACTTGGTGCGTAACTCTCAGAGGATTATATTCTTTTGGCAAGTTCACCAATCGTTAAATTTGTAATATATTTGATCGTCCCACAGGGATTAAGGTAATTACTGCAATCTTGGACTAGCACAAGTTGAACTAACACAAGCAGATAGAATTTATTCTGTTTTTGTTGTTTTAAACTTTCTATGTTTTTGTATTTTTAGAAACAATATAGAAGATAAAGTGTGATTGATGGAAGATAGGTTAGGATTACTTCAGCTTACAACTTCATCAAAAAACATACAATTGAGGTTCAATTAAGCTCCAGATGCAAGAGGACAATTCATAAATGGTTAATCCCTAATCCCTTAGGTGACTAACACTAATTCCTAAGCATTAAACTTTAATCCCTTAGGTGTTTAGTGACAGAGAAATCTAATGCAAAATTGGGGGTTGAACCCTAACTATTCACCTAATTACTAGGCCTGAATTAGCTAGGAAGCTGGAAGTTACCTAAGCCTCAACCATGATTCCTCACTGGTGAGTTTCTTCATTTGGATCTGAATTTGTCAATTCATCAGAGTAGGTCCATTTCTCAGCTTGTTCTCCACTTACTTCAGAAGATAATTTCCTCAATACAGCTTCAAGATTCCATCAGAAACTTCAGCAATCCCAACCCTAGGGGTTTAGAAACCCATGGAAATGGATTCGAATGAGGGAATGTGGAGAGACATGGATGAGAGAATTTAGAGAGAGAAAAGAATTAGAGAGAGATTAGAAATGAGAAAATGAATCGTGTTATTAGTTTTGTGTGTCTCCTCCTTCTTTTTTATAGAGTATTTACAAGTATATATAGATAACTTAAACTAACTAACTAACTCTAATTAATTACAAAGGAAACTTAATTAATTACTAAAATACCTAAACTAATTACATGCAATACTTAAGTTATTAAAATACAAAATAAATAGCAACGGATACAAAATAATTAAGGGGAACTATTATAATCTGACGTTAAAGGAGAACGAAACACTGGACAAGGAGAATTCACGCTTAAGCTTGATCCAAGGGCGCTTGAGCATGATGCTTTAGTTTATGCCTTTTGTGACTTCACGTTTGAGCGTGAACGTGTCTGCTTGAGCGTGGTCGAAGTTTTAATGCATGTTGTGACTTTCTTCCCTTTTACGTGAATTGCATGATGACTTCAGGCTTGAGCTTGATGCTTTCACTCTTGAGCTTGAAGCTTTCACGCTTGTGCTTAAACTTTCACGCTTGAGCTTCTGCTTCTCTTTTCAGGTTCTGTTTGTGTGCGTACTGTCAGTCCTCAAATTTACAATAAATCTTTTAATAAAAATTTCATAAAAATAATAAAAATTTGGTTAATTTGTTAGAAAACTAGGTTTTAATTCAATAAATGGATGTTGTTGGAAATAATCTGCCCTTGATCAATTTTCTCTAGTTTTGCAGTGAAAAATTAAAGAATTCAAGAGGAAATTATACTGGAGAAGCTGACGCATAGCATCAATCCCACGTGTAGCGTGGACTCTGAATTTTGATGCTGACGCTACGCGTCACAGCCACACGTAGCGTCAGTGCTGCGTGGACTCCAACTCCAACTTGGCCAACCACTCCACTTGGACCCAATAATGGGTACTCCACTCAGCATCAAGGGCCACCCCACTAAGCACAAATGGCCAAAATACAGTGGAAACACATCCAAGTGGCCAAGCATGATTAAATTTAATAATTTGAAGTGGCCATTATCAGCTATTTAATGGAAGCTGAGTCACAGGCTTGACGCATAGCGTCAGCACCCTTGCTCAGCCCTATAAATAGGGCCATCCAACACCATTCAAGACATCCCATTCTTATTCACTTCTCTTCTTTTCTCTCTTTGTGCTCGACTTTGAGTACTTCTTTTGTGAGTTGTAGTTCTAGAATAGTTTTCTAGATACTTGAGTGTGTTTTGGTGTATTGTGATCGTTGTATCATGAAGTTTCCATCGTCTTCGTAATGTCAAACTCTGTAAGTGTTGTTTTTACTTTTACCATGCGTAACTAATTTGTTTATGTTGGAATTGGTGAACTAATCTATTGAGTATAATATTGTGAATTCGACCTCTGCATGTTTATGATTCAAGTCCATGTTAGTATTTCAACCTTTTATTAATATGAATGTCAAACGGGAGAATGATTTTCATGTGTATTGAAACTTGCTTTATTAGTATGAATGTCAAACGGGAGAATGATTATTCATGCCGTATTGAAACTTGTTTTGACGAAAGTAAAAGTTGGAATACCCTTAATATCTCAGTTCTATAGGGGTTGTTAACCATTGTTGCTAGAAGGCCAGGTCTTAATGCAAGTTTTTACTGAGAAAGCTCACGAGGGATCGGACTTTACGGTGAATTCTTAGAATTTATATCACGAGGGATCGGTTATAATGATTGTAAGCTGCAATGACATGAAACTTGATGATTAAATATGCATGTCTTGAGTTCCTCATTGTTATTCTAGATTAGGGATCCAATTTCCAACATAATTTGTTTATCTGTGTTTATCTCAAGTATCTTACCTATTCTAGATTGCAACTCAACTTTTTAGAATGATTTTTTTCTTTTTATCTCATGAACAACTCAACCATGCTATCTTGTGAATATTGTATAAATTGTATATAAATCATTTTTTTGTCCATAACTTTCTTCACATTTACCATAGTGAATAGAAAATTACTGTTGTTATTGGACTTTCAATCCCAGTGGAACGATATCTAAATTTTGAAAACTACAAACGATTAGTGCGCTTGCCAATTAATAACCCGGTCGTAGAAATGAACGGTTCAGATGCTATCGCTGGGTTAACAACTTTTCTGGCGCCGTCGCCGGGGATTGAATTGTTTCAGTAAAATAGTAAATTTTTAATTACTGTGGTAAATAATTTTTTACCTTAGTTTAATTTTTTTTTTTACTTTTACTTATTGTTACACTAACTTTCTTTATTTAGTTTGTGTATGCAAACCCAATCTACTGCAGGTAAAATTTATTTTGATCCTGAGATAGAAAGGTTTGTAAAGAAAATCAAGTCTTTGAAATCTAAAACACAAACTAAATCTTCTTCTACTTCTAAAACTTTTGAAAATTCAAATATGGTTGTTGAAAAGAGAACATTGGGACAGTTTGCTGCTATTAATGGTCCACCCTGAGTTTCGGGAATGTTTCAAGGACCTGTTGTACCAGTGGAGATTAAACCTGCTACTTTAAATATTATTCAAAATAATCAATTTGCTGGTTTAAATCATGAAGAACCGTATGAACATTTAACTATTTTTTATGAGTTATGTAGCACAATTGGTTTTGAACCCAATCAAGAAGAATCTGTTTATATGAGGTTATTTTCTTTTTCATTGATTAGTAAAGCTAAAGAATGGTTTAAATCTTGCCCACCGGGTAGTTTTGGAAACTGGTCCGATGTTGAAAGAAAGTTCTTGGAAAGATTTTATTCTCCTTCAAAATATTTTGAAGCCATGACAGCCATACATTCTTTTTCTCAAAATAATGATGAATCATTAGAGGAAATATGGGAACGATTCAAGGCACTCTTGAGAAAATATCCAAACCATAACCTGGATAATGCCGAAAAGGTAAGGATCGTTTACCATGGTTTATTACCTCAGTTCAAGATGATGTTAGATGCTTATGCAGGTAGTTCTTTAATGAACAAAACTGTAGAGGAAGCAATTAAAATATTGGAATCAATGTCTATCAGTGACCGCCAAGCAAAACATGAGAGAGGTAATGTACAGAGAAAGCCAGGAATACTCGAATTGGGAGTGAATAATGCAGTATTGGCTCAGCAAAAATTACTGACCTAACAAATTGAAGTTATGAGCAAGCAATTGGAGAAACTCCAAATTGCTCAAGTAACATCACCACCCCCTGCTCAACTTAAACAATGTATGCACTGCATGGGAGAATAACCATGTGGTTACTGTGGAAATGAGCAAGAGCAAGTCAATTTTATGAACCATTAAAGAGCACCCTTAGGTAATTTTCCTTTCAATCATGGAAATTCGTTTTCTAACAATTACCTGCAAGGTTGGCAAAATCAGAATATTGGCTGGAGACAGGATGCTAGACCTTCCAACTGACCTCCTAACAATCAGTTTAAGCAACAACAAACTGACAATGCAAGATTGGCAAGGATAGAGGAATCTATTCAACAGCTATTACAGTTTGTGGAGACAAATGAAGCTTCCCGGAAAGCATCGGATATACAAATGGGTCAGCTTGCAAAAGAAATAGCCGAATTAAAAAGTTCTGGGTTTACTACAAACACTCAAAACCCAAGGGAACAATGTAATGTTGTTTCTTCTGAAAATTGTAAAGTTGTGAAAATTGATTGTAAAGAAAAGAATGAGAAAAAGAAAGAAGAAGAAGAAAAAGAAAGTAAAAAAATAGAAAAAAATGAAAAAGAAAAAAATATGCAAGAACCAGTAAATGAAGAGCAAGAAACAAACTGTACTACCATCATAACTTCGAAAAAATGTAAAGATCCGGGGAGTTTCACCATTCCTGTAACCAATGGAAATATCAACATCCGGAATGCTCTGTTAGATTTAGGGGCAAAGATAAGAGTAGATATTGATCAAAGTATGGTTGCAGTCAAAGTTTATGAGGAAGAGGTAAACTTCAGTGCTCATGAACATCTTAGGACGAATGATAAAGTTTACCCTTCAACTGAACCAGGTATATCTCTTCCCAATCAATTAATTTGTTTTAAATTAACCGATGCCTTAAATGATGAAAGACAGGTAATCAAGCATTGGAGAAGACGAAGGAGGAAGAAAAAGACAGGTGATTCCTCAACGAATATTGGGAGACCACCTGATTAATTAGAGGTAATGTCTGGCTGGAGACATTAAATCTAGCGCTTAATGGGAGGCAACCCATTCTTTTCTTGTTATTTTCAATTATTTTTAACATAAAAAAAATAAACAAAACAAAACAAAAATTTTTAGAATTATGTTTTTAAATGAAAAAGAGTTTAAAACTCAAAAGAAAAGGTTTTTGAAAATCAAAATTTTGAAAAATCAAAAAAAGAAGCCCACGCGTAGCGCCACTGTGACGCGTAGCGTGGACTCTGAATTTTCAACCTGACGCGTAGCGTCCCAACCACGCGTAGCGTCAGAGCCCACGTTCAATTTCTAAAACTGAACCAGAGTGGCCCATCTTAGGTTTTAAAACCTAAAACCTCCTATCTACTTCACTTTAGTTTTCAAAACCCTAAAATTTTGAAACCCTCTTTTTCTCTCAACACTTCCAAACTCTCTTTAGTTTGATTTTAATTTTCAAATCTTAGAATTGCATGTGGTTAGGGTTAGAATTAGATGACCATTGGAAATTGCTTGCTGATTGAATTGAATGTGGTTTGGAAAGGGGTTGCTGCTGTGCAACCCCTGTTTTTGTTTCTGTTCTGTGCAACTCACGCGTAGCGTCCCAGTAACGCATAGCGTGAGGATGGACTGCAAGCCCACGCGTAGCGTCCCATTGATGCGTAGCGTGGGCAGAACAGGCTGACGCGTAGCATCCCACCCACGCGTAGCGTCAGCCTCTGTTTTTAATTTTGTTAAATTTTGAGTGATGTTTACTATTTCATGTATATATTTATTTTTTGTTTTTAATAAATCAGTCTAGTATGCCTATTTTAAAGTTTGTTTGTTGTTTTCTTTTAAATTAATAAATTATCTTATTTAGTATTTGTTATACTTTCTTGCATTGATAAAAAATTAAAAATAAAAAATTTTGTTGATGCATATGATTTTGTGTGAATTTTTGTTTTATTGTTAAAAATCCAAAAATATGCATATTAATTTTCTTTATAAATCACAAAAATACAAAAATATGTTGTTTTGAATTTTGTGAATTACATGTCTATTTTGTGTAAATTTTTATCCTTAGAAAAACCAAAAATATTTGTGTTTTAAATTTTATGTAAATATTTGGTTGATTGTATATGATTGTTAAAGTGTGATTTACTTTTTAATTCAATGTGTGTTTAATTTTAAAATTTTTTACTTTTTACAGATGGCTCCGAAGAAATCCATCCCTGCCACTGGTCCTTCTAAAAGACAAAGAAGGGCCACTGACACTGATACTACTTCTGAGGATCCTGATCTTCAGGGACAGGAGGTGTTAGGACCGAGGAATCCTATGAGATTTCGCACTGACGCAAAATGGGCCCGCTTTCATCAGATTAAGGGCCAAAAGCTGATGTGGGAGAGAGTATTGGATCTTAGTGCTGGAGACTATCCTGAGCTGCAGGATGAAGTTCAGAGGAGGAGATGGGGACCCCTATTTTCTCTACCGACTGAGGGGGATCCCATCTTAGTGATGGAGTTTTATGCGAACGCCTTCAGGACTCACCAGGACGCACCGAGCATAGGACAGCAGCGGACGAGTTGGGTGAGGGGCCGACATATTACATATGACCGGGACACTATCAGTACCCTATTGGGTAATCCTTGGGAGCCTACTCCCGAAGATGATACTTGTTTCTGAAAGGAAAACAGAAATAAGGTTGCTACTGAGGGAGAGTTAGGATACTCCCTCGAGGAGGTTGCTTATTTCTTGAGCAAAGATGAAATCTTTTTCAACCTAAGTAAGGTTGGAAAGAGTCCATCTAACCTCCTGAAGACCCAGCTGACCCCTCTAGCCCAGGCGTGGTCCCATCTCATGCTGCATAACATCACTCTTGTCACCCACCTCTCATCTCTTCTAGTTGAACGTTGTTGCCTTCTATTTTCTATTCTTTAGGGCCATACCATCGACATCGTTGAGCTTATATCTGAGCAGATTCACTTTTATGCCCTTGGGTATAAAGTGAACCGCCCCATTCTATTTCCTCTCATCATATCTGCCTTACTGAGGAGGCAGGGAGTCATTGTACCTTCACCAGAGTTCACTAGTTCTTCAGGGAGAGTCCCTAAAGTTCTAGTGAACAGAGACTATTTTGTGCAGCAGTGTGAGCTTCCACCTCTGGAGCAGGAGGCTCAGCCCAGACCTAGGAGGGGGAGACCACCAGTTCAGCCTTCATCTACTGATGCTGTCACACAGGGATTTCCCCAGATTTCACTTGAGCATCAGCATATGATGCAGATGATGGTTGCTACTCATAAAGCATATATTTATCTTCATGATGAATTTTATCAGTACAGGTTACAGGGAGAGGGAGCACCATATGTCACCCCAGCTGAGTTTGCAGTGTAACATCCCGATTTAATAATTAATTGCCGAATGAAAATAAATCATTAAAATAATAATTGCTAAGTGGGGAAAATTATTTATTAATTATAATTGGTTTAATTAATTTAAGTTAAGGAAGCAAAGGCTGATTGAAGGTGATTGGTTGTCAACAGCTGACTAGTTGTGTCTATATGCGTATGACGCGTATAGGGGCTGCTGTTATGCACGACTTCCCACCCCACTTTTCCCTTCTCTCCGTGCATGCATATATGGGTACACTATTATTCATTCTTCCCTTGAGACTTCTCTTCATTTTGTTTCCTCTTCTTTTCTTCTTCGCTCTTCACTCTTCTTCTCTTCTTCTTCTCTTCTTCTTCTTTCTTCTCTGCTCTCTGTTCCCGTGAGCTCACAACAGTGGTGGCTGAGGATCAGAGTCCTCCTTCCTTACTCGACGAGCCAGAAAGGGTGAGGGTGTGCATTCCCTCTGCATGCAACCCGTCTCCTGCCACGCTGTTCCTTCCTTGTTCCTTCATTCCCTTCGTCGACTTCCCTCCTTCTTCCTCTCCTTGCTCGAAGCTGCCAAGTCTCAGTGGAGATCTGCGCTGCGGGGAGCCTTAAGATGATTGGAGTGTTCACAGCGTTGGAATAGAGCTACTCCAGGGAGCGAACCGAGAGCTGAGTGCCTCAGAGACTCGAATGGCCTCCCCTGCTCTCGCATGCAGATGCACTGGGAGTGACTCAGTGTTCCTCTGGAATCGGGTGTCGTGTTGACCGACTGGAAGCTTTATCCCAGGTAGGGGGGTATCTTCTATCTTAAATGCATGGGTTATGAACGGGTTCCGAGTGTTGATGCTTGCTGTTTCCGTGTTCTGATTGTGTGTTGTGTTGCATGCGAGTGTGTACTGCCTGGTTGCATGACGAGTGAAAGTTGAGTTTTACATATTGATGGCCTGTGAATGTTGAACGATTGTGTGGAAGGAATGTGTTGAAGTGCTGTTGATGAATACCGTGTGCTTTACGTGACATGCAAGTTGTTATGAGTTCAAAAGGCTAGCTGCATGTGATAAAATATGACTTAGTGAATCTGATAATGTACCTCCTCAATTGCATGTACTGATTGAGTCTGGACAATGTATTTTACCGATTGCATGTGTTATTTGAGTCCTGACATTGCTTAATGCCGATTGCATGTGTGTTGTTTGGGTCCTGATGATGTGTTATACTAATCGCATGAGATGCATGTGTTGTTAAGTGCTGATAATGCCTAATGCCGATTGCATAGGATGCATGTGCTATTTGAGTTCTAATGACGTATAATGCCGACTGCTTGTGATGTATGTAATGCTGAGTGAATGGCTGTGTATATGAACTCTGTGGTTATGATGAATCCGCGTGTGGCGCATTGGATGCGTTTGTGCTTGGAGCACGTAGTGTGGGACACTACTATCGGTTATTAAAGCATGGGACATTGTAAATCCTTGAGTTGGACTCAAGGTAGCCCTTGAGTGGGACTCGGGCTGCCTGTGAACACCTCCGTTGGCGCTGAGAGCGTTGGTGTCACCTTATGGGCAAACGGTTGGGTACCTGTAAAATGGCCAAGTAGCTTGGAGCTGAATTGATAGCTTGGAGCTATGTATAAAAAGGCTAGGAGCCTATGTTGCAACGTCAAAAACCGATTACACACGAATGCGGAACCGAGTGAAATACTCTGTGTATACTGACTGTTGATGTTGTTGGAATTGGTTATGCATGTAACACCCTAAATTTTTACAAATAGTAATCCCAAAACAACGAGGAAATTTTTTTTTTTTTTCAAAAACAGCCACGAATCATTTGACACAGAAGGGAAGAAGAAGGCGAGGGAAGTAGAAGAGCATTCACACACATATGACAAGCAACAGGGGAATTAGGACTGAGACCGGTCTATTCGGTTTGGTGTGATGCTCCAGCGTCTGGGCGGATTCCAGGACGGAAGGTGACTCACTCATCCGTTGTCCAACACCGCCTGAACGATGCCACAACGGATGGAAACTCCTCAAGCAAAACTCACATCAGCGTCCACTCGCTCTCACAGGACAAACCTTTCCTCGAGGGAACTACTGGGCGCTCAGCATAAGGGAACAGGTGAGGGAAGGAGAAGGGAGATGCACATGTATAGTAGTTTGTGGAGGAAAGGGGGCCTGAACTCATTCCGCCCAATTCAACTAGGTATGACAACGTCTGGGCGGACTCAACCACAACGCCCAAGTAGGGGTCAACACCGTTGTCTGGGACGCATTAACGTAACAACGGAGGGGAAGGGTATTTGGGCGGTGTTCCACACTGACACCTACTCGCTCCAGCGCGAGTCCTCACGCTTGGGCGAACCATTCTAGTCACTCGGAACTCCATAACTTAGCCTTCCAATTTTAACCATACGGCGACACTTATACTCTACTCGGGAACTGAGGGTTATCCCACTCGGATTCCAGAACTCCTTCTCACTCGGACTTACATCTTTCACTCGGGTTACCGATGCCTTACACTTAAGATCCAATCCACTCTAAACCACCGTTCGAGCTCCTCTCTCAGAGGGGAATCACTCGAGATTTTCACTCGGGAATACCAATTCTTCCTCACTCAGGATTTCATACTTACTTTTACTCGGAAATCCTCAGGCCTATAATCATTCGGGGAATAGCGACTGACTCACTCGGCGTACTACCATTTAATCACTCGGATTATAATTACCCTACGCTCATAAGACATCCTCATACAGTCCTCTTCACCGCTCAACATCACTTACAGTTTAGAAGAACACACAACATATACATATATAAACGAAAGCATTCATATAATTACAAGAACTTCATCATGACTTCTGTTATCCCAAGCTGTCAAGTTTTAGCGTAAGGACTAAAACCAAAACATGAGCCGGCCAAGGCTTAACAAAACGTTATACACAGTATTTATACATATATACATATACACATGTAGATATATGTTCCAATAGCGCTCGGATTCATTGTCCTGCACTCGGCTCCTCCTTCATTCTTCCTTTCGAGAGATGTTCACTGAAAGTGTAGCCACTGCAGGGGTGAGCTTTTACATGTAAAATGACAATCAAGGACTCGGTACCAGTGTCAGTATGCACATTCACATCCATTCAATCGTTTTCAAATTAATTAAGGTTAGGCACGACAAAATGACATTTGAGACACACATACAACACACACAGGTATTCCCCACACTCGGAAATCATTCATAACACTCCACACACGTTATACGTACTACTCTAATCAACCTTATATCTACATGCATGCCTGCGGATCCGACTCGAGTGATGACTTTCAGTTACAGTTTTCCCCTCTCCTGGCCCCTCGTCCTTCAGCTCTTCCCGCGTGGTACCGGCCTCCCATTGGTGTCTCGAGACTCTTCTCTAGCTCCTACGGCTACCACGAGCTCCTTCGGAATCTAGCCGAGGTCTGTAACTGGAAGTCATTCCCTCGGGGCTCTTGACCTTCCATGGGTCGCCCCACTCTTACACATGCAGCTAAATGCATTTACCAACAAGCGTCATCACACCACCGATACCTCCTTCGTAACCATTAAGTAGGAACAGATTCAATGCAACCGTTATTCGCTTTATTATTTACACCAATATGTTCAACCATCAGCAATCAAGTAATAGCATCTGACAAATCAACTAACGAGCACACATTCATATTCTCACAGTGTTAACAAAGATAGAACCATGCATATCATTCGTTATTATCAATACTAACATACTACTTCACCACCATCTAGATTATAAGCATTTACTGTTTAACCACTATAAAACACACGAAATCCAGAATCTTCAATCATGCATAGGATCCAATCATCACAAACACATGCACATACACTCAAGCAGTACATTCATCCGGTACCGTTCGTGGACCATGCATTTAACATGCAAGTGCCCCCTACCTACAAAAGGGACTTCAAGAAGCTTTTCTGCTCTTTGACGTTGAATCTGATGCCCTTCTACTGATTCGTTCAGCCTTTCTCCACTCCGTCGTACTCTACACTTGGTTCGGAGTTGGGGTGTTGTTCTTCCTCTGCTTCAACGATCGTCCTTCACCTGCCGGGGCTCTGACCTTCTTCCTGCACTGTCGTTGTGACGAACAGAAATAGGGGAAAGGAAAGAAGATGGAGACGAAGAAGAAAAAGAGAGAATGGAGTAGTGGGAGAAGTTTTTTGCACCCACGGTGATACTGAATACGCACCTATATACGCATGCGAGGGGAAGGAGTGGGATGGGAAACCGTGAGTCGCAGTCCACTCACACCTTCCGCCAATCACAGACAGCCACATCCCATCAATTGAGTCCAATTAACTTGTCATTAACTCTCAAGCTATATTGATTATGATTAACAACTAATTCTTTACTTTACTTTCAATTTTCTTATTATTTAATTTTTATTCGGTATCTAACTTCAAAACTGGGATGTTACAGTTCTCCCCCACTCAAAAGAATTTCGTCCTCGAAATTCAGTCGGTAATTCACCTTAGCAAACAACTCGGGGTACTGCTGCCTCATGGTGTCTTCGTGTTCCCAGGTACGAGAGGTAGTCTTGCCTTGTTGCCACTCCACTTCTACCAGCTGTACGTTTTTGTTTCTCAAACGCTTCACCGATCGGTCCATGATTCTGATCGGTGTAGTCACAGTGGTCAGGTCTTCCTTGACTTCCACTTCATCGTCAGGCATTGTGTGACTGGGGTCATGTAGATACTTCCTTAGTTGAGACACATGAAATACGTTGTGCAATCGGGATAAGTGGGTCGGTAATGCTATTCGGTATGCCATGGTGCTGACTCGTTCCAACACCTCATAAGGTCCAATGTATCGAGGGCTTAACTTTCCGCCTTTCAAGGCTCGTCCGACTCCTTTACTCGGAGAAGTCCTCAAAAACACTCTGTCTCCGACTGAAAATTCCAATGGTTTGGTGCGGTTGTCATGGTAACTCTTCTGCCTGTCTTGAGATGCCTTCATTTTTCCCTGTATCACTCAGATCTGCTCTGTGGTTTGCTTCACAATGTCTGGTCCCAATAGCAGACTCTCACTCGTTTCCGACCAGCAAAGTGGGGTTCGGCACCTTCGTCCATATAGTGCTTCGTAGGGTGCCATGCCAATGCTGTTATGATGGCTGTTATTGTACGTAAACTCAATCAAGGGGAGGTACTGCTCCCAATCTCCTCCGTGCTCTAACACACACGCTCTTAATAAGTCTTCTAAACTTTGAATCGTCCGCTCAGATTGTCCATCCGATTGGGGGTGGTAGGCAGAACTAAGCCAAAGTTTAGTGCCCATTTCTTGATGCAGGCTGGTCCAAAACCGGGACGTGAACCTAGGATCCCTATCCGATACGATGGAAGTTGGTATACCATGCAGTCGGATAATCTCATGAACGTAAATCCGTGCCAATTTATGTATCGGGTACTTCATGTTCACAGGCAGGAAGTGTGCACTCTTCGTCAGTCGGTCAACAATGACCCAAATCGCATCATGGCCTGCTCGATTTTTGGGCAATCCCATGACAAAATCCATAGCAATCGAGTCCCATTTCCACATGGGAATCTCCAGGGGTTGCATTGCACCGTACGGCTTCTGGTGCTCCATTTTTGATTTCTGACAAGTAATACACTGAGCCACGTATTCTGCCACATTCCTCTTTAGTCCGGGCCACCAGAACTGTTTCTTCAGGTCATGGTACATCTTCGTGGTACCCGGGTGAATACTGAGGAGGCTCTTATGAGCTTCGTCAAGCACCATTTTCCTTAATCCTTTCTCACTCGGCACGTATATCCTGTCTTTCACTCGGAAGATCCCATCTGATCCCTCGGTCAAGGACAAATCCTTTCCCTTGGCCTGCGTCTTCTTCATCTCAGCCAAGTAAGAGTCTGACTGCTGCTGCTCGTACACGGACTTCAGGAATTCATTGGCGATTCTTAACGTACCGATTGCTATTTTCTGAGAGGAGGGGGTGTCAACATGTAAGTTCATGTCTCGGAACTGCTCCAACAACTCCACTTCTCTTGCCATCATTGTTGCCATATGGAGGGATTTCCGACTCAACGCGTCGGCAACGACATTTGCCATACCCGGATGGTATTTCAGCTCGAAATCGTAGTCCTTTAAGAATTCTATCCATCTCCTCTGCCTCATGTTCAGCTCTCTTTGGTCAAATAGGTATTTAAGGCTCTTGTGATCACTGTATACTTCAAATCTGGACCCGTACAAATAATGCCTCCAAATTTTTAGTGCGAACACCACAGCTGCCAACTCCAAATCGTGGGTCGGATAATGCTGCTCGTGAGGTCTCAATTGCCGAGAGGCATACGCTATCACTCGATCTCTCTGCATGAGCACGCATCCTAATCCGAGTCCTGATGTATCACAATAAACTACAAAGCTTTCTTGTAAGTCGGGTAATGCCAGCACTGGCGCAGTTGTCAACTTGTTCTTCAGCTCTCGGAAGCTGCTCTCGCACTCGGGACTCCACACGAAGGGAATGCTTTTCCGAGTCAATTTAGTTAGTGGTAACGCCAGCTTAGAAAAACCTTCAATGAACCTTCTATAATAACCTTCCAGGCCCATAAAACTCCTTATCCCCGAGACCGACTTGGGTCTCTCCCATGCCATTATAGCTGTCACCTTCGAAGGGTCCACCGAGACACCTTGCTCAAAAATTACATGTCCGAGGAAGTGGATCTTATTCATCCAGAATTTGCACTTTGAAAGCTTCGCGAACAACTGCTTCTCCCTTAAAACTTGGAGTACCGTTCGGAGGTGTTCTTCATGCTCCTCAGAAGTCTTAGAATAGACTAGGATGTCATCAATGAAAACAACTATGAATCGGTCTAAATAGGGGTGGAATATGCTGTTCATGTAATTCATGAAGACAGCAGGGGCGTTTGTCACACCGAACGGCATCACTACATACTCGTAGTGGCTATACCGAGTCCTAAAGGCAGTTTTTGGGATATCCGAGTCCTTCACTCAGATTTGGTGATATCCCGATCGTAAGTCGATTTTTGAGAAGACTGAGGCTCCACGCAGTTGGTCAATTAAATCATCAATTCTGGGTAGTGGATACCGATTCTTAATTGTGAGTTTGTTTAACTGTCGGTAATCTATGCAAAGTCTCATGCTGCCGTCCTTCTTCTTAACAAGTAGTACCGGTGCGCCCCATGGTGATACACTCGGTCTAATGAACTGTTTTTCGAGTAACTCATCCACTTGCTTCTTCAGCTCGGCTAATTCAGTTGAGGACATTCTATAGGGTGCACTGGAGACTGGCTCGGCCCCAGGGACCAAGTCTATAGAGAATTCGACTTCCCTATTGGGAGGGACACTCGGTACGTCTTCAGGGAACAATTCTGGAAATTCACAGACAATCGGGATTTCGTTCACTCGGGTTTTACTCTCTCCCTCGGTTAGACAAAGCATCATGAATAGTTGAGTTATACCTTGTGCTGTGCAGTCCTCATGGTGCTGTCTCGGGAAAATTATCCTTCGGTTTCTGCAATCCACTAACACCTCGTTGGCTGAAAGCCAATCTACCCCGAGTACGATATCAAGATCCTTCAAGGGTATGCACACCAAGTCGAAAGTAAAACTCCGATCGCACAATTCGAACGTCACTTCTCTGCACATTGACGAGGTTAGTACCTTAGGACCAGTCGGATTGGCTACTTCCAAAATCCAATCCATTTCCACGGTCGGTAATTTCAAATGTTTTACACAATCATCAGCTATGAAGGAGTGGGTAGCTCCAGAATCAAAAACTACACTAAGTGTGTATCTACCGAGTGAGCACTTACATTGTACTAAGTCATTTGCTTGTGCGACTTCTTCTGCGTTGATGGCGTAGGCTCTTCCAGTGGCTGGTTGGTCGGTGTCTCTCCTCCTGATATTTGGGGCAACCATCATATTCCCTCTAGCTTTGTTGTTTCCGCCCCGTGAGTTTTGTCCATCATTCCTATTGCTCTTCACCTGGAACCCTCCTTGACGCACACTAGCATTTGTTTGACGGAGCTGGGGGCAGTCAGGGCGAATGTGTCCCCTAATCCCGCAGTAAAAACACTTAACATCGGTATCATTGCAACTCTGAGCAAAGTGGTCGCCACCACATTTAAAGCACTTACCGTACCTGGGTCGTCCACTCATCTGTCTCCCTCGGTCACCGCGACCCTGAAATCTAGTGAAGGGTTCATTTCTTCCTACGTTCCCTGGCCTCTTGAAACGTGACTGCTGAAGCGTCAAATACTGGTTGGCTCTGCTGCTCTGGCCCGAGTGGGCCTTGTCATCTTCTTCAAATATCCTACATTTATTCACCAATGCAGGGAAACTCCGTATCTCATGGTATCTGCAGGCCCTCTTAACATCTGATCTTAATCCATTCTCAAACTTAAGGCACTTCGAGCTCTTCGTCCCAGGTTGTTGGAAGGGTGGGTAGAATAGGCACAACTCCTCGAATCTTGTCGCGTATTCTTCCACAGTCATGGAGCCTTGCTTCAACTCCATAAACTCCAGCTCCTTCCGACTCCTCACTGTGTCGGGGAAGTATTTCTCTAAGAAGCATGTCTTAAAATCGTTCCATGTCAGCTGAGCTTCATCATCAGGGAATCGGCTTCTGGCTATCTTCCACCAGTTCTCCGCTTCATCTCGCAGCATATACACTGCACATTCCACCTTTTGGGCCTCGGTACAACGAAGACCCCCAAAAATCCTCTCCAGTTCCTGAGTCCATTTAAAAGCTGCCTCCGGATTACGTCCTCCCTGAAACTCACTCGGCTTCCTCTTCAGGAAGCGGTCCAGCACGTGGCCATCCTCAGCTCGAGTCTGGCCCTGCCTTTCAAACACGTCTGCAAAGCATTGGAATGCTGTGGCTATAGCCTCCATGCTTTGGCGATGCGTCATTCCTTATCCTGAAATTGACATTCGAGGATAAGTATACCGAGCCACTTACTACCGATCGGGTTTTTCAGTCTAACATTCAATAGCTTAGCACATTATATCATTCTTCCAGGTTACACACACAATCGGACCAGGAGGAAACAACCTCCTATCCTCAAGCCAATATCAATCAGGTTCAACTAACATCACAACAATTATGACCATTTAGTTAGAAAACACACAACCGCTTACACTCGGTAAGCATACCTTGGCCTTGGACCTTTCGGTCTGCTCTGATACCAAAATGTAACACCCTAAATTTTTACAAATAGTAATCCCAAAACAACGAGGAAATTTTATTTTATTTTTTTTATTTTTTTTTCAAAAACAGCCACGAATCATTTGACACAAAAGGGAAGAAGAAGGCGAGGGAAGTAGAAGAGCATTCACACGTATATGACAAGCAACAGGGGAATTAGGAATGAGACCGATCTATTCGGTTCGGTGTGACGCTCCAGCGTCTGGGCGGATTCCAGGACGGAAGGTGACTCACTCATCCGTTGTCCAACACCGCCTGAACGATGCCACAACAGATGGAAACTCCTCAAGCAAACCTCACATCAGCGTCCACTCGCTCTCACAGGACAAACCTTTCCTCGAGGGAACTACTGGGCGCTCAACATAAGGGAACAGGTGAGGGAAGGAGAAGGGAGATGCACATGTGTAGTAGTTTGTGGAGGAAAGGGGGCCTGAACTCATTCCGCCCAATTCAACTAGGTATGACAACGTCTGGGCGGACTCAACCACAACGCCCAAGTAGGGGTCAACACCGTTGTCTGGGACGCATTAACGTAACAACGGAGGGGAAGGGTATTTGGGCGGTGTTCCACACTGACACCTACTCGCTCCAGCGCGAGTCCTCACGCTTGGGCGAACCATTCTAGTCACTCGGAACTCCATAACTTAGCCTTCCAATTTTAACCATACGGCGACACTTATACTCTACTCGGGAACTGAGGGTTATACCACTCGGATTCCAGAACTCCTTCTCACTCGAACTTACATCTTTCACTCGGGTTACCGATGCCTTATACTTAAGATCCAGTCCACTCTAAACCACCGTTCGAGCTTCTCTCTCAGAGGGGAATCACTTGAGATTTTCACTCGGGAATACCAATTCTTCCTCACTCAGGATTTCATACTTACTTTTACTCGGAAATCCTCAGGCCTATAATCATTCTGGGAATAGCGACTGACTCACTCGGCGTACTACCATTTAATCACTCGGATTATAATTACCCTACGCTCATAAGACATCCTCATACAGTCCTCTTCACCGCTCAACATCACTTACAGTATAGAAGAACACACAACATATACATATATAAACGAAAGCATTCATATAATTACAAGAACTTCATCATGACTTCTGTTATCCCAAGCTGTCAAGTTTTAGCGTAAGGACTAAAACCAAAACATGAGCCGGCCAAGGCTTAACAAAACGTTATACACAGTATTTATACATATATACATATACACATGTAGATATATGTTCCAATAGCGCTCGGATTCATTGTCCTGCACTCGGCTCCTCCTTCATTCTTCCTTTCGAGAGATGTTCACTGAAAGTGTAGCCACTGCAGGGGTGAGCTTTTACATGTAAAATGACAATCAAGGACTCGGTACCAGTGTCAGTATGCACATTCACATCCATTCAATCGTTTTCAAATTAATTAAGGTTAGGCACGACAAAATGACATTTGAGACACACATACAACACACACAGGTATTCCCCACACTCGGAAATCATTCATAACACTCCACACACGTTATACGTACTACTCTAATCAACCTCATATCTACATGCATGCCTGCGGATCCGACTCGAGTGATGACTTTCAGTTACAGTTTTCCCCTCTCCTGGCCCCTCGTCCTTCAGCTCTTCCCGCGTGGTACCGGCCTCCCATTGGCGTCTCGAGACTCTTCTCTAGCTCCTACGGCTACCACGAGCTCCTTCGGAATCTAGCCGAGGTCTGTAACTGGAAGTCATTCCCTCGGGGCTCTTGACCTTCCACGGGTCACCCCACTCTTACACATGCAGCTAAATGCATTTACCAACAAGCGTCATCACACCACCGATACCTCCTTCGTAACCATTAAGTAGGAACAAATTCAATGCAACCGTTATTCGCTTTATTATTTACACCAATATGTTCAACCATCAGCAATCAAGTAATAGCATCTGACAAATCAACTAACGAGCACACATTCATATTCTCACAGTGTTAACAAAGATAGAACCATGCATATCATTCGTTATTATCAATACTAACATACTACTTCACCACCATCTAGATTACAAGCATTTACTGTTTAACCACTATAAAACACACGGAATCCAGAATCTTCAATCATGCATAGGATCCAATCATCACAAACACATGCACATACACTCAAGCAGTACATTCATCCGATACCGTTCGTGGACCATGCATTTAACATGCAAGTGCCCCCTACCTACAAAAGGGACTTCAAGAAGCTTTTCTGCTCTTTGACGTTGAATCTGATGCCCTTCTACTGATTCGTTCAGCCTTTCTCCACTCCGTCGTACTCTACACTTGGTTAAGAGTTGGGGTGTTGTTCTTCCTCTGCTTCAACGATCGTCCTTCACCTGCCGGGGCTCTGACCTTCTTCCTGCACTGTCGTTGTGACGAACAGAAATAGGGGAAAGGAAAGAAGATGGAGACGAAGAAGAAAAAGAGAGAATGGAGTAGTGGGAGAAGTTTTTTGCACCCACGGTGATACTGAATACGCGCCTATATACACATGCAAGGGGAAGGAGTGGGATGGGAAAGCGTGAGTCGCAGTCCACTCACACCTTCCGCCAATCACAGACAACCACATCCCATCAATTGAGTCTAATTAACTTGTCATTAACTCTCAAGCTATATTGATTATGATTAACAACTAATTCTTTACTTTACTTTCAATTTTCTTATTATTTAATTTTTATTCGGTATCTAACTTCAAAACTGGGATGTTACAATGCATGTGATGATGTTAATGAGATGATGCATATACATAATCGAGTGAATTATTTCGTTTGCACATGCTGTGGATGCTGATTGAAATATGTTCTATGAATGCATGTTAATACTATTGAAAGTTGTGTATATATAGCCGAGTGAGAATTGTTGAATTCTGATTGAGAAATGTTCAATACGTGCATTCTGATTCATAGGCATTATTATGTCGCTGATTGTTGTATGTTAATGTTATTAAATTGATACATGCATAAGGCCGAGTGATAACTGGTGGATTCCGATCGGTAAGAGTCTGATGTATGTCCTGGTTGATTGGTATTGCTCTAACTTTAATTGTTGCCATGTATAATTACATATATATATATTGTTGTATAATTGTGGGACAACCTGAGTCAGCATCTATCATTTAATATTTAAGATGCTCACCCCCTACACCATCTTTCAGTGTGTGTAGGTCGGACTCAGAAAGGATGATAGGGCCTCAAGTCCGAGTGTGGTGCACTCTGATGGTTGAGTGCTTGTAATGCGTTTATTATGTCCAGTCAGGGTAGCCTTGGCCGGCTCTCTTGTAAAATGACGATTAAATATATTTATTTATAAAGACTGATTTGATAAGTATAGATATGGTGTGTCACTTGTGTAGAACTATGAATAGCGGTAAAGGTATAATGTTAGGCAATAAGTATTCCGAGTATGTGGTTACCTGTACATAGGTCGGTAGATTAGATTTGTGAGCAGATTTATATTTCTGGGAACATATATTCATACGTATGTGCTTTATGCCGATTTGATGCGTCTTTCGACTGGAATGTATTGTTAAATGATTCGAGGGCTGTTGACGAGTGAAATAAGGTTAAGTTGATGGTTTCGAGTGAGGACTACTGGGTGGCTTTTCCGAGTAAACATGCTGAGTGATTCCGAATGAAAATTATAGGTAACCCGGGTGAGGAAGAGTTTGTATTCCCGAGTGGAAACCTTGAGTGATCCTCTTCTGAGAGAGGAGTTAGAGTAGTGCTTTAGAGTGGGATGGATCCTAAGTGTAAGGTCTTAGTAATCCGAGTGAATGATGTAAAATCCGAGTAAGTGAGGGTCGGTATGCCGACTGGTTGAGTTTTGAATAAGATCGAGTGGGACTTAACTACCTGATTTCCCGAGTGAATGTGTGAATGTATTCCGAATAGTGAATAGGTAATGTGACCCGATTGTGTTAAGGTTGGGATGCGTCGAGTGATGTTTGATTAGGATGTATATTCCGAGTGAGAAAGAGTTCTGGATTCCGAGTGGCAGAATTGGGGAAGTCGTTTCCCGAGTGGTTTATACCTGTGACCTGTATGGATGAATGAGGAGTTGTGCGGATTCCCGAGTGAAGTATGAGCGTGATGATTTACCGGGTGAACATATGTCCCAAACCCGAGTGAGAAACTACCTTGTACCTGTGTCTGCCCCAGCGAATTAGACTTAGCTCCAACGAGTGTGTGCGTATGGAAGGCTTCTGGGATGTTTGCTTAAGCGAATGGTACTTCGCCGAGCGAGGGGATGCTGGTGTTGGGCTCCGCTTGAGCCTCTCCTTGTTCCGCTGTTGCATTATCATATTTCGCTCAGGCGGCGTTGGGCCTCACTTGAGCGAGTCAGCGTTGTCATGGTTTTCACCCAAGCGCTGATGTGTTTCGTTGAACCGAATGGGTCGGTTCAAGCCTTGTCCCTTCCGCCGATTGCTATGCATATAAATGTTCTTTTATTTTCCCTCGCCTTTCCCTTCTTTTTTTTATGCCGATCGTCCAGTGGCTGTTTTTATGGAAAAAAAAATTCCTGTTTTCGGGTCTATTATTTATCAAAATTAGGGTGTTACATTTTGGTATCAGAGTAGACCAAAAGGTCCAAGGCCAAGGTATGCTTACCGAGTGTAAGCGGTTGTATGCATTGTGACCGAGTGGTGACCATCATTGTGATATTGATTTGAGGATAGGAGGTCATTTCCCTCCTGGTCCGATTGATTGTATGCCCTGATTTAATTGGTATTGTATATGTTTGATGATTTGGTATATATTGGACTATGAATGGTGTATGCCTGTATCTTGTTTTGGAATTTAAATGTGTGATAGATAAATGGTATATGATGTATATGATTTTCGGTATAAGAGATGTGTTGCAGTTTCCTAAGTTGAAATTTGGGTGTGTAATAAGTGTGTAAAGGTGAGGTCGGGTATATGTTAAATTGGGATCGCACCTCAGTGGCTGGTTGAGGGAACCGAGTGAATGGTACTATACCTTATAGTAATGTTGGAATGTTGTGGGATACTGGGTAAATAGTGACCCCTTAGGAATCCTAAGTCTAATAATTATTTAACCTTATGTGCTGTTGAACCCGAGTAAAGCACTTGCGTAGTAACTCATTGAGGCTTGAATGATTATCGTGTGATATGTGAAATGTGTTAGTAGTTGTGCTGTAATTAAGTAAATGCGCATGCAACTCCTGGATTTGTGGTATTTGTTAACTGTTTAGTGATCATGTGACTCCGTCCATGAATGCATGTTGGTGATTCTGCGAATGCTAACTGAATGCTTGTAAATAGGAGTGTTACCATTATTGCCGAGTGCGTGAGTTAAAAGGGGATGAACCTCTGAGTTCTGTTTGCAGTTTCATGTTAAAATGTATATGAATGAGAATGCCATGATGATTTCTGAATGAATGATATGTGAGCTGATCTGTTGATTCCATTGTGATGCTGTGTTGAAATGCATGCTGCCTTCATTATAAAATACCGGGAGGATATGCTGTAGTATTGTTACTCTGTTTGCTGCTGTGAGTTACTATGATAAACGCTTGTGATGCTGTGATGAAACCATGAAATTCCGAGTGAATATATATGTCGTGTTGAAACTGTTGTGACCTATTGATGGCTGCGTGAGACGCACTTGGTAAGCTTGGATGCTTGTATGAAATTGCATGAGAATTGCTTACATGAGACGAAATCACTGTTTAAGTCGAATCCGCATGCATGTGTGTAAGAGCATTGTTATTGAGACTAACATGATTCGCATGGATTGAATGACTTGAGCAAATTCCGACTAGATGATGTTGTATAGGTGAGTCCGACTGAATAAATATGTATGCATTGACGCTGTGGCCGAGTGTAATGTGATGTTATGATTGAGAATGTATGTTATTGTGCAATTTCCGATTGAATATCTATGTACACGCTTATGATTGGCAGTGAACTCAACGTGAATTACATGAATATGTGGATATAATATTGTGAATGAAATCCTTAACATAGTTGGGAATTGGTTTGGGTAAACCCGATTGGATGAGTACATATGTAATTAATGCTATTGTTGAGTGCAATATATGGTTATGGTTATGGTGCATGCTGTAGTGAACAATGACATAGCCATGAATAATTGGTATGAATCCGACTGAGTGTCTGTATGTACATTAGTTCCGTTTCCTAGTCCATGGTGTGTTATGACAGCATGTGTGATTGTGAATTACTTAATCCTGATTGAATTGCATGAACCCGAGTGAGTGACGTTACTGTATAGCTGAGAATTGAGAATTTATCCGAGCCATGGTTTTGTGATGAATAAGATTTAGAGGAAATATTTACTCGGTGTTGGCTAGAAGCCGATTGTTGTATTGCCATCATACTAATTTACAGAAGTGATAAATAATTTTCATGATTGTTGTTGCGTGATGTGCCCTATGTGATGCATAATGATGAGGTTGAGGTAGATGTATTGCTTACAATGTGTGTGTGAACTGCTATTAATTACCGTGTGAAATAGTATTAGCTGAGTGAGTCTGGTCGGAGTGAGGCATGCTGTTCTGAGATGACTCTTCCTGCCATAGATATTGTGGCAGCGTACACGTTGCAGTGACTGTGTAATTGTTGCAACCCTATAGGAATGAGACATCATCCTATAAGATGGATGCAATAATTCATGAGTCGGGCAGGTGAAGTTGTAACTGCTTATGGTGATGGTGAGTCTTTCGGATGGTTCTGAGTGTGATGAGAGTTATATTAAATGAATATTATGTGGTTATGTACCGATTGAGGATAGAGGGTTTGTTTAGCCTTGATGGGTTTGCCTCCGAGAGGATTAGAGGCTGTTGGGTATAGATTGGCTTCTAAGACGATGATTAGTTATTAAAACAAGAGGGGTGATCAAATCTGTCACTGAAGTGGAGTTTTATAAGGTTAACCGAGTGATACTGTAAGTTAAATGGGGGAAACCAGGATTTTGAGCCAAACTAAATTGTAAGGTGAAGAATTGCTCGGGAAAGGTTAGTATATTCCGAGTGTGTAAGAGTGGAGACAATTCCAAGTGAAGTCCTTGTGAGAAAGAACTGCTGAGTGAAAATTATGCTGTTCCGAGTAGAACCTTATAGAGAGGATCATTACTAAGTTAAGGGAATAACGTCCGAGCGTAACATTCTGAGTAGGTTAAGATTCGGGTGATCTGACTCAGAGTGTATCAATTCCGACTAGAAAGATATCGAGTGTAGAATTCCTAATACCCATGTGATGTCCAACCGAGTGATCCTCCAAGAGAAAAGTTCCTTGATCGGGAAAAAGAGATTCCGAGTGAGTAAGTTCCGAGTAAATGGTCTCCGAGGGGAATAGATATCCGAGTAAAGGATTTAAATGAAGTCGTACTCAGGTCAGTGATTGGGACTGCTGAGCTTGAACTCAAGTTTTGTTTCGAGGAAGGCTCGAATTGCGAATGAATTTCTGGTAAGTGGAAGGATCTCCGGGTAAGAATTACCCTTGAATCCCGAATGATGTTTTGTGTAAGAGGACCGAGTGAAATTCTCAGGATGAAAGCATGGAATTAGCTGGAAGCATGGGTAGGAATCTAAGATTTCAGAATTTAGTGTAGTGCATATACGAAGTAAATCCGGGTAAATTATGCTAATTGAAACACATGGAAAATTCCTTGAGTGTTCCCTTGGTGTAAGAGAGAGATTTTATGGTCAGGTTTTGAAAACCCAAGGGTTTGGTCCGAGAGAAATCGGTCGGGAGTGAGTATTTTTGGGAGTCGGTGATGTTGTTTGCCGATTAGATTATTCCCAACTGGTTGATTAGCCTCTGTAATGTGTCTCATGTGATACAATTTTGAGTCTTTACTCTGTATGAGTTATGGTTGTGCCGAGTGACTCATTTGAATCGGGGAGCCCGATGGTGTAAATACACCGAGCGGTGTCGTAAGCGTAGGACCGAGCGGCCAAGAAATTAGGAAGTGCCATTACTTATGATGAATTGGCTGAGTTAAATAAGGGAAATTGTGCGTTATAGAAATTGAATCCCCCAAATGTATTAAATTCTATGATGAAGTTGTAATCAGGTAGGGCCTGACCATTACTTTTTACCGACTGAAATTGTGGGCGGCCAGTAAACCGCTTGAGGGGTGAATCCTTGCCAAGTGAAATTGTGATCCAGTCGGTGAATACTTGTGGAAGCTCAGTTGTGTGAGTGATTGAGACAGCAATTTTCTGAGTTAATTATTTAAGGGGGAGTCACCGACTGAATTTCGAGGACAAAATTCTTTTGAGAGGGGGAGAACTGTAACATCCCGATTTAATAATTAATTGTCGAATGAAAATAAATCATTAAAATAATAATTGCTAAGTGGGGAAAATTATTTATTAATTATAATTAGTTTAATTAATTTAAGTTAAGGATGCAAAGGCTGATTGAAGGTGATTGGTTGTCAACAGCTGACTAGTTGTGTCTATTTGCGTATGACGCGTGTGGGGGCTGCTGCTGTGCACGACTTCCCACCCCACTTTTCCCTTCTCTCCGTGCATGCATATATGGGTACACTATTATTCATTCTTCCCTTGAGACTTCTCTTCATTCTGTTTCCTCTTTTTTTCTTCTTCGCTCTTCACTCTTCTTCTCTTCTTCTTCTCTTCTTCTTCTTTCTTCTCTGCTCTCTATTCCCGTGAGCTCGTAACAGTGGTGGCTGAGGATCGGAGTCCTCCTTCCTTACTCGACGAGCCAGAGAAGGTGAGGGTGTGCATTCCCTCTGCATGCAACCCGTCTCCTTCCACGTTGTTCCTTCCTTGTTCCTTCATTCCCTTCGTCGACTTCCCTCCTTCTTCCTCTCCTTGCTTGAAGCTGCCAAGTCTCAGTGGAGATCTACGCTGCGGGGAGCTTCAAGATGATTGGAGTGTTCACAGCGTTGGAATGAAGCTACTCCAGGGAGCGAACCGAGAGCTGAGTGCCTCAGAGACTCGAATGGCCTCCCCTGCTCTCGCATGCAGATGCACTGGGAGTGACTCAGTGTTCCTCTAGAACCGGGTGTCGTGTTGACCGACTGGAAGCTTTATCCCAGGTAGGGGGTATCTTCTATCTTAAATGCATGGGTTATGAACGGGTTCCGAGTGTTGATGCTTGTTGTTTCTGTGTTCTGATTGTGTGTTGTGTTGCATGCGAGTGTGTACTGCCTGGTTGCATGACGAGTGAAAGTTGAGTGTTATATGTTAACGGCCTGTGAATGTTGAACGATTGTGTGGAAGGAATGTGTTGAAGTGCTATTGATGAATACCGTGTGCTTTACGTGACATGCAAGTTGTTATGAGTTCAAAAGGCTAGCTGCATATGATAAAATATGACTTAGTGAATCTGATAATGTACCTCGTCAATTGCATGTGCTGATTGAGTCTGGACAATGTATTTTACCGATTGCATGTGTTATCTGAGTCCTGACATTTCTTAATGCTGATTGCATGTGTGTTGTTTGGGTCCTGATGATGTGTTATACTAATCGCATGAGATGCATGTGTGTTTAAGTGCTGATAATGCCTAATGCCGATTGCATAGGATGCATGTGCTATTTGAGTTCTGATGACGTATAATGCCGACTGCTTGTGATGTATGTAATGCTGAGTGAATGGCTGTGTATATGAACTCTGTGGTTATGATGAATCCGCGTATGGCGCATTGGATGCGTTTGTGCTTGGAGCACGTAGTGTGGGACACTACTATCGGTTATTAAAGCGTGGGACGCTGTAAATCCTTGAGTTGGACTCAAGGTAGCCCTTGAGTGGGACTCGGGTTGCCTGTGAACACCTCCATTGGCGCTGAGAGCGTTGGTGTCACCTTATGGGCAAACGGTTGGGTACCTGTAAAACGGCCAAGCAGCTTGGAGCTGAATTGATAGCTTGGAGCTATGTATAAAAAGGCTGGGTGCCTACGTTGCAATGTCAAAAACCGATTAGACATGAATACGGAACCGAGTGAAATACTCTGTGTATACTGACTGTTGATGTTGTTGGAATTGGTTATGCATGTGATGATGTTAATGAGATGATTCATATACATAACCGAGTGAATTATTCCGTGTGCACATGCTGTGGATGCTGATTGAAATATGTTCTATGAATGTATGTTAATACTATTGAAAGTTGTGTATATATAGCC
Organism: Clitoria ternatea; assembly: GCA_037962975.1. NCBI lineage: Eukaryota > Viridiplantae > Streptophyta > Magnoliopsida > Fabales > Fabaceae > Clitoria > Clitoria ternatea. The sequence continues at coordinate 181,890,963 of CM075672.1, forward strand.
GAGTGAGAATTGTTGAATTCTGATTGAGAAATGTTCAATACGTGCATTCCGATTCATAGGTATTATTATGTCACTGATTGTTGTATGTTAATGTTATTAAATTGATACATGCATAAGGCCGAGTGATAACTGGTGGATTCTGATCGGTAAAAGTCTGATGTATGTCCTGGTTGATTGGTATTGCTTTGACTTTAATCGTTGCCACGTATAATTGCATATATACATATTATTGTATAATTATGGGACAACCTGAGTCAGTATCTATCATTTAATATTTAAGATGCTCACCCCCTACACCATCTTTCAGTGTGTGCAGGTCGGACTCGGAAAGGATGATAGGGCCTCAAGTCCGAGTGTGGTGCACTCTGACGGTTGAGTGCTTGTAATGCGTTTATTATGTCCAGTCAGGGTAGCCTTGGCCGGCTCTCTTGTAAAATGACGATTAAATATATTTATTTATAAAGACTGATTTGATAAGTATAGATATGGTGTATCACTTGTGTAGAACTGTGAATAGCGGTAAAGGTATAATGTTAGGTAATAAGTATTCCGAGTATGTGGTTACCTGTACATAGGTCGGTAGATTAGATTTGTGAGCAGATTTATATTTCTGGGAACATATATTCATACGTATGTGCTTTATGCCGATTTGATGCGTCTTTCGACTGGAATGTATTGTTAAATGATTCGAGGGCTGTTGACGAGTGAAATAATGTTAAGCTGATGGTTCCGAGTGAGGAATACTGGGTGGCTTTTCCGAGTAAACACGCTGAGTGATTCCGAGTGAAAATTATAGGTAACCCGGGTGAGGAAGAGTTTGTATTCCCGAGTGGAAACCTTGAGTGATCCCCTTCTGAGAGAGGAGTTAGAGTAGTGGTTTAGAGTGGGATGGATCCTAAGTGTAAAGTCTTAGTAATCCGAGTGAATGATGTAAAATCCGAGTCAGTGAGGGTCGGTATGCCGACTGGTTGAGTTTTGAATAAGATCGAGTGGGACTTAACTACCTGATTTCCCGAGTGAATGTGTGAATGTATTCCGAATAGTGAATAGGTAATGTGACCCGATTGTGTTAAGGTTAGGATGCGTCGAGTGATGTTTGATTAGGATGTATATTCCGAGTGAGAAAGAGTTCTGGATTCCGAGTGGCAGAATTGGGGAAGTCGTTTCCCGAGTGGTTTATACCTATGACCTGTATGGATGAATAAGGAGCTGTGCGGATTCCCGAGTGAAGTATGAGCGTGATGATTTACCAGGTGAACATATGTCCCAAACCCGAGTGAGAAACTACCTTGTACCTATGTCCGCGCCAGCGAATTAGACTTAGCTCCAGCGAGTGTGCGCGCTTGGAAGGCTTCTGGGATGTTCGCTTAAGCGAATGGTACTTAGCCGAGCGAGGGGATGCTGGTCTTAGGCTCCGCTTGAGCCTCTCCTTGTTCCGCTGTTGCATTGTCATATTTCGCTCAGGCGGCGTTGGGCCTCACTTGAGGGAGTCAGCGTTGTCATGGTTTTCACCCAGGCGCTGATGTGTTTCGTTGAACCGAATGGGTCGGTTCAAGCCTTGTCCCTTCCGCCGATTGCTATGCATATGAATGTTCTTTTATTTTCCCTCGCCTTCCCCTTCTTTTTTTTATGCCGATCGTCCAGTGGCTGTTTTTGTGGAAAAAAAAATTTTTCCTATTTTTGGGTCTATTATTTATCAAAATTAGGGTGTTACATGCAGCACATGTAGCTTGGCCCGGCGATTCACCTACCTACCCTGAGACTGGTGGACCTTCTCGAGCACAGGCTGATATTGATGGTGATGCTAATGAGGAGGAGGAGGATGATGACCAGATGGAGGATTGATGGTGTTATCTTTTGCACCTTTTTACATACATTTTTATTGTTAGTTTCATGTTTACATTGATATTATTTTGGATATTTTGTCTTTTATTATGTGGTGTGTTTAATCTTGCGTAATTATGTTTTTGCATAAAAAAAAAATTCAATAAATAATCAAATTTTTGTTAGAAAGTTAATTTATTCACTTAACAATTTTACACAATAAAACCAATTTTGTAAAATCAATTATTAATTCTTTTATAACTTAGGAATTTTGATAAATTTAATTACAATAAGTTTATTAACTATCAAGCAAATTTCAAAAAAACCCGGTGAGTTGAGAGATCTTGTTAAACACTTGAGGGTTTAATCGACATAACTTCATTAGAATTGATTTTGCTTTAATCTTTGATTTGTGTTGTTGTACAGAAAATTTAGGAAAATGATCAAGGCACATTTATTGGTGAAAAGAAACCTTGGGCCAAACAGCTTACCTTGGTAAAAATTATTTTATCTTTTGAAAGCCAATTTGAGCCTAAAATAAATTCTTTGGTACCCTTAAAACCTAAATTTGTTTTAACCATTCCCTTTACTTGATTGATTAAAAGAGCAGTCGAAATAAATGTTCTTATAAAAATGGGGAGTGAAAATAAACAACTTGATTCTTTTCAAAAGAAAATAAAGTATGAAAAAGAAAAGTCAAAAATAGTGAAAAGAATCAAGTTGGGGGTATTTATTTTTCACCAATAAAAGAAAATGAGAAGTTTGGGCCAAGAGAAAGCCTAAGAATTATAAAATGCTCTTTTATGATTTCAAGTTTTTGAATTCCAAGAAAAACCATTGATTCTTGTAAGTCAAGCCTCATTACAACCCGTGAAAAGACCTTGTGATTTCTGAATTAACTCTGTATAACCAACCATTGATTAGATAAAAATCAAAATTAAATTTATTTGATTTTATGATTGATTGACTGAAACAGGTTACCAATTGCATTGAGATAAACACTTGGAGAGGTAAGCCTGAAATTATGCTTGGTATGTTAATAAAATATTGTAAAGAATTTTATCATTAAACCTTTGTTATATTAGATGTCTATAATTGATTATTTCAAAATGGTAAATTGTGTAATTACTTTTTGTGGTAAATTATCAGACTAACTCAAAATTTGATTTCAAATTTTTATTTTTTATTTTTCTCTCTTGCTCGAGGACGAGCAATGTCTCAAGTTGGGGGTATTTGTTAGTCCTCAAATTTACAATAAATCTTTTAATAAAAATTTCATAAAAATAATAAAAATTTGGTTAATTTGTTAGAAAATTAGGTTTTAATTCAATAAATGGATGTTGTTGGAAATAATCTACCCTTGATCAATTTTCTCTAGTTTTACAGTGAAAAAGTAAAGAATTCAAGAGGAAATTATACTGGAGGAGCTGACGCGTAGCATCAATCCCACGCGTAGTGTGGACTCTGAATTTTGATGCTGATGCTACGCGTCACAGCCACGCGTAGCGTCAGTGCTGCGTGGACTCCAACTCCAACTTGGCCAACCACTCCACTTGGACCCAATAATGGGTACTCCACTCAGCACTAAGGGCCACCCCTGTAACATCCCAATTTTAATAATAAGGAACCAGACAAAATAAAAGCCATTTAAAATGACAGGTCAGAAGAGGAAATCTGTTCACTAATTACCCTTAACTTAATTAACTAAAAAGGTGTGAAGTGATTAGCGTTAGAAAATGCTGATGGGACAGGGTGGCGTGGGCAGGACTGCTGCTTCACGTTTCCCCACCCCACCATCCTGTTCTTCGTGCGTGTGTTTATATTGGGTGATGGCCCCCTTGCCCTTCACTCTCGAGAACTCTCTCTGCAAACTCCCTCTTCCCTCTTCTTCTTATTCTCTTCTTCCCCTTTTTCTTCTCCTTCTCTGCTCTTTACTCCATTCCCTGTTCGAAAGCCAAGTGACGGTGCGGTAGAGAAGTCAAGCTCCCTCATACGGGTGGAGGACGAGCGTCGAAGTAGAAGAATCTCTCAGAGTCTCGCAGTTGGTAGGGGGAGTACCTTACATATTAAATGCATGGGTTACGAATGGGTTTGGAAGACATTGATAATTGTGGAGCTGTATTCTATTGTATAATATGCTTGCATGTAGAATATCCGAGTGCATGACAAGTGAGAGTGAATGTTGCATATTATCATCGTCCTTGAGGATGCATATGTTGCCATAGAACCCGATTGCATGATTGTGTTGTGTTGATGAGAATGCTTTATTGAACCTGTTCGTGTTTATAGGAATGTATGCGTTGATTGAGTCCTGACACTGTCATATACCATTTGCATGTTGTGTTACGGTTGATTGGAATGCTTGTGTGAATTTGTTAATCTTCATGTAAATGCATGCGTTGATTAAGTTCTGATACTGCTGTGAACAGAGTGCATGTTAAACTCGAGTTGATGAAAATGCTCATGGAAGCTTGATATTGATTGACACCGACTGCATTAGACTCATATGCTGCTATGATGATGATTGCATGGAAGTTTGTATGTGTTAAATTAACATGCGGAGTTCTGAGAGTGTGAATTACCGACTGCATGTGAAATATGTGTAATTGAATAAGAGGATGTGTGTATGAATTCAATGTTGTGTGTCGAATCCGCGTGTGGCGCATGGGACGCGTTTGTGCTGAGAGCACGTAGTGTGGGACACTACCATCGGTTATTCAACGTGGGACACTGCAAAATCCTTGAGTGGGACTCAAGGTAGCCCTTGAGTGGGACTCGGGCTGCCTGTGAACACCTCCGTTGGCGCTGAGAGCGTTGGTGTCACTTGCGGCCAAACGGTTGGGTACCTGTAAAACGGCCAAGCAGCTGGGAGTTGAAACGGTAGCCGAGAGCTATGTATAAAAGGCTGAGAGCCTACGTTGCAACGTTAGAACCGATTACACACGTATGCAGAACCGAGTGAATAATCTGTGCATATATGGCTACTGATGTTATGTGGAATTAATTATGCATGTGATGATGTTAGTGAAGTGGTGTTTACTTATGAATGAGTGCGTTATTCCGTGTGCATGTGCTATAATTGCTGACTAAAACCTGTTCCGTGAATGTATAATATGTTGTTGAGGAGTTGTGAATACATTTACATCCGAGTGAGAATTGTGTATTCTGATTGATAAATGTTATGTAGAGATATCCTGACTCAAGGACCCTTAGCATTGTGTCACTAACTGTGGAATGTTAATATTATTAAGTTGACGTATGATTGTGTGTATGTATGGGTATATGTTGTTGTATGAACATGAAGTAACTTGAATCGGTATCTATCATTTAAAATTTAAGATGCTCACCCCTGCAGTGGCAATTTTTCAGTGAAAGTCTCTCGGGATGAGGATCAGAGGTAGAGTTGGAACGCCGAATGAAGTGCTGATGCACTATGGAGGCTTTATGACTGTGTACATGTCGCATAAAATATTTTAAGTTAGGCCTTGGTCGGCTCATGTCTGATGTTAGTGTTTTGAACAAACAAAATCCTTATGGGACGGAAAGAGTATGATAACGTGTTTGTAAACATCAATATACACTCTTATATATATAGCTACGTGTATGCCATGCTGAATGTTTATATCATTCCGTGTGTGATGATTGAGTAGCATATATATATTCATGCTTTGTTGGGTGCACAGGGATAGTATGACTTAGTATGAAGGAAGCCATGAAACTCTTAAAGAGAGGTTTAAGTTAGCAAGAGAGCTTGGGCCGAAAGGGCTATATCGCCGAGTGAGAAACGAGCAAAATCCCCGAGTGATCATGAGAGCGGTCTTTACCGAGTGGAAATTATAAGTAAAACCCGAGTGAGGAAGAGTTCATATTCCCGAGTGAAAACCCTGAGCGATCCTCTCCTGAAAAAGAAGTTAGAGTAGTAGGTTAGAATGGAATGGATTCCGAGTGTAAGATATTTATAATCCGAGTGAGTTAGATGTCATTTTCCGAGGGAATGAGTGAAGGATGACTCTGGGTCCGAGCGTCTGCTTAGCCGAGTGTGGCTTCCCGCTCTAGCGAGCAAGATACTCGCTCCAGCGAGTGCGGTTTTGGGAAGGCTTGTGATGGCCTCGCTTAGGCGGAGTCATACCTCGCCCGAGCGACTAGGACGGTTCGCCCAAGCGTGTGGGATCGCGCTGAAGCAAGTAGATGTTAATGTGGAACTCCGCCCAATTACCTCCCTCTTCCGTTGTTGCATTATCATGTCTCGCTCGGCGGTGTTGGACCCCGCTTGAGCGAATGGACGTTGTGGTGGAATTCGCCCAGGCGTTGTCGTGCTTTGTTGAACTGGGCGGAGTTGGTCCATAATCCATTCCTTCCGCAGGTAGCCATGCATGTGTGCGTTCCTTAACTTTCCCTTGCCTTCCTCTTCTCTTCTATGCCATCTGACCAGTGGTGGTCTTTATGAAAAATTTTTCTGTGTTTGGGTTAATTAATTATTAAACAGGGTTAATTAATAATTAAAAATAAGGGTGTTACAACCCCACTAAGCATAAATGGCCAAAATACAGTGGAGACACGTCTAAGTGGCAAAGCATGATCAAATTTAATAATTTGAAGTGGCCATTATCAGCTGTTTAATGGAAGCTGAGTCAGGGGCCTGACGCGTAGCGTCACACTAACACGTAGCGTTACACTGACGTGTAGCGTCAGCACCCTTGCTCAGCCCTATAAATAGGGTCATCTAACACCATTCAAGACATCCTATTCTCATTCACTTCTCTTCTTTTCTCTCTTTGTGCTTGACTTTGAGTACTTCTTTTGTGAGTTGTAGTTCTAGAATAGTTTTCTAGATACTTGAGTGTGTTTTGGTGTATTGTGATCATTGTATCGTGAAGTTTCCATCGTCTTCGTAATGTCAAACTCTGTAGGTGTTGTTTTTACTTTTACCATGTGTAATTAATTTGTTTATGTTGGAATTGGTGAACTAATCTATTGAGTATAATGTTGTGAATTCGACCTCTGCATGTTTATGATTCAAGTCCATGTTAGTATTTCAACCTTTTATTAATATGAACGTTAAACGGGAGAATGATTTTCATGTGTATTGAAACTTGTTTTATTAGTATGAATGTCAAACGGGAGAATGATTATTCATGCCGTATTGAAACTTGTTTTGATGAAAGTAAAAGTTGGAATACCCTTGGTATCTCAATTCTATAGGGGTTGTTAACCATTGTTGCCATAAGGCCAGGTCTTAATGCAAGTTTTTACTGAGAAAGCTCACGAGGGATCGGACTTTACGGTGAATTCTTAGAATTTATACCACGAGGGATCAGTTATAATGATTGTAAGCTGCAATGACATGAAACTTGATGATTAAATATGCATGTCTTGAGTTCCTCATTATTATTCTAGATTAGGGATCCAATTTCCAACATAATTTGTTTATCTGTGTTTATCTCAAGTATCTTACCTATTCTAGATTGCAACTCAACTTTTTAGATAGATTTTTTTCTTTTTATCTCATGAACAAATCAACCATGCTATCTTGTGAATATTGTATAAATTGTATATAAATCATTCTTTTGTCCATAAATTTCTTCACATTTACTATAGTGAATAGAAAATTACTGTTGTTATTGGACTTTCAATCCCAGTGGAACGATATCTAAATTTTGAAAACTACAAACGATTGGTGCGCTTGCCAATTAACAACCCGGTGGTAGAAACGAACGGTTCAGACGCTATCACCGGGTTAACACGTACATACGCTGAGATTCTAGCGTATGTATGCTGGATGTCCTGCACCTGATCCTGCAACATGCAAACATATAAATACCTAACGTATGTATGCTGGCTTTCTAGCGTATGTATGCTGGGTTAATAAATCTCTCAATATACATAATTCCTTATATACTTATCTTTTTAACCATTTTCTTGCATAATTTAAACACTTTTGATTAAATAACTAAAATAAGAATTATTCATAATTTATTAAATAATAATGCCAAACTAAACAATATTTAATGGATTAAGTTAAATTAAAGATGAAATTATTAAGTCTTTTCAAGACTTATCAGAGTGTCCTGCATCACGAGGCTAAAAATAGACATCATGGGAGAGTGAGTTATATTTTCCAAAGGATGAGAATGAATACAATGTGATTGTGCGCATATGCATTCAACATCATGTATACTTTGCATCGAGATACCACTCATCTTCATAATTATCAACATCTCACCAATCATACACATAACTCAATCATCCCTATGGGTCATCACAAAATATATATGCATACACACAATTGAACCGCTTATCATATTAGGCTATCACATGGGAAATCACCATACACAGTATATGTATTTGTATTCCTATCTTTTATGTTGTCTTTAGGTATTTTCTCACCCAATCACAACCATCACCATTTCTCATTACCTTTGGCATACCTCCTTGGTATATGCAAATGCTCTTAAGCTAATGCACATGCACAACGGAGTAATATCAATTGCAGATCCAACTGTGGGAATAATCACCAAATTATGGGTCAAGTATGATCATATAACCATACCCCTACTGCAATAGAAAAATGTGTACACTTACCATCAAATTGCATGCATATCATTATGTTTTACTGGTACCAAACCGCATCGCCCATCATACAACACCTTTCCATTTACAGCATGACCGTGGTAAACACCATAGTAACAACAAGGTGTTACGGGCCAACCATGATTCTTACCATGGCAGCTGTGATCCATAGGACCACCGGGGACACCTGTTCATCAAGAGCCACCCCCACAAGGGTCAACCACATGCGGCTCCCCGTAGCACGACATGGCAGCTTCATGACTTGCACACCAAGTCACAGGGGTAATTAAAGATGCTCGTGCACTGAGCCACCCTCCCACTAGGCCAACTAGGGGAATCCCCTAACATTCCAATACCGACAGCTATGTAGTATGCCATGGATGCAATGCAAATGCAAATCATAATGGAATCTCACAACTATACATCCTACTTATGCCACTCACCAATCAACATCACTATCATTTCCACCATACGTTTCTTAGTGGATTTTATTATCATTGGTTGTTACTATTGTTTAAATTTTAGTATGGCATATTCAACAATTCCTTATTGTCGTAAGGGCATTAAATCATCAATTTCAATCATCAATCCTTCATCATCATAAAGGCATGCTAATCATCCATTTTCATTCTCATTTATCATCAATAATGACTATTCCATATCCATGGTGAACATAACACAATCACATCATCATCAAGGCAATATACTAGCCAAACAATTTACCGTCACCATTTAGCATACCATAAATATTCCAAATGCACATTACATGTTGCCAAGCATATTCATCATCATCATTATGTTTAACAACCACAAATCATCATTACCACTCAAACAAGGCAAACATGCATGTTGTCACAGATGACAATCAAACTCTACTAAATTCATGCATTTAGAATATAAAACTCTTCTTCTACCACAAGAGAAGAATTCTGAGCGATATGACGTTCCCGCCTTGTCGTTCGGAATGGGTCCTACATTTCATAAGGCACATATCATTATTTTTTACTCAAGATCACCTAGATTCATATATTCTAGTCTAACACTTGGTGTTTACAACATTATAATTATCAAGTCGTTTTCCATTTCATTAATTTCACCTCAACCACCATGGATTAAGCATTCAAGTTCATTTTTTATGCATTTAAGGTCATACCTATAAAAGGGTTGACATACCAATGGCCATTAATCACCATTAATGGCCACCTACCATTATCAACATCAACTCTCACCATCAATAAATATTCTCTTAACATATTTACTGATACCCATCATTCAAATTTCATTCATTCCCTCATTAAATCATTTTCCAACCAACATTCATCATTTTCCTCAATTTTCACAAGTTAGGGTTTCTCTAAAAATCCTACAACATCATAAATGAATATCATCTTCCACCATTCCAAGCTTTAATTTTTATGCACCCCATTAATGGTCCATCAAGCTTGCATTTAAGACCACCCCACCTTAGGGTTTCCATATCAAATGCTTCTCCCAACAACCCATGCACATTTATTACTCACTCAAACCTTAAAAACCCAAAACCTAGGGCATAAGCTCAAAGACAAATGAGAGAAACTTACCTCCACCAATACACAATAATGAGCTTTAGAAGGAGAAAGGTGGGTGATGAAAATTGAGGGAAAAGGAAGGAGAAGCTTTAAATGAATGCCACTTCCTTCAAGCTTAGGGAAAACAAAAATGGAGGAGAAGAATGGGCACACCACTTGCTTAGGTTTTTGGAAGAAGAAGAAGAAGAAATAAATGGGAAGAAGAGAGTGTTTGCCTTAGGAGAAGAGAAAGCCAACGTGAGAAATGAGAGAAGAATGAGGAATTAAGTTTTTAATTTGGCCCATCATTTAAATTTTCTCCGTTTTATAAATTACAGGATCTCTGTTCGGGCTCAATACGTTATCTAAAAATTATTCTGAATATATATTTCGACTCCCAATAATATTTTTAACATCCCTAACCAATGGCACCTCAATCAGAGATACTTAGTCCGACATCCATATTTTAATCGGGTATATTTTCAGCTCATAAAGCCTTAATAAATCATGGATAATTCCCAAAAATATTAATTCAATTATTTCCAATGTTTTGGGACATTAATTAACTAACATATAATTGTTTAATATTTATTCCTCTTATTTAATCATTTATTTCAAAATTTGGGATGTTACATGCATCCTAACTTCTTTTTGTGTTTTGTTTAGTCCATTTCTTAGTACCTATATCTACATGTCATCTAAGGCGGCAACAAAAGCTTAAAATAAGAAAAGCAATAATAAAGGGTTATTTTCCCTATCCTTCTCCATGATAGGTATTTGTTAAGATTTTATGTCCTTCTTAACTCCAAATTAAACATTGAGGACAATGTCTGTCATTAGTTTGGGGTGGTGGGTACACAAAAGCTTAACTTTACTTTGTTCTTGTTATTCTTTATGCCTTATTTTAATTTATGTTCTTTTTCATTTACATGATTGAGTTGTGTCTTGTTTGTGTGTCATAGGATAGCATTGATTGCCTGATTGCAATTATTGTTGTTTGTATGACGAATCATTTAGACCGGCTAAGTTTTGAACATAACTTGTTGGAATCTTGTTAAAAAATTTAATTAAAAATAAAAATAAATATGATTGCTAGGTTGCCAAAATAACCCATACTTCATGATGCTATGTTTTCTCTGATTTGGCTAATTACTATAGTGAGCTTTTGAGCCAAGAAGGGTGTTCATTTCATAATTTTTTTTATTTGCTTGCCCGTATTTCCTTCTTTGAGTGTTTCACACATCTTTAGGCACTCTAGAACTTGGCTTTTGACCTTTTCAAAATGGTTTGTGTACGCATGCTTGGGATGAAAAAGGCACATTAGGTTTTGTTTCTCTAAGCCTCAGAATTTGTAAAATGCATGATTCACTAGTTGCCCTTTTCACATGTTGTCTTGTTTTTAAGTGTTTTTAGGTGTAGTTTTGAGTCAGTTTTGTCTTTGTTTCCTCCCAATTCCCTTCATTTTCAAATCCATTCCACATATATTACTCAGGTGTCCCTATTTTTGCAGGGTTATTGATGTTTCAGGTTTATTTTGATGAGAAATGGCATCTTGGATGTAAGAAGAAGCTTTTGGGAACCTTAGGAATGTGATTGGGCAATGTTGGAATAAACCATTGGCATTGGTTATCACTAGAATGAAGAGGATCAAGTGGAAAAGACCACCACTGGTCGTGGTTGGCACTATTTATGTAAGGGTTCATCCAGAAAGGGCCACCACTGGTCGTGGTCTTGCACCACTAGTCATGATTGGCACTGTGGCTAATTTAAATGCAAGTTAGAGACAACCACTAGCGGTGGTTGTCATCAGATGCCTTGAAAATAACACGTTTTGGAAGATTTGGACCATTACACCCTGAACCACTGCCAGTGGTTACCATTACACCCTGAACCACTGCCAGTGGTATGCAACCACTGGCCGTGGTTGTCCCCACGAAGGCTAGTTTCCTGATTTTTAGGATGCATGTTGAGGGTAATTGAGAGTAGTTCTGAGGACACCTTTGCATAGAAAAAAGAGAGAACGAAAAAGAGAGATTTTGAGAGGGATTCGCCAAGAGAAAACGCAAGGATCATTGAATCAAGAACATTGAAGGATTAGGATTTCTAGGGATTTAGAGTGAGAACTCTTCTCAAGTTTCTTGAATCTTTCTTTTCTTTTGTTTAGGGATTGTTTCTAATGTTGTGGATGTTTATATATATGATTTGCATTGTATTCTTGTTCATGGGTAACTAAATTGTAATCTTGGGATTAAGGAGTAATTATGTAATGTATCGAACCTAAATTCCTGATTCTCTTAAATATGGCATTCTATTTTCTATTCATTTTCATTAGTTCTCGTTGCTTTTAATGATTCAGAGATGAACTTAAATGATCTTAGGTGTATCGAATAATCGAGAGATTATCGATCGTTTGAAAGCATGAAATTGAACCTGTAATTTTAGGTTACGAAAGTAGGTGAAATCGTTTGAGGAATTAATGAATTTTCATTGTGCTTAATGAACTTGAATAGTAAATTAAACGGTGTTCTTTGTTAATCGAGTGCGTTAGTAAGGTTCCGAGAGGAGATTAGAAATTAATATAGGAAAATACCCCTTAGAATCAAAATGTTGTAATTGAGAAAGGATCAAATTTGGCTAGGTACGTTGCATAAGAACCCCTTAACTCCCAAGAGTCCCTCACTGATCTTGAAACCAAAAAGAATTAAATTTCCTGTCACATTTTTACTGTTATTTAATTTACTACATTTTTTTCATTGCTGAACAAATTTTCTAGATAATTGAATCACTGTTAAAACTAGTACTTAGGCATAATCCTTATAGGAAAGATATTTTTATTACTGCCATACCCCGTGCGCTTGCGGTTGGTTATCATTGGGAACCCACTAGTAAAACCACTTATGTAGCAAAAGCATGAAGGCACTATAGACGTCCTTGGCATTAACCTTATCGGCTCTAAGTTCAAGTGGGAGATTGTTGGAAATATGCACAAAGAGCCTATATAGGATGCATCATTTTGAATAAGGCATTTTTTGTTAAATAGTTTACTGATGATCTGATCTCATAGATCATGAATATAGATGATATCAAGTCTTCACACAGGTACACATTAAGAGTAATGATGTACTGGACAGACCCACTATAAGAATGTTGCATGGATCATTACATGAATATCATAAACGATTCTCAATATGATAATGGTATATGTAGTCCTTCGACCTGAAGTCACTACGATTCCTACATAAGGAGTTTGTTGTTTTAATACAATCAAACGTCTTCTGTAACAAGATGACTATAAAGGTTGTGATTAGGTAATGACCAAATTATGCAGAAGGATATGAGTGATATAGATGGGATTTGTCTCTCCTATGTGACAGGAGTGATATCTATAGGACACTTGATGGAGTGAGACTAAGGAAATGCATGGCCATGCTAGAAAGAATAAATATTGGATATTTATTCGGATAAAGTTTACTCCGGTATCAAGTAAAATTAATTTGACCATACAAGGATGACACAACCATGCCTTGGGCCCAATTAGGATATCATGACAAAAGTAACAAATATATAAAATGATTATCACTTATAGGTTATGTTGATAATAAATAATATTCAAACATAATGATGCATTGCTAGATGTTGTTCTTATTTTATATTAATAATAATATAGTTTATTATTAATGTGACCAAGTAATTTACCTATAGGGTCACACACATAGAGTAAGCCCATCAAAAAATAGCTTTTATTTTTGTTAGACTATAATAAAGCTCTTGGGCCTAACTCATTTAGAATGAGTAAGGAGCCCACTCTTTAAAGAGAGCAAACTAGGTCAAACCCAAGCCTATAAATGGAGCATAAGATGCTTATAGGTGGCCGACCAAAAGGAGACACAAAATACACAAAAGTTGTAAAAGTTACATGCCGTCAAACTAGCATTGGGAAGGTGTAGCATTTCTTGTGGGAGTACTCGTGTGGACTTCTAAAGGACGAGGCTAATACTGCTTTGAATTTTCTACAAGAGGTAATCCTAAAACGCATAATTTTTTTTATCTCTTATGCTTTGAAACATAACGTTTTGAAAATCCTATGGGAATCCTTATTTTTCTGCTACGTATCCGAGTGGTATTCCCTAACACCACCTCTCCATCGAAACCTCAAAAATAAAAAAATAAAAAATAAATAAACCAAAAAGATAAGGGTAAGGGGTCCTCACCTTTGAAGATCCCAAGAGGAATTCTTCTTTGCCTCTAAGCATGATGTGAAGCAAGCTTTACTTCTTCATAAACCATTCTACATGCTTTACCCTTCTTCTTCCTTTGCTAGCTTCCTAGCCCTTCTAGCACACCTAATTCTTACATTTCCTTCTCTTTAGTGGGCTCTTCTTTTACTATGCCCAAGGGAATGCAAAATCTTCTTCTAGAGTTTAAGTATATCTTTCCTAAAGATCTTTCTCAAGGGCTTCCACCTCTTAGGGGCATAGAACACTAAATAGACCTTATTCCTTGGGCTAGCTTGCCCAACAGTCCTGCATATAGGTGTAACCCTAAGGAGAGTCTAGAAAGAGAAAAGCAAATCAAAGACATACTTTCCAAAGGTTGGATTAGGGAGAGTCTTAATCCATGTGTTGTCCCCATTCTTCTAATTCCTAAGAAAGATAGTTCTTAGAGGCTATGCACTGATTGTAGAGTAATCAATAACATAACCATTAATTATAGGCATCCTATACCTAGACCTAATGATATGTTGTATGATCTTTATGATTCTGCCATATTCTTTAAGGTTGACCTTAAAAGCGGCTATCATCAAATAAGAACTAAGGAAGATGATGAATGGAAAGCTGTTTTTAAGACCAAACTTGGATTATATGAGAGGTTGGTTATTCCTTTTGGCTTGACCAATGCACCAAGTACTTTCATGCGCCTTATGAACCATGTTTTGAGGGACTTCATTAGGCATTTTGTTGTTGTCTACTTTGATGACATTCTTATTTACTCAAAAACCATAGACTCTCACCTTAACCACCTTAGACATATGTTACTTGCGTTAAGATCAAACAAACTTTTTGCTAACCTTGATAAACGCTCTTTTGGTTTATATCACATTGTCTTTCTTGGATTTGTAGTTAGTTCCAAGGGGTCGAAGTTGACCAAGATAAGGTAAAAGCAATTAGTGCTAGGCCTACCCCCAAGAGTGTGCATGACATTAGAAGCTTCCACGGCTTAGATAACTTCTATAGGAGGTTTGTAAAGGACTTTTCTACTTTGGTATCTCTACTTAATGACTTGCTTAAGAAAAATGTTCCTTTTCTTTGGGGCCAAAGCAAGAAAAGGCTTTTGAAGACCTTAAGCATAGACTCATACATGCTCCCATTCTTGCTTTTCCAAACTTTTCCAAAACTTTTGAGCTTGAATTTGATGTGTCTTGTAACATCCTCGGTTAGCTAGAACAATCTCTTCCACTAGATCATTCTACTTAACTGGGAGGTTACGAGTTTTAGAAAAATATGGAAGAAGTTTGTTTTGTACAATAAATTTGGTGGAACAGATATCTTATATAAGCCTTAGTCATATACAATACATGGTCATATTCAACACATTGTACATACTGAAAATCAGGGGTACGCAGGCTCCCATTCAACAAGAAAAGAAAATCAACTAAGGTAATCGTCCTCGATTCAAGAATGCCTGGTTGTTCCTCGATATGAAGTCTGCGCTGATCTCCCCGATGTCGAGTGCGTGGTCCAGTTAGAGGTCTATAAAAATAAACTGTAAGGGTGTGTCTCTCTTCCATACAATCAGAGATTTGTCATTTCTGACGTCCTCCCACAATATCCAAACAAGTATTCACACACCTCGTCTCAGGTTCCTAATCTCTCTAAGTTATATGTCACCATTCAGTCCTACCTATCATCTCCCCTTCCTTCTCTCATATTCTACACTAATAATTACAGAATAATTCACATATCCAATAACCATCATAATCACATACAATATCTTAGAATCATGTAATGTAATGCATGGGTTCTATTACTTTCGATTAATCTTTTCATTATTTATCATGAATGCATGTGGGCCCAATTCCATCTTATCAATCTCATACTTATCATCATCATCAGAATCCTGCCTGTTCAGGCTGCCCCTAAACATAACATTTATGTACTAGAGAGACCGGAGCCCACCAAGTCCCCACATCACAACATAGGGTATACATGGACTCATAGTTCTAATATCATGGATCCAACATATCGCTATATTATAATGGGACTTGGCTCTCCATGGTCCTAGTGATACTGGTCTGGGTCAAAGTGCACCAGGATTGCATGGTTTTTCCCAGCATCGAGGCGCTACCACCGAGCCAATCGGGGTCCCCTCCCGTTATACTCCCAAGATCCAACCTCAGGGATTGAACCCTCACATCCTTCAGCATAACCCTCATTGTTTGCTCTAGTCCACATCAAGTCATATACAAATGATGTATGTCTCATACATATTCTTTCATTTTCCATTATGCTCGTCATCGGTAGCGTCCTTTCAACAACCACTTTCATTCTTAACATCAGGTTTATTTCATGTTGTTCTTTAAATTTCTTCGGATCATCCTTTAGAGAAAATAATACTAGCCATGGATTACTCTAAGTTAATTATAGTATAATCTTATCACTGTTGGGTAGGACTATTCTAGGGGTATGGGTTGTTTGGCTGTGTAAGTGTATACTTAGTTTCTACTAATAGTTGACTGACCGTCTAATTCATAGTATATTCCTTCCGATAATACTTATCATAGTATATTCCTTCCGATAATTAAGAATGAAAGGGAAGTTGAGTATACATATTCATAAATTTTCAGGTATGAACTTACGTCTCAACGTATCCTCATCTCATTGGATCCATCCAATTTCACCATCATTCCATTTTCACATCATGTAAGGATCCCTACCGAGACATATTCTTGCTTTCATTCTTTACTTAACATTTTATTAATGCATCATACAAGATTTATTCCTTTCATCATATATTTCATCAAAATCATATCATTTATTATACCAACAAGAACACGTACTCCTCATAAGTATTCATGTTAATTAATCAAGCATATATCACTCATTAAACACATTCACCAAACATACATCTCATCATGCTCATTCAATCCATCATATTTCATATAGGCGTTCATATCGCAACCAACAAGTAATTCACATGAGTCAATCAAACAACTCTTTCATTGAATAGACACAGATTACTTTATCTAACCGATCCTATATTAAGATTTATTCTCTTAAGATTAATTATAAAATATTATTGTCTTCTATAACTACCACCTCCACACTTAAGAATTTCTTATGAATTTGTTTTATATAATAACCATAAGTGTCTATAGTTCCAGGTATAATCTTCTACGTAGTCTGACTATATTTATAAGTTATATTTGTAAGTGTACTTACTAGTTACTTAATATCTAATTATTATAATATTTAATTAGATTACCATTCCTGTCAACTGTATATTCGTTCCTGTTTACATACCGACCTTATATAGATTTTATTGACATACTTATTCTTATTCGCTTAAGCCTATCTAACCTAGCCTATTCGTCGAATACTTAGTTATTATTTAGGTATATCATTACTTTCTTTAGTTTCTAACTTTCTGTGATCTAGTTTTTACCTGAGGGTCTAGTGTGGATGCCTAACTTTAATTATACTAAAACTTTATCTTATCAAGTTTGCTGGTTCTCAATTACCTTATTCTAAATTTTATTATTATTCCCAATAATCAATTGTTCTAAGTCCAGTTCGTTATTGAATTTTACATCTTTAGCCACTATGCTTAGACTATTCCTTTCTTTTGTTAACTATTTATCCTGGTTACTACTATTCTTAATATAAGTCATATTTTCCTTCTTATTGTTTAGATACTACTTAAGGATCTACTTACTAATTGAATTGTGTACTTAACTTAAAATGCACTTAGAAACTCATCTTGGATATTTGTTAAGTCCGCCAATCCTTATCATTTCTGTTTACACTAAGTTTACTCCTGGGTCTACTTAATAGTTTGTCGCTATTGTTATTTATTTGGGATCTACTAATACTCACAATCTTTTACTTAAGTTCTTAATCCTTACAGTGATACTATTATTATTATTATTATTTTATTTCATTTTTAACTCCTAAATATTATATGTTCCATTTTTCCTAGTTATTTATTCTCAAGTTATTAGGTCCTACTTATTTTTCAGACAGTGTGGATTATTCTCTTATTTACTCAGAAATATAACGGCTATACTTCAGCTTAAATAACATATAAGTAATGTCCAGCTCAAAAAGCGGTAATGTATTGGATTTTAAAAGTGATAATTAGAATAGTAGAAATATTAAGTAATGTGACTTTAATTTAAGAAGGTACTGGTATGTTAATCATATTAAATTTAATAATAATATCAGTAACGAGAATGGTAGTTTTTATAATGATAATAATAGTAATTATAAGGCGGCAGGGCCGACCATTATATTTGATAATATAAATGACAGAATTAAATAAGGAAAATACCAAGAGCGACGGCAAAGCCGACTATTATGCTCTATAATATAAGTAACAGAAAAAATTGTTTGGAGCGGCGGCAAAGCCGGCCATTATGCTTGATAGTATAATGACATAATTTAATAAAAAATATTTAAGAGTGGCGGCAATGCCAGCTATTATGCTCAATAATAATATAATGGTAACAACAACAATAATAATAATAATAATAATAATAGTTGAATGGTAATAATAATAATAATAATAATAATAATAATAATAATAAGAGTTATAGTATTGATAATAATAATAATAATAATAATAATTATTATTATTATTATTATAAGGCGGCATAGCCGACCATCAAGCTCAATAAAACAATAAGAATTAAACAAAGAAATATTAGAGATTAAGGCGGCAATGCCGACCATTATATTCATTAGTTAACAAAAATTTAAATAAAGACAGGAAGTTATAATTTATAAAGATAACAAAAAATTACGTAACTGTAGATCTAATTGTCAGATCATAATAAAATTTAAAAGAGTAACCCCCGGTGTCAAATGAACATTATGGTAGAATTTAAAATGAGAGGTAATGAAGTGAAACTCCCTTTACCTTATCCTAGGCTCACGGTTTTGAAAGAAGAAAAGGAAAGGACTCGTCGAGATTTTATCAAGCGTTCCTGATCGTTCACCGATCGTTGCCGATGGTTTTCGATCCTTGTGAAAGTTTAAGGAATCCACGGCTTTGGAGTTCCTTTTGCAAGAGGATGTTATTGATTTTAGGAGCCCATTGCATGCAAAGGAATTTGAAGAAGTTGGCTGTTTGGGTGAGGTTTGGGCTGTGGGTTCGAAGAGCAAGGAAAAAGAGAAATCGGTGTGATGGGTTGGTACTGTGTGATGACGGCACCTCACCTCCGAGGTGTCAGACAGTGGCGGGGTTGCTGGAAATCGGTGGTCGAAAAATTAAATTAATACCCGATGATTTTAGGTGTGCAGGATTTTCAGGTACCGGAAATTTGGAACGTTAAATTAAATATGTGGTAATTTGTAGAGACAGAATCTAGAAAAATGTTTAAAATGAAACTTGTAGATCTCCTTTTTCCCTTTGATTTGATATATCACTTACGATGATCCAATATTGGTATCCCAAGATATGGCTAAAACAAGACAAGATGTCCTAATTGATCCCGAATCAGATAGGGTTGTAAAAATAAATTTGTATAAATCTTTCCTTTGAGAACTGGGATTTATGCCCTTCATAAGACTTATAGATATCCTTGATATGGATCTAGAGAAAAAATAATAGAGTGATTCAATCACTGGAAGAGGGTGATACGCTTATTTTTCTAAACCTTATCAGTGTAGTGACATGATGAATAGAGATGAGCAAAGATTCTAAAAACGGTATCAATCTGGGAGGTTTTAGATTTCAAGGTCTTCATATACAGAGATTTTGACACCAAGTTTGCATAAATCGAAGGTCGTATTAGAGAATTATGAATTTTTTTGTGAAGCATGCGCAGAGTAAAAACGTGAATGACATGCTTTTAAAATGAATTTACTTAATCTTTGAATTTGGGCATGGCGGAATAAGAATTTGGGGTCGAGACTAGAAATAAAGATTGAAGATCTCTTCAAAATGAAGTGAACAAGACTAGAATCATTCCAATCAAGCATCATTTGAGAAAGTTAGGTCCAAATTGCCAAAGACGCGCAGATCAAATTTTTGAAGAAATGAGATAACATGGAAATGAGATTGATAGAGTCTGAATCAAGTCTCGGGCTCTTCAGGAAACATTCCTAAAATGTCAAAACAAGTCATCAGGGACTGACTATGTCACCATCGGATACTCTAAGGTATATACACGACCAAACGTAGGTGACATCGAGGCTTCTGATTGGTTTGATCAAACCCAATCAGTTATCTTTAATTCGTTATAAGGAAACCCTATTGTGACTACCTTCCTTGACGGGGTCATTAGCCTCAGATTAAGTTACCAAAAAAGTTTGACCTCTGGGCCCCATAGTATAATACCGGGAAAACCTTTAATATTTTATTATTAAAATATTATTTTACATTATAATTTAATTTAAAACTTAATAAAATATTATTTTAATATTATATACATATATTTATGTATTTTTGAATAATTATTAATTATTATAATTATATATTTTAATTGTATCTTTACTAATTACTCCTTATTAACCAATTAATCTACACATAGTTTACTTAGAAGAATAATCTAAACAATTTATTGTAATTTAACAAGATACATTTTTAATTATGAATCAATTAATTATTAACATCTACAATATTTTATTAACACTCACAATCACTCATTTCTTACTCTACTTTATTATTCTCCATCTCTAGTACTCTTTACTTTTCTCCTAAATCTTTATTATCCAACTACACTTTTCCCTTATTCATACTTAGCTACTGCTGGTACCTTGAATACTCTTTTCTCTATCATTTCTAACTTCTCAGAGTCACTCGGGATTAGGCCAAAGCCTCAAGTTCCACTATAACACTTATTAGAACACTCTCAGAGATCCTAAGAGTCTAAGCCCTTATTCTAAAAACTAGGGTTGTTACATGTCTAATGTTGGCATAGGTGCAGTTTTGCTTCAAGAGAGGAACCTGTTGCTTTCTTTAGTGAAAAGCTTAATGGGCCATATCTTAATTATCCTACCTATCACAGAGAGTTCTTTGCTTTGATTAGGGCCCTTCAAACTTGGGAACACTACTTAATTCCCAAGGAGTTTGTCATTCATAGTGACCATAAGTCACTTAAGTATATAAAGGGCCTCCATAAGCTTAATAAAAGGCATGCTAAATGGGTTGAGTATTTGGAACAATTTCCTTATGTTATCAAGCACCAAAATGGTAAAGCTAATATGGTAGTTGATGCGTTATCTAGAAGGCACACCCTCCTTTCTTCTTTGGGTGCCACTCTTCATGGTCTTGATGAGATAAGGAATTGTACCCAAAAGATCTTGACTTTTCTCTTGCCTACCACTCTTGTGGTTCTTCTCTTGCTTTTAATGGATTCTATAAGTTAGATGGCTTTCTCTTTAAAGCCAATAAGCTTTGTATTCCTAGGGGATCCATTAGAGATCTATTACTTCTTGAGAGTCACAATAGAGGACTTATAGGGTACTTTGGGAGGATAAGACCTTATCCACCCTTAGTGAGCATTTCTATTGGCCCTATATGAA
This sequence comes from Clitoria ternatea, assembly GCA_037962975.1. NCBI lineage: Eukaryota > Viridiplantae > Streptophyta > Magnoliopsida > Fabales > Fabaceae > Clitoria > Clitoria ternatea. Next base: position 181,912,648 of record CM075672.1, read on the forward strand.
GTGTGACGTGTAAAGGCTTTGCTCTAGGTGCTTTGTATGTAAAAAGGCCAAGTCTAGGGTTTTTCCTCATGGTCTTTACACTCTCTTGCCTATTCCCACTTCCCCTTGGGTAGATATTAGTATGGACTTTGTCCTTGGGTTACCTAGGACCCAAAAGGGAATGGATTCTATTTTTATGGTGGTGGATAGATTTAGCAAGATGGCTCACTTTATCCCTTGTCACAAGGTAGATGATGCAAGTCATATTGCTAAACTATTCTTTAAAAAGATAGTTCACTTACATAAGATCCCTAGAACTATTGTTAGTGATAGGGATTTCAAGTTCCTTAGCCACTTCTGGAGGACCATGTAGGCCAGGCTAGGAACCAAACATCTCTTTTCCACCACTTGCCATCCATAAACTGATGGGCAAACTAAGGTTGTTAACAGGACTCTTTCTACTCTTCTTCGAGTCCTTATTAAAAAGAATGTTAAATCTTAGGATGGGTGTCTACCACATGTTGAGTTTGCTTATAATAGGGTAGTTCACTCCGTCATCAAGCATAGCCCTTTTAAGATTGTGTATGGTTTTAACCCATTTACCCCTTTAGATCTTTTGCCTCTAAAGATTTCTAATGATATCCTCTATATGGATGGTGAGGTAGCATCTTTTGTTAGAAATCTTCATGAGGAGGTTAAACATCATAGACAAAAGAAAAATGAACACTATGCTAGATGTGTGAATAAGAAGAAAAAAAAAGTTATATTAGATGTTGGGGATTGGGTTTGGCTTCATCTAAGGAAGGAATGCTTTCCTAACCTTAGGAAGTCCAAACTTAACCCTAGAGGTGATGGTCCTTTTCAGGTTATTACAAGAATTAATAATAATGCATATGTACTTGACCTCCCTGGTGAGTATGGGGTCAATGCTACATTTAATATCTCTGATCTTACCCCTTATTTTGAAGATGAGCTGGATGAGGTTGCCTCGGATTTAAGGATAAATCCTCTTGAAGAGGGGAAGTATGACATGGCCATCACCCAGGAGGAAGTCATAGATCCTTTACAAACTTTAGAGGTTACCTTGGATAGTTTTACGGGCCCTATGACTAGGTCAAGGGCCAAGAAAGCTAGAGAGGAACTCCAAAACTATTTGGCTTCTTCTATGGATACCATGACTATGCCTAAGCCCAAGGAGGAGTACTTGAAGACCTTTACCTTTTCCTCTTCCTCTATAGAAGGGTAATGGGCTTACTTTTATGGTTTGGGCCTCTTTATTGGGCTACATCATCTTTGTACATATTTTTACATTTTAATACTTTTAGTAATATATTAGAATATTATTTTAGGTTTTAGTTTGGGCTTTTCATAGCCATTGAGCTTGGGCCACTTTTAGGCCTTATAGTTAGTAGTTTTTGGGTTTAGGCTTGTATTGGACAAATTTTGAGTAGGCTTTAAGATTAGGCCATAGGAATTAATCCAAGGCCCATAATTAGCTCTAGGTGGCTGAAAGTAGCAAGGAGGTATATAAGCTCCTTCCCTTTGTATTTTCCTCATAATTTGAATGCTTAAGAATTTTAGTGTCAGAAACCCTCCCTTCTCTCTAGAAAGTAGAAGCTTTAGGCTCCTTTCTCTAAGTCTTATCCTTTGGACTCTCTACCAAAGGTAGTGACGAGCATTCCTTATCTCTCTAACTCTTCAAGAGTGGGGGCACCATTAGTCTACACTTGCCTTTCCATTATCTCCTCTATTTCTTTTAAATTCTAGTCTAGATCTAAGATTTTCCAACTCTAAACCTTCAACCTTCATCGAAGAGCATTTCGGTTTCCACTTCCTCTTCTCCAAGTCTATGTGCATCATCCACCTCTCCTCTCCTTGGAATTTGAAGAAATTCCTTCATTAGTAAAAGTACGGGCTCAAACGACGAGATGGCCAAATAATGGCCAGGGATGCCTTCTCAATTTTTTGATACCGACATTCTTCCTCCTATAGTGTTTTTTAATTAAAGTAAACTGACCTCTGGCCTTCCAGGTTCTCTTTCACCAGAACAACTTTTAAGGCTTCATCTGAAATAGACAAGTAAAGAGTCAGGCATTCACCAGGATCAAGTTTTCCTTTAGACTTTCAAAAGCAGCCTTTCTCACCACGCTCAATTTTAGGCGTAACCACACGTAAACTGGTGTGCAGAACTTATTCTGGGTATGGTGGAGTAGTACATTAGGCGTGTTGACGCGTATGCCTTTAGTAGCATTAAAGCAACAGCAACATTCTTTTCATCAAAGTTAGCACTTTTTAGTTTTTTTTAACTTTCCTTTCTGGCTCATTTGCTTTCTTGATAAGTTACCTTACATAAAATTAACCAAATTTTAATTAATTATTTTATAATTAACTATAAATAACTCTAATTTATAATTAACTTAGATTTCCATAATATTTCCAATTTCTTCATACTTATTATTCATTTTAACACATTTAACTCATAATTAAAGGGTAAATAGGTCAATAATTAAGTTTGTTTGAGACTTATCAACACCTTTTCACAAACTATTAGATGCAATTCTTTATTCCAAACTAAACCCAAGCTAACTATTACACACTGATGCAAATTCATCATATGATGATTTTTATGGCAAGTGCACCAATCGTTAAAAAGTAATATATTTGTATTGCTCCTAAAGGGATTGTAGTAATTACCATAACCAATCGTTAAAAAGTTTCTAATTTAATATTTTTATGCTTTTCATAATGCAATTGCAGAGTCAAAGAAAGGTGATTAAAGAGATAAAACACTGATTTAAGAATAGGCTGGAACTAGCTTCAACTATCAATTTCAGTAAAACTCAATGGACAGACAATTCCCTAAATTAAAGCATGCACAAATTAACAAATGAGTAATCCCTAATTCCTTAGGTGATTAATGCTAATATCAATGCAAATAAACCCCAATTACTTAGGTGATTATGTACACTGAAACCTAATACGAAATTAAAAGGATGAACCCTAATTATTCACCTAAAATCTTAGGCCTGAAGTAATTAGGTAGCAAGGAGAATACTTGAGTTCTCAACCATGATTCCTCTCTAGAGAAAACTCAAAGATAGATCTGAATCTTCCAATTTAGAGTTGAAATCCACTCCTTGTTGTGTTCCACATGCTTTAAGATATAGAATACTCCAGCCATAGAATTACACTTATGGATTTAGCAATCCATGGAGCGACAAGAGATGAATCTGGAGTTGGAGTTCATAGTAGAATGCAGAGAAAATAGAGACAAGAAGAATATAGAGAGAAAAGTAAATCTGAAGAATAAAAGTGTATTATTACTTGTGTCTCTAATTTACTTTACTAAAGCTATTTATACCCTTAGAATAATTACCAACTTAATCCTGAAATCTACCCTTAATAACTTACAAAAAATAAATAGAAAACATAAATTAACTAAATTACAACAGAATTTCAAAATAGAAAATTGTTTTCTTGCAAATGTGCGTAACCATGCCCATGACCAGCGTTAGTACGCTGGTTCCCTTCCTGGGAGTTACTCTCTTAATGGTCACTTACATGTAGGTACGGTTAAGGGCAGTGTTAGCACGCTGGCCCTCTGGTTGCTTTTGAGGTCTTGTTTTCCACCTGCGAGTCAGCACAGTCGTGACCAGCGTTAACACATGGGGTCTTTGACTTGACTCTCCTTTCCATGCTCCATCTACGCATAAGTACAGCCGAGGTCAGCGTAGGCACACTAACTTCCTGGAGGGGCACCTGATGCTTTCTAATTCCAGCATAACCATGGGTGTAGAGGCGGCATAGGCATGCTGGACCTCTAAAGCTTGGTTCCTTCGACATGTATCAACATGCCATGCCACAGCATCAGTGCACTGACATTCTGATTCTCTTAGGCTTAAGCATAACCGTTCAACCTTGGTATGCTTGGCTCACCATAGGCACACTCGGCTCACCGTAGGCACACTTATGGTCAGTGTAGCTACATTGAGCCTTTGGAATCCCTTCCTTCCAAATGGGGGTAGGCACGCTGAGCTGAGAGCTGGTACACTGGGCCTGAAATTCAACATGAAATTTATACTAGCGTAGGTACGTTTAATGCCAATGTTAGTACGCTCAGGGGCCTTTTAACTCAATACATACTCTTTTCCATTTTGTTGTCTTTTTATTCTTAATTTAAAGAAAAAATGCTAAACTAAGAGTTAATTAGTGAAACTGCATAATTGACAAATACTTCCTTATTTCCCTCTAAATTTAATAAATAAACTCAATCATTCAACCCAAGCGTAAATATGCTTGATGCAAGCATCAGAACGTTCAACTCAAGTAGAAAGTATGCTCCACTCGGGCGTAGGAACATGCAAACAAAAGACAACACCTGATTCTCCTATGAACCCAACGTAAGAACGCATTAGAGAAGGCGTGGGTACATGCAATTAATAGAATACAATGAAAGATGATTAGGGTGCTGGCGTAGGAACGTAAGCGTTGGCGTTAGTACATGAAACTCTTATTTCCAAATGGAAACTAAACTCAGAGAAATCACATAAGCATTTTAGAGGAGAGCGTTAAAACAATCATCTCCTAGAATTTTTATTTCAACATCCATAGTGGGTATGCGTAAGAAAACCTAAAACCCGAGTGAAGATGCTTGACAAAGACTTGATTTAGAGAATGGGCAGAACAGAAGCGTAAGCATGCTCTAGGGATGACATAGTAACGCGCAAAGCAACTCGTAAACAATCAAGAGCTATAGAAAGCAGGTGTGGGTTCACTGTAGGAGAACGTACCTACATACAACAATGGAATCTAAGAAGAAACACTGGGCATAGGAACCTTTATTCCAACGTACTAATGCCTAACTCTTAAACAATTCTCTTTGCTAAAGCTTTTATTCTTAACCAACAAAATTTCAATACATATTTTTCAGATACTTCTTTGCTTTTTTCTTCTACTGAATATACACAAAAAAAATCTTTTTATTAAAACCTTTGATTGAAATTTTTTTCTTCAATATGAATTACATAACCACTCATAACATGAAAGGAAAAAATTCAAGGGTGCCTCCTTGTAGCGCTTCTTTAATGTCACTAAATTGACGTATGACTCCTAAGCAGGAGTGTATGAGGCTTTTTCCTATTAAACTTACCTCCAAAGTAAAGCTTGAGTCTTTGACCATTAACCTTAAACATTTTACCAGTTTCTGGTTCCCTTACCTTAATAACAACATGAGGAAACATTTTATTAACCACAAAAGGCCCAGACCATTTAGACTTAAGTTTTTCTAGGAAAAGTCTCAACCTAGAGTTAAGCAGCAAGACCTTATCCCCCTCCTGAAACTCTTTCCTCTCAAGCTTTCTATCATGTCATCTTTTTGTTCTTTCCTTGTACAAAGAGGCACTACAGTAGGCTTGCAATCTAAACTCATCTAACTCATGAAGTTTCAAGACCCTTTCTTCCTGAGATTGGTGAAATTCCATATTTAATAACTTTATAGCCCACCCAGCTCTATGTTCCAACTCCAAAGAAAGATGGCAGGCCTTACCATACCCAAGTTGGTAAGGAGACATGCCAATTGGAGTTTTGAAAGCTATACGGTAAGCCCACAAAGCATCATCTAAGTTTGCAGACCAATCTCTCCTAGAATTACCTACAACTTTCTTAAGGATCCTCTTTATTTCCCTAGTGGATAATTCTACCTGTTCACAAATTTATGGATGATAGGGAGTTGACACCTTATGAAGAACCTCATATTGTTTCAGGGCCTTTTCCATTATCCTATTACAAAAATGAGATCCTCTATCACTAATGATAACTCTATGTACTCCATACCTTAAGGACATATTTTTCTTAACAAACCTCAACACCATATGTGCATCATTGGTTCTAGTGGGTATAGCTTCCACCCACTTTAACATATAATCCACTGCCACTAGAATGTACTCATAGGAAAAAGACTTTGGGAAAGGTCCCATGAGGTTTATTCCCTACACATCAAACAACTCAGCTTCTTAAAATGTTAGTTAGAGGTATGCCAGCTTTAGCAGAGAGTCCTCCACTCCTTTGGCATTTATATACCTCTGAACATAACCCTTAGCATCTTGAAAGATGGTTAGCTAATAGAAGCCATATTGAAACACCTTGGCAGCAGTTCTTGAGGAGCCATAGTACCCTCCATAATGAGAATCATGGTAGTGCCAAAAAATTCTCTCTTGTTCACTTCCAGGAACATATCTCCTAATTATTCTGTCTAATCTGACCTTATACAGGAAAAGATCTTCCCATAGGAAACTTTTACTATCATGAAAGAATTTTTTTTCTCATTTGGGATGTCATTCTTGCAGGTACCATGGCTACCCTTTTAAAGTTTGCCATGCCAGCATACCATGGACTTTGTTATACTTTCATCAAGCTCTCATCTGAAAACTCTTCCTTAATAGGAACCAATTCATTACTTCCTTCCAAACGAGACAATTGGTCAGCTATAAAATTCTCTATCCCCTTCTTATCTTAAATTTCTAAATCGAAATCTTGTAGTCAAAGAACCCACCTGATCAATCTAGGCTTGACTCTTTTTTAGCAAGCAAGTACTTAAGTGTTGAATGGTTAGTATACACTATCACTTTGGCACCTATCAAATATGATCTAAACTTATTAAAAACATACACCACAACAAGCATTTCTTTTTCATTGGTGGTGTAATTAACTTGTGCCTCATTCAACACTTTACTTACATAGTAAATGACATTGGTTAAGTTACCCTTCTTTTGGCCTAACACAGCCCCCATAGCAAAATTACTTGCATCACACATAAGTTTGAAATGTAAAGACCAATCTTGTACAGAAAGGATAGGGGCTGAGATTAATGTCTCTTTCAGAATTGTAAAAGCCATTGAGCAATGCTCATAAAAAATAAAAGGGACATTCTTCATAAGCAAATCAGTTAATGGCTTTGCAAATTTTGAGAAATCTTTGATGAACTATGGTAAAAACCCACACAGCCCAGAAAACTCCTTATCCTCTTAACATTAACAGGGGGAGGAATTTTTTCAATAATCTCTATTTTGGCCCAGTCCACTACAATTCCTTCAGCAGAGACTTTGTGGCCAAGGACTATCCCTCCTCTTACCATAAAATGGCACTTTTCCTAATTCAGGATGAGATTAGTCTCTTGACATCTCATTAAAACTTTTGCCAAATTATTTAGACATGTATCATAATCTATTACAAACATAGAGAAGTCATCCATGAACACCTCTATGAACTCCTCTACCATGTCTCCAAAAATTGCCAGCATGCACCTTTGAAAGGTGGCTGGTGCATTACATAACCTGTAAGGCATACGCCTATAAGCAAAGCTTCCATATGGGCATGTAAAAGCAGTTTTCTCCTGGTCTTTTGGGTCAACCATAATCTGGTTGTACCCTGAGTACCCATATAGGAAATAGTAATACTCATGGCCACACAACGTTTCTAGCATTTGGTCCATAAAAGGCAAAGAAAAGTGATTTTTTCTAGTGGAGTCATTCAACCGCCTATAGTCTATACACATCCTCTAACCTGTGGTAGGCCTAGTTGAAATGACTTCCCTTTTTTCATTTTTTATGGTAGTCATACCTCCTTTCTTAGGTACCACTTGAACCGGACTGATCCAAGTGCTATTCAAGATAGGATATATGATCCCTACATCTAAAAGCTTGACCACTTCCTCTCTAGTAGCCTCTTTTATTATAGGATTCAGCCTTTGTTGTGGTTGGACAACCAGGGAATAATCCTCTTCCATAAAAATTTTATGCAAACAAAATGATAGACTAATCCCCTTTAAATTAGAAAATTTCCAACCTATAGCAGATTAATGTTTCAGCAGAACCCTTATCAGCTTTTCAAAATCCTCATTATTAAGTTCAGCACTTATGATAACAGGATGTGATTCATTCTCTCCTAAGAAGGCATATTTCAAATGAGAAGGCAAAGGTTTTAACTCATGTTTTTCCCGTACTATCTCTCTAGGCTTCTCATTATCTTTCTCTTTTCTTTCTCCCTTCTCTTACATCACTTCTAAAGCCTTAAGTGACTGCAACAACTCAACTTCTTCATCATTTAACTTTTCACTGTCAGAGTCAAAATCATTTTCAAGGAAAGCTTTCAAAGCTTCCTCCTCAGCGCTTTTAACAACTTGGGAGTCTTATGAGTGGAATACTCCTCAATCATGAACCAATCTAGTGTCTTAGCTGGATGCTTCATGTAACATCCCAAAATTTATGAAAATAATTAATTGAAAGGGATAAATATTAAATAATTATAAATGGGTTAATAAATGTCCCAAAAATTTAGAAATAATTAAATTAGGATTTTTTATGGATGTTCATAATTTATAGAGACTAAATAAGATGCAGTTATACCTGGTTGAAATATGGGTGTCAGACCAGGTATCTCCGATTGAGATGCTGTTGGTCAGGGCTGTTAAGAATATTATTGGGAATCTGAATATGTCTTCGGAATAATTTTTAGATATAGTATTGAGCTCGAATGAAGATCCTGTTTATCACAAAACGGTAAAATTTTAATGAAAGGATTAAGTTAAAAATAAAACCCCTTCTTTTCCCTATCACTTTTCGTTGGCTTGTCTTCCTCTTTCCTATCTACCATGCTTTTCTTCTTCTTCTCCCTTCTTCTTCACCCAAAACCGTCCCCCTCTTCTCCCCCACCATTGCTTGCAAAAATCAACTTCAAACCTAAGATTCATGAAGATTTAATGGGACCTTGGAGCAAATATTTGATGGCCTCCCCTTCTCACTTCCTCAATTTTGTGTTCCTTTTTGGGCTAGGAGAAAGAGGTAAGATTTTCATCACCCATGGATTTTGTTGATGATTTTGAGTTTATTTAAGTGTGGTGATGGAAGATTGGATGTTGTTTTGATGGATAATGGCATGTGGAACTAAAACATAGGTTAGAAAACCATTGGGGATTGTTGTGGTTGTTGATAATGGTTTGAATGAAATATGGATAGCCTATGGATGTTTGAAATGAGGCATAAATATAGTTGGATTTGATAATAGTGAACTTTTGTGAAAACCTTAGAAAGTTTGAATTTGGGGCTTTTGGCAAATCTTGAGGAATTATAAGTAATTGATGTTAGAAAGGTTTTGTATGTAGGAATGAGTTTCTTAGAGAGTGACATTACCTATTGAGGTTGAAGATTTATGAGATCAAGAGAATATGATGATTACCCTAAATTGTTAAGTGTGTTGAAGTTGTGATATTATTATGAGGAGTTTGAACAGTAAGAAGGTTAGAATGATGAATATTGAATTTTAGAGAATCTTGGCCCTAAGGATTTGGGGGAATATTGTAACACCCTAAATTTTTACAAATAGTAATCCCAAAACAACGAGGAAATTTTATTTTATTTTATTTTATTTTAATTTTTTTTTTCAAAAACAGCCACGAATCATTTGACACAGAAGGGAAGAAGAAGGCGAGGGAAGTAGAAGAGCATTCACACGCATATGACAAGCAACAGGGGAATTAGGACTGAGACCGGTCTATTCGGTTCGGTGTGACGCTCCAGCGTCTGGGCGGATTCCAGGACGGAAGGTGACTCACTCATCCGTTGTCCAACACCGCCTGAACGATGCCACAACGGATGGAAACTCCTCAAGCAAACCTCACATCAGCGTCCACTCGCTCTCACAGGATAAACCTTTCCTCGAGGGAACTACTGGGCGCTCAGCATAAGGGAACAGGTGAGGGAAGGAGAAGGGAGATGCACATGTGTAGTAGTTTGTGGAGGAAAGGGGGCCTGAACTCATTTCGCCCAATTCAACTAGGTATGACAACGTCTGGGCGGACTCAACCACAACGCCCAAGTAGGGGTCAACACCGTTGTCTGGGACGCATTAACATAACAACGGAGGGGAAGGGTATTTGGGCGGTGTTCCACACTGACACCTACTCGCTCCAGCGCGAGTCCTCATGCTTGGGCGAACCATTCTAGTCACTCGGAGCTCCATAACTTACCCTTCCAATTTTAACCATACGGCGACACTTATACTCTACTCGGGAACTGAGGGTTATCCCACTCGGATTCCAGAACTCCTTCTCACTCGGACTTACATCTTTCACTCGGGTTACCGATGCCTTACACTTAAGATCCAATCCACTCTAAACCACCGTTCGAGCTCCTCTCTCAGAGGGGAATCACTCGAGATTTTCACTCTGGAATACCAATTCTTCCTCACTCAGGATTTCATACTTACTTTTACTCGGAAATCCTCAGGCCTATAATCATTCGGGGAATAGCGACTGACTCACTCGGCGTACTACCATTTAATCACTCGGATTATAATTACCCTACGCTCATAAGACATCCTCATACAGTCCTCTTCATCGCTCAACATCACTTGCAGTATAGAAGAACACACAACATATACATATATAAACGAAAGCATTCATATAATTACAAGAACTTAATCATGACTTCTGTTATCCCAAGCTGTCAAGTTTTAGCGTAAGGACTAAAACCAAAACATGAGCGGCCAAGGCTTAACAAAACGTTATACATAGTATTTATACATATATACATATACACATGTAGATATATGTTCCAATAGCGCTCGGATTCATTGTCCTACACTCGGCTCCTCCTTCATTCTTCCTTCTGAGAGATGTTCACTGAAAGTATAGCCACTGCAGGGGTGAGCTTTTACATGTAAAATGACAATCAAGGACTCGGTATCAGTGTCAGTATGCACATTCACATCCATTCAATCGTTTTCAAATTAATTAAGGTTAGGCACGACAAAATGACATTTGAGACACACATACAACACACACAGGTATTCCCCACACTCGGAAATCATTCATAACACTCCACACACGTTATACGTACTACTCTAATCAACCTCATATCTACATGCATGCCTGCGGATCTGACTCGAGTGATGACTTTCAGTTACAGTTTTCCCCTCTCCTGGCCCCTCGTCCTTTAGCTCTTCCCGCGTGGTACCGGCCTCCCATTGGCGTCTCGAGACTCTTCTCTAGCTCCTACGGCTACCACGAGCTCCTTCGGAATCTAGCCGAGGTCTGTAACTGGAAGTCATTCCTTCGGGGCTCTTGACCTTCCACGGGTCGCCCCACTCTTACACATGCAGCTAAATGCATTTACCAACAAGCGTCATCACACCACCGATACCTCCTTCGTAACCATTAAGTAGGAACAGATTCAATGCAACCGTTATTCGCTTTATTATTTACACCAATATGTTCAACCATCAGCAATCAAGTAATAGCATCTGACAAATCAACTAACGAGCATACATTCATATTCTCACAGTGTTAACAAAGATAGAACCATGCATATCATTCGTTATTATCAATACTAACATACTACTTCACCACCATCTAGATTACAAGCATTTACTGTTTAACCACTATAAAACACACGGAATCCAGAATCTTCAATCATGCATAGGATCCAATCATCACAAACACATGCACATACACTCAAGCAGTACATTCATCCGGTACCGTTTGTGGACCATGCATTTAACATGCAAGCGCCCCCTACCTACGAAAGGGACTTCAAGAAGCTTTTCTGCTCTTCGACGTTGAATCTGACGCCCTTCTACTGATTCGTTCAGCCTTTCTCCACTCCGTCATACTCTGCACTTGGTTCGGAGTTGGGGTGTTGTTCTTCCTCTGCTTCAACGATCGTCCTTCACCTGCCGGGGCTCTGACCTTCTTCCCGCACTGTCGTCGTGACGAACAGAAACAGGGGAAAGGAAAGAAGATGGAGACGAAGAAGAAAAAGAGAGAATGGAGTAGTGGGAGAAGTTTTTTGCACCCACGGTGATACTAAATACACACCTATATAAGCATGTGAGGGGAAGGAGTGGGATGGGAAAGCGTGAGTCGCAGTCTACTCACACCTTCCGCCAATCACAGACAGCCACATCCCATCAATTGAGTCCAATTAACTTGTCATTAACTCTCAAGCTATATTGATTATGATTAACAACTAATTCTTTACTTTACTTTCAATTTTCTTATTATTTAATTTTTATTCGGTATCTAACTTCAAAACTGGGTTGTTACAGTTCTCCCCCACTCAAAAGAATTTCGTCCTTAAAATTCAGTCGGTAATTCACCTTAGCAAACAACTCGGGGTACTGCTGCCTCATGGTGTCTTCGCGTTCCCAGGTACGAGAGGTAGTCTTGCCTTGTTGCCACTCCACTTCTACCAGCTGTACGTTTTTGTTTCTCAAACGCTTCACCGATCGGTTCATGATTCTGATCGGTGTAGTCACAGTGGTCAGGTCTTCCTTGACTTCCACTTCATCGTCAGGCATTGTATGACTGGGGTCATGTAGATACTTCCTTAGTTGAGACACATGAAATACGTTGTGCAATCGGGATAAGTGGGTCGGTAATGCTATTCGGTATGCCATGGTGCCGACTCGTTCCAACACCTCATAAGGTCCAATGTATCGAGGGCTTAACTTTCCGCCTTTCAAGGCTCGTCCGACTCCTTTACTCGGAGAAGTCCTCAAAAACACTCTGTCTCCGACTGAAAATTCCAATGGTTTGGTGCGGTTGTCATGGTAACTCTTCTGCCTGTCTTGAGATGCCTTCATTTTTCCCTGTATCACTCGGATCTGCTCTGTGGTTTGCTTCACAATGTCTGGTCCCAATAGCAGACTCTCACCCGTTTCCGACCAGCAAAGTGGGGTTCGGCACCTTCGTCCATATAGTGCTTCATAGGGTGCCATGCCAATGCTGTTATGATGGCTGTTATTGTACGTAAACTCAATCAAGGGGAGGTACTGCTCCCAATCTCCTCCGTGCTCTAACACACACGCTCTTAATAAGTCTTCTAAACTTTGAATCGTCCGCTCGGATTATCCATCCGATTGGGGGTGGTAGCCAGAACTAAGCCAAAGTTTAGTGCCCATTTCTTGATGCAGGCTGGTCCAAAACCGGGACGTGAACCTAGGATCCCTATCCGATACGATGGAAGTTGGTATACCATGCAGTCGGATAATCTCATGAACGTAAATCCGTGCCAATTTATGCATCGGGTACTTTATGTTCACAGACAGAAAGTGTGCACTCTTCGTCAGTCGGTCAACAATGACCCAAATCGCATCATGGCCCGCTCGGTTTTTGGGCAATCCCATGACAAAATCCATAGCAATCGAGTCCCATTTCCACATGGGAATCTCCAGGGGCTGCATTGCACCGTACGGCTTCTGGTGCTCCACTTTTGATTTCTGACAAGTAATACACCGAACCACGTATTCTGCCACATTCCTCTTTAGTCCGAGCCACCAGAACTGTTTCTTCAGGTCATGGTACATCTTCGTGGTACCCGGGTGAATACTGAGGAGGCTCTTATGAGCTTCGTCAAGCACCATTTTCCTTAATCCTTTCTCACTCGGCACGTATATCCTGTCTTTCACTCGGAAGATCCCATCTGATCCCTCGATCAAGGACAAATCCTTTCCCTTGGCCTGCGTCTTCTTCATCTCAGCCAAGTAAGAGTCTGACTGCTGCTGCTCGTACACGGACTTCAGGAATTCATTGGCGATTCTTAACGTACCGATTGCTATTTTACGAGAGGAGGGGGTGTCAACATGTAAGTTCATGTCTCGGAACTGCTCCAACAACTCCACTTCTCTTGCCATCATTGTTGCCATATGGAGGGATTTCCGACTCAACGCGTCGGCAATGACATTTGCCTTACCCGGATGGTATTTCAGCTCGAAATCGTAGTCCTTTAAGAATTCTATCCATCTCCTCTGCCTCATGTTCAGCTCTCTTTGGTCAAATAGGTATTTAAGGCTCTTGTGATCACTGTATACTTCAAATCTGGACCCGTACAAATAATGCCTCCAAATTTTTAGTGCGAACACCACAGCTGCCAACTCCAAATCGTGGGTCGGATAATGCTGCTCGTGAGGTCTCAATTGCCGAGAGGCATACGCTATCACTCGATCTCTCTGCATGAGCACGCATCCTAATCCGAGTCCTGATGCATCACAATAAACTACAAAGCTTTCTTGTAAGTCGGGTAATGCCAGCACTGGCGCAGTTGTCAACTTGTTCTTCAGCTCTCGAAAGCTGCTCTCGCACTCGGGACTCCACACGAAGGGAATGCTTTTCCGAGTCAATTTAGTTAGTGGTAACGCCAGCTTAGAAAAACCTTCAATGAACCTTCTATAATAACCTGCCAGGCCCATAAAACTCCTTATCTCCGAGACCGACTTGGGTCTCTCCCATGCCATTATAGCTGTCACCTTCGAAGGGTCCACTGAGATACCTTGCTCGAAAATTACATGTCCGAGGAAGTGGATCTTATTCATCCAGAATTCGCACTTTGAAAGCTTCGCGAACAACTGCTTCTCTCTTAACACTTGGAGTACCGTTCGGAGGTGTTCTTCATGCTCCTCGGAAGTCTTAGAATAGACTAGGATGTCATCAATGAAAACAACTACGAATCGGTCTAAATAGGGGTGGAATATGCTATTCATGTAATTCATGAAGACAGCAGGGGCGTTTGTCACACCGAACGGCATCACTACATACTCGTAGTGGCCATACCGAGTCCTAAAGGCAGTTTTTGGGATATCCGAGTCCTTCACTCGGATTTGGTGATATCCCGATCGTAAGTCGATTTTTGAGAAGACTGAGGCTCCACGCAGTTGGTCAATTAAATCATCAATTCTGGGTAGTGGATACCGATTCTTAATTGTGAGTTTGTTTAACTGTCGGTAATCTATGCAAAGTCTCATGCTGCCGTCCTTCTTCTTAACAAGTAGTACCGGTGCGCCCCATGGTGATACACTCGGTCTAATGAACTGTTTTCCGAGTAACTCATCCACTTGCTTCTTCAGCTCGGCTAATTCAGTTGAGGACATTCTATAGGGTGCACTGGAGACTGGCTCGGCCCCAGGGACCAAGTCTATAGAGAATTCGATTTCCCTATTGGGAGGGACACTCGGTACGTCTTCAGGGAATAATTCTGGAAATTCACAGACAATC
The DNA here is from genome assembly GCA_037962975.1 of Clitoria ternatea. Classification (NCBI taxonomy): domain Eukaryota; kingdom Viridiplantae; phylum Streptophyta; class Magnoliopsida; order Fabales; family Fabaceae; genus Clitoria; species Clitoria ternatea. The sequence goes on from CM075672.1 coordinate 181,927,670, forward strand.
GGGATTTCGTTCACTCGGGTTTTACTCTCTCCCTCAGTTAGACAAAGCATCATGAATAGTTGAGTTATACCTTGTGCTGTGCAGTCCTCATGGTGCTGTCACGGGAAAATTATCCTTCGGTTTCTGCAATCCACTAACACCTCGTTGGCTGAAAGCCAATCTACCCCGAGTACGATATCAAGATCCTTCAAGGGTATGCACACCAAGTCGAAAGTAAAACTCCGATCGCACAATTTGAACGTCACTTCTTTGCACATTGACGAGGTTAGTACCTTAGGACCAGTCGGATTGGCTACTTCCAAAATCCGATCCATTTCCACGGTTGGTAATTTCAAACGTTTTACATAATCATCAGCTATGAAGGAGTGGGTAGCTCCAGAATCAAAAACTACACTAAGTGTGTATCTACCGAGTGAGCACTTACATTGTACTAAGTCATTTGCTTGTGTGACTTCTTCTGCGTTGATGGCGTAGGCTCTTCCAGTGGCTGGTTGGTCGGTGTCTCTCCTCCTGATATTTGGGGCAACCATCATATTCCTTCTAGCTCTGTTGTTTCCGCCCCGTGAGTTTTGTCCATCATTCCTATTGCTCTTCACCTGGAACCCTCCTTGACGCACACTAGCATTTGTTTGACGGAGCTGGGGGCAGTCAGGGCGAATGTGTCCCCTATTCCCGCAGTGAAAACACTTAACATCGGTATCATTGCAACTCTGAGCAAAGTGGTCGCCACCACATTTAAAGCACTTACCGTACCTGGGTCGTCCACTCATCTGTCTCCCTCGGTCACCGCGACCCTGAAATCTAGTGAAGGGTTCATTTCTTCCTACGTTCCCTGGCCTCTTGAAACGTGACTGCTGAGGCCTCAAATACTGGTTGGCTCTGCTGCTCTGGCCCGAGTGGGCCTTGTCATCTTCTTCAAATATCCTACATTTATTCACCAATGCAGGGAAACTCCGTATCTCATGGTATATGCAGGCCCTTTTAACATCTGATCTTAATCCATTCTCAAACTTAAGGCACTTCGAGCTCTTCGTCCCAGGTTGTTGGAAGGGTGGGTAGAATAGGCACAACTCCTCGAATCTTGTCACGTATTCTTCCACAGTCATGGAGCCTTGCTTCAACTCCATAAACTCCAGCTCCTTCCGACTCCTCACTGTGTCGGGGAAGTATTTCTCTAAGAAGCATGTCTTAAAATCGTTCCATGTCAGCTGAGCTTCATCATCAGGGAATCGGCTTCTGGCTATCTTCCACCAGTTCTCCGCTTCATCTCGCAGCATATACACTGCACATTCCACCTTTTGGGCCTCGGTACAACGAAGACCCCCAAAAATCCTCTCCAGTTCCTGAGTCCATTTAAAAGCTGCCTCCGGATTACGTCCTCCCCGAAACTCACTCGGCTTCCTCTTCAGGAAGCGGTCCAGCACGTGGCCATCCTCAACTCGAGTCTGGCCCTGCCTTTCAAACACGTCCGCAAAGCGTTGGAATGCTGTGGCTATAGCCTCCATGCTTTGGCGATGCGTCATTCCTTATCCTGAAATCGACATTCGAGGATAAGTATACCGAGCCACTTACTACCGATCGGGTTTTTCAGTCTAACATTCAATAGCTTAGCACATTATATCATTCTTCCAGGTTACACACACAATCGGACCAGGAGGAAACAACCTCCTATCCTCAAGCCAATATCAATCAGGTTCAACTAACATCACAACAATTATGACCATTTAGTCAGAAAACACATAACCGCTTACACTCGGTAAGCATACCTTGGCCTTGGACCTTTCGGTCTGCTCTGATACCAAAATGTAACACCCTAAATTTTTACAAATAGTAATCCCAAAACAACGAGGAAATTTTATTTTATTTTATTTTTTTTTCAAAAACAGCCATGAATCATTCGACACAGAAGGGAAGAAGAAGGCGAGGGAAGTAAAAGAGCATTCACACGCATATGACAAGCAACAGGGGAATTAGGACTGAGACCGGTCTATTCGGTTCGGTGTGACGCTCCAGCGTCTGGGCGGATTCCAGGACGGACGGTGACTCACTCATCCGTTGTCCAACACCGCCTGAACGATGCCACAACGGATGGAAACTCCTCAAGCAAACCTCACATCAGCGTCCACTCGCTCTCACAGGATAAACCTTTCCTCGAGGGAACTACTGGGCGCTCAGCATAAGGGAACAGGTGAGGGAAGGAGAAGGGAGATGCACATGTGTAGTAGTTTGTGGAGGAAAGGGGGCCTGAACTCATTCCGCCCAATTCAACTAGGTATGACAACGTCTGGGCGGACTCAACCACAACGCCCAAGTAAGGGTCAACACCGTTGTCTGGGACGCATTAACGTAACAACGGAGGGGAAGGGTATTTGGGCGGTGTTCCACACTGACACCTACTCGCTCCAGCGCGAGTCCTCACGCTTGGGCGAACCATTCTAGTCACTCGGAGCTCCATAACTTAGCCTTCCAATTTTAACCATACGGCGACACTTATACTCTACTCGGGAACTGAGGGTTATCCCACTCGGATTCCAGAACTCCTTCTCACTCGGACTTACATCTTTCACTCGGGTTACCGATGCCTTACACTTAAGATCCAATCCACTCTAAACCACCGTTCGAGCTCCTCTCTCAGAGGGGAATCACTCGAGATTTTCACTCGGGAATACCAATTCTTCCTCACTCAGGATTTCATACTTACTTTTACTCGGAAATCCTCAGGCCTATAATCATTCGGGGAATAGCGACTGACTCACTCGGCGTACTACCATTTAATCACTCGGATTATAATTACCCTACGCTCATAAGACATCCTCATACAGTCCTCTTCACCGCTCAACATCACTTACAGTATAGAAGAACACACAACATATACATATATAAACGAAAGCATTCATATAATTATAAGAACTTCATCATGACTTCTGTTATCCCAAGCTGTCAGGTTTTAGCGTAAGGACTAAAACCAAAACATGAGCCGGCCAAGGCTTAACAAAACGTTATACACAGTATTTATACATATATATATATACACATGTAGATATATGTTCCAATAGCGCTCGGATTCATTGTCCTGCACTCGGCTCCTCCTTCATTCTTCCTTCCGAGAGATGTTCACTGAAAGTGTAGCCACTGCAGGGGTGAGCTTTTACATGTAAAATGACAATCAAGGACTCGGTATCAGTGTCAGTATGCACATTCACATCCATTCAATCGTTTTCAAATTAATTAAGGTTAGACACGACAAAATGACATTTGAGACACACATACAACACACACAGGTATTCCCCACACTCGGAAATCATTCATAACACTCCACACACGTTATATGTACTACTCTAATCAACCTCATATCTACATGCATGCCTGCGGATCCGACTCGAGTGATGACTTTCAGTTACAGTTTTCCCCTCTCCTGTCCCCTCGTCCTTCAGCTCTTCCCGCGTGGTACCGGCCTCCCATTGGTGTCTCGAGACTCTTCTCTAGCTCCTACGGCTACCACGAGCTCCTTCGGAATCTAGCCGAGGTCTGTAACTGAAAGTCATTCCCTCGGGGCTCTTGACCTTCCACGGGTCGCCCCACTCTTACACATGCAGCTAAATGCATTTACCAACAAGCGTCATCACACCACCGATACCTCCTTCTTAACCATTAAGTAGGAACAGATTCAATGCAACCGTTATTCGCTTTATTATTTACACCAATATGTTCAACCATCAGCAATCAAGTAATAGCATCTGACAAATCAACTAACGATCACACATTCATATTCTCACAGTGTTAACAAAGATAGAACCATGCATATCATTCGTTATTATCAATACTAACATACTACTTCACCACCATCTAGATTACAAGCATTTACTGTTTAACCACTATAAAACACACGGAATCCAGAATCTTCAATCATGCATAGGATCCAATCATCACAAACACATGCACATACACTCAAGCAGTACATTCATCCGGTACCATTCATGGACCATGCATTTAACATGCAAGCGCCCCCTACCTACGAAAGGGACTTCAAGAAGCTTTTCTGCTCTTCGACGTTGAATCTGACGCCCTTCTACTGATTCATTCATCCTTTCTCCACTCCGTCGTACTCTGCACTTGGTTCGGAGTTGGGGTGTTGTTCTTCCTCTGCTTCAACGATCGTCCTTCACCTGCCGGGGCTCTGACCTTCTTCCCGCACTGTCATCGTGACGAACAGAAATAGGGGAAAGGAAAGAAGATGGAGACGAAGAAGAAAAAGAGAGAATGGAGTAGTGGGAGAAGTTTTTTGCACCCACGGTGATACTGAATACGCACCTATATACGCATGTGAGGGGAAGGAGTGGGATGGGAAAGCGTGAGTCGCAGTCCACTCACACCTTCCGCCAATCACAGACAGCCAAATCCCATCAATTGAGTCCAATTAACTTGTCATTAACTCTCAAGCTATATTGATTATGATTAACAACTAATTCTTTACTTTACTTTCAATTTTCTTATTATTTAATTTTTATTCGGTATCTAACTTCAAAACTGGGATGTTACAAATATATATATATATATATATGTATTATGATTAGGAGGGTTGAATTGAGAGTGAATAGAAAATACCTAATGTAGGTGTTGATATAAATATGAAATGATGAATATGAACACTAAAACCATGGTAAATGTGAGGGATTAGTGAAATAAGCATGTGTCTTATAAAGGTTTTAGGCCATTTTGTATGTCATATGGAATTGTTGATGGATAATGGTTTGAAAGTAGCTAGAAGACTCATGATGAATTTGAATGGCAAATGGATAGTTTAAGTAATGATGAAGAGATGTTGTTGTTGTTGGGTATGATTGGCCCTTTGAGACTTAAAAAATCATGGTTTTGGGAAAGGAATTCCCGAAACATAACACAATTGTGTAAATTAGTGCCTTGACAAGCTTACGACTTACTTTTGGGAATTTTTGAGTGCGTTCAGTGGCCACAAGTCACAAATAATATATATGTTGGTGTTAAAATTTGGTGGGCATTGGAATTCATATGAAAAAGTTAGGGGATTAGAAGTTCAAAAATGTGACTTTTTCAACATGAAACGGCCTCTGTGCTATCATTCATCAATTCAAAACAGTGTTTGAATCAATTCAGAGGCTACTGGATGGGCTTGAAATGATTCATACGAAGCCTTGAATCAAATCAAGACTCACTGGAATTATTGTTCTCCAATTTCGCAATGCTTGAATCGATTCATACGGGCTTTGAATCGATTCAAGTCCCTCTGTTTCCACTGTTTTGGGCCCAGGCACATATGAATCGATTCATGCCCTCTGTTTGTCAAATTTTGAGACTTTGGATGCATGAATCGATTCATGCAAGGGCTGAATCGATTCATGGCCCTGTTATGGCCATTGTTATGTTGTTTTTCCAACTATTGTAATCTATTTGCTATTTTTGGCCCGTTTGGGCATCTTAATGACATTTTTGGCCTCCGACTTCTTCATGAAAGTTGTATTACGGAGGAGAAAAAATTGGTCTTACCTTAATAGGAGTTTTATAACTCTCATGAGGCGTAAATTATCGAACCCACTGCATTGTAAAACTCAAGTTTAAGAGGGTTATGAACCCAACTTTTATGATTACCAAATTGGGACTAATAGGTGATATTTATGACATGTCTCTCTATTTTTGGGACTAAGAATGAACCTTTCACATGTCTCAATGGTGAAATTTGTTATGGGCTCATTATTGCCCAAAACCCTTTTATTATGTAAAAACAAGAGATGGTATTAGGGGTATGTGAATTATGGTGTGTCTCGGTGGTGCTGATGTTGATCTCATATATTGAGAAATATGTAAATAACCTAAATCATGTTATGGAAACATGAATGTCCAACACTATTGATGTGATATGATAATTAATAATGAAAAGTAAACGATGTGGTTATATGACACACCTTGTATGATAATGAAATTAATGAGGGGACAATTGAATGGCAATGGGTTCTGTAAATCAATGAATTTGATATTATGTTGATGATGATTAAAAGTAGATGATGCCACATGTATTGAATGATAAATGTTAATGTTGAATGAAAAGGGACGTTGTTGTTGAACATGCCCTCGAATGCTATTATTGATGAGTGTAGTGCCATTATGATTAATGCAAGTATTGACTTGTATGTATGAGATGCAATGGTGATTGCTGAATATATGTTTTGAAATACCTTATTGGTTTTCATGTGTAGATTAATGCTATGATGATTGATATGTTATGATTTCCATGTGTGGATTTATGAAAATGTGAATGTTGTGCCTTGAGAGGCCTTATGATTAATTGTATGCTAATGATGACAAAACTATATATAATATACCCCTAAGTGAGAGGGTGAGAAATCCTTGCGAGGTTAAGATTTGGCATATGCATTATTGCATTATTACATTCATGGCATGGCATAACATTGAATATGTGGTTGCGATCACAATGATGAAAGTCTTGCGGAACTATATGAGAGGGAGTACCTCATGCATGGCGGAAACTAATATATGAATGAATGAAGGTGGTTGCGATCACCAGTATGTTGAGAATGATGAACATGGTTGCGATCATGAGTACCGAGATGATAAAGACCCTATAAAATTCTATGAGATTAAGTACCCTATGCGTAGGGGAATGAGTCTGTCTTATGATCACAAGACAGATTGATATGATAAAGGTGGTTGCGATCACCAGTGAATTAAAATTGAAATTGATCCTGCGAGAGTCTATGAAGGGAGTACCCCATGCATGGCGGGAAACCAATGTGAAATGAATGAAATGTGGTTGCGATCACGAAGAAAGCCTTACGGGGTTATGAAAAGGGAGTACCCCATGCGTGGCGGGAAACCAATATAAGATTGATTATAAGTGGTTGCGATCACTTGAGATACCATATGCGCATGGGTGATTGAAATGGATCCATTGCATATGCATTAAACAGTTGATATATGCATTAGCCATAGGTACATTAGCATTTGAGATGGAGATGACCAGACAGAGTTGAGAACCTCTTGAGAGAGTGTAAGTTTATTAAAGATTTAATGACTGAATTGATGATAATTGTGATGTAGAGCTATGTAAATGTGTATGTACTTGTGCTTGTGCTTGTGCTTGTGCTTGACATGAATTGTGAATAATGAGGCTTGTATGCCTACGATAATATCTTGATGATGGTTTAATGATGAATTGATGATTTATAGCAAAGCACACATGTTGGTTGAATGCATGTACACATAATCACAATGTATTTATATTCGTTATTTTGAATGTATAACTCATTCTCCTATGTTGTCTCCTTTTAGCATTGTGATGCAGGGTTGTCATGGGAGGAGAGTGTGCCTTTAGGCTAAAGTCTTTGAAGAAGGTAAATAGTTGTAACAGAAAGCCTTGGCCAGCAGCGATCATTAAATATGTTGTAATGAATTAAATTATGAATGATGATATCGATGGTGGATGCTTTGTGAATATGTATTCCTTAATATGAGAATGAATGATTATGATAATATATATATATATACTAATGATGATAATATTTGAACGGACCCCATTTGGTGAGAGATGTCTCAAGTAGAGGCTAATTATAATTGATGATTTATGATTCGATTGGGTGCGTAGTTGATTGTGGCCTGGTAGGCTTATATGATAAAATTACATGAGGGCTTGAGCCTTTTTCTATATCTTCATATATGGAACTAGACGGGTGCCCCGTATACATATTCCTCTTCCGTTGTAAACTCAAATTATTTTGTATACACAAGTGGGCGTTTTGATTTGCGATCTAGTTTAGAAATGATTAAATCTCAGTCTTCGATTTTCTGTGGTTCGAATCTTGATGTAATCATTGTGGTGTTTTGAAATTATTTTAAACGCAAAAAATTTACTCGTATTTTTATTTAATTATTATCTTGATTACATCGAGATTCGGGTCTAGAAAATCGGGGTGTGATAAGCTGGTATCAAAGCAAATGATTGCTCAATGTTCGATCTTTGTGATTTAAATACTATTGGAGGGTAATTTCCCTTATTGAATTGAGGATGTTTGATATTGAAATATGGTTGTATATTATTGAAGCTTGCTATACCCTACTAGAGCATGATTGCTCATTATTGGTTTTAGTTGAATTGTGTGATGGAACACATGTGAATGAATTATTCAATGTGAATGAATTATTCAATGTTTATTTTTTCTTTTTCCTACTTTGAATTGATTTTTCTTTTTCAGTTTCTACTTGTTTTTCTACTTGAATTTCACTTTCTTGGTTCTCTCATTTCTCTTTCTCACACCTATTTTTACTTGGAGTAGGATCAACCAAAGTTTTTCTACTCCTTGTCATGATTGCCTTATAATGCTCTTTTAGATATATTTCTCTGTTTGCTGGGAAGTTTCTAATGTTTTGACAATTGTCCCACTTGATTTTTGAAATTTCTAATAGAGGCTTCTTGGTTCTTAAAGCTAGCTTGAGTAGCTTGTATGAACTAAGACAACACACTTTCTAACTTAAATTTTTCTTTCACAGGTGTGGGTTGGGATTGTGGTCTATTAATGGACTACTGTGATAGTTGACCTTGGACCATATTTTGATTCAAATTTTGGTTTAGATAAGGCCCTCTCTTCCAAGAAAAGTTTGGGTGATTCCTATAGTTAGGATTAAATGAATTTGATGGGTAACTCCCATGACACCCTAAAAATAGGGGTCAATTTTTCGCAAGAACATACCTGGATCTATCAAAATCCACTCTCATATATGAAGATATGAGAGCTGGTCCCATGGCCAAGGAGAAAAAGCAAAGGAAGACAAAGGCTAATGAAATCTTCCACAGCGGAAAACAACAGCGCCTGAGCGATCCCACAAACAGTGTGCATTCGCTCAAGCGAGATCCGACTCCGCTTGAGCGAGACAACACAATTCGGTCGGGCGAACACACATTCGCTTAAGCGAAACCGAATACAAAAGCCTTCCCAAACAACATACTCGCTGGAGCGAGGAATCACTCGCTGAAGCGAGAAGCCACTCGGCATTCAATCACTCGGGAAACCGAGACATTCATTCACTCGGTAAACGATCAGGTCCAGTCGGAATTCATGCCTAAGTCCTCTCGGAATTTAATGTCTTAGTCCACTCAGCATTATGGGGTTCCGTCACTCGGGAAACAACCCCAACACTCATACACTCCATAACTTAGTCGTTAAATTTTATACACCAAGGCACACACACAATCCACTCAGTAACTGAAGGTTATCCCACTTGGATTCCATAAACCCTCACTCGGAATATCTTCCAACCCAACACCACTCGGTATAATTCAACCTCGAGTCACTCGGTAAACATCAACCATTTAGCACTCAGTATATTGAACTCCATCACTCAGAGAATACATAGGCTTCCTCTCAGCCATAAATCACTCGGTTTAATCATTCTTAACCAACTCATCATCAGAGTGGTATTCCACTCGGTAACTAATATCATTGCCGACCAATACTCATTCGGCCATACACTCGGCATTCAAGCCTATTCTCACTGGGAGAATATATGGATCTTCCTTCACTCAGAAGGGATCTCCACAACCATACTCCACTCGGAATATTCCTCATTTCTCACACGGAGAATACCTTAACATCCATCACTAGGAAATAGCTTCCTAAATAATTCCACTCGGAATTGTCCGAACTCCTCAATACTTAGAGGAATTACCCAAGTAGTTCACTCGGATTCATTCCATAACTTAGCCATTCAAATTACATATTACCCTATCCACTCGGAATAGGTAACCATGTTCACTCGGAATACATACGTAACTCCACTCGGATCATATATATATAAACACTTAGATTATTTCTTATCTGAGCCACCAACAACTCTTCCCTCGGAGAAGTTCACTCGAATTATACAAGATCATTCCCCACTCGGGGTTCACTATATATTTTTCACTCGGAATCCACAAAGGTTATTAATATACAGATGTGTCACACTCAGATAAAGAGTCACCTACACAAGACTCACTCGGAAAAGCATCTAAGCCACTCATATTTCACTCCGGATTCATTAACTTAGAAATATTCATACATCATCATTTCCTAGTCGGTAGGAAGCATCAAATCAACATAAATCACTTATATATATATTCTCTAATTCCAAGTCTGACTACCACTACAGCAATACACTTCCACCGATTCATAACCATGTTATCAACATAACATATATATGTATATACTCATACGCATACACTCGGATACTTATTAACTTTATACTTTCCATTCACAAACACATTCAGTCGGCATGCATATAATACCATCACTCGAAGTATATATATATTAACATGCACTCGGGTTTCCAATAACCCAACTTCAATACATATATAAAGTGTATTCATTATACAACGTTAATATGAGCCGGCCAAGACTTAATACATCAAAGACACTCGGTACATTACATTATGTACACAACCACATCAATAAACACCCAACACTCGGGTTTAAGACCACCACATCATCCAAACTGACCTGCATACACTGAAAAACGGTGTAGGGGTGAGCATTACATATTAAATGACAGATATTGGCTCGGATTAATCATAGAATCCATAACATGCCATAACACATACATCAATCAGCTCAACATTCACTGCCATTCAAATATAAACAATCAACACCATCTTCAATCGGGTTTCTTACCCCTTCTACTCGGCTATAAAGCCTAATATCCTCATCAATAATATAATCCCTCAATTGGATTTTACCTCAAGTCTATCCCAAGACTATCTCAACAATATTCATACTCTGAGCCATACTCAAGGAGTCTGTCCGAGCCCAGCTCCAGGACTTAAATATATTCATCACATGTTGTCTTCTGATTGCCGATCGGTATAAAAATCCAACGCATTCTAGTGGCGAATCGGATGCATATGGTTTCATTCACTCGGCGTTCAACGCCAATGCACTCGGCATTTCATCAAGCGTATCATTCACGCTTAGTGCTCCAGGCACTGCCCGAGTCCAACCCGGGTCTTTCATCATATTCAACATTAGGACCGTGTCCTCTTCACTCGGGATAATACCCTCGTGGCACCCCGCAAGGTGTTCATATTCAATAACACAATAACACGTATGCCTATAAATTCAACTCATATTCATTCGATTGCCCACTCAGAAGTCTGCATTCAACATTAATTTCATTCGGCAACTCAACAACAGTCAGATGACTCGGCTTATACCATATTCACTCGGCAATCCTATGCCATCCACTCAGATTATCATCTATTCACTCGGATTTATCCTCTATTCACTCGGATTTATCCTTTATAGTAAGCATTTCATGCTTTCCTCCATAAAGCCCACTCGGCATTCATCATAACAGTCCCCATACATGCATTTATCACAAATGAATAAGCATCATACGCATTTAATCATATTATCACAAATATAGGGACCAATAACCACCACACAATGCACTTAGCATCAACGTAACATGCATCTCAAGCATCACAACATAATCATCATACATCATATGGACAAATAAGCATGCACCATGTAGCAACAAATAATCATACAACCGGGTTCAACTCAACAACAGCACACAATACATATCAAACACAACACAATACAATTATGTCACCCGGAAATCCGTCCATAAGCCATGCATTTGAGATGCAAAGCTCCCCTTACCTGGATGAAGCTTCCAAGAGTCACATGGACACTCGGCCCAGCCACGGCAGCACTCTGCTCGGCTTTCTGAACGTGGGAAGGGCCACACAGCTTCCCTGCCAACCAGCATCAGTCTTCAGCCTTTCGCTCAAGCCACACATGTACTCGCTTGAGCAAAACGGGTCCAGTGACCATTTCTTCACTGGCTCGCTCAAGCGTGACCATTCTCGCTTGAGCGAGATACGTCCAGAAGCTCATCAACACTCCATGCTCCACTCTGCTCTGCCACCCAGTCAGTGGAGAAGCTTCCAAGCTCCACCCAACCATGACTTCTTCCTCGCAACGTCCCAACCTCAACACAGTGGGTCATCTTCCACAAACCAAGACACTCCATGCTGTTGGCACAGGCTCCCAACCGAGCCACAAACAGCCTCATCAACAAGAGGAAGAAGAGGAGGAGAAGAAGAAGGACCAGCAAGAAGGAGAACACTAGGGAACAGAGGAGGGACCTGAACCCAGCCTCCAAAACACACAGCCACACGCTGTTTCACCATCACCATGCAGCTCCTCATCACCACGTAGTTCCACTCGGTTCTACACCATGCGTGAGTGAAAGAAGAGGATAAAAAGGAGGAAGAAGATGAAGCAGAAGCTCCAACAAGTTCTAGAGAGAAGGAGGAGCACTTCTCTCATCAGGATATACACTTCCAAGGAATGAAGGGAGAGAGTGAGAAGAAAAACATGCAACCAAGGCCTTATCATCTCAGCCTCATCAGCATCCAATTCATCACAACATCCCATCCTCATTTAATGCAAGTCCATTAACATTTAATGCCAATTCTCTCAGCAATGATTACACAAACACCACGTAGACAAAGAGGGAGAGAAAACCGGACCCATTTGACCATCAAGGCACATGAGTCATCACTATGGGGACCATACAGAAAAAGAAAAGAGAAAAGGGAAACCGGGCCCTACAATGATCCAAGAGCACCAGTGGTCCCTCATTAATCAATTGCCTCGCCTGAGCGAATTTCATCCTTCAAGACCTTTCGCTCAGGCGGGTTCCATCCAGCAACTGATTCCTTTCGCCCTCGCTCGGGCGTCCCAAGCTCGCTTGAGCGACCAACACTCAGAATCCATTTCTTCTCTTGCTCGCTCACGCTGATCCCTCATTCGCCTGGGTTAGATCGGGCCAGAGCCCTTGTAATCAACACAAAGGATTCTCGCTTGAGCGAGAACCCCTCTCGCTTGGGCGAGAAGTATCAGGACCTGGGCAGAAACGTGAGCTCTCAATATCACACATAATAAAATCCATTCAAAGCCAATTTAACTCAATTCCATCCTTCATATATCTTACAATAATCATTTAAAACTTGTCTCCAGTGTTCGTGCACAACAATTTCTATTCAACTCATATTCAACCATTTGCCATTCTCATCAATTACTCATTTTTATAAAATTCGGGGTGTTACAACTCCTTCATCGTCCTATGTAATTCACTTGCTTAATTGAACTATTTGAATCACACAAGTCATTCTCATGGTCACCTCTATAAAAATCACAGTTCATCATACAAACTTGACTAGGCTTTTGAATTTCAGATATTTTGCTTTGTGCCAAATAGGCATCTTGCACATCCAACTCCATAATTCCCCTCTTGGGGACACTATCAAACATTCATTAGAGGCTATCACATCTATTAACTCTATAGCCTCATCCACGGTTTTGGTAGTTAATGAACCTCCAACAAAGGCATCTATTAAAACTTTAGTTGTTGACCTAACTCCATTGTAAAAGATGTTAACCTGTTGCATTTCAGGTATTTAGTGATGAGGACACTTCCTCAAGCTCTCCTTATACCTATCCGATGCTTCTAACAAAGATTTAACCTCTCTTTATTAGAAACAAGTGATCTCATTGCGCACCCTACATACTTAGAAGAAGGAAAATATTTGATGATGAATTTTCTAGTTAGATCATTCCAAGTGGAAATACTACCCCTAGGTTGGCTCTGCATTAGGAAACAATCTTAGCCGAATTGCTTCATTAGGAACACTATTCATCTTAATAGTATCACAAATTTGAAGGAAGCTAGCTAAATGTAAGTTTGGGTCCTCAACCTCACATCCACCAAATTGCTCATTCTTAACCAATTGCAATAATGCTGGTTTAAGTTTAAAGTTATTTACTGCAATCAGAGGCCTAAGGATGCTAGATTGCATTCCCTCATCAATTATCCTGGAATACTCTCCTAATGTAACTTTCCTATTTTCCATCTTAGCTTTCTTTTTTAATCTCTTTTTTTTCTTAATCTTCTCTCAAGCAAATTAATATTAGGGTCAAAGAAGAATGTCTCCTCTTTATCCCTTGACTGCATATACTAATCACAAACACTAAATAAAATGACAGCTACCTAAGAATTGAAACTAACTAACAAAACCAAACACAACTAAATGAATTAACAGAATGAAAATGGTTTAGCCTAGTACTGGTCCAAGGATTGTTGATATTACTCAACAATCCCCGGCAATGCCGCCATTAACTTGATGCAAATTCATCGTATGATGATTTTTATGGCAAGCACACCAATTATTAAAAAGAAATATATTTGTATCGTTCCCACGGGGATTGTAGTAATTACCACAACCAAGGACTGATACTAGCTGAACCAAACCAAGAATATGAACAATTCATGAAATATTCTTTAAGTTTCTGATTTAATATTTTTATGCTTTTCACAATGCAATTGTAGAGTCTAAGATAGATGATTAAAGAGATAAAACATTGATTTAAGAATAGGATGGAACTAGCTTCAACTATTAATTTCAGTAAAACTCAATGGACAGAGACAAGTCCCTAAATTACAGCATGCATAACTTCACAAATGACTAACCCCTAATTCCTTAGGTGATTAATTATAATCTCAGTGCAAAAAAACCTAATTCCTTAGGTGAGTATGTACACTAAAACCTAATGTGAAATTAAAAGGATAAACCCTAATTATTCACCTAAAACCTTAGGCTCAAAGTAATTAGGTAGCAAGGAGAATACCTCTTAACCATGATTCCTCTCTGGAGAAAACTCAAAGATAGATCTGAACCTTCCAATTCAGAGTTGAAACCCATTCCTTGTTGTCTTCCACATGCTTCAAGATAGAGAACACTTCAGGTACAGAATTACACTTCTATTAAAGCTTCAGCTATTCCCAACCTTATGGATTTAGCAATCCATGGAGTGAGAAGAGATGAATCTAGAGTTGGAGTTTATAGTAGAATACAGAGAAAGTAGAGAGAAGAAGAATGTAGAGAGAGAAGTAAATCTGAAGAATGAAAGTGTATTATTAATTATGTCTCTAATTAACTTTACTAAAGCTACTTATACCCTTACAATAATTACCAACTTAATCCTAAAATCTACCCTTAATAACTTACAAAAAATAAATAGAAAACATAAATCAACTAAATTACAACTGAATTTCAAAATAGAAAATGGTTTCCCTTGTAAATGTGCATAACCACGCCCATGACTAGCGTTAGCATGCTGGTGCCCTGCCTAGGAGTTACTCTCTTAACATTCACTTGTGCGTAGGTACGATTAGGGGCAGTGTGAGCACGTTGGCCCTCTAGTTGCTTCTGAGGTCCTGTTTTCCACCTGTGCATCAGCACGGTCATGACCAGCGTTACCACGCTGGGTCTCTTACTTGACTCTCCTTTCCATGCTCTATCTACACGTAAGTACGGTCGAGGTCAGCGTAAGCACGTTGACTTCCTAGAGTGGCACCTAATGCTTTCTAATTCCAACATAACCATGGGTGTAGAGGTGGCGTAGGCACACTGGACCTCTAGAACTAGGTTCCTTAGACGCGCATCAAAACGTCATGCCACAACGTCAGTACACTGGCATTTTGATTCTCTTAGGCTTGAGCGCAACTATTCAACCTTGGTACGCTTGGCTCACCGTAGGCACGCTTATGGTGAGTGTAGCTACGTTGAGCCTTTGGAATCCCTTCCTTTCAAGTGGGCGTGGGCACGCTGAGCTGAGCACTGGTACGCTGGGCCTGAAATTCAACATGAAATTTACACTAGCGTAGGTACGCTAAGTGCCATTGTTAGTACGCTTAGGGGCCTTTTAACTTAATACATACTCTTTTTCCATTTTGTTGTTTTTTATTCTTAATTTAAAGGAAAAGTGTTAAATTAACAGCTAATTAGTGAAATTGCATAATTGACAAATACTTCCTTATTTCCCTCTAAACTTAATAATTAAACTCAATCTTACACATCAACTAGGGATAAATATTAACAAATAATTAAGTCTCTTCAATACTTATCATACACCTATATTTTCTTATAAAATCTAGAATGACCTCCCTGAGAAGTGGAATGAAACTCCTCTAATAACTTCAGAATCCATGGGGAATTTTCAAGAATCGCCAACCGGCCTTTGTAGAGGAGCACACCATTGTTGTAAGAAAGTTTTTTTCCTACCCTTCCCTATTATAAATCTTCAATGATACCTTTTAACTTCTCATCTCTATGAACCTCATATAATATCATACCTCATTTTGTCTAGCTTAGGTAAATAATAAGAGTTATCAATTCCCCCTTATTATACATTCAGGATAACGCATCAGCACCCTTATTTTCCAAACTCAATTTATAAATGATGTCAAACCTGTACCCTAAGAGTTTGGCAATCTAATTTTATTAATCCACAGTTGTTACTTGTTATAGCAATAACTATTTCAAACTCATTTGGTTAGTGAATAATATGAATTTCCTTTCTATTAGATATAGCCTTCAATGTTGAATTGCTAAGGCTAAAGCCATTAATTCCTTTTCATAGGAAGATTTAGTTAAGTTTCTATCCTTGAGTGTTGCGCTAAAATAAGTCACAGGTCTTCCTTCTTTTGACAGAGTGCAACCCAAACCTTACCTCGATCCTTGTTAAAATTCAGTAAGGCTAAAATTAGTACAATTTTGATCTTCTTTTTAAGTGTATCGAAAGCCTCTTATGCCTTACTACACCACTTAAACCCTTCCTTCATCATTAATTTAGTTAGCGATTTTAATATCTTACCATAGCCCTTGATGAATTGTTAGTAATACCCTGTCAACCCTAAAAATCCTCTCATTCCTTTCATATTCTTGGGAGTAGGCCATTACATAACATACAAAAGTTTATTAGGATCCATAACTATTCCTTTTTAAGAGATGACATGCCATAGGTATTCAATAGACAATAGAGCAAAGTGATATATCTTTCGATTAGCAAACAATTGTTGCTCCTTTAGACTTTTAACACCTTAGAAAATTAACACAAATAAGATTACCAATGCAAGCTATACATCAAAATATCATAAAAAATATACAAACATAAATTTCCTAAGAATAGGCTTGAATACCTCATTTATCAAGGATTAGAATGTAGAAGCTAAATTTATTTGCCAAAATGGCATAAATAAGTATTCATAATGTCCCTCATAGGTTCTAAATGTTTTCTTGTGTATGTTACTTTCTTTAACTTTGACTTGGTGATAACCTGACTTAAGATCAAGCTTTAGGAAGTATTGAGCTTAATGGAGCTCATCTAATAATTCATCTATTACTATAATCAGGAATTTATTATTCATAGTCACCTTTTTAAGAGCCATATAACTTATATGCATCCTCCAAGTATTATCTTTCTTCTTAAAAAGTTTCATCATACTAGAGTATGCATTATGGCTATGATGAATACAACTTAAATGCATGAGCTGTATTTTTCAACCTCATTTTTATGGTGATAAGGACACCTAAAAGGTCAAACATTTACAGGTTATTGACCTTTCTATCTAATTCTTTGTTATTGTTTTAGACTTCGAGCCCCTTCCTTTCTTGGATTATGCACTTGTTTCATAGATTGTAACTCTACAGCTATAAGCCACCCCTCTATCATTTTCTCATCCAACAAACTTTGGAAGGCCATCGGAGCCTGTGGATGGAAACCCTCTCCCTATAACTCAACAGTCTTTCCTTCCCATTTGAACTTCGTTACTTTTTTCCCTAATTAATTAACGTTTTTTTCCAACAAAGCCAACCACGCCATACCCAACCTCACATCAATGCTCTCTAAATCAAATAGATGTGTCCATAAAAAAATAGCCATATTCATCTCTAATTCCACTTTCTTACACACTTCTTTCACCATTGTTGTATGTCCATCACCTAATCAAATTCTGATTGCCTTGGTGTGTTCTGTTGGCCATTTCATACTAGTTACCAGCTTCCTAGATATAAAATTATGTGTTTCCTATTTATTAACAAATATCTAGATTGGTACTTCTTTCATCATACCACGTAGCTTCAAGGTTAGTTGCTTGATTTTTTGGTCCATGAAATGAATTTTGAGACCAATAATGTTGCATTCATCATCAATATCTTCTTATTCATCTACCTCTATAGCTAATAGATTTCCAGCTTATTTATCCTCATCATCATCCACCACCATGATTCTAAGTTATTTGTCGAGACACTAATTTAAGGGGTGGAATGTTTCCCCATATTTGTAGCAAAGTACTTTCTATTTTTACTTTATAAGTTCACGATAAGTCAAATGTCTTACTCCCTTGTCCCTTTCAAAACTTCCCCATATCATTTTTATCTTGATTTGCATTGGATACTAGCCCATAGGATCCTCCTTTAATATTACTCCCCTAAACTATAATATCTTTGTTGCCTTTGACATAGACCTAATCCTTCTTACCACTACTTTTCCTTGGTGGGTTTAAATAAGGCCTAAAACTTGTGTTCAACCTTGAACTCCTTCAATTCTCATGTCATTGCTTGAGACCCCTACTCTTATTTCTCCCTTTTACCTCTTTCTTTACTACCCAAGCTAAATTCATTAATCGAGAACATGCAATAAGACCCGATGTCTTGAGACTACATATATGATTGTGAATCTCCTGCTCAAACCCATGTACAAAGTATTCGTAATACTAATCATTAGGTAACTTCTTCACTTAGGTTGTGAGATACTTAAATTCCTCAACACTCCTTATTTTTCGAAGCGCCACTAGCTATTCATAAATAGCCCCCTTTGTCATTCCTTCATATCTCTTTATCAATTCAATTTTGAATTATTCCTAGGTCAATTCCCCATCATCTCAACCATGGTAGCTTTGAGAATTGCCATTTCATTTTTTAGACCAACAACCTTGGCTTTCATTCCTTCGTTTTTTTCATCTTCTTCTATAGAATTCACCTCCTTCAATGCCCTTAGAATGTTGATCCCCTAAAATGGACCCAGAAATTGTCCTTATCATATTTAGTAGGTCAAACCAATTTTATATAAATTAGCTAACCACAAAGAAAATAAGTAGTAATAAAAATAGTTAGGTGAGTAATATTAGTATTATCATGAGCATAAAGGAAAATGAGTAAAATGTTTATTCCACTACCATAAAGCTAGGGTTCTATAGAGAGCTATTGCTCTCCATCCATAACAAATTTCTTAATTCCCCAAAAGATACCCTCTCTCTGATGGATCATGTGATATTGACACTTTAGTATCCTTAGCATATGACCTTTTGGCACTTATTCTAGGATTACTTCACTTACTTAGGCTAGTTTTAGTGGTTTGGGCCTATTTAGGCCTTAGTTAGTAATTCTTTAATTATTGTATTGGAGCTTTTAACCTCTATTCATTAATTTGATCATAACTTTTTAGTTCTGGTATATTTTTTTGGTGATTCTTGTGACATTGAAAAGTTGACTCAAAGAGCTTTAAGTGGACAACACATTTTTTGAATTTAAAGTTCTAAGCTAAAAATTATAAGCATTTAAAGTTGGTCGTATGATGTTGTGAAAATTACAAGAATTTAAGTGTCCATTAATAATTTTCATTTAGAATTTGGGCTTAATTATGTTTTATGGCCCATTAAACTTCCAAAACTTATTAGTTTAGGTTGAGAACTAGTTTAGCCTTCTTGTCTTCATATAAGTACCTGGGATTAGAGGAATTTCAAACTCTATCTTTTACATGTTAATTAATTTATAATTTTAATTTGAATTTTTTTCTTTTCTCGTATTTTGTCTTAGTTTATGTTCTTCATGGCGTTTGAATCTAAAATCGTGTTTATGCTTTCAAATGTGATGAAAGAGTAAACCCTTAAATTAATCTATGATTTCGAGTCTATGAAACAATTAGGTAACTTTTATTTGTCATAATCCAATTCAATCTGTAATTATTTATCTTCTCAATCTCATCACAACCATTTATAATTCAAATTTGAATTACTTTGATACGACTATAGACAATTCACGATTTTCAAATTCATTAGTCATGTGATCTCAAAAGTGTGTTTGCTTAAGTAAGACTTTTGTGTTCAAATTGAGGAAACTTTTATCGAATTAATTGGAGAGGCTTGTTCAAAGTCATTCAAGAAAATCAAATTAAAGATTCTTGTTCTTTAATTCAAATTCAAAAATTAGATTCAAATTAATTACATTTTCCAAAATTGTTTTACAAAGTAGAAATTGTGGGTTGATTGCTTTTTTATTAATTGAATCCATTATCTTAATAATGTTTATGTTCTGGCTAAACCTATCCCCCAAGTTCTATGTTCTGTTTTGAATCTACTAATTGAGGTCCTAGTTTACTATAGCTTTTTTACTTTTTATTTGACTAAGTATGACATCGATCAAATCAACACCGTTGTTGGGACCATTGGTTCTACTACTAAATTCAGATCATAGTTTGTTTTTCTATTTTAGGCTCAGTTTGAATTTTAAAATTGGAGTTATATTTGATTTAGTTAGTTTTGTTTTTCATTGATTAGGATTAGGATTATAATATATTAGATTAGATTTGATTTGTTAGGGGTCAGATAAAGTTAGTTTAATTTGTTAGAGATTAGATTAGTTTAAGATTAAACTAGATTAGATTATATTAAATTTTTTAGAATAGATTAGATTAGATTATATTAGTTTAATTTTAAGCAAAAAAAATCATAAAAATAAAATAAAATAAAGGATCCACACCCTATGTATTATATTGATTTAATAGATCCTTATGTCATGTTAGCACACTTGATGAATTGATAGACTTATTGCATCTACCTTCAAATTTCTCATATATTGAATATTCTGATTGTAATAATAGAAACTGTAGTATTTGTGTTGAGATTGCTACAACGATTGGTACTGAACATGTTGAGCCTATTCTTGCTATACATATGTCACCTATGACGAGGTTGAGCAACATGTTATTATTAGGATAAGAGGAATTGCCAATGGTGGAGCCAATCTTAAGCTTCACCCTATAGTGGTAACTAAGCTTTGTTCCTTCGATCTTTCTTTTTCATTTTCCTCTGCATTACATTATCTCCTCGTATTCCTTTACCTTCATATCCCTCAAACATAGTTATTACTGATAGTTTTTTAGTGTTTGATAAGTTGTTTGTGGAAGACATTCCACCTAAGCCACCAGATATGTGGATGTAGATGTATTTAGGGGTTCTTTATTCTATCCCTCAAGACTATGCATTATTGGATAATGCTAGGTCACCATTAGATCTAGGAAAATATATAAGAGAGTTTCATTTCTCTTTTTTATGTCTACTCTTAAATGATGCATTCATTGCATTAGGTTTTCTTTTTCATATTGTGGACAATGTGTGGTTCTACGTGTGGATTTGTTAGGGAGATCTATTTTTCAACTTTTGTCTTTTGCTGTTATTGCATTTTGTATTTTTTCTACATATTGATTGTCATCTGTTGTTTTTGTTTTGCTTTTGTTGTATTTTGTTCCTATTTGTTGCTTTTACTGTTTGTTTACATGTTGTTGCTACTTTTCATTTGTGTTGTTGTTTGCTATTTTTACTTTCTTTTTATGTTTTGCTGTTTGTTATTTTTAGTGTATGTTTTTTTGTTGTTTTTGAAAAAAAGGTTTTTGCATTTTTTTCATTGAATTGAGAATTCTCTTTTATGGTAGCATTTTTCATCATGTGGGAATAGGGGTCTCTTGGTTTGATTCAAGTTGATCTCTTGTATTGTTGAGTATTTTCATGATGATTTAATGATTAAGTAGTGGATTATTGTGATAGATTTCTACCTTAGTGAGCTTTTGAGCCATATGATAGAAGTGGACCATATTATGCCATTTTCCTACTTTCTTATGTAATTCACCCATGTTTGTTGGTGCTCTGGAACTTGACTTGTTACTTTTTGATATATCTTGCTCCATATGCATGCTTTGATGTGATTAAGGCCATGTTTTATTTTAGCCGCTAGCCATATAGTCTACCTTTTACATCTTTCATTAATAGCCATTTTTGAGCCTATTACACCAATTTCTTCATTTTAACCACATCATTAGTCATAACTAAAAAAAAGTTCATTGTTACCCTTGCTTTAAAGTTAATTAGGAATTTTGACTTATTTTGGAAAGAGGTTGTTGATGATTTTGGAAGTACACCTAAGTTATGTTTCATATGATGTTCATTCTTCATGATGGACTTGTTTATCTGGTCTAAGAAAAGGATGAGAAAAAAACATGCATAAAAGATGGAAATCATCCAAAAGTAAAAAAAGAATGGAATAGAAAAGAAAAAAGAAAAAGTACAAATCAAAACAGATAAAAGAGGATTTGCCTTGGTACTTTTTCCTCTACCATGTTTGAGTTCTTTGCTTTTTTGTATTGGGTTTTCTAGATGCATTTCTATGATCATTGACTCTTGTTTCCCACTGCTCTTTTTCACTTATAGGCTTAGTCATATCCCTTCATATTATCCACCCTATCTCCTCGATTTCATTATAACCTTGAAAATGTCCTTTTGATCTTTCCATGCATATGTGTTTAAGTATGGAAATTAGAAACTTGTCAAGCCCATGGTAGTGCTAGCTTATTTAGGTGTCTTTTCAGAGTATAAATAAACTTATGTGTTGTGTTATCACTTGATTCATTACTTGATTGAATGTTATCTTGTTTGCTTGAGATGTAAGAGTGAGACCTATGATATCTTGGTTTTTTAATTCCTTAGGTGTTGTGTCATGTGTATTACTTAGTCCACCCCTTATTCACTGACGTGTTTTTGTCACTTTGCTTTCTCATGAGTTGTGTCTTGGGTTCTTTTCTTTATTTTGCCCAAAAGCACAAAGGTTCTAAGTATGCATTTATTTAATGGTCATATTATGTTGACACATTAGTATCCTTAGTATGACCTTTCAAACTTATTCTAGGGTTACTTCACGAAGTTAGGCTAGTTTTATTGGTTTAGACCTATCTGGGCCTTAATTAGTAATCCTAGTTAATTGTTACATTTTAGAGCTTTTAACCATTATTCACTAATTTGATCATAACTTTTGATGCAGGTGGATTTTTTAAAAATTATTATGGCGTTGGTAAGCTAACTCAAAGAGCTTTAAGTGGACACCTCATTTTCTAAATTCAGAGTTCTAAGATAAAGGTTACAAGCATTTGAAGTTGACCACCTCATGTTGTTATAGGAATTATGAGAATTTGTCTCCATTAGTAGTTTTCATTTAGGATTTGGGCTTAATTGTATTTTTGTATCCCATTAAACTTTCAGATTTTATTAGTTTAGGTTGAGAATTAGGTTTAGCACCCTTAGCTCTACATAAATTGTAACATCCCCTTAGCGATTCCTAAGGTTCATCCTAGGGTCTGATTAAAATCAGGGTAAATTTTGACTTTTTAAACTTTTCTGATGATATGCAATAAGAACCTAAGAGTGACGTCACTTAAAACCACTTAAAACCCCTTTCTGGGGCTCTGGTAATCGATTACCCATACATGGTAATCAATTACATGAGTCCTGGTAATCGATTACACACAGATGATAATTGATTACCAGCAGACTACCTACGTAGGAAAATTATACACTCCTATGGTAATCAATTACATAACCAATTATCAGACACCCTATTCTACATAATTATGTAGAATTTGGCCTCTAAACCAACTTCCACACTACCTAACTTGTCTGTTTCAACTCTGATTGCGTCCCTCCTAAACTTCACGGGCTTTATATTTCCCCCATTCTGGACCTATTGGCGTAGTCCGTACTCAAAAGTTTCTTCATATGACAAAGTTATATGCTAAAATGCATTTCAATCAAACTTGGAATAACATCATACTTAAAACCTAACAAATACACTCCAAAGCAAGCAATGGCCCTACACCACAAGTTCTAAATAACCTTGGGAACCTATTAGCACCCACCGGCGATTCTACTTCCCGCCGAATCTCTATTTCGCCTATTCAGTTGCTAAATTTCACTAGTTCATCACTTACAAATGCAATCCCATCTATTTCTAATCAATTTATCAATTCCATCACCATTCTTAAGATGACGACATGATGGACCAATGCCATACACATATGCAATCACAATTCACCTACCTATAAAAATTTAGCATTAGTCACCTATGGCTTAATGCCAATCACACATACAAGTCCAACATCTAATATACATACACCAAGTCACATATTAATTTTTTTGTCATAAATTCAACAAGCACAAGGATTAAACATTCTTCATCATAATATGATATAAATCAACTATTTAAGCACAATGCCATAATTATAAAACTTTAATTATCAAACATAACCAAGACCATTATCTAGGTTTACTAGTAAAACTAAATTCATTTAAAATCATCATCATGTTTACATCAATTCCACTTATTTCCTTGGCATCAGCTCCTCACTTAGCGCTTCACTCTAGGGCATCTGTGATCTCCCTGTCATTGGTTACTAAAAAGAAATAAACCACAGCAAGGGTGAGTGATGGAAATCATAATTAATATCGAATGGAATATATATATATATAGTATAATATACTCCATATATTTTCATACTCTTCCTTGTTTCTCTTTACTTCATCAATCACTAATACTCTATCATATTCAACATATTTCCACATCTACATTTATTCTCCAACATCAATGACACCTCGCCATGTTAAAGCTATCACAAGCCCATCGAGCCATGTCAAACACTACACATACAAATCTAGTTTTAATTAATTTCAAATGAGTTATTTAAATCAATAATCATCAAAACATGACATTCCATTGATATCACTGCAAGCCCATCAGGCTATCAAAAATCTCATATCCACCAATATAAATTCATTCCATTTCAATACATCATTCAATATAATAATCATCAACATGAGTTCAAATCATGAAAAGCACAACTAACTTTCAAATAGAATATAATGACTCGCTAGTATCCAGATACTAAAAAGATCAACCTTCAATTGAGGGTCCAACTTAAGACCTCGTGTGTAACATCCCTGAAATTATTTTAATTATTAATGGAGCGTAATTAAATTAAAGGTTAATTATTTGATAATTCTGAATAAAATTAATCAGGCGATAATGAAAGCGATGGTTAAATTAATTGATGGTGGTGGTAAATAATTAATTACCAAGGTAAAGAGTGAAATCAAATGGGCTAAAGAAAACTAAGAAAAATAAATTGATTTACGGTTAAAAGAAAATGGAAAAAGGGGAATTGTAAATGACCATTATACCCCTAGCTTAAATGAAATGAAATGCCTTCCAATTGCCATTCTCACGTGAAACTGGAAGAAAAGGACCGTGGAATGCATGCCATTGTTGCTGTCTTTAAGCTTCAAATTGGAAGTTAATTCTTGGTCGAATCTTGCAATTAGATACATGAAATCCTTGAGGTAAGAGTTACACAATGGTACCTTTAATTTTAGAAATAGGTTTACTTTTCTTCTTCCTCAAATTCATAGGTTTCTGGGGTTTAGTAGAATTTTAAGTTTCTAAACCAGTTAATGGGTTCCTTGTAATCTTCAGATGACAAATATACTTATGGTGTTTCGTTTCATTGATAATAAGTTACGGAACAAAGTTCAGCGGTGTAATCAGAAGAGTGGAAATTGAAATCAAGGATGAGAGCGATACTGGTAAGCTATGACAACTCTAAGTCGATGAATGGAAATGTTAAAATGGAATGGTTTCAGTTTCGAAGGGAACAAAGTGAATTTTTAATTCATGATACTTCTCATTTCAGAGTGTTGATACTCGTAGGCGGGACCTATAACATCCTCGGTCAACTAGGACAATCCCTTTGACTAGATTATCCTGGTCAACTGAGAGGTTACGAGTTCTAGAAAAATATGGAATACATAGCCGTAATAGTAACTGTACATACTGAAAGTAAAGAGGTACGCAGGCTGCCATAAATGAAAATAAAATCAACCTATTCTATTCGTCTTCAGCCTAAAAAGAGTCTATCTTATCCTTGATGCAAAGTCTATCTCATCCCCATGTGTCTAGAAAAAATTAGCGTAAGGGTGAGTCTCCACCTCTACAATAATCGGAAAGGTATCCCATCAACACCTACCCACATACAACACAAACAATCAAGGATCGAGTCATTCCCACTCTCTTTGGGGCCCTAAGATACATTCTAAGTTATCTCACCACTCTTGATCTTAGCTGAACATTCTCATTTTCCTATTCACCTCTTAGAATTACTAAGATCTATACAATAATATTCAAACAACGAGCAATCATAATCTCAATACAATGATGCAATGCATGAGTTCATTTTCTTATTTCCTATATTTTTATTGGTCAACATGATGCATATGGGCCCATCTCCTCCTCATCATTCCCAACACAATTCAGATCACAGCCCTACCTTATCTTTCCTGTCCACTAGAGCGACCGGAGCTCTCCTCGTTCTGGTTTTCATAAATGGGTAAGGACCCGCAGTCCAATCATCATAATGGCCAATCACACATCTCATTAAAACGGGCACTCAACGGCTATAGAAACCTTGCCTCTCGTTGAAGTATATCAGCATTTGCCACGGGCTGTCCGGCACCGGGTGAGAATCCGAGCCATTGGATGTCTGTCCCCGATATACTCTGAAGACCACCCTCAGGGGTTCCAAACGCCTGCTATTTCTCCAGTGTACCCCTCACTGTTATGCTCTAGGGAGTTTCTCATCCATCACCCTTATCCTCCATGTATGATGCACACAATACACAATTTCTTTTCACTAGTCATCGGTAGGGTCCTTTCAATGGCTCTATTTCATTCTAACATTGGGCTTCTTTCTTCTAGTTAAATTTCAATTAATTCTTTTCCTTGCTTTCTCAAAATTCCTCAATTCAGAACGTCTCACCTGACGCTTAAAAATGAAATGAGATCTCATATTTTCCAGAAATCATGGGTATATTGGCGCTATAACGCCCATCATTACATCGGATCCAATCTAATTTCGTCACATCATTTTTGTAATTCATTCATCTTAGGATCCCTACCGATATACTTCTTCATTCATTCTTTTCTTGTTTATTTCAACATACTTACTCAATGCATCATACACGTACATCACAGTCCATACACATGTCATCAGACCATACTCATCATACATTTCATCACACATACTCATCACGTATAACTAACACATATTAATTCATGTACACAATTACATAGCAATCACCACACACAACATTCATCATACAAGTATTATACAATAATCATTATATGTATTATTATAATGAGGGGATCGCGCATACAGGTGTACTCATGGATATCTCTTTATAAGTGATTAAATTTTGGTTTCTTACTCTTATCTATCAAACTATTTAATTTGATTATTACTCCTAATCAATCTTATTACTAGTGAAGTCATATTCCTAGTATACTTTTCTTCATCCATAAATTATCCTTAATTACTAAGTGATCTTATAACTATTAAGTATATCATCTAGGCGATTGTAGCTTATTAAAGATGTACTTTATCCATTTTAACCTTTAAATACTATAGTATAGTTATTCTCTTTCCTTTGAAGTGCTTATTTGATTTATTTAAGATGTCCAATTGCCTTTTATTATTTCTTACTTACTACTACTGGGTTTATTCACCCTTGATTTATCTGTATGTTGTTTAAGCCAGTGTTTAGGTCCTCCCTAAATAATGTTGATGTCGATGTTTCTTCCTTTCTTAAATCCTTATCATTACTAGCGTTTACTTTAACTTGTTAAACTTCCTTATTTCATTTAATTTTCTAATCTCTAGTTATGAATTCTTTAGTCATTACCAAGCAGTCTCATTGTCGAATTTCTTTTATTAATCTAATTAATCTACCAATCAGATATCTTATTCCCTTATTCACGAAATGGGTTACTAATTCTTTATGTATAATTGCCAATTTAGTGCTATCCTTTCTAAATTTATAGTCACTAACTTTTATACTTTTCTTTACTCCCGCTGTCTCTAATTATATTAACGGATTTGTTTCCTTAATTGCATTCTTTTAGTCAGCTAGAGTTTACTTTCTTTATGACATCACATTATTACTTAGAGATCTAGAATCCACTCCAATATTATGGGCTTAGACAAATATTATTTAGCCATTAAAATTACTAATTAAGTTATAAGTCATTTCTACTTCTTTTCATTACTAGTTCAAAGTTTAGATTCTAAAATCCTTCTTATATCTTTTATCCTTGTTAACGATTAACGTTCTATAACTTAAATATTTATTTCTTATATAACCTGCCCTAGAATCATTCTTGCTTAACTAATTATTTATGCCATGTAGCACACAAATATTTCCCAAGTTCCTTTTCTATATGTTTTATTAGTTACTAAAAGTTTTTACTCCTAACACTTATTTTTTTATTGAACTGCTAAAATTTCATTTAAGTACCTATTTCTTATCCTAATTAATTTATTAAGGTCCTTGTCCTATAGCGTGTTCCAAATTGAACTCTAAAATTTCTTTTTATTTCTTTTTTTTTTCTTTATTTACTTAGCCTATTAAAATGCTCAAACCCAAAATTTTACTTCCCAACAAAATATTGCCCCAAATTCAGTTCCTAAAGTCCTCTTTACATTTCTATTTCAATCGGTTACTAAAGCTTGTTATTAAAGTTAGTCACTAAAATTGGTCTCAAAATTTTCTAAGTTCTAATGTCCACTTTATTTTAGCTCAAAAATTCATTTTATTTCCATTTCTTTATCTTAGTTTGTAAAGTTTATTCGGGCCTAAACCGTGTTACTTATTAATCAAACTTTTCAAGTAAAATTATTCATCTTTCAAAATCAACTTATTTACCTAATTAACTTTTATAAAACTCTATAAAAACAATTTCGCTTTTAGAAAAAATAAAACGTCGCAACCATTCGGTCGGTAAATTTTCTCAAAGAGCATGATAATTTAATTCCTAATAGCGGGGCTTACCAGAAACAAATTACAATTTACATATTAACACCATAAAATTTAAAACATGATAATACAAACATATCAAATTAAACCGAGCCCGCCTAACACTAAACTTTCTAAGTTTTTTGTACTAACTCTGATAGCGATAAAACTTTCTTCTGAGTACGCAAGCATCGAGATATGCTTGATAAAGTTTATTAAAATAGTTTTTAACAACATATTCCATTAAAGTTGCCTACCGCCAATGAAAAATTACATAATTTGAAATTTAACTGTTGGATCACGACGAAATTTAAAGTGGAGGTTCCAAGATACCAAAGTGATATTATGGAACGATTAAAAACAAGATCATACGAGGTGAGTGTTAGGAAATCCCTAAGCATGAGCAGCGGAAAAATAAAAGGGATTCCATAGGATTTGCAAGGTTCTGTGTTTCAAAGCACAAAAACAATTTCGAAATTCATTTTGGATTACCTCTTGAAGAACTCCGAAGCAGTCGTAGCCTCGTCCTTTAGGAGTCCACATGAGCACTCCCACCAAAATCGCAACACTTGCCAACTACTAGTTTGACGGCGTGTAGCTCTTGCAACTTTTGTGAATTTGTGTCTCACTTGAGTGAACGGCCTATGAGCATCTTATGCTCTATTTATAGGCTTAGGTTTGACCTAATTTGTTAAGTGGGCTCCTTACTCATTCCAAATGAGTTAGGCCCAATAGCTTTATTTTAGTCCAACTAAAATAAGACAACATTTTCTGATGGGCTTACTCTATGTGTGTGACCCTATAGGTAAAATACCCGGTCATATTAATAATAAACTATTTTATTATTAATATAAAATAAGAGCGGCATCTAGCAATGCATCATTATGTCCGAATATTATCAACATAACCTATAAGTGATAATTATTTAATATGTTTATTCCTTTTGTCACGATATCCTAATTGGGCCCAAGGCATGGTCGCGTCATCCTTGTATGGCCCAATTTATTTTACTTGATACCGGAGTAGACTGGATCCAAATAAATATCTAATATTTATTCTTTCTAGCATGGCCATGCATTTTCTTAGTCTTACTCCATCAAGTGGCCTATGGATATCACTCTTGTCACATAGGAGAGACAAATCCCATCTATATCACTCACATCCCTCTGCATAATTTGTTCATTGCCTAATCACAACCTTTATAGTCCTCTTGTTACAGAAGACGTTTAATTGTATTAAAACAATAAACTCCTCATGTAGGAATCATAGTGACTTCAGGTCGAAGGACTACATATACCATTATCACATTGAGAATCGTTTATGACAATCATGTAACGATCCATGCAACGTTCTCATGGTGGGTCTGTCCAGTACATCATTACTCTTAATGTATACCTGTGTGAAGACTCGATATCATCTATATCTATGATCTGTGAGATCAGGTCATCAGTACACTCACACACTAGTCTCAGTGTATTTACATGTCCCCATGTAAATACTTGACTAGGGACATTTTAGGAATAATTTTTATATGACCTATTACTCCAAGGATAAATATATTTTAAAATAATTTTAAACTGAAATATTTATTCTATTGATAAGTAGAAAAATGATACAAATGAAAAAGCATAAAAGCTCATAGTGCATACACCAACAATCTCCCACTTGCACTAGAGCCAATCAGACATTTGCCTAATGCCTAATGATCTAGTGTGCCCCTCATGTTTTTGTTGTGTAAGAGGTTTTGTGAGTGGGTCAGCAATATTCTCATCAGTATGCACCTTACATATCTTTACATCTCCTCGGTCAAGGATCTCTCGAATGAGATGAAATCGCCTAAGTATATGCTTGGATCGTTGATGTGATCTAGGTTCCTTAGCTTGTGCGATTGCTCCACTATTGTCACAGTAGAGACTTATAGGGTCCACAATGCTAGGAACAATCCCAAGTTCTGTTATGAACTTCTTGATCCATACTGCCTCTTTTGCAGCATTTGAGGCAGCAATATACTCAGACTCTGTAGTAGAATCAGCAACTGTCTCTTGCTTTGAACTCTTCCAGCTTACAGCGCCACCATTTAGATAAAACACGTACCCAGATTGCGATCTTGAGTCATCCTTATCAGTTTGGAAGCTAGCATCAGTGTAACCTTTTACAATGAGCTCTTCTTCCCCTCCATATATCAAGAATGAATCCTTAGCTTTTCTTAAGTACTTCAGGATATTCTTGACAGCAGTCCAGTGACTTTCACCGGGATCAGACTGGTATCTGCTCGTCATGCTTAAAGCGTACGAGACATCTGGTCGGGTACATATCATGGCATACATGATTGATCCAATAGCAGATGCATATGGAATCTTATTCATCCATTCTCTTTCTTCTTTAGTGGAAGGAGATTGAGCTTTTGATAAGCTTATGCCATGAGCCATAGGCAAAGTTCCTTTCTTGGAATCTTGCATGTTAAACCTTTTTAACACTTTGTCTATGTATGTATTCTGACTTAGGCCAAGAAGTTTTCTTGATCTATCTCTATAGATCTTAATTCCCAACACGTAGGTTGCTTCACCTAAGTCTTTCATAGAAAAACAGCTTCCCAACCAACTCTTCACAGACTGAAGAGTAGGAACGTCATTTCCAATAAGTAGTATGTCATCAACATACAGGACCAGAAAAACAATTGTGCAGTCACTAACCTTCTTGTAGACACAAGGTTCATCCTCATTTTTAGTAAAGCCAAATTGTTTAACAGCTTCATCAAAACGAAGATTCCAGCTTCTGGAAGCTTGCTTAAGTCCATATATAGAACGTTGTAGCTTGCACACCTTCCTGGATGCTTCAGGCTTAACAAAGCCTTCAGGTTGTGTCATGTACACTTCCTCAAGAAGATTTCCATTAAGGAAAGCAGTCTTGACATCCATTTACCATATCTCATAATCATGGTATGCAGCAATAGCAAGCAAAATCCGAACAGACTTTAGCATAGCAACTGGGGAAAAAGTTTCATCATAGTCTATACCATGTATTTGCTTGAAACCTTTAGCCACCAACCTTGCTTTAAAGGTACTTATATTACCATCCATGTCAGTTTTCTTTTTGAAAACCCACTTGCATCCTATAGGTTTTACCCCTTCAGGTGCATCAACCAAGTTCCAAACTTGATTAGTGTACATGGACTACATTTCAGATTCCATGGCTTCTAGCCATTTCTCAGATTCTGAACTTGCAATGGCCTCTTCATAAGATGTTGGCTCATTTTGATCCATTAGGAATACATCTCCTTCCTGAGTTACAAGAAATCCATATCTTTCAGGTTGTTGACGTATTCTACCTGATCTACGCAAGTCTTGTGCTACTGGAGCTGGTGTTATCACAACATTTTGTGGGTCCTGCTCCACTTCCACCATTGGCTCTTCAATGCCTTGTGAGTCTTGAATTTCTTCAAGTTCTACTTTCCTCCCACTGATTCTTGTAGAGATGAATTCCCTTTCTAAGAATATAGCATTCTGAGCAACAAACACTTTGCTCTCAGTAGGATTGTAAAAATAATAACCCTTAGTTTCTTTTGGGTATCCCATAAAAAGACATTTATCTGGCTTGGGCCCAAGTTTATCAGAACTTTGGCGTTTAACATAAGCTTTACAGCCCCAAATCTTAAGAAAAGACATACTAGGTCGTTTCCCAGTCCATATCTCATATGGTGTCTTTATGACAGCCTTTGATGGAACACGGTTAAGTGTGAAAGTTGCTGTCAATAAAGTATGTCCCCAGAATGAGTTAGGGAGGTCAGTTTGACTCATCATTGATCGAACCATGTCCAACAAGGTTCTATTTCTCCGCTCGAAACCCCATTCCATTCTGGTGTTCCAGGGGGAGTAAGTTGAGATATAATCCCACACTCTTTAAGATATTCATCAAACTCTAGGCTCAAATATTCACCACCTTGATTGGATCGAAGTGCTTTAATTGTCTTGCCAAGTTGGTTCTCTACTTCATGTTTAAACTCCTTGAACTTTTCAAAGGATTCTAATTTATGTTTCATGAGAAACACAAATCCATATCTACTGAAATCATCAGTAAAAGTGATGAAGTAACTAAAACCTCCCCTAGCCATTGTCCCTATGGGCCCACATACATCACTATGTATCAAGCCAAGAAGATCACTCGCCCTTTCACCTTTTCCGGTAAAAGGGGTCTTGGTCATCTTCCCTAATAAACAAGATTCACATGTATCTATTGATTCAAAATCAAAAGATTCTAAATATCCATCTTGATGGAGTTTAGAAATACGTTTCTCATTTATATGTCCTAGGCGACAATGCCAAAGATAAGTTGGGTTTAAATCATTTGTTTTAACCCTTTTAGTATTAATGTTATAGATAGGGTTTTCGAGATCTAGAACATAAAGTCCATTACTCAAATTTGCACAACAATAAAACATGTCTTTTAAATAAACAGAACAACTATTGTTCTTTATTGTAAAGGAAAACCCTTTCTTATCAAGACAAGAAACAGAAATAATATTTCTCCTTATTGTAGGAACAAAATAACAATTGTCCAATTCAAGGACTAACCCTGAGGGCAAGGATAAAAAATAAGTCCCTACAGCTAATACAGCAACTCTTGCTCCATTTCCAACGCGTAGGTCTACCTCGCCCTTCATCAACTGCCTACTCCTTCTTAGATCCTGCACATTAAGACAAATGTGAGATCCATATCCAGTATCTAATACCCATGATGTTGAAGTTGACATGTTAATTTCTATAACAAAAATACCTGAAGTGGAAGTCTCACTTCCCTTCTTCTTAAGCTCTTCTAGGTACTTTGGACAGTTTCTCTTCCAGTGTCCCTTTTGTCCACAATGGTGACATTTGCCTTCCTTAGCCACCCCGCTCACAGGTTTTAAGGCTGATGTACTTGGCTTATCCTTGCCTTTCCAAATCTTCTTGCCATTTCCTACAATAGCCTTTCCTTTGCCTTTATACATGCCCTTTCCTTTACCTTTGCCAGAATTGACCATCATTATGGCCTTGCCCTTTCCTTTAGAAATATTGGGCTCAGCAGTCCTCAACATATTGAGTAGCTCTGGCAATGTTTTGTCCAATGCATTCATGTTGTAATTCATGATGACTGGCTTAAAACTGTCAGGTAATGATTTCAAAATGAGATCGGTAGCCAACTTCTGAGGGAAGGGGAATCCTAGCCTAGCTAGATTCTCCAAGTACCCAATCATTTTGAGCACATGAGGTCCTACAGAACCTCCCTCTTCAAGTCTGCAGCTAAATAGGGCTGAAGAAACTTCATATCTTTCTTGGTCAGCTTGACCTTGATATAGTTTCCTTAGGTTTTCGATCATATCGAAAGCCTCCATATGCTCATGTTGCTTCTGAAGGTCAGGAGACATGGTTGCCAGCATAAGGCATTGGACATCTAAAGCGTCATCCTGATGCTTCTTGTAAGCATCCTTGTCAGCTTTAGAGGCATTGTTCGCTGGTGGTTCCGGAATCGGACCTTCCAGGACATACTGCTTTTTCTCTTGTTTGAGGACAATCCTCAAATTTCTATACCAGTCAAGGAAGTTAGAACCAGACAATTTTTCTTTGTCTAGGATTGATCGCAACGAAAGGTTTGAAGGTGTGTTTGACATCATGGTTATCTAAAACAGAAAATATGTAGTAAGTATCATTTTCAAAACATATTTAAAATATGGTCATTTAAATTAAATATGTCTCCCACTATTTTGATTCAAAATAAAATACCCTCCACGAATCAGAAAATCCCGTTGGAAGATTTTCTAGTGGGCTAAGATCCATATTTTGCCAAGCGTTAAGTCAGCTTTGGTTGATCACCTAATACTTGGTTATTTAGGTAGGAAACTTTTTCCAATTTTATCTTTATACAACTCTTAGTCATTAGGTTAAGTAACCATTACTAATTATTCATCTTATGAATATTTAGCCCAATGTTTACGCCTCTAAGAATTATTCAATCCAATTGAAAACTTAGTTAAGTTAAAGCCTAATAAAACAGTTTGTATATTACCATTATCCCATTGCGTCTTACTAATATAAATAATAGTGCCCTGCTTTGGCAGACCCACTATTTATTGACATTAGTGTTGACGAGTGTACTTATTGGAAGGCGTTTATAACTTAATATTATTTTGAGGGATTTTAATTTATTTTAAAATTACCGTCTTTGTTAAACGCTTTAACGTAATAAAATTATCCCCAAAACATGAAAACGAAATTGTGAGATGGTTATGGTCTTCCTAGAAGAAAAATAAATAAATAAATAAACCTAAAGGAACTATATGCCAAGGCTTCATGAAGTCCTACTTCTTGAACCCACCATCCTCTTGGAGTCACCACTCCTTGGTTCCTTTCAAAGACAAAAGCGCTTAGAGTCACCACTCTAGTTTTCTTCTAGATCTCTACTTTGTTGCCTCGATCAAGATTACAAGATTTTTAAAGAAACTCCCTTTACATACGAGTGAAGGGTTGAGAAAAGAAATACAACAGAATGAAGAGAGGCACAACACGCAGGCTGTATTTAAATAAAATAACTAAGACCATAACCATTCACCATGCAACGTGTTAATTAATTAATTATAACCCATTTGAAATAATTTAAAAAAAAATAAATTTTTAAACGGGCCATTAAACACGTGGGTCGGTAATAAGGCGCTACGCAGAGAATGTACGGGGGTCCCGCTACCCGGTTAGCGGGCGGGGGTCAAGGGGGGCCGCCCCTTGCGGGGTGCGAGGCAGCGCCCCGACCCGAAAATTTAGTACTGTAGTCAGGTTGGTTCCCAGGAAAGAGAGGTGGGTCCGGTGTGACCGCTTAAGTACCAAATCTTTCCTAGCCAGAACGTCCCACTGACCATTAACAGCTCTAAAATTTCGGCTAGGGTTTCAACCACTTTGAAACCCTAATTCCTTGTTGCGAACACTTCACAATGCAGCCGTCAAGGCACATGGAGGCAGCGCCGTCTAGGGTTTCAAAACCTAGAATTCAATTTGCGCTAATGCCAACATGCAATGCCTTTCCATGACGGCCGTTTAGGTTTCAACTCTTGAACCCTAGATTAAGGAACGGCCATGGTTTAACACTTAAACCTTATCACTTAACGCCCCATAACATGAACCATTCATGTTCGAAGATCAACTCAATTGATTCAAAGTTTGTACGATGACTATCATATGAGTAAAACACATATCAAATATAAAAATTGCATAAACTCATACATCATACAAATTTAAACGGCAACAACATACATACTAAAATTGAGAAACTCTATAACATGCATCATATACAATTTATAAAGAATAACTCAAAATTATATGTATCATGCCAAAACAGAGGTCATACCATATACATGATTAATCATTGTAATAATATGCATCATATGCGATAACTCAAAATAGCAACATAATCATGCATGTTCATTTTCGAATCCTAGTTTCACAAAACATATTCGCAAAACAAAATTGCAAAGCTTTAAACAACGAAACGATTTCGCAAATCATATTTTCCAAAAGCTCTTGCAAACGAAAACACATCATCATAAAATATAAACAAATGCCCAAAACACGGTTTTGCAACCTAGGCTCTGATACCACTGTTAGGAAATCCCTAAGCATGAGCAACGAAAAAATAAAAGGGATTCCATAGGATTTGCAAGGTTCCATGTTTCAAAGCACAAAAACAATTTCGAAATTCATTTTGGATTACCTCTTGAAGAACTCCAAAGCAGTCGTAGCCTCGTCCTTTAGGAGTCCACATGAGCACTCCCACCAAAATCGCAACACTTGCCAACTGCTAGTTTGACGGCGTGTAGCTCTTGCAACTTTTGTGAATTTGTGTCTCACTTGAGTGAACGGCCTATGAGCATCTTATGCTCTATTTATAGGCTTAGGTTTGACCTAATTTGTTAAGTGGGCTCCTTACTCATTCCAAATGAGTTAGGCCCAATAGCTTTATTTTAGTCTAACTAAAATAAGACAACATTTTCTGATGGGCTTACTTTATGTGTGTGACCCTATAAGTAAAATACCCGGTCATATTAATAATAAAATATTTTATTATTAATATAAAATAAGAGCGGCATCTAGCAATGCATCATTATATCCGAATATTATCAACATAACCTATAAGTGATAATTATTTAATATGTTTATTCCTTTTGTCACGATATCCTAATTGGGCCCAAGGCATAGTCGCGTCATCCTTGTATGGTCCAATTTATTTTACTTGATACTGAAGCAGACTTTATTCAAATAAATATCCAATATTTATTCTTTCTAGCATGGCCATGCATTTCCTTAGTCTCACTCATCACTCCTGTCACATAGAAAAGACAAATCTTATCTACATCACTCACATTCTTCTGCATAATTTGTTCATTGCTAATCACTATAACACCCTAAATTTTAAAGAAAATAATTTATAGAATAATGGTAATTGATTATTTATGGTCCAATAATTATAGGAGATTATATTAGACATTAGAGGTGAATCATCGGTGAATTAAGATTTACCAGAATCAAGTGATTTAACGAATAGTGTGGGACCCACTTGGTTAAAATAAATAATTGATGGGTCTAGAATGTTTAGAAAATTATTGTGGTTATGGTGATATGGTTAAAATAATTTTTAGTGATGAGGAAATAATTAATTAGATTCAATATATGTTATTAAACGGAGAAAATACGTACCAAATGGGATTAAAAGAAAATGTAAATTTCCTATTTTTCCCTTTACTTAACTGTAGCAACTTCCCCCTTCTCCTTTTGATCCTTTTACCCATTGGATAATAAGTAATTAATGTCCATTGGTAAAAGTGGAATGGTGCACCCTTTGGACCATTGGTTAGTAACCAATTTTTGACATTCTCTCTCTCATTCCCCTTTTGATTTTCATTGGTCATCCTCTCCCTCCATTTCACTTTACTTTTTCTTCTTCTTCTTCTTCCATTGTTCTCCCTCAAAATCGTCCATCACCTCTTCTCCTTCTATAATCACCTTTCCACCCAAAAGCTTTGGTTTGTGAAGCATTTATGGAGCTTGGAAGCTTTGTGGGATCATCTTCCTTCTTCCTTTCCTTCATTTTCATTTTGGCTTGGCTTGGGTAGTGTGGTAAGACTTTGAACCCCTCTTCCTCCATTGGTGATTTTCATGTTATTTTAACTTGAAAATGGTAGTGTTAGAGGTTTTGGGTGTTGAAGAAAATGTGGAAACCCTAGGCAAGAGAACATGAGAAATAATTTTAATTATGGTTTTGTGTTGATAATGGATGAGAAATTATTTTATTCATAAGGATTTAGCAACATGGATGGGGATTTATTGTTGTTGGCAAGTCTAGCGAAAAACCCTAAGTATGGTAAATTGGGGGTTTTGGCTAAATAGGTGATTTTGATGATTTTTGATGCCTTAGAATGATTTTATATAAGGAGATAAATGTTTGAAGCATTGGTGTTGATTATTGAGGTTTGGGAGATGAGTGCATGTGAGTATGTATGTGATTAGAGGAAATTAATTTTGATTGTTGATATTTATGATGATGTTAATAATGGGTGTGAACCATTGATAGTGGATTAGGGAGATGGATATTTGATTTGATGAAGTCTTAGGCCTTGATATATGCCATTAAGAGATTGATAGTTGATGATGGTCTTAAATAAAGCCAAGAGGCTTATGATGAATTATAGTGATGTTTAAATGATTTATGTGATGATTTGGAAGGCTTGTGAAATAAAGGTAATAATGTTGTTGGGTATAGTTATCCCATAAGACTTAGAGAATCATGGTTTTGGGAAAGGAATTCCCGAAGCCTAATATAAGCGTGTGAATCAGAGTTTAGACAAGTCTAGTGTAACACCCCTGATTTTCCAGACTCGAATCCCGATGTGATCGTCATAATTAATAAAATTGTGAATAAATTTTTCGCGTTCCAAACTAAGTTCAGCGTCACACCGAAACTCGAATCATAGAGAACCGAAGTGTACAATTAATAAACTAAAGCTGGATCGATAAAATAATGGCCCATAGTGGTATACAAAAATAATAAAGTTTACAGCGGAAGAATATGTATACTGGGCACATGCCTAGTCCCATATATGACGATATGAGAAAAGGCTAAGCTAGCATGCAATGACATATCATGAGCCTATTAGATAATCATCAACCTGAGTACGCAAAGCCTAAGGTATAACTATATTTATATACATGTACAAATTCGTTAAAACATCTATATCATTATAGATAAATTATACATTTCATGATTCTAATAAATAATAATTCATAAATGATGCCGGCCAAGGCATTTCCTCTACCACTATTTACCTTCACCGAAACTTGATCTTTAACTTCAAAATCATCCCATGGCAACCTGCATCACAATGCTAAAAAGGAGACCACATGGGAGAGTGAGTTATACATTCAAAATGACGAATAACATATATATTATGATCAAGCGTATATGCATACAAACATCATGTGCGCTTTGCTATAAAACCATTTAAATTATCATCCATTCATCATATCATTAATATAATAGGCATACAAGCCTCATACATAATCATATACACAATCAATTTGCCACTTATCAACAAGGGCACTCATAATCATTATCATCATTACACCATTAAGGTTTCACACAATACCTCCTCGTAAGGGGTTTCTCAACACTCGTGGTCATCCCATCTCAAATATATAATAAATTTAATTCTATATCAATGGGTGATCGCAACCACCATAATCAATTCTTCAAAATCATAATAGGTGATCGCAACCACCATAATCAAACATTCATAACCATAATGGGTGATCGCAACCACCATAATCAATTCTTCAAAATCATAATGGGTGATCGCAACCACCATAATCAATTCTTCAAAATCATAATAGGTGATCGCAACCACCATAATCAATTCTTCAAAATCATAATAGGTGATCGCAACCACCATAATCAATCATTCGTAATCATTGGTTTCCCGCCTCGCAAGGGGTACTCCCTAAAGCAGCCTCGCAAGGAGCTTTCCCGTGATCGCAACCACGTTCAACAATTCACATAGGTTTCCCGCCTCGCAAGGGGTACTCTCGCCTCATGATCGCAACCATAGGCATCATAGGTGCTCGCAAGCCCTTTATCATATCAAATACCAAGTGATCGCAACCACTGGTTCAACAATTCACATAGGTTTCCCGCCTCGCAAGGGGTACTCCCGCCTCATGATCGCAACCATGGGCATCATAGGTGCTCGCAAGCCCTTTATCATATCAAATACCAAGTGATCGCAACCACTGGTTCAACAATTCACATAGGTTTCCCGCCTCGCAAGGGGTACTCCCGCCTCATGATCGCAACCATGGGCATCATAGGTGCTCGCAAGCCCTTTATCATATCAAATACCAAGTGATCGCAACCACTGGTTCAACAATTCACATAGGTTTCCCACCTCGCAAGGGGTACTCCCGCCTCATGATCGCAACCATGGGCATCATAGGTGCTCGCAAGCCCTTTATCATATCAAATACCAAGTGATCGCAACCACTGGTTCATCATCATATAATGGTCCCCGCAGGGCCTTCCACATTTCCAAATCCAGGTGATCGCAACCAGCGGCACAATATCATATCATCATCACGCAGGGCTATGCCCTTCGTGGCACCCCGCAAGGTGTTTCATTTCACAATAAATAACATAGT
Organism: Clitoria ternatea; assembly: GCA_037962975.1. Classification (NCBI taxonomy): domain Eukaryota; kingdom Viridiplantae; phylum Streptophyta; class Magnoliopsida; order Fabales; family Fabaceae; genus Clitoria; species Clitoria ternatea. The sequence goes on from CM075672.1 coordinate 181,968,247, forward strand.
ACCATCAGCACTTACGGATACACCCTTCGTGGCACCCCGCAGGGTGATATGTTCATAATAAATATCACAATACCATCATCACTCAGGAATACACCCCTGGTGGCACCCCGCAAGGTGATATACTCAACATTAAGATCAACATCATCTTCACTCTGGGATTTACCCGTCGTGGTACCTCGCAAGGTGATATATTCACATAATTATTCAACAACAATAGGACAACGTCCTCTTCACTCAGGGATTTACCCTTCGTGGCACCCCGCAAGGTGATTCATTCAATAATAATGCATATCAATGCCATGCTATGCCATGAACGTAACAATGTAATAATGCATGTGCTCAACAACCTCGCAAGGACATCTCACCCTCTCAATTAGGGATATATTATATATTTCATATTTTGTCATCAATGGCATTTCAATAATCATACAAAATCATTTATCAAGCCCCTCAAGGCATATCATCGATTTAACTAGCATTCATTGGCATACAAACATTCACAAGGCCCCTCAAGGCACATCATTCAAATAATTGGCATCCAATAGCCACAGTATCAATCACAATAATCCACACATAAAACCATTCGATGCATATTCATCATTCACAAATTTGGCAATCATCATTGCCTCGAACACATACAAGTCTAACGCTTGTATCAACCACTAGAATGTCATATATTTCATTTTATCTATCAATATAATTATATATATTCATTGGGGATTTCCAACCCAATACAAAAGTATCATAATAATTCTCAATAATTAACAATTTCCATTTTCACTAATTCAATACATATATATATATATGGCAATGCAAGCATGAGCATCAATCACATACGATAATCATCAAATATATAACTCATGCAATTTGAATGTTAACTCCTCTCCTACCTCGAGGGAAGAGCCGAACCATTCCAATGCTCCGGAAGCTCTTTTGTACCATTGGGAATTCGATCTACATATTATACATATGCAATCAAACAATCAATAAGCCATCTCAAGGCATTTCTCTTAATTCTGAAACATTTGCTAGCTTATCATAAAGCCCAACATCAAGTCCTAGACTTGATGAACACTAACTCATGCAACTGTATTAGGCTTCGGGAATTCCTTTCCCAAAGCCAAGATCCTCTAGATCTAAAAAGGTTAACCATTCCCAATTACAACAGCATCACATTTATCCCTCATCTATAATGCCATCCATATTACCTTTAGTGAATCCGTTCGTTTTTCCATAATAATAGAGGTTTTGGGCAACAATGAGTCCATGATAACTTTTAACATTAAGACATGGGAAGAGTTCATTTTTAGCCTTAAAAATAAAGGGACACGTCATAAATATCACCTATTAGTCCCAATTTGGCCACCAAAAAAAGTTGGGTTCAAAACCCCCTTAAACTTGAATTTTTCAATGCAATAGGTTTGGTATTTTCCGCCTAATGAGAGTTAGAAAACTCCAATTAATGTGAGACCAATTCTCACACCTCCGTAACACAATTATCTACAACTTTCATGAAGAAATCGGAGGCCAAAAATGTCATTAAGATGCCCAAACGGGCCAAAAACAGCAAGGAAAACAGACCAGTTGGAAAAACAGCACAATAGTGGCCATAACAGGGCTCTGAATCGATTCAGGCTCGTATGAATCGATTCAAGCGTCCCAAAATCTTAATTTTTGACAAACAGAGGGCCTTGAATCGATTCAAACTCGTATGAATCGATTCAAACGCCCCTGGAGCCCAAAATAGTGCAAACAGCACCTCTTGAATCGATTCAAAGGGTCTTGAATCGATTCAAGACAGCCCTGCTGCTATTTTTATGCAGAAACGTAAGATGTTTTTCAACTTCTAACCCTCCTAACTTTCTCGTATGAACTCCAAATGCTACGAAATTTTAAACACAACAAATACACATTATTTGTGATGCGTGGCCACTGGACCCACTCAAAAATTCCTTAAAATGGGTGACTTATGCATATAAATGCGTTTTACCCAATTTAAAATGTTTTTGGGCAACTCAAGGGTCAATTCTCAATGGAATTGGCCCATTCCAATTTCTACAAGTCATAAACTATGCATAGAAGCTACTGGGACTATCCCATGCCATCAAAATCATATAAAACTCTATTTGACTATATGAGTTCCTCAATTATGCGTTATCTTTCAATTTTATCATTAATGCCATCACAATGGCCATCACATTCAATGCCAAACATCCATATGAAATCCTCAACTCTCAAGGCATACACTTCATCCCCTCAAGGATGGTTCACTAGCATATATTTAATTCAACCCCTCATGGGTTATCCATCATCATATATACACATACATTATCATCAATAGCCAACAATTTGCCATTCATATCATTTCACTATAAATATGGCAAGGCAAGCATGAGTGTCAAGACATACAATAATCATCAATTCCAACCATTTATATGCATGATTTCCAACATTCTTAGGCTAACAACAACATATCCCATTCATTATCAACAACAATAATAATCCCCAATGGTTATCCCACCTAGGGTTTGGTTCCACATACCACCATTCATCAAAACAACATCTATCCTCACATCATAACACTTCAATAACTCAAAAACTATCAATAACAACCATGGGTGGTCAAAATCATACCTCTCCACCAAGCTCAAGCTCCAAAACGAAAATGAGAGGGAGAGAAGAGGAGATGAGCCAAGCTTTGCCTCCATGTCCATTACAAGCTTCATAAACCCAAGGAATCCTCTTGATTTTGGGTGGAAATGGCCATGGGAATGATGGTCACATTTTGAGCAAAAGAAAGGGAGAAGGAGAGAAGAGAAAAGCCAAGTGAGTGGGAGAGGGAGAGACTCCAACGAAAATAGAGAAGGAGGAGAGAAAAGAATAGGTTTTTTTTTTTTTAAGTTTTTAATCCTTTCACAAAAACTTCACCGCTTTATAATAAACAGGATCTTTGTTCGGGCTCAATACTATATCCAAAAATTATTCCAAAGACATGTTCGGATTCCCAATAATATTCTTAACAGCCCTGACCAACGGCATCTCAATCGGAGATACTTGGTCCGACACCCATTTTCTAATCGGGTATAATTTTATCTCACATAAGCTCAATAAATTATAAATATCCACAATAAATCCCAATTTCATTATTCCCATATTTTTGGGACACAAATCAACTCACCTACAATTAATTATTATTTATTCTCATCAATTATTCATTTTTATAAAATTCGGGGTGTTACAATTCACCCCACCTAAAAGGAATTTCGTCCTCGAAATTCGACATCGATATACATGCCACAAGGCCATACCTCAGGCCACACCATCGAGGTTCAACAACACCATAAAATAACATTGGACTTTCCAAGGTCCATCAAGACATGTTTATCATCATATCACCATTTCTAACACAAAATTTCCATATCAAGTGTGTCATATATCATTATTTACATCTCACCCAATAGAGCTCGCATGTTCATACTCGGTATGATCAGATACGCTTAGTACATTCACCATAAGCAGTTACAATCCCTACACCTGCCCGGCCTATGTGTTGCTGCATCCGACATACAGGAAGGCGTCCCAATCCTGTAGTGGTTACCACAAACACATGAAGTCGGCGCATAAGTGTATATTGCCACGATGCCTATGGCATGTAAGGCCGTATCAGGACCAATACTTCGTATTCTCATTGCTCATATCAGTCACACATATTCAAGCGATACCATTCCTTATAAGACTTGGTGACAATCCTCACCAGTCCACAGCTAACATATTCATACTTCATTGTCATTCTATAATTAATTTGGCATCCATCATGCCATATCAATCATCAAATCTCAATCAAATTCATCTTAATTTGGCGTACCGATCATAAATTTTCAGTCATCACAAAGTAAATAGCCCATCCTTAGGTTTCATCCATCCAAAACCATGCTCAAATAGCCTAAAATTCTCGTCTCGCTTATATATTTGTTGGCTATAAATTAATTCGAGCCTTAAAAGATTCACCAAACTCGTATCAAGTAGGCTACTTAATCGTACAATAAGCCTTCACATTAGGGATCCTTCTCATTGGTCACAACTAAAGTCCATGAATTAAACATATAACTCACATCATATCACATCACTATGTGGTCTCTATCATCAATATAGCACTCTTCAAATAAAATAAGGGGGTAATGACCCGATCAAATTTCTATTCACCAATTCATATTCACACATGTAACCCATAATTATTCCAATGATCATAGTCTCTAGGGCACACAATTTAGCCCAAAATCACTTCGTAAAATCATATACCATAATCAATTCCAATTATACCCCAAATTCAACATTATTATTCATCAATCATCAGGGTTTGCATTAATCATTCGTATCCCATTACATAGCAGCTCTAGTTTCTACAACGTAATTCACAATTAATTTCGTTATAGCTTAACTATTCATATGGTGCGATCAATCAATAGACTTAGGAAGTCTAAGGGTCACCTGGTACCCATTGTGGAGTTCTCTCATACCACACAACATCATTAGACATGGCTCACACAAACAACATAGAGTCTAGACCGCCATAGGGTCAAATTCTAAAAGGTTCGATCATACAAGATCGCATCAAGTCATCTGGGGTTACCACACCTAGTGGGTCAAAATCAATTCAATTATTCACTCAGTTTTCACACACCAAAAACCGAGACACAACCCCAATCTAACATGTATTCGATTACACATTTAATTATTTATCACATATTCAAATTCCCAATCTAGGGGATACAACAAATCACTTGTATCATTTTATATATAAGGCTCTTGTGCCAAAGGATATAAAATCCATCCTTCACAAATGGCACAACCAATCATTTAGATTCAAACATACTCATACTAAGGAATTACTCAATATTATTCATTCATTCAACTCAAGCATGTGAGTTTCATTTCATTTAACAAGCATTCCTTGGCTAAACGCCACAAGTATAATGCATATAAGAGACCCAACCAACAATTTATATATAAGGTGCATATGCACATCAAGGTCTCAATAGGTATGGTCTACTACCATTTTAATTTCTTTCTCAATATTCTCTATCCATGATCAACACATGGCATAAAAATCATCATCATATCAATTCATACCTCATATTTCATATTCATCAACTCATCTTTCATATCTTATATTCATCAATTTCAATATTTCATTTCCATGATTAACATTCAATCATGGATTCTTCATCAAATCAATTTGCATTTCATATATCGACATCAATACACAATAACAATGTATTCGTCATTTGAAGGTAATAGGGTAAGGAATTTTGCCGGACTTACACAAATAAACATATCATTCACATTGAGAAATTCATATATATGCACCCAATCTTAAAATTTTCATTAAGCTTTCCAATGAGCAACTATGCTCCACAAGTGCATCATACATCCTCAATGATAAAGAGTATACTTCCCATAGTCAATAACCATATCTTATGAATCATAATTTCATAAAAGTCCTCTTTGGGCATCAATCCCATCTCAACTCTAATGTTTCACAATCATTCTCAATATGTAATTATGCCCTCATAACTCGATTCATAATCCTTAGACAATTAATCATTCACATTTCTATATAGGGCAATCAATACATCAACATGTCATCATTCTCTAGATAATCATCATCCTTTAATCTATACAAAGCAACCATATGTCAATAATGAGCATCCCGCTCCAAAAATCACAATAAGTATCTCACCATTGAGCAATCATGCTCCAATCATCCATAATAGCAAATCCTCACAGAGCAGCCATGCTCTGATAGTAACTAATAACTCCAATTCAGAGCAAAATATGCTTTGATACCACCTTGTAACACCCCTGATTTTCCAGACTCGAATCCCGATGTGATCGTCATAATTAATAAAATTGTGAATAAATTTTTCGCGTTCCAAACTAAGTTCAGCGTCACACCGAAACTCGAATCATAGAGAACCGAAGTGTACAATTAATAAACTAAAGCTGGATCGATAAAATAATGGCCCATAGTGGTATACAAAAATAATAAAGTTTACAGCGGAAGAATATGTATACTGGGCACATGCCTAGTCCCATATATGACGATATGAGAAAAGGCTAAGCTAGCATGCAATGACATATCATGAGCCTATTAGATAATCATCAACCTGAGTACGCAAAGCCTAAGGTATAACTATATTTATATACATGTACAAATTCGTTAAAACATCTATATCATTATAGATAAATTATACATTTCATGATTCTAATAAATAATAATTCATAAATGATGTCGGCCAAGGCATTTCCTCTACCACTATTTACCTTCACCGAAACTTGATCTTTAACTTCAAAATCATCCCATGGCAACCTGCATCACAATGCTAAAAAGGAGACCACATGGGAGAGTGAGTTATACATTCAAAATGACGAATAACATATATATTATGATCAAGCGTATATGCATACAAACATCATGTGCGCTTTGCTATAAAACCATTTAAATTATCATCCATTCATCATATCATTAATATAATAGGCATACAAGCCTCATACATAATCATATACACAATCAATTTGCCACTTATCAACAAGGGCACTCATAATCATTATCATCATTACACCATTAAGGTTTCACACAATACCTCCTCGTAAGGGGTTTCTCAACACTCGTGGTCATCCCATCTCAAATATATAATAAATTTAATTCTATATCAATGGGTGATCGCAACCACCATAATCAATTCTTCAAAATCATAATAGGTGATCGCAACCACCATAATCAAACATTCATAACCATAATGGGTGATCGCAACCACCATAATCAATTCTTCAAAATCATAATAGGTGATCGCAACCACCATAATTAATTCTTCAAAATCATAATAGGTGATCGCAACCACCATAATCAATCATTCGTAATCATTGGTTTCCCGCCTCGCAAGGGGTACTCCCTAAAGCAGCCTCGCAAGGAGCTTTCCCGTGATGGCAACCACGTTCAACAATTCACATAGGTTTCCCGCCTCGCAAGGGGTACTCTCACCTCATGATCGCAACCATGGGCATCATAGGTGCTCGCAAGCCCTTTATCATATCAAATACCAAGTGATCGCAACCACTGGTTCAACAATTCACATAGGTTTCCCGCCTCGCAAGGGGTACTCCCGCCTCATGATCGTAACCATGGGCATCATAGGTGCTCGCAAGCCCTTTATCATATCAAATACCAAGTGATCGCAACCACTGGTTCAACAATTCACATAGGTTTCCCGCCTCGCAAGGGGTACTCCCGCCTCATGATCGCAACCATGGGCATCATAGGTGCTCGCAAGCCCTTTATCATATCAAATACCAAGTGATCGCAACCACTGGTTCAACAATTCACATAGGTTTCCCGCCTCGCAAGGGGTACTCCCGCCTCATGATCGCAACCATGGGCATCATAGGTGCTCGCAAGCCCTTTATCATATCAAATACCAAGTGATCGCAACCACTGGTTCAACAATTCACATAGGTTTCCCGCCTCGCAAGGGGTACTCCCGCCTCATGATCACAACCATGGGCATCATAGGTGCTCGCAAGCCCTTTATCATATCAAATACCAAGTGATCGCAACCACTGGTTCATCATCATATAATGGTCCCCGCAGGGCCTTCCACATTTCCAAATCCAGGTGATCGCAACCACCGGCACAATATCATATCATCATCACGCAGGGCTATGCCCTTCGTGGCACCCCGCAAGGTGTTTCATTTCACAATAAATAACATAGTACCATCAGCACTTACGGATACACCCTTCGTGGCACCCCGCAGGGTGATATGTTCATAATAAATATCACAATACCATCATCACTCAGGAATACACCCCTGGTGGCACCCCGCAAGGTGATATACTCAACATTAAGATCAACATCATCTTCACTCTGGGATTTACCCGTCGTGGTACCTCGCAAGGTGATATATTCACATAATTATTCAACAACAATAGGACAACGTCCTCTTCACTCAGGGATTTACCCTTCGTGGCACCCCGCAAGGTGATTCATTCAATAATAATGCATATCAATGCCATGCTATGCCATGAACGTAACAATGTAATAATGCATGTGCTCAACAACCTCGCAAGGACATCTCACCCTCTCAATTAGGGATATATTATATATTTCATATTTTGTCATCAATGGCATTTCAATAATCATACAAAATCATTTATCAAGCCCCTCAAGGCATATCATCGATTTAACTAGCATTCATTGGCATACAAACATTCACAAGGCCCCTCAAGGCACATCATTCAAATAATTGGCATCCAATAGCCACAGTATCAATCACAATAATCCACACATAAAACCATTCGATGCATATTCATCATTCACAAATTTGGCAATCATCATTGCCTCGAACACATACAAGTCTAACGCTTGTATCAACCACTAGAATGTCATATATTTCATTTTATCTATCAATATAATTATATATATTCATTGGGGATTTCCAACCCAATACAAAAGTATCATAATAATTCTCAATAATTAACAATTTCCATTTTCACTAATTCAATACATATATATATATATATGGCAATGCAAGCATGAGCATCAATCACATACGATAATCATCAAATATATAACTCATGCAATTTGAATGTTAACTCCTCTCCTACCTCGAGGGAAGAGCCGAACCATTCCAATGCTCCGGAAGCTCTTTTGTACCATTGGGAATTCGATCTACATATTATACATATGCAATCAAACAATCAATAAGCCATCTCAAGGCATTTCTCTTAATTCTGAAACATTTGCTAGCTTATCATAAAGCCCAACATCAAGTCCTAGACTTGATGAACACTAACTCATGCAACTGTATTAGGCTTCGGGAATTCCTTTCCCAAAGCCAAGATCCTCTAGATCTAAAAAGGTTAACCATTCCCAATTACAACAGCATCACATTTATCCCTCATCTATAATGCCATCCATATTACCTTTAGTGAATCCGTTCGTTTTTCCATAATAATAGAGGTTTTGGGCAACAATGAGTCCATGATAACTTTTAACATTAAGACATGGGAAGAGTTCATTTTTAGCCTTAAAAATAAAGGGACACGTCATAAATATCACCTATTAGTCCCAATTTGGCCACCAAAAAAAGTTGGGTTCAAAACCCCCTTAAACTTGAATTTTTCAATGCAATAGGTTTGGTATTTTCCGCCTAATGAGAGTTAGAAAACTCCAATTAATGTGAGACCAATTCTCACACCTCCGTAACACAATTATCTACAACTTTCATGAAGAAATCGGAGGCCAAAAATGTCATTAAGATGCCCAAACGGGCCAAAAACAGCAAGGAAAACAGACCAGTTGGAAAAACAGCACAATAGTGGCCATAACAGGGCTCTGAATCGATTCAGGCTCGTATGAATCGATTCAAGCGTCCCAAAATCTTAATTTTTGACAAACAGAGGGCCTTGAATCGATTCAAACTCGTATGAATCGATTCAAACGCCCCTGGAGCCCAAAATAGTGCAAACAGCACCTCTTGAATCGATTCAAAGGGTCTTGAATCGATTCAAGACAGCCCTGCTGCTATTTTTATGCAGAAATGTAAGATGTTTTTCAACTTCTAACCCTCCTAACTTTCTCGTATGAACTCCAAATGCTACGAAATTTTAAACACAACAAATACACATCATTTGTGATGCGTGGCCACTGGACCCACTCAAAAATTCCTTAAAATGGGTGACTTATGCATATAAATGCGTTTTACCCAATTTAAAATGTTTTTGGGCAACTCAAGGGTCAATTCTCAATGGAATTGGCCCATTCCAATTTCTACAAGTCATAAACTATGCATAGAAGCTACTGGGACTATCCCATGCCATCAAAATCATATAAAACTCTATTTGACTATATGAGTTCCTCAATTATGCGTTATCTTTCAATTTTATCATTAATGCCATCACAATGGCCATCACATTCAATGCCAAACATCCATATGAAATCCTCAACTCTCAAGGCATACACTTCATCCCCTCAAGGATGGTTCACTAGCATATATTTAATTCAACCCCTCATGGGTTATCCATCATCATATATACACATACATTATCATCAATAGCCAACAATTTGCCATTCATATCATTTCACTATAAATATGGCAAGGCAAGCATGAGTGTCAAGACATACAATAATCATCAATTCCAACCATTTATATGCATGATTTCCAACATTCTTAGGCTAACAACAACATATCCCATTCATTATCAACAACAATAATAATCCCCAATGGTTATCCCACCTAGGGTTTGGTTCCACATACCACCATTCATCAAAACAACATCTATCCTCACATCATAACACTTCAATAACTCAAAAACTATCAATAACAACCATGGGTGGTCAAAATCATACCTCTCCACCAAGCTTAAGCTCCAAAACGAAAATGAGAGGGAGAGAAGAGGAGATGAGCCAAGCTTTGCCTCCATGTCCATTACAAGCTTCATAAACCCAAGGAATCCTCTTGATTTTGGGTGGAAATGGCCATGGGAATGATGGTCACATTTTGAGCACAAGAAAGGGAAAAGGAGAGAAGAGAAAAGCCAAGTGAGTGGGAGAGGGAGAGACTCCAACGAAAATAGAGAAGGAGGAGAGAAAAGAATAGGTTTTTTTTTTTTTTTAAGTTTTTAATCCTTTCACTAAAACTTCACCGCTTTATAATAAACAGGATCTTTGTTCGGGCTCAATACTATATCCAAAAATTATTCCGAAGACATGTTCGGATTCCCAATAATATTCTTAACAGCCCTGACCAACGGCATCTCAATCGGAGATACTTGGTCTGACACCCATTTTCTAATCGGGTATAATTTTATCTCACATAAGCTCAATAAATTATAAATATCCACAATAAATCCCAATTTCATTATTCCCATATTTTTGGGACACAAATCTACTCACCTACAATTAATTATTATTTATTCTCATCAATTATTCATTTTTATAAAATTCGGGGTTTAAATGGTTTTATAGCAAAGCGCACATGATGTTTGTATGCATATACGCTTGATCATAATATATATGTTATTCGTCATTTTGAATGTATAACTCACTCTCCCATGTGGTCTCCTTTTTAGCATTGTGATGCAGGTTGCCATGGGATGATTTTGAAGTTAAAGATCAAGTTTCGGTGAAGGTAAATAGTGGTAGAGGAAATGCCTTGGCCGGCATCATTTATGAATTATTATTTATTAGAATCATGAAATGTATAATTTATCTATAATGATATAGATGTTTTAACGAATTTGTACATGTATATAAATATAGTTATACCTTAGGCTTTGCGTACTCAGGTTGATGATTATCTAATAGGCTCATGATATGTCATTGCATGCTAGCTTAGCCTTTTCTCATATCGTCATATATGGGACTAGGCATGTGCCCGGTATACATATTCTTCCGCTGTAAACTTTATTATTTTTGTATACCACTATGGGCCATTATTTTATCGATCCAGCTTTAGTTTATTAATTGTACACTTCGGTTCTCTATGATTCGAGTTTCGGTGTGACGCTGAACTTAGTTTGGAACGCGAAAAATTTATTCACAATTTTATTAATTATGACGATCACATCGGGATTCGAGTCTGGAAAATCAGGGGTGTTACATCTAGGACTTGATACGATCCCTATAGGATGTTAACAATTTATTAACATTGTGACGATGCCTTATGATGGCTCATTAATTGAATGAATGCATGTCTAATATGTAGATTATGTTCCGGACGAGGATATGGAATAATCGGAGTATTTAGATTGCCGTCCTTCTCTCGAGGTAGGAGATGAGTTTGCATTTCAAATTTGCATGAGTGAATAAATGTGGAATTATGTAAATATGTGGACTCATGCATTGCCTTGCCATGACTATGTTGCATGTTGAATAGATGATATGATGAATGATGGCTTGGTTTTTGTTGAACATTAAGAAATTGTATATGTATACATAGATGTGAAATGAGAATGATTGTTTGATTGTCCCTTGGTTGGACCTAAATTAGTTGTTGATGAAAACTTATGAATAGATGAACTAATTCGGGTGTAAGGTATTGTTTATGATGATTGTGTAGAAAAATGAGTGAGGTAGTGATGTGGAATGTTGTTAAAACCTCCTTTAGGTATTTGAAGGTTTAGAATTAAAAATAGAGAGGCATGGTTTCTTAGAATAAGCCTAAATACATAATTCAATATAGGTAAAGTGTTAAATTAGGCCAACCATTGAGGAGAAGTATATTGGCATGTGGAAAGGAGTGAAAAACTCAAGTTTTTATGCGTGTGATGGTTAACTCGCTCAAGCGAGTTAGGATCTCGCTCCAACGAGAGTCCCCTACGTCTGATGGATGGCCTCTGGCCTAATCTCGCTCAGGCGAGAACAGGTCTCGCTCAAGCGAGACGTGTGTGGAATAGGTGTTTGAGCTACTAGATGAATCTCGCTCAAACGGGTATGGCCACACTTGAGCGAGCGAGAGAGGAATTGGTTCTGGATGAATCTCGCTTAAGCGAATGGTGAGGCAAATGGAATCTCGCTCTAGCGAGCGAGCCCTAAATGAGGTATTGGATGATTTTCCCCCAAGCGAGAATGAGTCGCTAGAGTGCGCTCGAGGGTCTGATGCTGAGATTCCACTCACTTAGGCGAGTGGCCAAGTGAAGGAGTTTTCCCTCAAGTGAGCGAGCATGGAAACATACTGGAGGATTTTCGCTTACGTGAGAAGGCTCGCCTAAAACACCCCTAATTTTCTATACTCGAATCCCGATGTGATCGACATAATTAATAAAAATTGCGAATAAATTTTTCGCGTTTGAAAATATTTCTAAGACATCACCATGACCACATCATGACCCAAATTACAGAAAAACCAGAGAGTGAGATTATAAAACCTGAAGCTGGATCGATAAATAAATTGCCCATAACGGTATACAAAAATAATAATAATAATAATAATAATAATAATAATAGAGTATACAACGGAAGAATGTGTATACCGGGCACACGCCTAGTCCCATATATGACGATATGAGAAAAGGCTAGGCTAACATGCAAAAGTATATTATAATCCTGTTAGACATTCACCATCATTCTACAATTTATTTCGTAAGCATGCAAAACCTAAGATATAATCATATATACCTATATATACACAAATACATTTATATACATTCGGGAATCTTCTTCCGACTATCTCAATCATCAATGAACATCATTCAATTTCAATCCCTCTAATACACATCAAATCATCTCTTATATCCTACATATATATATATATATATATATATATATATATATATTCATCATCCATCAATTCAAAGGATTGTCTTATACATACTCAAAATCTCTAAATCATCTATATCATCATATACCATTTAATTAATACACAAGAATCCATAAATGATGCCGGCCAAGGCACTTCCTCTACCACTATATACCTTTACCAAATCTTGATCTTTAAATCCAAACTTATCCCATGGCAACCTGCATCACAATGCTAAAAAGGAGACCACATAGGAGAGTGAGTTAAACATTCAAAATGACGAATAATATATATATTGTGATCATGTGTATATGCATACAACGTCATGTGTGCTCTGCTATCAAAATATTAAATTATCATTCATTCATTACCTCATTATCACAATAGGCATACAAGCCTCATGAATCGCAATTCATATCATAAATAAGCACAAGCACATACATAATCATATACACAATCACCAGCCACTTATCAACAAGGGCATTCATATTCATTATCATCATTAATCGTAAACAGTCACGCCCTTCATCACATTGGGCCGTAAATACAGATCGTCATATTCACATCATTTCGTTTATTCATATATTCTCTTACTTTTATGTGGTCTTCCATTATATTAACTTCTCATCTCATCAACACCAATACCATCATCTCAATCATCATCAATCATCATCATATTCTGGCATATCTTCATGCTATATGCAAATGCTCTTATGGCTAATGCATATGCACAATGGAATAATCAACAACAAATGCGGATCCGACTGTGGGAATAAACACCAAGTTGTGGGTCAAGCATAGGTGTGCTACTATGCCCCTACTGCAGTAGTAAAATGTGTACACATATCTCGAAACATGCATGCATCTCGACAACATCTTTTACTGGTACCAAACCGCTATCGCCCATCTGTAGCACTAGTCACCCTGTGACTTGCGGATTAACATCGTGGCCTCAACTACCACAAGTGCTACGGGCCCCTCCCGAACACACATCGAGAGAGCCGTGTCCCGTCGGACACCGAGGTAAACTCTCTCATCATAGAGCCGCCCGCCCACTGGGCCTGCCATATAGGGTGCCTCGTCACCAAACTAAGGACAGCTTCGTGACTCATACACCGAGTCACAGGGGAAAATCACAATACGCTCGTGCACTGAGCCGCCCTCCCACTGGGCCCGCCTAGTGGAACCCCCTAATATTCCACATAGACAGCGATGATACGCCATAGATGCAATGCAAATGCAAATCAAATGCATCCTCACTCTGTGCATCCTAAATGCTACTCATCAAACATCATCATCATCATCATCACAATCACCAACAACACCATACACCTTAATGGGTTTCGACCTTGTTGGTTTCATAATTATTGTTTTCAAGTTTTAATATGGCATTTCCATCTTAACATGTTTTTGCATATATTTCATATCATACACACAAGTCAATACTTGTAAACAGCCACTATGGCATTTCAACATCACATATTATTCATCAATATTACCACACTTCATTTAGTGGATTTTCATCTCATTATTCATAATAATCCACACATGGATATCAAAAGGCATAGCAATCATCATAATATTAAGCCACACACGTGGCAACAAGGTGTTACGAATTACATATACATATATAGCAACCATAATTGCCCCACACACATGCAAGTCAATTACTTGCACCCATCACAAGAATATCATAATAGTTCTCAATAATTATCAAATTGTCATTTCAATTAATTCAATACATATACATGGCAAGGCAAGCATGAGTATCCATCACATACAACAATCACTACTAAATTTACTCATGCAATTTGAATGTTAACTCCTCTCCTACCTTAAGGGAAGAGCCGAACCATTCCAATGCTCCAAGAGCTCCTTTGCACCCTTCGGAATACGATCTACATATTATACATATACACTCATACAATTAATAAGCCATTACAAGGCATTCCCTCATAGTTCTTAAATATTCACTAGCTTATCATAAAGCCCAACATCAAGTCCTAGATTTGATGAACACTAACTTATGCAACTGTATTAGGCTTCGGGAATTCCTTTCTCAAAACCAAGATCCTCTAGATCTAAAAGGGTTAACCATTCCCAATTACAACAACATCACATTTGTCCCTCATCTAAAATGTCATCCATATTACCTTAATCATTCAAATGCCATCACAATCATTATGACTTAATATTCGCATTCTTTCTTACATATTTCATAACAACACTTATTCATGGGTTTCACCATCAATGGTCCTCTACCATTTTCACTATTATTTTCCATCATCCAACAATTTATTATATATATACCTTTCTCCCATTTAATAATGTAAGGGTTTTCATTAGACCCCAATAACTATTACTAATACTCATGCTTATCAATCACTATCAATGGTCATTATTCATCATTAATCTCATTCTCTAATATCGTTAAGCATACATTTTACTCTCCTTTCACACTTCCCCCCAATTTATTAGAGTTAGGGTTTCACTAAAAACCCATCAACATCATTAATACCCATTTATTTCTCATCACCTCCCAACCTTAATCTTAAGTGCCTTATTAGCCACTCGTAAGGGCTCACATTTAAGCCACCCCATCTTAGGGTTTTCCACATTAATGCTCTCCCAACAACCCATATGCCATAAATACTCTCCCACAAATACATAGAACCCAACATCTAGGGTATAAAACTCATAAAGAATGGTGGAGAACTTACCTCACCCAGGAGCCAACATAAGCTTTCCATGGAGAGAAATCCACACGGAAAACAGAGTGGGAGAAGGGGGAGAAATTGGGTCCAGTTCAAGCTTCTCCTTCAAGCTTCCACAAGAAAAGAAAATGGTGGAAGAGGAGAAAACACTCCACACGGCTGGGTTTTGGAGAGAATAAAAGAGGAGATGGAGAAGGGAAGAAAACGAAGAAAAAGAATGGGGAAGAAGGGGAAAAAGTGACGTGAAAAGTGGGAAGAAAGTGAGAGTTTATGTTTTTAATATTCGTTTCCCCTTAAAAATATCTCACTGTTACCTCATAATTAAAAAAATGGCAGCTCAATAATCCATCTTGCCACGTTATATTTACTTTAATATCCTTTCATGTCCTCAGAACCGAGTAAAAGAAGGGCCAATATACACAAACCGAGAGAAAAGAAGGGAGGTACAATCGGAACCGAGAGCAAGGAAGGGAAAAATACAGACAGAGGTGTCACTCGCTCAAGCGAAACCCACTTCGCTTGAGCGAGACAGCCCCATTCACGCGAACCTTTCCTTTCGCACAATCGAAACAACTCCAATAACAATTTTCTACACTCACTCGCTTGAGCGAGGTATTAATTCGCTTAAGCGAATCCAACAGGAATTCTTCCCAGCACTCGGGTTTCTGTTGGCAGAATAACCCCTAAAACTGACCCAACATTCATTTGGTTTTCACTCGGCAAATTGCTTTAAAACCGACTCATCACACTCGGTTGCTCACTCGGTGAAATCATTCAAAACCGACTCCCAACACTCGGATTTTCACTCGGCAGAATCATTAAGGCCGTCCAGTTTCTCACTTGGCTAATCACTCAGCAATCTATTTCAGATTCGAGTCATCACTCAATAAGTATTTCACTCGGTAATCTGTTTCCAGAACCGAGTCGCCTCAATCAGTCATTCCCTCGGTAAGTTCATTCTAAATCCGAGTACTTACTCACACGGGCTCCACTCGGTATCCCTTCACTAAGAATTAGGGGTTCTATTCACTCGGTAAAAATGGCTATTCCACTCAGAATCCATAAACTCTCCTCACTCAGAATATACAATCATATACTTAGAATATTTCCTATCTGAACCATCACAACAACCATTCCCTCGGAAGAGGTTCGCTCGGATTTCCACCATCAAATTCCATTCGAAATTACCCTGACCTCATCACCCGGAGAAATCCACTAAGCTATCTCACTCGGGTTTATCCAATATTTGGTCACTCGGAATGTATACCTAACCTCGTTCACTCGGAAGAGGACTTCCTAAGACACCTCAATCGGATCCATTATAATCACTCTTCCTTCGGAAGAGGTTCACTCGGTCTTTCCACTCGGAAATACCCAAACCTTCCCCACTCGGGGTTTTACTCGTACTTTCACTCGACAACACATGAACTAGTCTTCCCTAGGCAGTATCCTCCTCGAGTACCTCTTACTCGGATCAATCACAAATCTTTATCACTCGAAAAATCCACATACTTAAGCCTCACTCGGAATTGAACATCAGAATGTATTCCACTCAGAACAGGTTTTACTAGGCTCGGAAATTCCCCATTCGGGACTCCACTGCCTAGATCATCACATTCACGAGCCTTCCACTCGGTTTAGGCCCACTTCCTCACTCGGAAGGTCATGACTCGGACTTGAGTCACCCAGGGTTCACTCAAGAGTTTTACCACTTGGGCAGGATTCACTTATACACTCATCCACTCACCATTCTAATGGTCTCGCCTGAGCGAAAGCCATTCCCTAAATTCTTCGCTCGGGCGGGTTTCGTCCAATACCCAAATCCTTGATCCTCCCAGCATCTTCGCTTGAGCGAACTGGCCATTCGCCTAAGCGAAATTGGGCCAGTAGCTAATTCCATCAACCTCGCTCGGCAAAGCCCCTTGTGGCATGGGCGAAGCTACCCCAGGGGCCAATATACTGAAACAGGGGACTCTCGCTTAGGTGAGGTCCCATCTCGCTTGAGCGAGACAATCGGATTTCACCCAGAATTGGCAATCCTCTCAACCTGACGCAGGAAATTCTCCTTTTTAAGTCAAATTAATCACAACCAAGACTTCATACGCGACACATGGAACATCTAAAACTCACTCTAAACATTCATACTCGGAATTCTTCATTATAAACCCAATTGGATTCATCCCATGGTTCATACACCTTATAAAGGTATCATACGGCCTAATTGAGCATTCCTATTTACAAAATTTTAATTCCAACATATTATCCGTATTAAATTCAAGCTCATCTCCATATATATATATATATATTCATACTTTGCCACCATGGTTCCATATATTCCCATACATCATCATCAATAACCATCAACTTGCCATTCTCATTAATTATTCATTTTTGTAAAATTCGGGATGTTACAATTCACCCCACCTAAAAAGAATTTCGTCCTCGAAATTCAACATCAAATTCATGACATAAGGCCATACCTCCGACCACACATCAGCAAGGTTTAACAACACTGTGGAATAACATTGGACTTCTCAAAGTCCATCAAGACATGTTCATCTTACACCATCGTTCTTAACAAAATTCCTACATCAAACACGTCATATATTATCAATTACAATTCATCTAACAGAGCTCGCATGTTCATACTCAGTATGACCAGATAGGCTCAGTACATTCACCATAAGCAGCTACAATCCCTACACTTGCCCGGCCTATGTGTTGCTGCATCCGACGTACAGGAAGGCGTCCCAATCCTGTAGTGGTTACCACAAACACATAAGGTCGGCACATAAGTGCATGCTGCCACAATGCCTATGGCATGTAAGACCATATCAGGACTAGTACTTCGTATTCCCATTGCTCATATTGGTCACACCTATTCAAACAATACCAGACCATATATGACTCGGTGATAATCCTCACCAGTCCACAGCTTATATATTCACACTTTAATGTCATTCTACAATTAATTTGGTATAACCATGCCATATCACTCATCAAATATTACATAACATCACAACAAATCAGTGTATTAACCATAAATTTTCATTCATCATAAGGTAAATACCCATCCTTGGGTTTCATTCATCCAAATCCATGTTTAAATAGCCTAAATTGCTTGTCTCGCTTACACATTTGTTGGCTATAAATCAATTCGAACCTTAAAAGATTCACCAAACTCTCATCGAGTAGGCTACCTAATCGTACAATAAGCCTTCACATTAGGGATTCTCCTCATAAATCATAACTAAAGTCCATAAATTAAACATATAATCCACATCATATCGCGTCACCATGCGGTTTCTATCATCAATATAGCACCCTATAATTAAAATAAGGGGGGTTATGACATGATCAAATCTCCATTCACCATTTTACAATCACACATGTCATCCATAAATTATATCATTCTCCAAAATTATTCCAACGTTCATAATCTTTAAGGCACACAATTTAGCCCAAGGTCATTTCGAAAAATCACCTACCTTAATCATTTCCAACTATACCCCAAATTCAACATCATTATTCATCTATCATCAAGGGTTACCTAGCACCCATTGTGAAGTTCTCACACACCACAAAACATCATTAGATATAGCTCACAAAACAACATAGAGCCTAGACCGCCATAGGGTCTATTAAATTAATTCCCTACAACAATTGATCATGCAAAATCATACCAAGTCATCTAGGTCATCACACCTAGTTGGGTTATAATCAATTTAATTTATTCACTCGGTTTTCACACACCAAAACCGAGACACAATCCAATTTAACATATATTCGATTTCATATTTAATCACTTTTCACATATTCAAATTCCCAATCTAGGGAAATACAATGGATCACTTATATCATAGAACACGTAGGATTCTTGTGCCAAGGGATATAAAATCCATCCTTCACAAATGGCACACCCAAACATTTATACTCGAACATATCCATACTAGGAAATTATTCGATATCATTCATTCATTCAACTCATCATGTGAGTTTCATTTCATTCAACAAACATTCCTTGGCTAAGCGCCACAGGCATAATGCATATAAAAGACCTGATCAACAATTCAATTTCTAGGTGCATGTACACATCAAGGTCTCAACATATATAGTCTACTACCATATCCATTTCTTCTCAATATCTCCTATCCGTAGTCAACATACGGCATAGGTCCATCATTAAATCAATACATATATATATCATATCCATGATCAACACATGGCACCAAATCATCATCATATCAATTCATATTTCATATCTCATATTCACTTCTCAATATTTCATTTCCATGATTAACATTCAATCATGGATTCATCATCAAATCAATTTGCATTATATATATATATATATCAACATCAATACACAAATACAATATATTTGTCATTTGAAGGTAATAGGGTAAGGAACTTGGCCGGTCTTACACAACGTATACATCCATCATATATTGAGGAAATTCATTCATTCATATTCAATCTCATAATTCATTCATAATTATCAATGAGCAACTAGGCTCCACCAGTTCATCATACAACCTTAGGAATAAAAGACATACTCCCAATATTCATCAATCAGATGTTCTGAATTTATAATCCCATAAGGAGTCCTCAATGAGCATCAATCACAGCTCAACTTTAACAATTCATAATAATTCCTCAATAATCAAATATGCCCTATAATCAATTCATAATTCCTAGACACTTAGTACATCATCGGTTCATGTAGGGCAATAAATCATAATATCATCCTCAAGCTAGTTATCATCCTTAAATCTATATAAACAACCATATGTCATTAATGAGCATCTCACTCCAAAGATCATCATAAAAGTCTCACCATTGCGAAATCACACTCCAGCCATCCATAATATCAAAGTCTCACAGAGCAGCCTTGCTCTGGTAGTAACCAATAATTCCTATTCAGAGCAATATATGCTCTGATACCAGATTAAAACACCCCTAATTTTCTGTACTCGAATCCCGATGTGATCGACATAATTAATAAAAATTGCGAATAAATTTTTCGCGTTCGAAAATATTTCTAAGACATCACCATGACCACATCATGACCCAAATTACAGAAAAACCAAAGAGTGAGATTATAAAACCTGAAGCTGGATCGATAAATAAATTGCCCATAACGGTATACAAAAATAATAATAATAATAATAATAATAATAATAATAATAATAGAGTATACAGCGGAAGAATGTGTATACCGGGCACACGCCTAGTCCCATATATGACGATATGAGAAAAGGCTAGGCTAACATGCAAAAGTATAACATAATCCTGTTAGACATTCACCATCATTCTACAATTTATTTCGTAAGCATGCAAAACCTAAGATATAATCATATATACCTATATATACACAAATACATTTATATACATTCGGGAATCTTCTTCCGACTATCTCAATCATCAATGAACATCATTCAATTTCAATCCCTCTAATACACATCAAATCATCTCTTATATCCTACATATATATATATATTCATCATCCATCAATTCAAAGGATTGTCTTATACATACTCAAAATCTCTAAATCATCTATATCATCATATACCATTTAATTAATACACAAGAATCCATAAATGATGCCGGCCAAGGCACTTCCTCTACCACTATATACCTTTACCAAATCTTGATCTTTAAATCCAAACTTATCCCATGGCAACCTGCATCACAATGCTAAAAAGGAGACCACATGGGAGAGTGAGTTAAACATTCAAAATGACGAATAATATATATATTGTGATCATGTGTATATGCATACAACGTCATGTGTGCTCTGCTATCAAAATATTAAATTATCATTCATTCATTACCTCATTATCATAATAGGCATACAAGCCTCATGAATCGTAATTCATATCATAAATAAGCACAAGCACATACATAATCATATACACAATCACCAGCCACTTATCAACAAGGGCATTCATATTCATTATCATCATTAATCGTAAACAGTCACACCCTTCATCACATTGGGCCGTAAATACAGATCGTCATATTCACATCATTTCGTTTATTCATATACTCTCTTACTTTTATGTGGTCTTCCATTATATTAACTTCTCATCTCATCAACACCAATACCATCATCTCAATCATCATCAATCATCATCATATTCTGGCATATCTCCATGCTATATGCAAATGCTCTTATGGCTAATGCATATGCACAATGGAATAATCAACAACAAACGCGGATCCGACTGTGGGAATAAACACCAAGTTGTGGGTCAAGCATAGGTATGCTACTATGCCCCTACTGCAGTAGTAAAATGTGTACACATATCTCGAAACATGCATGCATCTCGACAACATCTTTTACTGGTACCAAACCGCTATCGCCCATCTGTAGCACTAGTCACCCTGTGACTTGCGGATTAACATCGTGGCCTCAACTACCACAAGTGCTACGGGCCCCTCCCGAACACACATCGAGAGAGCCGTGTCCCGTCGGACACCAAGGTAAACTCTCTCATCATAGAGCCGCCCGCGCACTGGGCCCGCCACATAGGGTGCCTCGTCACCAAACTATGGACAGCTTCGTGACTCATACACCGAGTCACAGGGGAAAATCACAATACGCTCATGCACTGAGCCGCCCTCCCACTAGGCCCGCCTAGTGGAACCCCCTAATATTCCACATAGACAGCAATGATATACCATGGATGCAATGCAAATGCAAATCAAATGCATCCTCACTCTGTGCATCCTAAATGCTACTCATCAAACATCATCATCATCATCATCACAATCACCAACACCACCATACACCTTAGTGGGTTTCGACCTTGTTGGTTTCATAATTATTGTTTTCAAGTTTTAATGTGGAATTTCCATCTCAACATATTTTTGCATATATTTCATATCATACACACAAGTCAATACTTGTAAACAGCCACTATGGCATTTCAACATCACATATTATTCATCAATATTACCACACTTCATTTAGTGGATTTTCATCTCATCATTCATAATAATCCACACATGGATATCAAAGGGCATAGCAATCATCATAATATTAAGCCACACACGTGGCAACAAGGTGTTACGAATTACATATACATATATAGCAACCATAATTGCCTCACACACATGCAAGTCAATTACTTGCACCCATCACAAGAATATCATAATAGTTCTCAATAATTATCAAATTGTCATTTCAATTAATTCAATACATATACATGGCAAGGCAAGCATAAGTATCCATCACATACAACAATCACTACTAAATTTACTCATGCAATTTGAATGTTAACTCCTCTCCTACCTTAAGGGAAGAGCCGAACCATTCCAATGCTCGAAGAGCTCCTTTGCACCCTTCGGAATACGATCTACATATTATACATATACACTCATACAATTAATAAGCCATTACAAGGCATTCCCTCATAATTCTTAAATATTCACTAGCTTATCATAAAGCCCAACATCAAGTCCTAGATTTGATGAACACTAACTTATGCAACTGTATTAGGCTTCGGGAATTCCTTTCTCAAAACCAAGATCCTCTAGATCTAAAAGGGTTAACCATTCCCAATTACAACAACATCACATTTGTCCCTCATCTAAAATGTCATCCATATTACCTTAATCATTCAAATGCCATCACAATCATTATGACTTAATATTCACATTCTTTCTTACATATTTCATAACAACACTTATTCATGGGTTTCACCATCAATGGTCCTCTACCATTTTCACTATTATTTTCCATCATCCAACAATTTATTATATATATACCTTTCTCCCATTTCATAATGTAAGGGTTTTCATTAGACCCCAATAACTATTACTAATACTCATGCTTATCAATCACTATCAATGGTCATTATTCATCATTAATCTCATTCTCTAATATCGTTAAGCATACATTTTACTCTCCTTTCACACTTCCCCCCAATTTATTAGAGTTAGGGTTTCACTAAAAACCCATCAACATCATTAATACCCATTTATTTCTCATCACCTCCCAACCTTAATCTTAAGTGCCTTATTAGCCACTCGTAAGGGCTCACATTTAAGCCACCCCATCTTAGGGTTTTCCACATTAATGCTCTCCCAACAACCCATATGCCATAAATACTCTCCCACAATTACATAGAACCCAACATCTAGGGTATAAAACTCATAAAGAATGGTGGAGAACTTACCTCACCCAGGAGCCAACATAAGCTTTCCTTGGAGAGAAATCCACACGGAAAACAGAGTGGGAGAAGGGGGAGAAATTAGGTCCAGTTCAAGCTTCTCCTTCAAGCTTCCACAAGAAATGAAAATGGTGGAAGAGGAGAAAACACTCCACACGGCTGGGTTTTGGAGAGAAGAAAAGAGGATTAAGGTGAGGGATTGTGGTGGTGGAAGTGGCTTGTAGTCATGGGAGGTAGTGGCTTTCGTGGATGGTGGGGAAGATGGAGTATGAGTAAGGGCTTGGGTTGGTGGTGTATGGTAATATTGACCTTTAAAGGTGGATGATTGGTTGGACCATAGGTGAAGGGAAGAAAACGAAGAAAAAGAATGGGGAAGAAGGGGAAAAAGTGACGTGAAAAGTGGGAAGAAAGTGAGAGTTTATGTTTTTAATATTCGTTTCCCCTTAAAAATATCTCACTGTTACCTCATAATTAAAAAAATAGCAGCTCAATAATCCATCTTGCCACGTTATATTTACTTTAATATCCTTTCATGTCCTCAGAACCTAGTAAAAGAAGGGCCAATATACACAAACCGAGAGAAAAGAAGGGAGGTACAATCGGAACCGAGAGCAAGGAAGGGAAAAATACAGACAGAGGTATCACTCGCTCAAGCGAAACCCACTTCGCTTGAGCGAGACAGCCCCATTCACGCGAACCTTTCCTTTCGCACAATCGAAACAACTCCAATAACAATTTTCCACACTCACTCGCTTGAGCGAGGTATTAATTCGCTTAAGCGAATCCGACAGGAATTCTTCCCAGCACTCGGGTTTCTGTTGGCAGAATAACCCCCAAAACTGACCCAACATTCATTTGGTTTTCACTCGGCAAATTGCTTTAAAACCGACTCATCACACTCGGTTCCTCACTCGGTGAAATCATTCAAAACCGACTCCCAACACTCGGATTTTCACTTGGCAGAATCATTAAGGTCGTCCAGTTTCTCACTTGGCTAATCACTCAGCAATCTATTTCAGATTCGAGTCATCACTCAATAAGTATTTCACTCGGTAATCTGTTTCCAGAACCGAGTCGCCTCAATCAGTCATTCCCTCGGTAAGTTCATTCTAAATCCGAGTACTTACTCACACGGGCTCCACTCGGTATCCCTTCACTCAGAATCAGGGGTTCTATTCACTCGGTAAAAATGGCTATTCCACTCGGAATCCATAAACTCTCCTCACTCAGAATATACAATCATATACTTAGAATATTTCCTATCTGAACCATCACAACAACCATTCCCTCGGAAGAGGTTCGCTCGGATTTCCACCATCAAATTCCATTCGAAATTACCCTGACCTCATCACCCGGAGAAATCCACTAAGCTATCTCACTCGGGTTTATCCAATATTTGGTCACTCGGAATGTATACCTAACCTCGTTCACTCGGAAGAGGACTTCCTAAGACACCTCAATCGGATCCATTATAATCACTCTTCCTTCGGAAGAGGTTCACTCGGTCTTTCCACTCGGAAATACCCAAACCTTCCCCACTCGGGGTTTTACTCGTACTTTCACTCGATAACACATGAACTAGTCTTCCCTAGGCAGTATCCTCCTCGAGTACCTCTTACTCGGATCAATCACAAATCTTTATCACTCGGAAAATCCACATACTTAAGCCTCACTCGGAATTGAACATCAGAATGTATTCCACTCGGAACAGGTTTTACTAGGCTCGAAAATTCCCCATTCGGGACTCCACTGCCTAGATCATCACATTCACGAGCCTTCCACTCAGTTTAGGCCCACTTCCTCACTCGGAAGGTCATGACTCGGACTTGAGTCACCCAGGGTTCACTCAAGAGTTTTACCACTTGGGCAGGATTCACTTATACACTCGTCCACTCACCATTCTAATGGTCTCGCCTGAGCGAAAGCCATTCCCTAAATTCTTCGCTCGGGCGAGTTTCGTCCAGTACCCAAATCCCCTTGATCCTCCCAGCATCTTCGCTTGAGCGAACTGGCCATTCGCCTAAGCGAAATCGGGCCAGTAGCTAATTCCATCAACCTCGCTCGGCGAAGCCCCTTGTGGCCTGGGCGAAGCTACCCCAGGGGCCAATATACTGAAACAGGGGACTCTCACGGTGAGGTCCCATCTCGCTTGAGCGAGACAATCAGATTTCACCCAGAATTGGCAATCCTCTTAACCTGACGCAGGAAATTCTCCTTTTTAAGTCAAATTAATCACAACCAAGACTTCATACGCGACACATGGAACATCTAAAACTCACTCTAAACATTCATACTCGGAATTCTTCATTATAAACCCAATTGGATTCATCCCATGCTTCATACACCTTATAAAGGTATCATACAGCCTAATTGAGCATTCCTATTTACAAAATTTTAATTCCCACATATTATCCGTATTAAATTCAAGCTCATCTCCATATATATATATATATATATATTCATACTTTGCCACCATGGTTCCATATATTCCCACACATCATCATCAATAACCATCAACTTGCCATTCTCATTAATTATTCATTTTTGTAAAATTCGGGATGTTACATCGCCCAAGCGAGCTTTGCTGATCTCGCTCATGCGAAGGTGAATCTCGCTTGAGCGAGTTTCCCCAGAATTGAATTTATCCCATCTTCTTTATTTTGGGATTATGATGATGATGTTTGATGAGTGGAATTTAGGATGCACAGTGTGAGAAATGCATTTGATTTGCATTGCATTGTATCCATGGCATATCATACACTGCCGGTAAGGAATATTAGGGGGTTCCCCCGGTTGGCCCAGTAGGAGGGCAGCTTAGTGCATGAGCATTCTTGTTGTTTCCCCTGTGACTCAGTGTGTAAGTCATGAAGCTGCCCATAGTTTGGTGATGAGGCACCCTATGTGGCTGGCCCAATGGGCGGGCGGCTCTGTGATGAGCAAGTACCTCGGTATCTGACGGGGCACGGCTCTCTCGATGTGTGTTCGGGATGGGCCCGTAGCACTTTTGGCAGTTGAGGCCATGTTGTTGATTCACAAGTCACGTGGTGACTAGTACTACAGATGGGCGATAGCGATTTGGTATCAGTAAAAGATATTGATATATATGCATGCTTTGAGATATGTGTACACATTATTCTACTGCAGTAGGGGCATAGTATCACACCTATGCTCGTCTCACACTTAGTGTTATTCCCACAGTCGGATCTGTATTTGTTGTCTATTCTATTATGCATATGCATTAGCTGTAAGAGCATTTGCAAATAGCACGGAGATATGCCAGATGATGATGATGATTGATAATGATTAAGATTGTGGTATGGTGTTGATAAGATGAGTAATTGAGTACCTAAAAGACCACATAGAATTGATAAATGATATAATTACCACAAAACAATATTGAATATAATGATGTGTATGTTATGGTCCAATGTAATGGGGGGCATAATTAATTATAATTGATGATAATGATGATAGCCCATGGTGGTTTTGAGAAAAAACCTGAATGGTCGATATTGATGATGATTGGCCCGTTGTGGCATTGGAATTGATATGTATATGCTTGCTTTGCTATGAAATGATAGGTGATTACATGATATGTATATTGTGAAATAAATAGATTATGATTTTTGTTGATGTGTTTAGCAAAGCATACATGATGTTGATATGCATATGCACATAAATTCATTTGTATTTATATCGTCATTTGAAATGTATAACTCACTCTTCGATGTGGTCTACTTTTTAGTATTGATGCAGAAATGTCATGGGAATAGGATAATTTTAAAGTAAAGCTTTTCTGAAGGTAAAATAGTGGTAATGGAATGCCTTGGCCGGCAGCATTTGTGAATTATTTCATTATGAATAAATGTATATAAGATTACTGATAACTATTAATATTGATGGATGTATTGTGGATAATGTATAGACATTTAGGGTATTGGGATTCATACCTATTCGATGAATATAATGGTGTCGATTATGTAACCACTTTGGGAATATATATGAGTTGAAGATATATGACTTTGAGGATGCAATGTTATGGTCAATTATGAATATAAATATGAAAGATGTAAATATATGGTTGTGGTGGTTGACGATTGATGAATTATATGGCATGATTTACATCGGATCATGACTAGATGATGATATGATGTGAGTGTATTATTCGTGGGCTTGTGTGACTTCTTATGAAGTCTTGTGTGTGAAGTGATATTATTTGAATTGATATGAATAATATGAGCGATAAGACATGAAGGTACTTATCCTGATATGTCTCTACATGCCATAGGCATTGTGACAACGTGCACCTATGCGCCGATCTCATGTGTTTATGGTAACCACTACGGGATTGGGATGCCTTGTTGTATGTCGGATACAGCAACACATAGACCGGGCAAGTGTAGTGTTGTAACTGCTTACAGTGAATGTATTGAACCTATCTGGTGGTACTGGATAAGAATGTGAGTGTTGTGATGAATAGACCGAGAATTGATGAGTGGTGACTCATTTTGGATATATAAAGTTTTATACTTGGATAAAGAAATGATAATGATCATGTTCTGCAAGACTTTGGAAAGTCCGATATTACTTCATGATGTCATTGGACCCTATTGGTGCGTGGCCGAAGTGTGGCCTTACGATGTATGCCGATGTTAAACTTCAAGGAGAAGTTTCTTTTTGGTGGGGTGGATTATAACACCCTAAATTTTAAAGAAAACAATTTATGGAATAATGGTAATTGATTATTTATGGTCTATTAATTATATGACATTTTATTAGATATTAAAGGTGAATTATCGGTAAATTAATATTTACCAGAATCGGGTGATTTAACGAATGGTGACCCATTTGGTTAAATTAAATAATTGATGGGTCTAGGATGTTTAGAAAATTATTGTGGTTACAGTGATATGGTTAAAATAATTTTTCGTGATGAGGAAATAATTAATTGGATTCAACATATGTTATTTAACGGAGAAAATACGAACCAAATGGGATTAAAAGAAAATGTAAATTTCCTATTTTTCCCTTCACTTAACCATAGCATTTTTCCCCTTCTCCTTTTGATCCTTTTACCCATTGGATAATGAGGAATTAATGTCCATTGGTAAAAGTGGAATGGTGCACCCTTTGGACCATTGGTTAGTAACCAATTTTTGGCATTCTCCCTCTCCTTCCCCTCTTAATTTTCGTTGGTCATCCTCTTCCTCCATTTCACTTTACTTTTTCTTCTTCCTCTTCCATTCTTCTCCCTCAAAACCGTCCACCACCTCTTCTCCTTCTATACTCACCTTTCCACCCAAAAGCTTGGGTTTGTGAAGCATTTATAGAGCTTGGAAGCTTTGTAGGATCATCTTCCTTCTTCCTCTCCTTCATTTTCATTTTGGCTTGGCTTGGGTGGTATGGTAAGACTTTGAACCCTTCTTCCTCCATTGGTGATTTTCATGTTATTTTAACTTGGAAATAGTAGTGTCAGAGGTTTTGGGTGTTGAAGGAAATGTGGAAACCCTAGGCATAAGAACATAAGAAATGATTTTAATTATGGTTTATATTGAGAATGAATGAGAAATTGTTTTATTCATAAGGATTTAGCAACATGGATGAAGGTTTATTATTGTTAGCATGTCTAGAGAAAAACTCGTTTTGGCTAAATAGGTGATTTTGATGATTTTTTATGCCTTAGAATGATTTTATATGAGGAGATGAATGTTTGAAGCATTGGTGTTGATTATTGAGGTTTGGTAGATAAGTTCATGAGGGTATGTATGTGATTAGAGGAAATTGATTTTGATTGTTGATATTTATGATGATGTTAATAATGGGTGTGAACCATTGATAGTGGATTAGGGAGATGGATATTTGATTAGATGAAGTCTTAGGCCTTGATATATGCCATTAAGAGATTGATAGTTAATGATGGTCTTAAATAGAGCCAAAAGGCTTATGATGAATTGTAGTGATGTTTAAATGATTCATGTGATGATTTGGAAGGCTTATGAAATAGAGGTAATGATGTTGTTGGGTATAGTTAGCCCATAAGACTTAGAGAATCATGGTTTTGGGAAAGGAATTTCCGAAGCCTAATATAAGCGTGTGAATTGGAGTTTAGACAAGTGTAGGACTTGATACGATCCCTATAGTATGTTAATAATTTATTAACATTGTCATGATGCCTTATGATGGCTCATTAATTGAATGAATGCATGTGTAATAATCGGACGAGGATGCGGAATAATCGGAGCGTTTGGGTTGCGGTTCTTCTCTCGAGGTAGAAGAGGAACTTTCATTTTAAATTTGCAAGAGTGAATAAATGTTGAATTATGTATATGTGTGGACTCATGCATTGCCTTGCCATGACTATGTTGTATGTTTAATAGATGATATGATGAATGATGGCTTGGTTTTTGTTGAACATTAAGAAATTATATATGTATACATAGATGTAAAATAAGAATGATTGTTTGATTGTCCCTTGGTTAGACCTGAATTAGTTATTGATGAAAACTTATGAATAGATGAACTAATTGAGGTGTAAGGTATTGTTTGTGATGATTGTTCATAAAAATGAGTGAGGTAGTGATGTAGAATGTTGTTAAAACCTCCCTTAGGTATTTGAAGGTTTAGAATTGAAAATAGACAGGCATGGTTTCTTGGAATAAGCCTAAATACATAATTCAATATAGGTAAAGTGTTAAGTTAGGCCAACTATTGATGAGAAGTATATTGGCATGTGGAAAGGAGTGAAAAACTCAAGTTTTTGTGTGTGTGATGGTTAACTCGCTCAAGTGAGTTGGGATCTCGCTCAAGCAAGAGTCCCTTGTATCTGATGGATGGCCTCTGGCCCAATCTCGCTCAAGCGAGACGTGTGTGGAATAGGTGGTTGAGCTACTAGGCAAATCTCGCTCAAGCGGGTATGGCCGCGCTTGAGCGAGCGAGAGAGGAATTGGTTCTGGATGAATCTCGCTTAAGCGTGTGGCGTGTCAAATGGAATCTCGCTTAAGCGAGAAAGCCCTAAATGAGGTACTGGATGATTTTCGCCCAAGCGAGAATGAGTCGCTTGAGCGCGCTCGAGGGTCTGATGCTGAGATTCCACTCGCTCAGGAAAGTGGCCAAGTGAAGGAGTTTTCGCTCAAGCGGGGGAGCATGGAAACGTACTCGAGGATTTTCGCTTATGCGAGAAGGCTCGCCCAAGCAAGCTTTGCTGATCTCGCTCAAGCGAAGATGAATCTCGCTTGAGCGAGTTTCCCCAGAATTGAATTTATCCCATCTTCTTTATTTTAGGCTTATGTTGGACCTTTTCCCTTATAGTGTGACATGCTTGAGGAAATATATAAGGGGTATATAGTGATGATATAACATGGTGGTGATTAGAATTGATTGATACATTTGGGATGCTTTATTTATGATATTTCCACCACTAAGAATGGGATATGAGAGAATGATAAAGAGGACTTGATGATGGGGTTATGAGATACACCCTAGAGTAATTATGAAACCAATGAGAGAATTGGTAAAGCGATATAGCATGTGTTATGAATCGAATAATTAGAAATGACATTGATATTGAATAATGATGGATGATGAAGTGGATGACTTCCTTGCACAAAGGATCATCCATATTGAGGATGATTGTTATTATTGATGGATTGTAAAATGCCATTGTATTTTATCCAATTGTGATCTTGTATGTGTGGTTTGAAATATAATAATGAAATATTGTGAATGCCACACCAATATATATATATATATATACATGAGACAATGGTAATGAATAATGAGATAAAAACCCACTAAATAAAAGTGTAGAAATATTGATAAATATTATGTAATGTTGTAATGCCATTGTGGTTGATTGCAAGTATTAACTTGCATGTATGATATGAAATATATGTGAAATATGTTGAGATGATAAGGCCATATATAAAACTTGAAAACAATGGCTAAAACCCAACAATGATAAAATCCACTAAGGTGTGTATGGTGGTGTTGGGGATTATGATGATGATGTTTGATGAGTGGCATTTAGGATGCACAGTGTGAGACATGCATTTGATTTGCATTGCATTACATCCATGGCATATCATACGCTGCCGGTAAGGAATATTAGGGCGTTCCCCTGGTTGGCCTAGTGGGAGGGTGGCTTAGTGCATGAGCATTCTTGTTGTTTCCCTAGTGACTCGATGTGTGAGTCACGAAGCTGCCCATAGTTTAGTGATGAGGCACCCTATGTGGCTGGCACAATAGGCGGGCGGCTCTGTGATGAGTAAGTACTCGGTATTTGACGGGGCACGGCTCTCTCGATGTGTGTTCGGGATAGGCCCGTAGCACTTTTGGCAGTTGAGGCCATGTTGTTGATTTGCAAGTCACGTGGTGACTAGTACTACAGATGGGCGATAACGTTTTCGTATCAGTAAAAGATTTTGTTGATATATATGCATGCTTTGAGATATGTGTACATATTATTCTACTGCAGTAGGGGCATAGTATCACACCTATGCTCGTCTCACACTTGGTGTTATTCCCACAGTCGGATCCGTATTTGTTGTCTATTCCATTATGCATATGCATTAGCTGTAGGAGCATTTACATATAGCACGGAGATATGCCAGATGATGATGATGATTGATAATGATTGAGATTGTGGTATGGTGTTGATGAGATGGGTAATTGAGTACCTAAAAGACCATATAGAATTGATAAATGATATAATTACCACAAAACAATATTGAATATGATGATGTGTATGTTATGGCCCAATGTAATGGGGGGCATAATTAATTATAATTGATGATAATGATGATAGCCCATGGTGGCTTTGAGAAAAAACCTGAATGGTCGATATTGATGATGATTAGCCCGTTGTGGCATTGGAATTGATGTGTATATGCTTGCTTTGTTATGAAATGATAGGTGATTACATGATATATATATTGTGAAATAAATAGATTATGATTTTTGTTGATGTGTTTAGCAAAGCATACATGATGTTGATATGCATATGCACATAAATTCAATTGTATTCATATCGTCATTTGAAATATATAACTCACTCTTCGATGTGGTCTACTTTTTTAGTATTGATGCAGAAATGTCATGGGAATAGGACAATTTTATAGTAAAGCTTTTCTAAAGGTAAAATAGTGGTAATGGAATGCCTTGGCCGGCAGCATTTGTGAATTATTTCATTATGAATAAATGTATATAAGATTACTGATAACTATTGATATTGATGGATGTATTGTGGATAATGTATAGACATTTTGGGTATTAGGATTCATACCCATTCGATGAATATAATGGTGTCGTTTATGTAGTCACTTTGGGAATGTATATGAGTTGAAGATATATGACTTTGAGGATGAAATGTTATGGTCAATTATGAATATAAATATTAGAGATGTATGTTGCATGACCATATAGATGTATATATGTATATATATATTAGGCATGTGCCTGGTATACACTTTCTTCTTCCGCTGTAAACTCTACTATTTTAGTATACCTTTATGGGCAAATTATTTATCGATCCAGTTATAGATTATTAAATCTCACCCTTTGGTTTGCTATGGTTCAAGTTTTGATGTAGTCATAGTGGTGTTTTAAACTTATTCTGAACGCGAAAAATTTACTCACATTTTTATTATTCAATTATGTTGATTACATTGAGATTCAAGTCTAGAAAATTGGGGTGTTACAATCACAACCTTTATAGTTCTCTTGTTAAAAAAGACGTTTGATTGTATTAAAACAACAAACTCCTTATGTAGGAATCGTAGTGACTTCAGGTCGAAGGACTACATATACCATTATCATATTAAGAATCATTTATGACATTCATGTAATGATCCATGCAACGTTCTCATGGTGGGTCTGTCCAGTACATCATTACTCTTAATGTGTACCCGTGTGAAGACTTGATATCATCTATGTCCATGATCTGTGAGATCAGATCATCAGTATACTCACATACTAGTCTTAATGTATTTACATGTCCCCATGTAAATACTTAGCTAGGGACATTTTAGGAATAACTCTCATATGACCTATTACTCTAAGGATAAATAAAGGTTTTTAAACTATTTAACAAAAATTACCTTATTCAAAATAATGCATCCTATATAGGCTCTTAGTGTATATTTCCAACAATCTCCCACTTGCACTTAGAGCCGTTAAGGTTAATGTCCAATGACGTCTACAGTGCCCTCATGCTTTTGCTACGCAAGCGGTTTTACTAGTGGGTTCCCAACAATTTTGTTGGTATGCACATTGTATATTTTCACATCTTCCAAAGATGGACTTATTTAATAATATGCTTGGATTAATTCATTTCTTTATATTGTTCTATGGTTCCATTGTCATCACAGTGGAAACTCATAGGGTACAAAACATTTAGAATGATTAAATGTAAATCAACTTCTTTTGTAATTTAACATAGCAAAATACTTAGATTTATTAGTAGAACCAACAACTATTTCTTGCTATGAACCTTTCAAGCATACATCGCAACCATCTTGACAACACATATATATTTTGATTGCAATCTTAAGTCATTCAAATTACGCAGAAGGTTGGGATCGATGTAACCTTTACAACGAGCTCATCTTTCATTTATCAAGATCAAATCCTTAGTCCTTCTTAAGTGTTTAAGGATGGTCTTGACTATATAGTAAGAATACTAGTTCTAGAAGAAACATGTCTTTTACATGTAATACTAGAACAATAATTATACAGTTACTAACCTTTTTATAGTCACAAGATTTATCTTCTTTCTTTAATGAAGATTCTAACTTCTAAAAGATTGCTTTAGTCCATAAATGGAACATTTGCAGTTCACATACCTTCCTAGATGTTTCAGGCATAAAAGGCCTTTACGTTGTGTCATATACACATCCTCAAGATGATTTCCATCTTGACATCTATCTATCATATCTTATAATGCTGGTGTACTACTATAACAAGTAGAATCTAAATGGTTTTTAAGCTAATTGAATTTTATCAATCTTTCTTTTAAAGGTACTTTTATTACCATCCATGTTTAGTTTTCCTTTTGAAAACTCACTTGCATCCTATAGGTTTTACCTTTTAGATGTGTCAACCAAGGTTCATACCTTGTTAATATACAAGTCTTGTGCTACCAGAGCTAATGATGTCACAACACTTTATGATTTCTGCTCCAAGTCTATCCTTGACTTTTGAATGCTTTGTGATACTTGAATTTCTTCAAGTTCTACTATCCTTCCACTGATTCTTTAAGAGATGTACTCTTATTCACGAATACAACATTCTAAGCAACAAGCCTTTTGTTCTCAGATGGATTGTAGAAATGATAACCCTTAGCTTTCTTTGGGTATCTTACAGAAGATATTTATCCAATTTGGATCTGACCTTGTCAAAGTTGGATGCTCTATAGAAGCATCATAGTTCCAAATTATTAGTAAACACATACTAGGTTTCTTCCTAGTCCATATCATATATGCTTTCTTTAAGAAAGTCTAAGATGGAACATGGTTAAGTGTAGGAATTTTGTCAACAAAGGAACATTGAAGGAGTTAGAGACGTTTGATAATAATCAATAATCAAACTGTGTCCAATAAGGTTTGACTTTCCCCGTAGAGATTGTAGAGGCATCAGATACTAGTGCAAAGTGAGGTAGAGGGCAATACTAGAGATCCTGTGTTGATGGATATTTTGATGTATAAACATGTATCTATGCTTATGTTTATGTTCTGTGTTAGTGTGATAGCGGAGGATATTGCTTGACTTAGCTATTAATATCATTAAATGTTAAAATGTTATGTATAGCGTTAACGTGATGAGAAATTATATGAAATGTCTAGGTGAATGTGTTGTGTGCTTGTGTGGGCAATGAGCCAATCCTTGAAATAGCTTTACTTTGATATGGGCGAGTTTTGTAAAGGATATGAATGGTAAATGATTGGTGTATGTGATAACATTAGTGATAATCATGGTGATACATGTGTGCATGAAACCCTTGAGTGTTAAATGGAGCTGAATAGGTCATGTCTCAAGTTGGTGGGAATTGGACTCCCTGGAGGGTTTTTATGGACCCATGTTTATGCATTAGACTTAAGTGTACGTCTGGAGTAGAGTGCAATGTGCAATTAGGTATAATGGTGTCTTGAAATTCTGTTTCAAATGGTCAAACTACATTTCCTTGCATATCTTTTTCATGCTTTAGAATTTAGGTGAATGGAACTCGCCAACAGCTTTGACATGGAGAAAACATGTCGCCCATGAAATTTGGGGTTAATCAGAGCCCAATCGAAAAAATTAGGTACCTTGGAAGTTGGGTGTTTTTGGAGGTTTTGATATTTTTGCTTGAGCGAGTGGGTTTCCGCTCAAGCAAGCTCCTATTGGGCATCAGGGTCTGTTTCTGGTGCATTTTTGCTTGAGCCGGATGGATCTCACTTCAGCGAATTATATATGGAATTGCTTCTAGAATATTTTTGCTCAAGCGAGTAACCCTTGCCTGAGCGAATTATATCAAAATGATTCAGTGATGTTTTTGCTTGAGCGGATATGTCCTCGCTTGAGTGAATAGGTTTGGAAATGTCCTACCTCTTTTTTGCTTGAGCGAGTTGGTCTTGCTTAAGTGAGTGCCTTACCCCCGGTTGTTGGTTTATTCTTGCTCGAGTGAATGGGTCTCGCTTGAGCGAGGACCCTTGTTTTCTATTCTGTTGCATCCTCGCTCAAGCGAGTTTGGCTCGGTCGAGTGAATGAGGCTTGGTGTGCTTTTTCTTATCTCTTTGAATTACTTGATGATTATTTTCGGGAACTTTTGGGTCCCATTGATGATACCTCTTCTTTGCCCACACTATTTGGGTCTTGTGATTATGTTTAAGGTGTTAATGTATTTTTGTATTGCTTTGGGATTACCATATGTTAACCTTAGACGCTTGCCGCGAAAAATTTATTGTGAATTCTCTAATTTGTGTTCCTATTGCATTACGCGGATGGGAGTAATTCAAATAAACTAGAGTTAATTAAAATAATTAAACGGTTTAATCCTAAATAATTAGGAGGGATGTTATAGGTGGTATCAAAGCGGTTCTGACCCCGACCGGCTAATTATTGGGGAAATTGATGATTGATGTGGATTATGTGGTTGTGTATATTATTGTTAGTTGATTTTAATGTAAGAATCTTGGCATTGCACTCACTGGTATGTCGTTGGCTACAACATCCCTATAATTAGGTATAATTTGAATTTAGTGAATTAAATTGAATATTAATCCAGTATTATTATATTGTAATATGGCGAGTGGTTCTAGTTCTCAGTCGGATGATGATTTCTTTAATAGATTTTCTCAGTTCATGGGACAGGTAGAGTCCGGCCCAACTTTGGACATATTTTTAAAGCGGCCGCCCCTATTTATAAAGGCGGGCATGATCATGATGGCGCTTATATATGGATTCAGGATATGGAATAACTATTTGAATACTTTGAATGTTCCGAGGAACAAAAAACTTTATTTGTTATTTATCAATTTAAAGAGGAAGCTCAGGTTTAGTGGACTCGCGCCAAGACCCAAATGGTAGCGACTACTGAGGCCCTGACTTAGGTCAACTTTAAGAGAAGGTTTCTTGCAAAATACTTTCCCAATAACTATAAAATCAGAAAGGAGATGAAGTTCTTAAAGCTGAAACAGGGGCGAATGTCTGTGGCCGAGTATACAGCCAAGTTTGATGAACTTTATGATTTCTATTACCCTTTCTCACTAAAGGGTACTGAAGGTAATAAATATGCAAAGTATGAGTCTGGTCTGGGGGAGGAACTTCAGAGTGTCATTGTTCCTCTAGAGATTAGAGATTACGCTACGTTGGTGAACAAGGCACAATTAACTGAAGAGGTGCAACTGAAAAGGGTGTCTGTAAAGAAGGATAATCAATAATTGAAAGCCAAAGGGCCTAATTTCAAGAAACAAGGGTAGTTTAGTCGTGGTGGATCATCTACTACTTCTTTATCTTCTTCCTGAGGTCGACGTAGGGGTCGTTCTAGTGGGAAGACTTGTTATACTTATGGTCAAGAGGGACATTTTGCCAAAGATTGTCAAGCTACCTAGCCTACTTGTTATCAGTGTGGTTAGACAGGGCATGTTAAACCTGATTGTCCTCAGAGGCAGTCATAGAGTATACAATGGAATTGGGCTAACACTTATGTTACTCGTGGTGGTGGTACTCAGAGGGGTGGCCAAAGTGGTAGTGGTTGTGGAGGTCAAGCTCAGAGGATAGGAGATTCTCAGTCTGGGAGTGCTCAAAATGTCATTACTAGATGTATTTTTGCCTTTGATGCTTCCGAGGCAGCTAAAAATGATGACTTGGTGCATAGTAAGTGTTCTATATCTAGAAATATACTAAATGTGATATATAATTCAAGAGCTATACACTCTTTCATCTCTGAGAGTTGTGTTAGGCGCCTTAATTTACCTGTGGTCTTGATAGAGCATGCAATTATTGTTTCTACTTCAATCGGTTCAATGATTAAAGCTACTACCATGTGTGAAAAATTAAGTGTGATTCTTGAATAGCGATCTTTTAATGTGAATTTGATATGTTTACCCCTGAAAGACCTTGATATCATCTTAGGGATGGATTGGCTATCTGCCAACCGTGTAATGGTGGACTATTTCCGTAAAGTGGTGATTTTTCCTGAATAATATGCTTCTAAATAGGGTTATGTTCAATTATAAAATGTTGTTAATTGTTGTTTTACAGGGAAAGGTAGTTCAAACCCTGCTAATATTCCTGTGATTTGTGAATTCCCGGACGTGTTTCCGAAAGATATTTTGGGGTTACCTCTAAGTAGGGAGGTGGATTTCACCATTGATTTGATTCTGGGAGCCGAGCAGGTGTCTCATGCACCTTATCAAATATCTTTAGTTGAGTTGGCTAAAGTGAAGAAACAAATGGAGGAGTTACTTGAGAAGGGCTTCATTAGACCAAGTGCCTCACCCTAGGGTGCTCTTGTATTATTGGTAAGAAAGAAAGATGGCAGTATGAGGATGTGCATTGATTACCGGTAACTAAACAAGTTAATGATTAAGAACAAGTATCCGTTACCTTGCATTGATGATTTGCTTGATTAGTTGCATGGGGCTTGTGTATTTACTAAGATTGATCTGAGATCTGGCTATCATCAAATTTAGGGTGAGGCCAGATGATATTCCAAAGATGACATTTCAAACTAGATATGGTCATTTTTGTACGTGGTGATATCGTTTGGGGTGACAAATGCCCCAGCTTTTTTCATGAGCTACATGAACCAAATTTTCTAGCAGTATCTTGATCAGTTTGTGGTGGTGTTTATTGATGATATATTAGTTTATTCTAGATCTATGGAGGATCATGTTCAACATCTTCGTATTGTCTTACAAGTGTTGAGGGAGAAACAACTTTATGCTAAATTATCTAAGTGTTATTTCTAGGTAGAATGTATGCAGTTTCTAGGTCATGTGATTTCTAGGGATGGTGTTTCTGTTGATCCATCCAAAGTTGAAGCTCTGATAGCTTGGGAAAGGCCCAAAACAGTGACAGAGGTCAGGATTTTCCTAGGCTTGGCAGGCTATTATCGCCAATTCATTGACGGATTCTCCTGCCTTGCGCTATCTCTGACCAAACTAACTAAGAAATGTTGTTCTTTTATATGGAATGATGCTTGTGATCAGAGTTTCCAAGGGTTAAAGAAGAAGTTGACTAAACTCTAGTTCTTGCATTATCGGATGTGACGAATAAGTTTCAGGTGTATTGTGATGCCTCAAGCTCAGGATTGGGGTGTGTTTTGATATAGAAAGGTCATGTTATTGCTTATGCGTCTTGGTAGTTTAGGCCGTATGAGCAAAACTATCCTACTCATGATCTTAAGCTTGTTGTGATTGTTTTTGCATTGAGGATTTAGCGGCATTATCTTTATGGTTCGCGATTTATGGTGTTTAGTGACCATAAAAGTTTGAAGTATTTGTTTGATGAAAAAGAACTTAACATGAGACAAAGGCGATGGATAGAATATCTAAAGGATTATGATTTTGACCTGTAGTATCATCCTGGCAAGGCCAATGTTGTTGTGGATGCCTTGAGTAGGAAATCTTTACATGTTGCTCCCTTGATGGTGAAAGAATATTAATTGCTTAAAAGCTTTCGTGATTTGAACCTTGGCGTAGTGATTCAAACTCCAAATCAAATAGTAGTTGGTATGTTAAAAATTTCAAATGACCTTTTGAAGTTGTTATCCAAGGCTCAAGAGACAGATGATGAGATCTGGAGATTGATTAATGCCCAGGCTAAGGGCAAGGTGATACCATTGAGCAAAGGCTCTGATGGATTGTGGTGGTTTAAGAATTGCATTATGGTACCTGTTGGTGGTGAGTTCAAGAACTAGATTTTGTCTGAGGCTCATAGGAGTTCACTCAGTATTCATCCTGGTGTGACCACGATGTATGATGATCTGAAGAGACAGTTCTAGTGGCCGGGGATGAAGAAAACTATTATGGATTTTGTTGCACGTTGTGTGATATGCCTGAAATCCAAGGTTGGACATTAGAAACCTTCGGGGATGCTTCAGCCTTTAGATATTCTAGTATGGAAGTGGGATAACATAGCCATGGACTTTGTGTCTGGCTTGCCTCAGACTCGTTTCGGTTGTAATGCTATTTGGGTGATCATTGACAGATTAACCAAGTGTGTTCATTTCTTGCTATAAACATGAAGTGGTCATTGGAGAGACTTGCAGAGTTATATGTGAGAGAGATTATTCGCTTACATGGTGTTCCCTCGAGCATTATATCGGATAAAGATCCTCATTTCACTTCCAGATTTTGGGAGAGTTTACATAGAGAGTTGGGGACTGAGTTAAGATTAAGTAGGGCATATCATCCACAAACTGATGGTCATTCTGAGCACACTATTCAGATATTGGAAGACTTGTGTAATGGAGCATGGTGGCAGTTGTGAGGAGTTCCTACCTCTGATTGAATTTACTTACAACAACAATTTTTATAGTAGTATCGGGATGACACCTTATAAGGCTTTATATGGAAAAAAGTGTTATACTCCGCTATGTTGGGCAGACAGTGGTGATACATTGGTGTTGGGTCCAAAAATGGCCCAACAGATAACTGATTAGGTGATTATGATTCGAGAAAAGATAAAGACAGCCCAGGAAGATAGAAAAGTTATTATGATACCAGGCATAGGCCTCTATAGTTTCTAGTGGGTGATATAGTGTTTTTCAGAGTTTCACCCACTAAGGGTGTGGGTAGGTCTATCAAAAGTCAGAAGTTGGACCCGAGATACATGGGTCCTTATCGGGTGCTGGAGCGTATTGTCGATATTGTTTATAGGATTGAGCTTCCTCCAGCTTTATCTAGGTTGCATAATGTTTTTCATGTGTCGCAACTCAAAAAATACATCCCTTGCCAATCTATGGTGGCACCTGACGATTCTGTTGAGCTGAATGAAAATTTGACTATTCAAGCAATCCCTACTAAGATTGAAGCATTACAAACCAAGAGGTTAAGGAACAAGGAGGTTTCACTAGTTAAAGTGGCGTGGCAAAACTTTAATCGAATACCTTATACTTGGGAGCTGGAATAAGATATCAGGCAGCAATATCCCAAGCTATTTACTAAGGTAGGTTGATTTTAGGGGCGAAATCTATTTTAAAGGGGGATGTAACATCCTTGAAATTATTTTAATTATTAATGGAGCGTAATTAAATTAAAGGTTAATTATTTGATTATTTTGAATAAAATTAATTAGCCGATAATGTAAGCGATGGTTAAATTAATTGATGGCGGTGGTAATTAATTAATTACCAAGGTAAAGAGTGAAATCAAATGGGTTAAAGAAAATTAAGAAAAAGAAATTGATTTAGGGTTAAAAGAAAATGGAAAAAAAAGGAATTGCAAATGACCATTATACCCCTAGCTTAAATGAAATCCCTTCTAATTGCCTTGCCACTCTCATGTGAAACTGGAAGAGAATGACCGTGGAATGCATGCCATTGTTGTTGTCTTCAAGCTTCAAATTGGAAGTCAATTCTTGGTCGAATCTTGGAATTAGATATATTTTTGGAATCCTTGAGGTAAGAGCTACACAATGGTACCTTTAATTTTAGAAATCGGTTCACTTTTCTTCTTCCTCAAATTCATGGGTTTCTGGGGTTTAGTAGAATTTTGAGTTTCTAAACCGGTTAATGGGTTCCTTATAATCTCCGGATGGCGAATATGCTTATAGTGTTTCATTTCGTTGATAATAGGTTGTGCAACGAAGGTCGGCAGTGTAATCGGAAGAGTGGAAGTTGAAATCAAGGATGAGACCGATACCAGTAAGCTACGACAACTCTAAGTCGATGATTGGAAATGTTTAAGTGGAATGGTTTTGATTTTGAAGGAAACGAAGTCGATTTTTAATTCTTGATGCTTCTCATTTTAGAGTGTTGATATC
This sequence comes from Clitoria ternatea, assembly GCA_037962975.1. NCBI lineage: Eukaryota > Viridiplantae > Streptophyta > Magnoliopsida > Fabales > Fabaceae > Clitoria > Clitoria ternatea. The sequence goes on from CM075672.1 coordinate 182,010,898, forward strand.
TGTGGGCGGGACCGATGATCGAATAGAAGTTATAGAGCGCGGAGTTGAGTTAAGGGGGTGGTCTTGGTATATATCATTTAATAGCAATAAATTTGATTACATTTTCTAAGGCTTATAAGTAGGAATATGGTTGTGTTATAGAAATAGAATTAACCAATAGATATATATGTTATAAAAGAGAGGTAAGAATGAGACTTAACTTTGTTTATGCTTGATCTTCTAAAGAGAATTTTAGGAGGGTTCTTATGTTCATAAATTATGTATATGATATGATGAGCCTTGTGTTGTGAATTATGCTACGACTTGTGAATATGGAATTTCTAGAACTATGAAATATGGATGAGATTGGTTATTGCCCGTGTGGCTTATTTGATAGATAATGTATCATGTTGAGCATTTTATGTAAATCCTATAGAGATGGCTTTTGTGCCCGGGGATGGTTGATAATGATGATGATTCGGTGATGATATACCATGATTACATGCTGTTGATATATTGTGTGGTGCGGACAGCCATTTGGTATAATTTACCAATTGTCATGTAGGACCCAGTGGTTGAGGTGGGGAGCTAGATGGGCTCAGTGGACCAAGTGGGTTCACGGGATATCAGATGGACTCCCAACTGATGGCTGATCCTTTTAGTATCCAGATACTAGGGCGTCTTATGTAATAATTAATTGAGAGTCACTTTTGATGATGATAAATTAATGATGATAAAATTGATAACACTAAATATATGATAACAATTGATGATGATGAATTGATGAGGATATTATGAATTGATTGTAAGTAACAGTTTTACTTTGTAATTGTTATTGAAATTATTTGTATTAAATTATATGGCTGGTCACTTACCCTTATAGTTGTTTCAGTGACTAGAGACAGGGAGATTGAGGAGGCATCAGATACCAGTGCAAAGTGAGGTAGAGGGCAATGTCAGAGATCCTGTGTTGATGGATATTTTGATGTATAAACATGTATATATGCTTATTTTAGGTTTTGTGTTAGTGTGATAGCAGAGGATGTTGCTTGACTTACCTATCAATATCATTAAATGTTAAAATGTTATGTATAGCGCTAGTGTGATGAGAAATTGCATGAAATGTCTAGGTGAATGTGTTATGTGATTGTGTGGGCAATGAGCCAATCCTTGAAATATCTTTACTTTGATATGGGCAAGTTTCGTATAGGATATGAATGGTAGATGATTGGTGTATATGATAACATCAGTGATAATCGTGGTGATACATGTGTGCATGAAACCCTTGAGTATTAAATGGAGCTGAATAGGTCAGATCTCAAGTTGGTGGGAATTGGACTCCCCAGAGGGTTTTTATGGACCCATGCTTATGCATTAGACTTAGGTGTACGTCTGGAGTAGAGTGCAATGTGCAATTAGGTATAATGGTGTCTTGAAATTTTGTTTCAAATGGTCAAACTGCATTTCCTTGCATATCTTTTTCATGCTTTAGAATTTAGGTGAATGGAACTCACCAACAGCTTTGACATGGAGAAAACATGTCGCCCATGAAATTTGGGGTCAATCAGAGCCCAATTGAAAAAATTAGGTACCTTGGAAGTTGGGTGTTTTTGGAGGTTTTGATATTTTTGCTTGAGCGAGTGGGTTTCCGCTCAAGCAAGCTCCTCTTGGGCATCAGGGTCTGTTTCTGGTGTATTTTTACTTGAGCCGGATGGATCTCGCTTGAGCGAATTATATGTGGAATTTCTTCTAGAATATTTTTGCTCAAACGAGTATCCCTCACCTGAGCGAATTATATCAAAATGATTCAGTGATGTTTTTGCTTGAGTGAATTATATGTAGAATTGCTTTTGGAATATTTTCTCTCAAGCAAGTATCCCTCGCCTGAGCGAATTTGATCGAAATGATTCTTTGATGTTTTCGCTTAAGTGGACGTGTCCTCGCTTGAGCGAATAGGTTTGGAAATGTTCTACCTTTTTTTTGCTTGAGCGAGTTGGTCTCGCTTAAGCGAGTGCCTTACCCCCTGTTGTTGGTTCATTTTTGCTCGAGTGAATAGGTCTTGCTTGAGCGAGAAACCTTGTTTTCTGTTCAGTTGCATCCTCTCTCAAGCGAGTTAGGCTCACTCGAGTGAATTAGGCTTGGTGTGCTTTTTCTCATCTCTTTGAATTAGTTGATGATTATTTTTGGGAACTCTTGGGTCCCATTGATGATACCTCTTCTTTGCCCACACTATTAGGGTTTTATGATTATTTTTGTATTGCTTTGGGATTACCACATGTTAACCTTAGACACTTACCGCAAAAAATGTACTGTGAATTATTTATTTGTGTTCCTATTACATTACGCGCATGGGACTAATTAAAATAAACTAGAGTTAATTAACATAATTAAATGGTTCAACCCTAAATAATTAGGAGGGATGTTATACCATGAACCCGACTTGGCCCATCGAGCCCTGCTTGGCTCTCTACCTCAACACTGGGTCCTACTTGACCATTAGATCCTACTTGACCATTAGGTAGCTCAACTGGATCCTACTTGACCATGGGAGCCAAAAACGAGGGGCGAAATATACCATCGACCGTCCCTAACCATGTAAACCATATAAGTTCATTTTAAATTCTCTTTCTTTTTATTAATTGGCATAAAGACCTCACTTTTTAATTATATAGGGCAGTCACACAGACCCGACCCATATTCAAACACCAAGGCGGTTACACAGACCCGGCCCAAGCATATAATTGCCTATCATCAAATACCCATTAACACATTAATTTCAAACAAGGGGTGACCACCAAGCCCACGTCATACATAATCAATCAAATTCACACAGCCTCTAAGGCACAATAAACATCATCATCATAGTCACCATAGAAATTCAAATTCCTATACCATACACACTACTAGCATAAGTCATACATAATCAATCAATTTCGTATGTCACACAAACTAGGCCCATGTCATACATAATCAATCAAATTCACACAGACTCTAAGACCACCATCTTTATAATTGTAAATCATATCATTCCATCTCTCGCTAATTCATATTAGCTATTATTTTCTTCCTCGTAACGATATATTGCATAAACATAAATTAATTTTTATATTATTAATTACATTATTCCCTTTTTTGAACTCCACTTGCAGTCGATACCTAATTCTAATTAATTAGGACTTCAGGCACCCTCTTACCTCGTTTGCATGCTTTGGTTAGTTGTTCTTGGTGTTAGTCTCACCCAACGACTTGACAACTCACCGCTCCAGTTCCAATTCTGACTCCTACTTCGCTTAACAGCTTCCTGAAGTTCAGTCCGCTACCTATGCTTATTGAAACAAAGAACCCATTAGCCGTCAATCACACCCATTGCTTTAAAGTCCATTGTCAAGCTCCAATTTGCCAAGAAAATACAAAAACAGAAGCCCCAACATGCAAGAACCATACACAGCCTAGAGAAAAAAAAGGGAGGGAGAGAGAAAACATGAAATTGAACCCTCATATGAACTCACCTCGCTTCCACGGTTCCAAAAATGTAACCAATTTCAAGTTTTGTCGTGAAATTGAACTCGGATTAGAGCTTAGAAGCTCACAGCCATGGAAGTGTAAAAGGAAGAAGAAGCACGCGTGATTCTCATTGAGGAAGAAAGGGGAAAATGGGATTTTTAATTTTAATGCCCCAATGGCAATTTTGTCATTTCACGTTTTTCTTTTATTTTCTATTTTCTTTTATTACCTATTAATAAAACTTTTACTTTTACCTTTCGGTAAATTAAAATCTACCATCACCCATTCAATCTAATTTAAATTTATTAATCAACCACTCAAATTAATTCATTTAAATCTCATCGCCTTATGAATTTATAATAATTTAGAAAATCCAAATTAAATCCAAATAAATTTATTTATTAATTTATATATATATATATATATATATATCGCCAATAATTAATTTAATTACCTGGGATGTTACATAAACACTTGACATTAGAGAAATTTTGGACTCTCTTTTTCCATGTTAATTTACAATTTTAAATCCAAATTTTGTTATTTTTTTCTCTTTTCTCTTGCGTTTTGTCTTACTTTATGTTTTCATATCGGTTAAATCCAAAATTGTGTTTATGATTTTAAACATGATGGAAAAGGAAACCTTTAGATTGATCTGTGGTTTTGAGTCTACAAAGAAATAAAGTAAACATTTTATTTATTGTAATCCAATTCGATCTTTAATTATTTAGCTTCTCAATCTTATTACAACCATTTATAATTCAGACTCGAATTGCTTTGATATAATTTCATATAATTTGTTCCTGTCGAATTCGTTATACATGCGATCTTAAAAGTGTGTTCGCTTCGTTCAGACTTTTCTGATCGAATTGAGGAAAATTTTATCAAATTGATCGATGACGCTTATTCAATGGTCATTCAAGGAGTTTAAATTAAAGACGCTTGTTCTTTAATTTGAAATTCATGAATTAGATTGAGATTAATTAGGTTTTCAAAAACTATTTTACGGAGTAAAAATTAATTGAATCTGTTATCTTAATTATGTTTATGTTCTTGCTCAACCTAAACCCCCCTTAAAGAGAATGGCCTAGGTTGGTCTTCTTATTTACTACAAGCTTTTTACTTTTATTTTACCATGTACAACATTGATCACTACTAAAAAAACTCTGGACAGCCACCATGAATCAGTGACAGAAAGATTTTGTCACTAATTAGCAACCGAATTAGCAATCGCAATGGAAAAGGTACCACCAAGGAAGTAGTTAGCGACCATCTTAGCGACCATAAAAATGTCATCGCTACATTTGGCAGGAATCCGTCACTAACTCCATCGCTAAAGAAATCATTGTCACCGATACCGTCGTTATATCTGCTTCCCTCTAATTTTTTAGTTTCCCTCCATTTTTTTTGGCGCCATAATTAGCGACGGAGCTAGGCGGTCGCTACCTTAGAATAAAACACAGCCGTCACTGAGTTCATCGGTAACATGATTAAAAATTTGTTAAATAGCGACCGATGTCTTCGTCGCTATATTACCTCCTTTAAGTTTGAGTTGTCCCTGCATTTTTTTATTCGTAGTCAGGTTAGTGACAGATCCTCACCTTTGCTATCGTTGGGCTATGTAGCAATAGTCGTGGGTAACGGGGCCCCCTATTTCTGACAGTGTTTGGTTTGTCATCGCTATAGTGATTCCTCCAATTTTGTTTTTTGGCTCTAATTTTTTATTTAAGCGTGAACTGTAGTGACGAAGATGAAGATGTTGCTAAATTTAGCAAAGTTAGCCACCGCTTTAGCCATCTCTGTTGTTGCTGATATAGCAATAGGTTCTATTGCCGTTAATAGTTTGTCCATATCAGCGACCGACGTTTTTTACCGTCGTTGTATTTGCCATTGGCTATTGTAGTGACAGGCTAGCGACGTATTATATCTGTTGCTAAATGTTAAATCTAATTCGGACAACCCCAATCTCGGTCAAATTATTTCCTGAACCCTAACTCCATCACTCCTGAAACATCCTTAATTAACTAAAAATAAACCCAAAATGAGGAAAATTTTTCCCAAAATAAACCTCAAGGAAACCGGCACAGAAGAAAGAAGAGGAAGGCAAGGGACAGTAAAATCCATTCATACATATAGTAATCAGCGGAAGGGACAAGGCTTAAACCAATCCATTCAGTCCAGCGGAAAACACAACAACGAATCCCTCAAACAACGCTCACTCACTCAAGCGAGATTCAACACGCTTGAGCGAGGCAAACCAACTCGCTCGGGCGGACAGCCCTTCGCTTAAGCGAAGCCAGCACAAGGCCTTCCATCCACTCACACTCGCAGGAGCTAAGTCTAATTCGCTGGGGCGAACACAGGTACAAGGTAATTTCTCACTTGGATTTAGGACATAGGTTTACCCGGTAAATCATCACACTCATACTTCACTCGGGGATTTACACAGCTCCTTATTTCATTCACATAGGTCACAAGTATAAACCACTCGGGAAATGACCCCCTCAATTCTACCACTCGGGATCCAGAACTCTTTCTCACTCAGAATATTTCCTAATCAAACATCACTCGGGGTATTTAACTTCAACACAATCGGGAATGTACCGTACACCCGTCACTCGGTATATTTTCACATCTCTCACTCAGAGAACACACAGACCTTCCTTCTCTCAGAAGGGGTCTCCAATATCCTACTCCACCCGGAATATTCATTCCAGATTCACTCGGCATATGATATCTTACTCACTCGGGGAAACGTTAAGTAAGTCCCACTCGGACTTGCTCTAAGACTCACCCACTCAGGATATAGAACCTCGTTCACTCGGATTATACTTATATCACATACTTAGATTATATTCCAATCTCAACCATTACAACAACTCTTTCCTCGGAAGAGGTTCACTCGGATTTCCACTCGGAAATACCCAAACTCTTTCCCCCCGGGATCTACACACATTTTTCACTCGGAATAATCAAGCCTAGTATTACTCAGGAATTCTCCCATTAAGTCCCACACAGAATAGGTTCATCAAAAGAGATTTCTCTCAGAATCCTTTTAAGTCTTCTCCACTCGGAAGAGAAGCCCCAACACTATAGTCTCACACGGAATCATCAACTTAACACTATTTCACCCATCAACCATCCTCAAATAATTCAACAACACTTCACAATCAATACAGCGTACGTTACCGATATAACCACACACATATATATATATATAAACATACATTCAGATACTCATCATCCTAACATTATTCATTCACCAACACTTGTTATTCGATGCAATTAACACCATACCCATGTAAAGTATTTATATATATGTATACGTGTACTTGTCTACAACTCTGATAGGCATTGCTCATAAACAAAGATATTAAATTATCATATTACATGAGAGCCGGCCAAGGCTACACTGACTAAACATAATAAATATAATATAAGCACTCTACAGTCGGAGTGTACCTCACTCGGACTTGAGGCCTTATCACTACTTCCGAGTCTGACCTGCACATACTGAAAAATGGTGTAGGGGTGAGCTTTTACATATAAAATGACAGTTATTGACTCGGATTATACTTCAATCCTCAATTATACAATTTACATGGCTCAATCCACAATAATATACATACAGTGCCAAATAATATAAAAGTCACACAACGTTACCCAGTCAGAATTTGCACAATAACATAAAGTCTCAATCATAACATCACATTGCACTCGGCAACAACATCAATACATACATATTCATTCAGTCAGAATTTACTCAAATCATTCAAATCCATGCAAATCATGTTAGTCTCAATAACAATGCTCTTACACACATGCATGCGGATCTGACTTAAACAGTGATTTCAGTTGCAGATTCCTTCCCGGCCCCTCCTCCACTAGCCCTTTCCGTGTGGTACCGGTCACCTCGTGACGTCTCAAGACTCAGCTCTAGCTCCGTCGGCTACCACGGGTCCTCATGGAACTAGCCAGGAATCTGGAAGTCATCTCATAGGGTCCCTGACCTTTCACGGGTCACCCTTTTCTCATATATGCAATTCCCATGCAAGTTCACAACAAGCATCCAAGCTTACCAAGTGCGTCTCACACAGCCATTAATAGGTCATAACCGTTTCAACACGGCATATAGATTCACTCGGAATTTCACAGTTTCATCACAACATCACATGCGTTTGTCATAGTAACTCACAACAAGCAAATCAGGGTAATAATACTACAGCACATCCACTCAACATTTTTAATGAAGTCAGCATGCATTTCAACACAACATTCCAAATAGAAATCAACATATCAACTCACATCTCATGCATTCGGAAATCATCATGGCATTCTCATTCATATACATTTAAACATGAAACTGCAAACAGAACTCAGCGAATCACCCCCTTTTTAACCCATGCACTCGGCAATAATGGTAACACTCTTATTTACAAGCATTCAGTCAGCATTCGCAGAAATATTAACATGCACTCATGGACGGAGTCACACAACACTAAACAGTTCACAGATACCATAAATCCGGGAGTTGCATGCACTATTACTTAATCACAGCACAGCTATCAACATATTTCACACATAACACATCACATTTAAACAAACACCCGGAACCCGTCCATAAACCATGCATTTGACATGCAAAGCGCCCCCTACCTGCTGTCGGGGTTCACAGACTCTTCGAGTTACAATGCTGACCGATTGTCCCCTCTGTTACTCCTCCTCCAACAGCCTTCGAACTCAGCATCGATTCTGGACCAGAGTTGCTCCTCCCTCCAACGGATTCGTCTCCACCACAGCTCCAAGGCACTTCCCATATTTCCCATTCAAAGGGCGGTTTCACTCTTTCTCCCTCACGTAGACACTTTTCTTCTTATCTTCTTCTTCATATCTCTTTTTCTTCTTCATAATCCACCTTCCTCTTGCTCTTGAATTCTAAATTAAAAGGAGATATCTCTTCTTTCTCCATTAATAACCTTTAGAGACTTCAAGAAAGCTTGGAAAGTAAAGTGTTTCCTCCTCCTTCCTCCTTAAATTCGTGTGAACCTCTTCATCTTTTGCAAACTCACTCTTTTCTTCTCTTGAGGTAAGATTATGACCATTTTCCATGTATATAAGTATAAAGTTGAAGATTAGTTGAAGTTTTGGTGTTAGAACACAATAAATGTATGAGAAATGTTGAGGAAAGTTCAAAAGTGGAAATCTAAAGATAAGTTGACATAAATACAAAATTATGAGTGATTAATGAGGTAGTTATAACTATGGTGGGAAAAGAAGGAGGTATATGAGCATTTATGAAGGTTGGTGGGTTGGTGAAAACCTTAAACTTGAAATTTAGGAGGAAAAGTAAAATATTGAAAAGGATAATATTTATTGAAAAAGTTAACATTTGTTGATGGGAAAAATATTATAAGTGATGTGGTGGATACATTAAATGATGATAAAGTTGATTTGAAGTCATAATAGGTGGGAAACTCACCAAAGTGTTGGTGGAGATCTTACTAGATGGAATAACCTAATAATTAGGTTGTAGCCTTTGATACTAAGGGATTGTAATTTAAGGAAAGGAATTCCCGAAGCCTAAGTAGGCAAACGAATGAAATTGGTAGATAGTTTTCACATGATAAGAATCATGTGTACACCTATGTATATATATATTGAATTGGTGTTTGAATAAATAATTGATGTGGCCCTATAAATGATTGGTGTAGGGCTTGGCAATATTGGTGAAGCAGGAACATCAACCCCAGAGGTCTACTTCTCTTGAGGTAGGAGAGGGGTGTATTTTCTAAATGCATGAGAATTGGGATGATAATGTATGTATTAATGTAGTATGACATGTTTTCTTAAACAAAGGTGATATTATGTGTAAGTGAAATGAATTGTGTATGATGATGAGAATTGTGTATGGTGTTTAAAATGAGTGTTTATATGATGAAGCCTAAAAGAGGCTATGAATGGCTTATTATGTGTTGATGTATTATTGATTTCATATAAGACATGATAAGTGCCTAAAATCTTTGGTTGGAATGTTTCTTGGATACGAGAATTGACACTTGTGTATAAATTGGTGGAAAATTGTGTGGTTGAAAATGAATATACCCTAGATGAGAGGGTAAGATAATCTAAATGAGCTTGAGACATGCATGAGCATTTTTGTATACATGGCATGACATGTATATCATGATGATATTGATAAGTGGTTGCGATCACTTGATGATGGAAATGAAAAAGGGCTTGCGAGTTCCTATGATTATTAGACCGGTGGTTGCGATCACCTGGTATTAAAGTGAAAGGCCCTGCGGGACCAATGAGATTGAATGCCCATGGTTGCGATCATGAGGCGGGAGTACCCCTTGCGAGGAGGGAAACCTATATGAAATATTGAACGTGGTTGCGATCACGAGAAGCACCTTGCGAGGTTGCCAGAGGGAGTACCCCTTGCGAGGCGGGAAACCATTGAGAATGAGTATATGATATGGTGGTTGCGATCACCCGAGGAAATGAAATCGGATCCATGCATATGCATTTTCATGATATTAACATGTGCATCAGTTTGAAAGCATGGTATAGTGTGATACCTTGATGATGAGATATGAATGGAAACTCCCTTTTTAATTACTAAATTGTGATGGTGAATTGATTGATATAATTCTGAGAGAATCAGGGAATAATTGTATTGGAATGAAAAATTATTGATTGATTGATTGATATTAAATAAACTCCTCTTGGGAAGGAGATAGTTGTATTGCATTCATGCATATATTGTTCTATTTATTGGATTTTCGTCATTGAGAAAGTATACTCACTCTCCCTGTGGTATATCTTTTTAGCTCCTGTGTTGTAGGTATTGCTTTGGAGCTGTTGTGGAGGAGGAGTGTGAAGGAGGCCCCTTTTTGGTAAAGAATGCCTTGGCCGGCAATATTTTGGTTTACCTAGATGTGTGGGATGGATATAATGTATATAGTACAATATACGGTTGGTGTAGTTTGGATATAGAAGGGATAATTGTATGAATGATGGATATACTTATATATTTACAATGATGTTATTGGTAGGTCATGGAAGAAAATGAGATCCTTGTCTATGACTCATTTTCAATCATGACCCTAAGAATGAATGACTGATAAAACTCTCCGAAAACTTGATGAATAAATGAAGTTATATTTGGAATATAAACTGTGTGAAGCATAAGGATGATTGAGTTGATCTTTATACCTTAAATGAGTTGTAATGGAAATTTACAGGTAAGATCAATTTGAATAAGTTTTAAACATGTAATATAATAAGTATGAAGTGTTGAAATTGAGTAAAATTGACTAGAATGAGTTTTGGTGTAGAGAGTTGGGTGATTTCTGCATTTCCCCTATTTTTCTGTCAAACTCGCTCAGGCGAGAGGGCTTCTCGCTCAAGCGAGAATGCCCCTGTATCAATTTTTGGATTCTGGATGATTCTCGCTTAGGCGAGAATGGGACTCGCTCAAGCGAGATCGTCCCAGCATCAGTGTTGGGCCATTATTCCATTTTCGCTCAAGCGGATGTGCAAGTCGCCCAAGCGAAATTACATTAGAATCAGAGTTTGGATTTTGGTTGGTGTTCGCTCAGGCGAGCTGGGGATTCGCCCAAGCGAGAGGGTTTTGGTCTCAGGTTTTGCTCTCGGGTTTATTAGGAAATTGCTCTCGGGAGTAATCTCGCTTAGGCGGGGATGGTTTCACCCGAGCGAGTGAGCGTGGAGTGGGTTCTGGGCGTTTTTCGCCTGACGCTCGCTGGCTTCGCCCAAGCGAGGATTGCAATACTCGCTCAAGCGAGTTGGGGTTCGCTTGAGCGAAGTGACCCCTGAATCTTCATTTTCTTCTTTCGCTCAGCATTTTATGATTCGCCTAAGCGTGCTATGCGAAGCTCGCTCAAGCGAATTGGGATTTTGCTTGAGCGAGGGGGACCTGATTCTCCTAAAATGCTTTAAACATGTTAATTCCATTTTTCTTCATATTAATCCATGATTCCATCCTACTTTATGAACACTTTGGGTTAACCTTGGCTTCTTAATTTCAAATGAGTGATCTCTTAAGAATTTAACTCCATAATATTATTTTACTAAAGATACTTCCGCTATTATTAATTATGGATTTCTTAAGAGTTAATTTCTTTAACTTACCTTCTCATATCTTCATATATGAGATAGGTCTCTGATAGATCCAGGGTAATTGATAAATGGCTTCACCACTCACATGTTTCATAGATTAATAATAATAAAATCGCGAAAAATTTACCTCTATTTTTGGGGTGTCACAACTTGGTATCAGAGCATTATTCGCTCTGCATTACTGTGTTTAGCCATTGCTATTACTGGAAAGTGATATGTGATTGATGAATCATTATTATTGTTGATTGATTGCGTATGAATTGATGATGGATTGACTGTGATTTTTATAAGTCCAGCCAAGCTTCTTCACACTATCCTCCCTCAATGAGGAATCTTATGTATTATGAATGCATACTATGTTATGATATGATGATGCTGCCATATGGGCTTTAATATGAAATGTTGCTATTGGACTCCATGGGGGAGGGTCACAATTTAAATTTTATAATAAAATACTATAGTATGAACTCATAGAGGAATTTTATGAACGAGTTTACTGATATTGGTTGAATTTTATGTTGTGGTTTTAGATATTGTGATGGCCCGTCGTCGTCAAGATAATGATGACGCTATAGCTAGAGCCTTGAATCATTTTACGGATCTCCTCGAATCACAAAACCGTGAGAGACAAGAGGCAGAAAGACCATATGCTCCTATTGTTGTTCAAGGCACTCAGGGCCTTGACATGTTTTTAAAGCGAAAACCTACTAAATTTCATGGTGGATTTAGGCCTGAGCAAGCCTATGGTTGGATCCGGAATGTTGAGCGGATCTTTGATAGCTTTGAATGCAATGAGCTCCAGAAAGTGGAGTATGCTGTTTTTATGCTGAGGGATGAAGCAGAGACTTGGTGGAGACTCACCAAGAATAGAATGAATGCTGCTGCGATTCCCTTAACTTGGGAGAACTTTGAGTGAGAACTTATGAGGAAATATGTGCCCGAAAGTTATAAGAGTAAGAAAGAACTCGAGTTCATGGAACTCAAGCAAGGCATGCTGACGGTGGAAGAGTATGCTTCCAAGTTTGAAGAACTTTATGAATTCTACCCTCCTTTTCAATAAGAGGGAACTAAAGTGTCAAAATGCGTGAAGTTTGAAAATGGGTTACGCTCCGATATTCAAAGGGCTATATGTCACCAAGAGATTCAAAGTTTCACGGTGCTTGTGAATAAGTGCCGCATCTATGAAGAACATGCTTCTTTTCAACACTCTAAATTTGACTCTAAGTTGAAGGGTCAAGCTTCTAGTTTTAAGAGGCAAAGAAGTTTTAGAAGAGGACGCTTTCTGAGGGGTGCTCCTTCTAATGTCCAACCTAGAGGCGGTGGACGTGGTAATGTTTTTGGCCGGGGTAATATAAATACCAATGGGTCGAGATGTTATAGATGTGGAGGACCTCATTACGTTCGGGAATGTGTGCATCGTGAAGATGTTGTATGCTTTAATTGTGATCGGGTGGGACATATCTGTTCTGCATGTCCCATGCTTGTAAGACCGGCTCCGGTATAAGCTAATGTTACTAATCGTGCTAATGCACCTGCTTATGTGAACCGCGGAGGTTATAATGGTGGTCGAGGCCGTGGTAATGGAAATAATGGCGGTGGACGTGGTGGCCGAGGTGGTTATAATGGTGGAAAGTGTGGCAACGGTCGAGGAAATGGTAATGATACTAATGATGGAAATAGGGATGGAGGAGATCGTCAACCTAATGCCGGGAGAGTATTCGCTGTGACCGGTGAGGAAGCAGCACGAGCAGAAAATCTGGTTGAAAGTAAGTGTGAAATCCTTGGACATTCAGTTCATGTCATTTACGATTCGGGTGCGACCCACTCTTTTATATCTGAGGATTGTGTTTGGCGATTGAGATTGCCGGTGTGTCTAATGAAAAATGCTCTTATGATTACCACTCCAACCGGTACTTGTCTTAGATCGGTTAACCAGTGCGATAATGTTGATATGCTCCTAGATGGGAGAAAATTTGTTGCATCTTTCATTTGCTTGCCTATGAAGGGATTGGAGATTATACTTGGTATGGATTGGCTTTCTACCAATAAAGTCATAGTTGATTGTCAACAACGGACCGTTATTTTCCCTTCTCTTGATAGGGGATAGTTTGATGTACAAGGTATAATTCAACTTTGCGTGTTGTTATCTCTCACTGACGGGACAAGTAATCCCGGTCCCACTAATATCCCCATGGTGTCTGAATTTCTGGATGTGTTTCCTGATGAGATACCTGGCTTACCACCTCCACGGGAGGTTGAGTTTGCTATTGACCTTGTACCTGGTGCCGAACCAGTGTCTATTGCTCCTTATAGGATGTCTCCTATGGAGTTAATTGAATTAAAGAAGCAAGTTGAGGAGCTGCTTGAGAGGGAATTTGTTCGACCCAGTGTGTCACCCTGGGGAGCTCCTGTTTTGTTAGTTAAGAAAAAGGATGGAACCATGCGGTTGTGTGTAGACTACCGCCAATTGAACAAGTTGACGATAAAGAATAGATATCCTTTACCTCGTATTGATGATCTGTTGGATCAATTGAGAGGTGTGGTGGTATTTTCGAAGATTGATTTACGTTTTGGTTATCATCAAATTCGGGTGAGACCCGAAGATATTCCCAAGACTACATTTAGGACGCGATATGGCCACTACGAGTATGTCGTGATGCCATTTGGTGTTACTAATGCTCCAGCGGTATTCATGAGTTACATGAATCACATCTTCCACAAATACCTAGATCGTTTTGTTGTGGTGTTTATCGATGATATCCTGGTATATTCCAAGAGTCGCGAAGAACATGAAGAACACTTGAGAGTGGTACTGAACATTCTTAGAGAGAACCAGTTGTATGCCAAGCTCTCTAAATATGAATTTTGGATGACGAGCATCCAGTTCCTTGGACATGTAATATCCGAGGATGGTATTTCGGTGGATCCTTCAAAGGTTGAAGCCGTTATGGCATGGTCGAGACCTACGACGGTTACTGAAATCCGAAGTTTTCTTGGACTTGCAGGTTATTATCGAAGGTTCATTGAAGGTTTCTCTCGTCTTACAAGACCTTTGACGAATTTGACAAGGAAGAACTAACCTTTTGTATGGACGGTTGAATGTGAGAAATGCTTTGAGGAGTTAAAAATGAGACTGACTTCTGCTCCCATCTTAGCGTTGCCTGACTTACAAGAAGAGTTTGTAGTGTATTGTGATGCTTCCAAGCATGGACTTGGATGCGTGCTAATGCAGAAAGAACGTGTACTAGCTTATGCTTCACGTCAATTGCGACCTTATGAAATTAATTACCCAACTCATGATTTGGAGTTGGTTATGGTTGTGTTTGCCTTGAAGATTTGGCGTCATTATTTGTATGGTTCGAGATTTGTGGTTTATAGTGACCACAAAAGTTTGAAATATCTTTTCGACCAAAAGGAATTGAATATGCGACAAAGAAGATGGGTGGAATTCTTGAAGGATTATGACTTTAAATTGATGTACCAACCGGGAAAAGCTAATGTTGTTGCCGATGCCCTTAGTTAGAAATCCTTGCATATATCAACCATGATGGTCAAAGAGATTGAATTAATTGAAGAATTTCAGAATTTGAATGTTGGGTTCGAAGTTTAATCCTCCAAGAAGTTATGTTTTGCTACCTTGAAAATAAGTAATGAGTTTTTGGAACTTGTGAAAGAGAAACAAAAAGATGATGATTATTTACAAGAGGTGCGAAGATCTCAGGATAATGGGAAAAATCTATTCCTTGTGGAAGGCGTTGATAGTATATGGCGAATAAAAGGTCGTGTGTATGTACCTTCATTCGGTGATTTAAGACGCACAGTGCTGGAGGAAGCACATAAAAGCATGTTTAGCATCCACCCTGGTGTAACTAAGATGCATCGCGATATAAAGAAGAACTTTTGGTGGCCCGGAATGAAACGTGATGTTGCTAACTTTGTAGCTTCTTGCCTTACTTGTCAGAAGGCGAAGGTGGAACACCAAAGACCTTCGGGTACTTTGAGGCCACTTGATATCCCTGTTTGGAAGTGGGACGCGATTGCCATGGATTTTGTGTCCGGATTACCAAGAACGAGGTCCAGATGTGATGGAATATGGGTGATTGTGGATCGTTTGACAAAGAGTGCCCATTTCTTGCCAATCAGTATGGAAAGCTCTTTGCAAGATTTAGCACAGTTGTACATTCGGGAGATTGTGAGATTACATGGTGTGCCATCAAGCATTGTTTCTGATCATGACCCCCGATTTACTTCCCGATTCTGGGGAAGCTTACATGAAGCGATGGGTTCAAAACTGAAGCTAAGTTCGGCATATCATCCCCAGACTGATGGGCAGTCTAAGAGAACTATTCAAAGTCTTGAAGACTTACTGCGTGCTTATGTTTTAGAGCATGGCGGTTCATGGGAAAAATATTTACCTCTGATCGAATTCACTTACAATAACTGTTTTCATTCTAGTATTGGTATGGCACCATACGAGGCATTATACGGAAGGAGGTGTCGAACTCCTTTATGTTGGCTTGAAGTTTGTGAGAATCTAGCCTTAGGACCTGAAATTATTGAAGAAACTACCAAGCAGATCAAGATGATCCGGGAAAAGATGAAAATTGCTCAAGACCGACAGAAGAGCTATTATGATAAAAGAAGAAATCCACTAGAATTTCAAGTCGGCGATCATGTGTTATTACGAGTTTCGCGTGATAAAGGTATAGGAAGAGCCTTGAAGAGGAAGAAACTAAGCCCTAAATTCATTGGACCCTATGAGATTTTGGAGCGGATTGGAGACGTCGCATATCGAATTGCACTCCCTCCACAGCTTGCAAATCTTTATAATGTATTCCACGTGTCTCAATTAAGGAAGTATGTACATGATCCTCAGCACGTGATCTCTGTTGATGATCTTGAGGTGCAGGATGACTTATCCATTCTTCCCGTTTCTGTTCGTATTGTTGAGTATTCCGTGAAGAGACTACGGAATAAGATGGTACCATTAGTAAAAGTGGCATGGAAGCATGGAGATATGGAAACATTTACGTAGGAACGCAAGGACGATATCCGTAAACGATACCCTCATGCATTCGAGTTCGGTAAGTTGAATTTCGAGGACGAAATTTCCTTTAGGGGGAGTGGATTGTAACACCCTGAATTTTTAAAATAGGAAGATAAATTAGGAAAATAAATGTTGGATAATTAACTTTGGGCTAATAAATATCCCAAAATTCTTAAAATGACTTAAACAAGGCCTTTCGAAACTGCTGGTGAATTATGGTGGTCAGATGAGCTGAAAACTGACCTGGATAAAATATAGGTGTCGGACCAAGTATCTCCAATTGAGATGCCATTGGTCAGGGCCGTAGATAATGTTATTGGGATTCCGAATTTATATTCGAAATAATTTTTAGAATATGTTTTGGGCCCGAACGGTGAACCTGTTTGTTTAAAAACGGAAGAGTTAATGAAGGATTAATAATTTAAATATTAAATTCCCATTTTTCCCATTCAAAAGGCGGTTTCACTCTTTCTCCCTCACGTAGACACTTTTCTTCTTATCTTCTTCTTCATATCTCTTTTTCTTCTTCATAATTCACCTTCCTCTTGCTCTTGAATTCTAAATTAAAAGGAGATATCTCTTCTTTCTCCATTAATAACCTTTAGAGACTTCAAGAAAGCTTGGAAACTAAAGTATTTCCTCCTTCTTCCTCCTCAAATTCGTGTGAACCTCTTCATCTTTTGCAAACTCACTCTTTTCTTCTCTTGAGGTAAGATTATGACCATTTTCCATGTATATAAGTATAAAGTTGAAGATTAGTTGAAGTTTTGGTGTTAGAACACAATAAATGTATGAGAAATGTTGAGGAAAGTTCAAAAGTGGAAATCTAAAGATAAGTTGGCATAAATACAAGCTTATGAGTGATTAATGAGGTAGTTATAACTATGGTGGGAAAAGAAGGAGGTATATGAGCATTTATGAAGGTTGGTGGGTTGGTGAAAACCTTAAACTTGAATTTTAGGAGGAAAAGTAAAATATTGAAAAGGATAACATTTATTGAAAAAGTTAACATTTGTTGATGGGAAGAATATTATAAGTGATGTGGTGGATACATTAAATGATGATAAAGTTGATTTGAAGTCATAATAGGTGGGAAACTCACCAAGGTGTTGGTAGAGATCTTACTAGATGGAATAACCTAATAATTAGGTTGTAGCCTTTGATACTAAGGGATTGTAATTTAAGGAAAGGAATTCCTAAAGCCTAAGTAGGCAAACGAATGAAATTGGTAAATAGTTTTCACATGATAAGAATCATGTGTACACCTATGTATATATATATTGAATTGGTGTTTGAATAAATAATTGATGTGGCCCTATAAATGATTGGTGTAGGGCTTGGCAATATTGGTGAAGCAGGAACATCAACCCCAGAGGTCTACTTCTCTTGAGGTAGGAGAGGGGTGTATTTTCTAAATGCATGAGAATTGGGATGATAATGTATGTATTAATGTAGTATGACATGTTTTCTTAAATAAAGGTGATATTATGTGTAAGTGAAATGAATTGTGTATGATGATGAGAATTGTGTATGGTGTTTAAAATGAGTGTTTATATGATGAAGCCTAAAAGAGGCTATGAATGGCTTATTATGCGTTGATGTATTATTGATTTCATATAAGACATGATAAGTGCCTAAAATCTTTGGTTGGAATGTTTCTTGGATACGAGAATTGACACTTGTGTATGAATTGGTGGAAAATTGTGTGGTTGAAAATGAATATACCCTAGATGAGAGGGTAAGATAATCTAAATGAGCTTGAGACATGCATGAGCATTTTTGTATACATGGCATGACATGTATATCATGATGATATTGATAAGTGGTTGCGATCACTTAATGATGGAAATGAAAAAGGGCTTGCAAGTTCCTATGATTATTAGACCGGTGGTTGCGATCACCTGGTATTGAAATGAAAGGCCCTGCGGGACCAATGAGATTGAATGCCCATGGTTGCGATCATGAGGCGGGAGTACCCCTTGCGAGGAGGGAAACCTATATGAAATATTGAACGTGGTTGCGATCACGAGAAGCACCTTGCGAGGTTGCCAGAGGGAGTACCCCTTGCGAGGCGGGAAACCATTGAGAATGAGTATATGATATGGTGGTTGCGATCACCCGAGGAAATGAAATCGGATCCGTGCATATGCATTTTCATGATATTAACATGTGCATCAGTTTGAAAGCATGGTATAGTGTGATACCTTGATGATGAGATATGAATGGAAACTCCCTTTTTAATTACTAAATTGTGATGGTGAATTGATTGATATAATTCTGAGAGAATCAGGGAATAATTGTATTGGAATGAAAATTATTGATTGATTGATTGATATTAAATAAACTCCTCTTGGGAAGGAGATAGTTGTATTGCATTCATGCATATATTGTTCTATTTATTGGATTTTCGTCATTGAGAAAGTATACTCACTCTCCCTGTGGTATATCTTTTTAGCTCCTGTGTTGTAGGTATTGCTTTGGAGCTGTTGTGGAGGAGGAGTGTGAAGGAGGCCCCTTTTTGGTAAAGAATGCCTTGGCCGGCAATATTTTGGTTTACCTAGATGTGTGGGATGGATATAATGTATATAGTACAATATACGGTTGGTGTAGTTTGGATTTAGAAGGGATAATTGTATGAATGATGGATATACTTATATATTTACAATGATGTTGTTGGTAGGTCATGGAAGAAAATGAGATCCTTGTCTATGACTCATTTTCAATCATGACCCTAAGAATGAATGACTGATAAAACTCTCCGAAAACTTGATGAATAAATGAAGTTATATTTGGAATATAAATTGTGTGAAGCATAAGGATGATTGAGTTGATCTTTATACCTTAAATGAGTTGTAATGGAAATTTACAGGTAAGATCAATTTGAATAAGTTTTAAACATGTAATATAATAAGTATGAAGTGTTGAAATTGAGTAAAATTGACTAGAATGAGTTTTGGTGTAGAGAGTTGGGTGATTTCTGCATTTCCCCTGTTTTTCTATCAAACTCGCTCAGGCAAGAGGGCTTCTCGCTCAAGCGAGAATGCCCCTGTATCAATTTTTGGATTCTGGATGATTCTCGCTTAGGCGAGAATGGGACTCGCTCAAGCGAGATCGTCCCAGCATCAGTGTTGGGCCATTATTCCATTTTCGCTCAAGCGGATGTGCAAGTCGCCCAAGCGAAATTACATTAGAATCAGAGTTTGGATTTTGGTTGGTGTTCGCTCAGGCGAGCTGGGGATTCGCCCAAGCGAGAGGGTTTTGGTCTCAGGTTTTGCTCTCGGGTTTATCAGGAAATTGCTCTCGGGAGTAATCTCGCTTAGGCGGGGATGGTTTCGCCCGAGCGAGTGAGCGTGGAGTGGGTTCTGGGCGTTTTTCGCCTTACGCTCGTTGGCTTCGCCCAAGCGAGGATTGCAATACTCGCTCAAGCGAGTTGGGGTTCGCTTGAGTGAAGTGACCCCTGAATCTTCATTTTCTTCTTTCGCTCAGCATTTTATGATTCGCCTAAGCGTGCTATGCGAAGCTCGCTCAAGCGAATTGGGATTTCGCTTGAGCGAGGGGGAGCTGATTCTCCCAAAATGCTTTAAACATGTTATTTCCATTTTTCTTCATATTAATCCATGATTCCATCCTACTTTATGAACACTTTGGGATAACCTTGGCTTCTTAATTTCAAATGAGTGATCTCTTAAGAATTTAACTCCATAATATTATTTTACTAAAGATACTTCCGCTATTATTAATTATGGATTTCTTAAGAGTTAATTTCTTTAACTTACCTTCTCATATCTTCATATATGAGATAGGTCTCTGATAGATCCAGGGTAATTGATAAATGGCTTCACCACTCACATGTTTCATAGATTAATAATAATAAAATCGCGAAAAATTTACCTCTATTTTTGGGGTGTCTCGGCCTTATACTCCCAACGCCAATCGGCGTACATCCACCGTCCGTTCCTCCAATGCCAATGGAGCCACTCAGAATAATTATGTATCTACACAGGGTATAAGCACAAGGTTGTATCAACTATAGAGTTGGGAAAGTCCAGTCGATAAGAAACATTACCGATTCCTCCCAATACACGTTATTATCTGACTTATCTCGGCTTAATCCCTCGGATATTCAACATCCGACTACTAAATCTCTTCTTTAAACTGGAAATTATCTTAACAATACCGAGCCGAACACACAAAAGAGCTCCAGTGTGCGTCAATTAGCACAATTTGCCTGGACTCGTCTTTTACAGGCACCACACTCAGTTCTAAAACCTCAGACCTCCATCCTTTCCTTCGGCCAATTCCATGCCTACACCCTAAAAGGTCACTCGGAACTCTCAATTAAAAGGGTTGTTCGGGGTTTAAAGGTAATTCTTACCCAGAAAACTTTCCATTTACCCAAATTTTCACTCGGAATTCAAGCCTACTTCAAATACAAATCTAAGTTCAAACTCAGTAGCTCCAAACATCAATCCGAACACATCTATGGATAAATTTACCTCTCGGGTATTTACTCTTCCTCGGGATAATTCACTCGGAGACTTACCTATTTAGCCTCACATTCCGACCCGAAGTTCCTCTTGTAAAGATTAGTCAGGGGTACATCCTACAGATTTAGAAATTTCATACGATGGGGACCGTCTACATGGTACCATTCACTAGGAAATGTCACGCTCCGAGTCACATCACCCGAATCTAACCTTACTCAGAAGTGTCACGCTCGGACACAATTCCCTTAACTTTGTAATGATCCTCTTTATGAGATCTTACTCGGGACACCATAACTTTACTCAGGAATCCTTTCTCCCAGAAAGATTTCACTCGGATCTGTCTCCACTTTCTCATACTCGGAATATACTAATCTTTCCCGAGCAAATCCTCACCTTTCAGATTACCTCCGCTCAAGGTCATGGTTTCCCCACTAATCCACAATACCACTCGGCTAAACTCTTAAAACCTCCAATTCCAGTGACAAACTTGATCACCCATCAATCTCAATAACCAATCATCATTTTAATAGCCAATTCATACATAATAACCTCTAATCCGCTCCGAGGCAACACATCAAGGTTAAACAAACCTTCCATCCTCGTTTTGATACCCAACCTCTTACTGTTTACTCGATACAACTCTCATCCTGACTCAAACAGCCCGATAGACTCACCATCACCATATACAGTTACAGCCTCACCTGCCTGACTTACAAATTGCTGCATCCAACTTATAGGATGACGTCTCATTCCTATAGGGTTACAACAATTACATAGAGTCGCTGTAAGAGTGTACACTGCCACAGTACCTATGGTATGAAGGGTTGTCTCGGAACGGCATAGATTACACTCTTCTCACATACACCGACCAACTCACTCATCTAATACTAACTCACAAGAATTAATGGCAATTCACATACATATATAAGCATATATTCACATCAACATTATCATGATGCACCACGTAGGGCACGTCACACAACAACAATCATGAAATATAATTTACCGCTACTGTAAAACAGTATAATGGCTATAGGCTTCCGACCCACACAAGAATCACACACCTCATCATTACTCATAAGTTAGCGCAACTCTCCTAATGACAATCGTCAAGTAGCAGTTACTATCACCCTAAAATGGTATAATAACAGTCGGTTTCTGACCCTTACCGAGTAATTATCTCTTCCTTAGATCCTATCCACCTCAAAACCATACAATATCATATATATATATATATATACACACATATGTACCAATAGTCAATAACATACACGCTGTCATTCAATCAGAACACATTCAAGCGTCATTCAATCGGAATCTATCCAGCCAGCTCTCGGCTATATTACTTACATTATTTATAGTCACATATAATCACAGCCATAGGCTCACTTTGCACTCATCGACGACATCAACAGATATATATATTCAATTATCCAATCGGAATATTAAATTCACACTCGGCCATATAATTCATATCATTCACCACAGCATGTATTACAACCACAACATTATATTGCACCCGGCCATAACATCAATATACACACATTCATCCAATCAGATTCCACTCAATCATGTTATTCTAAATAACATTCCACATATTCATGCAATTCATATTGAGCTCAACAACAATCGTAGTGTGCACACATTCATTTCACCCGGATTCGGTTACCCATTTTTATTGTTGCAACATAGGCTCCAAGCCTTTCCTCAGCTCCAAGCTGATTCGGCCATTTTACAGGTACCAAACCGTTTGCCCTAACATGTAACACAGTCACTCCAAGCGATAACGGAAGTGTTACGGGCAGCCCCGACTCCAACCCGGTAGGCTTGCCTTGAGTCCAACCCAAGGTCCTTAAGCGTCTAACGCTTAGTGCACTCAGCACTGCCCTAAGTCCAACCCAGGGTCTTTTTATAGTGCACTCGGCATTGCCTCAAGTCCAACTCGAGGACTTTCAACACATATTCATCTGATTACCGATCGGTATTAAGCGCCTACGCTATATGCTCCAAGCATTTCTAGTGGCGAATCAGATGAATATAGTCTTATTCACCCAACGTCCAACGCCAATGCACTCGGCATTCAATATCAATACATGCATCCAATGCATTTTATCATTATTATTCATAACAGTGGTCATCATAGCAATAGCACCATACATGCACTCGGCAAATCACATACTTTTTAATATAAAATCCCACATGGGAATTAATATAACCGACCCATATCTCATGCAGGACTTTATCATTGGACCATAACCACTTCCACACTATTAATTTAGACATCACTTGCATCATATTATAAACCACACACAGAAATCACCATGCAGGTACCTATCACATATATTCAACCTTTTCCTTAACAATACATGCATCATATATAGTCAGTATTAAACACCATCGAGGCTCAATGAGATAGTCTTTTACCGCATGTAATCAGCATTCATACATACAATAGCCCGCAACTCATATAACTCACATACAGTAACCAGCAAAAATTCCTTAACATATACATCTCATACTCAAATTCTTCATCCTAGGAGACTACACAATCACTTATTCCATATACATCATACAGGGTTCTCGTGTCAGGGATATAAAACTTATTCTTCACGATGGCATAACCCGTTAGTTGAATTTGAATACACCACTCTAGGGGTTCCATCAATATTATTCATTCAATCAATTCAGACGTGTGAGTTTGAATCCATCCAACAGCATGCCTCGGCTATGGGCCATTGGCATGGCCTACATAAGAGGCTGAACCAACTAATTCAGTTTCAATACACATGAAAGTTTCCATATCTATCATTCTATTTCCTCTCTACCGACCCAGGCTTAGAAATACTTCTCAGTATTTTGTGAACAATCAGCCAGGGTCATCACAAATCTCTATTCCCCAGGGAACATACCCCTGGCAGTACCCTTTGTTCCCAATCTCAAACAAACACACAGGCATATAATCACACCATTCATAATTCAACGTACATCAAATCCGACAGGATACCACTAGCAATGATGACAACCGGTCATATCGCACACAACCGCTTACACTCGGTAAGCATACCTTGGCCATGGACCTTTTGGTCTGCTCTGATACCAAAATGAAACATCCTTAATTAATTAAAAATAAACCCAAAATGAGGAAAATTTTTCCCAAAATAAACCTCAAGGCAACCGGCACAGAAGAAAGAAGAGAAAGGCAAGGGACAATAAAAGCCATTCATACATATAGCAATCAGCGGAAGGGACAAGGCTTAAACCAATCCATTCAGTCCAGCGGAAAACACAATAGCGCCTAAGCGAATCCCTCAAACAATGCTCACTCGCTCAAGCGAGATTCAACATGCTTGAGCGAGGCAAACCAACTCGCTTGGGCGGACAACCCTTCGCTTAAGCGAAGCCAGCACAAGGCCTTCCATCCACTCACACTCGCAGGAGCTAAGTCTAATTCGCTGGGGTGAACACAGGTACAAGGTAATTTCTCACTCGGATTTGGGACATAGGTTCACCCGGTAAATCATCACGCTCATACTTCACTTGGAGATTTACACAGCTCCTTATTTCATTCACATAGGTCACAAGTATAAACCACTCGAGAAATGACTTCCTCAATTCTACCACTCGGGATCCAGAACTCTTTCTCACTCGGAATATTTCCTAATCAAACATCACTCGGGGTATTTAACTTCAACACAATCAGGAAAGTACCGTACACCCGTCACTCGGTATATTTTCACATCTCTCACTCAGAGAACACACAGACCTTCCTTCTCTCAGAATGGGTCTCCACTATCCTACTCCACCCGGAATATTCATTCCAGATTCACTCGGCATATGATATCTTACTCACTCGGGGAAACGTTAAGTAAGTCCCACTCAGACTTGCTCTAAGACTCACCCACTCGGGATATGGAACCTCGTTCACTCGGATTATACTTATATCACATACTTAGATTATATTCTAATCTCAACCATTACAACAACTCTTTCCTTGGAAGAGGTTCACTCGAATTTCCACTCGGAAATACCCAAACTCTTTCCCCCCCGGGATCTACATATTTTTCACTCAGAATAATCAAGCCTAGTATTACTCGGGAATTCTCCCATTAAGTCCTACACAGAATAGGTTCATCAAAAGAGATTTCTCTTAGAATCCTTTTAAGTCTTCTCCACTCGGAAGAGAAGCCCCAACACTATAGTCTCACTCGGAATCATCAACTTAACACTATTTCACCCATCAACCATCCTCAAATAATTCAACAACACTTCACAATCAATAAAGCGTACGTTACCAATATAACCACACATATATATATATATATATAAACATACATTCGAATACTCATCATCCTAATATTATTCATTCACCAACGCTTGTTATTCGATGCAATTAATACCATACCCATGTAAAGTATTTATATATATGTATACGTGTACTTGTCTACAACTTTGATAGGCATTGCTCATAAACAAAGATATTAAATTATCATATTACATGAGAGCCGGCCAAGGCTATACTGACTAAATATAATAAATACAATATAAGCACTCTACAGTCAGAGTGCACCTCACTCGGACTTGAGGCCTTATCACTACTTCCGAGTCCGACCTGCACATACTGAAAAATGGTGTAGGGGTGAGCTTTTACATATAAAATGACAGTTATTGACTCGGATTATACTTTAATCCTCAATTATACAATTTACATGGCTCAATCCACAATAATATACATACAGTGCCAAATAATATAAAAGTCACACAACGTTACCCAGTCGGAATTTGCACAATAACATACAGTCTCAATCATAACATCACATTGTACTCGGCAACAGCATCAATACGTACATATTCATTCAGTCAGAATTTACTCAAATCATTCAAATCCATGCAAATCATGTTAGTCTCAATAACAATGCTCTTACACATATGCGTGCAAATCCGACTTAAATAGTGATTTCAGTTGTAGATTCCTTCCCGGCCCCTCATCCACTAGCCCTTTCCGTGTGGTACCGGTCACCTCGTGACGTCTCGAGACTCAGCTCTAGCTCCGTCGGCTACCACGGGTCCTCATGGAACTAGCCAAGAATTTGGAAGTCATCTCATAGGGTCCCTGACCTTCCACGGGTCACCCTTTTCTCATATATGCAATTCCCATGCAATTTCACAACAAGCATCCAAGCTTACTAAGTGCGCCTCACACAGCCATTAATAGGTCATAACCGTTTCAACACGGCATATAGATTCACTCAGAATTTCAGAGTTTCATCACAGCATCACATGCGTTTGTCATAGTAACTCACAACAAGCAAATCAGGGTAATAATACTACAGCACATCCACTCGATATTTTTAATGAAGTCAGCATGCATTTCAACACAACATTCCAAATGGAAATCAACATATCAACTCACATCTCATGCATTTGGAAATCATCATGGCATTCTCATTCATATACATTTAAACATGAAACTGCAAACAGAACTCAGCGAATCACCCTCTTTTTAACCCATGCACTCGACAATAATGGTAACACTCTTATTTACAAGCATTCAGTCAGCATTCACAGAAATATTAACATGCACTCATGGACGGAGTCACACAACACTAAACAGTTCACAGATACCACAAATCCAGGAGTTGCATGCACTATTACTTAATCACAGCACAACTATAAACACATTTCACACATAACACATCACATTTAAACAAACACCCAGAACCCATCCATAAACCATGCATTTGACATGCAAAGCGCCCCCTACCTGCTGTCGGGGTTCAGAGACTCTTTGAGTTACAATGCTGACCGATCGTCCCCTCTGTTACTCCTCCTCCAACAGCCTTCGAACTCAGCGTCGATTCTGGACCAGAGTTGCTCCTCCCTCCAACGGATTCGTCTCCCCCACAGCTCCAAGGCACTTCCCAGCACAGCCTTCCAACTGGGACACTGACAGCTCCAAGTGGAAGAAGAAGAAGAAGAGGAAGAAGGTGATGGAGAGGAAGAAGAGGACAAAGAGTGAAAACAGAACCGCATCTTTGCTCCTCCCAATAGCTCTCGACTCTCTCTCTGTTCTTCCCAAGTGGACGACGTGAATGAGAGTGAAGAAGAAAAGAAACAGTAGCAAAGAAGGGACCAGATGCATGCACGAAGAAAGGTGTCCAGCGTGAATAAAAATGAGGGAAAGAGAGAGTTGAAGTTATTTTATACCCTCAGGGACACATACGTCCTTTCGCCTGGCATTATTATTATTATCATTATTTATTCAGTCATTTCTAACCAATCAGCAATTAGGCTAATTAATCATTAATCTCAATTCTATAATTAACCCTTAATTAATGGCTTAATCTCAATCAGTAAAAATCAGGATGTTACACCTCCTCCCTCTCTCCCTCCCTCTACCCCTCCCTTTGACTCCCTTTCTCCCTCCCTTTGGCTCCCTCCTCCCCTCTACTTGTTCTCTGCCCCGTCTACTCTGACAACCAATGACCCTTGTCTCTTGTGTTCCCCCCGACGACCTGCGTCTCTCCGTCGTCTCCCTCTCTGTGAGCCATTGTG
The DNA here is from genome assembly GCA_037962975.1 of Clitoria ternatea. Classification (NCBI taxonomy): domain Eukaryota; kingdom Viridiplantae; phylum Streptophyta; class Magnoliopsida; order Fabales; family Fabaceae; genus Clitoria; species Clitoria ternatea. Next base: position 182,038,609 of record CM075672.1, read on the forward strand.
CGTCAGTGATCCCTCATCTTCGTCGTCTCCTTCCAAGGTCTGACGACCAGGTAATGTACATTATTGCTTGCTTAGACAGTCTATCAGGATATATATTCAGGTTATAATTGATTCGCAGCTTTTGACCGTGGTTGTACTTGCAGCTCTATTATTTGGTGAGTCAATCGGGATTGTTGGAGCTGTTGGGCTTGTAATTGGTGTCATAGGACTTGCACAACTCGTGGTAAACTTCGATTCAGCATTTTTTATATATTCAAGTATTGATAATACTCAGTCGTCAGTATTATGAAGAATATCAAAACAATAGGTATTTGTTGAGTTATCCAAACTTGAGCTTTTTTGTTTGAAACTTCACACGAAATTAGTAGTAGCCACTTTGAAACTGGGAAATAATGTAATTAGATTTTTATATAACCATCAATTGAATCTTAGAAGAGGATAAAAAGACTTTGAACTGAATAATAATACGACTTTAGTTTATTGCTTTCACTATGCTGTTCAAATTGTTTCTTATACATCAAGAATAGTAACAAGGAAAATCTAGATGATTCCGGTTGGCTGATAAGTAAATGAAACTGTGAGCGTAGTAAGAATATGGTATGATTCTAGGTTCGATACTAATTTGGCTGGAAAAATCCTCGAGAGATAAGATATGAGTGAGTTAGTGATTAATAGAATAAAAAATCTTAGGCCTAAGCCTATCTATTGTTTCATAATAATGACAATTTACACGCCACAAGATTAGAGAGGCTTTGTAAACTTGAGTAGTGTTATTAAAATTGTCATAAACCTTGTTAAATTAGGTGGGTTAATAGTTGAATCATTGATTAATATGGTTAGCTCAATACATCTAAAAAAATTAAACAAAATATAACTGGTGTAATTTAATTAATTCAACATTGTTTTTGGGTCAATATTCAACACTTTATAGTGGCTAGAAGTATTTGCAACCAAATCCAAATTTCAAAACCTTACCTCTAAATGGATTGTGATTACAAAGAGGCTTATGGAACCTAATTTCTTGACAAGGCGCAAAACTTAATGGTACCGGTGTTCTCCTTCCTCCAGTGGATTCTTAGCTTTGGTATCTCATTTTATCTTCTTCATCATCATTACAACATGTTTCTCTCGTACGTATGGAAATAGATTAAGTGTAGTTAGACTTTATAAGATTTAATCTGATTTACTTATTGGTATCAGAAGTTTGAGTTTGGTTTATATACTTGATCCCTAATTGTGATATTTCTAGAAGTCTCACTTGATTTACTTTCATCAAAATACCATTGAAGCCAAAGCACCCAACGAGGATCACTTCTTACCTCGTGACACCCTGTCCAACAATTTATTGGAATTGCTATTATATCTTTTATAAAATCACATCTTTATTAACTTTAGAATTCTTTATAAAGGGGGAATTAAGTGAAAATACAATATGAATTGTCTTATAAAAGTAAGAAGAAATTTTTTTCTTTCTTCAAATGGTTAGTAGAAAGATCTATTGTAAGAGCTGGAATTATTTTTAATTGTCAATATAGTTAAAATAAAAAAAGGTATATGCATTTTTAGGGGTCTACGATTCAAATTGGGAAAAAATTGTTTCCTATATAAGATCGCCTTAGGGAGTCTGTGATCCACCATCACAGTTTTGCATCTTTGTTTCTCGCGTTTTCCAGCTATGTTTCTCACGATTTTCACCATCATTCTCTTAGGTACTAAACTTTTATTTTCTTCCCATACTTCTCCCTTTGTTTGGTTATTGTTCTGCTTCTGCATGTTCATTCCACCATCATCCTATATTTGTCACATCCTCCATCATCAAGCTATTAGGTATTTAAAGTCTCACTCTCACCTTGTCTAGCTCTGTTCCTAACCTTGCTCATCTCCTTGCCTACCTTCGATCCATTACTACCATTATTAATTCATTTTTGTTTTATTGTCTTTGTTCCATGTGGCAACAGCTTTGCTTTTCATTTGCCCTTTACACCTTTGGTTTTGAATATTAAGAATTTAACACCATCTTACTTGCTTCATAGTTTTCCCCAATTCTAGGATCCACAATTTGGTCCACCAAAGATTGTCCACTATTTTTTTATGTCACCCATGTTACCAGCCACCCATTGTATGTTTTTTCTCCAACTGTTTCAATATCCATTGTTTGACTCTTTCTAGTTACCAATTCCAAGAGAACAATCCCATAATTGTAAACACCCAATTTGGAGGTAATTGGTAAATTGAATACCTATTCAAGTGCCATATATCCTCTAGTTCTTCTAATCATTAAGAAGCTTGACTTAATGATGTTTCTGTTCAGTAACTTTGATAAGCCAAAATCTGTTATCCTGGGATGATAGTTTGAATCCAAAAGTATGTTTTGAGGCTTTATATCACCATGAAAAATCCATTCTAGGAATTCTTCATGAAGATAGGCTAGCCCTCTTGTTGTTCCAAGAGCAATGTAATATCTCTTACTCCAATCAAGTGTGTTAGAGGATAGATTTTCTGCCAAGGAACCATTTTTCATGCACTCACATACCAAAAACCTGTGCTTTCCCTCAACATAATATCCCCACATGTCAATGAAGTTCATATGGTTAAGCCTTCCCATGATGCTCACTTTAGCGAGGAATTCCTCTTCTTCTTCTTATAGATAAAATGATATTATTACATGTCCTGTGATGATAGGTTAGGATCAAAATAGATGAGTTAGTCCAGGATCATGCAAGAATTTATGGTAGTTTAGCTACTTTTGATACTATTTTCCAATAAAAGTTTAAGTTTCCTCTTGGTAATACTAAAATGTACATTAAAGGTTGGCCATTTCTATTGGGTTATATTTGTCTAATTATAATTAAATAATTTTGTTGGCCATTTAAGCACTTTGTTGAGGTTGACCATCTGCAAAGTAGGATTCCTTCTGCTTCTTTAATAGCCTATGGACATCTTCACTAGACCTTGGGTATGCAGCATCATTCACTTCTCTGTCTGTTTGGCTTATCACATTGCCCTTCTCACTTTTTAAATTAAAACATATTGCATTAACCTCGGTTAGCTATATCTTGCATATGCATCTCATCTCATGAAACAAAATAATAGTACTATATACACCATATACCTACAAAGAAGCTCCTCTGGTTGTTTTCAGAATTGATACCAAATCCAACCAAATTCAAGTTTGAGGAAGCTTTGACTACAACTGGGTAAGATGACGAGATTATGATTATATCTACTACTCGTAAGTTGGCTCTGTAGAGTTTGTACCTCTTTACTTATGTTTTCTCTTATTCATCATCCTACTCTTGGTCATCTCCATGTTCCTCTTGTTGCCTCTGTTGTTCTCTTGAGCCCAAAAGTTCAAGGTTTCCTCTTACTTCGTTAACCACCACATCACAATTACCCTTGAATTCAAATATGGCAGTAGAAGACCTCCCTAAAATTTTAAAAACCACGCATAATTTGTAAGTTCGAAAGCAGGCAAATTGAAGTCATTGTATAAACTACAAGTATAACTACTTACCTCATTAATCTCTATATTGCTTATATAGACATCTAATTCCTTAAGTTGTGGGTTGGTGATCTCATAGAACTTGCTAAACTTGTTGGAATAGATAGGGTTGAGGCTTCTCTAGTTGAACGGTTCATTTTCAGAGGAAATGCTCTTTCTTGAGCTAGATTTGGCATGTCTACTTAATTCTTGAATCTTATCCTTTGAGAATTGGACAATAACTTCTTCTTCCTCACTTTGTTGGCCACCACCCTGTTGCTCCCCTTCCAATAGAACCCTCTCTATCATGGCATATGAATTCTTGTAGTATAAAGCGTATTGTATTCAAATATTTTTATGTTTTTCAATTTTTTAGTGATAATGCTCTGCATAGATACCTCTCAATTTGGATTTCTTAAAGAGTGAAAAGTAGCTTAGATCTAATTTGCCTTTCCCTAGAAAAGAATTATGTTTTGGGTCTTGTTAACTAGTAACCTAATCATATTCTTTAGGGAAGTATAATTAGATTTTTTTTATTAAAAATTGTGTAAGAATTACTTAAAAATTTGGTATGAGTGAGTTTTAATTATATTTTTTTAAGAAAAACTTTCTAGCCTTACTCAGGTCCTCTAACTTTATAAAATCAATAATTATTTATTTAGTTTCTGAAATAACCCCAATTTAATTAATGGAAATGAGAGTAAATTTTTCATGATTTTTAAAACTATTAAAGAATGGAAGAACCCGTGAAATATGACTTTAACAAGTAACCCCAGATCAATTAAAAGAACCTATCCCATATATAAAGATATGGGATGGTGTTTAGTTTAAATTAAGAGTGCTCCATGGACAATCCAACATAGGATCATCAACAAGGAATAGCGAAAACATAATTTAATTTGAGGGTTATTGAATTGTATACAAAGGAGTTTAAAGATACTCAATTTAATTATTAAAATGTATTAAATACGCTTACATAGAGATACATGATCATGCAATGGTTAAATGGGACCCAACAGGCATTAAAACTCATGATTTTCCACCAAGACAGCACCATGAATCGATTCAGGGCCAGGATGAATCGATTCATACGTGCTTCAGGGCCAAGAATTATGAAAAACAGGTGAATGAATCGATTCAACCACACTGGGAATCGATTCATGTGATTTAATCAGGCAAAACAGTGTGCAAACAGGTGATTGAATCGATTCAACCCCTAAATGAATCAATTCACACGTTTGTTCAGGCAGAGATAACGTGCTTTCAGGCCTCTAAATCGATTCAGCCCCCAGGGTAAATCGATTCACACGCTGTGCTTACAGTGGATAGGGCTCTGAATCGATTCAAGACTTTATGTGAATCGATCCAAGTCCTGTATGACAGCACCCTACTACAAATTATGCAGAAAACACACTTTTTTTCCAACTTTTAACCACCCTAACTTTTTCAAATCAAATCCAATGGTCACCAAATGTTGATACAAGCTAAAATATATTATTTATGACGTGTGGCCATTGGCCGCACTCAAAAATTCCTAAAAATGAGGGACTTATGTGCATAAATGTATTTAGTCCATTTTGAGGTATTTTGATGCAACTTAGGGGTCAATTCTCAACGGAATTGGCCCATTCCAATTTCAATAAGTCACAAATCATATACTTAAGCTATTGGAATCATCACATACTATCCAAGACTCATAAAACTCATTTTGACCCTATTGGTTCCTCAATTATGCATAATTTCCATATACAATCTTCATAATTCAATCAATTCATCTAGCAACATGCACATCAATGCCGTCAATGCCATCAATTGACTACGGAACTTCATAAACAGCATTCATTCATCAATCAATACTAAGGTAATTGGGTCACTATCAAAAATTAGCCTTTTAAAACATACAAGGCTCAATTTTCACAAGTGACCCTCAAAAGAATACATGCTATCATCCAACATTCATGAAATAAAGAAGCATATACATATATCAAATGTTTTACCAAAAAGATGTTAGCCAAGTGTAGCATCCCAAAATTTTAAAATAAAGGATTAAATCAAGGGAAATAAATATTGACCAATTTGAATGTAAATTATTTAATGTCCAAGCATGTTAAAAATAAATAAATTAAAATTTTTAGGGACTATTGATGATTTATTGAGACCGGTTAAGCTGAAAATAAGCCTGATTGGAATATGGGTGTCGGATCAAATATCTCTGATTGGGATGATATTGGTCAGGGCTGTTAAGAATAATATTGGGAGTCCGAAAATATATTCAGAATAATTTTTAGATTAAGTATTGAGCCCGAATAGAGGTCCTATTAGTCATAAAATGATGAATCTTTTAATGAGATGAATAAAAATTAAAACCCAAAAACCCAATTTTCCCTTCTATTCTTGTGTGTATACTGAAGGAAAAAAGGGAAAAATACTTCACTTCTTCTTCTCTTCATTCCTTCTTTATTTTTCCCCCTTTTCTCTTCCAAAAACCCTAAGCTAAGGTGGTGACCTCCCTCTCCCTCTCAATTTCATCCTTGGAGCAAGCTAGGAGATTGAAGTTCTTCCTCTCTTCTTCTTCTCATTTTCGTGTGGCTTCCCTCTCCCTTGAAAACCCATTTCGTTTTTGGGTGTGAGGTAAGTTATACTCACTCTTTTGTTGAATTTTTGGCCATGGGTGTGTGTTATTATACTTTGGGGGAGCAATGTATGTAGATGGGTGGTTGAAGAAAGCATTTAATGCATAAACCCTAAGGTGGGTGACATAAATGCAATCTTTAAATGATATTAATGATGGTTGGTGCATTTATGGTTGGAAGGTGATGAAGATTAATGATGCTTTAATATGTGTTGTTGGGTTTTAGAGAAACCCTAATTTTTAAGAATTTAGGGAAGGTGGTGAATATTAGGTGAATGATATGTTTAAGAACAAATGCAAGCCATTGAGTGTATGGGTATCGACTGGTGTAGTATTTTGTGAAGGTTAGGGCTATGGTTGCCTTGTAGCCTTTGAATCCAATGGATGTGGCTTAATGGGAAGGAATTCCTGAAGCCTAATAAATGATAAAAATGATGCCTATAACATGTCTAGCACATGTTTTGAAATTATAGATATGATTATGATTAAATAGAATTGAAATGATATTTTAGATCGTTGATTGATTGGGATTTTATATGCATGTTAATGTTGGATCCATTCTGAAAGACGAGGCGGCGTCTTATCAATCGGAATTCTTCTCTTGAGGTAGGAGAGGAGTCTTATGTTCTAAATGCATGAATTTTGAATGGTATATGATTGTCGTATGTATTGATATACATGTTTTCATTGCTTAGAGTGCTATATGATGTTGATGATGTGTTTTGGCAACATGCTTGATGCATTTAGAATAATTCTGGTGTGTTATATGGTGGCATAAATTGTTTGATGTTATATGGTGATGTACATGTCCACCGTAAGTGTATAATGAATGTTGATGATGTTTGATAGAGGATAGTTGAGGTCTTTGTATTGATGATGAAATTAAATGATATGAATGAGACTATCGAAAATGCCACACAAAGATTTAAACTAACAAGAATAACCAACAATAATGAATTCACTAAAAACCTTATGGTGACGTTGGTAATGGAGTTGATGATGATGTTGATGAGTGGCATGTATAGGATGCATAGAGTGAGAAATGCATGTGATTGGCATTTGCATTCATGGCATATTGCATAGCTGCCGGTATTGGAATTTAAGGGGATTCCCCCGGTTGGCCTAGTGGGAGGGCGGCTCTGTGCACGAGCAATTTGTATTTCCCCTATGACTCGGTGTGTAAGTCACGAAGCTGCCCATATTTTGCTACGGGGAGCCACATGTGGTTGACCTTTTATGGGGGGTGGCTCTTGATGAGCAGGTATCCCCGGTGGTTCTTGGGATCACAGCTGCCATGATATGTCTCATGGTTGGCCTGCAACACCATATATAGAATATGTTGTATACTGCGGTCATGGTGAAAATGAGTAGGTGTTGTAAGATGGGCGATGCGGTTTGGTACCAGTAAAATGATTGGTGAATGCATACAAATTTAAGAATAAGTGTACACATTTTACTACTGCAGTAGGGGTATGGTTAGATGATCATACTTGAGTCCCACAATTTGGTGTTTATGTCCCACAGTCAGGTCTGCAATTGTTGATATATTCCATTGTGCATATGCATTAGCTTAAAAGTATTTGCATATAGCAAGGAAGTATACCAAAAGAGATTAATTATGATGATGGATGTATTGGAGATGATATAATACGTAAAGACAACATGAAGATATGGATACCTAATAATAATTTGTGTAAAATGATGTATTACATGATAGTCCAATGTTGCAAGACTTGATTATGTATGTACTTGTATACCTTGCTTGATTTAAAATGACGTTGTGGTATGTGTGTGATAATGATATAACGAGGAATGAGATGATGTGTGTATGCAAAGTATACATGTTTAAATGCATATGTACATAATCACATGGTATTCATATTCATTCTTTTGGAATGTATGACTCACTCTTCCATGTTGTCCATTTTTAGACTTGTGATGCAGGGCAATTGTGGCAAGGGTGGACATTTTGAAGTACATTTTGGTTGAGGAGGTAAATAGTTGTATAGGAAGTGCCTTGGCCAGCGAAACCTAGATTTTTGTATAGCATGTGATGTATATGGATGCTTATTTTGTTATCTAGACTAGTGATGATGATTTTGAGGGTCATGAAGGAAAATTGGACCTTGGTGTGCATGGCCAATTTTTATTTATGACCCAAATGATGTAAAATGATGAGTTACGAGGTTAGTTGATGATGAATTCTTATGAATGAATGACGTGTTTTAAAATTTATGGTATTTCACGAAGAGTTTGTGAGAATGATTCGTATGCTATGTAATGAATGAAAGGGAGTTGAATTTAATATGTATAAAAGACTCGATAGACTCCCAAAAGCATAATAGAATATGAGGAGTGCATTAGAATAGGCTAAAATAGCACTAAATAGTATTTGGCATGTTAAGTTGCATGAAAATCTCATGTTTGCCCATTTTTTGCATAACTCGCTGAAGCGAGTAGTGATCTCACTCGAGCGAGATCCTTCTACATCAGTGTTGTGGCCACTGGCCAAAACTAGCTTGAGCGGATGGCCGTCTCGCCCAAGCGAGACTTTGCCTGGGAGCAGAGATTGGTCATTGGACCAATTTTGCTCAGGCGAAATGGCCCTGGCTAGGTAGTCGCTCAAGCGAGAGGAAGGAATTGGACACCGGACGATTTTTGCCCAGGCGGGCCTTGCCTCGCCCAAGCAAAAATCGGGCAGTAAGTCCACAACGTTGCAGGAGCAATCCCGCTCAAGCGAGATGTAACTCGCCTAAGCGAGATTGACCCCTGAAGCAAATACCTCTCTCTCGCTCAAGCGTCCTGTTGGCTCGGTCAAGGGTACTCTTCGAATCTCGCTCAAGAGAGATAGGGTTCGCTCAAGCGAGAGGAACCCCTGATGCTTAATCTTTTATTCGCCCAGCTTCTCCTTGTTTCGCTCAAGCATGCCTATGCTTGCTCGCTTAATCGAATATGGTGCTCACTTAAGCGAGTAGCTCCCTGATGCACATATTTATTTTGTTTCAAATGATTAAACCTCCCTTTGTATTAAACCTCTTCTTGCATTATCTTAAAATGAGTTTGGGCATATTATGGATCCCTGAACCTTATGAAATCTTCTCCCTATAAATTCAATCATGCAACAATTAAATTAATTAATTCTTCCGTTGTTTTTAATTAGAAGTTTATTATGAAATCATCTTTTAACTTACCCTCTCATATCTTCATATATGGGAGTGGCTTTTGTAGATCCAGGTGTTGAACTAGAAAGCGTCACCACTTATTCTTCTTTTCATTGAATAATGATTTTAAATTCCCAAAAAATTTACCCGTATTTTCATTGAATAATGATTTTAAATTTGCAAACCGATTAGAAATAACTGAGCGGAAGAGCAACAGCGCTCAAGCGAAATCAAAACGAGAGCCTCCCAGCAACACCCACTCGCTGGGGCGAACACCTTAGTCGCTGAGGCGAGCAACACACTCGGTAATTCCCATCGCTCGGTATTAACATCCATTCACTCGGAGTCAGGGGGTCCCAATCATTCGGAGATAACGATAATACACTTACTTCCCATAACTTAGCCCCTTATGTCTTTATATACAAGGCCACGCCTCAATCTACTCGGGAAACGTGGATTATCCACTCGGTATACATCAAACTTGAGTACAGTCGGAATTCCCTCACTCACTCATCACTCGGCATATTTGCACTTCTCACTCGGAGAACGAGTAGACCCTCCTTCGCTTAGAAGGGGTCCCACAATCATTATCGCTCGGAATGCCTCAGCCAGGTCCACTCGGGTTTAGATATCATACGCTTAGAATTCATTCCACTCTAAACCACTATACTGACTCTTCTTTCGGGAGAGGGTCACTCGAGGTTTTCACTCGGGAATACAACTCTTCCTCACTCGGGTTTCACTTATATTTTTCCCTCGGTAATGATCGCTCTCAATATCACTCGGGGATTCTCCCATTAGACCTTACACAGTATAGGTCTATCTAAGATATTTTACTCAGAATCCATTGAAGTATCATCACTCGAACAAGAAGGCATAGCCAATTGCAGTCCCACTCGGAGTTGACTCCCCCAATTACGTCTACTCGGAAAATCATTAACTAGCAATATTCCATCCATCAACACCTCTCAGTCTACCCAGACACAAATCACCCGCATACAACATATAAGTACATACATAATCATGCACTCGGAATACCCATTACCTTAACATTATTCATTCTCAGTACCTGTTATCCGATGCAAGCACAAGTTATCAACGTGAACTATATACGTATAAAAACATGCACTCGGGTCACAACAGCTCAGATTTCTTATATATATATATATATATGTATATTCATATTCGTTACACAACACTGTTATTATGAGCCGGCCAAGGCTACAACTGACGAACATGACAAATACAAAATAAGCACTCAACGGTCGGAGTGCACCTCACTCGGACCTGAGACCTTATCATCACTTCAGGGTCCAACCTGCACACACTGAAAATGGTATAGGGGTGAGCTTTTACATATAAAATGACAGCTATTGACTCGGATTTTACCTCAATCGTCAATTATATAATTTACCGGGTTCAATCCATAACGATATATATATATATATTGCCAATTAATATAAGAGTCAGACCACGTCATCCAATCAGAATTCGCACAATAACATACATTCTCAATCATAGCATCACACTGCACTCAGCAACAGTATCAATACATGCATATTCATTCAATCGGAATTCACTCATACGACATCATCCAGTCGGAATTCATTCAAATCATTCAATCCATGCAAATCATAATAATCTCAATAACAATGCTCATACACTCATGCATGCGGATCCGACTTAACAGTGATTTCAGTTCAGATTCCTTCCCGGCCCCTCGTCCACTAGCCCTTTCTGTGTGGCACCGGTCACCCCGTGACGTCTCAAGACCCAGCTCTAGCTTCATCGGCTACCACGGGTCCTCATGGAACTAACCAGGAATCTGACTGAAAATCATCTTATACGACTCCAGATGCCTTTCCGATGCTCCGTCCACTAGCCCTTCCCGTGTGGCACCGGTCACCCCGTGACGTCTCGAGACCCAGCTCTAGCTCCATCAGCTACCACGGGTCCTCATGGAACTGGTCAGGAATCTAGGAGTCATCCCATATATGCAATCTCATGTAATTCCACAACAAGCATCCAAACTTACCAGACGCGTCTCACACAGCCATCAATGGGTCACAACCGATCCCACACAGCATTCAGATTCACTCGGAATCCCACATTTCCACTACAGCATCACATGCGTCTATCATAGTAACTCACAACAAACAATTTGGGGTAATCAACATTACAGTACATCCACTCGACATTTTTAATGAAATCATCATGCATTCCAACACAACATTCAAAATGGAAATCATGTATCAATTCACATCTCATGCATTCGGGAATAATGGTAATGCACACACATATTCACTCAGCAGTCTCATATTTCAACAACATGCATCACAGACATATTAACAAGCACTCAAGGACTGAGTTACACAACCCTCAACCATTCACAGATACCCTCATCCAGGAGTTGCATGCACAATCGCTCAATCACAACACATCGATCTACACATTTCACACAACATATCATATTAGAGCAAGCACCCGGGGACCCGGTCATAAACCATACACTTGACATGCAAAGCGCCCCCTACCTGCTGTCGGGGTTCAGAGACTCCTCGTGTTGCAATGCTGACCGATCACCCTTCTATTACTCCTTCTCCACCAGCCTTCGAACTCAGCGTTGATCCTGGGTCAGAGTTGTTCTTTCCTCCAACGGGTTCGTCTCCTCCACGGCTCCAAGGCACTTCCAGCACAGCCTTCCAACTGGGACACTAACAGCTCCAAGTGGAAGAAGAAGGAGGGGGAAGGAGGCGATGGAGAGGAAGAAGAGGACAGGGAGTGGAACAGAGCCGCGTTGCTGTTCCTCCAAAAGTTCTCGATTCTCTCACTGTTCAATGCGAATGAGAGGGAAGAAGAGAAAACAGGGGAGGAGGAGACCAGACGCACGCACAGAGGAGCTGACCAACGAGAATTAATGAAGGAGAGAGAGAGCTGAAGTTGTCTTACACCCTTAGGGACACATGCGTCCTTTCGCCTGGCATTATTATTATTATTATCATTATTTATTCAATCCTTTTCTAACCAATCAGCAATTAGTTTAATTATTCATTAATCCCAATTTTGCAGTTAACCCTTAATTAATGGCTTAGTCTCAATCGGTAATTAAATTAAAAATCGGGATGTTACAAGTTGTGACTATTATCATTGAATTGAGATCGATACACTTGTTGTTGAGTCCGGCCAAGAGTCCTTACATTATTTACCTCTAATGATGAATATGATTGTGATTATGTATGGAAAATGATATGATTATATGATGTAGTACATGATAGGCTTATGGATGCTAAAATCTTTGAATTCATAAGTTGAAGGGTTATTATTGGTCTAGTTTACTCATGTGTGAGCTATGTTTTGATGTATAGGCTTAAGATATGGCTGGTAGACCGAATCATAAGGCTGCTGCTATGGCAAATGTCTTAAATCAATTTACCAACCTCTTGGAAAGACAAGGCTAACTGAACATAGGATAAGGCTCCCAAGGCCTTGATTTATTTCTCAAGAGGAAACCTTCAGAATTTCATGGAGGTTATAAGCTGGAAGATGCGTATGCTTGGATTAATGATCTAGAGAGAATTTATGCTAGCTTTGAATGTTTTAAAGTGCAAAAGGTGGAGTATGCGGTCTTTATGATCCGCGATGAAGCCAAGGCTTGGTGGCATCTTACTAGGGGACACGTGATATCCGCTGATATTCCCTTGGTTTAGGAAAACTTTAAGGTGGAGTTCCTGAAGAAGTATTTCCCAGATAGCTACAGAAGCAAGAAAGAGCTTGAGTTTATGGAACTTAAGCAAGGCGACATGACGGTGGAGGAGTATGCCTCTAAGTTTGAAGAACTTTGTGAGTTTTATCCGCCCTATCAACAAGAAGGTACCAAGGCGTCTGAATGTGTGAAGTTTGAAAATGGATTGAGGCCCGGGATCAAGCGGGCTATCTGACATCAAGAGATTAGGAGCTTTCTGATACTTGTGAATAAGTGTCGTATCTATGAAGAAGATGATGTGGCTCCTTCGAGTCATGGAAAACACGAGCCTAAGTTGAAGGGCCAATTTTCTAGTTTCAAGAAGCAAGGTCACTTCAAGAATAACAAGTTCCTTCGTGGTGGATCCTCTAATGCTAGAGGACGTGGTGCTTTTAGGGGTGGTTACGGTGGTAGTAACCAAGGTCATGGAAATGTCCAAGGCCTAACTTGCTTCAAATGCGGTGCTAACCATTTGGCACGAGATTGTCCACAAGATGATGTGGTATTCTACCAATGCAATCAACCGGGGCATATCCGCCCTAATTGCCCGTTGAATGCAAGGAATGCTAATGCCAATACTCCGATACGTATGAATCCTAATGGTAACTGTGGAGGCCATGGTGGCTTTGGAGGCCGTGGCGTGGAAACGGTAATGGTCATAATGGTGGCCGAAATGGTGGCCATGGTGGAAATTATAACGGTGGAAGAAACGATAATGTCGAGGTAATGGCCATGGTGGAAGGAACGGTAACTGCAATGGTGGTGATCAACTACAAGCTACTGGTAGAGTGTTTGCAGTTACCGGTGAAGAAGCTACGCAAGCTGAAGATCTTGTCCGCGGTGAGTGTGAGATCCTTGGAATTTCAGTTAAAGTTATCTTTGATTCTGGTACTACACACTCATTTATTTCTGAAGATTGTGTAAGGCGCTTGAGGGTGCCTATTTGTATAATGAAGGGTTCCATATTGGTGACCACACCGACCGGTACTTGTTTAAGATCGGTGACTCAATATGAGAATGTCGAGATGGACCTTGAGGGTAAAAAGTTTGTTGTGTCCCTCGTACGTCGCCTATGAAGGACCTGGATATCATTCTAGGCATGGATTGGTTGTCTGCTAATAAAGTCTTAGTGGATTGTCGCAACAAGACGGTGATCTTCCTGACTTTGAATGCTGAAAGCCTTGATGTGCAAGGTATCTCTCAGCTTCTTATGATGTTCTGCTTGGTTGATGGGAATGGCGCTCCCCAATCTTGTGAAATTCCTATTGTTTCAGAATTTCCCGATGTGTTTCCGGATGAGATTCCTGGACTACCTCTTCCACGAGAAGTGGAATTTTCTATTAACCTCATCCCCGACGATGAGCCTGTTTCTAGAGTTCCTTATAGGATGTCTCCTATGGAGTTGGCCGAATTGAAGAAGCAAGTCAAGGAATTACTTAAACGGGAGTTTATTCGCCCAAGTGTGTCTCCTTGGGGTGCTCCTGTGTTGTTGGTGAAAAAGAAGGATGGAAGTATGAGGTTGTGCGTTGACTATCGCTAACTCAATAAGCTAGCCATTAAGAACAAATATCCTCTTCCTCGTATTGATGATCTTTTGGATCAATTGAAGGGTGTTGTGGTATTCTCTAAGATTGACTTGCGTTCTAGATATCACCAAATTTGGGTGAAGACCAAAGATATTCTGAAAATTACTTTCCGAATGCGATATGGACACTATGAGTACATAGTGATGCCATTTGGAGTGACAAATACTCCTGCGATTTTCATGGATTACATGAATCACATTTTTCATGAGTATCTCGATCAATTTGTCGTGGTGTTTATCGATAATATTTTGGTGTACTCCAAGAGTCACGAAAAGCATGAAAGACATCTTTGTCTTGTATTGACCATTCTTTGAGAGAAAGAATTGTATGTTAAACTCGCTAAATGTGAATTCTGGATGAGTAAGATTTCTTTTCTTGGTTATGTGATTTCTGGTGATGGAGTTGTTGTCGATAGATCAAAAGTTAAAGCTGTTATGGCTTGGGAAAGACCGACGTCCATAACGGAGATAAGAAGTTTTCTTGGTCTTACCGGTTACTACCGGAGGTTTATTAAAGGATTTTCTCGTTTAGCCTTACCATTGATGAAGTTAACTTGTTAGAATCAACCTTTTGTGTGGACCCGTGAATGCGAAGAAAGCTTCCAAGAGTTAAAATTGAGACTTACTACCGCACCGGTGTTAGCATTGCCAGACTTGACAGCTACTTTTGTATTGTATTGTGATGCGTCTATGCATGGCCTGGGTTGTGTGTTGATGCAGTGCGAGTGTGTGATAGCCTATGCGTCACGACAGTTGCGACTGCATGAGGTTAATTATCCCACACATGATCTGGAATTGGCGGCGGTGGTGTTTGCTTTGAAGTTGTGGCGACATTACTTGTATGGTTCTAAGTTTGTGGTCTTTAGTGATCACAAGAGCCTTCAGTATTTGTTTGACCAAAAGGAACTGAGTATGCGCCAACGACGATGGATGGAAGTTCTAAAAGATTATAAGTTTGAGTTAAGGTATCACCCCGGAAAGGCCAATGTGGTTGCAGACGCTTTGAGCCAAAAATCGTTGCATATCTCTATGATGATGGCGAAAGAAATGGAGTTGATTGAACAGTTTAGAAATTTGAATGTGGGCGTAGAGACATATACTCCCAAGAAGATGTCACTTGAAATGTTGAAAGTCACAAATGAATTTCTTGAGTATATGAAGGTTCAACAACCAAATGACGAGTATTTGATGGAGATAAAGAAAACCCAAGAAAAGGGGAAGAATTTGTTCCTTGTGGAAAGTCCAGATGGCATTTGGCATGTGAAGGGCCGAATTTACGTTCCCTCAAGTGGTGATGTGAGGAAATGTGTACTGGAGGAAGCTCACAAGGGCGTATTGAGCATTCATCCTGGTTCTACCAAGATGTATCAAGACTTGAAGAAGAATATTTGGTGTCCTGGTATGAAGCGTGATGTGGCAAACTTTGTGGCATCTTGCCTTGTTTGTCAGAAGGCGAAGGTCGAGCATCAGAGACCATCTGGTTATTTGAGACCTTTGGAAATCCCTGTCTGGAAATGGGATACTATTGCTATGGACTTTGTGTCCGGTTTACCTAGGACGAGGTCCAACTATGACAGAATTTGGGTGATTATAGATCGTTTAACGAAGAGTGCATATTTTCTGCTGATTAGCATGAAGAGTTCCTTAGAGGATCTGGCGCAGTTGTACATTAAGGAGATTGTGAGGTTGCATGGTATACCGTCTAGTATTGTTTCTGATAGAGACCCGTATTTTACTTCTCGATTTTGGGGAAGCCTACATGAGGCCATGGGCTCTAAAATGAAGTTGAGTTCAGCTTATCACCCTCAGACAGACGGACAATCTGAGAGGAATATTCAGAGTCTTGAGGATTTGTTACGTGCATGTGTTCTAGAACATGGAGGTTCATGGGTGAAGTATTTCCCTTTAATTGAGTTTACCTATAACAACAGCTTCCATTCTAGTATTGGCATGGCCCCATATGAAGCGTTGTATGGAAGGAAGTGTAAAACTCCGTTGTGTTAGTTGGAGACTGGTGAGAACTTGGCCTTAGGGCCGAAAATCGTTCAGGAGACCACTGAGCAAATTAAGAAAATACAAGGGAATATGAAGATTGCTCAGGACTGACAGAAGAGTTACTATGACAAGAGACATAAACCACTTGAATTTCAAGTTGGTGATCATGTATTCCTGAAGGTCTCACGCGATAAAGGGATTGGAAGGGCGTTGAAAAGCGGAAAGTTGAGCCCTAGATTTATTGGACCTTACGAGATATTGGAGCGGATTGGCGATGTTGCTTATCGAATTGCACTCCCTCCGCATCTTGCTAACCTATACAACGTGTTCCACATGTCGCAGTTGAGGAAATATGTTCATGATCCTCTACATGTGATTCCTTTGGATGATATCGATGTACGTGATGACCTATCTATTCTTCCTATTTCTGTTCGCGTAGTCGATCATTCCGTGAAGAAGCTACGAAACAGGTTGGTACCTTTGGTGAAGGTCGTTTAGAAACATGGAAATATGGAGACGTTCACATGGGCACGTGAGGACGACATCAGACGACGATATCCCGACGTGTTCGAATCTGGTATGTTAAATTTCGAGGACGAAATTTTCTTTTGGTGGGGTGGATTGTAACATCCTAAAATTTTAAAATAGAGGATTAAATCAAGGGAAATAAATATTGACCAATTTGAATGTAAATTATTTAATGTCCCAGCATATTGGAAAAAAAAATAAATTAAAATTTTTAGGGACTGTTGATGATTTATTGAGACCGGTTAAACTGAAAATAAGCCTGATTGGAATATGGGTGTCAGACCAAATATCTCCGATTCGGATGATATTGGTCAGGGCTGTTGAGAATAATATTGGGAGTCCAAAAATATATTCGAAATCATTTTTAGATTAAGTATTGAGCCCGAACAGAGGTCTTGTTAGTCATAAAACGATGAATCTTTTAATGAGATGACTAAAAATTAAAACCTAAAACCCCAATTTTCCCTTCTATTCTTGTGTGTATGCTGAAGGAAAGAAGGGAAAAATACTTCATTTCTTCTTCTCTTCATTCCTTCTTCATTTTCCCCTTTTCTCTTCCAAAAACCCTAAGCTAAGGTGGTGACCTCCCTCTCCCTCTCAATTTCATCCTTGGAGCAAGCTAGGAGATCGAAGTTCTTCCTTTCTTCTTCTCATTTTCGTGTGGCCTCCCTCTCCCTTGAAAATCCATTTCATTTTTGGGTGTGAGGTAAGTTATACTCACTCTTTTGTTGAGTTTTTGGCCATAGGTGTGTGTTATTATACTTTGGGGAGCAATGTATGTAGATAGGTGGTTGAAGAGAGCACTTAATGCATAAACCCTAAGGTGGGTGACATAAATGTAATCTTTAAATGATATTAATGATGGTTGGTGCATTTATAGTTGGAAGGTGATGAAGATTAATGATGCTTTAATGTGTGTTGTTGGGTTTTAGAGAAACCCTAATTTTTAAGAATTTGGGGAAGGTGGTAAATATTGGGTGAATGATATGTTTGAGAACAAATGTAAGCCATTGAGTGTATGGGTATCGACTGGTGTAGTATTTTGTGAAGGTTAGGGCTATGGTTGCCTTGTAGCCTTTGAATCCAATGGATGTGGCTGAATGGGAAAGAATTACCGAAGCCTAATAAATAATAAAAATGATGCCTATAACATGTCTAGTACATGTTATGAAATTATAGATATGATTATGATTAAATAGAATTGAAATGATGTTTTAGATGGTTGATTGATTGGGATTATATATACATGTTAATGTAGGATCCATTCCGAACGAGGAAGCGGGTGTGTCTTGTCAATTGGAATTCTTCTCTTAAGGTAGGAGAGGAGTCTTATTTTCTAAATGCATGAATTTTGAATGGTATATGATTGTTGTATGTATTGATATGCATGTTTGCCTTGCTTAAAGTGCTATATGATGTTGATGATGTGTTTTGGCAACATGCTTGATGCATTTAGAATAATTCTGGTATGTTATATGGTGGCATAAATTGTTTGATGTTATGTGGTGATGTACATGTCCACCGTAAGTGTATAATGAATGTTGATGATGTTTGATAAAGAATAGTTGAGGTCTTTGTATTGATGATGAAATTGAATGATTTGAATGATATGAATGAGACTATCAAAAATGCCACACAAAGATTTAAACTAACCAAAATAACCAACAATAATGAATCCACTAAAAACCTTGTGGTGACGTTGGTAATGGAGTTGATGATGATGTTGATGAGTGGCATGTATAGGATGCATAGAGTGAGAAATGTATATGATTGGCATTTGCATCCATGGCATACTACATAGCTGTCAGTGTTAGAATTTGAGGGGATTCCCACAGTTGGCCTAGTGGGAGGGTGGCTCTATGCATGAGCAATTTGTATTTCCCCTGTGACTCGGTGTATAAGTCACGATGCTGCCCATGTTATGCTACGGGGAGCCACATGTGGTTGACCCTTTGTGGGGGGTGGCTCTTGATGAGCAGGTGTCCCCGGTGGTCCTTGGGATCACAGCTGCCATGATATGTCTCATGGTTGGCCCGCAACACCATATATAGAATATGCTGTATAACGCGGTCATGGTAAAAATGACCAGGTGTTGCAAGATGGGCGATGAAGTTTGGTACCAGTAAAATGATTGGTGAATGCATGCAAATTTAAGAATAAGTGTACACATTTTACTACTGCAGTAGGGGTATGGTTAGATAATCATACTTGAGTCCCACAATTTGGTGTTTATGTCCCACATTCAGATCTGTAATTGTTGATATATTCCATTGTGCGTATACATTAGCTTAAGAGTATTTGCATATAGCAAGGAAGTATGCCAAAGGAGATGAATTATGATGATGGACTTATTGGAGATGATATAATACGTAAAGACAACATGAAGATATGGATACCTAATAATAATTTGTGTAAAATGATGTATTGCGTGATAGTCCAATGTTGTAAGACTTGATTATGTATGTACTCATATACCTTGCTTGATTTAAAATGACGTTGTCATATGTGCGTGATAATGATATAACGAGGATTGAGATGATGTGTGTATGCAAAGTATACATGTTTAAATGCATATGTACATAATCACATGGTATTCATATTCATTCTTTTGGAATGTATGACTCACTCTCCCATCTTGTCCATTTTTAGACTTGTGATGCAGGGAAATTATGGGAAGGGTGGACATTTTGAAGTACATTTTGGTTGAGGAGGTAAATAGTTGTATAGGAAGTGCCTTGGCCGTCGAAACCTAGATTTTTTCATAGCGTGTGATGTATATGGATGCTTATTTTGTTATCTAGATTAGTGATGATGATTTTAAGGGTCATGAAGGAAAATTGGACCTTGGTGTGCATGCCCAATTTTTATTTATGACCCAAATGATGTAAAATGATGAGTTACGAGGTTAGTTAATGATGAATTCTTATGAATGAATGACGTGTTTTAAATTTTATGGTATTTGATGAAGAGTTTGTGAGAATGATTTATATGCTATGTAATGAATGAAAGGGAGTTGAATTTAATATGTATGAAAGACTCGATAGACTCCCAAAAGCATAATAGAATATAAGGAGTGCATTAGAATAGGCTAAAATAGCACTAAATAGTATTTGGCATGTTAAGTTGCATGAAAATCTCATGTTTGCCTGTTTTCTGCATAACTCGCTCAAGCGAGTAGTGATCTCGCTCGAGCGAGATCCTCCTGCATCAGTGTTGTGGCCACTGGCCAAAACTGGCTCGAGCGGATGGTGGTCTCGCCCAAGCGAGACTTTGCCTGGGAGCAGAGGTTGGTCACTGGACCAATTTCGCTCAGGCGAAATGTCCGTGGCTTGGTAGTCGCTCAAGCGAGAGGAAGGAATTGGACACTGGACGATTTTCGCCCAGGCGGGCCTTGCCTCGCCCAAGCAAAAATCGGCCAGTAAGTCCCCAACGTTGCAGGAGCAATCCCGCTCAAGCGAGATGTAACTCGCCTAAGCGAGATTGACCCCTGAAGCAAATACCTCTCTCTCGCTCAAGCGTCCTGTTGGCTCAGTCAAGGGTACTCTTCGAATCTCGCTCAAGCGAGATAGGGTTCGCTCAAGTGAGAGGAACCCTTGATGCTTAATCTTTTATTCGCTCAGCTTCTCCTTGTTTCGCTCAAGCGTGCCTATGCTTGCTCGCTCAAGCGAATGTGGTGCTCGCTTGAGCGAGTAGCTCCCTGATGCACATATTTATTTTGTTTCAAATGATTAAACCTCCCTTTGTATTGAACCTCTTCTTGCATCATCTTAAAATGAGTTTGGGCATATTATGGATCCCTGAACCTTATGAAATCTTCTCCGTATAAATTCAATCATGCAACAATTAAATTAATTAATTCTTCAGCTGTTTCTAATTAGAAGTTTATTATGAAATCATCTTTTAACTTACCCTCTCATATCTTCATATATAGGAGTGGCTTTTATAGATCCAGGTGTTGAACTAGAAAGTGTCACCACTTATTCTTCTTTTCATTGAATAATGATTTTAAATTCGTGAAAAATTTACCCGTATTTTCGGGGCGTCTCACCAAGGCTTACAAGCTTCCATTCCATATTTACCTCTATATTTCCTCAATCCTCCAAAAGAGTAGGATATCCAACATACCTACATCAAACTTTAAAATGGCAACTAGAAGGTGAGTAACATGCACCAAATGAATCAAGTCATGCATTATGATGATATGTATACATGTGTGCATAACATCTATTTCTCAAGAAGCATCATAAGCTTGATTCACATATCATGCCATTCCATTTCAATGTCACACATATCCAATTCAATATATGTATATTCACAACATTTATATCTCAATAAGCATTACAAGCCTCGTTCTCATATCATATCATCTCATCTCAATATAACACATACTCAAGACAATATATTCATAACACACATATCAAAATCATTGGCATTCTAAATAAAAGTCATTACACACTTAATGTTAGTACCACATCTTCTTTCCTTTTTATTTATCAATCATCCATCGCCACCAAGGGCTACCAACTAGGCATATCTCTAGCTATATGCAAATGCTCTTATGGCTAATGCATATGCACAAAGAAATCAATAACAATTGCGTATCTGACTGTGGGAAAAACCACATCATATCAAGTGTGGGTTAAGCATAAGTGTGTTACTATGCCCCTACTGCAGTAATAAAAGTGTACACTTATATCTCAAATCATGCATGCAATACATTACTCTTTTACTGGTACCAAACCGCTATCGCCCACTTGTAGCACTAGTCACCCCGTGACTTGCGGATTCAACAACATGGCCTCACTTACCATAAGTGCTACGAGCCCCTCCCGAACACACATCGGAAGAGTCGTGCTTCATAGGGACACCGAGGTCACTCGCTCACCATAGAGCCGTCCTGAAACACCCCAATTTTCTGGACCCGAATCCCGATGTAACCAAAATAATTAATTAATAAAAAATGCGAGTAAATTTTTCGCGTTTGAAATATTTCCAAAACACAACCATGATTACATCAAGACTCGAATCACAGAAAACCGAAAAGTGAGGTTTAATAAAATATAACTAGATCGTGAAATAGTTTGCCCATAACGGTATACAAAATAACAGAGTTTACAGCGGAAGAAGAATGTGTATACCAGGCATACGCCTAGTCCCATATATGAAGATATGAGAAAAGGCTCGGCAAGCATGCAAGCATACCACACTAGCCTATTAGGCCACAACCAATCTTACACATAAATCATAAACATACAATGCTTAATATATATATATATACATATATTTATATGGTTATGCATCATACATCTCCAATACCCATAATCCATAATTGACCATATTCATTTCATCCTTAAAGTCATACATTATTAACATTTATACAACATTCACATTACATCCACCAATAACAATAATTATCAACATCACAATATCTACCGCATACACAACATAATAAATTACAACGCTGCCGGCCAAGGCATTCCATTACCACTATTTACCTTCCCAAGAGCTTTACTTCATAAATATTCTCATCCCATGGTTTTCCTGCATCAATACTAAAAAGTAGACTATATGGGAGAGTGAGTTATACATTTCAAATGACGATATGAATACAATTGACATTATGTGCATATGCATATCAACATCATGTATGCTTTGCTAAACACATCAATAAATATCATAATCTATTCATTTCACAATATACATGTCATGTATTCACTCATCAGTTCGTAGCAAAGCAAACATATACACAATTATTCCAACACCACAATGGGCTAACATCATCAACATCGACCATTCCGGTCTTCTCTCACGCCGCCATGGGCTAATCATCATTATTATCAATCATAAACAAATACGCCCTTCATTACATTGGGCCATAACATACATATCGTCATATTCGATATCATTTCGTATATTCATATCATTTATTACTTTTATGTGGTCTTTTAGGTATATTAATTACCCATTTCACCAACACCACACCATAATCTCAATCATCATCAATCATCATCACCACCTGGCATATCTCCATGCTATATGCAAATGCTCTTAGGCTAATGCATATGCACAATGGAATAATCAACAACAATTGCGGATCCGACTGTGGGAATAAATACCAAATTATGGGTCAAGCATAGATGTGCTACTATGCCCCTACTACAGTAGTAAAAAGTGTACACTTATATCTCAATTCATGCATGCTCAACATCATATTTTACTAGTACCAAACTGCTATCGCCCATCTGTAGCAGTAGTCACCCCGTGACTTGCGGATCAACATGGCCTTACTTGCCAAAAGTGCTACGGGCCCCTCCCGAACACACATCGAGAGAGCCGTGCCCCGAGGTAACTCGCTCACCATAGAGCCGCCCACCCACTGGGCCCGCCACATAGCGTACCTCGTCACTAAACTATGGACAGCTTCGTGACTCACACACCGAGTCACAGGGGAAACAACAAGAATGCTCATGCACTGAGCCGCCCTCCCACTGGGCCCGCCTAGTGGAACCCCCTAATATTCCACATAGACAGTGATCGATATGCCATGGATGCAATGCAATGCAAATCAAATGCATTTCTCACACTATGCATCCTAAATGCCACCCATCAACCATCATCATCATAATCACCAACACCACCATATACATCTTAGTGGATTTTATCACAGTTGGTTTTAGCCATTATTTTCAAGTTTTAAGTGTGGCATTTTCATCTCAATATATTTTACATATTTTTCATATCATCCATGCAAGTCAATACTTGCGATCAACCCCAATGGCATCACATCATTACATATCATTCATAAATATTACCACACATTCATTTAATGGATTTTCATCTTATTATTCATAACCATTGTCTTACATATTAGTGTGGTATTCACAATAATTCACAAATACAATTCATACCACACATATAAGATCACATTTGTATCAACACAGTAGTATTCAACAAATCATCAATATTAGCAACCATCCTCTATTCATGGAATGATTAACAATCTTGCCCATCATCATTCATTATCAATATCATCTCCGATTCATTGACTTGTAATGAATATATTGTCGTACCATCATCCCTCATTAGTTTCATCACCATACAAGGTGTGTTATACATCAACCATCATTTAATATCATTAGTGGTGAATATTCATACTCTCATAATGTGTGTCAATCAATATCATTATCGCCTAGACTCACCATCATCATATACCCCTACCATAATCTCTTACTTTTACATAATAAAGGGGGGTTTTAGGTAATAACAAGCTCATGTTAACTTTCAATACTAAGACATGAGAAAATCTCACTTTTAGTCTTAATAATAGTGGGACATACCACAAATATTACCTATTAGTCCCAATTTGACCACCATAAAAAGTTGGGTTAAAAACCCTCTTAAACTTAAATTTTTCAACACAATAGGTTCGGTATTTTTTGGCTAATGAGAGTTAGAAAACTCCAATTAAAGTGAGGCCAATTCTGACACCTCCGTAATACAATTATCTACAACTTTCATGAAGAAGTCGGAGGCTAAAAATGTCATTAAGGTGCCCAAACGGGCCCAAAAACAGCAAAGGACGCTTATCGGGCAGTCCTGTCGTAATCGATTACGCCACTCCTGTAATTGATTACGGTAATCCATTACGCTAACCATGTAATCAATTACACCTAAAACAGCACGTCTGTAATCGATTACGCTAACCATCGCAATCGATTACGACACACCAGAATGCAGAAATTATGTAGAAAATGCATAATTTTGGAACTTCTAACCCTCCTAACTTTTTCATATAAACTCCAAATGCTACCAAATTTTGACACCAACTAAATTACACCATTTGTGACGGTGGCCACTGGTCTCATTCAAAAATTCTTAAAAATGAGGGACTTATGCATATAAATGTGTTTTACCTATTTTAAGCCTCTTTAATGCAACTCAAGGGTCATTTCTCACTTAAATTGACCCATTCCAATTTCCACAAGTTTTAATTCATACATGGAAGCTATTGGAACTACCCTATGTCATCAAAACCACACAACACTCTATTTAACCCCTTCACTTCTGTGATTATGCATTAAAATGCACTTTGTGAACTACAATATGACTCAAATCATTTATCATTCATTTCATTATGGGTCTTTCATTTCAATACATCAATTCCCATTAAGGGACAACTAACCATTCATCACCATCTCATATATATATATATATATATATAATTTCCAAAATTCAACAATTTGCCAAGCCTAGCATTCATCACATCATCAATTCAACATTCAACATAACTATGGCAAGGCAATGCATGAGTCCATACATATACATAATTCAACAATTATTCACTCATGCAAATTTGAAATGCAAACTCCTCTCCTACCTCAAGAGAAAAACCGCAATCCAAGTTCTCTGATTGCCTCGATCGTTACACATCATCGTCCGGAGCATAATCCTATCACAAACATACATATACATGCTATTAATATACCATCATAAGGCATCATCCCCTAAAACTCATTATCAAGTCCTAGACTTGTCTAAATCCCATTCATACGCTCATGTTAGGCTTCGGGAATTCCTCTCTCAAGACCAAGATTCTTTAAATCTTAAAGGGCTAACCATACCTAACAACAACAATACTATGGCCCTTAGCCTTAAGACTTCCAAATCATCTCATGAATCATTCAACCATCACCAAAATTTATTCAAACTCATTATAAGCCCCTTGGCTCCATCTAAGACCATCACCAATTCAACTATTTCAAAATGGCATACCTACTCATCAACTCAAGTATCTATTTCCTTAATCCATTATCAATGGCTTGCAACCATTTTTAACATCATCATAAACATCAACAATCTAAATTAATTCCTCTAACCACATACATACTCATATACACTCCTCTCCCAATCCTCAATAATCAACACCAATGCTTCAAACATTCATTTCCTCATATATAATCATTCTAGAGTATTCAAAGCCATCAAAATCATCAATTTAGCCAAAATCCCCAAATCACTACACTTAGGGTTTTTCATCAAAATTCAATAACCATTTCTAATAACCACCAATCTCCATCATTAACAACACCCACACACACATTATCATGGGTTTTCACTAAAAATCATCTTTCATGACATTATTACTCATATCCCCCAAATCCTAGAGTTAGGGTTTCATTAAAAAATCTAATAACCATCATAAACAATCATTATCTTCCACCACCAAACACCACATTTTCATGTACCTCTTTACACCAACATAAAAACACATATTTATCATACCCCACCTTTGGGTTTTGCCTAAAAATGGTTCCTAATCCATGACCCATACACATAGCCCTCTCAAAAATCATAATGACCCATAATCTAGGGCATAAACTTAACAAGATTTGTGAGAAACTTACCCCAAACCAATAAAAGAAAGTGGGAGCCAAGAGAGGGGGGATGGGTGACAAAAATGAGAGGAGAAGAGGGAGAGAGCTTCCATCCAACATCATCTTTCTCATGCTTGGAGATGGCAAACGAAAATGGAAGGAGAAGGGAGCCACCACCCTTTTTGCTTAGGGTTTTTAGAAGAGGAAAAAGAAGATGAGTGGAAGAGGGGATAAAGAGAATAGGAAGAAGAAGGAGAAGAAGAAGTGACGTGAAATTGAGAGAAGGGGGAGGGATTTTTGTTTTAAGGTTTAACCCTCATTAATAATTTCTCCGTTTTATAATACAAAGGTTCTCTGTTCAGGCTTAATACTAAATCCAAAAATTATTCTGAAGATATATTCGGATTCCTAATAATATTCTTAACAGCCCTAACCAATGGTATCTCAATTGGAGATACTTGGTCTGACACTCATATTCTAACCGGGTATAATTTTAACTCTTAAAGTCCCAATAAATCATAAATAATTCTTATAAATCTCAATTTAATCATTTTAATATTTTTGGGACATTTATTAACCCATTTATAATTATTTAATATTTATTTCTCCTATTTAATCATTTTTATAAAATTCGGGATGTTACACGTCCACCCACTGGGTCCACCACATAGGGTGCCTCGTCACCAAACTAAGGGCACCTTCGCGATTCCAAGAATCACTAGGGAACAAATATATAATTTTTACCCATGCACTGGGCTGCCCTCCCACTGGGCTCGCCTATTGGAACCCCTAACATTCCACATAGACAACGAATGATATGTCATGGATGCAATGCAAATCAAATGCATTTTCACGCTATGCATCCTAAATGCCACTCCATAATCACAATTCACTACCAACACTTAATGGAACTCCATATACTCATCATTCTCAACCATCACCATCATTCATTGGATTTCATACATATAACTAGTTAGTGGCAATCACAATTCATCAATTCATATATCATGGGATGTTCAATAACATTGCAATCAATACAATTATGGTTCCAAGCCATTAACAACAACTCTCATTAATCATGAGTCAATTCAACATCATAATCATCATTCCACAAACATAAGCTACATAACACCATTCACTCTAAATGCATTTCAATCAAGTAATCATCAAATCATTCATCCAAGCCAAATTAGCATAACACAACTATATACACACATCACTAATGGATGAAATCACGCATTTAGAGATGTTACCCCCTTCT
This sequence comes from Clitoria ternatea, assembly GCA_037962975.1. Lineage (NCBI taxonomy): Eukaryota > Viridiplantae > Streptophyta > Magnoliopsida > Fabales > Fabaceae > Clitoria > Clitoria ternatea. The sequence goes on from CM075672.1 coordinate 182,066,368, forward strand.
ACCTCAAGAAAAGTAGAAATCAATGCAGTTTGAAGATCCCGCCTCATCGATGGGGTTGTTTCCTACATTATACAATATACCACATAATCAATTTTTATTCAACTACCACGTTTTAAGTGCTCATAATTAACTACTTGTTGTTTTATTCCATTTTAATTCTCAAACCTCATTCATTTTATTTCATCCACCATAACCATCATTGGTTAGGTGCCCAAATTTATTTATCATGCAATTAAAGCTAAGCCCCTTAATGGGTTTCCATGCTAATTGTTTTCCAACCACCACTACCAATCATCTAATCTCATTAATGGCCATCCACCATCAAAGTTACAATCCCATATCATTAAATATATTCTCCTAACATCAATAAATATTTTGCTACCCATATTTCATATTTCCCCAAATTTACAAAGTTAGGGTTTCATAAAAAACCCAACATCCATCATTTATGTTCATCATTTTCTATCATATTTTAATGTTATTTTCACATACCCCTATATACCCTCATAAAACTTATATTAAAACCAACCCAACTAAGGGTTTTCTATCTTAAATTTTTCCCATTAATAACCCATATGCATTACCCTTTCAAAAACCATAATAACCTCTAACATAGGGCATAACACCATTAAAAATAGAAAGGAACTTACCTCAAGACAAGAAAATGAGTGGGTACCAATGGGGAAGAGAGGGAGCACAAGAATGAGAGAGTCTCCAACACAAGCTTCTCTTTCTTGCTAGAAGAGGAGAACAAAAATAGAAGGGGAAAGGACACACCATCACTTTGTGGATTTTTAGAAGAAGAAGATGATAATGATGATGAGGAAGAGAATAAGGAAATATGAGAAGAGAGGAAGGTTCTGCCCTTGGAAATAAAACCAGCATGAATTGCAAAGGAGAAGGGAGTTTAGTGCTTTAATTTAACCCTTCTCATTAAAATTTACCGTTTTACAACAAACAGGATCTCTGTTTGGACTCAATACTTTATCTAAAAATTATTTCGAAAACATATTTGGACTCCCAATAATATTCTTAACAACCCTGACCAACAGCACCTCAATCAGAGATACTTGGTCTGACACCCATATTTTAATTGGGTATAATTTCAGCTCATAAAGCCCCTATAAATTATGAATAATCCCCAAAAATCTTAATTTAATTATTTACAACATTTTGGGATATTAATTCACTCACATATAATTATTTAGTATTTATTCTTCATATTTAATCATTTATATTATATTAGGGATGTTATAGTTTCCCTCAGGTACAAAAACATCTTTTTATGGTTTACACATTTTTCTCAAAAAATTAATTTACACTTTATCTATTAAAAAAATTAATTGCACTTTTTGGTTTATTAATTTTAACCATATGTGTAATTTTGGTTCCCATTTCTTGATTAAAACCAAGTGTGTAATTCTAGTTCTTATTTCTAAATTAATTTTTATTACACTTTTTTTCAAAAAATTTAATTGCACTTTCTCAAGTTATGTGGTATTTGAAAAACAAAATTGGTACATGTTCATAAGAGAATTAATATGTTTAATTGTAGTTTGTATTCATTCTACTGCTCCTTATTAAATTGAATATATACAATAGTTAGTAACCTAATCTAACATTCATTCTTTTGTCCATGTGTTTAGATCATTGACGCCATACCCTTCTATTGAGTCCATATTTTCTCACATCCCAGGCACGCCTCTTACTGCAGCAATTTTATATTGATTAAGGTATATTCATAATTGAAAAAATATCTTGATTTCATAGTGGACAAATTGTGAATTAACTGAATAATGTTATTCTTTTGTTGATATTTTCAAGTTAAGCTTGTTTGTGGGTGAAAATGTTGATTATTGAATCATTTTTCCTATGAGGGTTAATACTTTTATTATCTCAAGGTCTTTGGGTTATTTGCTTATAACATGCTCCTCTTTTAACTTGAGTTTTTTAAGCTCTTAGGGTTATTTATATCAAATTAATAAGCGAAAATGCTTGCATAAAATTACTATGACTATAGTTGTAAATTTTCCAGCTTCACTTCTTTGAACAGAGTAGATGAAGTTGTAAGAGAATACTAACTTTTGTCCTAACCTTGTAATTTGGATAGTTATTTTCTGTGCTTATGCCATCATTTACTTCTTTGAACTTTAGAGTAATAGAAAATAGTTTACAATGCTAGATTTTCATAAAAGTTACAAATGAACTATTGTTCTTGAAGTAATGCACATTTCTTGATAAAAATGGTTCATGATTTTTTTGTCATTAACAAACTAGATCTTCTGAGTGGCTTACTCATCAACCACTTATATATACTTAATAGCCATAAGCCAGCTCTACTTTACCCCTCCCCCAAACAATGTCGTGATAATAGTTATTAATTCATCATAATGTATCACTAAGAAATTACATTGATCTGTAATTACCTTGAAACCTAAGAAAAATTAAATTACCTTGATCTGTAATTCATTATATCTATCTTAAATGAGTTAATGTAGCAGTTTATCATCTTCACAAAACCTACAAATATATATGCTGCAATGAAATTATTATTTAGTGATGAACTAATCCTATTTCTATAAGGAGGACAAGAGTTTGATTAGAAGTCATTGATTATGTATCTAAGATAATTATTATGAATGTGGACTAATTTTCACTCCACAATTCAAGATTTCTCATTGCTTATTCCCAAAGAGGAATGAGGGGTGCTTCAAATCATATTACAAGTTGCTTATCATGTGCCATCTAATTGAATTTAAAAAAGAATGTCATGGTTCAATTTAAAATTTGAATGTTAGGTATAAATTAATTGATTATTGATTTCTTTCTTTGTCATAAATGTTTATGACGGAACTAGAGTAAGGGATACCAGGGAATCATTGCCTACTATGTATTTTTTGCTTATTGAGTCCTTTTTTTGTTTAATTGATCATTAATGTTATTCAAATTTAGTAGTTTAAAACTATCCTTACTCATTTTACTTTATTTAAGAGTAATGTTAAGTTCAAATAGTAAAAATCTTTAGAAATTGACATTTGAAGTCTTTATGAACACATAAAGATTAAACACATTTAATTGCATAAATAAAAATTGAAAAACAGTCATAGCACATGTTCCATTCCAATTTGCCAAAAATAAGGGAAACTAAGAATCCAAAAAGCCTTACTAGGTAGAAAAAAAGAATCAGGATAGCAACTATCTATTGGTCATTAGGAAGTAGTAGAAATAGACCAAAACATAAAGAACAAAGGAGAAAATAAGCAAACAGTTGTTGCTGGTGTGTCGGGGGGTTTTCCGATTATCGAAAGGGTTGTTGGAGTGTAGGAGAAGTGACGATAGGGTTGTTGGAGTGATGGAGGGGCTGTTTGTAGCCAAGACAGCCACTAACAATGGTGAGAGAAGCTTTAGAATGTGATCTAAGTGATGGAGGAAACCAAGACAGCAAACACAGCCACCAAACAGAGTGTTGGGGCGAGCTTTGTTTCCTCGTTGGAGTTGGGCTCTTGCTGACACAGGGAGAACGATGGTGTGCTTGAGGGAAAGGGTGAAGGAGATGTGATGCAATAGGGAAATAGACGTGTTGCGTGCTTGAGAAGGAAGGTTGTGAGAAATGGTTGTAAGGGAAGGGGTTTGTTGATAAAAGGCTACCTATCTAAAAGTATATTATAATTACATATAATCTGCTCTGGAATTATTATTTATTTTCAAATTAAGTAGATATTGGTGTTGGTCTATGAACACCATATGGAAAATTTATATGATATATACTGAAATCCATAGTACTTATAACAAATTGAACAAGTGAAAAATAAAAGAAAATAAAAAATATAACTAAGAGAGGAAGTTTAAGTCCATCCAATAAATTTAAAGTAATCTTATATGTATGTTTTCTTCTAATATGCCCTCTCTCCACCCATATGAGAGGAAACTACTTAATAAACTTAAAGAATCCTCAATAAGAAAACTCCTAAAAAGAGTGTTGTAAAAAGGAAGAAGAGTATAAATAAAGCATTTGGTGCTCAGTATAGGTTTGTTGATTGAACTGTTCCACCATCATGTTGATGTTCAGTTCCTAAATTCCTTATTTCATTTAACTTGTTTACCAAATTTAATGGATTTGTATTTTTTAAATTCAAATAAAAAACTAAAAGTTAAGGTAAACTAGTTGTCAGGATCAGTTACCTTTTCAATTTTGCTTTTCAAAACAAAAAATTTATAACATGTCAACCTCTTTTTGGTTCACCATGCAGATCTACATGTCGTATGGTCTTTGTTCATGTCTCTTCAGCTTCGTCTTTATCGTTGTGTCACTTTTCCAGGTAATCCCCTTATGCTAATTTTCTCATGATTTGTAACCTATGATGATTGTGTATGCATGTTGATTGTTGTTTGTTAGTGGAGAGTAGAGCTCATTAGGCATTAGTTATTTGTGCTGATAACATGTGTTAAAAGTGTGCATGTGTATTGTTGTTTGTTAATGGAGAGCAGAGCTCATTAGGCATTGGTTTTGTGTGCTGATAACATATGTTTTATGTATGCATATGTATTGTTGTTTGTTAGTGGAGAGCAGAGCTCACTACATTATAGTGTTGTTTGCCTTAATTTCATATGCAAGTCGTAGTTACATATTGAACACTACTGTGAACTTTTTTATGTGTAACAGGGCATTTCTAAAATTTGGAAATGTCTAGTTTACAGGGGAGACTTTGCTAAAATTTTGGTAGGCTCCTTGTTTTAGTATACATAAAAAAGTAAATTCAAGTTTAACAATGTAGGGTTTAGTCATGTGTGAACCCAATAGGTTCCCGTTCAAGATTCAAGACAACCGGCAAACATACCGTGTTGTGTTGGATCTTGAATTATCCCGGTTAGACAGTTTGGGATGAATTTGTAACCAGTAGAGCGTAACCTATCATTATTGTTAGTGTTCTATCTTGTGTTGTTGATGTCTATTTGGAATTTCAGTTACTGTGTTTCGTATTGTCTCTGGGTGCATGTCTGCTTGCGGTGTTTCATATCACACGTATCTCTGTGTACTCGGGGATCAATGTAAAATGCTGCCGAAATTCCAAATGAACATCAACAACACAAGGTTGACACAAACACATAGATGGGTTACATATGGTTACATATTCATCTCAAATAGGATAGGGCCCCACCTACATACAACATCAAAGAGATAGAGAGTGAATCACGAACGATAGTAACATAATGTTTAAATTAATGTAACTAAAACTTTGCTTGTTAGATATTGTGAATGGAGATTTTGGAAAATCGGCGATGGATGTACAATCGGCTTGATCATAGTCGACGAGTAATTAAGGAGTTTATGATGGAGCTGTTGGAGTTTATTCTGTTCACTATGGAAAACACGCCTGGTTTTGAAGCAACTCAAAAGATTCGTTGTCCATGCTCAAAATATAAATGCATGAGTTTTGAATACGTGGATAATGTCATGTGCCACCTAAGTGAGAAGGGTTTCATGGAAAGATACTACTACCGGTACAACCATGGTGAGTAGTTACCGCCTAGACCATCAGTCGTAACCGTGCAACAGATGGTGATGGATCTTGTTGGACCCTCCACCGGGCGTGTGCTAGAACATGATGACCAAACAGGGAATAAGGACGACAATGTAAAGGAGGATCCAAATATGGAGGTGAAGAGATTTTATGATTTGTTGGCGGTGGCTCAGACTCCATTTGGGACGGGTGCGAGAGTTACACTAAATTATCTGCCTCCCTAGCTACTTTAAGCCTAAAGGAAGATTATAATCTTTTAGGAAGTTGTTTTAATAGGATGATCGATCTAATGGGTTCCACCATTCCTAGTAATCATCGAATGCCATCAAACCTGTACCATGCTAAGAAAAGAGTGGGAAACCTGGGGTTGGGTTGTGTGAAGATAGAATGTTGTGTTGGTGGGTGTATGCTATTCAGAAATGAGTTTGCAGACAAGAGTGTCACAGAATGTGTACACTGTAATGAGAACCGCTACAAAATTGTTAAAAGGAGAGGGAAAGTAACTAGGACAGCCAGGAAGAAAATGTGGTACTTCCCTATAACACTGCATCTTTAACGCTTATACGCCTCGTTGTCCATAGCAAAACACATGCATTGGTATGCTCTGAACCAAACACATAAGGGTCTTTTGTTCCATCCTTCTGACGGGAAAGCATGGAAGTGTTTAGATGAGCTATATCCATACTTTTTAGGTGAACCGTGCAATGTACAACTTGGGTTATGTACTTATGGGTTCAACCCGTTTGATCAATACGGAAGAGCGTACTCTTTTTGGCCAGTCATACTGACTCCATACAATCTGCCTCTTGATATATATATGAAGAGGGAGGTCATGTTTCTCTCTGTACTGGTTCCAGGACCCAAAAATCCAAAGGTGAAGATAGACGTGTTTTTCCAACCGTTGGTTGAGGAGTTGTCACAATTGTGGGATGTCGGGGTGATGACCTATGATACGTCCTTGAAGAACAATTTCATGATGTGGGTTGTTTTGATGTAGACCATTAACGACTTCCCAACATATGGTATGCTTTCTAGATGGTCAACGTTTGGAAGCTTGCTTGCCCTATATGCATGGAACATACTGGGGGAATCACTCCCTGTTAGTGGCAAGACAAGTTTTTTTTACTGTTATGGATAGTTTCTACCGTTGGATCACCCATTTAGGAGAAACAAAACCGCTTTTAAGAAGAACAAGGTTGTGAATGAAGATCCACCTTGTAGGTTATCCGGTGCACGGGTTTGGTTGAGAGTCGAAGAGTATCTGTACATCTGGGATAAGAGTGTTAAGGAGTTTGCAGGTTATGGGAAGGAACACCACTGGGTGAAGCAGAGTATCTTATGGGATTTTTCATACTGGAAAGACTTGTTGTTACGACACAACATTGATGTCATGCATATTGAACGAAATGTTTTCATGAATATTTTTGACACTATGATGGACATTAAAGGGAGAACAAAGGACAATGAGAAGAGTCGTCTAGACCTTCTGATTTGCTGTTCTAGGAAGGAGTTGGAATTGAGGGATGCGGGATGTGGAAGAATGTTTAAACCGTATGCAAAATATGTTTTAACTAGACCTCAACAAATTGTTGTGTGTGTATGGATGAATGAGTTGACCCTGCCTGACGGATTCGCTTCTAACTTGATTAGATGTGTCGACATGAAGGAGGGCAGGGTGTTTGGCATGAAAAGTCATGATTGCCATGTGTTTATGCAACAACTACTGTTGTACGCGTTTCATGCCTTACCAAAACCTATTTGGAAACCGCTGGTTGAGTTCGTTAACTGAGGAGAAACTTGTGAAGATGAAGGAAAGTATCCCGGTCTTGATTTGTAAGTTGGAACAGATTTTTTCGCCAAGTTTTTTTGACTTGATGGAGCATCTCCCTATCCATCTACCGTACGAGGCCTTAGTGGGTGCCCCAGTGCAGTACCGTTAGATGTATCCATTCAAAAGGTGAACGCCACAACTATTTAATTTCGTTGCAAATTTTTCTTAACTATAATAGTATTATGTAAGTTAACATTTGTTTATGTTATTCTAGATTTTTACACTCTTTAAAGGATAAAGTGTCAAATAAAGCATGCGTTGAAGCATCAATTTGTGAGGCATACTTAGTGGAAGAAATGACCACTTTTACTTCTTTCTATTTTTTGACGGGGATAGAAACTAGAATAAGTAGAATTCCCTGCAATCTTGGGGTGGCCACACGCACAGGGTTGGATGATCAAATTTCGATTTTTAACTATCCCGGTCATCTGGGGGCAAGGTCACAAAATGTTACATTGATGAGAAAGATCGAAAGGCGGCTCACTTCTACATTCTTCTAAATTGCCCAAAAGTGGAACCCTATCTTGAGTAAATCACCAACTTATAGTTTACATTCTAAAGCTAGATTTTATTGTATCTAAATTTTGTTCTTTAAATAGCTTATATGTGGATATGCTAAAACTTGAGCAAAATGATATAACTGATGACCAAATTCATAGTGAGCTATCATCCACATTCATCGGTTGGTTTACACAACACGTAAGACCTGTATACCATGTGTTTTTCAGTTTTACTTCTAAGTTAGGTATCTAACGATGACCTATGTGTTATGCTATACATAGATTCAAGACCCTAACAACCATATTGAAGATCCCTTACTCCAAGCCCTTTCTTGGGGGTCGGTGAAAACTGTTAAAAAATGGTCTATTTACTACATAAACGACTAAAAGTTTAACATTTTTCAATAGAGTGAAGGGATACGTACCCATAACTACGGGTTTGTGTTAAAGGCACAGTCGGACAGTTAAAGGAAGACTTTTATAGAGTGCTGATAGAGATTGTTGAAGTTTCTTTCTCTGGACGACTAAGAAGAGATATCGTTCTATTCAAGTGTGATTGGTACAACAACACAATCAGTGTAGGAACCATGGTTGACAATAACTACAGATTAGTTGAGGTAAAAAAATGGTAGATATAATGGGTTTAATCCTTTTATTTTTATCCAACAAGCCGAGCAGGTTTATTACACAGGCTTCCCTGGAGGGCATCGGGACTAGTACGTAGTAATCAAGGCCAAGTCCTGAAGTCAAATCACTGGTAATATCTCCGATGAGGTTGAGGATGCTTATCAGCTCGCTCCGAACGAGCTCAACGATAGTAATTTGCTGTTCAACATTGATTCAGTCATAATGGATGAGACGCTTGCCACTATGAAGGGTGAACACATTGACAAAAATGTAATCTCCCAGTCAAAATGGTCTAGGGCCGATTTGGAGATTGAGGAACCTATTGAAACAGATAGCCATAGTAACACTAAAACTGAGGGAGAATTTCAAACTGAAACAAATACAGAGTATGTAGTAATTTTCCACATTGACACTTATATACATATCTTTGCAGTCATAGACTAACATTTGTTTTCATGGTTTATTCTACAGATGATAGCACATCGACTACTCTTCAGCAAGGGTAGTGGTTTGAGACCCCCCGGATCCTGTCTACAGGCCACCACCCCTTCACCACCTGGTCCCACCATCCCATAGTAGGCCAATACTCCTTCACCACCATAGCAGACCATACCACATCAGGCCACCACCCCTTTACCACCACAACAAACCACCCCACAGCAGACCACCCCAGAGTAGACTGCTTCACCCGGTGGTTTGGATGACACTGGCTTGGAGGCCAGCCCACCTCCGGCATCCCCCTACCCATGCTGGTCCTACTGCCGGCCGGAGACGAGTAAGTATATGACAGGGCCCACAAGCACACGGGTTATGTCGCGTGATATAAAAGATTATCGTATCCACAGGGACTATTCAAAGTACCAACATATTAAGATTTAATTATCCACACAGTTTGATTTTTTTATGTTTTTGTAAAATAAAACTCAAAACAAAGTTTACACAGAATAAAAATAAATACAGAAACAAAATTTTCTAAACACTTAAAAATCAGAGTTGAGAGTATCTTGAGATTCCGGGGGATCAAGACTTTACTTTATGCTAATAATTTTAACTTTTCATAAATAAGAATCAAATTAAGTTTTCCAAGGCAGATTTTCCTTAAGCTAATTAATATGTTCCTCTCGGAATCCTATTAATGTACCTAACGTACGGAGAACCACGTTCAATCCCTAAGATAGGCCCTTTACTGTTTTATGAAAATCCCTTTTTATTCCTCAAAAGATTTTTGATTACTTTTACGGTTTTACCGAGGTCACAAAAAGTATTTCAAAACCTTACGCTTAGTTCAAAAGCTTTCCAGTAACAATAAATCTCTTGATTCTATTAATTACTTAAAATTACTAATATACCCGCAAGTATACAATTTTATCACTTAGGTTCTTGTTAGGAATCACTAAGAGCATTGAGCATAATTCGAACTAAATGGAAAACAGAAATTTATTTAAATCAAAGTCAAAATAACATTAACATAAAATATTATCACACCTCCTTCATCCCAAGATAAAAGATTTAGTTACTCATATAGAAAATAATATCCATACATAAAGTAAAATGAAGCATAGAATACATTTCAAAATAAAGAGGAAAAGTCACCAGGTTTCTGTCACAAACTGCTGATATCTTTCCTTTGTTTCCTGTTGTATTTTTTGCTGTCTCTCTGTATTTTTACTACTCACTGTATTTTCACTCTCTTAATTCCTTGGGCCAATCAGCTTGTGTTTCTTACTCTTGCTCTCTCTTGTTCAGCTCTCGCCACCAATGGCTCCCCTTCTCTCTGGCTGAACGCCCCTATTTATACTTGTTTAGCATTTTGCTTTTTCTTCTTCTCATGGTGCCCATTCTTCAAGTGGTATTTCTTTTGTATTTTGAAATGCCAAATAATTCCCACATTGTCGTGAATTATGAGAGACCATAGAGAGCACTTACAATTAAGAATTAGTCACATGGGACTATGCATGACCGTGTGAATTGCATTGGACAAGGGGTCATGGTTTTTGTTGAATAAAATATTGGGTACTTTGGATTGCACATGAGATAATGGTTGGCTTTTGAATAAAATAATGGTGGTATTGGGCTATGCATTGCCATGAGGATTATTAAGACAATGGGTGGCATTGGTTGCATTAAAATAATGAAAAATGGGGCTTGCATTTGACGTGAAAAGGGAAGTGAAAGTATGGAAGGAATGTTGAATTAAATAATGGGTAGTTGGAAACTTGTTGTAGCCGTGTAAACCAATGGAAATGGACAAAAGCTTTGAATACAATATTAGCAACATGGACCCCTTTTTGAAAGCTTTTCACGTGAATTGCTTTGAGAAAGTGGAAGGGTAGCATAAAAAAAAATTGTCACAATGGACAAAGAAACAAGTGACCGTGTGGACTAATGGATAAAAGCTTGAATTGTTGTTGTTGACCATGAGTGACAAGGGGAAATGGATGGCTTGGTTTATTAAAATAATGGTTCCTTGTGATTGTAACCATGAAGACATTTATTGCATAAAAAAAATGAGCACATGGACCCCTTCTAAATGGCCTATCACGTTGGCAGCTTGCTTTTTTTAAGGGTGTTCTTAGCTTTGGCAATTAAGTTGACTAATGAAGGCATTCATTTTATTTGTCCTTTTGTTGGCATAAAAATTCTACATCATAAATCTTTGCCTTGAGAGCCTTTTAACGTGAAAAGTATACTGCAGGAAGAAAAAAAATTGATTAACTCATGTTACCATGCATCCTTGTGTTTCAACGTGAAGTAGATGAAAGGGAGGATATAGATTAACATTTTATTTAAACAAGTTAATTAATTTAAATGGAACTTTCAAAAAAAAAATTTTATAGAAATAAAATCATGATTTTAAGTTCTTGAAAGAATTAGTTTTAGCACTAATCCAAAATTAATTTTTCAGTTCTAAAAAAAATAAATTTTAACGTTCCATTTAAATTAATTCACACAAAATAGAGCACTTAAACGGAAACAGTAAAAAGAAAATAGAAATTATGAAATTTTGGAAAAATTGATACGGTAAACATTTAATTTCAAGTAAATTAAACAATGAAAAATAGTGTTTTAAAACACTTATCAAAATACCTCAAACCAAAACATTGCTTGTCCTCAAGCAATCACCATATTCACAAGATAAGATACAGAAAACACTAAACTCGGTAAACTAAGGAATCCAAAACAGAGAAACAGATATATTCAAATGCCAAAATTAATTTTCTTATGTGAGTCAATTTTCATTGTCAAGACAGAGGATACTCTTCTCGCAATTTTCACTTAAGTGTTTCAAGGTTTGTGTATCACTCCAATCATCATAGTCAAAAAAAATATTACCATAAGCTTGTTAATAAACCAGAAACTCCACAGTTTAGAAAGAAAACATGTCAAAGTCAAAAGGTCTTTCAAATGATTGTAACGGGGCTATGGGTTGTATTGTCAAGGTAGGAATTTCAAGAAAAATGGAATACAAAAGGGCTTAAACAGTCATGAATGATTCAAATTACCATCATAAATTCAGAAACTAATAGAGCAAATTTTTTTTTTGAACTTTTGTGGACTTTTTGTAATTCATTCAATATCATCCTTTTGATTTTCTTCTTTTTTTTGTTGCTTTTGTTTACATCCCATACATATTTTTCTTAAGTCCTTTTTATTTATTTGCTCTACTAAATTTCCAACTTTTTCACCATTAAGAGAACATTAGTCAATGAAAGGTTTCAAAGAAAAATTTTCATTTTTAGGCTCAAAAGGGGCAACTAGGGGTCAGATTTGTGCAAAAATTATGAGGCTTAAGAATAAGGCCTAATTGTGCCTTTATCATCCTAAAACATGCAGTCAAAAACTATTTTGAATCGATTGAAAAACGAGTTCTAGAATATTAATGACTATAAGATTCACTCAATCAAGAAAATATGGGTTTGAAAATTTTTGATAAATTACCCATTTAGGCTCAAGTCTCACCATGGAAAGTCTTTTCAAAGAAAATTTAAATCACATAAGGTTCGTTTAAGCATTTATTTGGCATTTAAACAATCAAATTTTGAAAAATTTTACTTGAAATTTTAGGGTCCTTAGATACTTTAGCTTTATGTTCAAAGTTAATTATCATGCAATCATGGTAAATTACAAGATGACAAACAAAACAAGGAAAACACACATGCATGAAAAACATAACAATCACACAATGTAAACAAAACAGTTAAGTTTTTTTATCTACCATCCCAAACCAGAATTTGACATTGTCCTCAATGTTAAAATGGATGATAAAAGGATAAGAAAACTTACCTGTAGTAACCCCAAATCAGGATTTGACATAAGTTTTTTTTTCTAAATTCAAAATGAAACAACAAATATATAGGGTTACCTCCCTATCGGTGCTAAGTTTTAAGTCTTTAGCCAGACTTCTCACCATTTGGATTTACTTATCAGGAGCATCAAACAAGTCCAAGTCACTTGCTTGTTGTATTGGTTGACCTATCAAGTAGTGCTTTATTCTCTATCTATTTACCTTAAATGTACCAGATTTCTCGCTCCATAACTCAACAGCTCCAAAGGGAAAGACTTTTGTTACCTTGAATGGTCCCGACCATCAGGATCTCAGTTTACCTGGAAAAAGCTTCAATCTAGAATTAAACAGTAAAACCATATCACCGGGATTGAATGTTCTCCGTAGGATGTGACGATTATGCCATTGTTTGGTTTTTTCTTTATAAATTCTGGCATTTTCGTATGCATCTAAACGGAGCTCTTCAAGCTTATTTAATTCCAACAATCTGTGTTCACCTACAGCCTTGTGATCAAAGTTAAGAGTTTTAACAGCCCAAAAAGATTTATATTCTAGCTCAACAGGTAAATGGTAGGGCTTCCCATATACTAGCTTAAAAGGTGTGGTTCCAATGGGAGTTTTGTATGCGGTTCGATACGCCCATAAGGAATCATCTAACTTAATAGACCAATCCTTACGTGATTTATTCACCACTTTTTGAAGAATATTTTTAATTTCCCGATTGGATACCTCAACTTGTCCACTAGTTTGTGGGTGGTAAGGTGTAACAACCTTATGCCTGACTCCATATTTTTTTAGGAGGGTCTGAAAAGTTCTCTCAATAAAATAAGACCCTCTGTCACTTATAACACATTTTGGGACCCCAAACCTCAGAAATATTATTTTCTTGAAAAGTTTAATAACAGTTTTAACATCAAAATGGGGTGAAGCAATGGCTTCCACCCATTTTGACACATAGTCAACTGCCACTAATATGAATTGATTTCCAAAAGAGGAAGGAAAAGGTCCCATAAAATCAACACCCCATACATCAAACAATTCAACCTCTAAAATGTTATTCAATGGAATTTCATGTCTCTTACCAATGTTACCTGTTCTTTGGCAAGCATCACAAGTTAGAACATACTTACGTACATCCTTAAAAATATGTGGCCAATAGAACCCAGCTTGCAATATTTTAGCGGCTGTCTTGGAGGTGCTCATGTGCCCTCCATGGGAAAGAGAATGGCAATGGTCCAAGATAGCATGGACCTCATCTTGTGGAACATACCTTCGAATCAAACCATCAGCACATTGCTTGAATAGGAGGGGTTCATCCCAATAGTAGTGTTTAACATCTGCAAAAAACTTTTTCCTTTGCTGAAAGCTAAGATTAGGAGGTAAGATACCACATGCAAGAAAATTTACAAAATCAGCATACGAAGGAACACGTTGGATACTAAGACTCAAGAGTTATTCATCCAGAAAAGATTCATTGATGGGAATATTATCTGTTTCTACTTTTTCGGATGTCAACCTAGATAGGTGGTCAGCAACCAGGTTCTCAGTACCCTTCTTATCCTTAATTTCCAAGTCAAATTCTTGCAATATTAGAATCCACCTAATCAGCCTAGGCTTTGCTTCCTTTTTATTCAATAGATACTTAATGGCAGAGTGATCGGTGTAAACAATAACATGTGAACCCACCAAGTAAGATCTAAATTTATCAAAAGCAAAGACAATGGCTAACAGTTCTTTCTCAATTGTGGCATAATTTACCTGAGCATCGTCCAACGTCTGGCTGGCATAATGAATTACATGGAGCTTTTTGTCCTTCTGTTGCCCAAGCACAGCCCCCATTGCGTAATCACTCGCATCGCACATCAACTCGAATGGGAGTTCCCAATCAGGGTGTTGCACGATAGGGGCAGAGATTAGAGCTTGCTTAATCCTGTAAAAAGCTTCCATACAAGATAAATCAAAATTGAAAGGCACATCCTTACCCAGAAGAGTTGTAAGAGGCTTTATGATTTTGGAGAAATCTTTAATAAATCGACGGTAAAACCCTGCATGTCCAAGAAAACACCGAATACCTTTCACATTTGTAAGTGGGGGCAATTTTTCAATCACTTCCACTTTAGCCTTATCAACTTTTATACCTCTCTCAGACACTAAGTGTCCAAGAACTATGCCTTCTCTTACCATAAAATTGCATTTTTCCCAGTTCAAGACCAGATTGGTCTCTTCACAATGCTACAAGACTTGGCATAAATTTGTTAAATAGTTATCAAAATCCAAACCATGCACTGAAAAATCATCCATAAAGACTTCCATCATATTATCAATAAGGTCAAAAAAAATTGCTTGCATACACCTTTGAAAAGTCGTAGGTGCATTACACAGACCAAAAGGCATACGCCTATAAGCATAAGTCCCATAAAGGCAAGTGAAGGTAGTCTTTTCTTGATCAGATGGATGAATGGGAATTTGATGAAAACCTGAATACCCATCCAAATAACAGAAATAAGAGTGTTTCACAAGTCTTTCAAGCATCTAATCAATAAAAGGGAGAGGAAAATGATCTTTTTTCATGGCGCTATTTAACTTCCTATAATCAATGCACATGCGCCAACCAGAGACAATCCTAGTAGGAATCAATTTATGTTTATCAATTTCAATCACAGTTATTCCCCCCTTTTTAGGCACCATATGAACAGGACTTACCCATTTACTACTATCAAAAGGATATATGACTCCAGCATCAAGCAATTTCAAAATTTCCTTTTTAACCACTTCTTGTATTTTTGGATTTAATCTTCTAAGTGGTTCTACTGTGGGCCTACTTTCATCTTCTACAGTAATCCTGTGCATACAAAGAGAAGGGTTAATCCCTTTGATATCATCCATTGTATAACCTTTTACCTTTCTATATAACCTAAGTTGTTTTAAAAGTTTTTCAGTTTCACATGGATTCAATTCAGCATTAACAATCACAGGATATGTGGAATTAGGACCAAGAAACTCATACCTTAATCAAGCTGGTAAAGGCTTTAATTCCATATTGGCGCTACTACTTTGTCACACATGACCTCAGTATCATGTTTTAGTGGGGCCTCAGAGCAATCAGATGTTCCTACAGGCTCAATCATGAAAACAGTTTCAAGTGGGTCATTAGGAAGGGTTGCTTCCTTTACCACTTGTTCAACAAAATCCACACTACAGCATTTGAATTGTTGTAGTGTGGACTAATGGATAAAAGCTTGAATTGTTGTTGTTGACCGTGAGTGACAAGGGGAAATGGATGGCTTGGTTTATTAAAATAATGGTTCCTTGTGATTGTAACCATGAAGACATTTATTGCATAAAAAATGAGCACATGGACCCCTTCTAAATGGCCTATCACGTTGGCAGCTTGCTTTCTTTAAGGGTGTTCTTAGCTTTGGCAATTAAGTGGACTAATGAAGGCATCCATTTTTTTTGTCCTTTTGTTGGCATAAAAATTCTACATCATAAATCTTTGCCTTGAGAGCCTTTTAACGTGAAAAGTATACTACAGGAAGAAAAAAAATTGATTAACTCATGTTACCATACATTCTTGTGTTTCAACGTGAAGTAGATGAAAGGGAGAAGATGGATTAACATTTTATTTAAACAAGTTAATTAATTTAAATGGAACTTTCAAAAAATAATTTTTTATAGAAATGAAATCATGATTTTAAGTTCTTGAAAGAATTAGTTTTAGCACTAATCCAAAATTAATTTTTCAATTCTAAAAAAATAAATTTTAACATTCCATTTAAATTAATTCACATAAAATACAGCACTTAAACAGAAACAGTAAAAAGAAAATAGAAATTATGAAATTTGGGAATAATTGATACGGTAAACATTTAATTTCAAGTAAATTAAACAATGAAAAATAGTGTTTTAAAACACTTATCAGTATACTATAATTTGTTTCAAGTTAATTTATAGCTTGTTAGTTGCTTTGTATATAAAACTCACATAGTTGTATGTTAGTTAACTTAGTAGTTGTATAGATTAAACTATACTGAGAATTTTCCTGTTTGTAACAGGGCAACCGTTTAAATTTGGAAATGTTATATTTACAGGGGAGACTCTGTCAAAATTTTGGTAGCCTCCCCGTGTGTAACTTGTTTTATTTGTTTCTAATTATTGGCTATTACATCTTTGTTGATAGTAGTTGCACTACCAAAGCGATTACTAAGGTTCTGAAGGCCTAGTGGGATGGACCATATGTCTGTTGGATAGGTGTAGGGAGGGTTGTCCAAGATAGGTGGTTTGGCACCTTTTCGGTAAGCTAACACTCCCCTTTGTTGTGAATTTTTGGCTAATTTATATACCTATTTTTCATATTGAAATCTCATTTCATATAACAACAAGATTATCAATGGACAGAAGGTATGATTGATGAGATTAGGAGGGTCTTTGCTACAAAGACCTCCAAAATCATCAAGAGTACCCTTTGGAAGGCGAGGGATAAGGGCGAGCGCCCTCGTTGGATCCCTGAGGACCACTGGGACGGGATGGTCTAGAAGTGGGGTGGTGTCTTGTTCCAGCAGGCGAGTGCTCGAAACAAGGCAAACAGAGTCGCCGATGTTGTAGTGTTAGTTTACACTGAGGGTAGCATTTCAACCCTCGAGCATAAGAAAAGATTTGTAAGTATATTTATGTTAAACATTTCTTTTATGATTGGTCGGACATGTTTTCCAACAATAATTTCAATGCTTGTTGTCCACTACAGGAGCCGAGGGAGCACCATAAGCCTTCCATGTTTGAGGTCATGCAAATGACCAAGAAGAACAAAGTTGGTGCATGAGTTAGCCAAAAGATGATAGATCTAGCGGTAACTTACACATGCTTATAATTTAAAAATCAACTTACTAACTTGATCACTATTTTACATTTACAGGAGGCGTATCAGGCCAGGAGAGCCGAGAAAGAGGCGGAGTTGGTGGCTTCCACTCCTGAGGGGGAGGTACGTCCCACTGTAACATCCTGATTTTTGGATTGGGGATTGATTAAGAATTAATTACCGATTAATGGTTATTTGGAATGTAAAGGTTAATTAGGCTAATTATTGAAGAATGATAATAATAATAACAATGCTGGAATTGACCATGGTGCCCCTTGGTGGCCTTGTGATGGTTCGGTTCTCCCTCTCTCTTCACTGTACATGTTGGAGGTGAGATGAGAGCTGATAGGATTGCATTAAATGAAGAAGTAATGGTTGATTGATGGGCCTGTCACAGTGCAGCGTGATGATGGGGCAGCGTGTGATGATGAGGACTTCACTCTCATATTTCCCCTCTCACTTCTTCATTATCTCTTGGTTGCATGTTCTGATAAGAGAAATGCTCCTTCTTCTCTCTAGAACTCTCGGAAGCTCTTGTTTCTTCTTCTTCCTCTTGGTTCTCCTGGTTCTTCTTCTTCTCATCTCCTTCATCTTCTTCTTCCACTCACTCCCTGTGTAGATCCGAGTGAAACGGTATGGCTGTGTGAGGGAACAGCGTGTGGCTGTGTGCTTTGGAGGCTGGGTTCCTCCCCTGTTTCCCTGATGCTTCCTCTTCTTCTTCCTCTTCCATTGATGGGCTGTTAGGGGGCTCGGTTAGGAGCCTGTAGCAGCTGTGTGGGTGCCTCGGTTATGGAAAGATGGTCCACTGTGTGAGCTGTGCTGTTGCTCGTATGGAAGAAGGCATGGTTTGGTGCATAGAGGCATATTGATCTTCCACTGTTGGTGAGGTCTGGACGCTGTGCTGTTCGAGTGGGAACAGCATTGGTTCATCCAAGACGGTGTTGAGCCTTGGTGGTTTTGATGCCGTGTGGAAACAGAGCTGGTTCTCCATGATTGAGAGCAGAGTGGAGCTTGGAGTGTTGATGGCTTTGATGCTCGAGTGGAGATAGAGTTGGCTCTCCAAAGCTGCAAGCAGAGCGTTGATGGCTGTGAGCCTGTTGCTGGGATGACTGGGAGCCATGTTGGCTCTTCCCACGATTGGAAAGCCGAGCAGAGTATTGCTGTGGCGGGGGCTGAGTCGTTCTGTGTGAACGAGTGGCCATGTGAGCTTCTGGAACGTCATTCCAGGTAAGGGGGCTTTGCATCTCAAATGCATGGTTTATGGACGGGTTTCCGGGTGAAATTGTCACACTGTGTTGTGTTTGATGTGTGTTGTATGCTGTTTGAGTAGTAGCCCGGATATTGTATTATTTTGTGGCCATGGTGGTCTATATGATGTGATATATGATTTTCGTCCATATGATGTATGATTCTTGTTGATGATGTTTATGTTAGAATGTATAAGATGCATATGCTGAGTGCCGAGTGTATTGTGTGGTCCTCTACTAGTCCCTGTGTGTATTGTACATTTAAATGCATGTGAGCCTTGTTGATGTATATGCGTATGCTGAATGCATGTATGGGGACTGTTATGTTGAATGCCGAGTAAGCTTTATATATGAAAGCACAAGATGCTTATTATAAAGGATAAATCCAAGTGATAGAGGATAATCCGAGTGGATGGCATGGTGATTGCCGAGTGGATGAGATATAAGCTGAGTCATCTGATTCACTGTGGAAATGCCGAGTGCATATAATGTTGAACGCTAATTACCGAGTGGGCAATCGGATGAATATGTGTTGAATGTAAGTGAATATGTGTTGAATATGATGAAAGACCTCGGGTTGGACTCAGGGCAGTGCCTAGGGCACTAAGCGTGAAATGAGACGCTTGATGAAAGACCTTGGGTTGGACTCAAGGCAAATGCCGGGTGCATTGGCGTTGGACGCTGAGTGAATGAGACTGTATGCATCCGATTCGCCACTGGAATGCGTTGGACGTCTATTACCGATCGGCAATCAGATGAAACATGTGAGAATATGATTAAGTCCTTTGAGCTGGGCTCAGGCAGACTCCTTGTGTGTGGCTCGGAGTGTGAATATTATTGATATAGTGTTAGGATAGATTTGGGGTGAAATCCGATTGGATGAATATATGATTATTGAGGATGTTGTGCTTATAGCCGAGTAAAATGGGTGAATTCCCAATTGGATGATGTTTGTGATTGTTTATATTAAATGGCAGTGTTTATTATGATTGATTGAATGAAGTATTTATATAATTGAGGATTGTGGTAAAATCTGAGTCAGTAACTGTCATTTAATATGTAAAGCTCACCCCTACACCATTTTTCAGTATGTGCAGGTTGGTCGGAAATGATGTGAAGGGCTCAAGTCCGAGTGATGTGCACTCCGACTGTTGAGTGCTTATGTTGTATATATATACGTTGTGTATAGGCAGTGTTAAGCCTTGGCCAGCTCATATGTCAGTGTTGTATAATGAATACAAATATATATGTATAGGAATCCAAGTGCCTATTTATATAAATATAGTTTACATTGTTATCATGTATTGTATCGAATTACAAGTGTTGATAAATGAGTAATGTTAAGATGCTAGTACTCCGAGTGTATGAATATATATATATAAGTGTTTTATGTTGATTTGATGCTTCTTATCGACTGGGATAAGTAGTTGAATGAATAATGATAACATGTATTGGAATTGGCTGAGTGTTAATGGATAGAATAATGTCAAGGTAAAGAATTCCGAGTGAAACATTATTGTGGGAGTCGAGCCGAGTGAGGCTAAATATGTGGCCTTTTCTGAGTGAATAGGCTTGAATGGTTCCGAGTGAAAAATATGGGTAAGCCCCAAGTGGGGAATAATTTGAATATCCCGAGTGGAAATCCGAGTGAATCTCTTCCGAGGGAAGATTTGTTGTAATGGGTTAGATTGGAATATATTCTAAGTATGTCATACATGTCTATTCCGAGTGGTTAGGATCTGAGCAAGTCCGAGTGGGACTTACTTAATGAATTCCCCGAGTGAATAAGGTTCCATATTCTGAGTGATTAAGATCCTGTATCCCAAGTGGTTAAGCATTGAATAAGTCTGAGTGACTTAACTTGGTGAATATTCTGAGTGATTTGGGGTTAGAGTAAACCCGATTGGAACTTGACTGTTGGGATCCTTTCCAAGGAGAAAGGAGGTTGAGTATTCTCCGAGTGTGAGAAGTGTAATTATGCCGAGTGATGAATGTGTAAGGTAATCCCGATTGAATTGTGGTTGGAATACACCGAGTGGTGTTTGATTGGGAAGTATTCCGAGTGGGGGGTTTATGGAATCCGAGTGGGATAACCCTCATTTCCCGAGTGGATTATTGTGTGGCCTTATGGATAAAAATATAAGGAACTAAGTTATGGGAAGTATGTGTGTTGGGGTTATTTCCAAGCGATTGAAACCCCTGACTCTGAGTGAATGGATGTCTTGATACCGAGTGATCGAATGCCTAGTGTGGCTTCTCGCTTCAGCGAATGTGGGATTCGCTCCAGCGAGTGTGGTTTCGATGGAAGGCTTTTGAGTGGTTTCGCCCAAGCGATTGAGTGCTCGCCCGAGCGAATTGAGCTATCTCACCCAAGCGAAGTCGGATCTCGCTTGAGCGAGTGTGCGTGGTGCTGTTGGGTTCGCTTAGGCGTTTTATCCTTCCGCTGTAAATGGTTTTCATTTCCCTTGCCTTTCTCTCCCTCCTCTTTTATTTTTGCCCGGTTGCCATTAGTTTATTTTTGGGAAAATATTTTTCCCTGTTTTGGGTTTTATTTATTTATTAAAATAAGGGTGTTTCATTTTGGTATCAGAGCAGACCAAAAGGTCCATGGCCAAGGTATGCCTACTGTGTGTGGGCGGTTATGTGCAATATAACCGATTGTCATTATTGCTTGGGGTATTTTGTTGGATTTGATGCATGCTATGCATGGTTTGTATGGCTATATGCCTATGTGTTTGCTGGGGGCAGTAGTGAGGTACTACTGTTGTAATGTTGATTGGGGATAGAGTTGTTACTACCCTGATTCTGTTGTTCATAAAATACTTGAGGTTGTTCTAAGCCTGGGTTGATTGGAAAGGAAATGAAATGGTATATGTTGAGATTCCCTTTTATACAGATAGAGGTCGGATTAATTGGCTAGGACTCTTGTGTATGCCATGTTAATGTTTCATGGCCGAGTCATGTTTGTTGAAAGGATTAGAACTCATGTTTGAGTTGATGAAGTGAGTAATGTTGAGGAATCCCATAGTGGGAGGATTTGAAATTGTGTAATTGCTTATGCCATTTGTAATGGATGCTTTATTCCCTTGGCATGTGAACTCCTATATGGTATATGATGTAATTGATTAGTTGTAGTCCCTAGGTTGAAAATTTGAATATGATCATGAATGAATAAATGTGAAATCAGGTATATGTCGAATTGGGATTGTGTCTCGGTGGTTGGCTGAGGAAATCGAGTGAATGGTTGATTAGATGTTAGGCCACTAGGCATGATCAAGTGGGATCGATATTAGTAAGGTGAATACCTGAGAGATTGGAAAACTGGGTGAGAATAGATATGGTTGGGTACCTGTTTGATTTGGGTACTGTCTCAGTTTTGTGGTTGAAAACCGAGTGAATTGTTGATTGAATTGTGACCCGGAGTTGTATATTTGAGTGAGTGTAATGAATTAGTTGGCTTAAGGCTAAGTTATGGCCGGTAAATGGATGATGGCATTGAGGATTATTAGGCTGATTGGCCAATGATTTATGATGAATAAGATTAAATAAGAGATATTTACTCGGTTTGGACTGGAAACTGATTGCTTTTATGCCATTTTATGGTGTGTGCGACTGGCATTTAATGATTATTATCATGAGATTTACACTAGGATAAGTGTATGGATGATATGTATGCCTTGTGTGGGTCAGAATTATACTGTTGATATACCATTTTATAGTGATGATGATTGATATTTGCCGACTGTTAGCATGTGATGCACCATTGTTGGTGCGTAATAGTGGAAATATGTTGCTTATAGATCAGTATTATCCAAGTGACTTTGGTCGGTATGAGTGAAAAGATTGTGAGGATGCTGTTTCGGTATAACTCTACATGCCATAGGTATTATGGCAGTATGCATCTTGCAGTGACTTTATGCAATTGTTGTGACCCTATAGGAATGAGGCGTCATCCTATAAGTTGGATGCAGCAGTTCATAGGTCGGGCAAGTGAGACTGTAGCTGCTTAGGGTGATGGCTTGAGTCTATCGGACTGCTCCAAGCAAAGATGAGAGTGTGTTGAATGTGTAGTAAATATTAGTGTATCAAAATATGATGGGTGATTGAGAGGAATGTAATTCAGAGTGAAATAATTACTGAGTAAAGTTTTTCAGGAACGGATGGAAGCCTTGAATTTGGTGTACTGCTCGATTTGGAATGTTTCCGAGCAGTAAATACCCGAATGGATGATTTTCGAGTCGGATGTGACACTTCCGAGTGGAAAGGTGTTAAGAGTGTGATGTCTCGGAATTTCTTGTGGTGCGATCAGTAAACCACTTGAGAGGTGAAATTGTGTCGATTGGAATTAACTGGTCGGTGAATGCTTGGGAAGCATTGGAATGTAACTGTTTTGTGTGGCATGCAGTGATATGCCGAGCTGTTTATTGAGGTATGTTATGCTTGAATTTCGAGGACGAAATTCCTTAAAGGTGGGGAGAAGTGTAACATCCTGATTTTTGGATTGGGGATTGATTAAGAATTAATTACCGATTAATGGTTAATTGGAATTTAAAGGTTAATTAGGCTAATTATTAAAGAATGATAATAATAATAACAATGCTGGAATTGACCATGGTGCCCTTTGGTGGCCTTGTGATGGGTCCGGTTCTCCCTCTTTCTTCACTGTACACGCTGGAGGTGAGATGAGAGCTGATAGGATTACATTAAATGAAGAAGTGATGGTTGATTGATGGGCCTGTCACAGTGCAGCGTGATGATGGGGCAGCGTGTGATGATGAGGACTTCACTTTCACATTTCCCCTCACACTTCTTCATTATCTCTTGGTTGCATGTTCTGATGAGATAAATGCTCCTTCTTCTCTCTAGAACTCTCGGAAGCTCTTGCTTCTTCTTCTTCCTCTTGGTTCTCCTGGTTCTTCTTCTTCTCATCTTCTTCATCTTCTTCTTCCACTCACTCCCTGTGTAGATCCAAGTGGAACGGTGTGGCTGTGTGAGGGAACAGCGTGTGGCTGTGTGCTTTGGAGGCTGGGTTCCTCCCCTGTTTCCCTGATGCTTCCTCTTCTTCTTCCTCTTCCATTGATAGGCTGTTAGGGGGCTCGGTTGGGAGCCTGTAGCAGCTGTGTAGGTGCCTCGGTTGTGGAAAGATGGTCTACTGTGTGAGCTGTGCTGCTGCTCGTGTGGAAGAAGGCATGTTTTGGTGCATGGAGGCATATTGATCTTCCACTGTTGGTGAGGTCTGGACGCTGTGCTGTTCGAGTGGGAACAGCGTTGGTTCGTCTAAGACGATGTTGAGCCTTGGTGGTTTTGATGTCGGGTGGAGAAAGAGCTGGTTCTCCATGATTGAGAGCAGAGTGGAGCTTAGAGTGTTGATGGCTTTGATGTTTGAGTGGAGACAGAGTTGGCTCTCCAAAGCTGCGAGCAGAGCGTTGATGGCTGTGAGCGTGTTGCTGGGATGACTGGGAGCCATGTTGGCTCTTCCCACGATTGGAAAGCCGAGCAGAGTGTTGTTGTGGCTGGGGCCGAGTCGTTCTGTGTGAACGAGTGGCCATGTGAGCTTCTGGAACGTCATTCCAGGTAAGGGGGCTTTGCATCTTAAATGCATGGTTTATGGACCGGTTTCCGGGTGAAATTGTCACACTGTGTTGTGTTTGATGTGTGTTGTATGTTGTTTGAGTAGTAGCCCGGATATTGTATTATTTTGTGGCCATGGTGGTCTATATGATGTGATGTATGATTTCCGTCCATATGATGTATGATGCTTGTTGATGATGTTTATGTTAGAATATATGAGATGCATATGATGAATGCCGAGTGCATTGTGTGGTCCTCTACTAGTCCCTGTGTGTATTGTACATTTAAATGCATGTGAGCCTTGTTGATGTATATGCGTATGCTGAATGCATGTATGGGGACTGTTATGTTGAATGCCGAGTAGGCTTTATATATGAAAGTGTAACATCCTGAATTTTATAAAAGGAATAATTACGAGAATAAATAATAAATGATTGAATGTGAGTTGATTTGTGTCCCAAAAATATTGGAATGATGAAATTGAGATTTATTGAGGATATTTATAAATTATTGAGATTTAAGGAGTTAAAATTATACCCGGTTAGAATATGAGTGTCGGACCAAGTATCTCCGATTGAGATGCAGTTGGTCAGGGCTGCTAAGAATATTATTGGGAATCCGAATCTATATTCGGAATAATTTTTGGAGTTAGTATTAAGCCCGAACCGAGATCCTGTTTATTATAAATCGGAGAAGTTATAATGAGGGGTCAAGATTTTAAAATAAAACTCTCCTTTCTCTTTTATATTTTCCCGTTGGCTTCTTCTCCCTCCACTCTTCTCCATTTTTCTTCTCCTTTCTCTTCTCCTCCACCAAACCGTGACCACCTTCTTCTTTTACCTCACTAATGTGGACATACCCAAGGAAGACCCTCACACTACATTGGAGAAAGGACTTGAAGCATATAGAGGTCCCCTCACAAGGGCAAAGACCAAACGGGCCAAAGAGAGCATCCATAAAGCCCTTTTCTCTTTTCTCTCTTCTAGTAGGCCTAAGCCCAATAAGGAACCTATGAGGACCTATGTGTACTTTACTTGTAATATACTTTCTAAATAGTTTCTCTAGGCTTATAGGATAGCTTTGGGCCTTACAAGGTCAAATGGGCCACTTTTGGGCCTTGTACTTTCCCTTTTGGGCCATGTATAGGCCATTTGTTCATCTTTTCTCTTAATGGGCCTTGGATCCATGACCAAGCCCATCTAGCTAGTCCTTGGCCGAAATTCCCATGGCCTATATAAGGGCTTCTCCTTTTGTAATCAAGAACTATTAATTCATTTGCAAAATTTGAGAGCACTTAAGTGTTTCCTAGTGAGAGATTCTCCTCCTTCTCTCTAGAATTTGAGAGCTCTCTCAAGCTCTTATCCAAGGGGTTTCTCCCTCCCTTGGTGGTGAGTGGAGTTATCTTCCTCCACCTTAGGAAGTGGCCTCCAACCTTTCCCTCTCCTCTTTTCCAAGCCTTCCTCCATTGTCCACCTTCTCTCTTTTCCATTTCCACTCTCTTTTCCTTTGTTTTTGCATCAATCTCCTTTAGCTTTAGGCTTTAGTTTTCGGTTTCCCTTTCCTTGAAGAAGAAGTCATCAAGCTTACCTTGAAGGAAGATAGGAGAAAGAGCCCTAGATCCATTCCTCTTCAAGAAAGTGCATGAAGAGCCTACATCACTCACTCACTCAAAAATTAATTGGATGCCATGAACTCATGAAGCATGAATGGGTCATAGGAGTAAAGCTTGGCTCTCCCCTTCCTCTTTTCCCTTATTTTCGAGTTTGGCCTTGAGCTTGGAGGAGAGGTATGATTTTTTGAACATCTATGGCTTTTGCTTATGGTTTTGAGCTTATTTAAGTATAATAATGGGAGATTGTATGTTATTTTGATGGATAATGATATATTGAAACCAAACCCTAGGTGGGATAGTCATTGAGGATTGCTATTGGTGTTGACAATGAATGAAATATATTATTTCTAGTCTTGAGATGTTTGAAATAAGGCATAAAGGTAGTTAGAATTGATGATTGTGGGTTTTGGGAAGATTGGAATTGATTAATTGTGGTGATGATGGGGTTTTGAGGGAACCCTAACTTTGATGAAATGGGGAAGTGTAAAATATGAGTGAGAGGTATGTTTAATGGTAATAGAGAATAATATTAATGATGAATGATGGCCATTGATGGTGATTAATGAGTATTGGTAATAGTTGTTGGGTTTTGATGAGAACCCTTGCCTTAAAAGTTGGGAAAAATGTATAGATGGTGATTTGTTGGGTTGAATTGAATGTGAATAGGTGATGATTAATGTATAAGTTGTTGTTTATAATGATGGATAATTATAGTAATGCCAAATCTTATAGAAAGAAGCTCATGGGTGAGTGTTGTTAGGAATTGTGCAAGAATGAATGTTGATATTAAGATTATGGTGTGGTGATGGATCAATAACTTGGAAGTGTAGTTTGATAAAGTCTTAGACCATAACATGTACCATTTAGAATATATGGATAATGAAGATTGTTTTGAGCTAAGATAACTCATGTTGAGCTCAAGGTGATGATAATGGCATTTGGGTGATTGATGTAATGTAGAAATGCATTTTAGATAGGGGATGAATGAGATGATGATGTTGTTGGGTTTAGTTGGCCTTTTTAGATCTAGAGGTTCTTGGCTTTGGGAAAGGAATTCCCGAAGCCTAACACAATTACATAAATCGGTGTTTTGACAAGTTTAGAACTTGTTCATAAGCCATACAATACATAGGTCATTATTTAGAATTTATGAGAAATGCCTTGAAATGATTATTGACTATGTGAATGCACATGAATATGGTATGTAGTTTTGCATTCCGGATTATGTCGCGGAGCTTTCAGAACGTGCATATGGGTTTCGGCTCTTCCCTCGAGGTAGGAGAGGAGTTTACATTCAAATTGCATGAGTAGTATAATTGATGATTATTGTATGGCTTGATACTCATGCTTGCCTTGCCATGTTTATAGTGAAATGATATGAATGGCAAATTGTTGGCTATTGATGATAATGTATGTGTATATATGATGATGAATAACCCATGAGGGGTTGAAATATGTACATGTTAATGAATCATCCTTGAGGGGATGAGGTATATGTTTTGTGAATTGAGAATTTATTTGGATGATTGGCATTGAATGTGATAGCCATTGTGATGGTATTAGTGATAAGTTTGAGGTTTATGCATAATTGAGGAGCTCATAGAGCCAAATAGAGTTGTATGTGGTTTTGATGGCATGCGGTAGTTCCAATAGCCTATATATGTAGTTTATGACTTGTAGGAATTGGAATGGGCCAATTCCATTGAGAATAGGCTCTTGAGTTGCATAAAAGTGCCTCTAAATGGGTAAAACACAATTATGCGCATAAGTCTCTCAATTTTGAGAATTTTTGAGTGAGACCGGTGGCCACGCGTCACAAATGATGTATATTTATTGGGGTTTAAATTTTGTAGCATTTGGAGTTCATACGAGAAAGTTAGGAGGATAAGAAGTTGGAATTTTGGTGTTGTTCTGCATAAAAACAGCAGCAGAGTTGTCTTGAATCGATTCAAGACTCTTTGAATCGATTCAAGAGGTGCTGTTTTCACTATTTTGAGCTCCAGGGGCGTTTGAATCGATTCATACGAGTTTGAATCGATTCAAGGCCCTCTGTTTGTCAAAAATTGAGATTTTGGGACGCTTGAATCGATTCATACGAACCTGAATCGATTCAGAGCCCTGTTATGGCCACTGTTGTGCTGTTTTTTTCAACTGGTCTGTTTTCTTTGCTGTTTTTGGCCCGTTTGGGCATCTTAATGACATTTTTGGCCTCCAATTTCTTCATGAAAGTTGTAGATAATTGTGTTACGGAGGTGCGAGAATTGGTCTCACATTAATTGGAGTTTTCTAACTCTCATTAGGCGAAAAATACCGAACCTATTACGTTGAAAAATTCAAGTTTAAGGGGGTTTCGAACCCAACTTTTTATGGTGGCCAAATTGGGACTAATAGGTGATATTTTTGACATGTCCCACTATTTTTAAGACTAAAAATGAGATTTCCTCATGCCTTAGTGCTAAAATTTATCATGGGCTTATTGTTGCCTAAAACCCCTTTTATTATGTAACAACAAGCGATTTCATTAGGGGTCCATGTGTGGTGTGTCTTAGTGGTAATTGAGGAATGGCTTAAGGCCTTGGAGAGGTACGTGTATGCCTATACTATGTTATGAATACATGTGTGCCTCACCACTATTGATGTATTATGAATCATAATAAAAAGTAAATGATGTGGTTATATGACACACCTTGTGTGATAATAAAACCAATGAGGGGAAAATTGAATGGCCACGAGCGTATAAATCAATGGATTTGAAATGGTGGCAATGATGATTGCTAAACATATACTTTTGAAATACCTTGTTGTTTTCCATGCGCGGATAAATGCCATGATGCTTGATATGATTTTAATTACCATGCGTGGTTTGATGTGGTTATGAATATTGTGCCTTGAGAGGTCTTATTATTTCTTATTTGCCAATGATAATAAGATTAAATATACGATTTATCCCTAATTGAGAGGGTGGGATATCCTTGTGAGGTTGTTGGGCACATGCATTATTGCATTGTTGCATTCATGGCATAGCATGGCATTGATATGCATTATTATTGAATGAATCACCTTGCGGGGTGCCACGAAGGGTAAATCCCTGAGTGAAGAGGACGTTGTCCTATTGTTGTCGATTTATTGTTGAATATATCACCTTGCGGGGTGCCACGGAGGGCGTATCCCTTAGTGAAGAGGACGTTGTCCTATTGTTGTAATGATATTGAATATATCACCTTGCGGGGTACCACAAAGGGTATATCCCTGAGTGAAGAGGACGTTGTCCTATTGTTATTGAATAATGTTGAAATATATCACCTTGCGGGGTGCCACGATGGGTAAATCCCGGAGTGAAGATGATGTTGATCATATTGTTGTTGAATAAATCACCTTGCGGGGTGCCACGAGGGGTGTATTCCCGAGTGAGGATGGTATTGTGATAATTATTATGAAGAGAATCACCTTGCGGGGTGCCACAAAGGGTATGTCCCTGAGTGAAGAGGACGTTGTCCTATTGTTATTGAATAATGTTGAAATATACCACCTTGTGGGGTGCCACGAAGGGTATATCCCAGAGTGAAGAGGACGTGATCCTATTGTTATTGAATTGTTGTGAATTGAATCACCTTGCGGGGTGCCACGAAGGGCATAGCCCTGAGTGATGATGATATGATATTGTGCCGGTGGTTGCGATCACTTGGATTGTGAAATGTGAAAGGCCCTGCGGGGATCATTATATGATGATGAACCAGTGGTTGCGATCACTTGGTATTTGATATGATAAAGGGCTTGCGAGCACCTATGATGCCCATGGTTGCGATCATGAGGCGGGAGTACCCCTTGCGAGGCGGGAAACCTATGTGAATTGTTGAACGTGGTTGTGATCACGAGAAAGCTCCTTGCGAGGCTGCTTTAGGGAGTACCCCTTGCGAGGCGGGAAACCAATGATTATGAATGTTTGATTATGGTGGTTGCGATCACCTATTATGATTATAAAAGATTGATTATGGTGGTTGCGATCACCCATTATGGTTATGAATGTTCGATTATGGTGGTTGCGATCACCCATTGATATGGAATTAAATTTATTGTACATTTGAAATAGGATGACCACGAGTATTGAGAAACCCCTTGCGAGGAGGTACTAAATAAAAGATAAAATGAATAGATGATGTTAATGATTGAGAATGCCCTTGTTGATAAGTGGCAACGTGATAGTGTTCGCGAGTGTGCATATGTTGTGTCTATTTATAATATAAATTGCGATTCATGAGGCTGTATGCTTATTGTAATAATGAGTTAATGAATGAATGATAATTTCATATTTTGATAGCAAAGCACACATGATGTTTGTATGCATATACACTTGATCACCATATTTGTTATTCGTCATTTTGAATGTATAACTCACTCTCCCATGTGGTCTCCTTTTTAGAATTGTGATGCAGGTTGCCTTGGGATGAGTTTGGATTTAAAGATCAAGCTTTGGTGAAGGTAAATAGTGGTAGAGGAAATGCCTTGGCCGGCAGCATTTATGAATTATTATGTATTAAAATTATGAAATGTATAATTTGATTATGAAGATATAGATGTTTTAATGAATTTGAATATGTATAGGATATCCCCTTTTGGAACTGTGAATTGGGGCCGCAAATATAGTATGTACTAGATGATTAAGTGTGTATTAGAAAAATTAGAATTGATCGATGTAAGCTAATGATTGAGATAGTCGGGGGTACATTCCCGAATGTACATAAAGTTAGTTATATCTTAGGCTTTGCATGCTCATGTAATTATGTAAGATGATGATGGTTGTCTATTAGGCTTGTAATATGCCACTGCATGCTTGCCTAGCCTTTTCTCATATCTTCATATATGGGACTAGGCGTGTGCCCGGTATACATATTCTTCCACTGTATACTCTATTATTTTGTATACCTTTATGGGCAATTTACTTATCGATCCAGTTTTAAGTTATATAATCTCACTCTTTGGTTTTCTGTGACTTGGGTCTCCATGTGGTCATGATGGTGTATTGGAAATGTTTTCAAACGTGAAAAATTTATTCATAATTTTATTAATTATATTGATCACATTGGGATTCGAGTACAGAAAACCAGGGGTGTTTCAGAAAGCACAAGATGCTTATTGTAAAGGATAAATCCGAGTGATAGAGGATAATCCGAGTGGATGGCATGGTGATTGCCGAGTGGATGAGATATAAGCTGAGTCATCTGATTCACAGTGGAAATGCCGAGTGCATATAATGTTGAACGCTAATTACCGAGTGGGCAATCGGATGAATATGTGTTGAATGCAAGTGAATATGTGTTGAATATGATGAAAGACCTCGGCTTAGACTCGGGGCAGTGCCTAGGGCACTAAGCGTGAAATGAGCGCTTGATGAAAGACCTTGGGTTGGACTCAAGGCAAATGCCGAGTGCATTGGCGTTGGACGCCGAGTGAATGAGACTGTATACATCCGATTCGCCACTGGAATGCATTGGACGTCTATTACCGATCGGCAATCAGATGAAACATGTGAGAATATGATTAAGTCCTTTGAGCTGGGCTCAGGCAGACTCCTTGAGCGTGGCTCGGAGTGTGAATATTATTGATATAGTGTTGGGATAGATTTGGGGTGAAATCCGATTGGATGAATATATGATTATTGAGGATGTTGTGCTTATAGCCGAGTGAAATGGGTGAATTCCCGATCGGATGATGTTTGTGATTGTTTATATTAAATGGCAGTGTTTATTATGATTGATTGAATGAAGTATTTGTATAATTGAGGATTGTGGTAAAATCCGAGTCAGTAACTGTCATTTAATATGTAAAGCTCACCCCTACACCATTTTTCAGTATGTGCAGGTCGGTCGAAAATGATGTGAAGGGCTCAAGTCCGAGTGATGTGCACTCCGACTGTTGAGTGCTGATGTTGTATATATATACGTTGTGTATAGGCAGTGTTAAGCCTTGGCCGACTCATATGTCAGTGTTGTATAATGAATACAAATATATATGTATAGGAATCCGAGTGCCTATTTATATAAATATAGTTTACATTGTTATCATGTGTTGTATCGAATTACAAGTGTTGATAAATGAGTAATGTTAAGATGCTAGTACTCCGAGTGTATGAATATATATATATATAAGTGTTTTATGTTGATTTGATGCTTCTTATCGACTGGGATAAGTAGTTGAATGAATAATGATAACATGTATTGGAATTGGCTGAGTGTTGATGGATAGAATAATGTTAAGGTAAAGAATTCCGAGTGTAACATTATTGTAGGAGCCGAGCCGAGTGAGGCTAAATATGTGGCCTTTTCCGAGTGAATAGGCTTGAATGATTTCGAGTGAAAAATATGGGTAAGCCCCGAGTGGGGAATGATTTGAATATCCCGAGTGGAAATCCGAGTGAATCTCTTCCGAGGGAAGATTTATTGTAATAGGTTAGATTGGAATATATTCTAAGTGTGTGATACATGTCTATTCCGAGTGGTTAGGATCTGAGCAAGTCCGAGTGGGACTTACTTAATGAATTCCCCGAGTGAATAAGGTTCCATATTCCGAGTGATTAAGATCCTGTATCCCAAGTGGTTAAGCATTGAATAAGTCCAAGTGACTTAACTTGGTGAATATTCCGAGTGATTTGGGGTTAGAGTAAACCCGATTGGAACTTGACTGTTGGGATCCTTTCCAAGGAGAAAGGAGGTTGAGTATTCTCCAAGTGTGAGAAGTGTAATTATGCCGAGTGATGAATGTGTAAGGTAATCCCGATTGAATTGTGGTTGGAATACACCGAGTGGTGTTTGATTGGGAAGTATTCCGAGTGGGGGGTTTATGGAATCCGAGTGGGATAACCCTCATTTCCCGAGTGGATTATTGTGTGGCCTTGTGGCTAAAAATATAAGGAACTAAGTTATGGGAAGTATGTGTGTTGGGGTTATTTCCGAGCGATTGAAACCCCTGACTCTGAGTGAATGGATGTCTTGATACCGAGTGATCGAATGCCGAGTGTGGCTTCTCGCTTCAGCGAATGTGGGATTCGCTCCAGCGAGTGTGGTTTCGATGGAAGGCTTTTGAGTGGTTTCGCCCAAGCGATTGAGTGCTCGCCCGAGCGAATTGAGCTGTCTCGCCCAAGCGGAGTCGGATCTCGCTTGAGCGAGTGTGCGTGGTGCTGTTGGGTTCGCTTAGGCGTTTTATCCTTCCGCTGTAAATGGTTTTCATTTCCCTTGCCTTTCTCTCCCTCCTCTTGTATTTTTGCCCGGTTTCCATTGGTTTATTTTTGGGAAAAAAGTTTTCCCTATTTTGGGTTTTATTTATTTATTAAAATAAGGGTGTTTCACCCACCCTGTCTTGTTCCAACGATAACACCATCTATATGGAGGCTGTTGGCTGCGTAAACAAGAAAGAGAGGGTGTTCGGGTTGGGCAGCGTGGGCACACATCTCGTGAAGAAGGGGAAGACCTCTTCCTCTTCCTCTTCCTGTTCCTCCTCTAGCCTTTCAACAGATGTTGTTCAGGTCATTCAAAACTTGAACAAGCTACTGGAGGAGCGATGCCAGAGGTAGCTACAGGAGGAGCGATGCCAGATGCAGCTACTAGAGGAGCGGGCTGAGGCGGACCGACGACAGGCTGAGGACTAGCACGCCGAGACCCGTCGACAGCTTGCTGCGCAGCAAGAGCTACTGATGCAGTTGATGGCGAGGCTTCCTCCCCCTACTTCCGAGCCGCCGCCGCCACCACCACTACAGGATCCCCTCCCCCATGATTTTACTCTTTTTTCATTTGTTACATTGTATATTAATTTAGACTTTATATATATATATATATATATATCATATTTCAGTCTATTTTATGTCATTATTTATTTCTTGTTTTATGTTATTCAATATTCGATATTTAAGGCTCACTTGCTCAACGAACAATCACAATATTATTAATCGACTCAATTAAAAATTAATAAATAAAAATTTAATTTAATTTGAAATAATAAACAAAAAATATTAAAAAATTAAAACATATATTAGCGAGGGAATGACATTTGTCGTTAACATATCAATAATAGTGACGGTTGTAGGTAGTCGCTAGGTGTCCAGTCATAGCGACGGCCTACAGTGGTCGCTAGTACACCTACATTAGCGACGACATAACGTAGTCACTAGGAGTCCAGTAATAGCGACGACTTAAAGTAGTCGTTAGCTGTCCAGTTATAGCGACGGCTTTAGCGTAGTCGCTAGCTGTCCAGTCATAGCGACACCCTACAGTGCTCGCTAGTTGGCCAATACTAGTGACGGATTATCGTGGATCGCTAATGTGGTAGCAACAACGACGATTACGGTGGTCGCTAATATGCCACTAATAGCGACCGCTACGTCACCACTTAAGGGACCCGTTTAGCGACCGCGTAACGCCGTCGAAAAGTTTATGACGGAGTAAGATGCCGTCACTGTGTTGTCAGCGACGATAGATACAGCAACGGTGTCTTGTCCGTCATAAGTTTCGTCGCTAATAGTGTTAGCGACGAGAAAAGCACGATTTAGCGACAGGTTCGGGTGGTCGCTAACAGGGTTTTTTTTTGTTGTGGATTACTCTCCGAAAATCCAATTAACACACTCCTTATTACTTGGCTATTCCATTTCTTCTCTCTTGGCCATCTCAGCTCCCTCACCTTTACTTTTCTTATTCCTCCTAGTGTAAACTCTCCATATCGTGGACTTAGCCAATTGCTAAACTAACTCATCAGTTGAGCCTAAATTCTCAGCTATGGTGTTAACAAACCCACTCTAACAACTAAAAGCATTCTTTAAGTCGACATTTTGTTAATGAAAGAGTTAAGACCACACATTAAGTTGCTATATTGCCAATTGCTAATGTGAATTGATTAGTTCGTAATTATGGCAAAGCGAGCCAACTTGCCCTGTCAAAAACTTGCAAAAGAGAAAAAAAGTGTGGGATGAATTGGCCAACCTATCAAGAGCGGGTTCATATTCTTTAACCTATTCCTTTTTTTTAGAAGTATGGGATGAATTGGCTAAACTTATTGGAAAAAATTAAAAAATACATATATCAAAAGAAGTAAAAATTTAAACCTGTACTAAAACAATTAGTTAATAATAATAATAATTTTAAGACCTAAGAATCTACAAATTTAAATTATTAAAAATGTTATAAAATTAAAAAAACCAAAAGAAACAAAATTACATAACTGATTACGAAACGACATGCGTTGGAACCCTTGAGCGTTATTAGAATTTTACGTGACCTTGGCATATAAGCATATTCCAACGGAATATTTGGTATGAGTTTGCTTACTTTCTTTACTTTCCTAGCAAATCCAAGGTATATTACTGCGCATTACATAGATTCTCTGTCCCTCTCTCCTTTCTTCTCCTATCACTTGCTTCTTCCAAACCAAACAAAACCAGGTACGCTTTCTCTTACCCTTTTAATTTGGACGAGTAAAATCCTTCATAATATATAGAGACCCGTTTTTTCATTTTGCTTTACTCTTTCAGAAGTTGATTTGTTTGTTAAGAATAACAACTCTGTTTTTCATATACAAGTTAGAAAAAGCACTTACATGCAAAGGGATAGAGGTTGCAGATAAATAACATGGGGGAAAACGGAAGGCCATGAAATACTTTGTATGTGATTTTTTTATGCAAAATTCATATATATGTCATTTTTATTATTCCAACCTTTTAACTGTGTATAGCTGCTATACAATTATCTGTGTCAAATTTAAGAGTTCTTATTTCCATACATTTTTGAAAAAGTATAATTAAACAATTTGGGATCTTATAAACGTTTGCAAGTATGACTTAAACGGTAGGAACTTTTAATCCCAAAATACATTTTGGAATAAAATTATTTTTTATTAATTTAATGGTTGTAGAGTGTATAACTCCTGTCCATGTTAGGCTACTATTGATTTCCATTATTATGTATGCAAACCGAACTCTGGCCAAACATGCCACAAAGTGAAAAACAACATTATTTTTTACTCGGAATCTTCGTCTAATTTTTGTTTTTTTGATTAATTTCGCTTCGTCTAATTCTTTGTTGTTGTGGATTAATGTTTTTTTTGACTCTTAGCCTTAGCTTTTGTGCCGTTTAATGAATACTTTTCCATCTGTGTTTGAGTCGTTCATAATCATAACGGTTAGTACGCTCAATTAATTAAGCTAAGCTAAATTGGTTCATTAATAATAAAAAGAAAAGCTAAAATACATAAGATTTGATTCTGATTGTTGGGCAATTTCATGGGTTGCTTAATTGTCTCAGTGAAAATAGTCAAGCTCACTATAGTTGCTTTTTGGCGCTGATGTTTGGTGGTAGTAATCCTAATTTATATTCCAAATCTAAAATTTGTTAGACTTGTCTCATTTCTCATTTGAATAACTACACGAGGATTGCTTGCAATCCCATTTCTGCATCCTAATCTAAAACATTTTGTACTTATTTCTTGAAAATTACTAGAAGTGTCTTTAGAATATTATTTAAATATAATTATTTTTTTTTTAGATAAACTGATTCTGACTCTCACATTGGAAAAAGTTTGTTGGTAAACTTATAAAATATACTTAAAACTTTCTTGAGAACATTAGTTTTCTTAAAATATTTTTTAAAAAAGAAATAAAAAATATAAAGATATAAAATGGCAAGTTAAAATTTTAGGGAAATTAAAAAAATTATTGTAATGATTTCATATGATTCATAAAAGCTAATTTATATAGATGCTAATAAAGATAAAAGAAATGGATAAACAATGATGTGAGAGACGAATGAAGGACATTATAATAAAAAATAGACAATGAAAAGAAATTTTTTTACATTACTAATGGGAGAATTTTAAAAAGTCCAAAACTAATCTATCTTATGCATATAAAGATTTACTTTTCATTTATGGTAACATATAAAAAGGTGTTAAATTTTAAATTATTAACATTTCTATAGTAAGTTTTAGTGAATTTAAACTAGGTATTGTTGTTTGGCTGTTTTTTTCAAAAGAACCTCACTTATCATTGTTTTTATGTTCTTTTTCCTCTTTCCCTCTTCTCTGTTGCAGCAACTAACACCCCTAATTGAGGCGTCTATCATTGTCAGCAGAAACTAGTGTCAACACGTAGCGTCCTACATTCCAGGAAAAAATGGTGTTGGGTGGAGAAGGGGTAGAAATGGCCGGCGCAACTCAGAAACACACCTAATCATCCCAGGTGGGTTTTGAAAAACCCGGTTTAGAAAAAACCTAAAAACACGAAAATGAAGGTCGTGGCTCCCACAATCGCCTTGTCCAAGTATTGACGCACCACCCCTGTCCCCAACGACCTCCATTATCATTGGAAAGCTTCTGTTTTGACATCACGCCACCCTTCCTTCGTGTTCCCTTTCACGTCACACCACCCTTCTCGCCGCGCCTCCTGCATGTGCGTTGCGCCTCCTCCCCTGTGCGTCGTGACTTTCATCCTTCTCCTTCTCATATTTTGTTTTGCTTCTGGTTTGTCCTTCTCCTGTTTCTGTTTATAGTTCGTCCCTCCCCTGTTTCTAGTTCGTCCTTCCCCTGTTTTGTGTTTATGTTTGAACTTTTGTGTGTTAGTGTTACTTTGAGTTTGTGTTAGTGTTACTTAGTTTTATGGTGATATAGTCGTGTTTTACATTTAAGTATATCTGGTAGACTTTTCTGTGTCGTAATCTCAACATAGAGTCTACGTAACAACCTTGGCATCTATGCTCAAGTAATAAATATTTTCTTTGACATTAGGAGCTACTGGGGCATGCCCTATTTTCTCTGATCGCATCCCCAAATCCTACCATACAACCCCAACCTCTCTCTCCCTCTTTAACCAAAAAAAAAAAACAACTCATTTTGAATGAATAAATTATGAAAATTAAAGAGCTTAGATAAAAAGCCCAAGAATTATTAAGGAAATTTAACTTATTTGATTGGGCAGGTTATACGGCTTAATATAAACCTTATGATGTGTGTTAGGTTTCTACTTAAACAAAAAGAAGTCTAAGAATCAGTAAATCCTATGATTTGTTTAAATCATCTACTGATAGTGGCATGCATGTGGAACCATGCTTAACCTTTTTCGAGTGATTTTGATTAATTACTTTTTATTTCTAAGTATTTATCAAACATGGTGTACAAAAGTTCATGTGGAGCAGAATTTCCAGAGTTGGATTCTGATAAACATATATAGTATTACATTGTACAAAAAAGGAAAGGGATCGTCTATCCTCCTCTCCATCTCTTCCGCTTTGCTGACTATAAGGTGCATACAGAATTCATCTCGTCAATGAAGGGATATTTTAGTGTCATGCCTCAGCACAAATCAAGTGTAGGAAAAGGATCCTCTCATTTGCTTCGTGGCCCTTTAAGAGAAACCTTGGTTTCCACTTGAGAAAACTAAAAAGTCAACATTGCCAAATTCATGACCCTCAGCTTGATGAACACGAGCTATGTGACGCTGATCTCTAACTTTGACGCTTTACCAAATTATACATTACCCACCTACAATGAGAAGGAGTTGAAGTCCTAAGAAAATAAAATATAAAATCTTTTTTAAATCAATTATTTTTTTCTTTTGGTCTCCCGGAATATCTCGATAGTTGGCTGCTATGAGAGACGGTAAGAGACTAGCCACGTAATGTTTTCCATTAACAAGAGTTGAGAATTAACCTCCCCAACCACTTAGGGACGAGGTGTTGAAACATTACACCCACCCAACTAATTTAATCAAATCAATTATTATAATGCAGAAAAAGGGAAATTAGTTACCTAGTAAGAAAGAAATGGGGTTACTGACTTTCAATATATGAGGGGGAACTTCCAACTCGAACTGGTTTTAACCTTCTTAGAAGCTTTCTTCCATATTCAAATGATAAAACAACGAGGCCAAAGAAGTATAATAGGAAAAGATGCAGTTTTTCTAATATGCAGCACTTTAGGGAGATGTTGCTTCCAGGCTGAATGTTTGTTCTGATCAACGCCCTTTTCTCTCTCCACCCTGCACAAGATAAGGGTCAAAGTAAATCATATCTTATTATTAGGAAACATTTGTGCACCAAAGTAAGCACTCTAATGACTGTCTTGAATCAGACATTTTTTAACTCCAATATCTTTCAGGTAGAGATTATTGGCTTATTGCAACCTCAGCCCAATAAGCTACAGTCATAAGAATATATTGCAGAGAGGAATTAGTATTAGTTAACACTTGTATTTATACATGTATTCTTGAGATAGCTGAGTTTCATGACTTTGGTCCTATAATCCTAGGACTGGGTTCATTATAACATATTGCAGTTAGAATTAATAGATGTATTTCAAAAAATGTTGCATGTGATATCAGCCCATGTGTTTCTGCTTGTTAGTTGTTACCAAAAAATAGACCATGTGTTTCAGCTCATTGGGAACCAGTGACAAACCCAGAAACTTTGGGTAGTGGCCTAATGGGGCCAAACCATCTGGTTAACCTGCCTGGTAAGTTAACCAATTTCAGTATTTTTCATTTAGAATATCCCTGCTTGTTTCTTGATGGAAAGCTAGTTCATCTCATAGGAATTCACCTGTTAATCCATCTGGGAGTGGGTAAGCACTGGTGAAACATGGCTCTGTGCTGTGTCTGAAGACTTGAGACCATTGGGTGATAATTAAAACATCAAACTGTGTAGGAAACCGATTAACAGTTTAACACTCCATGAATGTGATTGGGTTAGCAAGCGAGAAAAGGGGAGCTGGGTGCAGTCCATAAGAGAGGAATTGACTGTGGATTGTTAAAATTAGTATTTACCCAGGATGTCTTGTATTGGGGAAAACCTTCTTAGGCTGTGGCTAAAAATGGTAAATTGTGGATTGTGGTAGTAAATTTGAGTAGGGACATTGCCCTGACCCACGAATGTGGGTCTGTCTCTGCATGGAGCTTAGGCATTATACGTCATCTTGACAACCCACCAAGCTACACAAAACAATCATGGCATGAGTCGTGAGAGCTCATGCTAAATTGCATGGTGCAAGACAACTATAACCTTCAATATGGAATACTTACAGGACTGATTTTTTGGCATATTAGTCCAATCATGGGGGCTCATCTTCATTTCTGATGCTTTGATCAAGTCAAACAGTGCTTGATTAACCTGAATTTGTAAATGTTTTAGTTCATTTCCAAAGCATCTTGAGAGGGAAAGTACAACATGCAAATTGCCAGTGTTATTAACTAAATTTTCCAGCTATATATTATGTATTTAGATGCAAATTATTATATTATGTATTTAGATGCAAATTATACCATTTTCCAGCTATATATTATGTATTTAGATGCAAATTATTATATTATGTATTTAGATGCAAATTATACCTCTTCAGGCCGCTCATGACTCACTAAATGACCTCCATGAAGATCTACCATTCTAGCTGCTGGATGAAGCTTCTGAGCAAGTCTTTTTGCATAATATATCTGGGCAATTATATCATGCCTGAATGCACAGGAAATGTCTCAGTCTCTAGGAAAAACTATAGAATGCATAAATTATGTATACGTGCAGTGTGTTTTCATGCATAAATTTTCTTTCTGCGTGTCAATAAGATGTGCATGACTCAGGGTCAAGTTCCAATTAAATTCTGAGAGTAAGATTCCTATTAAACAGCAGAATTACATATATGTCTCCAATCACAGTACACACCTGCCATGGATGACTGAAACAAGAAAACCTGCAGATTTGATCACCTCGAACTCTGATTCTGTCATCTTATGTGTCCAGCATGCATTGAGTTGACCATCAAAGCCATAGTTAGATTGCATCCCAGTTGTTGATATTCCTTTAACATATTGCTGAGAGACACGGTAGCATTGAATTAGGAAGATAAGCACAAATATTTCAAATACTTGTGACTTATCAAACTATCAAGAACAAATTGATGTAATGTATTTATCGGTATAAAGTGTTTGGGACTTGAGAGAAAAATGGAAGATAGGGGTTAGTACTAAATGGTGACTTTCCTTCCCCATCTTAAAATGAACTAGGTAAAGGTGAAAAAGGGGTTAACTAATAACTGCCACAGATGATTCACCATAATACATATTTGTAAAAAGTTAAGCTTAACTAATGGACTACAATATTAAATTTTATTCAAAAGCAAAATCTAGAAAACAAAAAGAAAAACAAAGAATATATATTGCATTTGAGTGACGCAAAGGTTTCATGAGTTGAGAATCACTAGTTTGATGTATTCCCTAATAGAATACACTGTGTCGGTTAGTGTTCAATGTATTTATCTTGAAATCATTAGTGGGTTAAAATATCAATTGGATTATGGCTGGCTTATATGATCATTATGGCATCTAGATTGAACTCAAGTCAATATTGATAGATTTTTTAACTTAAAGGATTCTAAATGATATTTATTTAAGTCAATTTACTATATATTATATAGATAGATAGAAAGAAAAATAGATAGATGGCTTTGGAATTATTCATTTCTTCTCCAGTATCCTCCTTACCGCATCAAATTGAGAAAAATCAGAAAGTGAATGTCAGGATTTTGGATAGTTAACTGAAAATCCCGTTAGTCATTTCCCTTTCTTGTAGCAGGGTCTCCCTTACCTTATTCTCTACCCGCGCATATACACTTTATAAGTGCAAAATTATTCTTGAAACTTGTATAATATTCTTGTAGTATACACATATTTTTATGCATTTTTATTAACAATGGTGTACATTTTTTAGTAATTTAATTAAAGAGCTGCAACCACCTGATTAAATTTCACTTGTCTTTATAAATGCATCCAGTATATTGCTATTTAACAATAGAAACAAACACAGAGCTACAGCATAAACGTAATAAAATTCCCGGGGAACCTAACTAATAACATCTATGCAATTAAAA
The DNA here is from genome assembly GCA_037962975.1 of Clitoria ternatea. Lineage (NCBI taxonomy): Eukaryota > Viridiplantae > Streptophyta > Magnoliopsida > Fabales > Fabaceae > Clitoria > Clitoria ternatea. The sequence continues at coordinate 182,108,303 of CM075672.1, forward strand.
TTAGTGTACCTGATATAAGACGGCTCTCCTCTTGTCACTTCCAATATATTCCTCAAGATATTCCTGCATGCCATATATAAAATGTTAAGATTCATCATCATAAGTATAGAATGAACATAGATTTCTAGGCTACCAGTAACTGCAGATCAGAGTTGAAATAAGACAAGAAATGTAGAACCTTCAGCTTAGTGTCAAAATTCATGAGTTGAGTACACCCTTCGTGATTCAATTTTAAAATCCCCATTTACTTTTTTTTATAGTTGGGGCTCAATATATTTCAGAATCAGAGGAGTGAAATAGTTGGCAAGAGAAGTCAGGGAAGACGACGTGTTATTGTTAACAGGAAATAATGAACAAAACCAACAAAATGTTATTACCTGTGAGTAGTGCGTGTCCAAGTCAACAGCAGCCCGTTGTTCTGGAGTCTTTGCTTTCAAGAAACGGAAAGCAACAGAAAATGTTTGTTTATCCAACTGCAAAATGCAGAACAAGTGAACCAACCACGTTATAAGGTTTTGTTTCCAACTTCATGGTACCTTAAACTTGCAATCAGGCTATCACTGTAATGCATGTCTGTTAACTCATATTAAGCATGTGACCGATTACTCATATACTCCGATGGCTAATATCAAATGGCTGCATCTTGAACCTGAGAAATCACCATTCATTTTTCCTACTTCTAAGGAATCCATTTAACCCCTTTCTAGCAGCATCGAATATCAAGGAAAATTATTATATTTTGTTAACTATTTTCTCTCAATTGTTACAGTATAAATTTAAGATACAATCAACAATAGTTGCGTCTAGAGATGAAGGGATGTTTAATAATATATATGTACTAACTGCTTGAAATTAACCCCAGCCAAACATAAGTTTTCTGAAGCAGTTGTTCAATGTAAAATACAACACAAACTTTATCTGAAATTCATTCATAGTCAACTAAAAATAGTAAAAGAATAGTCCATTTCAGCAACACATTCAACGAGATAAGCTTCCTCAACATCCGGAGGTTTCCAAAGGACTATAAGATCGGATGATTGAAGGATTTAGAAATTGCTCTTTGCTACCCCTTCCTTCCCGAAATCTACACATTCGTAGAGCACGACATATAATAACGTGTTAAAAGCTTTTTCTTACCCAGCAAAGAATCCATCCATAAACTATGGCAAAGGAAATTATTTCCGATGTACCACAATCCTAAGAATGGAAAGAAAAAGAAAAAGAAAAAGAAAACATACACGAGTACAATTTGTGGCACAATTTGTAATGCGGCACCAATGAATGTCGTAATCGTATATTATATAACCGTATCCTAGTAGTGCAGTATTTATTATATAAGTCCCTTGCTAGCTGCACCTTGATATCAGGTGTAGTGCAGCATTTTGAAAAGCTTATAAAAGATAAACGCAAAGAGAAGAATACCTTGGGAAAACACTGAAAACCTCCACCCGTAACATTGAGCAATGCCAAGGAAAGGACTCTTTCAGGAACCTTTGCTGCTACTTTACAAGCAATCATTGCCCCTGTTTTTACACGCAAATGCAACCAAATTAAATTAAGTATACAATTAACCTAAATCATGGCTTTAGAAAAAAGCACTCACCCATAGAGTGCCCAAAAACATGGGCTTTTTTCCAACCAAGATGATCCAACAAAGCGATTGCATCCATTGCCATGATCTTGGTTCTGCACCCAACACAATTTGATCATTTTTCAATTTTCGCAAAATCTCAAAACGCAGCGTTCCGCTCCAAAATAAAAGGTACTCACGAGTATTCGGTTTTTCTCACGGGCACGGAGCTCCGACCCACGCCCCGGTTATCAAACGCACACACCTCGATGCCACTACCATTGTCGTCTCCGCTCCAAACGTCGTCGTCTTCGTTGGAAACGGTGGTTCCGGTCAGCCCCTTTATTTGTGGGCCCCACGCTTCGTGCGTCGAGGCCAATCCTGAACGTTCCATCTCCGTAAAATCAGCAAAACAATTATAAAATAATAAAAAATAATAAGAAGAATAAAGAGAATAATTAAATTTTTGTTTTGGATTGATTAGGGAAGCGAAGAGAACCTATGATGAGGAGGACTTTGGTGGGGCCGCGACCGTGGGTTCGGTAAAATATCTTGACGTGGGCGTTGAGGTAGTCGGCGGGAGCGACGGCGGAAGGGGAGGATGGGTGGGTTCCGACGTCGCAAAACGGCATCGTTGCAATGGAGAGAGGAACAGAGAGAGAAGAGATTGGATGGTGTTTCGGTTGGTGGGTAATATAGGAGTTCGGCGGGAACATGTGGCGGATAATGAATGGCTGATGCCATGTAGGATGGTCGGTTTTGTTTTGACGCGGATAGAAGAGATCGTGTCAAAGTCAAAATGCCAACTCCCACAACACCATGCTTATCTCTCAAATGTGCTCCTTTTAAGCTTTTTTTTTTTTTAACAAAAAGTTATTTTAAATCAGACAAACTACGAGTCTAGTTCATTTCATGCAGGATACATACACATAAATAATTAAGTAGCATGGATCCGCAAACTTTATACTGTGGGGTAATGTATATAAAAGAAAGAAATTAACGAGCAAGAGAACAATTATCTACTAAATATAGTAAATGAATTTTATATATATATGAAAGTAATATATATAAGAGAGGAAATTAAGATATTAGCAAGGTGAGTCATATATCTATCATAAATCTCTCTTGACATCACATAATTGATAGATAATTAAAGAGTTTTTGATTCTAGTGATATATATTTATTTCTTTGTGTATGGTAAAAATCTTTTATAAAAAAATTAATTTTATTATAATATAGTTGTTTCTTACTTAAACATTATTTACATTTAAAATGTTCAACTTCAATAATTTAAATTATGATAGATAGAATAGTTATTTAACCATGTTGTTAGAGGATTTGAATAAAAAAATCAATAATTTTTTACGTGCAATTAGTATTCAACTTTCGGTTAATAAAGACTTTTGGATTAATATATATATATATATATATATGTATAATTTTTCTTTTAAATTAAGTCTTTTTGACGGGAAACAGGACATAATCCTGAACCAATCAGTGGTGGGTGAATGTAATTATTATTGTTTAAGTCCAAAGTGGCCGGAGGAACAAGATGATTATAAAATTGTTACTTTAAGAAAAATTCTTCACGCCGTCAGCTTCGTCAAAGATGTCAAAGTTGAATTGAACCTCTTTTTGGTTGAATGTCAAAGTCGAAACGCTGCCCTTTTTTTTTGGTAAAAAAAATGCTCCTTATTTTTTAGGACCGTTGCGGATCCTTTAATATGTGAAGCCAAATAGTACCCGTAGATATAATATTAAAAATTAATTGATGGTGATTGAACGACATATAACAAGAAAGAAAACCAGGTCAGAGCCAAAAGGGAAACAACTTCGCGTTGGTGCCATAAAGTGAGCGATTTTGATGCTGTAGTTGAATGTGACAATTAATGTTCGTATTAGTTTAAGGTGTGTTACGAATTTTTTGGTTCATAAGTACGGAAGGATTTCATTAATATTAATTCTATACTTTTACATCAAATAAATTATATCGGTTTTACTTTTTAATAAAAATGATGTAAAAGAGAGTATGGTGACAATATTGTAACTATTTACATAATTTTTACAGAGGATGTGGCGTCACACCTAAATTTCTAAAATTAATCCCTAGTGTGTAATAAAAATTAGGGAAAATTTTTTACAAATAAAACAACTCCGACGAATTAATCCTAAAAACCTAAGCGATATGCAGCTTAAACAAATGGAAACAGAACTATAAACCAAACTAGGGTTAAGAATCGACCTACCCGAGACTACAGGTCCCTAATAGTCCTAATACATCTCAAACACTTAATGGGTGATGTCTAACTTGTCCAGAAGTTCCAAAACCTCAATGATCAAAATATGACCCATCCAGTTCCTAATTTTGACTGTAATCTTTCACTAAAACCATTTGCTTCCACGCATAGTACTTCCAATGCACTTTTAGACTAAACTCCAATGGCATAAACCATCTTAACTAATTTATTATAATCTTAACATATGATGTTGCATACGCTTTCCCACTAACCCACCAAATTCTAGTTTTAATACTCAATAATCTAACCCATGACACTCATCATTTCCATTGCAATTGACATAATCAAGTTATCCAACAAACCAATATCATCACAACCTACACAGTTCCTGGACATAGGAGGAATCAATTCCTTCTCTCAACATAATCGTAATTATATGATCTAAACCTCCAGTGAGGTATCAGTTACCTATCTACTAACAATCATATAGATATATTTCACACACACACACACATATATATATATATATATATATATAATAGAACTTCACGTCAAAGTGTCAAAACCATCATTTGGCATCACAAACATGTAATTACCAAATTCAAGCCAAACAAAGGGCTATACCATCATATTCATATATCAACAAAACTATTCTATATGCATGTCCACAACAAGCACCAACACAAAATAGACAAAAATAAAATCCGTATTTAGCATTGAATTGCTTCTGCCCTTGAGCTCACCAAGAGGTAACATCACCCTATAAACTCATTAAAATGAAAGTTGAGGAGTGAGTACCATTCAAAGTAGTAAATAGAAATTCATAATTATAATCGAAATTGGATTATGTAATTCAATGTATATTATAAACAAGCATAATGACATAGAATTCATCAAACGATAAATCAATCATCATTTCTGATAGTTCAGAGTCAGACTTAGAAGGAGAGGTTGAATAAGTATGAGACTCTTTTTCGTGGAAATATGAACCAAATAATACAAGTAATTAAACAAATAACGAATAAAAGAGATCAACACGGAGAGTTTATACTGGTTCATTTCCAACACAGAAGTTACGTTCAGTCCCTTCTAACTTGAAGGATTTCCACTATTGTAAAATCACCTTTACAATATCAGCACTAGACTAGTGCCACAAGTATTCTTGACTACAGACACTTCTGGCTTAACCCAAGTATTCTTTCAAAAGCCTCTTCAGGCCATAATGTTTCCCAACAACCACGCTCTAGCAACACCAAACTTTTACAAGGTTTAAGTAGGAAAGAAGATAGCACTCGAAACTTAGCACTTAACAGATATGCAAGAGAAATTTAAACACTAAGTTATGATATAAGACCAGAGTCTGCTAGAAGCAAAATAGAATAATGAGGGTTGATAAGTCTTGAAAAGACTTAATAAATTCATCTCTAATTTAACTCAATTCATCAAATATTGTTAAGTTTAATATTAATTATGTAATGATTTAGTTTTAATTCTTGTTTTAGTCATTTAATTAAATTATGATTGAATTGTGCAAGAAAATGGTTAGAAAGATAAGCATATGAGTAATTATGATTTCCACTAACCTAGCGTACCTACATTAGAAAGCCAGCGTTCCTACGCTAGGCATTTATTTATGTGTGTTTTGCAGTATCTAGGTGCAGTGATACCAACGTATCTACGCTGGCCCATCAGCATACCTACGCTCTCACAAGCAGAACCTGAAAAAAGAAGAAAATTCAAGTTAGAGAGTTAGCGTACATACGCTGGACGCTCAGTGTAAGTACGCGTGGAAACAGAATGCATTTTATCTAAGTTAGAAGCTCAACGTATGTACGCTGGATGAGCGTACTGACGCGCGGAAGCATCTGATGCTATTTTATTCAAGTCAGTGGCTCAGCGTACGTACGTGCATGTCATACGCACGTCAAACACCCAGTTTTTGTTCAAGCAGAAGGTTAGCGTTGATACACTGGGGATTGGGCGTTCCTACGCGCATGTTTTAGAGACCTGATGTGCTATTTTTAAGTTAGTTTTTCATTTTTATTATCTTTAATTATTTGATTGTAAGCCCTTATAGGGTAATTCCGCGATTTAGGATAGTTAGTTAGTTAGTTCAAGGTAAGAAACCTATATATTTATAATCTTAATATAATTTAACACAGTGGCAATAATACATCATTCATTTTTTGATTTTTAACTTCTCTCTAAACATCTTCTCTCACTAAATTCTCTCTTCCATGGCTCTCTACATTCCACTTGCTGATTCCACATCCATGGGTTTCTAAACCCCTAGGGTTTGGATTGCTAAGGTTTGTAATGAATTCTTGAAGGTGTATTGAGGAATTCAACTTCTGAATCATGAGGAGAACAAGCTGAGGAGTGGAGTTCCATTACTGAATTGACAAATTCAGATCCAATGAAGAACCTCACCAATGAGGAATCATGGTTGAGGCTTAGGTGACTTCCAGCTTCCTAACTAATTCAGGCCTATTAATTAGGTGAATAGTTAGGGTTCAACCCCCAATTTTCGCATTAGCTTTCTCTGTTATTAAACACCTAAGGGATTAGGGTTTAATGCTTAGGAATTAGTGTTAATCACCTAAGGAATTAGAGATTAACCATCTATGACTTGTCCTATTGAGTCTGAAGCTTGATTGAACCTTAATTGCATGTTTCTTAATGAAATTGTAAGCTGAAGCAATCCTAACCTCTTTTCCATTAAGTTCACTTTACCTTTCATTTGTTTCTAAAAATACAAAAACATAGAAAGCATTAAAACAACAAAAACAGAATGAATATTATACTGCATTGTGTTGGTTCAGCTTGTATTAGTCCAAGATTGAGGTAATTACCATAATCCCTATGGGAACGATCAAATATATTACAAATTTAACGATTTGTGCGCTTGCCAAAAGATAAATCCTCTGAGAAATATGCATCAAGCTAATGGCTCAGGATTTTCACACCAAGTTAATGGCGTCGTTGTCGGGGATTGTTGAGTAATATCAACAATCCTTGGACCGGTACTAGACTGAACCATTTTAATTTTGTTTTTGCATTCAGTGGCAATTTAATCTTCATTTTTAGTATAGCAGTAGTTGAATTTCGTTTTGTATAACTGTAGTGTTTGGTTAGCAGTAGCTTTAATTCTGTTGTGTAAAATATTCAGTGTATGCAGCTAAGGAATAGGGGAGAACCTTTCTTCTTTGATCCTGATATTGATTTGTTAGAGCGTAAACTTAGAAAGGAGAAAAAGCAAAAAGAGCAGCAAGAAATGGAACAAAGGAGAGTTACATTAGGTGACTACTCTAGGCCTACTGAAGAAGGATCGCAATCTAGCATCCTTAGGCCTCCAATTGCAGCTAACAACTTTGAACTTAAACCATCTTTTCTGTAATTGGTTAGAAATGATCAATTTAGAGAAAGTGAGGTTGAGGATCCAAATTTGCATCTAGCAACCTTCCTCCAACTCTATGATATTATGAAAATGAATAGAGTCCTTGAAGAGGCAATAAGACTGAGATTATTTCCTTTTTCTCTAAGGGACAGGGCTAAGGCTTGGTTGCAAAGCCAACCAAGAGGTAGTATCTCTACTTGGGAGGATTTACAAAGAAAATTTCTGATTAAATATTTCCCTCTTTCCAAATATGCCAAGTTGCACACTGAAATCACTTGTTTCTAGCAGAGAGAGGGTGAATCTCTAACGGAAGCATGGGATAGGTATAAAGAGAGTTTGAGCAAATGTCCTCGTTATCAAATCACTGATGCGCAGCAAGTTACCATCTTTTATAATGGAGTAAGACTAGCCACTAGGGTCTTGATTGATGCCTCAACTGGAGGTTTATTGACCACTAAAATAGTTGAAGAGGCTATAGAGCTTATTGATATCATGGCTTCTAATGAATGTCTAGTTAGTGAGAGGAGCCAAATCCCTAAGAGAGGGATATTGGAATTAGAAGCACAAGATGCTTATTTGGCTTAAAGCAAGTTGATGACTCAGGCTTTGGAGAAATTAAGTATACAAATTTTAGAACTCCAAAAGCCTAGTCAAGCATGCATGATAAGTTGTGATTTTTATGGTGGAGCCCATGAGAATGGTTTGTGTGATCCAAATGTGCCTGCTGAGCTAGTTAATTACATGGGGCAACAACAATTTCAGAGGAATTATCCCTCTAATTCCTTTAATCCTAACTATAGAAACCACCCCAATTTTTCATGGCAAAAGGGTCCACATTTGAATCAAACCATGCCAGAAACTCAGACCACAAATAGACAACAATCTCTTCCCCCTCCCTCTAAGGAAAAGTTTGAACTTGAGAATGTGCTATCTCAGTTCATTCAGGCCACTCAGGCCAGCTTTAAAAATAAAGAAGCATTTATCCAGAATTTAGAAAATCAGGTTGGATAACTGTCAAAACAATTAGCTAAGAGACAATCAGGCAATTTTCCTGGAGATACTGAGGTAAATCCTAGGGAACATTGCAAAGCAATAACTACTAGGAGTAGGAAAACTCTTCTCCTACCTCCAAGTCATGAAGTAAGTTTAGAAAAAAAAATAACTAAAGAAATAGAGCAGGAAAGTGAACAAGCCGTTGATAAAACTGAAACAAAAAGGAATTAGAAATTGAAAAAGAAAATCAAGTCCATCAAAAGAAAAATAAAAAGAATGATTTGATTTTGGAGGAAGCTGTCAAGCTAACTCCTGAAAAACTAAGGAATGCTCTATTTCTACATAAATTTAAGAAACAAATAGAGGAGCAGAAATTTGCTAAGTTCTTGGATGTGTTTAAAAAGCTTCACATAAATATTCCCTTTGCTGAGGCATTGCAAGAGATGCCATCATATGCTAAATTCTTGAAAGAGCTTTTGTCTAAGAAGAGAAAGCTTAAGGGAGATGAGATGATTGCTCTCACTCAAGAGTGCAGTGCAATTATTCAAAAGAAACTCCCTCAAAAGCTGGAAGATCCAGGCTCTTTTACAATACCTTGTGCAACAGGGGATGTTCATGTAGGAAGTGCCTTATGTGATCTAGGAGCTAGCATAAACTTGATGCCTCTATCCTTGATGAGGAAGTTAGGAATTAACGACTTACAACCAACTTGCATGTCTTTGTAGTTGGCTGATAGGTCTATCAAATACCTTCATGGGATGCTGGAAGACTTGTTAGTAAAGGTAGATAAATTTATCTTTCCAGTAGATTTTGTAGTGTTGGATATGGAGGCTGATAGAGAAATTCCCTTAATCTTGGGGAGACCCTTCTTAGCTACAGGTAGAGCTTTAATTGATGTAAAGAAGGGTGAACTCATGCTGAGAGTTCAAGAGGAGTAAGTAACTTTCAATGTCTTCAATGCTATAAAACATCCAGCTGATAAAATGGATTGTTTTATGCTTGAAGAGGTTAAAAGCTATAAGACTCATATGCTGTTAAGAGATGAAGAAGAGGCTTTACAAGCCCTTCTAGAGGATGATTTTGACTTTGAAGTTGAGGAGTTGAATGACTCACATACTGAGTTGCTGAACCTACTTGAAACATGTGAAGTAGGGGAAGTAGAAGCCGAATTAAAAGAAAAACTAAAGAATACTGCAATTGAAAAAGGTAATGAGGTGTTTGATGAGAAACTTAAGTTAAAACCCTTGCCTTCTCATCTGAGATATGCTTTTCTAGGTAATAATGAGTCACATCCAGTAATCATTAATGCTGAATTAAATGATGAGGATGTAGAGAAGTTGATAGGGGTGTTAAGGAAACATGAATCTGCTATTGGTTGGAAAATCTCAGATTTGAAGGGAATTAGTCCATCATTTTGTATGCATAAAATTTTGATGGAGGATGATTATTCCTTTGTTGTTCAGCCACAAAGAAGATTAAACCCCATGATGAAAGAGGCTGTAAGGAAAGAGGTGGTTAAACTTCTTGATGCTAGGATTATCTATCCTATCTCAGACAGCGCTTGGATTAGTCCAGTCCAAGTGGTGCCTAAGAAAGGAGGGATGCCCACTGTTAAGAATGAGGAAGGTGAAGTCATTGCCACTAGACTAACTACAGGTTAGAGAATGTGCATAGATTATAGAAGGCTTAATGACTCCACTAGAAAAGACCACTTTCCTTTGCCATTTGTAGACCAAATGCTTAAGAGGCTGTCAGGTCATGAGTTTTATTGCTTCCTTGATGGATATTCAGGGTACAACCAAATTGTGGTTGATCCAAAAGATCAAGGGAAGACAGCCTCCACCTGTCCCTATGGAATCTTTGCATATAGGCGCATACCATTTGGTTTGTGCAATGCACCAGCAACCTTCCAAAGGTGTATGCTGGCAATTTTTGGGGACATGGTAGAGAAGTTCATTGAGGTGTTTATAGATGTCTTCTCTGTGTTTGGAAGTAGTTTTGATGTATGCCTCAGCAACCTATCTAAGGTGTTGGTGAGATGTCAAGAGACTAACCTTGTTCTCAACTGGGAAAAGTGTCATTTTATGGTTAGAGGAGGGATAGTCCTTGGCCACAAAATCTCTACTGAGGGCATTCATGTAGATAGAGCCAAAATTGATATCATTGAAAAACTTCCTCCTCCAATCAATATGAAAGGAGTGAGGAGTTTCTTAGGATATGCTGGCTTCTATAGGAGATTTATTAAGGATTTTTCGAAAATAGCTAAGCCTTTGACTGATTTACTTGTGAAAGATCATGCTTTTGTTTTTGATGAAAAATGTGTCAAGGCTTTTGAAAATCTAAAACAAAGATTAGTAATAGCTCCAATCCTTGCAGTACCTGATTGGTCTTTACCATTTGAGCTAATGTGTGATACAAGTGACTTTGCTATAGGAGCTGTGCTAAAACAAAAGAAAGAAAAATTAACACATGATCTATTATGCTAGTAAAGTGTTGAATTAGAATCAAATAAATTACACCACCACTGAAAAAGAAATGCTTGCTGTGGTGTATGCATTTGATAAATTCAGAGCTTACTTGATTGGTTCTAAGGTCATTGTGTATACAGATCATTTAGCAATCAAGTATTTGCTAGCTAAAAAAGAATCAAAGCCAAGGTTGATCAGGTGGGTTCTTTTACTCCAAGAGTTTGATTTAGAAATAAGAGATAAAAAGGGAGTAGAGAATTCAGTTGCTGATCAACTCTCTCATTTGGAAGGGGAATCGGATTCTATCTTAATTATAGAGGAATTCCTAGATGAGAGGCTGATGGTAATTACCACAGGGCCCTGGTATGCTGATATGGTTAACTTTAAAAGTGCCTCTATGGTACCAGAAGGTTGGACAACCCAAATGAAGAAGAAATTCTTCCATGACAGTAAAACTTTTCTTTTGGGATGATCCATTTCTATATAAGATAGGAGTAGATGGAATTATTAGAAGATGTGTGCCTAAGTCGGAGCAAGAAAGACTCTTGTGGCACTGTCATGACTCCTATTATGGAGGACACCATGGTGCCTCCAAAACAGCAATAAAAGTTTTGCAATGTGGCTTTTATTGGCCAACCATTTTTCAGGATGCTAGAGTATATGTGCAAAGATGTGATAAGTGTCAAAGAAGTAGAAATCTTTCTGCTAAAGCTGGTATGCCTTTGACAAATATTCTAGTTGTGGAATTATTTGATGTTTGGGGCATCGACTTCATGGGACCATTCCCAAAGTCATTCTCCAATGAATATATCCTTATTGCTATGGATTATGTCTCTAAATGGGTGGAGGCAATCCCTACCAAAACCAATGATGCACATGTGGTGCTGAGGTTTATAAAAAAGAATATTTTCTCTAGATTTGGAGTCCCTAGAGTCCTCATTAGTGATGGAGGGTCACATTTCTACAATAAAATCATGGAAAAAGCCCTGAGACACTATGAGGTACTTCATAAGGTGTCCACTCCATACCATCCACAAACTTGTGGACAGGTTAAGCTTTCTAATAGAGAAATTATGAGGATATTAGAGAAAGTGGTAGGGAAATCTAGGAAAGATTGGACTGTGAAATTGGATGATGCGTTGTGGGCCTATAGGACAACATTCAAAACTCCAATTGGTATGTCACCTTATCAGTTGGTATATGGTAAGGCTTGCCATCTCCCTGTGGAGTTAGAGCATAAGTCATGGTGGGCCACAAAGCTGTTAAATATGGACTATGACTAATCTCTAGAGGAGAGAGTCCTGAAACTTCATGAGCTTGAGGAGTTCAGACTCAATGCTTATCAAAGTGCCTCAATTTATAAAGAGAAAACTAAGAAGTGGCACGATAAGTGGATAAACAAGAAGGAATTTCACAAGGATGACAAAGTCTTGTTGTTTAACTCTAGGTTGAGACTCTTTCCAGGAAAACTCAGATCCAAGTGGTCTGGACCTTTTATTGTGAATGAGGTCTTACCTCATGGTGCAATTAAGGTGAAGGAACCAGCCACTGGAAGAACCTTCAAGGTAAATGGCCAGAGACTCAAACTATACTATGGAGGAGAGTTTGATAGGCAAAAATCTTCCATGTTTCTGCAGGCATCTTCCTAGGTGCCAAAGGTCAAGCTAGTGACCTTAAAGAAGAGCTTGAGGGAGGCAACCCTGCAATTTAATTGTGTAGCTTGTGTTAGGAGTTCTAATAATAATAATAATAATAATAATAATAATAATAATAATAATAATAATAATAATAATAATAATAATAATAATAATAATAATAAAATATATATAATACTAATAGCCAGAGCCAAAATTAGCCATCCTTAGTATTATTAATTATCCTTTGACCTAATACTTATGTTTGAGCTTGAGACCTTTTCATTCTGATTAAGTCCTAACTTTACAAGCCAATTTATCTGAAAAAAACCAAGTGAATTATCCCTGGATGTACCACTGATGGATTGCTAAGTCTTATCTTATTGCTAGGGACTAGAAAGTTCTAAGTTTGGGGATGAAGAGTGTGCCTAATAGCAATTAAAGGACACACTCTAACCTTAATTATTGATGGGAATTTTGAGATATGAAAGGAGAAACAACAAAAGTAAAAGAAAAGTGAAAAATCAGAAAGAAGGTGCAAAGCACCACAACAACAATAAAAAAATGGTATTGAAAAAAAATATATATGAAAGACAGAAAAAGAAAGAGTCAAAAGGACTAAAAGAGAAGAAGGTGCAAAGCACTGCAGTTAGTGAGTTATCCTTCATCTGAAAAAAATAATAATAAAAGCAAAAGAGCTAGTTAGTAGAGGCATTTAAGTTAAGATTGAGGCAAGACATCAGTGGGCACATCTTTTAACCCAATATTGACTAGAAAAACAAAAATAGAGCCTGTAGCCTAACCCCATTACAAGCTTAAAAAGCCCTTACTGATCCAATTGTGCTAGCATATTTAGTGATGTTTAGAGTTGTTGTAAGCCTATGTTGATCTAACAATTATGCAGGTGATGAGTGCATATAATTTAACCTATACACTGAGAGAAGAATGAAACACCAATCCAGTGAGTAAAGTATCACCAGCTTGTTTCCCGAAGGAGGTATGAGTAATTATATTTTCAGAATTTGTGAAAAGAAAACATGAATGATATTCAATAATTATGGTATAATTAAGTTAAGGAAAGGCTGATTGTCTTGAGTAAATGCAATTGATTTAATTAATCTGAGTCCTTGCTTGAGGACAAGCAAGCTTTAAGTTTGAGGATGTGATAAGTCTTGAAAAGACTTAATAAATTCATCTCTAATTTAACTCAATTCATCAAATATTGTTAAGTTTAATATTAATTATGTAATGATTTAGTTTTAATTCTTGTTTTAGTCATTTAATTAAATTATGATTGAATTGTGCAAGAAAATGGTTAAAAAGATAAGCATATGAGTAATTATGATTTCCACTAACCTAGCGTACCTACATTAGAAAGCCAGCGTTCCTACGCTAGGCATTTATTTATGTGTGTTTTGCAGGATCTAGGTGTAGTGATACCAGTGTATCTATGCTGGCCCATCAGCGTACCTATGCTTTCACAAGCAGAACCTGAAAAGAGAAGAAAATTCAAGTCAGAGAGTTAGCGTACATACGCTGGACGCTCAACGTAAGTACGCGTGGAAACAGAATGCATTTTATCTAAGTCAGAAGCTCAACGTATGTACGCTAGATGAGCGTACTGACGCGCGGAAGCATCCGATGCTATTTTATTCAAGTTAGTGGCTCAGCGTACGTACGTAAGAGGTAGGCATGCTAACAGCTGCTTCTCATTTTGGTCTTGTTCTTTATGTTCTTTGATGATAAGCACACAAATATGATAAGAGCATGAATCCCAATACATCACCAAAATAGAATTTAGGAACGTTGAGAATAGCTTTTCGAACAGAATGATTCTATCAGACTTTTGATATTCTGCCAGACTTTTAGAACGTTGATACTCCTCATTTGTTTTCATAGCTTAATACTCGTATCTTAGAATTACTTAGGCACATAGAAATACATTATTAACAGTACAGACTTTACTTCTCGAGCAGAAATACTTGATGAACGATATAAACAAATTCAGGAATATAAAGTCTAGGGTCTGGTCCAATGGGACTTAAAAATTCTTTTTCATCCAGACTTTTTCCTAATAATCTCCCCCTATTTATTGATAACAAACATCAAGTCTTTATGAAAACAAAGTCTGTAATTTAGGGAGAATAAAGTAACAAGTGATAGTAAGAGATAGAAATAGAATGATTCTCCATTAATCAAAAAAGATACTGCATAACATTTCATAAACAAATACATCATGCAATACATTACTTCACACAAAAGGTCTGCGAGGTACAACAAATAAGATCTTCTTCCAAGGGGTAGCAACAGGACAATTCTTGATGGATACATCATCCAGAGAGATGAAACCATGTTTCAAGTCTCTAGCAACAGAAACTTGCTCAGCTTGAAGCACATGAAACATTCCAAGATCATCATTTGAGAATAGGTCTGGGAAGTCGAAAAGCTTTTCAATGGGAAGATGGGGATAGTGTTTGGGGGTAGAGGGGCGAATGTGGAGTCTACGAGGGTTAAAGTTGGGATTATGAACAATAACATGGTTATAAGGGTTGGTATAGCCAGGGTCAGTAGGGTCAAGAACAGGTTTATAGAAAACATACTCAGTTAGTATGGGGTAGCGTTTATGAAGAGGGGGAAGTTTGGATTCATGGATAACAATAGAGATGGCAGGTCAAGGAACAATGTGATGTAGGCTCTTCATGCACTTTCTTGAAGAGGGATGGATCTAGGGCTCTTTCTCCTATCTTCCTTCAAGGTAAGCTTGATGACTTCTTCTTCAAGGCTATGAAACCGAAACTCTAAGCCTAAAACTATAGGAGTGTGACGCAAAAATAAAGGAAAAGAGAGTGGAAATGGAAGGAGAGAAGGTGGACAATGGAGGAAGGCTTGGAAAAGAGGAGAGGGAAAGGTTGGAGGCCACTTCCTAAGGTGGAGGAAGATAACTCCACTCACCACCAAGGGAGGGAGAAACCCCTTGGATAAGAGCTTGAGAGAGCTCTCAAATTCTAGAGAGAAGGAGGAGAATCTCTCACTAGGAAACACTTAAGTGCTCTCAAATTTTGCAAATGAATTAATTGGTGCTTGTTTACAAAAGGAGAAGCCCTTATATAGGCCATGGGAATTTCGGCCAAGGACTATCTAGATGGGCTTGGTCATGGATCCAAGGCCCATTAAGAGAAAAGATGAACAAATGGCCTATACATGGCCCAAAAGGGAAAGTACAAGGCCCAAAAGTGGCCCATTTGACCTTGTAAGGCCCAAAGCTATCCTATAAGCCTAGAGAAACTATTTAGAAAGTATATTACAAGTAAAGTACATATATATCCTCATAGGTTCCTTATTGGGCTTAGGCCCACTAGAAGAGAGAAAAGAGAAAAGGGCTTTATGGATGCTCTCTTTGGCCCGTTTGGTCTTTGCCCTTGTGAGGGGACCTCTATATGCTTCAAGTCCTTTCTCCAATGTAGTGTGAGGGTCTTCCTTGGGTATGTCCACATTATGCTCCCCCTCTTCAAAAGGATTTGTCCTCAAATCAAAGGCATCATCCTCATCATCTATATCAAAGGGAGACAAATCAGTTATATTAAAAGAAGCACTAACACCATAATCTCCTGGTAGATCTAGGACATAAGCATTATTATTAATTTTCTTGAGAATTTGAAAAGGCCCATCACCTTTAGGGTTGAGTTTGGATTTTCTCAAATTGGGAAAGCGTTCCTTTCGAAGGTGTAACCATACCCAATCTCCAACCTCAAAGGTGATCTCCTTTCTTTGTTTATTTACACAACGAGCATAATGTTCATTTTTAGTTTGTATTTGGTGTCTAACCTTCTCATGAAAATCTTTGATAAATTGGGCCTTTGCCTCTCCATCCATATGAAGGACAGAATCAGAAACCTCAATGGGCAAAAGGTCCAAGGGTGTGAGAGGGTTAAAACCATATACAACCTCAAATGGACTATGCTTGGTTGTGGAGTGTTGTACCCTATTATATGCAAACTCAATGTGGGGTAAACACTCATCCCAAGATTTCACATTTTTGTGTACTAAGACCCTAAGAAGTTGTGAGAGGGTCCTGTTTACTACCTCTGTTTGGCCATCCGTTTGAGGATGACAAGTTGTGGAAAAGAGGAGTTGTGTTCCTAGCCTTGACCAAAGAGTTTTCCAAAAATGGCTTAGGAATTTGGTGTCCCTATCAGAAACAATGGTTTTGGGTACACCATGTAATCGCACAACCTCTTTAAAGAAGATCTTAGCAATATGACTAGCATCATCAACCTTATGGCAAGGGATGAAGTGAGCCATCTTGCTAAACCTATCCACAACCATAAAGATAGAATCCATTCCCCTTTGGGTCTTAGGCAGGCCTAACACAAAGTCCATTGATATATCAATCCAAGGTGCACTAGGTGTTGGCAAGGGAGTATATAAACCACTAGGTGAAAGTTTTGATTTAGCCTTTCTACAAACAATGCACCTAGAGCAATGTTTTTGAACATCCTTTTTCATTTTGGGCTAATAAAAGTGTTCATGTAAGATAGACAAAGTCTTATCTCTTCCAAAATGACCCATGAGTCCTTCCTCATGACTCTCTCTAAGTAGGAGATCTCTTAAAGAGCTTCTTGGAATACAAAGTCTATTGGCTTTAAAAAGATAGCCATCTAAAATGTAGAAGCCCTTATGAGATGTAGAAGTGGAAGATGAGTTAAAGATATTTGAAAAGTTAAGATTATTTGGGTACAAAGACCTAATTTCATCAAGCCCAATAACTTTGGCTCCTAGAGAGGTAAGTAAAGAATGCCTCCTAGATAAAGCATCAGCCACAGTATTGGTTTTGCCATTTTTATACTTGATGACATAAGGAAATTGTTCCAAATACTCAACCCACTTAGCATGCCTTTTGTTTAACTTATGTTGCCCTTTGATGAATTTCAAAGATTGGTGATCACTATGTATCACAAACTCTTTTGGGATTAAGTAGTGCTCCCAAGTTTGTAGGGCTCTAATTAAGGCATAAAATTCCTTATCGTATGTGGGATAGTTAATAGTGGCCCCATTAAGTTTTTCACTAAAGAAAGCAATGGGGTGACCTTCTTGTAAAAGCACAGCTCCTATGCCCACATTTGATGCATCACACTCAAGCTCAAAGGTTTTAGAAAAATTTGGAAGTTTTAAAATTGGAGCATGAGTGAGTCTATCTTTGAGATCTTGAAAGGCTTTTTCTTGCCTAGGCCCCCACACAAAAGAAACATTCTTTTTAACCAACTCATTTAAAGGGGAGGCTAAGGTTGAAAAATCTTTCACAAATCTCCTATAGAAACTTGCGAGACCATGGAAACTTCTTACTTCACTCACATTTTTAGGTGTAGGCCAATCTTGGATTGCCTTAACCTTAGAGTGATCTACCTCAACACCTCTAGAACTAACTACAAAACCAAGAAAGACAATGGTATCCATGCCAAAAGAACATTTTTCAAAGTTAGCATAAAGATTGTTTGTTCTCAAGGCAAGCATAACTTGTCTTAGGTGGATTAGATGAGAGGTCATGGACTTTGAGTACACAAGAATGTCATCAAAGTATACCACAACAAAATGCCCTATGAAATCCCTTAAAACATGGTTCATAAGTCTCATGAAGGTACTTGGTGCATTAGTTAGGCCGAAAGGCATCACTAACCACTCATAAAGGCCAAGCTTGGTTTTAAAAGCGGCTTTCCATTCATCTCCTTCTTTTATTCTAATTTGGTGATAGCCACTTTTAAGATCAATCTTGGAGAAGATTGTAGATCCACTAAGCTCATCTAACATGTCATCAAGTCTAGGTATGGGATGCCTATACTTGATGGTGATGTTATTAATGGCTCTACAATCCGTACACATTCTCCATGAATCATCTTTCTTGGGTACAAGTAAAACCGGTAATGCGCAAGGGCTTAAAATTTCTCTAATCCAACCTTTGGAAAGTAGTTCATTCACTTGTTTTTTTATTTCTAAACTTTCCTTAGGGTTGCATCTATAGGCAGGTCTATTTGGCAAACTAGCCCCAGGTATAAGGTCTATTTGATGCTCAATTCCCCTAATAGGAGGTAACCCTTTTGGAATGTCTTTTGGGAAGAGGTCGTTAAATTCTTGCAAGATATTTTGGATCCCTTTGGGCAAGGGGGGAGGAGAGGTGCCCATTGAACACAAGGAAGTGTTAGGGATATCTTTTGGATATATGATCAAGCAATGTTTTTGTGAAAACATGGCATGTTTCACATCATATTTTGTTGCGAAGAGATTAGGTTGGGAGTCATTATAGACAATAACTCCTTTCCCTTTATTGTCTTTTTTGTTTTTCTTTGGTTTTTCTAAACTCATATGGGAAGAAGATCCTAACTCTTTTTCTCTCTTAGCTTTCATTTGGATTTGATCTTTGGCTACTTGCTGTGGAGTTAGAGGATGTAATACTATCTTCTTACCATCTAGTTTAAATGTGAGGGTGTTAGTGAACCCCTCATGAAGGACCTTCCTATCAAATTGCCAAGGCCTTCCTAATAGTATATGAGTTGCTTCCATAGGTACTACATCACATTTGACTTCATCTCTATATGTGCCTATGGTGAAATTGATTAGGACTTGCTTATTGACTACCATTTCCCCTTTTTCATTTAACCATTGTAATTTATAGGGACTTGGATGGTCTATAAGCTCTAATCCCATCTTTTTGACTAGTCTTTGGCTTGCAACATTTGCACAACTCCCACTATCCACAATGAGAGAACATAATTTGTCATTAATGTAACATCTTGTATAAAAGATGTTCTCTCTTTGTGTTGTGTCATCGAGTTTTACATGAATACCAAGCAACCTTCTAATCATGTACAACTCACCATCATCCCCTAAAATATGCTCACTGTCACTGGAATCACTACTAGAGTCATCACTTGAATAGTGAGAATCAGAATTAGACTCTGATTGACTTGAGTAGGTTCCATTGGTTTTTAAAATCATTGTTCTTTTTGTTGGACAGTCTGAAGCAATGTGTCCTCTTCCAAGGCACTTAAAACATTTGATGGAAGAAGATCTAGAGGATTGTGGTTTTGATGATAGATCATGCTTATCATGTTGATTGCGAAAGACTTTGCCATTTTTGTGTAACTCACTTTGGGGTTTAGAGGAGGAAGCGCCCACTTCTCTCTCTCTAGGGTTTCTTTCAAACTTACCCTTATTTTCTACCCATTTTGACTTATAGGCTCTATTGTTATCCCCACTATAGGATTCTCTTTCCTTAAATTGGTTTTCTACTTTGGTGCATTGGTGGAGTAACTCTTCTATATCCACATGTGGAAGAAGTTCCACCCTATTTTTGATGTTCCTATTAAGCCCATGTAAGAACCTATGCATTAGGGTTTCCTCATCCTCTTCTAGATTGGCTCTAATCATGGCTATCTCTAAGGCTTTATAGTAATCTTCTACACATTTGGAGCCTTGGGTGAGCCTATTTAGCTTTGCTAATAGTTCACCCCTATAATAATTAGGAACATATCTTTTTCTAAGGAGAGCTTTTAAGTCTACCCAATCATCTATGGGAGGGAAGTTGTCTCTTTTTCTCTCCTTACAAATTTGGGTCCACCAAACTAGGGCATAATTTTGGAAAGAAAGAGTTGCAATCCTAACTTTTTTATCATCTTTTATTTGATGAGAGTTGAATATTTGTTCTACCCTCATCTCCCACTCTAAGTAAGCTTCAATGTCACTTTTTCCATTGAATGGGGGAATTTCTAATTTTACCTCTCTTAAGCCTATGTCATCCCTCCTATGGTCATGGTGCCTTCTTTGTCTTGTTTCTTCCTCATTATCACTAGTGTTATGTCTTTGATTTCTTTGTCTATGCCTAGTTCTAGGGGGTTCATTATGCTCAAGATTGTTTAGCCTAGCATTAATGGTGTTTAAGCTATCCATTATGTTATGAAGCATGGTTTTGTTCTCCCTATCACTAGATGACATCTTTTAATGTTGTCAAAGAAATTCAAGACAAAAACAAAGTATGTATAGACAAGCTAGTCGAGGAAGATGAATGCAATATAAGTGAAAAAAACACTTCAACGAACCTAAAATATCAATACTAGGTTTCTATCCTAAAGGGAAACAAAGTCCTAGGTTGTCTTTAACTAGGTTAGACCTATGTTGCTTATGGAAATCCTAAGTTGTCCTTAACCTAAGTTGATTATGGTTATCCTAGGATGTTGCTAGTGATTAACTAACCCTAGACAAACCTAACCAAATTCGGTTTTAAGAAGTAGTTAACCTAACAAAATTAGTTCAACTAACTAACCAAGTCTTAACAACCCTAACCAAAAGTAGTTAATTAGTTATGGAGGTTGTAACAAAGTCTAACCACTATAACTACCTAACTAATTCGGTTATGTATTAGTTAACCTAACTAACAATTAGTTATGACAACTAGAATTAGTTCCAACCACTAACTAATTAGTTAAGACACTCAACTAACTACCAACTAACTAACTAATTATAGTTGTAACTTCTAACTAACTCTAACCAATTAACTAAAAGTAGTTAACAATCAAATGCACATGCACTATCCTAATTCGAAATTTTCCAAGCAAAAGGGAAAATTATAATGTCCAAAAAGTCCAATGTCCTTGTTGTGTCCAAAATACAAGACAAAATCCTACTACACAAAGCCTAAGAATTGAAAAAACTTTGCCTAAGTTCTACTAGTTACAAAGCTTTTGCCTCCTTTACAAGTGTCTTCACAAGTCCTTCTTGATGTATAAGCTCCAACTTTACCTAGCAAAAGAACAAAACAACAACTCCAAACAAGATTTGGTTAATAGAAATCACAAAGAAAACTTTAAACCTCACAAAAGTGTATCTCTCAAGTGTATGCCTTCTCTTAGAGATTTTCAAGCTCAATCAATTTCCACACCAATCTCAAGTGTTTCAATATGCTACCCTCACTTAATGGCGAAATGGAGTGATCTTAGAAGTCCAAAAGAATACAAACTCAAGACAAAACTTTAAGAAGCAAAAATGACAACTAAAAAAAGGCTCAAGAAATAAAGGCTACTCAAATGGAATAGAATGAAGGATCAACAATTAACTTGGAATGACAAGACTCTAAAAGCAAATAAAAGTTCAAAAGAATGAAAGCTAACTTGGAATAGAATTGAAATTGACAAAACAAGACAAACAAGAAAACAAATGCAAGAAACAAAGTTTAAGGTATAACCTAGCCTAGAAACTCTAAAGTTGCAAGAATAAGCAAGGAAGTCTTAATGAACAAGTCTTAGAAATGTCAAGTAATGAAATACTTTTCTTTTGGTATTGGTAATTTTGAAATTTGGTGATGATGTTTTGGTGTGTCTAATTCAACTTAGCAATGAGGCTTTCTTTTCAATACTCTTTTCCTTGTTTGGTACCTTTCTTTTCTTGTGATTCTTTTCTTTTCTTTCGATATTTTTCTTTCTTTTCTTTTTGCCTCTCAAGATTTCAAGATAACAACACCAATTTTTATAATACCAAAACCGAAATGCACAAATGGTATTAACAAGTTCAATTAATGCTTCTTGCTTAAGGGAAATTATGCAACCTTCTCCTAAATTGATGTATAGGAGGTGACTAAAATCTTTTTTTTGACAAGTTTTGTTTTTGATGCAAGCAAGATGAAAATAAGAATGTAAAAGAGATATCCTAATAGTGCAACAAAATTAAACCTAGAATCAAACTAAGAATAGAAACTAACAATCCTAAAAATTGAGTTGACTTTGGAGTGTCTTTAATGTGAGACCTCCTAACAAGAATGGAACCTTTGTAGGAGCTAATCAAGATGCTTGAATTTCCCCTATATCACACGGTTTTGCACACTAAAAAGGAGAAACAATTAACTTCCTAGAACTCTAGAAAAGGTTCCACATGGCACTTAACTAACTTCCTAAATTGGCTCTAACTAACAACTAACAATTAACTAACATGTAACAACAACCTAACCACCTAATAACCGAATTTAACATGTGCCAAATCTGAAATTTTAGAGACCAAAACAGAATGGTAACAATAACCAACCGAAAATGACCCTCCAATATGCAAAAAAATTGAAACCACAAAGAAACTAGCACAAAAACTCAAAAGAACCAAGACTTTTTATGATTTTTTCTATGCTAACATGGAATTAATAAGGCATATGAATGACTAAGAAACAGAATTCCAGCCAGCAAAAGAAGTGAAAACCGAAATTAAAAATGGAAGAGAAGAAGAGAAGAACCTCCCAAGGCTCAATGATACCACATGATGTAGGCTCTTCATGCACTTTCTTAAAGAGGGATGGATCTAGGGCTCTTTCTCCTATCTTCCTTCAAGGTAAGCTTGATGACTTCTTCTTCAAGGCAATGAAACCGAAACTCTAAGCCTAAAACTCTAGGAGTGTGACGCAAAAATAAAGGAAAAGAGAGTGGAAATGGAAAGAGAGAAGGTGGACAATGGAGGAAGGCTTGGAAAAGAGGAGAGGGAAAGGTTGGAGGCCACTTCCTAAGGTGGAGGAAGATAACTCCACTCACCACCAAGGGAGGGAGAAACCCCTTGGATAAGAGCTTGAGAGAGCTCTCAAATTCTAGAGAGAAGGAGGGGAATCTCTCACTAGGAAACACTTAAGTGCTCTCAAATTTTGCAAATGAATTAATTGGTGCTTGTTTACAAAAGGAGAAGCCCTTATATAGGCCATGGGAATTTTGGCCAAGGAGTATCTAGATGGGCTTGGTCATGGATCCAAGGCCCATTAAGAGAAAAGATGAACAAATGGCCTATACATGGCCCAAAAGGGAAAGTACAAGGCCCAAAAGTGGCCCATTTGACCTTGTAAGGCCCAAAGCTATCCTATAAGCCTAGAGAAACTATTTAGAAAGTATATTACAAGTAAAGTACATATAGATCCTCATATGTTCCTTATTGGGCTTAGGCCCACTAGAAGAGAGAAAAGAGAAAAGGGCTTTATGGATGCTCTCTTTGGCCCGTTTGGTCTTTGCCCTTGTGAGGGGACCTCTATATGCTTCAAGTCCTTTCTCCAATGTAGTGTGAGGGTCTTCCTTGGGTATGTCCACATTACAATGGCTAGGGAAGACAAGCTCTGAGGTAAAGAGGGAGGTACAATGGTAAGAGGAATGGGCTGAGGAGAGGAAGAGGGTAAAAAGGATCAGAGGCAATAGAAGGTAAAGGCTTAGACCTTGATCTTTTAGAACATTTCACAGGGGAGGCCAATCTTTTACATTTGAAAGAGGCTTTGAAAGCATTAGCATCATTTATGTAGAGGCCAACCGTGGCATAGAATTGATTTAGCCAATCAACATATTTCCAGTTGCGAACCTCGGACTAGATTAATCTTCAAGTATCCACGGAGGAATCTGAGATAGTGGGTGTAAGCAGGGTAGCCACCACATTGTTGAAGAGTGTCATGGTTTGCAGCCATAACACGTTGATATTCATCATGAAACTCAATAAACTTAACACTCCAAGCTAAGGTGTCCCAACCTACAACTAAAAATTTTAGATGCAGAGAAGTAAAGACAGATACAAACAACTCAAATACTTCATCACCAGAGAGTTTCTTCAAATGAGATTTAAATAAGGGGTAGAATAGAGGTGTTGAGTTCTGTTGAGCCTTGGAGGAAGTTGAAGCCTTGACGCCTTAGTACCAGACTTCATCTTTACAAAGCATCGTTGAATTTGACCAATAAGAAGATGATCGTCAGAATCTAAGGATCCCTTTGGTGTTGTAGAAACAGAATTCATAGAAGGGTCTGATGCTTGAACAGGAAATTAAGAAAGGGCTACCTGACAAGGTTCCACCTTAAGAGAAGAGTCTGATTCATTGGAGGATTTATCAGACACATCAAGGACCAAATTCCTGACCTTTTTACTGGAACGAGAGCTCTGAGAACGCTAGGGAGCATACCCAGACTTTCTTTTCTTAGAATGAGCTCTTTTTTGAGGATGAGCCAGGGAAGTACCTTGAGGTTGATCCATAAGAGGAGAGAAAGTAGGCAACTTGTTGACCATTAGAGAGGGAGTGACCAGATCTTTTACTGTGTCAGTTTGTATATTTTCAAGTGCAAACACCTTTATGAGGACAACAGGGTAGAGAATCTTGTTCTGTTTCTTACCAATAAAAGAAATCATATAAGTCATAATCACATTGGGTAAACTAACACTTTTCCTTCATAAGCATATGATACATGCAGAACCTGTCAAGCTTGCTTAGTGTCTTTTGTACCTTTCCTAGGGCAAAAGACTTATTTCATTATAAGATGCAACATCTTGACCTTGGGAAGAAGAGACCCGAAGACTAGCTTGGCTGGGTGCTTAGCTCCATATAGCATTTCGTTGATCTCCAGAGACGATACAACATTATACTCAAAATGCTCATCAAAGGTTTCACCGGCATTCGAACAACCAGTAACAATGCCAATAATATCCTCAAAAATCTCAATAGATTTCCCTTGAAACTTCCCGAGGACAAAAAACCTAGACTTGTCCATAGAGACTGTCTTCCAGAAATTTAGAACCACAGATGGTGAGTAAAGTGTTTGGTCGAGATAAAACTCCGTCTAACCAATTCCATTTTGCTCAATAGAAATATCACGCCCATCCAGTTTGTACTACCTTAGGTTGAAGACCGAAGACTCAACAATGTCAGATGCTCTGAATGTCATTTCTCAGGTGAACAAAGAAGAAGAAAGGGTTTGTAGAAACAAAAGGTGAAAGAAGTTTTTCAAAAAAGAATTAGGAGGGGAAAAAAGTGTAAATAAAGGGAAAAAAATGTTTATGAAAAGGGTGGAAAGAAGAGTAAGTGAAGAGACGCAAATAAATAGGGTGAAAAATTGACTACGAAAGAGGAGAGAAAACACATTTAGAAAATGGTTATATAAAAAGGTCATAACTGCTGCCACGTTTTAAAAAGTGAACAGAAGATGATTAAAAAAATCATTCAGAAAAATTTAAAAGTCAAGTGTGAAGTCAAACAAGATACACTATAACAGACTTTTCATACATCAAACTTATTAAGTAATTTTTTTTAGATTTAAATTTTTCTTAATAAAATCAAACCTGGCCTCTGTCAAAGGTTGAGTGAAGATGTCTGCCCACTAATGGTCTGTATCCATGAGTTTCAAGTCTAGAATTCCCTTTTGTACATAGTCACGAATGAAGTGATATTTTACTTCAATGTGTTTTGCCTTGAAGTGTTGAATTGGGTTCTTGGAGAAGTTTATTGCACTGGTATTATCACAGAATAGTGGAATTTCTCCTTCTCTGATTGAATAATCTTCAAGTTGGTATTTGATCCAAAGAATTTGATAGCAATATCCAGCTGCAGATATGTATTCTACTTCAACTGTTAAAAGTGCAACGGAGTTTTGCTTTTTGCTGCTCCAAGAAATTAGATTTCTCCCCAAGAAGTGACATCCACCACTTGTGCTTTTTGGTTCAACTCTATCTCCTACAAAGTCTACATCACAAAATCCAGATAGAGAGAAAGAGTCTATTCCTTTGTAGAACAGCCCAACGTTAGTGGTTCCAACAAGATATCTCAGAATCGTCTTCACAGTAGACATATGTGATTCCTTGGGATCTGATTGATATCTTACACACATGTAAACACTAAACATTATGTCAGGTCTATTGGATGTAAGATACATAAGTGAACCAATCATTCCTTAATACAAGGTCTGGTCCACTAATATACCAGATTTATCTCTATTTATAATGCAGTTAGGATGCATAAGAGTACTTATAGCCTTAGCATCAGCCAATTTAAATTTCTTGAGTAACTCTTTTATGTACTTTTGTTGATGAATGAAGATTCCATTACTAGTCTATTGAATTTGCAAGCCTAGAAAGAATTAAAGTTCTCCCATCATACTCATTTCAAATTCTGCTTGCATCATTTTAGAAAAATCTTTACATAGACTATCATCAGTAGCACTAAAACTAATATCATCTACATAAATCTGTATAGTAATAAAGTATTTCTTAGAGCTCTTTCTTAAGAGGGTTGTGTCAACTTGACCTCTAGTAAAGCCTCTTGAAATAAGAAAGGAACTGAGTCTGCCGTACCAAGTTCTAGGAGCCTTTTTAGACCATATAGTGCTTTACTTAATTTGAAAACGTGGTTAGGAAGAGAGACATCTTGAAAACCAGGAGGCTGTTTTACATAAACTTCTTCTTCAAATATGAACCATTTAGAAAATCACTCTTTACATCCATTTGATATAATGTAATTCCTTTAAAATTTGCAAATGTAAGAAGTATTCTGATAGCCTCAAGTCTAGCTACAGGAGCAAAATTTTCAGTGAAATCTATACCTTCTTGTTGAGTGTAGCCTTGAGCTACTAGTTTGGCCTTGTTACTAATTACTTTTCCATTTTCATCAAGCTTATTTCGGGATACTCACTTAGTTCTAATGATACTTTTATCTTTGAGCTTAGGAATAAATGTCAAACTTTACTCCTCTCAAATTGATTTAACTCTTCTTACATAACAAGGATCCATTCAGCATCTTTTAGAGCTTCTAGAACATTCTTTGGTTCTATTACTGAGATAAGAGCGATTGATGACTGATTGTGAAGACTGAATCTAGTCTTAACTTTGACTACCTGATCTCTAATTATGAGGTCTGAAGGATGGTAGACTTTGAATTTCCAATCCCTTGGCCTTTTTGGTTCAGAAAGTTGATCTTGTTCAGATTTTTCAGAGTTTGCTAATTGTGGTTGATCATTCATAGTTATTTGTTCCGTTGGTTGCTCTGCCTCTTGCTGAATTCCTGCATAATTAGAATCTAGATCTACCAATTTCCTATCAGTCTTTTAGAAATCATCAAATCTTACATGCATAGATTCTTCTATGGTTTAGGTTTGAGTATTGAATACTCTATAAGATTTTGATGTAGTTGAATATCCCATGAATATACCTTTGTCACATTTTGAATCAAATTTTCCAAGGTAATCCTTAGTAATCAAAATATAACAGGTGCATCCAAAAGGATGAAAGTATGAGATGTTGGGTTTTCTACCCTTCCACAATTCATAAGAAGTCTTATTCAATATTGGTTTGATAAAAACTCTATTTTGAATATAACAAGAAGTACTCACAACTTTTGCCCAGAAATATTTAGGAAGATCGCTTTCACAAAGCATGGTTCTGGCCATTGTTACCCAAGTGGCTTCTAAAGAACTCAAGAGGGGGGAGGGGGTGAATTGAGTAATTAAAAACTTTTCTATTATTAAATTTCTCCCTTAAGAACTTAATAAGTAAAGATAAATAATATGAATAATAATGCATTAAACGTAAAGAGTTTAAGGGTTAGAGAAGTGCAAACAGATATTTTATACTGGTTCAGCCAACTCCTGCCTACGTCTAGTCCTCAAGAACCTCTTGAGAGTTTCACTATAATCAATTCTTTTGATTACACCACACTGGGGACTGACCACCCTAAACATAAACACCTTGGGATGCTTCACCACACCCTAGAGCAACAAATTTGGATGCTACACCACATCCAAGATTAAAACCCTCAGAGATACACCACTCTGAGTACCAATCACACTTCAGGGAAATTCTTCCCTAAGAAATCAGAACTAACTTGTTAAAGAAAACTTTCCTTAAGAGTATAAGAAACAACTTGAAGCACTCTTTAATGATTTATCTCAAAATACAAGGAAAATGGCCATTGAAGCATATTTTAGAAAAAGATAGAAAGAAGTAAGAATAATTTCTTTATTTCTTGTGTTGTGTTTAATGCTTTGAAACCTTTCCTATTTATAGTAAATGAGGAGATGCAAAGAAAAGGTTTCACATTCATTAGTTGTATCTATTGGAATCCAAGAGACACATTGATTCATGAGGATTGCAATGAAAAAGCATGACTTTTCCTTGTTGAAAATGTGAACAGATACCTTTTGGAAACATGGTAATTGATTACTTTTCCTTGGTAATCGATTACTCAATTTTAAAATCAAATTACAACATTAACTGCATTTAAAATTTCATGTGCATTTCTACAATGGTAATCAATTACATATTCATGGTACTCAGTTACTCTGTGTGTCATAATCGATTACATCACTTTAGTAATCGATTACTCTTATGCTGAAAATATATTTATTTGACACATGCTTTTGTATTTTAAATCCTTTTTGATGCAATTGTTTAAATACTTTTCAAGGCCAATGTCTTTGTATAGTGAGTAAATCTTACATTATTTTCATGACTCTTATTTTTGCATTTGTCATGGTTGGCTGAATCTTCAAGTCTTGCATCCATGTTGTTCATTAAGGCTTACATTCATGTTTTTTGATCAAGTCTTGCATATATCTTATTGATATCAAAACCTTAGTTCTTCATTCTCCCCTTTTTTGATATTGATAACATGCAAGATATGTAAGATACAAGATTCCCCCCCCCTTAATTTTGGTTTGGTTGGCAAGGATCAATTCAATTCAATTTGATTTTCTTATTTTGTCCTTATGTCAATTCAATTTGAGATTTTTATTTTGTCCTTATTTCAATTCAATTTGAGTTTCTTATTTTGTCCTTATTTTGCTTCTCACTAATTACTCCCCCTTTGTCAATGGCAAAAAGAATATAAAAGCATGAAGTAAAAAGTTGACCATTGAATATAATAGTTGAACATTGAAAGATAATGGAAAATAGGAACTAAAGCTAATCATTAAAGAAACAAAATATTAAAGAAACTAAATAATAAGGAAACATTCTTGAAAAACTAATTTGGTGGAAAGTGGGAGTTAAGGTTGCGGATGGATTCTTCAATAGAGTCAATGCAGCCATCAACGTGATATTCAAAAAAGTCAGCGAGTTTGAATGTTGTTGATTGCATTCATGAGATCAAGCATAGAGGGAGATTCTTTAGCATCAACGGGATCAGATGGAGAAGCCACTCGCTTGTTTACCCATTCACTTTTTGCATTTTGCTTATACCCAAAGGAAGAAACAGTGTGTGTGCTAATAAGATATGAGCGTTATGGGGTGATACACAATTCATCACTAATAGGGACATTACATTGTTGTATGATTTGGGTTAAGGAAGAAGGGCGTTATCTCGTAATGCTTTCTTCATACGGTTACGAATAAGATATGCCCAATTAATGGGTCAGGAAGTAAGCAAGGCCCACATGATAATAACGTCTTCTTCGGTGAGCTACGCCAAATTTGTGGTGCGTGGAAGAAGAGCATGAACAATAATGTAATGAAGTAGGCGACACTCCATTTTTAATGATCTAGCGAGAATACGACCAGAAATATTTGCTTCTTTAGAAGAAATAAGGCTTCTTGCTTCAAGGGGTTCATAATCAAGTTCCCATTCTTTAGGAACTTGGCCATCAAGGATTTCTTCCACCATTAGGAAATTAAGTGAGAGTGTGGAAAAAATTATCATTAATGATAATAAGAACCTTTTTAATCTTCGAGTAAATGTAATCATCTTTGATCTCAAGATTGCTATAAAAGAGGCAGACAAGATCAGGATAATGGTTTTCCTTAGCACATAGAAATATCAAAGTATTTTGAGGAGTAAGAGATTGAAAGCATTAAAAGTCGTTTATGATGAGATTATCGACGTACTTTGGGTCAATAATATCACGAGAATGAAACTTTGAGTAGTATTTCTCTTGTTGAGCGGCGGAAGAGAAAAATTCAACAAAGGTATGAAGAGAGGGATTTCTTGGAACCGGAGGGGTTTCACTTGAAGCAGCAGATCTTTTCTTTTTTTGAGCTCTTTGAGAAGAGGAAGCCATTATAAGAATAAGAGAAAGAAAGGATCTTTATGTATGCTTAAGAGAGGGAAGAAGGAATGCTTCTTATGCTTTCTGAAGCATGGATTATATAGCCAGATAAGCAATGTAATCGATTACAGAACAGAGGTTATCGATTACACTGAATAGATACGCGTAACGAGAAATGGATAGAATCATAAATGATTCTGTTGTGAAAAACTGAAAGGGCTTTGACATGAGGAAACTAGAGGGTCACAAGACCTGATTTTATTTCGATGGTAATCGATTATAGGACAATGGTAATCGGTTACTTGCACACGCTGAGAGACATTGGGAAGAAGTAGGAACAGGCATGAGGAGAAATAAAGTACATAATTTATGCATAGAAAAGACAATGGTCAGAGAATATGAGAAGACTCATGCATGATTTTAGGAATTTGAAAAAGTGTTGTCAGATGAAGCTTAAATGAAAGGATGCGACATTAAAAAAAACTTGGTAATAGATTAACATTAATTTGTAACCGACGAGGATTTATGCATAATAGATAACAAAAGCTAAATCTTGCTGATAATATTGGAATAAGATTTAACTTTTGAAAATAAAAAAGATTTATCTTTTGAAATTATTATTATTTAAAGAGTAATAAAAAATGATAAGATAAGATTAGTTTTGAAGAGAGGTTTTATCAGGATTTGAAAGGTTTCAATGTCCAGGACTTCGTAAAATCTGATGTGAAATTATCAATGCCTGGGACTCCATAAAATTTGATGAAAGGATATGTGATATTGAATGAATAGACATGCAAAGATTGATACCAAATTTCATTTGAAGATTTGAATGTTTGAATATTAAATAGCCATGTGATAAGATGAGTAGCAGTAAGATAGACATGTGTCAAATTGTTTTCAAGATTGAAAGTACGTGACTTTTTGACACTGCAATTACCAAATGGCTAATGGTAATCGATTACCATTTTATTGTAATCGATTACAAAGAGTGGATAATCGATTACTTATTCACTGTAATTGATTACATACAGAGTTAATTTTAATGATAACTTAAGAAGAATTAAATACCATTTTTCTTGGGAGTAAGAATGCCTTCTTTAGATGTCTCCCGTTATCCAAAGATCCTGCATCATTTTAAACTTTAGATTTTGGTACCCAAATTTTCTTGGGTCCTGAAATGTTAGTAGAAGATAAAATTTCCTTTTTAATCCATATTTTGGTTCCATTTTGGATTCCATTTTTTCTTATGTTGTAGGCTGATGCAGCATGTCCCTTTTTCCTACAATGAAAATATAATTACTCATACTTCCTTTGGGAATAAACTGGTGATGCTTTCCTCACAAGGATCAGTGTTTCACTCTTCTCTCAGTGTATAGGGTTAATTGCATGTACTCATTACCTGCATAATTGTCAGATCAACATAGGCTTGCAACAGTTCTAAACATCATGACATATGCTAGCACAATTGAATCAGTAAGGGCTTTTTAAGCTTGTAATGGGGTTAGGCTACAGGCTCCATTTTTGTTTTTCTAGTCAATGTTGGGTTAAAAGATGTGCCCACTGATGCCTTGCCTCAATCTTAACTTAAATGCCTCTACTAACCAGCTTTTTTGCTTTTATATTTTTTTTAGATGAAGGATAACACAACTACTTGTAGTGCTTTGCACCTTCTTCTCTTTCAGTCCTTTGGACTTTTTTTTCTTCTCTTTCATTCATTTTTTTTCAATACCATTTTCCTTCTGTTGCTTTACTGATTTTCACTTTTCTTTTGCTTTTGCTGTTCTTCCTTTCATTTTTCAAAATCCTCATCTATAATTAAGGTCAGAGTGTGTCCTTTAATTGCTGTTTGGAACACTCTTCATCCCCAAACTTAGAACTTGCTAGTCCCTAGCAATAAGATAAGACTCAGAAGTTCATCAGTGGTACATCCTGGGATGATTCACTTGGTTTTTTTTAGATAAATAGGCTTGTAAAGTTTGGTACATAATCAGAATAAAGGGGTCTCAGGCTCAAACATAATTATTGGGTCAAAGGATAATTAATAGTATTAAGGATGGCTAAATTTGGCCTGACTAATTTACAAAGAAGGCTTTCATCATTTCCAATTGGCAAACATATAATCATTAGCAAGCATTGAAGCAAATTCTATCTCACTAACAATAATGTAGGCACACTCGGAAAAGAAATAATAAAGGCTTAAAAGCTCATAAATTATAGGTAATCAGCCAATGATGTCCCCAAACTTAATGCGAGATTACAAATTTAGATTGCTAACTAGCATGGTGACGATATAAATAATTAAGGATGAAAATAGTTATGGACAGGGATCATGAATCAAGCAATGCAAATTAATTAATTTATCCAATTGATGTCTGAGAATCAACAGGATTTAAGTAATTAAGATATGTTCTAAATTAAGCACAGTCAACACACTTCATAAGTGAATGAGAGTAAGGGATAGATTACTTCCCTTTTTACCTATATGCCAAGGATTTGGTGAGTGATGGTTGCAGGAATTAGACAATACAAATCAGAAAAGAAATAACAATAAACAACTTAACATAGAAATGAGATTTCATTACAACTAGAAAAAAAAAACATCATTCAAGAAAAGATACTATAATAAAGTTATTACAACACAAAAGTAAATTAGCATAAGTGAGATGAATAGACATGATGGATGCAATAATTTTGAAATTGAAACGGTGGGATGCACTAATTCTAGCCATTAACTGAAATTAAGGAGGGAAGAGATATTACCTTTCAATGGAATCCAAAGAATATGTTTTTTTTTCAAGAGCCAGAGCTTCCAACGTACAAGGGGTATGAGTCATAGGTACACGTAGGTACACTGGATCTGGGCGTACATATGCCCACATTAAAGCATGACAAGTTGTAACAGGTGGTAAAGTATAGGTTCACACTCAAGCGTACAAGGGTCACGCTTAAACGCATGACACTGCTAGACTGCGCTCAAGCGCATGGTGATTCATTCAAGTATACAAGGGTTCTCGCTCAAGCGCACAGGGTTCTCGCTCAAGCGCGAAGGGTTCACGCTTAAGCGTGGAGTTCTCTTGCTCAAGCACGAAGGCACTCCCTGATTCACACTACAAGCCACGCTCAAGCTTACAAGGTTCACGCTTGAGCATGAAGGCATAAGTTGGTCCACGCTTAAGCGTGCAGTCTCTTCGTTTAAGTGTGTGGCACGCATAAAGGCCCCTTCGCTTAAGCGCACTATACACGCTTAAAGGCCCAATGTTCATGCTCAAGCTCAAAGCTCATGCTCAAGCGTGAAGGGAGCCTAATTCTTATTCTAGCTACTGGACCCACGTGTAGGTACGCTGGGATTTGAGCAAATGTACGCTCACTTCCTGGTCCAAAATTCTTATTCTTTTACTGATACGCGTATGTACACTGAAAATCCAACGTATGTACGCTCAAACCTTATTCAAATTTTTTCAAGCTTTTTTAGTCTTTTCTTCTTTCTCCCTTTTTAGTTTTCTTTTATTTTTTAGTATTTATAAGGAAATTGAAAGTAACAAAGAACCAACATAATGTGGACATACCCAAGGAAGACCCTCGCACTACATTGGAGAAAGGACTTGAGGCATATAGAGGTCCCCTCACAAGGGCAAAGACCAAACGGGCCAAAGAGAGCATCCATAAAGCCCTTTTCTCTTTTCTCTCTTCTAGTGGGCCTAAGCCCAATAAGGAACCTATGAGGATCTATGTGTACTTTACTTGTAATATACTTCCTAAATAGTTTCTCTAGGCTTATAGGATAGCTTTGGGCCTTATAAGGTCAAATGGGCCACTTTTGGGCCTTGTACTTTCCCTTTTGGGCCATGTATAGGCCATTTGTTCATCTTTTCTCTTAATGGGCCTTGGATCCATGACCAAGCCCATCTAGCTAGTCCTTGGCCGAAATTCTCCATGGCCTATATAAGGGCTTCTCCTTTTGTAATCAAGGACCATTAATTCATTTTACAAAATTTGAGAGCACTTAAGTGTTTCCTAGTGAGAGATTCTCCTCCTTCTCTCTAGAATTTGAGAGCTCTCTCAAGCTCTTATCCAAGGGGTTTCTCCCTCCCTTGGTGGTGAGTGGAGTTATCTTCCTCCATCTTAGGAAGTGGCCTCCGACCTTTCCTTCTCCTCTTTTCCAAGCCTTCCTCCATTGTCCACCTTCTCTCCTTCCATTTCCACTCTCTTTTTCTTTGTTTTGGCGTCACATTCCTCTAGCTTAGGCTTAGATTTTTCGATCTCCTTGCCTTGAAGAAGAAGAGTTCTCAAGCTTACTTTGAAGGAAGATAGGAGAAAGAACCCTAGATCCATCTCTCTTCAAGAAAGCGCATGAAGAGCCTACATCATGTGGTATTATTGAGCCTTGGGAGGTTCTTTTCTTCTTCTCTTCCATTTTAATTTTCGGTTTTCACTTCTTTTGCTGGCTGGAATTCTGTTTCTTAGTCATTCATATGCCTTATTAATGCCATGTTAGCATAGAAAAAATCATAAAAAGTCTTGGTTCTTTTGAGTTTTTGTGATAGTTTCTTTGTGGTTTCAATCTTTGCATCTTGTAATGGTCATTTTCAGTTAGCAATTGTTACCATTCTGTTTTGGTCTCTAAAATTTCAGAATTGGCACATGTTAAATTCGGTTGTTAGGTGGTTAGGTAGTTGTTACATGTTAGTTAATTGTTAGTTGTTAGTTAGAGCCAATTTAGGAAGTTAGTTAGGTGCCATGTGGAACCTTTTCTAGAGTTCTAGGAAGTCAATTGCTTCTCCCTTTTTAGTGTGCAAACCATGTGGATTAGGGGCAATTCAAGCATCTTGATTAGCTCCTACAAAGGTTCCATTCTAGTGTTGGGAGGTCTCACATTCAAGACACTCCAAAGTCAACTCAATTTTTAGGATTGTTAGTTTCTATTCTTAGTTTGACTCTAGGTTTAATTTTGTTGCACTATTAGGATATCTCTTTTACATTCCTATTTTCATCTTGCTTGCATCAAAATACAAAACTTGTCAAAAAGAATTTTAGTCACCTCCTATACTTCAATTTAGGAGAAGGTTGCATAGTTTGCCTTAAGCAAGAAGCATTAATTGAACTTGTTGAACCATTTGTGCATTTCGGTTTTGGTATTATAAGAGTGGTGTTGTAACCTTGAAATTTTGAGAGGCAAAAGAAAAGTATCAAAAGAAAAGAAAAGTATCAAAAGAAAAGAAAAGTACCAAAGAAGAAAAAAAAGAGTGTTAAAGAGAAAGCCTCATTACAAAGTTGAATTTGAGACACCAAACATCATCACCAAAATTTCGAAATTACTAATACCAAAAGAGAATTGTTTCATTACTTGACATTTCTAAGACTTGTTCATTAAGACTTCATTGCTTATTCTTGCAACTCTAGAGTTTCTAGGCTAGGTTATACCTTAAACTTTGTTTCTTGCATTTGTTTGCTTGTTTGTCTTGTTTTGTCATTTTCAATTCTATTCCAAGTTAGCTTTCATTCTTTTGAACTCTTATTTGTTTTTAGAGTCTTGTCATTCCATGTTAACTTTTGAACCTTCATTCTATTCCATTTGAGTAGCCATTATTTCTTAAGCCTTTTTAGTTTGTCATTTTTGCTTCTTAAAGTTTTGTCTTGAGTTTGTATTCTTTTGGACTTCTAAGATCACCCCATTTCGCCATTAAGTGAGGGTAGCATATTGAAACACTTGAGATTGGTGTGTAAATTGATTGAGCTTGATAATCTCTAAGAGAAGGCATACACTTGAGAGATACACTTTTGAGAGGTTTAAAGTTTTCTTTGTGATTTCCATTAACCAAATCTTGTTTGGAGTTGTTGTCTTGTTCTTTTGCTAGGTAAAGTTGGAGCTTATACATCAAGAAGGACTTGTGAAGACACTTGTAAAGGAGGCAAAAGCTTTGTAACTAGTAGATATTAGGCAAAGTTTTTCAATTCTTAGGCTTTGTGTAGTAGGATTTTATCTTGTATTTTGGACACAACAAGGACATTGGACTTTTTTGGACATTATAACTTTCCTTTTGCTTAGTAAATTTCGAATTAGGATAGTGCATATGCATTTGTTTGTTAACTACTTTTAGTTAATTGGTTAGAGTTAGTTAGAAGTTACAACTATAATTAGTTAGTTAGTTGGTAGTTAGTTGAGTGTCTTAACTAATTGGTTAGTGGTTAGAACTAATTCTAGTTGTCATAACTAATTGTTAGTTGAGTTAACTAATACATAACCGAATTAGTTGGGTAGTTATAGTGGTTAGACTTTGTTACAACCTCCATAACTAATTAACTACTTTTGGTTAGGGTTGTTAAGACTTAGTTAGTTAGTTGAACTAATTTTGTTAGGTTAACTACTTCTTAAAACCGAATTTGGTTAGGCTTGTCTAGGGTTAGTTAATCACTAGCAACATCCTAGGACAACCATAATCAACTTAGGTTAAGGACAACTTAGGATTTACATAAGCAACATAGGACTAACCTAGTTAAAGACAACCTAGGACATTGTTTCCCTTTAGGATAGAAACCTAGTATTGATATTTTAGGTTTGTTGAAGTGTTTTTTTCACTTGTATTGCATTCATCTTCCTCGACTAGCTTGTCTATACATACTTTGTTTTTGTCTTGAATTTCTTTGACAACATTAAAAGATGTCATCTAGTGATAGGGAGAACAAAACCATGCTTCATAACATAATGGATAGCTTAAACAATATTAATGCTAGGCTAACTAATCTTGAGCATAATGAACCCCCTAGAACTAGGCATAGACAAAGAAATCAAAGACATAACACTAGTGATAATGAGGAAGAAACAAGACAAAGAAGGCACCATGAACATAGAAAAGATGACATAGGCTTAAGAGAGGTAAAATTAGAAATTCCCCCATTCAATGGAAAGAGTGACATTGAAGCTTACTTAGAGTGGGAGATGAGGGTAGAACAAATATTCAACTCTCATCAAATAAAACATGAAAAAAAAGTTAGGATTGCAACTCTTTCTTTCCAAAATTATGCCCTAGTTTGGTGGACCCAAATTTGTAAGGAGAGAAAAAGAGACAACTTCCCTCCCATAGATGATTGGGTAGACTTAAAAGCTCTCCTTAGGAAAAGATATGTTCCTAACTATTATAGGGGTGAACTATTAGCAAAGCTTAATAGGCTCACACAGGGCTCCAAATGTGTAGAAGATTACTATAAAGCCTTAGAGATAGCCATGATTAAAGCCAATCTAGAAGAGGATGAGGAAACCCTAATGCATAGGTTCTTACTGTATTTTTATGTTGATGTAGGTTTTGATAATGACACAACAAATGAAGGATCAAGATCAAACATATATATTTATGGATGAATTAATTATGTTTGATGATGGAAAATTGATGAAATACAAAGAAATGTTTCAAGGCATTTTAAGTGGCTTAAATCAAGTGGAATATGATCATCAAAGTGCCTAAGTATCAAAGGATTAGAGCCAAGATTTAACATATATCAAATAAGGATGAAACAAAGCATAAAATTCATGCAACAGGTGCATGAATCGATTCACATGGCAAGGCATAATGATTTGAATCGATTCCTACGAATGAAATGCTCCAGGAAGTGATTTTT
The DNA here is from genome assembly GCA_037962975.1 of Clitoria ternatea. Taxonomy (NCBI): domain Eukaryota; kingdom Viridiplantae; phylum Streptophyta; class Magnoliopsida; order Fabales; family Fabaceae; genus Clitoria; species Clitoria ternatea. The sequence goes on from CM075672.1 coordinate 182,146,006, forward strand.
AATAGCTTGAATCGATTCCTTCTATAGCTGAATCGATTCACACGGTTTTGCAAGTGCCCAGGAAGCATTTTTTATTAATTGAATCGATTCATCCTAGTCCAGAATCGATTCACACGATCAAGTTTGCCCAGTAACATTAGTTTAATTGCTTGAATCGATTCTTGTAGCTGTCAGGGGCCAAAATGCACGCTGGAATCATTTAATTCTTGAAGAGAATTATTCAAAATTCTAAAGGAGACATTGTGCAACATGGTTGGAAAGTTCAAGGCAATGCTTCACACTTTGTCCCTCTCCACATGCATGTGTTTTATTGGAAATGGAATTAATTTAAATTAAGACAAACATGCTTCTTCATGCATATGCCATGTTCTTCTTGGAGACATTAAAAGCTCATTGGAATTGCAATGCCATTTTGAATGGAGACACACATGTTCCAAGTTCAAGCTCCCAAGGAATTTAATATTGCAACATGCCATACCATTGGAGCCTATAAATAGAGAAGAAGTTGAAGGCAAATGATGTCCCAAGCACTTGAAGCACTTCCATTTGCTTACTTCTTCCTCCTTGCTTCTTGCTCTTCTACTTGCTCTCTTTTTATTTATTAACTTGCATAATTCCTCTTTAAGAGTTAATTGAGAGTTAGAAAGGAAGTTATCTTGGGTGAGCTAAATTTGTATATCCTCTCTTTGAGAGTTAATTTTTATGTAAGCGTTAAATTGTGTATCCACTCTAGTGAGAGAGTTATCATTGTAACCATTAAAACACCAAAATCCCTTAGAGGTTTGGGTTGAGGGTTCAACCTTGTAATTGTGAGATTGAGAGATTGGGTGGGGTGCCCTTGTACTTGTGAGGATTGGGTTCTTGAGTGTGGGACACTAGGAAGCCGCGATTGCTCAAAGTTGTATCTCTAATCTCCAATAGTGGAAATCCTTCAAGTGGGTTGCTTGAAGGCGAGACGTACACCGGTGTGGTGGAACTCGTTATATCGGTTTGCAAATTCTCTCTTCCCTTAAACTCTTTATTGTTGAGAACTTAATTTGCATGCCTAAATACTTATATCAAATTGGTTTGGTAAAATTGAATCCTTGAATCAATTGACTTAAACATTGTTAGATTTGATTATTGAGGAAGAAGAATATTGGTGTTAACAAATTAGTAAACTATCATGCTTAATTAATTTGAGTTGTTGAAGTTATACTTATATTGAAATTAATTATAGCATGCTAAGAACTTCAAGAATTGTCTAAGCCAATAACTTGCTTTGTTCATCAAATCAATTCTTGAATATAGTCCATTCAACTCAATATGTTTTAGTATGAAATGTGCTTCATAATTGTTACATCCTTTATATTGCATCATTTGTATATTACTAACCGATTTGAAAGGGATTCCGCGCGAAAATTTGAAATACTCAATTCACCCCCCTCTTGAGTATCGAGGCCTTGGCTAACAATTGGTATCAGAGCTTGACTCTTGGAAGATCAAGCTTAACCGCTTCAAGAGATCAAGATGGCCTCTACTTCTTATGATGCATTTCCACAAGGTGAAATAATAAATAGACCACCAATCTTCAATGGTAAAGACTTTGTTATTTGGAAAGAAAGGTTGAAAATCTTTATCCAAGCCTATGACCTCAAGGTATGGAATGCTATTCAATTTGGTCCTTTTATTCCTAAATACATAGTTGATAATATAGAATGTATGAAGCCCATGAACTTATGGACTAAGGAAGAAGAAAGAAAGGTACAATTTAATCTTAAAGCTAAAATTCTTATCACATTATCATTAGAACCTAATGATGTTTCTAGAGTTATTACTTGTAACAATGCTAAAGAAATGTGGGAAACTCTTGAAACAATTTATGGAAATACTAATGGTGATAAAGATGTAAGAATTAGTACTCTTTCTAGTCAAGATGAAGAATTCGAAAGAAGCATTGAAAAAGAGACCAACGAGAAGGAAGAAGAAATTGCATGCCTAATGACAAAGCACTTTCAAGATGATGAGGTATGCTCTTTAAATGCTTTTAGTGATGATAGTGATGATGAAATTGATAAAGATGAATTGCTAGAAGCTTTTAAAGAATTGCATGAAAAATTTGTCTTGTTATCAAAGAAATATGCATGCTCAAAACAAACCATTTTGAAGCTTGAAAAAGAATTGCATGATGTTCACATAGAAAAAGAATATCTTAGAGCTCAAAATGATAAATTAGTAGCTTCAAATGCATCTCCTAGGACTTGTAATGGAAATAAAGATTGTATGCTAATTGACAAATGTATGCTTCTTGAAAAAGAGAATAAAGAACTAAAAGAAGCACTTAGTAAGCTTACAAGTAGTCAAAAGAATCTAAGTGCACCTATTAAAGATCAAAAGCATACACTTGATAGAAGAAAAATAGTTCATTACAAGAACCCTTGTGCATCCTACAAAGAAAAATCCAAATCTTCTCTTAGATGCACAAACCATGAAAGAAAAGAGAACTCATTGCCTAATTGTTTTAAAAGGAATCATATAGAACATAATAAGAACCATTACAATTCTACTATGACTTACTCTTTGGATGCAACATGTTTTTATTGTGGAATATATGGTCATATATCTTCTAATTGCTTTATAAAGAAATCCCGTCAAAAGTGTACAAGAAAGGTATGGATTCCAAAAACAAATTTGAAATCCTAAACTAATAAGAAAGGACCCAACTTTTAAAGGGTACCATAAAACTTGACAATTTGTAGGAACACTTTAAATCGACAATCTCTTATTGACGAATGACCAAAGAATCAAGATCCATAATCTTCACTTCAAAGAACAAAGTATGATAAGGATATTGGATTCATAAAACTCCAAGGTACGTTTGATCCCTACTTTAGTGGATTAAATATCATGTTGACTATGTGTTTTGTATGCTTAATTATGTTGAACAATCTATGGACTTGGTTGATAATTTATTGAGAATTTTTAGAAATGTCTAAATAACTTTGTAAAGCCAAATTCCATACTTGTTCATGATGAATTTTTGAGATCAAACTTTGATTTGATATGGTTGAACATGAAAGGTGTTTTGAAATGGATAAATAAATAACTATTTAGGATTAATGATGTATGTGCATACCCTTATGTTTTTGATGATTAATGATTTAAATGATTGGTATAAAGTTTGATGAATGATTACTTGGATAATATGTTTGATTCTATGAAAAACAAGAGATATGATTAAAGTTGTTTGCATCCATGTGTGTTAGGAAGGATTGAAACATGGAAATGTTAAATCTTGATGCTTAAATTCAAAGTCTTAAATGATGCATAAACTCTTGATGATATATGATGTATGTATCCTTGATAATGTATAAATGCTTAATGATGCATGAATAAATATGAATTCTTGATGATGTATCATTTATTGAACAAGAAATATGTTTGTTAACTAGTGGTATCTAAGTGACAAACATCTTCCTTTAACAATGGTATCAATTGAATTAGTAAGAGGAAGAGATCATGAGGACATATTCTTGATTATATACTTGTCACTATACTTTGATGATAAATACATATGTTGTATACAAGTGATATATTATTTTTCCTAACAAGCAAGTATCTTTTCATAACAAGTGGCATTGAACTTCATATCAAGAAAATGTTATGACAAGTTGATTATGACATACCTTAAAGTTGCTTTGAGTTAGAACTATGTTATGCTTTACAAAGTTGACAAGCTTAGGCAAAATATTTTCAATGCAATTATATGTTGGTTTTGATAATGCCTAAGGAGAAAGTATGTATGCTCTATGCCTAGACTTTAATTTCATGACTAGAAATATGTTAAATGACAATGCATGATTTTGATGACATGTAAATGACAATGCATGATATGTGATAATACATGGTACATTAAGAGAAAATGCATTATAATACATGACATGACCTTCCTTGGTACACCATGCTTGAGCAAATTGGCATCTATCTTGAGTGACATATATGTTTAATGATGCATGATCTTGAATGTGACAAGAAATTTGAATATATGCATCGTTGAGATTGAAAAGAGTTTTTGAACAAATATTATGAAGTATGATGTATGCTTGAATGTCAATAATCTTGTGATAATATGCTTAAATGTTTATAATTGATATCAAGAACTTAAATTGGCAAATCTATCAAGTGATATCATACTAGCAACAAATGGCATGGACAATGAATAAGAAATAAATGGTGTTGATCAAGAAAAGAATGTTTGACATAAAAAAAAAAAGGTCATGAGAAAAATCATATAAATATATTGGCATGTGTTACAATACAAATGCATGAGTAAGCAAACAAGTTGTATTAATCATTCCATCATTGCTCTGATACCTACACTTCAGTAACCTTCTATGTTACTACTTTGATACCTAGAAATGCATCAAGCACTATTAATTGATGATTAACTAGTGTATTTTATATACAATTGGTATCTAAATTTTGAGTGGTATCTATTCATATTGTGACTTCTATTCATTGCATAAGTGGTATCTATTAAAAGGTGATCATGTGCTTAAGAAATAAACAAATGGTATCAAACTTGCTAAATAGGCCAACATGAATAATTGGTATCAATTAGCTTAAGAATTACATCAATTAGCTTAACAATTGGTATTCAATTACAATTGGTATTGTAACACCCTAATCATTTGCAACTAATAATTCCAAAAATATGAGAAAATTTTTCACAAAACAGTCACGCAACATTTGATATAGAGGGGAGCAGGCAGGGAGGAAACGAGGAGCATTCACTCACATATAACAACCTACAGAGAAGCTAAAACTGGGGCTGGCTCAATGGGTTTATCGCAACACATCAACACTAGGGCGGATTACACTACACCGTTGTTCGCTTAGACGGGGTATAAGACCGTCCAGGCGGAGTATGGGAATGCAGCAGCGGATAGAGGAGATTTCGCACTGAGGCTTCCCTTCGAGAAATACTGGTCACTCAACAGGAGGAATAGATAAGGGAAATACGTTAATACATTCACACGCGTAGCTTTCGGTGGAAGGCGGAGTTAGAATCATCCTACTTGGCTAGACGGGGTATATTTATCTTGGGCGGGCTGTCCTAGTTACTTGGGCGAGGTATGACGCCGCCTAAACGAAATCTACATAACGCCTCTTTAACACAACTACAGGGTAATTTCCTCCATCGGTTATGGACAAGGGTTCATTAAGTAAATCCTCACACTCGCCTTTCACTCAGAAAATGAGAAGTTACAGGGTACATATACGTTAGTAAGTTGTGGAGAAAGGAGGGATCTGAACCTATTCCACCCAGCTCAACTAAGTATGACGACGCCTGGGCGGACTTAGCCATAACGACCAATACGGGGTCAACATCGGGGTCCGGATTGCGTTAGTATCACGACGGATAGGAAGGATAATTGGACGGTGTCCCACTCTAACAACTACATCGCTCCAACGCGAGTCCACTCGCTTGGGCGGATTGCTCCCATACTTCAGGCGGGGTACGACTCCGCCCAACGTATCCAACATAAGTTTTCCTAAGACAATTCTCAATTAACTCTGACTTGGCTATAGCCTGCTCAAATCATACTGTCCCTGCGTATCTATTAAAGCACAATTATAGAGCAAGGCAGCACATAGCATCACACTCACAAAACCATACATCCATGTGTACATAAGAGTGTATATTAATATTTACAATGCAAAATCAGACTTCTACTTGTTCATAAAGTTCTATTCATCACAAAACATTAACATCCGGTATGAACCAGTCCGGGCTTCATCTAACAACGCCTTAATTAAACCTTCGAAATGCATCAGCACTCCGCCCAGCATTCCAGCTCTGCCTCTGATCCTCCTCACGAGAGACATTCACTGAAAATGGCCACTGCAGGGGTGAGCTTTTACATGTAAAATGATACTCACAGACTCGGTATCAGCGTCAGTACACGCTCCTGCTATACCTCAACCTTTCTCAAGTAACCAAAATCATACAATTCAACAATGTTCATGACACACATAATTCACCGAGTTTATTCCACATCCAAATATATAATCATGCATTCAAAATCATACACTTGCACATACATAGATTTATACATCACCACAATCAGCCTTATTTCTATATGCATGCCTGCGGATCCGACTCGGGAAAAGACTCTCAGTTACGGCCCCCTTTCTTTTGGCCCCTCGTCCCTCAGCTCTTACCAGGTGGCACCGGCCTCCCCACGGCGTCTCGAGACTCACTTCTCTAGCTCCAACGGCTACCACGAGCCCTATTGGGATCTAGCCAGGGTTGGTAACTGGAAGTCATTTCCCTTGGGGTTCTTGACCTTCCATGGGTCACCCCACTCTTACTCATGCAACTAACACATTCATTATTACACATCATCGCGTCATGAACACATTACCGTAGTCATTAAGTAAGAACGAATATCCTCCACTACTCGTCATCATTCAGTCAGTCACACCAGCGCATGTTACAATCGGTCATCAGACTAACAACATTGAGCAATCCAATTAAGAACATGCACATACATACTTTTCATAGTGACAACAAAATAGATCCATCATTATCATCCACGAGCAGACTACGCCATAGCCACGAAGATCACTATCAGAATCTCAAATCATGCATCAGTTTTAGTAATTGTGAATACATGCACACATGCACAGCATCAGTTCTAATGATTATAAAAACATGCACACACACACCCATGCTCAGCAGCATGTTCATCTGGTACCGTTCTTAGACCATGCATTCGACATGCAAGCGCCCCCTACCTTTAGAAGAATCCTCAGAAACCTTTTTCGTTCTTGTTGTCGGGTCCGATGTCCTTCTCCTGGTTCGTCCGGTCTTCCTTGGCTTTGTCGTATCCTGCGCCTGATTCTGGGATGAAGTGTGGTCCGTTCTTCAGTACTGGAATCAAGATCTCCAGGAGCGAAGAGTAAGATGGAAGAAGAAGAAAAATGGAGACGAAGAGAGGAAGTAGAGGATGAAGTGACGGAGGAGAGAGTCTGAAGAAAGAGTAAGTGTGTTCCTCACTAAAGGCTCACGATATATATATATATATATATATATATATATGTGTGTACATGCGCATGAACAAGAGAAGAGTGGGATGGGAGAGTGTGTGCTGCAGCAGCCACGTGCACTCCACTCCATCCCTGACCATCACCATTTTTTTATACTTTAATGGCTTAATCCTACTTAGTTAAATGCAATTAACAGTTATTTTCTGGTTGGAATCAAGTCTTAATGGTTTATTCTTCATTCAACATTTAATTTTAAAACGGGGATGTTACAGTTCTCCCCCACTGAAAAAGAATTTCGTCCCCGAAATTCAGTCGGTACTTACGTAGGTAAACAATTCGGGGTACTGCTGTCGCATGGCGTCTTCGCGTTCCCACGTGCAGGAGGTGATCTTGCCTTGCTGCCACTCCACCTTAACCAGCCTTACGTTCTTGTTCCTTAAGCGTTTTACCGATTGATCCACGATTCCAACCGGTGTAGTCACAGTGGTTAGGTCTTCCTTAATTTCTACCTCGTCGTCAGGCATCGTGTGGCTGGGGTCATGCAAATACTTCCTTAGCTGAGACACATGAAAAACGTTGTGTAATCGGGACAAGTGAGTTGGTAACGCGAGGCGGTATGCCACGGAGCCAATCCGTTCTACTACCTCATAAGGTCCGATGTAGCGAGGGCTTAACTTCCTACTTTTTAAGGCTCGTCCAACTCCTTTACTCGGAGAGGTTCTCAGAAACACTCGATCTCCGACTTGAAATTCCACTGGCTTGATGCGTTTGTCATGGTAGCTCTTCTGCCTGTCTTGTGATGCTTTCATCTTCTCCCTTATTACTCGAATCTGTTCTGTGGTTTGCTTCACGATGTCTGGTCCCAGTAATAGACTTTCACCCGCTTCCGACCAACAGAGTGGGGTTCGGCATCTACGCCCATATAATGCCTCGTAAGGTGCCATGCCAATGCTGTGATGATGGCTGTTGTTGTACGTAAACTCGATCAAGGGAAGGTACTGCTCCCAGTCCCCACCGTACTCTAACACACACGCTCTCAATAAGTCTTCTAGACTCTGAATCGTTCGCTCGGATTGTCCATCCGATTGGGGGTGGTAGGCAGAACTAAGCCAAAGCTTCGTCCCCAGTTCTTGATGCATGGTGGTCCAAAACCTGGACGTAAATCTAGGGTCCCTATCTGAGACGATGGAAGTAGGTATGCCATGCAGTCGAATAACTTCTTGAATGTAGATTCGAGCCAATTTATGCAATGGGTACTTCATATTTACAGGTAAGAAGTGTGCACTCTTCGTCAATCTGTCAACAATGACCCAAATGGCATCATGGCCCGCTCGGTTTTTGGGTAATCCCATGATAAAATCCATCGCAATTGAGTCCCATTTCCACACGGGGATTTCTAGAGGCTGCATTGCACCGTACGGTTTTTGGTGCTCTACCTTCGATTTCTGACAAGTGATACACCGGGCCACGTACTCCGCCACATCCTTCTTTAGTCCGGGCCACCAAAACTGTTTCCTCAAATCGTGGTACATCTTCGTGGTTCCTGGGTGAATGCTGAGTAGGCTTTTGTGGGCTTCATCAAGCACCATTCTTCTCAATCTTCCTTCACTTGGTATGTATATTCTGTTCCTCACCCGGAAGATTCCATCTGACCCTTCTGCCAAGGATAAATCCTTTCCTTTAGCCTGAATTTCCTTCATTTCAGCTAGGTAAGAGTCCGCCTGTTGCTGTTCGTACACGGATTTTAAGAATTCGTTGGCAATCCTCAACGTACCGATTGTCATCTTCTGAGAGGAAGGGGCGTCAACATGCAAGTTCATGTCTCGGAACCGCTCTAACAACTCAACTTCTTTTGCCATCATGGCTGCTATGTGGAGGGATTTTCGACTCAATGCGTCTGCTACGACATTTGCCTTACCTGGGTGGTATTTCAACTTGAAATCATAGTCCTTCAAAAACTCAATCCATCTTCTCTGCCTCATGTTCAGCTCCTTTTGGTCGAATAGGTATTTAAGGCTCTTATGATCGCTGTACACTTCAAACTTGGATCCGTACAAGTAATGCCTCCAGATTTTCAATGCAAAAACTACTGCTGCCAACTCCAAGTCATGGGTCGGATAATGTTGTTCGTGGGGTCTCAATTGCCGAGAGGCATATGCTATCACTCGATCCTTCTGCATGAGCACACATCCTAATCCGAGTCCGGACGCGTCACAATAGACCACGAAGCTTTCTCGTAACTCAGGTAATGCCAACACCGGAGCAGTTGTCAACTTATTCTTCAGTTCTTGGAAGCTGCTCTCACACTCCGGACTCCATACAAAAGGAACGTTCTTCTGAGTCAATTTAGTCAGGGGTAATGCCAACTTAGAGAAACCTTCTATGAACCTTCTATAATAACCTGCCAAGCCCATAAAACTCCTTATTTCCGAGATCGACCTGGGCCTCTCCCATGCCATTACAGCAGCTACCTTCGCAGGATCCACCGAGACGCCTCGCTTGGAGATCACATGCCCGAGGAAGTGGATCTCATCCATCCAAAATTCGCACTTTGAAAGCTTTGCAAACAATTGCTTCTCCTTCAACACTTGGAGTACCGCCCTGAGATGTCCTTCATGCTCCTCAGATGTCTTAGAATAAACTAGAATATCATCGATGAAGACAACAACAAACCGATCTAAGAAGGAATGGAATATGCTGTTCATGTAATTCATGAAAACAGCAGGGGCGTTTGTCACACCGAACGACATCACTACATACTCATAGTGACCATACCTAGTCCTAAAGGCAGTTTTAGGAATGTCCGAGTCCTTCACTCGGATTTGGTGATATCCTGATCGTAAGTCGATTTTCGAGAAGACTGAGGCTCCACGCAGCTGGTCAATTAAATCATCAATTCTAGGCAGTGGGTATCGATTCTTGATTGTGAGTTTGTTAAGCTGTCGATAATCTATACAAAGTCTCATGCTGCCATCCTTCTTCTTAACAAGTAGCACAGGTGCGCCCCATGGTGACACGCTTGGTCTAATGAACTGCTTCTCAAGTAACTCATCCACTTGTTTTTTCAACTCTACCAATTCAGTTGAGGACATTCTGTAGGGTGCACTGGAGACCGGTTCGGCTCCAGGGATCAAGTCTATAGAGAATTCAACTTCTCTATGGGGAGGTACACTCGGGACGTCCTCTGGGAACACTTCTGGGAATTCGCAGACAACCGGAATTTCATTCGCTAGGGTCTCATTCTCATCTTTGGTTAGACAAAGCATCATAAATAGTTGAGTTATACCTAGTGCCGTGCCGTCTTCAGTGGGTTGTTTTGGGAAAACTATCTCTCGGTTTCTACAATCTACTAATACCTTATTGGCTGAAAGCCAGTCTATTCCAAGCACAATATCAAGACCCTTTAAGGGCATGCAAATCAGATCGAAGGTGAAACTCCGATCATACAACTCAAATGCTACATTTTTACATATTGACGATGTGAACACACTAGGGCCAGTGGGGCTGGCCACTTCTAAAGTCCGGTTCATAGACACAGTTGGTAGCTTCAACCGTTCCACGCACTCATCAGCTATAAAAGAATGGGTTGCCCCCGAATCGAAAACAACATTAAGCATATTCGTTCCAAGTGAGCACTTACATTGTACTAGATCGTTTGCTGGTGCAACATCCTCTGCATTGATGGTGTAGATCCTTCCTGTCGCTGTTGGGCCGGTGTTCCTCTCTCGACTGTTCGGGGCATGCATCATATTTCCTCTGGTTCCGTTGCCTCTGCCTCCATGTCGTTGGTTATCATTCACTCTGGTTCGATCTTGAAATCCTCCTTGACGCACATTGGTGTTTGCCTGGCGGAGTTGGGGGCAGTCCGGGCGAACGTGTTCCTTCTCTCCGCAGTGGTAGCATTTAACATTTGTATCATTGCATTCCTTAGCAAAATGATCACCGCCACATTTAAAGCATCCGCCATACCTTGGTCGCCCACTCATCTGTCTCCCTTGGTCATTACGGTTCTGATATCTGGTGAAGGGTTCATTCCTCCTCACGTTCCCTGGCCTCTTGAAACGTGATTGCTGAGGCCTCAGGTGCTGGTTAGCTCTGCTGCACTGGCCCGAATGGGCCCTGTCATCCTCTTCGAATATTCTACACTTGTTCACTAAGGCAGGGAAACTCCGGATTTCATGGTATCTGCAGGCCCTCTTGATATCCGATCTCAGTCCGTTCTCAAACTTAAGACACTTGGAGTGCTCCGTTCCCGGCTGCTGGAAGGGCGGATAGAATAGGCACAATTCTTCAAATCTAGTCGCGTATTCTTCCACAGTCATGGAGCCCTGTTTTAACTCCATAAACTCCAGCTCTTTCCGACTCCTCACTGTGTCGGGAAAGTATTTGTCTAGGAAGCAGGCCTTGAAATCGTTCCACGTCAGTTGATTGTCATCTTCGGGGAATCGGCTCCTGACTATCTTCCACCAATTCTCCGCTTCATCTCGCAGCATATACACTGCGCATTCCACCTTCTGGGCTTCGGTACAGCGAAGACCCCTAAAAATTCTCTCTAATTCCTGAGTCCACTTGAACGCCGCCTCAGGGTTCCGTCCTCCTAAGAATTCACTCGGCTTCCTCTTCAGGAAGCGGTCCAGCACATGGCCATCCTCAGGTTGAGTTTGGCCTTGCCTTTCAAACACATCAGCAAAGCGTTGGAATGCTGTGGCTATAGCCTCCATACTTTGACGATGCGCCATTCCTTATCCTGAAATTGACATTTAAGGATAAGTATACGGAGCCACTTACTACCGATCTAATTATTAGTCCAACAATTAATAACTTAGCACATTATGTCATTCGCCTAAGTCATACACACAATCGGACCAGGGGGAAAATAACCCCTCGTCCTCAAGACAATCATCAATCAGGTCAACCAGCATCAGAACAAATTCAATCATTCAATCAAAAGACACAAACACCACCGCTTACACTTGGTAAGCATACTTTGGCCTTGGACTTTTCGGTCCGCTCTGATACCAAAATGTAACACCCTAATCATTTGCAACTAATAATTCCAAAAATATGAGAAAATTTTTCACAAAACAGTCACGCAACATTTGATATAGAGGGGAGCAGGCAGGGAGGAAACGAGGAGCATTCACTCACATATAACAACCTACAGAGAAGCTAAAACTGGGGCTGGCTCAATGGGTTTATCGCAACACATCAACACTAGGGCGGATTACACTACACCGTTGTTCGCTTAGACGGGGTATAAGACCGTCCAGGCGGAGTATGGGAATGCAGCAGCGGATAGAGGAGATTTCGCACTGAGGCTTCCCTTCGAGAAATACTGGTCACTCAACAGGAGGAATAGATAAGGGAAATACGTTAATACATTCACACGCGTAGCTTTCGGTGGAAGGCGGAGTTAGAATCATCCTACTTGGCTAGACGGGGTATATTTATCTTGGGCGGGCTGTCCTAGTTACTTGGGCGAGGTATGACGCCGCCTAAACGAAATCTACATAACGCCTCTTTAACACAACTACAGGGTAATTTCCTCCATCGGTTATGGACAAGGGTTCATTAAGTAAATCCTCACACTCGCCTTTCACTCAGAAAATGAGAAGTTACAGGGTACATATACGTTAGTAAGTTGTGGAGAAAGGAGGGATCTGAACCTATTCCACCCAGCTCAACTAAGTATGACGACGCCTGGGCGGACTTAGCCATAACGACCAATACGGGGTCAACATCGGGGTCCGGATTGCGTTAGTATCACGACGGATAGGAAGGATAATTGGACGGTGTCCCACTCTAACAACTACATCGCTCCAACGCGAGTCCACTCGCTTGGGCGGATTGCTCCCATACTTCAGGCGGGGTACGACTCCGCCCAACGTATCCAACATAAGTTTTCCTAAGACAATTCTCAATTAACTCTGACTTGGCTATAGCCTGCTCAAATCATACTGTCCCTGCGTATCTATTAAAGCACAATTATAGAGCAAGGCAGCACATAGCATCACACTCACAAAACCATACATCCATGTGTACATAAGAGTGTATATTAATATTTACAATGCAAAATCAGACTTCTACTTGTTCATAAAGTTCTATTCATCACAAAACATTAACATCCGGTATGAACCAGTCCGGGCTTCATCTAACAACGCCTTAATTAAACCTTCGAAATGCATCAGCACTCCGCCCAGCATTCCAGCTCTGCCTCTGATCCTCCTCACGAGAGACATTCACTGAAAATGGCCACTGCAGGGGTGAGCTTTTACATGTAAAATGATACTCACAGACTCGGTATCAGCGTCAGTACACGCTCCTGCTATACCTCAACCTTTCTCAAGTAACCAAAATCATACAATTCAACAATGTTCATGACACACATAATTCACCGAGTTTATTCCACATCCAAATATATAATCATGCATTCAAAATCATACACTTGCACATACATAGATTTATACATCACCACAATCAGCCTTATTTCTATATGCATGCCTGCGGATCCGACTCGGGAAAAGACTCTCAGTTACGGCCCCCTTTCTTTTGGCCCCTCGTCCCTCAGCTCTTACCAGGTGGCACCGGCCTCCCCACGGCGTCTCGAGACTCACTTCTCTAGCTCCAACGGCTACCACGAGCCCTATTGGGATCTAGCCAGGGTTGGTAACTGGAAGTCATTTCCCTTGGGGTTCTTGACCTTCCATGGGTCACCCCACTCTTACTCATGCAACTAACACATTCATTATTACACATCATCGCGTCATGAACACATTACCGTAGTCATTAAGTAAGAACGAATATCCTCCACTACTCGTCATCATTCAGTCAGTCACACCAGCGCATGTTACAATCGGTCATCAGACTAACAACATTGAGCAATCCAATTAAGAACATGCACATACATACTTTTCATAGTGACAACAAAATAGATCCATCATTATCATCCACGAGCAGACTACGCCATAGCCACGAAGATCACTATCAGAATCTCAAATCATGCATCAGTTTTAGTAATTGTGAATACATGCACACATGCACAGCATCAGTTCTAATGATTATAAAAACATGCACACACACACCCACGCTCAGCAGCATGTTCATCCGGTACCGTTCTTAGACCATGCATTCGACATGCAAGCGCCCCCTACCTTTAGAAGAATCCTCAGAAACCTTTTTCGTTCTTGTTGTCGGGTCCGATGTCCTTCTCCTGGTTCGTCCGGTCTTCCTTGGCTTTGTCGTATCCTGCGCCTGATTCTGGGATGAAGTGTGGTCCGTTCTTCAGTACTGGAATCAAGATCTCCAGGAGCGAAGAGTAAGATGGAAGAAGAAGAAAAATGGAGACGAAGAGAGGAAGTAGAGGATGAAGTGACGGAGGAGAGAGTCTGAAGAAAGAGTAAGTGTGTTCCTCACTAAAGGCTCACGATATATATATATATATATATATATGTGTACATGCGCATGAACAAGAGAAGAGTGGGATGGGAGAGTGTGTGCTGCAGCAGCCACGTGCACTCCACTCCATCCCTGACCATCACCATTTTTTTATACTTTAATGGCTTAATCCTACTTAGTTAAATGCAATTAACAGTTATTTTCTGGTTGGAATCAAGTCTTAATGGTTTATTCTTCATTCAACATTTAATTTTAAAACGGGGATGTTACAGGTATTCTATTACATGTGTCAATAACATTTGGTGCTAAACTTGATTGAAGTGACTCATAAGTGGTATTAGACTTAATCAAATTGGTGTAATTGGGTTCATAACAATTAGTATCAAAATATATGTGAAAAGGGGAGAAAATATCATGATATCTTAGTGTCTATTAAATGACTAAGGAGGAGATATATCTTGCATGATACATTATGATCTTCTAACAATTGGTATATCTTTCAACAATTACTATCAATTAAATGCATGACTTGTGTTTAACAATTAGTATCAAACTTTATCAAATTGATTTCACATGTTAATAAGTGGTATATGTTTTTATAAGTGACATCAATTACAATAGTAAGGGGGAGCATACACATGAATGAATATCCATCATTTTACCTCTCTATGATTATGATTATGGCACTTATGCTTACAATTTTATTCTCTTATATGCTTACTTGGAAAAATCCTTGTGTGTTTGATAATGCCAAAAAGGAGAAGATTATGTGCTTATTTGGAAAGAATCATGTGACACTTACCATACTTATAATATTAATTACATGATTTAAAAATGATTTAGAAATCAATTATATGTTTACTTGATAAATGAATTATGTGATTGATTATTGACTCTAGATGCAACAAAATGGTATATATCCTTGATCATGTTATGAGTTTTTCTTGCTCTAAATCTCTCTTATTCAAATACATGAGTTTATATGTTGATGGCATAGAATATAATTAAGATGATGATCTTTTTGATGATGCCAAAGGGGAAGAGATTAGTGAAAGGATTAGTAAAAAGGATAAAATGTTATTTATGCCAAAAAGAGGAGAATTACTATGACTAATGTTTTATCATAAGGAAAGTTTTTGATGATGCCAAAGGGGGAGAAGATTATAGGAAGTTATATATACACCCTAAATGGAATAAAGTCTTTTACAAAGGGGGAGAGATATAAAGAGAGAAATATATAAGAAAGAGGGAGAAGATATACACTACCACTATGCTCTAAAAATTAGATGAACTATTTTGTGGTATCTATTGTATGATTGGTATCTATTGTATGATTAAGGGGGAAATGATTAAAGAGGAAAAGAATATATATTAAGGGGGAGAGACCTTATTAAAGGGGAGAGACCTTTTATCAGAGACCTTATTAAAGGGGAGAGACCTTTTATCCTTAATATTCTCTTCTTAACTTGTGCCTATGATTTCATTAACAATTGGTATCAAATTGTATGTGATAGGGCAAGTCTTTGTTGCAATATGTATGAATTGTTATGATACTAACACCCCAAGAGACAAGCATTTGTTGTCATCATCAAAAAGGGGGAGAATGTATTTTTATGTTGATGTAGGTTTTGATAATGACACAACAAATGAAGGATCAAGATCAAACATATATATTTATGGATGAATTAATTATGTTTGATGATGGAAAATTGATGAAATACAAAGAAATGTTTCAAGGCATTTTAAGTGGCTTAAATCAAGTGGAATATGATCATCAAAGTGCCTAAGTATCAAAGGATTAGAGCCAAGATTTAACATATATCAAATAAGGATGAAACAAAGCATAAAATTCATGCAACAGGTGCATGAATCGATTCACATGGCAAGGCATAATGATTTGAATCGATTCCTACGAATGAAATGCTCCAGGAAGTGATTTTTAATAGCTTGAATCGATTCCTTCTATAGCTGAATCGATTCACACGGTTTTGCAAGTGCCCAGGAAGCATTTTTTATTAATTGAATCGATTCATCCTAGTCCAGAATCGATTCACACGATCAAGTTTGCCCAGTAACATTAGTTTAATTGCTTGAATCGATTCTTGTAGCTGTCAGGGGCCAAAATGCACGCTGGAATCATTTAATTCTTGAAGAGAATTATTCAAAATTCTAAAGGAGACATTGTGCAACATGGTTGGAAAGTTCAAGGCAATGCTTCACACTTTGTCCCTCTCCACATGCATGTGTTTTATTGGAAATGGAATTAATTTAAATTAAGACAAACATGCTTCTTCATGCATATGCCATGTTCTTCTTGGAGACATTAAAAGCTCATTGGAATTGCAATGCCATTTTGAATGGAGACACACATGTTCCAAGTTCAAGCTCCCAAGGAATTTAATATTGCAACATGCCATACCATTGGAGCCTATAAATAGAGAAGAAGTTGAAGGCAAATGATGTCCCAAGCACTTGAAGCACTTCCATTTGCTTACTTCTTCCTCCTTGCTTCTTGCTCTTCTACTTGCTCTCTTTTTATTTATTAACTTGCATAATTCCTCTTTAAGAGTTAATTGAGAGTTAGAAAGGAAGTTATCTTGGGTGAGCTAAATTTGTATATCCTCTCTTTGAGAGTTAATTTTTGTGTAAGCGTTAAATTGTGTATCCACTCTAGTGAGAGAGTTATCATTGTAACCATTAAAACACCAAAATCCCTTAGAGGTTTGGGTTGAGGGTTCAACCTTGTAATTGTGAGATTGAGAGATTGGGTGGGGTGCCCTTGTACTTGTGAGGATTGGGTTCTTGAGTGTGGGACACTAGGAAGCCGCGATTGCTCAAAGTTGTATCTCTAATCTCCAATAGTGGAAATCCTTCAAGTGGGTTGCTTGAAGGCGAGACGTACACCGGTGTGGTGGAACTCGTTATATCGGTTTGCAAATTCTCTCTTCCCTTAAACTCTTTATTGTTGAGAACTTAATTTGCATGCCTAAATACTTATATCAAATTGGTTTGGTAAAATTGAATCCTTGAATCAATTGACTTAAACATTGTTAGATTTGATTATTGAGGAAGAAGAATATTGGTGTTAACAAATTAGTAAACTATCATGCTTAATTAATTTGAGTTGTTGAAGTTATACTTATATTGAAATTAATTATAGCATGCTAAGAACTTCAAGAATTGTCTAAGCCAATAACTTGCTTTGTTCATCAAATCAATTCTTGAATATAGTCCATTCAACTCAATATGTTTTAGTATGAAATGTGCTTCATAATTGTTACATCCTTTATATTGCATCATTTGTATATTACTAACCGATTTGAAAGGGATTCCGCGCGAAAATTTGAAATACTCAATTCACCCCCCTCTTGAGTATCGAGGCCTTGGCTAACAATTGGTATCAGAGCTTGACTCTTGGAAGATCAAGCTTAACCGCTTCAAGAGATCAAGATGGCCTCTACTTCTTATGATGCATTTCCACAAGGTGAAATAATAAATAGACCACCAATCTTCAATGGTAAAGACTTTGTTATTTGGAAAGAAAGGTTGAAAATCTTTATCCAAGCCTATGACCTCAAGGTATGGAATGCTATTCAATTTGGTCCTTTTATTCCTAAATACATAGTTGATAATATAGAATGTATGAAGCCCATGAACTTATGGACTAAGGAAGAAGAAAGAAAGGTACAATTTAATCTTAAAGCTAAAATTCTTATCACATTATCATTAGAACCTAATGATGTTTCTAGAGTTATTACTTGTAACAATGCTAAAGAAATGTGGGAAACTCTTGAAACAATTTATGGAAATACTAATGGTGATAAAGATGTAAGAATTAGTACTCTTTCTAGTCAAGATGAAGAATTCGAAAGAAGCATTGAAAAAGAGACCAACGAGAAGGAAGAAGAAATTGCATGCCTAATGACAAAGCACTTTCAAGATGATGAGGTATGCTCTTTAAATGCTTTTAGTGATGATAGTGATGATGAAATTGATAAAGATGAATTGCTAGAAGCTTTTAAAGAATTGCATGAAAAATTTGTCTTGTTATCAAAGAAATATGCATGCTCAAAACAAACCATTTTGAAGCTTGAAAAAGAATTGCATGATGTTCACATAGAAAAAGAATATCTTAGAGCTCAAAATGATAAATTAGTAGCTTCAAATGCATCTCCTAGGACTTGTAATGGAAATAAAGATTGTATGCTAATTGACAAATGTATGCTTCTTGAAAAAGAGAATAAAGAACTAAAAGAAGCACTTAGTAAGCTTACAAGTAGTCAAAAGAATCTAAGTGCACCTATTAAAGATCAAAAGCATACACTTGATAGAAGAAAAATAGTTCATTACAAGAACCCTTGTGCATCCTACAAAGAAAAATCCAAATCTTCTCTTAGATGCACAAACCATGAAAGAAAAGAGAACTCATTGCCTAATTGTTTTAAAAGGAATCATATAGAACATAATAAGAACCATTACAATTCTACTATGACTTACTCTTTGGATGCAACATGTTTTTATTGTGGAATATATGGTCATATATCTTCTAATTGCTTTATAAAGAAATCCCGTCAAAAGTGTACAAGAAAGGTATGGATTCCAAAAACAAATTTGAAATCCTAAACTAATAAGAAAGGACCCAACTTTTAAAGGGTACCATAAAACTTGACAATTTGTAGGAACACTTTAAATCGACAATCTCTTATTGACGAATGACCAAAGAATCAAGATCCATAATCTTCACTTCAAAGAACAAAGTATGATAAGGATATTGGATTCATAAAACTCCAAGGTACGTTTGATCCCTACTTTAGTGGATTAAATATCATGTTGACTATGTGTTTTGTATGCTTAATTATGTTGAACAATCTATGGACTTGGTTGATAATTTATTGAGAATTTTTAGAAATGTCTAAATAACTTTGTAAAGCCAAATTCCATACTTGTTCATGATGAATTTTTGAGATCAAACTTTGATTTGATATGGTTGAACATGAAAGGTGTTTTGAAATGGATAAATAAATAACTATTTAGGATTAATGATGTATGTGCATACCCTTATGTTTTTGATGATTAATGATTTAAATGATTGGTATAAAGTTTGATGAATGATTACTTGGATAATATGTTTGATTCTATGAAAAACAAGAGATATGATTAAAGTTGTTTGCATCCATGTGTGTTAGGAAGGATTGAAACATGGAAATGTTAAATCTTGATGCTTAAATTCAAAGTCTTAAATGATGCATAAACTCTTGATGATATATGATGTATGTATCCTTGATAATGTATAAATGCTTAATGATGCATGAATAAATATGAATTCTTGATGATGTATCATTTATTGAACAAGAAATATGTTTGTTAACTAGTGGTATCTAAGTGACAAACATCTTCCTTTAACAATGGTATCAATTGAATTAGTAAGAGGAAGAGATCATGAGGACATATTCTTGATTATATACTTGTCACTATACTTTGATTGTAACACCCTAATTATTTGCAACTAATAAATCCCCAAAATATGAGAAAATTTTTCACCAAAACAGTCACGTAACGTCTGATGTAGAAGGAAGCAGGCAATGGGGAAAAGCTAAGAACATTCACGCGCATAAAGCAACCTACAGGGAAGCTAAAGACTGAGCCGTTTCAATGGGTTTATCGTAATACACCAATACTAGGGCGGATTGCACAACACCGTTTGTTCGCTTAGACGGGGTCTTACACCGTCCAGGCGGAGTATGGTAATACAGCAGCGGATAGAAGAAATTTCGCACCGAGGCTTCCCTTCGAGAAAATACTGGTCACTTAACAGAAGGAATGGATAAGGGAAATATGTTAATACATTCACACGCGTAGCATTTGGTGGAAAGGCGAAGTTGGAATCATTCTACTTGGCTAGGCGGGGTATATGTATCTTGGGCGGGCTGTCCTAGTTACTTGGGCGAGGTATGACACCGCCTAAACGAAATCTACATAACGCCTCCTTAACACAACCACAAGGTAATTTCCTCCATCGAGTATGGACAAGGGTTCACTAAGTAAATCCTCACACTCGCCTTTCACTTAGAAAAATGAGAAGTTATAGGGTACATAACGTTAGTAGGTTGTGGAAAAAGGAAGAGTTTGAACCTATTCCGCCCAACTCAACTAATTATGACAACGCCTGGGCGGACTTAGCCATACGCCCAAATCCGGGGTCAACATCGGGGTCCGGATTGCGTTAGTATCACCACGGATAGGAAAGGATAATGGTCGATATTTCGCTCTGGTAAATACTCGCTTCAGCGTGAGTTCTCGCGCTTGGGCGGATTGCTACCATACTTCAGGCGGGGTACGACTCCGCCCAACGTATCCGACATGAGCCTTTCCTAAGACAATTCTCGGTTCGTTCGGACTTAACTATAACCTGCTCAATCAAACTGTCCCTGCTTATCTATTAAAGCATAATTATAAAACAAGACAGCACTTAGCATCACACACACAAAACCATACATCCATATGGACATAAGAGTGTATATTAATATTTACAAATGCAAAATCAAACTTCTTCTTGTTCATAAGGTTCTATTCATTCACAAAAACATTAACATCCGGTATGAGCTAGTCCGGGCTTTATCTAACAACGCCTCAATTAAACCTTCGAATTGCGTCAGCACTCCGCCCAGCATTCCAGCTCTGATTCTGATTCTCCTCACGAGAGACATTCACTGAAAATTGCCACTGCAGGGGTGAGCTTTTACATGTATAATGATACTCACAGACTCGGTATCAGCGTCAGTACACGCTCCTGCTATCATTCAACCTTTCTCAAGTAACCAAGTTCATACAATTCAAACAACATTCATGATACGCATAATTCACAGAGTTTATTCCACATCTAAATATATATTCATGCATTCAAAAGTCATACACATGCACATATACAGATTTATACATCACCACAATCAACCTTACTTCTACATGCATGTCTGCGGATCCGACTCGGGAAAAGACTCTCAGTTACAGCCCCCTTTTTCTTTTGGCCCCTCGTCCCTCAGCTCTTACCAGGTGGCACCGGCCCCCCCCCACGGCGTCTCGAGACTCATTTCTCTAGCTCCAACGGCTACCACGAGCCCTATTGGGATCTAGCCAGGGTTAGTAACTGGAAGTCATTTCCCTTGGGGTTCTTGACCTTCCATGGGTCACCCCACTCTTACTCATGCAACTAACACATTCATCAGTACACATCATCGCGCCATGGACACATTACCGTAGTCATCAAATAAGAACGGATATTTCCCACTACTCATCATCGTTCAGTCAGTCACACCGGTGCATGTTACAATCGATCATCAGACTAACAACATTGATCAACTCAATTAAGAACATGCACATACATACTTTTCACAGAGACAACAAAATAGATCCATCATTATCATCCACGAGCAAACTACGCCATCGTCACGAAAATCACTATCAAAATCTCAAATCATGCATCAGTTCTAATGAAATCATAAAAACATGCACACACACACACACTTGGCAGTACGTTCATCCGGTACCGTTCTTAGACCATGCATTCGACATGCAAGCGCCCCCTACCTTAAGAAGACTTCTCAGAAACCTTTTCCGCTCTTGTCGTTGGGTCCGATGTCCTTCTCCTGGTTCGTCCGGTCTTCTTTGGCTTTGTCGTATTCTGCGCCTGATTCTGGAATAGGGTGTGGTCCGTTCTTCAGTACTGGAATCAAGATCTCCAGGAGCGAAGAGTGAGAGAAGAGAAGAAGAAGAAAGATGAAGACGAAGAGAGAAAACAGAGGATGAGGTGACGGAGAAAGAGTCTAAAGAAATAGCGAGAGTGTTCATCACTAAGGCTCACGACATATATATATGTGTGCACGCGTACAGTAACGAAGAGTGGGATGGGAGAGTGCGTGCCCGTCAGTCACGCGCACTCCTCCCCGTCCCCTGCCTGCCACCATTTTAATATTTTAATGGCTTAAACCCACTTAGTTAAATGCACTTACAGTTATTTCTAGTTGAAATCAAGTCTTAATGGTTCATTCTTTATTCAGCACTTAATTTTAAAACGGGGATGTTACAGTTCTCCCCCACTGAAAAAGAATTTCGTCCCCGAAATTCAATCGGTACTTACCTAGGTAAACAATCCGGGGTACTGCTGTCGCATGGCGTCTTCGCGTTCCCACGTGTAGGAGGTGATCTTGCCTTGCTGCCACTCCACCTTTACTAGCCTTACGTTCTTGTTCCTTAAGCGTTTTACCGATTGATCCACGATTCCAACCGGTGTAGTCACAGTGGTTAGGTCTTCCCTGATCTCTACCCCGTCGTCAGGCATCGTGTGGCTGGGGTCATGCAAATACTTCCTTAGCTGAGACACGTGAAATACGTTGTGCAATCGGGACAAGTGAGTTGGTAACGCGAGGCGGTATGCCACGGGGCCAATCCGTTCTACTACCTCATAAGGTCCGATGTAGCGAGGGCTTAACTTCCCACTTTTTAAGGCTCGTCCAACTCCTTTACTCGGAGAGGTTCTCAGAAACACTCGATCTCCGACTCGAAATTCCAATGGCTTGATGCGTTTGTCATGGTAGCTCTTCTGCCTGTCTTGTGATGCTTTCATCTTCTCCCTTATTACTCGGATCTGTTCTGTGGTTTGTTTCACGATATCTGGTCCCAGTAATAGACTTCCTCCCGCTTCCGACCAACAGAGCGGGGTTCGGCATCTACGCCCATATAATGCCTCGTAAGGTGCCATGCCAATGCTGTGATGATGGCTGTTGTTGTATGTAAACTCGATCAAGGGAAGATACTGCTCCCAGTCCCCACCGTACTCTAACACACACGCTCTCAATAAGTCTTCTAGACTCTGAATCGTTCGCTCGGATTGTCCATCCGATTGGGGGTGGTAGGCAGAACTAAGCCAAAGCTTCGTTCCCAGTTCTTGATGCAGGCTGGTCCAAAACCTGGACGTAAATCTGGGATCCCTATCTGAGACGATGGAAGTAGGTATGCCATGCAGTCGAATAACTTCTTGAATGTAGATTCGCGCCAACCTATGCAATGGGTACTTCATATTTACAGATAGGAAGTGTGCACTCTTCGTCAATCTATCAACAATAACCCAAATGGCATCATGGCCCGCTCGGTTTCTGGGTAATCCCATGATAAAATCCATCGCAATTGAGTCCCATTTCCACACGGGGATTTCTAGAGGCTGCATTGCACCGTACGGTTTTTGGTGCTCTACCTTCGATTTCTGACAAGTGATACATCGGGCCACGTACTCCGCCACATCCTTCTTTAGTCCGGGCCACCAAAACTGTCTCCTCAAGTCGTGGTACATTTTCGTGGTTCCTGGGTGAATGCTGAGTAGGCTTTTGTGGGCTTCATCAAGCACCATTCTTCTCAATCTCCCTTCACTTGGTATGTATATTCTGTTCCTCACCCGGAAGATCCCGTCTGACCCTTCTGCCAAGGATAAATCCTTTCCTTTAGCCTGAATTTCCTTCATTTCAGCTAGGTAAGAGTCCGCCTGTTGCTGTTCGTACACGGATTTTAAGAATTCGTTGGCAATCCTCAACGTACCGATTGTCATCTTCTGAGAGGAAGGGGTGCCAACATGCAAGTTCATGTCTCGGAACCGCTCCAACAACTCAACTTCTTTTGCCATCATGGCTGCTATGTGGAGGGATTTTCGACTCAAAGCGTCTGCTACGACATTTGCCTTACCTGGGTGGTATTTCAACTCGAAATCATAGTCCTTCAAGAACTCAATCCATCTTCTCTGCCTCATGTTCAGCTCCTTTTGGTCGAATAGGTATTTGAGGCTCTTATGATCGCTGTATACTTCAAATTTGGATCCGTACAAGTAATGCCTCCAGATTTTCAGTGCAAAAACTACTGCTGCCAACTCCAAGTCATGGGTCGGATAATGCTGTTCGTGGGGTCTCAATTGTCGAGAGGCATATGCTATGACTCGATCTTTCTGCATGAGTACACATCCTAATCCGAGTCCGGACGCGTCACAATAGACCACGAAGCTTTCTCGTAACTCAGGTAATGCTAACACCGGAGCCGTTGTCAACTTATTCTTCAGCTCTTGGAAGCTGCTCTCACACTCCGGACTCCACACAAAAGGAACGTTCTTCCTTGTCAATTTAGTCAGAGGTAATGCCAACTTAGAAAAACCTTCGATGAACCTTCTATAATAACCTGCCAAGCCCATAAAACTCCTTACTTCCGAGACCGATCTGGGCTTCTCCCACGCTATTACAGCGGCTACCTTCGCAGGATCCACCGAGACGCCTCGCTTAGAGATCACATGCCCGAGGAAGTGGATCTCATCCATCCAAAATTCGCACTTGGAAAGCTTTGCAAACAATTGCTTCTCCTTCAACACTTGGAGTACCGCTCTGAGATGCCCTTCATGCTCCTCCGATGTCTTAGAATAAACTAGAATGTCATCGATGAAGACAACAACAAACCGATCTAAGAAGGAATGGAATATGCTGTTCATGTAATTCATGAAAACAGCAGGGGCGTTTGTCACACCGAACGGCATCACTACATACTCATAGTGACCATACCTAGTCCTAAAGGCAGTTTTAGGAATGTCCGAGTCCTTCACTCGGATTTGGTGATATCCAGATCGTAAGTCGATCTTTGAGAAGACTGAGGCTCCACGCAGCTGGTCAATTAAATCATCAATTCTAGGCAGTGGGTATCGATTCTTGATTGTGAGTTTGTTAAGCTGTCGATAATCTATACAAAGTCTCAAGCTGCCATCCTTCTTCTTAACAAGTAGCACAGGTGCGCCCCATGGTGACACGCTTGGTCTAATGAACTGCTTCTCAAGTAACTCATCCACTTGTTTCTTCAACTCTATCAATTCAGTTGAGGACATTCTGTAGGGTGCACTGGAGACCGGTTCGGCTCCAGGGATCAAGTCTATAGAGAATTCAACTTCTCTATGAGGAGGTACACTCGGGACGTCCTCTGGGAACACTTCTGGGAATTCGCAGACAACCGGAATGTCGTTCACTAGGGGCTCATTCTCTTCTTTGGTTAGACAAAGCATCATAAATAGTTGGGTTATACCTTGTGCCGTGCCATCTTCAGTGGGTTGTTTTGGGAAAACGATCTCTCGGTTTCTACAATCTACTAATACCTTATTGGCTGAAAGCCAATCTATTCCAAGCACAATATCAAGACCCTTTAAAGGCATGCAAATCAGATCGAAGGCGAAACTCCGATCATACAACTCAAATGCTACATTTTTACATATGGACGATGTGAACACAGTAGGGCCAGTGGGGCTGGCCACTTCTAGAGTCCGGTTCATAGACACAGTTGGTAGCTTCAACCGTTTCACGCACTCATCAGCTATAAAAGAATGGGTTGCCCCCGAATCGAAAACAACATTAAGCGTATTCATTCCAAGTGAGCACTTACATTGTACTAGATCGTTTGCTGGTGCAACATCCTCTGCATTGATGGTGTAGATCCTTCCTGTCGCTGTTGGGCCGGTGTTCCTCTCTCGACTGTTCGGGGCATGCATCATGTTTCCTCTGGTTCCATTGCCTCTGCCACCAGGTCGTTGGTTATCATTCACTCTGGTCCGATCTTGATATCCTCCTTGACGCACATTGGTGTTTGCCTGGCGGAGTTGGGGGCAGTCCGGACGAACGTGTCCCTTCTCTCCGCAGTGGTAGCATTTAACATTCGTATCGTTGCATTCCTTAGCAAAATGATCACCACCACATTTAAAGCATCCGCCATACCTTGGCCGCCCACTCATCTGTCTCCCTCGGTCATTATGGTCCTGATATCTGGTGAAGGGTTCATTCCTCCTCACGTTCCCTGGCCTCTTGAAACGAGATTGCTGAGGCCTCAAGTGTTGGTTGGCTCTGCTGCACTGGCCCGAATGGGCCCTGTCATCCTCTTCGAATATTCTGCACTTGTTCACTAAGGCAGGGAAACTCCGGACTTCATGGTATCTGCAGGCCCTCTTGATATCCGATCTCAGTCCGTTCTCAAACTTAAGACACTTGGAGTGCTCCGCTCCCGGTTGCTGGAAGGGCGGATAGAACAGGCACAATTCTTCAAATCTGGTCGCGTATTCTTCCACAGTCATGGAGCCCTGTTTTAACTCCATAAACTCCAGCTCCTTCCGACTCCGCACTGTGTCGGGAAAGTATTTGTCTAGGAAGCAGGCCTTGAAATCGTCCCACGTCAGTTGATTGTCATCTTCGGGGAATTGGCTCCTAGCTATCTTCCACCAATTCTCCGCTTCATCTCGCAGCATATACACTGCGCATTCCACCTTCTGGGCTTCGGTACAGCGAAGACCCTTAAAAATTCTTTCTAGTTCCTGAGTCCACTTGAACGCCGCCTCAGGGTTCCGTCCTCCTAAGAATTCGCTCGGCTTCCTCTTCAGGAAGCGGTCCAGCACATGGCCATCCTCAGGTTGAGTTTGGCCTTGCCTTTCAAACACATCAGCAAAGCGTTGGAATGCTGTGGCTATAGCCTCCATACTTTGACGATGCGCCATTCCTTATCCTGAAATTGACATTTAAGGATAAGTACACGGAGCCACTTACTACCATTCGGATTTCAGCCTAATGTTCAATGACTTAGCACATCATGCTATCTCTATATATGTATATTATACAATCAATAGGACCAGGAGGGGCAACACCCTCCTATCCACAAGCCAATATCAATCAGGTTCACCAATATCACAACAATTTCAACCATTCAATCAAAAAGACACAGACACCACCGCTTACACTTGGTAAGCATACTTTGGCCTTGGACTTTTCGGTCCGCTCTGATACCAAAATGTAACACCCTAATTATTTGCAACTAATAAATCCCCAAAATATGAGAAAATTTTTCACCAAAACAGTCACGTAACATCTGATGTAGAAGGAAGCAGGCAATGGGGAAAAGCTAAGAACATTCACGCGCATAAAGCAACCTACAGGGAAGCTAAAGACTGAGCCGTTTCAATGGGTTTATCGTAATACACCAATACTAGGGCGGATTGCACAACACCGTTTGTTCGCTTAGACGGGGTCTTACACCGTCCAGGCGGAGTATGGTAATACAGCAGCGGATAGAAGAAATTTCGCACCGAGGCTTCCCTTCGAGAAAATACTGGTCACTTAACAGAAGGAATGGATAAGGGAAATATGTTAATACATTCACACGCGTAGCATTTGGTGGAAAGGCGAAGTTGGAATCATTCTACTTGGCTAGGCGGGGTATATGTATCTTGGGCGGGCTGTCCTAGTTACTTGGGCGAGGTATGACACCGCCTAAACGAAATCTACATAACGCCTCCTTAACACAACCACAAGGTAATTTCCTCCATCGAGTATGGACAAGGGTTCACTAAGTAAATCCTCACACTCGCCTTTCACTTAGAAAAATGAGAAGTTATAGGGTACATAACGTTAGTAGGTTGTGGAAAAAGGAAGAGTTTGAACCTATTCCGCCCAACTCAACTAATTATGACAACGCCTGGGCGGACTTAGCCATACGCCCAAATCCGGGGTCAACATCGGGGTCCGGATTGCGTTAGTATCACCACGGATAGGAAAGGATAATGGTCGATATTTCGCTCTGGTAAATACTCGCTTCAGCGTGAGTTCTCGCGCTTGGGCGGATTGCTACCATACTTCAGGCGGGGTACGACTCCGCCCAACGTATCCGACATGAGCCTTTCCTAAGACAATTCTCGGTTCGTTCGGACTTAACTATAACCTGCTCAATCAAACTGTCCCTGCTTATCTATTAAAGCATAATTATAAAACAAGACAGCACTTAGCATCACACACACAAAACCATACATCCATATGGACATAAGAGTGTATATTAATATTTACAAATGCAAAATCAAACTTCTTCTTGTTCATAAGGTTCTATTCATTCACAAAAACATTAACATCCGGTATGAGCTAGTCCGGGCTTTATCTAACAACGCCTCAATTAAACCTTCGAATTGCGTCAGCACTCCGCCCAGCATTCCAGCTCTGATTCTGATTCTCCTCACGAGAGACATTCACTGAAAATTGCCACTACAGGGGTGAGCTTTTACATGTATAATGATACTCACAGACTCGGTATCAGCGTCAGTACACGCTCCTGCTATCATTCAACCTTTCTCAAGTAACCAAGTTCATACAATTCAAACAACATTCATGATACGCATAATTCACAGAGTTTATTCCACATCTAAATATATATTCATGCATTCAAAAGTCATACACATGCACATATACAGATTTATACATCACCACAATCAACCTTACTTCTACATGCATGTCTGCGGATCCGACTCGGGAAAAGACTCTCAGTTACAGCCCCCTTTTTCTTTTGGCCCCTCGTCCCTCAGCTCTTACCAGGTGGCACCGGCCCCCCCCCCACGGCGTCTCGAGACTCATTTCTCTAGCTCCAACGGCTACCACGAGCCCTATTGGGATCTAGCCAGGGTTAGTAACTGGAAGTCATTTCCCTTGGGGTTCTTGACCTTCCATGGGTCACCCCACTCTTACTCATGCAACTAACACATTCATCAGTACACATCATCGCGCCATGGACACATTACCGTAGTCATCAAATAAGAACGGATATTTCCCACTACTCATCATCGTTCAGTCAGTCACACCGGTGCATGTTACAATCGATCATCAGACTAACAACATTGATCAACTCAATTAAGAACATGCACATACATACTTTTCACAGAGACAACAAAATAGATCCATCATTATCATCCACGAGCAAACTACGCCATCGTCACGAAAATCACTATCAAAATCTCAAATCATGCATCAGTTCTAATGAAATCATAAAAACATGCACACACACACACACTTGGCAGTACGTTCATCCGGTACCGTTCTTAGACCATGCATTCGACATGCAAGCGCCCCCTACCTTAAGAAGACTCCTCAGAAACCTTTTCCGCTCTTGTCGTTGGGTCCGATGTCCTTCTCCTGGTTCGTCCGGTCTTCTTTGGCTTTGTCGTATTCTGCGCCTGATTCTGGAATGGGGTGTGGTCCGTTCTTCAGTACTGGAATCAAGATCTCCAGGAGCGAAGAGTGAGAGAAGAGAAGAAGAAGAAAGATGAAGACGAAGAGAGAAAACAGAGGATGAGGTGACGGAGAAAGAGTCTAAAGAAATAGCGAGAGTGTTCATCACTAAGGCTCACGACATATATATATGTGTGCACGCGTACAGTAACGAAGAGTGGGATGGGAGAGTGCGTGCCCGTCAGTCACGCGCACTCCTCCCCGTCCCCTGCCTGCCACCATTTTAATATTTTAATGGCTTAAACCCACTTAGTTAAATGCACTTACAGTTATTTCTAGTTGAAATCAAGTCTTAATGGTTCATTCTTTATTCAGCACTTAATTTTAAAACGGGGATGTTACATTGATGATAAATACATATGTTGTATACAAGTGATATATTATTTTTCCTAACAAGCAAGTATCTTTTCATAACAAGTGGCATTGAACTTCATATCAAGAAAATGTTATGACAAGTTGATTATGACATACCTTAAAGTTGCTTTGAGTTAGAACTATGTTATGCTTTACAAAGTTGACAAGCTTAGGCAAAATATTTTCAATGCAATTATATGTTGGTTTTGATAATGCCTAAGGAGAAAGTATGTATGCTCTATGCCTAGACTTTAATTTCATGACTAGAAATATGTTAAATGACAATGCATGATTTTGATGACATGTAAATGACAATGCATGATATGTGATAATACATGGTACATTAAGAGAAAATGCATTATAATACATGACATGACCTTCCTTGGTACACCATGCTTGAGCAAATTGGCATCTATCTTGAGTGACATATATGTTTAATGATGCATGATCTTGAATGTGACAAGAAATTTGAATATATGCATCATTGAGATTGAAAAGAGTTTTTGAACAAATATTATGAAGTATGATGTATACTTGAATGTCAATAATCTTGTGATAATATGCTTAAATGTTTATAATTGATATCAAGAACTTAAATTGGCAAATCTATCAAGTGATATCATACTAGCAACAAATGGCATGGACAATGAATAAGAAATAAATGGTGTTGATCAAGAAAAGAATGTTTGACATAAAAAAAAAAGGTCATGAGAAAAATCATATAAATATATTGGCATGTGTTACAATACAAATGCATGAGTAAGCAAACAAGTTGTATTAATCATTCCATCATTGCTCTGATACCTACACTTCAGTAACCTTCTATGTTACTACTTTGATACCTAGAAATGCATCAAGCACTATTAATTGATGATTAACTAGTGTATTTTATATACAATTGGTATCTAAATTTTGAGTGGTATCTATTCATATTGTGACTTCTATTCATTGCATAAGTGGTATCTATTAAAAGGTGATCATGTGCTTAAGAAATAAACAAATGGTATCAAACTTGCTAAATAGGCCAACATGAATAATTGGTATCAATTAGCTTAAGAATTACATCAATTAGCTTAACAATTGGTATTCAATTACAATTGGTATTCTATTACATGTGTCAATAACATTTGGTGCTAAACTTGATTGAAGTGACTCATAAGTGGTATTAGACTTAATCAAATTGGTGTAATTGGGTTCATAACAATTAGTATCAAAATATATGTGAAAAGGGGAGAAAATATCATGATATCTTAGTGTCTATTAAATGACTAAGGAGGAGATATATCTTGCATGATACATTATGATCTTCTAACAATTGGTATATCTTTCAACAATTACTATCAATTAAATGCATGACTTGTGTTTAACAATTAGTATCAAACTTTATCAAATTGATTTCACATGTTAATAAGTGGTATATGTTTTTATAAGTGACATCAATTACAATAGTAAGGGGGAGCATACACATGAATGAATATCCATCATTTTACCTCTCTATGATTATGATTATGGCACTTATGCTTACAATTTTATTCTCTTATATGCTTACTTGGAAAAATCCTTGTGTGTTTGATAATGCCAAAAAGGAGAAGATTATGTGCTTATTTGGAAAGAATCATGTGACACTTACCATACTTATAATATTAATTACATGATTAAAAATGATTTAGAAATCAATTATATGTTTACTTGATAAATGAATTATGTGATTGATTATTGACTCTAGATGCAACAAAATGGTATATATCCTTGATCATGTTATGAGTTTTTCTTGCTCTAAATCTCTCTTATTCAAATACATGAGTTTATATGTTGATGGCATAGAATATAATTAATATGATGATCTTTTTGATGATGCCAAAGGGGAAGAGATTAGTGAAAGGATTAGTAAAAAGGATAAAATGTTATTTATGCCAAAAAGAGGAGAATTACTATGACTAATGTTTTATCATAAGGAAAGTTTTTGATGATGCCAAAGGGGGAGAAGATTATAGGAAGTTATATATACACCCTAAATGGAATAAAGTCTTTTACAAAGGGGGAGAGATATAAAGAGAGAAATATATAAGAAAGAGGGAGAAGATATACACTACCACTATGCTCTAAAAATTAGATGAACTATTTTGTGGTATCTATTGTATGATTGGTATCTATTGTATGATTAAGGGGGAAATGATTAAAGAGGAAAAGAATATATATTAAGGGGGAGAGACCTTATTAAAGGGGAGAGACCTTTTATCAGAGACCTTATTAAAGGGGAGAGACCTTTTATCCTTAATATTCTCTTCTTAACTTGTGCCTATGATTTCATTAACAATTGGTATCAAATTGTATGTGATAGGGCAAGTCTTTGTTGCAATATGTATGAATTGTTATGATACTAACACCCCAAGAGACAAGCATTTGTTGTCATCATCAAAAAGGGGGAGAATGTATTTTTATGTTGATGTAGGTTTTGATAATGACACAACAAATGAAGGATCAAGATCAAACATATATATTTATGGATGAATTAATTATGTTTGATGATGGAAAATTGATGAAATACAAAGAAATGTTTCAAGGCATTTTAAGTGGCTTAAATCAAGTGGAATATGATCATCAAAGTGCCTAAGTATCAAAGGATTAGAGCCAAGATTTAACATATATCAAATAAGGATGAAACAAAGCATAAAATTCATGCAACAGGTGCATGAATCGATTCACATGGCAAGGCATAATGATTTGAATCGATTCCTACGAATGAAATGCTCCAGGAAGTGATTTTTAATAGCTTGAATCGATTCCTTCTATAGCTGAATCGATTCACACGGTTTTGCAAGTGCCCAGGAAGCATTTTTTATTAATTGAATCGATTCATCCTAGTCCAGAATCGATTCACACGATCAAGTTTGCCCAGTAACATTAGTTTAATTGCTTGAATCGATTCTTGTAGCTGTCAGGGGCCAAAATGCACGCTGGAATCATTTAATTCTTGAAGAGAATTATTCAAAATTCTAAAGGAGACATTGTGCAACATGGTTGGAAAGTTCAAGGCAATGCTTCACACTTTGTCCCTCTCCACATGCATGTGTTTTATTGGAAATGGAATTAATTTAAATTAAGACAAACATGCTTCTTCATGCATATGCCATGTTCTTCTTGGAGACATTAAAAGCTCATTGGAATTGTAATGCCATTTTGAATGGAGACACACATGTTCCAAGTTCAAGCTCCCAAGGAATTTAATATTGCAACATGCCATACCATTGGAGCCTATAAATAGAGAAGAAGTTGAAGGCAAATGATGTCCCAAGCACTTGAAGCACTTCCATTTGCTTACTTCTTCCTCCTTGCTTCTTGCTCTTCTACTTGCTCTCTTTTTATTTATTAACTTGCATAATTCCTCTTTAAGAGTTAATTGAGAGTTAGAAAGGAAGTTATCTTGGGTGAGCTAAATTTGTATATCCTCTCTTTGAGAGTTAATTTTTGTGTAAGCGTTAAATTGTGTATCCACTCTAGTGAGAGAGTTATCATTGTAACCATTAAAACACCAAAATCCCTTAGAGGTTTGGGTTGAGGGTTCAACCTTGTAATTGTGAGATTGAGAGATTGGGTGGGGTGCCCTTGTACTTGTGAGGATTGGGTTCTTGAGTGTGGGACACTAGGAAGCCGCGATTGCTCAAAGTTGTATCTCTAATCTCCAATAGTGGAAATCCTTCAAGTGGGTTGCTTGAAGGCGAGACGTACACCGGTGTGGTGGAACTCGTTATATCGGTTTGCAAATTCTCTCTTCCCTTAAACTCTTTATTGTTGAGAACTTAATTTGCATGCCTAAATACTTATATCAAATTGGTTTGGTAAAATTGAATCCTTGAATCAATTGACTTAAACATTGTTAGATTTGATTATTGAGGAAGAAGAATATTGGTGTTAACAAATTAGTAAACTATCATGCTTAATTAATTTGAGTTGTTGAAGTTATACTTATATTGAAATTAATTATAGCATGCTAAGAACTTCAAGAATTGTCTAAGCCAATAACTTGCTTTGTTCATCAAATCAATTCTTGAATATAGTCCATTCAACTCAATATGTTTTAGTATGAAATGTGCTTCATAATTGTTACATCCTTTATATTGCATCATTTGTATATTACTAACCGATTTGAAAGGGATTCCGCGCGAAAATTTGAAATACTCAATTCACCCCCCTCTTGAGTATCGAGGCCTTGGCTAACACTTACATGGGCTTAATAGGAACATCAAAAATAGGGTAGAACTCCTTCCACATGTGGATATAGAAGAGTTACTCCACCAATGCACCAAAGTAGAAAACCAATTTAAGGAAAGAGAATCCTATAGTGGGGATAACAATAGAGCCTATAAGTCAAAATGGGTAGAAAATAAGGGTAGGTTTGAGAGAAACCCTAGAGAGCGAGAAGTGGGCACTTCCTCCTCTAAACCCCAAAGTGAGTTACACAAAAATGGCAAAGTCTTTCGCAATCAACATGATAAGCATGAACCATCATCAAAACCACAATCCTCTAGATCTTCTTCCATAAAATGTTTTAAGTGTCTTGGAAGAGGACACATTGCTTCAGACTGTCCAACAAAAAGAACAATGATTTTAAAAACCAATGGAACCTACTCAAGTCAATCAGAGTCTAATTCTGATTCTCACTATTCAAGTGATGACTCTAGTAGTGATTCCAGTGACAGTGAGCATATTTTAGGGGATGATGGTGAGTTGTACATGATTAGAAGGTTGCTTGGTAGTCATGTAAAACTCGATGACACAACACAAAGAGAGAACATCTTTTATACAAGATGTTATATTAATGACAAATTATGTTCTCTCATTGTGGATAGTGGGAGTTGTGCAAATGTTGCAAGCCAAAGACTAGTCAAAAAGATGGGATTAGAGCTTATAGACCATCCAAGTCCCTATAAATTACAATGGTTAAATGAAAAAGGGGAAATGGTAGTCAATAAGCAAGTCCTAATCAATTTCACCATAGGCACATATAGAGATGAAGTCAAATGTGATGTAGTGCCTATGGAAGCAACCCATATACTATTAGGAAGGCCTTGGCAATTTGATAGGAAGGTCCTTCATGAGGGGTTCACTAACACCCTCACATTTAAACTAGATGGTAAGAAGATAGTATTACATCCTCTAACTCCACAACAAGTAGCCAAAGACCAAATCCAAATGAAAGCTAAGAGAGAAAAAGAGTTAGGATCTTCTTCCCATATGAGTTTAGAAAAACCAAAGAAAAACAAAAAAGACAATAAAGGGAAAGGAGTTATTGTCTATAATGACTCCCAACCTAATCTCTTTGCAACTAAATATGATGTGAAACATACCATGTTTTCACAAAAACATTGATTGATCATATATCCAAAAGATATCCCTAACACTTCCTTGTGTTCAATGGGCACCTCTCCTCCCCCCTTGCCCAAAGGGATACAAAATATCTTTCAAGAATTTAACGACCTCTTCCCAAAAGACATTCCAAAAGGGTTACCTCCTATTAGAGGCATTGAGCATCAAATAGACCTTATTCCTGGGGCTAGTTTGCCAAATAGACCGGCCTATAGATGCAACCCTAAGGAAAGTTTAGAAATAGAAAACCAAGTGAATGAACTACTTTCCAAAGGTTAGATTAGAGAAAGTTTAAGCCCTTGCGCATTACCGGTTTTACTTGTACCCAAGAAAGATGGTTCATGGAGAATGTGTACGGATTGTAGAGCCATTAATAACATCACCATCAAGTATAGGCATCCCATACCTAGACTTGATGACATGTTAGATGAGCTTAGTGGATCTACAATCTTCTCCAAGATTGATCTTAAAAGTGGCTACCACCAAATTAGAATAAAAGAGGGAGATGAATGGAAAGCCGCTTTTAAAACCAAGCTTGGCCTTTATGAATGGTTAGTGATGCCTTTCGGCCTAACTAATGCACCAAGTACCTTCATGAGACTTATGAACCATGTTTTAAGGGATTTCATAGGGCATTTTGTTGTGGTTTACTTTGATGACATACTTGTGTACTCAAAGTCCATGACCTCTCATCTAATCCACCTAAGACAAGTTATGCTTGCCTTGAGAACAAACAATCTTTATGCTAACTTTGAAAAATGTTCTTTTGGCATGGATTCCATTGTCTTTCTTGGTTTTGTAGTTAGTTCTAGAGGTGTTGAGGTAGATCACTCTAAGGTTAAGGCAATCCAAGATTGGCCTACACCTAAAAATGTGAGTGAAGTAAGAAGTTTCCATGGTCTCGCAAGTTTCTATAGGAGATTTGTGAAAGATTTTTCAACCCTAGCCTCCCTAAGACCTACCTAAGACCCAAAGGGGAATGGATTCTATCTTTGTGGTTGTGGATAGGTTTAGCAAGATGGCTCACTTCATCCCTTGCCATAAGGTTGATGATGCTAGTCATATTTCTAAGATCTTCTTTAAAGAGGTTGTGCGATTACATGGTGTACCCAAAACCATTGTTTCTGATAGGGACACCAAATTCCTAATCCATTTTTGGAAAACTATTTGGTCAAGGCTAGGAACACAACTCCTTTTTTCCACAACTTGTCATCCTCAAACGGATGGCCAAACAGAGGTAGTAAACAGGACCCTCTCACAACTTCTTAGGGTCTAAGTACACAAAAATGTGAAATCTTGGGATGAGTGTTTACCCCACATTGAGTTTGCATATAATAGGGTACAACACTCCACAACCAAGCATAGTCCATTTGAGGTTGTATATGGTTTTAACCCTCTCACACCCTTGGACCTTTTGCCCATTGAGGTTTCTGACTCTGTCCTTCATATGGATGGAGAGGCAAAGGCCCAATTTATCAAAGATTTTCATGAGAAGGTTAGACACCAAATACAAACTAAAAATGAACATTATGCTCGTTGTGTAAATAAACAAAGAAAGGAGATCACCTTTGAGGTTGGAGATTGGGTATGGTTACACCTTCGAAAGGAACGCTTTCCCAATTTTAGAAAATCCAAACTCAACCCTAGAGGTGATGGGCCTTTTCAAATTCTCAAGAAAATTAATAATAATGCTTATGTCCTAGATCTACCAGGCGATTATGGTGTGAGTGCTTCTTTTAATATCTCTGATTTGTCTCCCTTTGATATAGATGATGAGGATGATGCCTTTGATTTGAGGACAAATCCTTTTGAAGAGGGGGAGCATAATGTGGACATACCCAAGGAAGACCCTCGCACTACATTGGAGAAAGGACTTGAGGCATATAGAGGTCCCCTCACAAGGGCAAAGACCAAACAGGCCAAAGAGAGCATCCATAAAGCCCTTTTCTCTTTTCTCTCTTCTAGTGGGCCTAAGCCCAATAAGGAACCTATGAGGATCTATGTGTACTTTACTTATAATATACTTCCTAAATAGTTTCTCTAGGCTTATAGGATAGCTTTGGGCCTTACAAGGTCAAATGGGCCACTTTTGGGCCTTGTACTTTCCCTTTTGGGCCATGTATAGGCCATTTGTTCATCTTTTCTCTTAATGGGCCTTGGATCCATGACTAAGCCCATCTAGCTAGTCCTTGGCCGAAATTCTCCATGGCCTATATAAGGGCTTCTCCTTTTGTAATCAAGGACCATTAATTCATTTTACAAAATTTGAGAGCACTTAAGTGTTTCCTAGTGAGAGATTCTCCTCCTTCTCTCTAGAATTTGAGAGCTCTCTCAAGCTCTTATCCAAGGGGTTTCTCCCTCCCTTGGTGGTGAGTGGAGTTATCTTCCTCCATCTTAGGAAGTGGCCTCCAACCTTTCCCTCTCCTCTTTTCCAAGCCTTCCTCCATTGTCCACCTTCTCTCCTTCCATTTCCACTCTCTTTTTCTTTGTTTTGGCGTCACATTCCTCTAGCTTAGGCTTAGATTTTTCGGTCTCCTTGCCTTGAAGAAGAAGAGTTCTCAAGCTTACTTTGAAGGAAGATAGGAGAAAGAACCCTAGATCCATCTCTCTTCAAGAAAGCGCATGAAGAGCCTACATCACAACATGAAACACAAAATGAAAAAAATGGATGCTGTACAATGGTATGACTACAAAACACAAAATTGAAATATTTTTTTTTCAAATAAAGGAATTAAGATACATGAATAGAAACTACCTGCATGGAGAGAAAGAGATGGTGTAAAGGTGTATACTTTGGTGGTTCATTATTCAAGGAATGGAGGTGAGTATAAGAACACTTCTTGGGAGCATTCACTGTGTAATCCTGAAAATTCTCTTTTGTTTTTTTCTCTTCTTTTTCTTTTCTCTCTCTTTTTTTAATCTATTTTTCTCTCTTTTTTTTGAAAAGTTTCTCACTACTTTATTATTGTACAAGAAAAACAAACATAGGCTCATCCT
The DNA here is from genome assembly GCA_037962975.1 of Clitoria ternatea. Classification (NCBI taxonomy): domain Eukaryota; kingdom Viridiplantae; phylum Streptophyta; class Magnoliopsida; order Fabales; family Fabaceae; genus Clitoria; species Clitoria ternatea. The sequence goes on from CM075672.1 coordinate 182,184,249, forward strand.
CTAGGATCCCATTGCTTATGACCATACACTCTTAGTCTTTTAGATCCATTTTTCTCCTTGTTATGTTTGAGGCTAATACTCAACACAACTTTTGTGACATCCCAAAAATAGGGGTAAATTTTTCGTGATTTTATTATTATTAATCTATGAAACATGTGAGTGGTGAAGCCATTTAACAATTACCCTGGATCTATCAGAGACCTATCTCATATATGAAGATATGAGAAGGTAAGTTAAAGAAATTAACTCTTAAGAAATCCATAATTAATAATAGCGGAAGTATCTTTAGTAAAATAATATTATGGAGTTAAATTCTTAAGAGATCACTCAGTTGAAATTAAGAAGTCAAGATTATCCCAAAGTGTTCATAAACCAGGATAGAATCATGGATTAATATAAAGAAAAAGGAAAATAATATATTTAAAGCTTTTTGGGAGAATCAGGTCCCCCTCGCTCAAGCGAAATCCCAATTCGCTTGAGCGAGCTTCGCATAGCACGCTTGGGCGAATCATAAAATGCTGAGCGAAAGAAGTAAATGAAGATTCAGGGGTCACTTCGCTCAAGCGAACCCTAACTCGCTTGAGCGAGTAACACAATCCTCGCTTGGGCGAAGCCAGCGAGCGTAAGGCGAAAAACGCCCAGAATCCATCCACGCTTACTCGTTTGAGCGAACCCATCCTCGCCTAAGCGAGATTACTCCCGAGAGCAACTTCTTGATAAACCCGAGAGCAACACCTGAGACCAAAACCCTCTCGCTTGGGCGAATCCTCAACTCGCCTGAGCGAACAGCAACCAAGGTCCAAACTCTGATTCTAATGTAATTTCGCTTGAGCGACTTGCACAACCGCTTGAGTGAAAATGGAATAATGGCCTAACACTGATGCTGGGACGATCTCGCTTGAGCGGGTCCTATTCTCGCTTAAGCGAGAATCATCCAAAATCCAGAAATTGATACAGGGGCATTCTCGCTTGAGTGAGAAGCCATCTCGCCTGAGCGAGTTTGACAGAAAAACAGGGGAATTGGAGAAATCACCCAACTCCCTACACCAAAACTCATTCTAATCAAATTTACCTAATTTCAACACTTTATATATATCATATTACACATTTAGAACCTGTCCTAATAAATCATTCTTGAAAATCTCCATTATAATTCATCTATTGTATGAATCAACTCACTAACTCTTCCATTTCATAAGTCTAACATTCCACACATAAACTTCATTCATTCATCAAGATATGGAGAGTTTCATCATTCATACGTTCACAGGGTCATGATTGAAAATGAGTCATAGACAAAAGATCTAATTTTCCTCCATGACCTCCCAACTCATTATTCATACAATTATCCAATCTAAATCCACACTATACCAACATACATTGTACTATATACATTACATTTATTCCACATATCTATGTAAACCAAAATATTGCCGGCCAAGGCATTCTTTACCGAAAAGGGGCCTTCTTCACACTCCTCCTCCACAATAGCTCCAAAGCAATACCTACAACACAAGAGCTAAAAAAATATACCACAGGGAGAGTGAGTATACTTCCTCAATGACGAAAATCCAATAAATAGAACAATATATGCATGAATGTAATACAACTATCTCCTTCCCAAGAGGAGTTTATTTAATATCAATCAATCAATAATTTTTCATTTCGATACAATTATTCCCTGATTCTCTCAAAATTATATCAATCAATTCACCATCACAATTTAGTAATTAAAAAGAGAGTTTCCATTCATATCTCATCATCAAGGTATCACACTATACCATGCTTTCAAACTGATGCACATGCTAATGTCATGAAAATGCACATGTACGGATCCGATTTCATTTCCTCGGGTGATCGCAACCACCATATCATATACTCATTCTCAATGGTTTCCCACCTCGCAAGGGGTACTCCCTCTAGCAACCTCACAAGGTGCTTCTCGTGATCGCAACCACGTTCAACATTTTACATAGGTTTCCCTCCTCGCAAGGGGTACTCCCGCCTCATAAACATTTCATATAGGTTTCCCTCCTCGCAAGGGGTACTCCCGCCTCATAAACATTTCATATAGGTTTCCCTCCTCGCAAGGGGTACTCCCGCCTCATAAATATTTCATATAGGTTTCCCTCCTCGCAAGGGGTACTCCCGCCTCATGATCGCAACCATGGGCATCATAGGTGCTCGCAAGCCCTTTTTCATTTCCATCATCAAGTGATCACAACCACTTATCAACATCATCATGATATGTATGTCATGCCATGTATACAAAATACTCATGCATGCCTCAAGCTCATTTAGATTATCCTACCCTTTCATCTAGGGTATATTTATTTTCAACCACACAATTTTCCATCAAACTCATACACAAGAATCAATCTTCATATGAACTCAATCGTGTATCACACATAATAAGCCATCCATAGCCTCACTTAGGCTTCATCATATAAACACTAAATTCACATCATCATACACAATTCACTTCACATACACATAATATCACCTTTAACCACACAAACATGTCATACTACATTAATACATACATTATCATCACAATTTTCATGCATTTAGAAAATACACCCCTCTCCTACCTCAAGAGAAGTAGACCTCTGGGGTTGATGTTCCTGCTTCACCAATATTGCCAAGCCCTACACCAATCATTTATAGGGCCACATCAATTATTTATTCAAACACCAATTCAATATATATATATATATATACATAGGTGTACACATAATTCTTATCATGTAAAAACTATTTACCAAATTCATTCATTTGCCTACTTAGGCTTCGGGAATTTCTTTCCTTGAATTACAATCCCTTAGTATCAAAGGCTACAACCTAATTATTAGGTTATTCCATCTAGTAAGATCTCCACCAACACCTTGGTGAGTTTCCCACCTATTATGACTTCAAATCAACTTTATCATCATTTAATGTATCCACCACATCACTTATAATATTCTTCCCATCAACAAATGTTAACTTTTCAATAAATGTTATCCTTTTCAATATTTTACTTTTCCTCCTAGAATTCAAGTTTAAGGTTTTTACCAATCCACCAACCTTCAAAAATGCTCATATACTTCTTTCTTTTACCACCATAGTTATAACTACCTCATAATCACTCATAAGCTTGTATTTATGTCAACTTATCTTTAGATTTCCACTTTTAAACTTTCCTCAACATTACTCATACTTTTATTGTGTTCTAACACCAAAACTTCAACTAAACTTCAACTATATACTTATATGCATGGAAAATGACCATAATCTTACCTCAATAGAAGAAAAGAGTGAGTTTGCAAAAGATGAGGGAGTTCACACGAATTTGAGGAGTAAGGAGGAGAAAATATTTTAGTCTCCAAGCTTTCTTGAAGTCCTTGAAGGTTATTAATGGAGAAGGAAGAGATATCTCCTTTTAATTTAGACTTCAAGGGCAAGAGGAAAGTGAATTATGAAGAAGAAAAAGAGATATGAAGAAGAAGATAAGAAGAAGAGTGTCTACGTAAGAAACAAAGAGTGCAACCGACTTTTTGAATGGGAAAAATGAGAATTTAATGTTTAAATTATTAATCCTTCATTAACTCTTCCGTTTTTTAACAAACAGGTTGGCCGTTCGGGCCCAAAACATATTCTAAAAATTATTCCAAATATAAATTCGGAATCCCAATAACATTTTCTACGGCCCTGACCAACGGCATCTCAATCGGAGATACTTGGTCCAACACCTATATTTTATCCGGGTCAGTTTTCAGCTCATCTGACCACCATAATTCATCAGCAGTTTCGAAAAGCCTTGTTTAAGTCATTTCAAGAATTTTGGGATATTTATTAGCCCAAAGTTAATTATCCAACATTTATTTTCCTAATTTATCTTCCTATTTTAAAAATTCGGGGTGTTACAACTTTCCTCTAATGTTTCTTTTTCCAAACTTTCTACTTTTTTTCTTTCTTTTCTTGCTTTTTCTTTTTGTGTTTTGTGTTAGTCTCCCTCTTTTTGTGCCACAAGCAATGTACTTCTTGACTTGATGATTTGCGTTTCCTTGTGATTTCAATAGTTGTAGTAGTCACCAATAGCAAACACCCTTCATGCCATGGCTGAATTTCTTCTTCTTTTATATTCTCAACATCTAAACATGTTAACTCTTCTTATGCATAAACCTGTACTTCTTTCTCTGCATTCACACTTGGCTCCAACAAAATTTTAGTATCATTATTGTGTTGCCAAGATGTGGTTTCCAACTCAGCTGAGACCTCACCTCTTTTATCACTTCTTGCTCAACAATAGTATCTAATTGATTCTTAGGTTCCTCAATGGCTTCTGTTGTCATTTGTTCAATTTGCACTCTTGCAACACTTGCATTATTAAAGAAATTATTCAATGACAACTCTTGCTCTTGTTCTTCTTCAGACAAATCTTCTTCATTCCAATCATCGAAGAATTCTTCACTAGATATACTATCATCTTCCAATTCTGAAGTATAATCTCTATAGCTTTCCTCTTCGCATGCTTCAATTGACTCTTCTTCCATCAAATATCCCTGAACTTCCTTATTTTCTTTTTCTTCTTTTGTTTCTACATCAACTTCAAGTTCAGGTTCATCCATTTCAATGTTTTCTAGCTGATCTTCTTCTTCCCCAAACTTGGTTTCCTCATTTAGACCAACATCATCATCCCATGGCTCTTCATACTGGTCCACTCTTTGTACAACCATTGTGTTTCTTTTCTCTTCAACCAATTTCTTTGTAATAAAATCCACTTACTTCTGAATATTCATGATTAAATTATCAAAATTTTTTAGGCTGGTTTGAGTGACTTCTATAAATTGAATTAAAATCCTTTCTAACTCTGATGGCTCTTTTTCAATTGGTGGTATCTCATCCACATGATTCATGCATAGGCTTTGGGAATATTGAAGAAACTATACTAAGGTGTCATCAAGATCCATCACCTGTAACTTTTCACTTTCCAAAGGAACTAGAAAAAACATTAATGCAATAACTAACTACAAACAAGGCTACTGCAATGGTTAGTGTTACCACTAAAATAGGCAAAAACAACTAACAGCAAACACTCAACGCAATACCAACACTTAACAAAATCTACTCCTACAACAAAATTCACTAACAACTAACAAAAATTACAGAAACTGAAAAAAATGGTTCAGTCTAGTACCGGTCCAAGGATTGTTGATATTACTTAACAATCCCTGGCAACGTCGCCATTAACTTGATGCATAATCTCAGAGGATTAAATTCTTTTGGCAAGCGCACCAATCGTTAAATTTGTAATATATTTGATCATCCCATAGGGATTGAGGTAATTACCACAACCTAGGACTAGTACAAGTTGAACCAAAACACAAGAAGATAGAATTCATCCTGTTTATGCTTTTCTGCACTTTCTATGTTTTTGTATTTTCAGAAACAATAGAAGAGATGAAGTGTAATTGATAGAAGATAGGTTAGGATTACTTAAGCTCACAATTTCATCAAGAAACATGCAATTGAGGTTCAATCAAGCTTCAGATTCAAGAGGACAATTCATAGATGGTTAATCCCTAATTCCTTAGGTGATTAACACTAATTCGTAAGCATTAAACCCTAATCCCTTAGGTATTCAGTGACAGAGAAATCTAATGTGAAATTGGGGATTGAACCCTAACTATTCACCTAATTGTTAGGCCTGAATTAACTAGGAAGCCAGAAGTTACCTAAGCCTCAACCATGAATCCTTATTGGTGAGATTCTTCAATTAATTTGGATTTGTGAATCCAGTAGTGTAGATCCACTTCTCAGCTTGTTCTCCTCATGCTTCAGAAGATGATTTCCTCAATGCACATTTAAGAATCCATTGGAAGCTTTAGCAATCCCAACCCTAGGGGTTTAGCAACCCATGGGAATGGATTCAGAAGATAGAACGTGGAGAGCCATGGAAGAAAGAGTTTAGAGAGGGAAAAATGTTTAGAGAGAGATTGAAAATCAGAAAATGAGAGTTGTATATTGCTAGAGTATTTAAAACTATATATAGCTAAGGCAAAAACTAACTAAACGAACTCTAATTAATTACAAAGGAGACTTCCTAACAATTAAACTAACGAAACTAATTAATTGATTATAAGGGAATGACTAATTATAATACAGTAATTAAATTACTAGTATACAAATATAATCAGCAACTAATAAAATAAATAATGGTAATTACTACAATAATTCACATTGAAGAAGTATAATATACTTTGCAAACAAGCTTTACGTGACATGCTTGCTTAATTCTTAAAATATAATTTAACACTTGCTTGCTGCATGTTCACGTGAATGACGGGATAAGAACGCTGAATTTGTGAATTACTTCCTTTATCTTTTACATGAATGCAGGGTGACTTCACGCTTAAGCGTGACCTTTATGAGCTTGAGCGAGGTGACTTCACGCTTTGGATTTGTTTGAGTGGAACTGAGTGCATTGGCTTTACTGGATCTACGCGTATATATGCTAGGAGGCCAGCGTATGTACGCTAGGCTACTGACTTGGAAATTTGCATTCTGCTTCTGGGCGTACGTACGCTGGGAGGCCAGCGTATGTACGCTGGGCTACTGACTTGTTGATTCTTCACTTTTTTTAGGTTCTGTTTGTGTGGCACTTTGGTCATCTTTCTCTTGCGCGTATGTGTACTAGGTTCTAGCGTATGTACATTGGCTTTTTAGCGTATGTACGCTAGGTTACTGGATCTCTCAATAAACATATTTCTTTCCTTATGTGCTTATCTTTTTAACCATTTTCTTGCACAATTTAAACACATTTGAATTAAATAACTAAAACAAGAAAGAATGACAATTCATTACATAATAATGCCAAAGTCAACAAAATTTAATGGATTAAGTTAAATTAAATATGAATTTATGAAGTCTTTTCAAGACTTATCAATAGGTTTTCCAGTACTAATATCCTATTCCATTAAATACTGGAGGTCTATGAATGGAGTTTCCCTTAGGAAAGATAGGGTTTGTAGAGGCCATGGATCTCTCTTAAGGTTGTTAAACCTTATCCAAGATACTAGCTCTATTACTATTTGTTACCCAAGTGGCCTCTAAAGAACTCAAGAGGGGGAGGGTGAATTGAGTAATTAAAAACTTTTCTATTATTAAATTTCTCCTTTAAGAACTTAATAAGTAAAGATAAATAATATGAATAATAATGTTTTAAATGTAAAGAGTTTAAGGGTTAGAGAAGTGCAAACAGATATTTTATATTAGTTCGGCCAACTCCTGCCTACGTCCAGTCCTTAAGAACCCCTTAAGATTTTCACTATATTCTTTTGATTACACCACACTGGGGACTGACCACCCCAAACACAAACACCTTGGGATGCTTCACCATACCCTAGAGCAACAAATTTGGATGCTACACCACATCCAAGATTAAAATCCTCAGAGATACACCACTCTGAGTACTAATCACACTTCAGGGAAATCCTTCCCTAAGAAATCAAAACTAACTTGTCAAAGAAAACTCTCCTTAAAAGTATAATGAATAACTTGAAGCACTCTTTAATGATTTATCTCAGAACACAAGGAAAATAGCCATTGAAGCATATTTTAGAAAAGGATAGAAAGAATTAAGAATAATTTCTTGATTTCTTGTGTTGTGTTTAATGCTTTGAAACCTTTCCTGTCACACCCCAATTTCCCAGGTCTGAATCTCGATGTAATCAAGATAAATAATTAATAAGAATGCAAGTAAATTTTTTTCACGATTAGAATATTTCCAAAACACCTAAACAATTACATCAAGACCAAACCACAGAAAACCGAAAAGTAAGATTTAATAATTTATAATTGGATCGTAAGATACGCCGCCTATATATGTATACAAAAATGTTAAAGTTTACAACGGAAAAAGAATATGTATACAAGGCACCCGCCTAGTCCCATATATAAAGATATGAGAAAAGGCTCGACAAAGCATGCAAATACATAACATGTGGCTATTAGGCCACAACTAACCTCATATGTAAATCATATGCATACATTCGAAGCCGTAAGTGGCATCTATATGAGGTACTAATCATCAATTGGGATTATGGACTATTCACTTTCTAACGTTCATACACCTTATATGCCTCAAGTTTATATGCATTTATATAAAACACATTCTCAATAATCACATTCCATAATTGACCTTATTCATTCACCAATTTGGTATCAATCCAAATATCACCATCACCAACATGTAAACATTACCAAGGTCAAGTCCATAAGTATTTTAACTAAGCATTCACTCACATATCAAGCATACATCTACCATATGCGTTACAAAAGATGGTTATATACATATCCACAATCCATTATTTATCAACATCAATATGCACAAATCATTCATTACATCATATTAATAATTTTTGCTGGTCAAGGCATTCGATTACCACTATTTACCTTCTCCTAGAGCTTTAGCTTAAAGACACACTCTTATCCCATGACAATCCTGCATCACAATGCTAAAAAGGAGATAACATGGGAGAGTGAGTTATACATTCAAAATGACAAATTTAAATACATTGTGATCATGTGTACGTGCATACAAACAATATGTGTGTTTTGTAATAAAATCATCAATTCATTACATAACCATCATCAAGATATCATCTTAGGCACACAAGCCTCATTATTCATAACTCATAGCAAGCACATACACATTCACATTGCCCTCATCATCATGGGCTATCACAAATGTTCATCATTAATTCTATACATCTTTAATCACTTATTACTCTCAAGAGGTTGTCATATCTCTTTGGGTCATCTCCCTCTCAAATGCCATGTACCTATGGCTAATACATATGTCACACTGTTTAATGCATATGCAATGGATCCATTTTACATCACCCATGAGCACATGGTTTCTCAAGTAGTCGCAACCACTTATAATCAATCAAACATATGTCCCCCACGCAAGGGTCTATTTTATAGAATCCTGCAGGATCTTTATCATTGTGATCGCAACCATATTCATCATTCTCATATTGGTTTCCCCTACGCATAAGGTACTCCCCTCATATAGTCCCGTAAGACTTTTCAATTCAATATTCTCGTGATCACAACCATATTCATCATTCTCATATTGGTTTCCCCCATACATAGGGTACTCCCCTCACAGTCTTGCAAGACCATTTGTCATTCCAATACACCGGTGATCGTAACCACCTTCATCATTTCAGTCTATCATGTGATCGCAACCACAGACTCATTCCCCTACGCATAGGGTACTCATTCTTATCTAGTCATGCAAGACCTTCAACATTATGATCACAACCACATAAACAATGTTATGCCATGCATGCCATGAATACCATGATGCAACAATGCATGTGTCAAATCTTAACCTTGCAAGGATTCTCTCACCTACCCACTTAGGGTACATATATGTGTATTTTACATTCAGCCATACATTTAGTGGTACGTAACCAATTTCAAAGCCCCTCAAGGCATGCCATTCACATAATTTGTATTACAATGGTTAAGAATTCACATTGACATCAATTCACACATGGCAAATCAAAAATCATGTTAATCCTTATAACATTAATCCACACATGGAAACCAACAAGGCATATTAATAAGTATATTTCAATTTCATAGCACCATATACTTACCAATACAATTCGAATTACACATACAATATCACACTTGTATCAAACACAATGGCACTGCAGTCATCAATAATAACAATCATCATTTAATCAAGGGTATGTTCAACAATAATGCCCCCTTTCATTTAACATAAATATTCATTACTCAACATGCGTGGTAACCTACGTACACCCATAACAACACTTGTCTTTATTCATCATCAACACTTTCCATTGGGTTTAATTTCAACTCATAATTGTAAGTTCATCTTGCATCAATCACAATTATCAACAATATTCATCTTTGTTCATTCCTTATAATAACATATTGCCATTTAAATGTCCCCTCATTAGTTTCATCATCAATCAAGGGTGTGTCATACAACCATATCACTTAACTTCTACCATTAATCATCATAACATATCAATAGTAGTGAAGCATAAATGTTCTCATAACATGACACAGGCACACACACATACTTTGCCCTAACCTTAAGCCATTATCAATGACCACTAAGACACACCACAATCATATACCCTTAATACAATCTCTCATTTTTTGTATAACAAAAGGGTTTTGGATATTAACAAACACTTGGCAACTTTCAAAAACTAAGGTATACGAGGAACATGACAATATCATCATACATCGATTGCTAAAATGTCTTAAGAATGTGTACAATCAATTGCATATACGTGTCATGACTTGACAACTCCAAACAACATCAAAACTTATAAATTTTTATGAAAACAGGACCATGAATCGATTTAAACACTCCATGAATCAATTCATACATTTTTGGAATTTAGAATAGTGAAAATAGAGGCTCTTGAATCGATTCAAGCTCGTATAAATCGATTCAAGCAAGTTGGAAATGGTGAACAGTGAAAAGAGGAGCTCTTGAATCAATTCAATGCTCGTATTAATCGATTCAAGCCATTCTAGCAGCTCTTAAATCGATTCAAGGGGTGTGTAAATTGATTCAAGCTGTTCCAGGAGCTCATGAATTGATTCAAAGAAGTCATGAATCGATTCATGATAGCATCCCTATTGTATGATGCAGAAAATGCATGATTTTCCAACTTTTAACCACCCTAACTTTTTCATATGGAATCCAATGGCCACCAAATTTTAATACCAACTAATATACATCATTTATGATGTGTAGCCACTGACTGCACTAAAAAATTCCCAAAAATGAAGGACTTATGCACATAAATATGTTTAGCCCATTTTGAGGCATTTTTGTGCAACATAAGGGTTAATTCTAAATGGAATTGGCCCATTCCAGTTTCTACAAGTTCTAAATCATGCATAGGCACTATTGGGACTATTCCGTGGAATCTAAACATACTAAAAACTCAAAATAGCCCTACCAGTTCCTTAATTTTGCATGAATATCATGAACACAACTTCACAATTTGAGTAATTCATCCATTCATGGATCTCTATGAACAAATAAATCATGCCCATCATAGGTGTAACATCCCAAAATTTATAAAAATAATTAATTGAGAGGGATAAATATCAAATAATTATATAAGTTTATGTATGTCCCAAAAATATTGAAATAATTAAATTAGGATTTAGTATGGATGTTCATGATTTAGAGAGACTAAATAAGATGAAATTTTATCCGATTGTAATATGGGTGTTGGACCAAGTATCTCCGATTGAGGTGCTATTGGTCAGGGCTGTTAAGAATGTTATTGGGAGTCTGAATATATAATTGGAATAATTTTTGGATTTAGTATTGAGCCCAAACAGAGATCCTGTTTATTATAAAATGGAGAAGTTTAAGTGGTAAGTTAAGAATTTAAATGAAAAACCTAATTTTTCACTCTCTATCTCACGACACTTCTTCTCTAAGGGTAAACACACTTTTCTCTTCTCTCATTACTCACTCTCTTCTTCTTCTTCTTCTTCTTCTTCTTCTTCTTCTTCTTCTTCTTCTTCTTCTTCTTCTTCTTCTTCTTCTTCTTCTTCTTCTTCTTCTTCTTCTTCTTCTTCTTCTTCTTCTTCTTCTTCTTCTTCTTCTTCTTCTTCTTCTTCTTCTTCTTCTTCTTCTTCTTCTTCTTCTTCTTCTTCTTCTTCTTCTTCTTCTTCTTCTTCTTCTTCTTCTTCTTCTTCTTCTTCTTCTTCTTCTTCTTCTTCTTCTTCTTCTTCTTCTTCTTCTTCTTCTTCTTCTTCTTCTTCTTCTTCTTCTTCTTCTTCTTCTTCTTCTTCTTCTTCTTCTTCTTCTTCTTCTTCTTCTTCTTCTTCTTCTTCTTCTTCTTCTTCTTCTTCTTCTTCTTCTTCTTCTTCTTCTTCTTCTTCTTCTTCTTCTTCTCCTTCTTCTTCTTCTCCTTCTTCTTCTCCTCCTCCTCAAAAACCTAAAAAAGGTTTTGTACATATCACCCACTCCATTTTCGTTTTCACCTTGGACCATGAAGGGGACACAATGGCTTGAAGCTTTCCTCCCTTCCCTTCCTCAAATTTTGCCACCCACCTCCCTCTTCTTGGAGCTCATTATTGTTTATTGGTGGAAGTAAGTTTCTCTCTGTTTCCTTTGAGCTTATGCCATTGATTTTTATTTTTATAGTGCACGTGACTGCTGGGCACGCACTCTCCCATCCCACTCTTCTTTTACTGTGCGCATGCACATATATATATATATATAAAACGTGAGCCTTGGTGAAAACGCACTTGCTATTTCTTCAGACTCCCTCCTCCGTCACTTCATCCTCTACTTCCTCTCTTCGTCTCCATCTTTCTTCTTCTTCTATCTTACTTTTCGCCCCTGGAGGTCTTGGTTGCAGTACTGGAGAACGGACCACACTTCATCCCAGAATCAGGCGCAGGATACGACAGAGCCAAGGAAGACCGGACGAACCAGGAGAAGGACATCGGACTCAACAACAAGAACGGAAAAGGTTTCTGAGGATTCTTCTAAAGGTAGGGGGCGCTTGCATGTCGAATGCACGGTCTAAGAAGGGTACCGGATGAACGTACTGCTAAGTGTGGGTGTGTGTGCATGTATTTATAATCATTAAAACTGATGCTGTGCATGTGTGCAGGTATTCATAATTATTAAAATTGATGCATGATTTGAGATTCTGATAGTGATCTTCGTGGCGATGGTGTAGCCTGTTAGTGGATGATAATGATGGATGATATGCATGGATCTATTTTGTTGTCACTTTGAAGAACATGTATGTGTATGCTCTTAATTGGATTGCTCAATGTTGTTAGTCTGATGACCGATTGTAACATGCGCTGGTGTGATTGACTGAATGAGTACGAGTAGTATGGGAAATCCGTTCTTGCTTAATGACTACGGCGAAGGTGTTCATGGCGCGATGATGTGTAATAATGAATGTGTTAGTTGCATGAGTGAGAGTGGGGTGACCCATAGAAGGTCAAGAATCCCAAGGGAAACGACTTCCCGTTACCAACCCTGGCTAGATCCCAATAGAGCTCGTGGTAGCCGTTGGAGCTAGAGAAGAGAGTCTTGAGACGCCGTGGGGAGGCCGGTGCCACCTGGTAAGAGCTGAGGGACGAGGGGCCAGAAAAAAAAAGGGGACCGTAACTGAGAGTCTTTACCCGAGTCGGATCCGCAGACATGCATATAGAAATAAGGCTGATTGTGGTGGTGTATAAATCTATGTATGTATATGTGTATGATTTTGAATGCATGAAATATATATATTTGGATGTGGAATAAACTCTGTGTATTATGTGTGTCATGAATGTTGCTTGAACTGTATGAACTTGGTTACTTGAGAAAGGTTGAATGATAGCAGGAGCGTGTACTGACGCTGATACCAAATCTGTGAGTATCATTTTACATGTAAAAGCTCACCCCTGCAGTGGCCATTTTCAGTGAATGTCTCTCGTGAAGAGGATCAGAAGCAGAGCTGGAATGCTGGGCGGAGTGCTGATGCGTTTGGAAGGTTTAATTAAGGCGTTGTTAGATTAAGCCCTGACTGGTTCATGTCGTATGTTAATGTTTTGGGATGAGTAGGATTTTATGAACAAGGAGAAGTTCGATTTTTGTGTTGTAAATAATAACATACACTTTTATGTATATATGAATGTATGGTTTTGTGTGTGTGATGCTATGTGCTGTCTTGTTTCATAATTGTGCTTTAATGGATACGCAGGGACGGTATAATTGAGCAGGTTATAGCCAAGTCTGAGTGAATCGAGAATGGTCTTAGGAAAACTTATGTCGGATACGTTGGGCGGAGTCGTACCCCGCCCGAAGTATGGGAGCAATTCGCCCAAGCGAGAGGATTCGCGCTGGAGCGATGTAGTTGTTAGAATGAGACCCCGGTGTTGACCCCTGATTTGGGCGCTGTGGTTCAGTCCGCCCAGGCGTTGTCATAATTAGTTGAGTTGGGCGGAATAGGTTCGGACTCCTTCTTTCTTCACAACTACTATCGCATATGTACCCTGTAACTTCCCGTTTTTCAAAGTGAAGTGCAAGTGTGAGGATTTACCTAGTGAACCCTTGTCCATACCCGATTGAGAAAATTACCTTGTAGTTGTGTTAAAGAGGCGTTATGCAGATTTTGTTTAGGCAGTGTCATACCTCACCCAAGTAACTAGGACAGTTCGCCCAAATGCGTAGAACTATGCTGAAGCAAGTAGACATCAACTCAAGATTCCGCCTATGTACCTTCTTCTCCGTGGCCGCATTATTCCGTCTCGCTGGGCGGTATTGAATATCGCCTGAGTAAGTGAATGTCGTATTGTAGTCCGCCCAAGATAAATATACCCCGCCTAGCCAGGTAGGATGATTCGAACTCCGCCCACCCACCGAATGCTACACGTGTGATTGTATTAACATCTTCCCTCATCTATTTCCTCCTATTGTGTGACCAGTGTTACTCGAAGGAAAGCCTTCTTTGTGGAATTCCCTCCATCCGCTGCGGCATTCCCATACTCTGCCTGGACGGTATAAGACCCCGTCCGAGCGAGCAACGGCGTTTTGTAATCCGCCCATTGTTGATGTGTTACGATAAACCCATTGAGCCGGCCCCAGTTTTAGCTTCTCTGTGGGTTGCTATATGCGCGTGAATGCTCTTCGTTTCCCCCTTGCCTGCTCCCTTCTATATCAAATGTTACATGACTGTTTTTGTGAAAATTTTCTCATATTTTTGGAATTATTAGTTGCAAATAATAAGGTGTTACATTTTGGTATCAGAGCGGACCAAAAAGTCCAAGGCCAAAGTATGCTTACCAAGTGTAAGCAGTGGTGTGTGTGACTTTTGATTGAATGATTGAAAATTGTTCTGATGCTAGTTGAACTTGATTGATGATTGACTTGAGGACAAGGGGTTATTTTCCCCGGTCCGATTGTGTGTATGACCTAGGCGAATGATATAATGTGCTAAGCTATTAATTGTTGGACTAATAACTAGATCAGTAGTAAGTGGCTCCGTATACTTATCCTTAAATGTCAGTTTCAGGATAAGGAATGGCGCATCGTCAAAGTATGGAGGCTATAGCCACAGCATTCCAACGCTTTGCGGATGTATTTGAGAGGCAAGGCCAGACTCAACCTGAGGATGGCCATGTGCTGGACCGCTTCTTAAAAAGGAAGCCGAGTGAATTCTTAGGAGGACGGAACCCTGAGGCGGCGTTCAAATGGACCCAGGAATTAGAGAGAATTTTTAGGGGTCTTCGCTGTACCGAAGCTCAGAAGGTGGAGTGCGCAGTGTATATGCTGCGAGATGAAGCGGAGAATTGGTGGAAAATAGCCAGAAGCCGATTTCCTGAAGATGATAATCAACTGACGTGGAACGATTTCAAGGCATGCTTCTTAGACAAATACTTTCCTGACACAGTGAGGAGTCGTAAAAAGCTGCAGTTTATGGAGTTAAAACAGGGCTCCATGACTGTGGAAGAGTACGCGACCAGATTTGAGGAATTGTGCCTATTCTATCCGCCCTTCCAGCAGCCAGGAACGGAGAACTCCAAGTGTCTTAAGTTTGAGAACGGATTGAGATCGGATATCAAGAGGGCTTGCAGATACCATGAAATCCGGAGTTTCCCTGCCTTAGTGAACAAGTGTCGAATATTCGAAGAGGATGACAGGGCCCATTCGGGCCAGTGCAGCAGAGCTAACCAGCACCTGAGGCCTCAGCAATCACGTTTCAAGAGGCCAGGGAACGTGAGGAGGAATGAACCCTTCACCAGATATCAGGATCATAATGACCGAGGGAGACAAATGAGTGGACGACCAAGGTATGGCGGATGCTTTAAATGCGGCGGTGACCACTTTGCTAAGGATTACAATGATACAAATGTTAAATGCTACCACTGCGGAGAGAAGGGACACGTTCGTCCTGACTGCCCCCAACTCCGCCAGACAAACACCAATGTGCGTCAAGGAGGATTTCAAGATAGAACCAGAGTGAATGATAACCAACGTCCTGGTGGCAGAGGCAACGGGGCCAGAAGAGACGGGATGCGAGGGAGGAACACCGGCCCAACAGCGACAGGAAGGATCTACACCATCAATGCAGAGGATGTTGCACCAGCAAACGATCTAGTACAATGTAAGTGCTCACTTGGAATGAATACACTTAATGTTATTTTCGATTCGGGAGCTACCCATTCTTTTATAGCTGATGAGTGCGTGGAACGGTTGAAGCTACCAACTGTGTCTATGAACCGGACTTTGGAAGTGGCCAGCCCTACTGGCCCTAGTGTGTTCACATCGTCAATATGTAAAAATGTAGCATTTGAGTTGTATGATCGGAGTTTCACCTTCGATCTGATTTGCATGCCCTTAAAGGGTCTTGATATTGTGCTTGGAATAGATTGGCTTTCAGCCAATAAGGTATTAGTAGATTGTAGAAACCGAGAGATAGTTTTCCCAAAACAACCCACTGAAGATGGCACGGCACCAGATATAACCCAACTATTTATGATGCCTTGTCTAACCAAGGATGAGAGTGAGACCCTAGTGAACGAAATTCCGGTTGTCTGCGAATTCCCAGAAATGTTCCCAGAAGACGTCCCGAGTGTGCCTCCCAATAGAGAAGTTGAGTTCTCTATAGACTTGATCCCTGGAGCCGAGCCGGTCTCCAGTGCACCCTACAGAATGTCCTCGACTGAACTGGCAGAGTTGAAGAAACAAGTGGATGAGTTACTTGAGAAGCAGTTCATTAGACCAAGCGTGTCACCATGGGGCGCACCTGTGCTACTTGTTAAGAAGAAGGATGGCAGCATGAGACTTTGTATAGATTATCGACAGCTTAACAAGCTCACAATCAAGAATCGATACCCACTGCCTAGAATTGATGATTTAATTGACCAGCTGCGTGGAGCCTCAGTCTTCTCGAAAATCGACTTACGATCAGGATATCACCAAATCCGAGTGAAGGACTCGGACATTCCTAAAACTGCCTTTAGGACTCGGTATGGTCACTACGAGTATGTAGTGATGCCGTTCGGTGTGACAAACGCCCCTGCTGTTTTCATGAATTACATGAACAGCATATTCCACTCCTTCTTAGATCGGTTTGTTGTTGTCTTCATCGATGATATTCTAGTTTATTCTAAGACGTCTGAGGAGCATGAAGGACATCTCAGAGCGGTACTCCAAGTGTTAAAGGAGAAGCAATTGTTTGCAAAGCTCTCGAAGTGCGAATTCTGGATGGATGAGATCCACTTCCTCGGGCATGTGATTTCCAAGCGAGGCGTCTCAGTGGATCCTGCGAAGGTAGCTACTGTAATAGCATGGGAGAGGCCCAGATCGGTCTCGGAAATAAGAAGTTTTATGGGCTTGGCAGGTTATTATAGGAGGTTCATAGAAGGTTTTTCTAAGTTGGCATTACCCCTGACTAAATTGACTCGGAAGAACGTTCCTTTCGTGTGGAGTCCGGAGTGTGAGAACAGCTTCCAAGAGCTGAAGAATAAGTTGACAACTGCTCCGGTGTTGGCATTACCTGAGTTACGAGAAAGCTTCGTGGTCTATTGTGACGCGTCCGGACTCAGATTAGGGTGTGTACTCATGCAGAAAGATCGAGTGATAGCATATGCCTCTCGACAATTGAGACCCCACGAGCAGCATTATCCGACCCATGACTTGGAGCTGGCAGCAGTAGTTTTTGCTTTAAAAATCTGGAGACATTACTTGTACGGGTCCAAATTTGAAGTGTACAGCGATCACAAGAGCCTCAAATACCTATTCGACCAAAAGGAGCTGAACATGAGGCAGAGAAGATGGATTGAGTTTTTGAAGGACTACGATTTTGAGTTAAAATACCACCTAGGTAAGGCAAATGTCGTGGCCGACGCGTTGAGTCGGAAATCCCTCCACATAGCAGCTATGATGGCAAAAGAAGTTGAGTTGTTGGAGCGGTTCAGAGACATGAACTTGCATGTTGACACCCCTTCCTCTCAGAAGATGACAATCGGTACGTTGAGGATTGCCAGTGAATTCTTAAAATCCGTGTACGAACAGCAACAGGCGGACTCTTACCTAGCTGAAATGAAGGAAATTCAGGCCAAAGGAAAGGATTTATCCTTGACAGAGGGGCCAGATGGGATCTTCCGGGTGAGAGACAGAATATACATACCATGTGGAGGAAGATTGAGAAGAATGGTGCTTGATGAAGCCCATAAAAGCCTATTCAGCATTCACCCAGGAACCACGAAAATGTACCACGACTTGAGGAGACAGTTCTGGTGGCCCGGACTAAAGAAGGATGTGGCGGAGTACGTGACCCGGTGTATGACTTGTCAGAAATCAAAGATAGAGCACCAAAAACCGTATGGTGCAATGCAGCCTCTAGAGATCCCCGTGTGGAAATGGGACTCAATTGCGATGGATTTTATCATGGGATTACCCAAAAACCGAGCGGGCCATGATGTAATTTGGGTCATTGTTGACCGATTGACGAAGAGTGCACACTTCTTACCTGTAAATATGAGGTACCCATTGCATAAGTTGGCTCGAATCTACATTCAAGAAGTTATCCGACTGCATGGCATACCTACTTCCATCGTATCGGATAGGGACCCTAGGTTTACGTCCAGGTTTTGGACCAGCATGCATCAAGAATTGGGGACGAAGCTTTGGCTTAGTTCTGCCTACCACCCCCAATCGGATGGACAATTCGAGCGAACAATTCAGAGTCTAGAAGACTTATTAAGAGCGTGTGTGTTAGAGTACGGTGGGGACTGGGAGCAGTACCTTCCCTTGATCAAGTTTACGTACAACAACAGCCATCATCACAGCATTGGCATGGCACCTTACGAGGCATTATATGGGCATAGATGCCGAACCCCACTCTGCTGGTCGGAAACGGGTGAAAGTCTACTATTGGGACCAGATATCGTGAAGCAAACCACAGAACAGATCCGAGTGATAAGGGAGAAGATGAAAGCATCACAAGACAGGCAGAAGAGCTACCATGACAAGCGCATCAAGCCATTGGAATTTTCAGTCGGAGATCGAGTGTTTCTGAGAACCTCTCCGAGTAAAGGAGTTGGACGAGCCTTAAAAAGTGGGAAGTTAAGCCCTCGCTACATCGGACCTTATGAGGTATTAGAACGGATTGGCCCCGTGGCATACCGCCTCGCGTTACCAACTCACTTGTCCCGATTACACAACGTATTTCACGTATCTCAACTAAGGAAGTATTTGCATGACCCCAGCCACACGATGCCTGACGACGAGGTAGAGATCAAGGAAGACCTAACCACTGTGACTACACCGGTTGGAATCGTGGATCAATCGGTAAAACGCTTAAGAAACAAGAACGTAAGGCTGGTTAAGGTGGAGTGGCAGCAAGGCAAGACCACCTCCTACACGTGGGAACGCGAAGACGCCATGCGACAGCAGTACCCCGAATTGTTTACCTAGGTAAGTACCGACTGAATTTCGGGGACGAAATTCTTTTTCAGTGGGGGAGAACTGTAACATCCCAGTTTTGAAATTAAATGCTGAATGAAGAATGAACCATTAAGACTTGATTTCAACTAGAAATAACTGTTAATTGCATTTAACTAGGTAGGTTCAAGCCATTAAAATATAAAAAAAAATGGTGGTGGCCAAGGGATGGGGTGGAGTGCACATGACTGCTGGGCACGCACTCTCCCATCCCACTCTTCTTTTACTGTGCGCATGCACATATATATATATATATAAAACGTGAGCCTTGGTGAAAACGCACTTGCTATTTCTTCAGACTCCCTCCTCCGTCACTTCATCCTCTACTTCCTCTCTTCGTCTCCATCTTTCTTCTTCTTCTATCTTACTTTTCGCCCCTGGAGGTCTTGGTTGCAGTACTGGAGAACGGACCACACTTCATCCCAGAATCAGGCGCAGGATACGACAGAGCCAAGGAAGACCGGACAAACCAGGAGAAGGACATCGGACTCAACAACAAGAACAACGGAAAAGGTTTCTGAGGATTCTTCTAAAGGTAGGGGGCGCTTGCATGTCGAATGCATGGTCTAAGAACGGTACCGGATGAACGTACTGCTAAGTGTGGGTGTGTGTGCATGTATTTATAATCATTAAAACTGATGCTGTGCATGTGTGCAGGTATTCATAATTATTAAAATTGATGCATGATTTGAGATTCTGATAGTGATCTTCGTGGCGATGGTGTAGCCTGTTAGTGGATGATAATGATGGATG
Organism: Clitoria ternatea; assembly: GCA_037962975.1. Lineage (NCBI taxonomy): Eukaryota > Viridiplantae > Streptophyta > Magnoliopsida > Fabales > Fabaceae > Clitoria > Clitoria ternatea. The sequence continues at coordinate 182,204,521 of CM075672.1, forward strand.
ATATGCATGGATCTATTTTGTTGTCACTTTGAAGAACATGTATGTGTATGCTCTTAATTGGATTGCTCAATGTTGTTAGTCTGATGACCGATTGTAACATGCGCTGGTGTGATTGACTGAATGAGTACGAGTAGTATGGGAAATTCGTTCTTGCTTAATGACTACGGCGAAGGTGTTCATGGCGTGATGATGTGTAATAATGAATGTGTTAGTTGCATGAGTGAGAGTGGGGTGACCCATAGAAGGTCAAGAATCCCAAGGGAAACGACTTCCAGTTACCAACCCTGGCTAGATCCTAATAGAGCTCGTGGTAGCCGTTGGAGCTAGAGAAGAGAGTCTCGAGACGCCGTGGGGAGGCCGGTGCCACCTGGTAAGAGCTGAGGGACGAGGGGCCAGAAAAAAAAAGGGGACCGTAACTGAGAGTCTTTACCCGAGTCGGATCCGCAGACATGCATATAGAAATAAGGCTGATTGTGGTGGTGTATAAATCTATGTATGTATATGTGTATGATTTTGAATGCATGAAATATATATATTTGGATGTGGAATAAACTCTGTGTATTATGTGTGTCATGAATGTTGCTTGAACTGTATGAACTTGGTTACTTGAGAAAGGTTGAATGATAGCAGGAGCGTGTACTGATGCTGATACCGAATCTGTGAGTATCATTTTACATGTAAAAGCTCACCCCTGCAGTGGCCATTTTCAGTGAATGTCTCTCGTGAAGAGGATCAGAAGCAGAGCTGGAATGCTGGGCGGAGTGCTGATGCGTTTGGAAGGTTTAATTAAGGCGTTGTTAGATTAAGCCCTGACTGGTTCATGTCGTATGTTAATGTTTTGGGATGAGTAGGATTTTATGAACAAGGAGAAGTTCGATTTTTGTGTTGTAAATAATAACATACACTTTTATGTATATATGAATGTATGGTTTTGTGTGTGTGATGCTATGTGCTGTCTTGTTTCATAATTGTGCTTTAATGGATACGCAGGGACGGTATAATTGAGCAGGTTATAGCCAAGTCTGAGTGAATCGAGAATGGTCTTAGGAAAACTTATGTCGGATACGTTGGGCGGAGTCGTACCCCGCCCGAAGTATGGGAGCAATTCGCCCAAGCGAGAGGATTCGCGCTGGAGCGATGTAGTTGTTAGAATGAGACCCCGGTGTTGACCCCTGATTTGGGCGCTGTGGTTCAGTCCGCCCAGGCGTTGTCATAATTAGTTGAGTTGGGCGGAATAGGTTCGGACTCCTTCTTTCTTCACAACTACTATCGCATATGTACCCTGTAACTTCCCGTTTTTCTGAGTGAAGTGCAAGTGTGAGGATTTACCTAGTGAACCCTTGTCCATACCCGATTGAGAAAATTACCTTGTAGTTGTGTTAAAGAGGCGTTATGCAGATTTCGTTTAGGCAGTGTCATACCTCGCCCAAGTAACTAGGACAGTTCGCCCAAACGCGTAGAACTATGCTGAAGCAAGTAGATATCAACTCAAGATTCCGCCTATGTACCTTCTTCTCCGTGGCCGCATTATTCCGTCTCGCTGGGCGGTATTGAATATCGCCTGAGTAAGTGAATGTTGTATTGTAGTCCGCCCAAGATAAATATACCCCGCCTAGCCAGGTAGGATGATTCGAACTCCGCCCACCCACCGAATGCTACACGTGTGATTGTATTAACATCTTCCCTCATCTATTTCCTCCTATTGTGTGACCAGTGTTACTCGAAGGAAAGCCTTCTTTGTGGAATTCCCTCCATCCGCTGCGGCATTCCCATACTCTGCCTGGACGGTATAAGACCCCGTCCGAGCGAGCAACGGCGTTTTGTAATCCGCCCATTGTTGATGTGTTACGATAAACCCATTGAGCCGGCCCCAGTTTTAGCTTCTCTGTGGGTTGCTATATGCGCGTGAATGCTCTTCGTTTCCCCCTTGCCTGCTCCCTTCTATATCAAATGTTACATGACTGTTTTTGTGAAAATTTTCTCATATTTTTGGAATTATTAGTTGCAAATAATAAGGTGTTACAGGTATGGTTAGCCCTTTTAGACTCAGAGAATCTTGGTTTTGGGAGAGGAATTCCCGAAACCTAAAAAAGTTATGAAACCATATTTATAACATGTTTAGGATATGTTGTTGTACCTTGAAAGGAAAATTAATTGAGATATATGTATGTAATATGTAGATTGTATTCCGGGCAATGTGGCGGAATGTTTGGAATGTGCAGATCGTTGCGGTTCTTCCCTCGAGGTAAGAGAGGAGTTTTACATTCCAAATGCATGAGTAGAATAATTGATGATTAATATATATGTGGTTATGGTTACTCATGCTTGCCTTGCCATAGTTGTATTAGTTATGTGATGAATGTCATGCTTGGCAATGGTGGATTCTTGAGAATGATATATATATATATATATATATATATATATAAATTGATGATGAATATTTAGTGCCCCTTTATTGTGAGTAATTCAATGTTGATGAATAACCCATGAGGGGTTGAAGTATGAATATACCATGTGAATTTAGAATTCCATATGTTTTTGATGAATAAATATTGGTAATAAGAGGCTAAGGCCCATTTGATGGCATTAATGTTTATATTGATAAAGAAATTGCTCAAAATGTGAAACTAGGTATTGACATTAATGCATAATTGAGGAACTAATAGAGTCAAATAGAGTTTTATGAGGATTGAATGGCATGGGATAGTTCCAATAGCTTACATGTATAGTTTATGACTTGTAGAAACTGGAACAGGTCAATTCCATTGAGAAATGACCCTTGAATTGCATTAAAATGGCTTAAAATGGGTAAAACACATTTATACGCATAAGTCACTCATCTAAAGGAATTTTTCCGTCAAGCTAGTAGCCACGCGTCACAAATGATGTGTATTTATTGGGTTTAAAATTTCGTAGCATTTGGAATTCGTTAGAGGGGGTTATGGTACTTAGAAGTGGGAAAAATCATCTTTTTGGGGCATTTTTCTGCATAATGTTGTCTTGAATCGATTCAAAATAGTGCATGAATCAATTCAAAGCTCTCTTGAAGTGTTTGAATCAATTCACACGAGTTTTGAATCAATTCAAAGCTTTTTGGAAGTGTTTGAATTGATTCATACAGGCTTAAATCGATTCAAATCCCTGTTATGACCACTGTTATGTTGTTTTTCCGACTGTTAAGATTTCTTTGCTGTTTTTGGCCGGCTTGGGCATCTTAATGATGTTTTTGGCCTCCCACTTCTTCATGAAAGTTGTAGACAATTATGTTATGGAGGTGTGAGAATTGATCTCACTTTAATTGGAGTTTTTTAACTCTTATTAGGCATAAAACACCAGACCTACTATGTCACAAAATTCAAATTTAAGAGGGTTTTGAACCCAACTTTTTATGGTTATCAAATTGGGACTAATAGGTGATATTTGTGACATGTCCCACTATTTTTAAGAATAAAAATGAGCTTTCCTCATATCTTGATGTTGAAATTTGTCACAAGCTCATTAGTATCCAAAACCCTTTTTATTATGTAAAAACGAGCGAATTCACTAGGGGTATATGTGTGATGTGTCTTACTGGTGATTGGGGAATGGGTTAAGGCCATGACAAGGTATGTGTATGCCTATGCTATGTTATGAAAACATGTATGCTTCCCCTCTATTGACATATTATGAATCATGATGAAAAGTAAATGATGTGATTGTATGACGCATCTTAATTGATAGTGAAACTAATTAGGGGACAATTGAATGGCAATGAGTTACTATAACTCAATGAATTTTGAAAAAGTATCAATGGTGATTAAAAATGGATGATGCCATACATATTGAATACTATTTAATGATATTGAATAAAAAAGGATATTGTTGTTGAACATACCCTTGATAAAACGATGATTATTATTATTGTTATGCCATTGTGTTTAATGCAAGTGAAATCTTGTATATGTAACTTGAATTGTATTGGCTAGCATGTGATGCTATGAACTTGAAATGTGTTTGTTAACATGCCTTGTTGATTTCTATTCGTGGATTAATGTGAGAATGATATGGTGGCTATTGAGATGTCAAGTATATGAATGATATGCCTTGAGGGGCTTTGTAAATGATCATATGTTATTGATTGAAACTGACAAATTAAAATATATCCCTATATGAGAGGGTGAGAAATCCTTGCGAGGTTAAGATTGGCATATGCATTATTGCATTTTGCATTCATGGCATAGCATAGCATTGATTAAGTGGTTGCGATCACTTGGTACTTGAGATGAAAAAGGGCTTGTGAGTTCCTATGATATTCCGTGGTTGCAATCATGAGGAGGGAGTACCCCTTGCGAGGCGGGAAACCATTATGAAATGATTGATGTGTGGTTGCGATCACAATGAGACATCCTGCGGGATTGTATGATGATAAACCAGTGGTTGTGATCACTTGGTACTTGAAATCAAAAGGGTTTGCGAGTTCCTATGATGTCCCGTGGTTGCGATCACGAGGAAGGAGTACCTCTTGTGAGGCGGGAAACCAAAATATTGAGCATTGATATACGTGGTTACGATCACGAGAAAAAGCACCTTGCGAGGCTGCTAAAGGGAGTATCCCTTACAAGGTGGGAAACCAATGTGAAACGAATAATATAGTGGTTGCTGTAACACCTTATTTCTTGCAACTAATAATTCCAAAAATATAAGAAAATTTTTCACAAAAACAGGCACGTATTATTCGATATAGAAGGAAGCAGGCAAGGGAAGAATGAAGAGCATTCATACGCATATAGCAACCTACAGAGAGGCTAAGACTGGGACCGGCTCATTGGGTTTATCGTAACACACCAACAATGGGCGGATTACACAACACCGTTTGCTCGCTCAGACGGGGTCTGACACCGTCTAGGCGGAGTAAGGTAATGCAGCAGCGGATAGAGGGAATTCCACAAGGACAACTTTCCTTCAAGCAACACTGGTCACTCAATAGGAGGAAATAGATAAGGGAAAGATGTTAATACGTTCACACGTGTAGCACTCGGTAGAAGGGCGGAGTTCGAATCATCCTACTTGGCTAGGCGGGGTATGTGTGTCCTGGGCGGACTCCATGGCGAAGGTGACCCGCTCAACCTTTGTCTCACACCGCCTAAACGACGTGTGGCAATGCAACATCAGACGTGAAACTCTTCAAGTAAACCTTACATTAGCGTCTATTCGTTCCTACGGGCTGACCCTTTCTCAGAGAACGCTGGACGTTCAGCTTCAGAGGACAGGTAAGGGAAGAAGAAGAGAGATATACATATGCAGGAGTAGTTTGTGAAGAAAAGAGGAAGTGATTACACCACCGTCCAGTTCGGCAAGGCACAACAACGCCTGGACGGACTACATCACAACATTCACTTACTCAGGCGATGTCCAACACCGCCCTGCGAGACAATAATGCGACAACGGAGGAGGAAGGTACATAGGCGGAGTCTCACATTGATATCTGCTTGCTTCAGCATGGTTCCACGCACTTGGGCGAACCGTCCTAGTTACTTGGGCGAGGTATGACACCGCCTAAGCGAGGTCAGCACAACGCCCCACAAACACAAGGGAATTTCTCAATCGGATATGGACAAGGGTTCACTCGATAAATCCTCACGCTCGCACTTCGCTCAAAAAACGGGAAGTTACAATGTACATATGTGGTAGTAGGTTGTGGAGGAAAGAGGAGTCTGAACCTATTCCGCCCAACTCAACTAATTATGACAACGCCTGGGCGAACTCAACCACAACGCCCAAATCAGGGGTCAACACCGGTGTCTGGATTGCATTAACATCACAACGGAGAGGAAAGGTAATTGAACGGTGTCCCATTCTAACAACTACATCGCTATAGCGCGAGTCCTCACGCTTGGGCGAATTGCTCCCATACTTCGGGCGGGGTAAGACTCCGCCCAACGTATCCGACATAAGTTTTCCTAAGACAATTCTCAATTCACTCTGACTTGGCTATAGCCTGCTCAATCATACTGTCCCTGCGTATCCATTAAAGCACAATTATGAAACGAGGTAGCACATAGCATCACACACACAAAACCATACATCCATATATATACAAGAATGTATGTCAATATTTACAACACAAAAATCGGATTTCTCCTTGTCCATAAGGTTCTATTCATCTCAGAACACTAACATCCGACATGAACCAGTCAAGGCTTAATCTAACATCGCATTAATTAAGCCTTCCAGATGCATTAACACTTCGCTCATCGTTCCAGCTCTGCTTCTGGTCCTCTTCTCGAGAGACATTCATTGAAAAATGGCCACTGCAGGGGTGAGCATCTTAAATTTTAAATGATAGATACCGACTCAGGTTATCTGCCAATTACACAACCATACATATACGTACAACATGATTAAAAACCAATTTCAACAACATTAACAGTAGTAGTAATATTAACAATGATAAGCACAGAAGGTTTCACTCGGTTCCGCATCGTGTGTGTCGGTCAGACGTTGCAACGTAGGCATCTCAGCCTTTTATACATAGCTCTCAGCTATCAGATCAGCTCCCAGCTGCTTGGCCATTTTACAGGTACCCAACCGTTTGTCCAAAGGTGACACCAACGCTCTTAGCGCCAACGGCGGTGTTTACAGACAGCCCGAGTCCACTCAAGGGCTACCCCGAGTCCCACTCAAGGATTTTACAGCGTCCCACGCTGGATGACCGAAGGTAGTTTCTCACACTACGTGCTCCCAGCACAACGCATCCCATGCGCCACACGCGGATTCAACGTACAACATTTATTTCTCGCATGCATTCTCGCATTCAAGCACACACACACACCATGCAATCAGTAGTACACATTATCCGGACTCAATATATAGCTTCCATGCAATCAGTTATCATTCCATATTCAGACATCCATAACATTTCATTCGATCAAGATATGCAATCGGTTTACAGCTTCATTCAACGCATGCATCATTCTAGAAATCACAAGTTCAGTCAGGCATTTCAAGTTATCACAACCTATCATGCAATCGATGTAAGACAGTGTCAAAATCCATTTAAAGAAGGCATTTCCTACATGCAAACAATTTATTAGCAGTCATATCAACATATGCATTTCTATAACCTGGGTAGCTTCAGTCAGACATTCATATCAACACAACTCAACATGCAAACTGAGATCCTGCACACATACATCTGTGAGAAAGGTGCTAACATGCAACACTCGTCTTTCACTCATCATGCAACTGGATTGTACACATTCACATGCAACACAATACACAATCAGAGCACGGGTACAGCAAGCATTATCATTCAGAACCTGTTCATAACCCATGCACTTAAAATAGAAGATACTCCCCCTACCACTCGCAAAACTCCAAGGAACTTTTCTGCTTGAGGGGTGGTTCTTCTCCCTGCTGCGTCACTTGACGATCGTCCCTTCTCATGTGGGGGTTCCACTCCACTGTAGCACCGTCACTCGACTCTTCGAAGCAGGAATGGACTGGAGGGCAGAGAAGGAAAGAGAGGAAACAAGAGAAAAGAAGAACGAAGAAGGAAGCTCGCTGGGTTCTCTGCGTGAAGAGCATGACCATCACCCGAATATATATACTCGCGCAGAGTGCAGTATGGTGGGATGGGGAAACGCGATAATCCTGCCCATGCCACCATGCTTTCATGTTAATTATCCTGTTACATCATAGTTAATTAAATTAAGGGAGGTGTTGACTTGTTGACTTTTATTTAGTTCCATTGCCTATAATTAAAATGGGGATGTTACAGTTCTCCCCCACTTGAAAAGAATTTCGTCCCCGAAATTCGGTCGGTGACTAACCTAAATGAACAACTCGGGGTACTGCTGTCTTATGGCATCTTCGCGTTCCCACGTGCAGGAGGTGGTTTTGCCTTGCTGCCACTCCACCTTAACTAGTCTCACGTTTCTGTTTCTCAAGCGTTTTACCGATCGGTCCACGATTCCAATCGGTGTAGTCACAGTGGTCAGGTCTTCTTTGATCTCTACTTCATCGTCAGGCATCGTGTGGCTGGGGTCATGTAAATACTTTCTTAGTTAGGACACATGAAATACGTCGTGCAATCGGGACAAGTGGGTTGGTAATACGATGCGGTATGCCACGGGGCCAACTCGTTCTAACACCTCATAAGGTCCAATGTATCGAGGGCTTAACTTCCCACTTTTTAAGGCTCGTCTAACTCCTTTACTCGGTGAAGTTCTCAAAAACACTCGGTCTCCGACTGAAAATTCTAATGGTTTGGTGCGCTTGTCATGGTAGCTCTTTTGCCTGTCTTGTGATGCTTTCATCCTTTCCTGTATCACTCGGATCTGCTCTGTGGTTTACTTCACGATATCTGGTCCCAATAGTAGACTTTCACCTGCTTCTGACCAGCAGAGTGGGGTTCGGCATCTGCGCCCATATAATGCCTCGTAAGGTGCCATGCCAATGCTGTGATGATGGCTGTTGTTGTACGTAAACTCGATCAAGGGAAGGTACTGCTCCCAGTCCCCACTGTGCTCTAACACACACGCTCTCAATAAATCTTCTAGACTCTGAATTGTTCACTCGGATTGTCCATCCGATTGGGGGTGGTAGGCAGAACTAAGCCAAAGCTTCGTCCCTAATTCTTGATGCATACTGGTCCAAAACCTGGACGTAAACCTAGGGTCCCTATCTGATACGATGGAAGTAGGTATGCCATGCAGTCGGATAACTTCTTGAATGTAAATCCGAGCCAACTTATGCAATGGGTACTTCATATTTATAGGTAAGAAGTGTGCATTCTTCGTCAGTCGGTCAACAATGACCCAAATTGCATCATGGCCCGCTCGGTTTTTGGGTAATCCCATGATAAAATCCATCGCAATCGAGTCCCATTTCCACACGGGGATCTCTAGGGGCTGCATTGCACCGTACGATTTTTGGTGCTCTACTTTCGATTTCTGACAAGTGATACACCGGGCCACGTACTCCGCCATATCCTTCTTTAGTCCGGGCCACCAGAACTGTCTTCTCAAGTCGTGGTACATTTTTGTGGTTCCTGGGTGAATGCTGAGTAGGCTTTTGTGGGCTTCGTCAAGCACCATTCTTCTCAATCTTCCTTCATTCGGTATGTATATTCTGTTTCTCACCCGGAAGATCCCATCTGACCCCTCGGCCAAGGATAAATCCTTTCTTTTGGCCTGAATTTCCTTCATTTCAGCTAGGTAAGAGTCCGCCTGTTGCTGTTCGTACACGGATTTTAAGAATTCATTGGCAATCCTCAACGTACCTATTGTCATTTTCTGAGAGGAAGGGGTGTCAACATGCAAGTTCATGTCTCGGAACCGCTCTAACAACTCTACTTCTTTTGCCATCATGGCTGCCATGTGGAGGGATTTCTGACTCAATGCGTCGGCCACGACATTTGCCTTACCTGGGTGGTATTTTAACTCGAAATCATAGTCCTTTAAAAACTCAATCCATCTTCTCTGCCTCATGTTCAGCTCCTTTTGGTCGAATAGGTATTTGAGGCTCTTATGATCGCTGTACACTTCAAATTTGGACCCGTACAAGTAATGTCTCCAGATTTTCAATGCAAAAACTACTGCTGCCAGCTCCAAGTCATGGGTCGGGTAATGCTGCTCGTGAGGTCTCAATTGTCAAGAGGCATATGCTATCACTCGGTCTTTCTGCATGAGTACACACCCTAATCTGAGTCCTGACGCGTCACAATAGACCACGAAGCTTTCTCGTAACTCAGGTAATGCCAACACTGGAGTAGTCGTCAACTTATTCTTTAGCTCTTGGAAGCTGTGCTCACACTCGGGACTCCACATGAAAGGAACGTTTTTCTGAGTCAGTTTAGTCAGGGGTAATGCCAGTTTAGAAAAACCTTCGATGAATCTTCTATAATAACCTGCCAAGCCCATAAAACTTCTTATTTCCGAGACCGACCTGGGCCTCTCCCATGCTATTACAGCGGCTATCTTCGCAGGATCCACCGAGACGCCTCGCTCGGAGATCACATGCCCGAGGAAGTGGATCTCATCCATCCAGAATTCGCACTTCGAAAGCTTTGCAAACAATTGTTTCTCCTTCAACACTTGGAGTACCGCTCGGAGATGTCCCTCATGCTCCTCAGACGTCTTAGAATAAACTAGGATGTCATCGATGAAAACAACAACAAACCGATCTAAGAAGGAGTGGAATATGCTGTTCATGTAATTCATGAAAACAGCAGGGGCGTTTTTCACACCGAACGGCATCACTACATACTCGTAGTGACCATACCGAGTCCTAAAAGCAGTTTTAGGAATGTCCGAGTCCTTCACTCGGATTTGGTGATATCCCGATCGTAGATCAATTTTCGAGAAGACTGAGGCTCCATGCAGCTGGTCAATTAAATCATCAATTCTGGGCAGTGGGTACCGATTCTTGATTGTGAGTTTGTTTAGTTGTCGGTAGTCTATACAAAGCCTCATGCTGCCATCCTTCTTCTTAACAAGTAGCACAGGTGCGCCCCATGGTGACACGCTCGGTCTAATGAACTGCTTTTCGAGTAACTCATCCACTTGTTTCTTCAACTCAGCCAATTCAGTTGAGGACATTCTATAGGGTGCGCTGGAGACCGGTTCGGCTCCAGGGATCAAGTCTATAGAGAATTCGACTTCTCTATTGGGAGGCACACTCGGAACGTCTTCAGGGAACACTTCTGTGAATTCACAGACAATCAGAATTTTGTTCACTCGGGTGTCACTCTCATCCTTGGTTAGACAAAGCATCATAAATAGTTGGGTTATACCTGGTGCCGTGTCATTCTCAGTGGGCTGTTTCGGAAAAACTATCTCTCTGCTTCTACAATCTACTAACACCTTATTGGCTGAAAGCCAATCTATTCCGAGCATGATGTCAAGACCCTTTAAGGGCATGCAAATCAGATCGAAGGTGAAACTCCGATCATACAACTCAAATGCTACATCTTTGCATACTAACGATGTGAACACATTAGCGCCAGTAGGGCTGGTCACCTCCAAAGTCCGATTCATAGACACAGTCGGCAACTTCAACCGCTTCACGCACTCGTCAGCTATAAAAGAATGGGTGGCTCCCGAATCGAAAACAACATTAAGCGTATTCATTCCAAGTAAGCACTTACATTGTACTAGGTCGTTTGCTGGTGCAACATCCTCTGCGTTGATGGTGTAGATCCTTCCTGTCGCTGTTGGGCCGGTATTCCTCCCTCGCATCCCGTCTCCTCTGGCTCCGTTGCCTCTGCCACCAGGACGTTGGTCATCGTTCACTCGGTTCCTTTCTTGAAATCTTCCTTGACGCACATTAACGTCTGCTTGGTGTAGTTGGGGGCAGTCGGGGCGGATGTGTCCCCTCTTGTTGCAGTGAAAGCACACTACATCACCATCATCCTTGCAGTCTCTGGCAAAGTGATTTCCTCCACACTTGAAACACCTTCCGTCTCCTACCACTGGTCATCTTCCAGGTTGACTCCAACCCCCATATCTGGAAAAAGGCTTGTTCCTATTGGCATTGCTTGGCTTTTTGAAATGAGGTCGTTGGGGCCTCAGGGAATAGGGGTTTCTGCTGCTCTGGCTCGAATGGGCCTTGTCATCCTCCTCAAATATTCTACATTTGTTCACTAGTGCAGGGAAACTCCGTATCTCGTGGTATCTGCAGGCCCTCTTAATATCCGATCTCAATCCGTTCTCAAACTTAAGGCACTTTGAGTTCTCCGTCCCAGGCTGCTGGAAGGGCGGATAGAATAGGCATAATTCCTTGAATCTGGCCGCGTATTCTTCCACAGTCATGGAGCCCTGTTTTAACTCCATAAACTCCAGCTCTTTCCGACTCCTCACTGTGTCGGGAAAGTATTTCTCTAAGAAGCAGGCCTTGAAATCGTTCCACGTCAGTTGATTATCATCTTCGGGGAATCGGCTTCTGGCTATTTTCCACCAGTTCTCTGCTTCGTCTCGCAGCATGTACACTGCATATTTTACCTTCTGGGCCTCGGTACAGCGAAGACCCCCAAAAATCCTTTCTAATTCCTGAGTCCACTTAAATGCCGCCTCAAGGTTCCGTCCTCCTAAGAATTCACTCGGCTTCCTCTTTAAGAAGCGGTCCATTACTTGGCCCTCCTCAGCTCGAGGCTGGCCCTGCCTTTCAAACACGTCTGCAAAGCGTTGGAATGCCGTAGCTATAGTCTCCATGCTTTGGCGATGTGCCATCCCTTATCCTGAAATCAACATTCAAGGATAAGTATTCCTAGTTACTTAATCCCAATCGGAATTTAGTCTAACATTTAGTAACTTGGCCCATTATGTGTTCTCGTATGTCACACAATTAGTCGGGTCAGGAGGAACAACTCCTCCCACCCATGAGTCAGTAACAGAGTACCAGTCAAGTTAAATTCACACCACAACAATCATGATCATACACACAACCACTTACACTTGGTAGGCTTACCTTGGCCTTGGACCTTTCGGTCCGCTCTGATACCAAAATGTAACACCTTATTTCTTGCAACTAATAATTCCAAAAATATAAGAAAATTTTTCACAAAAACAGGCACGTATTATTCGATATAGAAGGAAGCAGGCAAGGGAAGAATGAAGAGCATTCATACGCATATAGCAACCTACAGAGAGGCTAAGACTGGGACCGGCTCATTGGGTTTATCGTAACACACCAACAATGGGCGGATTACACAACACCGTTTGCTCGCTCAGACGGGGTCTGACACTGTCTAGGCGGAGTAAGGTAATGCAGCAGCGGATAGAGGGAATTCCACAAGGACAACTTTCCTTCAAGCAACACTGGTCACTCAATAGGAGGAAATAGATAAGGGAAAGATGTTAATACGTTCACACGTGTAGCACTCGGTAGAAGGGCGGAGTTCGAATCATCCTACTTGGCTAGGCGGGGTATGTGTGTCCTGGGCGGACTCCATGGCGAAGGTGACCCGCTCAACCTTTGTCTCACACCGCCTAAACGACGTGTGGCAATGCAACATCAGACGTGAAACTCTTCAAGTAAACCTTACATTAGCGTCTATTCGTTCCTACAGGCTGACCCTTTCTCAGAGAACGCTGGACGTTCAGCTTCAGAGGACAGGTAAGGGAAGAAGAAGAGAGATATACATATGCAGGAGTAGTTTGTGAAGAAAAGAGGAAGTGATTACACCGCCGTCCAGTTCGGCAAGGCACAACAACGCCTGGACAGACTACATCACAACATTCACTTACTCAGGCGATGTCCAACACCGCCCTGCGAGACAATAATGCGACAACGGAGGAGGAAGGTATATAGGTGGAGTCTCACGTTGATATCTGCTTGCTTCAGCATGGTTCCACGCACTTGGGCGAACCGTCCTAGTTACTTGGGCGAGGTATGACACCGCCTAAGCGAGGTCAGCACAACGCCCCACAAACACAAGGGAATTTCTCAATCGGATATGGACAAGGGTTCACTCGATAAATCCTCACGCTCGTACTTCGCTCAGAAAACGGGAAGTTACAATGTACATATGTGGTAGTAGGTTGTGGAGGAAAGAGGAGTCTGAACCTATTCCGCCCAACTCAACTAATTATGACAACGCCTGGGCGAACTCAACCACAACGCCCAAATCAGGGGTCAACACCGGTGTCTGGATTGCATTAACATCACAACGGAGAGGAAAGGTAATTGAACGGTGTCCCATTCTAACAACTACATCGCTATAGCGCGAGTCCTCACGCTTGGGCGAATTGCTCCCATACTTCGGGCGGGGTAAGACTCCGCCCAACGTATCCGACATAAGTTTTCCTAAGACAATTCTCAATTCACTCTGACTTGGCTATAGCCTTCTCAATCATACTGTCCCTGCGTATCCATTAAAGCACAATTATGAAACGAGGTAGCACATAGCATCACACACACAAAACCATACATCCATATATATACAAGAATGTATGTCAATATTTACAACACAAAAATCGGATTTCTCCTTGTCCATAAGGTTCTATTCATCTCAGAACACTAACATCCGACATGAACCAGTCAAGGCTTAATCTAACATCGCATTAATTAAGCCTTCCAGATGCATTAACACTTCGCTCATCGTTCCAGCTCTGCTTCTGGTCCTCTTCTCGAGAGACATTCACTGAAAAATGGCCACTGCAGGGGTGAGCATCTTAAATTTTAAATGATAGATACCGACTCAGGTTATCTGCCAATTACACAACCATACATATACGTACAACACGATTAAAAACCAATTTCAACAACATTAACAGTAGTAGTAATATTAACAATGATAAGCACAGAAGGTTTCACTCGGTTCTGCATCGTGTGTGTCGGTCAGACGTTGCAACGTAGGCATCTCAGCCTTTTATACATAGCTCTCAGCTATCAGATCAGCTCCCAGCTGCTTGGCCGTTTTACAGGTACCCAACCGTTTGTCCAAAGGTGACACCAACGCTCTTAGCGCCAACGGCGGTGTTTACAGACAGCCCGAGTCCACTCAAGGGCTACCCCGAGTCCCACTCAAGGATTTTACAGCGTCCCACGCTGGATGACCGAAGGTAGTTTCTCACACTACGTGCTCCCAGCACAACGCATCCCATGCGCCACACGCGGATTCAACGTACAACATTTATTTCTCGCATGCATTCTCGCATTCAAGCACACACACACACCATGCAATCAGTAGTACACATTATCCGGACTCAATATATAGCTTCCATGCAATCAGTTATCATTCCATATTCAGACATCCATAACATTTCATTCGATCAAGATATGCAATCGGTTTACAGCTTCATTCAACGCATGCATCATTCTAGAAATCACAAGTTCAGTCAGGCATTTCAAGTTATCACAACCTATCATGCAATCGATGTAAGACAGTGTCAAAATCCATTTAAAGAAGGCATTTCCTACATGCAAACAATTTATTAGCAGTCATATCAACATATGCATTTCTATAACCTGGGTAGCTTCAGTCAGACATTCATATCAACACAACTCAACATGCAAACTGAGATCCTGCAACATATACATCTGTGAGAAAGGTGCTAACATGCAACACTCGTCTTTCACTCATCATGCAACTGGATTGTACACATTCACATGCAACACAATACACAATCAGAGCACGGGTATAGCAAGCATTATCATTCGGAACCTGTTCATAACCCATGCACTTAAAATAAAAGATACCCCCCTACCACTCGCAAAACTCCAAGGAACTTTTCTGCTTGAGGGGTGGTTCTTCTCCCTGCTGCGTCACTTGACGATCGTCCCTTCTCGTGTGGGGGTTCCACTCCACTGTAGCACCGTCACTCGACTCTTCAAAAGCAGGAATGGACTGGAGGGCAGAAAAGGAAAGAGAGGAAACAAGAGAAAAGAAGAACGAAGAAGGAAGCTCGCTGGGTTCTCTGCGTGAAGAGCATGACCATCACCCGAATATATATACTCGCGCGGAGTGCAGTATGGTGGGATGGGGAAACGCGATAATCCTGCCCATGCCACCATGCTTTCACGTTAATTATCCTGTTACATCATAGTTAATTAAATTAAGGGAGGTGTTGACTTGTTGACTTTTATTTAGTTCCATTGCCTATAATTAAAATGGGGATGTTACAGTTGCGATCACCTGATAGAATGAAATGGATCCATTGCATTTATATTAAACAGTTGACATATGCATTAGCCAAAGGTACATGGCATTTGAGATGGAGATGACCAAAAAGTGATGAGAGCCTCTTGAGAGAGTGTTAATTGATTTAAGATTTAAATGACTTAATGATGATAATTTTGAATACCCGTAATGATGTAGGGCTATGCGATTATGTATGTGCTTATGCTTGTGCTTGACATGAATTATGAATGATGAGGCTTGTAAGCCTAAGATAATACCTTGATGATGGTTCAATGATGAATTGATGAATTATAGCAAAGCACACATGTTGGTTGAATTCATGTACACATAATCACAATGTATTTATATTCGTTATTTTGAATGTATAACTTACTCTCCCATGTTGTCCCCTTTTTAGCATTGCGGTGCAGGTTTTCCATGGGATGATTTTGGGCTTTTGAATCAAAGCTCTCGAAGAAGGTAAATAGTGGTAATGGAATGTCTTGGCCGGCAACGATTATTAATTTTGTTGTGATGAATGAATTGTATAAGATGGTAGTTATGAATCATCGATTTAATGATATTGTATGGATGACAATGTATATGGATGATGTATTGATAATACATAAGTTGAGGTTGTATTTCATGATAGGCAATGAATGACATTTGGATGCTTGCTTGGTTATGACTTAATAGGCATTATATTATGAAATTACATGATTGTTTAAGCCTTTTTCCATATCTTCATATATGGAACTAGGCAGGTGCCCTGTATACGCTTTCTTCTTCCACTGTAAACTCTAATATTTTGTATACACTTATGGGCGTCTTACTTAGTGATCCAGTTTATAAATTATTAATTCTCACTCTTCAATTTTCTGTGGTTCAGGTCTTGATGTAATCGTTGTGATGTCCTGAAATTATTTTGAACGCAAAAAATTTACTCATATTTTTATTAATTATTATCTTGATTACATCGGGATTCGAGTCTAGAAAATTAGGGTATGACAAAAGGGACTTGAAAATTTTCATTGTCATCAATCACACATATGATTCTCAAAATCAATAGGTTGCCAAGCATGTCATTCATCACATAACTAACATAACTATAGCAAGGCAAGATTCAACTCATGCATTTGAAATGTAAACTCCTCTATTACCTTAAGAGGAGAATGACGATTCGCACGTCCGGATCATTCCACCTTATTGCCCAAAATATCATCTCAACCAAGAAAAGAGAGTGAGTGCCAAGAGAGAGAGAGATTATGACAAAAATGTAAGAGAAGATGGAGAAAAACTTCAAGCCATCATGTTTCCTTCTTGGTCCATGGTGTAAACAAAAATGGAGAGGGAAGGAGGGTATACCACATTCTCTAGGTTTTTAAGAAGAAGAAGAAGAAGAAGATGAAGAAGAGAGTCCGAAGAGGAGAAGAGAAGAAAGCAAGTGTGTTTTCCAAGGGGAATACAAAAACCAACATGAAAAGAGAAGGGAGAGTAGGGTTTGTGTTTTAATTTTGATCCCTTCATTAAAATTTTACCATTTTACGACATACAGGATCCCCGTTCGAACTTAATACTTTATCCAAAAATTATTCCAAATATATATTCAGATTCCCCATAATATTCTTAACAGCCCTGACCAATGGTACCTCAATTGGAGATACTTGCGACACCCATATTTTAATCGGGTACAATTTTGTCTCATTAAGTCTCAATAAATTATGAATATCCATAATAAATCCCTGTTTAATTATTTCCAAATTCTTGGGACATGAATCAACTCATTTATAATTTTTTACCATTTATCCCTTTCTATCAATCTTTTTTATAAATTTTGGGATGTTATATTTCCTATTTATAGTAAATGAGGAGATGCAAAGAAAAGGTTTCACATTTATTAGTTGTATCTATTGGAAACCAAGAGATATATTGATTCATGAGGATTACAATGAAAAAGCATGACTTTTCCTTATTGAAAATGTCAACAGATGCCTTCTAGAAACATGGTAATCGATTAGTTTTCCTTGGTAATTGATTACTCCATTTTAAAATCAAATTACAACATTCACTGCATTTAAAATTTCATGCACATTTCTACGATGGTAATCGATTACATATTCATGGTAATCGATTACTCTGTGTGTCATAATTGATTACATCACTTTTGTAATCGATTACTCTTATGTTGAAAATATATTTATTTGACACATGCTTTTGTATTTTAAATCCTTTTTGATGCAATTGTTTAAATACTTTTCAAGGCCATGATCTTTGTATAGTGAGTAAATCTTACATTATTGTCATGACTCTTATTTTTGTAATTGTCATGGTTAACTGAATCTTCAAGTGTTGCATCCATGTTGTTCATTAAGGCTTGCATTGATGTTGTTTGGTCAAGTCTTGCATATATGTTGTTGATATCAAAACCTTAGTTCTTCAGCCATCTCCTGCAAGGATATGTTTTTCCTTTCCACAACACCATTTTGTTATGGTGTTCTTGGTGAGGAAAAATTATGAGTAATTCCAAAATCATTGCAGAACTTTTCAAAAATTTCATTTTCAAATTCTCTGCCATGATCACTTCTTATTGTACCAATATAGTAACCTTTCTCATTTTGAATTTTCTTGTAGAAAATTTTAAACACTTTATAGACTCATCCTTGTGGGCTAGGAAGTATACCCATGTCAATCTTGTATAGTCATCAACAATGAGAAATCCATATTTCTTTCTTGCCAAACTTTATACTTGAGAATGACCAAATAGATTTAAATGCAACAATTCCAGAGGTCTGGATATGGAAACAACATCCTTGTTTTTAAAGGAAGGTTTGTGTTGTTTCCCATTTTCGTATGCCTCACATGGTAAGGAACTGTTAAAGGATATTTTTGGTAATCCCTTGACCAGATCCTTTCTATGATGTTTTGAAATAAGTTTTAAACTTACATGCCTAAGCTTTTTGTACCAGATCCATCTCTATTCAAAGTTTGAGAACAAACATTTTACATTCTGATCATTTAGTTCATTCAAGTCGACCTTATAGAGGTTGTTATGTCAGTTTGAATTAAAGAGTATGGTTCCATCATGATTGATGATAGTACACTTGTTCTTGTCAAAAGAAACTTGCTATCCACTATCACAAAATTGACTGATGTTCAGTAGGTTATGTTTCAGACCTTCAACAAGAAATACATTTTCAATGACAGGTGAGAGGAGTTTAGCCACTTTACGAGACCCAATGATCCTTCCAGTCTAGTTCTCTCCAAAGGTGAAAAATCCACCTTTAAATTGCTCCAGGTCTAGGAATATAGACCTTCTTCCTGTCATATAATGCGACCATCGACTATCCAGATGCCATTACAGAGTTTTTGTTCTTGTTTTTAAGCATATTTGCAAAAGGAATAATTAATGATTTTGGTACCCATAATGGGTTCTACATTGTTAGTAATTCTTTTATCTCTTCTCTTTCTTTTCTTGCATTCATTTATTGAGTGACCATGATTTTTACAATAATTACATTTAACAATCTTTAGTCTTTTAGGAACAAATATAGGGGTTGAGAGATACTTGAGACCTTTTGGTTTGAAATCATCTTTCTTCATATATCCCACACCTAGACCTTTTTGATTACCTCTAGATGTTCCTAATAGAGCATCCAAGTTTTTAGTGTCACTTATAAACTTGCCTAAGTCTGAGGTAAGAGAGTTAACAAGATTTTTTAACTTGATGATTTCTTTATCCTGAGAGTTGTAACAAATCTTAGATTTTTCAAATTCTATTTTCAAAGAGATGTTTTCTTTTCTAAGTTTGCTTAATTCTTCAAGATGCATCTTTTCATTTTCATCCATTCCTTTCAAAACATTTGTATCACAATTTTCTTTCTTTAATACAAAAGTTTGATTTTCAAAATCAGTAATCATGTCTACATGCCTCAGTTTTAATTTCTTGAAATTTTTTAACAATTTAGAGAAGTCATTAAATAACAAATCATAATTTTGTTTTAGTTCCAAGTAGCTTACCTCTTCAGAGTCTGAGTCGCTGAGGCTAGTTTATGAGTCTAATTCCTTATTTGCCATGAGACAAATTTGAGCTGATTCATTTTCTTCACCAGACTCTTCTGAACTGGATAATCCTTCATCATCCCATGTTATCAGACCTTTTTTGTTTCTTAGGAAACTTCCTCCTTTCTCTTCTGTCCTTTTTATCTTTACTCAGAAAAGGGTATTATACTTTTATGTGACCTGATTTCCTGCAATTGAAACATTCTAAAGTAGATTTGTCAATTTTAAACTTAAATTGATTTTTACCTTTGTAGTCTTTCTTCTGGAACTTTTCTAGTCTAAATTTTTTTTTTAGCAATCTGTGGAATCTTTTGGTTACAATCGCCAGTTCTTCATCAGTGTCATCACCTGATTCATCAGAGTCTGGTTCAAAACTAGGAGATTCTTCAGCTTTCAGAGCCTTGCCTTTTCTTGATTCATTAGTCTTTAAGGCAATACTTTTGGTAGAATAATGTTTGTTAGTTTCCTTCTGATTTAGCTTTAGCTCATGAACTCTGAGAACTCCAAGAAACTCATCTAAGGGAAAGGTGCTTAGATCCTTAGCTTCTTCCTGAGCAGAGCATTTTGCATCAAACCTTTCAAGAAAGCATCCAAGAAGCTTGACATTTATATCTTCTATAGAGGGAGCGGTTCCAAGACCCCTAAGCTCATTCAGTAGAGTTTGGAATCTTCCAAACATTTGATCTACTGACTTATGTTCCTCTATTTTGAAGTTATCATACTGTTTGGTAAATAATATTTTCTTGGATCTTTTGACATTTAATGTTCCTTCATAGTTGCATTAAAGAGAATCCCAGACTTTTTTAGTTGTTTATAGCTGAATACCTTATTGTACTCATATTTACTTAGAACATAGGTAAGAAGAAATCTGGCTTTAACATTGATCTTTATCTTTTTGATTTCACCAAGGTTCTATTCATCTTCTGATTTAGGTTGACCTTCATTATCAACAAGAGGGTCATAGTCACCATTAGTGATTACTGCCCATAGATTGTACTGAGTGGATTTTATGAACATTTCCATTCTATCCTTCTAGTATGGGTAGTCTTCTCCAAAGAAGGCTGGGGTTTGTTGACAGAAGACCCTTCTGTGATCAGTTGATTACTCTGAGATACTGCCATAGATCTTGATCCTTTTCACCAAAGGAAGTGATCAACCCAAAGGACAAGCTCTAATACCAATTGATGGTTCAGAGTCAGACATAGAAGGGGGGTTGAATAAGTTTGAGACTCTTTTTCATGGAAATATGAACTAAATAATACAAGTAATCAAACAAATAACGAATGAAAAAGATCAACATAGATAGTTTATACTGGTTCACTTCCAACACAGAAGTTACGTCCAGCCCCTTCTAACTTGAAGGATTTCCACTATTGTAAAATCACCCTTACAATATCAGCACCAGACTAGTGCCACAAGTATTCTTGACTACAACCACTTTTGGCTTATTCCAAGTATTCTTTCAATAAGCCACTCCTGACTTAACCCAAGTATTCTTTTGAAAGCCTCTTCAGGCTATAGTGTTTCCCAACAACCAACTCTGGAAACACACCAGACTTTTACAAGGTTTAAGTAGGAAAGAAGATAGCACTCGAAACTTAGTACTTGATAGATATACAAGAAAAATTTAAGCACTAAGTTATGACACAAGACCAGAGTCTGCTAGAAGTAGAATAGAACAAGGAGGGTCTTTCTCTTACAAACAAGAGAATTGAAATTAAGAATTTTACAAACTTGGAAGATTTATGACTCTTGTTGTTTTTGATGTTCAAATGTCCTTGGTATATATAGAAGCTTAAGAATATGACTGTTACTGCTTCTTAGGAGGAGATATAGATGTTGGAAATCCTCTGAAGGTATTTTGCCTTAAGCTTCTTGTTACCACACCTTGAAGATGAGCTCAAGAGGTCTCGTACACACTTCTTTAGCTTTTTCCCGAAAACGGTTTCTCATGCATTTCTATGCATAAACCATTCATAAACTAATTCTTGATTGAGCAACAAGTTTCTTTCTGAAATATTCTGACAAAATCTTTAATTGTGATTAGTATGCGCAGAGGTTGGTACACTGACAGCTATTTCATATTTTCATCTTGTTCTCTATGTTCTTTGATGATAAGCACGCAAATATGATAAGAGCATGAATCCCAATAAATCACCAAAATAGAATTTAGGAACATTGAGAATAGCTCTTTAAACATAATGCTTCTATCAGACTTTTGATATTCGGTCAGATGTTTAGAACACTGATACTCCTCCTTTGTTTTCATAGCTTAATAGCGTATCCTACAATAACTTAGGCACATAGAAATACATTATTAACCGTACAGACTTTACTTTTTAAGTGAAAATACTTGATGAATGATGTAAACAAATTCAGGAATATAAAGTCTGGGGTTTGGTCCGATGGGACTTAAAAATTATTTTTTATCCAGACTTTTTCTTAACAATTTTAGTTCCAAACATCACCAGATATCTCCAGTTTTTCTGATGCCTATATATATATATATATTTCTACCCTCTATATACAAATGATCAAATGCCATGGACTTTCAAAATCATATTCTTTTCATAAGCATAAAAGCATGCAATGCAAATCCAACTTATTAAATGACAAATTTGAGTGCTAAAATGGGTAGTCCATACAGTAAATTTGAGTGCTATAACTTGGTGGACATACTGGTAAGCACACAGTAAAACTAAGTTCTATAAATGGTGGTACCTTGGGAACCGTACAACAAATTTGAGTGCTATAATTGGTGGACCCATGTACTTGTTGGAAATATACACTAAGAGCCTATATAGGATGCATCATTTTGAATAAGGCATTTTTTAAATAGTTTAACTACCTTTATTTATCCTTGGAGTAATAGGTCATATGAGAGTTATTCCTAGAATGTCCTTAGTCAAGTATTTACATAGGGACATGTAAATACATTAAGACTAGCATGTGAATGTACTAATGATCTGATCTCACAGATCATGGATATAAATGATATCAAGTCTTCACATGGGTACATATTAAGAGTAATGATGTATTGGATAGATCCACCATGAGAACGTTGCATGGATCATTACATGAATGTCATAAATGATTTTCAATTTGATAATGGTCTATGTAGTCCTTCAACCTGAAGTCACTATGATTCCTATATAAGAAGTTCATTGTTTTAATACAATCAAACGTCTTTTGTAACAAGAGGACTATAAAGGTTGTAATTATGCAGTGAACAAATTATGTAGAGGGATATGAGTGATGTAGATGGGATTTGTCTCTCCTATGTGACAAGAGTGATATCTATAGGCCACTTGATGGAGTGAGACTAAGGAAATGTATAGCCATGCTAGAAAGAATAAATATTGGATATTTATTCAGATAAAGTCTACTCTGGTATCAAGTAAAATAAATTGGGTCATACAAGGATGACGCGACCATGCCTTGGGCCCAATTAGGATATTGTGACAAAAGGAACAAACATATAAAATAATTATCACTTATAGGTTATGTTGATAATAAATAATATTCGGACATAATGATGCATTGCTAGATGTTGCTTTTATTTTATATTAATAATAAAATAATTTATTATTAATATGACTGAATGTTTTACCTATAGGGTCACACACATAGAGTAAGTCTATTAGAAAATACCTTTTATTTTAGTTAGACTAAAATAAAGCTATTGGGCCTAACTCATTTAGAATGAGTAAGGAGCCCACTCTTTAGAGAGAGCAATTAGGTCAAACCTAAGCCTATAAATAGAGCATAAGATGCTCATAGGTGGTTCGCTAAAAAGAGACACAAAATACGTAAAAGTTAGAAACACTACACACCGTCAAAGTAGCATTTGGAAGGTGTATCATTTCTAGTGGGAGTACTCATGTGGGCTCATAAAGGATGAAGCTAGAACTGCTTCGATTTTCTTCAAGAGGTAATCCTAAAACACTTAATAAATTTGATATTTGTCTTATGCTTTGAAGCACAAAGTTTTGCAAGTCCAATGGGAATCTTTTTATTAGATATGATGCAAAGGTTGTATTTTTAATGAGATATTATGCAAAGGTTGCATTTTTTTACAAGATATGTTGCAAAGGTTGCACCTTTTTGAAAGCTAGTATCAATTTAATTTTGTTTTGTGTATGTTGATTACTTTTCTCAACATTTTAATTAAAGAAAATATTTTTTGGATGTGCTTTATTATATGAACACGTATATTGCAATGATGATTGTTTTGTATGTGTTCTAATTATAAAGCATAATTTATGTTTGTATAATTAAATTGAAACCAAAGGTTGTATGCAATGCATGTCTATATGCTTTCTCTTTCTAATATGAATTGTTCATACGAGATTGTATTTAGAAAATTTAAGAGTTAAAACCTAAGCCGTAATAAAAACTAGGATTCAAAAGTTGAAACCTAGTCATCATGGTATTTTATTTATGTGTAAATGTTACAAATAAAATATTTGATTTAAATATTATATTTTAAATTTGATTTGTAAAAGTTGCAAATCAAATTTTAAATATTTGTTAAATTTAAAGTGTGTAAGAGTTACAAATTTAAATAATTTATTCTTATTAATTTTAATAGGATTTGCATCGTATGTGATTTGTAGGAGTTACAAATTGATTCTATTTATTAAATTTAATATGATTTGTAATTGTCATAAATAGAAGATAAGATATTTATTAAATTTAATAATTTTTAAAATCAAATATTTAATCCTTAATAAATTTGATAGGATTTGTAAAAGTTACAAATTAAAGATAAGATCTTTATCAAATTTAATAGGATTCAAAAGAAAATATCTTGAACTCTAGAGATAAGGTTTAAAATTTAAACCTTGATCATTCCTAAAAATAGGATGATTGTTGAGACTCTAGAGATAAGATTTAAAAGTTAAACCTTGACTATTCTTATTTTAGGATAGTTGTTGGGGTTAAAAGATAAGGTTTAAAAGTTAAATATTGGTCATTCTAAAATTTAGGATTCGAGAGGTGAAACTTAAAATTAGGATTTCAAATTAATTGAAATCCTAACCAAATATTGTGAGCTGTTAATGGTCAGTGGAACGTTCTGGCTAGGAAAGACTTGGTACTTAGGTGGGCACACCGAACCCACCTCTCTTTCCTGGAACTAACTTGATTACAATACTAAATTTTTAGGTTGGAACATTACTCGGCACCCTACAAAGGGTAGCCTCCCCTTGACTCTGTCCGTTGAACGGTCAATGAAACCGCCAAACTTCTCTACGTAGTTTTCCTTTTATGACCCCGGGTGTTTAATTATGTATTTTAAAATTTATTTTATTTTAAATACAATTGATCACTCTATTAATTTATTAATTAAAATGTCTAATGGTGAATGGTTATGGTCTTAGATTTTTTTTATTTAATTTTAAATACAGCCTACGTGTTGTGTCTTTCTCTATTCTTGAATTTTTTTTCTCAACCCTTCACTCGTATGTAAAACAAGTTTCTTTATTACATTGTAATCTTGAAGAAGCCAACAAGGTGGAGACCTTGAAAAAACCTAGAGTGGTGACTCTTAATGGATATAACCTTGAAAGAAACAAATGAATGATGACTCCAGGAGGATGGTGGTTTTAAGAAGTAGGATTTCATGAAGTAAAGGCACCATAGTTCCTTTAGGTTTATTTTATTTTATTTTATTTTCTAGGAAGACCATAACCATCTCATATTTTTATAGCATGTTTTGAGGTTTTATTTTGTGTTAAAGCGTTTAATGAAATTCAGTAATGAACAATAAGAAAATTGAAATCCCTCAAGCTTGACAATCATACCTTCAAATAAGTATTAACATCAAACTTGATATAGAGAAAATGTAGGTCACACCATAGTTTGATGCCTTTATTTATGTTTAGTAGGACTCCAAGTATAACTTATTAAGTTTTATTCAAATAAACATTTTTCAATTGGATTAGAATAGCCTAAATGTATGAATAGTGTAAAACGTGTTCCAGTAAGCAACACTCATCAATGTTAGTTTCAATAAAGTGTAGGTTCTGCCAAAGTAGGGTGCTTTTATTGATATTAGTAAAGGATGATGGATAATTGGATTATCCAACCATTTGTTATTGGATTTATCTAGGTAACTTTAATTAGATTGAAGAACCTAGAAACGTTAGTATTAAGTTTAAACGCCTTCTAATAAGTAACACTCGTTGAGACTAATGTCAATTAATAGTGGGCTTGCCAAAGCAGGGTGCTATCATTTATATTAGTGAGGCGTGATGGGATAATTGTAATATCCAAATTATTTTTATTGGGCCTTAACTTAACTAAGTTTTTCAATTGAATTGAAAATAACTTAGAGGCATAAGAATTGAGCTTAAATTCATAAGATAAATAAGGTAAAGAGTTACCCACTCAATCATGCAAGAGTTGCATGAGATGCAATTAGAAATATGTTTCCTACCTAAATAACCAAGGGTTGAGTGATCGGCCAAAGCTGACTCAACACTAGGCTAGATATGGATCTTGGCCCACTAGAAAAATCTTCCAACGTGATTTTTCTGATCCAATGAGGGTATTTGCTTTGAATCAAAATAGTGGGAGACACCATATTTATTTAATGACCAAAAGTTAAGTATGTTTTATATAGAAGTGATAGATTTTCATATAATTTGTTTTAGAATAACCATGACAAACCAAATATTGTTTTTTTTGCAATCTGTCCTTTAGAAGGACACTCTATCTAGAAAAATACCTAGATAGGTATCGAGACTTGAGAATCATCTTCAATAAAGAGGAAGCAGTAGTGTGTCATGTTTGGCTTATTTCAATATCATCTATCGTTGGGTATTGAATACCCTATGGAGTCTGCATAAACTCTAAGCTGTAAAAGGAAATATGAATATATAGAGATATATGATATGATCATACACACACTCTATTAAGGCTGAGTTGGTTTGGAAGTCTAAAAGGTGATAAAGAAAGGAAATTGTTTCTAGTTTTAGCCAAATAACACATTGAAATAATTTATCTAGAGAACTTGAAGGAGTTCAAAAGAAAGGGAAGTAAGACTTCCGCTACAAGTCATGTTATTTTACTTCATTGACATTAGTATCAGATACTAGTAGCAGATCTTAAATTTTGAAAGATCAAGAAAGTAGATCACTTGCTAAGGGTGGAGAAATCTATAACATCCTAAATTTTGGAGAAATAAAATTATCAAATAATGATAATTAATTATTTATGGTCCAATATATGTGAGAAAATTAATTAGACACTAATTGTGATTTATTGGTAAATTAAAATTTACTAAAAACAACAATTTAACTAACAATGTGGGACTCACTGAGTCAAATTAGACATTTGGGGGACCTAGAATTATGAGGAAATTCTTGTGGTTATGGTGGTATGATTAAAATATATTTTGGTGTTTAGGAGATATTTATTCAAACATAGCGTGTGATAATAAACGATAAAAATACAAGCCAATTTGAATTAAAAAGAAAATGCAAATGCCTTTTTCATCTCTTCATTTGACCGTAACATCTTCCCTTTCTTTTTTACTCTCTTTTTCCCATTGGACAATGGGGATTTATTAACCAAGGGAAAAAGCAAAATGATGCATCCTTTTAACCATTGGGTGTTACCCAATTTTGTCAAAATTTCCCTTCTCCTCTTCTCATTTTTGACAACTTCCTTTCTGCCTTTATTCACTTGCATTTTTCTTCTTCTTCTTCTTCATCCTCTCACGACCAAAAATCATGGCACACCT
Source organism: Clitoria ternatea (assembly GCA_037962975.1). NCBI lineage: Eukaryota > Viridiplantae > Streptophyta > Magnoliopsida > Fabales > Fabaceae > Clitoria > Clitoria ternatea. The sequence goes on from CM075672.1 coordinate 182,231,928, forward strand.
CCTCACTTTCATTTTCTTGTAAAATTAATACTCAAGCTTGGATTTATGAAGTATTATTGGCACTTTGGGGTATTTCTCTACTCATCACCTCTTCTCTTCATACCATTTTTGTTTTTCACATAAGGTTGGTGAAGAGGTAAGTATTTTTTGTATTTAATGGCTTATATTGGTGTTTTTGAGGTTGTTGAAGCATTATAATAGAAGATTAGGTGTTGTTTTAATGGATAAATGCATGTGGAACCAATCCCTAGGGTAGATGACCATTAGGGATTATTGTTGTTGTTAATGATGATTGGAATATAATTTTGTTAGCCTAAGGATGTTTGAAATAATGCATGAAAGTAGTTGGAATTGATGATTGGTAATTTTGTGAAAAACCTAGAAATTTGAATTTGGGGCTTTTGGTAAAACTTGAGAAATTTAGGATTTATTTGCCACGAGAGTAAAGTTATATGTGGAAATAAAGTTTGAAATTATTGGCATTAGTTATTAATGTTGAGGATTTATGAAATCAAGAAAATATAGTGATGACTTTAAACTGTTAAGTGTGTTAGAAGTTGCAATATTGTTATGGATAATTCGAACAATAAGAGTGTGAAGATGGTAGTTATTGAATTTTAAAGAACCTTAATCATAAAATTTGGAGAATATATATTGTGGTTAAGATAATTAATTTTTTAGTGTGAAGGTATGATACCTAGGTGTAGTGTTCCTATTATAGTGAGAAATGACATTAGTAATGGTAAGTGACCATTGGTGATGGAACTTATGGATGAGTGTTGCCATAAGATGTATAGAAATAAATGTGAACACTAAAACCATGATGGTTGTAATGGACTAATGAAACAAAATGTGGTTTGATGAGACCTTAGACCATGATGAGTGCTATTTGGACTTGTTGATTGATGTTGGTTTAAAAAAAGGCTAAAATGGTTTATGTTGAACCTTAGGTGGCAATAATGACATTTGGATGATTTATATAATATTGGATGCATTATGGATGATGGATGTGATATTGTTGTTGCTACGTAAGGCTAACCCCTTTAGACTTAGAAAATCTTGGTTTTGGGAAAGGAATTCTCAAAACCTAATACAATTGTGTGAATTGATATTTTGACAAGTCTAGGACTTGTTATTAAGCTTTATGATATGTTAACAATTGTTTAGAATTATGATAATGCCTTGAGATGTCTTATTGATTAAATGTATGTATATATATGTGTATTGGTGTAGATTGTATTCTGAATGATAAGGCGGAATAATCAGACTATTCGAATCGCTGTTCTTCCCTTGAGGTAGGAGAAGAGTTTATATTCTAAATGCATGATTTGTGTCATACCCCAATTTCTTGGACCTGAATCTCGATGTAATCAAGATAAATAATTAATAAAAATGTGAGTAAATTTTTTGTGATTAAAAGAATTCCAAAACACCTCAACATTACATCAAGATCTGAACCACGAAAAACTGAAGAGTGAGATTTAAAGAATTCATAAACTGGATCCATAGATAAATCGCCCATATGTGTAAACAAAATAATGAAGTTTACAGCGAAAGTAGAATGTGTATACATGGTACACGCCTAGTCCCATATATTAAGATATGAGAAAAGGCTCGACAAAGCATGCAAGTACATAACATGAGTCTACTATTTCAATTTAACCATCAATCGTATATAAATTCTCTAATCATCATAATGATCGTAATCCATGAATTTCTCATTGACATGAATGTTCAACTCCAACACAATAGCATTCAATTGCAATATCAATTATTATATAAAGCTCTTTATAAAGAATGGCTAACACGAATCACCAAAGAAATATGGATGAAATTCTTTGAATCTACATTAACCTCATCATTCACTCATATTACCATTTACACAATATCCATCAAATCAATAATTGTCCACTATTATTACATGCAATTTATTCATTACACCATAATTAACATTAGTTGCCAGCCAAGGCGTTCCATTATAACTATTTACCTCCTCCAAAGCTTTAGTTCAAAGATACAATCTCATCCCATGAAAATCCTGCATCACAATGCTAAAAAAAAGGAGACAACATAGGAGAGTGAGTTATACATTCAAAATGACGAATTTAAATACATTGTGATCATGTGTACATGTATATAAACAACATGTGTGCTTCTCAATAAATTCATCAATTCATCATTAAGCCACTATTGAGGCATCGTCTACGATATACAAGCCTCATTATTCATAATTCATAACAAGCACGTATGCAAGCATATACATATTCACATTGCCCTTCATAAACATGAGTTTTCACAATTATCATTATCAAGTCATTACATATTTAATCAATTTATACTCTCAAGAGGTTATCGGTTTTCTTTGGTCATCTCCATCTCAAATGCCATGTTCCTATGACTAATGCATATGTCATACTGTATAATGTATATGCAATGGATTGAATTTATAACATTTCTACATCACCCATGCGCATAAGGTTTCTAAAACATTTACAACCACACATAGTTGCTTAAGCCATCATCCCCCGCAAGGGTGCTTTTCACAAGATCCCGCAAGATTTGTATCATCTCCATATGTCAAGTGATCGTAACCACTGAGAAGTGTTCAAACATAAGTTCCCCCGTAAGGGTCCTCTTTCATATAGTCCCGCAAAACTTTTCATTGTGATCACAACAATATATAATAATTCACATGTTGGTTTCCCCCATGTAAGGGTACTCTTTCTCATATAGTCTCGCAAGACTTTTCATTGTGATCGTAACCAAATTCATTTATCATGAATATTGGTTTCCCCTATGTAAGGGTACTCCCTTTCATAGTCCCGTAAGACCATCATCATTGTGATCAGTCATTCTCATGTTGGTTTCCCTGACATAAACCTTCATTGTGATCGCAACCACATATAAATGTTATGTCATGCATGTCATGAATGCAACAATGCAACAATACACATGCTGGTCTTAACCTCACAAGGATTTCTCACCCTTTCACTTAGGGGTATATATTCTCATTTAGCATTACAAATAATGGCACATAACTAATTGCAAAGCCTTTCAAGGCACACCATTCACATTATTTTCATTACAATGGCTAAGGATTTACATCAACATCAATCCATACATGGAAATTAATAAGGCATATCAACAAGCATACTTCCAATGTATGACATCAATACATTGTCAACCTACAGGTCTTAGGGTATTTCAACTTCAATTATCCTGTCATTGTTCAACATTTTAGTGTGGCATTCACAATATTTCACCAAATGCAATTCAATTCACATACACCAGTTCACACTAGTATCAACCACAATGTCACCAACAATAATCAATGATAACAATTATCATTTATTCAAGGGTATTCTCAATAATAATATCCTTTTTCATTCAACATCAATATTCATCATTCAATATTTGTGGTAAATATACATACGCCCACAACAACACTTATCTTTGTTCATTATCAACATTTTCATCAATTATAATTTTAACTCATAAATGCAAATTCATCTTGCATCAATCACAATCACCAATAATATTCATCACTCTTTCATCAACATTTAAGGTATTGCCCAACATCCACATTCATTCTCATTCATCATCAATAATTATCATTCTATATTGTGGTGATATAAATACATTATCAACATTTCAAGATATAATGTTTGCCAATCAATAACACCAAGTGTCGCGACCGGGGTCCCGGCGCACGACGCAGACTGGTTAAAGACAAATAAAAGAAAATTAAAACTGCATTGAAGTGAGGCCCTTGGAAGGCCTAAAGAAAATAAAGGGTTCAAGGAGTCGCCACTAATATTTATTAAGGAAAATATTAGGAAAGCCTTTAAACAGCACTGTTTTTTTCTTTAAAAAAAATAAGATTCTGTTTAGTCCGGGAGTTAAATTACAGGAGGGGAAGGTATTAGCACCCCACACTATCCGTCAAAAACGGTTACCCAAATTGATCATGCATAATTTCAAAAAAATGATTATCAAATATTTCATCCTTCATAAAAACAATGATAAATAAGATACATACTACTAATAATAATAAATTATATATAAATAAGAATAAAACAAAAATAATAATAAAACATATCTCCTAAGTTTGTTATTTTTTAGTTCTAAGAAAATAAACAAACAAATAATTAAAAGACCATAAAAAATAAAAACAAGAAGACGTCTTGTCTTAATTATTTTCTAGTTAAAAAAAAATCTATTGATTTTATTGAGAAATATAAAGTTCAAAACAAATAAATAAATAAAAAAAAGTTAAAAAAACATAAGAAAGAAAACAAATAGAATTAAACACGTCAATATGAAAATAAAGAAATATATATACACTTAACTAATTAAAATTGACAAATGAACCTTGTTTAATTATTTTTTTAGAAAAAATAAGATTAGTAAGATGTCTCATCTAAATTAATCTCATTTTAAATTTAAGAAAATGATAAACGAATAAATAACACATTATTTATCAGTCTTGGTTTTTGTCATTTTTTTATGATAATGATTTTTTAATTATCAAAAGGTTACTAAGAGAAAATAATAGGAAATCATGAGCATAATAAAAATGGATAATTATGTATATATATTTATAAACTATTTAAAAAATGGTCAAAAATAAATAAATAAATAGAAAGTATAGAAAAAATAAATAAAAAAAGAAGTACAGAAAGATAAATAACTAAAAATAAAAGTACAGAAAAATAAATAATTAAAAAAAATAAAGATACTGAATAAATAAAAATAAGAGTACAAAGAAAAATAAATAAATAAATAAATGGGCAAAAAAGTAAATACATAAAAATAAAGGGGCAGAAAAATAAATACATAAAATAAAGGGTAGAAAAGTAAATACATAAAAATAAAATAGCAGGAAAGTAAATAACAAAAGAAAAAGGCAAAAAAGTAAATAACAAAATAAAGGGGCGGGAAAGTAAATACATGAAAATAAAGGGGCAGAAAAATAAATAACAAAAATAAAGGGGCAGGAAAGTAAATACATGAAAATAAAGGGCAGAAAAGTAAATAACAAAAATAAGAGGGCAGGAAAGTAAATACATAAAAATAAAAGGCACAAAAGTAAAGAATAAAAATAAAGGGGAGGGAAAGTAAATAAATAGAAATAAAAGGGCATAAAAATAAATAAATAAAAATAATCATGCAGAAAATAAATAAATAAACTAACAATTGCAGAAATATAAAGTGCGGATAAATAATGTGCGAAAAAATAAATTAACAATAATAAAAGTGTAGAAAAGTAAATAAAGAAAAATAAAAATACAGAAAAAATAAATAAAGAAAAATAAAGGTACAAATAAATAAATAAAGATGGAGATGCAGAAAAATAAATAAACAGATAAATAACTGTAGAAAAATAAAGTGCAGGAAAATAAAATGCTTGAATATAAATAAAGAAAAATAAAAGTGCAGAAAAATAAATAACAATTAAATAAAGACGAATAAATAAATGTAAATAAACATCCTTGTATTAATAAAAAATACCTTGGTACAAGAACAATTACAGAGGAACTAGAACGGAAGTCGGAAAATCAATTTTGTGTAGATATCCTTTGCTTTTGGCTTTGTTTGGACTCGATTTGAAGGTATTTGGACACCGGTTACAACACTTGGACAGTATTTTGACTCACAAAAACCCACATACTAAGACAAACTAGAGTGATGCATTCATTTTCCTAACTAGGATTACACAATATAGTTTTGGAAAACCAAAACTTCTAAAAATTCTCACAAAAATTTAACACTTTTCCCCTCTTTTTTCTCTTCTTCCTTCAAACACCTCAATATCACCTTCTATTTATAGAAGAAAATTGGCATTGGATCCTCCATAAAAGACATCACTTTCCTACTTTTCCAATTTGTCCAAATTTGATGTCAATTTCCCTAATTTTCTCCAATTATCCAACCAAACTGGGTCCCACAACAATAATCCACTGTAACCTCTTTCTTTTTCCTTCTCTTTTTTTTTTTTAAATTCTGAATTTTCATTTTTTTCTAAAAAATATTTTTTTAGGACTTTTTTTTTGGACCTCTTTTTTTTATTTTTTTGGCCCATTTTTTAAGATTTTTTTTAGAGTTTTTTTTGGCCCATTTTTTTTTCAGATTTTTTTGGGCCTTTTTATTTTCTGATTTTCATTTTTTTTGGAAAGAAAGAAAATTTTTTTTAATACAAATGAGTAATCATTTACTCTTATGGAAACATAAATTATTTATTACACATGTGGCAAGAAATAAAGTATCCAAAAAAGAAAAATTGCTACCCATGCTATAAGAAGCAAGAAGGTAGTCATAAAACATCATTTTCCGTCCCTTATTCTTTCCTCTTGGCTTCGGCATCCATCAGCCATTGCTTGAGAGAAATGAAGAGAATTGATGAAATGAGAGGTGTGGTAGGAAATGAAGAGGGATTGAGTATTTATAGAAATGAGGAAGAGTTACTATTCCAACGGTCACTATGCAATTTCAATATTATTATTATTTTTTAATACGGGGTGGCAACCTGGAATGGACGAGATTCTACGTACCACATGTAACGCCCCGTATAATTTTCCGAATAAATTTTTCACGTTTTTGAAAGATCATTTTAAAATTCATAAATTAAGTTCAGAGTTCACGTAACAGTTGATAATTGCGGAATATTATCATACATACTAGTCGTGAATAATTAAATTCAAGAAAACATTTAAGTAGCGGAAACGATTTAGAAAATAACGGTACATGATACGTTATTCTTATTACAGCCCATAAAATCAAAGTCCAAATAATAATTCATATAGGCATCAATCATGGCATCACTCTTCATTCTGCGTGGCATTCACTGTAAAAATTAATGTAAGAGTGAGACAGAATATAGAATAAATATAAAATAAATAAAATTGTACAAACACAATCAACAAACCATAATGATATGACGAATATGCCAAACAAGTTCATTTAATAAGTCTTTAATTAGTCAAATGATGTCATGCTAGATCCATTTGGTTTTGTGGGAATACTGCAGTAAAAGGTCTCATAGAGACACCGATAGGAATTAATACAGTCATGGATCCCTACAGCCCTATGACCAACACATCGGTAGGAATTTATACAGTCATGGATCCCTACAGCCCCATGACCAACACATCGCAAAAATAGGGCTTTAACTCATCATAGAGTAACCCCCCACCAGGGTAGGCAATCATGAAACCCCCTAAAATTCCATGGTGCGTCCAAATGCTTATGATGCATGAATGCCTTTAATTCTCTTTATCATTTAACATACCATGATATTAATATTTCCAAAACCACTTGGAAAACCACAAGTCCTCAAAGGACACATCACATATAATAATTTTCAGAATCATGGATTTACTGTTTCAACCACATGTAACAATAACCACAAGGCATTCATGTACATATATATTAATTATGTCATTCATAATTATTCACCACCAAAATATACAACTGTATGATACTCATTAAAACGTAACAACATCAATAATAAATCATAATCACTCAAGAGTTTAATAATAAATTGTTACTCATAGAGAAAATATCATTTTCATTCATAATAATCATTATAATTAACTTTCAGCATTTCCAATCAGCAACATACTCTAGTAAAACAATCATAACATGAGCAAATCATAACCTTTTCATGTGATTCCACTTTCTATAGCTTAATAATACAATTATCTACAATTTTCATGAAGAACACAATTTCAAATTCCAAACAGAATTACCACTTATTCACGAAATACCACACTGCCTCAAGGTGAGTTTTCCAAAACATACATATATTAGTAATTTGAACGTTTCTGGAGATACAAAAATGATTTTGGCATGAAACCAGTTCTAAATTATACTTAACCCAAATATCTACAACTTTAATGAAGGCACTAACCACTAATTCTCACTACACAATTCCCAGTTTTAAAAATAAGATTCAGATTTCAAATTAACAGAATTACAGCTTGTACATACTTCAGTATTTTAGGCATAACTCAAAGTACAAAAATCATTTTGACTTGAAACCACTTTCTATAGATCCATAACATAAATACCTACAACTTTCATGAAGACATCAAAGGCTGATTAGGTACGTACAAGTCCCAGCATATTAATATATACACAAAACATAGGATAAATCTTCCACACGAACATGCTGTAGTATTTTGGCTATAACTTTTGCTATACATATTCAAATTAATTGATTCAGGTCTCAAAATTCAGATAACAAAAAGATATACAACTTTCATGCAGAAGTCAGAGTCAAATTCACACGTTTTCGATTTCAAAAATGAGCAACAAGTTATGAAGTTAATTCTGGAATCCTAGAACAGCATACAATTCTACCCATTTCATAGTTATTCACAATCCTGTCCCCTCTTACTTGGTTTGCTGACTGGAAATGGTCTCCTTGCTGTCCTTGCTCCTGTTCGAAGGTGTATTGAGGAAGAAGAGTAAAAGAGAGGAAGAAGGTATACTGGCCTTGTTCTTTGAAGGTAGGTCTGAGCAGAAGCAATGTTAATAATGTAAGGACAAGTGGGGAACAATTTTCCCTTAAGTGGATGTTTAGTGTTGTTAGTGCATTGATAATGAGAATTAAATAAGAAAGTGGGCTTATAATGGTCCATTTCTGGCCGTCCTACACACTAGAGGTGAATAATGGGTTTAGATGCATTAAAATATGCATAAGAGACAAGAAAGGAGTCAAAAAGTTACTCCTGCGCTGAATACCGACTGGAATCCACTCGGTTAGCCTCTAAGCCGACTGGAATCGCCAGTCGTTGTGAAGAAGAAGGGAATCCGAGTCCCTCTCGCTCAAGCGAAATCCTCTCTCGCTTGAGCGAGTGCCATATATAACACTAGTAGAAGGGAGTTTCGCTCAAGCGTTTCCGACTCGCTTGAGCGAGTCATATTGTCCTCGCTCGGAATTCCTCTGAAACCGACTCAAGTACTCGGTTTCTCACTCGGTAGAATCTGTCCAGAACCGACTCCCACCTAATTGGACACTCACTCAGAATTGTGTCTTCTTGAAAACTTGGTCAGATTTCTCTTCCTTGGAGGTAACTCAGTCGGAGTTGTCTCGGACACTCAAAGTATCTCACTCGGCAGAACCTCTTGACACTGAGTCAGCTCTCAATCAGTCTCTCACTCGGCAATTTCAAATCAAATCATTCTTAGCCGACTCACACTTACATAGTCTATCACTCGGCTATTTCTTCTAATTCTGAGTCATCACAAGCAGTCTTTCACTCAATTAAATCTTCCAGACCGATCCACACTCTTTGGTTTGTCACTCGGTAGATTACTACAAACCGACTCATTCTACTCGATTGTGCACTCGGTCAAATTAATTAAAACCGATTCCCAACACCCAGATTTCTACTCGGTAGAATAATCCTTATTGATCATCATTCACTCAGCATTTCACTTCCAGAACTGATCAACATTAGATCGGCCATTACTCGGCAATTCCTTTCCTTACTGACTCATCTCTAAATTGATTACTCACTCGGTATGTCATCCCAAAACCGACTCCTCATCAGGTTGATCCTCACTCGGTTAATTCATTCCAAAACCAACTATTCTTAATTTTTACCGTATATCCTCAGCAGGTGCCATCCCACTCGGAATTACACACTCGGAGGCACTCCACTCTCGAGTTCCACTCGGAATTACTCTGCCCTTTCATCATTAGGAGGAATTCACTAAGCCATCTCACTCGGACTTATTCGAATCTTATCCACTCGGAATATGTATAATATTTTTCACTCGGATATCAACACTTAGGAATATAGAAGTATTTCCCACTCGGGTTTCACTCGGTTAATCATTACTTAGTCAAGATCAAACCATTCAATTCAATTCAATTCAAAAAAAAAAAAACTGTGACTCGAAAATGATCAAAACCGAGTGAAAGGACTCAGAATGGATCAAATCCAAGTGGAATATGCTACTGTTGGAGTGAATCCGAGTGTAACGACTCAAAAAGGATAAAATCTGAGTAGAATTACTCAGAATGAGTCGGTTCCGAGTGAAATGCTTCCTGTTGAAGGTGAATCCGAGTGGAAGGCTCCCTGTCAAGGCTATTTCGAGTGATACTCTATTGAAGGATGAATGCTGAGAAGGATTGCTCTTTGACTGCAATTAATCTGAGTGAAGAAATGCTAAATCCGAGTGAGAGCTTTCTGATTGCTACTGATCTGAGTGAAAACAAGTCCGACTCAGAGTGTAACTGGAGAGACAGATTTTGACTGGACAAAAGCTTTTCCGAGTGAAAATACCAAATTTCCAAGTCCTGAGTGGGAACCAAGCCCTTTCCGAATGGAATGCTAAGTTCCGACTGAAACATTTTGGGAAGGGTTGAACCTGTGCCGAATGGTCAATCTTCAATCGGTTTCCGAGTGACAACAACCGGATGGAAGGATTTCCAAGCCAATCTTCACTCATCCTTCAAATAAGGGCCAATCGAATCATTTGCCCAATGTCGAGTCATCACCCTCCATTCCATCCATTCCCGAGTCACTCTTCAAACCATCACCGAGCCCATTTTCACCAATTCCGAGCCCCCATTTCTACCAATTTCTGAGCCATAACCATCACCGAGCCCATTTTCACCAATTCCGAGCCCCCATTTCTACCAATTAATTCCGAGCCACCAATACCGAGTCCCCTCCATTCCACTCATTCCCGAGTCACTCTTCAAACCATCACCGGTCCTTTTAGCCAACATCACCGAGCTCATTTTCACCAAACCCGAGTCACCAATTTTCACCCAAATCTGACTCACAATTCTCACCCGGATTCCGAGTCATCCTTTACTCATTTCCAAGTCAATTTTTACCAAGTTCCGAGTCATCATTCTCACCTAATTCTGAGTCATTTTTAATCAGTTCTGAGTCAATCTTTGATTGGTTTTTGAGTGACACTTTTCAGTCAGTTCTTGGTCAGTCTTCAATCATTTCTGACTCACTTTTTACCAATTCTGTGTCATCCCTCATCAAGCCAATTCTGAGTGACACTTTTCACCCGTTCCCGAGTCATCTTTCAACCATTTCCGAGACCCTTTCCACTCAACTTCCGAGTCACTTTTTACCCATTTCTGAGTGACTTCTCACTCAATTCCGAGTCATCTTCACCCAATTCTGAGTCATTATTCAACCATTTCAGTCGGTTCCAAGTCACTTGTTACTCGGTTCCGATTGAATATTTCACAGCAGCCTCACACCGAGCAAAACCTCTACTCGGCCTTCCATAGGAGGGCTCCTCCCAGAAGAATTCTCACTCGGGAAGGAGTATTTTCACTCGGCTTTCTATGGGAAATGCTTCATTCCACTCGGAATTGAATCCCAATGTGGATGAATACTGACTGAGAGGCTGATCCGAGTCATTTTCACTCGGAATTCTACCATTCTCACTCAGATTTCCATCATTTTCTCTCGGATTTTCACCGTGCTGACTTGGATTTCCACTATCCAAGTGGATCCTTGAATTACGGGAGGTGGCCCACAACAAGACAAGGAGCAAAATGATAAAGAATTGCCACCAGCCTCCATTCTCCTTAATTGTCAAAGATCCAGGCTGTTTCCAACACACCATCCAAGTTGTTTGACAATCTCGTGGGGTGATTGGCAACAAGACAAGGGGAAATAATAAGTTATTCATCCCCATTGGAAGCCAGGCTGTTCAAGCTGTCATTGCACCCCTATAAATGCCTCAACGCATGAGAAGAACAAGGACAAAAAATTTCATCAAAAAACACAACACCTAGCTGTCCCTCTTCCTCTCTGAACCGTCCCTCTACACCGTCCCTCTCTCCCTCACCTCACTCCGTCTCCCTCACAGCCCCCTCTACACCGTCCCTCTCTCCCTCACCTCACTCCGTCTTCCTCCTTACCCCTCACCACTGTCTCCTCCCTCTCTACACCTCACAGCTCCTTTTCACTATCCCATTCCCCCCTCACTCCACGCTCACTCTTCCTTTCCTTTTCTCCTTTAAAACTAAACCACACACACACATTTCCAGCCCTTCCCAACCGTCCTTATCCATTTAAACTCCCACACCGTCCCCTTTTCACCTCTCCCAACCATACAACCCTCTAAATCTCCACACCTTCCCTTCCTCCTTCAAACACTCAACCGTCCTTCCCTTCAAACGCCCATCTGACCTCACCAACAAACTCCCACACCGTCCCCTCTTCACCTCTCCCAACCATACAGCCCTCTAAACCTCAACACCGTCCCTTCCTCCTCAAAAATCACTACAGTCCAGCCCCTTAAATCCCCTTAACACCGTCCCTTCCTCACACACCATACTGTCCAGCCCACTAAGTTCCTCATCAACACCGTCCCCCTCCTTCAACCGTCCCTCTCTGTTACACACCATCCAGCTCCTTTCTCACCACACCAGTCTCACTCTCATTTTTAATACTTGTATTTATTTTATTTTTTGTTAAATTAATTACTGTTTGATGACTATATTATTAATTAATTTCTGTTAATTAATAAATATTAATAGAAATGAATGTTTCACACTTTTTATTTGGACTAGCATAAAGGTTATAATTATTATTATTGTCGTTATTATTATTATTGTAATTTTTATTATATTTCTTAAAAAAGGCGGAGCAAGATTAATTTGGACGAGACGTTCTGTTAATCTCATTTTCATTTTTTTTTAAAAAAAAGGCGGAGCGAGATTAATTTGGACGAGACGTCCTGTTAATCTCATTTTTTATTTTTTTTAAAAAAAATGGTGGAGCGAGATTAATTTGGATAAGACGTCCTGTTAATCTCTTATAAATATTCTGTGTTGATTTTTGTTTATTTTTGTTTATACTGTCGTCCCGTACATTTTTCTTTTCACGAAGAAGTTAAAATAATTATTAGGCTAATTATAATGCGCACTATCAAATTAAGGTAACCGTTTTTATAACGGACAGCTGTGAGGTGCTAATACCTTCCTCACCTGTAATTAGACTCCCGAATCTAGAATCTCATTTTTTGACCAATGCTTTTCCCGGTATTTTATCCTAAAAAATATTGGTGGCGACTCCCTGTTTTTCTTTTCAAACCAAAAACAAAAAGATCGTTTTGAGGGTCGGCCATGCCGCCGCGATCCCGGTCGCGACAGATGGTGACTCCACTGGGGAGTTAGAGAGTCAAGCCAGTCAATTTGATAGCGCATGTTTTAATTAGCATATTAATTATTTGACTTCTTCCTTTATTTTATTTAGTCTCTGTTTTATTTGTATCCTATCTTTTATGTTCTGTAAATATCTATGTGATCATTGAACCCTAGGGTAGTCGACTTTATTTTGTTGCTCTATGTTTGTTCTATGTGCAGGATGAGTAAGGTACAGGTATTGAATGCCTCTTTCACACACTACACTCATAATTTGCACACACTTTTGAGTGGGACCCTATACCCGGGCCCAAATAAAACTTAAGATTAGGGGAGATTGATAGCGGAGCCATTTGGGATGTACTTCCTGTCTGGTTACCGTGAGAATCTCAGCTAGAGTTTGACTTATTTATGGTGCCCACACTTAGTAGACTTCCTACTATTTGTGGTCAACATCATGAGTAGGATCTTGGCTCTAGTGACCCTTAGAAATTTTAGAATAAGCCACCTAATGTGAGACATCACTGATAAACAAACCTTAGAACCATTAGAAGACCTTCAGAAAAACCTGACTTAAGGCACAAAGGGGCAAACTTTACTTATACCTTTTCTCATTCTCATTTTCTCTTCTGATCCAAATTAAGGGACCACTTGCCTGTTTAGTGGATTACTTTTTCAAAAAAAATGACCTACTTTTAACCAGTAATCCTCTAATGGGCAAGTGGTCCTTTCCTTTTATATTTGCCTAAGTCTTAGGATCTTGAGTTATGAATTTTCTTAATCAAAAAAACAAAAACAAAAAAAAACAAAAAAAAAATCAAAACAAAAAAAGGAAAAAATTTACAAAATATACAAAAAATAGAAAATCATTTTTTTTTAACAATGATCAGAAAATTCATAGCTCACATGATCCTTGATTTATTGCAAGTTTTGACAAATCGTAACTTCCCTAAATCTAAAAATGTTTTCAAGAAAGTTACTAGGGGAGTATCAATTTGCAAAGCATGTTAGTGACTGATTTTTCTTTTCTTTATGTCCTTACAGGAAGCTATCAAGAGCTTAGCCAGTATCTTTGAGTGAAATATGGAAATTAACATGAGATCAGATAGTTGTGGTAAAAATGTACCCGAGTTGAAAAGATTACTGCATGTTAAGGCTAGGAAAGTCGATACAACCAGTTTACAAGCATTAGGGAAGAAACTGGACATAAATCAGAAAATGGTTTTCTCAAGGAAATATGGGAAGGTCCTAAAGTTGCTAGAAGTGGAGGTATAAGTCAAGGTAATTACTGCTTTGATTCAGTTCTATGACCCACCTCTCCGTTGTTTCACCTTCCGGGACTTCCAATTAGCTCCGTTTGTTGAGGAGTTTGAACAAATTCTGGGGATGCCATTAGAAGGACAAATGCCTTACCGTCATCTTGGACGTCAAGTGAATATTGTTACCATTGCTAATGTCCTAAAGATTCACCCGGAAGTGTTAAGGAGTGCACAACTGAATAAAAATCAGATCTTGGGATTTGACCGAGAATACTTTGAGAAGCACATGCACTTGCTAGCTGAGAAAGGAGATTGGGAAGCTTTTATGGATACCTTGGCTCTCACCATTTATGGTGTTATCTTATTCCCTAATATTGATAATTACATGGACTACGATGCTATTGGCGTTTTCCTTGCCCGTAAGTTCAAGTCTGAAAATCCTGTCACTGTTATCTTGGCAAATACGTACTGTACCATGGACTTCTGCTATACGCAAGGTGGAAAGAGAATCATTTGCTGTTTACCTGCTCTATATGTGTGGCTTACATCGCATGTCTTCCATCAAGTCAGCAAAGTTGAATGTCCTGTCTCAGATCTGAAGTTATGTCAGTTAGTAGCGAAGAATGGGCGTGAATGGGCTAATCACCTGGTAGGGCTCACAGCTGATAAAGTAAGGTGGTATCCGCAATGGCTGAAGGTTGACACCATAATTCACCATTGTGGAAACTACCCGAATGTTCCTCTCATGGGCACTCAGGGATGTATTAATTACAACCCTGTCATAGCCAAACGTCAGCTAGCCTATCCCTTACTTGGGTCACTCGATGGAGAATCCCTTACTTCTTTCATCGTTTATTTCTCAGAGGGAGATTGTACATCTGTCATTCAGGATGTAGTAAATGCATGGAAGAAAGTCCACAGACAAGGGAAAGAACTAGGAACTCAAATCCACGCCGTGAAGGAAGAGTACTACCAATGGGTCTTAAACAGAGTTTCCATTGTCAAGCTACCTTTCAAGAATCCCTCCTATCTCCCGACAAGCACACATGTTACCTCTCCTACCCTTGAAGAGGAGGCAATGAGAGCCAAAATAAAAGAGCTAACCGCCAAAAACAAGGAGTTAGAAAAAGACTTGCTGATATCTCAACAAGAATGTGCCCTTCAGAAAAGGGAGAATTTAGAGAGCAAGCAAACCATCAAGAAGATTGGAAAAAAGAGAAAAATCGAAAGGGACTACCTGAGGAAACAAAACCAATGCCTCCAAACGGCTAATACTCAACTAAAAGCGAAGAACAAGCAAAGAGATACCATGTTGACTGATAAGCAGCTTCTAAGGGACATGTTGGCAAAAGCTAAAGAACGCGAGCAAAATGTCTTGGTGCAAAAAGAGCTTCTGCAATTGCAAGTTAGCCGATTAGAGCATCAGCTTGATGAGGTGGTAGAAACTTGCCAGCATGAGATAAATGGTGAGCGATGGCGCGCGATGAATGCTGAACGAGAATGTAGTGAAGCTATCCGTGTTCTGAAAGATGAACTAACACAGCAAAATGAAGATATTCATTCATGGATGAATCGCTTCGCCCACTTGGCATATTTGGCTAATGGAGCTTTGGAAGACCTCCCACTCCTACTCAAGCAAGCTGAGGGAATGGTTAATCCTTTTAACACCCCAAGAGAAATTGTGACTTTCCTTGATTACTGTAGAGAAAGGATTTGTAAAATGAGGGCCATGATTGCCCGAGCTAGGAATGGCTGATTTACTTTTTCTGCATAAAGAATAGACTAGCAGCGGTAATGTATTATTAGAATTCAGAAAGAGGTTTCTCTTATTTCCACAACTATCTCATGTTAATTTCCACTTATCACTTTTGAACAAAGTACTGAAAGAGTCGAAGGATACTGGCCGAGTTCCGCGATCGCTTCACATACCATTTGTTGTTTTTCTTTTAACTGCTTTTTACTGCTTTTAACAATTTCTTGTTGACTTCTCAGACATAACGGGTAGACATCCTTACGTGACTAGGCTTAATACAAGACTCATGGCTGAAATAGAACAAGAAAATGAGAACTTGAGAGCTGAAGTCAATCAATTGAAAGAGCAAATGGCTAAAATGGCCAAGCTTCTTGAAATGAGAGTCACAGAAGGGGATTCTTCAGTAGGTGTTGAAAACGCCAGACAACGACCATCCGCTCCCCAACACACTCAGGGTCCTACTGGAGAGCCAAGTTCAAACCCTGTTCCGCCTCCTCTAACTATTCACGTTAGGAAATCAAACCCTGCTGACACCCAGCAAACTATCTATATAGATGAGGAAGGTAATGCCATACCCTTTCCCCATATGGATTGCCACCTGGCTATTTCCCACCACTTCAAGAAGAGCCTGATTATCAGGAAACCATCATTCATACGGCTCAACAAAACATCCCACCCGTCCAGGATCCCCAAATGATTCCAATCCATACACAAGCCACGCAACCACAAGCTACTCAAGCAATAGCCAGACCCCACATCTTAATGCCTAATGCAAACCCGGCACATGTCAACCAACCAGTTAGGGGTACTAGTCATCATGTCGCTACAGGTCAAAGTGCTGCTGCTGCTACCCAGGAAGGAAGGTTAGAGTTCCTGGAAAGGCGTCTAAAAGAAATGGAAAAAATGAACCGGTTTGGAATGGGTAGTGCTGTACAACTCTGTCTGATTCCTGATGTTGTCATTCCCCCCAAATTCAAAATGCCAGAGTTTGACAAATATCGGGGGCTAACCTGTCCAAAGAACCATCTTACCATGTACTGCCGGAAGATGGCCTCTCATGCTTCCAATGACCCTCTGCTCATTCATTGTTTCCAGGATAGTTTGGCAGGAGCACCTCTTACCTGGTACAACCACCTTGAACAATCTCGTATACACTGTTGGGAAGATCTGGCAGATGCTTTCATGCAACAGTACAAGTATAATTTGGATATGGCGCCAGATAGAGTACAGTTGCAAAACATGACCAAGAAAGATAACGAGACGTTTAAAGAATATGCCCAACGGTGGCAAGAAGTAGCAGCGCAAGTTGACCCACCTCTATCAGAAAAGGAGGTGATTTCTACATTTATTGATACACTCCAGTCACTTTTCTACGATAAGATGATTGGAAGCATTTCCTCCCATTTCTCCGAAATCGTCACTATCGGAGAAAGAATAGAGAATGGCTTGAGAACTGGGAAGATTACTCGTAGCCCACCTGGGGTTGGAGCAGCAAGAAAACCTTTACTTGGAGAAGGTAAAAGAAGAGAGGGAGAGACTAACCTGGTCTCTCACAACCAAAGAAGGAACCAGCTCATACCACCTACTCCCATCACCTTTCCGTCAACTTACCATAATGCGCCACACCCATATGTGGCTGTAATTCCAAATTCGAACCCACCACATTTCCGACCACCAGTTATGCGACCACCTGTACCACCACAAGCACCGTATCAACAACCACAAATGAACCCACCGAATCCAAACCTGAGGAGACAGAATAATGACCGCACTCAGGTGCAATTTGATCCAATTCCCATGACCTACACTGAGCTTCTCCCCCACCTTATTGAAAACACATTGGTGGCACGTTGCCCTCTAAAACCGCTTCAACCACCTTATCCCAGAGGGTATGATCCAAATGCTCGGTGTGATTACCACGCCTGTGCACCAGGACATTCCACTGAGAACTGCCTGGCGCTTAAATTTAAGGTAAGGGATTTAATCAGAGCAGATTGGATAAGCTTCAAAGAGGGAAGCCCGAATATGACCACCAATCCTCTGCCTAACCATGGGAGACCAGGTGTTAACGCTGTGGAAAAAGATGAGGAATGTATTTCCAAAGTTGGAGACATCCAAATGCCATTGAAAATGATTCACTCCCATATGCTTAAGATGGGATTAATAGAAGGATCATGGGATATAGAGTGCAATGACTTCCAGTCCGCAAAGCGAAAGGACTTCCAAAAAACCCTTCAAGGACTTATGGACAGTCATGTCATAAAAGTTTGCCGGCATCGTGAAGACAGAATAAATATAATACAAGAACAAGGCCGAGTTCAAGCCCCAAAGCCTCTAGTCATATTTTACAACAAAAATGCACCTGTGGCTTCAACTCCTGTTAAAACTGTCATCACGGTAAACGCTCCAACCCCATTCCCTTACAAGGATTCGCGAGCTGTGCCATGGAAGTATGGCACTGATGTGATTGTTACTAGTTCTAAGGCAGTTGAGCCTATGTAACGCCCCGAAACGTGGATTAAAATTTTCGAGTAAATTTTTCGCTTTTTCAAAAGATCATTTAAAAAAAATTATAAATTTAATTCAGAGTTTATATAACAATTAATAACAGCGGAAAAATTATCATACATACTAGTCGTGAATAATTAAATCCAAGAAAATATTTGAGTAGCGGAAAACGATTGTGAAGATAATAGTACATGACATATTATATTTATTACAACCCATAAATTCAAGTTCAGGTAATAAAGCAAATAGACATCCATCATGGCATCACTCTGCATTTTGCGTGTCATTCACTGTAAAAATTAATGTAAGAGTGAGACAGAATATAGAATAAATATAAAATAGATAAAATTGCACAAACACAATCAACAATTCATAATGATATGATGAGTATGCCAAACAAGTCCATTGATAGATATTTAATTAGTCAAATGATGTCATGCTGGATCCATTTGGTCTTGGTGGGAATACTGCAGTATAAGTCTCATAGAGACACAAATAGAGCTTTAGCATATACCATGAATCCCTATACTTCATGGCGCTTAAGTACCGAAGTACACAATATCATAAGTAGGACTTCTGCAATAACCATGAATCCCTACACTCCATGGCACACAACATAATAGGGCTTAACTCATCATAGAGTAACCCCCCACCAGGGTAGGCAATCATGGAACCCCTAAATCCCATGGTGCGTCCGAATGCTTATGATGCATGAATGCCTTTAATTCTTTTAACATACCATGATATCCACATTTCCAAAACCTCTTGGATACTACAAGTCCTCAAGGACACAATACACATAATAATTCACAAAATCATGGATTTACTGTCTCAACCTCATATGTCAATAACCACAAGTCATTCATGTACATATATATTAATTATGTCATTCATAATTATTCACCATCACAATATACAAACTGTGTGATACTCAACATCATTTATAAAAATTCATAATCACTCAATAGTTTAATAAAAAATCTTATACATAGAGAAAATATCATTTTCTTTCAAAATAGCCATTTTAAGTGACTTTCAGCATCCCCAACAGCAACATACATTAGCAAAACAGTCATAACATGGGCAAATCAACTCCTTTTTAGGTGATTCCACTTTCTATAGCTCAGTAATACAATTATCCACAACTTTCATGAAGAACACAGTTTTCAAATTCCGAACAGAAATATTACTATTCATGAAATATCACACTGCCTCAAGGTGAGTTTTTCAAAACGTACATATATTAGTAATTTCAGTGTTTCTAGAGTTACAAAAATGATTTTTGCTTGAAACTAGTTCTAAAATACTCTTAACGTAATTATCTACAACTTTCATGAAGACTCAAACAACTAATTCATACCACAAAATTCCCAGTATTGAAAACAAGATTCGGATTTCCAAAATTCCAGAATTTCAGAATTTCAGCTTGCACATACTTCAGTAATTTGAGCATAACTTGAACTACAAAAATTATTTTGATGTGAAACCACTTTCTAAATATCCACAACTTAATTATCTACAACTTTCATGAAGACCTCCAATGCTAATTATGCATGTATAATTCCCAGCACATCAAAATATACACAAAACATGGAACAATCTTTCACTCGGACAGGTAGTAGTATTTTGGCTATAACCTTTGCTACACATACTCAAATCAATCGGTTCAGGTCTCAAAATTCACATAACAAAAATATTTACAACTTTCATGAAGGCACTAATCGCTAATTCTTACCACAAAACTTCCAGTTTTAAAAATAAGATACGGATTTCAAGTTCACAGATTTATAGCTTATTCATACTTCAGTATTATGAGCATATCTTGAGCTACAAAAAATCATTTTAATGTGAAACCACTTTCTAAAAACCCACAACATATATATCTACAACTTTCATGAAGACATTCAAGGCTGATTACGCATGTATAATTCCCAGCATATCAAAATATACACAAAACATGGAACAAACCTTTCACTCGAACATGCAGTAGTAATTTGGCTATAACTTTTGCTATACATACTCAAATTAATAGAATCAAGTCTCATAATTTAGATAACAAAAGATCTACAAATTTCATGAAGAAGTCAAAGACAAATTCATACGTTTTCAGTTCCAAAATTGAACTACAAGATGCGAAATTAAGAATGTAATCCTAGAACAGCATACAACTCTACCCATTTCACAAATATTCACAACCCTGTCCCCTCTTACTTAGTTTGAAGACTTTTAGCTGATTGGAAAAGAGGTCTCCTGGCTGTCCTGGTTCTATTCGAAGGTCTTGAGGAAGAAGAAAAATGGTATACTGTAATGCTGTTTTCTCTTAAGAGTTTTTGAAGAGATATGGTTTTGTTTTAAAAAGCAAGGCAGTGGGGAACAAGCCCTTTGTGAGTGGGTTTGTTAGTGCTGTTAGTGGAGATAATGGAGGATTAATAATAGAAGGTGGCTATCTTAGTGCTCATCTCTAGCCGTCCTACGTACTAGTGCGATTAGTGGGATTTTAAAAAATATTAAAATAATGCCTAAAAGACAAGAAAAGGGTCAAAAAGTTACTTCTGCACTTCAAAACCGACCAGAGTTCCATTTCCAAGTCCGGTTGAGCATCCGGTCTTGTACATCAGCTCAAAATCATCCGGTGTGTACATCCGTTCTAAGGAAAGCTGAGTTAACCTTCCTTGAAGCCGTCCGGTGTTCATTAATGATAATCCGAACTAAATTCATCCGGTCTCACCTGAACTGAAGTCAGCTGTGTGAGAGCAGTGTGGAGGGTGTGAGGGCGGTCTTGAGTGTATCTTAAGAGATGTCCATGTTCTAAAAGATATTCACGTTACTCCGCCAAGGCATTTGACCCCGTCAATGCTTATGACTCCGCCAGACGTGTGACCCCGCCTAAATTTACTACTCCGCCAAGGCATTTGACCCTGTCAATGCTTATGACTCCGCCAGACGTGTGACCCCGCCTAAATTTACTACTCCGCCAAGGCATTAGACCTCGTCAATGCTTATGACTCCGTCATGGCATGAGACTCCGCCTATACTCATTACTCTGCCGAGGTACGTGACTCCGCCTAAACTAATTACTCCTCCAATAAAGAACAGTTCGAACATCATCCAACTAATCAGTAAGCAAGTAACAACGTCCAATAGCCAACAGCTCGGAAAACTATACCGTCCAGCAACCAGCAAGACGTCACAGTCTTGTGGACAATTAGTAAGCTTTCCACTTAGGAAAACCGTACCTTTTTATTGTTATCTTCTTTTCTTGGACGGACTCAATTCCGGTCTTGAATATTGGTTCAAAGTTATCCGTCCTACAGCTCATTTGGTAAAGTGTTGATCCGGTGTGCAACATAAAAGACAATCCTATCCACACCGGTTGTCCGGTGTGATATGGCATTTATTGTCATCCGTTCTTCCCCTTTGGAACCTTGAGGTCGTCCTAGCCTTGGAGGTCATAACGGATCAGAATGTTTCTTCCAATCTCACTCAATTTACTCCTCTACCTTCAATCTTTCACTCGGAAATTGGATCTTATCAAAATAGATCTATGTAATTTCTATAATTATACCCAAAAATGAAATTTTTGGAGTATTATAAACCATTCATAAAGTGTTTTTATTCATTAATAAACACTTACAAGCCTTCCATGCTTCATAAATTACAAATTAGAGCTATTATTTAAAAGCAGGATGTTACATTTCTCCCACCCTAATAAAAATTTCATCCTCGAAATTTAACGCGTTCCTCAGTGAAACAATCCTGGATATTGTGTCCTCATATCATCTTCACGCTCCCAAGTCAGAGTTACATCAGTTCCTTGTTTCCATGCAACTTTTACCAGTGGTACATTCTTGTTCCTCAAACGTTTACTCGATCTTTCTAGGATCTGTGTAGGTTCTGTGGAGATGGTCAGATTCTCTCTAACTTCAATATCATCAGTAGCAATCACGTGGTTGGGATCTTGTACGTACTTCCTCAGCTGTGATACATGAAATACATTGTGCAGATTTGCCAGGTGAGGAGGAAGTGCAATCTGATATGCCACTGTACCAACCCTCTTTAGGATCTCATATGGTCCAATGAACCTCGGACTCAATTTCTTACTCTTCAAGGCTCGGCCAATCCCTTTGTGAGGTGAAACCTTCAAAAATACATGCTCACCGACTTGGAATTCAAGTGGTTTCCTCCTTTTATCATAATACTGCTTTTGTCTGTCTTGAGATGCCTTCATCTTTTCTCTGATCATTTCTATCTATTCAGTAGTCTGCTGCACAATTTCAGGTCCTAACGCCAAACTTTCACCAGTTTCTAACCAACAAAGTGGCGTTCGACACTTCCTACCATACAATGCTTCGAATGGAGCCATACCAATACTGCTGTGGTAGCTATTATTATACGTGAATTCAATCAATGGAAGAAACTGCTCCTAACTACCACCATGTTCAATCACACAAGATCGCAGTAAGTCTTCCAAACTTTGTATGGTACGTTCTGACTGTCCATCTGTTTGGGGATGATAAGCTGAGCTTAATCGAAGCTTTGAACCCAATTCCTGATGCAAGCTTCCCCAGAATCGGGAAGTGAATCTTGGATCTCTATCTGACACAATACTAGATGGTACACCATGTAGTCTTACGATCTCCTTCACATATAACTGTGCCAACTTTTGTAAAGAGTTCTTCATATTCATTGGGAGGAAGTGAGCAGACTTTGTCAATCTGTCTACAATAACCCAGATTGCATCATTCCCTGAACGTGTTCTTGGAAATCCTGACACAAAGTCCATTGAGATATCATCCCATTTCTAGACAGGAATCTCTAATGGTTGTAGTTCACCAGATGGCTTCTGGTGTTCTACCTTGGCTTTTTGACACACCAGACATGAAGCCACATATTCAACTATCTCTTTCTTCATCCTTGGCCACCAAAAGCTTTTCTTCAGATCTTGATACATCTTAGTTGATCCAGGATGAATGCTCAACATACTTTTATGCGCTTCTTCTAGAATCGTCCTTCTTAGATCAACATCCTCTGGTACACAAATTCTATTCCTGATTCTCCAAATTCCATCTGATCCTTCTTGTAGTCCCATATCTTTTCCATTCGCCTGTAATTCTCTCAACTCTTGTAATGGCAAATCTTCTTTCTGTCTTTCACCTAACAGTTTCAGGAAATCATTGGTTATCTTCAAAGTCCCCAAAGTCATACTCCTTGAAGATTTCATCTCTACACCCAAGTTCATATCTCTAAACTGTTCTATCATCTCCATTTCTTTTATCATCAAAAATGCCATATGAATGGACTTTCGGCTTAGTGCATCTGCCACCACATTTGCTTTTCCTGGATGGTACTTCAAATCAAAATCATAATCTTTAAGGAACTGCATCCACCTTCGCTGCCTCATGTTCAATTCCTTTTGATCGAACAAATACTTCAAGCTCTTGTGATCACTGAACACTTCAAACCTGACTCCATACAAATGGTGTCTCCAGATTTTCAGGGCAAATACCACTGCTGCCAATTCTAGATCATGCGTTGGATAGTTCATCTCATGTGGTCTCAACTGTCTAGATGCATAAGCTACCACCTTTCTCTGCTGCATCAAAACACATCCTAAGCCCATTTTGGAAGCATCACAATAAACCACGAAATCTTCTTGTGGATTAGGTAAGGTTAAGACTGGAGTAGATGTAAGCTTCAACTTCAGTTCTTGGAAACTTTTCTCACATTCTGGCGTCCAAGAAAAAGGTTGATTCTTCCGGGTTAGCCGAGTCATTGGTAGGGCAATTTGAGAAAACCCTTCAATGAATCTCCGATAATAACCAGCTAATCCCATGAAACTTCGTATCTCAGTGACTGAAGTAGGTCTCTCCCAGTTTACCACAGCTTCTATTTTAGAAGGATCCACAGATACTCCTTCGTTTGAGATTACATGGCCTAGGAATTTTACCTCTTTCAACCAGAATTCACATTTTGATAACTTTGCATACAACTGCTTCTCCTTCAAAATCTGTAATACCACTCGGAGATGCTTTTCATGTTCCTCTGCAGTTTTTGAATAGATCAGAATATCATCAATAAAAATGATGACAAATTGATCTAAGTAGGGATGAAATACTCGATTCATGTAATCCATGAATACGGCTGGGGCATTGGTCACTCCGAAGGGCATCACAAGGTACTCGTAATGACCATATCGTGTTCTAAAGGCTGTCTTTGGAATATCCTCAGACTTGACACGAATCTGATGATACCCCGATCGTAGATCAATCTTGGAAAACACTGCAGCACCTCTCAATTGATCTATCAGATCATCAATTCTGGGCAAAGGATATCTATTCTTCACTGTCAATTTATTCAGTTGATGATAATCTACGCATAACCTCATGCTTCCATCTTTCTTCTTGACGAGCAATACTGGCGCTCCCCATGGTGACACACTCGGTTTGATGAAATGCTTCTCCAGCAACTCTTCAATTTGTTTCTTCAGTTCCGCCAGTTCAATTGGTGCCATACGGTATGGAGCTTTAGACACTGGTTCTGCTCCTGGAATTAAATCAATGGAGAATTCTACCTCACGTTCTGGAGGTAAACTTGAGACATCTTCAGGAAATACTTCAGGAAATTCAGAAACAACCGGCATCTCGATTGCTTTAGGTTCACCATCTTCTTTGTAAAGAGTGAATAAAGCAAACAATTGACTTTCACCTTGTAATACATAGGTCTTGAGGTTGTCAGAATTTAGATTTTCTGATGGAAATATCACAATCTTGTTGTGACAGTCCACCAAGACTCGATTTGTTGATAACCAGTCCATCCCCAGAATCACGTTCAGATCCTTCAAAGGTAAACAAACAAGATCGACAAGAAAACGTCTACCTTCTATGAGTATAGAACATTCGTTACACACCTTAGCAGTTCTAAGTTGTGTACCGGTGGGAGTAGAAACAATCAGATCATATGTCATAGGCTTCACAGGTAATCGAAGGCGTCTAACATACTCATCAGAAATGAAAGAATGCGTAGCACAAGAATCAAATAACACAGATAGGATTGTACCATTAATGTCACACTTACTTTGTACGAGGTCATCAGCTTGGTCTGCCTCTGAACCGCTGATGGCATAGACTCTCCCAGCTGTTTGTTGCAACCTCTGATCTGTGGACTCCTTGTTCTGTCTTGGAGGTTGGGCAGTACGTGTGTCTTCTCCTCGGCCTCTCTGATAATTAGAGCCTCTTGGTTCACTCATAGTGTTCCTGTTGTTGTTTTGATTATTCTGCGGACAATTTGGACTGATGTGTCCTTTTTGGTTACATCGGAAGCAAGTGACCTCTTCAAGACGTCTGTTACAATCACGTACATGATGATTACCTCCACACTTAAGACACCTCATGTTATTGCGTCTATCAAAAGATGACGATGATGATGATCCGCCTCTGGAGCGATTTGGATAGAACGATCCTCTTCTTTTGAAATCAACTGACTGAGGTTTCAGTTGTTTATTGGCCTTTTCATGTGCCAGTCTGGCTTGGTGATTTTCTTCAAAAATTCTGCATTTGTTGATCAGAATAGGAAAACTCCGAATTTCTTGGTACCCAATCGCCTCTTTGATTTCCAAATTCAGTCCGTTCTCAAATTTAACACATTTCGATTCTTCGGCACCAGCCTGTTGAAAAGGAGGGTAAAAGAGAGATAGTTCTTCAAACTTTGCAGCATATTCTCCAACGGACATCGAGCCTTGTTTCAACTCCATAAATTCCAGCTCCTTGCGACTTTTCACACTTGCTGGAAAATATTTCTCCAGGAAACAGTCTTTGAAGTTGGTCCAGATCAAGGGTCTGTCAGTCTCGATCATACGGATTCTAGCATGAATCCACCAGTTCTCTGCCTCTTCCACCAACATATAGGTGGCATACTCCACCTTTTCATATTCTGTGCAGGGTAATGCTCGAAAGATGCGTTCTATTTCCTTGGCCCAGAGATATGCTCCTTCTGGATTATAACCTCCCTTGAATTGCGAAGGCTTTCTCTTCAAGAAGCGGTCTAACCCATGGAGTTCTCCAGTGCTCCTTGGTTGGTTTTGTCGTTCTATGGCTTCAGCTAAGCGGTTGAAAGCTGCTGCCATATCATTGTTGTTGTTGTTGTTTCTTGCCATCCTATATTCGTAGCTTGGTTTATACCAATTCTAAGGAATAATATATATATAAATACTACATAACTATCCTTATTCTACGGTCTATCAGTTAAGCAATCAATCATATAACACATTTATCATATTATCAAGAGGAAATCAAACAAATCTTTTCACAATTAATCAGTCAGGCACAAATCATATAGTACACATTTAGCATGTTATCAAGTAAGAAATCAAACATTTCACATATTATGTCGAGAAATAGCTCATGTCATAGCAATTGGTCCTGAATTTTTTGAAAAATGCTCTGATACCAACATGTAACGCCCCGAAACATGGATTAAAATTTTCGAGTAAATTTTTCGCTTTTTCAAAAGATCATTTTAAAAAAATTATAAATTTAATTCAGAGTTTATATAACAATTAATAACAGCGGAAAAATTATCATACATACTAGTCGTGAATAATTAAATCCAAGAAAATATTTGAGTAGCGAAAAACGATTGTGAAGATAATAGTACATGACATATTATATTTATTACAACCCATAAATTCAAGTTCAGGTAATAAAGCAAATAGACATCCATCATGGCA
Organism: Clitoria ternatea; assembly: GCA_037962975.1. NCBI lineage: Eukaryota > Viridiplantae > Streptophyta > Magnoliopsida > Fabales > Fabaceae > Clitoria > Clitoria ternatea. The sequence continues at coordinate 182,259,308 of CM075672.1, forward strand.
TCACTCTGCATTCTGCGTGTCATTCACTGTAAAAATTAATGTAAGAGTGAGACAGAATATAGAATAAATATAAAATAGATAAAATTGCACAAACACAATCAACAATTCATAATGATATGATGAGTATGCCAAACAAGTCCATTAATAGATATTTAATTAGTCAAATGATGTCATGCTGGATCCATTTGGTCTTGGTGGAAATACTGCAGTATAAGTCTCATAGAGACACAAATAGGGCTTTAGCATATACCATGAATCCCTATACTTCATGGCGCTTAAGTACCGAAGTACACAATATCATAAGTAGGACTTCTGCAATAACCATGAATCCCTACACTCCATGGCACACAACATAATAGGGCTTAACTCATCATAGAGTAACCCCACACCAGGGTAGGCAATCATGGAACCCCTAAATCCCATGGTGCGTCCGAATGCTTATGATGCATGAATGCCTTTAATTCTTTTAATATACCATGATATCCACATTTCCAAAACCTCTTGGATACTACAAGTCCTCAAGGACACAATACACATAATAATTCACAAAATCATGAATTTACTGTCTCAACCTCATATGTCAATAACCACAAGGCATTCATGTACATATATATTAATTATGTCATTCATAATTATTCACCATCACAATATACAAACTGTGTGATACTCAACATCATTTATAAAAATTCATAATCACTCAATAGTTTAATAAAAAATCTTATACAAAGAGAAAATATCATTTTCTTTCAAAATAGCCATTTTAAGTGACTTTCAGCATCCCCAACAGCAACATACATTAGCAAAACAGTCATAACATGGGCAAATCAACTCCTTTTTAGGTGATTCCACTTTCTATAGCTCAGTAATACAATTATCCACAACTTTCATGAAGAACACAGTTTTCAAATTCCGAACAGAAATATTACTATTCACGAAATATCACACTGCCTCAAGGTGAGTTTTTCAAAACGTACATATATTAGTAATTTCAGTGTTTCTGGAGTTACAAAAATGATTTTCGCTTGAAACCAGTTCCAAAATACTCTTAACGTAATTATCTAAAACTTTCATGAAGACTCAAACAACTAATTCATACCACAAAATTCCCAGTATTGAAAACAAGATTCGGATTTCCAAAATTCCAGAATTTCAGAATTTCAGCTTGCACATACTTCAGTAATTTGAGCATAACTTGAACTACAAAAATTATTTTGATGTGAAACCACTTTCTAAAAATCCACAACTTAATTATCTACAACTTTCATGAAGACCTCCAATGCTAATTATGCATGTATAATTCCCAGCACATCAAAATATACACAAAACATGGAACAATCTTTCACTCGGACAGGTAGTAGTATTTTGGCTATAACTTTTGCTACACATACTCAAATCAATCGGTTCAGGTCTCAAAATTCACATAACAAAAATATTTACAACTTTCATGAAGGCACTAATCGCTAATTCTTACCACAAAACTTCCAGTTTTAAAAATAAAATACGGATTTCAAGTTCACAGATTTACAGCTTATTCATACTTTAGTATTATGAGCATATATGCATGTACAATTCCCAGCACATCAAAATATACACAAAACATGGAACAATCTTTCACTCAGACAGGTAGTAGTATTTTGGCTATAACTTTTGCTACACATACTCAAATCAATCGGTTCAGGTCTCAAAATTCACATAACAAAAATATTTACAACTTTCATGAAGGCACTAATCGCTAATTCTTACCACAAAACTTCCAGTTTTAAAAATAAGATACGGATTTCAAGTTCACAGATTTACAGCTTATTCATACTTCAGTATTATGAGCATATCTTGAGCTACAAAAAATCATTTTAATGTGAAACCACTTTCTAAAAACCCACAACATATATATCTACAACTTTCATGAAGACATTCAAGGCTGATTACGCATGTATAATTCCCAGCATATCAAAATATACACAAAACATGGAACAAACCTTTCACTCGAACATGCAGTAGTAATTTGGCTATAACTTTTGCTATACATACTCAAATTAATAGAATCAAGTCTCATAATTTAGATAACAAAAGATCTACAAATTTCATGAAGAAGTCAAAGACAAATTCATACGTTTTCAGTTCCAAAATTGAACTACAAGATGCGAAATTAAGAATGTAATCCTAGAACAGCATACAACTCTACCCATTTCACAAATATTCACAACCCTGTCCCCTCTAACTTGGTTTGAAGACTTTTAGCTGATTGGAAAAGAGGTCTCCTGGCTGTCCTGGTTCTATTCGAAGGTCTTGAGGAAGAAGAAAAATGGTATACTGTAATGCTGTTTTCTCTTAAGAGTTTTTGAAGAGATATGGTTTTGTTTTAAAAAGCAAGGCAGTGGGGAACAAGCCCTTTGTGAGTGGGTTTGTTAGTGCTGTTAGTGGAGATAATGGAGGATTAATAATAGAAGGTGGCTATCTTAGTGCTCATCTCTAGCCGTCCTACGTACTAGTGCGATTAGTGGGATTAAAAAATATTAAAATAATGCCTAAAAGACAAGAAAAGGGTCAAAAAGTTACTTCTGCACTTCAAAACCGACCAGAGTTCCATTTCCAAGTCTGGTTGAGCATCCGGTCTTGTACATCAGCTTAAAATCATCCAGTGTGTACATCCGTTCTAAGGAAAGCTGAGTTAACCTTCCTTGAAGCCGTCCGGTGTTCATTAATGATAATCCGAACTAAATTCATCCGGTCTCACCTGAACTGAAGTCAGCTGTGTGAGAGCAGTGTGGAGGGTGTGAGGGCGGTCTTGAGTGTATCTTAAGAGATGTCCATGTTCTAAAAGATATTCACGTTACTCCGCCAAGGCATTTGACCCCGTCAATGCTTATGACTCCGCCAGACGTGTGACCCCGCCTAAATTTACTACTCCGCCAAGGCATTTGACCCCGTCAATGCTTATGACTCCGCCGGACGTGTGACCCCGCCTAAATTTACTACTCCGCCAAGGCATTAGACCTCGTCAATGCTTATGACTCCGTCATGGCATGAGACTCCGCCTATACTCATTACTCTGCCGAGGTACGTGACTCCGCCTAAACTAATTACTCCTCCAATAAAGAACAGTTCGAACATCATCCAACTAATCAGTAAGCAAGTAACAACGTCCAATAGCCAACAGCTCAGAAAACTATACCGTCCAGCAACCAGCAAGACGTCACAGTCTTGTGGACAATTAGTAAGCTTTCCACTTAGGAAAACCGTACCCTTTTATTGTTATCTTCTTTTCTTGGACGGACTCAATTCTGGTCTTGAATATTGGTTCAAAGTTATCCGTCCTACAGCTCATTTGGTAAAGTGTTGATCCGGTGTGCAACATAAAAGACAATCCTATCCACACCGGTTGTCCGGTGTGATGTGGCATTTATTGTCATCCGTTCTTCCCCTTTGGAACCTTGAGGTCGTCCTAGCCTTGGAGGTCATAACGGATCAGAATGTTTCTTCCAATCTCACTCAATTTACTCCTCTACCTTCAATCTTTCACTCGGAAATTGGATCTTATCAAAATAGATCTATGTAATTTCTATAATTATACCCAAAAATGAAATTTTTGGAGTATTATAAACCATTCATAAAGTGTTTTTATTCATTAATAAACACTTACAAGCCTTCCATGCTTCATAAATTACAAATTAGAGCTATTATTTAAAAGCAGGATGTTACAGCCTACGCCATCATCCCCTGTCACGAATATTGCGGGAATTGGGGGCGTCACCCGAAGTGGAAGAGTATATGCTTCCCCAGAACCTAAACTTGACAAGGTTGCAGGGGATGTTAGACCTGGGAAGGGAGAATCCCCTGGTGAAGCAAAGAAGGCTGTAACTGAAGAGGAGGCCCAAGAATTTCTAAGATTCATTCGCCATAGTGACTACCAGGTGCTGGACCAACTGAACCACACTCTGACAAAAATTTCTCTGTTGTCCTTACTAATGAGTTCCGAACCACACCGGAACACGCTGATGAAGGTTTTGAGTGAGGCACATGTGAAACATGATTTGCCAGTAGATAAGTTCGAAGGCATAGTGGGACACATTATGGCCAACAACTATCTAACTTTTACGGATGATGAGACACCGATAGAAGGAATAGGGCACAATAAAGCCCTTCATATCTCCGTAAAATGTCAAGATCATATCATGGCAAAGGTGCTGGTTGACAATGGGTCGTCCTTGAATGTAATGCCAAAATCTACGTTGGCAAAGTTGCCTTTTGAGTGGACCCATATGAGACCCAGTTCCATGGTAGTCCGAGCTTTTGACGGAACTCGCCGGGAGGTTATGGGGGAAACTGCACTGCCTATACAAGTTGGGCCATGTACCTTTCAAATCCTTTTTCAAGTCATGGATATTACGCCCGCTTACAGTTGTTTGCTGGGACGGCCATGGATCCATTCGGCTGGGGTAGTTCCCTCCACTCTGCACCAGAAATTGAAATTCATCATCGACAACAAGTTGGTGATTGTCTCTGGAGAAGAGGACTTGTTGGTCAGCAAACCTGCCAACACCCCATACATTGAAGCGGCCGAGGAAGCCCTCGAAACCTCCTTTCAGGCTTTAGAGGTGGCCAATACAACTAGCATTACAAAGACATCCTTCCCAAACGTGCCTCTGATAGTTGCAAAGACAATGTTGAGAAAAGGATACAAGCTGGGAAAAGGGTTAGGACGAGGATTGGAAGGAAGAACCCAACCTATATGCCTCCCAGAAAACAAAGATAGATATGGTCTGGGATACAAGCCTACAGCAGCTGATAGAAAAAGGGTAGGAGAAGAAAGAAATGAGAGAAGGATTGCTCGCCTTACCGGTCAAGAGTACGACACTGCTAGAATCCCTATCTGTGACCTCTATCAAAGCTTCAGGAGCGCCGGGATTATATATCTGGGTCAGGTGACTATTGTTGGAGACAGACCCAGCTATGATGTGGAATTGGTGTATGCTTGCTTACCCGGCCAAGAACTGGACAACTGGGAAATCATGGAGTTCCCCATAACTATCAATCCACAGTCAAAGTAATTGTTGTTTTCAAAACTTGTCGATCCCTTTGCTATGCCTAAGGCTTTGGGGATCTATTTTGTAATAAAGGCAAAAACTTGCTTATTTGTTGAATTAAATGAATGCAGTCCAATTTCTTACCTTTGTTTAAATTCCTTTCTCTTAAACCTTTTATTTGCTTGTCTTTCTTTATTTTCATTATAATATAACCCAAATGCAGATCTGAAAGCGATTCCTCTGAGAGTAATGAGAACTCGGTTCTATTTCATGACTCTGATAATCTGAATGATTACGCCTATGAGGAGAGTGAGGAAGACTTTGAACCTTCACCCGAATTGACGAGATTAATGGAACAGGAAGATAAAGAAATTAAACCTCATCAGGAAAAGATTGAGACCATTAACCTGGGAGATGAAGGGGAAAATAAAGAAGTCAAGATAGGCACCCTCTTGAGCAAACAACGGCAGAGTGAATTGATTAAATTGCTTTGGGAATTTTGAGACATTTTTGCGTGGTCGTATCAAGATATGCCGGGTCTGGATAATAACATTGTGGAACACAAGTTGCCTTTAAAACCGGAATGTCCGCCGATCAAGCAAAAGCTGCGACCAATGAAACCAGAAATGCTTCTTAAGATCAAAGAAGAAGTCAAGAAACAATTCGATGCTGGTTTCTTAGCCCGTAGCTAAGTATCCATAATGGGTAGCCAATATAGTTCCCGTTCCAAAGAAAGATGGGAAAGTAAGAATATGTGTGGACTACCGAGACTTGAATCGGGCGAGTCCTAAGGATGATTTTCCTTTACCTCAGATTGACGTACTGGTTGATAACACAGCTCAGCATTCCATCTTCTCATTTATGGATGGATTTTCAGGATACAACCAAATCAAGATGGCACCAGAAGATATGGAAAAAACCATATTCATCACTCTGTGGGGCACCTTTTGTTACAAAGTAATGTCCTTCGGATTAAAGAATGCAGGAGCCACCTATCAAAGGGCAATGGTGACTCTCTTCCACGACATGATGCACAAGGAAATAGAAGTCTATGTGGATGACATAATTGCCAAGTCTAGATCTAAAGAAGAACACATTGCTGACCTGAGAAAACTTTTCGAAAGGTTAAGGAAATTCAAGCTTAGATTGAATCCCGCCAAGTGCACTTTTGGCGCAAGATCCGGCAAATTGTTAGGATTCGTTGTGAATGAGAGAGGGATAGAAGTTGATCCTGACAAAGTCAAGGCAATTCTGGAAATGCCTCCTCCTCGCACTGAAAAAGAAGTCTGAGGATTCTTGGGAAGATTGAATTACATCGCCCGATTCATTTCCCAAATGACAGCAACCTGTGAGCTGATTTTCAAATTGCTTCGTAAGAACCAACCTGGACAGTGGAATGATGATTGCCAGATTGCATTTGAAAAGATAAAGCAGTACTTATTGGAGCCACCAGTCTTGGTGCCACCTGTTCATGGGAGACCACTAATCCTATACCTGACCGTGTTGAATGAATCCATGGGGTGCGTATTAGGTCAACATGATGAGACCGGGAGGAAGGAATACGCCATCTACTATTTGAGCAAGAGATTTACCGAATGTGAGATGAGGTATTCATCTCTTGAAAGAACATGTTGTGCATTGGCCTGGGCTGCCCGACGCTTACGGCAATACATGCTTAATCATACTACTTGGCTGGTGTCTAAGATGGATCCCATCAAGTATATCTTTGAAAAACCTGCTTTGACTGGAAGGATTGCCCGTTGGCAAGTGTTACTGACGGAATATGACATAACATATGTCACCCAAAAGGCAATAAAAGGGAGTGCGCTAGCAGATTACTTAGCACACCAACCTATTGAAGCTTACCAACCAATGCGGCATGATTTCCCAGATGAGGATATTTTGGCCCTTTTCAAAGAAGAAGATGGTCTGGAAGCCAGATGGATCATGAGATTCGATGGGGCATCCAATGCACTAGGACATGGAATTGGGGTTATCCTAATCTCACCTGATAAGGAATTCATCCCTATTTGCGCTCGGCTGTGTTTTGACTGCACCAATAATATTACGGAATATGAGGCATGTTCTCTAGGAATACAAGCGACTCTAAACGTGGGAATAAAGGTTCTGGAAGTTTATGGAGATTCTGCTTTGGTTATCCATCAACTAAAGGATGAGTGGGAAACTAGAGACAGTAAACTAGTTCCCTATCATGCTCATATCAAGGAGATGATCAAAAGATTCGATGAAGTTACCTTCCATCATGTTCTACGGGAAGACAACCAAATGGCAGATGCTTTAGCCACTCTAGCCACTATGTTCAAAGTCAGCAGTGATTTCGAAGTGCCTCTCATTGAGGTAAAGAAACGACAAGAACCTACCCATTGCCAGGTCATAGAAGAAGAGCCAGATGGAAAACCTTGGTACCTCGACATCAAAAGATATCTCTAATGCCAAGAATACCCTGAGGGCATCACGGATAATGACAAACAAACTTTGAGAAGGCTAGCTATGGGGTACCTATTAAGCGGTAACGTGCTATACAAGAGGAATTACGATTCTGTTCTCCTCCGGTGTGTTGATACCATTGAAGCAAACCAGATCATGAAAGATATCCACGAAGGATCTTTCGGAACTCATACGAATGGACATGCTCTGTCAAGAAAGATCCTGAGAGCCGGGTATTATTGGATGACTATGGAAGCAGATTGTTTTGCTTACATACGAAAGTGTCATAAATGTCAGATTTATGCTGATCACATTCATGCACCGCCTTCATCCCTAAATGTCTTGTCAGCACCATGGCCCTTTTCAATGTGGGGTATGGATGTAATTAGGCCCATTGAGCCAAAAGCCTCAAACGGTCATCGTTTCATCCTAGTTGCCATCGATTATTTCACCAAGTGGGTAGAGGCAGCTTCGTACACCAATGTGACGAAAAACATTATGGTCAAATTCGTCAAGCGTGAGCTGATATGTCGGTACGGCCTACCAAATCAAATCATCACTGATAATGATATAAATTTAAACAACAAAATGATGAAGGAACTGTGTGAGAGTTTTAAAATCTCCCATCACAACTCCTCTCCGTATCGTCCGAAAATGAATGGAGCAGTCGAGGCAGCTAATAAAAATATCAAGAAGATAGTGTAAAAGATGGTGGTAAGCTATAAAGACTGGCATAAAATGCTCCCTTTCGCGCTGCACGGATACCGAACTTCGGTGCGAACTTCAACTGGGGCAACCCCATTTTCTTTGGTCTACGGAATGGAAGCTGTACTGCCATTTGAAGTAAAAATTCCATCCCTTAGGGTGATCATGGAAGCCAAGCTGGAAGAAGCTGAATAGGTCCAGGCCAAATATGATCAATTGAATCTGATTGACGGGAAGAGGTTAACCGCTCTCTGCCAGGGACAGTTATATCAAAGACGTATGAAGCGGGCATAGGAAAAGAAAGTGCGCCCCCGATAGTTCCAAGAAGGTGATTTGGTCCTCAAAAAGATCTTGCCAATTCAAAAGGACGTCCGAGGGAAATGGACACCTAATTATGAAGGACCATATGTTATAAAGAAAGCTTTTTCCTGAGGAGCTCTCATACTCACCAACATGGATGGAGATGACCTGCCGATGCCTGTTAATGCCGATGCAGTGAAGAAATACTTTGTATAAAAATATAAAAATATAAAAAAAAGGGGAAGAAAAAAGCTCGCTAGGCTGAAAACCTGAAAAGGCGGCCTAGGCAAAAGTTAGAGCAACAAGATGAGCCGAAAACCTGAAAGGGCGGTTCAATCTGAATCATAAACATAAACCCTTCAAGCCAAAGACAAAGGAGGTCAAAATGGGTATTAGGGTCGTTGTTAAATTATTCCCTCAGAAGCAAAATCAAAGGACAAACATAAAGTTATGATAAAGGGTCAAGTTTCTCATTGCTCTCAGAAGATCACTAGAGGATATATGAGCCTTCCTCTTGCCTTCTATTCTCTATATCTTATCACATCTCTGTGCTTAATATTATTGTCGTCTCTACTATACATACCTGATGTTTGTAAATAAAGTTCTCCCTTCTTCATACATGTGTTCATGGTTAGATTTTATGAATAAACAAGTTTTTGCCTAAAAGAAATTTTTGAAATTGAAAATGACAGAGTGTAAAGTTATGAGGAACTAAATGCATCCTAGCGCCAGAATTTGCTTGGTATAAGCATAACTATCTCTGCTAAATACGCTCGCCAAAAGTCGGAAGACGTTTCTATTTCATCCATGAGTTATCTTAAAAAAGCCAGTCGTCAGGAAAAATGTACGTGTAAGTCTTTTTATACTAACTCACTTTTTTTGTCAAAAGGACACCAAATTCATTATCCAAAAGCAGGTATTCACCAAAGCTTTCTCTCAGTAAGACCCACTGTCCGTACCTAAGTAGAACGTAGACTGAGGGTCCCTCCCAAAGAGCCACAAAAATGGGTTCAGCTCCCTCAACCAGGATATTTCTTTGATCAAGCTTAGAAGAACTGATCCTTCCCTAGTGATTTCACCATTACCAAGCAGCTCAAATTGGGGCATCTCCCTAAGTTTTTCCTTCAAACTAAGGGGCAGTACCCCTGAAAAAAAAAGAAGAAGGAAAAAAAATACAAACTGGGGCATCCCCCCAGATTTCTTTTGTTCATTCAAGGGGGAGTTCCCCAACAACTTTTAAGTCATATTAAACTGGGGCATCTCCCCAGATTTCTTTTGTTCATCCAAGGGGCAGTTCCCCAACAACTTTCAGTCATATCAAACTGGGGCATCTCCCCAGATTTCTTTTGTTCATTCGAGAGGCAACACCCTCACCATTTACCTTTCCTGTCAACCGAGAGGCAACACCCTCACCATTTACTTTCCTGTCAATCGAGAGGTAACACCCTCACCATTTACCTTTCCTGTCAACCGAGAGGCAACACCCTCACCATTTACCTTTCTTGTCAACCGAGAGGCAACACCCTCACCATTTACCTTTCCTGTCAACCGAGAGGCAACACCCTCACCATTTACTTTCTTGTCAACCGAGAGGCAACACCCTCACCCATTTACCTTTCCTGTCAACCGAGAGGCAACACCCTCACCATTTACTTTTCCTGTCAATCGAGAGGCAACACCCTCACCATTTACTTTTCCTGTCAATCGAGAGGCAACACCCTCACCATTTACTTTTCCTGTCGACTGAGAGGCAACACCCTCACCTTTTACTTTTCTTGTCAACCGAAAGGTAACACCCTCACCTTTTACTTTTACTGTCATTTCCTAAGTTTTCTCCCCTCATCTGATACTTTGACAATGGTGTTCACGTCTTTACTTCTTTTCCATTCCAAAAGCAAGAAGAAATTTCATGCTCTTCTCATGGAAAAGAAGTAAAGAGGGGCATCTGTGAACACCTATTTCAGTAAGTGAAAAGCATTCAATTCAATTCAATTCAAAAAAAAAAACTATGACTCGGAAATGATCAAAACCGAGTGAAAGGACTCAGAATGGATCAAATCCAAGTGGAATATGCTACTGTTGGAGTGAATCAGAGTGTAACGACTCAAAAAGGATCAAATCTGAGTAGAATTACTCAGAATGAGTCGGTTTTGAGTGAAATGCTTCCTGTTGAAGGTGAATCCGAGTGGAAGGCTCCCTGTCAAGGCCATTCCGAGTGATACTCTGTTGAAGGATGAATGTTGAGAAGGATTGTTCTTTGACTGCAATTAATCCTCACCTGTAATTAGACTCCTGAATCTAGAATCTCATTTTTTGACCAATGCTTTAATTAAAGGTTTTCCCGATATTTTATCCTAAAAAATATTGGTGGCGACTCCCTGTTTTTCTTTTCGAACCAAAAACAAAAAGATCGTTTTGAGGGTCGGCCGTGCCGCCGCGATCCCGATCGCGACAATAATATTTTTCACTCGGATATCAACACTTAGGAATATAGAAGTATTTCCCACTCGGGTTTCACTCGGTTAATCATTACTTAGTCAAGATCAAACCAACTTCTTCAACTACGTTTCACTCAGAGTCCATCAGGTCCATTACCACTCGGAAAAAGGCCCATACATACGAGTCTCACTCGGAATTTGGCTTATATACATGAGACTCATTCAGTTATTCATCTCTTGGCATCACAAACTAACCTTCCTTGAATTGTTCTTCACTCGGAAACCTTTTAAGGCTTTCACCAGAAAAGAAGCCATATGCATAAGTTCCATTCGAAAACGAATTTTCCTTTGCTCTCCTCTCGGAAATAAAGCACTCGGGAAACTTTCACTCAGAAATGAAAATACTTAACAAGATGACTCAAAATTGAGTCGTTGGAGAAATACTTGACTCAGAAATGAGTCCTTCTGAGATGTTTGACTCGGAAATGAGTCATTTAGATATAATTGACTCAAAATTGAGTCTTTGGAGAGTACTTGACTCGGAAATGAGTTTTTCTAAGGTGTTTGACTCTGTAGTGAGTCATTCCAGGGTGAGTCACTCGGATTCTTTCACCCAGAAGTGGTTCTATCAGTCCACTTCACACAAAAGTGTCTCTGGGGCAAGGATTCCACTCGGAATAAACCCTCTCGGCCATGTTCCACTCGGAAAACACAACCTTCACTCGGTATTTCCATTTTTCACTTGGAATTTCTCTTAGTCACTCGGCATTTTTCTCTTTCACTCGGAACAGGGTGCCTTTTTCACTCGGACAGTCCTTTCTAAGGCATGTTTCACTCGGAAAATGAATCTTATCATTAAAGGTCTATGTAAATCCTATAATTATACCCAAAAATAAAATTTTTGGAGTATTATATATCATCCATAGAGTGTTTTATTCATTGATTAACACTTATAGACCTTCTATACCTTATAATTTACAAAATGGGACTATTATTAAAAAAAATAGGATGTTACACCACACCACACCACGTCACCAATAAGAACTAGTAAGTCATAACCGGGGTCTAAAATCATCGGTCAATTATGGACATTTCTCTCCACCCCGGTCGATAATTAAGCACTGGAGAATCTTCTACAGGTTCACCTCCGGTGTGTCTTGAAGTTTGAGTATGGACCAATTTTCACTTTAACTTGAAGAACCTTGGATTCCCACCGAACTGAGGTATAAAATACCGTACTCCACTGAGGCTGTGCAAACTTAGAGTTAGTGAGGTAACACCGGTCAAGAGACCATGCTAAGACCCCAGTTAATACAGTCAACATTGACCTCGGATTCTAGGACAAATATACTCTTTTTTTCATTTTTTCATTTTTTTCTTTTTTCTTTCTCTTTTTTTTTGTTCTACTTTTTTTTCTATATATTTTAATATATATTTTGCCAGACAAAAATAGGTGTTCACACCAAGCATATCATTGACATTTCAAATGCATGTCACGTATTTACCAAACACACTATCATCGCCATGTCCATTACCATAAAACATCGATGCGTCTAGGACAAGGCAAAGATGCGTAATATCATATACAACAATTAACCATTTCATGACAATGTCATCATCAACAACACAAGGACTCAAAGCTAGCTAAATGCTAATGTTGCTTGAAGGAAATCCAAGAAAAATGTGCTTGAGAAATAAAGGAACAAGCCTTGACTCAACACACCTCAAGCAAGCATCAAAACTTATGAAAAATTGGCAAACAACAACCATGAATCGATTCAAGCAGTCCACGAATCGATTCATGCGTGAAAATAGTCCATCACAACAAAATAGAAGCCCATGAATCGATCAGGATCCCTCATGAATCGATTTATGCAAATGGGAAATCAAACCTAACAGTCCAGCAAGCCATGAATCGATTCATACCTACCATGAATCGATTCATGCGTTTCTGGAAAATGCCCCTTGGGAGTCAGTGAGCCATGAATCGATTCAAGTCACACTATGAATTGATTCATGCAATTCCAGTGGTCTATGAATCGATTCAAGAGACTTATGAATCGATTTAGGAGTTGGGAAACACAATCAAACAACATTTTAGCTTAAGAGGACATTATCCCATACTCCAATTCATCAAATTAAACATCAACCAAGACTAAAAATATGCATTCCCATGGAATCTTAACAAGATGCATGCATACTTCATTCCATCATGGATTATTCATCAACAAATGCATCATTCCCATCAAAGGGACTCAAAAACTTTCATTGTCATCAAATACATATATGATTCTTAAAATCAATAGTTGCCAAGTATGTTATTCATCACACAACCAAATATGACTTCCAACACAACTATGACAAGGCAAACATGAGCATTATCATATATACATAATCATCAATTATTCAACTCATGCATTTGAAATGTAAACTCCTCTCCTACCTTGAGAGAAGAATAATGACTTGAACATTCTGATCGTTCTACCACATTTCCCGGAATACAATCTACACCAACATACATATATACATGTATTTAATTAATAAGCCATCACAAGGCATCATCATCACAAGTCTAAACAGTTGTTAGCATATCATAAAGCTTAATATCAAATCCTAGACTCGTCAGAACACTAATCTATATAATTGTGTTAGGTTTCAGGAATTCTTTTCCCAAAACCAAGATTTTTTGAGTTTAAAAGGGTTAGCCATACCCAACATCAACAATATCACATCCACCATCTATAATGCATCCAATATTACATAATTCATCCAAATGTCATCGTTGTCACCTAAAATTCAACATAAGCCATCCTAGCCTCTTTTAAACCATCATCAATCAACAACCCAAATGGCACTCATTATGGTCTAAGACCTCATCAACCATAATTTTATTTCATTAATCCATCACAACTATCATGGTTTTGGTTCACACTCATCTCTATGCATCTTGTGGCAACACTTATCTATGAGTTCCATCATTAATTGTCACACATCATTATTATTATCATCTACCATCATAATTAACAACACCCACATTAAGTATCATCTATTCACTTTCAATTCAACCCTCCTAGTCATAATATGTACATTTTCCTAAATATTAGGGTCAAGACTCTTTAAAATTCAATAACCACCATTCTCATATACAAAATCACCCCAACATCAATTTATCACAATTCTCCCAAGATTTGCCAAAAGCCCTAAATGACCATTTTTTATGGGTTTTCACAAAAATCCAACAATAACCAGTTCTAACCATTTTCTTACATTATTCAAGCTTCTTTAAGGCAATAACACCATGTTCACATCATCATCATCAACAACAAAAATCCCCAATGGTCATCTAGCCTAGGGTTAGGTTCCATATGCATATATTATCATCCACAATAACATTAAATTAGTTCAAAACCTTATCAACATCAATAACCAATTTCAATCCTCTAAAAACTTATTTTCTTCATATAAAATTGTTCTAAGAGCACAACATCATCAATACCACCAATTTGGCCAAAAATCTTAAAATATCCATACTTAGGGTTTTATCAAAAATCACCTAACAACATCCTTAACCATTTTCTTTAAACCTTACAAACATAATAACCTTCATCTTCATTTAACACTAAACCATAATCAAAAATCATGTTTCAAGCATTCAAGCCTAGGGTTTCACCATACCCATCAATACCCATAACACTTAATGCCATCATTTTAAGCTTAAACAACATTAAAATCATTAATGGGGATAAATAAGTAGAGAACTTTACCTCAACACCAAGCCATGCCCCAAAAATGAAAATGGGGAAAGGGAGAGGAAGATGATCCAACCATATCCCCAAAGTCCTTTTTGTGCTTCATAAATCTAATGTTTTTGCAAGATTTTTAGGTATTGATGTGTATAAAGGGAGTGAGACGGTTTTTGCTTGCAAATGAGGAAGAAGAAGTGAAAAAAATGAAGATGGGTGAGTGAGAGTGAAGCTATTGAAAATGAGAAGAGAGAGGGAAATTTGAAAAAATTAGGTATTACCCAATGGTTAAAAGGATGCTCCAATTTGCTTTTACCAATGGTTAATAATTCCCTATTGTCCAATGGGTAATAATTCCTTATTGTCCAATGGGTAAAAGGACCAAATGAGAGAGAGAAAAGAGGTTATGGTGGAATGGAGGAAAGAAATGGGAATTAACATTTTCTTTTATTTATATTTGGCTCGTATTTTCTTCCTTTATTAACATACGTCGTGTTCGAATAATTATCACCTTAATACCAAAATTCATTTTAATCATATTACCATAACTACAATAATTTTCTAAGTATCACAGACCCATCAAATACCCAATTTGACTTAGTGGATCCCATACCATCTATTAAATCACCTAGTTTCAATAAATCTTAATTTATCGATAATTCACCTCTAGTGTCTAATTAATTTTCCCACATATATTGTGTAACATCCTAGATTTTATATAAATAATTAAATGAGGAGAGTAAATGTTGAATAATTATATGTGGGTTGATTAATGTCCCAAAATATTGGAAATAATTAAATTAAGATTTTTTAGGACTACCCATAGTTTATTGGAGCCGAAGAAGCTGAAATTAAGGCCGATTAAAATATGGGTGTCGGACCAAGTATCTCCGATTGGGATGATATTGGTCAGGGCTGTCAAGGATATTATTGAGAGTCTGAATATGTATTCGGAATAATTTTTAGATAAGGTATCGAGCCCAAACTGGGATCCTGTTTGATTTAAAACGGAGAATCTTTAATGAGAAGATGAAATAAAACACTAAAACTCTTATTTTTCCTCTACACTTCACGTTGGCTCTCTTTTCTCAGCAAAAACTCTTCCTTCTCTTCTTCTGCTACTTTCCCACTCATCTTCTTCTTCTTCAAAAATCCACAAAGAGGTGGTGTGCCCTTCCTCCTCCCATTTTCGTTTCTTGGAGCTGGCAAAGAGAGCTTGGAGCTTGAAGCCTCACCTTCCTCTTCCCTCATTTTCGTGTGGCTCCACTTCCGCTTTGGGAACTCTCTCTTTTCTTCTCCTAAGGTAAGCTCTTGGTTGTTCTCATGAGCTTAAACCCTTAGCTATAGGTTCTTATGGTTTTGGGAGGGTAATGTACATGGAATAATAATAGTGGAATGAATTTATGATAGGAAACCTCTAGGTGGGGTAACATTGATGAGAGCTATAAATGGGTATTTATGAGTAGGTGAATATGGTAAGAAAGATGATGAAAAAGGATGGACATTGATTATGGTTGTTGGGTTTTAAAGAAACCTTAATACTATGATTTGGGGAAATGTAAAATATGAGTAGAGAAACATTTATTGTGTTAGATAAATGTTATTAATGAGGTAAAGTGATGTTATTAATGGTGGATGACCATTAATGAAGTTTAATGATTAATGATGGTTGTTAGGAACTATTAATGTGGGAACCTAGTAATGAGTTTAATATTAAAGATGCATAATAAAGAATGGAGGCACCTAACCTATGGTGGTTATAGTGGATAGAATGAAATAAAAGGAGTTGATAATTAAAATGGCATAAACACCAAGTTATTAAATATGACCATTTGAATCTTGGTGTTTTGAATAGAAAATAATTGTGAGATATATTGTATAATGTAGGAAACAACCCCATTGACGAGGCGGGACCATCAGACCACGTTGATTACTACTTCTCTTGAGGTAGGAGGGGGTAACTATTCTAAATGCATGATTTCATCCATTAGTGATGTGTGTATATAATTGTGTATTGTTAATTTGGCTTGAATGGATGATTTGATGATTATATGATTGAAATCCATTTAGAGTAATTGATGCTATGTGACATATGTTTTGGGATGTTGTTTATGATGAAACTTGACTCATGTTGATGAGAGTTGTTGTGAATGGTTTGATGACCATGGTTGTATTGATTGATATGTTGTTGAACATCCCATGATGTGTGAATTGATAAATAATGATTGCCACTAACTATTGATGTATATGAAATCCAATAAGATTGGTGATGGTTGAAAATGATAAGTATAAGAAATCCACTAAGTTGTTGTGGTGAATTGTTGAATGTGGAGTGGCATGATAGGATGCATAGAATGAGAATGCATTGCTTGGCATTTGCATCCATGGCATATCATATGCTATCTATGTGGAATGTTAGGGGTTCCACTAGGCGATCCCAGTGGGAGGGTGACCCAGTGCACGGGTATATTGTTGTATTCCCTGTTTATTCTGGGAATCACGAAGCTGTCCATAGTTTGGTGATGAGGCACCCTATGTGGTGGGCCGAGTGGGCGGGCAGCTCTATGATGAGCAAGTTAACTCGGTGTCCAACGGGACACGGCTCTCTTGATATGTGTTAAGGAAGGGCCTGTACAACTTTTGCAAATAAGGCCAAGATGATGATCCGCAAGTCACGGGGTGACTAGTGCTACATAGGGGCGAGAGCGGTTTGGTACCAGTAAAAGTATGTTGTTGAGCATGCATGAATTGAGGTATATGTGTACACATTTTTCTACTAGAGTAGGGGTATAGTAGCACATCTATGCTTGTCCCATGTTTAGTATATTATTGTTTCCCATAGTCGGATCCATATTTGATGAAAATTTCTTTGTGAATATGCATTAGCTATAAGAGCATTTGCATATAGCCGAAGATATGCCTAGTTGAAAGCCGGTGGTGGCGACGGATGATTGAGATATAAAGAAGGAAGAAATATGGTACTAACATTATGTGTATGATGATGTCATTCAGAATGCCAATGATTTGGATATGTGTGTTGTGGATGTATTTCTTTGAGTATGTAACATGTTGCTATGAAATGATATAGTATGTGAATAAAACTAAGATGTTTCTTGTGAAATGTATCATATGTGAGAATGTATGGGTATCATCATAATGTATGACTTTGATACATTTGGATTATGTTACTCACCTCCTAGTTGCCATTTTAAGATTGATGTAGGTGTGATGCAAACCCTACTCTTTTGGAGGTCGAGTATTGATGAAGGTAAATGTGGAAGGAAAGTGGGTGAGCCTTGGCCGGCACATTGTCATTTTGTAGAGTATATGATGTACACATGCTCAATTTTGTAAATTGATATGATAAATGATGGTTTTGGAGGTGATGTAGGAAAATGAGACCCTTGTATTTATGGCTTATTTTCATTAGTGACCTTGACAATGTTTGGATGATAAAAATGATGTGGTATGCTGTTAGAATTGATGAATAAATGAATATTTATCTATATTTTGGGTTTTATAAAGCACATAAGATGATAAGCTTGATTTTGATATGATTAATGAATTGGAATGGGAATTGTTGAATATGATTACTTGAAACAAGTTCTAAATGCTTAATATGATGTATGTGATATATCAATTTTGATCAATTTTGCTTAGGATAGATTTTCATATGTTAGGTTATGAAATTTACATGTCTTCTACGCATGTGCTGATAATCTCACTCAAGCGAGATGGATTCTCGCTTAAGCGAGAATCCCCTATATCAGTAGGATGGCCTCTGGCCCAATCTCGCTCAGGTGAGCTGGTGCCTCGCTTGAGCGAGGTGCGTAAGTATCAGGTGGATACTTCCTGGATGTGATTCGCTCAGGAGGCCTTCGCCTCGCCCGAGTGAAATCATGACAGAATGGTCCTGGACCATTTTCGCTCAAGCAAAATGGTCTTTGGTGGATGCTGGCTCAAGCAAGTGTTGTGTGGAATTGTTTTTGGATGAGGTCGCTCAGGCAAACTGGTGTCTCACCCAGGTGAAACGCTTATGAATCAGGTGGGAGCTACTGAGTGGAATTTGCTCAGGTGGGCCTGGCCTCGCTCGAGCGAGATGAGGGCAATAAGGTTCTATTCCTTTTTCACTCAAGCGAGCGTGCAGCCGCTCAAGTGAGCGAGCGTGGTATTGATTCTGGAGCATTTTCACTCACGCTCGCTGGCCTCGCCCAAGCGACCCATATGGGTCTCGCTCAAACGAGTTACCCTGTATCCAGTTTCTTCATTTTTGCTTCTTAGCTCAATTTTCTTACTTGTTTTGGAACTCAACCATTACGGAAATGGTGTTTTTACTATAGAATTGTATTATTAAGGTTTAACAAATTGATGAGGCATCCTTCATCCCCTTTTCATGCATGTATCTTAATAACTCTTAAATTTTATCCAATCTTCCATTTTTCCCTTATTAATATCCCAAGTCTGATTGTGCAAGGAGCACTCTGGTACCTCCTCATATCTTTATATATGAGATAGGTTATTTAATGATCTGGGGTAATCACTCAGCATTTTATATATGGCGTTTCTTCTACTTATAATTATTCTTAGATTGTGAAAAATTTACCCCCATTTTCGGGGTGTTACAACCTGGTATCAGAGCATTTATTAATGCTGATTGCTTATTATATGTGAATGAAATACCAAGGTTGAGTGACTCTCTTGTCGAATTGAGATTGTCTGACATTGAAATGCTGTTGATTGTCATTGAACCATTGTTATGCCTCATGAAAGCATTAGTTGCTTAATGTTAGGATGTTGTTATTATGGATAAGCATTATTGGGGCATAGATTGTCCATTAATCCCTGTTATGAATTATAATAATTGTGTGATCGTTATTAAGCCCGGCCAGGTATTTCCTTTCCCATATTTACCTTCAAATTGTGAATATATTATGATGATACATGTATTAATGATAATTGATGATGATTGGTATATATTAAGGAAAGAAACACAAGGTTTCTAATTGTGTTTGTGTTGTATGTCTAGATTGATTGATGGGGAATAGGCGTAATGTTGACGCAGCCGCTATGGCTAAAGCTTTCAATCGGTTTACCGATATCCTTGAATGGAAACAACAACCCGTTGGTCAACCAAACCATGGTCTTGACCGATTCCTCAAGCGGAAGCCTTCTGAATTTCATGGGGGCTATAAACCGGAAGACGCTTATGTTTGGATCCGTGACTTGGAGTGGATATTTGCTAGTATGGAGTGTACGGAAGCTCAAAAAGTTAAGTATGTGGTATTTATGGTCTGAGATGAAGCTGAATCTTAATGGATCCTCACTCGCGGGCGTATGATTGCTGCTCACACTCCTTTGAATTGGGAGAACTTTAAGGTGGAATTCCTTAGGAAATACTTTCCTGAGAGTTACAAGAAAAAGAAGGAACTTGAGTTTATGGAACTCAAACAAGAAAACATGTTGGTAAAGGAATATGCCTCAAAATTTGAAGAGCTATGTGTTTTACCCTTCTTTCCAACAAGAAGGTACCGAAGTTTCGAAGTGCGTCAAGTTTGAGCATGGGTTGCGTCAGGAGATCAAGAAGGCTATATGTCATCAAGAGATTAGGAGTTTCCCTACTCTTGTGAACAAGTGTAGAATCTTTGAAGAAAATGATATGGCTTCTAAGAGTTATACTGGACATGATCATAGATTAAAGGGCCAATCCTCTAGCTTTAAGAAGAAAGGAAACTTTAAGAGTAACAAACATTTTGTGGGTAGCTCCTCTTCACTTAGAGATGGACACGGTGGTGGAAGACATAGTGCCAATGGTGGCCGAGGTAATGGCCAAGGTCTTTGTTGTTTCTGGTGTGGCGGAAATCACTTAGCTCGCGAATGTAATCATGAGGAGACGGTGGTATGTTATAGATGCAACCAACCGGGACACATCTGTCCCGATTATCCCTTGAATGCCACGGATGTGGTGGCGCGTAATGATGCAAACTGTGGAGGCTATGGTGCTTTTAGAGGCTGTGGTCATGGAAACAGCAATGGCGGCCGCAATGGTGGTCATAATGGTAATGGCAATGGAAACAGTGACAACGTTCATGGTAATGGGAACGACCGAGGTAATGGTGGTCGGAATGGTCACAATCATGGTGCTAACCAACAAACTGCTGGAAGAGTCTTTTCCGTGACCGGTGAAGAAGCTGCACAGGCCGAGGATCTTGTCCAAAGTAAGTGCCAAATACATGGTAATTGTGTTGATGTATTATTTAATTCAGGTGCGACATACTCTTTCATTTCGGAAGATTATGTGAGGCGATTAAAATTTCCAATAAGCATCATGAGAGGTTCTATCATGGTGTCTACACCGACCGGCACTTGTTTACGGGTAATCACTCGATGTAGTGATGTTGAGATGATTCTTGAATATGGGAGATTTGTGGTGTCTCTTATTTGCTTGCCCATGAAGGACTTAGAAATTATTTTGGGAATGGATTGGTTGTCTGCCAACAAGGTATATCTGAAATTCTTGTTATGTTATGCATAGTGGATAGAGAAAATACTATTCAATCCCTTGATATTCCCATTGTGTCTGAATTTCTAGATGTATTTCTTGATGAGGTACCTAGTTTACCTCCTCCACGAGAAGTGGAGTTTTCCATTGATCTTGTTCAGGGAGCAGAACCTATCTCTCGAGCACCGTATCGGATGTCTCCTATGGAATTAACCGAGTTGAAGAGAGAAGTTGAAGAGTTGTTAGAGCAAGAGTTTATTCGCCCAAGTGTGTCTCCTTAGGGTGCGCCTATTTTATTGGTGAGAAAGAAGGATGGAAGTATGAGGTTATGTGTGGACTATCGACAACTTAACAAGTTGACCATTAAGAATTGATATCTCCTACCTCATACTATCTTTTGGATCAATTAAAGGATGAAGTGGTGTTCTCAAAGATTGATTTGCGTTCCGGATATCACCAAATCTGGGTGAAGACCGAAGATATTCCTAAAACTACTTTTCGAACGCAATATGGCCACTATAAGTATGTAGTGATGCCATTTGGTGTGACGAATGCACCTGCGATTTTCATGGATTACATGAACCGCATCTTCCACGACTATCGTGACAAGTTTGTGGTGGTGTTTATCGATGACATCCTTGTCTATTCTAAGGGTCATGAAGACCATGAAGAACATCTTCGTTTTGTGTTGAATATCCTTCATGAAAAAGAGTTGTATGTGAAGCTCTCTAAGTGTGAATTTTGGTTATCTGAGGTCCAATTCCTTGGGCATGTCATTTCTAAAGATGGTGTTGCTGTTGATCCATCTAAGATTGAAGTCGTGATGGCTTGGGAAAGACCGACATCTGTGACTGAAATAAGGAGTTTTCTTGGTTTTTGTAGTTATTACCAGAGATTTATTAAAGGTTTATCCCGTTTGGCTTTTCCCGTTGACGAAGCTAACCCGTAAGAATCAACCGTTTGTATGAAATCTCAACTGCGAGAGGAGTTTCCAAGAGTTAAAGATAAGACTCACTTCTGCTCTAGTGTTGGCCCTGCCCGATTTATTGGATGACTTTGTGGTGTATTGTGATGCTTCCAAGCTTGGTCTTGGTTATGTATTGATGCAGAATGATGTGTAATAGACTATGCATCGAGACAATTGTGATCGCATGAGGTTAACTACCCCACACATGATCTTGAATTGGCAGCGGTTATTTTTGCTTTGAAATTATGACGACACTATTTGTATGGCTTAAAGTTTGTGGTCTTTAGTGATCACAAGAGTCTCAAATATCTATTTGACCAAAAGGAGCTTAATATGTGCCAACAAAGATGGATGGAATTTTTGAAAGATTATGAGTTTGATTTGAGATACCACCCCAGGAAGGCAAATGTGGTTGCCGATGCCTTGACTCGGAAATCATTGCATGTTTCTGCTATGATGGTGAAAGAAATGGAGCTAATTGAGCAATTTAGAAACTTGAACGTGGGTGTAGAAATATATACCCCAAAGAAAATGTCTCTTGAGGTGCTGACAGTAGCAAATGTATTCCTTGAAACCGTGAAATTGCAATAATCGAAGGATGAGTACTTGATTGAGATGAAGGAAGCTCAAGCTAATGAGAAGAATTCATTTTTGATGGAAGGTCGTGATGGTATTTGGCATTGAAGAGCCGAATTTATGTCTCATCTGGTGGTGATTTAAGAAGGCTGGTACTTGAAGAAGCTCACAAGAGTATGTTGAGCATACACCTTGGTTCCACAAAAATGTATCAAGATCTGAAGAAGAATTTCTGGTGGCCTGGTATGAAGCGGGATGTGGCTAATTGTGTAGCCTCTTGCATTATTTGTCAAAAGGTTAAGGTTGAGCATCAGAAACCATCTGGTTATTTGAGACCTCTTGATATCCCTATTTGGAAGTGGGATGACATTGCTGTGGACTGTCTCTGGATTGTCAAGGACACGTACTAGAAATGATGCTATATGGGTAATCATGGATTGATTGACGAAGTGTGCTCACTTCTTTCCCATGAATATGAAGAGTTCTTTGGAGAAATTGGCACAATTGTATATTAAGGAGATCATTAGGCTACATGGTGTACCTTTGAGTATTGTGTCAGATCGCGACCCGCGGTTCACTTCCCGATTTTGGGGAAGCTTGCATGAGGCAATGGGTTCCAAGTTGAAGCTTAGTTCGGCGTATCATCTACAAACGGACGGACAATCTGAACGGACAATTTAAAGCCTTGAAGATTTGTTGTGGGCTTGTCTATTGGAGCACGGTGGTTATTGGGAAATATTCCTACCATGAATTGAATTTACATACAACAATAGTTATGATAGTTCTATTGGTATGGCTCCCTATGAAACGTTGTATGGTCGAAAATGTAGAACTCCATTGTGTTGGCTTGAAACTGGTGAGAATTTGGACTTGGGGCCAAAATTGATTGCGGAGACAAATCAATAGATTATGATACAAGAAAAGATGAAAATTGCCCAAGATTGTCAGAAGAGTTATTATGATAAGAGGTAGAAGCCACTTGAGTTTCAAGTTGGCGAACACGTGTTTTTGAGAGTATCAAGAACGAATTGGTGATGTGGCTTATCGGATTGCACTTCTTCCACACCTTGCGAATTTGCACAATGTATTTCATGTGTCGCAGTTGAGGAAGTATGTTCCTAATCCCTCGTACGTAATCCCAATTAATGATGTTGATGTGCGAGATGACTTGACTATCCCTCCTGTTTCCATTCATGTTGTTGAACACTCTGTGAAGAAGCTACTGTGAACACCTATTTCAGCCCATCCGCAAATGAAAAGAATTTTTTTTTTTTTAAAAAAAAGAAGGGTTGACTCGGAAATGATCATTTCCGAGTGGAAGGACTCGGAACAGATCAAATCTGAGTGGAATATGCCACTGTTAAAGGGAAATCCGAGTAGAACTACTCAGAAATGATCAAAACCGAGTAGAACTACTCAGAAATGACCAAAACCGAGTAGAACTACTCAGAAATGATTAAAACCGAGTAGAACTACTCAGAAATGATCAAAACCGAGTAGAACTACTCAGAAATGATCAAAAACCGAGTAACAATGAAGCATTTCCGAATGGAATAGGCTCCTGTTGGAGAATCCGAGCGGAATGACACATACATGCTCAAATCCGAGTAGAATTACTCAGAATGAATCAATTCCGAGTGGAAAGCTTCCCTGTCAGAGCCATTCCGAGTGAAGAAATTCAAATTTCTAATTCTGAGTGTGAAGAAGTTTATTTCCGAGCAAAAAATGGCCAAAATTCGAACTTCCGAGCCATTCCAATCGGTTCCCAACCAATCCTCACTCATCCGAGTCCTCCTTTACCCACTTCCGAGCCATTTCAATCGGTTCCGAGTCATTTTATACTCGGATTGTGGAGAGGAAGTGAAGGCCGACCCCTTTTCCACTCGGATTTGACTCCTAATGTGGTGGAAGGCTGACTGAGAAGGTGATCCGAGTGAGAATCACTCAGATTCCCATCATTTTTGCTCGGATTACTCCATTTTCACTGCCAGTGTGGATGAATACTGATTGGAAGGTGGATCCGAGCCATTTTCACTCGGATTCCCCATTTTTTACTCGGATTCCATCATTTGCACTCGGATTCACACCATCCTCACTCGGATTCCATCATTTTTGCTCAGATTACTCCATTTTCACTCGGATTTACACATTTTCACTCGGATTTGACTGCCAGTGTGGATGAATACTGATTGGAAGGTGGATCTGAGCCATTCTCACTCGGATTACAGCATTTTAACTCGGATTTCCATTCCCCTCACTCGGATTACACCATTATCTCTCGGATTTCAACTCTCCTCACTCGGATTCACATGCTGACCTGGATTCCACCCCCAAAGTGGATCCAGGAATCCCGGAGGTGGCTGGCAGACAGGGGCGGAGGTGGAGGAATTAAAAATTCCCACCAGCTGTTGTCCCCCACTACCCAATCCGAGTGGAGGCCTGAGCTGGCATTCCACTCGGAAGTGGAGGCCTGAGCTGGCATTCCACTCGGAAGTGGAAGCCTGAGGTGGCATTCCACTCGGGCCAGCCTATAAATGGGATGGGCAGAGGGCAGTTGAAGGGGAGGCATTTCAGACGAGGAAACTCTGCCAAACCTCTGTTCTCTCTCTCTCTCTCACGCCAAGTCTTCTCTCTCTCTCACTTCACTCACACCTCACCTTTCAAACTCTCTTTACCCCAACATCCTCTACACTTTCACTCAACAACACTCCTTCCAGCTCCCTTTTCCATCTCGGACTTGCAATTCTAGTCCCAATCGTTCTTCTCTGCTCAAATTTCACCCGGTAAGCCTCTTTCCACTCGGATTCTCACTGTTTCACTCGGTTTCCTTTATTTCCACTCGGATTTACTATTTTTGCACTCAGATTCTCACTGTTTCACTAGGATTTACTATTTTGCACTCGGTTTCCCTTATTTTCACTCAGATTTTCACTTGTTTCACTCAGATTCTCACTGTTCCACTAGGATTTACTATTTTGCACTCGGTTTCCCTTATTTTCACTCAGATTTTCACTGTTTCACTCAGATTTTCATTGTTTCACTCGGATTTTCACTGTTTCACTCGGATTTTCACTGTTTCACTCAGATTTTTCACTGTTTCACTCAGATTTTTCACTGTTTCACTCATATTGTCACTGTTTCACTCGGTTTTCCCTGTTTTCACTCGGATTTTCATTTTTTCACTCGGTTTTCTTATTTTTCACTCGGTTTTCTTATTCTTCGCTCGTTTTTTTCATTTTTTGCACTCGTTTTCCTCTCCCATTCAGTTTTTTTATATATATTCATTTTTCTTAATCAGTGTCGTACGGAAAATACTTCCGTCTACACAGTCTCTATAAGATCCGTGCACGTGCGAAGCACTTCGCCTTGTATGGATTCTTCACTAAAATGATGCCTATCAATATCTTCCTAATCTTTTCCTAAAAAAAAACAACATTTTAAAGAACTACGTGACCCTGATTTCTCGAAAGCTCGAGAATACGTAGGAGCGGGAAACAGTTCCTGTCGGGCCCACCTCTCTTTATTTAATTTTTAGAGTTTCCTTTTTGTCTTGTAATCAAAAGGAGGAGCGAGATTAATTTGGATGAGACGTCCTGTTAATCTCATATTTTTAAAATATCTCTTTAAAGAAAAAAAGGAGGAGCGAGATTAATTTGGACGAGACGTCCTGTTAATCTCATATTTTTAAATATCTCTTTAAAGAAAAAGAAGGAGCGAGATTAATTTGAACGAGACGTCCTGTTAATCTCATGTAAATATTTTGCATTGATTTTTATTTATTTTGTTTATTTTGTCATTCCGTACGTTTTTCTTTTTATGAAGAAGTTAAAATAATTATTGGGTTAACTATAATGCGCGCTATCAAATTGAGGTAACCATTTTTTATAACGGACAGTTGTGAGGTGCTAATACCTTCCTCACCTGTAATCAGACTCCCGAATCATGGAATCTCATTTTTATAACCAGTGCTATAACCAAAGGTTTTTCCACTATTTTATCCTAAAAAATATTGGTGGCGACTCCCTGTTTATTTTTAAAAAAATCGTTTTGAGGGTCGGCCGCGCCGCCGCGATCCCGGTCGCGACAGATGGCGACTCCACTGGGGAGGATAGAGAGTCAAGCCAGTCAATTCGATAGCGCATGTTTTAATTAGCATATTAATTATTTAACTTCTTCTTTTATTTTATTTCCTTGTCAATGTTTAGTTCCTGTTTTGTTTATATTCTATCATTTATGTTCTGTAAATATCTGTATGATCATTGAACCCTAGGGTAGTCGACTTTATTTTGTTGCTCTGTGTTTATTCTATGTGCAGGATGAGTAAGGTACAGGTATTGAATGCCTCTTTCACACACTACACTCACAATTTGCACACACTTTTGAGTGGGATCCTATACCCGGGCCTAAATAAGCTTAAGATTATTAGAGGTTGATAGCGGAACCATTTGGGATGTACTTCCTGTCTGGTTACTGTGAGAACCTCAGCTAGAGTTCGACTTATTCATGGTGCTCACACTTAGTATACTTCTTACTATTTGTGATCAACATCATGAATAGGATCTTGGCTCTAGTGACCTTTAGAAGTTTTAGAACAAGCCACCTAATGCGAGGTATCACTGATAGATGAACTTTAGAACCATTAGGAGACCTCCAGAAAAACCTGAATTAAGACACAAAGGGGCAAAATTTACTTATACCTTTCCTCATTCTCGCTTTCTTTTATGATCCAAATTAGAGAGGACCGCTTACCCATTTAGTGGATTACTTCTTCCAAAAATAACATACTTTTAACCCGTGATCCTTTAATGGGCAAGTAGTCCTTTCCTTTTATGCACAAGTCTTTGGGATTTGAGTTACGGATGTTTTGAATAAAAAAAAAGGGGTATAAAAAAAGTCAAAAAAAAATCAAATTTTTTATTGACAATGATCATAAAATCCGTAGCTCACATGACCTTTGATTTGTCATAAGTTTTGTCAAATCGAAACTTCCCTGAATACAAAAATATTTTCAAAGTTACTAGGGGAGTATCGATTTACAAAACACGTCAGTTCTAGTGACTGATTTTCTCATTTCTCATGTTCTCGCAGGAAGCTATCAAGAGCTTAGCCAGCACCTCTGAGTGAAAGTATGGAAATTAACATCAGATCGGATAGTTGTGGTACAAATATACCTGAGTTGAAAAAATTACTGCATGTCAAGGCTAGGAAGGTCGATACAACCAGTCTGCAAGCATTAGGCAAGAAATTGGATATGAATCAGAAAATGTTTTTTTCAAGGAGACATGGGAGGATCCTAAAGTTGCTAGAAGTGGAAGTACAAGTCGAAGCAATTACTGCTTTGATTCAGTTTTATGACCCACCTCTCCGTTGTTTCACTTTCCAAGACTTTCAATTAGCTCCGTCTGTTGAGGAGTTCGAACAGATTCTGGGTATGCCACTAGAGGGACAAATGCCTTACCGCTACCTTGGACGCCATGCGAATGTTCTTACCATCGCTGATATCCTAAGGATTAATCCGGAAGTCTTAAGAAGTAAGCAGCTAAATAGAAATCAAGTCCTGGGGTTTGATCGGGAATATTTTGAGAGGCACATGCACTTGCTGGCTGAGAAGGGAGATTGGGAAGCCTTCATGGATACTTTGGCTTTAACCATTTATGGTGTTATCTTGTTCCCCAACATTGACAATTACATAAACTATGATGCCATTGGCATTTTCCTTGCCCGTAAATTCAAGTCTGAAAATCTTGTCACTGCTATCTTGGCAAATATATATTACACCATGGACTTCTGTTCTACACAAGGTGGAAAAAGAATCATTTGTTGTCTACCTGCTCTGTATGTGTGGCTCACGTCACATGCTTTCCACCAAGTGGGCAAAGTTGAATGTCCTATTTCTGATCTGAAATTATGCCAGTTAGTAACAAAAAACGGGCGTGAATGGGCCAATCACCTGATGGGGCTCACAGCTGACAAAGTAAGGTGGTATCCACAATGGTTGAAGGTTGACACCATTATTCATCATTGTGGAAGCTACCCGAATGTTCCTCTTATGGGCACACAAGGATGCATTAACTACAACCCTGTCATAGCCAAACGGCAGTTAGCTTATCCATTGCTTGGGCCACCTGATGAAGAATCACTTATTCCTTTTGTCCTTCGCTACTCAAAAGGAGATTGTACCTCTACTATTTGGGATATAGCAAATGCGTGGAAGATGGTCCACAGGCAAGGAAAAGAACTAGGAGCTCGAAGCCATGCCGTGAAGGACGAATACTACCGATGGATCCTGAATAGAGTTTCCATTGTCAAGCTGCCTTTCAAAAGTCCCTCCCATCTCCCGACAAGAATACCTGTTCCCTCACCTACTCTTGAAGAAGAAGCCTTGAAAGCCAAGATAGAGGAGTTAATTGTAAAAAATAAGAAGCTGGAGGAAGACCTGCTAAAATCTCAACAAGAATGTGCCCTTCAAAAAAGGGAGAACTCAGAAAGTAAGCGAACCATCAAGGAGATTGGAAAGAAGCGGAAAGTTGAAAGAGATTACTTGAGGAAGCAAAGTCAATGCCTCCGAACAGCTAATACTCAACTGAGGATGAAGAGCAAGCAAAGGGATACTATGTTGGCTGACAAGCAACTCTTGAGAGATATGTTGGAAAAAGCCAAAGAGAATGAGCAAATTGCCTTGGTACAAAAAGAGCTCCTACAACTGCAGGTTGGTCAATTAGAGCATCAGCTTAATGAGGTGGTAGAAGCTTGCCAGCGAGAGATAAATGGCGAGCGACAGCACGCGATGGATACTAAGCAAGAATGTCGTGAGACTATCCGTATTTTGAAAGCTGAAATGACACAACAAGATGAAGTTATTCATTCATGGATGAATCGCTTCGCCCACTTGGCACATTTGGCTAATGGAGTCCTGGAAGATCTCCCGCTCCTGCTTAAGCAAGCTGAGGGGATGGTTAACCCTCTTAGTACCCCAAAAGAAATTATAAACTTCCTTGATTACTGTAAGGAAAGGATTTGTAAAATGAGGGCCATGATTGCCCGAGCTAGGAATGGCTGATTTACTTTTCTTCCATAAAATTGGCAGCAGTAATGTACTTTGAAATTCAGAAAGAAGGATTCTTTTGTCTCCACAACCGTCTCATATTAATTTCCATTTATCACATACTTACTACTCTTGAATGTGATGTTCTGAGGAATGGTTGGAGGGTACTGGCCGAGTTCCGCGATAACTTTGTGCACCATACTGTTTATTTTTCGTTTACCATTTTTATTTAATGCTTTCTTTTTTAACCATTTCGTGTTTTCACTTACAATAGACACTACGGGTAAACATCCTTATCCGACCCGATTCCAAACGAGACTCATGGCCGAAGCAGAAATCAGGGATGAAGATTTCAGAAACGAGTTCAATCAGCTGAAAGAACAAGTAGCCGAGTTGACCAAGCTTCTGGAAAAGAGAATCACAGAAGGGGATTCCTCTGCGGGTATTGAGAACAACCAACAGCAACCTGCCACTGTACCACTCCCCCTTGGTTCCGACCCAGCAAGAACCCAAGTACCAAACACAATGACACCCCCTGTCACCATTCATGTTGGAAGACCTAACCCTGTCATTGAGACCCAGTTACCTTACGGCCAGTCTTATGCACAGCATACATTTGTCGGCCCTGACGGCAACCCAGTACCTTTTCCACTTTATGGCCTTCCACCAGGATACTATCCCCCGCTCGCTAACCAAGATGCCCATGACCAGCAAGCGATGAATCCTCACACTTCATACCCTACCCAGCCAAATATACCATCACTCCACCAAACCCAAAACACGCAAACTCGTGACCCACAACTTTACCAAACCCAAAACACGCAAGCCCATGACCCACAAACTCACCAAACTCAAAATATACAAGCCCCGATGACCCAGCCGACCTACAACACACAAGCCAAAAATACACGAGCCCAGGTGACTCAACCGAATTATGTTGTGCAGACTATGGCCCAACCCCAAGGTCCTTCACCAAATACAGGCCTAACAAACCAGTCCCATGCTTTGCCTCCGTTCAACCAGCCACTCGGTTATCCGTATGGATACGGAACCCCCTATGGGACCAATCTCCAAGATGCAACCCGCATGGTCGTAGCTCCTCGAAAGGAAAAGATAGAAATCTTAGAAGAGCATTTGAGGATGATGGAAGGCTCTGGAGGTTTTGGACTAATAGATGCTTCGGAGCTATGTTTAGTCACAGATGTTGTCCTCCCACCCAAATTCAAGATGCCAGACTTTGATAAGTATCGGGGAATGACTTGTCTAAAGAACCATCTCACGATGTACTGTCGAAAGATGGCATCTTACTCTTCTAATGACCAACTCTTGATCCACTGCTTCCAAGATAGTCTAGCAGGGGCTGCTCTTACATGGTATGCTCACCTTGATCGGAACCATATCCGTTGTTGGAAGGATCTGGCAGATGCCTTCCTTAGACAATATAAGTATAACATGGATATGGCACCCAACAGGGTTCATTTACAAAACATGATGAAAAAGGACAGTGAAACATTCAAGGAATATGCCCAACGATGGAGAGAGACAGCGGCACAAGTGGATCCCCCATTGTCAGAAAAAGAAATAGTCGCGATGTTTATTGATACGCTCCCATCACCTTTCTACGGCAAGATGATTGGTAGTGTTTCATCCAACTTCTCTGACATTGTGACTATCGGGGAAAGAGTGGAAAGCGGAATACGAACAGGAAAGATCATTCAGGGCTCATCTGGGGCAAGCATGACAAGAAGGCCGGCGCCTGGGAAAAGGGATGGAGAAACTAATTCCATCTCTTCTAATCAAAAGACGCCTTCGTCAAGACCATTCTTTCCTACTATGATTCAAGCTCCCAATCCTTATGTGGCTGCTACCACTCAGAGCCCGACAGCTTATACTCCCCACTTCCGTCCACCCATGGTAAGAGCGCCAGTACCGCAACCCGTGCCATACCATCACCCGCAACAAGTGACTCGACCACCCAATCATAATCAAAACACAAGAAATTCCAACAATGAACGCTCCCCTATGCAGTTCGATCCAATTCCTATAACATATACCGAACTTTTTCCAATCCTCGTTCAGAAAGGTCTGGTGGCTCCATCCCCTATGAGGCCGTTACAACCTCCTTACCCAAGGGGATATGACCCAAACGCTCATTGTGATTACCATGCTGCGGCACCAGGGCATTCCACAGAAAATTGCCTGGCTTTGAAGTATAAAGTAAGGGATTTGATCAAAGCCGACTGGATTAACTTTAAGGAAGGTAGCCCAAATGTTGCCACAAATCCCCTGCCCAACCATGGAAATTCAGAGGTCAATGCCTTGGAAAATGATGAGGAGTGCGTTAAGAATGTTGCTGACATAAGAATGCCATTGAGGGTAGTTCATTCCCTTTTGCTTGAAAGGGGATTAATTGAAGGGACCTGGAGTGTGAAACATGATTACGAACAAACTGCCGAACATCAAGGTTTCTGTGAGGTCCTTCAAAGCCTTATGGACAGTTATATTGTGCAGGTCTATAAACGCCGTGGAGATGAGGTCGACATGATCGAGGAACAAACAGGGGCACGGATCCCTAAGCCCTTGACAATTTTTTACACCAGGAACCCCCAAGCAGCTCCTGTTTCTGTACAACCAACCATCACTATTCAAGCACCCACCCCGTTTGCGTTCAAAGATTCTCGGGCTGTCCCTTGGAAGTACAACGCAGATGTGATCGTTGCAAGCCCGGCAACAGGTGACCCGTCTCCTTCGTCCATCACAAATATTGTAGGGGTAGGAGGTATAACCCGAAGTGGAAGAGTATACACCCCTCCAGAGCCGAAGAGGGATCAGGTTACTGGAAATGCCAAGGTGGACAAAGAAGGGGCCAATGGCGAAATCAAAAGGGCCGTGATTGATGAAGAAGCCCATGAATTCTTAAGGTTTATTCGCCAGAGCGAATATCAAGTGCTTGACCAACTGACCCATACTCCTGCAAAAATCTCCTTGTTATCATTGCTGATGAACTCTGAGCCACATCGAAAGATGTTGATGAAGGTCCTGAATGAGGCTTATGTCAGTCATGACATTCCCATTGATACGTTTCAAGGAATAGTGGGGCACATTGTTGCAGATAACTATCTGA
Source organism: Clitoria ternatea (assembly GCA_037962975.1). NCBI lineage: Eukaryota > Viridiplantae > Streptophyta > Magnoliopsida > Fabales > Fabaceae > Clitoria > Clitoria ternatea. The sequence continues at coordinate 182,292,177 of CM075672.1, forward strand.
CCTTCACTGATGACGAAATACCAACAGAGGGGATTGGGCACAACAAGGCTCTCCATATCTCCGTAAAATGCCGAGATTACATCTTAGCAAAAGTACTTATTGACAATGGGTCGTCCCTCAATGTCATGCCAAAGTCTACATTGGCCAAATTACCATTTGATGGGACTTTTATGAAGCCAAGTGCCACGATAGTACGAGCTTTTGATGGAACTCGGAGGGAGGTTATGGGTGAGATTGAGCTGCCCATACAGGTTGGGCCGTGCACGTTCCAGGTCCTTTTTCAAGTCATGGATATCTCGCCTGCCTATAGTTGTTTATTAGGCAGGCCGTGGATCCATTCTGCTGGAGTGGTGCCCTCTACCCTGCACCAGAAATTAAAATTCATAATTGATAACAAGCTGATAATTGTTTCTGGTGAGGAAGACCTTCTGGTTAGCAAACCTCTGTCAACCCCTTACATCGAGGCAGCAGAAGAGGCCCTTGAAACTTCTTTCCAAGCATTAGAGATAGCAAACACTACCTATGTGGGGGAAGGAGCCACAATGGCAAAAGCTTGCATGCCAAGTGCATCTTGAATGATGGCAAAGATTATGCTGCGTGGAGGGTATAAACCTGGAAGAGGGCTAGGACGTGCTTTGAATGGAGAAATAGAACCAATACGCCTGCTTGATAACAGAAATGGTTTTGGGTTAGGATACCGGCCCACGGCTGCCGACAGAAAAAGGGTAGAGGAAGCGAAGAGAGAAAAAAGGGCTGCTCGTCTTACTGGCAGAGATCCTCATACCGTAAGAGTCCCCATCTGTGATCTCTACCAGAGCTTTTGGAGCGCCGGATTGATGCCTCCAGACCAAGTCGCTGTCATTGAAGAAAACCCTTGTGATAGTGTTGATTTTGTGATTGCTTGTCCACCAGGCCAAGAACTTCATAACTGGGAGGCCATCCAGTTCCCCACGACTTTGAATGTTTTGCCAAAGTAATTTGTTTATGCTTTAAGTACTTATTCGTCCCTCTGCTCTGCCTAAAGCTTTGGGACCCTTCCATGTAATAAAGGCGAAAAAACTTGTTTTTATCATTTTCATCAATAAACGCGTATCGTAATTCAAAAAAAAAAACCCTTCGTGTATCCCTTATCCTTGTTTTAAACCCTTCTTTTTGCTCGCTTGTTCTTTCTTTTTATTTGCCATATTACACTAAATTGCAGATCCGAAAGTGACTCCCTTGAGGAGAGTGAGGTCGCAATCCCGTTTCCCGACTTCGATCACCCAGTTGACTACGCTGATGAGGAAGGTGGGGAAGATTGTGAACCACCGCCTGAAATGACAAGGTTGTTAGAGCAAGAGGATGAAGGGATTCAACCCTACCTAGACATAGTTGAGGTCATTAATTTGGGGAATGAAGAAAATAAGAAGGAAGTCAAGATCGGCACTACCCTAAGCAGAGAACAAAGAGAAGATTTAATCAAGTTGTTAATGGAATTTTGTGATGTCTTTGCCTGGTCTTATCAAGATATGCCTGGGCTCGATGCTAGCATTGTCGAGCATAGACTACCCTTGAAACCTGAATGCCCACCAATAAAGCAGAAATTACGCCGAATGAAGCCAGAAATGCTTTTAAAGATCAAAGAGGAGGTTAAGAAACAATTTGAGGCTGGGTTCCTAGTTGTGGTAAAATACCCTTAGTGGGTAGCCAAAATTGTCCCTGTCCCTAAAAAGGATGGAAAGGTACGGATGTGTGTGGATTACCGAGATTTGAATAGGGCTAGTCCCAAGGATGATTTTCCCCTACCACAGATCGATGTTTTGGTTGATAATACAGTTCAGCATTCCATTTTCTCCTTCATGGATGGTTTCTCGGGGTATAATCAAATTAAGATGGCACCTGAAGACATGGAGAAAACCACGTTTATTACTCTATGGGTACATTTTGTTATAAGGTGATGTCCTTTGGGTTGAAAAATGCTGGGGCAACTTATCAGAGAGCAATGGTGACTCTTTTCCATGATATGATGCACAAGGAAATAGAAGTCTATGTGGATGACATCATTGCCAAGTCTAGAACAGATGAAGAGCACATTAGCGATCTAAGGAAGCTTTTTGAACGATTGAGAAAGTTCAAGCTAAGATTGAACCCCGCCAAGTGCACTTTCGGTGCAAGGTCGGGCAAGCTGCTAGGATTTATAGTAAGTGAAAGGGGAATAGAGGTTGATCCCGACAAAGTTAAGGCGATTCTTGAGATGCCTCCTCCCCATACAGAAAGAGAGGTCCGAGGATTTTTGGGAAGGCTCAATTATATCGCCAGATTTATTTCACAATTGACGGCAACTTGTGAACCCATCTTCAAGTTACTCCGCAAGAATCAACCAGGGCGATGGGATGAGAATTGTCAAGCAGCTTTCGAAAAGATTAAGCAGTACCTACAAGAACCACCAATTTTGGTGCCCCCAACCCCAGGAAGGCCGCTTATATTGTATCTGACTGTATTGAACGAATCCATGGGCTGCGTGTTGGGACAACACGATGAAACTGGAAAGAAGGAACATGCTATCTACTACTTAAGCAAGAAGTTCACTGATTGTGAAATGAGGTACTCCGCTTTAGAGTGGACTTGTTGTGCGTTAGCATGGGCCGCTAAGCGCCTAAGGCAGTACATGTTGAGTCACACCACTTGGCTAGTTTCTAAAATGGACCCTGTCAAGTACATTTTTGAAAAACCTGCTCTGACTGGAAGGATCACTCGCTGGCAAGTGCTGTTAACTGAGTACGACATAATATATGTCACTCAAAAAGCTATAAGAGGAAGTGCCCTGGCTGATTACTTGGCACATCAACCCATCAATGATTATCAGCCGATGCAATTTAACTTTCCGGATGAAGATATCATGACATTATTCAATGAAGAAGGTGATCAAAAGGAGAAATGGACCCTGAGATTTGACGGAGCTTCTAATGCATTGGGGCACGGAATTGGGGCTATCTTGATTTCACCCGATAAGGAATTTATCCCTATCTGCGCCAGATTGTGTTTTGACTGTACCAATAATATTGCTGAATATGAGCCATGCTCATTAGGAATCCAAGCAGTGTTGGATGCAAAAGTAAAGTTGTTAGAAGTTTATGGGGACTCTGCTTTGGTTATCCACCAATTGAAAGGCGAGTGGGAGACTAGGGACAGTAAATTGATTCCTTATTATGATCACATCAAGGAAATGATCAAGGAGTTTGATGAGATCTCTTTTCATCACGTTCTCCGGGATGACAATCAAATGGCTGATGCTTTAGCTACCCTTACCTCAATGTTCAAAGTAAGTAGTGACTACGATATGCCTCTCATCGAAGTAAAGAAGCACTGTCCTGCATACTGTCAAATGATGGAAAAGGAGTCTGATGGGAAACCTTGGTACCATGATATTAAGAGATATATCCAGAGTCAAGAATACCCCGAGGGTGCTACAGAAAATGATAAGAAGACCCTAAGGCGACTCGCCATGGGTTTCTTCTTAAGTAGGGATGTGCTTTACAAAAGAAACTATGACTCTGTCCTTCTTCGCTGTGTTGATACTGATGAGGCAAACGAAATCATGAAGGATGTTCATGAAGGATCTTTTGGGACTCACGCTAATGGACATGCCATGTCTAGAAAGATTTTGAGGGCTGGTTATTACTGGATGACCATGGAAGCGGATTGCTTCAAGTATGTCCAAAAATGTCACAAATGTCAGATATACGCTGACCATATTCATGCACCCCCGTTATCCCTAAATGTCTTGACGGCACCATGGCCCTTCTCAATGTGGGGCATGGATGTCATTGGACCCATCGAGCCAAAAGCTTCAAACGGTCATCGTTTCATCTTGGTCGCCATCGACTATTTCACCAAATGGGTAGAAGCAGCTTCATATACCAGTGTAACAAGGAGTATTGTGGTCAAATTCATCAAGCGAGAACTGATATGCCGATATGGCCTACCAAGTCAGATCATTACTGACAATGGTACGAATTTGAATAACAAAATGATGAAGGAACTCTGCGAAAGCTTCAAGATTCACCATTACAATTCCTCTCCTTATCGACCTAAAATGAATGGGGCGGTTGAGGCGGCCAATAAGAACATCAAGAAGATAGTGCAGAAAATGGTAGTCACCTACAGAGATTGGAGCGAGATGCTCCCTTTCGCTCTGCATGGGTATCGCACCTCGGTTCGAACCTCGACAGGGGCAACCCCGTTCTCCCTCGTATATGGAATGGAAGCAGTTTTGCCTTTTGAAGTAGAAATCCCGTCCCTTCGGGTAATGATAGAAGCAAAATTAGAAGAGGCTGAGTGGGTTCAAGCTCGACATGACCAATTAAACTTGATTGATGGAAAAAGATTGACTGCCCTCTGTCATGGTCAGTTGTATCAGAGGCGTATGAAACGACCATTCGAGAAGAAAGTACGGCCTCGACAGTTTCAAGAAGGAGACCTGGTACTCAAGAAAATTTTACCAATTCAAAAGGACAATCGAGGCAAATGGACTCCTAATTATGAAGGACCATATGTTGTGAAGAGGGCTTTTTCTGGAGGAGCCTTAATACTCACTAATATGGATGGCCAGGATTTGTCAATGCCTGTAAACACAGATGCACTAAAAAAATACTATGCTTAGGGAGGAGATGTCAGAGCAAATAAAAAAAAACAAAAAAACAAAAAAACAAAAAAACAAACAAAAACAAAAACAAAAAAAAACGAAAAAAAGGAAGAAAAGAAAATTAATGCTCGCTAAGCTGAAAACCTGAAAAGGCGGCTTAGGCAAAAGTTAGAGTGACCCGGTGAGTCGAAAACCCGAAAAGGGTGGCTCAGGCAAAAGTTAGGGTCAAATTTCTGGCAATGCGAATGATCCTCTGGCTCAAAGAAGTACGAGTCCAAGCACGTGCACGTGAATCACTGTCAAACTTACCTTTCCAAAAGCAAGGTCGAAGGGTGAACATGAAGTCGTGTTAGGGGTTAAGGCTCTCATCAGTCTCAGAGATTCACTGGAGGATCCATGAGTCTTCCCAGTTTTCATTTATGCTGGACCTATGTGACCTTATTCATTTCATTTACCTTCTTTATTTTTTTTTTCTCTCTGTACTTGTTTAACGTGCATGAATAAAGTTCACCCTCTTCGATACGTGTTATGAGTTTGGTTGATCTGATAAAAACATGTATTTTAACAAAGTAAAATGGAAGATTGGTAAACATTTAAAGTCGCAAGGGACAAGATGCTCCTGCTACTCGACCTCATCATAGGTGATCATCGCAGGGACTTGGCCAGACACGCGCTCCGAAGCTATGGTTGCCTCATTCGTTCTACTTCGTCCATGAGTTCTCGTAAGAGTCGCGGTTTCACAGGACTTACCCGATTTTGAAACTTATCTTTGCGTTACTGACCATTTTTCTGCAGGTTATCTCACAGATAGTCATGCCAGGCACTAACACCCCAATCAAGCCCTTCAAATCCCTTCCTTGAATCGTCCGAGTTGGCACTTCTCAAAATTCCCTCCTTAAAATGCCAAGGTTGGCACCTCTCAATGTTTTACTCTTTCATCGCCTAAGCAGGCACCTTCAAACTCTCATCCTCAATTATTGAAGTCCGTGCCTCTTGAAATATCCTCCCCAGTGGAATCATTCGCCAAAGATGGCACTCCTCAGGATCTCTCTCCCCAATGAATCCTAAACTTTCCATCAAGAGGCAGTACCTGAACCACCAAATTCTTCCCCAGTGATACTACGCTTCCTAAATAAGCTCAACTGGGACATCTTCCCGAATTCCTTTTGTTATAACCATTCTCCAAGAATCCTTCAATCATGTCAAACTGGGGCATCTCCCCAAGATTTCTTCCTTTCCAGTCATGAGGCGTTTCTCCAAACTTTTTCCAACTTGTCAAACTGAGGCATCTCCCTAGATTCCCTCAAAGCTCTTTAGATCATGTCAAACTGGGGCATCTTCCCCAGGTTGTTATCTTTTGTCAACCCAAGGGAGGTACCCCATGCTCCTGGGAAGTTTGAACTGGGACATTACCTCGGGTCTCACTCCGTCAAAAGGAAATGTACCCCCAAGCCTCTTCAACCGCCCTAACTGGGACATCACCCCAGATTCTTCTCCCGGCCTTGAGGTAGTACCCCTAAATCTTCTAATCTTTCCAAAAATTGGAGTATTCGTCCCAGACCTTTCCCCCATTTCTTCTCTCTCCCAATCAAAAAGCAGTTCCCCGAATCATCCAAGATAGCTTAAACTGAATCATCCCCAGATTTCTTTCCTTCAGTAAGCCCATCATGCATCCCCAGTTGACCCCACCTTTTACTTTCTGTCCTCCTATTCAGGCATCCTTTACTTTTTCATTCGCCTATCAAGGCATCCTTTATTTTTTTCATTCGCCTATCAAGGCATCCTTTACTTTTCCAGCCGCCTATCAAGGCATCCTTTATCTTCCAGCCGCCTATCAAGGCATCCTTTATCTTTCCAGTCGCCTATCAAGGCATCCTTTATCTTTCCAGCCGCCTATCAAGGCATCCTTTATCTTTCCAGCCGCCTATCAAGGCATCCTTTATTTTCCAGTCGCCTATCAAGGCATCCTCTATCTTTCTTATCCGCCTATCAAGGCATCCTTTATTTTCCAGTCGCCTATCAAGGCATCCTTTATCTTTCCAGCCGCCTATCAAGGCATCCTTTATCTTTCCAGCCGCCTATCAAGGCATCCTTTATTTTCCAGTCGCCTATCAAGGCATCCTTTATCTTTCCAGCCGCCTATCAAGGCATCCTTTATCTTTCCAGCCGCCTATCAAGGCATCCTTTATCTTTCCAGCTGCCTATCAAGGCATCCTTTTACTTTCCAGCCACCTATCAAGGCATCCTTTATTTTCCAGTCGCCTATCAAGGCATCCTTTATTTTTCCAGCCGCCTATCAAGGCATCCTTTATCTTCCAGCCGCCTATCAAGGCATCCTTTATTTTCCAGCCGCCTATTCAGGCACCATTTACTTTCTTATCCGCCTATTAAGGCATCCTTTATTTTCCAGCCGCCTATCAAGGTATCCTTTATCTTCCAGCCACCCATTCAGGCACCACTTACTTTTTTGCCCGCCTATTCAAGCATCCTTCACTTTCCTTCCGTCTGTTCAGACATCCTTTACCTCCTGTCCGCCTATTCAGGCACATCCTTTACTTCCTGTTCGCCTATTCAGGCACCCTTTACTTTCCTTTCTACCGGGAGTCAACCCCAGTCTTCTCACCTCCTGCTAACTGAAAGGTTCAAGTGTCAATTCCTGGTGTTTTCCCTTCATCTAATACTTTGACAAAGGTGTTCACGTCTTTACTCCCTTTCCATTTCAAAAGCAAGAAGAAACATCATGCTTTTCTTAAGGAAAGGAAGTAAAGAAGGGCATCTGTGAACACCTATTTCAGCCCATCCGCAAATGAAAATAATTTTTTTTAAAAAAAAAAAAAAGAAGGGTTGACTCGGAAATGATCATTTCCGAGTGGAAGGACTCGGAACAGATCAAATCCGAGTGGAATATGCCACTATTGAAGGGAAATCCGAGTAGAACTACTCAGAAATGATCAAAACCGAGTAGAACTACTCAGAAATGATCAAAACCGAGTAGAACTACTCAGAAATGATTAAAACTGAGTAGAACTACTTAGAAATGATCAAAACCGAGTAGAACTACTCAAAAATGATTGAAAACCGAGTAACAATGAAGCATTTCCGAATGGAATAGGCTCCTGTTGGAGAATCCGAGCGGAATGACACATACATGCTTAAATCCGAGTAGAATTACTCAGAATGAATCAATTCCGAGTGGAAAGCTTCCCTGTCAGAGCCATTCCGAGTGAAGAAATTCAAATTTCTAATTCTGAGTGTGAAGAAGTTTATTTCCGAGCGAAAAATGGCCAAAATTCAAACTTCCGAGCCATTCCAATCGGTTCCCAACCAATCCTCACTCATCCGAGTCCTCCTTTACCCACTTCCGAGCCATTTCAATCGGTTCCGAGTCATTTTATACTCGGATTATGGAGAGGAAGTGAAGGCCGACCCCTTTTCCACTCGGATTTGACTCCTAATGTGGTGGAAGGCTGACTGAGAGGGTGATCCGAGTGAGAATCACTCGGATTCCCATCATTTTTGCTCGGATTACTCCATTTTCACTGCCAGTGTGGATGAATACTGATTGGAAGGTGGATCAGAGCCATTCTCACTCGGATTCCCTATTTTTTACTCGGATTCCATCATTTGCACTCGGATTCACACCATCCTCACTCGGATTCCATCATTTTTGCTCAGATTACTCCATTTTCACTCGGATTTACACATTTTCACTCGGATTTGACTGCCAGTATGGATGAATACTGATTGGAAGGTGGATCCGAGCCATTCTCACTCGGATTACAGCATTTTAACTCGGATTTCCACTCTTCTCACTTGGATTACAGCATTTTAACTCGGATTTCCACTCTCCTCACTCGGATTACACCATTATCTCTCGGATTTCAACTCTCCTCACTCGGATTCACATGCTGACCTGGATTCCACCCCCAAAGTGGATCCAGGAATCCCGGAGGTGGCTGGCAGACAGGGGCGGAGGTGGAGGAATTAAAAATTCCCATCAGCTGTTGTCCCCCACTACCCAATCCGAGTGGAGGCCTGAGCTGGCATTCCACTCGGAAGTGGAAGCCTGAGGTGGCATTCCACTCGGGCCAGCCTATAAATGGGATGGGCAGAGGGCAGCTGAAGGGGAGGCATTTCAAACGAGGAAACTCTGCCAAACCTCTGTTCTCTCTCTCTCTCTCACGCCAAGTCTTCTCTCTCTCTCACTTCACTCACACCTCACCTTTCAAACTCTCTTTACCCCAACATCCTCTACACTCTCACTTAACAGCACTCCTTCCAGCTCCCTTTTCCCTCTCGGACTTGCAATTCTAGTCCCAATCGTTCTTCTCTGCTCAAATTTCACCCGGTAAGCCTCTTTCCACTCGGATTCTCACTGTTTCACTCGGTTTCCTTTATTTCCACTCGGATTTACTATTTTTGCACTCAGATTCTCACTGTTTCACTAGGATTTACTATTTTGCACTCGGTTTCCCTTATTTTCACTCAGATTTTCACTTGTTTCACTCAGATTCTCACTGTTCCACTAGGATTTACTATTTTGCACTCGGTTTCCCTTATTTTCACTCAGATTTTCACTGTTTCACTCAGATTTTCATTGTTTCACTCGGATTTTCACTGTTTCACTCGGATTTTCACTGTTTCACTCAGATTTTTCACTGTTTCACTCAGATTTTCACTGTTTCACTCATATTGTCACTGTTTCACTCGGTTTTCCCTGTTTTCACTCGGATTTTCATTTTTTCACTCGGTTTTCTTATTTTTCACTCGGTTTTCTTATTCTTCGCTCGTTTTTTTCATTTTTTGCACTCGTTTTCCTCTCCCATTCAGTTTTTTTTATATATATTCATTTTTCTTAATCAGTGTCGTACGAAAAATACTTCCGTCTACACAGTCTCTATAAGATCCGTGCACGTGCGAAGCACGTCGCCTTGTATGGATTCTTCACTAAAATGATGCCTATCAATATCTTCCTAATCTTTTCCTAAAAAAAACAACATTTTAAAGAACTACGTGACCCTGATTTCTCGAAAGCTCGAGAATACGTAGGAGCGGGAAACAGTTCCTGTCGGGCCCACCTTTCTTTATTTAATTTTTAGAGTTTCCTTTTTGTCTTGTAATCAAAAGGAGGAGCTAGATTAATTTGGATGAGACGTCCTGTTAATCTCATATTTTTAAAATATCTCTTTAAAGAAAAAAAGGAGGAGCGAGATTAATTTGGACGAGACGTCCTGTTAATCTCATATTTTTAAATATCTCTTTAAAGAAAAAGAAGGAGCGAGATTAATTTGAACGAGACGTCCTGTTAATCTCATGTAAATATTTTGCATTGATTTTTATTTATTTTGTTTATTTTTTCATTCCATACGTTTTTCTTTTTATGAAGAAGTTAAAATAATTATTGGGTTAACTATAATGCGCGCTATCAAATTGAGGTAACCGTTTTTTATAACGGACAGTTGTGAGGTGCTAATACCTTCCTCACCTGTAATTAGACTCCCGAATCATGGAATCTCATTTTTATAACCAGTGCTATAACCAAAGGTTTTTCCACTATTTTATACTAAAAAATATTGGTGGCGACTCCCTGTTTATTTTTAAAAAAATCGTTTTGAGGGTCGGCCGCGCCGCCGCGATCCCGGTCGCGACAGCTACGAAACAAATTTGTACCTTTGGTAAAAGTTGCATGGAAGCATGGAAATGTGGAGACGTTCACATAGGAATATGAAGATGATATAAGAGCACAATACCCTAATGTGTTCAAATCTGATATGTTAAATTTTAGGGACGAAATTTCTTTTTAGGTGGGGTGGATTGTAACATCCCCGATTTTATATAAATAATTAAATGAGGAGAGTAAATGTTGAATAATTATATGTGGGTTGATTAATGTCCCAAAATATTGGAAATAATTAAATTAAGATTTTTGCGGACTACACATAATTTATTGGAGCCAAATAAGCTGAAATTAAGCCCGATTAAAATATGGGTGTCGGACCAAGTATCTCCGATTGGGATGATATTGGTCAGGGCTGTCAAGGATATTATTGGGAGTCCGAATATGTATTCGGAATAATTTTTAGATAAGGTATCAAGCCCAAACTGAGATCCTATTTGATTTAAAACAAAGAATCTTTAATGAGAAGATGAAATAAAACACTAAAACTCTTATTTTTCCTCTACACTTCACGTTGGCTCTCTTTTCTTAGCAAACACTCTTCCTTCTCTTCTTCTTCTACTTTCCCACTTATCTTCTTCTTCTTCAAAAATCCACAAAGAGGTGGTGTGCCTTCCTCCTCTAATTTTCGTTTCTTGGAGCTTGCAAGGAGAGCTTGGAGCTTGAAGCCCTACCTTCCTCTTCCCTCATTTTTGTGTGGCTCCACTTCTCATTGGGAACTCTCTCTTTTCTTCTCCTAAGGTAAGCTCTTAGTTATTCTCATGAGCTTAAACCCTTGGCTATGGGTTCTTATGGTTTTGGAAGGGTAATTTATATGGAATAATAATAGTGGAATGCATTTATGATGGAAAACCCTTAGGTAGGGTGACATTGATGAGAGTTATAAATGGGTATTTATGAGTGGGTGAATATGGCAAGAAAGATGATGAAAAAGGATGGGCATTAATTATGGTTGTTGGGTTTTAGAGAAACCCTAACACTATGATTTGGGGAAAATGTAAAATATGAGTAGAGAAGCATTTATTGAGGTAAAGTGATGTTATTAATGGTGGATGACCATTAATTAAGTTTGATGATTAATGATGGTTGTTGGGAACCATTAATGTGGGAACCTAATAATGGGTTTAATATTAAAGATGCATAATAAAGAATGGAGGCACCTAACCTATGGTGGTTATGGTCGATAGAATGAAATAAAAGGAGTTGATAATTAAAATGGCATAAACACCAAGTTATTAAATATGACCATTTGAATCTTGGTGGTTTGAATATAAAATAATTGTGTGATATATCGTATAATGTAGGAAACAACCCCATTGACGAGGTGGGACCATCGGATCACGTTGATTACTACTTCTCTTGAGGTAGGAGGGGATAACTATTCTAAATGCATGATTTCATCCATTAGTGATGTGTGTATATAATTGTGTATTGTTAATTTGGCTTGAATGGATGATTTGATGATTACATGATTGAAAAGCATTTAGAGTAATTGATGCTATGTGGCATGTGTTTTGGGATGTTGTTTGTGATGAAACTTGACTCATGTTGATGAGAGTTGTTGTGAATGGTTTGATGACCATGGTTATATTGATTGATATGTTGTTAAACATCCCATGATGTATGAATTGTTAAAGAATGATTACCACTAACTATTGATGTATATGAAATCCAATAAGAATTGGTGATGGTTGAAAATGATGAGTATACGAAATCCACTAAGTAGTTATGGTGAATTGTTGATTGTGGAGTGGCATGATAGAATGAATAGAGTAAGAATGCATTGATTGGCATTTGCATCCATGGAATATCATATGCTGTCTATATGAAATGTTAGGGGTTCCACTAGGCGGGCCTAGTGGGAGGGCGACCCAGTGCACGGGTATATTGTTGTATTCCCTATTGATTCTAGGAATCACGAAGCTGTCCATAGTTTGGTGACAAGGCACCCTATGTGGCGGGCCGAGTGGGTGAGCGGCTCTGTGATGAGAAAGTTACCTCGGTGTCCGACGGGACACGGCTCTCTCGATGTGTGTTCGCGAGTGGCCTGTAGCACTTTGCCAAGTAAGGCCATGATTGTGAGTCGCAAGTCACGGGGTGACTAGTGCTACATAGGGGCGAGAGCGGTTTGGTACCAGTAAAAGTATATTGTTGAGCATGCATGAATTGAAGTATATGTGTACATATTTTTCTACTGTAGTAGGGGCATAGTAACACACCTATGCTTGTCCCATATTTATTATGTTGTTGTTTCCCACAGTTAGATCCGCATTTGATGAAACTTTCTTTGTGCCTATGCATTAGCTATAAGAGCATTTGCATATAGCCGAAGATATGCCTAGTTGAAAGCCCGTGGTGGCGACGGATGATTGAGATATAAGAAATGTGGTACTAACATTATGTGTTTGATGATGTCATTGAGAATGCCAATGATTTGGATATGTGTGTTGTGGATATATTTCTTTGAGTATGTAACATGTTGCTATGAAATGATATAGTATGTGAATGAAACTAAGATGTTTCTTGTGAAATATATCATATGTGAGCATGTATGTGTATCACCATAATGTATGACTTTGATACATTTGAATTATGTTACTCACCTCCTAGTTGCCATTTTAAGTTTGAAGTAGGTGTGATGCAAACCCTACTCTTTTGGAGGTCGAGTATTGATAAAGGTAAATGTGGAAGGAAAGTGGGTGAGCCTTGGCCGGCACATTGTCATTTTGTAGAGCATATGATGTACATATGCTCAATTTTGTAAATTGATATGATGAATGATGGTTTTGGAGGTCATGTAGGAAAATTAGACCCTTGTATTTATGGCTTATTTTCATTAGTGACCTTGACAATGTTTGAATGATAAAAATGATGTGGTATGCTGTTAGAATTGATAAATGAATGAATATTTATCTATATTTTGGGTTTTATAAAGAGTATAAGATGATAAGCTTGATTTTGATATGATTAATGAATTGGAATAGGAATTTTTGAATATAATTACTTGAAACAAGTTCTAAATGCTTAATATGATGTATGTGATATATCAATTTTGATCAATTTTGCTTGGGATGGATTTTTATATGTTAGGTTGTGAAATTTACATGTCTTCTACGCATGTGCTGATAATCTCACTCAAGCGAGATGGATTCTCGCTCAAGTGAGGTTCTGTCCCTTTTTCGCTCAAAGAAACGTGCCATCGCTCAAGCGAGCGAGCGTGGTATCGGTTCTGGAGCATTTTCGCTCATGCTTGTTGGCCTCGCCTAAGCGACCCATATGGGTCTCGCTCAAGCGAGGTGCCCTATATCCAGTTTCTTCATTTTTGCTTCTTAGCTCAATTTTCTTGCTTGTTTTAGAACTCACCCATTATGGAAATGGTGTTTTTACTATAGAATTGTATTATTAAGGTTTAACAAATTGATAAGGCATCCTTCATCCCCTTTTCATGCATGTATCTTAATAAGTCTTAAATTTTATCCAATCTTCTATTTTTCCCATATGACAATCCTGAGTCGGATTACCTAAGGAGCACTCTGGTACCTCCTTATATCTTCATATATGAGATAGGTTATAGGTTATTTAATGATCCGGGGTAATCACTCAGCATTTTATGTATCGCGTTTCTTCTACTTATAATTATTCTTAAATCGTGAAAAATTTACCCTCATTTTTAGGGTGTTATATATTGGACCACAATTACTTAATTATCATTATCCAATAAATTTATTTTCTCTAAACTTTAGCATGTTACAATTTGAGTAATTGATGATTAATGTATATGATGTTGCTCATCTTTGCCTTGCTATAGCTGTGTAGGAATAATTTGGTGATTTATAATGTGAGGATGATGTGCTTAGCAAATATGTGATTGCATTTAGAATCTATGTATGTGGTATGTCCATGATGGTCATTGATAGTGACTTGAGATTTTGGTAAAGTGTGTGCCTTGGTTAGGATAATGTTAGCTAGGTTTACCTTTTCCTTACACAACATGTGATACATGTACAAGGTGTCCTTTGTAGATTTGCAAGGACAAAAGACCTAACACATCAACAGATGTAGAATCTTCATCTTTGGAAGTAAACTTCCTAAGGTGGTCTTCTCAGGTCTAGTCTTTCCATACAAGGCTTCATTTATTGTGAACCCATAAACTTTAGTGTAGCCTTTCCATACAGGGCTTCATTTATTCTGAACCCAGAAACTTCAGTATAGTCAAAATCTTCAAAGAAGACAGTTCCTCTAGGCTGGTATTGTAGAACTATCACCAGTAAATCCTCAGAAATTTCTATCTACTTTCCATGCAGAGACTGATAAGTCTTGAAAAGACTTAATTATTTCATCTTTTATTTAACTCAATTCATTAAATATTGTTTAGTTTGGTTTTATTATTTAATAAATTTTTAATAATTCTTATTTTATTTATTTATTTCAAAAGTGTTTAATTTAGGTAAGAAAATGATTAAAAATAGTAATTAGTTAAGAAATTATATTTATCTATAAATTCACTAACCCAGCGTACAAACGCTGGACAGCCAGCATATAAACGCTAGGAATTCATTTGTTTGCATGTGCAGGAGCAGTTCACGCTCAAGCTTGAAGGCTGCAAGCTCAAGCGAGAGATCCATGCAAAGTACATGAAAAGAAAGATAGGAGAGCACGACCTCGCTCAAGCGAGCAAGCTCACGCTCAAGCGTGACTCCAAAACATCACCCACGCCCAAGCTTCTCCATCAAGCTTAAGCGTGAAAGCAATACTGCAGTGAATAACATGAGCGCGCTCAAGCGCGAGTCCTTCACGCTCAAGCGAGAAGGTGGTTATTTAAAAGCTGTTTTTCCCTCCAAAAGAAGCTCCGCACCATTTCTGTTCCTATTGCCTGATGCACTGCTGCTATTCATTAATAATTTAAGTGTCAAGTTGTAATTATTTACTTATTTGTAATTATGTATTTAGTTTAGTTAGTTTAATTATTAATTTAATCTTCTTTGTAATTAATTGAGTTAGTTAGCTAGATACATATATATATATATGTATATTTGTACATACTCTGTAAGAGGGAGGACGAAGGAGGCAGAATACAGAACACGATTCATTTGCCCATTTCCAATCTCTCTAATTCTTTTCTCTCTCTAAACTCTCTCATCCATGTCTCTCCACATTCCTTCGTCTGAATCCATTTCCATGGGTTTCTAAACCCCTAGGTTTGGGATTGTTAAGGTTTGCAATGAATTCTTAAAAGTTTATTGAGGAAGTCAACTTCTAAATCAAGAGGAGAACAAGCTGAGGAGTGGATCTACTTTGCTGGATTGACAAATCCAGATCTGATGAAGAAACTCACCAGTGAGGAATCATGGTTGAGGCTTAGGTAACTTCTCGCTTCCTAACTAATTCAGGCCTAGTAATTAGGTGAATAGTTATGGTTCAACCCCCAATTTCACATTAAATTTCTCTGTTAATTGAGCACCTAAGGGATTAGGGTTTAATGCTTAGGAATTAGTGTTATTTACCTAAGGAATTAGGGATTAACCATTTGTGGATTGTCCTCTTGAGTCTGAAGCTTGATTGAACCTTAATGCATGTGTCTTGATGAAATTGTAAACTGAAGCAATTCTAACCTATCTTCCATTACTCACATTTCATCTTTTGTACTGTCTCTGAAAATACAAAAACATTAGAAATATAAAACAACAAAAATAGAATGAAATCTATCTGCATTGTATTGGCTCAGCTTGTATCAGTCTAAGATTGCGGTAATTACCACAATCCCTGTGGGAACGATCAAATATATTACAAATTTAATGATTGGTGCGCTTGCCAAAAGAATAAATCCTCTGAGAGTCATACAATAAGTCAATATTAATTCAAGATTTCCTAACCATATTTATGACTTAGAGATTTAGCATCAAGTTAATGGGGCCGTTGCCGGGGATTGTTGAGTAATATCAACAATCCTTGGACCGGTACTAGACTAAACCGTTTAATTTTGTTTTTGCATTTAGTAAGTAGTTTAATTCTTGTTTTAGTATAGTAGTAGTTTGTTTTTGTGTAGCAGTAGCTTGAATTGTTTGTGTCTAACATTTGGTGTATGCAGTCAAGGAACTGAGGTGAGCCTTTCTTCTTTGATCTTGATATTGATTTGTTAGAGCGTAAGCTTAGAAAGGAGAAAAAGCAAAAAGAGCAAAAAGAAATGGAACAGAGGAGAGTTACATTAGGTGACTACTCTAGGCCTACTGAAGAAGGATCGCAATCTAGCATCCTTAGGCCTCCAATTGCAGCTAATAACTTTAAACTCAAACCGGCTTTGTTGTAGTTGGTTAGAAATGATCAATTCAGAGGAAGTGAGGTTGAGGATCCAAATTTGCATCTTGCAACTTTCCTCCAAATCTGTGATACTATGAAAATGAATGGAGTCCCTGAAGAAGCAATTAGATTGAGATTATTTCCTTTTTCTTTAAGGGACAGAGCTAAGGCTTGGTTGCAGAGTCAACCAAGAGGTAGTATTTCCACCTGGGAGGATTTACAAAGAAAATTTTTGATTAAATATTTCCCTCCTTCCAAATATGCCAAGTTGCACACTAAAATCACTTGTTTCCAGCAGAGAGAGGGTGAATCTCTAATGGAAGCATGGGATAGGTATAAAGAAAGTTTAAGGAAATGTCCTCATCATCAAATCACTGATGTGCAGTAAGTTACCATCTTTTATAATGGTGTAAGACTAGCAACTAGGGTCTTGATTGATGCCTCAGCTGGAGGTTCATTGACCACAAAAACTATAGAAGAAGCTATAGAGCTGATAGATGTTATGGCTTCTAATGAATGTTTAGTAAGTGAAAGGAGCCAAATCCTTAAGAGAGGGATATTAGAATTAGAAGCACAGGATGCTTATTTGGCTCAAAGTAAGTTGATGACTCAGGCTTTAGAGAAATTAAGTATACAGATTTCAGAACTTCAAAAGCCTAGTCAAGTTTGTATGATGAGTTATGATTTTTATGGTGGAGATCATGAAAATGGCATGTGTGATCCAAATGTGTCTGCTGAATAAGTTAATTACATAGGGCAGTAGCAATTTCAAAGGAATTATCCCTCTAATTCCTTTAATCCTAACTATAGGAATCACCCCAATTTTTCATGGCAGAAAGGTCCACATTTGAATCAAAACATGCCACAAAATCAAACCATAAATAGATCACAACAACCTTCTCCCCCTCCTTCTAAAGAAAAGTCTGAACTTGAGAATGTTCTATCTCAGTTCATTCAGGCCACTCAGGCCAGCTTTAAAAATCAAGAAGCGTCCATTAGAAATTTAGAGAATTAGGTTGGACAGCTGTCAAAACAATTAGCTGAGAGACAATCAGGCAATTTTCCTGGAGATACTGAGGTAAATCCAAGGGAACATTGTAAAGCAATAATTACTAGGAGTGGGAAAATTCTTCTCCCACCTCCAAGTCATGAAGTGAGTTTAGAAAAAGATACTGAAAAAGAAAAAGAGCAGGAAAGTGAGCAAGATAATAATAGAATTGAAAATGAAGTAGAAACAGAAGTAGAAAAAGAAAACCAAGTTAAAGAAAATCAAGTTCATCAAAAGAAAAAGAAAAAGATTGATTTGATTTTTGAGGAAGCTTCTAAGCTGACTCCTGAGAAATTAAAGAATGCTCCATTTCCACATAGATTTAAGAAACAAATAGAGGAGAAAAAGTTTGGTAAGTTCTTGGATGTGTTTAAAAAGCTTCACATAAATATTCCCTTTGCTGAGGCATTGCAAGAGATGCCTTCATATGCTAAAATTTTGAAAGAACTTCTGTCTAAGAAGAGAAAGCTTAAGGGAGATGAGATGATTTCTCTCACTCAAGAGTGTAGTGCAATTATTCAAAAGAAACTCCCTCAAAAGCTGGAAGATCCTGGATCTTTTACAATACCTTATGCAATAGGGGATGTTCATGTAGGAAGTGCCTTATGTGATTTAGGAGCTAGCATAAACTTGATGCCGTTGTCTTTAATGAGGAAGTTAGGAATTAATGACCTGCAACCAACTCGTATGTCTTTGCAGTTGGTAGATAGGTCTATCAAATATCCTCATGGGATGCTGGAAGATCTATTAGTTAAGGTAGATAAGTTCATCTTTCCAGCAGATTTTATAGTTTTAGATATGGAAGCTGATAGAGAAATTCCTTTGATTTTAGGAAGACCCTTTTTAGCTACAGGCAGAGCTTTAATTGATGTAGAGAAGGGAGAACTCATGCTGAGAGTTCAAGAAGAGCAAGTAACTTTTAATGTTTTTAATGCTATAAAACATCCAGCTGAGAAGATGGATTGTTTTATGATTGAAGAAATTAAAAGTTATAAGACTCCTATGCTGTTAAGAACTGAAGAAAAGGTTTTACAAGCCTTTTTGGAGGATGATTTTGACTCTGAGGCTGAGGAGTTAAATGACTCACACACTGAGTTGCTGAACCTACTTGAAGCATGTGAAGTAGGTGAGTTTGAAAATGAAAACAAAGAAAATTTGAATAATACTGAAATTGAGAATGGTAAGGAAGTGTCTGAAGAAAAACATGATTTAAAACCTTTGCCTTCTCATTTGAAATATGTGTTCTTAGGAGATAATGAATCACATCCTATAATTATTAATGCTGATTTAAAAGATGAGGATGTAGAAAAGTTGATAAGGGTTTTAAGGAAACATGAAGCTGCTATTGGATGGAACATTTCTGATTTAAAGGGAATTAGTCCATCATTCTGTATGCATAAAATTTTAATAGAAGATGACTATTCCCCTGTTGTTCAGCCGTAAAGAAGATTAAACCCCATAATGAAAGAGGCTGTAAGGAAAGAGGTGGTTAAACTTCTTGATGCAGGAATTATCTATCCTATCTCAGACAGCGCTTGGATTAGTCCAGTCCAAGTGGTGCCTAAGAAAGGAGGGATGACCACTGTTAAGAATGAAAAATGTGAAGTCATTGCCACTAGACCAACTACAGGTTGGAGAATGTGCATAGATTATAGAAGGCTTAATGACTCCACTAGAAAAGACCACTTTCCTTTACCATTTGTAGACCAAATGCTTGAGAGACTATCAGGTCATGAGTATTACTGCTTCCTTGATGGCTATTCTGGTTACAACCAAATTGTGGTTGATCCAAAAGATCAAGAGAAGACAGCCTTCACCTGTCCCTATAGAATCTTTGCATATAGGCGCATGCCTTTTGGTTTGCGCAATGCACCGGCTACCTTTCAAAGGTGTATGCTGGCAATCTTTGGGGACATGGTAGAGAATTTCATTGAGGTGTTTATGGATGACTTCTCTATATTTGGAAATAGCTTTGATATATGCCTCAGCAACCTATCTAAGGTGCTGGTGAGATGTCAAGAGACTAATCTTGTCCTTAACTGGGAAAAATGTCACTTTATAGTTAAAGGAGGGATAGTCCTTGGCCATAAAATCTCTGTTGAGGGCATTCAAGTAGATAGAGCCAAGATTGATATCATTGAAAAACTTCCTCCTCCAATCAATGTGAAAGGAATAAGGAGTTTCTTAGGATGTGCTGGCTTTTATAGGAGGTTTATTAAGGATTTTTGGAAAATAGCTAAGCCTTTGACTGATTTACTTGTGAAAGATCATGCTTTTATTTTTGATGAAAACTATGTCAAGGCTTTTGAAAATTTGAAACAAAGATTAATTTTAGCTCCTATCCTTGCAGCACCTGATTGGTCTTTACCATTTGAACTAATGTGTGATGCAAATGACTTTACTGTAGGAGCTGTACTGGGTCAAAAGAAAGAAAAATTAACATATGTTATTTATTATGCTAGTAAAGTATTAAATGAGAATCAAATAAATTACACCACCACTGAAAAAGAAATGCTTGTTATGGTGTATGCATTTGATAAATTCAGAGCTTACTTGATTGGTGCTAAAGTCATTGCGTATACAGATCATTCAGCAATCAAGTACTTGCTAGCTAAAATAGAATCAAAGCCAAGATGGATCAGATGAGTTCTTTTACTCCAAGAGTTTGATTTGGAAATAAGAGATAAAAAAGGAGTAGAGAATTCAGTGGCTGATCAACTCTCTCGTCTGGAGGGTGAATCTGATTCTATCTTGATTAAAGAGGAGTTCCCAGATGAGAGGTTGATGGCAATTATCACAGGGCCATGGTATACTGATATGGCCAACTTTAAAAGTGCCTCTGTGGTACCAGAAGGATGGATATCCCAGATGAAGAAAAAATTCTTTCATGACAGTAAAAATTTTCTTTGGGATGATCCATTTCTTTATAAGATAGGAGTAGATGGAATTATCAGGAGATGTATGCCTGAATCTGAGCAAGAAAGACTCTTGTGGCACTGCCATGACTCCTATTATGGAGGACACCATGGTGCCTCCAGAACAACAGCAAAAGTCTTGCAATGTGGCTTTTATTTGCCAACAATTTTTCAGGATGCTAAAGTATATATGCAAAGGTGTGATAAGTGTTAAAGAAGTGGAGGTCTCTCTGCTAAATCTGGCATGCCTTTAATAAATATTTTAGTTGTGGAGTTATTTAATGTTTGGGGCATTGACTTCATGGGACCATTCCCAAAGTCATTCTCCAATGAATATATCCTTGTTGTTATGGATTATGTCTCCAAGTGGGTGGAGGCAATCCGTACCAGAACCAATGATGCACATGTGGTGCTTAGGTTTATAAGGAAGAACATTTTCTCTAGATTTGGAGTCCCTAGAGTCCTCATTAGTGATGGAGGGTCACATTTCTGTAATAAAATCATGGAAAAAGCCCTGAGACACTATGAGGTACTGCATAAGGTATCTACTCCATACCATCCACAAACTTGTGGACAAGTTGAGTTGTCTAATAGAGAAATTAATAGAATACTAGAGAAAGTGGTAGGGAAGTCTAGGAAGGATTGGTCTGTAAGATTGAATGATGCATTGTGGGCCTATAGGACAGTATTTAAAACTCCAATTGGCATGTCTCCTTATCAGTTAGTATATGGTAAGGCTTGCCATCATCCTGTGGAGTTAGAACATAAGGCATGGTGGGCCACAAAGCTGTTAAATATGGATTTTGACCAATCTCAAGAGGAAAGAGTCCTAAAACTCCATGAACTTGAGGAGTTTAGACTTAATGCTTATCAGAGTGCCTCAATTTATAAAGAGAAAACTAAGAGATGGCATGATAAGGGGATAAATAGAAAAGACTTTCGAAAAGGTGATAAGGTTTTGTTGTTTAACTCTAGGATGAGCCTCTTTCCAGGAAAACTTAGATCTAAGTGGTCTGGACCTTTTATTGTGAATGAGGTTTTTCCGCATGGTGCAATTGAATTGAAAGACCTAACCACTGATAGAAGTTTTAAGGTGAATGGCCAAAGACTCAAACTCTACTTTGGAGGAGAGTTTGATAGGCAAAAAACTTCCATGTTGTTGTAGACATCATCTTAGATGTCAGAAGGTCAAGCTAGTGACCTTAAAGAAGCGCTTTAGGGAGGTAACCCTACATTTTGATTGTTGCATTTGGTGTTTCTGTGTTGGAAATAATAAAAGAAAACTAAAATGTTTGTGAATAAAGTGTGAATAATCTGGTAAATTTTTGAATAAGGTTTGAGTGTTCATACGCTCAATTCCAAGTGTATATACTTGCAAATCCATTAGCTAGAATTAGAATCAGGTATCCTTGGTGCTTGAGCGTAACTCTCTCTCGCTCGAGCGCAACCTTCTATATGATTCTTACACTTGAGCGAAGTCTATTGGCACCTGAGCGTGACTAGTTATATACTGTGGCGCTTGAGCGTGACATCTTACCGCTTGAGCAAGCTCAGGACCTGTTGCTTCTCACGCTCGAGCGTGAGCTTTTTGTGCCTTCTACTGACTCTAACACTTAAGCGTGATCCTTTCTCGCTTGGGCGTGAATGGTGTCTGATGTTAATTCCTTCTGTTCACTTAAGCGAGTATACCGGTGCTTAAGCGAGTGCATCCATTTCTTTTATTTCGCTCGAGCGAAGCATCTTACGCTTAAGTGAATTTCATACAGAATGAAAATTACCAAAGTCTTTTCTCTTCGCTCAAGCAAAACCATGTGAGCTTAAGCGAGAAGCTCCTGTTGTTCCTACACGCTTAAGCGAAAGCTTATTAAGCTTGAGCGTGATCGTACTATGCATCCCCTGTTGTAACTCGCACTTGAGCGCACATTATCTTCGCTTGCGCGTGAGCTCATCCGCGAGCCACTGATTCTCACGCTTGAGCGAACATTCACCACGCTTGAGCATGATTGATGATTTCCTCCTTGCGCTTGAGCGTGACTTGCCGTCGCTTGAGTGAATTATTTCCTGTTGCATATCACACTTAAGCGTCATTCCACACACTCTAAGCAGTATTGTGATACATGACTTCTGTTTGTATTTCCTACCTGAGCGTGACTCAACACGCTCTGAGCGTGACCACTGGTACCTGAAAGAAAATATCCGCACTTGACCCTTGTCGACCACGCTTTGAGCGTGCCTTGTAGATAAGTGCCACGCTCAAGCGTGATCGGGGCTGAGGTTGTACTGTTCCAAGTTCTCGCTTAAGCGTGCTGCTGTGAGCTTGAGCGTGAGTGCCAAAATTGAAGGCCTCTGATACTGTTTATTTGGCGCTTGAGCGTGGTTTAGCACGCTTGAGCGAATATCATACCTGATGCTTCCTATATGATTTAATTTGGGCGTTTATATGCTGGGATTGCAGCGTAGCTACGCTTACTTCAGCCATTGGGTTCAACAGTATAAAACCCCCTCAGTGTACAAACCCTAACTTTCTACACTGGAAACTTTGGGTTTGAAGAGGAAAAGGCACAAGTTCTGATTCCTTAGAAAGGTACCATCTTTACACTTCTTACTTTTAATTCTTAGTTACACAGTTAATATCTCACTATTTCAAGTTCAAATTTCTTCCATTCTTTCTATCCTTTCATCTTACATTCTTTCGGTTTGCTGTGATTGTTTTGGTTTTTGTACTTGTTTCCATTTAGGCTTTTTAACCAACAACTTTAACACTCATAATGATCAGAAGATCACAAAGATTTTTGAAAAAACCTGAAGAAGTTATTGAAGTGGAAAATATGAAGAAAACCCCAAAAGATAAGGGAAAGGGGGTGGTTACTGTCAGTATCTCTGATTCCCTACCACCCAAAACAAGTAAAAGTCTTAGTGAGAGAAATAAATCTCAGACAGTTGAGAGTTTTGATGGGCATAGGTTTAGAGATCTTAAAGCCGCCCAAGATTATGAGCAAAAGTTTAAAACCAGAGGAGTAATAAGGGATAGAGCTCTAGTTCTTGATGAAGAAAAGTGTGCTGATTTTAATGTGCAAGCTGCTATGATTGAAAAGGGATGGCAGTTCTTTAATGAGAACTTAGGCAATGGTTACCAGGAACTCACTAGAGAATTTTATGCCAATCTGAGAACTCATTCTATGGAGGATAAGTTTCCTTTCTCTTCCTTCTTGAGAGGAGTCACCATCCCCCTAACTGGTAACATTTTGAACAAGTTGTTGAAAGTACCTATATTGGAGGAAGAAGGATGTCACTACACATGGAAAGTGGATATTTTTCATAGGGCTGAAAATGAAAATCTTAGGAAAGAAATATTAGAGGAGTGTTGTGAACAAGGAGCTGCATATTTGATAAGGGCTAAAGGTGCACCAAAAAGTGTCAGGAAAAATTATTTGAATCACCTTCCCCTTTTATGGTGTCACTATGTCCTATCATCCTTGCAACCTGTGCTGCATGCTACTGAGATTACCATTAAGAGGTTGGTATTGATTTAGTGTCTAATGAGAGGCCTCTATGTTAATTTGGGTGAGTTAACAATGGAGGAGATGATGAAAAACCTTGAAAAGAATCTCCAACTACCATATTGCTCTGTTATCACTCTGTTGGCCCAAAAGAATCAAGTTATGGTGAATTATACTGAACTGACAAAGGTAAAGCCTAAAAGGATTATGGACAAGAAATGGGTGATAAACCATATTGACAATTTTATGCCTCATGGGTCCAAGAGTCTAAGGCAACCTCAACCAACATCTTTTGCACCACCACCTCCAACAGGAGTAGGTCCTTCTTCTGATATTTCCATGATAATGCAGGAACTGCAGGTTATGAAGAAGATGTAGCTAGGAACCTATGATCTGGTCCTGAACCATGATCTCATGCTGAGAAAGATTGCCACAAAATTGAATGTGGATCACACTGAAGAAATAGGAGTTCCACCTGATAGAGATTTATGGTTGGCTTCCATTGGATTCACCATTCCCCCTGATGATACACCCTTAGCAGCTGAATTTCCAACCTATCCTAAGCAAGATGATGATGAGTCTATGAGTGAAGAAAATGAAGAAGAGGATGACTGATCTTTTACTTTGTTATGTCTTATGTTGCAACTTTCAAGTTGTACTGACTTTGTTTAAATATTCTCTGGAACAATGTATTTTCTTTTTCGGTGTAATGAAGTTTATTTCTATGTTAAGTTGTTTGTTGTTATTTCTTTTCTGAATTGCATTGTAATTCATGCACACCATTCCTCACCATTCACTGCCATTCAGGTAAAAAGGGAAGTATTCTATCCTTTTGTCTCATTGATTGATAAACTATGTTAATTATGTTTAATTTAGAATCCACCTAATAATTTAAAGTTTGCTGATTCTCAGGCTTTAATTGGATAAATTAATTGATTGGCATTGCTTAGTTCATGATCCCTGTCCCTAACTATTTTTCATTATCAATTATTTGTTTATTCAGCATGCTAGTTAGCAATCTGAGTTATAATCTTGCATTAAGTTTGGGGACATTTTTGGCTGATTACCTGTTATTATTAGCTTTTGAGCCTTATTCATTCTTTTCTGAGTGTGCTTGCATTCTTGTTTAGTGAGACAGAATTTGCTTTAGTACTTGCTAAGTGATTATATGTTTGCCAATTGGAAATGATGAAGGCCTTCTTTGTTAATTTAGCCAGGGCCAAATTTAGCCATCCTAATATTATTAATTATCCTTTGACCCAATAATTATATTTTAAGCTTGAGACCCTTTCATTCTACTTATGTACCTAACTTTACAAGCCTATTTATTTGAGAAAAACCAAGTGAATCATCCCTGGATGTACCACTGATGAATTGCTAAGTCTTACTTATTGCTAGGGACTAGCAAATTCTAAGTTTGGGATGAAGAGTGCCTAACAACAATTAAAAGGCACACTCTGACCTTAATTATAGATGAGGATTTTGAGAAATAAAAGGAAAAACAACAAAAGAAAAAGAAAAGTGAAAAAAAATCAGCAAAGAAAGAAGGTGCAAAGCACCACAATAAAAGAAAAATGGTATTGAAAAAAAAAGAAGAAGAAAAGAGAAGAAAGAAAGAAAGAGTCTAAAGGACTGAAAGAGAAGAAGGTGCAAAGCACCACAAGTTATTGAGTTACCCTTCTTCTGAAAAATAATGAAAGCAAGAGAGCTTGTTAGTAGGCATTTAAGTTAATGATTGAGGAAAGGCATCAGTGGGCATATCTTTTAACCTAACATTGACTAGAAAAACAAAAATAGAGCGTGTAGCCTAACCCCATTACAAGCATAAAAAGTCCTTACTGATCCAATTGTGCTAGCATATTTCATGATGTTTAGAACTGTTGTAAGCCTATGTTGATCTAACAATTATGCAGGTGATGAGTGCATGAAATTGAACCTTATACACTGACAGAAGAGTGAAACACCAATCCAGTGAGGAAAGTATCACCAGCTTGTCTCTCAAAGGATGTGTGAGTTATTATATTTTCAGAATTTGTGAAAAGAAAGCATGGTTAGTATTCAATAATTATGGTATGAATTAAGTTAAGGAAAGGATTGATTGTTTTGAGTAAGTGCTGTTAATTAATTAATCTGAGAATTTGCTTGAGGATAAGCAAGTTTTAAGTTTGGGGATGTGATAAGTCTTGAAAAGACTTAATTATTTCATCTTTTATTTAACTCAATTCATTAAATATTGTTTAGTTTGGTTTTATTATTTAATAAATTGTTAATAATTCTTATTTTATTTATTTATTTCAAAAGTGTTTAATTTAGGTAAGAAAATGATTAAAAACAGTAATTAGTAAAGAAATTATATTTATCTATAAATTCACTAACCCAGCGTACAAACGCTGGACAACCAATGTATAAACACTAGGAATTCATTTGTTTGCATGTGCAGGAGCAGTTCACGCTCAAGCTTGAAGGTTGCAAGCTCAAGCGAGAGATCCATGCAAAGTACGTGAAAAGAAAGATAGGAGAGCACGACCTCGCTCAAGCGAGCAAGCTCACGCTCAAGCGTGACTCCAAAACATCACCCACGCCCAAGCTTCTCCATCAAGCTTAAGCGTGAAAGCAATACTGCAGTGAATAACATGAGCGCGCTTAAGCGCAAGTCCTTCACGCTCAAGCGAGAAGGTGGTTATTTAAAAGCTGTTTTTCCCTCCAAAAGAAGCTCCGCACCATTTCTGTTCCTATTGCCTGATGCACTGCTGCTATTCATTAATAATTTAAGTGTCGAGTTGTAATTATTTACTTATTTGTAATTATGTATTTAGTTTACTTAGTTTAATTATTAATTGAATATTCTTTCTAATTAATTGAGTTAGTTAGCTAGATACCTATATATATATATTTGTACATACTCTATAAGAGGGAGGACAAAGGAGGCAGAATACAGAACATGATTCATTTGCCTATTTCTAATCTCTCTAATTCTTTTCTCTCTCTAAATTCTCTCATCCATGTCTCTCCACATTCCTTCGTCTGAATCCATTTCCATGGGTTTCTAAACCCCTAGGGTTGGGATTATGAAGGTTTGCAATGAATTCTTGAAAGTGTATTGAGGAAGTCAACTTTTAAATCAAGAGGAGAACAAGCTGAAGAGTGGATCTACTTTGTTGGATTGACAAATCCAGATCTGATGAAGAAACTCACCAGTGAGGAATCATGGTTAAGGCTTAGGTAACTTCTCGCTTCCTAACTAATTCAGGCCTAGTAATTAGGTGAATAGTTAGGGTTCAACCCCTAATTTTGCATTAGATTTCTCTGTTAATTGAGCACCTAAGGGATTAGGGTTTAATGCTTAGGAATTAGTGTTATTTACCCAAGGAATTAGGGATTAACCATTTGTGGATTGTCCTCTTGAGTCTGAAGCTTGATTGAACCTTAATGCATGTGTCTTGATGAAATTGTAAACTGAAGCAATTCTAACCTATCTTCCATTACTCACATTTCATCTTTTGTACTGTCTCTGAAAATACAAAAACATTAGAAATATAAAACAACAAAAATAGAATGAAATCTATCTGCATTGCATTGGCTCAGCTTGTATCAGTCTAAGATTGCGGACTTGAGAGTAAAATTATACTTATATATATATAATGCTAAGTGTTTATTTTGCCCAGTGAGTAATGATGTAGGCGAACTAAGTTATATACACCTATATTCTGTCGAGCAAATAGGGAATGCATGATTCTGAGTAAAGGAGAGCTAAAGTAATGATGTGTGATGCTAAACTGGAGATCCTCTTCTGAATGAAGAAGGGTTAAACCAATTCCCAGTGAGTGATATTCATTAAGAGTTGAATGCACCTTTCCCGATTGGTGAATGTTTGCATAATTCCGAGTGAGAGTCGACCGAGTGAATTTCTTTCAAGGGTAGAACGGTCAAATGGTTCTGAGTGAAACCTATCTTAGTAACTTATTCTGAGGGAATAGGATCCAGATAATACCGAGTAGAACTTAACCTAGTGAAGTCTTCCGAGTGAAGAGAAGTTAGAGTATTCCGAGTAGAAGAGGTTATAAAACCTTTAAGTGAGCCCTAACCTAGTAAAGTGTTCCCGAGTGAGGAAAATGGAAATATGTCGAGTAAAGAATGAGTAGAACACCTCCGAGTGAATTGAAGTCGAAATACATCGAGTGGTGTGAGACTGGGAAAAAGTACTCCGTGTGAGGAAAAGTCTATAGGTTCCGAGTGGAATAACCGAGGGGATCGTTTTCCGAGTGGAACATGTGTGTGACCGCCCAGAATAAAAATAGGATCTGGCTAAGTATGAATTTACCGGGTGAACCATTACTCTAGAGAGTCAGTTACCGAGTGAACTTAAGTTCCGATTCCGAGTGACGGAATTACCCGAGTGCATGCGTTCGCTTCAGCGAATGAGGCTTCGCTCGAGCAAGTATGGCTCGCTCAAGCTATCTTCCACCAACTTTTATTTAATCGAAGCTGGGTGTCGCCAGTGTGTGGTCCCTGACCCAGTCTTCTTCTCATCTGATCGGTTTCCCCTTTCTCCCTTGACTCCATTTTGTTTTATTTTGTCCTGGCAGCTTTGTGAACGTGTGGAACTGTTCTAAATTTTGGGAAAATTTTCCCTAGTCTCGGGTTTCATCTTTAATTAAACCGGGTTATTTCAGAGGCAGCCATAGATCTTGATCTTTTTTACTCGTAAGAGTAATCAACCCAAAAGGACAAGCTTTAATACCAATTGATGGTTCAGAGTTAGACTTAGAAGGGGGAAAGTCTAATAAGTCTTAACTCTTTTCACGTAGTCTTTAAAAACAACTAATTTTTTTGAATAGACTAGTCTGTTAGAATCAATGGACCTTAAAGAGATAAGGGTTAAGAGAAAATCACACAATGAATATTGGTTCACTTCTAAAGCAGAAGCTACGTCTAGTACCTTCAGATCTGAGGAATTTTCACTATTGTAAAAATACCTTTTACAACAACAACACCAGACTAATGTATCACGTATTCTTGACTCCAACCACTTCTGGAATAACCCAAGTATTCTTCCTAAAGCCTCTTCAGGCCATAAAGTGTTTCCCACTTAAACTACGAGTTGGTGAACACACTAACCCTATTACACAAA
The DNA here is from genome assembly GCA_037962975.1 of Clitoria ternatea. NCBI lineage: Eukaryota > Viridiplantae > Streptophyta > Magnoliopsida > Fabales > Fabaceae > Clitoria > Clitoria ternatea. The sequence continues at coordinate 182,321,369 of CM075672.1, forward strand.
GATGAGTGATAGAAAGGTTTATGTTACAAGAGATAACCTAGTGTACAAGAGTATAGAGTATTGAAACAGGGTACGCTAAGTTATAATAAACAACAAGTCAAGGTCTACTAGAAGCAAAACTACAAAGAAGACTTGTGTTACAGAAACAAGAACTTAGAACTTTTTATAAGCAAACACTTTTAGACTTGTGTTCTTGTATGATCAGAGAATATTCAGATGTGTCAAGAGCTCTTCATTGTTTTAAACTGTCTCATATTTATAGGCTTCTTTGAGATAGTCATTGATCAACCGATGGAGAGGATAGAGCCATTGATCATTTTCTAATTTTTGAGGGATATGCACTTGCAAGGCCTGAAATTGTCGTGCTTCACAGAATTATACAAAAATGGTTTGCTTTGATAGTCTTCATCAAAAGACACCTGATTGCTTAGCCATTTTGAGCTTAAGAGGTACTCTCTTATAGATGTTGACTTTAGGCTTTCTACACTACCATACTTTCAGCTTTTCTGACACTTCGAGATATATGAGGCATCTACCTTGGTTGCTGCGTAGGGTACTTCAGCTTTTCATTTCTTTCTTTTTTTATACAAGCTGCAGGATATAAAAGTTCTTGTTGACTCTTATATAGGAATAGAGAGTTTCTTTTCAATGACATTTCTTGAGAAGGGAATAGTATTCCAGGATATATTTCTCTATACAGACTTCTCCTTATCATAGCTTTTGATGAGTGCATGAACTGATCTTTTTAAGATAGTTTCGGTTTAATGGATTCCCCCTCTTTCTTGCAATTTGAGCACTTCAGACTATCCTGTCATACTTATTTAACATTGTTAGTAAACCATACATACAAACTTCATTAAACTAAGAGTCTTGATGGGTGTTACTAACAAATCCTAGAGGTTCAAACTACTTTAGTCTTGAATTTAGACATGGTTCTAACACCATGTTTTGGGTATTAAAATCTAGCAATCCAATACTAAGCAAATTTCAATCCAAATAATGAACCAAATAAGTATATCCTCTGGCCCCTATTCCTAGAAAAGTCCCATACCATGTACCTATACACATACCAAATCTTATCATGAACCATTCAACCCTAAGCAAAACCCTTATAGCAGCATGAGAAGAACACCATTGAATTAAAAAATTGTCTCTATCCTAGTTCAAAATTGACAGCAAAGAAAGATATGGGCATTCCTTTAACCCCATACTACAAGGAACTACTTAAATTGTGTACTGATTTAGAACTGTAATCTCCTGGTTTACTAAGATTTGTATATCTTATGAACTGAAATTTCACTACATTACTGAATTTGGGATACATGTGGTGCTCTTCGAGATTCTTGAAATGGTGTAAATTTTTGGTACACTTGTAATACCTACTCTGCTACAATTAGTCAGCTATTATTATTTATTGACAACTTTTTATTATTAATTCCAAATAATTTTAAATCAAGAAAAGGTAACCATACAAGTGCGAGTGTTGTTATATTTAGGGGATGGGTGTGTACTACAATAGTACTAAAATATTTGCTAAAAGAAAATACTATAAAAATAAATGGCATGTTGTCTCTAAGATACCTAGTGTTATAGGGTCACTAAATGATGAGGACATGAGCAAGAAAGATCCTATCACAACCCTAGACAAGGGTCTGGAGCTTTATAAAGGACCCGACAAGGGCAACGACAAAGAAGGCCAAAATCACCACCCAACAAACCCTAGCTGCCTTCCTTACTACTTTACATGGGCCTAAGCCCAAGGAGGACAATTTGAAGACCTATTCATACTTTTCATGCAGTATTTATAAAATATAGGTTCTTAAATGTATTTTAGGGCTTTTCATATTTTTAGAGATAGAATTTGGCCCTTACATGGTCATTAGGCCACTTTTGGGCTTGTAAATTCTATTTAGGCCATATTCCTCTTATTTTGAGTAATTGGACTATCTAAGGGCATGCTCTCCATGTAATTTTCACACTTTGAATTTTGAATGAATTACACATTTTTGAGAAGTGAGTGCATACTTCCCATTCTTAGGCTAGAATTCCTTTTAGCCTTTTTCAAGCTCTTACCCCTAGGTTTCTATCCTTAGAGTGGCGAGTCGGACAACTTATCCTTCATTGGTAGTTTCCCCTAAAATCCCTTCTATCCTTCCAACCCCATATTCATCTTCCATGCTTCCGACTTTAGTTCTTGGTCTTAGGGCAACCTTCCTCCAAGATTTGAGGAAAGATAGCTAGATCCATCCCTCTTCCTATATCATGTGGTATCAAATGTCTAAGATGCTATTTTTTTTTCTTTTGATTTTTCTTCTTTTATTTTTATGCATTTTGTGTTGAGTTCTTTAAATTTTAGAATTTGATTTGTCATTTTACTCTAGTTTCTTAGTCTTGCACCATTAAAAAAAATAGAATTCAGCTTTAGCCTTGTTCAAATACCATGATAGATGTATAAAAGTTTTAGAGCCATGTAGGTAGGGTTGGTGCACACTGGAGCTTCATCTTTGTTCCTGGAAATTTCTAAATTATGTTTGTAGCTTATTGATACAACAGCTAGTTCTAGCAGGCCCAAAAGGACACCAAAAAGTCCCACTTGGCTCAATGACTTTGTTTAGTTAATTTTGTGAATTCAGGCCCAATCTTAATTAGGGCAACTCCTATTTGTATTCTCCTATATATGGGGAGACTTCTTAAATTTCAAGGGTAATGAATGAACATCTTTAATTTAGCATTTTTATTCAGTAGCTGATCAATAGTTCTTCCAGTAGCTAAGAAATTGTGGATCGGAACCTATCACATTTGGTGCTTTCATTGAGAATCGAACTCAAGTTTTGTCATCTACCTACACTCAGTTTTGTCACCTCCTACACACTGATTTTATAGCCTCTTGCCATTTGCTCACCTTTTTCCCCCACCCTCCAGATCCTCCCATTAGTGACCCAATTGATGCCTCTCACCCGTTCCTGGTCTCCTTACCCCCTACCATCTCTCAATTCATATTATCCTACCCATATATTTTTAACAAACCCTGTGACCTTCCTCCACAAAGAACCCATGATCACCACATTCCCCTAAAACCCAACTCTACCCTAGTTAATGTTAAGCCCTACAGATACCCACATTTCCAAAAATCCACCATGACTCAACTTATTTAAGAAATGTTGCAACAGGGAATCATTACACCCAGCAAGAGCCCTTTTTCTTCCCCTGTCCTGTTGGTCAAAAAAAAAAGATGGCACCTGGTATTTTTGTGTTGACTATCGGGCACTTAATACTATTACCATAAAAGACAGGTTCCCTATTCCTACAATTGATGAACTACTGGACAAGCTAGGATTTGCTACTATATTCTCAAAAATTGATCTTCACTCAGGATACCACCAACTCAGGGTTCACCCCCAGACACCCATAAGACTGCTTTTAGAACTTGGGATGGACACGACGAATTCCTAGTCATGCCTTTTGGCTTGGCAAATGCCCCCTTAACATTTTAGGCAGCCAGACAGACCTTCTTAGACCCTTTCTACATCGGTTTGTTTTAGTTTTCTTTGATGACATTCTTGTGTATAGTTCCTCTCTTTCAGATCATATTCATCATTTAGATTCAGTTTTAAATTTATTAGCTACTCACCAATTTTTTGTTAAGTTATCTAAGTGTTCATTTGCTACACCTAAGGTGACTTACATAGGACACATTATTTCTGCTAAAGGAGTGGCCCCAGATCCAGAAAAAATTCAGGCAATCCTTGACTGGCCACAACCTTATTCTCTCACGGCTTTAAGGGGATTTCTCGGTCTTACCGGGTTCTATTGACAATTTATTCGTCACTACGCCTCTCTTACCGCTCCTCTCACTGATTTACTATGACAATCAGAAATTACATGGACTACTGCAGCCACTGAGGCGTTTGCAAATTTAAAGAACAAAATTACAAGCACACCTATTCTAGTTCTGCCCAATTTCTCCAAGCTCTTCGTGGTTGAAACTGATGCGTCTGCTGTTGCAATTGGTGTTGTTCTCATGCAAGAGGGTCATCCCCTGGCTTTCTTCAGCAAGAAGTTGGGACCTCGAATGGCCATTGCATCCACCTATGTCCGTGAAATGTATGCTGTAACAGAGGCAGTAAAAAAATGGCGTCAATACTTGATGGGTCATCACTTTCATATCATAACAGACCAACAGAGCCTTAAGTACCTATTATCCCAATCTTTTCAAACTCCAGAACAACAAAAATGGGCAATGAAATTACAGGGACACAGTTTTGAAATTTTTTACAGACCTAGTTCCTCTAATTGTGTGGCTGATGCATTCTCTCGGTAACCATCTGAGACTTCTCTATTACTATTGGCAACCTCTTCCATGATCCCCACTCTCATCTCTACACTACAGACTTATTACACTCACGACCCAAGGGAAAATCATTAGTCCAGAACTCTAAGGATCTAACCACTATTTTTCAACCAAATCAAGGGTTACTACTAACCAATGGAAAGATCTACATACCTGATTTTCAAGATCTTCGACAGAAACTTATGACCGAATTTCACTCCACCCCCACAGCTGGTCACTCAGGCCCAAAACTCACTCTTGCTAGACTAGCAGCTTCCTTCTCATGGCCCGGCATGCAACGCGATGTCAAACAATTTGTCAAGTACTACACAATCTCTCAAGCTTCCAAGTACGAACCTTCCAAAAAAAAAGGGTTATTACAACCACTGCCGATTCCCACAAAAGTTGGAAAGATTTGAGTATGGACTTTGTAACTCACTTACCTAACTCATGGGGCCACATGGTTATCTGGGTTGTATGTGATCGATTTACAAAGTCAGCCTATTTTGTGGCTCTTCCCACCCACTTCACTGCTTCAGACTTGGGTCATCGATTCTCTGTAGAAATCTGCCGCCTACATGGTATCCCAGCCACTATTGTCTCGGATCGGGATCCTTTTTTCCTTAGTACCTTTTGGATGTAACTATTCAAATAACAAGGAACTACTTTAAAATACAACACAGCATACCACCCAGAAACGGATGGGCAAACAGAGGTTCTAAATCGTACCATAGAAGCCAATCTCCGCTACTTCTGTGGAGACCATCCGAAGTCATGGTCACCTGGCGGAATTGTGGTACAATACCTCCTATCACTCCGCCATCGGCATGTCACCATTTAAATCGTTGTACGGTCGTTCGCCTCCGTCAGTTCTAGATTTTTTGCAAGAGACAGTCACAGAACCTTCACTTTCGGACACCCCACGAACGGCGTTTGGTTCTCCTATCTGCTCGTGAAAGTTTGCAAAGAACACGACAGAGGATGCTTGCCCAGGCCAACCGGCATAGACAAGATGTTCACTTTAACCCAGGGGATTATGTCTGGCTCCGCCTCAAACAATATCGTCAAGGCTCCCTAGTTCGGAGGCCCTTTCCCAGGCTGGCCTGATGCTTCCATGGCCCCTTTCCCATTAAAAAACGCATTGGCAAGGTTGCCTATGAACTCGACCTCCCTTCCCACTCAAAGTTGCATTCGGTGTTTCATATCTCTCTCCTTCATTCATATTTTGGTGAGAAACCCAAAAGTAACCAAACCTCTTCCCCACCTGTTACTCTAGAGAACTCAACTCTTGTCCCTTCTGTCCTGAGGCAGTTCCCGAAATTATGCCACTTAACTCATCACTTCCGCATTTCAAGGATCGGGTTTCTCTCTCCACATCTGCACCGTGTGATCAAAAAACACTTCACGATGCGCGCATCCCACCATCCGTTCCAACCACTCCACTGACGCATGGCCCCCCTGATTTGCACGTTCCTTGCACACCGTGTAATGGCTTCCAGCCTGGCGTAATTGACAAGCCAATCTTCCCACAGCCGTCAGATCCCACCGTCCCAATTCATCCGTTGGATCATGCTGCCCATTCAGAACCTTCACTGCTTGCTTCTCCAATTTCGGGCTTCGATCCTTCACTGTTGGCTTCTCCAATTTCGGGCCTTGAGGACAAGGCCCAATCTCCACCAGCGGCCAATGATACAACAGCTGGTTCTAGCAAGCCCAAAAGGACACCAAAAAGGCCCACTTGGCTCAATGACTTTGTTTAGTTAATTTTGTGAATTCAGGTCCAATCTTAATTAGGGCAACTCCTGTTTGTATTCTCCTATATATGGGGAGACTTCTTAAATTTTAAGGGTAATGAATGAACATCTTTAATTTAGCATTTTTATTCAGTAGATGATCAATAGTTCTTCCAGTAGCTAAGAAATTGTGGATCGGAACCTATCACTTATGCTATTTCCATACCATTTAAAATAATTCTTTTAATTGGTAATTGAAAGCTTCAATTCCATTGATTCATTGCATCATTTTAAGGTGATGTGTGTTAGCTCAATGTTAGGCTTGTAGTTTCATTCTATAGTTTTAATTCTTGAAATTAATTTTTGTTTGTTCTCCAGCACATTAGGAAAATTACAATTCTGTTTTTAGCATATTGAATCTTGCATATCAATTACTTAAATCTATGTCTTTTGCTTCTTTAACCTTACGCGCAAGAGTATGCATATTTGGCAAATTGATTTGGTCATTCGCTAAGGGCATTTGCAATTCAGTATGCGCTGATCGTAAAATTCTGGTCATTTGGCATTAATTTTCCAATTGCGTCATCCAGTGCTGCCAATTTGAAGAATTACGGTACGTGCATATTCTCGTTCCTTTCCTATATGTTGTGCCAATTTCTTGAATTTACAGATTGCCACGTACACTGATTCTTTCAATTCAATCTTTGTAATTGAATCTTGTGTGATCATTGGTCCAATTTCCTTCATCACTCTTGGTATAATTCAAAACTGCGTTGAAGCATTCTGTTCAATTTCCTTCATCACTGTTGCACGTTACTGGTCCAATCACTATGCCTTTCATTTTGAAAATTGTAAGTGGTCAATGAATTCAATCACTGTACGTGCCTAGTTCAAATTGTAATTTTTGGTCAATTGTTCTTTTCACTGTACATGTAATATGTTGAGCATTCTGATTAGTTCTTGGCAATTACACAGTGCTTAATTATGGTCATTTTTTTCTGATTGATCAAATTGTTCCATTATCAATTGTTTAATTGCATCAATTTGTGTTACAGTGTTTTGGCAATTAAAATTGGTCAATTGTCAAATTCCTATACGTGCAATATTATTGGTGGTCATTCAGTTTTCTAATTCCCTGGGCGTGCCTAGTTTCAAATGGTACAATTGAATTTCTTTTGTGCTTCATTCGGTCTTGGTATTGCGAAATCATTGTACGTGCAAAGTTGAGTGGTCTTGAATTCGGAAGTACGGTGGTAATTCAATTTCTTGGCTTGTCTAATTACTGTAACTATTCAATTCAAAAAAATAAAAAAATTCATTAATCAATTCAGATTTTCGGTCATTCTTTTTTTTTGGAAACAAGGATTGCATTGCACACTCACAGAGCCAAGAGGCCCTAAACCACAAAAAAAGACAATACACAAGGCAAAGAAGTAAGCATTACATAGAGTAGGCCTGCTTGCCTAACCAAAAGGGTCGAAGCCCAGTAACCCCACTCGGATAGCGTCAGGGGGACCCTAGACGAGTAACGGAACAGGGAAGGAAGCCCAAGGAAACAACAACTACACCAACACACATCTACGAAGGAGGGACATTACGCTTGTCTTCTACCAAGGCTCTTTGAAGACTCGGGGGCGGGGACAACCACCAACAACTGCCCAAGGAGTTCGTCCTAGCCAAGGAAGCCACCGTATACGCAGCTTTGTTCGCGTCGCGATTGGCCCAAGTGAAACCAAATGAATTAAACAAGGATTTGAGGTAAGTGACATCCTTAATTATTGATGCAATTTCTCCAATTTTGCACTCCTCTCTGCAAGCTCTGATGACATTAAGGCAATCTGATTCAACAATTATCTCGACCCATTCCAGGTTGCGAGCCATGATTAAAGCATCTCTGAGAGCCAAAGCTTCCGCATGGAGCGCATTCAGAGCCCAGTAAAATAAGGATTGGCCATAGACGATATTTCCTTGGTGGTCTCTGGCCACAATACCCGAAGTTGCTCTTTGGGAGGGATCCAACCATGAAGCATCAGAATTAAGCTTTATCTGCCCAGGAGGAGGAGGTCTCCAAGCATTCTTAACATACAACTGAGGTACACTAGGATTGGCAACTTGGATACTCTTGTTTAATTTAAAGAGTTCACCTATGCTTTGATGTATCTGAGTAATAGTCATGTTAGGGTCCATAGGAGAATTTCGAAAGACAAACTTGTTCCTTGTAATCCAAATATTCTAGAGAGTAAAAAACATTTTTGCAATGAGCTCTTGGCAATCTTCTTTGTTTTTGGAAAACAATTGGATTTTATTCTCAATCCATTGATGTATTGATGAAATTTGCTCATCTCTAGGATTGTACTGAATGCTAACACCAAACCATACTAGGGTTGTCAAAGGGCAGAGAAGGAGAGCATGTTCAATGCTTTCCTCTTCGTCTGAGTAGATAGAGCAGACCAAATCCTTAAGAATTTTTTTCCTTCTTAAATTTTGACTTACGGGGATTAGGTTATTACATATCTTCCAAACAAAGACTTGGGTCTTCTTAGGAGTCTTAGAACCCTAAATGTTTTTCCACAAGTTTAAACTAGGATAATAGGAAGTAGAGGGTCTAGAATCCATCTTATCCATTGTCTGCTTGATTGCCCTGTAACCAGTCTTGATGGAGAATTCCCCATCTAGGGAGTATGGCCATCTTAAATTGTCCTCCCCACCATACATACTTAGAGGGGTCTAAAGAACAAGAAGCCAGAACTGATGAGGTAGGCATTCCCTGATTTTTGGAAAATCCCACGCCTGGGAGGATTGATTTATTATTGTATCCAGTTTAGTATCAGGGACATCATGCTAAATCTGATTAGGAAAACACAAAGAGTCATTCCACAACCACCTATGCTTAAACATGGATATCTGCTTACCATTCCTAACATTCCACTACCCTAAATCCACTATGATATCTTTCCCTTATAGTAAACTATTCTAAACCCACCAATCATTCCTCTTCTTTTGCTGCTCTAAAAAGGTCTTATCAGTGTAACACCCCGAATTTTACAAAGGAATGAATAATTAATGTGAATGGCAAATAGTTGATGCTTATTGAGGAAGATGGGTGAGAATATGTGGAATAAATCTAATTTGATTTATAATGAGGAATTCTGAGTGAGAATACTTAGGAACAAGTTAAATATGTCTTATATGATGTATATGATAGTATGGATGTGATTAAATTGGCTTATGATGAAGTTTCATAAGTTGGACTGTGTGAAATCTGCGTTTCCTGCCTCTGTGTTGATAGTCTCGCCCAAGCGAGAAGGGATCTCGCCCAGGCGAGGATTCCCTGTGTTGGCTTTATGGTTCTGGGCAATTTTCGCTCAGGCGAAGGTTAATTTCGCTCAAGCGAAATTGCCTATGTGTCTGTTGCTCTCTGGAAGGGATTCGCAGTATCAGTGTTTGCTTTCTGGAGGAAATTCGCTCAAGTGAATGGAGTCTCGCCCAAGCGAAGGGTCTGAGAAATGGCATTCGCTCAAGCGAGTGAGGGATCAGCTTGAGCGAGCCAGTGAGGAATTGGTCACTGGATCTTCTTCGCCCAAGCGAATGTGAGTAGCTTGAGCGAAAGTGGAAGTATGAATGCTGGGTGATGCTCACTCAGGTGTGACTGGTACAGTTGTACTAGACCGAGTGTGGTAAGTATATGGTGAGTGTGTGGGATTTTGAACAAGATTTCCCTTGAGTAAGAACCTTAGAAAATAATTCTGTGATGTTGTCAATTTCCGAGTGAAATTCTGAGCAGTTGTGCTCCGAGTGGAAGTATTCGAGTTCAAGGTAACTCATTCCGAGGGAAGTCTCTCTGTAAGTGTAATTTCCGAGTGGAAATGGCACTGAGTGGGGTGTGTTGTCCAGAAGTATTTTGGAATGACTTCACTCGTGGGAAAAACAAAGGAAGTCAACCTTTGAATTATTTATCCGAGTAGAATCCTGAGTGAGTGTGAAAGCAATAAGCATTCCGAGTGTATGATTATATATGTGGGTCGGTAGATTGGATTTGTGGATAGGTTTGTATGTATGAAAATATACATATATACATAAGGGATTTATGTTGATTTGATGCTTCTTACCGACTGGAATATGAATAATGTTGGGTGAATAATTCTAAGTTGATGAATTCCGAGAGAAATATAGGAGGCTTGGATCCAATTCCGAGTGAGGCTATGATGTTTGTCCTTCTTTTCCGAGTGGAGAATATTTAAATGGATTTTTTAGAGAATTGCCATTGATGAACCCATCCGGTGTAGGATTAGATGGGAGAATTTCCCGAGTGATCCTTGTGTGGCCTTTTTCCGGGTGGAAAAGCATGAGTAAACCCCGAGTGGGATGGGTTTAGATATTCCCGAGTGGAATTCCGAGTGATCCTCTTCCAAGGGAGAGTTGTTGTAATGGATTAGATTGGACTATATCCTAAGTGTAGGAAATATATATATAATCCGAGTGAATAAGATTATATACTCTGAGTGGTTAGGATCTGAACAAGTCCGGGTGAGACTTAATGAATTCCCCGAGTGAGTAAGATATCATATGCCGAGTGAATCTGGCTGGAATATTCCGAGTGGAGTATGATCGTGAAGACCCCTTCTGAGTGAAGGAAGGTCTACGTATTCTCCGAGTGAGAAATGTGAAAATATACCGAGTGGTGAATGTGGAATACATTCCGAGTGACTTATAGTGGTGATACACCGAGTGGTGTTGACAAGCAAATATTCTAAGTGAGGAAGGATTTAGGATTCCGAGTGGGATGCCCCTCATTTACCGAGTGGAAGACCTAATAAGTGATGGGTCAGTTTTAGAGAAATTACTGAGTGAAGGGTTGATTGAGATGACTCAGATTGGATTGGAATTGCCGAGTGACAGACTATATGAGTATGAGTCGGCCCAAAATGTCTTGGTTGAATGGAAAATGGATCGGTTTAGATTGTTATGTCAAGTGGGAAGCCGAGTGTGAGATGACTCGGATTTAGTTGAAGTTTGCCGAGTGAAAATCGAATTAATATTGGGTCGGTTTTAAGGAATCCTGCCAACAGAAACCCGAGTGCTGGGAAAGATGATTTCTGGTTGGATTCGCTTAAGCGAATTAATACCTCGCTCAGCGAGTGAGTGTGGAAACAGGTACTGGGGTTATTTCGCTGGTGCGAATGGAGAGGCTTATGCGAGATAGAGCTGTTCCGCTCAAGCGAATATGGGTTTCGCTTGAGCGAGTGACACCCTGTTTGCGTGTTTCTTCCCTTTTCTCTCGGTTTAATTACGTGGACCCTTCTTTTACTTAGTTCTAAGGATATAAAAGGATATTAAAGTAAATATAACATGGTATGATGGATTATTGGACTGCCATTTGTAATTATGAGGTAATAGTGAGATATTTTAAAAGGAAACATTTATTAAGACAAAAACTCTTACTTTCTTTCTACCTTTCACGTCACTTCTTCCCCTCCTTTCTTCATTATTCTTCTTCGTCTTCTTCATGCTATTCTCCATCTCCTCTTTTCTTCTCTCCAAAAACCAAAACCGTGTGGAGCTTTCTTACCCTCTCCCATATTTGTTTTCATGGAGGCTCAAGGGAGAAGCTCATGGTTGAATCCTCTTCCACTCTTCTCCTCTATTTTCATGTGGATCTCTCTTTTCCTTGGGAGCTCATAGCCAACTCTTGGGTGAGGTAAGTTCCTCACCATTCCTTATGAGTTTATGCCCTAGATTTTGGGTTTTTGGTTTTGGAGGAGTATTTATTGTGTATAGGGATTGTTAGGAGAAACTTAAAGTGAGGAAACCCTAGGTGGGGTGTTGTTATTATGACTTTAATAGTGGGTTATTATGGAGATGCATGAATTAATATTTGGATGGGTGGAAAATAAATGAGTAATTATGATGTTGATGGGTTTTGGTGAAACCCTAACTTTAATAAATTGGGGGAAGTGTGAAAGGAGAGTAAAATGTATGTTTAATGACATTGGGGAAGGATATTAATGATGGAAGATGGCTATTGATGGTGATTAATGAGTATTGGTAGCAGTTGTTTGGTTAGTTGGCATTTATGATCTAAAGGATCTTGACTTTGGGAAAGGAATTCCCGAAGCCTAATACAATTATATAACTTAGTGTTTAACAAGTCTAGGACTTGATGATAAGCTAGAAAATGTCTAAAAACTATAAGGAATGCCTTGTGATGGCTTATTAATTGTATGAGTGCATATGTATAATATGTAGATCGTATTCCGAATGGTGCAAAGGAACTTTTGGAGCGTTGGAATGGTTCGGCTCTTCCCTTAAGGTAGGAGAGGAGTTAACATTTAAATTGCATGAGTTATATATTTGATGATTATCGTATGTGATGAATACTCATGTTTGCATTGCCATATATATATGTATTGAATTAGTTAGAATGGCAATAACTAATTATTGAGAATTATTATGATACTCTTGTGTTGGGTTGAAAATCCCCAATGAATATATATAATGATATTGATATATAAAAGGAAATATTATGACATTCTAGTGGTGGATACAAGTAGTTGACTTGTATGTATGTGAGGCAATGATGATTGCCAAATATGTGAATGGTGAATGTGCCTCGAATGAGTTTATGTGTGGATTAATATTATGTTGTTTGCTATGCCTATGTTATCCATGTGTGGATTATTGTGATAGATGTTGTGGCTATTGGATGCCAATTATTTGAATGATGTGCCTTGAGGGGCCTTGTGAATGTTTATATGCCAATGAATGCTAGTTAAATTGATGATATGCCTTGAGGGGCTTGATAAATGATTTTGTATGATTATTGAAATGCCATTGATGACAAAATACGAAATATACAATATATCCCTAATTGAAAGGGTGAGATGTTCTTGCGAGGTTGTTGAGCATATGCATTATTGCATCTTGCATTCATGGCATGTCATAGCATTGGTTTTATGTGGTTGCGATCACAATGATGAAAGATCCTGCGGGATTCTATGAAGGGAGTACCTGTAACACCCTCGGTTAGATAAGACAAATCCTTCTGTAGGTTCATCCTATTTAACTGAGAGTGTTAACAGTTTTAAGAAAAAGTGAATATTTTTTTTTTAAAATAAATACGTGGCAGATCAGTGGAAGCAATAATGTATATATCACATAGTCATTCACAAACTGTAAGTAATTGTACTCTTAACAGAATGGGGCACGCAGGCACCCTTAAATATTATACAGTCATCCGGTGTCTGATTATAAATATTCTATCTTTAATGATTGTTCTCAATGGGTTCAGCGTATTGCTGATCTTCACACTCGGGTTCTTGAGTTTCTAATTCCTCTGAAAAATGGTCAACAGTAAGGGTGAGTATAACCCAAGACCCTGATTGGTTAATCTGGTGCGGATATAATCCAGTTAACATACAATATCACATAAATCATACATTTAGCTTATTCACATTTATAACAATCAAGCATATTGTCATGAAATAAATAGTACATTTAACATATTCACAATTATAACAATCAAAAATGCTGTAATGAAATGCATGAGTTTGGATTTATTATGATTTATCTTTGGTTAAGTCTCATGATGCATGTGGGCCCAATAAATCGTTTCATCTTCTTCTCATTCTTTGGAATATCACCATTCCAATCATCTAGAGCGATCAGGGTCCGCCCAAGTTCTATATGGTACAAATGAACTCATTGGTTCTCATCATTGATTTAAATATTTTTGGAACTTGGATCCCTACGATCATAGTTACACTCCGTCATTTAGTCAAAGTACACTAGAATTGCATCGTCTCACCCGGCTATCAGGCGCGACTCTGATGCCATTGGGTTGCCGTTCCAGTTGTACTCCCAAGATTCTTCATGGAGATCGAACGTGAGTGTCCTCCACTGTACCAAGTGTATGCTCTAGAGGTTTTTCTTCTTCAAAAATATTTTCATGATGCGAAATGCATTTATTTTATCAATTGATTCCTTGAGTATCTTATGTATTTCCAGTCTCATCATATCATTCCCAAGTTCTTTGGATTTCATCAATTAATTAAACATTGTAAATATATCTATTATATCTTGGTTAATATTGTATTTTCCATAAAGAGTAAAATAATATATTCTTTATGTAATTACGCATAATTAAGATGTTGACAAGGTTTATAACAATAAAACTAATAATAATAATAACAATAATAAGATTAATAATAATTAGGATAATAATAATAATAGAATAAGGATAATAATAATAATTATAACTTCTCATTAATTTAAAAAGTATTAAAAAGTAGTTTCTAAATGAAAATCCAAGCGAAAACCATTAAAAATAGAGTTTTCCGAGTGAAACAGGGGCAAATCCGAGTGAAATATGTATAATTCCGAGTGGAACCATACTGGGCAGGGCTCTCCAAATGATCTGGCTAAAAATCCGAGTGGAATGACACTGGAAGGTTGTTTTCCGACTGAAATAAGTTTGGGTCCGAGTGAAAATGAATTGGAATGCTGTTTTCCAACTGGAACAGCTTGAATCCGAGTGAAAAATGAGTTTTCCGCATGAGATAGCTATGAATCCGAGTGAAATAAACTGAGCAGAGTTTTCTAACTGAAATTAATAGGTTTTTCGAGTGAAACAGAAGCTGAAAAATGATTTTCTTAATTAATTATCTTAAATTCTGAGTGAAATAATTTCTGAGTAAATTAAAACATGAATCCGTGTGAAGTCAGTAGGAAAATGGTTCCCTGAGTAGCATTGTTTGCAAATCCGAGTGAAAATAAGCCTCTAAACAAAGTAAAATATAATTCCGAGTGGTATTCAGTCAAAAAGGAGTTTTCTGTGTGAAGTCTATATGTGTTCCGAGTGGAATCAGCATGAAAAAGGTTCTGAGTAAAAAAAATAAGATAAGTTCCGAGTGAAGCACAAGTTTATCGAGTGAAATTAGTTGAAAAGAGTTCTGTCTAAATGCAATAAAACAAATCCGAGTAAAATAACTGCTTGCTGAGTAAAATAAAGTGTTTTCCGAGTGAAATAAGACTGGGAAGCTACTGTCCGAGAGCAATAGAGTGTTTCCGAGTGAATTTACTGAAAAAGGGTTCTGAGTAAAAGATAATTATATTTTCTGAGTGAAATTAAGACAAGTTCCGAGTGAATAATTTAAGAAAGAGATTTCCGAGTGAATTAACTATAATTCCGAGTAAAAATGATTGAAAAGGAGTCTTTCAAGTAAGAGAGAGGTTCTGTCATGAAATATAATGGTTTACCGAGTGAAATCATGTAAAAACCGATTGTATTTACTTAAAACCGATTGTATTTACTTAAAACTGATTGAATTATATATAAAACCGACTGGATTTGCATTAGAACCGAGCTGTTTGTCCTTCATTTCAATATAGTTCATGTTCTTCCCACAATTCATACAAGGTATATTATTTACCAACAATTATATATATAAAACAGTAACAATTAAGCATATAATTCACCCATCACTGAATCTGCCCTGGAAAGGTGAGGAACAAGTTCCTTCACCTTTCCTTCACTCGGTTTTCCCACAGAGCACCCAAGAATATACCCCCCTTACCTTAATGAAGTTCCTGGAGGAGAAGAAGAGTCCCCTTCACTGTCCTGCACCAGTTCCGAGTGAAACAGAAGGGAAAAGAGAGAAAGAAGCTTGCTGGGAAGGAGAGTGATGAAGGGTGTTTGTGTCGTGTGTGGGTGTGAGTTCTGAGAACCCTTGAGCTGGTTTAAATAGGGAGAGAGTGAGTGGAAAAACAAGTGGGGGACAGCTTTTCTGAGTGGATGATAGTGGAGTGATAATGGAAGGGTCAGTGGAGATTAAACAAAGTGATATGCTGAGTCAGTGCCCATTTCTGGCTCCCCACTATCTTTAATGCGCACGATTGAATTTAAATAATCATTAAAGACAAAATTGAAGTCAATACGCACTACTGTCAGTGAATACCGAGTGAAAATGTTACTCGGTTAACCACTATACCGACTGGAATTCCTACTTCCGAGTCAACAATTGCAAGGTTCGCTTGAGCGTGGCTTGCTCGCTTGAGCGAAGCTTCAATTCTTCACTCGGAATTCCTTTGAAACCGACTCAGGCACTCGGTTTCTCACTCGATATTACCTTTCCAGACTGAGTCCTCTCTTCCTTAGAATCTTCACTCGGAAATCCGAGTCTTCTTCACTTGATTCACTCGGTTTAGGCCAATTTCTTTAATTATATTTCCAATTAAGGTTTATTTCAACCATTAGCTCTCGAAACAAGGCATACACGTATGAGTCTCACTCGGTTTTTGTCCAGTAGAGTATATCTCACTCGGAATTGGCTCCCTCTACCCTTTTCCACTCGGTTTCCTAAGCAAATTCATAGGAAACCGTTCGGAATCCTTCCCAATTGATTCCACAACGCACTCCAATCGGCAGGAAGCATCAAATCAACATAAACATGAGTATTTATACATTCTTTCACTCGGAATACTCCAATTAGTGTAGTCTCCTTCAGAAAAGGAAGCATTCAACTCGGAACCGAGCCTTTCTAGGGTGTTTTGACTCGGATTTTTCTCCTTCACTCGGATTTTCTGACCATTCACTCGGAATTCTTCTCTGTTACTCGGAACAGAGCCCTTTTCACTCGGTTTTTGCATAATTTCACTAATATTCCATATAAATTCTATTATTATGTGCAAAAAATGACATTTTTGAGGTATTACAGACCATCAACAGGGTATATATTGACTTATTCTTGCTTACAAACCTTCCATAATTAAAATTTACAAGGGTAAAATCGCTTCTAAAATAGAGGGATGTTACATTCTCCTCCCCTTTTAAGAATTTCATCCCGAAATTCAAAGTTAGAATAATTGAGGGTATAATTCTCTCATTTTCTCCTCAATTTCCCAAGTAGCATCCCCATCATCTATCTGACTCCAAACTATCTTGACCAAAGGAATTTCCTTGCCTCTTAGCTGTTTGAGACGTCGGTCAGCAATCTTAACTGGCGATGCTTCAAAGGTGAGGTTTTCTTTTAGAACAAATTGATCGGGACTTAGAACATGATCAGGGCTTGGTACATATTTGCGGAGTTGAGAGACATGAAATACATTGTGAAGGTTTGTCAACTCGGGTGGCAGAGCAATACGGTACGCATGAGTTCCTATCTTTTGTAGAATTTGATAGGGTCCTACGTATCTGGGGCTTAACTTCTTAGCCTTCAAAACTCTTCCTACTCCAGTGGTAGGGGTAACTTTGAGAAATACATGATCGCCTTCTTCAAATTCTAATGGCTTCCGACGTTTGTCATAGTAACTCTTTTGTCTATCTTGCGAAGCCTTCATTGCCATTTGAATCCTCTGAACTTGTTCTGTTGTCTTCTGAACAATCTCTGGTCCAATTATTGTCTTCTCACCAGTCTCATACCAACATAAAGGTGTACGGCATTTTCTTCCATACAAAGCTTCATAAGGGGCCATTCTGATGCTTGCATGATAGCTGTTGTTGTAAGTGAACTCAATAAGTGGAAGGTATTCTTGCCAATTTCCACCATGTTCCAAGACACAAAGACATAACAGATCTTCAAGAGTCTTGATCGTCCTTTCCGATTGTCCGTCTGTCTGTGGATGATATGCAGAACTTAACTTCAGACGAGTTCCTAGAGCTTGTTGCAGGCTCTTCCAAAACTGTGATGTGAAACGAGGATCTCGATCGGACACAATCGTAGTGGGAGTTCCATGTAACCGTACGATTTCCTTGCTAAAGATCTGGGTGAGTTTCTCTAGGGAATACTTCATATTGACAGGAATGAAGTGAGCGGTTTTTGTTAATCGATCCACGATTACCCAAATAGCATCATATCCAGCTGATGTTCTGGGAAATCCACTTACGAAGTCCATAGTAATCTCATCCCATTTCCATTCTGGAATATCCAAAGGACGAAGGGTCCCACTTGGTCGTTGTTGTTCCGCCTTTACCTTCTGACACATCAGGCAAGCTGTTACGTACTTAGCGATATCCCTTTTCATTCCTTGCCACCAGAATAATTTCTTCAAGTCCTGGTACATCTTGGTTGATCCTGGGTGAATACTGTATTTACTTTTGTGTGCTTCATCCAGGATAGATCTCTTAAGATCTGTGTTGACTGGAATACAGAGCCTCTGTTGATACTTGATCACTCCATGTTCATCTTTGCTAAACTCTGAGACTCCTTCTTTTGTCTTTTCTGCTAGATCTTGTAATTCCTGGTCATTGGCTTGAGCTTCTTTGATTTGTTCCAAGAAATCATTGGAAATTCTTAGCATTCCAACCATAAGGCTTCCCCTTTTTGGTGTTATTGCCAGATTCAAATCGCGAAACTGTTCAATCAACTCCAACTCCTTAGTCATCATATATGATAGACGTAGGGCCTTTCTGCTGAGTGCATCAGCCACAACATTTGCCTTACCAAGGTGATATCGGAGTTCAAAATCATAATCCTTGATGAATTCCATCCATCTACGTTGTCGTATATTCAACTCTTTCTGGTCGAATAGATACTTCAACCTTTTATGGTCACTGAAGACTTCAAAGCATGTACCATACAAATAGTGTCTCCAGATTTTCAAGGCAAATACAACTGCAGCTATTTCCAAGTCATGTGTGGGATAATTCACTTCATGCGTTCTTAGCTGTCTTGAAGCATAAGCAACAACCTTTCTTTCTTGCATTAGGACACATCCTAGTCCTTGTCTTGACGCATCACAATATACTTCATATGGCTTGGCAGGATCTGGCAAAATTAAGACAGGTGCACTAGTGAGTCGTTGGCGTAACTCCGTAAAACTGCTTTCGCATTTGTCTGTCCATTCAAACGGTTGATCTTTACGGGTCAGCCTAGTTAAAGGTGCTGCAATTCGAGAGAAATTCTCGATGAATCGACGGTAATATCCAGCCAGTCCATGGAAACTGCGGATTTCCGTCACATTCTTGGGTTGTTCCCAATTTAGTACAGCTTCTACCTTTGTAGGATCCACAGCAATTCCTTCCTTAGAGATGACATGTCCTAAGAATTTCACTTCTGTCAACCAGAATTCACATTTTGAAAACTTGGCGTATAATTGCCTTGCACGTAAAGTGTTTAGAACAATTCGGAGATGCTCCTCGTGTTCCTCACGACTCTTGGAGTAGACGAGAATATCGTCAATGAATACAACCACGAATTTGTCCAAGTATTCATGGAAGATTCGATTCATGTATCCCATAAAGACTGCAAGTGCATTTGTAACTCCAAAGGGCATAACAAGATACTCATAGTGCCCATATCGTGTTCTGAATGCCGTTTTTGGTACATCGTCTTTCTTTACCCTGATTTGATGATAGCCTGATCGCAGATCGATCTTCGAGAAGATAGTGGCTCCTCGTAATTGGTCCATCAAATCATCAATTCTTGGGAGAGGGTATTGGTTCTTGATCGTAGCTTTATTCAGCTGCCGATAGTCAACGCACAGCCGCATACTGCCATCCTTCTTTTTGACTAGAAGAACTGGTGCTCCCTAAGGTGAGACACTGGGTCTAATCATTCCTTTCTCTAGAAGTTCTTCTAATTGTTCTTTGAGCTCACTGAGTTCCTTGGGTGACATCCGGTAAGGAGCAATAGAGATTGGTCCCACGCCCGGTATAATATCAATGCTGAATTCGACTTCTCGCTCTGGAGGTAGCTCTCGTATGTCCTCAGGAAATACTTCTGGAAATTCTTGAACAACAGGAATCTGTTCAAGTTGAGAAGTGGCCTTACTTTCAGTTTCAGTAAGGATCATGTATAGTTGGACTTCTTTTGAGATTACCTTTTCTGAGCTAACAAGGCAAGAATCAGTGACTTGATCATATTCAGATGTAATAGACCCGTGAGAGATGGATCTATTATGACAGTCAATCAGAATATGGTTGGCAGCAAGCCAATTCATCCCTAGAACAATGTCTAGATCAATCAAAGGTAAACATATCAGATCTACTTGATAAGCTTTCCCTTCGATGTTGAGTGGACATTCTAGACATATGCAAGTAGAGCAAATGGGCTTATTGGCGGCAGTTGTGACAATCATTTGATAGGGCAGAGAGGTTGTAGGAAGCTTTAAATGTTTTACACAATTCTCAGATATGAAAGAATGAGTGGCTCCAGAATCATATAATACATTTAATAGAGTACTTCCTATGAAGCATGTACCTTGCACAAGATCGTTCTCTTGTGATACTTCCGCACCATTCATGGTAAAAACTCTAGTATTTCCTCCTGGTCTTCCAGTAGAGTTATTTTCGGGCCTTCTAGGATTATTGTTCTGATTGAAATTGTTGCCGCGGTGAATATTTTGCATTCTTGGGACATTGTTGGTAGAGGTATTTGTAGTAGATCCTCCACTTCCTTGACCTGTTGGTTGTACTGCCTGTCCTTGAGTTACTTGTTGTTGGTTATTTTTATTCCTGTACCAACAGTCAACATCACGATGTCCGATCCGTCCACAAATTGTGCAGTTTCTACCACTTTGGTTCTCCTGACCTCTAGGAGGAATTCGGTTGGCTGAGTTGAAAGGTCGGAAATATGGCCGATCTGTTCGAAAATCCCTTCTTTGCTGTCGATCTGGCATACGTCGTTCTGGCCCATGATTAGACGCTCCAGGTCATCGAAGATTAGAGGTATTCTCAAAGATACGGCATCTGTCAACCAAAGTAGTGAATTGTGTAATTTGTTGACAACATATGGCTTGACGAATCTCATGTCGTAGCCCTGCTTCAAACTTTGCACATCTTGACGCTTCTCCCATGTGGGTGTAGTAGGGACAACATTTTGCCAGTTCATCAAACTTAGCAGCGTACTCCCCAACAGTCATATTGCCTTGCTTCAGATTAAAGAATTCCTGCTCCTTCTGCCTCCTTATGTCTTCGGGGAAGTATTTGGCGAGGAACTCCGTCCTGAATCGTCCCCAAGTAATGATATGCCCATCAGTAGCTAGTCTGACTCTAGCATGAGTCCACCAGTGTTCTGCTTCTCCAACCAGCATGAAGACAACAAAGGTTACACAATCCTCATCAGAACATCGCATAGCGGCAAAAATCTTTTCAAGGTGTTCAATCCATAGTTGTGCTCCTTCTGGATTGAAGCCTCCTTTGAACTGCGTAGGATTGTTTCTTTGAAAATCAGCTAATCCTTGTCTGGCAGAAGCATGAGGTAACTCTTGTCGTTCTATTACCTCCACAATTTTGGTAAGAAGATTATCCATCACATGATTGTTATTTTGGCGTGCCATTAGGAATTTGCTGAAAGAATATCAACAAATAGATTCAGGGTATGCGTTATGTGGAGCATTCCACATAGGATATTTAGTCTTAGGAGTGTTATGGGCTGTTCAATATTTCTATCAGAGTACGTGGAAACCTAATGGTCCACTCCACAAGCTTAATGAATCGACTATGCTCTGATACCACCTTTGTAACACCCTCGATTAGATAAGACAAATCCTTCTGTAGGTTCATCCTATTTAACTGGGAGTGTTAACAGTTTTAAGAAAAAGTGAATATTTTTTTTTAAAATAAATACGTGGCAGATCAGTGGAAGCAATAATGTATATATCACATAGTCATTCACAAACTGTAAGTAATTGTACTCTTAACAGAATGGGGCACGCAGGCACCCTTAAATATTATACAGTCATCTGGTGTCTGATTATAAATATTCTATCTTTAATGATTGTTCTCAATGGGTTCAGCGTATTGCTGATCTTCACACTCGGGTTCTTGAGTTTCTAATTCCTCTGAAAAATGGTCAACAGTAAGGGTGAGTATAACCCAAGACCCTGATTGGTTAATCCGGTGCGGACATAATCCAGTTAACATACAATATCACATAAATCATACATTTAGCTTATTCACATTTATAACAATCAAGCATATTTTCATGAAATAAATAGTACATTTAACATATTCACAATTATAACAATAAAAAATGTTGTAATGAAATGCATGAGTTTGGATTTATTATGATTTATCTTTGGTTAAGTCTCATGATGCATGTGGGCCCAATAAATCGTTTCCTCTTCTTCTCATTCTTTGGAATATCACCATTCCAATCATCTAGAGCGATCAGGGTCCGCCCAAGTTCCATATGGTACAAATGAACTCATTGGTTCTCATCATTGATTTAAATATTTTTGGAACTTGGATCCCTACGATCATAGTTACACTCCATCATTTAGTCAAAGTACACTAGAATTGCATCGTCTCACCCGGCTATCAGGCGCGACTCTGATGCCATTGGGTTGCCGTTCCAGTTGTACTCCCAAGATTCTTCATGGAGATCGAACGTGAGTGTCCTCCACTGTACCAAGTGTATGCTCTAGAGGTTTTTCTTCTTCAAAAATATTTTCATGATGCGAAATGCATTTATTTTATCAATTGATTCCTTGAGTATCTTATGTATTTCCAGTCTCATCATATCATTCCCAAGTTCTTTGGATTTCATCAATTAATTAAACATTGTAAATATATCTATTATATCTTGGTTAATATTGTATTTTCCATAAAGAGTAAAATAATATATTCTTTATGTAATTACGCATAATTAAGATGTTGACAAGGTTTATAACAATAAAACTAATAATAATAATAACAATAATAAGATTAATAATAATTAGGATAATAATAATAATAGAATAAGGATAATAATAATAATTATAACTTCTCATTAATTTAAAAAGTATTAAAAAGTAGTTTCTAAATGAAAATCCAAGCGAAAACCATTAAAAATAGAGTTTTCCGAGTGAAACAGGGGCAAATCCGAGTGAAATATGTATAATTCCGAGTGGAACCATACTGGGCAGGGCTCTCCAAACGATCTGGCTAAAAATCCGAGTGGAATGACACTGGAAGGTTGTTTTCCGACTGAAATAAGTTTGGGTCCGAGTGAAAATGAATTGGAATGCTGTTTTCCAACTGGAACAGCTTGAATCCGAGTGAAAAATGAGTTTTCCGCATGAGATAGCTATGAATCCGAGTGAAATAAACTGAGCAGAGTTTTCTAACTGAAATTAATAGGTTTTTCGAGTGAAAGAGAAGCTGAAAAATGATTTTCTTAATTAATTATCTTAAATTCTGAGTGAAATAATTTCTGAGTAAATTAAAACATGAATCCGTGTGAAGTCAGTAGGAAAATGGTTCCCTGAGTAGCATTGTTTGCAAATCCGAGTGAAAATGAGCCTCTAAACAAAGTAAAATATAATTCCGAGTGGTATTCAGTCAAAAAGGAGTTTTCTGTGTGAAGTCTATATGTGTTCCGAGTGGAATCAGCATGAAAAAGGTTCTGAGTAAAAAAAATAAGATAAGTTCCGAGTGAAGCACGAGTTTATCGAGTAAAATTAGTTGAAAAGAGTTCTGTCTGAATGCAATAAAACAAATCCGAGTAAAATAACTGCTTGCTGAGTAAAATAAAGTGTTTTCCGAGTGAAATAAGACTGGGAAGCTACTGTCCGAGAGCAATAGAGTGTTTCCGAGTCAATTTACTGAAAAAGGGTTCTGAGTAAAAGATAATTATATTTTCTGAGTGAAATTAAGACAAGTTCTGAGTGAAATAATTTAAGAAAGAGATTTCCGAGTGAATTAACTATAATTCCGAGTAAAAATGATTGAAAAGGAGTCTTTCAAGTAAGAGAGAGGTTCTGTCATGAAATATAATGGTTTACCGAGTGAAATCATGTAAAAACCGATTGTATTTACTTAAAACTAATTGGATTTGTACAAAACTGATTGAATTTAGATAAGACCGATTGAATTATATATAAAACCGACTGGATTTGCATTAGAACCGAGCTGTTTGTCCTTCATTTCAATATAGTTCATGTTCTTCCCACAATTCATACAAGGTATATTATTTACCAACAATTATATATATAAAACAGTAACAATTAAGCATATAATTCACCCATCACTGAATCTGCCCTGGAAAGGTGAGGAACAAGTTCCTTCACCTTTCCTTCACTCGGTTTTCCCACAGAGCACCCAAGAATATACCCCCCTTACCTTAATGAAGTTCCTGGAGGAGAAGAAGAGTCCCCTTCACTGTCCTGCACCAGTTCTGAGTGAAACAGAAGGGAAAAGAGAGAAAGAAGCTTGCTGGGAAGGAGACTGATGAAGGGTGTTTGTGTCGTGTGTGGGTGTGAGTTCTGAGAACCCTTAAGCTGGTTTAAATATGGAGAGAGTGAGTGGAAAAACAAGTGGAGGACAGCTTTTCTGAGTGGATGATAGTGGAGTGATAATGGAAGGGTCAGTGGAGATTAAACAAAGTGATATGCTCAGTCAGTGCCCATTTCTGACTCCCCACTATCTTTAATGCGCACGATTGAATTTAAATAATCATGAAAGACAAAATTGAAGTCAATACGCACTACTGTCAGTGAATACCGAGTGAAAATGTTACTCGGTTAACCACTATACCGACTGGAATTCCTACTTCCGAGTCAACAATTGCAAGGTTCGCTTGAGCGTGGCTTGCTCGCTTGAGCGAAGATTCAATTCTTCACTCGGAATTCCTTTGAAACCGACTCAGGCACTCGGTTTCTCACTCGGTATTACCTTTCCAGACTGAGTCCTCTCTTCCTTAGAATCTTCACTCGGAAATCCGAGTCTTCTTCACTTGATTCACTCAGTTTAGGCCAATTTCTTTAATTATATTTCCAATTAAGGTTTATTTCAACCATTAGCTCTCGGAACAAGGCATACACGTATGAGTCTCACTCGGTTTTTGTCCAGTAGAGTATATCTCACTCGGAATTGGCTCCCTCTACCCTTTTCCACTCGGTTTCCTAAGCAAATTCATAGGAAACCGTTCGGAATCCTTCCCAATTGATTCCACAACGCACTCCAATCGGCAGGAAGCATCAAATCAACATAAACATGAGTATTTATACATTCTTTCACTCGGAATACTCCAATTAGTGTAGTCTCCTTCAGAAAAGGAAGCATTCAACTCAGAACCGAGCCTTTCTAGGGTGTTTTGACTCGGATTTTTCTCCTTCACTCGGATTTTTTGACCATTCACTCGGAATTCTTCTCTGTTACTCGAAACAGAGCCCTTTTCACTCGGTTTTTGCATAATTTCACTAATATTCCATATAAATTCTATTATTATGTGCAAAAAATGACATTTTTGAGGTATTACAGACCATCAACAGGGTATATATTGACTTATTCTTGCTTACAAACCTTCCATAATTAAAATTTACAAGGGTAAAATCGCTTCTAAAAAAGAGGGATGTTACATTCTCCTCCCCTTTTAAGAATTTCGTCCCGAAATTCAAAGTTAGAATAATTGAGGGTACAATTCTCTTATTTTTTCCTCAGTTTCCCAAGTAGCATCCCCATCATCTGTCTGACTCCAAACTATCTTGACCAAAGGAATTTCCTTGCCTCTTAGCTGTTTGAGACGTCGGTCAGCAATCTTAACTGGCGATGCTTCAAAGGTGAGGTTT
The DNA here is from genome assembly GCA_037962975.1 of Clitoria ternatea. Lineage (NCBI taxonomy): Eukaryota > Viridiplantae > Streptophyta > Magnoliopsida > Fabales > Fabaceae > Clitoria > Clitoria ternatea. The sequence goes on from CM075672.1 coordinate 182,346,917, forward strand.
TCTTTTAGAACAAATTGATCGGGACTTAGAACATGATCAGGGCTTGGTACATATTTGCGGAGTTGAGAGACATGAAATACATTGTGAAGGTTTGTCAGCTCGGGTGGCAGAGCAATACGGTACGCATGAGTTCCTATCTTTTGCAGAATTTGATAGGGTCCTACGTATCTGGGGCTTAACTTCTTAGCCTTCAAAACTCTTCCTACTCCAGTGGTAGGGGTAACTTTGAGAAATACATGATCGCCTTCTTCAAATTCTAATGGCTTCCGACGTTTGTCATAATAACTCTTTTGTCTATCTTGCGAAGCCTTCATTGCCATTTGAATCCTCTGAACTTATTCTGTTGTCTTGTGAACAATCTCTGGTCCAATTATTGTCTTCTCACCAGTCTCATACCAACATAAAGGTGTACGGCATTTTCTTCCATACAAAGCTTCATAAGGGGCCATTCCGATGCTTGCATGATAGCTGTTGTTGTAAGTGAACTCAATAAGTGGAAGGTATTCTTGCCAATTTCCACCATGTTCCAAGACACAAAGACGTAACAGATCTTCAAGAGTCTTGATCGTCCTTTCCGATTGTCCGTCTGTCTGTGGATGATATGCGGAACTTAACTTCAGACGAGTTCCTAGAGCTTGTTGCAGGCTCTTCCAAAACTGTGATGTGAAACGAGGATCTCGATCGGACACAATCGCAGTGGGAGTTCCATGTAACCGTACGATTTCCTTGATATAGATCTGGGTGAGTTTCTCTAGGGAATACTTCATATTGACAGGAATGAAGTGAGCGGTTTTTGTTAATCGATCCACGATTACCCAAATAGCATCATATCCAGCTGTTGTTCTGGGAAATCCACTCACGAAGTCCATAGTAATCTCATCCCATTTCCATTCTGGAATATCCAAAGGACGAAGGGTCCCACTTGGTCGTTGTTGTTCCGCCTTTACCTTCTGACACATCAGGCAAGCTGTTACGTACTTAGCGATATCCCTTTTCATTCCTTGCCACCAGAATAATTTCTTCAAGTCCTGGTACATCTTGGTTGATCCTGGGTGAATACTGTATTTACTTTTGTGTGCTTCATCCAGGATAGATCTCTTAAGATCTGTGTTGACTGGAATACAGAGCCTCTGTTGATACTTGATCACTCCATGTTCATCTTTGCTAAACTCTGAGACTCCTTCTTTTGTCTTTTCTGCTAGATCTTGTAATTCCTGGTCATTGGCTTGAGCTTCTTTGATTTGTTCCAAGAAATCATTGGAAATTCTTAGCATTCCAACCATAAGGCTTCCCCTTTTTGGTGTTATTGCCAGATTCAAATCGCGAAACTGTTCAATCAACTCCAACTCCTTAGTCATCATATATGATAGACGTAGGGCCTTTCTGCTGAGTGCATCAGCCACAACATTTGCCTTACCAGGGTGATATCGGAGTTCGAAATCATAATCCTTGATGAATTCCATCCATCTACGTTGTCGCATATTCAACTCTTTCTGGTCGAATAGATACTTCAAACTTTTATGGTCACTGAAGACTTCAAAGCATGTACCATACAAATAGTGTCTCCAGATTTTCAAGGCAAATACAACTGCAGCTAATTCCAAGTCATGTGTGGGATAATTCACTTCATGCGTTCTTAGCTGTCTTGAAGCACAAGCAACAACCTTTCTTTCTTGCATTAGGACACATCCTAGTCCTTGTCTTGACGCATCACAATATACTTCATATGGCTTGGCAGGATCTGGCAAAATTAAGACAGGTGCACTAGTGAGTCGTTGGCGTAACTCCGTAAAACTGCTTTCGCATTTGTCTGTCCATTCAAACGGTTGATCTTTACGGGTCAGCCTAGTTAAAGGTGCTGCAATTCGAGAGAAATTCTCGATGAATCGACGGTAATATCCAGCCAGTCCAAGGAAACTGCGGATTTTCGTCACATTCTTGGGTTGTTCCCAATTTAGTACAACTTCTACCTTTGTAGGATCCACAACAATTCCTTCCTTAGAGATGACATGTCCTAAGAATTTCACTTCTGTCAACCAGAATTCACATTTTGAAAACTTGGCGTATAATTGCCTTGCACGCAAAGTGTTTAGAACAATTCGGAGATGCTCCTCGTGTTCCTCACGACTCTTGGAGTAGACGAGAATATCGTCAATGAATACAACCACGAATTTGTCCAAGTATTCATGGAAGATTCGATTCATGTATCCCATAAAGACTGCAGGTGCATTTGTAACTCCAAAGGGCATAACAAGATACTCATAGTGCCCATATCGTGTTCTGAATGCCGTTTTTGGTACATCGTCTTTCTTTACCCTGATTTGATGATAGCCTGATCGCAGATCGATCTTCGAGAAGATAGTGGCTCCTCGTAATTGGTCCATCAAATCATCAATTCTTGGGAGAGGGTATCGGTTCTTGATCGTAGCTTTATTCAGCTGCCGATAGTCAACGCACAGCCGCATACTGCCATCCTTCTTTTTGACTAGAAGAACTGGTGCTCCCCAAGGTGAGACACTGGGTCTAATCATTCCTTTCTCTAGAAGTTCTTCTAATTGTTCTTTGAGCTCACTGAGTTCCTTGGGTGACATCTGGTAAGGAGCAATAGAGATTGGTCCCACGCCCGGTATAATATCAATGCTGAATTCGACTTCTCGCTCTGGAGGTAGCTCTCGTATGTCCTCAGGAAATACTTCTGGAAATTCTTGAACAACAGGAATCTGTTCAAGTTGAGAAGTGGCCTTACTTTCAGTTTCAGTAAGGATCATGTATAGTTGGACTTCTTTTGAGATTACCTTTTCTGAGCTAACAAGGCAAGAATCAGTGACTTGATCATATTCAGATGTAATAGACCCGTGAGAGATGGATCTATTATGACAGTCAATCAGAATATGGTTGGCAGCAAGCCAATTCATCCCTAGAACAATGTCTAGATCAATCAAAGGTAAACATATCAGATCTACTTGATAAGCTTTCCCTTCGATGTTGAGTGGACATTCTAGACATATGCAAGTAGAGCAAATGGGCTTATTGGCGGCAGTTGTGACAATCATTTGATAGGGCAGAGAGGTTGTAGGAAGCTTTAAATGTTTTACACAATTCTCAGATATGAAAGAATGAGTGGCTCCAGAATCATATAATACATTTAATAGAGTACTTCCTATGAAGCATGTACCTTGCACAAGATCGTTCTCTTGTGATACTTCCGCACCATTCATGGTAAAAACTCTAGCATTTCCTCCTGGTCTTCCAGTAGAGTTATTTTCGGGCCTTCTAGGATTATTGTTCTGATTGAAATTGTTGCCACGGTGAATATTTTGCATTCTTGGGACATTGTTGGTAGAGGTATTTGTAGTAGATCCTCCACTTCCTTGACCTGTTGGTCGTACTGCCTGTCCTTGAGTTATTTGTTGTTGGTTATTTTTATTCCTGTACCAACAGTCAACATCACGATGTCCGATCCGTCCACAAATTGTGCAGTTTCTACCACTTTGGTTCTCCTGACCTCTAGGAGGAATTCGGTTGGCTGAGTTGAAAGGTCGGAAATATGGCCGATCTGCTCGAAAATCCCTTCTTTGCTGTTGATCTGGCATACGTCGTTCTGGCCCATGATTAGACGCTCCAGGTCATCGAAGATTAGAGGTATTCTCAAAGATACGGCATCTGTCAACCAAAGTAGTGAATTGTGTAATTTGTTGACAACATATGGCTTGACGAATCTCATGTCGTAGCCCTGCTTCAAACTTTGCACATCTTGACGCTTCTCCCATGTGGGTGTAGTAGGGACAACATTTTGCCAGTTCATCAAACTTAGCAGCGTACTCCCCAACAGTCATATTGCCTTGCTTCAGATTAAAGAATTCCTGCTCCTTCTGCCTCCTTATGTATTCGGGGAAGTATTTGGCGAGGAACTCCGTCCTGAATCATCCCCAAGTAATGATATGCCCATCAGTAGCTAGTCTGACTCTAGCATGAGTCCACCAGTGTTCTGCTTCTCCAACCAGCATGAAGACAGTAAAGGTTACACAATCCTCATTAGAACATCGCATAGCGGTAAAAATCTTTTCAAGGTGTTCAATCCATAGTTGTGCTCCTTCTGGATTGAAGCCTCCTTTGAACTGCGTAGGATTGTTTCTTTGAAAATCAGCTAATCCTTGTCTGGCAGAAGCATGAGGTAACTCTTGTCGTTCTATTACCTCCACAATTCTGGTAAGAAGATTCTCCATCATATGATTGTTATTTTGGCGTGCCATTAGGAATTTGCTGAAAGAATATCAACAAATAGATTCAGGGTATGCGTTATGTGGAGCATTCCACATAGGATATTTAGTCTTAGGAGTGTTATGGGCTGTTCAATATTTCTATCAGAGTACGTGGAAACCTAATGGTCCACTCCACAAGCTTAATGAATCAACTATGCTCTGATACCACCTTTGTAACACCCTCGGTTAGATAAGACAAATCCTTCTGTAGGTTCATCCTATTTAACTGAGAGTGTTAACAGTTTTAAGAAAAAGTGAATATTTTTTTTTAAATAAATACGTGGCAGATCAGTGGAAGCAATAATGTATATATCACATAGTCATTCACAAACTGTAAGTAATTGTACTCTTAACAGAATGGGGCACGCAGGCACCCTTAAATATTATACAGTCATCTGGTGTCTGATTATAAATATTCTATCTTTAATGATTGTTCTCAATGGGTTCAGCGTATTGCTGATCTTCACACTCGGGTTCTTGAGTTTCTAATTCCTCTGAAAAATGGTCAACAGTAAGGGTGAGTATAACCCAAGACCCTGATTGGTTAATCCGGTGCGGACATAATCCAGTTAACATACAATATCACATAAATCATACATTTAGCTTATTCACATTTATAACAATCAAGCATATTGTCATGAAATAAATAGTACATTTAACATATTCACAATTATAACAATCAAAAATGCTGTAATGAAATGCATGAGTTTGGATTTATTATGATTTATCTTTGGTTAAGTCTCATGATGCATGTGGGCCCAATAAATCGTTTCATCTTCTTCTCATTCTTTGGAATATCACCATTCCAATCATCTAGAGCGATCAGGGTTCGCCCAAGTTCCATATGGTACAAATGAACTCATTGGTTCTCATCATTGATTTAAATATTTTTGGAACTTGGATCCCTACGATCATAGTTACACTCCGTCATTTAGTCAAAGTACACTAGAATTGCATCGTCTCACCCGGCTATCAGGCGCGACTCTGATGCCATTGGGTTGCCGTTCCAGTTGTACTCCCAAGATTCTTCATGGAGATCGAACGTGAGTGTCCTCCACTGTACCAAGTGTATGCTCTAGAGGTTTTTCTTCTTCAAAAATATTTTCATGATGCGAAATGCATTTATTTTATCAATTGATTCCTTGAGTATCTTATGTATTTCCAGTCTCATCATATCATTCCCAAGTTCTTTGGATTTCATCAATTAATTAAACATTGTAAATATATCTATTATATCTTGGTTAATATTGTATTTTCCATAAAGAGTAAAATAATATATTCTTTATGTAATTATGCATAATTAAGATGTTGACAAGGTTTATAAGAATAAAACTAATAATAATAATAACAATAATAAGATTAATAATAATTAGGATAATAATAATAATAGAATAAGGATAATAATAATAATTATAACTTCTCATTAATTTAAAAAGTATTAAAAAGTAGTTTCTAAATGAAAATCCAAGCGAAAACCATTAAAAATAGAGTTTTCCGAGTGAAATAGGGGCAAATCCGAGTGAAATATGTATAATTCCGAGTGGAACCATACTGGGCAGGGTTCTCCAAACGATCTGGCTAAAAATCCGAGTGAAATGACACTGGAAGGTTGTTTTCCGACTGAAATAAGTTTGAGTCCGAGTGAAAATGAATTGGAATGCTGTTTTTCAAGTGGAACAGCTTGAATCCGAGTGAAAAATGAGTTTTCCGCATGAGATAGCTATGAATCCGAGTGAAATAAACTGAGCAGAGTTTTCTAACTAAAATTAATAGGTTTTCCGAGTGAAACAGAAGCTGAAAAATGATTTTCTTAATTAATTATCTTAAATTCTGAGTGAAATAATTTCTGAGTGAATTAAAACATGAATCCGTGTAAAGTCAGTAGGAAAATGGTTCCCTGAGTAGCATTGTTTGCAAATCCGAGTGAAAATGAGCCTCTAAACAAAGTAAAATATAATTCCGAGTGGTATTCAGTCAAAAAGGAGTTTTCTGTGTGAAGTCTATATGTGTTTCGAGTGGAATCAGCATGAAAAAGGTTCTGAGTAAAAAAAATAAGATAAGTTCCGAGTGAAGCACGAGTTTATCGAGTGAAATTAGTTGAAAAGAGTTCTGTCTGAATGCAATAAAACAAATCCGAGTAAAATAACTGCTTGCTGAGTAAAATAAAGTCTTTTCCGAGTGAAATAAGACTGGGAAGCTACTGTCTGAGAGCAATAGAGTGTTTCTGAGTGAATTTACTGAAAAAGGGTTCTGAGTAAAAGATAATTATATTTTCTGAGTGAAATTAAGACAAGTTCCGAGTGAAATAATTTAAGAAAGAGATTTCCGAGTGAATTAACTATAATTCTGAGTAAAAATGATTGAAAAGGAGTCTTTCAAGTAAGAGAGAGGTTCTGTCATGAAATATAATGGTTTACCGAGTGAAATCATGTAAAAACCGATTGTATTTACTTAAAACTGATTGGGTTTGTACAAAACTGATTGAATTTAGATAAGACCGATTGAATTATATATAAAACCGACTGGATTTACATTAGAACCGAGCTTTTTGTCCTTCATTTCAATATAGTTCATGTTCTTCCCACAATTCATACAAGGTATATTATTTACCAACAATTATATATATAAAACAGTAACAATTAAGCATATAATTCACCCATCACTGAATCTGCCCTGGAAAGGTGAGGAACAAGTTCCTTCACCTTTCCTTTACTCGGTTTTCCCACAGAGCACCCAAGAATATACCCCCCTTACCTTAATGAAGTTCCTGGAGGAGAAGAAGAGTCCCCTTCACTGTCCTGCACCAGTTCCGAGTGAAACAGAAGGGAAAAGAGAGAAAGAAGCTTGCTGGGAAGGAGAGTGATGAAAGGTGTTTGTGTCGTGTGTGGGTGTGAGTTCTGAGAACCCTTAAGCTGGTTTAAATAGGGAGAAAGTGAGTGGAAAAACAAGTGGGGGACAGCTTTTCTGAGTGGATGATAGTGGAGTGATAATGGAAGGGTCAGTGGAGATTAAACAAAGTGATATGCTGAGTCAGTGCCCATTTCTGGCTCCCCACTATCTTTAATGCGCACGATTGAATTTAAAGAATCATTAAAGACAAAATTGAAGTCAATACGCACTACTGTCAGTGAATACCGAGTGAAAATGTTACTCGGTTAACCACTATACCGACTGGAATTCCTACTTCCGAGTCAACAATTGCAAGGTTCGCTTGAGCGTGGCTTGCTCGCTTGAGCGAAGCTTCAATTCTTCACTCGGAATTCCTTTGAAACCGACTCAGGCACTCGGTTTCTCACTCGGTATTACCTTTCCAGACTGAGTCCTCTCTTCCTTAGAATCTTCACTGGGAAATCCGAGTCTTCTTCACTTGATTCACTCGGTTTAGGCCAATTTCTTTAATTATATTTCCAATTAAGGTTTATTTCAACCATTAGCTCTCGGAACAAGGCATACACGTATGAGTCTCACTCGGTTTTTGTCCAGTAGAGTATATCTGACTCGGAATTGGCTCCCTCTACCCTTTTCCACTCAGTTTCCTAAGCAAATTCATAGGAAACCGTTCGGAATCCTTCCCAATTTATTCCACAACGCACTCCAATCGGCAGGAAGCATCAAATCAACATAAACATGAGTATTTATACATTCTTTCACTCGAAATACTCCAATTAGTGTAGTCTCCTTCAGAAAAGGAAGCATTCAACTCGGAACCGAGCCTTTCTAGGGTGTTTTGACTCGGATTTTTCTCCTTCACTCGGATTTTCTGACCATTCACTCGAAATTCTTCTCTGTTACTTGGAACAGAGCCCTTTTCACTCAGTTTTTGCATAATTTCACTAATATTCCATATAAATTCTATTATTATGTGCAAAAAATGACATTTTTGAGGTATTACAGACCATCAACAGGGTATATATTGACTTATTCTTGCTTACAAACCTTCCATAATTAAAATTTACAAGGGTAAAATCGCTTCTAAAAAAGAGGGATGTTACATTCTCCTCCCCTTTTAAGAATTTCGTCCCGAAATTCAAAGTTAGAATAATTGAGGGTACAATTCTCTCATTTTCTCCTCAATTTCCCAAGTAGCATCCCCATCATCGGTCTGACTCCAAACTATCTTGACCAAAGGAATTTCCTTTCCTCTTAGCTGTTTGAGACGTCGGTCAGCAATCTTAACTGGCGATGCTTCAAAGGTGAGGTTTTCTTTTAGAACAAATTGATCGGGACTTAGAACATGATCAGGGCTTGGTACATATTTACGGAGTTGAGAGACATGAAATACATTATGAAGGTTTGTCAGCTCGGGTGGCAGAGCAATACGGTACGCATGAGTTCCTATCTTTTGCAGAATTTGATAGGGTCCTACGTATCTGGGGCTTAACTTCTTAGCCTTCAAAACTCTTCCTACTCCAGTGGTAGGGGTAACTTTGAGAAATACATGATCGCCTTCTTCAAATTCTAATGGCTTCCGACGTTTGTCATAGTAACTCTTTTGTCTATCTTGCGAAGCCTTCATTGCCATTTGAATCCTCTGAACTTGTTCTGTTGTCTTCTGAACAATCTCTGGTCCAATTATTGTCTTCTCACCAGTCTCATACCAACATAAAGGTGTACGGCATTTTCTTCCATACAAAGCTTCATAAGGGCCCACTCCGATGCTTGCATGATAGCTGTTGTTGTAAGTGAACTCAATAAGTGGAAGGTATTCTTGCCAATTTCCACCATGTTCCAAGACACAAAGACGTAACAGATCTTCAAGAGTCTTGATCGTCCTTTCTGATTGTCCGTCTGTCTGTGGATGATATGCGGAACTTAACTTCAGACGAGTTCCTAGAGCTTGTTGTAGGCTCTTCCAAAATTGTGATGTGAAACGAGGATCTCGATCGGACACAATCGCAGTGGGAGTTCCATATAACCGTACGATTTCCTTGATATAGATCTGGGTGAGTTTCTCTAGGGAATACTTCATATTGACAGGAATGAAGTGAGCGGATTTTGTTAATCGATCCACGATTACCCAAATAGCATCACATCCAGCTGATGTTCTGGGGAAATCCACTCACGAAGTCCATAGTAATCTCATCCCATTTCCATTCTGGAATATCCAAAGGACGAAGGGTCCCACTTGGTCGTTGTTGTTCCGCCTTTACCTTCTGACACATCAGGCAAGCTGTTACGTACTTAGCGATATCCCTTTTCATTCCTTGCCACCAGAATAATTTCTTTAAGTCCTGGTACATCTTGGTTGATCCTGGGTGAATACTGTATTTACTTTTGTGTGCTTCATCCAGGATAGATCTCTTAAGATCTGTGTTAACTGGAATACAGAGCCTCTGTTGATACTTGATCACTCCATGTTCATCTTTGCTAAACTCTGAGACTCCTTCTTTTGTCTTTTCTGCTAGATCTTGTAATTCCTGGTCATTGGCTTGAGCTTCTTTGATTTGTTCCAAGAAATCATTGGAAATTCTTAGCATTCCAACCATAAGGCTTCCCCTTTTTAGTGTTATTGCCAGATTCAAATCGCGAAACTGTTCAATCAACTCCAACTCCTTAGTCATCATATATGATAGACGTAGGGTCTTTCTGCTGAGTGCATCAGCCACAACATTTGCCTTACCAGGGTGATATCGGAGTTCGAAATCATAATCCTTGATGAATTCCATCCATCTACGTTGTCGCATATTCAACTCTTTCTGGTCGAATAGATACTTCAAACTTTTATGGTCACTGAAGACTTCAAAGCATGTACCATACAAATAGTGTCTCCAGATTTTCAAGGCAAATACAACTGCAGCTAATTCCAAGTCATGTGTGGGATAATTCACTTCATGCGTTCTTAGCTGTCTTGAAGCATAAGCAACAACCTTTCTTTCTTGCATTAGGACACATCCTAGTCCTTGTCTTGACGCATCACAATATACTTCATATGGCTTGGCAGGATCTGGCAAAATTAAGACAGGTGCACTAGTGAGTCGTTGGCGTAACTCCGTAAAACTGCTTTCGCATTTGTCTGTCCATTCAAACGGTTGATCTTTACGGGTCAGCCTAGTTAAAGGTGCTGCAATTCGAGAGAAATTCTCGATGAATCGACGGTAATATCCAGCCTGTCCAAGGAAACTGCGGATTTTCGTCACATTCTTGGGTTGTTCCCAATTTAGTACAGCTTCTACCTTTGTAGGATCCAAAGCAATTCCTTCCTTAGAGATGACATGTCCTAAGAATTTCACTTCTGTCAACCAGAATTCACATTTTGAAAACTTGGCGTATAATTGCCTTGCACGTAAAGTGTTTAGAACAATTCGGAGATGCTCCTTGTGTTCCTCATGACTCTTGGAGTAGACGAGAATATCGTCAATGAATACAACCACGAATTTGTCCAAGTATTCATGGAAGATTCGATTCATGTATCCCATAAAGACTGCAGGTGCATTTGTAACTCCAAAGGGCATAACAAGATACTCATAGTGCCCATATCGTGTTCTGAATGCCGTTTTTGGTACATCGTCTTTCTTTACCCTGATTTGATGATAGCCTGATCGCAGATCGATCTTCGAGAAGATAGTGGCTCCTCGTAATTGGTCCATCAAATCATCAATTCTTGGGAGAGGGTATCGGTTCTTGATCGTAGCTTTATTCAGCTGCCGATAGTCAACGCACAGCCGCATACTGCCATCCTTCTTTTTGACTAGAAGAACTGGTGCTCCCCAAGGTGAGACACTGGGTCTAATCATTCCTTTCTCTAGAAGTTCTTCTAATTGTTCTTTGAGCTCACTGAGTTCCTTGGTGACATCCGGTAAGGAGCAATAGAGATTGGTCCCACGCCCGGTATAATATCAATGCTGAATTTGACTTCTCGCTCTGGAGGTAGCTCTCGTATGTCCTCAGGAAATACTTCTGGAAATTCTTGAACAACAGGAATCTGTTCAAGTTGAGAAGTGGCCTTACTTTCAGTTTCAGTAAGGATCATGTATAGTTGGACTTCTTTTGAGATTACCTTTTCTGAGCTAACAAGGCAAGAATCAGTGACTTGATCATATTCAGATGTAATAGACCCGTGAGAGATGGATCTATTATGACAGTCAATCAGAATATGGTTGGCAGCAAGCCAATTCATCCCTAGAACAATGTCTAGATCAATCAAAGGTAAACATATCAGATCTACTTGATAAGCTTTCCCTTCGATGTTGAGTGGACATTCTAGACATATGCAAGTAGAGTAAATGGGCTTATTGGCGGCAGTTGTGACAATTATTTGATAGGGCAGAGAGGTTGTAGGAAGCTTTAAATGTTTTACACAATCCTCAGATATGAAAGAATGAGTGGCTCCAGAATCATATAATACATTTAATAGAGTACTTCCTATGAAGCATGTACCTTGCACAAGATCGTTCTCTTGTGATACTTCCGCACCATTCATGGTAAAAACTCTAGCATTTCCTCCTGGTCTTCCAGTAGAGTTATTTTCGGGCCTTCTAGGATTATTGTTCTGATTGAAATTGTTGCCGCGGTGAATATTTTGCATTCTTGGGACATTGTTGGTAGAGGTATTTGTAGTAGATCCTCCACTTCCTTGACCTGTTGGTCGTACTGCCTGTCCTTGAGTTACTTGTTGGTTATTTTTATTCCTGTACCAACAGTCAACATCACGATGTCCGATCCGTCCACAAATTGTGCAGTTTCTACCACTTTGGTTCTCCTGACCTCTAGGAGGAATTCGGTTGGCTGAGTTGAAAGGTCGGAAATATGGCCGATCTGCTCGAAAATCCCTTCTTTGCTGTCGATCTGGCATACGTCGTTCTGGCCCATGATTAGACGCTCCAGGTCATCGAAGATTAGAGGTATTCTCAAAGATACGGCATCTGTCAACCAAAGTAGTGAATTGTGTAATTTGTTGACAACATATGGCTTGACGAATCTCATGTCGTAGCCCTGCTTCAAACTTTGCACATCTTGACGCTTCTCCCATGTGGGTGTAGTAGGGACAACATTTTGCCAGTTCATCAAACTTAGCAGCGTACTCCCCAACAGTCATATTGCCTTGCTTCAGATTAAAGAATTCCTGCTCCTTCTGCCTCCTTATGTCTTCGGGGAAGTATTTGGCGAGGAACTCCGTCCTGAATCGTCCCCAAGTAATGATATGCCCATCAGTAGCTAGTCTGACTCTAGCATGAGTCCACCAGTGTTCTGCTTCTCCAACCAGCATGAAGACAACAAAGGTTACACAATCCTCATCAGAACATCGCATAGCGGCAAAAATCTTTTCAAGGTGTTCAATCCATAGTTGTGCTCCTTCTGGATTGAAGCCTCCTTTGAACTGCGTAGGATTGTTTCTTTGAAAATCAGCTAATCCTTGTCTGGCAGAAGCATGAGGTAACTCTTGTCGTTCTATTACCTCCACAATTCTGGTAAGAAGATTCTCCATCACATGATTGTTATTTTGGCGTGCCATTAGGAATTTGCTGAAAGAATATCAACAAATAGATTCAGGGTATGCGTTATGTGGAGCATTCCACATAGGATATTTAGTCTTAGGAGTGTTATGGGCTGTTCAATATTTCTATCAGAGTACGTGGAAACCTAATGGTCCACTCCACAAGCTTAATGAATCGACTATGCTCTGATACCACCTTTGTAACACCCTCGGTTAGATAAGACAAATCCTTCTGTAGGTTCATCCTATTTAACTGGGAGTGTTAACAGTTTTAAGAAAAAGTGAATATTTTTTTTTAAAATAAATACGTGGCAGATCAGTGGAAGCAATAATGTATATATCACATAGTCATTCACAAACTGTAAGTAATTGTACTCTTAACAGAATGGGGCACGCAGGCACCCTTAAATATTATACAGTCATCTGGTGTCTGATTATAAATATTCTATCTTTAATGATTGTTCTCAATGGGTTCAGCGTATTGCTGATCTTCACACTCGGGTTCTTGAGTTTCTAATTCCTCTAAAAAATGGTCAACAGTAAGGGTGAGTATAACCCAAGACCCTGATTGGTTAATCCGGTGCGGACATAATCCAGTTAACATACAATATCACATAAATCATACATTTAGCTTATTCACATTTATAACAATCAAGCATATTGTCATGAAATAAATAGTACATTTAACATATTCACAATTATAACAATCAAAAATGCTGTAATGAAATGCATGAGTTTGGATTTATTATGATTTATCTTTGGTTAAGTCTCATGATGCATGTGGGCCCAATAAATCATTTCATCTTCTTCTCATTCTTTGGAATATCACCATTCCAATCATCTAGAGCGATCAGGGTCCGCCCAAGTTCCATATGGTACAAATGAACTCATTGGTTCTCATCATTGATTTAAATATTTTTGGAACTTGGATCCCTACGATCATAGTTACACTCTGTCATTTAGTCAAAGTACACTAGAATTGCATCGTCTCACCCGGCTATCAGGCGCGACTCTGATGCCATTGGGTTTCCGTTCCAGTTGTACTCCCAAGTTTCTTCATGGAGATCGAACGTGAGTGTCCTCCACTGTACCAAGTGTATGCTCTAGAGGTTTTTCTTCTTCAAAAATATTTTCATGATGCGAAATGCATTTATTTTATCAATTGATTCCTTGAGTATCTTATGTATTTCCAGTCTCATCATATCATTCCCAAGTTCTTTGGATTTCATCAATTAATTAAACATTGTAAATATATCTATTATATCTTGGTTAATATTGTATTTTCCATAAAGAGTAAAATAATATATTCTTTATGTAATTACGCATAATTAAGATGTTGACAAGGTTTATAACAATAAAACTAATAATAATAATAACAATAATAAGATTAATAATAATTAGGATAATAATAATAATAGAATAAGGATAATAATAATAATTATAACTTCTCATTAATTTAAAAAGTATTAAAAAGTAGTTTCTAAATGAAAATCCAAGCGAAAACCACTAAAAATAGAGTTTTCCGAGTGAAATAGGGGCAAATCCGAGTGAAATATGTATAATTCTGAGTGGAACCATACTGGGCAGGGTTCTCCAAACGATCTGGCTAAAAATCCGAGTGAAATGACACTGGAAGGTTGTTTTCCGACTGAAATAAGTTTGGGTCCGAGTGAAAATGAATTGGAATGCTGTTTTTCAAGTGGAACAGCTTGAATCCGAGTGAAAAATGAGTTTTCCGCATGAGATAGCTATGAATCCGAGTGAAATAAACTGAGCAGAGTTTTCTAACTGAAATTAATAGGTTTTCCGAGTGAAACAGAAGCTGAAAAATGATTTTCTTAATTAATTATCTTAAATTCTGAGTGAAATAATTTCTGAGTGAATTAAAACATGAATCCATGTGAAGTCAGTAGGAAAATGGTTCCCTGAGTAGCATTGTTTGCAAATCCGAGTGAAAATGAGCCTCTAAACAAAGTAAAATATAATTCCGAGTGGTATTCAGTCAAAAAGGAGTTTTCTGTGTGAAGTCTATATGTGTTCCGAGTGGAATCAGCATGAAAAAGGTTCTGAGTAAAAAAAATAAGATAAGTTCCGAGTGAAGCACGAGTTTATCGAGTGAAATTAGTTGAAAAGAGTTCTGTCTGAATGCAATAAAACAAATCCGAGTAAAATAACTGCTTGCTGAGTAAAATAAAGTGTTTTCCGAGTGAAATAAGACTGGGAAGCTACTGTCCGAGAGCAATAGAGTGTTTCCGAGTCAATTTACTGAAAAAGGGTTCTGAGTAAAAGATAATTATATTTTCTGAGTGAAATTAAGACAAGTTCCGAGTGAAATAATTTAAGAAAGAGATTTCCGAGTGAATTAACTATAATTCCGAGTAAAAATGATTGAAAAGGAGTCTTTCAAGTAAGAGAGAGGTTCTGTCATGAAATATAATGGTTTACCGAGTGAAATCATGTAAAAACCGATTGTATTTACTTAAAACTGATTGGGTTTGTACAAAACTGATTGAATTTAGATAAGAACGATTGAATTATATATAAAACCGACTGGATTTGCATTAGAACCGAGCTGTTTGTCCTTCATTTCAATATAGTTCATGTTCTTCCCACAATTCATACAAGGTATATTATTTACCAACAATTATATATATAAAACAGTAACAATTAAGCATATAATTCACCCATCACTGAATCTGCCCTGGAAAGGTGAGGAACAAGTTCTTTCAACTTTCCTTCACTCGGTTTTCCCACAGAGCACCCAAGAATATACCCCCTTACCTTAATGAAGTTCCTGGAGGAGAAGAAGAGTCCCCTTCACTGTCCTGCACCAGTTCCGAGTGAAACAGAAGGGAAAAGAGAGAAAGAAGCTTGCTGGGAAGGAGAGTGATGAAGGGTGTTTGTGTCGTGTGTGGGTGTGAGTTCTGAGAACCCTTAAGCTGGTTTAAATAGGGAGAAAGTGAGTGGAAAAACAAGTGGGGGACAGCTTTTCTGAGTGGATGATAGTGGAGTGATAATGGAAGGGTCAGTGGAGATTAAACAAAGTGATATGCTGAGTCAGTGCCCATTTCTAGCTCCCCACTATCTTTAATGCGCACGATTGAATTTAAATAATCATTAAAGACAAAATTGAAGTCAATACGCACTACTGTCAGTGAATACCGAGTGAAAATGTTACTCGGTTAACCACTATACCGACTGGAATTCCTACTTCCGAGTCAACAATTGCAAGGTTCGCTTGAGCGTGGCTTGCTCGCTTGAGCGAAGCTTCAATTCTTCACTCGGAATTCCTTTGAAACCGACTCAGGCACTCGGTTTCTCACTCGGTATTACCTTTCCAGACTGAGTCCTCTCTTCCTTAGAATCTTCACTCGGAAATCCGAGTCTTCTTCACTTGATTCACTTGGTTTAGGCCAATTTCTTTAATTATATTTCCAATTAAGGTTTATTTCAACCATTAGCTCTCGGAACAAGGCATACACATATGAGTCTCACTCGGTTTTTGTCCAGTAGAGTATATCTCACTCGGAATTGGCTCCCTCTACCCTTTTCCACTCGGTTTCCTAAGCAAATTCATAGGAAACCGTTCAGAATCCTTCCCAATTGATTCCACAACGCACTCCAATCGGCAGGAAGCATCAAATCAACATAAACATGAGTATTTATACATTCTTTCACTCAAAATACTCCAATTAGTGTAGTCTCCTTCAGAAAAGGAAGCATTCAACTCGGAACCGAGCCTTTCTAGGGTGTTTTGACTCGGATTTTTCTCCTTCACTCGGATTTTCTGACCATTCACTCGGAATTCTTCTCTGTTACTTGGAACAGAGCCCTTTTCACTTGGTTTTTGCATAATTTCACTAATATTCCATATAAATTCTATTATTATGTGCAAAAAATGACATTTTTGAGGTATTACAGACCATCAACAGGGTATATATTGACTTATTCTTGCTTACAAACCTTCCATAATTAAAATTTACAAGGGTAAAATCGCTTCTAAAAAAGAGGGATGTTACAGTACCCCTTGCGAGGTGGGAAACCAAAGTGATGATGATATGATATGATAATGGTGGTTGCGATCACCTGATTGTGAAATGTGAAAGGCTCTGCGGGGACCATTGTATGATAATGAGCCAGTGGTTGCGATCACTAGGTATTTGATATGATAAAGGGCTTGCGAGCACCTATGATGCCCATGGTTGCGATCATGAGGTGGGAGTACCCCTTGCGAGGCGGGAAACCTATGATTATGAATGATTGATTATGGTGGTTGCGATCACCCGTGATATGAAATCAGATCCGTTGCATATGCATTAAACAGTTGATATATGCATTATTTTAAGACCATGGCATTTGTGATGGGATGACCACGAGTGTTGAGAAACCCCTTGCGAGGAGGTATTTGAGTGAAACCTCAATGAATTAATGATGAAATTGAATATAAATGCCCTTGTTGATAAGTGGCAAAGTATTAATGTATGTGATCGTGTATATGTTGTGCTTATTATGGTATTGATTGTGATTTATAAGGCTTGTATGCCTATTCTAATGATGAGATGATTAATGAATGATAATTTGATGATTTGATAGCAAAGCACACATGATGTTTGTATGCATATACACATGATCACAATATATATGTTATTCGTCATTTTGAATGTATAACTCACTCTCCCATCTGGTCTCCTTTTTAGCATTGTGATGTAGGTTACCATGGGACAAATTCGGATTTAAAGATCAAACTTAGGTGAAGGTAAATAGTGGTAGAGGAAGTGCCTTGGCCGGCATCATTTATGAATTCATGTGTAATGAATAAATTGTGTATGATGATATAGATGATTTAGAGATTTTAAGTATGTATAAGATAATTCTTTGAATTGATGGATGATGAATAAATATATATAATTGTGTAAGAGGTGGTTGTTTAATAGGCTTATAATTATACCATTGCCTGCTAGCCTAGCCTTTTCTCATATTGTCATATATGGGATTAGGTGTATGCCTGGTATACATATTCTTCCGCTGTATACTCTATTGTTTTTGTATACCTTTATGGGCGAACTAGTTATAGATCCAGGTTTAATGTATTAAAATTGTACACTTTGGTTTTCTGTGATTCGAGTTTTGGTGTGATGCAGAACTTAGTTTGGAATGCGAAAAATTTATTCGCATTTATATTATTTATGACGATCACATCGAGATTCGAGTACAGAAAATCAGGGGTGTTACAAAGGTGGTATCAGAGCATATGTTGCTCTGAATAAGAATTATTGGTTACTACCCGAGCATGATTGCTTTAAGATAATTGATATTATGAATGGCTAGAGGATGATTTCACAATGGTGAGACTTTTAAGACGATTTTTGGAGTAGGATGCTCATTATTGGGATTTGGATGTTGGTATAGAATTAAGAATGATAATTATTTAGAGGATAATATTATGTTTTATTGCCCTACATGGACCTATGATGTACTAAGTGTCTAGGAATTGAGAATTGATTATAGGGCATATTTGCTTATTGAGGAATTATCGTGAATGGTTAAAGTTGAGCTGGGATTGGTGCTCAATGAGGACTTTTGTGAGATTGTGATTTATAAGATGTGGTTATTGACTATGGGAAGTATACCCTTTATCATTGGAGTTATATGATAAATTTGTGGAGCCTAGTTGCTCATTGATAATCATGAATGAATTGTGGAATTGAATATGAATGAATGAAATTTCTTGACATATGATGGATGTATGTATTGTGTAAGACCGGCCAATTTCCTTACCCTATTACCTTCGAATGACGAATATATTATAATTGTGCATTGATGTTGATATATATAATGTAAATTGATTGATGATGAATCCATGATTGAATGTTAATCATGGAAATGAAATATTGCGATGTGAATATGAGATATGAAAAATGAATTGATATGATGATGATTTGATGCCATGTGTTGATCATGGATATGATATGTATATATTGATTTAATGATGGACCTATACGGATAAGAGATATTAAAAAAGAAATTGATATGGTAGTAGACCATATATGTTGAGATCTTGATGTGCATATGCACTTGGAATATGAATTGTGATTAGATTTCTTATATGCATTGTGCTTGTGGCGTTTAGCCAAAGAATGTTTGTTCAATGAAATGAAACTCATATGCTTGAGTTGAATGAATGAATAATATTGAGTAATTCCCTAGTATGGGTATGTTTGAATTTAAATGTTTGGTTGTGCCATTTGTGAAGGATGGATTTTATATCCTGGGCACAAGAACCCTATGTGTTATATGATATAAGTGATTTGTTGTATTTCCTAGATTAGGAATTTGAATATGTGATAAATGATTAAATGTGAAATCGAATACCTGTTAGATTGAGATTGTGTCTCGGTGTTGATGTGTGAAAACCGAGTGAAGGATTTATTTAATTATGACCCACTAGGTGTGATGACCTAGATGGATTTGGTATGATCTTGTATGATCAATTGTTGAAGAGAATTAATTAAATTGGTCCCTATATTTGTGATGGTATGATTAAATGCGTATGATGCTTGTTCATGCATATACTTGTGATAGATGCATGTATGGGGACTGTTATGATGAATGTCGAGTGGACTTTATGGAGGAAAGCATGAAATGCTTACCGTAAAGGGTAAATCCGAGTGAATCGATGATAATCCGAGTGAATGGCATAGGATTGCCGAGTGAATGTAGTATAAGCCGAGTCATCTGACTGTTGTTGAGTTGCCGAATGAATTTAATGTTTAACGCAGATTTCCGAGTGGGCAATCAAATGAATATGAGTTGAATTTCATATGCATACGTGTTATTGTGTATTGAATATGAACACCTTACGGGGTGCCACGAGGGTGTTATCCCGAGTGAAGAGGACATGGTCCTAATGTTGATTGTGATGAAAGACCCGGGTTGGACTCGGGCAGTGCCTGGGGCACTAAGCGTGAGATGAGATGCTTGATGATATGTCGAGTGCATTGGCGTTGAACGCCGAGTGAATGAAACCGTATGCATCCGATTCGCCACTGGAATGCGTTGGATTTGTATACCGATCGGCAATCAGATGACAGGTGATGGATATGCTTAAGTCCTGGAGCTGGGCTCGGACAGACTCTTGAGTGTGGCTCGGAGTGTGAATATTGTTGACATAGTATTGGAGCAAACTGGAAGTGAAATCTGATTGAGGATGATTGTGATTGATCATATTGAATGACAATGAATGTTGTGTTGCGAGATGTCAATTGTGATCATGAGTTGATGAATAGAAATTTAACCATGTCATTACTCCCTATTTTATTTGAAGGGTGCTATATTGGTGATAGAAACCACATAATGATGTGATATAATGTGAGTTATATGTTTAGTTTATGAGCCTTAATTGTGATCTGTAAAGAGAATACCCAATGCGAAAGCTCATTATTTGATTATGTAGCCTATTTGATAAGAGTTGATGAATCTTTTAAGGTTCGAATTGATTTATAGCCAGCAAATATGTAAGTAAAATAAGCATTTTAGATTAATTGAGCATGGATTTGGACGAATAAAACCCAAAGATGGGGTATTTACCTTGTGAGGATGGAAGAATTATGGTTAATACATTGATTTATTATGATGTTAAACAATATTTAATGATTGATATGGCATGATGGATGCCAAATTATCTATATAATGATGATAAAATATGAGTATTTTGGTTATGGACTGGTGAGGATTGTCACCAAGTCTTACATAAACTAGTATCGTTTGAATATATGTAACTAATATAAGCAATGGGAATACGAGGTACTGGTCCCGATATGGTCTTACATGCCATAGGCATTGTGGTAACATGCACTTATGCGCCGACTTTATGTGTTTGTGGTAACCACTACAGGATTGGGACGCCTTCCTGTATGTCGGATGCAGCAACACCTAGGCCGGGCAAGTGTAGGGATTGTAGCTGCTTATGGTGAATGTACTGAGCCTATCTGGTCATACTGAGTATGAACATGCGAGCTCTGTTGGATAAGTTATAATTGATAACATATGACATGCTTGATGTAGAAATTTGTTAGGAACAATGGTGTGAGATGAACATGTCTTGATGGACCTTGAGAAGTCCAAGGTCATTTCATGGTGTTGTTGAATCTTGTTGATGTGTGGCCTGAGGTATGGCCTTGTGTCATGGGAATTGATGTTGAATTTCGAGGACGAAATTCTTTTTAGGTGGGGTGAATTGTAACACCCCGAATTTTACAAAGGAATGAATAATTAATGTGAATGGCAAATAGTTGATGCTTATTGAGGAAGATGGGTGAGAATATGTGGAATAAATCTAATTTGATTTATAATGAGGAATTCTGAGTGAGACTACTTAGGAACAAGTTAAATATGTCTTATATGATGTATATGATAGTATGGATGTGATTAAATTGGCTTATGATGAAGTTTCATAAGTTGGACTGTGTGAAATCTGCGTTTCTTGCCTCTGTGTTGATAGTCTCGCCCAAGCGAGAAGGGATCTCGCCCAGGCGAGGATTCCCTGTGTTGGCTTTATGGTTCTGGGCAATTTTCGCTCAGGCGAAGGTTAATTTCGCTCAAGCGAAATTGCCTATGTGTCTGTTGCTCTCTGGAAGGGATTCGCAGTATCAGTGTTTGCTTTCTGGAGGAAATTCGCTCAAGCGAATGGAGTCTCGCCCAAGCGAAGGGTCTGAGAAATGGTATTCGCTCAAGCGAGTGAGGGATCAGCTTGAGCGAGCCAGTGAGGAATTGGTCACTCGATCTTCTTCGCCCAAGCGAATATGAGTAGCTTGAGCGAAAGTGGAAGTATGAATGCTGGGTGATGCTCACTCAGGTGTGACTGGTACAGTTGTACTAGACCGAGTGTGGTAAGTATATGGTGAGTGTGTGGGATTTTGAACGAGATTTCCCTTGAGTAAGAACCTTAGAAAATAATTCTGTGATGTTGTCAATTTCCGAGTGAAATTCTGAGCAGTTGTGTTCCGAGTGGAAGTATTCGAGTTCAAGGTAACTCATTCCGAGGGAAGTCTCTCTGTGAGTGTAATTTCCGAGTGGAAATGGCACCGAGTGGGGTGTGTTGTCCAGAAGTATTTTGGAATGACTTCACTCGTGGGAAAAACAAAGGAAGTCAACCTTTGAATTATTTATCCGAGTAGAATCCTGAGTGAGTGTGAAAGCAATAAGCATTCCGAGTGTATGATTATATATGTGGGTCGGTAGATTGGATTTGTGGATAGGTTTGTATGTATGAAAATATACATATATACATAAGGGATTTATGTTGATTTGATGCTTCTTACCGACTGGAATATGAATAATGTTGGGTGAATAATTCTAAGTTGATGAATTCCGAGAGAAATATAGGAGGCTTGGATCCAATTCCGAGTGAGGCTATGATGTTTGTCCTTCTTTTCCGAGTGGAGAATATTTAAATGGATTTTTTAGAGAATTGCCATTGATGAACCCATCCGGTGTAGGATTAGATGGGAGAATTTCCCGAGTGATCCTTGTGTGGCCTTTTTCCGGGTGGAAAAGCATGAGTAAACCCCGAGTGGGATGGGTTTAGATATTCCCGAGTGGAATTCCGAGTGATCCTCTTCCAAGGGAGAGTTGTTGTAATGGTTTAGATTGGACTATATCCTAAGTGTAGGAAATATATATATAATCCGAGTGAATAAGATTATATACTCCGAGTGGTTAGGATCTGAACAAGTCCGGGTGAGACTTAATGAATTCCCGGAATGAGTAAGATATCATATGCCGAGTGAATCTGGCTGGAATATTCCGAGTGGAGTATGATCGTGAAGACCCCTTCTGAGTGAAGGAAGGTCTACGTATTCTCCGAGTGAGAAATGTGAAAATATACCGAGTGGTGAATATGGAATACATTCCGAGTGACTTATAGTGGTGATACACCGAGTGGTGTTGACAAGCAAATATTCTAAGTGAGGAAGGATTTATGATTCCGAGTGGGATGCCCCTCATTTACCGAGTGGAAGACCTAATAAGTGATGGGTCAGTTTTAGAGAAATTACCGAGTGAAGGGTTGATTGAGATGACTCGGATTGGATTGGAATTGCCGAGTGAGAGACTATATGAGTATGAGTCGGCCCAAAATGTCTTGGTTGAATGGAAAGTGGATCGGTTTAGATTGTTATGTCAAGTGGGAAGCCGAGTGTGAGATGACTCGGATTTAGTTGAAGTTTGCCGAGTGAAAATCGAATTAATATTGGGTCGGTTTTAAGGAATCCTGCCAACAGAAACCCGAGTGCTGGGAAAGATGATTTCTGGTTGGATTCGCTTAAGCGAATTAATACCTCGCTCAGCGAGTGAGTGTGGAAACAGGTACTGGGGTTATTTCGCTGGTGCGAATGGAGAGGCTTATGCGAGATAGAGCTGTTCCGCTCAAGCGAATATGGGTTTCGCTTGAGCGAGTGACACCCTGTTTGCGTGTTTCTTCCCTTTTCTCTCGGTTTAATTACGTGGACCCTTCTTTTACTTAGTTCTAAGGATATAAAAGGATATTAAAGTAAATATAACATGGTATGATGGATTATTGGACTGCCATTTGTAATTATGAGGTAATAGTGAGATATTTTAAAAGGAAACATTTATTAAGACAAAAACTCTTACTTTCTTTCTACCTTTCACGTCACTTCTTCCCCTCCTTTCTTCATTATTCTTCTTCACCATTCCTTATGAGTTTATGCCCTAGATTTTGGGTTTTTGGTTTTGGAGGAGTATTTATTGTGTATAGGGATTGTTGGGAGAAGCTTAAAGTGAGGAAACCCTAGGTGGGGTGTTGTTATTATGACTTTAATAGTGGGTTATTATGGAGATGCATGAATTAATATTTGGATGGGTGGAAAATAAATAAGTAATTATGATGTTGATGGGTTTTGGTGAAACCCTAGCTTTAATAAATTGGGGGAAGTGTGAAAGGAGAGTAAAATGTATGTTTAATGACATTGGGGAAGGATATTAATGATGGAAGATGGCTATTGATGGTGATTAATGAGTATTGGTAGCAGTTGTATGGTTAGTTGGCATTTATGATCTAAAGGATCTTGACTTTGGGAAAGGAATTCCCGAAGCCTAATACAATTATATAACTTAGTGTTTAACAAGTCTAGGACTTGATGATAAGCTAGAAAATGTCTAAAAACTATAAGGAATGCCTTGTGATGGCTTATTAATTGTATGAGTGCATATGTATAATATGTAGATCGTATTCCGAATGGTGCAAAGGAACTTTTGGAGCGTTGGAATGGTTCGGCTCTTCCCTTAAGGTAGGAGAGGAGTTAACATTTAAATTGCATGAGTTATATATTTGATGATTATCGTATGTGATGAATACTCATGTTTGCATTGCCATATATATATGTATTGAATTAGTTAGAATGGCAATAGCTAATTATTGAGAATTATTATGATACTCTTGTGTTGGGTTGAAAATCCCCAATGAATATATATAATGATATTGATATATAAAAGGAAATATTATGACATTCTAGTGGTGGATACAAGTAGTTGACTTGTATGTATGTGAGGCAATGATGATTGCCAAATATGTGAATGGTGAATGTGCCTCGAATGAGTTTATGTATGGATTAATATTATGTTGTTTGCTATGCCTATGTTATCCATGTGTGGATTATTGTGATAGATGTTGTGGCTATTGGATGCCAATTATTTGAATGATGTGCCTTGAGGGGCCTTGTGAATGTTTATATGCCAATGAATGCTAGTTAAATTGATGATATGCCTTGAGGGGCTTGATAAATGATTTTGTATGATTATTGAAATGCCATTGATGACAAAATACGAAATATACAATATATCCCTAATTGAAAGGGTGAGATGTTCTTGCGAGGTTGTTGAGCATATGCATTATTGCATCTTGCATTCATGGCATGTCATAGCATTGGTTTTATGTGGTTGCGATCACAATGATGAAAGATCCTGCGGGATTCTATGAAGGGAGTACCCCTTGCGAGGTGGGAAACCAAAGTGATGATGATATGATATTATAATGGTGGTTGCGATCACCTGATTGTGAAATGTGAAAGGCCCTGCGGGGACCATTGTATGATAATGAGCCAGTGGTTGCGATCACTAGGTATTTGATATGATAAAGGGCTTGCGAGCACCTATGATGCCCATGGTTGCGATCATGAGGCGGGAGTACCCCTTGCGAGGCGGGAAACCTATGATTATGAATGATTGATTATGGTGGTTGCGATCACCCGTGATATGAAATCGGATCCGTTGCATATGCATTAAACAGTTGACATATGCATTGTTTTAAGACCATGGCATTTGTGATGGGATGACCACGAGTGTTGAGAAACCCCTTGCGAGGAGGTATTTGAGTGAAACCTCAATGAATTAATGATGAAATTGAATATAAATGCCCTTGTTGATAAGTGGCAAAGTATTGATGTATGTGATCGTGTATATGTTGTGCTTATTATGGTATTGATTGTGATTTATGAGGCTTGTATGCCTATTCTAATGATGAGATGATTAATGAATGATAATTTGATGATTTGATAGCAAAGCACACATGATGTTTGTATGCATATACACATGATCACAATATATATGTTATTCGTCATTTTGAATGTATAACTCACTCTCCCATGTGGTCTCCTTTTTAGCATTGTGATGCAGGTTACCATGGGACAAATTCGGATTTAAAGATCAAACTTGGGTGAAGGTAAATAGTGGTAGAGGAAGTGCCTTGGCCGGCATCATTTATGAATTCATGTGTAATGAATAAATTGTGTATGATGATATAGATGATTTAGAGATTTTAAGTATGTATAAGATAATTCTTTGAATTGATGGATGATGAATAAATATATGTAATTGTGTAAGAGGTGGTTGTTTAATAGGCTTATAATTCTTCCCCTTTTCTCCTTCTCATTTTCGTGTGGCCTCCCTCTCCCTTGAAAACCCATTTTATTTATAGGTGTTAGGTAAGTATACTCACTCTTTTGTTGAGTTTTTGACCATGGGTGTGTGTTATTATACTTTGGGGGAGCAATGTATGTGGAAGGGTGGTTGAAGAGAGCATTTAATGCTTAAACCCTAGAATGGGTTACCATAAATGTGTGTATTTAATGAGGGACAAGAGTAGTAGATGCATTGATGATGGTAAGAGATGAAAAATGATGAGATATTAAGAAGAGTTGTTGGGTTTTAGAGAAACCCTAGCTTTTAAGAATTTAGGGAAAGTTATGAATATTGGTTGGATAGTGTGATTGAGAGCAAATATAAGCCATTAGGTATGTGGGTATTTATTTGTTGTGGTATTTTGTGAAGGTTGGGGCTATGGTTATTTTGTGGCCCTTGAATTTAATGAATGTGGCTTGATGGGAAGGAATTCCCGAAGCCTAATAAATGATAAAATTGAGGTCTATAACATGTCTAGTGCATGTTAAGAAATTGTAGATGCGATTATGATAAAGAGAATTGAAATAATGTCTTGAGTAGTTGATTGATTGGAATTCTATATGCATGATAATGTAAGATCCATTCCGAACGACGAGGCGGGTGCGTCTTATCAATCAGAATTCTTCTCTTGAGGTAGGAGAGGAGTCTTATGTTCTAAATGCATGAATTTGAATGTTATTTGATTGCCATATGTATTGGTATGCATGTTAGCCTTACTTGAAATGATATGAGAAATTGTAATATGGTGTACGGTGTAGATAATGTGTTTGGCAACATGCTTTGATGCATTTAGAATATTCATGGTGTGCTATATGGTGGTGTAAAATGATCAATGATATGAAGTTATGCTTGTATCCACCATGAATGTAATGTGATTGTTGATGATGTTGATTGAGAACTATTGTAATGCCACATAAATGTTTAAATTAATAAGAATAACCAACAATAATAAATCCATTAAAAGCCTTGTGGTAATATTGGTAATGGTGTTGATGGTGATGTATGATGAGTGGCATGTATAGGATGCATAGAGTGAGAAATGCATATGATTTGCATTTGCATCCATGGCATACTGCATAGCCGCCGTTATTGGAAAATTAGGGGAGTTCCCTCCGCCGACCTAGTGGGAGGGTGGCTCAGTGCATGAGCAAGTTTTATTTCTCCTATGACTCAATGTGTAAGTCACGAAGCCGCCCATGTATTGCTTCGGGGAGCTACATGTGGCTGACCCTAGTGGGGGGTGGCTCTTGATGAGCAGGTGACCCCGGTGGTCTTTGAGATCATAGCCGCCATGATTTAAGATCTGGCCGGCCCGCAACACCATATGTTGAATATGTTGTATACCGCGGTCATGGTGAAAATGACCAGGTGTTACAAGATGGGCGATACGGTTTGGTACCAGTAAAACAATTGGTGAAATGCATGCAAATTTAAGAATAAGTGTACACATTTTACTACTACAGTAGGGGTATGGTTAGATGATCATACTTGAATCCCACATTCGGTGTTTGTAATCCCACAGTCAGATCTACAATTGTTGAAATATTCCATTGTGCATATGCATTAGCATAAAAGCATTTACATATAACAAGGAAGTATGTCGAAGGTGACGAGATGTGATGATGGATATGATGAGGATGTAATGATATACTAAGACAACATAAAAGATATGAATACCAAATATTAGTTTGTGTAATAGCCAAATTGTGGTGGGACTTGATTATGTATATGCTGTGTACTTTGCCTAAATTGTAATGTTACTTGTGATATATGTATGATGGTGTTGTGATGATAAAGAGTATGGTGAATGATATGTATGTGAAAAGTATACATGTTTTGATGCATATGTACATAATCACATGGTATTCATATTCATTCCTTTGGAATGTGTGACTCACTCTTCCACTGTTTTTAATTAGAAATTTATTATAAAATCATCTTTTAATTTACCCTCTCATATCTTCATACATGGGAGTGGCTTTTATAGATCCAGGTGTTGAACTTGAAAGCTTCACCACTTATTTTACTCTTCATCGAATAATGATTTTTAAGATCGCGAAAAATTTCCCCCGTATTTTCAGGGTGTCTTAGAGTCTAACAAGAGACATAGCATGAGAAGGAATAGCCTGCAAAATCACCTTAATAAGAACCTTTTTTCTTGCCTGGTTAAGAAGGGATTCTTTCTAGCCTTCCACCCTAGAAATGATTTTCTGTTTAATCCAAGAAAGAACTCTATTTTTAGATCTTCCCTATTCAATAGGCATTCCTAAGTAATTACCTGCATCAGCTGTAACACCCTAATTTTAATAAGTAATAAACCTAAAAATAGGGAAAAAAATTTTTTCCACAAAAACAGCCACTGGACAATCAGCATAGAAAGAAGAGGAAGGCAAGGGAGATAAAAGAATATTCATACGTATAGCAATCAGCGGGAGGAACAAGGCTGTCGGTAATCAGCGAAGCACAGTAGCTTAAACCAGTTCAATCAGTTTAGCGAAATACATCAGCGCCTGGGCGAATCCCACGAACAGCGCCCACTCGCTCAAGCGAGGTCCAACACCACCTGAGCGAGATATGACAATGCAACAGCGGAAGAAGGAGATACTCAAGCGAAGCCCAACACCAGCATCCACTCGCTTCAGCGCGATTCCATACGCTTGGGCGAAACAGCTCTGGTCGCTCGGGCGAGGCATGATTCGCTTAAGCGATGCCAACACGAAAGCCTTCCCAAACACACACTCACTGGAGCTAAGTCTAATTCGCTGGGGCGGACACAGGTACAAGGTAATTTCTCACTCGAATTTGGGACATAGGTTCACCCGGTAAATCATCACGCTCGTACTTCACTCGGGGGTCCTCACAACTCCTCATTTCATTCATATAGGTCACAAGTATAAACCACTCGGTCTACAGATCCTCACTCACTCGGATTTTACATCATTCACTCGGATTATAAACATCTTACACTCAGAACCCATTCCATTTTAAACCACTACACTAACTCCTCTCTCAGAAGAGGATCCCTCAAGGTTTTCACTCGGAAATACGAACTCTACCTCACTCGGGTTTACCTATATTTTTCACTTGGGATCACTCAGCGTATTCATTCGGAAATACCCAAATACTATAGTCTCGCTCGGAATCATCAACTCAGCACAATTCATTCATCAACAACCTTCGAATCATTTAACAACACATTCTAGTCGGAAGACGCATCAAATCAACATAGAGTACATATGTACGAATATATGTTCCCAGAAACATAGATATACCCACAATTCCAATCTACCGACCCATAAACATGTAACCATATACTCGGAATACTCATTATCTTGATATTATGCATTTACCAATACTTACGATACCATACAAGTGACACCATGACTATTCTATCTTTATAAATGAATATATTTAATCGTCATTTTACATGAGAGCCGGCCAAGGCTACACGGACAAAACATAATAATGCAATACAAGTACTCAACAGTCGGAGTGCACTACACTCGGACTTGAGACCCTATCATCATTTCCGAGCACGACCTGCACACACTGAAAAAATAGTGTAGGGGTGAGCATCTTAGATATTAAATGATAGATACTGACTCGGATTGTCCCACAATTATACAGCAGTATTTAGATACACTCAATCATACATGGCAACGATTAAAGTCAAGGCAATACCAATCAACCTGGACACACATCAGACTCTTACCGATCGGAATTCATCAGTCACCACTCGGCCAGGTGCACATATACAGCCAATAACATTAATATAACAACAATCAGCAATATGATAATACCAACAAATCAAAACGCACATATTCAACATTTTCCGATCAGAATCTAACAGTTCTCACTCGGCTATATACGCATAACATTTCAATAACATCAACACATATTCATGGAGCAAACTTCAATCAGCATCAACTATGTATACACACAGAATACTCTCTCGGTTATATCCATTCGTCATCTCCTTAACATCATCACACGCATAATCAAATTCCAGTTAGCATCAGTAATACATATACACAGAGTATTCACTCGGTTATACACATTCATCCTTTCATTAACATCATCACATGCATAATCAATTCCAAACAATATCAATCAGTTAATACACACAGAGTATTTCACTCGGTTATAAACATTCATCATCTCATTAACACCGTCGCATGCATAACCAATTCCAAACAATATTAACAGTTAATAGGCACATAGTATTTCACTCGGTTCCGCATTCATGTGTATCGGTTTAGAAGTTGCAATGTAGGCTCTCAGCCATTTTATACATAGCTCTCAGCTGTCAAATCAGCTCCCAGCTGCTTGGCCGTTTTACAGGTACCCAACCGTTTGCCCACAGCTGACACCAACGCTCTCAGCGCCAATGGAGGTGTTCACAGGCAGCCCGAGTCCCACTCAAGGGCTACCTTGAGTCCCACTCAAGGATTTCATAGCGTCCCACGCTTTAATAACCGATGGTAGTGTCCCACACTACGTGCTCCCAGCACAAACGCATCCCATGCGCCACACGCGGATTCATCACACAACACAGAGTTCATATACACAGCCATACATGCATCTCATGCAATCGGTGCCAGGCATTAACAGAACTCAACAACACATGCATCTTATGTATTCGGTATAACACATCACCAAAACCCAATAGTACATGCATCTCATGCAATCGGTATAGCACATCACCAAAACTCAACAGCACATGCATCTCATGCAGTCGGTATTGGACACTGTCAGATTTACTAATTTCACATCCTCACACATGCAGTCAGCATTTCAAGCTCACAGTAACTTGCACATCCCATAAACCACACAGTAATCATCAACTGCACTGCAACACATTCATTTCATATAATCATGCAATATTCTCAAGGCTATTAACATGCATTTCACATACGAAATCAAACATGCATTACTCCACACCAAGTCACCATGCATTCGGTATCATATACTCACCATGCAAGCAGACATAGAATCGGACATAAAGTCAGCAAACCATTGACACCCGTAACCCGTTCATAACCCATGCATTTAAGATAGAAGATACCCCCTTCCTGGACTGAAGCTTTTAGTCGGTCAACACGACGCTCAGTTCCAGAGGAACACTAAGTCACTCTTAGCACATCTGCATGCAAGAGCAGAGGAGGCCCAAGACGCCCAGCTCTCGGCTCGCTCCCTGGAATGGCTCCATCACAACGCTGTGAACACTCCAACCACCTTGAAGCTCCTCGAAGCGCAGATCTCCACTGAGACTTGGCAGCTTCGAGCAAGGAGAGGAAGAAAGAGGGAAACTGACGAAGGAATGAAGGAACAAGGAAGGAGACGGGTTGCATGCAGAGGGAATGCACACCCTCACCCTCACTGGCTCGTCGAGTAAGGAAGGAGGACTCCGATCCTCAGCCACCATTGTTGCGGACTCACAGAAACAGCGAGCAGAAAAGAAAGAAGAAGAGAAGGGGAGTGAGGAGCGAAGAAGACAGGAGAGAAAACAGAAGGAAGAGAAGTCTGAAGGGGAAGAATGAGTGATAGTGTACCCATATATGCATGCACGGAGAGAGAGAAGGGAAGAGTGGGGTGGGAAAGCGTGAAGCAGTACACCAATCATAATCAGCCAGCAATTATTAATTAACCACTCTTAACTAGTCATTATTTCTTAAGTTGAGTTAATTAAGTTAATTATAATTAATAAATAATTTTCCCACCTTGAAATTATTATTTCAATGATTTATTTTCATTCGGCAATTAATTATTAAATCGGGATGTTACAGTTCTCCCTTTCTCAAAGGAATTTCATCCTCGAAATTCAATCGGTAACTTACCTTATATACATAACTCAGAAAATTGTTGTCTCAATCACTCACACGACTGTGCTTCCACAAGCATTCACCGACCGGACCACAATTTCACTCGGCAAGGATTCACCACTCAAGTGGTTTACTGACCGCACCATAATTCCAGTCGGCAAGACACAAAAGTCAGGTCCCACCTGATTACAACCTCATCGCAAAATTTAATATATATTTGGGGATTCAATTTCTAAAACGTACCATGTCCCTCATTTAACTTAGCCAATTTTGTCATAAGCAGTGGCACTTCCTAATTTCTTGGCCGCTCGGCCATATACTCTCAACACCATTCGGCATATTCACACCATCGGTTTCCTGACTCGAACGAGTTATTCGGCACAATAATGAAATCACATAAAGCATAGGCTCGACATTGTGTCGTGGGGAACACATCCTTATAGGTTATTCAACCAGTTGGGAAAAATTCAGTTGATAAACAATACCACCGACTCCCAAAATACTCACTCCCGACCGATTTCTCTCGGACCAAACCCTCGGGTTTTCAAAACCTGACCACAAAATCTCTCTCTTACACCAAAGGGAACACTCAAGGAATTTCCATGTGTTTCAATTAACACAATTTACCCGGATTTGCTTCGCATATGCACTACACTAAATTCTGAAATCTTAGATTCCTACCCATGCTTCCGGCTAATTCCATGCTTTCATCCAGAGAGTTTCACTCAGTCCTCTTACACAAAACATCACTCGGGGTTCGAGGGTAATTCTCACCCGGAAATCCTTCCACTTACCAGAAATTCACTCGTAACTCGAGCCTACCTTGAAACCAAACCTGAGTTCAAGCTCAACAGTCCCAATCACTTACTTTAGTACGAATTCAATTAAATCCTTCACTCGGATATCTACTTCCTCTCGGAGCCCCCTTCACTCGGAAACTTGCACACTCTAAGTTCCATTTTCCGACCAGAAGGACTTCTCTCCTGGAAGATCACTCGGTTGGACATCCCAAGGGTATTAGGAATTCTACACTCGCTATCTTACTATTCAGAATCGTTCCACACGGTGCCATTCCACTTGGAAGTGATACACTCCGAGTCACGTCACTCGAATCTTACCTTACCCAGAAGGTTACGCTCAAGCACTATTCCCTTAACTTAGTAATGATCCTCTCAATAAGGTTCTACTCGGAACACCATAATTTTCACTCAGTAGTTCTTTCCCACAAGGTCTTCACTTGGAATTGTCTCCACTCTTACACACTCGGAATATACTAACCTTTCCCGAGCAATTCCTAACCTTACAATTTAGTTTGGCTCCAATCCTGGTTTCCTCATTAGGCTTACAGTATCACTCGGTTAACCTTTCAAAACTCCAATTTCAGTGATAGTTTGATCACCCTTCTTGTTCCAATACCAATCATCCTTTTAGTAGCCAATCCGTACCCAGCAACCTCCAATCCTCTCAGAAGCGGACACGTCAAGGTCAAACAAACCCTCTACCTTCATTTTGGTAAACAATCGCATAATACTCATTTAATATAACTCTCATCATCACTCGGAATCGTCTGAAAGACTCACCATCACCATAAGCAGTTACAGCTTCACCTGCCCGACTCATGAATTGTTGCATCCAACTTATAGGATGACGTCTCATTCCTATAGGGTTACAACAATTACATAGTCACCGCAACGTGTACGCTGCCACATTACCTATGGCAGGAAGAGTCATCTCAGAGCAGCATG
Source organism: Clitoria ternatea (assembly GCA_037962975.1). Classification (NCBI taxonomy): domain Eukaryota; kingdom Viridiplantae; phylum Streptophyta; class Magnoliopsida; order Fabales; family Fabaceae; genus Clitoria; species Clitoria ternatea. Next base: position 182,380,158 of record CM075672.1, read on the forward strand.
CCTCACACGGACCAGACTCACCCAACTAATACTAATTCACACGGTAGTTAATGGCAGTTCACACACATAAGTAATACACCTACATCAACATCATGCATCACATAGGGTACATCACGCATCAATAATCATGAAAATTATTTATCACTTCTGTAAAACAGTATGATGGCAATACAACAATCGGCTTCTAGCCAACATCGAGTAAATATTTCCTCTAAACCTTATTCCTCACAAAACCATGGCTCGGATTAAATTCTTAATTCCCAGCTATATAATAACATCACTCCCTCGGGTTCACACAATTCACTCAGGATTAAGCAATTCACAATCACATATGCTATTATAACACATCATGAACTTAGCAACGGCATTAATGTACATACAGACACTCAGTCGGATTTCATACCAATTATTCATGGCTATATTATTGTTCACTACATCATGCACCATAACCACAACATCATATTGCACTTGGTAATAGCATCGACATATACATATACTCATCCAATCAGATTTACCCAAATCAATTCCAAACTACATTAAGGGTTTCATTCACAATATCATATCCACATATTCATATAATTCACACTGAGCTCATTTATCATCATAAGTGTACACACAGTCATTCAATCAGAAATTATACCATAACATATATTCTCAATTATAACATTGCATCACACTTGGCAACAGCATCAATACATGTACATTCACTCAGTCAGACCTCATTCATACAACATCATCAAGTTGGAAACTACTCAAATCATTCAAATCCATGCAGATCATGTCAGCCTCAATAATAATGCTCTTATACACATGTATTCATGCAGTCAACAAATCAGATGCATAGGATTTATTCACCAGGAGTCCAACTCTAATTCACTCGGCATTTGCCTTGAGTCCAACCCAAGGACTTTCATTAAGCATCTAATGCTCATGCTCCAAGCATGGCCTCGAGTCCAACTCGGAGGTCTTTTAGGATTAATCTCAGAATCCTTAATACCCCACGCATTCATCTGATTGCCCACTCAGAAAAACGTTCAACGCTGATGCATTTTATTATAAATCACACACAGCTCTTATTTGCTGACTCACAGCATAAGCCACTCGACATTCTCATTAGCATATATATATATACACATCTTTCAGACGGGTTATCATCACAATGATTCACAATTAATATCTATCACAATATCCGGGTGTTGCATGCATCAATAATTAATCACACACAGATCACGTATTTCAATCATCAAACAACTATCATGTTTCAATTATAGAGCAATACATAAAAGCAGTTCACCCGGAACCCGTCCAAATTACATCGTTTCAACTCATATAGATCAGCATATAAATATATCCATCAATCATTCACTCAGTTTTCACAAACCAGGAACCAAGACTCTATCATAATCTAATTATTCAATCAGGGTTCACCCTCAATCACCTATATCATACATATATATATTACGCAGGGTTCATGTGCTAGGTTACAAAACATCCGTCATAAATAGCACTCGGCAGTAATGGTAACACTCCTATTTACAAGTATTCAGTCAGTATTCACAGAATTATTAACATGCATTCGCGGACAGAGTCACACCATCACTAAACAGTTCACAAATACCACAATCCAGGAGTTGCATGCACAACTACTCAATCTTAGTACAGCTACCAACACATCTCACACATAACACATCACATGATAATCATTCAAGCCTCAATGAGTTACTACGCAATTGTTCTACTCGGCTCAACAATTCACAAGGTTAATAAATTATTAAACTTAGAATCCCTAAGGGGTCACTATTTATCCAATATCCCATGATGGGTACCTCACAATATTCAAATATTGTTATAAGGTCTAGTACCATTCACTCGGTTTTTCACACACCAAACCAAGACGGTATCCAAGTCAAACAAATGTTCTATTTCACATTCATTCGTTCATGGTCATGCCTAATCAACTGGGTCACTACACCTATTGGTCCAGCATCTAGTCCATCACTCACTTGGTTTCTTCAATCGCCACCGAGACACAACCCCAATTTTAACATATATCCGATCTCACCTTTGCTCACTTATTACACACCCAGATTTTCAACTTAGGAACTATAACCCATCCCTTATACTACAAATCATATACATCATATACCATTCATTCATCACACATTCAAATTCCTCAACAAGGCAAGGCATACAACCACACCATTCATAGTCAACATACACCAAATCCAATAGAAGATCATAAGCACATATCATCACACGAGTCATGATTGAACAGGTATCAACATACAATAGAATATCATAAGCAATTGTGACAATCTGGCTTAATGCACTCAACCGCCCACTAACAGTAGGCAAACCTTGGCCATGGACCTTTTGGTCTGCTCTGATACCAAAATATAACACCCTAATTTTAATAAGTAATAAACCTAAAAAACAGGGAAAATTTTTTTTCCCACAAAAACAGCCACTGGACAGTCGACATAGAAAGAAGAGGAAGGCAAGGGAGATAAAAGAATATTCATACGTATAGCAATCAGCGGGAGGAACAAGGCTGTCGGTAATCAGCGGAGCATAGTAGCTTAAACCGGTTCAATTAGTTCAGCGAAATACATCAGCGCCTGGGCGAATCCCACGAACAGTGCCCACTCGCTCAAGCGAGGTCCAACACCGCCTGAGCGAGATATGACAATGCAACAGCGGAAGAAGGAGATACTCAAGCAAAGCCCAACACCAGCATCCACTCGCTTCAGCGCGATCCCATACGCTTGGGCGAAACAGCTCTGGTCGCTCGGGCGAGGCATGATTCGCTTAAGCGATGCCAACACGAAAGCCTTCCCAAACACACACTCGCTGGAGCTAAGTCTAATTCACTGGGGCGGACACAGGTACAAGGTAATTTCTCACTCGGATTTGGGACATAGGTTCACCCGGTAAATCATCACACTCGTACTTCACTCGGGGGTCCTCACAACTCCTCATTTCATTCATATAGGTCACAAGTATAAACAACTCGGTCTACAGATCCTCACTCACTCGGATTTTACATCATTCACTCAGATTATAAACATATTACACTCAGAACCCATTCCATTTTAAACCACTACACTAACTCCTCTCTCAAAAGAGGATCCCTCAAGGTTTTCACTCAGAAATACGAACTCTACCTCACTCGGGTTTACCTATATTTTTCACTTGGGATCACTCAGCGTATTCATTCGAAAATACCCAAATACAATAGTCTCGCTCAGAATCATCAACTCAGCACAATTCATTCATCAACAACCTTTGAATCATTTAACAACACATTCCAGTTGGAAGACGCATCAAATCAACATAGAGTATATATGTACAAATATATGTTCCCAGAAACATAGATATACCCACAATTCCAATCTATCGACCCATAAACATGTAACCATATACTCGGAATACTCATTATCTTGATATTATGCATTTACCAATACTTACGATACCATACAAGTGACACCATGACTATTCTATCTTTATAAATGAATATATTTAATCGTCATTTTACATGAGAGCCGGCCAAGGCTACACGGACAAAACATAATAATCCAATACAAGTACTCAACAGTCGGAGTGCACTACACTCAGACTTGAGACCCTATCATCATTTCCGAGCACGACCTACACACACTGAAAAAATGTTGTAGGGGTGAGCATCTTAGATATTAAATGATAGATACTGACTTGGATTGTCGCACAATTATACAGCAGTATTTATATACACTCAATCATACATGGCAACGATTAAAGTCAAGGCAATACCAATCAACCTGGACACACATCAGACTCTTACCGATCGGAATTCATCAGTCACCACTCGGCCAGGTGCACATATACAGCCAATAACATTAATATAACAACAATCAGCAACATGATAATACCAACGAATCAGAACGCACATATTCAACATTTTCCAATCAGAATCTAACAGTTCTCACTCGGCTATATACGCATAACATTTCAATAACATCAACACATATTCATGGAGCAAACTTCAATCAGCATCAACTGCGTATACACACAGAATACTCTCTCGGTTATATCCATTTGTCATCTCCTTAACATCATCACACGCATAATCAAATTCCAGTCAGCATCAGTAATACATATACACAAAGTATTCACTCGATTATACACATTCATCCTTTCATTAACATTATCATATGCATAATCAATTCCAAACAATATCAATCAGTTAATACACATAGAGTATTTCATTCGGTTATAAACATTCATCATCTCATTAACACCTTCGCATGCATAACTAATTCCAAACAATATCAATAGTTAATAGGCACATAGTATTTCACTCGGTTCCGCATTCGTGTATATCGGTTTAGACGTTGCAACGTAGGCTCTCAGCCTTTTTATACATAGCTCTCAGCTATCAAATCAGCTCCCAGCTGCTTGGCCGTTTTACAGGTACCCAACTGTTTACCCACAGGTGACACCAACGCTCTCAGCGCCAACGGAGGTGTTCACAGGCAGCCCGAGTCCCACTCAAGGGCTACCTTGAGTCCCACTCAAGGATTTTATAGCGTCCCACGCTTTAATAACCAATGGTAGTGTCCCACACTACATGCTCCCAGCACAAACGCATCCCATGCGCCACACGCGGATTCATCACACAACACAGAGTTCATATACACAGCCATACATGCATCTCATGCAATCGGTGCCAGGCATTAATAGAACTCAACAACACATGCATCTCATGCAATCGGTATAGCACATCACCAAAACCCAACAGTACATGCATCTCATGCAATCAGTATAGCACATCACCAAAACTCAACAGCATATGCATCTCATGCAGTCGGTATTGGACACTGTCAGATTTACTAATTTCACATCCTCACACATACAGTCAGCATTTCAAGCTCACAGTAACTTGTACATCCCATAAACCACACAGTAATCATCAACTGCACTACAACACATTCATTTCATATAATCATGCAATATTCTCAAGGCTATTAACATGCATTTCACATACGAAATCAAACATGCATTACTCCACACCAAGTCACCATGCATTCGGTATCATATACTCACCATGCAAGCAGACATAGAATTGGACATAAAGTCAGCAAACCATTGACACCTGTAACCCGTTCATAACCCATGCATTTAAGATAGAAGATACCCCCCTACCTGGACTGAAGCTTTCAGTCGGTCAACACGACGCTCAGTCCCAGAGGAACACTGAGTCACTCTTAGCACATCTGCATGCAAGAGCAGGGGAGGCCCAAGACGCCCAGCTCTCCGCTCGCTCCCTGGAATGGCTCCATCACAACGCTGTGAACACTCCAACCACCTTAAAGCTCCTCGAAGCACAGATCTCCACTGAGACTTGGCAGCTTCGAGCAAGGAGAGGAAGAAGGAGGGAAGCTGACGAAGGAATGAAGGAACAAGGAAGGAGACAGGTTGCATGCAGAGGGAATGCACACCCTCACCCTCACTGGCTCATCGAGTAAGGAAGGAGGACTCTGATCCTCAGCCACCATTGTTGCGGACTCACGGAAACAGCGAGCAGAGAAGAAAGAAGAAGAGAAGGGGAGTGAAGAGCGAAGAAGACAAGAGAGAAAATAGAAGGAAGAGAAGTCTGAAGGGGAAGAATGAGTGATAGTGTACCCATATATGCATGCACGGAGAGAGAGAAGGGAAGAGTGGGGTGGGAAAGCGTGAAGCAGTACACCAATCACAATCAGCCAGCAATTATTAATTAACCACTCTTAACCAGTCATTATTTCTTAAGTTGAGTTAATTAAGTTAATTATAATTAATAAATAATTTTCCCACCTTGCAATTATTATTTCAATGATTTATTTTCATTCGGCAATTAATTATTAAATCGGGATGTTACATCAGCCCATTGTTCCATATGAAGAATAGATAAAATACAAGAGCGAACATTGGGAGGAACCTGCCTACCAAAAATAACTCCAGATTTGGTGACATTAATCTTTTGACCGGAAGCTTATGTATATTCATTTAGAATCCTCAATATAGAATAAGTTTCAGTTTCTGTAGCTTTGGCTAGAATGATGGTGTTATCTACAAAGAACAAATAAGTAAGTTTGGGACAAGACGAAGCTAGAAGAATACTTGAAATTGATCCTTTATCTAGTGCCCTAGATATAAGATAGGAAAATGCCTCTGCCCCTAGAATAAAGAGATAAGGGGATAATGGATCACCTTGTCTGAAACCTCTTTAGGGATAAAAAGGGGGCTTCTAGAGCCACTCAGATTAACACAATAGGTTACAAAAGTGACTAGGGGTATGACAAGGCTAACCTAGTTAGGACAAAACCCAAAAGAGAGGAGGACCTGTTTTAGAAAATCCCAATCAATTTGATCATAGGGCTTTACTCATATCAAGCTTAATAGCCATATGAGTTTTTGAACAGGAACTTCTACCTTTAAGAGAATGGAAAACCTCCTGCCTTATAGTGAGGTTATCCTGGATTTGCTTACCCTTGATGAAAGCAGATTGGTTATATGATATTAGACAAGGAAGGAAGGCTTTAAGACGAAGCTGAATGATTTTAGAGATTAATTTAGGGACAAATTTACAATAGCTTATGGGACAAAACTGGGTAACCTTTTCAGGATTAAGAATCTTAGGGACCAAAGAGATTAAGGTTAAATTGGTAGCTTGAGGGATTTGACCAGTCTCAAAGAAATGCAAAACAACAAGGCTGACCTCTTTCTTAACAATATCCTAGTTTTTATGATAAAAAAGACCACTAAGCCCATCAGGTCCCAGGGCTTTTAGAGGAGGGATAGATTTGGCTGCCTTCTCAATCTCCAAATCAGAAACAAGTAGCACTAGGCTATCATTTATAGCAGAGGGCACCAAATTTGGGATGACCCTTAGGCAAGAACTGGTATTGTGAGAAGGTTCAGCCATTTAGGTCTATTGAAAATACCTGGTAGTCATTTTCAGGACCTCGCCCTGGCCCTCAACCAATATATTGTTTTCATCCTGGAGCCTAGTAATACAATTCCTGGCTCATCTCTGAATAGTCGTGGCATGGAAGAACCTGGTATTAGCATCTCCCTATTTTAGCCATTGAATCCTAGATCTCTACGCCCAATAAATCTCATTCCTCTCCCTTATCTGATCAATCTATTGTCGGATAGAAGAGGCCTGACTATGATTATAATCTTCAGCTTTGTTAACAAGATAATCAAGCTTATGTTAGAGTCTGGCAATTTCAATGTCAGAATTTTTAAAAGTATCCTTGTTCCAATGTTGTAAGACATTGCTGCAATGCAGATTGTGGGCCATAAGGTGTATCCTGCCTTATTCCAGCCTTCCTGATAACCTTTCTATATTCTGGATGCTTAGCCCAAAAAGCCTCAAATTTAAAATAAGAGGTGCTTGGTTTATCAGGTCGGAGGTCAAGAAGGATGGGGGAATGGTCTAAAGAAACTGGGGAAAGAGTGGTACAAAGACAATGAGGAAATAGGCTCTGGGTATAGGTGTTAGTAAAGACTCTATCAATTTTTCCTTTATAGTTCTTCCATTTCGGAGGTTGCTGGTCCAAGTAAATCTACAGCCTTTGATGGGGACATCCATAAGATTAAGGCTATTAATGGTATCATTAAAAAGGGTCATCTTGCTAGGTCGGGGAGGAATGTGACTAGCTTTGTGAAACACATGCTAACACTCATTAAAATCACCAAGGATATACCACCCCATACCATTAGGCATATAAATTTGCTTCAGGACTTGCCAAAACTATTTGTGATGAGAAAAGATAGGCGAGGCATACATAAAAGAGCAATTTATTTGAATATTAGAAGCCACAAAAGTTACATAAGTGTCAATGATATTAGGACTAAAATTCTTGACCACTACATTCAAAGAAGCATCCCATATAAGGGCTAATCCCCCTGAAAGGCCACTAGCATTAATAACAAAACAAGAGTCAAACCTCAGCTTTCTTCTTAATAACTCCATTCAGTTATGTTGGGCTTTAGTTTCCATAGCAAAAACTAGAGATAACTTACATTTCTTCTTAAGGGATCTCAGCTCCCTCACTATCGCGGGTGTAACTATCCCGCGACAGTTCTAGCTTAGGAACTTCATGGCTGATGTGGGGTCTTAATTTGGCCCGCCTCTTCAGCTTCAGTTGTAGTGGAATAGAAGTTATAACCATATTGATTCAAGTGTATAACCTAGAAGTCAGAGTCAGTTATTTGGAGCAGTCTTCTTTAAACCCAAGTAGTATCTTCAAGGTCCTCCCTATCTCTTTTCAGTTTCAGAACTTGCTGAATACCTTTGCTTATGATAGCTTTATACGGAGAAGGAACAAGTTTAGATAAAGAAAGGGGGAGATTCATCTGGTAATTCAACAAAATAGGTTGGATGGGTCATATTATCTTTGCTAGCAGAACATTGTTAATGGGTAGGTGAAAGGGTGTTTCTAGGCATATGGTAAATATTAGGAGGGGTTTGGGATTTTTATAGTTCATTTTGAGATGTTTGTAAGTATGGGGAGTACTCAGAGGTATCCAGTAGAGGGTTTCTCCTAAAAGTAGGACTAGTGGGGCCTTCAATAGGACAGGGGTTATGATGATTTAGATGGGCTAAATTTTCCTGGTAAAGGTATTTGGTGCGAGAAGTCAGAAAAGAAAGGGTATGTGACTCATAGTTAAAAGGGGGATTATCAAGAGGGTCAGTTTTGGACAAAGGTTGAGTTGAAATCTGGGACACAATGAGAGATTTCTTGACAACAACATCAGTACCTGAGTGACTAACTGACTCCTCTTCTATTAGATTAGAAAGTTCCTTTCCATCAAACTAACCCTCCCCTAGACATGACTTGGCCAGTTGATTTAAGGGATCAAGGGGGATTACACCAACTTCCTGATCTCCTTCATTATTGGATTCAAGGTTGAACTGTTCATTCTACTTTCCTGTTTCTATTTTTTGATTATTCCTAAAGTATTCCAGCCATGAGCTGCTATGGAGGCTAAAGATTTTGCTGGAGTTATTGAAAAATGGGGACCAAATTTATATTTCCCTTCTTCAAAATAGATTTTTCCTTGGCTGTTTTATAATTTTTGAAGTCATGGCCAATAACACCATAGTTGAAACATAGGCCTTTTAGTTTTTCATACCTGAGGAAGATAGGAATGAGTTGATCCTCTGGTCCAGGGAAAAATAAACCTACATGAATAGGATTTTAAACATCAATGACAACTCTTACTCTTAAAAAGCTTCTAAGAACCAAACCATCTATCATAGGATCTTCTATCTCCAAAAGAGTTCCTATTTTTCTACCCAGTCTCTTAGCATTCTCAGCTGTCATAAACTCCAAAGGAATGTTGTGCATTTGGACCCAAAATGAAACTCTAGAAAAGTCAATATTGCTTAGAGGCTGCCTAGGTTAGCATACTTGTAGATTGAGCAAGAAACCCATAACATGCCAAGGACTTTGTTCAACTATCAGGGATGCAACACCATTATCTTTCCATCTGATCATGACTGTGTTTTTCCCATTTGTGACTTGAAACTTGCCATATCTTTGCCATGATGCTTCAAGATTTTTTTGAATGGAGGTGAAGCTAACTACCTTAGTAGTCATCAGCCTTCCATATAGAGTGTTCTGATACAAATCTTTAATTTACTACATATTAGATTCCAGCTCCACCACAGCTTCATCCTATAAGCATGTTTTGTTGATATTTTACAAAATTTTTACTTTAGCTTCATCCATACAGGCTCTATATCTACAAGGACAATGAGAGAAGGAATACAAACTCAGGTAGCCACAGTACCATACTTCACCCAAGCGGGGGACATAGAAATCTTCCTTCAGAAGAGAGTTTTGAGACTTGAGTTTAATACAAGTTTATTTTATATTACCTTTCTTGATTTTTATGGTTCCTTTGATAGGAATGAATTGCATCTATTAATGAATGATTCATGTTAGAATGAGATACTTATGTGCCTTGTTAAGTGATGGTTCCATGGGATTGTATGTTATGAGCCTTTGTTGCTGTCAAATTAATGAAAATGATGTTGTCAAATGGATAACACTGATGCAGGGGAGGTTTTGGAGCTCTTTGAATTGATTCAGAGGCCACTAGAATATGTGTGAATTAATTCACAGTGTGCACGAATCAATTTATGCCTTTCTGACTTGTAAAACCACCCTGTTATTTTCGTGTGAATCGATTCACAGGGGACGATCGATTCGTACCCCTCTATTTGCAATTGTGACTCCTAGGGATGGATGAATCGATTCATGCAAGGGCTGAATCGATTCATGGCCCTGTTTCCCCAAAAATGCTTAAGTTTTGATGCTGTGTTAGGTGTTGTAAGTCATGATATGTTTATGCAATTGATTGTGCATATTTTTAATACATTTTAGCAGTCCATGCACGATGATATTGTCATGTCCCTTATATACCTTGGTGTTGAAATTGAACTGAATTTGTTATTATTCAAACTTTGTTTCATCATGTAATAACATGTGATTGCATAAAGGGTATATGATTGTGGTGTGTTCTTAGTGGTGTTTGATATTGATTTGGATTATTGGAAAAATATAATTATGCCTATATCATGTTGTGAATACATGTGTGAGTTCCACCACAAAGGATATGTTATGATGATTGATAATGCAAAGTTGAATAATGTTGATGTATGACACACCCTTATATGATGATGAAACTAATGAGGGATGATTGCATGACAATGTATTTATTATAAATCAATGAATCAGAGATGATATCGCTAATGGATAATGATGGATGATGTTGTTGATCATTTCCTTGAATAAATGATGATTGTTATTATTTGTGATTTATTGAATACTATTGTGTTTGATACAAGTGTGATCTTATATGAGTGGTTTAAAATTATATTGATGAATTCTTGTGATGCCACACTAATATATGAAACAATGGCAATGATTAAATGAGATGCAAATCCACTAAGAATTATATGGTGATGTTGATGAATAAAGATGAATACGAATGCTAGGCATTCCTTTAATATTGATGAAAGATTGATGAATTTTATTGATGTTTGTGATGCCATTATGAATGTTGCAAGTATTGACTTGCATGTATGATATAAGTATGTTGAAATGAAATACCAAACTTAAAACTTAAAAACAATGGCTAAAACCAACGATGATAAAATCCACTAAAGACTGTATGGTGGTGTTGGTGTTGATGACGATGATTGATGAGTGGCATGATAGGATGAATAGTGTGAGAATGCATTGATTGGCATTTACATCCATGGCATATCATAGCTACTGGTGTTGGAATGTTAAGGGATTCCCCAGGTTGGCCCAGTGGGAGGACGACTCTGTGCACGAGCATTCTTGTTGTTCCCCTGTGACTCGGTGTGTAAGTCACGAAGTTGCCCATGCTAAGCTACTAGGAGTTGCATATGGTTGACCCTTGTGGAGGATGGATCTTGAGGAACAGGTGTCCCTGGTGGTCCTTTGGATCACAGCTGCCATGATATGAGTCATGGTTGGCCCACAACACCTTACATTGTTGATTATGTTGTTTACCATGGTCATTGTGAAAATGACCGATTTTGTAAAATGGGCGATGCAGTTGGGTACCAGTAAAATTGGTGATTATGCATGCATTATGTGATATGTGTATACATTATACTACTGTAGTAGAGGCATGGTTATATGATCATGCTTGAACCCATATTTGGTGTTTATTCCCACAATTGGATTCGCATTTGTTGTTGATAATTCCATTGTGCATATGCATTAGCCTAAGAGCATTTGCATATAGTGTGGAGATATGCCAAAAGGTGATAATGATCGATGATGATTGAGATTGAGATATTAATGAGGACACAACATGGGAGGATCCACACATTATTCTGGACAAAGGCTTAGAGGCTTACAAAGGTCCCTTAACACGGGCCAAGTCCAAAAAGGGCAAAGAGACTATCCAAAAAGCCCTAGCTTGCTTTTTTACCTTGCTTGATGGGCCCAAGCCCGATGAAGACACTTTGAAGATCTATATGTGCTCATCATATACTATAGTTCATAATCAGATTTTCTAGTGTTTTAGGATTTATTTGGACCTTACTAGGTCATTTGGTCACTTTTGGGCCATGTACACTTCATTTGGGCCATGTATTAGGCCATCTCCTTTCCATTTACCTTAAGTGGGCCTAGGATCCATGATAGAAGCCCAATTAGATCCCCTTGGCCGAAACTACCATGTGCCTATATAAGGGTGTCTTCTCTTCTAATTTGCCATAACATGAATTTTAGAATTTTCAAACACTTTTGTGCAAACTTTGTGAGAGTGAGTCTTCTCCTTTTCTCTTGGCTAGAGGGAACTTTAGCAAGCTCTTATCCAAAGGGCATTCTCCCTCTTGGTGACGAGTGGGAATTATCTTCCCCCTAGGAAGTGGCTTCCCATACACCTTTTCATATTCCACACTTCATCCTCTTCCATTCTTTACTTTCTTCTTCCATCTCCACTTTTCTTTTTCCTTTAGTCTCCATTAGTTAGAGTCTTTTCTTCCTTTGAGTCTTTCTTCCAAGCAAGGATCATCCAAGGTCGTGACCTTTGAAGGCTAAAGAAAGAGGAGAAGAGCCAAAATCAATCCAAGGAAGGTCTTCCATCAAGATCCTCTTACATTAAGTGGTATCATTGAGCTTGGAGGTTCTTCTTTCTAATCTTTCTTCTTAGTTTCGGTTTCTTTAGGTTTTCATTGGCTGGTTGTGTTTTGTTTCATGCTCATATGAAAGTAGATGCCATGTTATATGTTAGAAAAATACAAAAAGATTGAAGTTTAATGTATTTTCTTGTCATCTTTCTTCTTTTTCTTAAGTTTTTGCATCTTGTTTTTGGTATAATTTGATTTTGTTGAGTCATATGCCATTTGTTAGAGTTTAAATTCTTAGTTGTGAACCATTGTTAATTTGGTTTTGACTTCAAGAATTGGGATTGCCAAGTTTGTTCATCCTTAGAGCCATATAGGGTGTGTTTGGGGCAAGTGGAACCTTTTCTTATTTCTAAGTGTGTTTCAAAATTCAGCAATTAGGGTGCTTAAATCTGTGTGGTAAAGTTACATAATACATCAAATTATGACTCTAAAGGTTCCATTTCAAGCTTAGGAGACCTCATTTTAAGGTTCTCCAAAATTTGTTCTCAACTTTTAGGGTGTAGAAATCAATTCTTAGTTTTTCTTATAGGTTCTTTTAATTTTCTATTTTCAAGCACCACTAGAGCATAATAGTCATTCGGTTTCATATTGAAAGTGCATAACAAAAATTTATCAAACATAAATGACCTTCCATAAGTAAGTTTGGGAGAAGATTGCATGTTGACCTAAGCAAAAAGAGTGAAATTGAACTTGTAACTAGCATAAGTGAGTTTCGGTTTTGGGCTTGGGAGATTGGTATTAAGTGTAACAAAGTATTAGAGGCAAAAGAAAAAGAATAGAAAAAGGAACAGAATACAAGAAAAGAAAAGCCCTTACAAAAGCAAAATCAAAAAGGGTATCAAAAGAAAAAGTTCAGAACAAGACCTCTTTTAGCAAAATTTAAAAAGTGTGAGCACTAAGTCATTTTTGTTACATGAAACACCAAGACCTAAAAACATAATTGCTAGTTGATCCTTGATTACATACTTTATTTACACTTTGCTTGCTTAGAATGAAATTCTAGGGTTTCTAGGTTTCTCCATTAGCTTGTTTCCTTCTTGCATTTATTTTATTGTTTGTCAAGTTTTGTATTCTCTCTTACATTTTTGAAATTGTAGTGTTCTTAAGCTTTCTTCATTTTAGCTTTTATTGCTTCGAGTCTTGTCATATCAAAAATCCAAAAATAAGTCTTTTGAGTTGCCTTTCAAATTTTTTGAGCATTTTTAGTTTGTCTTCTTTCACTCTTAAAGTTTTGTCTCTTGAGTTTTCTTTCCCTTCACTTTCAAGATAATTTCATTCTCACTATCAAGAGGGCAGTTTACTGAATGCACTTGAACATAAGTGTGTAAATTGCTTTGGTAATCTTGAAACCAAGAGAAAGGACAAGGCTTAAGAGGAAACACCTTGAGAGAAACACTTGTTAATTGAATTACTTAACAATTTTGTTTGAGTTTTGTTGTTTGCTAGGAGCCATGGAGGATTTCACATCAAGGATAAGAAGACATTGAAGACTTGTAAAAGAAAGCAAAGCCTTGTACTCATTAGAAAATATTAGGAAATTTTAAAATTTTTAGGGCTTGTAGTAGCAAAATTGGTCCTTGTATTTGTGGACACTTGGATTTTGGACATTGGACTTGGACATTTAACTTTCTAATTTTGTCTAGTTTAGTGCATGTGTATTTGTGTGCTTTAACTAATTGTTGTTAATTAATTTAATTAGTTAAGTAGTTGTAACTAAAAGTGGTTAGGTAGTTAGTGGTCTTAACTAGAAGTTGTTAGGTGGTTAGTTGTTATAACTAAGTTTGTTGTTAGTTAAGTGAAGTTAGAACAAACTCCTAGTTAGTTGTAACCTTCTCATAACCGAATTAGTTCTAGTAGTTAGGGTTTTTATAACAAGTTAGGGTAGTTACAACAATAATAACCACATAACTAACTTAGTTAGAGGTTGTTAGGGTTGATTAACCTAAGTTTGTTAGTCTAACTACTTAAAACTGAATTTGGTTAGTTTGTTAGGGTTAATTACTTGTTTAGTTATAACCTAGGGCTCTCATAACTAATCATAGTAAGACAACCAAGGATCATCAAAACTAAACATAGTAAGACAACCTAGGATTCTACCTAGTACAAACATCATAGGTGTGTGTCTCTTAGGTAGAAAACCTAGAATTTGATTCTTAGGATTGTTGATTGATTTCTTGTAATTATTTTGCATAAACATCCTCGACTAGCTTGATAGTACTTTTGTTTGCCTTATCTTGTTTTTATTTGACAACATTAATCATGTCTTCTAGTTATAGGGAAAATAAGTCTCTTCTTCATAACATCATGGATAGCTTAAACAAGATTAACACTAGGTTCATTAACCTAGAAAACAAAGAAGAAAACCCTAGGCATAGACTTAGAGAAAGGAATCAACAAAATCAAAGGCATGAACTTAGTGATAGTGAGGATGAATATAGGTCTAGAAGACACCATCATAATGCTGGTGTTTGGGTATGATATATTCACAAAACACTCAGATGCTTAGTTTTAAAGTGACTCATGGCAAGTATACCACTTGTCGGTGTAGTATATATTCAAGAGAACAAATGTCGTTCCCACTACGGATCATTTCAAATTGATTTCAAACTATTATGGTAGAAATGATTTGTGGTTTTCATGATAATGACTCTTCATAAATTTATAAATCTATGAAAGCAATACAAGAAATGCAAGTGAAATAACAGAGTTTAGAGTTTGGGAATCGGATTCACCTTTCTCACCTTCCGATACACCGTTAATATTCATGTACTCAATGTTTGCGATATGATTCTTTACGTCACAATCACAGTCATTCATATCAATTCCTTGACAATGAAATCCATAAGAATAGATTTAATAACGTCAATCCCTTGATCATTTCAAATCTATTCCAGCATTAAGAATGATTATTTGGACGTCCATTGCGTTAGATACCATCCCTGGTTATCTACTCACAATGAGTGTTCCATTTAGATCTGTTTTCGAAAGTCATTTTCCAACAACAAATGAAAACTTGAATCAAGAAACTAGTGATCAAATAGATTCAGGCAATGAGCATAAAATGGAAGACAAAGAATCATAAAATAACTCATGAATCACATAAATATTACACAAGTGTACATCCGGGTTGATTGGTTACCTCCAATCCCAAATGAGAGGATTAGCCACTCATGGTGGTCATGATCTTACAATACAAGTGAAATGAAGAAGAAAAACCTAGGCTAGATACACTGTTTGTAAGAAAAATGTCTCTCACGTTCTCTCACTCTGCATGCATAACCAACCCCTCTTTTTTCTCTATTTCACATTGATTTCTTTTTATAATGCATTAACTCACTCAAGCGAGTTTAAGTCTCGTTCAAGCGAGATGCATCCTTCACCATCAACAAAGTCCACGTCCTGCTTAGTTTGTATGCTTGATTCGCTCAAGCGACCACTTTCGCTTGAGCGAAACTTAAGCTGATAAGCCTCTGTTCTAATTTCGCTTGCAGCGAGTTTCACTCTTTTTAATTCTGGACAAATCTCGCTTCAGCGAAATTGGGTCACTCAAGCGACTTCAACATTATAGCTCACTAGAAGAATTTCGCTTGATGCCTTTACTGTTTCGCCTGAGCGAAGTCTTCATGTTTGCATTCTGTAACAATTTCGCTCCAGCGAACAACCTTCGCTTGAGCGGTTTCTTCATTATTCCTCACTGGCCCTTATTCGCTTAGGCGAATGTCTTCTCACTCAAGCAAATTTTGCCCATGTTCCTTATATCTGTTGAATTACTTTCTCGCCCGAGTGAGCCTTCAATTTTGCCTAAGCGACTTTGAGTCGCTCAAGCGAGACGACCTTCGCTTGAGCGAATCCCAGCTCATTCGCTTATACTTAGTGGATTTTCTTCTTTTCTGTTTCCTTCTTCTTTCTTCTTCGATTTTTCCTGGAATTACAACAAAATTAACCAATCAACTTGTACATTGTTTATATCATAATTTATGTTCTATATAGCTTACAAAATGATAAACATTACACATTATGTCCAATTTATGCTTCATTTTCACTATAAAATATATATAAATTGGAAATCTATCAACTCTCCCCAACCTAGAACTTTGCTTGTCCTCAAGCAAATGGTCAAGAGAAAGCTAAGTGAAACAAAGGTCCTAATTAATCACAACTGCAAATAAAATGAAGGATAACTTTTCACTATTTATAAATGATAAGTCCTTAATCATGCTTCAATTCATCTAACCAAATTCTAGGTTTGAAATATGATACACAATTGCAAGTAAACACTCTATTGTAAAAACAAGAAACCCTCTCTATTTATACCTTCTAGGTGAGTGTTTGCTCTCTATATCATTGATCAAGTGTTATTCAATCATTGCATTTCATTTCACTACATAAGATAACTACTCAAACAAACATGGATCAAAAGGTCTTTAGTAGGTTGTAACTTGGCCAGGCTTACAAGAAACGTATTGGTTTTTCTTTGGAATGCAAAGAACATATTCAGGAAGATCAAATTTCTTAGCCTTGGCTTTTGTTTTCTCATTCTTTCTTCACTTGAGCCATTGAATTCTTCTTTGTATTCCTCCTTACTTTTGTTTGTTCTTTGACATTTCTAGGAGGATTTTATTTTATTTTCTAATTTTTCCTTTCTTTTTGACAGTTATAGCCAAGTTATTCACATAACCCTCTTAAAAGATTGTTGTTGTCCTTAGCATGCATTAGGGTCGGAACTTTTATACAAGCATGTTCTAAGGTTAAAGAAAAATAAACTATTTGGCTCAATGGGGTTAAAGAAAAAAATTGGATTGATTAATATTGAAGGTTGGCTTTTTGGCTCTTGTTTAAACCTATTCTGCACAAAGTTTGCCTCTATCCTGTCCATGTTTGACTAAGCAATGATCCTTGCTAGAAATTTATGCAATGAAAGATTACACAAGAATCAATAAACTCTCGGTGTTTAAGGTTGCACTCTCTTACTGGGTTAATTGTCTTGATTTCTTTACCTTTACAGAAAAGGGTTCAAACATTGTGAACTAATTCCTAACTCAAGATTTAGAAAGATTTCATTCAGCATTCATAAGAAGTTATCATATTTTCCAAAACTAGTTGTCCTTCCTTTTATGAAACCTAAGATTAATTCACATCTTTTTTCACTTTTCCAAAACATTGCATACATTAACAAAAAAAAATCACGCCTAAGTATTACAACTAGCGTATGCAACAAAATTCAGTTGAGCATGAACATGTGAATCCAACTATAAACCATACTAAAATACTATAAAGCGAAAGTACTGAAACAACTTCTGAATTTAAAGTAGCGTAAGTATAAACATAAATAAACTGAACAAAATAAAATGGAACCACAGAGGCTGATCAATCACGCGACATCAAGATGTCGGTGACCACGCGATCGAGTTACTCCTCGAACTCTCTATCCTCATCATCCTACTGCTCCTGAGTCTGTATAACAGCTGGCTGTAACTTTGGTGCTGAAGATGATGATATCTCTGTCTGTTCAGATGATGGTGTTGGTGGTGGTGGTGCTCTTGGCTCATCCTCAGCTGTAGCTACTGGTGGTGGTGGTGCTCTTGGGTCAGTGGTAGGAGGTTGAGGTGGTGCTGATGAAGATGGAGCTTCAATGTGGGGTGGAGATGATGTAGGCTCAGATTGTATCAAAACTGGAGGTGGTACAGAAGATGGTTGTCCTGCTGATGATACTGTTTCAATTCGACAATTTTGATCTATGAACTTTTTATCCATAAGGGGTCTAATAGGGGTAGTAGGGTCAACATCAACTCCTTGAGTTATACACAAGCCTGTGATGAAAGCAGGAAAACCAAGAGTGCCCTTGGGTTTCGCATCTGCTATAGTGGTTTTTGGATTTTGCTGAGCAAAGCGAAAGATTTCATCTGAAAGGATTTGAGCAATGTCCACTGATATCCTTGGATCCAAGATGCATAAAAGGAGCTCACACTTAGGTAGTGGAAGATCAGAAACGTGAGCATTTGGAACCACATTGGCTAGGAGAAATGCGGTCCACACCCTTGTCAGCATTTTCATGTCTTTCCTAAGGAGTCTTATTGGATGTTGGTTGGCACCTCTCTGAAAATGGTGGTCCGGAAGGCATAGAACAGATTCCAGTTCGCGAAGAGAATAAACATACCGTTCCTTTTTCAATCTGCCATAGGTACAAAGTTCATCTTCTTCTAATTGCATAATATCGCTGAGGTGGTCATTAATGGTGTCTCTGTCATAAGAAACCCAATGGCCTCGAACCCAGGCTCTTTGGTCCATAGCACCCTCGGTCCACCAAGCATTGGTATAAAATTCCTTCACCACTTCAGGGTCATATTTAACCCGAGGATTGGCAACTCGCAACCACTTTCTTTCTCTGAGCATGTTCATGAATTCATCACATTCACCTTCCCTTAAGTCGACGCGACGCTCTGGAAGTATGGTCCAGTGCTGAATGTTGTGGAATCTCTTTTCGGTTTCCTTGGTCTTAAACTTCTGATTCAATGGAGGGGAAGAATCTGTAGTGCGCTTCCTTTTTTGATGATCCCTGTGCGTAGCAGCCCGTTCCTACCCTCTTTGTATTTCCTGTGCATTTTTGGTTCTTGCCATTGCCTGAAATCACATTGAAATTTATTAGCACGCAACATGTGCATTATGGACAAGCAAATTATGAGGCATTAACAATTGACAATAGTTACAAACTGTGCATCATGTCTTGATATCAACATATATCATAATACAGAGTTACAAATGATACACAATGAAGAGCAACTAGTAATGCATAGAACTACCTAACTTTATGGATAAGGAAATTATAATGAAGTTTAATGGAACCAACTAAGCATTAGGGAAACCTAGCATGAAAAATAGAACATAGCATATGACCTCATGTTTCCCAAAAACAGAGCATGACCAAAAATTTCATCATTTGCTAAAAACACTGTTTTATTGATGACATTAGTTGAAAATAGAGCATGGTCACTTATTTTTGTATCTTCTATTTACTTCACACAATTGTATGCATTACACTCAAAGAATACTAGAAAAACAGAGCATGCTTCATCCCAACAGTCTCACCACATTAATCTAGGGCATGGTTCACATATAAATTACATTAGGGAAAACAAAATTGCAAATGACAAAACCTAACCCTAAGTAACATTAAATCTTTACCCTAAGTAACATTCAGTCTTCGAGAACCTTAATAACATGAGGAAGTTGGAGAAGATGAATAAGGAAATGGGAAATGAGGAAACTGTATTTTTATGTTGATGTAGGTTTTGATAATGACACAACAAATGGAGAAGTATCAAGGATGTTATCAAGCAATTAATTATGTTTGATGTGGAAGTTAAATTGGTTGATGTTTAATTTTGATGAACAATCAAGGACTTATGTTAAAGGCATTTAAAGAAGCTTAACACAAGTACAAATGATCAACAAAATGCCTAAGGTTCCAAAAGAAGAAAGCCATATGTAATTACATGACAAAAGGATGCAACAAATGGAGTAACAGCATGATGAATCGATTCACCAATACCCCTGAATCGATTCATGCGTTTGGACAGCCCCAAGATATGAAAAATAAATGGTTGAATCGATTCCCACCTCTATTGAATCGATTCATGCGTTATAAAATGTGCAGAATGTTTGTTTTTATTGATTGAATCGATTCATCCTTAACAAGAATCGATTCATACGTTTATTTTGCCCAGGGATTCCAACTTTGATTGAATGAATCGATTCATATAGCATTAGAATCGATTCTTGTAGCTGTCAGGGGCCAAAATGCACGCTGGAATCATTTAATTCTTGAAGAGAATTATTCAAAATTCTAAAGGAGACATTGTGCAACATGGTTGGAAAGTTCAAGGCAATGCTTCACACTTTGTTCCTCTCCACATGCATGTGTCACATTGGAAACACAATTTAATTTGAATTAAATCAAACATGCACATGCCATGTTCTTCTTGGAGACATTAAAAGCTCATTGGAATTGCAATGCCATTTTGAATGGAGACACACATGTTCCAAGTTCAAGCTCCCAAGGAATTTAATATTGCAACATGCCATACCATTGGAGCCTATAAATAGAGAAGGAGTTGAAGGCAAAACTTACACCAAGCAATTGAAGCATTTCCATTTGCTTACTTCTTCCTCCTTGCTTCATTCTCTTCTACTCATTCTCTCTTGTTCTATATTGGCATATTCTCTTAGTGAGTTATTTAAGAGTTAGAGAGAAAGTAATTTGTGAGCTAAATTTGTATATCCTCTCTTTGAGAGTTATTTTTGTATGAGCTTTAAGTTGTGTATCCACTCTATTGGAGAGATATCATTGTAACCATCAAACACCAAAATTCCTAGAGATTAAGGTTGGGGTTCAACCTTGGATATTGAGAGATTGTGAGATTGGGTGGGTTGCCCTTTGCTTGTGAGGATTGGGTTCTTGAGTGTGGGACACTAGGAGACAATTGCTCAAAGCTTGTAATCTCAAATTCTCAATAGTGGAAATCCTTCAAGTGGGTTGCTTGAAGGCGAGACGTACACCGGTGTGGTGGAACTCGTTATATCGGTTTGCAAATTCTCCCTTCCCTTAAACTCTTTATTATTGTGAACTTAATTTGCATGCCTAAATACTTATATCAAATTGGTTTAGTAAAATTGAATCCTTGAATCAATTGACTTAAACATTGTTGGATTTAATTATTGAGGAAGAAGAATATTGGTGTTAACAAATTAGTAAACTATCATGCTTAATTAATTTGAGTTGTTGAAGTTATACTTATATTGAAATTAATTATAGCATGCTAAGAACTTCAAGAATTGTCTAAGCCAATAACTTGCTTTGTTCATCAAATCAATTCTTGAATATAGTCCATTCAACTCAATATGTTTTAGTATGAAATGTGCTTCATAATTGTTACATCCTTTATATTGCATCATTTGTGTACTACTAACCGTTTTGAAAGGGATTCCGCGCGAAAATTTGAAATACTCAATTCACCCCCCCTCTTGAGTATCGAGGCCTTGGCTAACAATTGGTATCAGAGCTTGACTCTTGGAAGATCAAGCTTAACCGCTTCAAGAGATCAAGATGGCCTCTACTTCTTATGATGCATTTCCACAAGGTGAAATAATAAATAGACCACCAATCTTCAATGGTAAAGACTTTGTTATTTGGAAAGAAAGGTTGAAAATCTTTATCCAAGCCTATGACCTCAAGGTATGGAATGCTATTCAATTTGGTCCTTTCATTCCCAAATACATTGTTGATAATATAGAATGTATGAAGCCCATGAACTTATGGACTAAAGAAGAAGAAAGAAAGGTACAATTTAATTTAAGAGCTAAAATTCTTATCACATTAGCATTAGAACCTAATGATGTTTCTAGAGTTATTACTTGTAACAATGCTAAAGAAATGTGGGAAACTCTTGAAACAATTTATGGAAATACTAATGGTGATAAAGATGCAAGAATTAGTACTCTTTCTAGTCAAGATGAAGAATTCGAAAGAAGCATTGAAAAAGAGACCAACGAGAAGGAAGAAGAAATTGCATGCCTAATGACAAAGCACTCTCAAGATGATGAGGTATGCTCTTTAAATGCTTTTAGTGATGATAGTGATGATGAAATTGATAAAGATGAATTGCTAGAAGCTTTTAAAGAATTGCATGAAAAATTTGTCTTGTTATCAAAGAAATATGCATGCTCAAAACAAACCATTTTGAAGCTTGAAAATGAATTGCATAATGTGCACATTGAAAAGGAAACTCTTAGAATTCAAAATGATGAATTAGAAGCTTCAAATGTATCTCTTAGGACTTGTAATGGAAATGATGATTGTATTGATAAATGTATGCTTCTTGAAAATGAGAATAAAGAATTAAAAGAAGCACTTAGTAAGCTTACAAGTAGTGAAAAGATTCTAAGTGTACCTCTTGAAGATCAAAAGCATACACTTGATAGAAGAAAAATAGTTCATTACAAGAATCCTCTTGCTTCCTACAAAGAAAAATCCAAATCCTCTCTAAGATGCACAAACCATGAAAGAAAAGGAAACTCTATGATTAATTGTTTTAAAAGGAAGCACATAGAACATAATAGGAACCATTATAAATCTACTATGAATTATTCTTTGGATGTAACTTGCTTTTATTGTGGAAATTATGGTCATATATCTTCTAATTGCTTTATAAAGAAATCCCGTCAAAAATGCATGAGAAAGGTATGGATTCCAAAAATAACTTTGAAATCTTAGACTAACAAGAAAGGACCCAACTTTTAAAGGGTACCATAAAACTTGACATTGTGTAGGAACACTTTAAATCGGCAATCTCTTATTGACGAATGACCAAAGAATCAAGATTCACAATCTTTACCTAAAAGAACAAGGGATGAAAAGGATAAGAACGTAAGGCTTTACACAACTACAAGGTACGATCGGATCCTTACTCTAGTTAGTCAAATATCATGCTTGCTATGTGTTTTGTATGCTTGATTATGTTGAAACATCTATAGACTTGATTGATAATTTATTGAGAATTTTTAAAAATGTCTAAATAATTCTATACTTGTTCATAATGAATTTTGATGTGTGAAAATCAAACTTTGATTTGATATGGTTGAACATGAAAGGTGTTTTGAAATGGATAATTAAATAATTGAAATCTTAGGGTCAATGATGTGTATGCATGACTTTGATTTAAATGATTGGTATAAAGTTTGATGAATAATTGCTTGGATAATATGTTTGATTCTATGAAAAACTTAAGATATATTTATCCATGTATGTTAGAAAGGATTGAAACATCAAAGTGTCGAAATGTTAAATCGTGATGCTTAGATTCAAAATGATGCATGAACTCTTGATGAATAAATTTGGATGATGTATGCATTATGAATCCTTGATAATGTATGAATTCTTAATGACATGAACTTTTGATTGAATATGAATTATTGATGATATTGAACAAGAAATATGTTGGTTAGCTAGTGGTATCTAAACAACAAACATCTTCCTTTAACAATGGTTTCAATTGAATTAGTAAGGGGAAGATATCATGGGGACATATTCTTGATTATATACTTGTCAATATGCTTTGATGATAAATACATATGTTATGACAAGTTGATTATGACAAACTTTAAAGTTGCTTTGAGTTAGAACTATGTTGTGCTTACATGTTTTACAAAGTTGACAATCTTAGGCAAAATTTTTCTATGCAATTATATGTTGGTTTTGATAATGCCTAAGGAGAAAGTATGTATGCTCTATGCCTAGACTTTAATTTCATGACTAGTAATATGACAATGCATGATTTTGATGACATGTAAATGACAATGCATGATATGTGACAATACATGGTATATTAAGAGAAAATGCATTATAATACATGACATGACCTTCCTTGATACACCATGCTTGAGCAAATTGGCATCTATCTTGAGTGACATATATGTTTGATGATGCTTGATCTTGAATATGAAAAGAAATTTGAATATATGCATCGTTGAAATTGAAAAGAGTTTTTGAACAAATATTATGAAGAATGATGTATGCTTGAAATGTCAACAATTTGTGATAATATGCTTAAATGTTTATAATTGATATCTAGAGCTCAATTTGGCAAATCCACCTAGTGATATCATGACTAGATACTAGCAACAAATGGCATGGACAATGAATAAGAAATAAATGGTGTTGATCAAGAAAAGAATGTTTGACATAAAAGGGTCATAAAATTGGCATGTGTTACAAATGCATGAGTAAGCCAACATGTTGTATTAATCATTCCATCATTTCTATGATACCTATATTTGAGTGCATATTGTTGAAAATTCTTCTATGATTACCACTTTGATTAATGATTGATTAGTGAATTTTATATACATTTGGTATCTAACTCTTGAGTGGTATTTATTCATATTATGACTTCTATTCATTGCATAAGTGGTATCTATTAAAAGGTGATGAAGTGCTTAAGAAATAAACAAATGGTATCAAACTTGCTAAATAAGGCCAACATGAACAATTGGTATCAATTAGCTTAAGAATTACATCAATTAGCTTAACAATTGGTATTCAATTATATGTGTTTGGTGCTTAACTTGATTGAAGTTAATAACAATTGGTATTCAATTTCAATTGGTATTCAATTACATGAGTTAATAACAATTGGTATTAGACTTGATCAAATTAGTGTAATTGGGTTCATAACAATTGGCATCATTTAGAGTTATTACTTATAACAATTGGTATCAAAATATTTGTGAAAGAGGGATAAAATATCAATTGGTATCTATTAAATGACTAAGGAGGAGATATATCTTGCATGATACATTATGATCTTTTAACAATTGGTATATCTTTCAAACAATTAGTATCTATTAAATGCATGACATGTATTCAACAATTGATATCAAACTTCATCAAATTGATTTCATATGTTAATAAGTGGTATATGTTTTTACAAGTGACATCAATTACACTAGTAAGGGGGAGCACACACATATGTATAATGATTATCCTTGATTTCACCTCCTTATAATTATGATCGTGGTACTTATGCTTACAATCTTGTTTCTATTTCTCCTATATGCTTAATTGGAAAATTATTCTTGTGCATTTAGTAATGCCAAAAAGGGAGACGGACATAAAGGAATTAGGAATTTTAGAAATTGCTTAAATTGGCTTATCTTTTGTCACATTCACTTACACTTTGAATATAATTTTTTGAAAATCTTGTACTTAAAGATTTTTACTTATTTCTTTCATAAAGTTTTCATTTCTTTGAACATAGTGCTTTACTTTGTGATATAAATACAATTTTTTTTAAGGTAAATACATACTCACACTTTCAATAATGAATGCATATATCTCTAAGTGGTATATATTTTTGATATTCTTGATGATATCAAGGAGAAAACTATGTGCTTAGTTAAAATGATGATGTACTTATTTGAAATGATATGTATGCTTATTAGGAAAGAATCATGTGACGCTTACCATACTTAAAAGCAATATCAATTACATGATTGAAAATGAGTTAGCAATCAATTATATGCTTACTTGATAAATGAACTATGTGATTGATTAGTGACTCTAAATGCATCAAATTGACATATATCCTTGATCATGTTATGAGTTTTTCTTGCTCTAAATCTCTCTTATTCGATTACATGAGTTTATATCTTGATGGCATAGAATACAATCAAGATGATGATCTTTTTGATGATGCCAAAGGGGGAGAGAATTAGTGAAAGGATTAGTAAAAAGGATAAAATGTTATTGATGCCAAAAAGAGGAGAATTACTATGACTAATGTTTTATCATAAGGAAAGTTTTTGATGATGCCAAAGGGGA
Organism: Clitoria ternatea; assembly: GCA_037962975.1. Classification (NCBI taxonomy): domain Eukaryota; kingdom Viridiplantae; phylum Streptophyta; class Magnoliopsida; order Fabales; family Fabaceae; genus Clitoria; species Clitoria ternatea. The sequence continues at coordinate 182,406,236 of CM075672.1, forward strand.
AGAAAATTATAGGAAGATATATATACACCCTAAATGGAATAAAGTCTTTTACAAAGGGGGAGAGATATAAAGAGAGAAATATATAAGAAAAGGGGAGAAAATATACACTACCACTATGCTCTAAAAATTAGATGAACTATTTTGTGATATCTATTGTATGATTGGTATATATTGTATGATTAAGGGGGAGATGATTAAGAGAAAGAGAACATATATTAAAAAGGAGAGACCTTATTAAAGGGGAGAGACCTTTTATCCTTAATATTCTCTTCTTAACTTGTGCCTATGATTTCATCAACAATTGGTATCAAATTGTATATGATAGGGGGAGTCTTTCTTGCAATATATATGAATTGTTATGATACTAACACCCCAAGAGACAAGCATTTGTTGTCATCATCAAAAAGGGGGAGAATGTATTTTTATGTTGATGTAGGTTTTGATAATGACACAACAAATGGAGAAGTATCAAGGATGTTATCAAGCAATTAATTATGTTTGATGTGGAAGTTAAATTGGTTGATGTTTAATTTTGATGAACAATCAAGGACTTATGTTAAAGGCATTTAAAGAAGCTTAACACAAGTACAAATGATCAACAAAATGCCTAAGGTTCCAAAAGAAGAAAGCCATATGTAATTACATGACAAAAGGATGCAACAAATGGAGTAACAGCATGATGAATCGATTCACCAATACCCCTGAATCGATTCATGCGTTTGGACAGCCCCAAGATATGAAAAATAAATGGTTGAATCGATTCCCACCTCTATTGAATCGATTCATGCGTTATAAAATGTGCAGAATGTTTGTTTTTATTGATTGAATCGATTCATCCTTAACAAGAATCGATTCATACGTTTATTTTGCCCAGGGATTCCAACTTTGATTGAATGAATCGATTCATATAGCATTAGAATCGATTCTTGTAGCTGTCAGGGGCCAAAATGCACGCTGGAATCATTTAATTCTTGAAGAGAATTATTCAAAATTCTAAAGGAGACATTGTGCAACATGGTTGGAAAGTTCAAGGCAATGCTTCACACTTTGTTCCTCTCCACATGCATGTGTCACATTGGAAACACAATTTAATTTGAATTAAATCAAACATGCACATGCCATGTTCTTCTTGGAGACATTAAAAGCTCATTGGAATTGCAATGCCATTTTGAATGGAGACACACATGTTCCAAGTTCAAGCTCCCAAGGAATTTAATATTGCAACATGCCATACCATTGGAGCCTATAAATAGAGAAGGAGTTGAAGGCAAAACTTACACCAAGCAATTGAAGCATTTCCATTTGCTTACTTCTTCCTCCTTGCTTCATTCTCTTCTACTCATTCTCTCTTGTTCTATATTGGCATATTCTCTTAGTGAGTTATTTAAGAGTTAGAGAGAAAGTAATTTGTGAGCTAAATTTGTATATCCTCTCTTTGAGAGTTATTTTTGTATGAGCTTTAAGTTGTGTATCCACTCTATTGGAGAGATATCATTGTAACCATCAAACACCAAAATTCCTAGAGATTAAGGTTGGGGTTCAACCTTGGATATTGAGAGATTGTGAGATTGGGTGGGTTGCCCTTTGCTTGTGAGGATTGGGTTCTTGAGTGTGGGACACTAGGAGACAATTGCTCAAAGCTTGTAATCTCAAATTCTCAATAGTGGAAATCCTTCAAGTGGGTTGCTTGAAGGCGAGACGTACACCGGTGTGGTGGAACTCGTTATATCGGTTTGCAAATTCTCCCTTCCCTTAAACTCTTTATTATTGTGAACTTAATTTGCATGCCTAAATACTTATATCAAATTGGTTTAGTAAAATTGAATCCTTGAATCAATTGACTTAAACATTGTTGGATTTAATTATTGAGGAAGAAGAATATTGGTGTTAACAAATTAGTAAACTATCATGCTTAATTAATTTGAGTTGTTGAAGTTATACTTATATTGAAATTAATTATAGCATGCTAAGAACTTCAAGAATTGTCTAAGCCAATAACTTGCTTTGTTCATCAAATCAATTCTTGAATATAGTCCATTCAACTCAATATGTTTTAGTATGAAATGTGCTTCATAATTGTTACATCCTTTATATTGCATCATTTGTGTACTACTAACCGTTTTGAAAGGGATTCCGCGCGAAAATTTGAAATACTCAATTCACCCCCCCTCTTGAGTATCGAGGCCTTGGCTAACAGAAACTTACTTAAGAATGGTTGAGTTTGAAAGGAAATGAGGAAATGAAGAATTGATGAAGAAAATGAAAAAGAAACTGGTGCAACCACTTCGAAATTGAAAATGAAGGTGAAAGGAATTCGTGGGTTGAGAGGTTTTAAAAGAGGAAGAGTTTTGTAACTGAAGAATAATTATTAATTTCCCTTTTAAAAACCTCAACCGCTTAAATTTACTCAAGCGAGATACAATCGCTGCAGTGAATTTACATTTCAAAAATGAAGAGTCTCGAATTTCGCTTAAGCGATGGTGGTTCGCTGCAGCGAAATCGAGTGGGAGAGGTACCTGATACTTTAAAATTTCCTTCGCTCAAGCTATATGGGTTTCGCTTAGGCGAGAATTAGTGATTTAGGTGCTAGAGAAAATTCACTGGGGCAAAATATATATCGCTTGAGCGTATTTTTGAAATTTGTTTTCTGGAAGATATTCGCTCAGGCGAGTATTAATCTGCTTGAGTGAATTTACTCCAGTAGCTAAATAGAAGCAAGATAGTTATTATTTGCTTGGGCAACATTTAATTCGCTCGAGCGAATGTTGCAGAAAGATAATAATGTTCAAGTTTATAAGAATTCTACATAAGTCGCTTGAGCGGATGTCCCATTCGCTTAAGCAAAATGTATCCAGTAGCTATTTTCCTGAAATCTGCCTAAGTGATTTACAATTCAAGTTAAGCGAAGGCTTTGTAAAAGGACTTTCACTCGGGCGAAGGATGTGTCGGTTAAGTGAAATTCTTCCAGTGTCTAAATGGATGAATTAAGCTTAAGCGACTTACAGCGAAGCTTGTTAAAAACATATCTCGCTTGAGCGAAGTGAGATTCGCTTGAGCGAGATCACTTTTGCTTAAAATTCTAATTTTCCCAAATTGACTCTTTCTCATTTTTAAGTTTGACACTTCCATTTTCCAGTTCCTTGGGTTTTACACTTACTTGTCACTTAATTTATACAGAAAACTTGTTAGAGATCATAAACACACTAGGTTGCCTCCCAGTCAGCTCTTGTTTAATGTCATTAGCTCGACGCCTGATTTATTTCTTCAATTTGGATTCTGAAAGTGGATTAGCATGTCTAGCTTTTCCACTGCTCCACCCATGTAGGGTTTAAGCCTTTGCCCATTTACAGTCCAAGTTCTTTCAGATGTTGGATCTTGAAGTTCCACTGTACCGTATGGCTTTACTTCTTTAACTTGAAAAGGTCCTGGCCATTTTGAGCATAGTTTTCTTGGAAAGAGTTTTAATTTTGAATTAAATAAAAGAACAGACTGACCTGGATAGAAGCTCTTTTTCATAATTTTCTTATCATGATAAGTCTTCATTCGATCTTTGTAGATTTTTGAAGACTCATATGCCTCCATTCTTTAAGCCTTCATGATAAGCCTCCATTCTTTAAGTTTTTCCAGCTGAACCTTTCTTTCCTTGGCTGATGCTTCTGGATCAAAATTGAGCAACTTCATTGTCCAATACGCTTTATGCTCCAATTCTACTGGTAAATGAACACTCTTACCATAAACCAGCTGATAGGGTAAGAATCTTGTTGGGGCTTTAAAAGCAATCCTGTAAGCCCAGAGAGCATCATCTAACTTCAGAGACCAATCTTTTCTACTCTGAGAGACTGTCTTCTCCAGAATTCTTTTAATCTCTCTGTTAGACACTTCCACTTGCCTATTAGCTTGTGGATGGTATGGAGAAGTCACCTTATGCCTTACACCATAATGCTCTAAACATTTTTGAAGTTGTGTATTGCAAAAGTGGGATCCTCCATCACTTACCAAAACTCTAGGGGTGCCAAATCTACTGAAAGTATTTCTCTTTAAAAATTTTATAATAGTTTTGGCATCTGCCCTGGCATAAGCGGTTGCCTCAACCCACTTGGAAACATAGTCCACAGTGACTAAAATGTACTCATTTGAAAGTGAGGCTGGTAAGGGTCTAACAAAGTCTATGCCCCAACCGTCAAAAACTTCAACTTCCAAAATGGCTGTTAGTGGCATTTCATCTCTCCTTGTCATACTTCCTGTTCTTTGGCATACATCACAATTTTGCACAAATAAGTTAGCATCTTTAAATAAAGTGGGCCAGAAAAACCTGATTGAAGGACTTTTGCTGTTGTACTTTCTCCATTAAAGTGGCCTCCATATGCTAAACTGTGACAATGCGACAAAATACTCCTGGCTTCCAGTTGAGATAGACATCTTCTCAATATATGATCAGATCCAAGCTTAAACAGGTATGGGTCATCCCATACATATTGTTGTGTATCCTTTAAAAATTTCTTCTTTTGTTGCCAGGTGAAATCTTCTGGAAGTATCCCTACAGCTTTAAAATTAGCCATGTCAGCAAACCATGGCCTCTCCTGAATCAATAACAATTTCTCACCTGGAAACTCTTCTTCGACTTCAGGCTGTAGTGTTGTGACTTCATTGTTGATCAGCCTGGATAAATGATCTGCTATATGATTTTCACTGCCTTTCTTGTAAAAGCATGATCTATAAAACAAACAACCTTAGAACCAATTGAATATGATCTAAATTTTTCCAATCCATATACTACAGCTAGTAATTCTTTCTCAGTTGTGGCATAATTTATTTGTGCCTCATTTAAAACTTTACTAGCATAATATATAGGATGGAACAATTTAGATTTCCTCTATCAAAGCACTACACCAATAGCATAGTCACTTGCATCACACATCAATTCAAAATCAAGTGACCAGTCTGGAGCAATTAGGACAGGAGCAGTAATCAATTTTTGCTTCAACAGTTGAAAAGCTGATAAACAAGCTTCATTAAAATGAAAAGGAATGTCTTTTTGTAACAAATTACTCAAAGGTTTTGTAATTTTTGAAAAATCCTTAATAAACCTTCGGTAAAAACCAGCATGCCCAAGAAAACTCTAACACCCTTGACATTGACTGGTGGAGGTAATTTTTCAATAAATTCCACTTTAGCACGGTCCACTTCAATGCCTTTATTTGAAATTGTGTGGCTTAACACAATGCCTTTGGATACCATAAAATGACATTTTTCCCAATTTAGCACTAAGTTAGTCTCTACACATCTTTTAAGCACAGTGTCAAGATTTTCTAAGCATAACTCAAATGATTTACCAAAAACTGAAAAATCATCAATGAAAATTTCTATACAATTCTCTACAAGATCAGCAAAGATAGAGAGCATGCAAGTTTGAAAAGTGGCTGGAGCATTACAAAGTCTGAAAGGCATTTTTCTATAAGCAAAAACACCATAAGGACAAGTAAATGCTGTTTTTTCTTGGTCTTCTGGTGCTACTGCAATTTGATTGTAACCTGAATAACCATCTAGAAAATAGTAGTATGCTTGTCCAGCCAATCTCTCCAACATTTGGTCCATGAAGGGTAATGGAAAGTGATCCTTTCTTGTAGCTTGATTGAGCTTCTTGTAGTCTATACACATTCTCCATCCAGTTACTGTTCGAGTGGGAATAAGCTCATTGTTGTCATTTTTCACCACTATCATACCACCTTTTTTTGGTACAACCTGTACTGGACTCACCCAAGCACTATCAAAAATTGGATAGATCATCCCAACTTCCAACAATTTGATGACCTCCTTTTTAACAACTTCTTTCATGGTTGGATTTAATCTTCTTTGAGGTTGTGCTACAGGTTTATACTCTTGTTCCATAAAAATGTGGTGCATACAATATGAAGGGCTAATTCCTTTTAAATCACTCAACTTCTACCCAATTGCCTCTTCATTCTTCTTTAGGATCTCAGTTAATTTTTCTTCTTCCTCCTTTGACAAGTTTTTATTAATGATAACTGGTTTTTCTCCTTCAGCATCTAAAAATACATACTTTAAATGTGAAGGAAACTCTTTCAGCTCTAACTTTTGAACTTTAGAAACTTGCTTTTGAGGAAGGGTCTCCACTAGCTCTTGTTTGCTAGTGCGCTCCTTGCCTGCATCTAATCTTTGCATAATCTCCCTGACTTCTTCAGCTTCCAAATCATTAAGATTCTCAACAGCTCCTATCAAATCCTTTTCAAGAAGACTTGAATTTTTCATTTTATTAAGTTGTCCTTCAATGACCTCCTCTTCAACATCAATCTTGAAACAACTTTATTTATCTGTTGGATATTTCATTGCTTCAAAGACATTAAAATTCACCTCTTCATCTTGAACTCGTACCTTTAGTTTGCCATCATCAACGTCTATGATTACTTTAGCAATTTTCATAAACTGTCTTCCTAAGATCAATGGTACTTCAGCATCCTCTTCCATGTCCATTATCACAAAGTCCACTGGAAATACAAATTTCTCCACCTTTACCAAGACATCTTCTGCCACACCATAAGGAAACTTCATTGATCTGTCTGCCAATTGTAATGTCATCTTTGTTGGCCTTATTTCAAGATCTCCAATCCTTTTAAGCATTGAGAGTGGCATTAAATTTATACTTGCTCCCAAATCTAGTAATGCTCTCCCTACCGGCATGTGACCAATAGTGACGGGAATTATGAAACTTCCTGGATCCGTGGTCTTAGGTGGTAATGGCTTTTGGATAATGGCACTACGTCCAACTTCCAATTCAACTGTTTCTTCTAAAAATCTTCTCTTCTTTGTTAATAAATCCTTCATAAATTTTGCATAGGTGGGCATTTGCTCCATAGCTTCCATGAATGGGACATTAATTTGAAGTCTTTTGAAAATGTCCATGAACCTTACAAATTGTCTTTCTTTATCCCGCTTTGAAGGATTCTTTGGGTAAGGCATGCTTTTTAATTGAGACAACTCTTCATCTACCTTACCTTTTCCCTTCTCTAATTCACTCTTTTTTTTTGTCTTTTTCATTTTCTCTATTTACATTTTCCTTTATTTCTTTTTCACATTCTTTCATATCTTTTACTTTTACTTTTTCTTTTTCTTTTTCATACTCTCTTTCTTTTTCTTGTCTTCCTCTCAATATTTCTTCTTCTTCTTTTTCTTTCTCTCCTAGCTCAACTCCAATTTGTCTACCACTTCTTGTTGTGACAGCTTTGCAATGCTCCTTTGGATCTGGCTCAGTATTAGCTCTATACTGAGGTCGTTGATTTTCAGTAATTTGTCGAGCCAATTGTCCTACTTGAGTCTCCAAATTCTTTATTGATGCCTTAATATTTTTCTGGTTTGTTAAAGAAGCTTGCATGAATTTCTCCAAGGTATCTTCCAATCTTGAAGTCTTCTCCATCAAAGAGGGATAGTTACTTTGATATGGTCTGCTTGAAGAACTTGGTTCTTGTTTCCATCCTTGTCTTTGATGTTAATTACTCCTCCACCCCTGAAATTGTTGGTTAGGATAATTAGAATTGAAATTATTTGGTTTACCTTGGTTATTCATATAATGAACTATCTCCTCTTGTGCTCCGTAATAACCATTCGGATGTTCACCTCTATAGAAATCACATCTTGCACTTTGTTGTTGTATTGGTTGTGAAGACTACACTAAATACAATTGCTGTGGGAGTTTGGCTATTTGTTGAGTTAAAACTTCAATCTGTTGAGTCAAGATTTTATTTTGGGCCAAAATAGCATCTGAAGTATTCAAATCTAGAACTCCTTTCCTCTGGATTTGTTGACGATCATGCTGAGCTTGATAATCCATTGAGGATAAAGCTTCTATAATTCTTGTAGCTTGATCAGCATCAATTGTCATCATTGTGCCACCAGCTGCAGCATCCAAAATCATCTTTGTGTCTGGTCAAAGTCCATTATAAAAGATATTCAATTGAGCAATGTCTTCAAAACCATGATTAGGACACTTACGAAGTAATGATTTAAAATGATCCCATGCTTTACAAAATGGTTCCTCAACCCCTTGACGGAATGTTGAAATATCAGATTTAGCTTTAATGAATCTTGATGGAGGAAAGAAACGATGCAAAAATTGTTCTTCTACGTCAGACCAACTAGTCAAACTCTGATTAGGGTGTGATTGCAACCACTCCTTAGCTCTTCCAACCAATAAAAATGGGAATAACCGAAGGTATGCAGTTTCCATATCCTCCTAGCCAAAACCCATGGTACCAACCAATTCATAGAAAGTTGCCAAATGAGTGTAAGGATCTTCATTGGATATTCCAGTGAATTGATGAGCACTTATCAGACTTAGAAAGGCTGGTTTCATCTCCAAGGCTCTTGTTTATGGCATCACAATACTTGAGAAGTATCATGGTCCTTGTTGATTTGCATATTCTCCTAAAGTACGTCTTGGTGGTTGGTGTTGTCTTTCCATATCTTCAATTTTTGGAGTTGATATTGGTGATGAGTTGAAGAAGAAGATTGTCCTTCCTCTTGTTGTGCTTTTGATTTAGCTTTAATTCTCTTCAAAGTCTTCTCGATTTCAGGATCTATTTTAACCTGTTCTTTCGATCCCTGACTTTTTAATATCATAAGCAAAACTTCCAACAAAGAGGTTAGCAAAGAAAAAGATATAACAGCAGAAAATTACTCACAAGTACTATATTCACAAACCGAAATAATTGAATTCGATTTAAATTCGATCCGCGACGGACGACGCCAAAAACTTGCTGCTGTTTGGGTATGATATATTCACAAAACACTCAGATGGTCAGTTTTAAAGTGACTCGTGGCAAGTATACCACTTGTCGGTGTAGTATATGTTCAAGAGAACAAATATCGTTCCCACTACGGATCATTTCAAATCGATTTCAAACTATTACGGCAGAAATGATTTGTGGTTTTCATGATAATGAATTAAAACAACTCTTCATAAATTTATAAATCTATGAAAGCAATACAAGAAATGCAAGTGAAATAACAGAGTTTAGAGTTTGGGAATCGGATTCACCTTTCTCACCTTCCGATACATCGTTAATATTCATGTACTCAATGTTTGCGATATGATTCTTTACGTCATAATCACAGTTATTCATATCAATTCCTTGACTATGAAATCCATAAGAATAGATTTAATAACGTTAATCCCTTGATCGTTTCAAATCTATTCCAGCATTAAGAACGATTGTTTGGACGTCCATTACGTTAGATACCATCCCTGGTTATCAACTCACAATGAGTGTTCCATTTAGATCCGTTTTTAAAAGTCATTTTCCAACAACAGATGAAAACTTGAATCAAGAAACTAGTGATCAAATAGATTCAGGCAATGAACATAAAATGGAAGACAAAGAATCATAAAACAACTCATGAATCACATAAATATTACACAAGTGTACATCCGGGTTGATTGGTTACCTCCAATCCCAAATGAGAGGATTAGCCACTCATGGTGGTCATGATCTTACAATACAAGTGAAATGAAGAAGAAAAACCTAGGCTAGATACACTGTTTGTAAGAAAAATGTCTCTCATGTTCTCTCACTCTATATGCATAACCAACCCCTCATTTTTCTCTGTTTCACATTGATTTCTTTTTATAATGCATTAACTCGCTCAAGCGAGTTTAAGTCTCACTCAAGCGAGATGCATCCTTCACCATGAACAAAGTCCACGTCCTGCTTAGTTTGTATGCTTGATTCGCTTAAGCGACCAATTTCGCTTGAGCGAAACTCAAGCTGATGAGCCTCTGTTCCAATTTCGCTTGATGTATCATTATTTCGCTTGTAGCGTGTTTCACTCTTTTTAATTCTGGATAAATCTCGCTTGAGCGAAATTGGGTCGCTCAAGCGACTTTAACATTGTAGCTCATTGGAAGAATTTCACTTAATGCCTTTATTGTTTCGCTTGAGTGAAGTCTTCATGTTTGCATTCTGTAACAATTTCGCTCCAGCGAACAACCTTCGCTTGAGCGATTTCTTCATTATTCCTCACTGGCCTTTATTCTCTTAGGCGAATGTCCTCTCGCTCAAACAAATTTTGCCCCTGTTACTTATATCTGTTGAATTACTTTCTCGCCCGAGCGAGCCTTCAATTTTGCCTAAGCGACTTTGAGTCGCTCAAGCGAGACGACCTTCGCTTGAGTGAATCCCACCTCCTTTGCTTATACTTAGTGGATTTTTTTCTTTTCTTTTTCCTTCTTCTTTCTTCTTCGATTTTTCTTGGAATTGCAACAAAATTAACCAATCAACTTGTACAATGTTTATATCACAATTTATGTTCTATATAGCTTACAAAATGATAAACATTGCACATTATGTCCAATTTATGCTTTATTTTCACTGCAAAATATATATAAATTGGACATCTATCATATAATAAAAAAGAAGACCTAGGTTTAAGAGAAGTTAAGCTTGAAATTCCCCCTTTTAATGGAAAAAGTGATATTGAAGCATACTTAGAATGGGGAATGAGAGTTGAACAATTATTTAATTCTCAGCAAATTAAAGAAGAAAAGAAAGTTAGGATAGCCACTCTCTTATTTCAAAACTATGCCTTAGTGTGGTGGACACAAGTGAGTATGAAGAGGAAAAAAGAAAACTTTCGACCAATTAATGATTGGTTGGACTTAAAAGCCTTGTTAAGGAAGAGATATGTTCCTAATTACTATAGAGGGGAGCTATTAGCCAAGCTAAATAGACTCACCCAAGGTACAAAGAATGTTAAGGATTACTATAAGGCCTTAGAGATAGAAATAATTAGGGCAAACTTAGATAAAGATGAGGAAACCCTAATGTATAGATTTTTGCATGGCCTAAATAGGAACATTAAGAATAGAGTTAAAATCCTTCCACATATAGACATAGAGGAACTTTTGCACCAATGTACAAAATTTGAAAACTAATTGAAAGGGCGGGAATCGTATAGAGGAGAATATCAAACCTCTAGGCACCAGTGGTTGGGAAAGGATGACAGAAAAGATAGGTTTGAGAGAAAACCAAGGGAGAAAGGAGTGGGCACTTCTTCCCATTTACCTAGTGAGTTGCATAAGAATGGTAAAGTTTTTAGGACTAGTAAAGATAAGCATGATTCCACATCTAATCCTTCAACCTCTAGATCATCTACCATAAAATGTTTTAAATGCCTTGGTAGAGGTCATATTGCTTCGACTATCCTACAAAGAAAACCATGATTTTGAAAAATAATGAAATCTACTCAAGACAATCAGAGTCAAAGGCTAGTTCACGAAATGGGCTTAGAACTAATAGATACCCTAGACCTTACAAGTTACAATGGTTAGATGTAAAGGGAGAGATGTTAGTTAATAAGCAAGTTTTACTTAATTTCACCATAGGCACTTATAAAGATAAGATAAAATGTGATGTAGTCTCTATGGAAGCAACCCACATACTTGTAGGGAGACCTTGGTGTTAAGGCTTTTGTAAAGGCCTTCTATTGGCAAGCACACTAATCGTTTGTAACTTTCAAATTTAGATATCGTTCCCACAAGGATTGAATATTCAATAGTCGTAGTAATTCTTTATTTACTATGGTAAAAGTTTCAAAACTTAAAAAGAGTAATTTATACACAATTTATACAATATTCAAAGAATTTAATGGTTGATTTGTCCATGTGGTAAAAAGATGGTAAATATAAAATCTATCTAAAAAGTTGAGATGTAATTCAGAATAGCCCAGATACTTGAGGTAAAAACACAGATTGACAAATTATGTTGCAATTTGGATCCCCTTTCTAGAACATAATGAAGAAACTCAAGACATGCATATTTATTCATCAACTTTATGTCATTGTAGCTTAAAATCATTATAACCGATCCCTCATGATATAAATTCTAAATAATTACCGTAAAGTCTGATCCCTCAGATGCTTTCTGTAACCCCCTAAAAATAGGGGTAAATTTTTCACGATTTAAAAAAATATTTATAAGTGGAAGAAACACGATATATATAAAATATTGAGTGGTTACCCCAGATCATTAAATAACCTATCTCATATATGAAGATATAAGAAGGTATCAGAGTTCTCCTTGGACGATCAAACTCGAGATCTTCACAAGGGAAAAGCGAAAGATATAACTAAAAACTGAGGATTATAAAAATTTATATGAAAAGAGATTGAAAGATACGCCATCAATTTGTTTAAATGTTGGTAATATAATTTCATAATAGTAATAATGTTTTTAGAGGTTATGGAACCCAAAACATGCAAGGAAGTTAAATATAAGAAACAAAATGAAGCAACTAGATACAGGGCAACTCGCTTGAGCGAGTCCCTGTCTCGCTTGAGCGAGTCCCTGTCTCGCTTGAGCGAGTCCCTGTCTCGCTTGAGCGAGACCCACATGGGTTGCTTGGGCGAGGCCAGCGAGCGTGAGCGAAAACGCTCCAGAACCGCTACCACTCTCTCTCGCTTAAGCAAGGCACACTCGCTTGACTGAGAAAGGGACAAAACCTCACTGTCCATATTTCGCTCGAGCGAGGCCAGACCCGCCTGAGCGAATTCCATCCAGTAGCTCCTACCTAATACTTAAGCGTCTCGCCTGGGCAAGACACCACTTCACCTGAGCGAACCTCGTCTAGAACAATTGCACACAATACTCGCTTGAATGGAGGTGAGCCCGCTTGAGCGAGGAATGTCCAGTATGCACACATCAAATGTAGGGTCGTCTCGGCTGAGCGAGGACCACTCTTGCTTGAGCGAGAATAAGCCAGAGGCCATATAACTCACACAAGGGATTCTCGCTTGAATGAGAACCCATCTCGCTTGAGCGAGAATATCAGCACATACGCAGAAAACAATGTAAATTTCAAAACCTAACATATGAAAATCCATCCAAAGCAATATTGATCAAAATTGATATATCACACATATCATACTAAGCATTTAGAACTAGTTTCAAGTAATCATATTCAACAATTCCTAGCCCTAACTTTTTAATCCTATCAAAATCAAGCTTATCATCTTATATGCTTTGTAAAACACAAAATCTAGAGAATTATCCATTCATTCATTATTTCTAACATCATACCACATCATTTTGTCATCCATACATTGTCGAGGTCATTAATGAAAATAAGTCATACACATAAGGGTCTCATTTTCCTACATGACCTCCAAAATCATCATTCATCCTATCAATTTACAAAATTGAGCATATGTACATCATATACTCTACAAAACGACAATATGCCGGCCAAGGCTTACCCACTTTCCTTTCACATTTACCTTCGCCAACACTCGACCTCCAAAAGAGTATGATTTACATCACACCTACATCAAACTTAAAAATGGCAACCAGGAGGTGAGCAACTTAATCCAAATGTATCAAAGTCATACATTATAATGATATCCATACATACTCACATATGATACACTTCACAAGAACATCATAATTTAATTCACATACTATATCATTCATAGCAATAGGCTACAAACTCAAGACATACATCCATAACACATATATTCAAATCATTGGTATTCTCAATAACATCATCATACATATAATGTTAGTACCACATTTTTTCCCTTTTTATATCTCAATCATCCGTCGCCACCATGGGCTCTCAACTAGGCATATCTCTGGCTATATGCAAATGCTCTTATAGCTAATGCATATGCACAAAGGAATTATTATCAAATGCGGATCCAACTGTGGGAAACAACAATATACTAAGTGTGGGACAAGCATAGGTGTGCTACTATACCCCTACTACAGTAGAAAAATTATGTACACATATACCTCAATCCATGCATGCTCAGCATCATACTTTTACTGATACCAAACCGCTCTCACCCATCTGTAGCACTAGTCACCCCGTGACTTACGAATCTATAATCATGGCCTTACTTGCCACAAGTGCTACGGGCCCCTCCCGAACACACATCGAGAGTGTCGTGTCCCGTCAGACATCGAGGTAACTTGCTCATCGCAGAGCCATCCGCCCATTGGGCCCGCCACATAGGGTGCCTCGTCACTAGACTATGGACAACTTTGTGATTGTAACACCCCAAAAATAGGGGTGTATTTTTCACGATTCAAAAATAATTATAAGTAGAAGAAACTCATGATATATAATACCAAGTAATTACCCCGGATCATTTAATAGCCTATCTCATATATGTAGATATGAGAAGGTATTAGAGTGCTCCTTGGACGATCAGACTCGAGACCATCACAAGGGAAAAGCGGAAGATTGAATAAAATTTAAAAGTTAATGAAATGTGTACAAAAGGAGGATAAAATATGCCTCATTAATTTATAAACATTAGAAATACAAAATAAAAATATTAATAATATCATTTTCATGATTTAGGGTTTCCAAAACAAACAAGGAAATGGAATAAAGAAGCCAACATAAGAAAACTGGAATCAGGGGATCTCGCTTGAGCGAGTCCCAATCTCGCTTGAGCGAGACCCACAGGGGTCACTTGGGCGAGGCTGGCAAGCGTGAGTAAAAATGCTCCAGAATCAAAGGCACGCTCACTCGCTTGAGCGAGGCAAGCTCGCTTGAGACCTTACTGCCCTTATTTCGCTCGAGCGAGGCTAGGCCCGCCTGAGTGAATTTCTTCCAGTAGCTAATACCTGATGCATAAGCAATCTCGCTTGGGAGAGATACCAGCTTTCCTAAGTGAATTTCATCTAGTAGCAATTGTACCCTACCGTCGCTTGAGCGAAGGCGAACCCGCTCGAGCGAGAAACGTCTAGTATGCATATACTAAGTGCAGGGGCATCTTGCCTAAGCGAGAACCACTCTCGCTTGAGCAAGATTAGGCCAGAGGCCATATAACTGATACAGGGGATTCTCGCTTGAGCAAGAATCCATCTCGCATGAGCGAGATTATCAACACATGCATAGAAACAAATAAAATTTCACAACTCCACTTACCAAAACTCATGCTAAGCAAAATTAATCAAATTCATCACATCATATACCTCATATTAAGCATTTAAAACTTGTTTCAAGTAATCATATTCAACAACTCCCATTCCAAATTCATTAATCATATCTAATCAAGATTATCATTTTATATTCTCTACAAGACACAAAATCTAGATAAATATCCATTCATTCCTCAATTCTAACAGCATAACACATCATTTTCATTATCCAACCATTGTCAAGGTCACCAATGAAAATATGCCATAAATACAAAGGTCTCATTTTCCTACATGACCTCCACAATCATTATTCATCTACTTATTATCCATACAATTTACCCATATTAATTCATGGCTATACAAAGTATCCATCATGTATGTACATTACAAAAGTATACATATAAGCCATAAAATCAAAACATTGCCGGCCAAGGCATCTTTACCCAAAATGACTTCCTTCACACAATTCCTCCACACATGAGCTCCATAGTCAAGCCCTACAACACAAAAGCTAAAAAGATAGACCACATGGAGAGTGAGTATACTTTCTTAATGATGAAAAATCTAACAATTTGTGATAATATACATATGAATGCAAGTTAACACCTTCTCCCAAAAAGGAGCTCAAATGACACTAAGATCAATTTAATCATCCAATTCATTGAACATACATGTCCATTCACATATTCATGAATAACAAATCCTTCGTTAAGGACATGTCAACTTAACCATATTATTCATTCATGATTCTATCACACTCATTGTCATTTCATAAAGTTTCATAAAAGCCAAATCAAACCAATAACACAATTATATTTAGTATCCAAAAAGGGTTCCACATACACCTCACATAACCTCCTCAATAGGGTATCACTCAATGCCATGCTTCTATGGCTAATGCGCATGCTGTAACATCCCGATTATTTAATTAATGGCAAGATTAATATTAAATGCTAATTGAGAATTAATTTAAAATAAAGGAAAACTTGATGCTGATGGAAGTGATTGGATATGACACATGATTGGATGGTGGCTGCCATTTCACGTTCTCCCACCCACTCTCCTTATTTCTTTTGGGTACATGTTCAGAAGCTCTCAACCACTTTTCCATTCTCTCAAAATCCCCTTGAGACTCTTCCTCTTCCTCTATAATTCTTCTTCTCCTTCTTCTTCATTCTTCTTCTTTTTCATCAGTTTACGACTGTGGTGTTATGGAGGACTCGAAGTTCCCCATTGTTGGCAAGGAGCGATCGTTCGGAGGAGGAGCAGCTCCCAGTTTCTCCAAGCTGTGTGTGGTATTCGTCTGGATCTGAAAGTTGTTGAGCAAGAGAGACTGAGGGAACGAGCAGAGCACGGGTCAACACTGAAAATCGAGGAGCTTCTTGCGTTTTTCCAGTAGATAGGGGGCGCTTTACATCTCAAATGCATAGTTATGGATGGATCCCAGGTGAAAGTATTGCATTTTGTGTTTATGGTTGTGAATATGTTGATTGTGTGAATCATATGATGATAACTTTCGAATACCGGGTGTGTGTGTATGTTAGCTGAGTCACGTAAGGTTATATCTTTCTCCGTCCATGAGATGTGTGTTAGTAAACATGTGAATGTATGAAAATGTACTGGATCTGTGTTGGCCGAGTGCATGCATTAAGAGTTTGTTATGCTAAGTCCCGTGTGTAGTTTAACACTTAACAGCATATGGTATATGTTATTGATATTGATAATACCGAGTGTATATTGTGGGACTGTTGGTTGATTCCTGTGTAGATTTTTATATTAGAAATCATGAAACCATGTTGTTGCGAATAATAGTATGATTACCGAGTACTTGTATTGAGAAGCCGAGGGTAAATCCCTGATTGATATCTTATGATTATATGCATGTAAATGCTGGGATGAATCTGATGGGATTTCATAAAGAATACATGAGATGCATGTGTTATGTGGTTTTACCGAGTGAAATGCCACTGTTGTGCTAATGAATATGTATGGAAAAATAATAAAAGACCTTGGGTTGGACTCAAGGAAATACCGAGTGAAACACTCGTGTACTAGCGTTGGACGCTTGGTGAAAGTCCTTGGGTTGGACTCAAGGCAAGCTTACCGAGTTGGACTTGAGGCCGCCCGTAACACTCCCGTTGTCGCTTGGAGCGATTGTGTTACGTGTGAGGGCAAACGGTTTGGTACCAGTAAAACGGCCGGATAAGCTTGGAGCTAAGAAAAAGGCTTGGAGCCTATGTTGCAACATAAAAATTAATAAAAAACTGATCAGATCCGACTGAAATTAATGTGTGCTCACTTATACTGTTGATGAGCTCAATGTGGTTATATGCGTATGTATGGGGAATATCAATATGAGCAATATGGCTCTGTATTCTGATTAATATGGCTGTGTGTTATTTGAACAAATTCCGATTGAATGATACTGTGTGTGGATATATCAAATGACAGTGCATATGATAGATTGATTGAGAGATAATGCTGTGTAGTGGAAAGCTAGAGGATTTTCCAAGTCATTACTGTCATTTTATATATAAAAGCTCACCCCTATTATGGCCATATTTCAGTGGATGTTGCTCGGAATGAGGAATGATGGAAGAGCACCAATTGCTGGGAAGTGCATTGTACAGTGGAAGTGTACATGTATATATATATTGTATAGATGGTTTTTGTATAGCCTTGGCCGGCTCTTAGTTTATCATTCTATTTTTTTTAATGTGTAGGATTTGAACTCTCTCGGTATTGAGAGTAAAACTAAACAGATTTCAATATATATATAATGCTATGTGTTTTATCTTGTTCAGTGGGTAATGATGTGGGTGAATGTCTAAGTGGTGTACATCTATATTCTACTAAATAAATAATGTTTGCGTGATTCCGAGTAAGGGAGAGCTAAGGTAAATCCGAGTGAGGTGAGATAAGAGACCCTCTTCTGAATGAAGAAGGGTTGGGCTAATTCCGAGTGAGTTATGCTCATTAAAGGACTATTTCCCTAGAAGGATCAATCGAAGGGTGTTATGTGAGAAATCCCTTTAATAAGCCTATTCCGTGTGAATAAGGCTATGATATCCCGGGTGAGTGAAGTCATGTAATTCCGAGTGGGAATTGACTTAAAAACTTCCTGAGTAAGAACTTATTAGAATTTCCCGAGTGAAGAGAAACTAGAGTATTCTGAGTGAACGAAGCTATGAAATCCTTAAGCGAGACTTGACCTTGTAGAGAGTTCTCAAGATAAGAGAGATCAAATATGCCGAGTGAAAAATATGTGAAATATTTCCGAGTGATACGAGACTGTGGAACATATTCCGAGCGAGGAAAAGTTATAGATTCCGAGTGTAATGGCCGAGGGAATAATTCTTGAGTAAACTTAGGTTCAGATTCCGAGTGATAAGGTTACCGAGTGAACTTAGGCTCCGATTCCAAGTGATAAGGATACAGAGTGGACTTGAGTTTAGATTCCGAGTGGTCAAATTATCCGAGTGCCTTGTTCGCTTGGGAGAGTAAGGTTTCGCTCCAGCGATCATTGTTCGCTTAGGCGCTTTCTTCCGCTGGCTCTTATTTAATCGATATTGGGCCTTGCCAACGTGGGGGCATCCTGACCCGGTTCTTCCTTTCTTTGGTCGGATTCCTGTTCCGATTTCCCCTGTTAGCCGTTCAGAATTTTTGGGAAAATTTTTCCCTTGTCTCGGATTTTATTTAATTTACTTAGGATGTTTCATTTTGGTATCAGAGCGGACTTAAAAGGTCCAAGGCCAAGGTATGCTTACTCGTAGTAAGCGGTTGTGTGCATTATGACCGAGTGTCATAATTATTTGTAGCATCTGATGGATTTGATCCATGTTTAAGCACAATTTGAGTGGCCATGTGCCTATGAGGTGTTGTTTTGGGGGAAAAAGATTGTTCCTACCTTGGTCCGATTAATTATATGATACTTAAGGATTGTATAATAATGTGTTATAATTGTTGAATGTTGGGTTGAAGTCTGATCGGTAGTGAGTAATTCTGTAAACTTATCCTAAAAGGGGTGTTAATTTCAGGATAAGTCATGGCAAATCGTCACAGCATGGAAGCCATAGCCACGGTATTCCAGCGTTTCACCGACATATTCGAGAGGCAGAGCCAGCCTCGAACTGATGATGACCAAGGGTTGGACCGTTTCCTGAAGAGGAAGCCGAGTGAGTTTGAAGGAGGATTCAATCCCGAATCGGCTTATTCATGGATTCAGGATTTAGAAAGGATCTTTTATGGCCTTTAATGTACTAAGGCCCAGAAAGTAGACTATGCTATATATATGCTGCGAGCTGAAGCCGAGTGTTGGTGGAAGATCACCAAGGCACGATTGACTGATGCAGGTACCCAGTTAATCTGGGAGAATTTTAAAGCATATTTTCTGGAGAAATACTTTCCTGACACGGTGAGGAGTCAGAAAGAGCTAGAATTCATGGAACTAAAGCAGGGTTCTATGATTGTTGAGGAATACGCTACTAAATTCGAAGCACTGTGCCTGTTCTATCCTCCATTTCAGCAAACTAGAACTGAGGGTTCCAAGTGCATCAAGTTCAAAAGCGGATTGAGGCCCAAGATTAAGAGAGCCTCCAGACACCAGGAGATTCAGAATTTTCCAGTGTTGGTGAACAAATGTAGAATTTTTGAAGAAAATGATAATGTCCACCCGGGCCAGAGTAGTAGGACCGACACGTCCTTGAAGCCACAGCCGCCTCGCTTCAAGAAGCCGGGCAATGTTGGAAGAGG
The DNA here is from genome assembly GCA_037962975.1 of Clitoria ternatea. Lineage (NCBI taxonomy): Eukaryota > Viridiplantae > Streptophyta > Magnoliopsida > Fabales > Fabaceae > Clitoria > Clitoria ternatea. The sequence goes on from CM075672.1 coordinate 182,425,927, forward strand.
TGGACCCTCCTCTAAATATCGAGGACGGGGAAACCGTGGTGGTCGTTTTGGAGGTCGTCCTGGGAATGGTAAGTGCTTTAGATGTGGTGGTGACCACTTTGCCTGAGAGTGTGATATTGGAAGAGATGTTGTATGCTTCCATTGTAATGAAAAAGGGCACGTACGCCCCGACTGCCCTCAGCTGCAGCAAGCCAATGCAAACGTATAGTGTGGAGGTTACCGAGGAAGAGGTCATGGAAACGGCGGGCAAGGGAATGGTGGCAGAGGCAGTGGAGCTCGGGGTAATATGATGTTTGCCCCAAATAACCGAGAGAGAAATACTGAGCATCCAGCTGCTGGACGAGTCTATGCAATCAATGCCAAGGAAGCTGTACAAGCTAATAACTTAGTGCAAAGTAAGTGCTCACTCGGTAGTCATACTCTTAATGTAGTTTTTGATTCTGGAGCTACCCACTCCTTTATAGCGGACGATTGTGTGAGACGTTTGAGGTTGCCGACTGTGTATATGGATTGGACTTTGGAGGTAGCCAATCCGACCGGTGTTAAAGTGTTGACATCGATGATGTGTAGAGATGTAACCTTTACGTTGGGCGATCGGAGTTTTACCTTCAATTTAGTATGTGTTCCTCTGAAAGACCTCGACATCGTGCTTGGCATGGATTGGCTATCGGCCAACAAGGTGCTGGTGGATTGCCAAAACTGAAGGGTGATTTTTTCGAGACAAATCCATAATGATTACACAGTGCAAGGTATAGCCCAGTTATTTGTGATGCTTTATTTAACCGAGGGTGAGAGTAGAACCCGAGTGCATGATATTCCGATTGTTTGTGATTTTCTTGAGGTGTTTCCGGATGATGTGCCGGGTGTCCCTCCAAATAGAGAAGTTGAATTCTCTATTGACTTAATCCCTAGAGCCAAGCCAGTCTCCAGTGCTCCTTATAGGATGTCTACGACTGAATTAACTGAGTTGAAGAAGCAAGTTGACGAGTTGCTCGGTAAATAGTTCATTCGACCGAGTGTGTCACCGTGGGGCGCACCGGTGTTACTCGTCAAAAAGAAAGACGACAGCATGAGACTATATATTGACTACCGACAGCTGAACAAGCTCACTATAAAGAATCGGTACCCATTACCGAGGATTGATGATCTGATTGATCAGTTGAGGGGTGCTTCGGTCTTCTCAAAAATCGATTTACGGTCGGGATATCACCAGATCCGGGTGAAGGACTCAGATATTCCCAAGAGCACGTTTAGGACTCGGTATGGTCATTACGAGTATGTAGTAATGCCATTCGGCGTGACAAATGCCCGTGCTGTATTCATGAATTACATGAACAGCATTTTCCATCCATACTTAGACCGATGATATCTTGGTTTATTGTAAAACCCCCGAGGAGCATGAGGATCATCTCCGATCGGTACTCCAAATATTGAAAGAGAAACAACTGTTTGCGAAACTTTCGAAGTGTGACTTCTGGATGGATAGGATCCATTTTCTTGGGCATGTAATTTCCGAGGAAGGTGTTTCGGTAGATCCTTCCAAGGTGGAAGCTGTAATGGCGTAGAAGAGGCCTAAGTCGGTCTCAGAGATCTGAAGCTTCATGGGTCTGGCCGGTTATTATAAAAGGTTTATTGAGGGGTTCTCTAAGCTTGCTCTGCCCCTGACCAAGTTGACTCGGAAGAATGTTTCTTCGTGTGGAGTTCTAAGTGTGAGAAAAGTTTCCGAGAGCTAAAGACTAAGTTGACAACGGCTCCAGTGTTGGCATTGCCAAATTTGCAAGAAAGCTTTGTAGTTTACTGTGATGCGTCGGGACTCAGTCTCAGATGTGTAGTGATGCAGAAGAACCGAGTGATAGCTTATACCTCTCATCAATTGAGGCCACACGAGCAGCACTATCTGACTCACGACTTGGAGTTGGCAGCTGTTGTCTTCGCGTTTAAAATATGGAGACATTACTTGTATGGCTCCAAATTCGAGGTTTACAGTGACCACAAAAGCCTCAAATATTTATTCGATCAGAAAGAGCTGAACAAGAGGCAAAGGAGGTGGACGGAATTCTTAAAAGATTACGACTTCGAGTTGAAGTATCATCCAGGTAAGGCGAACGTTGTGGGCGACGCCTTGAGTCGGAAGTTGATTCATGTGGCAATAATGATGGTGAAAGAAATAGAATTAATTGAACAATTCCGAGACATGAATTTGCACATGGATGTCTCTTTGTCTCGGAAGGTAACACTCAGAATGTTAAAGATAGCTAGTGAGTTTCTGAAGCTAGTGTATGTGGAGCAGAAGTCGGATCCCTACCTAGCTGAGATGAAAGAGACTCAGGCTAAGGGCAAGGATTTGTCCTTAACCGAGGGCTCGGATGGAATTTTCTGGGTGAAGGATAGGATATATGTGCCGGGTGCTGGCGAATTAAGGAAGATGGTGCTCGATGAAGCCCACAAGAGCCTGTTAAGCATCCACCCGGGCACTACAAAGATGTACCATGACTTGAGGATGCACTTTTGGTAGCCCGGATTGAAAAGAGATGTGGTCGACTATGTGGCTCGGTGTATCATTTGCCAGAAGTCAAAAGTTGAGCACCAGAAACCGTATGGTGGATTGCAACCTCTTGAAATCCCCGTGTGGAAATGGGACTCAATTACCATGGACTTCGTAATGGGATTGCCTAAAACCCGAGCGGGTTATGATGCCATTTGGGTCATTGTGGACCGGTTGACGAAGTCTGCACACTTTCTACCCATGAATATGAGATATTCACTGCAGAAATTGGCCAGATTTATATCCGAGAAATTGTCCGACTGCATGGTGTGCCGACTTCTATCGTGTCGGACAGGGACCCAAGATTTACTTCCCGGTTTTGGACAAGCTTACACCAGGAATTAGGCACTAAACTCCGATTGAGCTCAGCCTACCATCCTCAGTCGGATGGGCAATCTGAGTGGACAATACAAAGCTTGGAGGACTTGCTGAGGTCGTGTGTGTTGGAGCACAGTGGTAGTTGGGATCAATATCTCCCTCTGATTGAATTTACATATAGTAACAGCCACCACAGCAGCATTGGCATGGCACCATATGAATCATTGTATGGTCGGAAATGTCGAACCCCACTCTGTTGGTCGGAAACCGGTGAAAGTTTACTGTTGGGACCAGAAATTGTGAAGCAGACTTCTGAACAGATTCAAGTAATTAGGGAAAAGATGAAGGCATCTCAAGACCGACAGAAAAGCTACCATGATAAGCGGACTAAGCCGCTTGAATTTTCGGTCGGCGATAAAGTGTTCTTGAAGGTTTCGCTGAATAAAGGGGTCGGACGAGCCTTGAAGAGTGGGAAATTAAGCCCTCGGTATATTGGACCCTATGAAATATTGGAAAGGGTCGGTCCTGTGGCATACCGATTAGCATTGCCGACTCATCTATCAAACTTGCATAATGTGTTTCACGTGTCTCAATTAAGGAAGTGTTTACCCGATTGTACACACGAGATGCCAGATGATGAAGTCGAAATCAGAGAGAATTTGACGACTATTGCTATACCGACTAAAATTATAGACCGGTCGGTAAAACGCTTGAGGAGCAAGGATGTGCAACTAGTCGAAGTAGCGTGGCAACAAAATGGATGTACTTCTTATACTTGGGAACGTGAGGATGCCATAAGGCAGCAGTATCCCGAGCTATTTTATTGAGGTAAGCTTGTGTTTGAATTTCGAGGATGAAATTCTTTGAGGGGGGAATAGTGTAACATCCCGATTATTTAATTAATGGCAAGATTAATATTAAATGCTAATTGAGAATTAATTTAAAATAAAAGAAAACTTGATGCTGATGGAAGTGATTGGATATGACACATGATTGGATGGTGGCTGCCATTTCACGTTCTCCCACCCACTCTCCTCATTTCTTTTGGGTACATGTTCAGAAGCTCTCAACCACTTTTCCATTCTCTCAAAATCCCCTCGAGACTCTTCCTCTTCCTCTTCCTCTATAATTCTTCTTCTCCTTCTTCTTCGTTCTTCTTCTTTTTCATCAGTTTACGACTGTGGTGTTATGGAGGACTCAAAGTTCCCCACTGTTAGCAAGGAGCGATCATTCGGAGGAGGAGAGGCTCCCAGTTTCTCCAAGCTGTGTGTATGGTATTCGTCTGGATCTAAAAGTTGTTGAGCAAGAGAGACTGAGGGAATGAGCAGAGCACGGGTCAACACTGAAAATCGAGGAGCTTCTTGCGTCTTTCCAGTAGGTAGGGGGCTCTTTACATCTCAAATGCATAGTTATGGATGGATCCCGGGTGAAAGTATTGGATTTTGTGTTTATGGTTGTGAATATGTTGATTGTGTGAATCATATGATGATAACTTTCAACTATCGGGTGTGTGTGTGCGTTAGCTGAGTCACGCAAGGTTATATCTTTCTCCGTCCATGAGATGTGTGTTAGTAAACATGTGAATGTATAAGATGTATTGGATCTATGTTGGCCGAGTGCATGCGTTAAGAGTTTGTTATGCTAAGTCCCGTGTGTAGTTTAACACTTAACAACATATGGTATATGTTATTGATATTGCTAATACCGGGTGTATATTGTGGGACTGTTGGTTGATTCCTGTGTAGATTTTTATATTAGAAAGCATGAAACCGTGTTGTTGTGAATAATGATATGATTACCGAGTACTGGTACTGAGAAGCCGAGGGTAAATCCCTGATTGATATCTTATGATTATATGCATGTAAATGCTGGGATGAATCTGATGGGATTTCATAATGAATACATGAGATGCATGTGTTATATGGTTTTACCGAGTGAAATGCCACTGTTGTGCTAATGAATATGTATGGAAAAATAATAAAAGACCTTGGGTTGGACTCAAGGCAATACCGAGTGAAACACTCGTGTACTAGCGTTGGACGCTTGGTGAAAGTCCTTGGGTTGGACTTAAGGCAAGCTTACCGAGTTAGACTCGGGGCTGCCCGTAACACTCCCGTTTTCGCTTGGAGCGATTTTGTTACGTGTGAGGGCAAACGGTTTGGTACCAGTAAAACGGCCGGATCAGCTTGGAGCTGAGAAAAAGGCTTGGAGCCTATGTTGTAACATAAAAAATTAATAAAAAACTGATCAGATCCGACTGAAATTAATGTGTGCTTACTTATACTGTTGATGAGCTCAATGTGGTTATATGCATATGTATGGGGAATATCAATATGAGTAATATGGCTATGTATTACTGAATAATATGGCTGTGTGTTATTTAAATAAATTTCGATTGAATGATACTGTGTGTGGATATATCAAATGACAGTGCATGTGATAGATTGATTGAGAGATAATGCTGTGTAGTGGAAAGCTAGAGGATTTTCCAAGTCATTACTGTCATTTTATATGTAAAAACTCACCCCTATTATGGCCATATTTCAGTGGATGTTGCTCGGAATGAGGAATGATGGAAGAGCACCAATTGCTGGGAAATGCATTATACAGTGGAAGTGTACATGTATATATATATTGTATAGATGGTTTTTGTATAGCCTTGGCCGGCTCTTAGTTTATCGTTCTGTTTTTTTTAATGTGTAGGATTTGAACTCTCTCGGTATTGAGAGTAAAACTGAACAGATTTCAATATATATATAATGCTACGTGTTTTACCTTGTTCAGTGGGTAATGATGTGGGTGAATGTCTAAGTGGTGTACATCTATATTCTACCAAATGAATAATGTTTGCGTGATTCCGAGTAAGGGAGAGCTAAGGTAAATTCGAGTGAGGTGAGATAAGAGACCCTCTTCTGAATGAAGAAGAGTTAAGCTAATTCCGAGTGAGTTATGCTCATTAAAGGACTATTTCCCTAGGAGGATCAATCGAAGGGTGTTATGTGAGAAATCCCTTTAATAAGCCTATTCCGCGTGGATAAGGCTATGATATCACGAGTGAGTAAAGTCATGTAATTCCGAGTGGGAATTGACTTAAAAACTTCCCGAGTAAGAACTTATTAGAATTTCCCGAGTGAAGAGAAACTAGAGTATTCTGAGTGAACGAAGCTATGAAATCCTTAAGCGAGACTTGACCTTGTAGAGAGTTCTCAAGATAAGAGAGATCAAATATGTCGAGTGAAAAATATGTGAAATATTTCCGAGTGATACGAGACTGTGGAAAATATTCCGAGCGAGGAAAACTTATAGATTCCGAGTGTAATGGCCGAGGGAATAATTCCCGAGTAAACTTAGGTTCAGTTTCTGAGTGATAAGGTTACCGAGTGAACTTAGGCTCCGATTTCGAGTGATAAGGATACCGAGTGGACTTGAGTTTAGATTCCGAGTGGTCGAATTATCCGAGTGCCTTGTTCGCTTGGGCGAGTAAGGTTTCGCTCCAGCGATCATTGTTTGCTTAGGCGCTTTCTTCCGCTGGCTATTATTTAATCGATTTAGGCCTTGCCAACGTGGAGGCATCCTGACCCGGTTCTTCCTTTCTTTGGTCGGATTCCTGTTCCGATTTCCCCTGTTAGCCGTTCGGAATTTTTGGGAAAATTTTACCCTTATCTCGAATTTTATTTAATTTAGTTAGGATATTTCATTTTGGTATCAGAGCGGACTTAAAAGGTCCAAGGCCAAGGTATGCTTACTCTTAGTAAGCGGTTGTATGCATTATGACCGAGTGTCGTAATTATTTGCAGCATCTGATGGATTTGATCCATGTTTAAGCATAATTTGAGTGGCCATGTGCCTATGAGGTGTTGTTTTGGGGGCAAAAGATTGTTCCTACCCTGGTCCGATTAATTATATGATACTTAAGGATTGTATAATAATGTGTTATAATTGTTGAATGTTGGGTTGAAGTCCGATCGGTAGTGAGTAATTCTGTAAACTTATCCTAGAAAGGGGTGTTAATTTTAGGATAAGTCATGGCAAATCGTCACAGCATGGAAGCCATAGCCACGACATTCCAGTGTTTCGCTGACATATTTGAGAGGCAGAGCCAGCCTCGAACTGATGATGACCAAGGGTTGGACCGCTTCCTGAAGAGGAAGCCGAGTGAGTTTGAAGGAGGATTCAATCCCGAATCGGCTTATTTATGGATTCAGGATTTAGAAAGGATCTTTGGTGGCCTTCAATGTACTGAGGCCCAGAAAGTGGACTATGCTGTATATATGTTACGAGCTGAAGCCGAGTGTTGGTGGAAGATCACCAAGGCCCGATTGACTGATGCAGGTACCCAGTTAATCTAGGAGAATTTTAAAGCATATTTTCTAGAGAAATACTTTCCTGAGACGGTGAGGAGTCGGAAAGAGCTGGAATTCATGGAACTAAAGCAGGCTTCTATGACTGTTGAGGAATACGCTGCTAAATTCGAAGCACTGTGCCTGTTCTATCCTCCATTTCAGCAAACCAGAACTGAGGGTTCCAAGTGCATCAAGTTCGAAAGCGGATTGAGGCCCAAGATTAAGAGAGCCTTCAGACACCAGGTGATTCAAAATTTTCCAGTGTTGGTGAACAAATGTAGAATTTTTGAAGAAGACGATAATGTCCACCCGGGCCAGAGCAGTAGGACCGACACGTCCTTGAAGCCACAGCAGCCTCGCTTTAAGAAGCCAGGCAATGTTGGAAGAGGTGGACCCTCCTCTAAATATCGAGGATGGGGAAACCGTGGTGGTCGTTTTGGAGGTCGTCCTGGGAATGGTAAGTGCTTTAGATGTGGTGGTGACCACTTTGCCCGAGAGTGTGATATTGGAAGAGATGTTGTATGCTTCCATTGTAATGAAAAAAGGCACGTACGCCCCGACTGCCCTCAGCTACAGCAAGCCAATGCAAACGTACAGCGTGGAGGTTACCGAGGAAGAGGTCGTGGAAATAGCGGCCAAGGGAATGATGGCAGAGGCAGTAGAGCTCGGGGTAATATGATGTTTGCCCCAAATAACCGAGAGAGAAATGCTGAGCAACCAGCTACTGGACGAGTTTATACAATCAATGTCGAGGAAGCTGCACAAGCTAATGACTTAGTGCAAAGTAAGTGCTCACTCGGTAGTCATACTCTTGATGTAGTTTTTGATTCTGGAGCTACCCACTCCTTTATAGCGGATAATTGTGTGAGACATTTGAGGTTGCCGACTGTGTATATGGATTGGACTTTGGAGGTAGCCAATCCGACCGGCGTTAAAGTGTTGACATCGATGATATGCAGAGATGTAACCTTTAGGTTGGGCGATCGGAGTTTTACCTTCGATTTAGTATGTGTGCCTCTGAAAGACCTCGACATCGTGCTTGGCATGGATTGGCTATCGGCCAACAAGGTGCTGGTGGATTGCCAAAACCGAAGGGTGATTTTTCCGAGACAAATCCATAATGATTACACAGTGCAAGGTATAGCCCAGTTATTTGTGATGCTTTGTTTGACCGAGGGTGAGAGTAGAACCCGAGTGCATGATATTCCGATTGTTTGTGATTTTCTTGAGGTGTTTCCGGATGATGTGTCGGGTGTCCCTCCAAATAGAGAAGTTGAATTCTCTATTGACTTAATCCCTAGAGCCGAGCCAGTCTCTAGTGCTCCTTATAGGATGTCTCCGACTGAATTAACTGAGTTGAAGAAGCAAGTTGACGAGTTGCTCAGTAAATAGTTCATTCGACCGAGTGTGTCACCGTGGGGCGCACCGGTGTTACTCGTCAAAAAGAAAGACGGCAGCATGAGACTATGTATTGACTACCGACAGCTAAACAAGCTTACTATAAAGAATCGGTACCCATTACCGAGGATTGATGATCTGATTGATCAGTTGAGGGGTGCTTCGGTCTTCTCAAAAATCGATTTACGGTCGGGATATCACCAGATCCGGGTGAAGGACTCGGATATTCCCAAGAGCGCGTTTACGAGTATGTAGTAATGCCATTTGGCGTGACAAATGCCCCTGTTGTATTCATGAATTACATGAACAACATTTTCCATCCATACTTAGACCGATTCGTGGTCGTTTTTATCGATGATATCTTGGTTTATTCTAAAACCCCCAAGGAGCACGAGGAACATCTCCGATCAGTACTCCAAATATTGAAAGAGAAACAACTGTTTGCGAAACTTTCAAAGTATGACTTCTGGATGGATAGGATCCATTTTCTTGGGCATGTAATTTCCGAGGAAGGTGTTTCGGTAGATCCTTCCAAGGTGGAAGCTGTAATGGCGTGGGAGAGGCCTAAGTCGGTCTCAGAGATCAGAAGCTTCATGGGTCTGGCCGGTTATTATAGAAGGTTTATTGAGGGGTTCTCTAAGCTTGCTCTGCCCCTGACCAAGTTGACTCAGAAGAATGTTCCTTTCGTGTGGAGTTCTGAGTGTGAGATGTAACATCCCAATTTCGAAAATTAATTACTGAATGAAATTAAGCCATTCAAATAATAATTGTAAAGTGGAAAATTACTTGTTAATTATAATCAACTTAATCAATCTAACTTAAGGAAATAATGGCAGATTAATTATGATTAATTGTTAATGGCTGGCTGCTTGTGATTGGTGTGTGCCGCGAGTGGAGTTGCGATTCACGAACTCCCACTCCACTCTCCTTCTCTTCGTACGCATATACATATGCCATGTGCCACTGTTGGTTATTCATTTTCTCTGCTGCTTCGTTCTCTCTTCTCTTCTCTTCTCTTCTCCTCGTTCTCTCTTCGCCTTCTTCATCCTCCGTCTTCTTCTTCTCCCTGTTCTCTGTTCTCTGTTTCAGGAACGCACGACGACGGTACTACAGAAGACTCGGAGCTTCTCTTGCTGGTGAGGAACGATCATCAAAGGGACGACGAACAGCTTCCTGTTCCCCCAGTTCGACTGCGCTTAAGGGAGACCAAACGAGTAGGAGCGAGGACGAGGCGAACAGAGTAGAAGATCAACGTCAAAACTGAGGAGCCTCTCGGAGTCGCTTAGTTGGTAGGGGGTATCTTATATCTTAAATGCATAGGTTATGGATGGGTTCCGGGTGTTAATGGCTTGCTGATTCTGTGCTTAATTCTGTGTTTTATTTGCATGAAGAGTATATGATACCCGGATGCATGTTGATTAGGAATCTAGTGTTGCATGTTTAGTTTCGCCCATGAAATGCATGTTGATGGCCTCAAGAATGTTGAATGGTTGCATAAAACGAATGTGTTGAAATGTTGTTGATGATCACCGTGTGACTTATGTAGCATGCTGGATATTATGAGTTTGAAATGCTGACTGCATGTGAGAAAATGTGGATTTAGTGAATCTGATGATGTGTTACACCGATTGCATGGGATGCATGTGTTGCTGAATGAAAGCTGTGTATGAAACTTGTGTTGTGTGATGAATCCGCGTGTGGCGCATGGGATACGTTAATGCTAAGAGCATGTAGTGTGGGACACTACCATCGGTTATTAAAGCGTGGGACGCTGTTAAATCCTTGAGTGGGACTCAAGGTGGCCTATTAAGTGGGACTCAGGGCTGCCCGTGAACACCGCTGTTGACGCTGAGAGCGTTGGTGTCACCTGAGGGCAAACGGTTTGGTACCTGTAAAATGGCCAAGTCAGCTGGGAGCTGAATAAAAGGCTGGGAACATACGTTGCAATGAATGAAAACCGATAACACACAAATGCAGAACCGAGTGAAATAATCTGTGTATATATACTGCTGATGTTGATTGGAATTTGATTACGCATGTGATAATGTTAATGAAATGATAGGTGCATATTACCGAATGATAGTTGATGGATTCTGATCGGTAAATGCTTTGTGTGTATCTGAATAATTAGCATTATTATGTTATTGATTATTGCTATGTATGAATATATGATACTATTGCATAACTGAGGAATAATCTGAGTCAGTATCTATCATTTAATATCTAAGGTACTCACCCCCCTACTGTGGCAATATTTTTTAGTGGATGTCTCTCGGAACAATGAGTGAAGGTGGAGCTGCATGCCGAGCAGACTGTTTGTGCTCTATGGAAATATGTGTATATTTGTAGATATTGTGTATAAGGTTTTGGTTAAGCCTTGGCCGACTCGTACTTTGATCTTAGTCTCTTTAAATCAGAATTTGAACTCTCTCAGGTTGAGAGTATGACAATATGCTTGTAATTATTTATATACACTCCTATATATATATATCCTACTGTATGTTTATTCTATGTTGTGCGTGAAGTCCGAGTGATATATATTCATGCTTTTCCGAGTGTGTGAGGTTGGTATGACTTCCAGTAAAAACGGAGTGAAGTTATTGTCGTGGGAAGCGAGGTAGTGATTTTATCCCGAGTGAAGAGAGGTCTAGAAGTTTCGAGTGAAGAGAGGTCGTATAATTCCGAGTGGGGATTGGCATGAAAACCTTCAGGGTAATAAACTGTTAGGATTTCCTCGGGTAGAGGATAACAACATGTTTTCGGGTGAGAACCTTCCGAGTGAGTGTTATCCGACTGAAGAGTGACCTATAAGATTCTGAGTGAAACCCATTGTAATAAACTTATTGGGAGCTAGAGGACCCTTAGGTGAGACTTGATTTAGTAAGAGAACCTGAGTAAGAAGTATTAAGTGTGCCGAGTGCAAAATGAGCGAGATACCTGAGTGATAAAAAGGACCGGGAAAGATATTCCGAGTGAAAACACCCTTGGATTCTGAGTGAGGTAGTTATTGTTTCCCGAGTGGTCAACATGGTGTTCTGTAAGAACGAAGTCAAGGAACGTGAGGTAACTCCCGAAAGGAGCTTGTAAGTGTAAAGATTAATCCAAGTGAAGCGAGAGCAAAGACTTTCCGAGTGAACATAGATTCTGAAATCCGAGTGATGGGAATACCGAGTGGAGTTACTCGCCTCAGCGGCTAAGTGCTCGCTCCAGCGAGTGTGAGCGAAAGGAAGGTCTCTGATGGGTCACGCTTAAGCCATACGAACTTCGCCTAAACGTGTGGGGTTGTCGCGCTCAAGCGATATTGAATCTCGCTTAAGCGAGTAGGCGCTGTCGGGTTCGCTCACGTCCTGCATCTTCCGCTGTTTGCCTTGTGGATGGTTTGCATTCCTTCCTTTCCTTCTTTTCCTAATTCTACCCTTCTTAATTCTAAGCTAATCATTTTGCCTTTGAATCCCCTCTGATTTTGGAAAGAAAAAAATTTTTTTCCTAGTCTCAGTTTATCCACTAATTGAAAATTAAGGTGTTACATTTTGGTATCAGAGCAGATCGAAAGGTCCAAGGCCAAGGTTTGCCTACTGTTAGTGGGCGGTCGTGTGCAATGTGACCGGTTGTCATCATTGCTTGTGGTATTCTGTTAGAATTGGTGCATGTTTAACCATGATTTGTATGGCTGTGTGCTTATGTGTTTGCCGAGAACAATAGTTAAAGGTGTGACTGTTGTGATATTAATTTTAGGGTAGAAGGATTTATTACTACCCTGACTCAGTTGTTCATAAAATACTTGAGGTTATTCTAAGCTTGGGTTGATTGGAAAGGAAATGAAATGGTATATGCTGAGACCCCTTTTATAGGTGGAGGTCGGATTATTGGGCTAGGACTCTTGTGTATGCCATACTAGTGGTTCGTGGCCGAGTCATTCTTGTTGAATAGATTAGAACTCACATATCTGATTTGACTAGGTGAATGATGATAAAGGAATTCCCTAGTGTGGTGTTTCCTACTTAACTGATCGGTTGTATTGTTTGTGCCAAGGATACAAAATTGATCCTGAAAATATAAGTGATTCATTGCAGTTTTCTAAGTTGGCAGGTACATACCTTTTGGCACGTGAATCCCATATGGTATATGATGTAATTGATAGTGGCAGATTTCTAAATTGGGGAATTAGAATATGTGATGAATGAATGATATATTGTGTATATGACATATGGTATAGGCGATGGGTCGCAGTTTCCTAAGTTGGAGATCTGGGCGTACGATAAGTGGTTAGATGTGAAATCAGGAATATGTTAAGTTAGGATTGCGTCTCGATGGTCGGTTGAGGAAACCGAGTGACTGATGGATTAGATGTTGGACCACTAGGTGCAATGACCCAGTTAATTGGGCATGATCATAAATGAACGAATGAGAAATCGAATACCGTTGATTTGGGGTAGTGTCTCGGTCTTGATGTGTGAAAACCGAGTGAATTATTTAGACTTGGTGACGTTAGAATACTATAGAAATTGATGTAAATGTATACTTGATGATTTGGGTTAGGCTCGGATTTGTAGTTGGAAACCGAGTGAATAACTGATTTGGTGGTGACCCATAAGGTATAGAAATCCAAGCGAAGTGTGTCTAGTTATGACACTTCTGTGTGGGATGATACGAATAAGACTTAGAATGGGTAAGTTCCGAGTGAATGGTTCCCAAGGGGAATAAATACCCGAGGGGTAAATTTATTCCTAGTTGTGTTCGGGTTGATGGTTAGAGCTGCTGAGTTTGAACTCAGATTAGTAGGCCTGAATTCTGAGTGAAAATTTTATAATTGGAAAGTTTTTCGGGTGAGAATTGCTTTCAAACCCCGAATGACCCTTTTGATTGAGTGGTCCGAGTGACATTCTCTGGTTAGAAATGGAGGTTTCAAAAACTGAGTGTGATGCCTGTAAAGGATGAATCCAAGCGGTCTGTGCTAATTAAAGCATCTTGAAGCTCTGTTGGGTGTTGGTTTCGGTGTTGCCATGGTACATTATGATTTACAGGAGAAATTTTGGAGTCGGATGCTGAATACCCGAGAGTTTAATCCGAGGTAAATCGGACATTGGTGAGTATTTTGTGGGAATCGGTAATGTTTCTTGCCGATTAAACTTTCCCAACTCTATAATTGACACAACTTTGTGTTTATACCCCGTGTGGATACATAATTTTCCTTGTCTCAGTTTATCCACTAATTGAAAATTAAGGTGTTACATGAGAAAAGTTTCCGAGCGCTAAAGACTAAGTTGACAACGGCTCCAGTGTTGGCATTGCCAAATTTGCAAGAAAGCTTTGTAGTTTACTGTGATGCGTCGAGACTCGGTCTCGGATGTGTGCTAATGCAGAAGAACCGAGTGATAGCTTATGCCTCTCGTCAATTAAGGCCACACGAGCAGCACTATCTGACTCATGACTTGGAGTTGGCAGTTGTTGTCTTCGCGTTGAAAATATGGAGACATTACTTTATGGCTCCAAATTCGAGGTTTACAGTGACCACAAAAGCCTCAAATATTTATTCGATCAGAAAGAGCTGAACATGAGGCAAAGGAGGTGGACGGAATTCTTAAAAGATTACGACTTCGAGTTGAAGTATCATCCGGGTAAGGCGAACATTGTGGCAGACGCCTTGAGTTAGAAGTTGATTCATGTGGAAACAATGATGGTGAAAGAAATGGAATTAATTGAACAATTCCGAGACATGAATTTGCACATGGATGTCTCTTCGTCTCGGAAGGTAACGCTCGGAATATTAAAGATAACTAGTGAGTTTCTGAAGCTAGTGTATGTGGAGCAGAAGTCGGATCCCTACTTAGCTGAGATGAAAATACTCAGGCTAAAGGCAAGGATCTGTCCTTAACCGAGGGCTCGGATGGAATTTTCTGGGTGAAGGATAGGATATATGTGCCGGGTGCTGGCGAATTAAGGAACATGGTGCTCGATGAAGCCCACAAGAGCCTGTTAAGCATCCACCCGGGCACTACAAAGATGTACCATGACTTGAGGATGCACTTCTGGTGGCCCGGATTGAAAAGAGATGTGGTCGACTATGTGGCTCGGTGTATCATTTGCCAGAAGTCAAAAGTTGAGCACCAGAAACCGTATAGTGGATTGCAACCTCTTGAAATCCCCATGTGGAAATGGGACTCAATTGCCATGGACTTTGTAATGGGATTGCCTAAAACCCGAGCGGGTTATGATGCCATTTGGGTCATTGTGGACCGGTTGACGAAGTCTGCACACTTTCTACCCATGAATATGAGATATTCACTGCAGAAATTGGCCAAATTTATATCTGAGAAATTGTCCGACTGCATGGTGTGCCGACTTCTATCGTGTCGGACAGGGACCCAAGATTTACTTCCCGGTTTTGGACAAGCTTACACCAGGAATTAGGCACTAAACTCCGATTGAGCTCAGCCTACCATCCCCAGTCGGATGGGTAATCCGAGCGGATAATACAAAGTTTAGAGGACTTGCTGAGGTCGTGTGTGTTGGAGCACAGTGGTAGTTGGGATCAATATCTCCCTCTGATTGAATTTACATATAATAACAGCCACCACAGCAGCATTGGCATGGCACCATATGAAGAATTGTATGGTCGGAAATGTCGAACCCTACTCTGTTGGTCGGAAACCGGTGAAAGTTTACTAATAGGACACAAATTGTGAAGCAGACTTCTGAACAGATTCAAGTAATTAGGGAAAAGATGAAGGCATCTCAAGACTGACAGAAAAGCTACCATGATAAACGGACTAAGCCGCTTGAATTTTCGGTCGGCGATAAAGTGTTCTTGAAGGTTTCGCTAAATAAAGGGGTCGGACGAGCCTTGAAGAGTGGGAAATTAAGCCCCCGGTATATTGGACCCTATGAAATATTGGAAAGGGTCGGTCCTGTGGCATACCGATTAGCACTGCCGACTCATCTATCAAACTTGCATAATGTGTTTCACGTGTCTCAATTGAGGAAGTGTTTACCCGATTGTACACACGAGATGCCGGATGATGAAGTCAAAATCAGAGAGAATTTGACGACTATTGCTGTACCGTCTAAAATTGTGGACCGTTCGGTAAAACGCTTGAGGAGCAAGGATGTGCAACTAGTCGGAGTAGCGTGGCAACAAAATGGATGTACTTCTTATACTTGGGAACGTAAGGATGCCATGAGGCAGCAGTATCCCGAGCTATTTTATTGAGGTAAGCTTGTGTTTGAATTTCGAGGATCAAATTCTTTGAGGAGGGGAGTAGTGTAACATCCTGATTATTTAATTAATGGCAAGATTAATATTAAATGCTAATTGAGAATTAATTTAAAATAAAAGAAAACTTGATGCTGATGGAAGTGATTGGATATGACACATGATTGGATGGTGGCTGCCATTTCACGTTCTCCCACCCACTCTCCTCATTTCTTTTGGGACATATTCAGAAGCTCTCAACCACTTTTCCATTCTCTCAAAATCCCCTCGAGACTCTTCCTCTTCCTCTATAATTCTTCTTCTCCTTCTTCTTCGTTCTTCTTCTTTTTCATCAGTTTACGACTGTGGTGTTGTGGAGGACTCGAAGTTCCCCACTGTTAGCAAGGAGCGATCATTTGGAGGAGGAGCAGCTCCCAGTTTCTCCAAGCTGTGTGTGTGGTATTCGTCTGGATCTGAAAGTTGTTGAGTAATAGAGACTGAGGGAACGAGCAGAGCACGGGTCAACACTGAAAATCGAGGAGCTTCTTGCATCTTTCCAGTAGGTAGGGGGCTCTTTACATCTCAAATGCATAGTTATTGATGGATCCCAGGTGAAAGTATTGCATTTAGTGTTTATGGTTGTGAATATGTTGATTGTGTGAATCATATGATGATAACTTTCGAATACCGGGTGTGTGTGTGCGTTAGCTGAGTCACGTAAGGTTATATCTTTCTCCGTCCATGAGATGTGTGTTAGTAAACATGTGAATGTATAAAATGTACTGGATCTGTGTTGGCCAAGTGCATGCGTTAAGAGTTTGTTATGCTAAGTCCCGTGTGTAGTTTAACACTTAACAACATATGGTATATGTTATTGATATTGCTAATACCGAGTGTATATTATGGGACTGTTGGTTGATTCCTGTGTAGATTTTTATATTAGAAAACATGAAACCGTGTTGTTGCGAATAATGGTATGATTACCGAGTACTTGTACTGAGAAGCCGAGGGTAAATCCCTGATTGATATCTTATGATTATATGCATGTAAATGCTTGGATGAATCTAATGGGATTTCATAATGAATACATGAGATGCATGTGTTATGTGGTTTTACCGAGTGAAATGCCACTGTTGTGCTAATGAATATGTATGGAAAAATAATAAAAGACCTTGGGTTGGACTCAAGGCAATACCGAGTGAAACACTCGTGTACTAGCATTGGACACTTGGTGAAAGTCCTTGGGTTGGACTCAAGGCAAGCTTACCGAGTTGGGCTCGGGGCTGCCCGTAACACTCCCGTTGTCGCTTGGAGCGATTGTGTTACGTGTGAGGGAAAACGGTTTGGTACCAGTAAAATGGCCGGATTAGCTTGGAGCTGAGAAAAAGGCTTAGAGCCTATGTTGTAACATAAAAATTAATAAAAAACTGATCGGATCCGACTGAAATTAATGTGTGCTCACTTATACTGTTGATGAGCTCAATGTGGTTATATGCGTATGTATGGGAATATCAATATGAGCAATATGGCTGTGTATTACTGATTAATATGGATGTGTGTTATTTGAATAAATTCTGATTGAATGATACTGTGTGGATATATCAAATGACAATGCATGTGATAGATTGATTGAGAGATAATGCTGTGTAGTGGAAAGCTAGAGGATTTTACGAGTCATTACTGTCATTTTATATGTAAAAGCTCACCCCTATTGTGGCCATATTTCAGTGGATGTTGCTCGGAATGAGGAATGATGGAAGAGCACCAATTGCTGGGAAATGCATTGTACAGTGGAAGTGTACATGTATATATATATTGTATAGATGGTTTTTGTATAGCCTTGGCCGGCTCTTAGTTTATCGTTCTGTTTTTTTTAATGTGTAGGATTTGAACTCTCTCGGTATTGAGAGTAAAACTAAACAGATTTCAATATATATATAATGCTATGTGTTTTATCTTGTTCAGTGGGTAATGATGTGGGTGAGTGTCTAAGTGGTGTACATCTATATTCTACCAAATGAATAATGTTTGCGTGATTCCGAGTAAGGGAGGGCTAAGGTAAATTCGAGTGAGGTGAGATAAGAGACCCTCTTCCGAATAAAGAAGGGTTGGGCTAATTCTGAGTGAGTTATGCTCATTAAAGGACTATTTCCCTAGCAGGATCAATCGAAGGGTTTTATGTGAGAAATCCCTTTAATAAGCCTATTCCGTGTGGATAAGACTATGATATCCCGAGTGAGTGAAGTCATGTAATTCCGAGTGGGAATTGACTTAAAAACTTCTCGAGTAAGAACTTATTAGAATTTCCCGAGTAAAGAGAAACTAGAGTATTCTGAGTGAACGAAGCTATGAAATCCTTAAGCGAGACTTGACCTTGTAGAGAGTTCTCAAGATAAGAGAGATCAAATATGCCGAGTGAAAAATATGTGAAATATTTCCGAGTGATACGAGACTGTGGAAAATATTCCGAGCGAGGAAAACTTATAGATTCCGAGTGTAATGGCCGAGGGAATAATTTCAAGTGAACTTAGGTTTAGATTCCGAGTGATAAGGTTACCGAGTGAACTTAGGCTCCGATTCCGAGTGATAAGGATACAGAGTGGACTTGAGTTTAGATTCCGAGTGGTCGAATTATCCGAGTGCCTTGTTCGCTTGGGCGAGTAAGGTTTCGCTCCAGCGATCATTGTTCGCTTAGGCGCTTTCTTCCACTGGCTATTATTTAATCGATATTGGGCCTTGCCAACGTGGGGGCATCCTGACCCGGTTCTTCCTTTCTTTGGTCGGATTCCTGTTCCGATTTCCCCTGTTAGCCGTTCGGAATTTTTGGGAAAATTTTTCCCTTGTCTCGGATTTTATTTAATTTAGTTAGGATGTTTCACATGCTGGTGTTTAAGAATGCATATGCACGTCCGATTTCATTTCATCAGGTGATCGCAACCACCATAATCATCCATTCTCATTGGTTTCTCGCCTCGCAAGGGGTACTCCCTCTAGCAGCCTTGCAAGGTGCTTTTCTTGTGATCGCAACCATATTCAACAATTCATACTGGTTTCCCACCTCGCAAGGGGTACTCCCGCCTCGTGATCGCAACCACGGGCTTTCATTCTCAATAGTCTCGTAGGGACTTTCATTTTAAACACCAGGTGATCGCAACCACTGGCTCAATACCACAGGAACTCGTAAGCCCTTTATATTCTAAATATCAAGTGATCACAACCACTTTTCAATATCATCATACTAGTCCCGCAAGACTTTCCTTTATGATCAACCATATTCAAATGTCATGATATGCATGCCATGCTATGTATGCAACAATGCTCATGCGTGCCTTAACCTCATAAGGATTATCTCACCCTCTCATCTAAGGTACAACTCATACTCAATCACAATGTTAATCCCACACAATCAAATATATATATACCATTCATAATATTCAAGAGTTATCCTAGCCAAGGATTTCAAATATTCATCAAGCCATACATGGAAGCAATAACATGTCATCACACATTATATAATTTGTAACCTTTTCAAGGTACCATTTTACAATCAACCATCACAACATTCAATCTCTGTTTCATATCACACACATAAGGCATTACATCCACTCAAGGAAAAACATGCAACATGGCATCAATACATACATTGTCAACATACAAGGCATCATACATTTAGAAAGTACACCCCTCTCCTACCTCAATAGAAGTAGACTTCCAGGTTTGATGTTCCCACCTTACAAGTGTTATCAAATCCTACATTAATCAATTGTAGGACCACATCAATCATCTATTCAAGCATCATTATCAATATGTACACATATATATATATACACATGATTCTCATCATGTAGAAACTATTTATAAGTTTTAATCATTTGCCTAATTAGGCTTCGGGAATTCCTTCCCTTTGATCAAAGTACATTATTATCAAAAGCCACAACCTAAGTAGTTAAGTTACCCACACATACCATTTTCACACCCAACTCCTTAAGTGGGTTTCTCTTATTAATGGTTCCCAACCACTATCATAAATCATCATCTATGGCAATCTCTCACATTAATGACATTCTCATCATCATTTAATGCCTTTCCCATTCACATTACACATTTCCCCCAAAATCATAAGTTAGGGTTTTATTAAAAACCCAACCATATCATAAATACACATCAATATTCATCATCCCCAACACCATTTTCGTGTTCCCTAATTAATGCTCATAAAAGTCCATATTTATTTCACCCCACCTTAGGTTTTTCATATTTAAAGCTCTCATTCAATACCCATATAAATTAAATACTCTCCCAAGCCTCAATAACCCATAACCTAGGGTCCAAGCACAATAAAAATGATTAGGAACTTACCTCAACCAATAAATGAGAGTGGGTATCAAGGGAGGAAGGATGAGCACAAAAATGGAAGAAGAGAAAGAGAAACTTCAAGCCAACATGGTCTTCTTCTTGCACAATGGAGAAATGAAATTGAAGAGGAGAAGAAGCACCAATTTGTTCAAGCTTTAGGAAGTGGAAGAGATGAGTGGAAAAATGAGAGAAATAAGGAGAAGTGTGTTTGCATAAGGGAGAGGGAGTTTCACAAGAAAATGAGAGTGAAATGGTGAGGTTTTCATTTAAGTTTTACACCTATCACCTAAATTTCTTCGTTTTGCAACAAACAGGATCTTTGTTCGGGCTCGTTACTCATTCTAAAAATTATTCCGAATACATATTCAGATTCTCAATAATATTATCTACAGCCCTGCCCAACAGCATCTCAATCAGAGATACTTGGTCCAACACCCTTATTTTAACCGGGTATAAATTTTAGCTTATGAAGCCTAGTAACTTATATAAAATCATAATAGACTCAAATTAATTTATCTCTATTTTTTTGGGGCATTAATCTTTCAATATATAAATAATTATCATTTATTTCTCTTATTTGGGCATTTATATAAAAATTGAAATGTTACAGTGATTCCCAAAATCTCTAGGGGAAATACAATAATATACCCGTGCACTGGGTCGCCCTCCCACTGGGCCCGCCTAGTGGAACCCCTAACATTCCACATAGACAGCGTATGATATGCCATGGATGCAAATGCCAATCAATGCATCCTATCATGCCACTCCACATTCAACAATTCACCACAACCACTTAGTGGATTTCGTATACTCATTATTTTCAACCATCACCAATTCTTATTGGATTTCATATACATCACTAGTTAGTGGCAACCATTCCTTATCAACTCATACATCATGGGAGGTTTAACAACATATCAATCAATACAACCATGGACATCAAGCCATTCACAACAATTCTCATCAACATGAGTCAAGCTTCATCACAAGCAACATCCCAAAACACATGCCACAAAGCATCAATTTCTCTAAATGCATTTCAATCATATATTCATCAAATTATCCATTCAAACTAAATTAACAACACACAATTATACATACACATCACTAATGGATGAAATCATGCATTTAGAATAGTTACCCCCTCCTACCTCAAGATAAGTAGTAATCAACGCGGTCCGATGGTTCCGCCTCGTCAAAGGGGTTATTTCCTACATCATACAATATATCACATAATTAATTTCTATTCAAACCACCAAGATTCAAATGGTCATATTTAATAACTTGGTGTTTATGTCATTTTAATTATCAACCCTTTTATTTCATTCTATCCACCATAAGCAACATAGGTTAGGTGCCTCCATTCTTTATTATGCATCTTTAATATTAAACCCATTATTAAGCTCCCACTTTAATGGTTCCCAACAACCATCATTAATCATCAAACTTCATTAATGGTCATCCACCATTGATAACATCACTTTACCTCATTAATAACATTTATCTAACACAATAAATGTTTCTCTACTCATATTTTACATTTTCCCCAAATCATAGGGTTAGGGTTTCTGTAAAACTCAACAACCATAATCAATGTCCATCCTTTTTCATCAATCTTTCTTGCCATATACACACTCATAAATGCCCATTATAACTCTCATTAATGCAACCCACCTAAGGGTTTTCCATCATACATGCATTCCATAACTAATATTCCATATACATTACCCTCCCAAAACCATAAGAACCCATAGCCAAGGGTTTAAGCTCATAAGAACAACCAAGAGCTTACCTTAGAAGAAGAAAAGAGAGGGTTCCCCAAAGAGAAATGCAGCCACACAAAAATAAGGGAAAGGAGGATAAGACTTCAAGCTCCAAGCTCTCCTTACAAGCTCCAAGAAATAAAAATGGCAAGCAGAAGTAGGTACACAATCCCAAGGGTTTTTGAGAAGAGAATAGATGAAGAACAATAGGGAAGAAGAAGAAAAGAGAGTATGAAGGAAGAAGAAGAAAAGGCGACGTGAATGAGAAGGGAAAAATGAAGATTTTGGCATTTTATTTTATCCCTTCATTAAAGCTCCTCCGTTTTCATTTAAACAAGATCTTTGTTCGGGCTCAATACTTTATCAAAAAATTATTCTGAATACATATTCATATTTTCAACAATATCCTTGGCAACCCTGACCACTATCATCCCAATCAGAGATATTTGGTCTGACACCCATATTTCAATTGGCTATTATTTTAGCTCATACAGCCTCAACAAATTACAAATAATCCTCTAAATTTAAATTTAATTATTCTCAATATTTATCTCCTTAATTAATCCTTTATTTTAAAATTTAGGGTGTTACAATCCACCCCACCTAAAAAGAAATTTCGTCCCTAAAATTTAACATACCGGATTCGAACATATCAAGGTACCGTGCTCTTATATCGTCTTCACGTTCCCATGTGAACGTCTCTACATTTCCATGCTTCCATGCAACTTTTACCAAAGGTACAAATTTGTTTCGTAGCTTTTTCACAGAGTGTTCAACAACATGAATGGAAACAGGAGGGATAGTCAAGTCATCTCGTACATCAACATCATCAACGGGGATTACATGCTAGGGATCAGGAATATACTTCCTCAACTTCGACACATGAAACACATTGTTCAGATTCGCAAGGTGCGGAGGAAGTGCAATCTGATAAGCCACATCACCAATTCGTTCAAGAATCTCATAAGGTCCAATAAACTTAGGACTTAAATTCTTGCTCTTCAAAGCTCTTCCAATACCCTTATCTCTTGATACTCTCAAAAACAGGCGTTCATCAACTTGAAACTCAAGTGGCTTCTGCCTTTTATCATAATAACTCTTCTGACGATCTTTGGCAATTTTTATCTTTTCTTGTATCATCTTAATCTGTTCATTTGTCTTCACAATCAATTCTGGCCCTAAAGTAAAATTCTCCTAAAGTCAAATTCTCACCAGTTTCAAGCCAACACAACAAAGTTCTACATTTTCAACCATATAACGCTTCATAGGGAGCCATGCCAATAGACCTATGATAACTATTGTTGTATGTAAATTCAATTAGTGGTAGGAATCTTTCCCAACACCCACCATGCTCCAATACATAAGCCCGCAACAAATCTTCAAGGCTTTGAATTGTTCATTCGGATTATCCATCCATTTGTGGATGATACGCCGAACTAAGCTTCAACTTAGAACCCATTGCCTCATACAAGCTTCCCCAAAATCAAGAAGTGAACCACGGGTCACGATCTGACACAATACTCAAAGGCACACCATATAGCCTAACGATCTCCTTAATGTACAATTGTGCCAATTTCTCTAAAGAACTCTTCATATTCATGGACAAGAAGTGAGCACACTTCATCAATCGATCAACAATCACCCATATAGCATCATTTCCAGTACGTGTCCTGGGCAATCCAGAGATAAAGTCCATAGCAATGTCGTCTCATTTCCAAATAGGGATATCAAGAGGTCTCAAGTAACGAGATGGTTTCTGATGCTCAACCTTTACCTTTTGACAAATAATGCAAGAGGCTACACAATTAGCCACATCCCGCTTCATACCGGGCCACCAAAAATTCTTCTTCAGATCTTGATACATTTTTATGGAACCAGGGTGTATGCTCAACACACTCTTGTGGGCTTCTTCAAGTACCAACCTTCTTAAATCACCACCAGATGGGACATAAATTCGGCCCTTCACACGCCAAATGCCATCATGACCTTCCATCAAAAATGAATTTTTCCCATTAGCTTGAGCTTTCTTCATCTCAGTCAAGTACCCATCCTTTGGTTGTTGCAATTTCACGGTTTCAAGGAATACATTTGCTACCGTCAATACCTCAAGAGACATTTTCCTTGGGGTATATATTTCTACACCCACGTTCAAGTTTCTGAATTGCTCAATTAGCTCCATTTCTTTCACCATCATAGCAGAAACATGCAACAATTTCTGACTCAAGGCATCGACAACCAGTTTTGCCTTCCCGGGATGATATCTCAATTCGAACTCATAATCTTTTAGAAACTCCATCCATCTCCGTTGGCGCATATTAAGCTCTTTCTGATCAAATAAATATTTAAGACTTTTATGATCACTAAAGACCACAAACTTCAAACCGTACAAGTAGTGTCACCACAACTTCACGGTAAAAACCACCGCCGCTAATTCAAGATCATGCGTTGGGTAGTTAACCTCATGCAGTCGCAATTATCTCAGCGCATAGGCTATCATACGCTCTCTTTGCATCAACACGCAACCAAGACCAAGCTTAAAAGCGTCATAGTACACCACAAAATCATCCAATAAGTTTGGCAAGGCTAACACAGGAGCAGAAGTGAGTCTTATCTTCAACTCTTGGAAATTTCTCTCTCAATCAAGACTCCACACAAATTGCTAATCCTTATGGGTTAGCTTCATCAATGGAAAAACTAAATGGGAAAATCCTTCAATAAATCTCCAGTAATAACCGGCAAGACCAAGAAAACTCCTTATTTTAGTCACGGACATCGGTCTTTCCCAAGTCATCACGGCTTCAATCTTTGATGGATCAATAGCAACGCCATCTTTAGAAATGACATGTCCAAGGAATTAGACCTCGGATAACCAAAATTCACACTTCAAAAGTTTCGCATACAACTCTTTCTCTCGAAGGATATTCAAAACAAGACGAAGATGTTCTTCATGTTCTTCATGGCTCTTGGAATAGATAAGGATGTCATCAATAAACACCACCATAAACTTGTCAAGATATTCATGAAAGATGCGACTCATGTAATCCATGAAAATCGCAGGTGATGTGTCACCCCAAATGGCATTACCACATATTCATAGTAGTCATATCGCATTTGGAAAGCAGTTTTAGGAATATCTTCGGTCTTCACCCGAATTTGATGATATCTAGAATGCAAATCAATCTTTAAGAACACAACTGTATCCTTCAATTAATCTAAAAGATCATCAATGCGAGGTAGGGGATATCGGTTCTTAATGGTCAACTTATTAAGTTGTAGGCGCACCCCGAGGAGATACACTTAGGCAGATAAACTCTCGCTCTAATAATTCTTCAACTTATCTCTTCAACTCGGTTAATTCCATAGGACACATCTGATACGGCACTCGAGAAATAGGTTTCGCACCCGGAACAAGATCAATATAAAACTCTACCTCTCGTGGAGGAGGTAAACCAGGTACCTCATCAAGAAATACATTTAGAAATTCAGACATAATGGGAATATCAAGGGATTGAATAGTATTTTCTTCATCTACTATGCATAGCATAACAAGGATTTGAGATATACCTTGCACATCAAAGCGCTCGGTATTCGGAGAATGAAGAACGATGCTCTAATTTTGATAATTTACCAAGACCTTGTTGGCAGACAACCAATCCATTCCCAAAATAATTTCTAAGTCCTTCAAGGGTAAGCAAATAAGAGATACAACGAATCTCCTATCCTTGAGAATCATCTCAACATCACTACATCGAGTGATCGCCCGTAAACAAGTACTGGTCGGCGTAGACACCATGATAGAACCTTTCATCATGCTTATTGGAAATTTTAGTCACCTCACACAATCTTCTGAAATAAAGGAGTGTGTCGCACCCGAATCAAACAATACATCAACATAATTACCATGTATTTGGCACTTACTTTGGACAAGATCCTCAGCCCGTGCAGCTTCTTCACCGGTCACGGCAAAGACTCTCGTAGCAGTTTGTTGGTTAGCACCATGATTGTGACTGTTTCGGCCACTATTACCATTACCTCGGCCGTTCCCATTACCACGATCGTTGCCACCATTTCCATTTCGACCACTATTACAGCCGCCATTACCGTTTCCATGACCACGGCCTCTAAAAGCACCATAGCCTCCGCGGTTTACATTATTACATACCACCAGGTCCGTGGCATTCAAGGGACAATCGGGACGAATGTGCACCGGTTTCTTACATCTATAACATACCACCGTTTCCTCATGATTACATTCACAAGCCAAATGGTTTCCGCCACACCGGAAACAATGAAGACCTTGGCCATTACCTTTTTCACCAATGGTACCATATCTTCCACGACCTCGTCCACCTCTAAATAAGGAGGAACCACACATAAATTGTCTATTCTTCTTGAAATCACCCTTCTTCTTGAAGCTAGAGGATTGGCCCTTCAATCTATGATCATGCCCAGCATAATTCTTAGGAGTCACATCATTTTCTTCAAAGATTCTACACTTGTTCACAAGAGTAGGAGAACTCTTAATCTCTTGATGACATATAGCTTTCTTGATCTCCTGACGTAACCCATTCTCAAACTTAACAAATTTCGAAGCTTCGGTACCTTCCTGTTGGAAAGAAGGGTAAAACACACATAGTTCTTCAAATTTTGAGGCATATTCCTCCATCAACATGCTTCCTTGTTTGAGCTCCATAAATTCAAGCTCTTTCTTATTTTTGCAGCTCTCAGGAAAGTATTTCCTAAGGAACTCTACCTTAAAATTCTCCCAATTCAGAGGAGTGTGAGCAACAATCATACGCCCATGAGTGAGGATCCACCAAGATTCAGCTTCATCTCAGACCATAAATACCGTGTACTCAACTTTTTAAGTTTTAGTATATTCCATGCTTGTAAATATCCCCCAAGTCACGAATCCAAACATAAGCGTCCGTCGGTTTATAGCCTCCATGAAATTCAGAAGGCTTCCACTTGAGGAATCGGTCAAGACCATGAGTTGGTTGACCAGTGGGTTGTTGTTGCCGTTCAAGGATATCGGCAAACCGATTGAAAGCTTCAGCCATAGCGTCTGCATCAACATTACACCTATTCACCATCAATCAATCTAGACACACAACACAAACATAATTAGAAACCTTGTGTTTCTTTCCTCAAAATATACCAATCATTATTAATTATCATTAATACATGTATCATCATAATATAT
Source organism: Clitoria ternatea (assembly GCA_037962975.1). Taxonomy (NCBI): domain Eukaryota; kingdom Viridiplantae; phylum Streptophyta; class Magnoliopsida; order Fabales; family Fabaceae; genus Clitoria; species Clitoria ternatea. The sequence goes on from CM075672.1 coordinate 182,453,045, forward strand.
TCAAAATTTGAAGGTAAATATGGGAAAGAAAATGCCTGGTCGGGCTTAATAACGATCACACAATCATTACCATTCATAATATGAATTAGTGGATAATCTATGTCTTAACAATACTTGTCTATAGTAATAACATCATAACATTACGCAACTAGTGCTTTCATGAGGCATATCAATGATTGAATAACAATCAACAATATTTCAATGTCAGATAATCTCAATTCAACAAAAAAAGTCACTCAACTTTGGTATTTCATCACATATAATAAACAATGAGCATTAACAAATGCTCTAATACCAGGTTATAACACCCCAAAAATGGGGGTAAATTTTTCATGATTTTAAAAAAAATTTATAAGTGGAAGAAACACGATATATATAAAATATTGAGTGGTTACCCCAGATCATTAAATAACCTATCTCATATATAAAGATATGAGAAGGTATCAGAGTGCTCCTCAGAAGCTCAAACTAGAGATTGTCACAAGGGAAAAGCGGAAGATATAACTAAAAACTAAGGATTATAAAAATTTATATTAAAAGAGATTGAAAGATGTGCCATCAATTCATTTAAACGTTGGTAATATAATTTCATTTTCGTACTAATGTTTTTAGAGCTTATGGAACCCAAAATGTAACACCCCAAATTTTTAAAATAAAAAGTTAAACTAAGAAAATAAATATTGAATAATTAGATGTGGATTGATTAATATCGCAAAATGCTAGAAATAATTTAATTAAGATTTTCAGAGACTGCTAGTGAGCTATTGTGACCGGATAAGCTGAAAACTGACCCAGATAAAATATGGGTGTCGGACCAAGTATCTCCGATTGAGACGCCGTTGGTCAGGGCTGTAGATAATGTTATTGGGAATCTGAATATATATTCAGAATAATTTTTAGAATATGTATTGAGCCCGAACGGAGAGCTTGTTTAATGAAAAATGCAAGAGTTTAAATGAAAGCTTAAAAACTTAAAATAAAACTCACTTTTTCACTCTCATTTCCGTAACTTTCTCTTCCTCACACCAACACACTCACTTCTTCTCCTTTCTACCACTTCTACATTCATACCTTTCCTCTAAAATCCCTAATCTAGAGTTATACCAATCTTCCTCTTTTGTTTTCACCCACCATTGGAGCAAGGAAGGACATTGGGTGGTTGAAGTCTCCCTTCTTCCTCCTCTATTTTCGTATACACCACTCTCTTCCTTGGTGTCTACTTTGTTTCTTGATTTAGGTAAGTTCTTCCTCATCTTAATGGTAGCTAAACCATAGAACATGGATTTCTAAGGCTTGAGAGAGTATTAAATGTTTGTGGGTAGAGAAAGAAAGCATTAAATGCATGAACCCTAAGGTGTGGGTGAAATAAATATGGGCATTTATGAGTAATAAATGAGGTATATGAATATAAGATTGAAAGATGATGAGTATAGAAGTGCATTTATGAATGTGATTGGGTTTTAGTGAAAACCCTAACCCTATAAATTGGGGGAAAGGTAGGATGTAGATGGGGTTAACCTTTATTGATGAGGGAAGTGTTATAAATGATGAGATGGAAGCATTTGATGATGATTTATAATGTTGATTAGAAGTCACAATGAATGGGAAGCTCACCAAGGTGTTGGTGGGAAATTTAATATAAAAGGTGACCTAATTAATTAGGATGTAGCCCTTGATGATTTAAGGGAAGGAATTCCCGAAGCCTAAATAGGTAAATGAATAAAATTCATGAATAGCTTCCATATGATGAGAATCATGTGTACATACATATGTATATGTATATTGAAATGGCATTTGAATGAATAATTAATGTGGTCCTATAATGATTGGTGTAGGACTTGATAACGCAGGTGAAGCGGGAACATCAAACCTGGAAATTTACTTCTCTTAAGGTAGGAGAGGGGGTGTATTTTCTAAATGTATGAGAACGTGTATATTGATAATGTATATGATGATGTGATGTGGCATGTTTACTTGAACAAGTGTGATATCATATGTTTGTGATGTGAAAATTGGACTTGGTGCTTAAATTGATTAATTGTGGATTGAAGCCTTAATGAGGCTATGAGTGGTATAATATGTGATGAAGTGTTATGGAATCCATGTGTGGTTGTTGAATGTTGAAATCTTATGATTGGAATGTATAGATACATTGACTATGAGAAGTTAATAGTGTTATCGAGTATGAATGTACCCTAGATGAGAGGGTGAGATAATCCTAATGAGGTTGGGGCATGCATGAGCATTGCATACATGGCATGGCATGCATATCATGATGATGTTATAAAATGATGAATATATCACCTTGCGGGGTGGCACAAAGGGTAAATCCTGGAGTGATGATGATGTTATGAAATGATGAATATATCACCTTGTGGGGTGCCACGAAGGGTAAATCCCGGAGTGGTGATGATGTTATGAAATGATGAATATATCACCTTGTGGGGTGCCACGAAGGGTAAATCCCAGAGTGATGATGATGTTATAAAATGATGAATATATCACCTTGTAGGGTGCCACGAAGGGTAAATCCCGGAGTGATAATGATGTTATGAAATAATGAATATATCACCTTGCGGGGTGCCACGAAGGGTAAATCCCGGAGTGATGATGATGTTATGAAATGATGAATATATCACCTTGCGGGGTGCCACGAAGGGTATATCCCAGAGTGATGATGATGTTATGATATTGATGATTATATCACCTTGCGGGGTGCCACGAAGGGTGTATCCGAGAGTGATGATGGTAATTTAAGTGATTGAGATCACTAATGAATTATAAATCGGATCCGTGCATATGCATCTTAAACACTAGCATGTGCATTAGCCATAGGAGCATGGCATAGAATGATATCCTATTGAGGAGATTGTGTGAGGAGTAAATGGGACTCCCTATTTAATACTAACTGTGAACGGGTTAATGGTCGGTGTATTTTTATGAATCTAAATGGATATATGTGTTCATATTGCATTCATGTATATATTATCACGTTTGTTAGATTTTCTTCATTGAGAAAGTATACTCACTCTCCATGTGGTATATCTTCTTAGCTCTTGTGTTGTAGGGCTGCACATGGAGCTCTTGCACGGAGAAGTGGTGTGAAGGAAGCCTATTTTGGGTAAAGAATGCGTTGGCCGGCAACATTTTGATTTTATGGTTGTAAGGAATATTTGTAATGTGTATAGTATTCTGCATATTTTGTATAGCCTTAAATTATCATAGATACTTGTATGGATAATGAATGTATGCATTGATGATTTGGAAGGTCATGTAGGAAAATGAGATCCTAGATCTATGGCTCATTTTCATTAGTGACCATAGCTTGGTTTGGATGTTTGGAAATGAAGTTTGGATATGTTGAAATTTATGAATGAATGATGGTTTATATGAAAGATTGCAATTATTAGATCATGCTATGTAGTAGGCTTGATTGGGATGGAACTCATGGATTAGAAGGTGAATTATGAGTAAGATAGGTTGGAACGTGTTTTAAATACCATATAGGATAAATGAGATGTGATGAAATTAAGTGGTATGCAGTAAAACGAGTTTTGGTATGATGTGTTAATTGATCCTTCTATTTTCTGCGTGTTTGCTGATGATCTCGCTCAAACGAGATGGGGCTCGCTCAAGCGAGTTAACCCCTGATTCTCCCTTATTTTCCTCGCTCAGCGTGTGGAGTTGCTCGCCCAAGCTTCCAGTTGGGACTCGCTCAAGCGAGTGTGGTTCTCGCTTGAGTGAGGAGTGTCCTGGTCCTCCAAATCACATTGCTTAAATTATTTCCCCTTTTCTTCACATTGAATCATGGTTTTTCATCATCCTGTGAATACCTTGGGCATAATTTTGAATCCCTTATTTTCAAGATGGATGACTTCTTCACACTCAATCACATGGCTTTAAATTAATTAAATCTTCCGCTGACTTTAAATTGAGAATTTCTTGTTTATGAATTCTATTACTTGCCTTCTCATATCTTCATATATGAGTTAGGTCTCTCATAGATCCAGGGCATTGAAGGACAGTTTCACCACCTATGTTTTCATAAGTTAATAATTCTAAAATCACGAAAAAAATTTACCCCTATTTTTGGGGGCGTCGCAAGCTGGTATCAGAGCATTATTTGCTCTGTATTACTATGATGAGTTGATATTATTACTGGAATATGATATGTGATTGACGAATGATTGTCATTATTGCCTGACTATATATAAATTGACTATGGATTGAGTGCAATTGCTATAAGTCCGACCAAGCTTTCTTCACACTATTCTCCCTCAATGATGAATCCGATGTTTTGTGAATGCATATGACACCATGATATAATAATATGCTTTTATGAGCTTTGATATGGATTGGTTGATATTGGACTCCATGATGGAGGACCATAACTTGATTTTGTGATGAAGTACTATAGTAAGAGACTATAGGAGAATTTTATGGATGAGTTTACTAATGTTAGATAAATCTCATGTTATGATTTTAGATATTGAGATGGCCTGTCGTCGTCAAGATAACGATGACGCTATAGCTAGATCCTTGAATCATTTTGCGGATCTCCTTGAGTCACAAAACCGTGATAGACAAGAAGCGGAAAGACAACCTGCTCCTGCTGTTCAAGGTACTCAGGGCCTTGATATGTTCTTGAAGCGGAAACCATCTGAGTTTCATGGTGGATTTAGGCCTGAGCAAGCCTATGTTTGGATTAGAAATGTTGAGCAAATCTTTGATAGTTTCGAATGCAATGAACTCCAGAAAGTGGAGTATGCTATTTTTATGATGAGAGATGAAGCAGAAACTTGGTGGAGACTCACCAAGAGTAGAATGAATGCTACTGCTATTCCCTTAATTTAGGAAAACTTTAAACTTGAACTCATGAGAAAGTATGTGCCCGAAAGCTACAAGAGTAAGAAGAAACTCGAGTTCATAGAACTCAAGCAAGGCATAATGATGGTGGAAGAATATGCTTCCAAATTTGAGGAACTTTGTGAATTCTACCCTCCTTATCAACAAGAGGGAACGGAAGCCTCAAAATGTGTGAAATTTGAGAACGGTCTATGCCCTGATATTCAAAGGGCCATATGTCATCAAGAGATCCGAAGCTTTACGATGCTTGTGAATAAGTGCCGCATTTATGAAGAACATGCTCCCCCGTATCATTCCAAATTTGACTCTATATTGAAGGGTCAACCTTCTAGTTTCAAGAGGTAAGGGAATTTCAGAAGAGGACGCTTTCAGAGGGGTGCTCATTCTAATGTCCAAGCTAGAGGTGGTGGACATGGTAACACTTTTGGCCGGGGTGATGTAAATGCCAATGGGCCGAGATGCTATAGGTGTGGAGGACCTCATCATATTCACGAGTGTGCATAACAGGATGACGTGGTATGTTTTCATTGTGATCAAGTAGGACATATTCGCCCTGCATGTCCTTTACTTGCAAGGCGGGCTCATATGCAAGCTAATACTCCCAACCGTGCTAATGTACCCACTCATATGAACTGCGGAGGCCACAATGGTGTTCAGGGTCGTGGTAATGGAAATAATGGTGGCCGAAATGGTGGCCGAGGTGGTTATAATGGTGGAAGGCATGGCAACGGTTGAGGAAATGGAATAGTGCTCGTGATGGAAACAGAAATGGTGGAAATGTGCAACCAAATGCCGGAAGGGTGTTTGCTGTGACCGGTGAGGAAGTAGCACAAACAGATAACTTGGTTGAAAGTAAGTGTGAAATTCTTGGACATTCAGTGCATGTTATTTATGATTCGGGTGCAACCCACTCTTTTATATCCGAAGATTATGTTCAACGATTGAGATTGCCGGTATGTTTGATGAAAAATGCCATAGTGGTTACCACCCCAACCGGTACTTGTCTCAAATCGGTTAACCGGTGTGATAATGTTGATATTCTCCTAGATGGGAGAAGATTTGTTGTGTCTTTTATTTGTTTGCCTCTGAAGGGATTAGAGATCATACTTGGTATGGATTAGCTTTCCGCCAATAAGGTTTTGGTCGACTGTCAACAACGGACCGTCATTTTCCCTTCCTCAGATATGGGACAATTTGATGTGCAAGGAATAGCTCAACATTGCATATTACTATCTCTTGTCGATGGGACGAGTGGTCCCGATCCCCTCAGTATCAATGTGGTGTCTGAATTCTTGGATGTGTTTCCCGAGGAGATACCCGGTTTACCACCTCCATGGGAGGTTGAGTTTGTTGTCGATCTAGTACCTGGTGCAGAACCGGTGTCTATTGCTCCTTATAGGATGTCTCCTATGGAGTTGGCTGAACTCAAGAAGCAAGTTGAGGAACTACTTGAAAAGGAGTTTGTTCGACCTAGTGTGTCACCCCGGGGAGCTCCTATTTTATTGGTCAAGAAGAAAGACGGGACCATGCGGTTGTGTGTTGACTACCGCCAATTGAACAAGCTGACGATAAAGAATAGATACCCTTTACCTCGTATTGATGACCTGTTGGATCAATTAAGAGGTGCGACAGTGTTTTTGAAGATTGATTTGCGTTCTGGTTACCATGAAATTCAGGTGAGAACCGAAGACATTCCGAAGACTGCGTTTAGGACGCGATATGGCCATTATGAGTATGTTGTAATGCCATTCGGAGTGACTAATACTCCAGCAGTGTTCATGAGCTACATGAGCCGCATCTTTCATGAATACCTGGATTGTTTTGTTGTGGTGTTCATTGATGACATCTTAGTGTATTCTAAGATCCGTGAGGAACACGAGGAACATTTGAAAGTGGTGTTGAACATTCTTAGAGAGAACTAGTTGTACGCTAAACTCTCTAAATGCGAATTCTGGTTGACGAGTGTCCAGTTTCTTGGACATGTGATATCCGAAGATGGTTTTTCGGTGGATCCTTCCAAGGTTGAAGCCGTTATGGCATGGCCTAGACCTACGTCGGTTACGAAAATCTGGAGTTTCCTTGGACTTGCTAGTTATTATCAGAGGTTCATCGAAGGTTTTTCTCGTCTTGCTAAACCTTTGACGAACTTGACGAGGAAGAACCAACCTTTTGTATGGACGGTTGAATGTGAGAGATGCTTCAAAGAGTTAAAGATGAGACTGACTTCTGTGCCTATCTTGGCATTGCCTGATTTACAAGAGGACTTTGTGGTGTATTGCGATGCCTCTAAGCATGGCCTTGGATGTGTCTTAATGTAGAGGGAATGTGTCATAGCTTATGCTTCACGCCAGTTGAGACCTCATGAAGTTAATTACCCGACTCACGATTTGGAGTTGGTGGCGGTTGTGTTCGCTTTAAAGATCTGGCGACACTATCTCTATGGTTCGAAGTTCGTGGTCTTTAGTGACCATAAAAGCTTGAAATACCTCTTTGATCAAAAAGAATTAAATATGCGTCAGAGGAGATGGATGGAATTCCTGAAAGACTATGATTTTAAATTGATGTACCATCTGGGAAAAGCCAATGTTGTTGCCAATTCCCTTAGTCAGAAATCCTTACATGTGTCTGCCATGATGGTCTAAGAATTTGAATTGATTGAGGAATTTCGGAATTTGAATGTTGGGACCGAGGTTCAATCTCCCAAGAAGCTATGTTTTGCTACCTTGAAGATATACAATGAGTTCTTAGAACTTGTAAAGGAGAAACAAGGGGATGATGATTATTTACAAGAGATGAGAAGATCTCAAGATAATGGGAAGAATTTATTTCTTGTGGAAGGTGTTGATGGTTTATGGTGAGTAAAAGGTCATGTGTATGTGCCTTCATTTGGAGATTTGAGATACACGGTGCTTGAGGAAACGCATAAAAGCATTTTTAGCATTCACCCTGGTGCAACCAAGATGTACCAAGATGTAAAGAAGAATTTTTGGAGGCCCGGAATAAAGTGTGATGTTGCCAATTTTGTGGCTTCGTGCCTTACTTGTCAGAAAGCGAAGGTAGAACATCAGAGACCTTCGGGTACTTTGAGGCCACTTGATATCCCCGTTTGGAAGTGGGATGCAATTGCCATGGACTTTGTGTCCGGATTACCAAGGACGAGGTCCAGATGTGATGGAATCTGGGTAAATGTGGATCGTTTGACAAAGAGTACACACTTCCTGCCAATCAGTATAAAGAGTTCCATGCAGGATTTGGCACAGCTATACATTCAGGAGATTGTGAGGTTACATGGTGTGCCATCAAGTATTGTTTCTGATCGCGACCCTCGATTTACTTCCCGATTCTGGGGAAGCTTACATGAGGCAATGGGTTCAAAATTGAAGCTAAGTTTGGCGTACCATCCTCAGATTGATGGACAGTCTGAGAGAACTATTCAGAGTCTTGAGGACTTGTTGCATGCTTGTGTTTTGGAGCACGGCGGTTCGTTGGAAAAATATTTACCTCTGATTGAATTTACCTATAACAACAGTTTTCATTCTAGTGCCATAAAAATGAGGTTATGAGCAAATTGAGGTAACCATTTTTTATAACGGACAGTTGTGAGGTGCTAATACCTTCCTCACCTGTAATCAGACTCCCGAATCATGGAATCTCATTTTTATAACCAGTGCTTTAACAAAAGGTTTTTCCACTATTTTATCCTAAAAAAATATTGGTGGCGACTCCCTGTTTATTATTTAAAACCGTTTTGAGGGTTGGCCGCGCCGCCGCGATCCCGGTCGCGACAGATAATAGCCTCACGACATTCTTGCTCAGTATCCATCGCGCGCTGTCGCTCGCCGTTTATCTCTCGCTGGCAAGCTTCTACCACCTCATTAAGCTGATGCTCTAATTGACCAACCTGCAATTGTAGGAGCTCTTTTTGTACCAAGGCAATTTGCTCATTCTAGTGGAAAAACCTTTTGTTAAAGCACTGGTTATAAAAATGAGATTCCATGATTCGGGAGTCTGATTACAGGTGAGGAAGGTATTAGCACCTCACAACTGTCCGTTATAAAAAACGGTTACCTCAATTTGATAGCGCGCATTATAGTTAACCCGATAATTATTTTAACTTCTTCATAAAAAGAAAAACGTACGGAATGACAAAATAAACAAAATAAATAAAAATCAACGCAAAATATTTACATGAGATTAACAGGACGTCTCGTTCAAATTAATCTCGCTCCTTCTTTTTCTTTAAAGAGATATTTAAAAATATGAGATTAACAGGACGTCTCATCCAAATTAATCTCGCTCCTCCTTTTTTTCTTTAAAGAGATAATTTAAAAATATAAGATTAACAGGACGTCTCGTCCAAATTAATCTCGCTCCTCCTTTTGATTACAAGACAAAAAGGAAACTCTAAAAATTAAATAAAGAAAGGTGGGCCCGACAGGAACTGTTTCCCGCTCCTACGTATTCTCGAGCTTTCGAGAAATCAAGGTCACGTAGTTCTTTAAAATGTTGTTTTTTTTTAGGAAAAGATTAGGAAGATATTGATAGGCATCATTTTAGTGAAGAATCCATACAAGGCGAAGTGCTTCGCACGTGCATGGATCTTATAGAGACTGTGTAGACGGAAGTATTTTCCGTACGACACTGATTAAGAAAAATGAATATATATAAAAAAAAACTGAATGGGAGAGGAAAACGAGTGCAAAAAATGAAAAAAACGAGCGAAGAATAAGAAAACCGAGTGACAAATAAGAAAACCGAGTGAAAAAATGAAAATCCGAGTGAAAACAGGGAAAACCGAGTGAAACAGTGACAATATGAGTGAAACAGTGAAAATCTGAGTGAAACAGTGAAAAATCTGAGTGAAACAGTGAAAAATCTGAGTGAAATAGTGAAAATCCGAGTGAAACAGTGAAAATCCGAGTGAAACAATGAAAATCTGAGTGAAACAGTGAAAATCTGAGTGAAAATAAAGGAAACCGAGTGCAAAATAGTAAATCCTAGTGGAACAGTGAGAATCTGAGTGAAACAAGTGAAAATCTGAGTGAAAATAAGGGAAACCGAGTGCAAAATAGTAAATCCTAGTGAAACAGTGAGAATCTGAGTGCAAAAATAGTAAATCCGAGTGGAAATGAAGGAAACCGAGTGAAACAGTGAGAATCCGAGTGGAAAGAGGCTTGCCGGGTGAAATTTGAGCAGAGAAGAACGATTGGGACTAGAATTACAAGTCCGAGAGGGAAAAGAGAGCTGGAAGGAGTGCTGTTGAGTGAGAGTGTAGAGGATGTTGGGGTAAAGAGAGTTTGAAAGGTGAGGTGTGAGTGAAGTGAAAGAGAGAGAAGACTTGGCGTGAGAGAGAGAGAGAACAGAGGTTTGGCAGAGTTTCCTCGTCTGAAATGCCTCCCCTTCAGCTGCCCTCTGCCCATCCCATTTATAGGCTGGCCCGAGTGGAATGCCACCTCAGGCTTCCACTTCCGAGTGGAATGCCAGCTCAGGCCTCCACTTCCGAGTGGAATGCCAGCTCAGGCCTCCACTTGGATTGGGTAGTGGGGGACAACAGCTGGTGGGAATTTTTAATTCATCCACCTCCGCCCCTGTCTGCCAGCCACCTCTGGGATTCCTGGATCCACTTTGGGGGTGGAATCCAGGTCAGCATGTGAATCCGAGTGAGGAGAGTTGAAATCCGAGAGATAATGGTGTAATCCGAGTGAGGAGAGTGGAAATCCGAGTTAAAATGCTGTAATCCGAGTGAGAAGAGTGGAAATCCGAGTTAAAATGCTGTAATCCGAGTGAGAATGGCTCGGATCCACCTTCCAATCAGTATTCATCCACACTGGCAGTCAAATCCGAGTGAAAATGTGTAAATCTGAGTGAAAATGGAGTAATCTGAGCAAAAATGATGGAATCCGAGTGAGGATGGTGTGAATCCGAGTGCAAATGATGGAATCCGAGTATAAAATGGGGAATCCGAGTGAGAATGGCTCGGATCCACCTTCCAATCAGTATTCATCCACACTGGCAGTGAAAATGGAGTAATCCGAGCAAAAATGATGGGAATCCGAGTGATTCTCACTCGGATCACCCTCTCAGTCAGCCTTCCACCACATTAGGAGTCAAATCCGAGTGGAAAAGGGGTCGGCCTTCACTTCCTCTCCACAATCCGAGTATAAAATGACTCAGAACCGATTGAAATGGCTCGGAAGTGGGTAAAGGAGGACTCGGATGAGTGAGGATTGGTTGGGAACCGATTGGAATGGCTTGGAAGTTCGAATTTTGGCCATTTTTCACTCGAAAATAAACTTCTTCACACTCAGAATTAGAAATTTGAATTTCTTCACTCGGAATGGCTGTGACAGGGAAGCTTTCCACTCGGAATTGATTCATTCTGAGTAATTCTACTCGGATTTGAACATGTATGTGTCATTCCGCTCGGATTCTCCAACAGGAGCCTATTCCATTTGGAAATGCTTCATTGTTACTCGGTTTTCGATCATTTCTGAGTAGTTCTACTCGGTTTTGATCATTTCTGAGTAGTTCTACTCGGTTTTAATCATTTCTGAGTAGTTCTACTCGGTTTTGATCATTTCTGAGTAGTTCTACTCGGTTTTGATCATTTCTGAGTAGTTCTACTCGGTTTTGATCATTTCTGAGTAGTTCTACTCGGTTTTGATCATTTCTGAGTAGTTCTACTCGGATTTCAATCATTTCTGAGTAGTTCTACTCGGTTTTCAATCATTTCTGAGTAGTTCTACTCGGATTTCAATCATTTCTGAGTAGTTCTACTCGGTTTTGATCATTTCTGAGTAGTTCTACTCGGATTTCCCTTCAACAGTGGCATATTCCACTCGGATTTGATCTGTTCCGAGTCCTTCCACTCGGAAATGATCATTTCCGAGTCAACCCTTCTTTTTTTTTAAAAAAAATTCTTTTCATTTGCGGATGGGCTGAAATAGGTGTTCACAGAGGCCACTTGATATCCCCGTTTGGAAGTGGGATGCAATTGCCATGGACTTTGTGTCCGGATTACCAAGGACGAGGTCCAGATGTGATGGAATCTGGGTAATTGTGGATCGTTTGACAAAGAGTACACACTTCCTGCCAATCAATATAAAGAGTTCCATGCAGGATTTGGCACAGCTATACATTCAGGAGATTGTGAGGTTACATGGTGTGCCATCAAGTATTGTTTCTGATCGCGACCCTTGATTTACTTCCCGATTCTGGGGAAGCTTACATGAGGCAAGGGTTCAAAATTGAAGCTAAGTTTGGCGTACCATCCTCAGATTGATGGACAGTCTGAGAGAACTATTCAGAGTCTTGAGGACTTGCTGCGTGCTTGTGTTTTGGAGCACGGCGGTTCGTTGGAAAAATATTTACCTCTGATTGAATTTACCTATAACAACAGTTTTCATTCTAGTATCGGTATGGCACTATACGAGGCATTATATGGAAGGAGGTGTCGAACCCCTTTATGTTGGCTTGAAGTTGGTGAGAACTTGGCCTTAGGGCCTGAGATTGTTGAGAAAACTACCGAACAGATCAAGATGATCTGAGAGAAGATGAAAATTGCTCAAGACTGGCAGAAGAGCTATTATGACAAAAGAAGGACGCCACTTGAATTTCAAGTTGGCGATCATGTGTTCTTACGAGTCTCGCGTGATAAGGGTATTGGTAGAGCTTTGAAGAGCAGAAAATTAAGCCCTAAATTCATTGGACCCTTTGAGATCTTGGAGCGGATTGGAAATGTCGCTTATCGGATTGCGCTCCCTCCACAACTTGTAAACCTACATAATGTGTTCTACGTGTCGCAGTTAAGGAAGTATATTCATGATCCTTTGCATGTGATCTCTCTTGCTGATGTTGAGGTACGGGATGACTTGTCCGTCCCTCCCGTTTTGGTTCGTATTGTTGAGTATTCCGTGAAAAGACTGCGGAATAAGATGGTACCATTGGTGAAAGTAGCGTGGAAGCATGGAAACATTGATACACTCACCTGGGAACGCAAGGATGATATTCGTGAACGGTATCCTCACGCATTCGAATCCGGTATGTCAAATTTCGAGGACGAAATTTCTTTTAGGTGGGGTGGATTGTAACACCCCGAATTTTTAAAATAGAAAGTTAAATTAAGAAAATCAATATTGAATAATTAGATATGGATTCATTAATATCCCAAAATGCTAGAAATAATTTAATTAAGATTTTCAGAGACTGCTAGTGAGTTATTATGACCGGATTAGCTGAAAACTGACCCGGATAAAATATGGGTGTCAGACCAAGTATCTCTGATTGAGATGCCGTTGGTCAGGGCTGTAGATAATGTTATTGGGAATCCGAATATATATTCAGAATAATTTTTAGAATATGTATTGAGCCCGAACAGAGAGCCTGTTTAATGAAAAATGCAAGAGTTTAAATGAAAGCTTAAAAACTTAAAATAAAACTCACTTTTTCACTCTCATTTCCGTAACTCTCTCTTCCTCACACCAACACACTCACTTCTTCTCCTTTCTACCACTTCTACATTCACACCTTTCCTCTAAAATCCCTAATCAAGAGTGATACCAATCTTCCTCTTTTGTTTTCACCCACTATTGGAGCAAGGAAGGACATTGGGTGGTTGAAGTCTCCCTTCTTCCTCCTCCATTTTCGTATACACCACTCTCTCCCTTGGTGTCTACTTTGTTTCTTGATTTAGGCAAGTTCTTCCTCATCTTAATGGTAGCTAAACCATAGAACATAGATTTCTAAGGCTTGGGAGAGTATTAAATGTAACATCCCGATTTTAATAATTAATTGCCGAATGAAAATAAATTATTAAAATAATAATTCCAAAGTGGGAAAATTATTTATTAATTATAATTGACTTAATTAATTTAACTTAAGGAAATAAAGGCTGATTAGTTGTAACTATGTGCGTGTGACGCGTATGGGAGCTGCTGCTGTGCACGATTTCCCACCCCACTCTTCCCTTCTCCGTGCATGCATATATGTGCTACTGGGCCACTTTATTATTCATTTTTCCCTTCAGACTTCTCTTCCCTCCGTTCTCTCTTGTTTTCTTCTTTTTCTTCTTCGCTCTTCGTTCTTCTTCTCCTTCCTTCGTCAAGCATGAGGGTGAGGAAGTCGAATTGAGAGTTTCTCCTTCGACGATATAAGGATGACATGTTGTTCCTTCCCTGTTCTTCATTTCCCTTCGACGACTTCCCTCCTTCTCCCTCTCCTTTGCTCGAAGCTGCCTGGGTCTCAGTGGAGATCTACACCACGAAGTGCTTTGGGGTGGTTGGAGTGTTCACCAGCGTTGTGATAGAGCTGCTCCAGAGAGCGAACCGAGAGCTGGGTGTCTCAGAGGCTCGAATGGCCTCCTCTGTCCTTGCATGTAGATGTACTAAGAGTGACTCAGTGTTCCTCTAGAACAGAGTATTGTGTTGACCGACTGGAAGCTTTATTCCAGGTAGGGGGTATCTTCTATCTTAAACGCATGGATTATGAACGGGTTCCGGGTGCTAATAGCTTACCAATTCTATATTTGATTCTGTGATTTATTTGCATGTGGAGTCTGTGATACCGGATGCATGATGCTTATGAACCAAGAGTTGCATGTTTAGTTCCGTCCATAGATTGTATACTAGTAGTTCTGAGAAGTGTTGACTGGTTACATGAAAAGAATATGCTAAGGTGCTGTTGATGATTACCGTGTGACTATTATGCCATGCATGTTATTCTGAGTTAAAATGCTGACTGCATGAGAGAAGGTGTTGACTTGATGAATTTGATGTTATGTAATACCGATTGCATGAGATGCATGTGTTGTTTGAGTTCTGGTGATGTGCTATACCGATTGCATGAGATGCACGTGTTGTTGAGTTCTGTTGATGCTTAGCACCGATTGCATAAGATGCATGTACTGTTTGAGTTCTGATGATGTATGCTGCCGATTGCATGAGATGCATGTATTGCTGTGCATATGAACTCTGTGTTTGTGTGATGAATCCGTGTGTGGCGCATGGGATGCGTTTGTGCTGGGAGCACGTAGTGTGGGACACTACCATCGGTTATTAAAGCGTGGGACGCTGTGAAATCCTTGAGTGGGACTCAAGGTAGCCCTTGAGTGGGACTCGGACTGCCCGTGAACACCTCCGTTGGCGCTGAGAGCGTTAGTGTCACCTTGTGGGCAAACGGTTGGGTACCTGTAAAACGGCCAAGCAGCTGGGAGCTGAATTGATAGCTGAGAGCTATGAAAAAGGCTGGGAGCCTATGTTGCAACGTCAAAAATCGATTACACACGAATGCGGAACCGAGTGAAATAATTTGTGTATATGTACTGCTGATGTTGATTGGAATTTGATTATGCATGTGGTGATGTTAATGAGATAATGAATGTATATAACCGAGTGAACTATTCTGTGTGCATATGCTGTTGATGCTGATTGAAATCTGTTCTATGAATATATGTTAATGTTATTGAAATGTTATGTGTATATAGCCGAGTGAGAACTGTTGGATTCTGATCGGAAAATGTTGAATATGTGCGTTCTGATTCATGGGCATTATTATGTCACTGGTTGTTGTTATGTTAATGTTATTGAAATGATATGTGCATATGGCCGGGTGATAACTGGTGGATTCCGATTGGTAAAAGTCTTATGTGTGTCCTGGTTGATTGGTATTGTTCTGACTTTAATTATTGCCATGTATAATTATGTATATATATATATATTGTTGCATAACTGTGGGATAATCCGAGTCAGTATCTATCATTTAATATTTAAGATGCTCACCCCCTACACCATTTTTCAGTATGTACAGGTCGGACTCAGAAATGATGATAGGGCCTCAAGTCTGAGTGTGGTGCACTCCGACTGTTGAGTGCTTGTATTGCATTTATTATGTTAGTCAGTGTAGCCTTGGCCGGCTCTCATGTAAAATGATGATTAAACAAATTTATTTATAAAGATTGATTTTGAGAAGTATAGACATGGTGTCGCTTGTATGGAATTGTAAGTATTGGTAAATGTATAATGTTAAGATAATGAGTATTCCGAGTATATGGTTACATATATATGGGTCGGTAGGTTGGATTTGTGGGCAGATTTATATTTCTGGGAACATATATTTATACATAAGTGCTTTATGTTGATTTGATGCTTCTTACCGACTGGGATATAACTGATGTTGAATGAATAACTTTAAGTTAATAAACCCTGAGAGGAATATAGGAGGTTTAGATCCATTTCTGAGTGAAGCTCTGGTGAATGGGCCATCTTTTCCAAGTGGTGAAGACTTAAAAGGATTCTGAGAGGAACTCCCTTGATGAACCTATTCTGTGGGATTTAATGGGAGAATTCCCGAGTAATACTAGACGTGATTATTCCGAATGAATGATGTAAAATCCGAGTGAGTGAGGATCTGTATCCTGGGTGGTTGAGTTTTGAATAAGTCCGAGTGGGACTTAACTTCCTGATTTTCCCGAGTGAATGTGTGAATGTATACCGAGTAGTGAATGTGTAAAGTGACCCGATTGTGTTGAGGTTAGGATACATCGAGTGGTGTTTAATTAGGAAATATTCCGAGTGAGACAGTTAAGGATTCCGTGTGGGATAACCCTCCTTACTTGAGTAGATTGTGTGTACAAACTGGGTGGAAAGATGTAAGGAGCTAAGTTATTCGAAGTATGTGTGATGGGGTTGTTTCCGAGTGGATGGAACCCCTTGTGCCGAGTGATAAGTGTGCCGAGTATGGCTTCTCGCTTCAGCGAGTGAGTTCTCGCTCCAGCGAGTGTGATGATTGGGAAGGCTTTTGGTTGGTTCGCTTAGACGAGTGTGTGCACGCCCGAGCGAGTGGGCTGTCTCGCCCAAGCGACGCTGGGTCTCGCTTGAGTGAGTAAGCGTGGTGCTGTTGGGTTCGCTTAGGCGCTTATGCCTTCCGCTGTGCATGGCTCTTGCTTCTGTTGCCTTCTTTCCTCTTCTCTCCTCTTGCCGGTTCTTGCCATACGTATGAATGGCTTTGCGTTTTTCCTGCCTTCTATTCCATATCCTACTCAGTTGTTTGTGATCGATTTGAATTTTATTTTGGGAAAAATTTTCCCTGTTTTTGGGTTTATTTATTTATTTATTAAAATTAGGGTGTTACATTTTGGTATCTGAGCAGACCAAAAGGTCCATGGCCAAGGTTGCCTACTGTTAGTGGGCGGTTGAGTGCATTATGCCAGATTGTCATCATTGCTTATGATATTCTATCAAATGTTGATATATGTTCAATCATGACTCGTGTGATGATATATGCTTATGATCTTCTATTGGATTTGATATATGTTTGACTATGAATGGTGTGGTTGTATGCCTGTGCCTTGTTGAGGGACTTGAATGTGTGATGAATGAATGGTATGTGGTGTATATGATTTGCGGTATAAGAGATGTGTTGTAGTTTCCTAAGTTGAAAATCTGGGTGTGTGATAAGTGAGTAAAGGTGAGATCGGGTATATGTTAAATTTGGGGTTGTGTCTCGGTGGCGATTGAAGAAACCAAGTGGGTGATGGACTAGATGCTGGACCACTAAGTGCAGTGACCCCTTAGGAATTCGAAGTCTAATAATTTATTAATCTTGTGAGTTGTTGAGCCGAGTAAAGCAATTGCGTAGTAACTCATTGAGGCTTGAATGATTACCGGATATTTGTTTAGTTCCGTGTGATGTATTATGTGTGAAATGTGTTGATAGCTGTGCTGTGATTAGGAAATAATGCATGCAACTCCCGAATTTATGGTATTTGTAAACTGATTAGTGTTGTGTGACTCCGTCCATGAGTGCATGTTAATATTTCTACGAATGCCGACTGAATGCTTGCAAATAAGAGTGTTACCATTATTGCCGAGTGTGTGAGTTAAAAGGGGATGATTCTCTGAGTTCTATTTGCAGTTTCACGTTCAAATGTATATGAATGGGAATGCCATGATGATTTCTGACGTGTATATTTTTACAGTCGTTATTCCGTCAAATTAGTACATTAAAATTAATTAATGTAGTACTAGGGTGTCAACCTAGGTCGTTCTCTCAAGGATCAACACAAAAATTTAGGAAAAATCAAGTCTTAAACTAATTTTTAACAATTAAAAATTAAAACTAAACAACTAAAATTTTTACAAACATAAGTTCAACAAACATAAAATTGGGGGGGGGGGGGTTTGATTGGTTTTTTTGTTATCACAATTAAAATTAAAACAAAGTAAATATGGAATTTAAAACAATAATTAACAAGCGATTGATTTTCTTGGAGTATTGTAAATAAATTTATCCTTGGTTCACTAAAGATAATTTGTATACTTTCATTACTGTCAATTTCTTAGCCCAATTTGAATTAATCAACTAAGCGTCTTTTTCAATTCACAATTCCTTTACTTTCATTTAAAAATGAATATTTTAATCAAGCATCCTAATTAAGCAAAAGGAGTCAAGATCGTAAAATCTAGGAATTATTGAGCATACATAAGAACATCGCCTATATACATAATTTATTCTCAAATTATGGAATTAAGCAAACCATAATTATTAAAAGTGATTATGAAAATATTCATTAAGCATGCATATTTCCTTAATCCATTCTAATTTAAAATCTTATTTTATTCCATTTGAATAATTAAACCGATTAAGCATACAAATTCAATTAAACAAAATGGAATTAAATAAGTAGAGAATGATTATGAAGAAATAACAATAATAAAAGCATACTATATTAAAATTAATGACCTCAAAATTTCATTACAACATTCTCCAAGAAAATCAATCTAGGGTTTTAGCCCTCCATAATAACAACTAAAAAGAAAAGAAACTAACCCGGAATGGAGCAAAGAGGGGGAAGAAGAGAGAACGAGGCTTTGTGCCTTCCTCTGATGCTTATAGAAACAAAGAGAGAAAAGAGAGAAACGTGAATTGAGGTGTGTTTCAAGCCTTTGGCAATGGTCCTATTTATAGTGAAAGCAAGGGTAAAGGTCTCCTGCTGACGCTACGCGTCAGCGTTGCGAATATGCTTCCACGCTACGCGTAGTTGTGAGGCTACGCGTGAGTGTTTCTGACTCAGAATACATTATTTCATCCAATAATTCTTCAATAATGCTTGGACACTTGTGCTGCATGTTTCCCACTGAGATAGTGCCGTATGTCTGTAATGGATTGGCCAATAAGTGCTTTAATATAAATAAATCCTCCACTTCTGAAGTTGCACACAACCTGTTAATGGGATCCTCGTCACTGTTGACGCTACGCGTGGGCTTGACGCTGCGCGTCAGTGTTACAAATTTGCTTCCACGCTACGCGTGGTACCAGCGCTACGCGTCAGACCTGATGCTCAATTTTATGATTTTCCAATTGCAACCTCAATTATTCACTACAATATCAAGGAAATTAAGTAAGATTTATTATTTCATTTAAAGATTATCGCCTAATTCAGTTAATATTAAATAAAGCTTGAATTATGAAAATGTGTTAAAATGCATAATATTACACAATTAGCAATGGCAAATTATACACATTTAAAGCAAGGAATTAAGGCTAAATCATGCATCATCAAATACTCCCACACTTATTCTTTTGCACTCCCGGGCAAAATCAAAATAAAAACAAGTATCACAATTTATGAAAAACATTAAGTTGAAAATAACACACAGAATTGGCATGAAATCTTAGGAATATACAGAGAAACAAGAGTTATTCATCATGCAAGATACAGAGCATCAATATATATATAAAAATCATTCAAACACTTAGGCATGTGAAAATTAAATTAAACTGAAAAGAAAATCATCAGTGATAGAACCTCACAAGACATACTCTCAACTCTCAAGTGTTTAAGGTTTGTGTATACTCTCAAAACATTTCCTGAAAAATAGACAGTCTAAAAATTTGGCAAGTTTCTCAATTCCACAATCAACTTAAATGCATGTATAGATCAACAGGGCTTTGTAGGGTTGTAATGTGGCCAAGGTTAAAATGGATAAATTTTTTTTTTTTTTAAAAAAAAATACCAAAAAGAATGATGAAGCAATTAATTTAACTAGCAAACAGTGAGGGTAAAACATTTATTGTATGATATTAGGTCGTAATCATAATTTTTTTTTTTTATGAGATTGCATAACTCTTGGAACCAGAGTTACAATTCCTTTTTGCACATCCCCATACTTATTTGAATGCCTGTTTTTGACTTGATTCCAAAGCTCCAATATATTCCTTAAGGTAGGTATATTTTTGGTTTTTCATCTATGGCTTATTTGAGCTGCAACAAGGAAATAGTTAAATAGGCTCAAAATGGCTATCAAGAGATAATTTATTCATGGTAGGCTTATCTGGCTTAGTGGCTCAATTGAACAAAATGCCTGTATCATTTCAAATACATTCATATGAGTTTCAAGTATCATCAAGAAACAAGACAAAAATTAAGATGTAAGCTTTCAGGAATTAATCACACATGAAAGGATTAAGATGGTTTAAAGTGATCCATCAAATTTAAAGGCTCAAAAATCTCACAAGGTATAATTCTATCATATATGATCATCTATCAATTATCATGTCATTCTCATCATACCAAAATTGCTTGAGTTCAAATTATAACATATCATTAAGCTCATATCAGACATGAAAGAATTTACTTGTTACTCATGCATATCTTAAAATTCCAATAAAACATGCCTTTTTAAAACAAAAACACACACAAAATCTTTTTTTTTTTTTTTTTTTACAAAAGCACATAAAATTTAATCACACAACAACACATAAATGATCCCACCCCCACACTTAAATCATACATTGTCCTCAATGTAAGACAGAGCATACAGAATAGACAATATAATGAAAAAGTAAAGAGATGGGTAAGAAAAACTCCCTCAAGGGGGATCAAGAAGTGGTTCCCCCAAAACATGTTCCTCCATTGTGACATCTACAAGTGAAGGATTTTCATGGAATGGCTTCAAGCGTTGTCCATTAACCTTGAAGCTTTTGTTGGAGTTTTCACTTTTTATTTCCACAGCTCCATGGGGAAATACATTAGTAACAATGAAAGGTCCTTCCCATTTGGAGCGCAATTTTCCGGCCATCAGTTTCAACCGGGAATTAAACAGTAGCACTTTCTGTCCAGCAGTAAAATCCTTTCTAGCTATTAAGCTATCATGGAATTTCTTTGTTTTCTCCTTATAGAACCTCGAGTTCTCATAAGCTGCCAAACGGATCTCATCAAGCTCATTCAGTTGTAATTTTCTTTCCTTACCTGCTTGATCAAGTGCTAAGTTGCAAGCTTTTACAGCCCAATAAGCACGATGCTCAATCTCCACTGGAAGATGACATGCTTTACCAAAAACAATTCTATAGGGAGACATTCCTATAGGTGCCTTAAAAGCTGTTCTATGTGCCCAAAGAGCATCATCCAATTTCCTGCTCCAATCCTTTTTGTTAGGCTGTACTATCTTCTCCAGGATCCTTTTGATTTCTCTGTTAGAGACTTCTGCTTGTCCATTGGTTTGGGGGTGATATGGAGTAGAGACTCTATGAACAACCCCATACTTCCTGAGCATAACTTGCATGGTCCTGTTACAGAAATGTGTTCCTTGATCACTAATGATTGCTCT
Source organism: Clitoria ternatea (assembly GCA_037962975.1). Taxonomy (NCBI): domain Eukaryota; kingdom Viridiplantae; phylum Streptophyta; class Magnoliopsida; order Fabales; family Fabaceae; genus Clitoria; species Clitoria ternatea. The sequence continues at coordinate 182,474,515 of CM075672.1, forward strand.
CGGGATGCCAAACCTGCAAAGAATTTGCGATCTAACAAAATCCACAACAACTCGAGCATCATTAGTTCTGGTGGCTTTAGCTTCCACCCATTTAGAAACATAATCAACAGCCAATAAAATGTAAGTAAAACCAAAGGATGGAGGAAATGGACCCATAAAATCAATGCCCCAAACATCAAATACTTCACAAAACAACATTGGTTGCTGAGGCATCTGTTGTCTCCATGTGGTAGCATTACTAGCTCTTTGGCATTTTTCACAGGTGTTACAAACTCTCCATGCATCCTTAAAAATTGTGGGCCAATACAAACCTGAATCCAACACTTTTCTTGCTGTTCTTTGTGGACCAAAATGTCCACCAACTGGTGAAGCATGGCAGAATCGAAGAACTGATTCTATTTCATGATCGGGAATGCATCTTCGAATCACCTGATCATTACACAATTTCCACAAATACGGGTCATCCCAAATATAATACTTTGCATCACTTTTTAATTTTGAAATTTGGTTTCTGGATGCACATGGTGGAAAAACAGAAGCAACAAGATAATTTACAATGTTAGCAAACCAAGGTGAATCAAAAGAGTTAGAAATACTCATGAGGTGTTCATCGGGAAAATGGTCCCGAATAGGTGCCGAATCAGGAGCATTCTCAATTCTGCTTAAATGGTCTGCCACAAGGTTTTGTGTTCCACTTCTGTCACGAATTTCCAAGTCAAACTCTTGGAGCAAAAGCATCTAACGAATTAATCTTGGCTTAGACTCACCTTTCTTCAACAAGTACTTCAGAGCTGCATGGTCAGTAAAGACAACTACTCGAGAACCGAGTAGGTACGATCTGAACTTATCTAATGCAAAAACAATGGCCAAGAGCTCTTTTTCAGTGGTAGTGTAATTTACCTGAGCAGCATCTAAAGTTTTAGATGCATAGTAGATGACCCTAGGCTGCTTGTCAATCTTTTGACCAAGGACGGCTCCCAATGCATAATTAGAGGCATCACACATCAACTCAAATGGAGCTGTCCAAACAGGTGCTTGGATTATTGGGGTAGTGGTCAATGCTTGCTTGAGGCAATTAAAAGCCTCCTTACACTTTTCATCAAACTCAAATGCCACATCCTTTTGAAGCAGACTGGATAGTGGCCTAGCCTTCTTGCTGAAATCTTTTATGAATCTTCTGTAGAATCCTGCATGGCCAAGAAAAGAACGAACCTCTCGAACACAAGAGGGGTAAGGCAAATGTGATATAACTTCTACCTTAGCAGGATCTACCTCAATTCCTTTTTCAGAGATTACATGCCCTAAAACTATTCCTTGTTTTACCATAAAATGACATTTTTCATAGTTCAAAACAAGGTTAGTTTCAATACATCTGTTTAAAACTTTATCAAGACTATCAAGGCATGCATTAAATGAAGATCCATAGACAGTAAAATCATCCATAAACACCTCTATGCAATTCTCAATGAAGTCATGAAAAATACTTATCATGCATCTTTGAAAAGTTCCGGGAGCATTGCATAGGCCAAATGGCATTCTCCTATAAGCAAATGTGCCAAAGGGACAGGTGAATGTGGTCTTATCTTGATCCTCAGGTGCAATGTGAATCTGAAAATATCCAGAGAATCCATCAAGAAAACAGTAGTGAGACTTACCTGCGAGACGCTCAAGCATTTGGTCAATGAAGGGTAAAGGGAAATGGTCCTTCTTTGTTGCCTGGTTAAGTCTCCTGTAGTCAATACAGACTCTCCAACTATTCTGCACTCTAGTTGGGATCAATTCATCCTTTTCATTTTTCACAACTGTGATCCCTGTTTTCTTAGGAACCACTTGAATTGGACTCACCCATTGGCTATCAGAGATAGGATAAATGATTCCTGCTTGTAGAAGCTTGGTGATCTCCTTCTTAACCACATCAAGGATTACAGGGTTGAGTCTCCTCTGGGGCTGTCTTACTGCTTTAGTATTTTCCTCCAGAAATATTCTATGCATGCACATGGATGGACTAATTCCAGGAATGTCTGCCAATGTCCATCCTATAGCCTTCTTGTGTCTTTTCAATACCTGCAACAATTTTTCTTCTTGATTTTCATCAAGAGAAGTGGAAATTATCACCGGGAGCTGTTCATTATCCCCTAAGTATACATACTTTAGGTTCTCAGGTAAGGGTTTTAATTCTAACTTGGGTGCCTGCAAAACAGATGGAACTAACAAAGTAGATTTTGATTCTGCTGCTTGCACCTCAAAAATTTTGTTAAAATTTTCTTGAAATCCTGCATATAGCTCCTTATGGTTAACAGGTATATCTAAAGACTCTGAATCATAATTTATGTATCTATCAATTTCAGCGCAAATATCACAACTTCCAGAATCATTGCATGCAAAACATTTGTTTGAATCATCCATGTATTCCAAATCAACATTAGAAAAATGTTCAAAAACTAGTTCATCAATAATGTCAATTTGGAAAACAGAATGATTTTCAGATGGATATTTCATGGCATCAAGAATATTAAATTGAACTCTTGTGTCACCAAATTCCATAGAGAGAGTTCCAGAATGAACATCTATTTTGGTTCGAGCTGTTTTCAAAAATGGTCTTCCCAAAATGATAGGAACAGGAATTTGAGGCATACCTTCTTCCATATCAAGTACGAAAAAGTCAGCAGGGAAAACAAGCTGTTCTACCTGAACCAAAACATCCTCTATAACTCCAGCAGGATAGGCAGTGCTCCTATTGGCTAGCTGAATTACTACACCAGTAGGTTGTAAATTTCCAAGAGACAATGATTTAAAAACAGACATAGGCATAACATTTATTGAAGCTCCTAAATCTAACATGCAATTTTCAAATTTATTATTGCCTATGATACAGGGTATAGAAAACGTACCTGGATCCTTGCATTTCTCAGGGATATTTTCCTTACCAAGCAGTGCAGATACATTTCTTCCTATGCTTATCCTTTCATTGCCCTTGAGTCTCCTTTTATGAGTACACAACTCCTTCAGAAATTTGGCATACTTGGGAATTTGCTTGATTGCATCGAGAAGAGGTATATTCACTTCCACTTTCCTGAAAGTATCCAAAATTTCTTTGTCCACTTCTTCCATCTTCTTCCTTGGAATTGCTTTTGGTGGGAAAGGAAGAGGGATATGAGATGGAATTTGGGGTGGTTGTATCTCAGACTTTCTTGAGCTTGAAGAGGGTACATCATTCTCAACTGTTATGGGCACATCTGTTTGTTTTTCAGGTTCCTTAGATATGGGTACTTCAAGGTTCTTACCTGATCTTAACTGAATTGCACTCACATTTCTTGGATTTGCAGCTGGTTGAGAAGGTAATTTGTCAGAGTTTTGAGATTGTAACTGGCTTAATGATGAAGCCAATTGCCCAATTTGGTTGCTTAAACTCTGGATGGTAGCATCATTCCTCTGTTGATACTCCAAGTTCTGTGCAGCCATTTGTTTCACCAGATCCTCCAAAGAAGGGCCATTTGTGGATGGTTGAGGTGTAGTTCTTTGGAAGGTTGGTGCATTGTTTTGAAATGGGGGTTGGGGATTTTGTTGTTGGTTTCCCCATCTTAAATTTGGATGGTTCCTCCAACCTGGATTGTATCTATTGGTGGAAAGGTCATGGTTTTGTGGTGGTGGAGGTCTATCATGGTAGATGTTAGCTGCATAGGCTTGGGGACTATTATTATCCTTTTCTTGTAGAGAAGGACAACAATCAGTGGGGTGCTCTTGTGAAGTACAGATGCCACACACTTTAGCAGTCATGGATTTTTGATTTACTGCTAATTGTGTGACCAGAGTGGTGAGAGCATCGAGTTTGCTCTCCAATTTAATTCCAGATGAACTAGAATTGGAATCAAACATGGGTTTGAAAGAATCATTTCTCATACCAAATTGTTGAGAGTTGGATGCCATCTTCTCAATCAAATTTCTTGCTTCAGCAGCAGTCATGTCTCCTAAAGCTCCTCCACTATCAATCATGTTACGATCAACGTGGTGTAAACCTTCATAGAAGTACTGAAGAAGAAGTTGTTCAGAAATTTGGTGGTGAGGGCAACTTGCACAGAGTTTCTTAAATCTCTCCCAATACTCATAAAGACTTTCTCCAGAGAGTTGCCGAATGCCAGATATGTCTTTTCGGATTACAGTTGTTCTAGAGGCAGGAAAGAATTTTTCCAAGAACATTTTCTTTAAGTCATTCCAACTTGTGATTGATCTTGGAGCAAGGTAGTACAACCAATCCTTAGCAACACCCTCTAAAGAATGAGGAAACGCTTTAAGATAGACATGGTCTTCTTGAACGTTTTGGGGTTTCATTGTGGAACACACAATGTGGAATTCTTTGAGGTGTTTGTGCGGATCTTCACCCGCAAGACCATGAAACTTAGGCAACAGGTGTATAAGTCCGGTCTTAAGAATAAAAGGGACATCCTCATCAGGATATTGAATACACAAACTTTCGTAAGTGAATTCAGGAGCAGCTAGTTCTCTAAGAGTTCTTTCACGAGGTTCAGCCATATCAGAAAAACTAGCAGTACTTTCAACAGATTCAGAAAAAATACTATCACTATCAATATCAACAAAATTATTATTAAATCTAGCTTCTCTAATTAACCTATGAAAAGTTCTTTCAATTTCAGGATCAAATGAATATAAATGCTCAAGAGTTCTTCTAGTCATACATAGCATACAACAAGATATTTGATCATGATGAGCAATAAATCATAAGAATCCTAAATCATGCAAAAGAAATAAAATAAACAAACAAACAAAAGAAAAATTTTTAAAATTTTTTTTTTTAAAAAAAAAAATTAATTTAAAACAAGAGTTTTTCCTAAAGATCGTTGATCCCCGGCTGCGGCGCCAAAATTTGACGTGTATATTTTTACAGTCGTTATTCCGTCAAATTAGTACATTAAAATTAATTAATGTAGTACTAGGGTGTCAACCTAGGTCGTTCTCTCAAGGATCAATACAAAAATTTAGGAAAAATCAAGTCTTAAACTAATTTTTAACAATTAAAAATTAAAACTAAACAACTAAAATTTTTACAAACATAAGTTCAACAAACATAAAATTGGGGGGGGGGGGTTGATTGGTTTTTTTGTTATCACAATTAAAATTAAAACAAAGTAAATATGGAATTTAAAACAATAATTAACAAGCGATTGATTTTCTTGGAGTATTGTAAATAAATTTATCCTTGGTTCACTAAAGATAATTTGTATACTTTCATTACTGTCAATTTCTTAGCCCAATTTGAATTAATCAACTAAGCGTCTTTTTCAATTCACAATTCCTTTACTTTCATTTAAAAATGAATATTTTAATCAAGCATCCTAATTAAGCAAAAGGAGTCAAGATCGTAAAATCTAGGAATTATTGAGCATACATAAGAACATCGCCTATATACATAATTTATTCTCAAATTATGGAATTAAGCAAACCATAATTATTAAAAGTGATTATGAAAATATTCATTAAGCATGCATATTTCCTTAATCCATTCTAATTTAAAATCTTATTTTATTCCATTTGAATAATTAAACCGATTAAGCATACAAATTCAATTAAACAAAATGGAATTAAATAAGTAGAGAATGATTATGAAGAAATAACAATAATAAAAGCATACTATATTAAAATTAATGACCTCAAAATTTCATTACAACATTCTCCAAGAAAATCAATCTAGGGTTTTAGCCCTCCATAATAACAACTAAAAAGAAAAGAAACTAACCCGGAATGGAGCAAAGAGGGGGAAGAAGAGAGAACGAGGCTTTGTGCCTTCCTCTGATGCTTATAGAAACAAAGAGAGAAAAGAGAGAAACGTGAATTGAGGTGTGTTTCAAGCCTTTGGCAATGGTCCTATTTATAGTGAAAGCAAGGGTAAAGGTCTCCTGCTGACGCTACGCGTCAGCGTTGCGAATATGCTTCCACGCTACGCGTAGTTGTGAGGCTACGCGTGAGTGTTTCTGACTCAGAATACATTATTTCATCCAATAATTCTTCAATAATGCTTGGACACTTGTGCTGCATGTTTCCCACTGAGATAGTGCCGTATGTCTGTAATGGATTGGCCAATAAGTGCTTTAATATAAATAAATCCTCCACTTCTGAAGTTGCACACAACCTGTTAATGGGATCCTCGTCACTGTTGACGCTACGCGTGGGCTTGACGCTGCGCGTCAGTGTTACAAATTTGCTTCCACGCTACGCGTGGTACCAGCGCTACGCGTCAGACCTGATGCTCAATTTTATGATTTTCCAATTGCAACCTCAATTATTCACTACAATATCAAGGAAATTAAGTAAGATTTATTATTTCATTTAAAGATTATCGCCTAATTCAGTTAATATTAAATAAAGCTTGAATTATGAAAATGTGTTAAAATGCATAATATTACACAATTAGCAATGGCAAATTATACACATTTAAAGCAAGGAATTAAGGCTAAATCATGCATCATCAAATACTCCCACACTTATTCTTTTGCACTCCCGGGCAAAATCAAAATAAAAACAAGTATCACAATTTATGAAAAACATTAAGTTGAAAATAACACACAGAATTGGCATGAAATCTTAGGAATATACAGAGAAACAAGAGTTATTCATCATGCAAGATACAGAGCATCAATATATATATAAAAATCATTCAAACACTTAGGCATGTGAAAATTAAATTAAACTGAAAAGAAAATCATCAGTGATAGAACCTCACAAGACATACTCTCAACTCTCAAGTGTTTAAGGTTTGTGTATACTCTCAAAACATTTCCTGAAAAATAGACAGTCTAAAAATTTGGCAAGTTTCTCAATTCCACAATCAACTTAAATGCATGTATAGATCAACAGGGCTTTGTAGGGTTGTAATGTGGCCAAGGTTAAAATGGATAAATTTTTTTTTTTTTTAAAAAAAAATACCAAAAAGAATGATGAAGCAATTAATTTAACTAGCAAACAGTGAGGGTAAAACATTTATTGTATGATATTAGGTCGTAATCATAATTTTTTTTTTTATGAGATTGCATAACTCTTGGAACCAGAGTTACAATTCCTTTTTGCACATCCCCATACTTATTTGAATGCCTGTTTTTGACTTGATTCCAAAGCTCCAATATATTCCTTAAGGTAGGTATATTTTTGGTTTTTCATCTATGGCTTATTTGAGCTGCAACAAGGAAATAGTTAAATAGGCTCAAAATGGCTATCAAGAGATAATTTATTCATGGTAGGCTTATCTGGCTTAGTGGCTCAATTGAACAAAATGCCTGTATCATTTCAAATACATTCATATGAGTTTCAAGTATCATCAAGAAACAAGACAAAAATTAAGATGTAAGCTTTCAGGAATTAATCACACATGAAAGGATTAAGATGGTTTAAAGTGATCCATCAAATTTAAAGGCTCAAAAATCTCACAAGGTATAATTCTATCATATATGATCATCTATCAATTATCATGTCATTCTCATCATACCAAAATTGCTTGAGTTCAAATTATAACATATCATTAAGCTCATATCAGACATGAAAGAATTTACTTGTTACTCATGCATATCTTAAAATTCCAATAAAACATGCCTTTTTAAAACAAAAACACACACAAAATCTTTTTTTTTTTTTTTTTTACAAAAGCACATAAAATTTAATCACACAACAACACATAAATGATCCCACCCCCACACTTAAATCATACATTGTCCTCAATGTAAGACAGAGCATACAGAATAGACAATATAATGAAAAAGTAAAGAGATGGGTAAGAAAAACTCCCTCAAGGGGGATCAAGAAGTGGTTCCCCCAAAACATGTTCCTCCATTGTGACATCTACAAGTGAAGGATTTTCATGGAATGGCTTCAAGCGTTGTCCATTAACCTTGAAGCTTTTGTTGGAGTTTTCACTTTTTATTTCCACAGCTCCATGGGGAAATACATTAGTAACAATGAAAGGTCCTTCCCATTTGGAGCGCAATTTTCCGGCCATCAGTTTCAACCGGGAATTAAACAGTAGCACTTTCTGTCCAGCAGTAAAATCCTTTCTAGCTATTAAGCTATCATGGAATTTCTTTGTTTTCTCCTTATAGAACCTCGAGTTCTCATAAGCTGCCAAACGGATCTCATCAAGCTCATTCAGTTGTAATTTTCTTTCCTTACCTGCTTGATCAAGTGCTAAGTTGCAAGCTTTTACAGCCCAATAAGCACGATGCTCAATCTCCACTGGAAGATGACATGCTTTACCAAAAACAATTCTATAGGCAATGGCAAATTATACACATTTAAAGCAAGGAATTAAGGCTAAATCATGCATCATCAATTTCCGAATGCATGATATGTGAGTCGATCTGTTGATTTCCATTTGGAATGTTGTGTTGAAATTCATGCTGACTTCATTAAAAATGCTGAGAGGATGTGCTGTAGTGTTGTTACCCTGTTTTGCTTGTTGTGAATCACTATGACAAATGCCTGTGATGCTGTGATGAAACTGTGAAATTCCGAGTGAATCCATATGTCGTGTTGAAACAGTTGTGACCTATTAATGGCTGCGTGAGACACACCTGTAAGCTTGGATACTTGTATGAAATTGTATGAGAATTGCATACATGAGATGATTTTCAGTCACAGATTCCTGGCTAGTTCCATGAGGACCCGTGGTAACCGATGGAGCTAGAGTAGAGTCTCGAGACGTCACGAGGTGACCGGCACCACACGGAAAGGGCTAGTGGACGAGGGGCCAGGAAGGAATCTGCACTGAAATCACTGTTCAAGTCAGATCCGCATGCATGAGTGTATGAACATTGTTATTGAGACTAACATGATTTGCATGGATTCGAATGATTTGAGTAGATTCCGACTTGATGATGTTGTATGAGTGAGTTCTGACTGAATGAATATGCATGTATTGATGCTGTTGCTAAGTGTGATGTGATGTTATAATTGAGAATGTATGTTATGGTGCAATTTCTGATTGGATGTCTGTGTGCACACTTATGATGGTCGATGAGCTCAGTGTGAATTATATGAATATGTGGATATGATATTGTGAATAAAATCCTTAATGTGGTTTGGAATTGATTTGGGTAAATCTGATTGGATGAGTACATATATATATCGATGCTATTACCGAGTACAATATAATGTTATGGTTATGGTGCATGCTGTAGTGAACAATAATATAGCCATGAATAATTGGTATGAAATCCGACTGAGTGTCTGTATGTACATTAGTGTCGTTGCCGAGTTCATGGTGTGTTATGATAGCATATGTGATTGTGAGTTACTTAATCCTGATTGAATTGCATGAACCCGAGTAAATGATGTTATTATATAGCTGAGAATTGAGAATTTAATCCGAGCCATGGTTTTGTGATGAATAAGATTTAGAGGAAATATTTACTCGGTGTTAACTAGAAGCCGATTGTTATATTGCCATCATACTGTTTTACTGAAGTGATAAATAATTTTCATGATTGTTGTTGCGTGATGTACCCTATGTGATGCCTAATGATGATATTGATGTAGATGTATTGCTTTTAATGTGTGTGTGAACTGCCATTAATTACCGTGTAAATTAGTATTAGTTGAATGATTCTGGTCGGTGTGAGGCACGCTGTTCTGAGATGACTCTTCATGCCATAGGTATTGTGGCAGCGTACACGTTGCGGTGACTATGTAATTGTTGTAACCCTATAGGAATGAGACGTCATCCTATAAGTTGGACGCAGCAATTCATAAGTCAGGCAAGTGAGGCTGTAACTACTTATGGTGATGGTGAGTCTATCGGACTGCTTTGAGTGAAGATGAGAGTTGTATTAAGTGAATAATAAGTGGTTATGTATCAAATTGAGGATAGAGGGTTTGTTTAACCTTGATGGGTTTGCCTCTGAGAGGACTAGAGGTTGCTGGGTATAAAGTGGCTACTAAAATGATGATTAGTTATTGAAACAAGAGGGGTGATCAAGTCTGTCACTGAAATTGGAGTTTTATAAGGTTAACCGAGTGATACTGTAAGTCTAATGAGGAAACCAGGATTTTGAGCCAAACTAAATTGTAAGGTGAGGAATCGCTCGGGAAAGATTAGTATATTCTGAGTGTGAAAAGTGGAGACAATTCCAAGTAAAGTCTTTGTGAGGAAGGACTGTTGAGCGAAGGTTATGGTATTCCGAGTAGAACCTCATAGGGAGGATCATTATTAAGTTAAGAAAATAGTGTCCGAGCGTAACATTCTGAGTAAGGTAAGATTCGAGTAACGTGACTCGGAGTGTACCACTTCCGAGTGGAATGGTACCGTGTGGAACGATGTTGAGTGGAGAGATATCGAGTGTAGAATCCCTAATACCCGTGTGATGTTTCGCCGAATGATCTTTCTCCAGGAGAAAAGTACTTTTGGTCGGAAAAATGGAACTTAGAGTGTGCAAGTTTCTGAGTGAAGGGTCTCCGAGGGGAGTAGATATCCAAGAGAAGGATTTAATTGAAGTCGTACTCAGATCAGTGATTGGGACTGCTGGGCTTGAACTCAGGTTTGGTTTCGAGATAGGCTCGAATTACGAGTGAATTTCTGGTAAGTGGAAAGATTTCCGGGTGAGAATTACCCTTGAACCCCGAATGATATTTTGTGCGAGAGGACCGAGTGATATTCTCAGGATGAAAGCATGGAATTAGCCGAAGGCATGGGTAGGAATCTAAGATTTTAGAATCTAGTGTAGTGCCTATGCGAAGTAAATCCAGGAAAATTGTGCTAATTGAAGCACGTGGAAACTCTTTTGAGTGTTCATTTTGGTGAAAGGAAGAGATTTTGTGGTCAAGTTTTGAAAACCCGAGGGTTTAATCCGAGGCGAATAGGTCGGAAGTGAGTATTAGTGGAATCGGTAATGCTATTTACCGACTGAATTCTTCCCAACTGGTTGATTAACATCTAGAAGGTGTCTCGAGTGACACAATTTTGAGCCTATGCTCTGTGTGAGTTCATGGCTGTGCCGAGTGACTCCTTGAGTCGGGGAACCCGGTGGTGTAAATATGCCGATTGGAGTTGGGAGTGTAGGGCCGAGTGGCCAAAGAACTAGAGGGTGCCATTGATTGTGGTGTTTGGGTTGAGTTGAATGAGGTAACTTGTACATTTTAGAAATTGAATCCCCAAATATATTGAATTCTATGATGAGGTTGTAATCAGGTAGGACCTGACTTTTGTGTTTTACCGACTGGAATTGTGGGGCGGTCGGTAAACCGCTTGAGTGGTAAAGCTTTGCCGAGTGAAATTGTGATCCGAGTGAAATTGTGATTCAGTTGCCGAGTGGACTAAGTTATTACCGAGTAAATAGTTGTCTCTAGATACCGAGTGGTGGATTTACCGAGTGTGGCTTCTCGCTTCAGCGAGTGAGCTCTCACTCCAGCGGGTATGTCGGTTGGGAAGGCTTTCGTATTAATTTCGCCCAAGCGAATGGCCTTTCGCCCAAGCGTGTTGTGCTGCTTCACCCAAGCGGAGTCGGATCTCGCTTGAGCGAGTGTGCATTGTATTGGGAGCTTCGCTTGAGTGTTGTTCTATTCTTCCGCTGTCTCCCTTCTGGTCGGTTTCCCTTCTTTTTGGACCCGATTCTTCATGTGAATGGCTCTCTTAGCTTCTGGTCGGCTTTTCGGCCTTCCTTTGCATTTCTTTTATTCTACCTGGCTGTTGGGTAGATTTTTGAAAGAAAAAAAAAATTTCCCTGGTTTTGGCTTAATTAAATTTAGGGTGTTACATTTTGGTATCAGAGCAGACCAAAAGGTCCATGGCCAAGGTATGCCTACTGTGTGTGGGCGGTTTTGTGCAATATGACCGAGTGTCATCATTACTTGTGAATTGCTATTGGATTTTATGGATGCTTAATTATGATTAGTGTGATTATATAGCTATGGGTTCTGTTGAAGGTCAGTAGTGAAAGGTACCACTGTTGTGATGTTGATTTGAGGGTAGAGGAGTTATTGCTACCTTGACCCGGTTGCCTCTAAGCCTGAGTCGGCTGTGAGGAACTGGAAAGTAGGTGTTGGAACCTCCATGTGTATAGAAACTATATTAATTGGCTAGGACTCTTGTGTATGCCATGCTAATGGTTCATGGCCGAGTCATGCTTGTGGAATGGATTAAAACTCGTATATTGAGTTGGCTGAGTGAATAATGTTCCAGAGATTCCCTAGTACGATGAATTCAAATTCTGGGTGTGGTAGTGCCATTTGAGAAGGATGTTTTGTAACCTGGCACGTGAATCCTGTGTAATATATATATATATGGTATAAGTGATTGAATGTGAACCCTGATTGAATATTTAGGTTATGGTAGAGTCTTGGTTCCTGGTTTGTGATAATTGAGTGATGATTGATGGATGTATTTATATACTGACCTATATGAGTTGAAACAATATAATTTGGACAGGTTCCGGGTGGTTCTGCTTTAATGTTCTTGTGTTATGATTGAAATATGTGATCTGTGTGTGATTGATTATGACGCATGCAACACCCGGATATTATGATATATATTAATTGTGAATCATTATGATGATATCCTGTTTGAAAGATGTGTATATGCATATATATATGCTAATGAGAATGTCGAGTGGCTTATGCTGTGAGTCAGCAAATAGGAGCTGTGTGTGATTTATAATGAAATGCATCAGCGTTGAACGCTTCTCCGAGTGGGTAATCAGATGAATGTGTGGAACATTGAGGATTCTGAGATTAATCCTAAAAGACCTCCAAGTTGGATTCGAGGCCATGCTTGGAGCATGAGCATTGGATGCATAATGGAAGTCCTTGGGTTGGACTCAAGGCAAATGCCGAGTGCATTGGAGTTGGACTCCTGGTGAATAAATCGTATGCATCTGATTCGCCGACTGGATGAATGCATGTATATGAAAAGGGTGACCCGTGGAAGGTCAGGAACCCTATGGGATAGTTTTCAGCTACAGACCCTTGGCTAGATCCATGAGGGCCCGTGGTAGCCGAAGGAGCTAGAGTTAAGTCTCGAGATGTCTTTGGGAGACCGGTACCGCACGGGAAGGGCTAATGGACGAGGGGCCAGGAAGGGGACCTGTAACTGAAAAATTATTGTTAACTCGGATCCCCATGCATATATGATAGTGCATTGTTATTTAGAATAACACGGTTGATGTAACCTTGGATGGCTGAATGAATTCCGACTGAATGTGTTTGTGCATACTTAAAATTGTTATTGAGTGAATATGAATCTTATAGCCGAGTGGGTTGGCTGGAACGAATTCCGATTGGATTATGATGTGTAGGCATTGTGCTAAATTCATGTGATTCTGTAGGGATGGAAATCTATTGCCATTTTACTATTTTTACATTAGTGGTAAATTGTGTTTTATGATTGCTGATGCGTGATGTGCCTAGGCGGTACATAACAAGGGTGTTCATGTAATGTGTGCTTGAATATATGGGTGATTTGCCATTAATTTTGTGAGTATTATCTGAGTGAAGGCAATCGGTGTGAGTGAAATGATTGTGAGGATGTTGTTCCGAGAGACTCTCCATGCCATAGGTATTGTGGCAGAGTGCATTTTACAGTGACTTCATGCAATTGTGGTGACCCTATAGGAATGAGGTGTCATCCTATAAGTTGGCTGCAGCAATTCATGAGTTGGGCAAGTGAGACTATAACTGCTTATGTGGATGGCTTGAGTCTATCGGGCTGTTCTGAGTGAAAATGAGAGTTGTATTGAGTGAATAATAAGTGTTTGAGTATTAAAATGTGGATAGAAGGTTGTTTAACCTTGATGTGTTTACCTCCGAGTGACTCAGAGGTTATTTGGTGTAAATTGGCTATTAGCCAATAATGTGCTGATTTAATTTTTGAGATGAATAGGTGACAAGGTGAGAGTTGCTCAGGAAAGAATTAGTATATTCTGAGTGTGAACAGTGGAATTATATCCGAGTGAAAGCTTTCCGAGTAAAAGAATTATTGAGTAAAACTATGATGTCCCGAGTGGAACATTTGTTTTGGGGGAGTCATTACTAAGTTTAGGACCGTGTCCGAATGACACTTTGTGTTAGACAAAATCCGCGTGAAAATATTTCCGAGTCGTGTGACTCGTGAGTGTGTGCCTCGGAGTGTGATGTTCCGAGTGGTTGGGCACCGTGTGGGACGGTACCGAGTGGAACGATATTGTGGGTGAAACTCCTAGCCCCTGTGTATATTCCATTGAGTAATCTTTTCTGGAAAGTGAAAGGTATTTCTGGATGGGAAATGGAACTTTGAGTGAGTAAGTTTCCGAGTGAATGGCTCCCTAGGGGAGTAGATATCCGAGAGAAGGATTTAATTGAAAGTGTACTCAGGTTTGATTTCGTTATGGGCTTGAATTCTGAGTGAATTTTAGCAAGTAGAAAGATTTTTAGGTGGGAATTGCCTTCAAAACCCCGAATGGTATTTTTGAATGAAAAGTCCGAGTGATATTCTCTGGGTGTAGGCATGGAATTGACCAAGGATTGGTCAAAAATTTGAGGTTTTAAGAACTGAGTGAGGGGTCTGTAGAGTATGAATCAATGTTAACCGTGCTAATTGGAGCACATTAAAGCTCTTTTGAGTGTTCATTTTAATGTTGCCAAGATATATTATAGTTTAAAGGAAAATTTTGTGGTAGGATATTGAATATCTGTGAGTTTAATCCGAGATGAATCGGTCGGTAGTGAGTATTGGTAGGGAATCGGTAATGTTGTTGCCGACTAGATTCTTCCCAACTGGTTGATTAGTACTCAGGATGTGTCTCATGTGACACGATTTTGAGCCTATGCTATGTGAAGGAATTTAATTGAACCGAGTGATTCCTTTGAGTTGGGGAACCTGATAGTGGAATTATGCTGATAGGAGTTGAGAATGTAGGGCCGAGTGGCCAAAGAACTAGAAAGTGCTTTTGATTGAGGTGAATTGGCAGAGTGAATGGAGCAATTTGTACGTTTCTAAAATGAAATCTTGAATAGATTGGAGTTTAGGAAGAGAAAATTGTAATCAGGTAGGACCTGACCCTTGTGTTTTGCCGACTGGAATCGTGGGGCAGTCGGTAAACCTCTTCAGAAGTGAATTTTTTTTTTACCAAGTGAAATTGTGAATGTAACATCCCAGTTTTGAAGTTGATTACCGAGTGAAAATAAACCATTAAGATTTCGGTGTGCAAAGTAGGAAATTAATTGTTAATTATAATCAACTTAACTTAAGAAATGGTGGCAAATTAATTAAGCTTAGTGGTGAGAGGTGGCTGCTTACGATTGGTGAGTCACGTGAGTGGGACTGCAATTCGCATTTCCCATCCCACTCTCTTTCTTTTCCTCATGCATGCATATGCTTATTTATATGCCTTTGGTCACTGAAGTTATGCATCTCCTTTAGACTTCCCCCTTCTTCTCTTCTCTTCTCTTCTCTTCTTTTCTTTCCTCGTACTCTCTCTCTCTCTCTTCTCTTTTTCATTCTTCGTCTTCCTCTCCCCTGTTCACTGTTCTGTTCCTGGGAACGCACGACGACGACACTGCTGAAGACTTGGAGTTTCTTCGGCTGGCGAGGGACGATCATCAGGGTGAAAGACGAACAGCCCCTGTCTCACGGTGCGACTACGACCAAGGAGGCCTGAACGAGTGTGAGCCTGGGCGAGGCAATCAGACCAGCGTCGGGAAACAGAGGAACCCCTCGAACTTCCTTCAGTAGGTAGGGGGTGCTTTGCATTTCAAATGCATAGCTTGTGAATGGGTTCTGAGTGGTTTATTATGCATGCATATGTGCTTAAGGGTGTTTATGATGAAATGTATATTTGATAGATAGCTTGGTGTACTGAGGCATGCGATGATTGAATCCGATGGTAGTTCGCTTATAATTGATATATATATATATATATATATATATGTTTATGAGATACATTGTTGGGATGTGGATGCATGTGTGTGTTATGAGACCGTGTGTGAATGTAGTGTATGCTCCTTAAGCTGTCATACTGAGTCTAGTTAATTATTTACCTGTGCATGCATAAAGTAGAGACATATTGTGTGACTTCTGGGTGCTTTGTTCGGGGGACGATGGGTAGATCCTGATTGTTATCCTATGTTGCCTTGCATGCGAGTGTTGAAAATGAATCTGTGTTGCTATGAAATGACGAATGAATTGCATGCAGAGTGTGGTTATGATAAATGAAAGGAGGAGTAATATTGTATTGGCAATCACACACAAAAGAATGTACTTAAAAGACCTTGAGTTGGACTCAAGGCAGTGCCGAGTGCACTAGCGTTGGACGCTTAAAGTCTTGAGTTGGACTCAAGCAAGCTACCGGGTTGGACTCGGGGCTGCCCGTAACACTGCCGTGGTCACTTGGAGTGATTGTGTTTCACGTGAGGGCAAACGGTTTGGTACCAGTAAAACGGCCGAGCCAGCTTGGAGCTGGAGGAAAAAGGCTTGGAGCCTATGTTGCAACGTAAAAATTAATCAAGTGGGGGTCGGATCCGACTGTAGTAGGCCTGTGTGCACTAGGTGAATATATGTATATATAAATATACTCTTATGCTATGATGTCATTAATGTGTTGCATGTATATATGTAAGTCGGAAATGATAAGATTTGTATAGTTGAGTATTGAATGAATGAATTCCGATTGCATGGTGCTGTTATGAGTAGAGAGACTGGAGGATAGATAACGTTATGATTGCTTGAAATGTGATGTTGTGTGATGGAGAGCATACGGGCTCCCAGGTCATTAACTGTCATTTTAAATGTAAAAGCTCACCCCTGCTGTGGCAATATTTTCAGTGAACATCCCTCGGAGCTACGAGTAAGGTGGAGCTACTTGCCGAGTGGATTAGCTGTGCACCAAGGAACTATATCTATATTTATGTAGCTGCTGTGTATAATGTTTTGATTATGCCTTGGTCGGCTCGTGTCTGATGTTAGTCTTTTAAAACAGAACAGAATCCCTTTGGGTTGGAATCATGACAATGTGTTTGTAAATATTGATATACACTCTTATATTTATATGGTTATGTTTATACCATGCTGCATGTTATACCATTTTGTGCGTGATGTCTGATTAGTATATATGTTCATGTTCATCCGAGTGTGTAGGAATGGTAAGACTTAGTATGATGGGAGTCAAATTATGATCTAGAGAGCAAATCCGTGATCCTATTGCCGAGTGAGGGAAGTTTCAGGTGTTCCGAGGGGATGAGGGCATACCACTCCGAGTGGGGATTGACGTAGCAGATTCCCAAACGATAAGCTGTTAAAATTCAGAGTAGATAGCCTAATCATACCTTCGAATAAGAACTAGCCGAGAGAGTGTTTCCGACTGGAGAGTAATTCATCCGATCCCGAGTGTAACCCGTATAGGGAACTGATAGAAAGCTATGAAGCTCTTGAAGGGGGTTTAAGTTAGCGTGAGCGCTTGGGTAGGAAAGGCTATACTTGCCGAGCGAGGGACAAGTGAAATACCGAGTGGTAGACGACTGAGAAGATTGTCTGAGTGAAAATACCCCTGGTTTCTGAGTGGAACTTAGGAATGAAATCCGAGTGAACTAGGTCTTTACCGAGTGAATGATTGCCTTGATACCGAGCGAGTGTGCGTTATTTCTTATGGGCTCGCTCGAGCGTTGCTGGGTTCCGCTGGACGGCTTTTGTTGGCCCTTATCTTCCCTTGCTTTCCATTTCCCTCCTTCTTCTTGTTGTACCCGGTTTATTTAATTTGGGGCGGATTATAGGGGCCTGCTAACTCTAAGATTTGGAAAAAATTTCCCTGCTGGTTGTTTTTTTTTTATAGAAATTAGGGTGTTACATTTCGGTATCAGAGTAGACCGAAAGGTCCAAGGCCAAGGTATGCTTATCGAGTATAAGCGGTTGCGTGCATTGTGACCGAGTGGTCATCATTATTGTGATATTTGTTGAACTTGCTTGATATTATAGTATTGAATTGTGGATAGGGGGTTGTCTCCCTCCTGGTCCGACTGATTGTATAACATATAGAAATGGCATAATGCGCTAAGTTACTGACTGTTAGGTGAGACCCGATCGGTAGTAAGTAACTTCGTAAACTTATCCTTGAAAGAGCTGTGAATTTCAGGATAAGAGATGACGAATCGCCAAAGTATGGAGGCTATAGCCACAGCATTCCAACGCTTTACGGACGTGTTTGAGAGGCAGGGCCAGCCTCAAGCTGAGGATGGCCAAGTGCTGGACCGCTTCCTGAAGAGGAAGCCGAGTGAATTTCAAGGAGGACGTAACCCGGAGGCAGCTTTTAAATGGACTCAAGAGCTGGAAAGGATCTTTGGGGGTCTTCACTGTACCGAGGCCCAGAAGGTAGAATGTGTAGTGTACATGCTGCGAGACGAGGCGGAAAACTTGTGGAAGATAGCCAGAAACCGATTTCCTAACGATGATACTCAGCTGACCTGGAATAATTTCAAGACATGCTTCCTAGAAAAGTACTTCAACGACACAATCAGGATTCGGAAGGAACTGGAGTTCATGGAATTGAAGCAGGGGTCCATGAATGTGGAAGAATACGCGGTAAGATTTGAGGAATTGTGCCTATTCTACCCACCCTTCCAACAACCGGGGACGGAGAATTCAAAGTGCCTAAAATTTGAGAACGGATTGAGGTTAGATATTAAGAGAGACTGCAGATACCAAGAGATTAGGAGTTTTCCTACGTTGGTGAATAAGTGTAGGATATTTGAAGAAGATGACAAGGCCCACTCGGGCCAGAGCAGCAGGGCAAACCCCTTCTTGAGGCCTCAACAATCACCCTTCAAGAGGTCAGGCAACGCTAGGAGTATTGGACCCTTATCTAATTTTAGAGGACGAGGAAACCGTGGGAGTCATTTCGGGGGTCACTCCGGGAAGGTAGATGTTTCAGATGCGGAGGTAACCACTTTGCACGGGAATGTGATGCTGGAAACGATGTTGTATGCTTCCACTGTAACGAAAGGGGGCATGTTCACCCTGACTGTCCGCAACTGCAACAAGAGGGTGGCCATGCACGTCGTGAGGGTTTCCGTGTAGGGGGACGCGGAACCACCAGTAGAGGAAATGGTGGTAGAGGCAATGGAGCAAGGAGCAACATGATGGCTACTACAAGTAACCGAGGGAGAAATACCGACCAACCAGCGGTGGGAAGAGTCTACGCCATCAACGCGGAGGATGCTGTGCAAGCGAATGATTTGGTACAATGTAAGTGTTCACTCAGTAAATACACACTTAATGTAGTTTTCGATTCGGGAGCCACCTATTCTTTTATAGCTGATGAGTGTGTGAGTCATTTAAAGTTACCGACTGTCTGTATGGATCGGACCTTGGAAGTGGCCAATCCGACTGGCACTAAGGTGTTGACATCATCAATGTGCAAAGATGTAACGTTTGTGTTGTGTGATCGGAGTTTCACCTTCGATCTGGTGTGCGTGCCTCTGAAGGACCTCGACATTGTACTCGGTATAGACTGGCTTTCAGCCAACAAGGTGTTAGTAGATTGCAGGAACCGGAGGATAATCTTCCTGAGGCAGAACAATGAGGATTACATGGCACAAGGTATAGCTCAACTGTTTATGATGCTTTGTTTAACCGAGGGTGAGAGTAGAGTCCGAGTGAACGAGATTCCGACTGTCGGTGAATTCCCAGAGGTGTTTCCAGAGGATGTGCCGGGTGTTCCTCCGAGTAGAGAAGTCGAGTTCTCTATAGACCTGATCCCTGGAGCCGAGCCAGCCTCCAGTGCACCTTATAGGATGTCCCCAACCGAATTGCCTGAGTTGAAGAAGCAGGTAGATGAGTTACTCGAAAAACAATTCATTAGACCGAGTGTATCACCATAGGGCGCACCCGTGCTGCTTGTTAAGAAGAAGGATGGCAGTATAAGACTTTATATAGATTACCGACAGCTAAACAAACTCACAATTAAGAATCGGTACCCGTTGCCCAGGATTGATGACTTAATCGACCAACTGCTTGGAGCCTCAGTCTTCTCGAAAATTGACCTACGATCGGGATACCACCAAATCCGGGTGAAGGACTCGGATATTCCAAAGACTGCCTTTAGGACTCGGTATGGTCACTACGAGTATGTAGTGATGCCGTTCGGTGTGAAAAACGCCCCTGCCATTTTCATGAATTATATGAATAACATATTCCACCCCTATCTTGACCAATTTGTAGTAGTTTTCATTGATGATATCCTAATCTATTCTAAGATCCCTGAGGAGCATGAAGAGCATCTTCGAGCGGTACTTCAAGTGTTGAAGGAGAAGCAGTTGTTTGCAAAGCTTTTGAAATGCGATTTCTGGATGGATAAGATCCACTTCCTCGGACATGTGATTTTCGAGGAAGGTGTCTCGGTGGACCCTTCGAAAGTAGCAGCTATAATGTCGTGGGAGAGACCCAAGTCGGTCTCGGAGATAAGGAGCTTTATGGGCTTGGCCGGTTATTACAGAAGATTCATTGAAGGTTTTTCTAAGTTGGCCTTACCACTGACTAAATTGACTCGGAAAAGCATCCTTTTCATGTGGAGTCCCGAGTGCGAGAGTAGTTTCTGAGAGCTGAAGGACAAGTTGATGACTGCTCCAGTGTTGGCATTACCTAACTTGCAAGAGAACTTCGTGGTTTATTGTGATGCATCAGGACTCGAACTGGGATACGTGTTAATGCAGAATGACTGAGTGATAGCTTACGCCTCTCGGCAATTAAGGCCTCACAAACAGCATTACCCGACCCACGACTTGGAATTAGCAGCTGTGGTGTTCGCGTTGAAGATCTGGAGGCATTATTTGTACGGGTCCAGATTTAAAGTATACAGTGATCACAAGAGCCTCAAATACCTATTCGATCAGAAGGAGCTGAACATGAGGCAGAGGAGATGGATGGAATTTTTAAAGGATTACGATTTCAAGCTGAAATACCATCCGGGTAAGGCAAACGTTGTTGCTGACGCGTTGAGTCGGAAATCTCTCCATATGGCAATGATGATGGTGAATGAGGTGGGGTTATTGGAACAGTTCCGAGACATGAACTTGCATGTTGACATCCCCTCCTCTCAGAAAATAACAATCGGTACGCTGAGGATCGCCAATGAATTTCTGAAATCCATATACGAGCAGCAGCAGTCAGATTCCTACTTGGCTGAGATGAAGGAGACTCAGGCCAAGGGTAAGGATTTGTCTTTGACCGAGGGATCGGATGGAGTCTTCCGAGTAAAGAATAGAATATATGTACCGGGTGGAGGAGAACTAAGGAGAATGGTGCTTGATGAGGCTCACAAGGGCTTGCTAAGTATCCACCCAGGTACCACAAAGATGTACCACGATCTAAGAGCACGATTTTGGTGGCCCGGATTAAAGAGGAATGTGGCAGAATACGTGGCCTGGTGCATCACCTGTCAAAAGTTGAAAGTCGAGCACCAGAAGCCGTATGGTGCATTGCAACCCCTGGAGATTCCCGTGTGGAAATGGGACTCAATTGCCAAGGACTTCGTCATGGGATTGCCAAAAAACCGTGCGGCCCATGATGCGATTTGGGTCATTGTTGACCGACTGACGAAGAGTGTACACTTCCTACCTGTGAATATGAAGTACCCGTTGCATAAGTTAGCTCATATTTACATTCACAAAGTTGTCCGACTGCATGGTATACCGACTTCTATCGTATCGGACAGAGATCCTAGGTTCACGTCCCGATTTTGGACCAGTCTACACCAAGAATTGGGTACGAAGCTTTGGCTAAGTTCTGCCTACCACCCCCAATCGGATAGGCAATCCGAGCGAACGATTCAAAGCCTGGAGGACTTGCTAAGGGCATGCGTGTTAGAGCACGGTGGAGATTGGGAACAGTACCTTCCCCTGATTGAGTTTACATACAACAATAGCCACCACAACAGTATCGGTATGGCACCCTACGAAGCACTATACGGTCGAAGATGCTGAACCCCGCTGTGCTGGTTGGAAACGGGTGAAAGTTTACTGCTGGGGCCAGAAATTGTAAAGCAAACCTCACAACAGATCCGAATGATAAGAGAAAAGATGAAGGCGTCTCAGGATAGGCAGAAGAGCTACCATGATAAACGAACCAAACCATTAGAGTTTTTAGTCGGAGACAGGGTGTTTCTGAAGACCTCACCGAGCAACGAAGTCGGGCGATCCTTAAAAGGTGGAAAACTGAGCCCCCGATACATTGGGCCTTGTGAAGTGTTAGAACGAGTCGGCTCCATGGTGTACCTTATAGCATTACCGACCCACTTATCTCGGTTGCACAACGTGTTTCATGTGTCTCAACTAAGGAAATATCTACATGATCCCACCCACTCGATGCCAGATGATGAAGTGGAGGTTAAGGAAGACCTGACCACTGTAACTATATCGATTAGAATAGTGGACCAATCGGTAAAGCGTTTGAGGAGCAAGGACATACAACTGGTTAAAGTGGAATGGCAGCAAGGCAGGACTACCTCTTATACCTGGGAACGCGAAGACGCCATGAGGCAGCAGTACCCTGAGTTGTTTACTAAGGTGAGTCACCGAGTGAATTTCGGGGACGAAATTCCTTCAAGTGGGGGAGAACTGTAACATCCCAGTTTTGAAGTTGATTACCGAGTGAAAATAAACCATTAAGATTTCTGTGTGCAAAGTAGGAAATTAATTGTTAATTATAATCAACATAACTTAAGAAATGGTGGCAAATTAATTAAGCTTAGTGGTGAGAGGTGGCTGCTTACGATTGGTGAGTCACGTGAGTGGGACTGCAATTCGCATTTCCCATCCCACTCTCTTTCTTTTCCTCGTGCATGCATATGCTTATTTATGTGCCTTTGGTCACTGAAGTTATGCATCTCCTTCAGACTTCCCCCTTCTTCTCTTCTCTTCTCTTCTCTTCTCTTCTCTTCTTTTCTTTCCTCGTACTCTCTCTCTCTCTCTTCTCTTTTTCATTCTTCGTCTTCCTCTCCCCTGTTCACTGTTCTGTTCCTGGGAACGCACGATGATGACACTGCTGAAGACTTGGAGTTCCTTCGGCTGGCGAGGGACGATCATCAGGGTGAAAGACGAACAGCCCCTGTCTCACGGTGCGACTACGACCAAGGAGGCCTGAACGAGTGTGAGCCTGGGCAAGGCAATCAGACCAGCGTTGGGAAACAAAGGAACCCCTCGAACTTCCTGCAGTAGGTAGGGGGCGCTTTGCATTTCAAATGCATAGCTTGTGAATGGGTTCCGAGTGGTTTATTATGCATGCATATGTGCTTAAGGGTATTTGTGATGAAATGTATATTTGATAGATAGCTTGGTGTACTGAGGCATGCGATGATTGAATCCGATGGTAGTTCGCTTATAATTGATATATATATATATATATATATATGTTTATGAGATACACTATTGGGATGTGGATGCATGTGTGTGTTATGAGACCGTGTGTGAATGTAGTGTATGCTCCTTAAGCTATCATACTGAGTCTAGTTAATTATTTACCTGTGCATGCATGAAGTGGAGACATATTGTGTGACTTCTGGGTGCTCTGTTCGGGGGACAATGGGTAGATCCTGATTGCTATCCTATGTTGCCTTGCATGCGAGTGTTGAAAATGAATCTGTGTTGCTATGAAATGACGAATGAATTGTATGCAGAGTGTGGTTATGATAAATGAAAGGAGGAGTAATATTGTATTGGCAATCACACACAAAAGAATGTACTTAAAAGACCTTGAGTTGGACTCAAGGCAGTGCCGAGTGCACTAGCGTTGGACGCTTAAAGTCTTGAGTTGGACTCAAGCAAGCTACCGGGTTGGACTCGGGGCTGCCCGTAACACTGCCGTGGTCGCTTGGAGTGATTGTGTTACACGTGAGGGCAAACGGTTTGGTACCAGTAAAACGGCCGAGCCAGCTTGGAGCTGGAGGAAAAAGGCTTGGAGCTTATGTTGCAACGTAAAAATTAATCAAGTGGGGGTCGGATCCGACTGTAGTAGGCCTGTGTGCACTAGGTGAATATATGTATATATATATATATACTCTTATGCTATGATGACATTAATGTGTTGCATGTATATATGTAAGTCGAAAATGATAAGATTTGTATAGTTGAGTATTGAATGAATGAATTCTGATTGCATGGTGCTGTTATGAGTAGAGAGACTGGAGGATAAATAACGTTATGATTGCTTGAAATGTGATGTTGTGTGATGAAGAGCATACGGGCTCCCAGGTCATTAACTGTCATTTTAAATGTAAAAGCTCACCCCTGCTGTGGCAATATTTTCAGTGAACATCCCTCGGAGCTACGAGTAAGGTGGAGCTACTTGCCGAGTGGATTAGCTGTGCACCAAGGAACTATATCTATATTTATGTAGCTGCTGTGTATAATGTTTTGATTATGCCTTGGCCGGCTCGTGTCTGATGTTAGTCTTTTAAAACAAAACAGAATCCCTTTGGGTTGGAATCATGACAATGTGTTTGTAAATATTGATATACACTCTTATATTTATGCCATGCTGCATGTTATACCATTTTGTGCGTGATGTCTGATTAGTATATATGTTCATGTTCATCCGAGTGTGTAGGAATAGTAAGACTTAGTATGAAGGGAGTCAAGTTATGATCTAGAGAGCGAATCCGTGATCCTGTTGCCGAGTGAGGGAAGTTTCAGGTGTTCCGAGGGGATGAGGGCATACCACTCCGAGTGGGGATTGATGTAGCAGATTCCCAAACGATAAGCTGTTAAAATTTAGAGTAGATAGCCTAATCATACCTTCGAATAAGAACTAACCGAGAGAGTGTTTTCGACTGGAGAGTAATTCATCTGATCCCGAGTGTAACCCGTATAGGGAACTGATAGAAAGCTATGAAGCTCTTGAATGGGGGTTTAAGTTAGCGCGAGCGCTTG
This sequence comes from Clitoria ternatea, assembly GCA_037962975.1. NCBI lineage: Eukaryota > Viridiplantae > Streptophyta > Magnoliopsida > Fabales > Fabaceae > Clitoria > Clitoria ternatea. The sequence goes on from CM075672.1 coordinate 182,499,394, forward strand.
GGTAGGAAGGGCTATACTTGCCGAGCGAGGGACGAAAGAAATACCGAGTGGTAGACGACTGAGAAGATTGTCCGAGTGAAAATACCCCTGGTTTTCGAGTGGAACTTAGGAATGAAATCCGAGTGAACTAGGTCTTTACCGAGTGAACGATTGCCTTGATACCGAGTGAGTGTGCGTTATTTCTTTTGGGCTCGCTCGAGCATTGCTAGGCTCCGCTGGAGGGCTTTTGTTGGCCCTTATGTTCCCTTGCTTTCCATTTCCCTCCTTCTTCTTGTTGTACCCGGTTTATTTAATTTGGGGCGGATTATAGGGGCTTGCTAACTCTAAGATTTGGAAAAAATTTCCCTGCTGGTTGTTTTTTTTTTTTAGAAATTAGGGTGTTACAGTGAACCGGTCGGTAAATGCTTGGGAAGCATAGATGTGTGATTTAGTAACATAACCGTGATTTCCGAGCGGTTTGTTGAAGTGAGTTATGTTTGAATTTCGAGGACGAAATTCTTTAAAGGTGGGGAGGAATGTAACATCCCGATTTTATATTAATTGCTGAGTGAGGTTAAACCCAAGAGTAAGGAGTTAATTGGGATTTCTTGACCAATTAGATTAATTGTTTAATAATAATAATGATAATAATAGGAAATGGACTAAGGTGCCCTTGGTGGTGTTTGAGAGAGTTTCGGTTCTCTATTTCCTTCCATCCCGTGTGGCCCCCACGGGTGATGGCTGATGGCTTTAAATGGATGAAATGTTGATGGGACTTGCATTTGTAACGCCCTAATTTAATGAATCGTAGACGGTAAAAAGAGGAAAATTTTTTTTTTGTCCGCAAGAAAAGAAGATCGGAATGCCTTGGTACAAAGAAACGAAAGGAGAAGAAGAGCAAGAGAGATAAAACCGATCCAGGGAGTTGACAGCAGAAGAAGGGGAAATCGCTTAGGCGAACCACCCAGCAACGCGTACTCGCTCAAGTGAAAACTTCTCTCGGTATTCGCTCACTACACTCGGAATCTATGAATGCTCCTCACTAGGGACAACCTTAGCACCCTTCTTGTCACTCGGGGTATTTTACTTGGTTTACACTCGGTAGCCGTAATTCGCCTACTCTAAACGTTCTACTAAGCTGAGACTCACTCAGATTCTTTTATTACCAACCATTTACTACAGTGGGGTCCCTTAGAGTCTAAGGTGTGACTCTCCAGTCGGAAAACCTTCACTCGGCGGATTCTCACTCGGGGTTCATTGATTATCCTACACTCGGGAGAAATCCTAGTAGTTGTCACTCGGAAAACATCTCTAGACTCTCAACTCCGAATCCTAACAGCTCACCGCTGGGGGCAGTCTTCTACGCCAATTCCTACTCGGAGCTATCTGCTTTCACTCACTCAGAACGTCTGAACCTTCCCACTCGGTGACAGAGTCACAAACCTTCCCTCTAGACCATAGGTTGACTTCCTTCATGATAAGTTATGTCATTTCCTACACACTCGGGGATATGAACGCGCATATATATAAGGATTACCCAGGCATTTCACAGCATAAGGTAGACATGCAACATGGCATAAACATAGGCATATATATATATATATACAAGTGTATATCACAATTTTACAACCACCATATCATGTTCCCATTTATAATCAACATGCTCCTGTTTCGATTTTTATTTTAATAAAATATCGAATCTAATATTCTATTTGTATTATTATTAAATTATATATATATTATTTAATATATATATAATATAATAATGATAATATTGTAATAATTATAATTATTTTATATTTTTTAAATCGAATAAAATTAAATATTATAAAAAAGAAAATATAAATGAATTAAATATGGAATATATTGTATTGAATTCTATAATTTCCAATTTCTAGAAAAATTCAATTTCTAAAAAAAATAGAATTCCATTTTTTGATTTTTCTATTTCAATCTATTATATTATTTGAATTTTTTATAGTTCATTTTTTATAGGTTATCAAATATTAGAAATATATATAAAAGAATTGCTATGAGATTCAACTCCGTCAAAAAGACTAACAGAAAAACACGAGCCGGCCGAGGCTTAACTCAAAACACTTTATACGACATATGCACAGTTGTAAAACTCCATAGTGCATCAGTACTTCACCCGGCCTCCCATCCTCATTACGAGAGATATTCACTGGAAAATTGCCACAACAGGGGTGAGTATCTTAAATTTTAAATGATAGATATTGACTCAGGTTGCCTCACCTTTATACAACAATATATATATATACGCATAATTATACATGGCAACAATTATAGTCAGGGCAATGCTAATCAGCCAGAACACACACAAGGTCCTTACCGATCTGAATCCATCAGTTATCACTCGGCCTTTTACACACATCAACTAAATAATATTAACATACAACAATCGGTATCGTGATATTAAGATCCGTGTATTAGAATGCTTCTTTTGGACATTTATCAGTCAGATTCCACAATTCTCACTCGCCTATATATACACAACTCTCCAATACATGACATACATTCATAGAACAGAATTCAATCAGCATCAACAGCATATACACATGGAATAGTGCACTCGGTCCTGAGGGTATATATATATATCATCTCATTAACACCATCACATGCATAATTAATTCTACACAACATCAGTAGCAATTTAAACACAGATTATTCACTCGGTTATATGCATTCATCCTTTCAATAACGTTGCCACCTGCATGATCAATTCCAAACGATGTCAACAGTTAATACACACAGGGTAATTCACTCGGTTGCAAACATTCATCATCTCATTAACACCTTCGCATGCATAACCAATTCCAAACAATATCAACAGTAAATAGGCTCATAGTATTTCACTCGGTTCCGCATTCATGTGTATCGGTATAGACGTTGCAACGTAGGCTCTCGGCTATCAAATCAGCTCCCAGCTGCTTGGCCGTTTTACAGGTACCTAACCGTTTGCCCACAAGTGACACCAACGCTCTCAGCGCCAACGGAGGTGTTCACAGGCAGCCCGAGTCCCACTCAAGGGCTACCTTGAGTCCCACTCAAGGATTTTACAGTGTCCCATGCTTAATAACCGATGGTGGTGTCCCACACTACGTGCTCCCAGCACAACGTATCCTATGCACCACACGCGGATTCATCATATAACATAGAATTCATGCACACAACCTTCACTCAGTTACACATATTTCGCATGCAGTCGGTAATACGCATTTCCAGGATTCTACATATTAATTTAACACACACATGCTTCCATGCAGTCATCATCATAGCTTCATTAACAACATATGAGCCCAATGTAATCGGTGTCAGTCAATATCAACTCCTAACAGCATTCTCATCAACTCATGCATAACATGCACTCGGTATACAACAGTGTCAGAACTTACTCAACTCATGCATCCATATAAAGATCAACAGGTTCAAACAAGCATTCCAATCAGTACAATATAATATACATTCGGTATACAACAGTGTCAGGACTTAATCAACGTATGCATCCATATGAATATGAACGGATTCAACAAAGCATTCCAATCAACACAATATAACATGCAATCGGTATACAACAGCGTCATGACTTTAATCAACGCATGCATCCATATGAATAAGAACGGATTCAACAAAGCATTCCACATGCAAGCACATCATAGAATAGAATACAAAATCACCATTATCAATACTCAAAACCCGTTCATAACCCATGCATTTAACATGTAAGGTACTCCCCCTACCAACTATGAGATTCTGAGAGGCTTTTCTGCTTGGGTGTTGGTTCTCTTCCTTGCTGCTTCACTCAATGTTTCCACTCGCTTAGCCTTTACTTGAACGCTGTTGCCCTCCACGAGTGGTACAGAGCTGTTTCTGCTTTTGCTTCGATGCTCGTCCTCTACTCTTATGAGGGAGCTCTAACTCCTCTGCAGCACCGTCACTTGGCTTCCGAAACAGGGAATGGAACAGAGAGCAGAGAAGAAGAGAAGAAGAAGGAAAAAGAAGGAGAACAAGAGAGAAAGAGAAGAAGGAAAAAGAGGAATCGCAAAGGGAGTTTCGAAGGATGCAAGGCAAGGAACCTTCGTCCAAATATAAACACATCCACGAGGAAAAAATGGTGGGGTGGGAAAACGTGAGGGGCAGTCTGCTCACGTCACCCAGTCCCATCAGCACCCACTAAAGCCAATCACCCTTTTTAATCAGCACCCCTTGATTAATTAAGTTAATGGCAATTAATAAACAAATTCCCCCCTTTTGAAATTATTATTTTAATGGTTTTATTCACCCGGTACATTATTAAAAATTTGGGATGTTACAGTTCTCCCCACTTCAAAAGAATTTTGTCCCCGAAATTCAGTCGGTAACTCACCTTGGTCAAATAACTCGGGGTACTGCTGCCTCATGGCATCCTCGTGCTCCCAGGTATAAGAGGTATACTCGTCCTGCTGCCATTCCACTTCAACCAGTTGCACTTTCTTACTCCTTAATCGCTTTACCGATTGGTCCACGATCCTAGTCGGTATAGTTGCAGTGGTTAGATCTTCCTTGATTTCCACCTCATCATCAGGCATTGTGTGAGTAGAATCTGGCAGGTACTTCCTTAGTTGAGACACATGAAACATGTCATGTAATCGAGATAAATGAGTCGGTAATGCTATTTGGTATGCCATGGAGCCGACTCGTTTCAACACCTCATAAGGCCCAATGTATCGAGGGCTTAACTTTTTGCTTTTCAAGGCTTGCCCGACTCCTTTACTTGGTGAAGTCCTTAAAAATACCTTATCTCCGACTGAAAATTCCAAAGGTCTGGTGCGTTTGTCATGGTAGCTCTTCTGCCTATCTTGAGATGCCTTCATCTTTTCTCTTATCACCCGGATCTGCTCTGAAGTTTGCTTCACAACCTCTGGTCCCAATAGCAGACTTTCACCCGATTCCGACCAGCAAAACAGGGTTCGGCATCTTCGACCATACAATGCTTCGTAGGGTGCCATACCAATACTATTGTGATGGCTGTTGTTGTACGTAAACTCAATCAAGGGAAGGTATTGCTCCCAATCCCCACCGTGCTCTAACACACACGCCCTTAGTAAGTCCTCTAAGCTCTGAATTGTTCGCTCGGATTGCCCATCAGATTGGGGGTGGTAAGCAGAACTAAGCCAAAGTTTTGTACCCATTTCCTGGTGCAGACTGGTCCAAAACCGGGACGTGAACCTAGGATCCCTATCTGACACGATGGAAGTCGGTATACTATACAGTCGGACAATTTCACGAATGTAAATCTGAGCTAACTTATGCATCGGGTTCTTCATATTCACAGGCAGGAAATGTGCACTCTTCGTTAGTCGGTCAACAATGACCCATATCGCATCATGGCCCACTCAGTTTTTGGGCAATCCCATGACAAAGTCCATGGCAATTGCGTCCCATTTCCACACGGGAATCTCCAGGGGTTGCAATGCACCATACGGCTTCTGGTGCTCTACTTTTGACTTCTGACAGGTGATGCACCGAGCCATATATTCTGCCACGTTCCTTTTTAATCTGGGCCACCAGAACTGGTTTCTCAGGTCATGGTACATCTTCGTGGTACCCAGGTGGATACTTAGCAAGCTCTTGTGGGCCTCATCAAGCACCATTCTTCTCAATTCTCCTCCACCCGGTACGTATATTCTATTTCTTACTCGGAAGATTCCATCTGATCCCTCGGTCAAGGATAAATCCTTACCCTTGGCCTGAGTCTCCTTCATCTCAGCCAAGTAGGAATCTGACTGCTGTTGCTCGTACACGGATTTCAAGAATTCATTGGCAATCCTCAGCGTGCCGATCATCATTTTTCGAGAGGAGGGGATGTCGACATGTAAGTTCATGTCACGGATCTATTCCAATAGCTCTACCTCCTTCACCATCATCACTGCTACATGAAGGGATTTCCAACTCGACGCGTCAGCAACGACTTTCGCTTTACCCGGATGGTACTTTAGCTCGAAATCATAATCTTTTAAAAATTCCATCCATCTCCTCTGTCTCATGTTCAGTTCCTTTTGGTCGAATAAGTATTTGAGGCTCTTATGATCACTGTATACTTCAAATCTGGACCCGTACAAGTAATGCCTCCAGAGTTTTAATGTGAACACCACAGCTGCCAATTCAAGGTCGTGGGTCGGATAATGCTGCTCGTGAGGTTTCAATTACCGAGAGGCATACGCTATCACTCGGTCTCTCTGCATCAACACGCATCCTAATCCGAGTCCCGATGCATCACAATAAACCATGAAGTTCTCTTGCAAGTCAGGTAATGCCAGTACTGGAGCAGTCGTCAACTTGTCCTTCAGCTCTCGGAAGCTGTTCTCACACTTGGGACTCCATACGAAGGGAATGTTTTACTGAGTCAATTTGGTCAGTGGCGAGGCCAACTTAGAAAAACCTTCAATGAATCTTCTATAATAACCTGCCAGGCCCATAAAGCTCCTTATCTCCGAGACCGACTTGGGTCTCTCCCATGCCATTATAGCTGCCACCTTTGAAGGATCCACCGAGACACCTTCCTCGAAAATCACATGTCCGAGGAAATGGATTTTATTCATCCAGAAATCACACTTTGAAAACTTTGCAAACAGCTGCTTCTCCATCAACACTTGGAGTACCGCCCAGAGATGCTCTTCATGCTCCTCAGAAGTCTTAGAATAGACTAGGATGTCATCAATGAAAACAACTACGAATCGGTCTAAATACGGGTGGAATATGCTGTTCATGTAATTCATGAAGACAGCAGGGGCGTTTGTTACACCAAACGGCATCACTACATACTCGTAGTGACCATACCGAGTCCTAAAGGCAGTCTTTGGAATATCTGATTCCTTCACTCAGATTTGGTGGTATCCCGATCGCAGGTCGATTTTTGAGAAAATTGAGGCTCCACGCAGTTGGTCAATGAGGTCATCAATTCTGGGCAATGGGTACCGATTCTTAATCGTGAGTTTGTTTAGCTGTCGATAGTCTATACAAAGCCTTATGCTGCCATCCTTCTTCTTAACAAGTAGCACAGGTGCACCCCAAGGCGATACACTCGGCCTAATGAATTGTTTTCTAAGCAACTCATCTACTTGCTTCTTCAGCTCGGCCAATTCAGTTGAGGACATTCTGTATGCTGCACTGGAGACTGGCTCGGCTCCAGGGATCAGGTCTATAGAGAATTCGACTTCTCTATTGAGAGGGACACTCGGTATGTCTTCAGGAAACACTTCTGGGAATTCACAGACAGTTGGAATTTCATTCACTCGGGTTTTACTCTCTCCCTCGGTTAGACAAAGCATCATAAACAGTTGGGTTATACCTTGTGCTGTGTCGTCCTCATTGTGCTGCCTCGGGAAGATTATCCTTCGGTTTCTGCAATCCACTAACACCCTGTTGGCTGAAAGCCAATCTATTCCGAGCACAATATCAAGATCCTTTAAAGGTATGCACACCAAATCGAAAGTGAAACTCTGATCACACAACACAAATATCACATCCTTACAAATATCAAATCAGCTCCTAGCTGCTTGGCCGTTTTACAGGTACCTAACCGTTTGCCCACAGGTGACACCAACGCTCTCAGCGCCAACGGAGGTGTTCACAGGCAGCCCGAGTCCCACTCAAGGGCTACCTTGAGTCCCACTCAAGGATTTTACAGCGTCCCACGCTTAATAACCGATGGTAGTGTTCCACACTACGTGCTCCCAACATAACGCATCCCATGCGCCATACGCGGATTCATCATATAACATAGAATTCATGCACACAACCTTCACTCAGTTATACATATTTTGCATGCAGTCGGTAATACGCATTTCCAGGATTCCACATATTAATTTAACACACACATACTTCCATGCAGTCATCATCATAGCTTCATTAACAACATATGAGCCGAATGCAATCGGTGTTAGTCAATATCAACTCCTAACAGCATTCTCATCAACTCATGCATAACATGCACTGGGTATACAGCAGTGTCAGAACTTATTCAACTCATGCATCCATATGAAGATCAACAGGTTCAAACAAGCATTTCAATCAGTACAACATAATATGCATTCGGTATACAACAGTGTCAGGACTTAATCAACGCATACATCCATATGAATATGAACGGATTCAACAAAGCATTCCAATCAACACAATATAACATACAATCGGTATACAACAGCGTCATGACTTTAATCAACGCATGCATCCATATGAATAAGAACGGATTCAACAAAGCATTCCATATGCAAGCACATCATACAACAGAATACAAAATCACCATTATCAATACTCAAAACCTGTTCATAACCCATGCATTTAACATGTAAGGTACTCCCCCTACCAACTACGAGATTCCGAGAGGCTTTTCTGCTTGGGTGTTGGTTCTCTTCCTTGATGCTTCACTCAACGTTTCCACTCGCTTAGCCTTTACTTGAACGTTGTTGCCCTCCACGAGTGGTACAGAGCTGTTTTTGCTTCTGCTTCGACGCTTGTCCTCTACTCGTATGAGGGAGCTCTAACTCCTCTGCAGCACCGTCACTTGGCTTCTGAAACAGGGAATGGAACAGAGAGTAGAGAAGGAGAAGAGAAGAAGAAGGAAGAAGAAGGAGAATAAGAGAGAAAGAGAAGAAGGAAGAAGAAGAATCGCAGAGGGAGTTTCGAAGGATGCAAGGCAAGGAACCTTCGTCCAAATATAAACACATACACGAGGAAGAAATGGTGGGGTGGGAAAATATGAGGGGCAGTCTGCTCACGTCACCCAATCCCATCAGCACCCACTAAAGCCAATCACCCTTTTTAATCAGCACCCCTTGATTAATTAAGTTAATGCCAATTAATAAACAAATTCCCCCTTTTAAAATTATTATTTTAATGGTTTTATTCACCCGGTACATTATTAAAAATTTGGGATGTTACAGCATTAATAAGGAAGTGGCTGTTGATGGAGATTAGAGGCTGTGGCAGAGCAGCGTAATGATGGGCTGAGTGGGAGTGTATGTGTATGTTGATAAGGCTTCAGCATTGGGTTTTCCTACTCACTCTCTTCATTCCTCATTGGTTGCATGTTCTGACAAGTGAAACACTCTTCCTTCTCTCTAGAATTCATTGATGCTTCATCTTCTTCATCTCCTTCATCTTCTTCTTCTACTCATGCATAATGTAGAACCGAGTGGAGTATGCTGGTAATCAATGTGTTGCTGTGAAGAACAACATGGGGGAGTGCAACAGCGTATGGCTGTGTGCTTTGGAGGCTGGGTTCAGGTTCCTTCCCTGTTCCCTGGTGATTATTCTTCTTCTTCCTCTCTTCCTCATCCTCGTTGATGGGTTGTTTGTGCCTCGGTTGGAAGCTGTAGGAGCTGTGTGTGTCTGGGAGGCTTGGCATGGGTGCCTTAATTTATGGATGATGGTCCACTGTTGTGAGGCAGAGTTGCTTTGAGAGGAAGAAGGCTGAGGGCGTGTTACTGGGTGAGGACAGAGCGAGTCTTGATGGCTTGACGCTCGATTAGAGACAGGGTTGGTTCTCCAAAGCTTCGAGCAGTGTGTTGATGGTTGGGCTGAGTCATTCTGTTAAAGAACGTGGAACCAAGGAGCTGCTGGAACCTTCATTCCAGGTAGGGGGAACTTTACATTTTAAATGTATGGTTAGGGACGGATCCCAGGTGAAAGCATTTCTGTGTGCGTGCCTATGGTTGTGAATGTGTAAATGTATAAAACGTATTAGTTTGGTGTTGACCGAGTGCCTATGATAAGGTTTATTACGCTGAGTCCTGTGTTTGGTATGATATTTAACAGCATGTGATATATGGTACTAATATTACTGGTACCGAGTGGATATGAAGGACGACTGTTTGATTCCTGTATGGAATAATGTTATTGCTCATATGACTGTGTATTATTGGATGAAACCCAATTGAATGATACCGAGTGCAAATATATGAAATGTCAGTGCATGAGATTGATTAATTGAAATATAATACTGTGTATTACGGAGCATGAGGATTTCCTGGTTGTTAACTGTCATTTCAAATGTAAAAGCTCACCCCTGCACCATTTTTCAGTGTACACAGGTGGGCCTGGAGATGTGGAGAAAGCCTTAACCCGAGTGATGGGTATTTATGTTGTTGTAGTGTATTGAGAATGCTGTACCAAGTGTATTTGATGTGTTAAGCCTTGGCCGGCTCATTGTAGCAACGTTGTATAGTGAATATAATTTATATATATATACTGAACCTGAGTTATTGGAATCTGAGTGTAAGTTCCTATTTGTATATATGTTTACATGGGTAGTATGTGCTGGAGTCGGCTAAAGATTAATGTTGAATGAATAATATAAGAAGTATTCCGTGTGTAGGAATGTGTATATCCATACAAGTATTTATGTTGATTTGATGCTTCTTACCGACTGGAATATAAATGATGTTGAATAAATAATTATAAGTTAATGAATCCTGAGAGAATATAGGAGGCTTGGACCCATTTCCGAGTGAGGATCACTGGGTGGCCTTTTTACCGAGTGAAAATATGGGTAAACCCCGAGTGGGGAATGATTTGGTTTAAACCCGAGTAGAAATCCGAGTGAACCTCTCCGAGGGAAGAGTTGTTATGATGGATTAGATTGGACATATTCTAAGTGTTTTATATATATAATCTGAGTGAAGTTATACATGTATTCCGAGTGAACATGAGTACCTATTCCGAGTGAATAAGGTAATATGTATTCTGAGTGCGTAAGTGTGGAATGAGTCCGAGTGAGACTTGATGTTGTGATTTCTCCGAGTGTTGAGGAGTTTGGATCATTCCGAGTGGAATTGATTATGGAGGTTATTTCTGAGTAATGAATGGTTAAGGTAATATCCGAGTGAGATTGGGCATGATTGCCGAGTGTGAGGCCGAATGAGTGTTGGTCGGTCTTGGTATTAGATACCGAGTAAGATACTACTCAGAGGATGAGCTGGTTTATGAATGATGTACCGAGCGATGAACTTGTAGAATACCCCCGAGTGAATTGAGGTTTTGTTATACTGAGTGGCGTTTGATTAGAAGATATTCCGAGTGAGGGTCTATGGAGCCCGAGTCGGATAACCCTCAGTTGCCGAGTGGACTAAGTTATTACCGAGTAAATAGTTGTCTCTAGATACCGAGTGGTGGATTTGCCGAGTGTGGCTTCTCGCTTCAGCGAGTGAGCTCTCACTCCAGCGGGTATGTCGGTTAGGAAGGCTTTCGTATTAATTTCGCCCAAACGGATGGCCTTTCGCCCCAGCGTGTTGTGCTGCTTCGCCCAAGCGGAGTCGGATCTTGCTTGAGCGAGTGTGCGTTGTATTGGGAGCTTCGCTTGAGTGTTGTTCTATTCTTCTGCTGTCTCCCTTCTGGTCGGTTTGCCTTCTTTCTGGACCCGATTCTTCATGTGAATGGCTCTCCTAGCTTCTGGTCGGCTTTTCGGCCTTCCTTTGCATTTCTTTTATTCTACCTGGCTGTTGGGTAGATTTTTGAAAAAAAAAAAATTTTCCCTGGTTTTGGCTTAATTAAATTTAGAATGTTATACTTGGCACTAATTCCCAAACTTCATTTCTTTCAAATTGATTCAATTCTTCTTGCATGGCAAACATCTAATGTTCATCAATAATAGCTTCATCAATGTATTTGGGTTCTATTTGTGATACAAAGGCTAAATGATTACATGCATTCCTAATGGCGTTTCGAGTACTTACACCTTTAGTCATTTCACCTATGACTTTATCTAAGGGATGGTCCTTCAAAGTAATCCATTGTTGTGGTTCCTCATGTTGTGTTGCATCTTTGTCTTTGTTCTCTTCTTCCTTGTCATTCAAGGTTAATTCTTGAAGAGTACCTGCAATATCATCAACATCTTCCTTTCTCAGGGAGTTATAGCGATTCTCATCAAATTTGACATGAATGGACTCCTCAATGGTGTTTGTTTATTTATTGAAGATTCGATAAGATTTACTAGATTGTGAATATCCTAGGAAGATTGCCTCATCAGCTTTAGCATCAAATTTTCCTAGATTATCCTTTCCATTATTGAGCACAAAACATTTACATCCAAAAATATGAAAGTATGAAATGTTAGGTTTTCTTCCCTTGTAAAGTTCATAGGGGGTTTTCTTTAGGATAGGCCTTATTAAACATCTATTCATAACATGACAAGCGGTATTTACCGCATCGGCCCAAAAATGTTTCGCAATGTTATTTTCATTTAACATGGTTCTAGCAAGTTTTACTAAGGATCTATTTTTCCTTTCAACTACTCTATTTTGTTGTGGAGTTCTAGGAGGTGAGAAATTATGATTGATACCATATTTTTCGCAAAATTTTTCAAAAGATTGGTTTTCAAATTCTCCCCCATGATCGGTTCTAATGGATGCAATTTTAGAATTTTGCTCATTTTGGATAATCTTAGCAAGTTTCTTAAATGCATGATATGCTTCATTCTTGTGAGCAATAAACAAGGTCCATGTATATCTAGAATAGTCATCTACAATTACTAGACCATAGTAATTACCACCAAAGCTTTTGATTTTGGAAGGTCCAAATAGATCCATGTGCAAAAGTTGTAAAGGCTTTTGGGTGGAAACAATGTTTTTAGATTGAAAGGATGCCTTTACTTGATTTCCCTTTTGACATGCATCACAAAATTTGTTTTCAAATTTGAGCTTTGGTAAACCAATTACTAAATCCTTAGAAACAAGTTTATTCAAATGGTCTACATGTATATGAGCTATTCTTCTATGCCATAACCAAGTTTCATCCTCTCTAGTCATGAAGCATTGTACATCATTTGAGGACAACCTATCCATATCAATCATGTAAATATTATCAATTCTTTGACCTACAAACTTGATTTCCTTATTAATCTTATGTTCAATTGTGCAACAATTTGATTCAAACAAAACTCTATATCCTTTGTCACATAATTGACTTATGCTAAGTAAATTGTGTTTTAGTCCTTCAACATACAACACATCACTAATAGAAGTAGAGGAATTCTTACCAATGTTTCCAATACCTACAATTCTTCCTTTGGTGTTGTCTCCATAGGTGACACTTCCTTTTCTTTTAGGAGTGAATGAGGTGAATTTACTAATGTCTCCTGTCATATGCTTTGAACACCCACTATCCAAATACTAATGGGTGTTGCTTGCCTTGAAGCATACCTACAAAACAAGATTAATTTAGAGAACTAGGTACCCATTGTATGTTGGGTCCTTTAATGTTAGCTTGTGGTAATGTTCCTTTGGGAACCCACACTTTTCTTATGACCTTTGGCCCTAATTTTCTAACATTGCAATTTGATGAGCTATGACCTTTAAAACCACAATGATTGCATTTCATAAAGGGTGAAGATAATTTCATAGGTGGCACAAAAAAAATTTTTATAGTGTTTTTCTTTCTTGGTAAAGTTGTATCCTAGACCGGTTTTATCAAACATGCATCTTTGGTTTCCAAGTAATATATTTAAGTTATCTCTACCATTAGTGAACTTTTCTAGTGTCCTATTTAAGTCTACAACCTTGGTTTCAAGAGTATCATATTTCTTTACAAATTCACATGGTTTGGTCCTAGAGCATGCTTGAACATTTTCTAATTCATCTTTCAAACATTTATTCTCTTTACACAATTCTATAAGATCTTTTTCAAGAGTGTCAATGGTTTTTCTTGATAATTTGTAGTTATTAGAAAGCTTGATAAATTTATCATACAACTCTTCAAAAGCATCTAGTAATTCATTCTTATCTAAATCAAGAAGACTTACCTCATTATCTTCTTCTTGGTGATTGGCCATTAAACAAAGATTCGCTTCTTCATTTTTGGATTCATCAGAGCTACTTACATCGTTTTCATCCCACGCGATGCAAGCTCTTCTTCTTCCTCTTTTCTCCTTGCCTTTCTTCTTAAGATTTGGGCAATCCGCCTTGAAGTGCCCTTCCTTGCCACATTCAAAACAATTAGGTGAAGAAGATGATTCATTGGGAATAGGTCTCTTACCTTGAGGTTTGAAGTTCTTTTGGAATCGTTTATTTTTCATGAACTTTCCGAATCTCTTCACAAACAATCCAAACTCCTCCTCATCATCAAGGTCACTACAAGATTCTTCTTCATGTGTGGAGGTAGCCTTGAGAGCTAGGCCTTTCTTCTTGGAGGTTTTCTCTTCTTCCTCCGCTTCTTTTAAATCCTTTAATTCTTGCTCTTGCTCTTGTAGCTTTCCAAAAAGTGTGGCAAGGGACATCTCATTAATGCTCGGGGATTGTTTGATGGTGATGACGAGCGGTTGCCATTCTCTGTTAAGACTTTTCAAAACTTTATGCACAAGCTCTTTGTTAGTATATACTTTTCCAAGAGTAATAAGGTGATTTATTATGAGTGTGAATCTCTTTTGCATTTCTACAATGGTTTCTCCAGAGTTTATCCTAAAACTCTCATATTGACTAGTTAAGGTACTAATTTTGGAGTCTTTTACATCACTAGTACCTTCATGGGTTACTTGCAAAGTATCCCACATTTCCTTAGCCGTTTGACAAGTCATTACTCTAAAGAATTCATCCGGTCCTAATGCAAGAGTAATAAGGTTTTTAGCCTTATAGTTATATTATATTTTCTTCTCTTCATCACTAGTCCATTCATCCATGGGTTTTTCAACGTTTTTATCATTGATAGTATGCATGGGTGTAAAAGGACCATTTTCAATGGCATTCCAAACTCTTAGATCAATGGATTGAATAAAGATTTTCATTCTTTCCTTCCAAAAAGCATAACCTTCCCCATTGAAAGCGGGAGGTCTATTTGTGGCACCACCCTCGGGAAAAAGGTTTAGAGAACTTGAGGCCATCTTATCTCTTGAAGCTGTTAAGCTTGATCTACCAAGAGTCAAGCTTTGATACCACTTGTTATTCAAGTGGCCTCAATACTCAAGAGGGGGGTGAATTGAGTTTTTAAAACTTTGCTTGAAATGCCTTTGAACTTGATTCTTTTAGCACAAGTTTAAAGATTATGAAAGTAAGATCAACTAAAGTACACAAGATAGTTCAAAACAAGAGGCAAATATGGATAAGGTAATTAATCAAACACTTGGTGTGCAATTTTCAATATTAACCAAATTAAGCAAGCTAAGATATGCAAACCACAATCAACCAACACAAATCGATCAAGAGCAATATATGAGAGTAAAAGAGTAAGGGAGAAGAGATTGCAAACCGATTTAACGAGTTCCACCAACCCGGTGTACGTCTCGCCTCTAAGCAACCCACTTAGAGGATTTCCACTATTGTAGATCAGAGATACAACTTTGAGTAATTGCGGCTTCCTAGTGTCCTACATTCAAGAACCCAATCCTCACAAGTACAAGGGTAACCTACCCAATCTCTCAATCTCACAATATCCCAAAGGTTGAACCCCAACCTTTGTAACCACTCAACCTAGAGTGAATAACCACTCAATCCTAGAGTGAACTTTGGTGTTTGATGTTTGTGTTTACAAGCAAAAATTACTCTCTCAAAAGAGTGGATGAACAAGTGATAGTTCACACAAAATCTAACTCTCAAAAGAGAGGATATACAAGTTCTAGCTCAAAGAATGATAAATATACAAGGATTATGGAACTTCTAAGCACAAAGGTAAGTAAAGATTTGTTTTTGTTGTGCTTGTGTTTTCCTTGCATTTATAGAGCCATGGTTGAGCTGCAGAAGTTCCTAGCCGTTGCATGTAGTGGGCATCTAAGAAATGGTGAAAAAATGAGCTGTCTTCCCACTAAAATGTGTTTTCCCACTATCGTAATCGATTATGCCTCGAGCTGTAATCGATTACATTTTGAATTTTTCAGTCCAGTTCATGCTTTAATTGATTAGCATTCACCACCTCATCGATTAGCTTCAAGTCAGAAACCTGGTAATCGATTATATCTTGCCCAGTAATCGATTAGCTATAGCACCTGATGCATTTAATTCAATTCTTGACTTGGTAATCGATTATGACACTTGGGTAATCGATTAGTGTCGTTCCAGTAGCTTGGTAATCGATTGGTTCAAGTCCTATAATCGATTAGCATATGTACCTGATGTATTTAATTCAGTTTTTGATGTTGGTAATCGATTATGACATTTGGGTAATTGATTAGTGTCGTTCCAATAGCTTGGTAATCGATTGGCATTCTTTATCTAATCGATTAGCTTATGTTCCTGATACATTTATTTCAAAACAGAAGCTGTCTAATCGATTAGCTTAGACTCCTTAATCGATTAGCTGCGTAGTTTTTCTGGGTCTGATTCTAAGTCTTTGTTTTTGCAAGAATTTCTGCAAGAGTGCTTTGTCATTATCAAAATCCTTGAACCTGTAATCATATTCAAACACAACCTTAAGTAGTAATAGTCCATGCATAAGATATCTAATTAAGATTAAGTGGAAGAAAGGATATATACAAGATTATTCTAAAAAGGCACTCAATTGAATGTAGAAATTATACCTATAGACGATGGAGTCATAACAATTAGGAAATAATAAACTCCATAAAACATACCTTGATCTACCATAGTAGACCTATAAAGGTGAGAGGGAAGGAATGAATGGGTGAAAACTTGATTATATATAAGTGAATGATTCAGTATCGATTGATGATAATAAGTTGTATAAATTCATCAATAACAATATTTTGATGATTAGTCATACTGTAAAAAATGTACTATGCAATGTGAGGTATTATTGATCTGAAAGAAAACATTAACATGTACCTGTCACGGTAACGAGTTCTATAATTAAAAGCGAAGTATATAGTGTGGAAGGTGATAAGTAGGAGAAAGTGATGAATTGTATCTGATGTGTTAAGAGATGATACGCTGAATCATTTTCATTCTCAATTACCAAGTCAACAGAGAAGTAATGTGAATGTATATACAAGGAGGTGATAATATATGAAACCATACCAAACTTTTAAAAGCCCAACTACCATGATCTTGATTTACCTATATAACCTATAAAACCTAATCTCAGACTTGAATAATACTTATGAAATTAAAAGTGTTAAGAATGAAAACGAATCATTTACAGAACTCAACTGATGATAGGGATAAAAGACAAAGAGTAAGACCTTGTGTATTACATGCATCATACATGAGGATGAATGATTGAGAAACTAGAGTATACACCAGGGTACGCTGGAGGGTAATAGCGTCCGGCCTCCATAGAGAGCCTTGGGAGTACATTGGTTTAGTCATCCAATAGCTTGGAGTCACGCCTAATGCCAGATAGTCTGTTGCAACCCTAATGTACTTCGACCCAAACGGAATGTCACTTTGGTCATGGAGAGCCAAGTCCTATTATGATATGATGAGATGGCCAATATTAAGTGGACCTATGAGTCCGTCGTACCTGAGTATAAGATGAGAGGATTTGGTGGGCTCTGACCGCTCTAGTTCAGAAACGTTGTGTACATGGGCAGCCTATACAAGACGGGTTCTGAGAACGATGATAATGAGTATGACAAATAAGATGAGAATAGGCCCACATGCATTCATATGAACTACTAAGAAAGATGAATAATAAAAATATGTTAAAAGAACTCATGCACTGCATTACATAACATGGATATATTGTGATTGTGAATGATTACCTGTTATGATGAAATAACTCTTGAAAACGCTAAAAACTAGTCGGGTATCTGGGTATGAGACTGGAATGTTAGGGAGTTGGGAAGATGAAATAACTTAAAAGAAATAGGTTTCCCTTGAGTATGATTATTTTGTGTTATGTTTGATTGTTGGTTGTGAGAGGACGTCAGAATTGACATCCTCTACTTTGTTTGGAAGAGAAAGTTCACCCTTACTCTTATTGTAAACCATAGATTCACTTTCGATATCATACTTGCTAGGAGAGTGCCAAGATTATAGCCGAGAGAGGGTTTGGACCTCCTCGTTTGCCTGTAATCCCTAAAGTCTCAGAGGATCACTTAACAGAGCAGCCGTCAGCAGAGGTTCCTCCAATCCATGAGCCGGAATGTCCATTTGAGAAGGATGTTGAAGTGATTAAGAGCACCATCAGACGTTATGGTGACCCTCCCTTTCCACTCAATGCAGCAGATTTAAAGGAGATTACAGGGAGGCGGATAGCTATTGACTCGGGAGTTTTACCCTTCCATCCTTGACCACTAGCCTCAGCTCGTTGCCGGTGTTCTCCTTCCAGTATACTTCCTTTTGTCCCCATGTGGAGATACTGACTTAGAGGAAGATGAGGACCCTGAAGAGGAACCTATAGAGAAGCTAGCACCCATACCAGTATTCGTGCTAAGACCCACACCTGTCCCAGCCCCCATTCTAGCACCAGTAGATGCTAAGATAGAAGATCTGACCGATCTCTAACTATTGCTAGTTTAGTTACCACCCTTGGAGTTTATGGATATGGTAGCTGCATCCGTTCCTCCTCCCTCTGTTGTAGCTTTAGCCATGGAGCCATTAGGGATGTACATTCCTGATATGTAGATGGAAGATCTCACCCCTCCAGCTGCTCCTATCGCATCTCTGATAGATGAATTCCTTGCTAGGAGGCAATGAGACCAATCACGCTAATTTCTCAGGCATGTATTTCAGACTTACATTTATAGAGGTATAGAGCATTTCTAGGAGATGTCTCCCGCTGCTAGGGACTTGTTAAGGGAGGCTTTAGATGCTTATAATGATAGATATGGGCAGCTCCCTTCACCTACACCCGACCAGCCTTCATCGAGTACAGGACCGCTACCAGGTATCAGATTTCTGTCTCTGTCATTTCCCACCTTTTGACCAGATCGCCTAGATTCTCCTTCGAGTGACAAGGATTAGAGAGTTGGAGCTGATGTTATGTTTATTTTGTTTGTATATAGCCAGGGACTTGTGTGCCCTATAGTTTAGTAGGATAGCTCTGATGAAGCTTGTGTTTTGTGATGATATGTATACATTATGACAGTAGCCACCACGACTTTATCTTGTATTTACTGTTTTAGATGTTATGTTGTCACACTTGGTGTATATTATATGGGTATTTCGTATTTGACTTTATGAGTTGGTGTTCTTATGATGTGTTATTTGATTTTACAAAGGACATAATTTTTAAAAAAACTTCCACATTTTTATCAAAATAGAAACCTCTCAGGTAAGTAGAATATTCTAGTGGAAGGGATTGTCCTAGTTAACCGAGGGTATTAAAATCCTTACGAGGTTAAGACTAGCATGTGCATTGTTTCATTCATGGCATGCATGACATAAAATTTATATGTTGTTACGATCATAATGATGATGGTCTTGCAGGACTATGAAAAGGAGTACCCTTACATTAAGGAAACCAATATGTTGATAAATGAATATGGTTATGATCACAATAAAAGTCTTGTGGGACTATATGAGGAAGAGTACCCTTGCGTCAGGGATACCAACATATGAATGATTATATGTGGTTGCAATCACAATGAAAGGTCTTACGTGACTATATGAAAGAGGACCCTTACAGGGGAACTTATGTTTGAATACTCCTCAATGGTTGTGATCACTTGATATATGGAGATGATACAGATCTTGTGGGATCTTGTGAAAAGCACCCTTGTGGGGGATGATGGCTTAAGCAACTATACGTGGTTGCAAATGTTTGAGAAACCATGTGCGTATGGGTGATGTGGATATGTATTGAATTGGATCCATTGCATATGCATTAAACAGTAAGACATATGCATTAGCCATAGGAACATGGCATTTGAGATGAAGATGACCAAAGAAAAATGATAGCCTCTTGAGAGTATAAATTGATTAAAAAGGTAATGAATTGATGATGTTATTGTGAAAGCCCATGTTTATGAAGGGAAATAAGAATGTGTATATACTTGTGTATGTGCTTGTTATGAATTGTGAATAATGGGGCTTATATGCCCTAGATGATGCCTTAATGATAGCTTGATGATGAATTTGTGAGTTTGTTATAAAGCACCCATGTTGTTTATATGCATGTACACATGATCACAATGTAATTGAATTCGTCATTCTTAATATAGAATACAAAGAAAAGACCTTGTGTATGGTTGATGATAATGATGTTAGCCCATTATGATATTGAGAAGCGATGTGTATGTGTAATTACTTTGCTATGAGTTGATTGATGAATATGATATATGTATATATTGTTGGGATGAGAAAATTGTGATGATTAGTGATAATCTAAGCAAAGTATACATGATGTTGATATGCATATGTATATCATCTCAATTGTATTCATATTCGTCATTTTGAATATATAACTCACTCTTCCATGTTGTCTCCTTTTTAGCATTGTGGTGTAGGATTGCCATGGGATGAGATTGTGTCTCTGAACTAAAGCTTTGGAGAAGGTAAATAGTTGTAATGGAATGCCTTGACAGACAATGAATGCTAATTATGGTGTGATGAATGAATTGTGTATGATGATAGTTGACAATTATTAATTTGATGACTATTATGTAAATAGAAATATAAGTGAATGACGATGTTGATGTAAATTTGAAGGATTTCATCCCTATTTCTTGGGTAGTGCGTATTAGCCATTTTTATATAGAATTTTATGTAATAATTGATATAATAATTGAATGCCATTGTGTTGGAGTTAAACACTCATGTCATTGAGGGACTTATGGAATATGATCAATATGATGATCTGAGATTTTATATGCGATATAAGGTTAAATTGTAATAGTAGACATATATGGTGAATTAGCATGATTGGTTGAGCCTTTTCTCATATCTTCTTATATGGGACTAGGTGTGTGCCCTGTATACACATTCTTCTTCTGCTGTAAACTCAATCATTTTGTATACATATATGGACGATTTATCTATCGATCTAGTTTGTAAATTCTTAAATCTCACTATTCAGTTTACTGTGATTCGGGTCTGGATGTAATGTTGAGGTGTTTTAGAATTCTTTTAATCGTGAAAAATTTACCCATATTTTTACTAATTATTTATCCTCGATTACATTGAGATTCAGGTCCTAGAAATTAGGGTGTGACAAGATGGTATTAGGGCACTGTTTGCTCATTGTTTGATCCTTGTGATTCAAATAATATTGGAGAGCAATTTCTCTTATTGAATTGAGGTTGTTTGACATTGAAATGTAGTTGGTTGCTATTGAAGCTTTGTTGTACCTTGTTAGAGCATGTTTTGATCGGTGTTGAAGTTGTTAGATTACTGTCTGACAGGGCTTCGGAAGCGCACGGGTTATGTCGAGTAATATAAAAGATTATCGTATCCACAGGGACTGTTTTCAAAGTACCAGCATATTGAAATTTAATTATCCACACAATTGATTTTCAATGTTTTTGTAAAATAAAGCACAAAATAAAAATAAACACATAAAAACAAAATTTACTTGGCACTTAAAAATTAGAATTGAGAGTATCTTGGGATTCGGGGGGATGAAGACTCTATTTTATGTTAATGAATTAACTTTTAATAAATAAGAATCAAATTAAGTTTTCCAAGGCAGATTTTCCTTAAGCTAATTAATATGTTCCTCTTGGAATCCTATTAATGTACCTAACGTACGGAGAACCGCATTCAATCCCTAAGATAGGCCCTTTGTTTTACGAAAATCCCTTTTTATTCCTCAAAAGGTTTTTGATTACTTTCACGATTTTACCGAGGTCACAAAAAGTATTTCAAAACCTTAGGCTTAGTTCAAAAGCTTTCCAATAATAATAAATCTCTCAATTCTATTAATTACTTAAACTTACTAATATACCCACAAGTATACAGTTTTATCACTTAGGTTCTTGTTAGGAATCACTAAGAGCATTGAGTATAATTTGAACTAAATGGAAAATAGAAATTTATTTAATTCAACATCAAAATAATATTAACATAAAATATTATCACACCCCCATCATCCCAAGATAATTAATTTAGTTACTCATGATGTGATTCAAATTCATACACATAATGGAAGAAAAATAAAACATACAACACATGGTAAAAATAATGACTTACGGGTTTCTCCAAAAGCCCAAAAATACTTTCACTAATGTATTTCCTTCTTGCAAATTTTGCCACCATATAAAAATTTAAATCACTCAATTTTACAACTCTCTCCTAAATTTCTGACCACTAAAATTTCCTCTGTTTTTCTCCTTGGCCTATAGGAACTCTTCCTATTTTCTTCTGTTGTCCATGCTCTCCTCTTTCTAACTCTCTGTCTCTCCTTTTAAATGCTTCAGCTGGTTTTCTTTTTTATTTCCTCCAAAGACAGCCAGCTTATACTTCCACTTTGTCTCCTCTTTCTTTTCATTTTTCGTTAGCAAAGCGTTGCTTTATGGGAGCCCATTCTTATTCACGTCACATTGCTCTTCAAAATGTTATCCCATTACATTTTGTTTGTTGTCCAAAATTCATTGTGCACAACAGCCACTTCACATTCGGAGCTTGTTGGAATTCACATCAACTTGAAAGTGCATTGCAAGCTAGTCTTTGCTCTTAATTTAATGTCCAAATGTTTGTCAAATGCTGTCCAAAATTCATGTTGAAAGCATGAAGTAATGGGTGAATGGTTTATTAATTTATAAAGTCATCACATGTTGGTGGGTCCTCTTTGCTTTTGGAAAATTCAACTTTTTGCTTCATTCTCCATCTGTATTCACGTGAAAGCAAGTAAAAAGTAAAAATAATTTTTGTTTATTTTATTCATGAAATTTGGTAGACCAATGCTTTGCTTTTTTTTGGAAACCTTTGGTTGAATAAAATATTAAGAATTTTGAGGCTATTTGACCATGAAAATAGTTCCTGGAGGGAGAATGCATGGATTAAAATAATAGGCACATGGGGTCCTAGCTTTTTGACCATGAGAGATAAGAGACAATGGTGAATAAGTGAATAAAATAATGCATCATCTGTCACTCTTGTAGTATTCACATCAAATGCTTAAGAGAGTGGGAGTTTTGTTGCATTAAAAATAAAAGGCACATGGTACCATTTGAAGAATCTTTCACGTGAAACAAGGTGATTGAAAGGAGAGGCATTAATTTCTTCAATGATCACAAAAGCACCTATCAGCCCATGAGTTTTACGTTTGGAAGCTTGTTGCAGGTGGGAAAAGATTTAATTAAATTATTTATGAATCATTGGACCAAGTTACACACAAAAAGAACATTAATTCCTTGCCCAAATTAGAAGCTAATTCACGTGAAATGCAAAGGGGGATTGATTAAATTAATTTTATTTTGTATTTTAAGAGAAACAATCACTTTAATTAATTTAAATGGAATAGTCAAAAATTAATTTTTATAGAAATGGATTTATGATTTAAGTTCTTGAAATTTTGAAGTACTAAATTTTAGCACTAATCCATCATAATTTTCCAATTCTAAAAAAAATATTTTAAACATTCCATTAAATTAAATTCATACGAAACACAACATTAAAACAAAAATAGTGAAAAGAAAACTGAAATTATGAAATTTAGGAAAAACTGATATGATAAACATTTAATTTCAAGTAAATTAAACAGTGAAAAATAGTGTTATGAAACACTTATCACTGTCCGAGCATGGTTGCTCTGCATTGAACTAATGTCATGAATGATTAGAGCATGATTGCTTAATATTGAGATATCAGTGGTAATTATTAGAGTATGTTACTCCTTATCAGAGTGTGGATGCTCTGTATGGACTTATGAATGCTAATTGTCTAAGAGGATGGTGTTTATGTCAGAGCATTGGTTACCCTGCATAGATTTTTGAGTGACTAATTGTCCAAAAATTATGAATTGGCTATCAGGGTATTGTTTATTCATTGATGATTCTTTGTGAATTATTATTCATGAGTTATGATTGTTGTTTATGGAAATATGCTCATTTATCATTGAAGTTATGTGATACACTAGTAGAGCATAGTTGCTCATTGATAATCCTAGTTGAATCATAGGATTGAATACATGTGAATGAATTCTTCAATATGATTGATATTCTTGTTTGTGTAAGTCCGACCAAGTTCCTTACATTATTTCCTTCTATTGATGAATACATTATTATTAGGCATTGACATTGATATATTGAGTATGAATTGATATGATGCTAGATTTATGTCATATGTTGATCATGGATATGATATATTGAATGTGAATTGATATGGTGATAGACCATGGATGTTGAGACCATGTTATATGATGAAAATTGAATTAATTGGTTAGGTCTCTTGTAAGAGTCGTGCTTATGGCTCATAGCCAAAGTATGTTAATTGAATGTGAGTACGTCATATGCTAGAATTGATTGAGTAAATAATGGTGAAGGAATTCCCTAATATGGGTATTTATGGGGTGAAAAGATTGATTGCGTTATTTTTGAAAGATGAATTTTATGTCTTTAGGCACGAGAACCCTATATAATATGATGCATGTGATTTGTGAAGTCTCCCTAGATAGAGAACATGAATTAGTGATAAGATGATGGAATATGAAATTGTATATGCACTAGATTGGGGATAGATTCAATTTTGTATGAGAAACCTAGGTGAATGATTGATTCAACTGTGACCATGAGGTGTGATACCTCTGACTTGACTTGGTGTGATCTTGTATGATCGAACCTTATGGAATTAGACCCTATGGTGGTGTAGGCTTTATGTTATTTTTATAAATCATGCCTAATGGTGTTGTGTGTTGTGGAGGTATCCCACAATGGGTATTAGGTAAGCCCTTGGACTTTCTAAGTCTGATAATCTCTTAAACCTTATGGTTAGTTGAACCATAGTAAAATTTATTGTGTAATGAATTGTTGAGGCTAGAGCCGTCAGAAGATGGAATGTAAATAATAAATTGATCCCTTAACAGATGTTGAATGATAATATTGAATTCAGGGTACGATTTGATATTCGGTATGACATAAAATTTTATGATAGGTCTTTGGGCTAAAGTGTGTTCCCTT
The DNA here is from genome assembly GCA_037962975.1 of Clitoria ternatea. Lineage (NCBI taxonomy): Eukaryota > Viridiplantae > Streptophyta > Magnoliopsida > Fabales > Fabaceae > Clitoria > Clitoria ternatea. Next base: position 182,524,313 of record CM075672.1, read on the forward strand.
GACATTGTGATTGTTACATTAGCTATGGACTATGATATGACATTGAGAAGACCTGCGTAAATTTGGGTTGGTAAAGGAAATTTGATCCTGTCATTGCCCTTCCTTTTGTTTTAAAAGGGAACATATTGATGATGGGAACCATGTAATAGTGTGATACGATATAGATTGCACATCCAGCTTATAGACTCTGGTTGTTATTAGTGAGAAGGTTCATTGATATGGAAGCTTGTTATGTGATTGTGAACCCTATTATAACCTGGAGGTTACTTACTTAGTGTGAGTTTAATGACTCATGTAGGCTTGAATTGAGTTATGGCCAGCAATATATGGATGAGACAAAGGATTATTAGGCTATTTGATTATGGCTTCTGGATGGATAAAGCCCGATGATGGGGTATTTACCTTGTGATGACTAGAAGTCTATTGTTAATATACCAAATTATGGTGACGGTAACTGATATTTGATGATTGGTATGGCATGATTTATGTCGGATTATGTATAATGACAATGTGGTATAAATATGTTGGTTATAGACTGGTCTAAATTGTCACTAAATCTCTCGTGAATTGGTATTATTTGAGTAAATGTGATTGATATGAGTGATAAGAATACAAGGTACTTTGTTCTGATATGACTCTACATGCCATAGGCATTATGGCAGTGTACACTTTTGCGCTGACCTCATGTGTTTGTGGTAACCACTACGAGATGGGACACCATCCTGTATGTTGGATGCAGCTCATAGGCTGGGTAGGTGGGGCTGTAACTGCTTACAGTGAATGTTTTGAGTCTATCTGGTTCTACTAGATCAAATATGTGAATTGTATTGGATGAATTAAGATCCATGATATGTGACCCATTTTGGATATATGAGATTTTATGTTTCAGTGACATTATACCTTGTTGGTGTGAGACCTGGAGTATGGCCTTATGATATATATGTCGAGACTAAATTTCGAGGATGAAATTTCTTTTTAGGTGGGGTGGATTGTAATATCCCAAACTTTGAAGAAAAATAAATTTATTGGATGATGGTAATTAAGTAATTGTGGTCCAATGTATATGGAAAAAATTAATTAGACACTAGAGGTGAATTATCGATAAAGTAAGATTTATTGAAACCGGGTGATTTAACAGATGATATGGGACCTACTAAGTCAAATTGGATATTTGATAGGTTTAGAATACTTGGGAAATTATTGTGGTTATAGTGATATAATTGAAATAATTTTTGGTGCTGGGGAGATAATTATTCGAATACGATGTATGTTAATAAACGGTGAAAATACGGGCCAAATGAATTAGAAGAAAGTACTAAATTCCTTTTATCCTCTCTATTTCACCGTAGCTTTTTCCCCCCTCTTTCTCTAATCTCCATTCACCATTGGACAAGAGGAATTATGGTCCAAAGGGTAAAAGTGAAAAGTTAAAACATTAACCATTGGGTAATACCCAATTTTGACCATTTCTCCCTCTCCTTCCTTCTCACATTTTTGTTGGTTTTCTCCCTCTCCCCCATCCACTTTATTTGTTCTTCTTCTTCTTCTTTCTTCTTCTCCAAAAACCGTCCACCACCTCTACCCTCTCCATAATCATTTTTCACTCAAAAGGCTTAGGATTTCATGGGTTCATGAGGCATGGATGACACATTGGGGCAAATATTTGGTGGTCTTTTCTCCTCATCCCTTCAATTTCGTGTTCCTCTTTGAACTTGGAAAAGAGGTAAGGTTTCACAATACCCATGACTTTTAGTGGTGGTTTTGAAGTTATTGAAGTATTATAGTAAGAGTTTAAATGTTGTTTTGATGAACAATTGCATGTGGAACCAAACCCTAGGGTAGATAACCATTGGGGATTGTTGTTGATGTTGATGATGATTTAAATACAATGTTGTTCGCCTAAGGATGTTTGAAATAATGTATGAAAGTAGTTGGAATTAGTTGTTATTGGATTTTTATGAAAAGCCCTAGAATTGGTAATTTGGGGCTTTTGGAAAATCTTGAGAAAATTTTGATTAATTGATGTTGGAGTGATTTTGTATATGGGAATGAGTTTCTAGAGAATGACATTAGTTATTGAGGTTGAGGATTTATGAAATCAAGGAATATGATGATAGCCCTAAGTTGTTAAGTGTGTTGAAGTATTGATATTATTATGAGAAGCTTGAACAATGAGAATGTGAGAATAGTGGTTATTGAATTTTAAAGAATCTTGACCCTAAGATTTGGGAAAATGTACATATTGTGACTAGGAGGGTTGAATTGAAGGTGAATAGAAGATACTTAATGTGGGTGTTGTTAATTATGATGGTAGATGATAATAATAATGGTGAGTGACCATTAATGATGGAACTCATAGATGAGTGTGAACACCCAAAACCATGATAGTTATGATGGATTAATGAAATAAAATTATGGTTGATGAGGTCTTTTAGACCATGATGAGTGCCATTTGGGTTTGTTGATTGATGATGGTTTAAAAGAGGCTAAGAGGCTCATTATTGAATTTTAGATGACAATGATGACATTTAGATGATTTATACAATGCTGGATGCATTTTAGATATTGGATGTGATATTATTATTGTTGGGTATGGCTAACCCTTTAAGACTTAGAATATCTTGGTTTTAGGAAAAGAATTCCCGAAACCTAACACCATTGCGTGAATTGGTACTTTGACAAGTCTAGGACTTGTTGTTGAGCTTTATGATATGCTATTAAATGTTTAGACTTGTGATGATCTCTTGAGATAGCTCATTGATTGAATGCATGTATCTATGTGCATTGGTGTAGATTATATTCTGGGCATTAAGGCAGAACGATCAGAACATGCGAATTGTTGTTCTTCCCTCGAGGTAGAAGAAGAGTTTACATTTCAAATGCATGAGTTGAATAATTGGTGATTTATGTATATATGAAAATGCTCAAGTTTTCCTTTCCATAGTGTGTTAGAATGATGTAATATTTGGTAGTGTGATGAATGACATGTTTGGTAAACTATTGATTTTGAGAATCATATATGTATGTGATAACAATGAAAATTTTCAAGTCCTTTTGATGGGAATGATGCATTTGTTGATAAATAATCCAAGATGGAATGAAGTATATATATGCATCGTGTTAAGATTCCATGGGAATGCATGTTTTTAGTCTTGGTTGATGTTTGATTTGATGAATTGGAGTATGGGTTAATGTCTTCTTAAGTTAAAATGTTGTTTTATTGTGTTTCCCAGCTCCTAAATCAATTCATGAGTCTCTTAAATTGATTCATAGGCCACTGGAATTGCATGAATCGATTCATGTTGTAACTTGAATCAATTCATGACTCACTAACTTCCAAGGGGCATTTTCCAAAAACACATGAATCGATTCATGGTAGGTATGAATCGATTCATGGTTTCCTGGATTGTTGGGTTTGACTTCCCAGTCGCGTGAATCGATTCATGAGGGGTCTTGAATTGATCATAGGCTTCTATTTTGTTGTGATGGACTATTTTCACGCATGAATCAATTTATGGCTGCTATTTGCCAATTTTTCATGAGTTTTAATGCTTGCTTGAGGTGTGTTGAGTCAAGGCTTGTTCCTTGATTCTCAAGCACATTTTTCCTTGGATTTTTCAAGCAACATTGGCATTTGGCTAGTTTTGAGTCCTTATGTTGTTGATAATGACATTGTCATGAAATAGTTAATTGTTGTATGTGATATTATGCATGTTTTCCTTGTCCTTGATGCATCGATGTTTTGACGTAATGGACATGGCGATGATAGTGTGTTTGGCACATATGTGACATGCATTTGAAATGTCAATGGTATACCTTGTGGTGGTGTTATTGATTGGCAAACGTTATGCCTTGAAATGTTGAGAATGCATTTATATCACCATATTATAGAATGATGATTATTGACGATGAATGAGAATGAATATGGATGTTGAGCATACCTTAAATGTTGATGAAAGAGTGATGAATATTATTGGTGATTATGATTGATGCAAGATGAATTTGCATTTATGAGTTAAAATTTTAATTGATGGAAAATGTTAGTGATAAACAAAGATAAGTGTTGTTGTGGGTGCATATATGTTTACCACACATATTGAATGATGAATATTGATGATTGAATGAAACGGGATATTGTTGTTGAGCATACTTTTGAACAAATAATAATTGTTATCATTGATGATTGTTGATGCCATTGTGGATTGATACCAGTGTGAACTAGTATATGGGAATTGGATTGCAATTAGTGAAATGTTGTGAATGTCACACTAAAATATTGAAACAATGGCAAGATAATTGAAGTTGAAATACACTAAGACTAGTGGGTTGACAATGTATTGGTGTTACACATTGGAAGTATGCTTGTTGATATGCTTTATTAATTTCCATGCGTGGATTGATGTTAATGTAAATCCTTAGCCATTATAATGAAAATGATGTGAGTGGTGTGCCTTGAAGGGCTTTTTAATTGGTTGCATGCCATTATTTGTAATACTAAATGTAAAATATATATCTACCTTAAGTGAGAGGGTGAGAAATCCTTACGAGGTTAAGACTAGCATGGGCATTGTTTCATTGTTGCATTCATGGCATGCATGACAAAGCATTTATATGTGGTTACAATCACAATGATGATGGTCTTACGGGACTATGAAAAGGAGTACCCTTGCATGGGGGAAACCAAGACATATTTTTCCAATGTCTCAATCAATATCAAACACCACCAAGACACACCATTATCATATACCTCTAATACAATCTCTTATTTTTACATAATAAAAAGGGTTTTGGATAATAATAAGCTCATGACAAATTTTAACATATGAGAAAAGTTCATTTTTAGTCTTAAAAATAGTGGGACATGTCACAAATATCACCTATTGGTCCCAATTTGACAATCATAAAAAGTTGGGTTCAGAACCCTCTTAAATTTAAGTTTTACAATGTAGTTGATCTGGTGTTTTAAGCCTAATGAGAGTTAGAAAACTCCAATTAAGGTAAGACCAATTTTCACACCTCCGTAGCATAATTATCTACAACTTTCATACAGAAGTAGGAGACCAAAAATGTCCTTAAGATACCCAAACGGGCAAAAAATAACAAGGGAAAAGCAGCAGTTGAAAATTTTTGATAGTGGCAATTCAACTGGCCATGGAAATTCCTACTAGCCGTGGAACCCACTGTTACCACCACCCAAAATGGTCATTGTTTCCATGTTTTGAGGCAGAACGATCCACTGGCAGTGGGAAATTCCCACTGGCCGTGGATCTCACTGCTGTAGGCATCATTCTGTAGCTTTTTGACCCTTAAGTTTTTGCCAATTTTCAGACACCTTTTCACTAGGCTATTCAACTTCAATTTTCATGAAATTTTATACACAACTTACCTACCCTAATATCAATTATGTGGCAAAGTTTTAAGCCCAAATTCCATCCCAATCAAAATCTAAGCTATAGGGTAGTTTTATACATATTTTGGGCATTTTACATGACATACCAAAATGTAATTAGCTAAGTTTTTGTCCAAACTCTCAATTGACCTATATTCACATATACAAATGTGACTTGCTCTAACAAGTCTCATCCTATAATTCATTTTACAGATCAAGGTATGTCCCAATGGGATTTCAAACCCTTTTTGGCTAAATCAAGCATGTCATTCATCACATAACCAAATATTACATCATTTCGATATAATCATGGCAAGGCAAGCATGAGCGTTATCATATACATAAATCGCCAATTATTCAAATCATGCATTTGAAATGTAAACTCCTCTCCTACCTTGAAAGAAAAACAACAATGATTTGAATTCTCCGATTGTTCCGCCGCGTTGCCTGGAATACAGTCTCCTATCAACACATACGTATATATGCATTCAATCAACAAGCCATCTCAAGGCATCATCACAATTACAAATATTTATAACCTTATTTCAAGCTATAGTATCAAGTCCTAGACTTGTCTAAACACGAATTCACACACTTGTGTTAGGTTTCGGGAATTCCTTTCCCAAAACCAAGATTCTCTAGATATCAAAGGGTTAAGCATACCTAAACAACAACAAGATCACATTCCTTATTCATAAGGCATCCAATCATTATATAAATAATCTATTTGCCAGCATTATCATTCCATTTTCAACATAAGCCATCTTAGCTTCATTTATAGCCATCATCAATCAACAAATTCATATGGCACATATCATGGCCTAAAACCTCATTGAATCACAAATCTTATTTCATTAATCCATCATCAATGGTTATTTACTCTTATCGTTATCATCTATTATCATTAACACCCAACATTAAATATTTCATATCCATTCTCAAAATCAACTCCTCTAATCATCATATATACTCATACATACATCCTTTACATCTCAAGGTTAGGACTTCATCAAAATCCAATAACCACAATAATCAACACCAAGCATTCTAATCATCTTTTCTAAACCCAAAAGTCATTCTCAATACAACCAAATCATCAATTCCTTAAATTTTACCAAAGGCCCACACATCATCAATTCTTAAGGGATTTTCATAAATTTACCAATCATCAATTCCAATAATTTTCATGCATCATCATAAGATTAATATCATCATCAAAGTGCCAATCAATTGTAAACAACACTCATTGTTCCCAATGGTCTTCTAACCTAGGCTTTGGGTTCCACATGCATATATCACCATTCACAACAACATGAACATAGTTCAAAATTCCATTAACATCATTAATCAATTCCAATACTCTAAAATTCATTTTCCTCATATAAATCATTCTAAAGGCATCATAATCACCAAAACCATCAATTTGTTCAAAACCCCCAAATCACCAACACTTAGGGTTTTCATCAAAATTACCCAATCAATAACTTCAACCTATTTCTTGAATCCATATGAACACCATAACCCTCATCCATTTATAACACAAAACCATAATCAAAAATCATTTCCCAAGCCATTCAAGCATAGGGTTTTACATTCTTATCAATACCTATACAACCCAACATTAATATTTCAAGCTTAATCATCACAAAACCATGAATAGAACAATAAAGAGGTAGGAAACCCTTACCTCACAACAAGCTCCTCAAAAGTGAAAGTGGGTGAGAAAGAAGAGGAGACAACCCATGCTTTGCTCCAATGTTCCATTCAAGCCTCATAAATCCAAGTTTGTCTGTTAATTTTGATGAAAAATAGGTATAGGAGGAGGTGTCACGGTTTTAGCACAAGAGAGAATAGAGAAGATGGAGAAAATGAAGAATGGTATGGAGGTGAAGAGAGCCTACCAAAAAAGTGAAGAAAGGAGAGAGAATGAAATGTATAAAAAAGCTACACGGTTATGAGAAGAGAAAAAAGAGGAATTTTCATTTTCTTTTAATTCTATTTGCCTCGTATTTTTGCCATTTAATGTCATACATCGTGTTCGAATAATTATCCCCTTAACACCAAAAAATTATTTCAACTATATCACCACAACCACAATAATTTTCTAAGTAATCTAGACCCATCAAATATCCAATTTGACTGAGTGGGTCCCACATCATTTGTTAAATCATCTGGTTTCGATAAATCTTAATTTACTAATAATTCACCTCTAATGTCTAATTAATTTTCCCACAATCATTAGACCATAAATAATTAATTATCATTATCCAATAATTTTATTTCTCTAAAATTTGGGATGTTACATATCACACATAACATCACCATACACAATTTTATTTCTTTGTATTCATATTTCATATGTTGTCTTTAGGTATTCTTTCACCCAATCACAACCATCATCATATCTCATCACCTTTGGCATATCTCCTTGCTATATGCAAATGCTCTTAAGCTAATACATATGTACAATAGATTTAATATCAATTACGGATCCGACTGTGGGAAAATAAACACCAATTTGTGGGTTCAAGCATTGATTCATAACCATACCCCTACTACAGTAGTAAAATGTATACACTTATCATCAATTTGCATGCATATCACCATATTTTACTAGTACCAAACCGCATCGCCCATCTTGCAACACCTAGCCATTTTCACCATGACCGCGATATACACCATAATCAACATAAAGGGGTTGCGTGCCAACCATGATTCATACCATGGCAGCTGTGATCCAAAGGACCACCGGGGACACTTGCTCCTCAAATAGCCACCCCCACAGGGTCAACCACATGCAACTCCCCATAGCTATACATGGGCAGCTTTGTGACTTACACACCGAGTCACTAAGAAACAACAATAATGCTTGTGCATAGAGCCGCCCTCCCACTGGGCCAACCGAAGGAACCCCTAACATTCCATCACCGGCAGCTATGTAATATGCCATGGATGTAATGCAAATGCAAATCATAATGCATTCTCACAACTATGCATCCTATCATGCCACTCACTAATCATCATCATCACCAATCCCACCATATAATTCTTAATGGATTTTATTATCATTGGTTATTGCCATTGTTCCATGTTTTAGTGTGGCATTTTAACAATTTTTCATCATCACAATTCAATACTTTCATCATTCACAATGGCATCAAAATCATCAACTACATTCATCAATCTTTCATCAACATTCAAGGTATGCTAATGATCCATATTCATTCTCATTCATCATCAATAATGATCATTCCATATTCATGGTGAATATAACACAAACACATTACATCAAGGCATAACACTTGGCAAGCAAACAACATTACCATATAGCATACCATAAATATTTCCAATGGACAATTTATATTGCCAAGCACAATTATCATCATGTTCAACATCTCAAATAGTCATTACAACACAAGCAAGGCAAACATGCATGTTGTCACATATGACAATCAACTACTACTTAATTCATGCATTTAGAATATAAAACTCTGAGCGATACGACGTTCCCGTCTCGTCATTTGGAAAAGGTCCTACATTTTATAAGGCACCATATCATTATTTTCCATTCAACTACCAAGACTCATATGTTTTCAATTTCTAGTACTTGGTGTTTATAACATTTTCATTACCAACAACATTTCATTTCATTAATTTCACCACAACTATCATGGGTTAGATATTCAATTTTTATCATTATGAATTTATAACTCTACTCATCAAAGGGTTCATACACCAATGGCCATCAATCACCAGTAATGGTCATCCACCCTCATCAATGTTATCCTCCATCATCAATAATTATTCTTCTAACACATTTACTTATACCCATCATTCAAATGTCATACGATTGCTCTCAAAATATACTCTCCAATTAACATTCATTATTTCCCCCAATTTTCTAAAGTTAGTGTTTAACCATAAACCCAACAACCATAAATACACATTAATATCCATCATCTTCCAACATAAATTTTGTGTACCCCATTAAAGGCTCATAAAAGCTTGCATTTAAGCCACCCCACCTTAGGGTTTCCATATTAAATGATTCTCCCAATAACCCACATACATTAAATACTCACCCAATCACCAAAAACCCAACACCTAGGGTACAAAAACTTGAAAAGTGATTAGAAAAGTGAGTTTCCAAGAGGGAGAAGATCAGTGACGAAATTGGGCGAGAAGAAGGAGAAGAGCGCTTCAAGGTTCAAGCTCTTCCTTCTTGCTAGGGATGTCAATGCGGGTTACCTGTCCCGCCCCGCCATCAACTCGTAAAAATACAGGAGAGGCGGGTTTAGCCCCCTACCAGAGGCGGGTTGAAATTTCTGGCTTGCCCCGTTTTGATGGTGGGGCGGGGCGAGACGAGTTAGCCCGCCAACCTTTAAAAATTTTAAAAATTCAAAATTATTTTTAGTATTTGAAAAAAAAGTTTATAATAGGAGGTTGTTATGGTCCGCTAAAAAATATAAAATAATAGAAATTAATAAAAATCAATTAACTTATTATTTTTAATAAGAAAAAGTTAATTAAATTTAAAAAATAAAGTAGTATACCACTAAAATAAAAAAATTTGAATATAATTTATTAATATCTCTAACTCAAACACTAATTAAAGTAATATGCTAAAATGAAATAATCACATTCCTTATAATAAAATAACGATAATAAATAAGGACTAAACATTTAAGTTTCCATTAATATTCAATAATAAAAAGTGAAATATCTATCCAAAATAAATAATCAAACTAACATCAAGTTCATTTTCAAAAATAGGTGATTAAAGTTATCAAACTACCACTAATACCAAGAATCAAATTAGTAAAATGCATTCTCCAAAATAGGTAACTAAAGTATCAAACCATCGCTAACACCATGAATCAAAATAGGTAATCAAACTAGTAAAGTGTATTCTCCAAAATAGGTAATCAGATTTTTTTATAAGATATTATTAATATTATATTATTATTTTTTAAAATAAAATATTATATAACCTGTAACACCCCAAAATTTATGAAAATAATTAATTGAGAAGAATAAATATTAAATAATTATATATGGGTTAATATGTAACACCCTAGTTTTAATAAGTAATAAACCTAAAAACAGGGAAAAAACATTTTTTTCCACAAAAACAGCCACTGGTCAGTCGGCATAGAAAGAAGACGAAGGCAAGGGAGATAAGAGAATATTCATACGTATAGCAATCAGCGGGAGGAACAAGGCTGTCGGTAATCAGCGGAGCACAGCAGCTTAAACCGGTCCAATCAGTTCAGCGAAATATATCAGCGCCTGGGCGAATCCCACGAACAGCGCCCACTCGCTCAAGCGAGCTCCAACACCGCCTGAGCGAGATATGACAACGCAACAGCGGAAGAAGGAGATACTCAAGTGAAGCCCAACACTAGCATCCACTCGCTTCAGCGTGATCCCATACGCTTGGGCGAAACAGCTCTGGTCGCTCGGGCGAGGCACGATTCGCTTAAGCGATGCCAAGACGAAAGCCTTTCCAAATACACACTCGCTGGAGCTAAGTCTAATTCGCTGGGGCGGACACAGGTACAAGGTAATTTCTCACTCGGATTTGGGACATAGGTTCACCCGGTAAATCATCACGCTCGTACTTCACTCAGGGGTCCTCACAACTCCTCATTTCATTCATATAGGTCACAAGTATAAACCACTCGGTCTACAGATCCTCACTCACTCGGATTTTACATCATTCACTCGAATTATAAACATCTTACACTCAGAACCCATTCCCTTTTAAACCACTACACTAACTCCTCTCTCAGAAGAGAATCCCTCAAGGTTTTCACTCGGAAATGCGAAATCTACCTCACTCGGGTTTACCTATATTTTTCACTCGGGATCACTCAGCGTATTCATTTGGAAATACCCAAATACTATAGTCTCGCTCGGAATCATCAACTCAGCACAATTCATTCATCAACAACCTTCGAATCATTTAATAACACATTCCAGTCGGAAGACGCATCAAATCAACATAGAGTACATATGTACGAATATATGTTCCCAGAAACATAGATATACCCACAATTCCAATCTACCGACCCATAAACATGTAACCATATACTCGGAATACCCATTATCTTGATATTATGCATTTACCAATACTTATGATACCATACAAGTGACACCATGACTATCTATCTTTATAAATGAATATGTTTAATCGTCATTTTACATGAGAGCCGGCCAAGGCTACACGGACAGAACATAATAATGCAATACAAGTACTCAAGAGTCAGAGTGCACTACACTCGGACTTGAGACCCTATCGTCCTTTCCGAGCACGACCTGCACACACTGAAAAATGGTGTAGGGGTGAGCATCTTAGATATTAAATGATAGATACTGACTCGGGTTGTCCCACAATTACACAGCAGTATTTATATACACTCAATCATACATGGCAACGATTAAAGTCAAAGCAATACCAATCAACCAGGACACACATCAGACTCTTACCGATCGGAATTCATCATTCACCACTCGGCCAGGTACACATATACAGCCAATAACATTAATATAACAACAATCAGCAACATGACAATACCAACGAATCAGAGTGCACATATTCAACATTTTCCGATCAGAATCTAACAGTTCTTACTCGGCTATATACGCATAACATTTCAATAACATTGACACATATTCATGGAGCAAACTTCAATCAGCATCGACTGCGTATACACACAGAATACTCTCTCGGTTATATCCATTCATCATCTCCTTAACATCATCACACGCATAATCAAATTCTAGTCAGCATCAGCAATACATATACACAGAGTATTCACTCGGTTATACACATTCATCCTTTCATTAACATCATCACATGCATAATCAATTCCAAACAATATCAATCAGTTAATACACACAGAGTATTTCACTCGGTTATAAACATTCATCATCTCATTAACACCTTCACAAGCATAACCAATTCCAAACAATATCAACAGTTAATAAGCACATAGTATTTCACTCGGTTCCGCATTCGTGTGTATCGATTTAGACGTTGCAACGTAGGCTCTCAGCCTTTTTTATACATAGCTCTCAGCTATCAAATCAGCTCCCAGCTGCTTGGCTGTTTTACAGGTACCCAACCGTTTGCCCACAGGTGACACCAACGCTCTCAGCGCCAACGGAGGTGTTCACAGGCAGCCCGAGTCCCACTCAAGGGCTACCTTGAGTCCCACTCAAGGATTTCATAGCGTCCCACGCTTTAATAACCGATGGTAGTGTCCCACACTACGTGCTCCCAGCACAAACGCATCCCATGCGCCACACGCGGATTCATCACACAACACAGAGTTCATATACACAGCCATACATGCATCTCATGCAATCGGTGCCAGGCATTAACAGAACTCAACAACACATGCATCTCATGCAATCGGTATAGCACATCACTAAAACTCAACAGTACATGCATCTCATGCAATCGGTATAACACATCACCAAAACTCAACAGCACATGTATATCATGCAGTCGGTATTGGACACTGTCAGATTTACTAATTTCATATCCTCACATATGCAGTCAGCATTTCAAGCTCATAGTAACTTACACATCCCATAAACCATACAGTAATCATCAACTGCACTGCAACACATTCATTTTATATAATCATGCAATATTCTCAAGGCTATTAACATGCATTTCATATACAAAATCAAACATGCATTACTCCACACCAAGTCACCATGCATTCGGTATCATATACTCACCATGCAAGCAGACATAGAATCGGAAATAAGGTCAGCAAACCATTGACACCCGTAACCCGTTCATAACCCATGCATTTAAGATAGAAGATACCCCCCTACCTGGACTGAAGCTTTCAGTCGGTCAACATGACACTCAGTTTCAGAGGAACACTGAGTCACTCTTAGCACATCTGCATAGAAGAGCAGGGGAGGCCCAAGACGCCCAGCTCTCAGCTCGCTCCCTGGAATGGCTCCATCATAACGCTGTGAACACTCTAACCACCTTGAAGCTCCTGAAAGCGCAGATCTCCACTGAGACTTGGCAGCTTTGAGCAAGGAAAGGAAGAAGGAGGGAAGCCGACGAAGGAATGAAGGAACAAGGAAGGAGACGGGTTGCATGCAGAGGGAATGCACACCCTCACCCTCACTGGCTCGTCGAGTAAGGAAGGAGGACTCCGATCCTCAGCCACCATTGTTGCGGACTCATGGAAACAGTGAGCAGAGAAGAAAGAAGAAGAGAAAGGGAGTGAAGAACGAAGAAGAAAGAAGAGAAAATAGAAGGAAGAGAAGTCTGAAGGGGAAGAATGAGTGATAGTGTACCCATATATGCATGCACGGAGAGAGAAAGGAAGAGTGGGGTGGGAAAGCGTGAAGTAGTACACCAAACACAATCAGCCAGCAATTATTAATTAACCACTCTTAACCAGTCATTATTTCTTAAGTTGAGTTAATTAAGTTAATTATAATTAATAAATAATTTTCCCACCTTGCAATTATTATTTCAATGATTTATTTTCATTCGGCAATTAATTATTAAATCGGGATGTTACAGTTCTCCCCCTCTCAAAAGAATTTCGTCCTCGAAATTCAATCGGTAACTTACCTTACATACATAACTCAGAAAATTGCTGTCACAATCACTCACACGACTGTGCTTCCACAAGCATTCACCGACCGGACCACAATTTCACTCGGCAAGGATTCACCACTCAAGTGGTTTACTGACCACACCACAATTCCAGTCGGCAAGACATAAAAGTCAGGTCCCACCTGATTACAACCTCATCCCAGAATTTAATATATATTTGGGGATTCAATTTCTAAAACGTACCATGTCCCTCATTTAACTTAGCCAATTTCGTCTTAAGCAGTGGCACTTCCTAATTTCTTGGCCGCTCGGCCATATACTCTCAACACCATTCGGCATATTCACACCATCGGTTTCCTGACTCGAACGAGTTACTCAGCACAATAATGAAATCATATAAAGTATAGGCTCGACATTGTGTCATGGGGAACACATCCTTAGAGGTTATTCAACCAGTTGGGAAAAATTCAGTCGATAAACAACACCGCCGACTCCCAAAATACTCACTCCCGACCGATTTCTCTCGGACCAAACCCTCAGGTTTTCAAAACCTGACCACAAAATCTCTCTCTTACACCAAAGGGAACACTCAAGGAATTTCCATGTGTTTCAATTAACACAATTTACCCAGATTTGCTTCGCATATGCACTACACTAAATTCTGAAATCTTAGATTCCTACCCATGCTTCCGGCTAATTCCATGCTTTCATCCTGAGAGTTTCACTCGGTCCTCTTACACAAAACATCACTCGGGGTTCGAGGGTAATTCTCACTCGGAAATCCTTCCACTTACCAGAAATTCACTCGTAACTCGAGCCTACCTCAAAACCAAACCTGAGTTCAAGCTCAACAGTCCCAATCACTGACTTGAGTACGACTTCAATTAAATCCTTCACTCGGATATCTACTTCCTCTCGGAGCCCCCTTCACTCGGAAACTTGCACACTCTAAGTTCCATTTTTCGACAAAAGGACTTTTCTCCTGGAAGATCACTCGGTTGGACATCCCAAGGGTATTAGGAATTCTACACTCGTTATCTTACTATTCAGAATCGTTCCACATGATGCCATTCCACTCGAAAGTGATACACTCCAAGTCACGTCACTCGAATTTTACCTTACCCAAAAGGTTACGCTCAGACACTATTCCCTTAACTTAGTAATGATCCTCTCAATAAGGTTCTACTCGAAACACCATAATTTTCACTCAGCAGTTCTTTCCCACAAGGTCTTCACTTGGAATTGTCTCTACTCTTACACACTCGGAATATACTAACCTTTCCCGAGCAATTCCTAACCTTACAATTTAGTTTGGCTCCAATCCTGGTTTCCTCATTAGGCTTATAGTATCACTCAGTTAACCTTTCAAAACTCCAATTTCAGTGACAGTTAGATCACCCTTCTTATTCCAATACCAATCATCCTTTTAGTAGCCAATCCGTACCCAACAACCTCTAATCATCTCGGAAGCAGACACGTCAAGGTCAAACAAACCCTCTACCTTCATTTTGGTAAACAATTGCATAATACTCATTTGACTAAACACCCCAGTTAGTCCCCCACTCCAACAAAGTCGGACACTTTGGTCCTTAAGTTAATAAGTGAGTCCCGTTAGTCCTCCACGTCCGTCAACGTTGGACAAATAGATCCCTGCCGTGAGTGAAGTGTAAACGTCTGTGAGTTTCTGCTGACGTGGATTGTTAACTCCCAACAGGGATGCCACGTCTTCAATGAAACGATGTCGTTTCACTCTCGAAAGCCAACTCATAATGGGAGTACAATACGACACCGTTTTGGAGAAACCCTATTTCCTTCTTTGTTTTCTCGTTGCCGTTGGGGTTCTTCTTCTCCTCCTTCTCCTCCTTCTTCTACTCCTTCGACATTTTGATTGTGGTGGTTGAAATCAAACGCATCATGGAAGGTAGGAGTCAGGGATCGTCCTCCTCATCTTCTAGCCAATCTCGACGCTGGCTTCATTGCCGTTGTGGCGAACCACCAGCCCGACGTGTGTCTCACACAGTAAGTAACCCCAACCGCTAGTTTTGGACATGCGCACAACTTCGAGGAGCCCAATGTGATTTCTTTTCTTGGGTCCAAGATGGGGATTTACTTATTCATGAGGAAGAATGGAGGAATGTGCTGATTTGTAAGTTGACAGAGATGGAGTCTGTTATAACAGGGCATAAATTTGATTTGCAAAGGGATATCTGTGAAGCCATGACCCAAATTATACGGAATGAAGAAGGTAAATGGCATATGTACATGGAATCCTTGGTGAAAAGAGGCTTGGAAACCCAGCAAGAACTGTGAAAGCTGAAGATGATTTTGATTAGTCTAAGTGTTGTATTGTTGTTCTTTCTAATATGGTTGTTGGTTATGATCATGAATTTGTAATTACAAAGTTGTTTTGTTGTTAGTATGAGAATCAAAGGTAGTAGTTTATTGACAAAAATGTATGATCCATGGCATACCTGTCATGGGGTTGTGAGTTATTAATGGTTATGTTATAAAATGGTTATGTTTAATCTAACAATTTTTTTTTGTTTCCTTTTCATGTTGTTACTAATAGATAACTTGGTTTTAGTTTTAATGGTGGAATAACTTGGAAGATTTTGTAATTAAATTGAAACAAAATGGAAATAGATAAGATTTTGCTAAATTGAAACAGGTCCTTAGTTTTACTGCTAGGTTGATGAATTTGTTGTGTAAAAAAATTGAAGTCGGGAAAATGGATGATGGATAATTGGGAATGGAGAATGCCAATTCAATATTGTCAATTAAAGAAACACATAATAGGAGTAAATTGTCAATTCAACATTGTCATTTAAACAAACACATTAGAGGAGTACAATCTCCTTTCAGCATTGTCAAACAAACAAACACATAAGAGGAGTACAATCTGCTTTCAATTGTCAATTACAAAATAAATACACAAGTCATTTTATTTGTGATGGTTTCTTAATAGGTAGCTTTCTTCTCAAATTATGGAGTCTGTTGGGTGGTGAGGTTGTGGTTGTGGCAGGTTGTGGAGATGTGGCAGGTGCGGCCAACCTGGGACTTCTCCTCACAGGAGTGGTATGCTCAGCTTGGGACAGTGGCTGGGAGACAGCCAACTCAATCACTTCCTGGGTTTGTTGAACTGGGGGGCTGCTTAGGTTGGCCGCCTCAATTGGTTTCTGAGCTTGATCCTTTCTTCTTGCTTCTGTGGCTCTTGGGCATGATATGTTCCTGTGTCCTACCTGACCACACACACTATATTTCCCAGGTTGCAGCTTCCTTTTCATCTTTTTTGTTGGGTTGTTTTTGTCATCTGCATCTGTGTTCTCACCTGTCTTCCTTCTTTGTTTCTTGGGTCTCCCTATTGTCTTTTGTATGGTAGGTGGCACTGGTGGGACATAATGTGTCTTCTCCCAAAATTCTGAACCTGGGACTGATTCAATGTGGTGTTCATAGGTTGCATGCCAAGCTGCCATGGTCAGCCCAACGTGGCAATGATCTTCTGCCCTTTCTCCTTTATGTGGAATGGCTGCACATGCATGTTTACATGGCATACCTGTCATTAAACCCAAAATAATTTGTTAAAAACACAAGACACTAATAACTTAAATAGTATACAACAAACACAAACTCATACCTGTAAGTTGCCATACCCTGCAATTGCACTATTGGGTTCCTAAGTTAACAGACAGCTTCTCTAGAAAACAACTAATTTCATATTTTTCAACACCACCATCACCTAGTCATAAAACATGAATATAATGAGATAATTACAAATGAAAAATAAAAAAAACAATCATGACCTCATAAAGAGATACATTACCTGTCCATACTACTGTCCAGTTATTGCTTGCAGACTTTTGTTTCTCCAATCTACTCTGTTGAGCTGGGGGTAACTTTCTTAGGTGCCCTGATAATTTCAGCTTATGATTACCCATGGTGACCATAAGATATGTCCTTACCTCTTCCAGCATTGTCACAATTGGTTTATGCCTGGCATGCACAAGTTTGGAGTTCAAGACTTCACAATTATTGTTTGTGATATTATCCACCTTGCACTCCTCATCAAAAAATGCTTTACTCCACGACTCTTTTGGAAACTTGCATAAATAAGCCCATGCCTTATCATCCACATGTCTTATTTTCACCATGTGCCTCTCAAACTCATTTGGTGTTGTTGATCTGGCTGCCTGCCATAAAAGGCCTCTGAGCTCCTTCCCCCTCTACTGTTTAGAAAAGTTCTGCCATAGATGCCACACACAAAATCTGTGTGGCACACCAGGCATAACTTCCTGCAGTGCAGGTATCAGTCCCTACAGGAAACATCATAGTAATGTCAACATGAAGGTTAAAATAAGGAAAAAAAACCAAAAAAATACATACACAGCTGTCAAAAATAGTGTATATACCTTCTGCATATCACTCATGAATGTAGGCTTCCTCTCCTTATAGTCACCTATATCTGTATGCAGCAACTCAAGAAACCACTTCCAGTTCTCCTTGTTTTCAACCTAACAAACACCATAGGCAACAGGCCAAATATGGTTGTTTGCATCTTGAGCCACAGCTGTCAAAAGTTGTCCTCTATAATAACCTTTCAGAAAACATCCATTAAGGCACACCGGTGATCTTCTACTCTGTAGGAAACCAGCTCTACGTCCCTCTAAACAAATATACAGCCTCTTGAACACTGGTGAGCCTTCAGCTTCTGGGTCACACTCTATCTTTACTGTTGATCCAGGGTTCCTCTTAATCAGCTCTCCACAATAGTCCCATAGCATAGCAAACTGCTGTTTCTCACTTCCTTCAATTACCTCCCTTGACTTTTTAATTGCCCTATATATTGTTTTGTCTTCTAGCTTCACCTTATACCTTTCCCTGAACAGCTCATACACTCCAGAATGTGTCATCTTGTGGTGTCTTCTCATATGCTTAACAAGCTTCCCTACAACCCATTGTTGATCACATGCTGAATTTTTGAATACTCTCACACATGAATGCTGATCATTGAAAGTCTTCACCTGGTATGATTGCCTAACTGGATTAAGACTACAAAGAATCTCCCATGCACAATTCTTATCCTTGCACTTTACTCTTGCCCTGAGTTTGTCATTTTTTACCCATCTAAACTCCCTGCCCAGATGCACATTATAGTCCTTCACAGCATGTTTAAACATTGATAGTGAACTAAACTCCATCTCCAACTCTAGGACTATATGACCAAATGTGGCTGCCTTATTGTACTGAGGATATACCTCTGTTGATCCACCCTCATCTTCAGAACATTCAGGGGTTTTTAATTCTTCTGAAGCCTAAGAGTCATCAGAATCTGCAGCATTCCCTGCCCTATTGCCCTCTCTATTTTCTTCCTCTGAGTCAGTCTCAAACACAGTGGGAATGGCTGACCTCCTGGTCTCTTGTAACCTCTTTTTCTGTTTTTTCTTATCCTTACTCCCATCCTTTTTCTGACCTCCTTTCCTCTTTCTGCCACAATCTTCTAGATTTTCATCTTCACCTCCCTCAGAACTGCACCCTTCACTTTCACTTGTCCCACAACTCTCCCCTACATCCATGACAGTCTCCTTATCACCACCCTCATTAGTCATAGATTCTTCTTCCACCCTAACAAAAACCTTGACATTACTAGTTTCAGTATGACTCGCTCCATCCACATCTTTCCCTAAACACTCATCATCAGGATGTTGAAAATACACATCGATACAGCCTTCATTCTGCCTTGCACAGGTAACCATCTTTAATATATCACTGTCACACTTTAATACACTTAACCCTTCATTTAAATCATACTTAGGGTCATGCCAAAATATATTAATCAACCTATAGAACCCACGGTTTTCCGTAAACCTCACAAATGCAAAATAATCTAGGTAATCAGGGTCTAGTTCATCCCACTCTTCAACTTTACCCAAACTGTACTCTTCTCTGCCATATGAGTCAACCACAAATCTGCCCCCTATATGAAGCCTAATCTGAATTTCCTAAATGTCCATCCCAATACATGACATTATTATCAGAAATACCATATCCAGAAGCAACATAAATAAAGACAATACATATATCCAGACAAACCAATTAACAAAACAACATAAATATAACATTGTTACAATTCGCATGCATACAGGCAAACCAACAGGCAATCCATATTTCATACTAAACTTATCAAGATACAGGGAAACTAACAAATGAACACAAACATGCAATCCAAATAAATAGAGCATTATAAAATTATAAACTCTAACCCCCATGAACCTACACTCTAACCCCCAATTACAGAACCCTCACCCTCCATTATAGAACCCTAACCCTCAATTACCGCCCCTAGCCCACGATAAGCGAACCCAGTTACCAAAACCCTAACCCCCAAGTACAGTACCCTAAACCCCCAAGTACAGTACCCTAAACCCCCAAGACGACACTCACAAATAGTCATTCCCACTCGAAGAACATGAGAAAACACATGAACACCAATAACCGATTACTAACCTGGTTAGGGTCTCCTATCACCAATGTCCACGCCTTTGGAAACGAGGTCTTTGCAAATGCAGAGTGCCACGCCTTTGGAAACAAGGTCTTTCAGTTGGGAGGGAGGGAGTAAAGACAAACACCTCGAAGAGCGAAAGACGATAGCAAAATTGAACCCTAAAAGAATGAACACTAAACGAACTTACCCCTAATTTCAGAAATCAAAACGACGTCATTCATGTTTTGTTTAATAAGAGTGAAACGACGTCGTTTCATTGAAGACGTGGCATCCCTGTTGGAAGTTAACAATCCATGTCAGCTAAAACTCACAGACGTTTGCACTTGACTAACGGCAGGGATCTATTGGTCCGACGTTGATGGAAGTGGAGGACTAACGGGACTCACTTACTAACTAGAGGACCTAAATGTCCGACTTTGTTGGAGTCAGGGACTAACTGGGGTGTTTACTCTACTCATTTAATATAACTCTCATCATCACTCGGAATCGTCTAAAAGACTCACCATCACCATAAGCAGTTACAGCTTCACCTGCCCGACTCATGAATTGTTGTATCCAACTTATAGGATGACGTCTCATTCCTATAGGGTTACAACAATTACATAGTCACTGCAACGTGTACGCTGCCACATTACCTATGGCAGGAAGAGTCATCTCAGAGCAGCATGCCTCACACGGACCAGACTCACCCAACTAATACTAATTCACACGGTAGTTAATGGCAGTTCACACACATAAGTAATACACCTACATCAATATCATGCATCACATAGGGTACATCACGCATCAATAATCATGAAAATTATTTATCACTTCTGTAAAACAGTATGATGGCAATACAACAATCGGCTTCTAGCCAGCACCGAGTAAATATTTCCTCTAAACCTTATTCCTCACAAAACCATGGCTCGGATTAAATTCTTAATTCTCAGTTATATAATAACATCACTCCCTCGGGTTCACGCAATTCACTCAGGATTAAGCAATTCACAATCACATATGCTATTATAACACATCACAAACTCAGCAACGGCACTAATGTACATACAGACACTCAGTCGGATTTCATACCAATTATTCATGGCTATACGATTGTTCACTATATCATGCACCATAACCATAACATCAAATTGCACTTGGTAATAGCATCGACATATACATATACTCATCCAATCAGATTTACCCAAATCAATTCCAAACTACATTAAAGGTTTCATTCGCAATATCATATCCACATATTCATATAATTCACACTGAGCTCATTTATCATCATAAGTGTACACATAGTCATTCACTCAGAAATTGTACCATAACATACATTCTCAATTATAACATTGCATCACACTTGGCAACAACATCAATACATGTACATTCACTCAGTCAGACCTCATTCATACAACATCATCAAGTCAGAAACTACTCTAATCATTCAAATCCATGCAGATCGTGTCAGCCTCAATAATAATGCTCTTATACATATGTATTCATGCAGTCGGCGAATCAGATGCATATGATTTATTCACCAGGAGTCCAACTCCAATGCACTCGGCATTTGCCTTGAGTCCAACCCAAGGACTTTCATTATAAATCACACACAGCTCTTATTTGCTGACTCACAGCATAAGCCACTCGACATTCTCATTAGCATATATATATATATATACACATCTTTCAGACGGGGTATCATCACAACGATTTACAATTAATATCTATCACAATATCCGGGTGTTGCATGCATCAATAATTAATCACACACAGATCACGTATTTCAATCATCAAACAACTGTCATGTTTCAATTATAGAGCAATACATAAAAGCAGTTCACCCGGAACCCGTCCAAATTACATCGTTTCAACTCATATAGATCAGCATATAAATATATCCATCAATCATTCACTCAGTTATCACAAACCAGGAACCAAGACTCTATCATAATCTAATTATTCAATCAGGGTTCACCCTCAATCACCTATATCATATATATATATATTACGCAGGGTTCATGTGCTAGGTTACAAAACATCCATCACAAATAGCACTCGGCAGTAATGGTAACACTCCTATTTACAAGTATTCAGTCAGTATTCGCAGAATTATTAACATGCATTCACGGATAGACTCACACCATCACTAAACAGTTCACAAATACCACAATCCAGGAGTTGCATGCACAACTACTCAATCTTAGTACAGCTACCAAGACATCTCACACATAACACATCACATGATAATCATTCAAGCCTCAATGAGTTACTATGCAATTGTTCTACTCGGCTCAACAACTCACAAGGTTAATAAATTATTAGACTTAGAATCCCTAAGGGGTCACTATTTATCCAGTATCCCACGATGGGTACCTCGCAATATTCAAATATTGTTATAAGGTCTAGTACCATTCACTCGGTTTTTCACACACCAAACCAAGACAGTATCTAAGTCAAACAGATGTTCTATTTCACATTCATTCATTCATGGTCATGCCTAATCAACTGGGTCACTACACCTATTGGTCCAGCATCTAGTCCATCACTCACTTGGTTTCTTCAATCGCCATCGAGACATAACCCCAATTTTAACATATATCCGATCTCACCTTTACTCACTTATTACACACTCAGATTTTCAACTTAGGAACTACAACCCATCCCTTATACTGCAAATCATATACATCATATACCATTCATTCATCACACATTCAAATTCCTCAACAAGGCACAGGCATACAACCACACCATTCATAGTCAACATACACCAAATCCAATAGAATATCATAAGCACATATCATCACACGAGTCATGATGGAACAGGTATCAACATACAATAGAATATCATAAGCAACTGTGACAATCTGGCTTAATGCACTCAACTGCCCACTAACAGTAGGCAAACCTTGGCCATGGACCTTTTGGTCTGCTCTGATACCAAAATGTAACACCCTAATTTTAATAAGTAATAAACCTAAAAACAGGGAAATTTTTTTTTTCCACAAAAATAGCCACTGGTCAGTCGGCATAGAAAGAAGAGGAAGGCAAGGGAGATAAGAGAATATTCATACGTATAGCAATCAGCGGGAGGAACAAGGCTGTCGGTAATCAGCGGAGCACAGCAGCTTAAACCGGTCCAATCAGTTCAGCGAAATATATCAGCGCCTGGGCGAATCCCACGAACAGCGCCCACTCGCTCAAGCGAGGTACAACACCGCCTGAGCGAGATATGACAACGCAACAGCGGAAGAAGGAGATACTCAAGTGAAGCCCAACACTAGCATCCACTCGCTTCAGCGCGATCCCATACGCTTGGGCGAAACAGCTCTGGTCGCTCGGGCGAGGCACGATTCGCTTAAGCGATGCCAACACGAAAGCCTTCCCAAACACACACTCGCTGGAGCTAAGTCTAATTTACTGGGGCGGACACAGGTACAAGGTAATTTCTCACTCGGATTTGGGACATAGGTTCACCCGGTAAATCATCACGCTCGTACTTCACTCGGGGATCCTCATAACTCCTCATTTCATTCATATAGGTCACAAGTATAAACCACTCGGTCTACAGATCCTCACTCACTCGGATTTTACATCATTCACTCGAATTATAAACATCTTACACTCAGAACCCATTCCCTTTTAAACCACTACACTAACTCCTCTCTCAGAAGAGAATCCCTCAAGGTTTTCACTCGGAAATGCGAACTCTACCTCACTCGGGTTTACCTATATTTTTCACTCGGGATCACTCAGCGTATTCATTCGGAAATACCCAAATACTATAGTCTCACTCGGAATCATCAACTCAGCACAATTCATTCATCAACAACCTTCGAATCATTTAACAATACATTCCAGTCGGAAGACGCATCAAATCAACATAGAGTACATATGTACGAATATATGTTCCCAAAAACATAAATATACCCATAATTCCAATCTATCGACCCATAAACATGTAACCATATACTCGGAATACCATTATCTTGATATTATGCATTTACCAATACTTACGATACCATACAAGTGACACCATGACTATTCTATCTTTATAAATGAATATTTTTAATTGTCATTTTACATGAGAGCCGGCCAAGGCTACACGGACAGAACATAATAATGCAATACAAGTACTCAACAGTTGGAGTGCACTACACTCAGACTTGAGACCCTATCGTCCTTTCTGAGCACGACCTGCACACACTGAAAAATGGTGTAGGGGTGAGCATCTTAGATATTAAATGATAGATACTGACTCGGGTTGTCCCACAATTACACAGCAGTATTTATATACACTCAGTCATACATGGCAACGATTAAAGTCAAAGCAATACCAATCAACCAGGACACACATCAGACTCTTACCGATCGGAATTCATCAGTCACCACTCGGCCAGGTGCACATATACAGCCAATAACATTAATATAACAACAATCAACAACATGACAATACCAACGAATCAGAACGCACATATTCAACATTTTCCGATCAGAATCTAACAATTCTTACTCGGCTATATACGTATAACATTTCAATAACATTAACACATATTCATGGAGCAAACTTCAATCAGCATCGACTGCGTATACACATAGAATACTCTCTCGGTTATATCCATTCATCATCTCCTTAACATTATCACACGCATAATCAAATTCTAGTCAGCATCAGCAATACATATACATAGAGTATTCACTCGGTTATACACATTCATCCTTTCATTAACATTATCACATGCATAATCAATTCCAAACAATATCAATCAGTTAATACACATAGAGTATTTCACTCGGTTATAAACATTCATCATCTCATTAACACCTTCACAAGCATAACCAATTCCAAACAATATCAACAGTTAATAGGCACATAGTATTTCACTCGGTTCCGCATTCGTGTGTATCAGTTTAGACGTTGCAACGTAGGCTCTCAGCCTTTTTTATACATAGCTCTCAGCTATCAAATTAGTTCTTAGCTGCTTGGCCATTTTACATGTACCCAACCGTTTGCCCACAGGTGACACCAACGCTCTCAGCGCCAACGGAGGTGTTCACAGGCAGCCCGAGTCCCACTCAAGGGCTACCTTGAGTCCCACTCAAGGATTTCATAGCGTCCCACGCTTTAATAACCGATGGTAGTGTCCCACACTACGTGCTCCCAGCATAAACGCATCCCATGCGCCACACGCGGATTCATCACACAACACAGAGTTCATATACACAGTCATACATGCATCTCATGTAATCGGTGCCAGGCATTAACAGAACTCAACAACACATGCATCTCATACAATCGGTATAGCACATCACTAAAACTCAATAGTACATGCATCTCATGCAATCGGTATAGCACATCACCAAAACTCAACAGCACATGCATCTCATGCAGTCAGTATTGGACACTGTCAGATTTACTAATTTCACATCCTCACATATACAGTCAGCATTTCAAGCTCACAATAACTTACACATCCCATAAACCACACAGTAATCATCAACTGCACTGCAACACATTCATTTCATATAATCATGCAATATTCTCAAGGCTATTAACATGCATTTCACATACAAAATCAAACATGCATTACTCCACACCAAGTCACCATGCATTCGGTATCATATACTCACCATGCAAGCAGACATAGAATCGGAAATAAGGTCAGCAAACCATCGACACCCGTAACCTGTTCATAACCCATGCATTTAAGATAGAAGATACCCCCCTTACCTGGACTGAAGCTTTCAGTTGGTCAACACGATGCTCAGTTCCAGAGGAACACTAAGTCACTCTTAGCACATCTAAATGCAAGAGCAGGGGAGGCCCAAGACGCCCAGCTCTCAGCTCGCTCCCTGGAATGGCTCCATCACAACGCTGTGAACACTCCAACCACCTTGAAGCTCCTCGAAGCGTAGATCTCCACTGAGACTTGGCAGCTTCGAGCAAGGAGAGGAAGAAGGAGGGAAGCCGACGAAGGAATGAAGGAACAAGGAAGGAGACGGGTTACATGCAGATGGAATGCACACCCTCACCCTCACTGGCTCGTCGAGTAAGGAAGGAGGACTCCGATCCTCAGCCACCATTGTTGCGGACTCACGGAAACAGCGAGCAGAGAAGAAAAAAGAAGAGAAGGGGAGTGAAGAGCGAAGAAGAAAGGAGAGAAAACAGAAGGAAGAGAAGTCTGAAGGGGAAGAATGAGTGATAGTGTGCCCATATATGCATGCACGGAGAGAGAAGGGAAGAGTGGGGTGGGAAAGCGTGAAGCAGTACACCAAACACAATCAGCCAGCAATTATTAATTAACCACTCTTAACCAGTCATTATTTCTTAAGTTGAGTTAATTAAGTTAATTATAATTAATAAATAATTTTCCCACCTTTCAATTATTATTTCAATGATTTATTTTCATTCAGCAATTAATTATTAAATCGGGATGTTACATAATAAATGTCCCAAAAATGTTAAAATAATAAAATTGGGATTTATAAAGATTATTCATTATTTATTGAGACTTAATGAGTTAAAATTATACCCGGTTGAAATATGGGTGTCAGACCAAGTATCTCCCATTGAGATGCCATTGGTCAGGGTTGTTAAGAATATTATAGGGAATCCGAACATATATTTGGAATAATTTTTGGATAAAGTATTGAGCCCGAACAGAGATCCTGTTGGTTATAAAATGAAAAATTTTAATGAGGAGTTAAATTAAAACACTAAAACTCTCTTTTCCTTTTTCTTATTCACGTTGCCTCTTATTCTCCCTTTCATTTTTTCTCTTCATACTTCATTTCCCACTCTTCTTCTTTTTCTTCTTCTTCTTCTTCTTCTTCTTCTTCTTCTTCTTCTTCTTATTCTTCTTCTTCTTCTTCTTCTTCTTCTTCTTCTTCTTCTTCTTCTTCTTCTTCTTCTTCTTCTTCTTCTTCTTCTTCTTCTTCTTCTTCTTCTTCTTCTTCTTCTTCTTCTTCTTCTTCTTCTCTAAAAACCCTTTAAGTGGTGTGGTGTGCCCTCTATTCTCCTTCCATTTTCGTTTGCTTCAAGCTTGGAGGAGATGATAATGGTGATTTGAAGCTCTCCCTCTCCCCCTCATTTTCATGTTTCTCTTCTCCCATTCTTGGAGCTCTCTTATTTTAGCTTAAGGTAAGGTTTCCTCACCATTTTTCTTGAGCTCTAGCCCTAGGTTTTGGGAAATGGTAGTTGGGAGAGTGTTTGGTTTCATATGGGTTATTAATGGAAGTCATTTTTATGTTAAGCCTTAAAGTGGTTTGTGATAAATGTATGGTTTTGTGAGGGTGTATATAGGTATACGAAATTAGTGATGGAAGATGATGATCACTTGTGGTGATTGTTAGGTATTAATGGAACCCTAACTTTAGAAATTAGGGGAAATGAGTAATGATGCTATAAGGAATGATTTTTAAGAGTATACCCATGATGTTTTGTGTGTGGGTGTTATTAACGATGGTGGTTGATGATGATTAATAAGGATTGTTGGGTTTTTGATAAAACCCTAGCTCTAAGAATTTAGGCAAAACATGTAGTTTTGAATTGAGAGTTGATTTTAAGTGGAAATTTATAATAATTTGTGTGAGGGTATCATTCAATGTGTTGGGAGAATAATTATTGAATAATGATTTAATGGCCATAGGAGTGACTTTGTGAATAGAAATGGAATTTAAGATGATGGTATTGATATTAAGGTGAAAAGTGGCTTTAGTAATGGTAAATGACCATTGATGATGGAACTCATGGATAAGTGTTGCTATGGGATGTGTAAAAATAAATGTGACCACCTAAAACCTATGATGGTTGTGATGGATTAATGAAATGAAATGGACACAAAGATTTGATGAGGACCTAGCCATTTAGGTTAGTTGATTAATGATGGTTAAATGGAGCTAAGAGGCTTATATTGAATTCAGATGACAATAATGATAGTTATATGATTCATGTGAGATTAAAACCATCATAGATGAAAGAGGTAGTGTTGTTGTTGTTGGGTATGAACCCTTTGAGATTTAGAAAATCATGGTTTTAGGAAAGAAATTCCCAAAACCTAACACAATGGTATAAATTGGTGTTTTGACAAGTTTAAGACTTGTTCATAAGCCTTGCAATGTGTAAATCATTATTTAGAATTATGATGAAAGCCTTGTGATAGCTTATGATTGAATGAATGCATATATGTGTATTGTGTAGATTGTGTTCTGGATGATGGTGTAGAATGATCAGATCATTTAAATTGCGGTTCTCCTCTCGAGGTAGGAGAAGAGTTTACATTTCAATTGCATGAGTTGAATGGTTGATGGTTAATGTATATGATTATACTCATGCTTGCCTTGCCATAATTATTTTGAAATTATGGGATGATTGACAATGTGATGAGTAATGTGCTTGGTAATTTGTTGATTTTGGGGAGTTATATATATGTATGAGATAATGATGAATGTTTAGTGGTCCTTTGATGGGGATTGATGCGTTTGTAATAAATGATCCATAATGATATAAAGTATGAATGGTTTGGGTCTAATTATAGCTCACAAATTGCATTTTACGCATAATCAAGGAAATGAATAGGTGATATTATCATTTAATGGGCTAAACTTTATGTAGAGGTCACCTACAAGTCATAATATATGTATGAAACTTGTGTGCATGGTTGGTTATGGCCAAAGAGGCTTAATTTGCAATTGGCATGCTTGGTTTAGGCAAGAAGGGGTATGGATTGTCACTAGAGCATATCTTGATCTATAAAATAAGTTATTGGATGAGACTTGTTGGAGCAAGTCCTATTTATATATGTGAATATGGTTCCATAGAGCATTTAGACCAAAACTTAGCCAATTGCATTTTGGTATGTCATGTAAAATGCCCAAAATATACATAAAACTACCCTATAGCTTAGATTTTGATTGGGATGGAATTTTGGCTTGAGAATTTTCCACATAATTGATATTAGGGTAGGTAAGTTGTGTATAAAATTTTATGCAAATCGGAGTTGAATAGCCTAGTGAAAAGGGGTCCTAAAGTTGACAAAAATATAAGGGCCAAAAAGCTACAGAATGGGACTTAAGTAGTGAGATCCACGGCCAATGGGAATTTCCCACTGCTAGTGGATCATTCTGCCTCAAAACATGAAAGAAATGGCCATTTTGGGTAGTGGATACACTGGATTCCACGGCTAGTGGGAATTTCCCATGACCAGTGGAATTGCCACTGTCAGGAAATTTCTAACTGCTGCTTTTCTCTTGTTGTTTTTGGCCTGTTTAGGTATCTTAATCACATTTTTGGCCTCCAGCTTCTCCATTAAATTTGTAGATAATAATGTTGCCGATGTTTGGAAATTGGCCTTACCTTAATTGGAGTTTTCTAACTCTCATTAGGCATAAAATAACGGACCCACTACATTGTAAAATTCCAATTTAAGAGGGTTTTAAACCCAACTTTTTATGGTTATCAAATTGGGACTAATACATGATATTTATGACATGTCCCACTATTTTTAAAACTAAGAATAAGCTTTTCTAATGTCTTAATGCTAAAATTTGTCATAAGCTTAATAGTATCCAAAACCCCTTTATTATGTAAAAATAAGAGATTGTATTAGGGGTATATGATGATGGTGTGTCTTGGTGGTATTTGATATTGACTTGGTATGTTATGAAAACATGAATGTATACCACTAATGATATGTTATGATGTTTGATAAGTATGAATAAGTATGCTAAGCATACCTTTAATATGATGAAAGATTGATTAATGTTATTGATGTTTATAATGCCATTGTGAATATTGCAAGTATTGACTTGCATGAATGATATATGTATGTTGAAATGAAATGCTACACATGAAACCTAAAACAATGGTTAAAACCAAAAATGGTAAAATCCACTAAAGATTGTATAGTGTTATTGGTGTTGATGATGATGATTGATGAGTGGCATGATAGGATGCATAGTATGAGAATGCATTGATTGGAATTTGCATCCATGGCATATCATATGCTACTGTTAAGGAATATTAGGGGATTCCCCTGGTTGGCCCGGTGGGAGGGCGGCTCTGTGCACGAGCATTCCTGTTGTTTCCCCTGTGACTCGGTGTGTAAGTCACAAAGCTGCCCATGCTGAGCTATGGGGAGCTGTATGTGGTTGACCCTTGTGGGGGGTGGCTCTTGAGGAGCAGGTGTCCCTGGTGGTCCTATGGATCACAGCTGCCATGTTATAAATCATGGTTGGCCCACAACACCCTATATTGTTGATTATGTTGTTTACCGCGGTCATGGTGAAAATAACCGGTGTTGCAAAATGGGCGATGCAGTTTGGTACCAGTAAAATTGGTGATTATGCATGCATTATGATATATGTGTACATATTATACTACTGCAGTAGGGGCATGATATGTGATCATGCTTGAACCCACAATTTGGTGTTTATTCCTATAGTCGGATCTGTATTTATTGCTAACTATTCCATTGTGCATATACATTAGCCTAAGAGCATTTGCATATGGTATGGAGATATGCCAAAAGGTGATGATGATTGATGATGATTGAGATTGAGATATGATGATGTTATATATGCTGGCCTAGTGTAATGAAAGGCTTGTTTATCTATGGTTGATGACAATGATGTTGGCCCATTGTGGCATTGAGAAATGATGTGTATATGTGTTGCTTTGCTATAAGTTGATTGATAAATATGGTTTATGTATATTGTTGGGATGAATGAATTATGATGATTATTGATGATTTTAGCAAAGCATACATAATGTTGATATACATATACACATAATCTTAATTGTATTCATATTCGTCATTCGAAATGTATAACTCATTCTCCCATGTTATCCATTTTTAGTATTGATGCAGGAATATCATGGGATGAAAATATTTTTAAAGTAAAGCTTTTGTAAAGGTAAAATAGTGGTAATAGAATGCCTTGGCTGGCAGCAATTGTA
Source organism: Clitoria ternatea (assembly GCA_037962975.1). Lineage (NCBI taxonomy): Eukaryota > Viridiplantae > Streptophyta > Magnoliopsida > Fabales > Fabaceae > Clitoria > Clitoria ternatea. The sequence goes on from CM075672.1 coordinate 182,555,739, forward strand.
ATTTATTATACTTTGAATAAGTTTACATGATAGTGTTGATAAATATTGATATTGATGGATGGGATGTAAATAACAATGAGTGGATGATGTATCGATATTTAGGGTATTTGAATTCATACCCATTTGATGATTAAAATGATGTTGGTTATGTAATTCATTTTGGGAATGTATAAGTGTTGATGATACATGATTTTAAGGTTAAATAGAATGTGGTCAATTATGGAATATGAACATCGGAGATGTATGTGGCATGACCATATAGATGTATATGTATATATATCTAAGGCAATGCATGTATATGATTTATTTGTAAGATGGATTGTGGTCCAATAGGCTTGTGTTGTATGCTTGCATGCTTTACCGAGCCTTTTCTCATATCTTCATATATGGGACTAGGCGTGTGCCCTGTATACATATTCTTCTTCCGCTGTAAACTCTACTATTTCTGTATACACTTATGGGCGATTCATTTTATGATCATGTTATAAATTATCAAATCTCACTCTTCAGTTTTCTGTGGTTCGTGTCTTGATCTAATCGTTGAGGTATTTTGGAAATATTTCAAACGCAAAAAATTTATTCACATTTTTATTAATTAATTATCTTGATTACATCAGGATTCGGGTCTGGAAGATCGGGGGTGTTTCAAGTTGGTATCAGAGTGTATTTTGCTCTGAATTTAGTTTATTAATTATCGTTAGAGGGTAATTGCTCTGTATTGAGGTTGATGTAATGGATGATTAGTGCACAATTGCTGAACGGAGAGACATTTTAGTGATCATTTGAATATGGTTTATCTGTATAGATTTAAGAGTGATTATCATTTAGAGGATGATGATATGTTAAGGTATTGATTGCTTATTGAGGATTCCTTGTAAATTATGATTCATAAGTTATAATTGTTGTTTATGGGAGTATGCCCATTGTCATTGAGGTTGTATGATGCACTTATGGGGCATAGTTGCTCATTGTTAATCTTGACTAATTCATGAGACTGAATACATGTGGATGAATTCCTCAATGTGATTGATATGGTTGTTTGTGTAAGTGCGGCCAAATTTTGTTCACTATTTCCTTCTAATGACGAATACATTGATATTATGCATTTGATATTAATATATTAAGTATGACTTGAATTGATGATGAATTTATACCATGTGTGATCATGGTATAATATATTGAATATAAATTGATTTGATGATGGACCTATTGTCACACCCCGATTTTCTGGACTCGAGTCCCGATGTAATCAAGATAAATGATTAATAAAAATGCGAAAAAAAAATTTCGTGTTCAAAATAATTTCAAAACATCACACTGCATTGTAAAATTCTAATTTGAGAGGGTTTTGAACCCAACTTTTTATGGTTATCCAATTGGGACTAATAGGTGATATTTATGACATGTCCCACTATTTTTAAAACTAAGAATGAGATTTTCTGATGTCTTAATGTTGAAATTTGTCATGAGCTTAATAGTATCCAAAACCCCTTTATTATGTAAAAATAAGAGATTGTATTAGGGGTATATAATGATGGTCTTGGTGGTATTTGATATTGACTTTGCATGTTATGAAAACATGAATGTATACCACTAATGATATGTTATGATGTTTGATAAGTATGAATAAGTATGCTAAGCATACCTTTAATATGATGAAAGATTGATCAATGTTATTGATGTTTATCATGCCATTGTGAATGTTGCAAGTATTGACTTGCATGAATGATATATGTATGTTGAAATGAAATGCCACACATGAAACCTGAAACAATGGTTAAAACCAACAATAGTAAAATCCACTAAAGATTGTATAGTTGTGTTGGTGTTGATGATGATGATTGATGAGTGACATGATAGGATGTATAGTGTGAGAATGCATTGATTGGATCTTGTATCTATGGCATATCATACATTGCCGTTAAGGAATATTAAGGGATTCCCCTGATTGGCCCAGTGGTAGGGTGGCTCAGTGCCCGAGCATTCCTGTTGTTTCCCCTGTGACTCGATGTCTAAGTCACGAAGCTGCCCATGCTGAGCTACCGGGAGCTGCATGTGGTTGACCCTTGTGGGGGGTGGCTCTTGAGGAGCAGGTGTCCCCGGTGGTCCTATGGATCACAGCTACCAAGTTATGAATCATGGTTGGCCCACAACAACCTATATTGTTGATTATGTTGTTTACCGCAGTCATGGTGAAAATAACCGGTGTTGCAAAATAGGTGATGCGGTTTGTTACCAGTAAAATTGGTGATTATGCATGCATTATGATATATGTGTACACATTATAGTACTGTAGTAGGGGCATGATATGTGATCATGCTTGAACCCACAGTCTGGTGTTTATTCCCATAGTCGGATCCGTATTTATTGTTGACTATTCCATTGTGCATATACATTAGCCTAAGAGCATTTGCATATGGTATGGAGATATGCCAAAAGGTGATGATGATTGATGATGATTGAGATTGAGATATGATGATGATAAGATAGGTAAATGAATTACCTAAAAGATAACATGTAAAATATGAATATGACAAAATGATATTGAATAAGACAATGTTGTATATGATGGCCTAATGTAATGAAAGGCTTATTTGTCTATGGTTGATGACAATGATGTCGGCCCATTGTGGCATTGAGAAATAATGTGTATATGTGTTGCTTTGCTATAAGTTGATTGTTATATATGGTTTATGTATATTGTTGGGATGAGTGAATTATGATGATTATTGATGATTTTAGCAAAGCATACATGATATTGATATACATATGCACATAATCTCAATTGTATTCATATTCATCATTTGAAATGTATAACTCATTCTCCCATGTTGTCCATTTTTAGCATTGATGCAAGAATATCATGGGATAAAAATATTTTTAAAGTAAAGCTTTTGTGAAAGTAAAATAGTGGTAATGGAATGCCTTGGCCGGCAGCAATTGTAATTTATTATACTATGAATAGGTGTACATGATAGTGTTGATAAATATTGATATTGATGGATGGGAGGTAAATAACAATATGAGTGGATGATGTATCGATATTTAGGGTATTTGAATTCATACCCATTTAATGATTAAAATGATGTTGGTTATGTAATTCATTTTGGGAATGTATAAGTGTTGATGATACATGATTTTAAGGTTAAATAGAATATGGTCAATTGTGGAATATGGATATCGAAGATGTATGTTGCATGACCATATAGATGCATATGTATATATATCTAAGGCAATGCATGTATATGATTTATTTGTAATATGGATTATGGTCCAATAGGCTTGTGTTGTATACTTGCATACTCTGCCGAGCCTTTTCTCATATCTTCATATATGGGAGTAGGCGTGTGCCCTGTATACATATTCTTCTTCTGCTGTAAACTCTACTATTTTTGTATACACTTATAGGTGATTCATTTTACGATCATGTTATAAATTATCAAATCTCACTCTTCAGTTTTCTGTGGTTCGAGTCTTGATGTAATCGTTGAGGTGTTTTGGAAATATTTCAAATTCAAAAAATTTATTCGCATTTTTATTAATTAATTATCTTGATTACATCGAGATTCGGGTCCGGAAGATCAGGGGTGTTTCAAGCTGGTATCAGAGCGTATTTTTCTCTGAATTCGGTTTATTAATTATCGTCAGAGCGTAGTTGCTCTGTATTGAGGTTGATGTAATGGATGATTGGTGCACAATTGCTGAACAGAGAGACATTTTGGTGATCATTGGAATATGGTTGTTCCGTGTAGATTTAAGAGTGATTATCATTTAGAGGATGATGATATGTTAAGGTATTGATTGCTTATTGAGGATTCCTTGTGAATTATGATTCATAAGTTATAATTGTTGTTTATGGGAGTATGCCCATTGTCATTGAGGTTGTATGATGCATTTATGGGGCATAGTTGCTCATTGTTAATCTTGACTAATTCATAAGACTGAATACATGTGGATGAATTCCTCAATGTGATTGATATGGTTGTTTGTATAAGTTCGACCAAGTTCCGTACACTATTTCCTTCTAATGACGAATACATTGATATTATGCATTTGATATTAATATATTGAGTATGACTTGGATTGATAATGAATTTATACCATGTGTGATCATGGATATAATATATTGAATATAAATTGATTTGATGATGGACCTATTGTCACACCCCGATTTTCTGGACTCGAGTCCCGTTGTAATCAAGATAAATGATTAATAAAAATGCGAAAAAAAAATTTTGTGTTCAAAATAATTTCAAAACATCACAACGATTACATCAAGACCCGAACCATAGAAAATCAAAGAGTGATATTTAATAATTTATAAACTGGATCGCTAATCGAAACGCCCACACATGTATACAAAATAATTCGAGTTTACAGCGAAAGAAGAATATGTATACGGGGCACCCGCCAAGTTCCATGTATGAAGATATGGAAAAAGGCTCAAACAACCATGCAAGCATCCAAATATCATTCATTGCCTATCATGAATTTCAACCTTAGTTTATGTATTATCAATACATCATCCACATACATTGTCATCCATACAATATCATCAAATCGATGGTTATCAACTATCGTCTTATACAATTCATTAATCATAACATAATTAATAGTCGTTGTCGGCCAAGGCTTTCGGTTACAACTAATTACCTTCCTCAAAATCTTTAGTTCAAAGAAACAATCTTATCCCATGATAATCCTGTATCACAATGCTAAAAAGGAGACAATATGGGAGAGTGAGTTATACATTCAAAATCACGAATATAAATACATTGTGATTATGTATACATGCATTCAACCAACATGTGTGCTTTGCTATAAATCATCAATTCATCATTAACCATCATCAAGATATTATCATAGGCATACAAGCCTTATTATTCACAATTCATGTCAAGCACAAGCACAGGCACATACACATTCACATAGCCATACATCTCTATGGGCATTCACAATTATCATCATTAAGTCATTTAAATCTTTATTCACGGTTAAAAAAGGCCTTTATTCACGGTTAAAGAACCGTGGTTGTTGCAGCCGTGGTAGTAGATGATGGCCTTTAACCACGGTTAACAACCGTGGTAATAAATCACATCTGACCACGGTTAAGAACAACCATGAATATAACTTACTATTTATATTCACGGTTATCGACAATAACCGTGAATATAAGAACTAAAAGGTTTCAGTTACAAACTACTTATATTCACGGTTGTCCAGTATAACCGTGAATATAGATTCTATGTATCCACGGTTGTCCATCATAACCGTGAATATAAGTACTAAGGTTTCAGTTACAAACTGCTTATATTCACGGTTATGCTACTAACCGTGGATAAAATGTATCTATATCCACGGTTGTCCATCATAACCGTGAATATAAGTAGTTTGTAACTGAAACCTTTTAGTTCTTATATTCACGGTTATGATGGACAACCGTGGATAAATAGAATCTATATTCACGGTTATGGTAGTAACCGTGGATAAATATAGTCTATATTCACGGTTGTTGCCACAACCGTGAATAAATACTGAGTTTTTTTTTTAATATGGATTCTGTTTTATCATTTCCCAACCCTGCATTTAGACAACCAATACAGTATACAGTATGCCACAGCAACACTATATCAAAAGAATGGTATGTATATAACAATTTATTTTCTATATCAATTCATAACAACCTAAAAAATGAAAGTATATACAATTAAGTTGAATGTAATCTAATAAACACTAGTGCAAAAAAGACATTTTACACCAGACTTTTCTCACCGGTTGTAGTTGGACAGGTGTAAAAAATAAGGCGGTGGCAGTTTTGTAAATAATAATTAACTTTACACCGGTATACTATTTGGACCGGTGAGAAATAGTAATTTTTGTACCGGGCTATAATTTGGGCCGGTGAGAAATGCGAAGTTAGTACCGGTCTGGTATTTGGACCGGTGAGAAATAGTTATTTTGATTATTTTTAATTTCGGTCTTATATTTGGGACCGGTGAGAAATATTTCAACATTCAAAATGCGCGAAGAGCTCTCTCAAAAGTCACTCTTGGAAAGCCCTATCCCTCACCGATCCCTTCACCTTCGAAGCCCCTAGTATCTGTTCTGGAAATCCTTCGAATCCCTTCACCTTCGAAGCCCTTTTGAAGGTTCATCTCTTCTGTTCATCTCAAACGAAACCTTGTTGGCGCGACGGAGACGTAAACTTTTTCCTTGACGAAGATGTGAGGTGTTGGGGGCGCCTCTGATGACTGATAGTGGCGGTGGAGAGGAGAAGCAGAGAGCATTTGATAGCGCACAACTCACAAAGGTTAGGGCACTCTTTTTTTATTTAAACAAATTTCTTCTCTTCTCTGATATGTGAACTCTAAATCAGAGTGTGAAACTTCAAAAAAAAAAACACAATGTTCATAACATGTTGCTAACAAAATATTTATTTTCCAGCCTAGGTCATCCTCTGTACGTCGTTGAGTAATAACCCCCTTTGTGTTGTGCTCCTTTGTGCCTCCTTTGCTGCTACCAAAATTGACGCTTTCTTCTCTTCTTCTCAACGAAGGTACCTTCTTTCCATTTTCTTTTCATGAGATAAATAATCAGAGTGAGTGGGGTTTGTTGTTCTCGATTGCAGAGATTGGGAATTTTGGTTGCAACTGAGAAGCTTCCCGAAAGGGGAAGTGCATTGCTTTTTTTTCTTTTCAAATTGCTTTACATATATAATCTATAACTAATTTAATTATGATATCTTTTGTAAAAAAAGAAGTAAAGAATTTATGGGTTAAATGTTTTTCACCTAATAGACTTAGATACTGTACTCTGTGGGTCATTGATTCTTATATTCAAATAGCACTTAATGGTATGGTTAGGAGTAGTTGACCATTTTCATGTGATTAGATCAGGGAGGAAGCCATTGGCTCAAAACCTGCTTATTGTATCACCTTGTTAGTTGTGATTTGTGAAGTTTTCATTCAACATATTAGTCCCTCACACTACCCTTAATGATTCTATTCTATGTCATGAAATGTAATGCACTAATGATGAAGTGAATCCTAGATTTTTTAGGCAGATTACAAAATTGTTGTAGCTGAGTGATTTTTAGATACATATAATAACACAGTGCTGCGAAGGTCATCCTCTGTACGTTGCGAAGGTCATTCTCTTAAACCAAAGCTGCGAAGCCCTCTCAAGCCCCGGTCCTCACCAAGGTAATCCTCTCAAAGCCCCTTCCCATTGCAGCCTATTTCACAGCACCCTCGTAGATGCTGGATGCTATAGTATTTCAATGCAGTGGGGCATTTTGTAGCTGGATGCTATAGTATTTCACTTTAATAACTATATGCTGATTTATAATATTCACTTTTATTGTATGAGTTAGCAATATTCAAATTTAATGAGTCTCTAATACATCTTTAGTTCATATGAATATAATCAAATTTAGTTTTCTTCAAAATGGTTATGATTGCCACTTAGTAGCAGTTTCTTGTAATGTACAGTGTTGTGATACAATATCGTTATTGTAACCAGCATTATATCATTCCTAACTAGTTTTTTTAATTTAAATAAAATGAAGTAGGGATTATCGATCGTTGTAATTAGCTATATGGTTTTCTTGTTTACGAGAAAGGAGAAATTGAAAGTGTTTTACTTAATAGTAAATGTAAATTTTAAGTAATTCACTGATAGTTAGGTGAGAAGGCTGTTAGTTATAAGTTATAATATAGGTGAGAAGTTCATACGAATTAAAGCAAGGAAAACCGATTTACATGTTACCAAATTCATTTTATAGTAGAGAGAACACTAGCCAGTAGCCAGTAGATAATGTGCTAAATATTTTACAGAATGAGAAGGGACATACATTTGCAATTGAAGCTTCTTTCAGCTTTCAAAAATCTTTGTTTTAAAGCGAACTTCATCAGGGTCATCCAAAGTTCCACCTCAGACCAGGTCAAGTAGTAAGATGTAATTAACCAAATCAAAACCATATTTGAGCATCTCTGTTAAGCTGGTTTAGGTCTGCAGGCTCCTAGACCTCCTTGTGGTATCTAACAGCTTTGTAAGAACAGCTTTTATGAATGATTGCTTGATTTCTAAGAATAGAAAACTAGTATAATACAGAGCAACAAGTTGCTGTGGATCAGCTAATCAACCTTTAGATGTAAGTCTTAATTATAAAAAAGTAAGCCATTATGTTATTAAAAACAACGTAAGAATCATACATGCAAAATATTAGTTTTCATCCCCCTCTCTCTCACTAACACCTTTAAAGGTCACTATTTTCAGACCTTTTCCAGCAAGTGGGTTGCTGTTCTCTAGTTTTCCTATGTTCTTTTCCCTTTTTTCAGTTTCCATCTTGTCTACCTCTCAAAAATGGTTTCATTCACAATACTAGTAATACTTGAGGGACTGAATCAATGCATAAAGAGATTGATGAGTATAATAAAATTTCATGAAAAACGTGTTTACTCAGCTATCTTTAGGATGTCCATTATTTTTTTCATTTTTGATCTAGGAATAGTAATTCAAGTTGAAGTAGACAGGAATGTCTTGGCTTTACTTTCTAATGTGAGTTCTTTGTTTTAGTTTATGTTTGATTTAGTTTCTTATTTTCAATGGAGAATGTTTTGCATTGGTGGCCAATAAACACAAATTCATTTGTAACATAACTTAGCTTTCACATATTTTTTATTATGATCGTTTAGTCTAATTGATTTGATTTGTATCTGGTGTACGTTTGGTTTTAAAGTAGAAACCAAAATCAATTTCCATATGCTAAAAACTGATTCAATATTCCTATTTGAAATGTTGAATTGATTTATGGTTATGAGAATCACGTTTGGGTTCAAGTTATTCCTTGTGCTTTTGCATTAAGAAAAGTTAATATGTCTCATTTCAATCCACAAAAATAACTTTTCTGATATATATCATTCAAACAAAAATCATTTTAATTTTAAATTAATTTTGCATTCAAACCAACAATGCAACCCTGATTGTGTGACTAATTTACATTTTTATATCCATCAGCGAATATCTAAATTGGACAAAGAACTTTTGGATTCTGCTATTGTACCAGATTGATTATTAGCAGTATTGGTATGTTCTGATTCATACTTTGCTATTGTACCAGTTGTTGTAATAATTGCTATTGTACCAGTTGCTGTAATAATTGCTGTAACATTGTGTATATATAAGAAAATGAAATTTTAGGAACTTCTTTCGTAGAATACTTACTGTAAAATAATTAGTTGAGAATTTTGCTTGACTCAGTGTGAGATCTGTGATATTATACTTGGAACTGAGTTCACTTCATAGAATACTTACTGTAACTTAATTTCAGTTCTCTATTTTGAAATCCTGCTTCTTCATCATTTAAATCTTTGTGTCACAAAGTCATCCTGCAACGAGTTCAAGGAAAAAAATTAGAAATTCAGATATATAGGCTGGAAAAGTGAAAAACCTCTGTTGGCAATTTGCCTAATCACAGAGCGAGGTATATTACACCTATTTTTCACAGACATCTCTTCACGGAGAAAAAGTCAGAACAACGCCACGTATCTGAAATAGAAAATGAAGATAGTAAAAGAAATTAAAGAAAGATTAGATCACAGAATGATTGAGTGTAGAAATTAATTAGATTAGATCACTAACAATATTTATTGTTACAGAATCTGGTTTAGTTTTTATAGGACCTCAGCTTTTGAATCGGCTCGTCCTCCGCTTCCTCAGTAAGTCAGTGCAGTACAACTATAGTCATTTCCTTGCAGCTGGTTGCTTCTTAGCTGTAACCTTGCTTGTTATCCAGGTAACTCTATCATGCTAAGACATAGACTTCAAAAAATAGTCTTATTCTTTAACTTTGGTTCACACCTTGAACTCTTGTTTGATGAGCCTCCTTACTTTAAATTTTTTGAGGCTGCAACTTTGTCTTTTGTTTTTGTTCAATCTGAGTAGTTTACATTTTTAAGACTTTATACATATATAGTTTCTAAATAGTTTTTTAAGACTTTTAGAGAACCTGAACATATTTCCACTTAGTTATTTTTTTTTACATTTTCTTTTTCTTTCCCTACTTCATATAATTTTATTAGTAACGATTTTGTAACCTTGTATCAAAATTAAGTAGTCCTAGATTCCTTTGAATCCAATTTTAAACTATCATCCTAATGGATATGATATTAATATCTATGAATGATATTTGTGTCATATGTGTTCATTGTTTAAGTAGGTTGTTTCAACTCATGGATCATAGTTGGATGAGTGTACTACGTACAACTGAGGAGTATGAGAATGGGGTTGAAGCGTTTCTTGATTACGCTACAAGAAACGTTGATGACTTCAATGGAAGATTATATTGCCCCTGTGTGAACTGTTTAAATAAGACTCGGTTGAAAGTTGAAGAAATTCGAGAGCATCTCCTCTGTGATGGAATTATGCTAAGTTATAAAAGATGGATATGGCATGGAGAGGCACTATCTACCATGTCAAGTGCACCCCAAACTGACCGAGTAGATTCAGATATGGAAGATCGACTAAAGGACATGATCAATGATATTGGAGTCGAGGCTTTCCAACAGGCACGTGTGTATGATAATATACGCAGTGACGCCAAAGTGCCTTTGTATCCAGGTTGTACTAAATTCACACTAATGTCAGCCGTGCTAAAGTTAGTCAACCTGAAGGCAAAAAATGGATGGACTGATAAAAGCTTCACTGAATTGCTACAATTGTTAAAGGAAATGCTACCAGAAGGTAACACACTTCCGAATCGCAGTTATGAGGCGAAAAAGGTTTTGTGTCCGGTGGGTCTGGGGTATAAGAGGATACATGCGTGCCCAAACGATTGCATATTGTACAGGAAGCAACATGAAGACTTGGATGAATGTCCTGTTTGCCATTTATCACGATACAAATTGAAGGATGGAGGTGTTAAATGGGACGACAGCAGAAACAAGCCTCCAGCAAAAGTTTTATGGTATCTTCCAATAATTCCAAGGTTCAAGAGGTTATTTGCTAACCTAATTGATGCAAAGAACATTACATGGCATGCAGATGAGACGCAACGTGATGACAAGATTCGCCATGTAGCTGATGGTTTACAATGGAAGAAAATTGATGAATTATTTCCAGAGTTTGGTGACGATCCAAGAAACCTTAGGCTTGGCTTGGCTACAGATGGGATGAACCCTTATGGCAACTTAAGTAGCAGACACAGTTCATGGCCTGTTCTGTTGATTATCTATAACCTCTCCCCAAACTTATGCATGAAACGCAAGTATGTAATCTTGTCTATGATGATTTCAGGACCAAGTCAGCCTGGAAATGATATAGATGTATATCTCGGCCCCTTAATTGATGATTTGAAGATGCTTTGGGAGGAAGGTGTTGAGATTTTTGATGGGTTTCGACATGAAAAATTTAAATTGCGGGCGATGTTGTTTGGTACAATTAATGATTTCCCAGCTTATGGGAATCTTAGTGGATACAGTGTTAAGGGTCATCATGCATGCCCTATATGTAAGGAAGGCACATGTTACTGTCAACTTACTCATGGTAGAAAGACTGTTTACCTTGGTCATCGAAGATTTCTCAAACCTAATCATTCATACAGGAGATTGAAAAAAGCTTTTAATGGATCCCAAGAGAATGGTGTTGCTCCTAAAGCGTTGACTGGGAAGCAAGTTTATGAACGAGTGAAGGACATCAGTATTATCTTTGGGAAGACCCAAAAGAAAGACAACGTGAAAAAAATGGAAAAAGAGATCAATATTCTTTGATCTTCCATATTGGTCTCATCTCGATGTAAGGCACTTCATAGATATGATGCATGTAGAGAAAAACGTATGTGATAGTATCATCGGAACACTCCTTAACATACCAGGTAAGACGAAGGATGGTGTGAACTCTCGAATGGACATGGTTGAAATGGGTATACGAGAAGGGTTAGCTCCACAAATAGTTGGCAAGCGGAAGTATTTACCACCGGCATGTTATACGTTGTCTAAAGATGAAAAAATAAGTTTTTGTGATTGTCTTCATGGTGTCAAAGTGCCACAGGGTTATTCTTCAAATGTCAAAAAGCTGGTTTCAGTTAAAGACTCAAAGTTACTTGGTTTGAAGTCACATGACTGTCATGTCTTGATGCAACAGCTATTAGCAGTTGCTATTCGTGGCATTTTGCCCAACAAGGTGAGAGAGGCCCTTACTAGGTTGTATTTCTTCTTCAATGTTGTTTGCAGCAAAACCATTGACCCTGGAATATTAGATGACTTGGAATATGATGCTGCTGTCATCCTAAGCCAGTTGGAGATGTATTTTCCTCCTTCATTTTTTGATATTATGGTTCACTTAATTATTCACATAGTGAGAGAGATTAGGTTTTGCGGCCCTGTTTACTTACGATGGATGTACCCAATTGAGCGATACATGAAAATATTAAAAGGGTATGTGAAAAATCAACAACGCCCTGAAGCTTCTATCGTAGAGAGATATATTGCAGAGGAGGCCATTGAGTTTTGTACTGACTATTTGTCAGAAGTGGATGCTATTGGGCTTCCAGAGTCTCGTCACCAGAAGTCATATGGGGGTAAGGGATTACGAAATCCAAGGATAAAGAGTATGAGTCAGGAGGAAATACATCAAGCACATTTGTATATACTTAATAACATTGATGAAGTGCAACCATACCTGGCTAAGCATAAAAGCATCATTAAGGCAAAGAAGCCAAGAATGAAAGAAAAGGCTTTGTTGAATGAGCACAACAAGAGCTTCTTAAGTTGGTTTAAAGAGGCTGTTAAGAATGATGTCACTGTGTCTGAAACATTAAAATGGCTAGCATATGGGCTTAATTATGATGTAATTTGCTGGAATGGATATGATATTAATGGTTTCTCATTCTGTACCAAGTCCCAAGATAATAAGAGCACTATGCAAAATAGTGGGGTCATGGTAACAGCTGAGTCTATGCACTTCGCTAGCTCAAAGGATAATAATCCTGTTATGGCATCAACATCATACTTTGGACGTATTGAAGAGATATGGGAGGTTGATTACACAAAATTTAGGGTTCCTATTTTCAAATGCAAATGGGTTGATCTTAATAGTGCTGTATATGTTGATGAGTTGGGATTTACTTTGGTGAACCTTGGTAAGTTGTCTTACAAAGATGATCATTTCATCATGGCATCACAAGCAATACAAGTGTTTTATATCAATGATCCTTCTAACAAGCAGTGGTCTGTGGTTCTTCCTGGAAAAACCACACTTGATATCGATGACACCTTGCACGTTTCAGAGACACCTATGTCAACAAGGATGCCAAATATTAATTCTGAGGATGAAGTGGATGATGTTCATGCCACATGGAATGATCATCATGAAGGGATATGGGAGAACATTCCAGCATAACAATAAGTTAGTCATACATTATTTAATGATGCTATAATTCAACGTTACCTTTTATTGCTTGAAAGTATCAATATTAATGTTAATCATTTTTTATGTTTGCACAGGAATAATGGTTGATTCTTCTGGAAACCAAGCAGCACCAGAAGAGTCCTCTGAAAGAGTGGGAAGACGAGTTACGCGGTTGAAAGAACTAGCAATTGGTAGGAATGGAGACCAGAAGTTTCCAATTGAGTTTGACTCAGTGACTCTACTACCGAAAGGGGCAAATAAAGCTAAATTCAATAGCTACCTTGGGATGCTTGGACGTGAAAAAGCTAGTATCTTGTGTAACCGTTGGAGTGAGGTCGATGAGGTGACAAAGGATAAAATTTGGGAAACGATTACGGTAATACTATTAGAGCAATATAGTAAATCTTATAAGGTGATTGTAAGGTCATTTGCTAATTTAAAGTTACTTTGTTGAAACATGTAGATCACATATGATGTTCCGAACAACTTGGATTTGAAAAGGAAATGTCTTTCCTATGTGGGGGAACGTTGGAAGCAATTTAAGACACAGTTGACTAGCGACTGGGTGTTTGGAAAAAACAAAGACAAGTCGCCTTGTGAGAAGTGGACATTCATTGATGAAGAAACATGGAAGGAGTTTGTTAAGAGTCGACAACATGTGAACTTTATTATAAGTGTTTTTGAAAACTAAATAAATATGAGTTGGTTTATTTCATACTCTTTAGACTATTTAATTGGTAAGTTTACTTTAATCGACTTAAATAGGGGAAAAGAAAGAGAACACAGGAGATTACTGCAATGAATAAGTATCCTCATAGATTATCTCGTGGGGGTTATCCATTGCTTGAGGAGAAGATAATGGCTTAAAAGCAGAAAGAATATGAGCAAGCATCCCAAGCAGACCCATCCATAGTACTTCCTCCCCCATCTCCGCCTAAGCGTTATGAGAAATGGAAGTTAGCAAGGTTGAAGAAGAATGGAGAATATACATCCGCTGCAACTCGTGAGATTGTTGAAAAGATTGTAAGTTAATTGATTTATTCATGCATAGGACAAGATTATAAATTACTTTCTAACATATATTTTGAATGCCATACATTATTTAAAATGGATTGTAGGACAATTTGACATCACTCAGCTCGGAAGGATCCTTAGTACCCTCTGGCCGAGAAGATATTCTATCTATTGCTATTGGGCGTCCAGAACACAACGGTCGTGTTCGTGGTGTTGGACAACGTGTGGGCATATGACAATACTTTGGAAAACCTCCAAGCAGAAAAGGACTTGGATCCTCTAATGTGACTCGGGATGAGCTTATGCATATTAGAGAGGAGATAAGGCAAGAGGTCACTCAACAAGTTGAAGAGCAAGTGACTCAACGAATCACAGAGCAGGTCACAGAGAAGCTAAGGTTGGAGTTTAGGCAAACTTTGGAGTCATTGGGCATCCCTTCTCTATTCACAAAAACCCAAGACATAGGGAATCCGCCTTCAAATAAATATGTCAGCACAAAGGGTAGTAATTATGTTCCAGAAGGTGAAGATGAACCAGAACAGGATATGATTGATGTCCCAGAGGATTGTGAGTTATACGTAGAGAATCCTTATCATTTAGTAGCCTTTGGAAAGGTTTATAACTTGGGATCCACCGTACACCATAAGCAATTGGATGATCATAATGTTAGAGTCGTGGTTGAACGAGTTAAGGATGCAGATGCCCATGTTCCTATACCGACTGAGGAGGTATCAATAGTTGGAGAAGCCCCTAACCACTTCATTATATGGCCAAGAAAGCTTGTCATCTTAATTGGAGCCAAGGTATTACTGACAATTTACTCTATATCTTTAACAAATACTTTACATATATCTAATTATTTTATTAAATTGGTTAGAAGGGTGAAGCTGATTTTCTGCAACAAGAAGAAGACTTGCTTGAGCGTTTAGGGACATTGGCCGTGAAAATTGGCAAGAAGCCTTTGAAGCTGGAGTTAGGAGTTGAGGTTATAGGAAACGATGTTCCTATCCCATTATACATCACCAAGCATGATGTTATGGAGATTGCTTTAGGTGATCCAATGCTAAACGTATCTATCATACAATTTTGGAAGATGTAAGTTAATTTTAGGGTCTCACATGAAATTTATATCACAAATGTATTGTTTTTTATGTTTAGGATTTATACATTAATAATCATATTTTTGTTCAATTAGGTACCTACATCAATTGTGCAAGAAGAAGGAACTCACGAATACCTATGGATTCATTGATCCTACGTTCCTTCATGATAAAGGAAACAAAAAGGAGGACATACAAAACTACATTCAAAGCAGATTATCGGAAGGAAAATTGGTTTACCTTGCACCGTATTTTATTAACTCGTAAGTAATAGGGTCTTCTTTTCATTATTTA
Source organism: Clitoria ternatea (assembly GCA_037962975.1). Taxonomy (NCBI): domain Eukaryota; kingdom Viridiplantae; phylum Streptophyta; class Magnoliopsida; order Fabales; family Fabaceae; genus Clitoria; species Clitoria ternatea. The sequence goes on from CM075672.1 coordinate 182,571,554, forward strand.
GTTTTTTTAAAAAGTTATGACATATTTTATTTCACTTTATGTAGGTCGCATTGGCAGTTGATATTAATATGCCTAAAACAAAATTTGTTATTGTGCTCAACAAAGGGTAAACCATCCAAAGAACTTAAACAACTTCTACAAGTGTAAGTTTTAATTGTTATATTAATTACCATTGTCTAATGAAACATATTATCCTGTATATATATCTTATTGTTAAGGTTATTAACTTTAGTATTTTTCTATTAAAACCATTTTTATTGTAGACCAATACAAGCATCTCAGTTGTTGCTAGGTCGACACACAAAATGTTTAACACCTCCAAAATGGATCAATCCAAGTGTAAGTTGGATGTTCATGATTTTTATTTGTTTGGTTGTCACATATTTTTATCTTACACATTTCAATATTAATTGGTGTTATTTTTATAGTGCCCAACACAACCATTAGGTAGCATGCAGTGTGGATTTTATGTAATGAAGCACATGTTGGATATTGTCTTAGCAAACACTCTTGATTCATGGGACAAGGTAATTTTTCAATATGTAGTTTTGTAAATTTGTTTAAGTTGCATGTGCTTTATGTTCTTATTGCTCATGCATTCTGGTTTTAAATTTGTAGAGATTCGATCGAGAACCATTTTCCGAGGATGAAATTGAAGACATTCAAAAACGATGGGCAAGATATTTGTTTGAAGTGTTGCCTCCTTCATTCTAAACATGTCTTGGTATTAAAAGGGCCGCCCAAGAAACAGTGAGTCTACTATTCTAGTTCAACTGTATTTCAAGTTATTTTCATTCTATGATGTGGATTAGTTGTGTGGGTTAAAAAACTGTTTTCACTACATGTGTAACTCTTTACTTAATTGTGTTTATAACAGTTAACTAGTTACTAAGTTATTTCAAGTTACTTGTATTTCTGGGTGAAACACAATTAGAAATTACTTAAAAATGAATGCTTACAAATTTTCAATGCTCCTTCTGGTTTAGATCGCACCACTAGTTTTTGATTGATATGTTTTCCCCCATTATGCTTGTTTCTGGGATTAAAAACTAATTCTGGATTAAAAAGGGTTCTGAACTATTCTAAAACTAGTTTAAGGGTTTAAAAAATGGTTCTGAATTGTTTCGAACTGGGTTTTGAATTGATTGGTAACCAGTGCAAGAGTAAGGAGTGGTTTTAAGTTTAAACTCTAGTTCTGAACTGGTTTTAGAACTGCCTCTTTCACCTTATTTCCAGTTTTGTTGTTTGGTTTGCTTCAAGTTCTATGTTGATTGAGAATTGGAGTTGGCAGTTTGATGGCCTTGCCTTTTGCTAGGAAATGCAGTCAAAGTTGAATATAAACTGTTATGTGCATGGATATGTTCCAAAATAGATTGAAAGTTTGCATTCACTTATTAAATTAATATTCTGCTATCATGAGAACTCAAAAATAAGTAATTGGCTGGTTGCAGGCTTGTAAATGGAAATTTTAATTGTTTTCTCCTCTAATTTCACAACAACAATTATTCTGTGCGTATAACTTTTTAACTCGGAATATTTTTGTGAACTTTTATTAACAGGATGATAATGAAGATGATCCAGAAGATGCTTTTGTTTTTCAATCTCATTCCTCATTCACCCTCTAGAAGCTATCTTAAGTTCTTGGTCATTGGACAAACATTTTTCTTTGTATGTTGTATTTTCTGGCTGACTGTATGGGGACAACATTTTTGTAGTTGTAAAAAACAAGTTTAAAGGAAAGAAATTAGAGTAAAATATTGGCGTTTTAGCATGATCAAAATTGATGTGATATGATGTCTATTGTCTCAAGAAGGGTTTATTTTGTTTTCCTTTAGCTGACTTTGAAATTGCAATACTGAATTGGCATGCCTAGGAATGAAATACGTAGGGAAAAAAAATAAAAAAAGGTATTTTTTGTACCGGTCGAAACCTAAAGGACCGGTGAGAAAAGTCTACAATTGTACCGGGCCTGCCTAAAGGAACCGGTGAGAAAAGCCAATTTTTGTACCGGGCCAACCTTATGGACCGGTGAGAAAAAAGTATTTTACACCTGTTTTAAAGAAAAGGACCGGTGTTATTATTCTTTTTTATACCGGTCTTCATAAATAGGACCGGTGTAAAATCATTTTTTCTCACCGGTCCCAAAACTGGTGTAAAAAGTTGATATTTTTCTCACCGGCTCCATCCACACCGGTTCTACAACCGGTGTAAAATGCCAAAAGGGACCGGTGTAAAAAGCCTTTTTTCCACTAGTGAAAAGTAAACCCTAAATCCTACTAGATACATATATAAAAGAATAAAGATCCTATATCTATCTTTGCCTAACTTCAATGAAGTGTGAGGCCCATTGCCTTCTAACATCATCTACAAGTTCCTTTGGGGAATATGACCGGTCATTAAAGTACTGTAAACAATGCACAAAACAATTAGAACAAAAGCTTTATTTGTTACATGAAATTGATGAAATTGGTAGAAAAGTAGTCCAAATGATGAGACTTACATCTGTCCATCCATCTACTATTTGTTGTTGGACAATGGTCAGCATAGTGTGCATGACGAAATAGCCATACTCGTAGGTACACTGCTGCCTGTAAGACTACAATGGACATATAGTATAGAATAAGTGAATTCGCAACTTAAAAAATATGTAATGAAGATTTGAATGAATACGATTGACTTACTTTTGGGTGCACCCATGCAACTTTTCTTCCGTTGGACTTGTTTCCAATCAGTAGATTGTATCCAACCACCGCCCTACGTCAAACAAAACACAAGATAAGTTAGAATCGTATAGTTCTAAAAATGATGTAATCGAATTTGTACTTATTTTTTAGGGATGAACTTACCGGTCTACTATATCTTTCAGGTCTTGTGGAGCTGTCCGATGCAAACTATCAAAGTACAGAGCAAGATAGTCCTTCGGATAGATCACCAGAAGCGTCCAGTGAGCCCTGCAGTTACCAGTGATAAGTGAGACTTCAAAATGCAAAAATTCAAGACAATAATTATGGAATAGAATATTACCCTTTATGATAGGGGCCCATGTATACAGGCTTCCCAGACTCAAACATCCAATTCTGGATGTATGCCTGGGTGCCCTTCGGGGTGTTTCCCTGCCTCTGTATGAGAGAGGGCTCTAAGAAACCATAAGTTCCTTAGAAACCCAAGTCCACACAGAGTTTTGCCAGAAACCTAAACAAGTTAAGACATGGTTAGCAACAAATAACTTGTATAATGAAAAAATTGGACAAAAAATGATATACTTACAGCTCCCACAACTGAATGATGGAGGCGTTCAGCATCGACATCCCCGACATAATGTCACACATGTCAGAATGTGTAACGTAAAGTGGAAGATCACTTGGACGGCCGAACAGTAGTGGCTACCATGGGACCTGAACAGTGTCGTCTCCTTACTCATACCCGATGCGCCATAACATCCGAATGGGATCCTTGGCCGGGTCTGGCTTCTTCAATGTCTGTTCCTGTTAAACAATTGACAACCATCACATTTTGTACCATAATTGACAATATAATAAAATTAGTTAGTGTTTAGGGTTTTTACCTGTCCAAGGGCAATCACCAGAAGTCTGTTGGGCCACATCAGAAAGTGGCCCACCGCCTGACCGACGGTCTTCACCTCCTGAGTTGCCACTGGCACAGCAGCATCCTCCTCGAGGACGTGCACAACCGAGACCCTGGACATACCATCAGGTAATGTCTGATGGTGAACCACAGGGCCTAAGTTGTACACCATACCAGTGGCAACTGGCTCCTCTGACCCGTCAATAAACAGGTCATATTGACGGGTGTCTGGTGGCTCGACCCCGTCATCGCCAGGGTCAGCCGCAGCGCACGACCCCTTAGTGCTAACCTTCCGTATCTACATATTTACACATCAAGCAGAAGTTATTCAACAATGAACTAAAGTGATTACAAACAATAAAACCGAGGAAATTAAATAAAGAATCTAACCTGTGGGTCGCTAGCTGGTGTAGTAGTCTCCTAGTGGTGGCTGAGTGAGGCCTTCATCTCCTCCCTGAATCAGGCCATCTCCTAGTGGAGCCTAGAGATCTCTTCCTGGTACTCAGCCTTCACAACAGCCACTTTCTGCTCCACCATTTTCTCAAGGGAGGGGGCAGGGTCAGGAGCACCGTAATAGGTGTGGAGGCCTGTGAAATGTGAATGATTAGCCCATAATTGTTTAACAGATATCAAAATGAAAGCATAGAGTTATTTACCACTTACCTACACCTCGACCAACAGCACGCACTCTTCCTGGGTGCTCTGGCCTGCCGATGGCGGTAGTCAAAATATCCTCCCGTCCATGGGCTACGAAAGACCCTTGGGTTGATTACTCAACCAAGGAATCCTGAAACCAAACAAGTTAGTGTTCACTTCCTTCACGTAAACTAAAAAACAGACACTGATATAAAGGGGAATACTTACTATCCGTGAGGCAACCTCTTGAGCTTGTGAGGAAGTGTATTCCCCACTCTTCTTGATCCTAGCCCGCTTCCATTTGTCGTGGCGTATAGGTGGGGAAGGGGGATCCACAATACCAGTGTCAGTCTGACACTGACTCAACCTCTCCTGTGCCAGCCGTTCCTCCAACCTACGGTAACCCCCATGTGACAGTGTGTGTGGGCAGTTATTTAGCTTCCTAGTCTCCTTGGCTTTCTTTCTGGTCTCCTACAACAAGAAAAAAAATATTCACAGTTAGCCGTATAAATTATACATAATTTAATCATCTAAAAAACAATGTACCTAAAACTCGGCAGAATGTCTAGATGCAACAAAAGCATCCCAGGTCTCCTGATCGATGAATGGATATTTCTCTCCAGGGAACTTTCCTTGGTCGTCCCCGAATACATACCTACAACAAAAGGTACATTTAAACTAAGGATTGGTATAATTTGGTGAAGCGTTGATTAAGAATTTAAAGTTCAATATACCTCGTGGTGAGTATGGATTTGAACGACCTCCATCGCTCAGCCATAATACCGAGGACCTTCCTCCTCGCTATGTCAGAAGATGGTATGTCAAAAGAATCCTACAATGCTTGGAGTTAGTCCATAAAGGAGTCCTTATTAAGAGTTACATGAAATAATACACTAAAATAAAACTTAAATAATATATAAGTTACCAGAACATCACTCCATAGCTGGTCTTCACCATCTCCTCGACATTATCCCAGTCGGGGATAATGATGGACACCTTCGACCGTACCATAACCCCCAGATAACTGCTAAACTTCGTGGCATTCGGTCCACTGAATCTACCGGTGTTGACATCCATGTCAATAAGTAGCCTCTCTCCCCGGTGACGCCTAAGTGCAACGTCTGGCATCCAGGTAACACCTCTGCTCTTCCGAGCAGAGGAGCCACTGGCCTGTGAGTCGGACCTGGATTGTCCATCCTGGTCAGCCATGAGTATCTGTCCAAACAAGGAAAAAAACTATCAAATATTTAATATAACATTTAAAACAACGAATAACTAATATAACATGTAATTCAATGAATCACCAACAAGATTAATACCCTATTAAGATGAAATATTTTCCCACAATCCCTCATGGTGGTCATGACGACTGGCGACTACATCATCTATGTCATGTTCCATGATAGATGTTGGAATACGTGTTGTAGTTGATGGAATTTCCATAATATCAAGAATGGGGTCTCCAATGTGTCTACCTTGGATAACAATTGACCACCGTTTGTCAGTTGGGTCAGCAACATAAAAAACTTGCTTCACCTGCGTTGCCATTATGAATGGTTCGTCCTTATGCCCTATCTTGTTGAGGTCCACCAACGTAACTCCTAAATCATCAGTTTTGACACCGTTGTTATTGTCAACCCATTTGCATTTAAACACAAGAACGGTGAAGGGACCGTAATCAACTTCTCATATATCTTCAATCACACCAAAGTAGCATGACTCGGCCATCACAGGGTTGTTGTCCTTTGAAGTTGAGAAATGCATTGACTGAGCCACAACCATCACTCCACTGTTTTGATTTGTACTCTTTTCATCCTGTGTCCTTGTATAAAATGAATAGTTGCTTATGTCATACCCACAAAAGGTGAGGACATCAAAGTTCGGGCCCTGTGCTAGTCGATGTAATGTCGAGGATGCAGATGCATCTTTCAGGACGGTCTTTTGGAACCACTGCATGAAACTCTTGTTGTGTTCATTCAACAACCACTTTTCAGTCATTTTAGGGTTGGTTTTCTTGACTAGCTCCTTGTGTGTGGCTAGATACGGTTGCACGTCATCCGTGATGTTTAAAATATACAAGTATGCCTGAAGGACATCAGCACGTGGCATGCTCTTTATTTTTTTTCCAATCGTTCCTTTCCCATCCAATCTCCCTTCATGACGAGTCGTTGGAATACCAATGCTTGCAGCGTGTGACATGTATTCAGTGCAAAACTCAATTGCTTCCTCTGCAATATATCTTTCCATAATTGAAGCTTCGGGACGACGTTGGTTCTTCATATACCCTTTCAATATCTTCATATATCGCTCAACGGGATACATCCACCGTAAGAACACTGGACCACACCAACGGACCACTCTCACCAAATGGATGATTAAGTGGACCATTATGTCAAAAAAAGAGGGCGGGAAATACATTTCAAGCTGACATAATATAAGTGATGCTTCCTGTTCCAACATATCCAATTCGCCGGGCACGATTAACTTGCAACATATGGCATTGAAAACATACACAACCTTGTTATGACATTTCTCACATTTTTAGGAAGAATGTCACGAATGGCGATAGGCAGAAACTGTTGCATCAACATGTGACAATCGTGAGACTTCAACCCAACTAACTTCAAATCTTTCATGGAAACACAAGAGTTGATGTTGGAGCCATAACCAAACGGAACTTTCACACTTCGTAACGATTCACACAGACTTTGCTTTTTTTTTCTGGATAACGTATGACATGCTGGAGGCAAATATGTTCTTTTGCCCTTTGATTGTGGATGCAAATTCTGACGTATACCCATCAACTCTAAGTCCATACGCGAGTTTAGGCCATCCTTAGTCTTCCCGGGTATGTTTAAGAGTGTACCAACTAAACTGTCGCACACATTCTTCTCCACATGCATTACATTAATGCAATGTCTTACATCAAGCTCCCTCCAATATGATAGGTCAAAAAACACTAACCTTTTCTTCCAGTTGTTTTGTGTCGGGTGCTGTTTTTCACACTTACCAAATTGCACGTTGACATCTTTCACCTTTTCATATGCCTGGCGACCAAATAGTGGTGGAGGAGCCATTTCAAAATCTTGGGCACCGTTAAACGACTTCTTTAACCTTCGAAATGGATGATTCGCTTTAAGAAACCTTCGATGTCGAAGATAAACATTTTTCCTCCCATGATGCAACCGCACAGAACTAGTCCCCTCCTCACATACTGGACAAGCTTTATGACCCTTCACGCTGTACCCGGATAAGTTACCATACGTTGGAAAGTCATTGATTGTGCAAAATAGCATGGCACGCAATTTGAATGATTGCCAGGTAAACCCATCAAACACTTCAACCCCGTCTTCCTATAACCTTTTGAGGTCTTCAACCAATGGAGTTAAATATACATCAATGTCATTCCCCGGTTGTCATGGACCAAAAATCATCATTGATAACATCACATATTTTCGCTTCATGCACAACCATGGCGGCAAGTTGTAAACAAACAACAAAACAGGCCATGAACTATGGTTTGTGCTCAGGTTCCCAAACGGGTTTATGCCGTCTGTGGCTAGTGCAAGCCTAACATTTCTTGGTTCATGGGCAAATTCTGGAAAAATCCTATCCATTTTCTTCCATTGCGATCCATCGGCCGGATGCCTAAGTAGTCCATCAACAACCCTCTCATCAGCATGCCATCTCATAAGTTTTGCATCATCTGCATTGGCAAACAGACGCTTTAGTCTTGGTACAATAGGTAGATACCACAACACCTTTGCAAGAGACCCTTTAGTGCATACCTCATCAGAATCTGCCTCTTTCTTCTTATACCGTGACACCCCACACCTAGGACATTGATGCAGCATTTCTAACTCACCCCAGAATAATACACAATCATTTGGGCATGCATGTATTTTCTCATACTCCAAACCCATAGGACACAACACCTTTTTGGCCTCATAGTTACGATTCGGCAAGGTGTTTCCAACTGGGAGCATTTCTTTCAACAACTTCAGTAAGTCAGTGAAACTTTTATCCGTCCACCCGTTTATGGCCTTCAAATTAAACAACCGCAAAACTACTGATAACCTCGTGAAATTGACGTAGTTTGGATACAACGGCTACTCAGAGTCCTCACACAGAGTCGTATATACATGAGCTTTCTTAAAACCTTCTACCCCCACATCACGGATCATATCCTCGAGTCGGTCATCCATGTCAACATCGGTGTCATGCATCGAGCTTCGATTTTCAGTTTGAGAGCTGTTACTTGGCACCACCACATCTTCACCATGCCATATCCAACACGTATAACTACGCAGAAAACCGTCACACAGTAGATGCTCTCGCACCTCTTCCAAGTCCACCCGACGTAGGTTCAAGCATTTCACACAAGGGAAAAAATACTTTCCATTCACCTCCACTGCATTCCTCGCTACGAATTCTATAAATGATTCAACTCCCCCCTCGTACTCTAGACTTAGGCGTGATGCAGTTATCCAACTCTGATCCATGCCAACTATTTACAAGGTGCTATGATCAACCTCACTTTTTCTTCAAAGGTGGTGGTCCTATACCCATTCAGGATGACAATTGTTTTTATACGTCATTCATATATACAGGTTATGAGTTATTCTAAAATTTGATGAAATTTCGGCAGCATTTCGCATTGGTCTCTAAGTACACAAAATGAGAGTGGTCAAATCAAATTCAACCACAACCAAATATGCACCCAGAGAACAACACAAAATGCAAGTTACTGAAAGTTTATCAAATTTTAAAATAACTCCTAACTTGTACATACTAACAATGACATATAAAAAATAATTGTTCATCCCAAACTGTCTAAACGGACAATTCAAGATTCAACACAAACGATGACATCAATTAATTTAATGACCATTTGTGTCGAATCTCAAACGGGAAACTACGGTTCACTCATGCACAACAACTTTCATACAAATTAACTAGTATATGAGCCTCCGAGTTTGCAAGATTAACAACCACACACATACAACATCAATAGAAATAACATATAAGAGCAACCAACAACAATAGAAATAAAATGGATAAAAATTTAGTTAACTTTTTTCCTAAATTAGTATGATGTTTTTAATTTGTGTTATTTTGAAGTAGAAGTATGGTGTTGGAGTATGAATTATGGATTATGGATTATGATGTTGGTTTATAAGACTTTTAAACTTTACACTTTTATTTAGTAATTAGTATGATGTTTTTAAATTCTATTATTTTCAAGTAGAACTATGGTGTTGGATGATGGATTATGGATTATGGATTATGTATGGTGTTGGATGTTGGATTATGTATTATGGATTATGTATTATGTATTATGGATTATTGTGGACACCATTCCCTTCTTTTATTATTCATGCTTTTTAGAAAGATAAAATAAAAAATTAAGAGCCGAGACCCCATTCAATTATGGATTATGTATTATGGATTATGTTAACCCGATCCGCTTAAGGGAAATTTTCTAAAAAGAGTTAAAACTTCATTCAATATAATTATAATTTTTATTAATAAATTCACATTAAGTATCCTATTAGTAAAGTAGATAATTTTTGGTTCTGTGAATGTAAGTCTTACTTTCAAACAGAGTCATGGTATACTCACCAAAAAGAAACAGCCATGGGATATAAATTAATTAGCAGATTCCAAGTTTTATTATACAGTATATGTTAAATCAAATGCACAAGATACATATACACAAGATACATAACAATCAATTAGTTTCAGATGACATTTTATGAACTACCATCTATAATAACTAAAAACAAAATGCTAATATATACATAGAACAAACAAAACAGAACAGGCACATTATACACAGAACCAGTAAAACAGAGACAGAAACCCCTTTCAACACAAAACAAAACCCATATAATGCATCAACATAACCTAAAATAGATTTAACTCAAACAGGGACCAACATAAATAGTGACGAGTAAAGTAGGGACGACTTACAGGACAATGCAACGAGCAACGAGCACAATGGGATAAGGAACGAGCAAGAAGAATGCCACAATAGCGACGAGCACACTGGGATAAATAGAGAAGATGAGAAACAGCACGAGTAAAGAAGGAGAAAGTGGAAAACCAAATAACAGGGAACACTTACCAGACAGCGACGACTTAACAGCTCGAGTGAAGAAGGAAGTGAACGGAGAAGCCTAGGACAACCAAAGAGGAGGACGAGGAAGGAAGAAGACGACAACCAGCGCGAAAGAAGAAGGCAAAGTGAAAAAAGGCTGAAAGGCGCGGCTTTTGAAGTTTCAGAAAGGATGTATATTCACGGTTCCCCTTCAAACCGTGAATATATTACACATATATTCACGGTTGAACAAACAACCATGGATAAATGTTAACTATTTATCCACGGTTACGAGCACAACCGTGGATAAATATTAAATCTATAATCATAGTTATAAAAACAACCGTGGACATACAGTACCCAGTGTTTAAACCCTAAAACCTGAACTATATATCCATGGTTGGAAATACAACTGTGAATATAGACGTCAATATATATCCACGGTTAACATTATAACCGTGATCATACCCATGAATATATATTCACGATTGTGTACACAACCGTGGATATATATTTCAGGTACTATATATCCACGGTTGACTCCTCAACCGTGAATATATATTGATAGGTACGATCACGGTTATGATGTGAACCGTGGATATATAGTTTTCGCTGATAATAGCGTTCACCTTATAATTTCAAAAATGCCACCTCCCATGTTTTTATCACTGATCCACTTATACCCGTGAATATATCCCGTTGTTATATCCAATTTTTGCAATAGATTTGATCATCTCCATCTCAAATGCCATGCACCTATGGCTAATGCATATGTCAACTATTTAATGAATATACAATGGATCCATTTCAATCACCCATGCGCACATGGTATCTTAAGTGATCGCAACCACTTATAGTCATCATCATATTGGTTTCCCGCCACGCATGGGGTACTCCCTTCTAGCAGCCTCGCAAGGTGCTTTTCTCGTAATCGCAACCACGTATATCAATGCTCAATATTTTGGTTTCCGCCTTGCAAGGGGTACTCCCTCCTCGTGATCGCAACCACGGGACATCATAGGAACTCGCAAGCCCTTTTCATTTCAAGTACCAAGTGATCGCAACCACTGGCTTATCATTACACAATCCCATATGATGTCTCATTGTGATCGCAACCATATATCAATCATTTCATAATGGTTTCCCACCTCGTAAGGGGTACTCCCTCCTCGTGATCGCAACCACAGATTATCATAGGAACTCGCAAGCCTTTTTTCATCTCAAGTACCAAGTGATCACAACCACTTAATCAATGCTATGCCATGCCATGAATGCAATAATGCAATAATGCAATAATGCATATGCCAATCAACCTCACAAGGATATCTCACCCTCTCAATTAGGGGTATATTGTATATTTAGTTTTATTATCATTGGTATACAAGTAATCAAAAGGCCCCTCAAGGCACAACATTCATAGCCACATCAAACCACGCATGGTAATTAAAATCATATCAAGCATCATAGTATTGATCCACGCATGGAAAACAACAAGGTATTTCAAAACATTCATTTAGCAATCATCATTGCATCTCACACATACAAGTCAAATACTTGCATCAATCATAATGGCATCATACTTATCAACAAGAACCATCACGGCTTGTCCAAGGGTATGTTCAACAACAACATCCCTTAACATTATCATTCATCATTCAACATATGTGGTATAATTCACTTTTAATCATCATTGCCACCATTTCAAATCCATTGATTTATACACTCACTAACATTCACTTATCCCCTCATTGGTTTCATTATCACACAAGGTGGGTTATATAACCACATCATTCACTTTTTTTTTATCATGATTCATAATATATCAATAGTGGTGAGGCATTCATGTTTCCATAACATAGCATAGGTGTAACACCCTCGGTTAACTAGGACAATCCCTTCCACTAGATTATCCTGGTCAATTGAGAGGTTACGAGTTTTAGAAAAATATGGAATTTTTTTTTTGTACAAAGAAACTTGGTGGAACAGTTACACCTTATATACAACATATTATATATAATACATGGTGGTAACAGTAACTGTACATATTGAAAGTGAAGGGGTGCACAGGCTCCCATAAAGAAAATAAAATAATTTATCCTATCTTCCCATCCTCGGTCCAAGAAGAGCTCGCGTGATCTTCGTTCTTGAAGTTTGTCTTCATCCCCACGATATCTAGAAAAATTAGTGTAAGGGTGAGTCTTCACCTCCATAATAATCGGGAAGGTATCTCATCAACACCTGCCCATATACAATACAAACAATCCAAGGTCGAGTCCCACCCACTCTCTTGGGGGTTCTTGAAATACACTCTAAGTTATCTCACCACTTTTCATCTTAGCTGAACATTCCCATCTTCCCAGTCACCTCTCAGGATTACTAGTATCCATACAATCATATTTAAACAACAAGCAATCATAATTTCATCACAGTGATGCAATGCATGAATTTATTTCGTTATTCAAATCTTTTATTAGTCCTCATGATGCATGTAGGCCCATCTCCTCCTCAACAATCTCATATACAATATCCATGTGCACAACAACGCCACCCTTATCTCCCCTCCCCAACTAGAGCGACCAGAGCTCTCCTCGTTCTGGTTTTCACAAATGGGTAAGGACTCACAGTCCCAATCATCAAAATGGCCAATCATACATATCATACATCACCATAGAACGGGCACTCCACGGTCATAGAAAATCTCACCTCTTGTCAAAGTACACCAGAGTTTGCTATAGGATGTCTAGCGACGGGCGCGAATCTGATGCCACTTGGAATTCTCGCCTCGGGTGATACTCCCTAGACTGCCCTCAAGTATCAAGGCGCGGCAGATTCTTCAGTGTACCTATCACTGTATGCTCTAGGGGATCATTCCAACATCCCTCCTCAACTCCATATATGATGCATACAATACACAATTTTCTTTTCACTAGTCGTTGGTAGGGTTCTTTTGATGGCTCTATTTCATTTCTAATTTCAGACTTCTTCTATGCATGAAATTTAAATTTATTCTTTTCCTTATTTTCTCAAAATGCCTTAATTCATAACAGACTCGTCCGACACTTAGAAATGAAATGAGATCTCATATTTTCCAGGAAGCATGGGTATATTGGCGTTACAACGCCCATCATCACATCGGATCTGATCTAATCTCATCACCTTATTTCATAATTTATTCATCTCAAGATCCCTACCGAGACATTCCCTTAATCGTTCTTTTCTTATTTATCCAAACATATTTGTTTAATGCATCATACAAGTACAACATCACAATCCATACACGTGTCATCATACCACACTCATCATACATCTCATCACACATACTTATCACATATAATTAACACAATTCATTCATGTACACAATTATATAGTCGTCACACATATCATTCATCATACAATTATTATACAATAATCATGATATATATCATTATAATGAGAGGATCACATATACCAGTATACTTATGAATATTTCTTAAATATTTTAATTTAGGTTTCCTACTCAAATCTTATTAGACTTATTTATCTTGATTATCCTTTTTTTTAATTAATCAACTTATCAATAGTAAAGTTGTATTCGTGGGTTATGTTTCCCAAGGCATGACTTATCTCTTGTTACTGAGTGATCTTATGTAACTACTTAGTATATTACTATATGAACTTGGTTTCTTGAAAATATGTTTTTAATGACTTAACCTTAAATTACTAACAAAAGTACTTATTAAATATATTTAAGGTGCTAGCAACACCTTTTAGTGTCCCTTACTTACTACCACCGAGTTAATTATTCATTTACCTTTTAAGTTGGTATTCAACTTCGCTAAAGGTCACTATATATTACCAATATAAGTATTCATTCATTTCCTTTAAATTCTTCTTCTAAGTAACGTTCTTAAGAACTTTAATGTACTTATACTGATTATCGCATGGTATTACCTTTTAATTCTCATTGAATTTTAGCATCCTTGGTATACACTTACTTAAATTTTTAGATCATGATTACCTTAGTTGGTTTATCACTATATCGCAAAACTTTTCTTAAGATTTTCTAAACTATCTTTGTTTTCTAAAATCTCCTTACTCTTTCTTTTTAGTTCTTGGTATAAAGGTTGTTGTCTCTAAATTTTACTCACTAATTCAAATAACCCATAGTATATTTCTCTAAAAATATTTTTATTACATAAGTTTCGTTATTTTCCTCAGGCTTTATCCAACTCACTAAATCTAATCATCACTTCTTGTAAAATTCTTATTTTTGTTACCTTCTACTTAATGTACTTTCCTTAGGAAAATGCTTTAAATCTAATCCATATTCTAATTCTTAAATGCTGAATTTTATCAAAATAATTGTTATCTTATAAGTTACATTAACTTCTTTTATCCATTTCTTAACACCAAATTCCAATACCCTTTCTATGACTTTCATTCCACTAGTTTACTAAAATATTTAAATTTCTAATTAATATTTCTTACCTATTATAACTTTTTAATTTCTTCTTTTTTTAATATTCATTAAAATTTCAAATTGGACCTAAAAATTTCCTTTTCTTTTTCTACTAGACTAACTTAGTTCCTTAAGATATTTAAATCAAGCCTTATTCCTTAACTAATTTCCTAAAATCCCTTTTTATATTTTTCCTTAATTGGTCACTAAGATGGTTGCTAAAAATTTAGTTACTAACAACTTCTTATTACTCCTAACATTAATTATACTAAAACTTCACTTATTTCATTTTCTTTACTTAACTCATAAATATCATTTGTATCTAAGTTATATAAATTCTTAATAAAGTTTTTAAGTAAAATTTTCTATCTAAAAGGAATTTCCGATTTTTTTATTTAACTACTATTATACGGTTACACATATTTTTCTTTGAAATTATTATCTTACTAAATTTTTATATGTTTTATTATAATTTAGTAAAAGAAACATTTTAGTCACCTGAACGGTAAATTTTCTTGAAAGTACGCAATATTCCTAAAATGACTTCGGCAACTTATAAACGATAAATTAAATTTCTAGCGGCGGGGCTTACCGGAAAATTTAAATTACAAATTATACAAGTACTTCACAAATTAAAAAAATATTTAATACAACCATATCGAATAAAACCGAGCTCGCCGAAATGCTAAATCTCTAGATTTTTGCTTTCTTGTCCGATCACGATGAAATCCCTCCAAATACGTGAACGTCAAGTTATACCAATTAAATTTTATAAAATACCCATTGATTTAAAAATATAGAAATTTTAGCCGTTAGTTACGAAAATCCTTGCGGTTTAAAATTTAACCGTTAGATCGCGACGAAACTTAAAACGGAGGTCACCGAATACACAAGAAATATTATAGAAAAACTAAAATACAATCCACCGAGGAAAAGACCCCTTTACCTTTCTGGACAGCCGCTGCCCGAGGAAGAAAATGGCGGTCTTGCCGGAAAACTCACTAAATGCCCCGATCGCGCTTGATTGTGCCTGGAACCTTAAGAAATCGACATATAAGAGTTTTTCAACCATTAAAGGGGTCACGGCCAGCAACAACAATATGGACAGCCATGGGTCGTTCATCGTTGGTCCTCGCCGATCATTCTCGAAATCCTTAAAAACTAACATGCATTATTAAACATATGAAGAGAGTCACGGTTTTCATCCAAGGACAACAAGGAATTAACATGCAAAGTGCTAAAATTTTAAAAAAGACAAAAAGAAATAAGAATCAAGGATCAAGAGTTAAAATTTTAATTTGATGATTAAAATGGTGGCCATAGTTTTTGGGGGAAATTGACATGTTGATAATGACCATCTAGGTGACAATTTTTGATGATAACATGGAAGCTAATTTGGAGCTAGAACAATATGAGGTACCATAGGTTTGGTGAAGAATGGAAGAGAAATTGAAAGTAGATGGTGATATTTAAGGGTAATGGTGCCATGAATTAGAGGAGGGATTTATGGTTGTCCTTGGGTGTGAATTGTGGTTGTGAGGAGGGGATTATGATGCTGGAAATGAGAGGAGAAAAATCAAAAGAAGAGGAGGCTTAGTGGATTATTGTCGAGAGGAAGAAGAATGGAAAGATCATGTTGCATGGTGTGGGTATATCAAGACAAGATGACATGGTAGTATGTGATGATTTAATTTGAGTGGTGAGTGATGACATGAAGGGGCTGAATGATGAATGTGTAACTGAATCTTTTGGGCAAAGTAATAAGTTACATTAGTAGCATGGCATGATGGCATAGGGTGGCATGTTTATGATGATGTAACATCATGTGGTGTTAACTCCTTGTAAGGGAAGTAACGTGGGAGGCAAGGAGAAACTAAGTGGCTGAGTAAGACATGTGGTGGACAGGTGTTTCATGGAGGGAATGCATGGAGGGAGGAGCTAGGGTGCCTTGGGTGGTGGAAGTTAATTGGCCTATGATGCATGAAGACTGAGGTGGCACAACCAGGGGCGTCTTCTTGTTCATGGACTTAAGGACCTTTATATGCTGAATTTAGAAATCTGCTAAAAACAAAAGTTGTAGAACTTTTTGTTCTCTTTAAATCCATATAAATCATAAAAATATCCATCAAGAATTGAGTGAGATATGGCCCAAATACGGAACGAGTGCAGGGCTGTGATGGGATTTTTGT
This sequence comes from Clitoria ternatea, assembly GCA_037962975.1. Taxonomy (NCBI): domain Eukaryota; kingdom Viridiplantae; phylum Streptophyta; class Magnoliopsida; order Fabales; family Fabaceae; genus Clitoria; species Clitoria ternatea. The sequence goes on from CM075672.1 coordinate 182,588,502, forward strand.
CCCTTGCACAAATAATTTTTCTGGGCCAAATAAGCTGCGAATTGGACTTTAGTTTCTGCATAAAAGCTATTGAGAAATGTGTTACAAAAATTTTAGTGAAGGAATCATTAAATTTCATGACCATATGAGAGAGTTAAGTGGAAAATAATGCACCTAGTGCAAGCTGTTGCTAGAGAAACGTGAATTGGTGTAGTGTTTTAAATTCTGGGATTTATGGAGTGGGAATTTGATTTCACGCTCTTCATGAAGTTTTTATATCTTCCTTTTCTATTTAATTTTATATATCATTTACGAAGATCAAAGTTTTTTAGCCCGAGATATACCCGATTTACGACAGGGTGCTCTAGAAGCTTCTCGGATCAGCTAGGGCCTTCGAAATAAATTCACCATTAATTCTCCCTTAGGAATTTGATTTCACGCCCTTCATGAAAATTGTAGATATCTATGATAAGGATCCATGGAAAAAAGAATGGAGTGATTCAAGCAACGGAAGAGGGACATACGCAAAGTTTATCAAAGGTTGTCAGCATCGAAACGAAATAGCCAAGGGGTCACAAAGATTTATTAAAGTGTACTAATCTAGAAGGATTTAGCTTTTGATGTCTGCACGGAAAACGTAGATAATTTCATTACGGAGATTTTAACACCAAGATTTCATAAATTAAAGGTAGTATGAGAAAGTTATGAATTTTTTTCTAAACCATGCGCAGAGAAAAACGTCCAAACATTGGAATTTTGAGATGAATATACTTAATCTTCGATTTTGGGGTTGGCAGAGTAAGAATTGGAGTTCGAGGCTAAAAATGACAGTTGAAGATCCTTTTAAAACAAAGAGATTGAGACCAAAATCATTCGATTCTAAGATCGTATAAAAAATCTGGGTCCAAAACACCAAAGGTATTCAGGTCTAGTTTTAAAGCGATTTCTAAGGAAATCAACTTATTGAAAAATAGGGATGATAGAGTCCAAATCAAGCTTTGGTCCTTTTAGGAAAAATTCTTAAAACATCAAAATGAGTCATCAGAGACTGACCGTGTCACCGTCGGATATTCTGAGGTATATGAATGGTCAAACGTAAGAGACGCCAAAGGTTCTGATTGAGCTTATCAGGCTAAGTTAGACACCCTTGATTCTTCATAGAGAGATTCTAATAGGACTAGTATCCCTACTGAATCACTAGTCTTGGTTCGAACGGTCAGAGTCTGACCTCAAGCTGAGTCCCACGGTTCAAATTCTAGAAACCCGACAATATTTTATTATTAAATATAATTATTAAATAATTAATTTAAAATATCAAATTTCAAAATAAATTATTATAATTATTTATATATTAAATATTGTCGACAGAAAATAATTATCAAATAAATATAATGATAAATTAATTTACACCTAAAATAATCGTCGTTAACGTATTATTTTTTATTAAACAGTATTGTCGAACATAATTTATTATTTTCTTATTTTTGCTTTTCTCACTCATTACATTCTCTCGGTATTTTTATCTTTCAGATTAAACTCTGCTTCTCTCTATTTTCTCATTCTAAACTGTTCGGGGAACAGGCCGAAGCCTCGAGCTTCTTAACAAAAGCTCAACAGAGTGTCCTCGGACTCCTAAGGGTTTGGTTTCCTATTGTCAAAAGTTAGGGCTGTTACAATAGGCATACACATAACTTGCCATGGCCTTAAGCCATTCCCCAATCACCATTAAGACAAACCACACATATACCCCTAGTGAATTCGCTCGTTCTTACATACTAAAAGGGGTTTTGGGAAATAATGAGCCCATGATAAATTTCAACATTAAGACATGAGAAAAGATTACTTTTAGTCTTAAAAATAGTGGGACATGTCACAAATATCACCTATTAATCCCAAATTGACAACCATAAAAAGTTAGGTTCAAAACCCTCTTAAATGTGAGTTTTACACTACAGTGGGTTTGGTATTTTAGGACTCATGAGAGTTATAAAACTCCAATTGAAGTGAAACAAATTTTAAAACCTCTGTATCATAATTATCTACAAATTTCATGAAGAAGTCAGAGGCCAAAAATATCATTAAGATGCCCAAACAGGCCAAAAACAGCAAAGGAATCATAGCTATTGGAAAAACAGCATAATACGCCATAACAGGGCCATGAATCGAACAAAGACCCTGTTGGTTATAAAACAAAATTTTAATGAGGAGATAAATTAAAACACTAAATCTCTCTTTTCCCTTCTCTTATTCATGTTGCCTCTTATAATAAGGATTGTTGGGTTTTTGATAAAACCCTAGCTCTAAGAATTTAGGCAAAACATGTAATGTTGAATTGAGAGTTAATTTTGAGTGGAAATAATTTGTGTGAGGGTATCATTCAATGTGTTAGGAGAATAATTATTGAATAATGATTTAATGGCAATAGGAGTGACTTTGTGAATAAAAATGGAATTTAAGATGATGGTATTGATATTAAGGTGAAAAGTGGCATTTGTAATGGTAAATGACCATTGATGATGGAACTCATGGATAAGTGTTGCTATGGGATGTGTAGAAATAAATGTGAACACCAAATGAAACTAAGAGGCTTGATGAAATGGACACAAAGATTTGATGAGGACCTAGCCATTTGGGTTAGTTGATTGATGATGGTTAAATGGAGCTAAGAGGCTTATATTGAATTTAGATAACAATGATGATAGTTAGATGATTCATATGAAATTAAAAGCATCATAGATGAAATAGGTAGTGTTGTTGTTTTTGGGTATGATTAACCCTTTGAGATTTAGAAAATCATGGTTTTAGGAAAGGAATTCCCGAAACCTAATACAATGGTATAAATTGGTGTTTTGACAAGTTTAAGACTTGTTTATAAGCCTTACAATGTGTAAATAATTATTTAGAATTATGATGAAAGCCTTGTGATAGCTTATGATTGAATGAATACATATGTGTTGTGTAGATTGTGTTCCGGATCATGGTGCGGGATAATCAGAGCATTTGAATTGCGGTTCTCCTCTCAAGGTAGGAGAGGAGTTTACATTTCAATTGCATAAGTTAAATAGTTGATGGTTATTGTATATGATTATACTCATGCTTGCCTTGCCATAATTATTTTGGAATTATAGTATGATTGACAATGTGATGAGTAATGTTCTTGGTAATTTGTTAATTTTGGGGAGTTACATATATGTATGAGATAATGATGAATGCTTAGTGGTCCTTTGATGCGAATTGATGCGTTTGTAATGAATTATCTATAACGATATGAAGTATGAATGGTTTGGGTCTAATTATAGCTCACAAATTGCATTTTATGCATAATCAAGGAAGTGGATAGGTGATATTATCATTTAATGGGATAAACTTTATGTAGAGGTCACGTACAAGTCATAATATATGTATGAAACTTGTGTACATGGTTGGTTGTTGCCAAAGAGGCTTACTTTGTAATTTGGAATGCTTGGTTTAGCCAAGAAGGGGTATGGATTGTCACTAGAGCATATCTTGATCTAGAAAATGAGTTTTTGGATGAGACTTGTTAGAGCAAGTCACATTTATATATGTGAATATGGGTCCATAGAGCATTTAGACCAAAACTTAGCCAACTGCATTTTGGTATGTGATGTAAAATGCCCAAAATATACATAAAACTACCCTGTAGCTTAGATTTTGATTGGGATAGAATTTTGGCTTGAAACTTTGCCGCATAATTGATATTTGGGTAGGGAAGTTATGTATAAAATGTTATGTAAATCGGAGTTAAATAGCCTAGTGAAAATGGGTACCAAAGTTGCCAAAAACATAAGGGCCAAAAAGCTGCAGAATGGGACTTACAGCAATGAGATCCACGGCTAGTGGGAATTTCCCACTGCCAGTGGATCGTTATGCCTTAAAAATGAAAAAATGGCCATTTTGGTCATGGATACAGTGAATTCCATGGCCAGTGGGAATTTCCCACGCCCAATGGAATTGCCACTGTCAGGAAATTTCCAACTGCTACTTTTCTCTTGTTGTTTTTGGCTTGTTTGGGTATCTTAATGACATTTTTGGCCTCCGGATTCTTCATGAAAGTTGTATATAATAATGTTGCAGAGGTGTGAAAATTAGCCTTACTTTAATTGGAGTTTTCTAACTCTCATTAGGTGCAAAATACCGAACCCGTTGCATTGTAAAATTCTAATTTAAGAGGGTTTCAAACCCAACTTTTTGTGGTTATCAAATTGGGACTAATAGGTGATATTTATGACATTTCTCACTATTTTTAAAACTAAGAATGAGCTTTTCTCATGTCTTAATGTTGAAATTTTTCATGAGCTTAACAGTATCCAAAACCCCTTTATTATGTAAAAATAAGAGATTGTATTATGGGGTATATGATGATGGTGTGTCTAGGTGGTATTTGATATTGACTTGGTATGTTATGAAAACATGAATGTATACCACTAATGATATGTTATGATGTTTGATAATGAAAAGTTAAATGATGTGGTTGTATGACACACCCTTGTATGATGATGAAACTAAGGAGGGGCAAACTAAATGACAATGTGTATGTTATAAATCGACAAATTGGAGATGATGTCAATAATGGGTAATGATGGATGATTGTTATTATTGGTGATTTGTTGAATACCATTGGGTTTGATACAAGTGTGATTTTGTATGTGTGGTTTAAAATTGTATTGATGAATTGTTGTGATGCCACACTAGTGTATGAACAATGGTGATGACCCAAAAGATGAAAATCCACTAAGAATTATATGGTGATGTTATTGATAAGCAAGGATGAATAAGTATGCTAAGCATACCTTTAATATAATGAAAGATTGATCAATGTTATTGATGTTTATAATGCCTTTGTGAATGTTGCAAGTATTGACTTGCATGAATGATATATGTTTGTTGAAATGAAATGCCACATATGAAACCTGAAACAATGGTTAAAACCGACAATGGTAAAATCCACTAAAGATTGTATAGTGGTGTTGGTGTTGATGATGATGATTGATGAGTGGCATGATAGGATGCATAATGTGAGAATGCATTGATTGGCATTTGTATCCATGGCATATCATACGCTATCGGTAAGGAATATTAGGGGATTCCCCTGGTTGGCACAGTGGAAGGGCGGCTCAGTGTATAAGAATTCCTGTTGTTTCCCCTGTGACTCGGTGTGTAAGTCACGAAGCTGCCTATGTTGAGCTACGGGGAGCTACATGTGGTTAACCCTTGTGGGGGGTGGCTCTTGAGGAGCAGGTGTCCCCGGTGGTCCTATGGATCACAGCTGCCATGTTATGAATCATGGTTGGCCCAAAACACCCTATATTGTTGATTATGTTGTTTACCGCGGTCATGGTGAAAATGACCGGTGTTGCAAAATGGGCGATGCGGTATGGTACTAGTAAAATTGGTGATTATGCATGCATTATGATATATGTGTAAACATTATACTACTGCAGTAGGGGCATGATATGTGATCATGCTTGAACCCATAATCTGGTGTTTATTCCCATAGTCGGATCCGCATTTGTTGTTGACTATTCCATTGTACATATGCATTAGCCTGAGAGCATTTGCATATAGTATGGAGATATGCCAAAAGGTGATGATGATTGATGGTGATTGAGATTGAGATATGATGATGATGAGATGGGTAAATGAATTACCTAAAAAAACAACATGTAAAATATGAATACAACATAATGATTTTGAATAAGACGATGTTGTATATGATGGCCTAATATAATGAAAGGCTTGTTTGTCTATGGTTGATGATAATGATGTTGGCCCATCATGGCATTGAGAAATGATGTGTATATGTATTGCTTTGCTATAAGTTAATTGATAAATATGGTTTATGTATATTGTTGGGATGAATGAATTATGATGATTATTGATGATTTTAGCAAAGCATACATGATGTTGATATACATATGCATATAATCTCAATTGTATTTATATTCGTCATTTGAAATGTATAACTCATTCTCCCATGTTGTCCATTTTTAGCATTGATACAGGAATATCATGGGATGAAAATATTTTTAAAGTAAAGCTTTTGTGAAGGTAAAATAGTTGTAATGGAATGCCTTGGCCGGCAACAATTGTAATTTATTGTACTATGAATAAGTGTACATGATAGTGTTGATAAATATTGATATTGATGGATGGGATGTAAATAACAATATGAGTGGATGATGTATCGATATTTGGGGTATTTGAATTCATACCCATTTGATGATTAAAATGATGTTGGTTATGTAATTCATTTTGGGAATGTATAAGTGTTGATGATACATGATTTTAAGGTTAAATAGAATATGGTCAATTGTAGAAATGGACATCAGAGATGTATGTTGCATGACCATATAGATGTATATGTATATATATCTAAGGCAATGCATGTATATAATTTATGTGTAAGATGGATTGTGGTCCAATAGGCTTGTGTTGTATGCTTGCATGCTTTGCCGAGCCTTTTCTCATATCTTCATATATAGGACTAGGCATGTGCCCTGTATACATATTCTTCTTCCGCTATAAACTCTACTATTTTTGTATACACTTATGGGTGATTCATTTTACGATCATGTTATAAATTATCAAAACTCACTCTTCGATTTTCTGTGGTTCGAGTCTTGATGTAATCGTTGAGGTGTTTTGGAAATATTTCAAACACAAAAAATTTATGCAAATTTTTATTAATTAATTATCCTGATTACATTGAGATTCGAGTCTGGAAGATCGGGGGTGTTTCAAGCTGGTATCAGAGCGTATTTTGCTCTGAATTCAGTTTATTAATTATCGTCGGAGCGTGGTTGCTCTGTATTGAGGTTGATGTAATGGATGATTGGTGCACAATTGCTGAACGGAGTGACATTTTAGTGATCATTGGAATATGGTTGTTTCATATAGATTTAAGAGTGATTATCATTTAGAGGATGATGATATGTTAAGGTATTGATTGCTTATTGAGGATTCCTTATGAATTATGATTCGTAAGTTATAATTGTTGTTTATGGAAGTATGGCCATTGTGATTGAGGTTGTGTGATGCACTTGTGGGGCATAGTTGCTCATTGTTAATCTTGACTAATACATGAGGCTGAATACATGTGGATGAATTCCTCAATGTGATTGATATGGTTGTTTGTGTAAGTCCGGCCAAGTTCCTTACACTATTTACTTCTAATGACGAATACATTGATATTATGCATTTGATATTAATATATTGAGTATGACTTGAATTGATGATGAATTTATACCATGTGTGATCATGGATATAATATATTGAATATAAATTGATTTTATGATGGACCTATTGTGACACCCCGATTTTCTAGACCCGAATCCCGATTTAATCAAGATAAATAATTAATAAAAATGTGAAATTTCTTTTTGTCGCGTTCAAAATAATTTCAAAACACCACAACGATTACCACAAGTCCCAAACCACAGAAAATCGAAGAGTGAGAGTTAATAATTTATAAACTGGATCGCTAATCAAAACGCCCACATATGTATACAAAATAATTCGAGTTTACAGTAGAAAAAGAATATGTATACGGGGCACCCGCCTAGTTCCATATATGAAGATATGGAAAAAGGCTCAAACCACCATGCAAGCATACAAATATCATTCATTGCCTATCATGAATTTCAACCATAGTTTATGTATTATCAATACATCATCTATATACATTGTCATCCATACAATATCATCAAATCGATGGTTATCAACTATCGTCTTATACAATTCATTTATCACAACATAATTAATAGTCGTTGTTGGCCAAGGCTTTCCGTTACAACTATTTACCTTCCTTGAAATCTTTAGTTCAAAGAAACGATCTCATCCCATAATAATCCTGCATCACAATGCTAAAAAGGAGACAACATGGGAAAATGAGTTATACATTCAAAATGACGAAAATAAATACATTGTGATTATATGTACATGCATTCAACCAACATGTGTGCTTTGCTATAAATCATCAGTTCATCATTTAACCATCATCAAGATATTATCATAGGCATACAAGCCTTATTATTCACAATTCATGTCAAGCACAAGCACATGCACAAGCACATACACATTCATATAGCCCTACATCTCTATGGGCATTCACAATTATCATCATTAAGTCATTTAAATCTTTAATTAATTATCACTCTCTTAAGAGGTTCTCATTTCTTTTTGGTCATCTCCTTCTCAAATGCCATGCACCTATGGCTAATGCATATGTCAACTACTTAATGCATATGCAGTGGATCTATTTTAATCACCCATGCGCACATGGTATCTCAAGTGATCACAACCACTTATAATCATCATCATATTGGTTTCCCGCCATGCGTGGGGTACTCCCTTCTAGCAGCCTTGTAAGGTGCTTTTCTCGTGATCGCAACCACGTATATCAATGCTCAATATTTTGGTTTCCCGCCTAGCAAAGGGTACTCCCTCCTTGTGATCGTAACCACGGGACATCATAGGAACTCGCAAGCCCTTTTCGTTTCAAGTACCAAGTAATCACAACCACTGGCTTATCATCATACAATCCCGCAGGATGTCTCATTGTGATCGCAACCACATATCAATCATTTCATAATGGTTTCCCACCTCGCAAGGGGTACTCCCTCCTCGTGATTGCAACCACAGATTATCATAGGAACTCGCAAGCCCTTTTTTATCTCAAGTACCAAGTGATCGCAACCACTTAATCAATGCTATGCCATGCCATGAATGCAATAATGCAATAATGCATATGCCAATCAACCTCGTAAGGATATCTCACCCTCTCAATTAGGGGTATATAGTATATTTAGTTTTATTATCATTGGCATACAAGTAATCAAAAGGCCCCTCAAGGCACAACATTCATAGCCACATCAAACCACGCATGGTAATTAAAATCATATTAAGCATCATAGCATTTATCCACGCATGGAAAACAACAAGGTATTTCAAAACATACATTTAGCAATCATGATTACATCTCACACATACAAGTCAAATACTTGCATCAATCATAATGGCATCACACTTGTTCAAGTGGCCTCAATACTCAAGAGGGGGGGTGAATTGAGTTTTAAAACTTTTGGTTGGAATGCCTTTGAAATGGATTTTTATAACCAAGTTAATGAGAATATGCAAGTGAAATTAATAAGAGGAAAATATGCAAAGCACAATAATGAGAAGTATTGCTGAAGCAATTTCTCAAACACCTGGTGGGCAGTATTTGAAGAGTAACAAATTAAGCAAGTTCAAGTGTGCTCTTCACAAACAATCAACAACAATAATCAATTAGCAAGCAGTATATGAAAGTAAGGAGTAAGAAAGAGAAGCTTGCAAACCGATGTAACGAGTTCCACCCAATCCGGTGTACGTCTCGCCTCTAAGCAACCCACTTAGAGGATTTCACTATTGAAGATTTGAGATACAAGCTTTGAGCAATTGCAGCTTCCTAGTGTCCCACACTCAAGAACTCAATCCTCACAAGCAAAGGGCAACCCACCCAATCTCACAATCTCTCAATACCCAAAGGTTGAACCCCAACCTTTGTGACCACTCAACCTAGAGTGAACAACCACTCAACCTAGAGTGAATCCCTTGTGTTTGGTGTTGTGTTTATAATCAATACACTCTCTTAATAGAGCAGATACACAAATGAAAGTTCTAACAAATTCTAACTCTCAAGATGAGAGGATATACAAATGTATTTTAAGATATAAGAAATAGGGCTTACAAAGCACAAGAGAAAGCAAAGGATTGTAGCTTCTTAGTTCCACTTGTTGTGCTTGGGTTCCTCTTCATTATATAGGCTCATTTGTGCAGTATGAGGGTTCCTAACCGTTGCAAGATGATGGCTCCAGCTTGTCTCTGCGTATTATAAGATTGGGTCCATGTTTCCCACTTAAATCTGTCTTTTTAGTGGTGTTTCCCACTTCTCGAATCGATTCGTAGTGCCTTGAATCGATTCGAAGCATTCTGATGTGTGCAGATTTAAGTTTCAGATCGTGTGAATCGATTCGAGCATTGTCTGAATCGATTCGAGTCATTCTGTTTCTGCAGTTTGGAGTTTCTGATACGTGTGAATCAATTCGAGGCTTCTTTGAATCGATTCAAGACATTCTTTCTTCAATTAAAGTGACTCCCAGGTGTTCGAATCGATTCAGGGTCATGGTGAATCGATTCGACCCATTCTGTTTCCTATTTTTGTGACTTCCAGGGCTGTGAATCGATTCACTCATGCTTGAATCGATTCAGGCTTTGCATTTTGAGACTTTTCATGCCTGTTGGTCATCCATTTGAATCTTGTGATGCATGGTTGCTTTCCTGTGTCTTGGTTTATTGGTTTCTTGATTTCTTGAACCTTTGTGAAACCGTTTTCTTGTTGCATCTTTGTTTATATGATACCTCTAATTGTTTTTGATTCTTCGAAGACTTTGCATTTCTAATTTCCTTTGTCATTATCAAAACCTGTTATCACATGCAAATACATTCTCCCCCTTTTTGATGATGACAACCAATGGCCATCTCTTGGGGTGTTTGATAACCAATAACAAGTTATGAAAAATAATGTCTCTGCTTGTTTATACAATTTGTCTCCCCCTTTGTTTTTCAGTAAAACCATCAAATTTTTCAAGCGTTAAAAAATACATACATGCATACATATTTATCGCATTTCTTTTATATCTCTCCCCCTTTGTCATTATCAAAAACAAACAGTTGAGAATATACAGAAAATCGAGTAATAATCGCAGGTAACGCAGTTGAAATTTAATCATCAAAGGGGAGCCAATAAGGCAAATAATTAACCAACATAGTCATAAACCAGAGTAAAATGGCAGAAAAACAACCAAGTCTTAACATGAAATATAAGCAAAGAAAGTAAAAACAGTCAAGGCTGTGGGAAGTGGATGCTGGAAATCTGGGTGGCTAACTCGGTGTATCGCTCTTCCATATTGGCTTCAATTTTGTCCAGTCTAGCGTTGATGTTAGCTTCCATAGAGTTGAGGCGCTGGTCCAGATGGGCAGTGAGTCTGGTGAACAGATCATCAGTAGGAGCGGGTGGAGGAGGAGGAGCGTCATCTTCAGCTTCGTGACGTGGACGTCTAAGAAACTGCCACCTGCCATGGTACTCTATAATATTCATCTTGGTGAGATGAGGTTTGCCAATAGGTGCTTTGGGACCAACCATCTCTTTGATTTCATTCTTCAAATCCACTTTAAAATGGCGGAGCAATTTGGTAATGAATATGGCATATGGAAGATGAGCGAGGTTTTGGGCTTCAATCATATGATGCCTGATCAAGTCAATCCAATTGATGTCCTTTTCATTGACGATTGCCCAGAGCAGCAAGATTTGGGCCTCATTGAGCCTTGCATAATTTCCACCGGAAGGGAGGAGAATTTTGACAAGGACAAAATGTAGGAGGCAGTGATGAAGACTTAAAGTGCCAACCGTGCTAGAGGGACCTGCAAGATTAAAGAAGGATCTTGCCTCCAATGGATTGTAATTCCATGCAAGAGGAGGTTCTTTGCCATGGAAGGAAGCATTGCTAAGAGGGAGTAAGCCAACTTGATTCATAACTTCATTATCAAGAATGATAATTTTACCTTTCACTTTGGCAATGTAGCGAGCATCTTGAAGGCGTAGAGTGGAGTAAAATACACGAATCAATTCGGGGTATATTGCTACTTCCTCAAGAGCCATGAAACCAACAAGCTCTTGTTGATGCAGAGTAGTGAGTAGAGGAAGTCTAGAAGTTTCAAAAAATGGAAGATCAATCCAATGAGGTGAAATGATATTTTTCTCAGAAAAGGAGGATTGGTACCTTTCTAGTTCCTTGTGAGTGTTAAAGAATCTTGATAAATCAGAATGTTGAGGCATGGAGGCTGCAGCAATGTTTGCACGTTGTTTCTTGCGAGGTTGAGAGGAGGAAGCCATTGAAGGTGGAGGAGTTGAATGGAAGGTTTAGAGAGGGAGTTGAGAGGTTTGAGAAGAGAGAGTGGGAGATAGTGGGAGAGTGAAATGAGGGAATGCGTGATTAAGTGGCTTAAATCAGCGTTATTACGTAGAAACTGACGCGTGAATCGATTCGAGGGATGGTTGAATCGATTCGAGAGTTACTGACTTAGGAGAAATTGGAGAATCAGTCGCGTGAATCGATTCGAGGATGAGCTGAATCGATTCGAACCTCTCTGTTTAAAGGAATATGAACCAACAGGTGTTTGAATCGATTCGAGGGGAGTGTGAATCGATTCGAACGTTGCTGTTTTGAGGAATTTTGAGCCATCAGGTCTTTGAATCGATTCGAGGGAATGCTGAATCGATTCGAAGGGCTGTTTCATTCCTAATTTCACTTCTATCCATTCCAATTTATTCAAGGCATGAGGAATTTCATATAGGATCATCAAATCTACATTTCCAAGGGGTCCTTTTTCCTTAATAAAAGTTATCAAGCAATCAATACACAAGATTAAGAGATCATTCAAACACAATTTGTCATATCAAGAATGCCTAATTCTCTTCTAATGTGAATAAATTGCTCTCTAGCCAAGGGTTTTGTGAAAATATCTGCTAGTTGCTTAGATGTTTTAACATGCTCAAGTACACAATCCCCTTTTAACACATGATCTCTAATAAAGTGATGCCTAATCTCAATGTGCTTGGTTCTAGAGTGCATTACTAGATTCTTTGAGATGTTGATGGCACTAGTATTATCACATTTGATGGGTACTTTGTTTAAAACAATGCCAAAATCAAGAAGTTGTTGTCTCATCCAAAGAATTTGAGCACAACAACTACCGGCGGCTACATATTCTGCCTCAGCCGTTGATAATGCAACACTTGCTTGCTTCTTGCTATGCCAAGAAACAAGGGAGCTACCAAGTAAATGACATGTGCTGCTAGTGCTCTTTCTATCAATTTTACAGCCAGCAAAGTCAGAGTCGGAATATCCTAAAAGATTACATTCAACGCCTTTGGGATACCACAGACCAACATTTTGAGTACCCACAAGATATTTCAAAATTCTTTTTACGGCAGTTAAATGTGATTCCTTAGGACATGCTTGATATCTAGCACACATGCATACTGCAAACATAATATCGGGCCTACTAGCGGTTAAATATAGTAAGGATCCAATCATACCTTGATATTTGGTTATTTCAATGTCCTTACCCTTTTCGTCTTTGTCTAGATAGCAGGATGTGCTCATGGGTGTAGCTATCTCGTTTGCCTTGTCCATTCCAAACCTTTTAAGTAGTTCCTTACAGTACTTAGTTTGGCTAATGAATGTTCCATCATTTGCTTGTTTTATTTGCAATCCAAGGAAGAAGGTGAGTTCTCCCATCAAGGACATTTCAAACTTATTCTGCATAATCTTGGCAAACTCTTGACAAAGATTTTCATTAGTAGCACCAAATATTATGTCATCCACATAAATTTGTACCAAAAGAATGTCATTATTTTTGCGTTTTATAAACAGTGTAGTATCAACCTTTCCTCTTTCAAAATTGTGTTCTAAAGGGAATTTGCTTAGTCTCTCATACCAAGCTCTTGGAGCTTGTTTCAAACCATATAAAGCTTTTCTCAATTTAAAGACATGGTTTGGAAATTTATGATTTTCAAAACCGGGAGGTTGATCTACATAAACTTCTTCTTGAATGAAGCCGTTTAAAAATGCACTTTTGACATCCATTTGATAAAGTTTGAAATCCATACAACATGCAAAAGCTAGCAATAACCTAATGGCTTCTAACCTAGCTACGGGAGCATACGTTTCTTCATAATCTATTCCCTCTTCTTGATTGTATCCCTTTGCAACTAGTCTAGCTTTGTTTCTTGTTATTATACCATTTTCATCTAGCTTATTCCTAAAAACCCACTTGGTGCCTATTATTAGATGGTCATTGGGTCTTGGCACGAGTTCCCAAACTTCGTTTCTTTCAAATTGGTTTAACTCTTCTTGCATGGCCAACATCCAATGCTCATCAATAATGGCTTCATCAATATTTTTGGGTTTAATTTGGGATACAAAAGCCAAGTGATTGCATGCATTTCTAATGGCGTTTCGAGTACTTACCCCTTTGGTTATTTCTCCAATGATTTTGTCCAAGGGATGATCCTTCAAGGTTACCCAATCTTGTTGTCTCTCAATTTGTGTTGTACCTCCCTCATTTTTGACTTCTTCTTTGTCTTCCAAGTTCATTTCTTGGAAAGTACCTACAAGATCATCAACATCTTCCTTTCTCGGAGGGTTATGGCTATTTTCATCAAACTTAACATGAATGGATTCTTCAATAGTATTTGTTTGTTTGTTGAAAATTCTATAAGATTTACTTGATTGTGAATATCCTAGGAATATTGCCTCATCAGATTTTGCATCAAACTTCCCTAGATTATCCTTTCCATTGTTGAGCACAAAACATTTACATCCAAAAATATGAAAGTATACAATATTGGGTTTTCTACCCTTGTAAAGCTCATAGGGAGTTTTCTTTAAAATAGGCCTTATTAAACATCTATTCATAACATAACATGCGGTGTTTACCGCGTCGGCCCAAAAGTGTTTTGCAATATTATTTTCATTTAGCATGGTTCTAGCAAGCTCCACTAAAGATCTATTCTTTTTTTCAACTACTCCATTTTGTTGTGGAGTTCTAGGAGCTGAAAAATTGTGATTGATACCATGTTTTTCGCAAAACTTTTCGAAAGATTGATTTTCAAACTCTCCCCCATGATCGGTTCTAATGGATGCAATTTTTGAGTTTTGCTCATTTTGGATAATCTTTGCAAGTTTCTTGAATGCATGATATGCTTCATTTTTATGAGCAAGAAACAATGTCCATGTATATCTAGAATAGTCATCTACTATAACTAGACCATAGTAATTTCCTCCAAAGCTTTTGATTTTGGATGGTCCAAATAAATCCATGTGCAAAAGTTGTAAAGGCCTTTGAGTAGAAACAATGTTTTTGGATTGAAAAGATGCCTTTACTTGTTTTCCCTTTTGACATGCATCACAAAATCTATTTTCAAACTTAAGCTTTGGTAAACCAATCACTAAATCTTTAGAAACAAGTTTGTTCAGGTGGTCTACATGTATATGAGCTATTCTTCTATGCCATAGCCAAGTTTCATCCTCTTTTGAAATAAAGCATTGTTCATCATTTGTAGACAAACTATCCACATCTATCATGTAAATGTTATCAATTCTTTTTCCAACAAATTTGACCTCTTTATTTAGCTTATTCTCAATTATGCAACAATTGGATTCAAATAAGACTCTATATCCTTTGTCACATAATTGACTTATGCTAAGTAGATTATGCTTGAGGCCTTCAACATACAATACGTCATTTATGGATGTGGAAGAATTCTTACCAATATTTCCAATGCCTAGGATTCTTCCTTTAGTGTTGTCTCCATAGGTGACGCTTCCTTTTCGTTTGGGAGTGAATGATGTAAATTTGCTTATGTCTCCCGTCATATGCTTTGAACACCCACTATCCAAGTACCAATGGGTGTTGCTTGCCTTGAAGCATACCTACAAAACAAAATCAGTTTAGAGAACTAGGTACCCATTTTATGTTGGGTCCTTTAAGGTTAGTTTGTGGTAATGTCCCTTTGGGAACCCACACCTTTCTTAAGACCTTTGGTCCTAGTTTCCTAACACTACACTTATAAGCACTATGTCCTTTGGAACCACAATGATTGCATTTCATAAAAGGTGAGGAGGATTTGCTTGGTGGTGCAAAGAAGTTTTTATAGTGCTTCTCCATTTTATGATTACTATGTTCTTGGTCATATCCTAAACCGGTTTTACTAAACATGCATTTTTGTTGCCCAAGTAGGATATTCAAATTATCTCTTCCATTAGTGAACTTCTCTAGTGTCCTATTTAGGTCTTCAACCTTGGTTTCTAACATAATGCACCTCTTTGCAAAATCACATGGTTTGCTATTGGAACATGTTTGAGCGTTTTTCAATTCTTCCTTTAAGCATTCATTCTCTTTGCAAATCTCCATAAGGTGCATCTCTAGAGTGTCACTAGTTTTTCTAGATACCTTAAGTCTATTGGAGACTTTTGTAAATTTATCATACAATTCCTCTAGAGCATCAAGTAATTCATCCTTATCTAAGTCATGGAAGTTTACCTCATCATCTTCTTCATGGTGATTGGCCATGAGGCAAAGGTTTGCTTCTTCATTCTCTGAGTCATCCGAGCTGCTTACCTCATTTTTATCCCATGCTATATATGCTCTCCTTCTTCCTCTTTTCTCTTTTCCCTTCTTCTTAAGATTTGGGCAATCCGCTTTGAAGTGCCCTTCCTTGCCACATTCAAAACAATTGGGTGAGGAAGAATTTTCTTTAGTGATAGGTTTCTTACTTGGGTTTTTGAAGCTTCTTTGAAGGCGTTTGCCTTTCATGAATTTCCCGAAGCGTTTCACAAATAGTCCAAATTCTTCTTCTTCATCAAGTTCACTTCCGGATTCTTCTTCTTCATTTGTGGAAGTAGCCTTGAGAGCAAGACCCTTTTTCTTGGAAGATTTTTCTTCCTCTTCCGCCATCTTTAATTCTTTCAGCTCTTGTTCCTGTTCCTGCAACTTACCAAATAGAGTGGCAAGAGACATTTCGTTTATGCTAGGAGATTGTTTGATGGCGGTAACTAGCGGTTGCCATTCTCTGTTGAGACTTTTCAACACTTTATGAATGAGCTCTTTGTTAGTGTAAGTCTTTCCAAGTGTAATGAGTTGATTAATGATGAGAGTAAACCTTTTTTGCATATCAACAATCGATTCATGAGAGTTTAATCTAAAACACTCATATTGACTAGTAAGAGTACTAATCTTTGAGTCCTTTACATCGTTGGTACCTTCGTGAGTTACTCGTAGAGTATCCCACATCTCTTTAGCAGTTTGGCAAGTCATGATTCTAAAAAATTCATCTTGACCTAAAGCCATAGTAATAAGATTTTTGGCCTTGTAGCCACATTGAACTTTCTTTTCTTCCTCGCTTGTCCATTCATCTATTGGTTTTTCAATATTCTTACTGTCTACAACATGCATTGGTATAAAAGGGCCATTTTCAATGGCATTCCAAATTCTCAAGTCAATTGATTGAATGAAGATTTTCATTCTCTCTTTCCAAAAGGTATACCCTTCCCCATTGAAAGCGGGAGGTCTGTTTATCGCACCACCCTCGGGAAAAACATTTTGAGAACTTGAGGCCATCTAGTCTCTTGAAGCTGTTAAGCTTGATCTGCCAAGAGTCAAGCTCTGATACCACTTGTTGTTCAAGTGGCCTCAATACTCAAGAGGGGGGGTGAATTGAGTTTTAAAACTTTTGGTTGGAATGCCTTTGAAATGGATTTTTATAACCAAGTTAATGAGAATATGCAAGTGAAATTAATAAGAGGATAATATGCAAAGCACAATAATAAGAAGTATTGCTGAAGCAATTTCTCAAACACCTGGTGGGTTGTATTTGAAGAGTAACAAATTAAGCAAGTTCAAGTGTGCTCTTCACAAACAATCAACAACAATAATCAATTAGCAAGCAGTATATGAAAGTAAGGAGTAAGAAAGAGAAGCTTGCAAACCGATGTAACGAGTTCCACCCAATCCGGTGTACGTCTCGCCTCTAAGCAACCCACTTAGAGGATTTCACTATTGAAGATTTGAGATACAAGCTTTGAGCAATTGCAGCTTCCTAGTGTCCCACACTCAAGAACTCAATCCTCACAAGCAAAGGGCAACCCACCCAATCTCACAATCTCTCAATACCCAAAGGTTGAACCCCAACCTTTGTGACCACTCAACCTAGAGTGAACAACCACTCAACCTAGAGTGAATCCCTTGTGTTTGGTGTTGTGTTTATAATCAATACACTCTCTTAATAGAGCAGATACACAAATGAAAGTTCTAACAAATTCTAACTCTCAAGATGAGAGGATATACAAATGTATTTCAAGATACAAGAAATAGGGCTTACAAAGCACAAGAGAAAGCAAAGGATTGTAGCTTCTTAGTTCCACTTGTTGTGCTTGGGTTCCTCTTCATTATATAGGCTCATTTGTGCAGTATGAGGGTTCCTAGCCGTTGTAAGATGATGGCTCCAGCTTGTCTCTGCGTATTATAAGATTGGGTCCATGTTTCCCACTTAAATCTGTCTTTTTAGTGGTGTTTCCCACTTCTCGAATCGATTCGTAGTGCCTTGAATCGATTCGAAGCATTCTGATGTGTGCAGATTTAAGTTTCAGATCGTGTGAATCGATTCGAGCATTGTCTGAATCAATTCGAGTCATTCTGTTTCTGCAGTTTGGAGTTTCTGATACGTGTGAATCGATTCGAGGCTTCTTTGAATCGATTCAAGACATTCTTTCTTCAATTAAAGTGACTCCCAGGTGTTCGAATCGATTCAGGGTCATGGTGAATCGATTCGACCCATTCTGTTTCCTATTTTTGTGACTTCCAGGGCTGTTAATCGATTCACTCATGCTTGAATCGATTCAGGCTTTGCATTTTGAGACTTTTCATGCCTGTTGGTCATCCATTTGAATCTTGTGATGCATGGTTGCTTTCCTGTGTCTTGGTTTATTGGTTTCTTGATTTCTTGAACCTTTGTGAAACCGTTTTCTTGTTGCATCTTTGTTTATATGATACCTCTAATTGTTTTTGATTCTTCGAAGACTTTGCATTTCTGGTTTCCTTTGTCATTATCAAAACCTGTTATCACATGCAAATACATTATCCACGCATGGAAAACAACAAGGTATTTCAAAACATACATTTAGCAATCATGATTGCATCTCACACATACAAGTCAAATACTTGCATCAATCATAATGGCATCACACTTATCAACAAGAACCATCACTGCTTGTCCAAGGGTATGTTCAATAACAACATCCCTTTTTAATCAACATTATCATTCATCATTCAATATATATGGTATCATTCACTTTTAATCATCATTGCCACCATTTCAAATCCATTGATTTATACACTCACTGCCATTCACTTGTCCCCTCATTGGTTTCATTATCACACAAGGTATGTCATATAACTACATCATAAAAGCCCCATAACATAATTATCTACAACTTTCATGAAGAAGTCAAAGGCCAAAAATGTCATCAAGATGCCCAAACGGGCCAAAAACAACAATGGAATCATAGCTATTGGAAAAATAGCATAATAGTGGAAATAACAGGGCCATGAATCGATTCAAGCTTTGCATGAATCGATTCATGTGTGCTTGAAGTCCAAAAATTGACAAATAGAGAGTAGGGAATCGATTCACAACCCCTATTAATCGATTCATACATGCCTAGGGCTCAAAATAGTGGAAATAGAGGGCCTTGAATCGATTCAAACCTCGTATGAATCGATTGAAGCATTGGAAAATTGGGGAACAGTAAATCCAGTAGGTCTTGAATCGATTCAAGGCTTCGTATAAATCAATTCAAGCCCATCTAGAAGCCTCTGAATCGATTCAAACACTACTTTGAATCGATTCATGACAGCACAGACCCCTTTTATGTAGAAAATGTCATATTTTTAATAATCCCCCTAACTTTTTCATACGAATTCCAATGCCCACCAAATTTTATCACCAACTTATATATATTATTTGTGACGTGTGGCCACTGGCCGCACTCAAAAATTCCCAAAAATGAGGGACTTATGTGCATAAATGCATTTTACCTATTTTGAGGCACTTTTGTGAACTCAAGGGCCAATTCTTAATTGAATTGGCCCATTCCAATTCCTACAAGTCATAAACTACATATATGGGCTATTGGAACTATCACATGCCATAAAAAATGCATAAAACTCAATTTGACTCTATGAGTTCCTCAATTTATGTATTATCTCTCAATCTTATCACTAATGCCATCACAATGGCTATCACATTCAATGCCAAGCATCCATATAATTTCTAAATTCATAAACATGTATTTCATCCCCTCAAGGATGGTTTATCAATAATACATCATTCCCATCAAAGGGATAGCTAAACATTCATCATCATATACACATACATCATTCACAATAGCCAATAATTTGCCACTTATTTCATTCATTAAACTCCATTCATCTCATCATTTCAATATACATATGGCAAGGCAAGCATAAGTACTACAATATACATAAATCACCAATTATTCTACTCATGCATTTGGAATGTAAAACTTGTCTCCTACCTCGAGGGAAGAACCGTAATTTAAACGCTTCAATCGTTTCGCCACATCGTCCGAATTACAATCTACAAATCACATATATGCATACATACACTAAATTAATAAGCCATCACAAGGCATCATCGTAATTTCAAGCAATGTAAATATATCTTAAGGCTTAATGTCAAGTCTTGGACTTGTTAAACACTAATTCACATACTTGTGTTAGCTTTCTGGAATTCTTTTCCCAAAACAATGATTCTCTAAATCTAAAAGGGCTAACCATACCCAACAACAACAACAACATCTCTTTCACCATCACTTAAACTATCCATTTGCCATTCAAATTCATCATGAACCTCTTAGCTCCTTTCAAACCATTATCAATCAACAATTTCAATTCATTAATCCATTACCATTATTATGGTTTAGTGCCCACACTCATTATTTCACACTTATGACAATACTCATTGATTAGATTTCATCATCCATAGTCCTCTACCATTTTAATCTACCCTCAACATCAATAATCAATATTACCCATTCAAAAACTTATTCTCATATATAAAACCTCTCCGATGTCAATCACTCATAATTTCCTTAAAAATCTCTCAAAGCCCCAAAATCCTAGAGTTAGGGTTCCATTTAAAACCCAACAATCACCACTATCACTCATCATTTTCCACTATCCATGAATCCATTTTTGTGTACTACCATCAATGCACATAAAAGTCACATTCAACATATTTCACCTTAGGGTTCCCACATTCAATGGTTCCCACACCAATCCTCATGCATTTAATCTCTCACCCAATACCCATAACCCAAAATCTAGGGCATAAACTCATTAAAAATTATGAAAAACTTACCTCAATCCATGAAACAAGTGATCTTCCAAGAGTGGGAAAAAGCAACACAAAAATGGGTGAGAAGAGGGAGAGGGAGTTCCAACCACAAGCTTCTCCTTCAAGCTCCAATGAAAATAAAAATGGAGAAAGAGACGGGTTCTAATCTTGTCTAGGTTTTTAGAGACGAAGAGTGAAGTGGAAAATGAAGAAGAAGAAGGAAAGGGAGTGCCTTGCCACAGGAGAGCAAAACCAACGTGAAAATAAGAGAAGAGGGAGGGGTTTTGTTTTAAATTTCATTCCCTTCATTAAAAATTTTTCATTTTACAACATGCAGGATCTCTGTTCAGGCTCAATACTTTATCCAAAAATTATTCTGAAGATATATTCGGATTCCCAATAATATTCTTAACAGCCCTAGCAACGGCATCTCAGTCGGAGATACTTAGTCTGACACCCATATTTTAACCGGGTATAATTTCGTCTCATTTAGTCTCTATAAATTATGAACATCCATAATATATCCCAATTTAATTATTTCAATATTTTTGGGACATAAGTCAACTCATATAATTATTTGATTTTTATCCCTCTCAATTAATTATTTTTATAAATTTTGGGATGTTACACCTATACCTTGTGTTGATCATGAATAGGAGGTATTGAATGTGAATTGATATGGTAGTAGACCATGGATGTTGAGACCTTAATATATATATGTGATTCGAATTGAATTATGTGATTAGGTCTCTTGTATAAGTTGTGTTTGTGGCTTATAGCCAAAGTTTGTTTATCGAGTGTGAGAATTTCATGTGCTAAAATCGATTGGATAAATGATAATGAAAGAATTCCTTGATGTGGATATTTATGAATCAAAATGATTAATTGAGCTAATTTTAGAAGATGGATTTTATATCCTTTGGCATAAAAACCTTGTATTATTTGATACAAGTGATTTGTTATTCCTCCTTAGATTCGAGACATGAATAAGTGAATGGAATGATGAAATTGAAATTGGGTATGCATTAGATTGGGGTTAGACTCGGTTTTGTATATGAAGACCGAGTGAATGATTGATGTAATTTTGACCCTCTAGATGTGGTAACCCTAGATGACTTGAAGTGGTCTCGAAAGATCGAACCTTGTGGAGTTAGACCCTATGGTATTCTAGGCTCTATGCTATTTTATAAGCCATGTCTAATGATGTTATGTATTGTAGGAGTATTCCATAATGGGTAGTAAGTAACCCTTAGACATTCTAAGTCTAGTGATTGATCAAACCTTATGAATTATTATGCCATAGTAAAATGAGTTGTGAGATAAATTGTTGAGCCTAGAGCCGATATGTGATGGGATTCGAATAATGAATGTAAACCCCTAAGCAGTTGATGAATGATAATATTGAATTCGGGGTATGAGTGGTATTGTGCCTTTGGCATTGTGATCATGAGAAAAATTATAGATTATGATATGACGTAGAGATGATATGCGTGATTATGGATTGATAAACAGAAATTGATCCTGTCATTACCCTTCCTTTTTGTTTTGAAGTGGATATATTGAGGATAAAAATCATATAATGATGTGATATGTTATGGATTATATGTCCAGTTTGTGTATTTTGGTTATGATGAGGGAGAAGGTCCAATAATATGGAAACTTATTATATGATTGTGAACCCTACTTTAACCTTGAGGTTACATACTTAATGTAAGTTTGGTAACTCATTTAGGCTTTAATTGAATTATAGCTAATAATATGTGAATAAGACAAATGATTATTAGCTATTTGATCATGGCTTCTGGATGGATGAAGCCCGATGATGATGTATTTACCCTGAGATGATTGGGGATCTATGGTTGATGCACCAAATTATGGTGATGTTAATTAATATTTGATGATTGGTATAACATGATTTATGCCAGATTATATATTAAGATGACGTGATATAGATATGTTGAGTTATGGACTGATGTGAAATGTCACTAAGTCTCATATGAGTTGGTATTATTTGAACCAGTGTGATTAATGCGAGCGACAATAACTGAAGGTACTTTTCCTGATATGACTCTACATGCCATAGGTACTATGGCAACGTGTACTTATGTGCCGACCTTATGTGTTTGTGGTAACCACTACAGGATTGGGACGCCTTCCTGTATGTCAGATTCAGCAACGCGTAGGCTAGGCAAGTGAGGTTGTAACTGCTTATGGTGAATGTTTGAGTCTATCTGGTGGTACTGGATATGAGTATGTGAATTGAGTTGGATGAATTGAGATTTGATAAGTTGTGACTCGTTCGGATATGGATGATTATGTATTAGGGAAAAGGAATGATGATGATCAGGTCCTATTAGACTTTGGAAAGTCTGAAACCAATTTTTGGTGTCATTGAACCTTATTAGTGTACGGCCTGAAGTGTGGCCTTGTGACGTATACTGATGTCAAATTTTGAGGACGAAATTTCTTTTTAGGTGGCGTGGATTGTAACATCCCAAAATTTATGAAAATAATTAATTGAGAAGAATAAATATTAAATAATTATAAATAGGTTAATAAATTTCCTAAAAATGTTGAAATAATAAAATTGGGATTTATGAAGATTATTCATAATTTATTGAGACTTAATGAGCTGAAATTATACCGGGTTGAAATATGGGTGTCGGACTAAGTATCTCCGATTGAGATACTATTGGTCAGGGCTGTTAAGAATATTATTAGGAATCTGAATATATATTTAGAATAATTTTTGGATAAAGTATTGAGCCCGAACAGAGATCCTGTTGGTTATAAAACTGAAAATTTTAATGAGTTAAATTAAAACACTAAAACTTTCTTTTCCCTTCTCTTATTCACGTTGCCTCTTCTTCCCCCTTTATTTTTTCTCTTCATACTTCATTTCATACTCTTCTTTTTCTTCTTCTTTTTCTTTTTTTTCTTCTTCTTCTCTAAAAACCCTTTAAATGGTGTGGTGTGCCCTCCATTCTCCTTCCATTTTCGTTTGCTTCAGCTTAGAGGAGATGATAATGGTGATTTGAAGCTCTCCCTCTCCCCCTCATTTTCATGTTTCTATTCTCCCATTCTTAGAGCTCTCTTCTTTTAGCTTAAGGTAAGGTTTCCTCACCATTTTTGTTGAGCTGTAGCCTTAGGTTTTGGGAAATGGTAGTTGGGAGAGTGTTTAGTTTCATATGGGTTGTTAATGGAAGTCATTTTTATGTAAAGCCCTAAAGTGGTGTGTGATAAATGTATGGTTTTGTGAGGGTGTATATGGGTACACGAAATTAGTGATGGAAGATGGTGGAAGATGATGATTATTGGTGGTGATTGTTGGGTATTACTGGAACCCTAACTTTAGAAATTGGGGGAATGAGTAATGATGCTATGAGGAATGATTTTTAAGAGTATACCCATGATGTTTTGTGTGTAGGTGTTATTAATAATGGTGGTTGATGGTGATTAATAAGGATTGTTGGGTTTTTGATAAAACCCTAGCTTTAAGAATTTAGGCAAAACATGTAATGTTGAATTGAGAGTTGATTTTAAGTGGAAATTTATAATAATTTGTGTGAGGGTATCATTCAATGTGTTGGGAGAATGATTATTGAATAATGATTTAATGGCCATAGGAGTGACTTTGTGAATAAAAATGGAATTTAAGATGATGGTATGGATATTAAGGTGAAAAGTGGCATTAGTAATGGTAAATGACCATTGATGATGGAACTCATGGATAAGTGTTGCTATAGGATGTGTAGAAATAAATGTGAAAACCTAAAACCTATGATGGTTGTGATTGATTAATGAAATAAAATGGACACAAAGATTTAATAAGGACCTAGCCATTTAGGTTAGTTGACTGATGATGGTTAAATGGAGCAAAGAGGCTTATATTGAATTTGGATGACAATGATGATAGTTAGATGATTCATATGAAATTAAAAGCATCATAGATTGAAGAGGTAGTGTTCTTGTTATTGGGTATGATTAACCCTTTGAGATTTAGAAAATCATGGTTTTAGGAAAGGAATTCCTGAAACCTAACACAATGGTATAAATTGGTGTTTTGACAAGTTTAAGACTTGTTCATAAGCCTTACAATATGTAAATCATTATTTAGAATTATGATGAAAACCTTATGACATCTTATGATTGAATAAATGAATATATGTGTGTTGTGAAGATTATGTTCCAGATGATGGTGCGGAATGATCAGAGCATTTGAATTGCGGTTCTCCTCTCGAGGTAGGAGAGGAGTTTACATTTCAATTGCATGAGTCAAATGGTTGATGGTTAATGTATATGATTATACTCATGCTTTCCTTGCCATAATTATTTTGGAATTATGGGATGACTGACAATGTGATGAGTAATGTGCTTGGTAATTTGTTCATTTTAGGGAGTTATATATATGTATGAGATAATGATGAATGTTTAATGGTCCCTTGATGGGAATTGATGCGTTTATAATGAATGATCCATAATGATATGAAGTATGAATGGTTTGGGTTTAATTATAGCTCACAAATTGCATTTTATGCATAATCAAGGAAGTGGATAGGAGATATTATCATTTAATGGGCTAAACTTTATGTAGAGGTCACCTACAAGTCATAATATATGTATAAAACTTGTGTGCATGGTTGGTTGTGGCCAAAGAGGCTTACTTTGCAATTTGGCATGCTTGGTTTAGCCAAGAAGGGGTATGGATTGTCACTAGAGCATATCTTAATCTAGAAAATGAGTTGTTGGAGCAAGTCACATTTATATATGTGAATATGGGTCCATAGAGCATTTAGACCAAAACTTAGCCAATTGCATTTTGGTATGTCATGTAAAATGCCTAAAATATACAAAAAACTACCCTATAGCTTAGATTTTGATTGGGATGGAATTTTAGCTTGAAACTTTACCTCATAATTGATATTAGGGTAGGTAAGTTGTGTATAAAATTTTAGGCAAATCGGAGTTGAATAGCCTAGTGAAAACGGATCCCAAAGTTTATAAAAACATAAAGGTAAAAAAGCTGCAGAATGGGACTTACAGCATTGAGATCCATGGCCAGTGGGAATTTCCCACTGCCAGTGGATCGTTGTGCCTCAAAACGTGAAGAAATGGCCATTTTGGGTGGTGGATACAGTGGATTCCACGGCCAGTGGAATTGCCACTACCAGGATATTTCCAACTACTGTTTTTCTCTTGTTGTTTTTGGCCTATTTGGGTATTTTAATGACATTTTTGGCCTTCGGATTTTACATGAAAGTTGTAGATAATAATGTTTTGGAGGTGTGAAAATTGGACTTACCTTAATTGGAGTTTTCTAACTCTCATTAGGCATAAAATACCAGACCCACTACATTGTAAAATTCCAATTTAAGAGTGTTTTGAACCCAACATTTTATGGTTGTCAAATTGGGACTAATAGGTGATATTTATGACATGTCCCACTATTTTTAAAACTAAGAATGAGCTTTTCTCATGTCTTAATGTTGAAATTTGTAATGAGCTTAATAGTATCCAAAACCCTTTTATTATGTAAAAATAAGAGATTGTATTAGGGGTATATGATTATGGTGTGTCTTGGTGGTATTTGATATTGACTTGGTTGTATTTATATGTTAATGTAGGTTTTGATAATGACACAACAAATGAAGATATATATAGGATGTTGTACAAGCAATTAATCAAAAAGCATGAAGATCAAGTCTATATGAGTCAAGAAATCAAAAAATAAACAAGGATTGAATAAATATGCAAAGTACCATGCCCAAAAGACCAAAACGCATCAGAATACATCAAAAAATGAAGAAACAGGTGCAGGAGAAGCAAACGAATCAATTCACCCTTATGGGAATCGATTCCCATGTGAAAAAGGAAGGAGGAATCGATTCAAGGCCATTGGGAATCGATTCATGGGGCTGGGAATCAATTCCCCCCTTGTAGGAATCGATTCATACATTGTAAAAAGGCTAGGAATCAATTCAGGAAGAGAAAGAATCGATTCACATGTGTAGGAATCGATTCCCCTTGCCAGGAATCAATTCACATGTGTAGG
This sequence comes from Clitoria ternatea, assembly GCA_037962975.1. NCBI lineage: Eukaryota > Viridiplantae > Streptophyta > Magnoliopsida > Fabales > Fabaceae > Clitoria > Clitoria ternatea. The sequence continues at coordinate 182,615,573 of CM075672.1, forward strand.
AATCGATTCCCCTTGCTAGGAATCGATTCATTCACTGTTTTTGATGAAAAAATAGCCTGGAGGAATCGATTCATAGCTGGAATCATGCGCTGAATCATGGAAAATATCAGTACACATTTTCAGAAACTTCAACTCTGCTGATTCCTCTCACGAGACTCGAATTGAAACAACATTGCATTAATTAAAACAGACAATTACATTTCTCAAGCCAAAAATCAAGCACGTAGGAAACATGGAGGCAGACAGAATTCAAATTAATTGCCTAAATTGAGGATTGGAGGTTGATAGAAACCATGGTCATTCGCCTATAAATAGAGAAGGAAATGAAGGCAGAACACACACCAACAGCAAGCTATTCCATTCTTCCTTCCTCACGCTGCTCTCTCTATTTTTCTCTCGTTGCTCTCTGTTTCTCAATTGCTCTCTCTTTTTATTATTTGGCAAATTATTTTGAGAGTGAGTTTTGTGAGCAAAATTATTTTTAAGAGCTAAACTTGAATATTATTTCTTGAGAAAGAAAAATCATTTTGAGTGCTAAAATTTGCATATTATTTTCTAAAAGAGGAAAATAATTTTTGTGTGCTGAATTTGCATATTCTTTCTTAGAAAGGAAAATATTCTTAAGTGCTTTAATTTGTATATCCACTCTTTTAGAGAGTTATCTTTGTACACCTAAACACCAAACATTCTAGAGGTTTGGGTTGGGGTTTCAACCTTGTAATTGTGAGATTGAGAGATTGGGTGGGGTGCCCTTGTACTTGTGAGAATTGGGTTCTTGAGTGATGGACACTAGGAAGCTGCGATTGCTCAAAGTTGTATCTCTAATCTCCAATAGTGGAAATCCTCTAAGTGGGTTGCTTAGAGGCGAGACATACACCTGTGTGGTGGAACTCGTATATATCGGTTTGCAAATCTCTCTTCCCTAAACTCATTTAAATTTATGCACTTAACTTCCTTGCTCATTTTATTATGTTCATAACTTGATTAATTAACTCCTTCATTATTGCTAATTAATTTGGTTATTAAAATTAAGTTCATATTCTATTAAGTTATTAATTACTTAGAATAATTATTTTAAGTAATATTCTTGAACTATCCTTTAAATCTTTCTAAGTACCAAAAATAGTGTTGTGATTAATTTGTTACTTGAATATTACTTTATCTCTTAAGTGAACTTATTTGCCATATACTTAGTGCTTATCAGTTTGCCTTGTGTATAAGTTGTTATCGTTTGTAATTAAATTTACTATCTTCATTAAACATAATTATTAAAGAATCAATTTCAAAAAGCATTCCAAGTAAAATTTTTTAATACTCAATTCACCCCCCCCCCCTTGAGTAATTGAGGCCACTTGGTTAAAAGTGGTATCAAAGCTTGACTCTTGGTAGATCAAGCTTAACAGCTTCAAAAGAACAATGGCCTCAAATTCTTTAAACCATTTTCCTGAGGGTGGTGCTACAAATTGACCTCCAGCTTTTAATGGGGAAGGTTATGCTTTTTGGAAAGAAAGAATGAAAATTTTTGTTCAATCAATTGACTTAAGAGTTTGGAATGCCATTGAAAATGGTCCTTTTATACCCATGCATACTGTTGATGGTAAACATATTGAAAAACCCATGGATGATTGGACTAGTGATGAAGAAAAGAAAGTACAGTATAATTATAAGGCTAAAAATCTCATTACTCTTGCATTAGGTCCTGATGAATTTTTTAGAGTAGTAACATGTAAATCTGTCAAAGAAATATTGGATACTCTACAAATAACTCATGAACAAACTAGCGATGTTAAGGATTCTAAAATTAGTACTTTAACTAGCCAATATAAAAGTTTTAGAATGAATTCAGGTGAAACCATTTTAGAACTTCAAAAGAGGTTTACCTTGATTATTAATCATCTTATTACTCTTGGAAAATCTTACACTAATAAGGAGCTTATCGATAAAGTTCTAAAAAGTCTTACTAGGGAATGACAACCTCTTATCATCGCTATCAAATAATCGCCAAACATAAATGACATGTCTTTTGCCACATTATTCGGTAAGCTTCAAGAGCAAGAACAAGAACTAAAAGACTTGAAAATGGCAGAGAAAGAAGAAAAGTCTTCCAAGAAGAAGGGGCTAGCTCTTAAGGCCACCTCTATTGAAGAAGACAAATCTGAAAGTGATCAAGAAGATGATGATGATGAGTTAGGCCTATTTCTGAGGCGGATTGGAAGGCTCATGAGAAACAAAAGATTCCAAAAGGGCTTCACTTCTAAAGGTAAGAAATTCATTCCTAAGGATAATAATTCCTTACCAACTTGTTTTGAATACAGAAAGGAAGGACATTTCAAGGTGGACTGTCCAAATCTCAAAAAGAAAAACAAGGATCAGAAAGGAAAAAGGAGAGCATACATAGCATGGGATAACAATAAATTGAGCAATTTGGACGAATCCGAGAATAAAGAAGCAAACCTCTATCTCATGGCCAACCATCATGACGAAGACGATGAGGTAAACCTCCATGATTTAGATAAAGATGAATTGCTTGATGTGTTTGATGAATTGTATGACATGTTTGTTAAACTTTCTAGTAAGTATAAATTATCTAGAAAAACCATAAAAACTCTTGAAACAAATCTTATTGAACAGGTAAAAGAAAATGAGATTTTGAAAAAGAAAGTAGTAAATGTTCAAGCATGCTCTAAGACTAAACCTTGTGAATTTGCAAAGAAATATGACATACTTGAAAAGAAAGTATTAGACTTAAACAAGACACTTGAGAAATTTACTAACGGTAGAGATAATTTAAATGCACTTCTTGGAAAACAACGTTGTATGTTTGATAAAACTGGATTAGGATTCAACTAAGGATCTAGCATTTACAAGAAAGAGAAACACTACAAGAATTTCTTTGTACCACCTAGTAAATCATCTTCACCCTTTATAAAGTGCAATTATTGTGGTTTCAAAGGGCATAGTGCTTTTAATTGCAATGTTAGAAAACTAGGGCCAAAGGTTGTGAGAAAAGTATGGGTTCCTAAAGGAACATTACCTTAAACTAACCTACAAGGACCTAACATAAAATGGGTACCAAGTTCTCTAACTTGACATGTTTTATAGGTATGCTTTAAAGCGAATAACAACCATTGGTATTTGGATAGCGGGTGTTGAAAACACATGATGGAAGATAAAAGTAAGTTAATTTCATTTACTCCACGAAATAAAGGATTCGTCACATATGGAGACAACACGAAGGGAAGAATTATAGGAATCGGGAATGTTGGTAAAAACTCTTCCACTTCTATAAATGATGTTTTATATGTTGAAGGACTCAAACATAACTTGCTTAGCATTAGCCAATTATGTGATAAGGGCTATAAAATTGTCTTTGAATCAAACTATGGCATAATTGAAAATAAGCTAGACAAGGAAACAAAATTTGTTGGTCAAAGAGTTGATAATATTTATATGATTGATCTTGATTGTCTTGCTTCAAATGATGTGCAATGCTTCATAACTAAAGAGGATGAATCATGGCTATCGCATATAAGAATTGCTCACATTCATGTAGACCATTTAAACAAACTTGTTTCAAAAGATTTAGTAATTGGTTTACCAAAATTGAAATTCGAAAATAAATTCTGTGACGCATGTCAAAAGGGAAAACAAGTAAAGGTTTCTTTTCAAGCAAAAAATATTGTTTCAACAAATAGACCTTTACAACTTTTACATATGGATTTATTTGGACCTTTAAAAATCAAAAGTTTTGGCAGAAATTATTATGGTCTTGTGATTGTGGATGATTATTCTAGGTATACATGGACATTATTTCTTACTCATAAACATGAAGCATATCATGCATTTAAGAAACTTGCCAAGATCATCCAAAATGAACAAAATTTGAAAATAGCACCCATTCAAACGGATCATGGGGGAGAATTTGAAAACCAATCTTTTGAAAAATTTTGTGAAAAATTTGGCATTGAACATAATTTTTCGGCTCCAAGAACTCCACAACAAAATGGAGTAGTTGAAAGGAAAAATCGATCTTTAGTGGAGCTCGCAAGAACTATGTTAAATGAAAGTAATATTTTGAAACATTTTTGGGCCGATGCGGTAAATACCGTTTACCATGTTATGAACCGATGTTTGATAAGGCCTATATTAAAGAAAACCCCCTATGAGCTTTATAAAGGAAGAAAACCAAATACTTCTTATTTTCATATATTTGGATGCAAATGATTTGTTTTAAATAATGGAAAGGATAATCTCAGGAAATTTGATGCAAAATCTGATGAAGCAATATTCTTAGGTTATTCATCTACTAGTAAAGCATATCGACTCTTTAACAAACGAACTTGTACAATTGAAGAGTCTATACATGTTAAATTTGATGAACTTAACTAAAATCCTCTGAGAAAGGAAATTGATGATCTTGTAGGTACCTTCCAAGAAATGAAATTGGAAGATAAAGAAGAAAACAAAAATGAAGGAGAAACAACACAAAATAACGAACCTCAACAAAAGGAGTGGATCACTGTAATAACAAAAGGTGTAAGTACTCGAAACGCTATTAGAAATGCATGAAATCACTTAGCCTTTGTTTCACAAATAGAACCCAAAAATATCAATGAAGCTATTATTGATGAACATTGGATGTTGGCTATGCAAGAGGAATTGAATCAATTTAAAAGAAATAAATTTTGGGAACTTGTGCCAAGACCCAATGACCATCTAATAATAGGCACCAAATAGGTTTTTAGAAATAAGCTAGATGAAAATGGAATAATAACAAGAAATAAAGCTAGATTAGTTGCAAAGGGATATAATCAAGAAGAGGGAATAGACTATGAAGAAATGTATGCTCCCATAGCTAGATTAGAAGCCATAAGATTACTATTAGCTTTTGCTTGTTGTATGGATTTTAAGCTTTATCAAATGGATGTCAAAAGCGCTTTTCTAAACGGATATATTCAAGAAGAAATTTATGTAGATCAACCTCCCAGTTTTGAAAATCACAAATTTCCAAACCATGTTTTTAAATTGAGAAAAGCTTTATATGGTTTGAAACAAGCTCCAAGAACTTGGTATGAAAGACTTAGTAAATTTCTTTTAGAAAATAATTTTGAAAGATGAAAGGTTGATACTACACTGTTTATAAAACGCAAAAATAATGACATTCCATCGGTACAAGTTTATATTGATGATATAATATTTGGTGCTACTAACGAAATTCTTTGTCAAGAGTTTGCTAAGATTATGCAAGATGAATTTGAAATGTCGATGATGGGAGAACTTACCTTCTTCCTTGGGCTACAAATTAAGCAAACTCAAGAAGGGACTTTCATTAGTCAAACGAAATACTGCAAAGAATTACTCAAAAGATTCAAAATGGATAAAGCAAATGAAATATCCACACCCATGAGCACATCATGCTATTTAGAAAAAGATGAGAAGGGTAAAGATGTTGAAATAACTAAATACCGAGGTATGATAGGCTCCTTACTTTACTTAACAGCTAGTAGGCCTGATATCATGTTTGTTGTATGTATGTATGCTAGATATCAAGCATGTCCTAAAGAATCATATCTCACTGTCATAAAAAAATTTTGAAATATCTTATGGGTACTCAAAATATTGGTTTATGGTATCCCAAAGGCGTTGAATGTAATCTTTTAGGATATTCTAATTCTGACTTTGCTGGCTGTAAACTTGATAGAAAGAGTACTAGTGGCACATGTCATTTACTTGGTAGTTCCCTTGTTTCTTGGCATAACAAGAAACAAATAAGTATTGCTTTATCAATAGTTGAGGCAGAATATGTAGCAGCTGGCAGTTGTTGTGCTCAAATTCTTTGGATGAGACAACAACTTCTTGACTTTGGTGTTGTTCTAAACAAAGTGCCTACTAAATGTGATAACACTAGCGCCATAAATATATCCAAAAATCTTGTCATGCATTCTAGGACTAAACATATTGAGATAAGACATCATTTTATAAGAGACCATGTTTTGAAAGGAGATTATGTTCTTCAATATGTTGAAACTTCAAAACAATTGGCTGACATTTTTACTAAACCCCTTCTGAAAGAACAATTTATAAATATTAGAAGGGAATTAGGAATTTTGGAAATTGTTTAATTGATTTATTTTTTATTACATTTTCTTACTCATTGAACATAGTTTTACAAATCTTTAACTTCAAGATTTTAACTTATCTCTTTCATAAAATTCTCATTTCTTTGAACATAGTAATTTACTTTGTGATATATGGTCAAATCTTTTCATTAAAAAGCCAATTACATTTTCAATAATCATTTTAATGTTTCACAAATCTCTTGTCTCATTGAATTCCCAAATAGCCTCTACTTAATTAAACATATTTTTGACACCAAATAATCTCCTATACACCACATGGATTTCAAATACAAAATGTCAAATGACCTTTGATTTTCTTGACTCTCTCATGCAATAAAAATCATTGGCAAATTACAAAATTTTAATCCTTGTATAACCCCTCACAAAACACCCTTCTAGTGACATGATTCTTCAAAACTACGTAAAAACGGCTTGATAAATCGATTCATATATAGATGAATCGATTCCCATAAGACATCGCTTAGCCAAAAGGAGAAGAAAATATCATTATGCTTGCTTAGATGCTTTGAATTACTTTGTGATATATATTGCATGTTTTAGGGGGAGCTTTATATGCAAATGGTATCTATCTCTATACAATGTATCTGTTTTTTAAAAATGGTATATATTCTTAAGGTTGTTTTTGATGATGCCAAAGGGGGAGAGAATATTATGATGTTATAATAGTATCTACTGAGGGGGAGATAAAATCTAGAATCAACATCTATATCTATCCTTGTTGAAATTACAAGATTAAGGGGGAGCTTTACGAGCTTTACAATATTTCTTTACAACAAGTGATATCCAATTACATGTGTAAATGACAAAGTGGTATTCAATTATATGTATGACATATGTATAACATGTGGTATCAAATTATATGTGTAAGGGGGAGTCATTTATGCCATATATTTGAACTGTTATGAGACTAACACCGCGTGAGATGAACATTTGTTGTCATCATCAAAAAGAGGGAGAATGTATTTATATGTTGAGGTAGGTTTTGATAATGACACAACAAATGAAGATATATATAGAATATTGTATAAGCAATTAATCAAAAAGCATGAAGATCAAGACTACATGAGTCAAGAAATCAAAAAATAAACAAGGATTGAATAAATGTGCAAAGTACCATGCATAAAAGACCAAAACGCATCAGAATACATCAAAAAACAAAGAAACAGGTGCAGGAGAAGCATAGGAATCGATTCACCCCTATGGGAATCAATTCCCATGAGAAAAAGAAGGAGGAATCGATTCAAGGCCATTGGGAATCGATTCATGGGACAGGGAATCGATTCCCCCTTGTAGGAATCGATTCACGCATTGTAAAAAGGCCAGGAATCGATTCAGGAAGAGCAGGAATCGATTCACATGTGTAGGAATCGATTCCCCTTGCCAGAAATCGATTCACATGTGTAGGAATCGATTCCCCTTACCAGGAATCGATTCATTCACTATTTTTGATGAAAAAATAGCCTGGAGCAATCGATTCATAGCTGGAATCATGCGCTGAATCATGGGAAATATCAGTACGCATTTTCAAAAACTTCAACTCCACTGATTCCTCTCTCGAGACTCGAATTGAAACAGCGTTGTTTTAATTAAAACAGACAATTGCATTTCTCAAGCCAAAAATCAAGCACGTAGGAAACATGGAGGCAGACAGAATTTAAATTAATTGCCTAAATTGAGGATTGGAGGTTGACAGAAACCATGGTCATTCGCCTATAAATAGAGAAGGAAATGAAGGCAGAACACACACTAACAGCAAGCTATTCCATTCTTCCTTCCTCACGCTGCTCTCTCTATTTTTCTCTCGTTGCTCTCTATTTCTCAATTGCTCTCTCTTTTTATTATTTGGAAAATTATTTTGAGAGTGAGTTTTGTGAGCAAAATTATTTTTAAGAGCTAAACTTGAATATTATTTCTTGAGAAAGAAAAGTCATTTTGAGTGCTAAAATTTGCATATTATTTTCTAAGAGAGGAAAATAATTTTTGTGTGCTAAATTTGCATATTCTTTCTTAGAAAGGAAAATATTCTTAAGTGCTTTAATTTGTATATCCACTCTTTTAGAGAGTTATCTTTGTACACCTAAACACCAAAAATTCTAGAGGTTTGGGTTAGGGTTTCAACCTTGTAATTGTGAGATTGAGAGATTGGGTGGGGTGCCCTTGTACTTGTGAGAATTAGGTTCTTGAGTGTGGGACACTAGGAAGCTGCGATTGCTCAAAGTTGTATCTCTAATCTCCAATAGTGGAAATTTTCTAAGTGGGTTGCTTAGAGGCGAGACATACACCGGTGTGGTGGAACTCGTATATATTGGTTTACAAATCTCTCTTCCCTAAACTCATTTAAATTTATACACTTAACTTGCTTGCTCATTTTATTGTGTTCATAACTTGATTAATTAACTCCTTCATTATTGCTAATTAATTTCGTTATTAAAATTAAGTTCATATTCTATTAAGTTGTTAATTACTTAGAATAATTATTTTAAGTAATATTCTTGAACTATCCTTTAAATCTTTCTAAGTACCAAAAATAGTGTTGTGATTAATTTGTTACTTGAATATTACTTTATCTCTTAAGTGAACTTATTTGCCATATACTTAGTGCTTATCAATTTTCCTTGTGTATAAGTTGTTATCGTTTGTAATTAAATTTACTATCTTCATTAAACATAATTATTAAAGAATCAATTTCAAAAAGCATTCCAAGTAAAATTTTTTAATACTCAATTCACCCTCCCTCTTGAGTAATTGAGGCCACTTGGTTAACAAGTGTATATAATGAAAACATGATGTATACCACTAATGATATGTTATGATGTTTGATAATGAAAAGTTACATGATGTGGTTGTATGATACACCCTTGTATGATGATGAAACTAATGACGGGCAAACTGAATGATAATGTGTTTGTTATAAATCGACGAATTGGAGATGATGTCGATAATGGGTAATGATGGATGATTGTTATTATTGGTGATTTGTTGAATACCATTGGGTTTGATACAAGTGTGATCTTGTATGTGTGGTTTAAGATTGTATTGATGAATTGTTGTGATGCCACACTAGTGTATGAACAACAGTGATGACCCATAAGATGAAAATCCACTAAGAATTATATGGTGATATTATTGATAAGCAAGGATGAATAAGTATGCTAAGCATACCTTTAATATGATGAAAGATTGATTAATGTTATTGATGTTTATAATGCCATTGTGAATGTTACAAGTTGCCCATGCTGAGCTACGGGGAGCTACATGTGGTTGACCCTTGTGGGGGTGGCTCTTGAGGAGCAGGTGTCCCCAGTGGTCCTATGGATCACAGCTGCCATGTTATGAATCATGGTTGCACAACACCCTATATTGTTGATTATGTTATTTACTGCAGTCATGGTGAAAATGACCAGTGTTATAAAATGAGCGATGCGGTTTGGTACCAGTAAAATTGGTGATTATGCATGCATTATGATATATGTGTACACATTATACTACTACAGTAGGGGCATGATATGTGATCATCCTTAAACCCATAATCTGGTGTTTATTCCCATAGTCGAATCTGCATTTGTTGTTGACTATTCCATTGTGCATATGCATTAGCCTAAGAGCATTTCCATATAGTATGGAGACATGCCAAAAGGTAATGATAATTAAGATTGAGATATGATGATGATGAGATGGGTAAATGAATTACCTAAAAGACAACATGTAAAATATGAATACAACAAAATGATATTGAATAAGACGATGTTGTATGTGATGGCCTAATGTAATGAAAGGCTTGTTTGTCTATGGTTGATGACAACAATGTTGGCCTATTGTGGCATTGAGAAGTGATGTGTATATGTATTGCTTTGCTATAAGTTGATTGATAAATATTGTTTATGTATATTGTTGGGATGAATGAATTATGATGATTATTGATGATTTTAGCAAAATATACATGATGTTGATATACATGTGCACATAATCTCAATTGTATTCATATTCGTTATTTGAAATGTATAACTCATTCTCCCATGTTGTCAATTTTTAGTATTGATGCAGGAATATCATGGGATGAAAATATTTTTAAAGTAAAGCTTTTGTGAAGGTAAAATAGTGGTAATGGAATGCCTTTGCCGACAGTAATTGTAATTTATTGTACTATGAATAAGTGTACATGATAGTGTTAATAAATATTGATATTGATGGATGGGATGTAAATAACAATATGAGTGGATGATGTATCGATATTTGGGGTATTTAAATTCATACCCATTCGATGATTAAAATGATGTTGGTTATGTAATTCATTTTGGGAATGTATAAGTGTTGATGATACATGATTTTAAGGTTAAATAGAATGTAGTCAATTGTGGAATATGGACATCGGAGATGTATGTTGCATGACCATATAGATTCATATGTATATATATCTAAGGCAATACAAGTATATGATTTATGTGTAAGATGGATTGTGGTCCAATAGTTTTGTGTTGTATGCTTGCATGCTTTGCCCAGCCTTTTCTCATATCTTCATATATGGGACTAGGCGTGTGCCCTGTATACATACTCTTCTTCCGCTGTAAACTCTACTATTTTTGTATACACTTATGGGCGATTATTTTACGATCCAGTTATAAATTATCAAATCTCACTCTTTGATTTTTTATGGTTCGAGTGTTGATGTAATCGTTGAGGTGTTTTGGAAATATTTCAAATGCAAAAAATTTATTCGTATTTTTATTAATTAATTATCTTGATTACATCGGGATTCAGGTCCGGAAGATCAGGGGTGTTTCATAACCCGTCGGGTCAACCCGCCCTGCCCTGCCAGAAACCTATAAAAATACGGGGCGGGGTAGGCTAATTTTGAATGCATCATGGAATAAATTTGGTCAACTCAACCCGTCTCATTTTAGGCGGGTTGGCGGTCCAACCTACCGGGCTTAACCTGTTTTGACATCCCTATTTCTTGCTAATGGAAAACGAAAATATGAAGGAGAATGGAGGAAATGGGCACACCACCAGTTTAGGATTTTGAGAGGAAAAGATGAAGAGGAGCAATGAGAAAGAAGAAGAAAAGAATGTCTTTGCCTTTGAAAGAGAAAAATCCAATGTGAAAGTGAAGAAAAGAGAGTGGGATGTTATACTCCTCAATGGTTGCAATCACTTGATATATGGAGATGATACAGATCTTGCGGGATCTTGTAAAATGCACCCTTGCGGGGGATGATGGCTTTAGCAACTATACGTGGTTGCAAATGTTTGAGAAACCATGTGTGCATGGGTGATGTGGATATGTTATGAATTAGATCCATTACATATGCATTAAACAGTAAGACATATGTATTAGCCATAGGAACATGGCATTTGAGATGGAGATGACCAAAGAAAAATGATAGCCTCTTGAGAGTATAAATTGATTAAAGAGGTAATGAATTGATGATGTTATTGTGAAAGCCCATGTTTATGAAGAGCAATGTGAATGTTAATGTGTATGTGCTTATGCATGTGCTTGTTATGAATTGTGAATAGTAGGGCTTGTATACCCTAGATGATGTCTTAATGATGGCTTGATGATGAATTGGTGAGTTTGTTATAAAGCACCCATGTTGTTTATATGCATGTACACATGATCACAATGTAATTGAATTCGTCATTTTGAATATAGAATACAAAGAAAAGACCTTGCGTATGGTTGATAATAATGGTGTTATCCCATTGTGATATTGAGAAGCAATGTGTATGTGTAATTACTTTGCTATGAGTTGATTGATGAATATGATATATGTATATATTGTTGGGATGAGGAAATTATGATGATTAGTGATGATCTAAGCAAAGTATACATGATGTTAATATGCATATGCACATCATCTCAATTGTATTCATATTCGTCATTTTGAATATATAACTCATTCTCCCATGTTGTCTCCTTTTTAGCATTGTGGTGTAGGATTGCCATGGGATAAGATTGTGTCTCTAAACTAAAGCTTTGGAGAAGGTAAATAGTTGTAATGGAATGACTTGGCCGGCAACGAATGCTAATTATGGTGTGATGAATGAATTGTGTATGATGATAATTGACAATTATTGATTTGATGACTATTATGTAAAGGGCAATATAAGTGAATGATATGTTGATGTAAATTTGGAGGATTTCATCCCTATTTCTTGGGTAATGCGTATTAGCCATTTTTATATAGAGTTTTATGTAATAATTGATATAATAATTGAATGTCATTGTGTTGGAGTTGAACACTCATGTCATTGAGGGACTTATGGAATATGATCAATATAATGATCAGAGATTTTATATGAAATATAGGGTTAAATTGTAATAGTAGACACATGTAGTGAATTAGCATGATTGGTTGAGCCTTTTCTCATATCTTCATATATGGGACTAGGCGCGTGCCTTTTATACACATTCTTGTTCCGCTGTAAACTCAATCATTTTGTATATATATATGGGTGATTTATCTATCGATCCAGTTTGTAAATTCTTAAATCTCACTCTTTGGTTTACTGTGATTTGGATCTAGATGTAATGTTGAGGTGTTTTGTGTTAACCAAGTGGCCTCAAGTACTCAAGAGGGGGGGTGAATTGAGTATTAAAAAATTTTACTTTGAATGCTTTTGAAGTTGATTCTTTAGTTACTATGTTTGATGAAGATGATAAACTTAATGGTAAATAGTAACAATTTATACACAAGACAAAATAATTAGCACTTAAATAGGTCTAAGTAATATTCAAGAAATGGAATCAAAATAATCTCAACACTATTTATGGAACTTAGAAAGATTTCAAAATAATTCAAGAATATTACTTAAGGCTAATTTCAACAATGTTAATCGAAATAATTTATAACTTAATATAACATGCACTTAGTCCAAATTAATTGGCAATAACATAATAAATCAAGCAAGCAAGTTAAGTGCACAAATTAAATGAGTTTAGGGAAGAGAGATTTACAAACCGATATATACGAGTTCCACCACACCGCTGTACGTCTCGCCTCTAAGCAACCCACTTAGAGGATTTCCACTATTGGAGATTAAAGATACAACTTTGAGCAATCGCGACTTCCTAGTGTCCCACACTCAAGAACCCAATTCTCACAAGTACAAGGGCACCCCACCCAGTCTCTCAATCTCACAATTACAAGGTTGAAACCCCAACCCAAAGATTCTAAGATGTTCGGTGTTTTGAGTATACAAGGAAACTCTCCAATAGAGTGGATATACAAATTAAAGCTTTCACAAAGTAATAACTCTCAAAGAGAGGATATGTAAATTTTAGCACTTCAAGAAAATATTTTCTCTCTTTAAAAAATATTAATTTTCAAGTTTAGAAAATAATTTTGCTCACCAAATTTATTCTCAAAGTAATAAGCCAAGAAATAGAAACAGAGAGCAATTAAGAGAGAAGGAGAAGAAGAAGAAGAGCAGCGTGAGGGAAAGAGAAAGCAAAGGAACTGCTTCAATGCTTTGGGACGAATTGCTTCTTCAAGTTCCTCTCTATTTATAGCCTCCAGTAGCATGGCATTGCAATTAAATTATTTCCTTCGATGCAAATTAAGTGGAGCAAGGGAGCGTCTGCCTTTAATTGTTTAATTCATAGTGCGATGCGTAATTTGCGTAGTGCGTTCAGAGCTGTTTCCATTTAAACTGAATGAATTGGTGCATGAATGGATTCCCAATGTGTATTTTGGCCTTCTGACAGTGTATGAATCGATTCCTAGGATGAATGAATCGATTCCCATGTGTTTTCAAGGAGCATGAATAGATTCCTCTAGCTATGAATTGATTCCCATGTGTTTTCAATGAGTATGAATTGATTCCTCTAGCTATGAATCGATTCCCATGTGATTTCAATCTCCAGGCATCGATTCTTTCAACAGGTGAATCGATTCCTAGCATTTTTTGGCACCATGAATCGATTCTTGCTTCTAGTGAATCGATTCCTACGCATTTATAGCTTCATGAATCGATTCCCTATGTGGTGAATCGATTCCCACTTTATTTCTTGCACAATGAATCGATTCGTCATGTTGTTCTTTATGTTTTAATGTGTTTTGGACCCTTTTTGATCATTTGGCTCATGGTTCTTTGTTCCTTTGATTCTTTGGCATTTTGTTGATCATTTTTCACTTGATTGAGACCTTTATGAATGCCTTGACTCAAGTCCTTAATTGTTCATCAAATTTAATAGCTTGACAACATCCTTAATATTTCTTCATTTGTTGTGTCATTATCAAAACCTACATCATCATATAAATACATTCTCCCCCTTTTTGATGATGACAACAAATATTCATCTCGCGGGGTGTTAGTTTCATAACAATTCATATACATAGCATAAATGACTGTCCCTTACTCATATAATTTGATACCACATGTTATATAAATAATTGAATACCACTTTGTCATTTACACATGTAATTTGATATCACTTGTTGTAAAGAAATATAGTAAGGCTCCCCCTGAATCATGCATTTTCAACAAGGATAGATAGAGATATTGAATTCTAGATTTTATCTCCCCCTTAATCATTTAATAGATACCATTATTACATCATGATATTCTCTCCCCCTTTGTAAGATATTTTATGCCACTTAGAATGTATATATTTATTTTCTCCCTCTTTGGCATCATCAAAAACATTTAAGATTATATATAACACTTTAAGAAGCATACATTTTGTAGAGATAGATACCATTTGCATATAAAACTCCCCCTAAAACATGCAACATATATCACAGAGTAATTCGAGGCATGTAAGCAATCATAATGATGTTTTCTCCTTCTTTTGGATAAGCAAAGTTAGAGGTTATATAGGTTTAAAATTTTGCAATTTGCCAATGATTTTATTGCACAAGATAGTCAAGAAAATCAAAGTCATTTGCCATTTATTTTTGAGAACCATGTGGTACATAGAAGATTATCTTTGTGTCAAAAATATGTTTACTTAAGTATATGCTTCCTGAGAACTTGAAATAAAATAAGAGTTTTTGTGGAGTATGTATTTACTTCAAGAATTGTATGCATATCACAAAGGAAAGTACTATGTTCAAAGAAATGAAAACAATTTAAAATCTTTTTAGTTAAAGATTTTCAAAATTATGTTCAAGGAGAAAGAAAAAAAATGATAAACAACAATTTAAACAATTTCCAAAATTCCCAATTCCCTTCTAATATTTATAAATTGTTCTTTTGGAAGGGGTTTTATAAAAATATCCGCCAATTGTTTTGAAGTTTCAACATATTCAAGTACACAATCTCCTTTCAAAACATGGTCTCTTATAAAGTGGTGTCTTATTTCAATATGTTTAGTCCTAGAATGCATGACCGGATTTTTAGAGATATTTATTGCGCTAGTGTTGTCACATTTAATGGGTACTTTGTTTAAAACAACACCAAAATCAAGAAGTTGTTGTCTCATCCAAAGGATTTGAGCACAACAACTGCCTCAGCTGTCGATAAAGCAACACTTACTTCTTCTTGCTATGCCAAGAAACAAGGGAACTACCAAGTAAATGACATGTGCCACTAGTACTTTTTCTATCAAGTTTACAACCCGCGAAGTCAGAATCAGAATATCCTAAAAGATTACATTCAACGCCTTTGGGATACCATAAACCAACATTTTGAGTACCCACAAGATATTTCAAAATTCTTTTTACAGCGGTGAGATGTGATTCTTTAGGACACGCTTGATATCTAGCACACATGCATACAACAAACATAATATCGGTTCTACTAGCTGTTAAGTAAAGTAAGGAACCAATCATACCTCGGTATTTAGTTATTTCAACGTCCTTACCCTTCTCATCTTTGTCTAAGTAGCAAGATGTACTCATGGGTGTAGCTATTTCGTTTGCCTTATCCATTTCAAATCTTTTGAGTAGTTCTTTGCAATATTTTGTTTGACTAATGAAAGTCCCTTCATTTGTTTGTTTGATTTGTAATCCAAGGAAGAAGGTGAGTTCTCCCATCATGGACATTTCGAATTCATCTTGCATAATCTTGGCAAACTCTTGACAAAGAATTTCGTTAGTAGCACCAAATATTATGTCATCAACATAAACTTGTATCAAAAGAATGTCATTGTTTTTACGTTTTATAAACAGCGTAGTATCAACCTTTCCTCTTTCAAAATTATTTTCTAAAAGAAATTTACTAAGTCTTTCATACCAAGCTCTTGGAGCTTGTTTCAAACCATATAAAGCTTTTCTCAATTTAAAAACATGATTTTGAAATTTATGATTTTCAAAATCGGGAGGTTGATCTACATAAATTTCTTCTTGAATATAGCCATTTAGAAAAGCACTTTTGACATCCATTTGATAAAGCTTAAAATCCATACAACAAGCAAAAGCTAACAGTAATCTTATGGCTTCTAATCTAGCTACGGGAGCATACGTTTCTTCATAGTCTATTCCCTCTTCTTGATTATATCCTTTAGCAACTAATCTAGCTTTATTTCTTGTTATTATTCCATTTTCATCTAGCTTATTTCTAAAAACCTATTTAGTACCTATTATTAGATGGTCATTGGGTCTTGGCACAAGTTCCCAAACTTCACTTCTTTCAAATTGATTCAATTCTTCTTGCATGGCGAACATCCAATGTTCATCAATAATAGCTTCATTGATATTTTTGGGTTCTATTTGTGATACAAAAGCTAAGTGATTGCATGCATTTCTAATAGCGTTTCGAGTACTTACACCTTTTGTTATTTCTCCTATAACATTGTCCAAGGGGTGATTCTTTAAGGTGATCCATTCCTTTTGTTGAGGTTCGCCATTTTGTGTTGTATCTCCTTTATTTTTATTTCCTTCTTCATCTTCCAAGTTCATTTCTTGGAAGGTACCTACAAGATCATCAATTTCCTTTCTCGGAGGATTTTGGTTAAGTTCATCAAATTTGACATGTATAGACTCTTCAATTGTCCATGTTCGTTTGTTAAAGAGTTGATAAGCTTTACTAGTAGATGAATAACCTAAGAATATTGCTTCATCAGATTTTGCATCGAATTTGCCGAGATTATCCTTTCCATTATATAAAACAAAACATTTGCATCCAAATATATGAAAATAAGAAATATTTGGTTTTCTTCCTTTATAAAGCTCATAGGGGGTTTTCTTTAATATAGGCCTTATCAAACATCGGTTCATAGCATGGCAAGCAGTATTTACCGCATCGGCCCAAAAATGTTTTGAAATGTTACTTTCATTTAACATAGTTCTTGCGAGCTCCGCTAAAGATCGATTTTTCTTTTCAACTACTCCATTTTGTTGTGGAGTTCTTGGAGCCGAAAAATTATGATCAATGCCAAATTTTTCACAAAATTTTTCAAAAGATTGGTTTTCAAATTCTCCCCCATGATCAGTTCGAATAGATGCAATTTTTAAATTTTGTTCGTTTTGGATGATCTTGGCAACTTTCTTAAATGTATGATATGCTTCATGTTTATGAGTAAGAAACAGAGTCCATGTATACCTAGAATAATCATCCATAATCACAAGACCATAATAGTTTCCACCAAAACTTTTAGTTTTTGAAGGTCCAAATAAATCCATATGTAAAAGTTGTAAAGGTCTAGTTGTTGAAACAATATTTTTCGCTTGAAAAGAAACCTTTACTTGTTTTCCTTTTTGACAAGCGTCATAAAATTTATTTTCGAATTTCAATTTTGGTAAACCAATTACTAAATCTTTCGAAACAAGTTTGTTTAAATGGTCTATATGAATGTGACCAATTCTTCTATGCCATAGCCATGATTCATCCTCTTTAGTTATGAAGCATTGCACATCATTTGAAGCAAGACAATCAAGATTAATCTTATAAATATTATCAACTCTTTGACCAACAAATTTTATTTCCTTGTTTAGCTTATTTTCAATTATGCAACCATTTGATTCAAAAACAATTTTATAGCCCTTATCACATAATTGACTAATGCTAAGCAAGTTATGTTTAAGTCCTTCAACATATAATATATCATTTATAGAAGTTGAAGAATTTTTACCAACATTTCTGATTCCTAGTATTCTTCCCTTCGTGTTATCTCCATAAGTAACGAATCCTTTATTTCATAGAGTAAATGATATGAACTTACTTTTGTCTCCCGTCATGTGTTTTGAACACCCACTATCCAAATACCAATGGGTGCTATTCATTTTAAAGCATACCTACAAAACATGTCAAGTTAGAGAACTTGGTACCCATTTTATGTTAGGTCCTTGTAGGTTAGTTTGAGGTAATGTTCCTTTAGGAACCCATACTTTTCTCATAACCTTTGGCCCTAGTTTTCTAACATTATAATTAGATGCATTATGTCCTTTAAAACCGCAATGATTACATTTCATAAAAGGTGATGAAGTTTTACTAGGTGGTATAAAGAAGTTCTTATAATTCTTTTGTTTCTTAACGGCATTGAAACCTAAACCCGTTTTATCAAACATACACCATTGTTTACCAAGTAAAACATTTAAGTTGTCTCTACCATTTGTAAATTTTTCTAGAGTTCTATTCAAGTCCAAAACCTTAGTTTCTAGCATGTCACATTTCTTTACAAATTCACAAGGTTTAGTCCTAGAGCATGCTTGAACATTTACTAACTCATTTTTCAAACATTCATTTTCTTTACAAACTTCCATAAGATGCATCTCAAAAGTGTTAATGGTTTTTCTAGATAATTTATGCTTATTAGACACTTTCATAAGTTTATCATACAATTCTTCAAGAGCATCAAGTAGTTCTTCCTTATCTAAGTCATGAAAGTTTACCTCATCTTCTTCATCTTGGTGATTGGCCATAAGACAGAGGTTTGCTTCTTCATTTTCTGAATCGTCCGAGCTACTTATCTCATTTTCATTCTATGCAATATATGCTCTTCTCCTTTCTTTTCTTTCTTTGTTTTTCTTCTTTAAGTTTGGACAATCTATCTTGAAGTGTCCTTCCTTTCCACATTCAAAGCAAGTAGGTGAAGTAGAATTTTCTTTAGGATTAGATTTCTTACCTTGTGATTTGAAGTTCCTTTGGAAGCGTTTGCTCTTCATAAGCTTTCCAAAATGTTTTATGAATAGGCTTAACTCTTCATCCTCGTCAAGATCACTCTCGGATTCATCTTCAACAATTGAGGTGGCTTTGAGAGCTAGCCCTTTCTTCTTAGAGACTTTTTCTTCTTCCTCAGCTTGTTTCAAGTCTTTCAATTCTTGTTCTTGTTCTTGGAGTTTACCAAACAAAGTGGCAAGAGACATATCATTTATATTAGGAGATTGTTTGATGGCCGTAACAAGAGGTTGCCATTCTCTAGTAAGACTTTTTAGAACTTTGTGGATAAGTTCCTTGTTAGTATAAGATTTACCAAGTGTAATAAGATGATTAATAATCAAAGTAAATCTCTTTTGAAGTTCTAAAATAGATTTGTTGGAATTCATTCTAAAACTTTCATATTGACTAGTTAAAGTACTAATCTTAGAGTCCTTAACATTGCTAGTTCCTTCATGAGTTACTTGAAGGGTATCCCACATATCCTTAGCAGATTTACATGTAACTACTCTAAAGAACTCATTGGGACCTAAGGCTAAAGTGATAAGATTTTTTGCTTTGTAATTATATTGTACTTTCTTCTCTTCCTCACTAGTCCAATCATCCATAGGTTTTTCAACTTGTTTATCATCAACAGTATGCATAGGTACAAAAGGACCATTTTCAATAGCATTCCATACTTTCAAGTCAATTGATTGCACAAAAATTTTCATCCTTGCTTTCCAAAAAGCATAGCCCTCACCACTGAAAGTGGGAGGTCTATTTGTGGCACCACCCTCGGGAAAAAGATTTAGAGAATTTGAGGCTATTTGTTCTCTTGAAGCTGTTAAGCTTGATCTACCAAGAGTCAAGCTCTGATACCACTTGTTAACCAAGTGGCCTCAAGTACTCAAGAGGGGGGGGGGTGAATTGAGTATTAAAAAATTTTACTTTGAATGCTTTTAAAGTTGATTCTTTAGTTACTATGTTTAATGAAGATGATAAACTTAATGGCAAATAGTAACAATTTATACACAAGATAAAATAATTAGCACTTAAATAGGTCTAAGTAATATTCAAGAAATGGAATCGAAATAATCTCAACACTATTTATGGAACTTAGAAAGATTTCAAAATAATTCAAGAATATTACTTAAGGCTAATTTCAACAATGTTAATCGAAATAATTTATAACTTAATATAACATGCACTTAGTCCAAATTAATTGGCAATAACATAATAAATCAAGCAAGTAAGTTAAGTGCACAAATTAAATGAGTTTAGGGAAGAGAGATTTGCAAACCGATATATACGAGTTCCACCACACCGGTGTACGTCTCGCCTCTAAGCAACCCACTTAGAGGATTTCCACTATTTGAGATTAAAGATACAACTTTGAGCAATCGCGACTTCCTAGTGTCCCACACTCAAGAACCCAATTCTCATAAGTACAAGGGCACCCCACCCAGTCTCTCAATCTCATAATTACAAGGTTGAAACCCCAACCCAAAGATTCTAAGATGTTTGGTGTTTTGAGTATACAAGGAAACTCTCCAATAGAGTGGATATACAAATTAAAGCTTTCACAAAGTAATAACTCTCAAAGAGAGGATATGCAAATTTTAGCACTTCAAGAAAATATTTTCTCTCTTTAAAAAATATTAATTTACAAGTTTAGAAAATAATTTTTCTCACCAAATTTATTCTCAAAGTAATAAGCCAAGAAATAGAAACAGAGAGCAATTAAGAGAGAAGGAGAAGAAGAAGAAGAGCAGCGTGAGGGAAGGAGAAAGCAAAGGAACTGCTTCAATGCTTTGGGACGAATTGCTTCTTCAAGTTCCTCTCTATTTATAGCCTCCAGTAGCATGGCATTGTAATTAAATTATTTCCTTAGATGCAAATTAAGTAGAGCAAGGGAGCGTCTGCCTTCAATTGTTTAATTCATAGTGCGATGCGTAATTTGCATAGTGCGTTCAGAGCTGTTTCCATTTAAACTGAATGAATTGGTGCATGAATGGATTCCCAGCGTGTATTTTGGCCTTCTGACAATGTATGAATCGATTCCTAGGATGAATGAATCGATTCCCATGTGTTTTCAAGGAGCATGAATGTAACATCCCGATTTAAAAATTAATTACCGAATGAAATTAAGCCATTAGAATAATAATTACAAAATGGAAAATTACTTGTTAATTATAATTAACTTAATTAATTTAACTTAAGAAAATAATGGCTGGTTAATTATGATTAATTGTTAATAGCTGGCTGCTTGTGATTGGTGTGTGACGTGAGTGGACTGACGTTCACGAACTCCCACCCCACTCTTCTTCTCTTCATACGCATATACATATGTCCAGAGCCATTGTTGTTATTCATTTCCCTTCAGACTTCCTCTTTCGCTACTTCTCTTCTCTTCGTTCTCTCTTCTCTTCTTCTTCTTCGCTCTTCTTCTTCTCCCCTGTTCTCTGTTCTCTGTTTCTGGAAACCCACGACGATGGTACTACAGAAGATTTAGAGTTTCCTTCTGTTGGTGAAGGACCATCGTCGAGATAGGAGAAGAACAGCTCCCTGTTCCCGAGCCGATTGCAGAATACAACGGCGTTCGAGGGGCTGAACGAGTGAGAGTACTGGACAAAGCAACAAGGCAGAGGATCAACGTCAAAATAGAGGAGCCTCTCGGAGTCTCTTAGTTGGTAGGGGGTATCTTATATCTTAAATGCATGGGTTATGGATGGGTTCCGGCTGTTAATGACTTGTTGATTCTATGTTTGATACTGTGTTGTGGTTGCATGAAGAATGTGTGACACCCGGATGCATGATGATTAGGTGTTGAGTGATGCATGTCTAGTTCCATCTGTGAAATGCATGTTAATGGTCTTGAGAATGTCGAATGTTTGCATGAAAAGAATGTGTTGGAGTGTTGTTGATGATTGCCATGTGATTTATATGGCATGCAAGTGGCCATGAGTATTAAATCCTGACTGCATATGAGAAATGTTGTTTCTGCGAGTCTGATAATGTTTTATACCGATTGCATGTGATGCATGTACTGTTAAATGAAAGATTGTATATATATGAACTCTGTGTTTGTGTGATCAATCCGCGTGTGGCGCATGGGATGCGTTAATGCTGGGAGCATGTAGTGTGGGACACTACCATCGGTTATTAAAAGCATGAGACACTATGAAATCCTTTTGAGTGGGACTCAAGGTAAGCCTTTGAGTGGGACTCAGGCTGCCCGTGAACACCGCCATTGGCGCTGAGAGCGTTGGTGTCACATATGTGGGGAAACGGTTTGGTACCTGTAAAATGGCGAAGTTAGCTAGGAGCTGAATAAAAGGCTGGGAACCTACGTTGCAACGAATAAAAAACTGATTACACACGAATGCGGATCTGAGTGATTGAATTCCATGTACTTGTATAGTTGATGTTGATTGTAACCTGATTGCATGCACATGTGTAAGGTTATTGGGCATGATATGTGTATATAGCCGGGTGATAAGTGAATAGATTCTGATCAGAAAATATTTTATGTGTGTTCTGATTAATTGGTATTGTGTATGTTTTGATGGTTGTTGTGTACATTTATATTGTTGCTTAACTGAGGAATAATCCGAGTCAGTATCTATCATTTAATATCTAAGATACTCACCCCCCTACTGTGGCTATATTTTATAGTGAATGTCTCTCAGAATGATGAATGAAGGAGGAGCTGAATGCCGAGTGAAGTGCTTGTGCACTATGGAATATATGTGTATATGTATATACTGTGTATAAGGTTTTGTTAAGCCTTGGCCGGCTCGTATTTTGGTCTTAGTCACTTTATATCAGAATTTGAACTCTCTTGGGTTGAGAGTATGACAATGTGCCTATAAATATTTATATATATTCCTATGTAGATCATACTGTATGTTTATTCTATGCTGTGTGTGAAGGTTCGAGTGATATATATATGCATTTTTCCGAGCGTGTGAGGTTGGTATGACTTCAAGTAAAAATGGAGCTAAGTTGTTGCTCTGGGAAGCGAGATAGTGACTTTATCCTGAGTGAAGAGAAGTTTAGATATTTCCGAGTAAATAAGGTCGTATAATCCCGAGTGGGGATTGATCTGAACACCTTCAGAGTGATAACTGTTAGGATTTTCCTCGAGTGATGAATAATTAAATATTTCCGAGTGAGAACTTGCCAAGTGAATGTTTCCCAATAGAGGAATGATACCTAAGGCTCTAAGTGAACTCCATTATAGTAAACTTATTAGAAGCTAGAAGATCCTTGAGTGAGTCTTGACTTAGTAGGATAACTTAAGTGAGAAAGATTATATATGCCGAGTGAAAAATGAATGAAATACCCCCGAGTGGTAAAAGACTGTGAAAGATATTCTGAGTGAGAAGTCCTTATAGATTCTGAGTGGAATGGCTATGGGAATCATTTCCCGAGTGGTCAACATCTGTGACCCGAGTGAATGATGTTGAGGAGTGTGATGTAACGTTCGAAAGAAACTTGTACGTGTAAGGGTTAACCCGAATGAATCAAGAGTAAAGACCTTTCCGAGTGAACTTAGACCTTGAATCCGAGTGCAGTTGCTCGCCTTAGCGACTAAGTGTTCGCTCCAGCGAGTGAGAGAGAAAGGAAGGTCTCTAATTGGTTCCGCTTAAGCTATGCGTGCTTCGCCCAAGCGTGTTGAGTCGTCTCGCTCAAGCGATGTTGAATCCTGCCCGAGCGAGTGGGCGCTGTTGGGTTCGTTCGTGTTCTGCATCTTCCGCTGTCTACCATGTGATTGATTTGCTTTCCTTCTTATCTTGATTCCACTCTCCTTAACCCTCAACTGCCCATCTTGCCCTTGAATTCCCTTTGATTTTTGGAAAAATTTTCCTGGTCTCGGTTATTTCCCAAATTGAACTTAGGATGTTTCATTTGGTATCAGAGCATTCTTAAGAAAATTAAGGATGTTTCATTTGGTATCAGAGCATTCTTAAGAAAATTAAGGATGTTTCATTTGGTATCAGAGCAGACCTAAAAGGTCCAAGGCCAAGGTATGCTTACCGAGTGTAAGCGGTTGTGTGCATTATGACCGAGTGGTCATCATTATTGTGATATTCTGTTGAACATGGTCGATGTTGAGATATTGATTTGAGGATAGGAGATTATTCCCCTCCTGGTCCGATTAATTATATGATATATAGGAATGGTATAATGTGCTATAGTTATTGAATGTTGGGATGAGGTCCAATCGGTAGTGAGTAACTTTGTAAACTTATCCTTGAAGGGGTGTTAATTTCAGGATAAGTAATGACGAATCATCAAAGCATGGAGGCCATAGCCGCGACATTCCAACGTTTTGCTGACGTGTTTGAGAGGCAGGGCCAGCCTCGAACCGAAGATGGCTAAGTATTGGATCGCTTCATGAAGAGGAAGCCGAGTGAGTTTCAAGGGTGATTTAATCCCGAGGCAGCATACAAATGGATTCAAGACTTGGAGAGAGTTTTTGGGGGCCTTCACTGTACTGAGGCCCAGAAAGTTGAGTGCGCAGTGTACATGCTGTGAGACGAAGTGGAAAATTGGTGGAAAATCGCCAAAAACCGACTGACTGACGCGGGTATCCAACTAGTCTGAGAGAATTTTAGAGCGTGCTTTCTGGAAAAGTATTTCCCCGACACAGTGAGGAGTCGGAAGGAACTGGAATTTATAGAGTTGAAGCAAGGTTCCATGTCTGTGGAAGAATATGCTGCAAAGTATGAGGAACAATGTTTGTTTTATCCGCCTTTCCAACAACCTGGAACCGAGAGTTCCAAATGCATCAAGTTCGAGAGCGGACTGAGGTCGGATATTAAGAGAGCATTCAGGCACCAGGAAATTAGGAGCTTTCCTGTATTGGTGAATAAGTACAGAATTTTTGAAGAGGATGACAAGGCCCACTCGGGCCAGAGTAGCAAAGCAGACTATTCCTTGAAGCCCCAGCAACCTCGCTTCAAGAGGCCGAACAACGCTGGTAGGAACAGACCCTTTTCCAGGTTTAGGGGTCAGAGTCAGCAAGAAAGACGACCAGTTATGGGAGACGGAAAATGTTTTAAGTGTGGAGGAAATCATTACGCTCAGGATTGCAACAGCGATGGTGGGATGGTATGTTACCATTATAATGAAAGAGGGCACATTCACCCTGACTGTCCCCGACTACGTCAAGCAAACGCCAATGTGCGCCAGGGAGGCTTCCAAGGGAGAAGCCATGGAAATGGTGGCCAAGGATCAGGGGGCAGAGGTAATGGAGCCAGAGGAAATATGATGTTTGCTCTAAACAACCGAAGAAGAAATACCGACCAACCAGCTGCTGGGAGAGTCTACGCCATCAGCGCTGAGGAAGCTGCACAAGCGAATGACTTGGTGCAAAGTAAGTGCTTACTCGGTAGATATACACTTAATGTAGTTTTTGATTCTTGAGCTACCCATTCTTTTATAGCCGATGAGTGTGTAAGACGTTTAAAGTTGCCGACTGTGTATATGGATCGGACTTTGGAAGTAGCCAATCCGACTGGCACTAAGGTGTTGACATCAACGATGTGTAAGGATATAACATTTATATTGGACGATCGGAGTTTCACCTTCGATTTGGTGTGTGTGCCTCTAAAGGACCTCGACATTGTACTTGGCATAGATTGGCTTTCAGCCAACAAGGTGTTGGTGGACTGTCGAAATCGAAGAGTAATTTTTTTGAGGCAGAACAATGAGGACTACACGGTACAAGGTATAGCTCAGCTATTTATGATGCTTTGTTTAACTGAGGGAGAGAGTAGAACCCGAGTGAACGATATTTTGACTGTTTGTGAATTCCCCGAGGTGTTTCTGGAGGATGTGCCCGGTGTCCCTCCGAATAGAGAAGTTGAATTCTTTATAGACTTGATTCCTGGAGCCGAGCCAGTCTCCAGTGCTCCTTATAAAATGTCCCCAACAGAATTGGTTGAATTGAAAAAGTAAGTGGATGAGTTGCTCGGAAAGCAGTTCATTCGACCGAGTGTATCACCATGGGGCGCACCTGTGCTACTTGTCAAAAAGAAGGATGGCAGCATGATATTATGCATAGATTACCGACAGCTAAACAAGCTCACGATTAAGAACCGATACCCATTGCCCAGAATCGATGATTTGATTGACCAACTGCGTGGTGCTTCAATTTTCTCGAAGATCGATTTACGATCGAGATACCACCAAATCCAGGTGAAGGACTCGGATATTCCAAAGACTGCCTTTAGGACTCGGTATGGCCACTACGAGTATGTAGTGATGCCGTTTGGTGTGACAAATGCCCCTGCTGTATTCATGAATTGCATGAACAGTATATTCCACCCATATTTAGACCGATTCGTAGTCGTTTTCATTAACGATATCTTAGTCTATTCTAAGACCCCTGAAGAGCATGAGGAACACCTCCGAGCGGTACTTCAAGTATTGAAGGAGAAGCAGTTGTTTGCAAAACTTTCGAAGTGCGATTTCTGGATGGATAAGATCCACTTTCTCAGACATGTAATTTCCATGAAAGGTGTCTCGGTAGATCCTTCAAAGGTGGCAGCTATAATGACATGGGAGAGACCCAAGTCGGTCTCGGAGATAAGAAGCTTTATGGGCCTAGCTGGCTATTATAGGAGGTTTATTGAAGGTTTTTCTAAGCTTGCTTTGCCACTGACTAAATTGACTCGGAAAAATGTCCCTTTCGTGTGGAGTTCCGAGTTCCGAGAGTTAAAAGACAAGTTAACAACCGCTCCAGTGTTGGCATTGCCAAATTTACAAGAGAGCTTCGTGGTCTATTATGATGCATCGGGACTCGGCCTGGGGTGCGTGCTAATGTAGAAAGACCGAGTGATAGCTTATGCCTCTCGGCAATTAAGGCCTCACGAACAGCATTATCCGACCCACGACTTGGAATTGGCAGCTGTAGTCTTCGCATTAAAGATATGGAGGCATTACTTGTACGGATCCAAATTCGAAGTGTACAGCGACCACAAGAGCCTCAAATATTTATTCGACCAGAAAGAGCTGAACATGAGGCAAAGAAGATGGATAGAGTTTTTAAAAGATTATGACTTCGAGCTGAAGTATCATTCGGGTAAGGCGAACATTGTTGCCGACGCCTTGAGTCAGAAATCCCTCCATGTGGCAGTGATGATGGTGAAGGAGGTGGAGTTATTGGAACAATTCCGAGACATGAATTTGCATGTTGACGTCCCTTCGTCTCGGAAGATAACGCTCGGTACATTGAAGATTGCCAATGAGTTCCTAAAATTAGTGTTTGAGTAGCAGAAGTCAGATCCCTACTTGGCTGAGATGAAGGCGACTCAGGCCAAGGGTAAGGACTTGTCTCTGACCGAGGGACCGGATGGAATTTTCCAAGTGAAGAATAGGATATATGTGCCGGGTGAAGGTGAATTAAGGAGGATGGTGCTTGATAAAACCCACAAGAGCCTGCTAAGTATTCACCCGGGCACCATGAAGATGTACCATGACCTAAGACTACAATTCTGGTAGCCCGGATTAAAGAGGAATGTAGCGGAATATGTGGCTCGGTGTATTACCTGTCAGAAATTGAAAGTCGAGCACCAGAAGCCGTATGGTGCATTGCAACCCCTGGAGATCCCCGTATGGAAATGGGACTCAATTGCCATGGACTTTGTCATGGGATTACCTAAAACCCGAGCGGGTCATGATGCAATTTGGGTCATTGTTGACCAATTGACGAAAAGTGCACACTTCCTGCCTGTGAACATGAGATACCCGTCACATAAGTTAGCTCATATTTATATTCGTGAAATTGTCCGACTGCATGGTGTGCCGGCTTCTATCGTATCGGATAGAGATCCTAGATTCACGTCTCAGTTTTGGACTAGCCTGCACCAGGAATTGGGCACGAAACTTTAGCTAAGTTCCGCCTACCACCCCCAATCGGATGGACAATCCGAGCGAACGATACAAAGTTTAGAAGACTTACTGAGGGCGTGTGTGTTGGAGCATGGTGGGTGTTGGGAGCAGTACCTTCCCTTAATCGAATTTACATACAACAACATCCACCACAGTAGTATTGGTATGGCACCCTACGAAGCACTGTATGGTCGAAAATGCCGAACCCCACTCTGTTGGTCGGAAACGGGTGAAAGTTTACTATTGGGGCCGGAAATTGTGAAACAAACCTCAGAACAAATCCAAGTAATAAGGGAAAAGATGAAGGTGTCTCAGGACAGACAGAAAAGCTACTATGATAAACGAACCAAACCACTGGAGTTCTCAGTCGGAGATAGGGTGTTTCTAAAGACTTCACCGAGTAAAGGAGTCGGGCGAGCCTTGAAAAGTGGGAAGTTGAACCCCCGATATATTAGACCTTACGAAGTATTAGAGCGGATTGGTTCCATGGCATACCGAATAGCATTACCGACTCACCTATCCCGATTGCATAACGTGTTTCATGTGTCTCAACTAAGGAAATATCTACATGATTCCACACATACAATGCCGGATGATGAAGTGGAGATCAAGGAGGATTTGACCACAGTGACTGTACCGACTAGAATCGTGGACCGGTTGGTAAAGCGTTTGAGGAGCAAGGATGTACAACTGGTTGAAGTAGAGTGGCAGCAAGACGGGTATACCTCTTATAACTGGGAACGCGAGGATGCCATGAGGCAACAGTACCCCGAGTTGTTTAATCAAGGTGAGTTACCGATTGAATTTCAAGGACGAAATTCTTTTGAGAGGGGGAGAATTGTAACATCCCGATTTAAAAATTAATTACCGAATGAAATTAAGCCATTAGAATAATAATTGCAAAGTGGAAAATTACTTGTTAATTATAATTAACTTAATTAATTTAACTTAAGAAAATAATGGCTGGTTAATTGTGATTAATTGTTAATAGCTGGCTGCTTGTGATTGGTGTGTGACGTGAGTGGACTGACATTCACGAACTCCCACCCCACTCTTCTTCTCTTCGTACGTATATACATATGTCCAGAGCCATTGTTGTTATTCATTTCCCTTCAGACTTTCTCTTTCGCTACTTCTGTTCTCTTCGTTCTCTCTTCTCTTCTTCTTCTTCGCTCTTCTTCTTCTCCCCTATTCTCTGTTCTCTGTTTCTGGAAACCCACAACGACGGTACTATAGAAGATTTAGAGTTTCCTTCTGTTGGTGAAGGACGATGGTCAAGATAGGAGAAGAACAGCTCCCTGTTCCCGAGCCGATTGCAGAATACAACGACGTTCGAGGGGCTGAACGAGTGAGAGTACTGGACAAAGCAACAAGGCAGAGGATCAACGTCAAAACAGAGGAGCCTCTTGGAGACTCTTAGTTGGAAAGGGGTATCTTTGATGATGCATGATTTATCCTTAATTCCTTGGTTTAAATGTGTATAATTTGCCATTGCTAATTGTGTAATATTATGCATTTTAACACATTTTCATAATTCAAGCTTTATTTAATATTAAATGAATTAGGCGATAATCTTTAAATGGAAATAATAAATCTTACTTGATTTCCCTTATATTGTAGTGAATAATTGAGGTTGCAATTGGGAAATTATGAAATTGAGCATCAGGGCTGACGCGTAGCGCCAGTACCACGCGTAGCATAAGACCGCAAGAGCTGACGCGTAGCGTTAAGCCTACGCGTAGCTTCAACAGTGACGAGGATCCCATTAACAGGCTGTGCGCAACTTCAGAAGTGGGGGAGTTATTTATATTAAACACATATTGGCCAATCCATTACAGACATACGGCACTATCTCAGTGGGGAACATGCAGCACAAGTGTCTAAGCATTATTGAAGAATTATTGGAGAAAATAATGTATTGAGTCAGAAAACCTCACGCGTAGCCTCACAACTACGCGTAGCGTGGAAGCAAATTTGCAACCCTGACGCATTTACCTTTGCTTTCACTATAAATAGGACCAATGCCAAAGGCTTCAAACACACCATTCCTCCAGCATATTCATTCGGAGTAACAGAGGTACAAAGCCTCTAGGAGGAAATTCTTCTCTCCTATTCCGGGTTTGATCTTTCTTGTTTTTAGTTTGTTTTAGTTATGGAGGCCTAAAACCCTTAGATTGATTTTCTTGGAGGTTAATGTAATGTTATTTTTGAGGTTTTGATTTTCAATACATTTCCTTGTTATTAATATCTTCATAATTCTAGCTCAATTATTTAATATCTATATTGTTTAATTAAGTTGTATGCTTAATCAATTTAATTATACAGTTAGAATTGAATAATAATTATATTAAGATAGATTAAGAAATATACATGCTTAATGAATGTTTCAAAATCAATCTTGATAGTTGTGGTTTGCTTAATTCCATAACGTTGAAGTTAGATTATGTATGTAGGCGATGTTCTATGTATGTTCAATAATTCCTAGAATTTAAAATCTTGACTCCTTTAGCTTAATTAGGATGCTTGATTAAAATCTTCATTTTTAATTGAATGAAAGTAAAGGAATTATGAATTAAAAGACGCTTAGTTGATTAATTCAAATTGAACTAAGAGATCGATAATAAGGAAAGTGTATAGAATTCTTTTCAAATCCAAGGATAAAATAAATTGCAATACTCCAAGAAAATCAATCGCTTGTTAGTTATTTGTTTCATATTTATTCTATATTCTTGTATTCTATATTAAATTTATGTGACAATCAAACCCCCCCCCAATGTATACTTGTTGAACTTCTGTCTGTAAAAATAAATTTTAGTTGTTTTATTTTTGTTTTGTTAAAAATTAGTTTAAGACTTGATTTTCCTAAATTTTTGTGTTGATCCTTGAGAGAACGACCTAGGTTGACACCCTAGTACTACATTAATTAATTTTAATGTACTAATTTGACGGAATCACGACTGTAAAAATATTCACGTCAATCTTATATCTTAAATGCATGGGTTATGGACGGGTTCCGGGTGTTAATGACTTGTTGATTCTGTGTTCGATACTGTGTTGTGGTTGCATGAAGAATGTGTGATACCCGGATGCATGATGATTAGGTGTTGAGTGATGCATGTCTAGTTCCGTCCGTGAAATGCATGTTAATGGTTTTGAGAATGTCGAATGTTTGCATGAAAAGAATGTGTTGGAGTGTTGTTGATGATTGCCATGTGATTTATATGGCATGCAAGTGGCCATGAGTATTAAATCCTGACTGCATGTGAGAAATGTTGTTTCTGCGAGTCTGATAATGTTTTATACCGATTGCATGTGATGCATGTACTGTTAAATGAAAGATTGTATATATATGAACTCTATGTTTGTGTGATCAATCCGCATGTGGCGCATGGGATGCGTTAATGCTGGGAGCATGTAGTGTGGGACACTACCATCGGTTATTAAAAGCGTGAGACGTTGTGAAATCCTTTTGAGTGGGACTCAAGGTTGGGACTCAGGCTGCCCGTGAACACCGCCGTTGGCGCTGAGAGCGTTGGTGTCACATGTGAGAGGAAACGGTTTGGTACCTGTAAAATGGCCAAGTCAGCTGGGAGCTGAATAAAAGGCTGGGAGCCTACCTTGCAACGAATAAAAAACCGATTACACACGAATGTGAATTTGAGTGATTGAATTTCGTGTAC
The DNA here is from genome assembly GCA_037962975.1 of Clitoria ternatea. Lineage (NCBI taxonomy): Eukaryota > Viridiplantae > Streptophyta > Magnoliopsida > Fabales > Fabaceae > Clitoria > Clitoria ternatea. Next base: position 182,647,317 of record CM075672.1, read on the forward strand.
TTGTACAGTTGATGTTGATTATAACCTGATTGCATGCACATGTGTAAGGTTATTGGGCATGATATGTGTATATAGCCGAGTGATAACTGAATAGATTCTGATCGGAAAATATTTTATGTGTGTTCTGATTAATTGGTATTGTGTATGTTTTGATGGTTGTTGTGTACATTTATATTGTTGCTTAACTGAGGAATAATCTGAGTCAGTATCTATCATTTAATATCTAAGATACTCACCCCCTACTGTGGCTATATTTTACAGTGAATGTCTCTCGGAATGATGAATGAAGGAGGAGCTGAATGCCGAGTGAAGTGCTTGTGCACTATGGAATATATGTGTATATGTATATACTGTGTATAAGGTTTTGTTAAGCCTTGGTCGGCTCGTATTTTGGTCTTAGTCACTTTATATCAGAATTTGAACTCTCTTAGGTTGAGAGTATGACAATGTGCCTATAAATATTTATATATATTCCTATATAGATCATACTGTATGTTTATTCTATGCTGTGTGTGAAGGTCCGAGTGATATATATACGCATTTTTCTGAGCGTGTGAGGTTGGTGTGACTTCAAGTAAAAATGGAGCTAAGTTGTTGCTGTGGGAAGCGAGATAGTGACTTTATCCTGAGTGAAGAGAAGTTTAGATATTTCTGAGTGAATGAGGTCGTATAATCCTGAGTGGGGATTGATCAGAACACCTTCAGAGTGATAACTGTTAGGATTTTCCTCGAGTGGTGAATAATTAAATATTTCTGAGTGAGAACTTGCCGAGTGAATGTTTTTCGATAGAGGAATGATACCTAAGGCTCTAAGTGAACTCCATTATAGTAAACTTATTAGAAGCTAGAAGATTCTTGAGTGAGTCTTGACCTAGTAGGATAACTTGAGTGAGAAAGATTATATATGCCAAGTGAAAAACGAGTAAAATACCCCCGAGTGGTAAAAGACCGTGAAAGATATTCTGAGTGAGAAATCCTTATAGATTCCGAGTGGAATGGCTATGGGAATCATTTCCCGAGTGGTCAACATTTGTGACCTGAGTGAATGATGTTGAGGAGTGTGATGTAACATCCGAAAGAAACTTGTACGTGTAAGGGTTAACCCAAATGTATCGAGAGTAAAGACCTTTCCGAGTAAACTTAGACCTTGAATCCGAGTGGAGTTGCTCGCCTCAACGACTAAGTGTTCACTCCAGCGAGTGAGAGCGAAAGGAAGGTCTCTAATTGGTTCCGCTTAAGCTATGCGTGCTTCGCCCAAGCGTGTTGAGTCGTCTCGCTCAAGCGATGTTGAATCTCGCCCGAGTGAGTGGGCGCTGTTGGGTTCGCTCATGTTCTGCATCTTCCGCTGTCTACCATGTGATTGATTTGCTTTCCTTCTTATCTTGATTCTACTCTCCTTAACCCTCAACTGCCCATCTTGCCCTTGAATTCCCTTTGATTTTTGGAAAAATTTTCCTGGTCTCGGTTATTTCCCAAATTGAACTTAGGATGTTTCATTTGGTATCAGAGCATTCTTAAGAAAATTAAGGATGTTTCATTTGGTATTAGAGCATTCTTAAGAAAATTAAGGATGTTTCAATGAATCGATTCCTCTAGCTGTGAATCGATTCCCATGTGTTTTCAATGAGTATGAATCGATTCCTCTAGCTATGAATCGATTCCCATGTGTTTTCAATCTCCATGAATCGATTCTTTCAATAGGTGAATCGATTCCCAGCATTTTTTGGCACCATGAATCAATTCTTGCTTCTAGTGAATCGATTCCCACGTATTTATAGCTTCATGAATCGATTCCCCATGTGGTGAATCGATTCCCACTTTATTTCTTGCATAATGAATCGATTCTTCATTCTGTTCTTTATGTTTTAATGTGTTTTAGACCCTTTTTGATCATTTGGCTCATGGTTCTTTGTTCCTTTGATTCTTTGGCATTTTGTTGATCATTTTTCACTTGATTGAGACCTTTATGAATGCCTTGACTCAAGTCCTTAATTGTTCATCAAATTTAATAGCTTGACAACATCCTTAATATTTCTTCATTTGTTGTGTCCTAATCAAAACCTACATTATCATATAAATACATTTTGGAATTCTTTAAGTGCGAAAAATTTACCCAAATTTTTATTAATTATCTATCCTCAATTACATCAAGATTCAGGTCTAAGAAATCGGGGTGTGATAATCACTACTAGAATCGTCCCCCCAACCACCACCTGTCCATCGTCTTCGTCAACATTTGAGTGTCCTTAATAAAAATGCTACAATACAAATATTAAACATAAACAAAGACGGGTGTCACCTAGATCCAAGTGAAAACTCATGAGGAATGCCAAAATTAGCTTTTTTTAGACTTAAGTTAGGCGATAGTCTTTGCTATTCAAAGGGTGAGAATTCAATTTTTGTTGGATGTTTGAAGAAAAAAAAGATTTTAGAGATTGCTTTTACTCCTTTATTCCTTTATACAAATTTATGAATTTTGGGGGTAAAATTTGATGGGTGAGTGATGGTTCAGTGGTTGAAAGTTATGGCACCTTGATTCGCCAAACCCCAATCTCGATGCAAGCATAATTAATTAGTAAAAATATGAGTAAATTTTTCATGGTGAAGTTCCAAAAGCTAACCACTTGCATCAATATCTAAACCACAGAGAACTCGAGGCCACGATAAAATGAAAATGACAAATACTTGATCGATAATTCAAAACCTAAAATATATACACACAGAGGAATACAAAAACAACAGAAAAAGAAGTGTATATAAGGGTATCCTTCCTTTCCTATATATAAAGATATGAGAGGGGAACCAAGTATGCAACTTATCGCCAATAAAGTTCGATGAAAATTTGATAAATGATGGTCAACAAAATGGAAGTAGTGTGCACCATTTCCAAACATCAATTAATCAATGAAACTTGTCCATAAGAATGTTAAAAGTAAGAGGTTAAGGATTGACAAGTCATTAACCTCACATATTTAATAAATACATGACCACACCATAGCTAAGATCATGAAATTAAGGATGTACCTTGCATAACTAGGCAAAGGGTTAAAGTTTTACATGGCATTACACTTGGAATTCACTCATAGATGATGGCAAAAACATATTTAATAGAGTGCCAAAGAGAGCTAAGGATGTAGGATCAAAACCCTAAGCAAAAGATATAAAAGGTTCAAGAAAAAAAGGCAAAAACGTAAAATTTTTGGGCATTCAAATAGAGGGATCCACAACTTGGAACCATTAACCGTGGGAATGATCCACTGGCAATGGGAAATTTCCCACTACATGTAAAGCATTCTATGTTCCCATGGCAAATTATGCAGTTTCATTACTTGTGAGGCCATGTGATCCAATGGCTGTGGGAAATTCCCACTAGCCGTGGATCACCCCCTGATTCTCAAAACTTAGCTTTTCAAATTGCATGCTTTGGTACTTGGATCAATGCACTTTCTAAGACATTTTTGGTATAAGATAGTCACCTAATTTCAAGATGTTTGACATAGAAACAACCCTAACCTTTTGGGACCTATGCACCATAATTTTTTCACTATTTTTAAACATCAGTGACATGCTTAAATCGTGGATCATCATTAATATATACATATATAAATATATTACAATATCTATCCTACAATTCATGCTTGTAATTTATCAAGACATCTACCCATATGGCATTTCCAAACTTTGGCAATCATAAATTGTTCATTATCGTAATACTATAGCCATCACATTGGCATCCAAATACATTTGTCTAACCATCATACATTGTTACATCCAAAAGAATTGGCCAATATACATTATTAAAAGAATAGGAGTGTGATTTACAAAATAAATGAGGCACCATCATCATAATTATCAACATCATCACAAATCACTTACATTGCCAGTCAAGGCATTCCATTACCACTATTTTACCTTTACACAAAATCATCATTTTCCAAAATAAGGTTATCTCGCCCCATGTAAGGTCCTGCATCACAATGTTAAGAAAAGACAACATGGGAGGGTGAGTACTACATTTGAAATGATGAACTTAAACACTTGTGATTATGTGTACATGCATATAAATCACTCATCTGCTTTACAATATAAGTACCAATTATCATCAAATCATCATTTTTGTCGTAATAGACAATCATAATGGTCATAACCAAACTCAAAACAAGTACATACGCAATCACAATCCATTGCCCTGTTGGAAATATGCACTAAGAGCCTATATAGGATGTGTCATTTTGAATAAGGCATTTTTTGTTATATAGTTTAACAACCTTTATTTATCCTTGGAGTAATAGGTCATATAAGAGTAATACCTAAAATGTCCCTAGTCAAGTATTTACATGGGGACATGTCAATACATTAAGACTAGTCTTTGAGTGCACTGATGATCTGATCTCATAGATCATGGATATAGATAATATCAAGTCTTCACATGGGTACATATTAAGAATAATGATGGACTAGACAAACCCACCATAAGAACGTTGCATGGATTGTTACAAGGATGTCATAAACGATTCTCAATGTGATAATGGTATATAGTCCTTCGAAGTGAAGTCACTATGATTCCTACATAAGGAGTTTATTGTTTTAATACAATCAAACGTCTTTTGTAACAAAAGGACTATAAAGGTTGTGATTAGGCAATGAACAAATTATGTAGAGAGATATGAGTGATGCAAATGGGATTTGTCTCTCCTATATGACAAGAGTGATATCTATAGGCCACTTGATGAAGTAAGACTAAGGAAATGCATGACCATGCTAGAAAGAATAAATATTGAATATTTATTTGGATAAAGTTTACTCCGGTATCAAGTAAAATAAATTAGACCATACAAGGATGACGTGACCATGCCTTGGGCGTAATTAGGATATCGTGAGAAAAGGAACAAATATATAAAATAATTATCACTTATAGGTTATATCGATAATAAATAATATTTGGGCATAATGATGCCTTGCTAGATGCCGCTTAAAATAATAAAATAGTTTATTATCAATATGACCGAGTATTTTACCTATAGGGTCACCACATAGAGTAAGCCCATCAGAAAATAGCTTTTATTTTGGTTGGACTAAAATATTAGGCTTAACTTATTTAGAATGAGTAAGGAGCTCACTTTTTAAAGAGAGTAAATTAGGTCAAACCTAAGCGTATAAATAGAGCATAAGATGCTTATAGGCGGCTCACCAAAAAGAGACACAAAATGCAAAAGTTACAAAAAGCTACACTCCGTCAAACTAGCATTTGGAAGGTATAGCGTTTCTAGTAGGAGTACGCGTGTGGACTCCTAAAACACTTAAATAAAATATTTGATGTTTATCTTATGCTTTGAAACACAAAGTTTTGCAAGTCCAATGGGAATCCTTGTATTTCCGTTGCTTATGCACTAGGGATTCCCTAAAAGTTGTATCAGAGCCTAATTGTAAAATCGTGTTTTAGGCAAATGTTTGTTTAAAGAACATGTGAAAAAAATTTTCTTTTACAAAAAAATTGTAAAGGTTGAATCTTTTGCAAGGGTTGCATCTTTTATTAGATATGATATAAAGGTTGCATTTTTAATGAGATATTATGTAAAGGTTGCATTTTTTACAAGATATGCTACAAAGGTTGCACCTTTTTGAAAGCTAGTATCAATTTAATTTAGTTTTACGTATATTGATTGCTTTTCTCAACCTTTTAATTAAAAAACATGTTTTTTTATATGCTTTATTATATGAACATGTTGTATGTTGCAACGGTGATTGTTTTGTATATGTTCTAATTATAAAAGCATAATTTTATGTTTGTTTAATTAAATTGAAACCAAAGGTTGTATGCAATGCATGTCTATATGCTTTCTCTTTCTACTATGAATTGTTCATGTAAGATTGTGTTTAGAAACTTTAAGAACTAGGATTCAAAAGTTGAAACCTAGTCATCATGGTATTTTATTTATTTGAAAATGTTACAAATAAAATATTTGATTTTAATATTATATTTTAAATTTGATTTGTAAATGTTTCAAATAAAATTTTAAATGTTTGTTAAATTTAAAATTTGTAAGACTTACAAATTTAAATAATTTATTCTTATTAATTTAATAGGATTTGCAACATATGTGATCTTCTTAAAATTAATGTGATTTGTATGAGTTACAAATTGAGTCATATTTATTAAATTTAATATGATTTGTAATTGTTACAAATAGAAGATAAGATCTTTATTAAATTTAATAATTTTTAAAATCAAATATTTAATCCTTAAGAAATTTGATAGGATTTGCAAATTAAAGATAATATTTTTATCAAATTTAATAGGATTCAAAATAAAATATCTTAAACCCTAGAGATAAGGTTTAAAATTTAAACCTTGATCATTCCTAAAAATAGGATGATTGTTGAGACTCTAGAGATAAGGTTTAAAACTTAAACCTTGACTATTCTTATTTTAGGGTGTTGTTAGGGTCAAAAGATAAGGTTTAAAAGTTAAACCTTGACCGTTCTAAAATTTAGGATTTAAAATTGTTTGAAATCATAACCGGATACTTTGAGTTGTTAATGGTCAGTGGGACATTTTGGCTAGGAAAGACTTGGTATTTAAGTGGTCACATTGGACCCACCTCTCTGTACTGGGAACTAACCTGATTACAGTACTAAATTTTTGTGTTGGAATGCCACTCAGCACCCTATAAAGGTTAGCCTCCGCTTGACCCTGCTTGTTCAACAATCAACGAAACCACTAAACTTCTTTACATAGTTTTCCTTGTATGACCCCACATGTTTAATTATGTGTTTTAAAATTTATTTTATTTTAAATACAATTGATCACTCTATTAATTGATTAATTAACACGTCCAGTGTTGAATGGTTATGGTCTTAGATTTTTTATTTAATTTTAAATATAGCTTGCGTGTTGTGCCTTTCTCTATTCTTGAATTTCTTCTTTCAACCCTTCGCCCGTATGTAAAACGAGTTTCTTTATTACATTGTAATCTTGAAAAAGCCAACAAGGTAGAGACCTAAAAGAAACCTAACATGGTGACTCTTGTTGGATATGACCTCGAAAGGAACAAAGGAGTGGTGACTCCATGAGGATTGTGGTTTCAAGAAGTAGGACTTCATGAAGTCAAGGCACCATAGTTCCTTTAGGTTTATTTTATTTTATTTTATTTTCTAAGAAGACCATAACTATCTCACATTTTTTGATTGCATGTTTTGGGGTTTTATTTTGTGTTAAAACGTTTAATGAAAGTCGGTAATAAACAATAAGAAAATTGAAATCCCTCAAGCCCGACAATTATACCTTCCAATAAGTAATAACGTCTAACTTGATATAGATAAAGTACAGGTCATGCCGTAGTTGGGTGCCTTTATTTGTGTTTAGTAGGACATGAATGGATAATTGGATTATCCAAGTATAACTTATTAAGTTTTATTCAAATAGACATTTTTCAATTGGATTGGAAAAGCCTAAAGGTATGAATAGTCTAAAACACGTTTCAATAAACAACACTCATTAATGCTAGTTTCAAGAAAGTGTAGGTTAAATCAGGGTGCTTTTATTGATATTAGTAAAGGATGATGGATAATTGGATTATCCAACCATTTGTTATTGGACTTATCTAGGTAACTTTAATCAGATTAAAGAACCTAGAATCGTTAATATTAAGTTTAAACGCCTTCTAATAAGTAACACTCGTCGAGACTAATGTCAATAAATGGTGGACCTGCCAAAGCAGGGTGCTATCATTTATATTAGTAAGGTGTGATAGGATAATTGTAATACCAAAATTGTTTTTATTGGGCCTTAACTTAACTAAGTTTTTCAGTTGGATTGAAAAAAACTTAGAGGCGTAAGGATTGAGCTTAAATTCATAAGATGAATAAGGGTAAAAAGTTATCCACTCAATCATCCAAGAGTTGCATGAGATATAATTGGAAATGTGTTTCCTACCTAAATAACCAAGGGTTGGGTGATCGGCCAAAGCTGACTCAACACTAGGCAAAATATAGATCTTGGCCCACTAGAAGAATCTTCCAAATGAGATTTTTTTTGATTGAGTGTGTAACACCCCGAATTTTTAAAATAGAAAGATAAATTAGGAAAATAAATGTTGGATAATTAACTTTGGGCTAAGAAATATCCCAAAATTCTTGAAATGACTTAAACAAGGTTTTTTCGAAACTGTTGGTGAATTATGGTAGTCAGATGAGCTGAAAACTGACCCGGATAAAATATAGGTGTTGGACCAAGTATCTCCGATTGAGATGTCGTTGGTCAGGGCCGTAGACAATGTTATTGGGATTCCGAATTTATATTCGGAATAATTTTTAGAATATGTTTTGGGCCCGAACGGCGAACCTGTTTGTTAAAAAATGGAAGAGTTAATGAAGAATTAATAATTTAAATGCTAAATTCCTATTTTTCTCATTCAAAAGGCGGTTGCATTTTCTTCTCCACGTGAAGATGCTTTTCTTCTTATCTCCTTTTTCTTCTTCTTCTCTTCTTCTTCTTCATTATTCCTCTTCATCCTTCTCTTGAACTTCAAATTAAAAATAAATACATCTTCCTCCTCCATTCTTAACCTTTAAGAGACTTCAAGGAAGCTTGGAAACTAAACTATTTTCTCCTCCTTACTCCTCAAATTCATGTGAACTCCCTCATCTTTTGTAAACTCACTCTTTTCTTTCATTGAGGTAAGATTATGATCATTTTCCATGTACATAAGTATATAGTTGAAGTTTAGTTGAAGTTTTGGTGTTAGAACACAATAAATGTATGAGTAATGTTGGAGAAAGTTTAAAAGTGGAAATCTAAAGATAAGTTGACATAAATACAAGCTTATGAGTGATTATCAGGTAGTTATAACTATGGTGGTAAAAGAAAGAAGTATATGAGCATTTTTGAAGGTTGGTGGATTGGTGAAAACCTTAAACTTGAATTTAGGAGGAAAAGTAGAATATTGAAAAGTTAATATTTGTTGATGGGAAGAATATTATAAGTAATGTGGTGGATACATTAAATGATGATAAAGTTGATTTGAAGTCATAATAGGTGGGAAACTCACCAAGGTGTTGGTGGAGATCTTACTAGATGGAATAACCTAATAATTAGGTTGTAGCCTTTGATACTAAGGGATTGTAATTCAAGGAAAGGAATTCCCGAAGCCTAAGTAGGCAAATGAATGAATTTGGTAAATAGTTTTCACATGATAAGAATTATGTGTACACCTATGTATATATATACATTGAATTGGTGTTTGAATAAATAATTAATGTGGCCCTATAAATGATTGGTGTAGGGCTTGGCAATATTGGTGAAGCAGGAACATCAACCCCAGAGGTCTACTTCTCTTGGGGTAGGAGAGGGGTGTATTTTCTAAATGCATAAAAATTGTGATGATAATGTATGTATTAATGTAGTATGACATGTTTGTGTGGATAAAGGTGATATTATGTGTATGTGAAGTGAATTGTGTATGATGATGTGAATTTAGTGTTTATATGATGAAGCCTAAGTGAGGCTATGGATGGCTTATTATGTGTGATACACGATTGAGTTCATATGAAGGTTGATTCTTGTGTATGAGTTTGATGGAAAATTGTGTGGTTGAAAATGAATATACCCTAGATGAAAGGGTAGGATAATCTAAATGAGCTTGAGGCATGCATGAGTATTTTGTATACATGGCATGACATACATATCATGATGATGTTGATAAGTGGTTGTGATCACTTGATAATGGAAATGAAAAAGGGCTTGCGAGCACCTATGATGCCCATGGTTGCGATCATGAGGCGGGAGTACCCCTTGTGTAACACCCTAATTAATTGCAACTAAAAATAAAAATTTCAAAGAAAATAACAGAAAATTTTTCACAAAACAGTCCCGTATTATTCGATATATGAGGGAGCAGGCAAGGGAAGAACGAAAAGCTTTCACACGCACATAGCAACCTACAGGGAAGACTAAAACTGAGGCCGGCTCGATGGGTTTATCGTAACGCACTAACACTAGGGCGGATTGCACAACACCGATTATTCGCTCAGACGGGGTCTTACACCGTCCAGGCGGAGTATGGTAATACAGCAGCGGATAGAGGAGATTTCGCACTGAGGCTTCCCTTCAAGAAATACTGGTCACTCAACAGGAGGAATAGATAAGGGAAATATGTTAATACATTCACACGCATAGCGTTTGGTGGAAAGGCGAAGTTAGAATCATCCTACTTGGCTAGGCGGGGTATATTTATCTTGGGCGGGCTGTCCTAGTTACTTGGGCGAGGTATGACGCCGCCTAAACGAAATCTACATAACGCCTCTTCAACACAACTACAAGGTAATTTCCTCCATCGGGTATGGACAAGGGTTCACTAAGTAAATCCTCACACTCGCCTTTCACTCAGAAAAAGGAGAAGTTACAAGGTACACATACGTTAGTAGGTTGTGGAGAAAGGAAGAGTCTGAACCTATTCCGCCCAACTCAACTAATTATGACAACGCCTGGGCGGACTTAGCCATAATGCCCAAATCCGGGGTTCAACACCGGGGTCCGGATTGCGTCAGTATCACAACGGATAGGAAGGATAATTGGACGGCGTCCCACTCTAACAACTACATCGATCCAACGCGAGCCCTCTCGCTTGGGCGGATTGCTCCCATACTTCAGGCGGGGTACGACTCCGCCCAACGTATCCGACATAAATTTTCCTAAGACAATTCTCGGTTCATTCGTACTTAGCTATAACCTGCTCAATCAGACTGTCCCTGCATATCTATTAAAGCACGATTATAAAACAAGACGGCACATAGCATCACACACACAAAACCATACATCCATATATATACATAAAAGTGTATATTAATATTTACAATGCAAAATCAGACTTCTACTTGTTCATAAAGTTCTATTCATCGCAAAACATTAATCTCCGGTATGAGCCAGTCTGGGCTTCATCTAACAACGCCTTAATTAAACCTTCGAAATGCATCAGCACTCCGCCCAGCATTCCAGCTCTGCTTCGGATCCTCCTCACGAGAGACATTCACTGAAAATGGCCACTGCAGGGGTGAGCTTTTACATGTAAAATGATACTCACAGACTCGGTATCAGCGTCAGTACACGCTCCTGCTATCACTCAACCTTTCTCAAGTAACCAAATTCATACAATTCAAACAACATTCATGACACACATAATTCACAGAGTTTATCTCACATCTAAATATATATATATTCATGCATTCAAAATCATACACATGCACATATATAGTCTTATACATCACCACAATCAGCCCTATTTCTATATGCATGCCTGCGGATCCGACTCGGGTAAAGACTCTCAGTTACAGCCCCCTTTTTCTTTTGGCCCCTCGTCCCTCAGCTCTTACCAGGTGGCACCGGCCTCTCCACGGCGTCTCGAGACTCACTTCTCTAGCTCCAACGGCTACCACGAGCTCTATTAGGATCTAGCCAGGGTTGGTAACTGGAAGTCATTTCCCTTGGGGTTCTTGACCTTCCATGGGTCACCCCACTCTTACTCATGCAACTAACACATTCATTATTACACATCATCGCGCCATGAACACATTACCGTAGTCATTAAGTAAGAACGAATATCCCCCATTATTCATCATCATTCAGTCAGTCACACCAGCGCATGTTACAATCGGTCATCAGACTAACAACATTGAGCAATCCAATTAAGAACATGCACATACATACTTTTCATAGTGACAACAAAATAGATCCATCATTATCATCCACGAGCAGACCACGCCATCGTCACGAAGGTCACTATCAGAATTCTCAAATCATGCATCAGTTTTAGTAATTGTGAATACATGCACACATGCACAGCATCAGTTCTAATGATTATAAAAACATGCACACACACTCAGCGATACATTTATCCGGTACCGTTCTTAGACCATGCATTCGACATGCAAGCGCCCCCTACCTTTAGAAGAATCCTCAGAAACCTTTTTCGTTCTTGTTGTCGGGTCCGATGTCCTTCTCCTGGTTCGTCCGGTCTTCCTTGGCTTTGTCGTATCCTGCGCCTGATTCTGGGATGAAGTGTGGTCCGTTCTTCAGTACTGGAATCAAGATCTCCAGGAGCGAAGAGTAAGATGGAAGAAGAAGAAAAATGGAGACGAAGAGAGGAAGTAGAGGATGAAGTGACGGAGGAGAGAGTCTAAAGAAAGAGTAAGTGCGTTCCTCACTACAGGCTCACGATATATATATATATATATAGGTGTGTACATGCGCATGAATAAGAGAAGAGTGGGATGGGAGAGTGTGTGCTGCAGCAGCCACGTGCACTCCACTCCATCCCCTGACCATCACCATTTTCATATTTTAGTGGCTTAAATCTACTTAGTTAAATACAATTAACAGTTATTTCTAGTTGAAATCAAGTCTTAATGGTTTATTCTTCGTTCAACATTTAATATTAAAACGGGGATGTTACAGTTCTCCCCCACTGAAAAAGAATTTCGTCCCCGAAATTCAGTCGGTACTTACGTAGGTAAACAATTCGGGGTACTGCTGTCGCATGGCGTCTTCGCGTTCCCACGTGCAGGAGGTGATCTTGCCTTGCTGCCACTCCACCTTAACCAGCCTTACGTTCTTGTTCCTTAAGCGTTTTACCGATTGATCCACGATTCCAACCGGTGTAGTCACAGCGGTTAGGTCTTCCTTGATCTCTACCTCGTCGTCAGGCATCGTGTGGCTGGGGTCATGCAAATACTTCCTTAGCTGAGACATATGAAAAACGTTGTGTAATCGGGACAAGTGAGTTGGTAACGCGAGGCGGTATGCCACGGAGCCAATCCGTTCTACTACCTCATAAGGTCCGATGTAGCGAGGGCTTAACTTCCTACTTTTTAAGGCTCGTCCAACTCCTTTACTCAGAGAGGTTCTCAGGAACACTCGATCTCCGACTTGAAATTCCAATGGCTTGATGCATTTATCATGGTAGCTCTTCTGCCTGTCTTGTGATGCTTTCATCTTCTCCCTTATTACTCGGATCTGTTCTGTGGTTTGCTTCACGATGTCTGGTCCCAGTAATAGACTTTCACCCGTTTCCGACCAGCAGAGTGGGGTTCGGCATCTACGCCCATATAATGCCTCGTAAGGTGCCATGCCAATGCTATGATGATGGCTGTTGTTGTACGTAAACTCGATCAAGGGAAGGTACTGCTCCCAGTCCCCACCGTACTCTAACACACACGCTCTCAATAAGTCTTCTAGACTCTGAATCGTTCGCTCGGATTGTCCATCCGATTGGGGGTGGTAAGCAGAACTAAGCCAAAGCTTCGTCCCCAGTTCTTGATGCATGGTGGTCCAAAACCTGGACGTAAATCTAGGGTCCCTATCTGAGACAATGGAAGTAGGTATGCCATGCAGTCGAATAACTTCTTGAATGTAGATTCGAGCCAATTTATGCAATGGGTACTTCATATTTACAGGTAAGAAGTGTGCACTCTTCGTCAATCTGTCAACAATGACCCAAATGGCATCATGGCCCGCTCGGTTTTTGGGTAATCCCATGGTAAAATCCATCGCAATTGAGTCCCATTTCCACACGGGGATTTCTAGAGGCTGCATTGCACCGTACGGTTTTTGGTGCTCTACCTTCGATTTCTGACAAGTGATACACCGGGCCACGTACTCCGCCACATCCTTCTTTAGTCCGGGCCACCAAAACTGTTTCCTCAAATCGTGGTACATCTTCGTGGTTCCTGGGTGAATGCTGAGTAGGCTTTTGTGGGCTTCATCAAGCACCATTCTTCTCAATCTTCCTTCACTTGGTATGTATATTCTGTTCCTCACCCAGAAGATTCCATCTGACCCTTCTGCCAAGGATAAATCCTTTCCTTTAGCCTGAATTTCCCTCATTTCAGCTAGGTAAGAGTCCGCCTGTTGCTGCTCGTACACGGATTTTAAGAATTCGTTGGCAATCCTCAACGTACCGATTGTCATCTTCTGAGAGGAAGGGGCGTCAACATGCAAGTTCATGTCTCGGAACCGCTCTAACAACTCAACTTCTTTTGCCATCATGGCTGCTATGTGGAGGGATTTTCGACTCAATGCGTCTGCTACGACATTTGCCTTACCTGGGTGGTATTTCAACTTGAAATCATAGTCCTTCAAAAACTCAATCCATCTTCTCTGCCTCATGTTCAGCTCCTTTTGGTCGAATAGGTATTTAAGGCTCTTATGATCGCTGTACACTTCAAACTTGGATCCGTACAAGTAATGTCTCCAGATTTTCAATGCAAAAACTACTGCTGCCAACTCCAAGTCATGGGTCGGATAATGTTGTTCGTGGGGTCTCAATTGTCGAGAGGCATATGCTATCACTCGGTCTTTCTGCATGAGTACACATCCTAATCCGAGTCCGGACGCGTCACAATAGACCACGAAACTTTCTCGTAACTCAGGTAATGCTAACACCGGAGCAGTTGTCAACTTATTCTTCAGCTCTTGGAAGCTGCTCTCACACTCCGGACTCCACACAAAAGGAACGTTCTTCCGAGTCAATTTGGTCAGAGGTAATGCCAACTTAGAAAAACCTTCGATGAACCTTCTATAATAACCTGCCAAGCCCATAAAACTCCTTATTTCCGAGATCGATCTGGGCCTCTCCCACGCTATTACAGCAGCTACCTTCGCAGGATCCACCGAGACGCCTCGCTTGGAGATCACATGCCCGAGGAAGTGGATCTCATCCATCCAAAATTCGCACTTTGAAAGCTTTGCAAACAATTGCTTCTCCTTCAACACTTGGAGTACCGTCCTGAGATGTCCTTCATGCTCCTCAGATGACTTAGAATAAACTAGAATATCATCGATGAAGACAACAACAAACCGATCTAAGAAGGAATGGAATATGCTGTTCATGTAATTCATGAAAACAGCAGGGGCGTTTGTCACACCGAACGGCATCACTACATACTCATAGTGACCATACCTAGTCCTAAAGGCAGTTTTAGGAATGTCCGAGTCCTTCACTCGGATTTGGTGATATCCCGATCGTAAGTCGATTTTTGAGAAGACTGAGGCTCCACGCAGCTGGTCGATTAAATCATCAATTCTAGGCAGTGGGTATCGATTCTTGATTGTGAGTTTGTTAAGCTGTCGATAATCTATACAAAGTCTCATGCTGCCATCCTTCTTCTTAACAAGTAGCACAGGTGCGCCCCAAGGTGACACGCTTGGTCTAATGAACTGCTTCTCAAGTAACTCATCCACTTGTTTCTTCAACTCTACCAATTCAGTTGAGGACATTCTGTAGGGTGCACTGGAGACCGGTTCGGCTCCAGGGATCAAGTCTATAGAGAATTCAACTTCTCTATTGGGAGGCACACTCGGGACGTCCTCTGGGAACACTTCTGGGAATTCACAGGCAACCGGAATTTCATTCGCTAGGGTCTCATTCTCATCTTTGGTTAGACAAAGCATCATAAATAGTTGGGTTATACCTTGTGCCGCGCCATCTTCAGTGGGTTGTTTTGGGAAAACTATCTCTCGGTTTCTACAATCTACTAATACCTTATTGGCTGAAAGCCAATCTATTCCAAGTACAATATCAAGACCCTTTAAGGGCATGCAAATCAGATCGAAGGTGAAACTCCGATCATACAACTCAAATGCTACATTTTCACATATTGACGATGTGAACACACTAGGGCCAGTGGGGCTGGCCACTTCTAAAGTCCGGTTCATAGACACAGTTGGTAGCTTCAACCGTTTCACGCACTCATCAGCTATAAAAGAATGGGTTGCCCCCGAATCGAAAACAACATTAAGCGTATTCGTTCCAAGAGAGCACTTACATTGTACTAGATCGTTTGCTGGTGCAACATCCTCTGCATTGATGGTGTAGATCCTTCCTGTCGCTGTTGGGCCGGTGTTCCTCTCTCGACTGTTCGGGGCATGCATCATATTTCCTCTGGTTCCGTTGCCTCTGCCACCAGGTCGTTGGTTATCATTCACTCTGGTTCGATCTTGAAATCCTCCTTGACGCACATTGGTGGTTGCCTGGCGGAGTTGGGGGCAGTCCGGGCGAACGTGTCCCTTCTCTCCGCAGTGGTAGCATTTAACATTTGTATCATTGCATTCCTTAGCAAAATGATCACCACCACATTTAAAGCACCCGTCATACCTTGGTCGCCCACTCATCTGTCTTCCTCGGTCATTATGGTTTTGATATCTGGTGAAGGGTTCATTCCTCCTCACGTTCCCTGGCCTCTTGAAACGTGATTGCTGAGGCCTCAGGTGCTGATTGGCTCTGCTGCACTGGCCCGAATGGGCCCTGTCATCCTCTTCGAATATTCTACACTTGTTCACTAAGGCAGGGAAACTCCGGATTTCATGGTATCTGCAGGCCCTCTTGATATCCGATCTCAGTCCGTTCTCAAACTTAAGACACTTGGAGTGCTCCGTTCCTGGCTGCTGGAAGGGCGGATAGAATAGGCACAATTCCTCAAATCTGGTCGCGTATTCTTCCACAGTCATGGAGCCCTGTTTTAACTCCATAAACTCCAGCTCTTTCCGACTCCTCACTGTGTCGGGAAAGTATTTGTCTAGGAAGCAGGCCTTGAAATCGTTCCACGTCAGGTGATTGTCATCTTCGGGGAATTGGCTCCTAGCTATCTTCCACCAATTCTCCGCTTCATCTCGCAGCATATACACTGCGCATTCCACCTTCTGGGCTTCGGTACAGCGAAGACCCCTAAAAATTCTCTCTAATTCCTGAGTCCACTTGAACGCCGCCTCAGGGTTCCGTCCTCCTAAGAACTCACTCGGCTTCCTCTTCAGGAAGCGGTCCAACACATGGCCATCCTCAGGTTGAGTTTGGCCTTGCCTTTCAAACACATCAGCAAAGCGTTGGAATGCTGTGGCTATAGCCTCCATACTTTGACGATGCGCCATTCCTTATCCTGAAATTGACATTTAAGGATAAGTATACGGAGCCACTTACTACCGATCTAATTATTAGTCCAACAATTAATAACTTAGCACATTATGTCATTCGCCTAAATCATACACACAATCGGACCAGGGGAAAACAACCCCTTGTCTTCAAGACAATCATCAATCAGGTCAACCAGCATCAGAACAATTTCAACCATTCAATCAAAAGACACAGACACCACCGCTTACACTTGGTAAGCATACTTTGGCCTTGGACTTTTTGGTCCGCTCTGATACCAAAATGTAACACCCTAATTAATTGCAACTAAAAATAAAAATTTCAAAGAAAATAACAGAAAATTTTTCACAAAACAGTCCCGTATTATTCGATATATGAGGGAGCAGGCAAGGGAAGAACGAAAAGCTTTCACACGCACATAGCAACCTACAGGGAAGACTAAAACTGAGGCCGGCTCGATGGGTTTATCGTAACGCACTAACACTAGGGCGGATTGCACAACACCGATTATTCGCTCAGACGGGGTCTTACACCGTCCAGGCGGAGTATGGTAATACAGCAGCGGATAGAGGAGATTTCGCACTGAGGCTTCCCTTCAAGAAATACTGGTCACTCAACAGGAGGAATAGATAAGGGAAATATGTTAATACATTCACACGCATAGCGTTTGGTGGAAAGGCGAAGTTAGAATCATCCTACTTGGCTAGGCGGGGTATATTTATCTTGGGCGGGCTGTCCTAGTTACTTGGGCGAGGTATGACGCCGCCTAAACGAAATCTACATAACGCCTCTTCAACACAACTACAAGGTAATTTCCTCCATCGGGTATGGACAAGGGTTCACTAAGTAAATCCTCACACTCGCCTTTCACTCAGAAAAAGGAGAAGTTACAAGGTACACATACGTTAGTAGGTTGTGGAGAAAGGAAGAGTCTGAACCTATTCCGCCCAACTCAACTAATTATGACAACGCCTGGGCGGACTTAGCCATAATGCCCAAATCCGGGGTTCAACACCGGGGTCCGGATTGCGTCAGTATCACAACGGATAGGAAGGATAATTGGACGGCGTCCCACTCTAACAACTACATCGATCCAACGCGAGCCCTCTCGCTTGGGCGGATTGCTCCCATACTTCAGGCGGGGTACGACTCCGCCCAACGTATCCGACATAAATTTTCCTAAGACAATTCTCGGTTCATTCGTACTTAGCTATAACCTGCTCAATCAGACTGTCCCTGCATATCTATTAAAGCACGATTATAAAACAAGACGGCACATAGCATCACACACACAAAACCATACATCCATATATATACATAAAAGTGTATATTAATATTTACAATGCAAAATCAGACTTCTACTTGTTCATAAAGTTCTATTCATCGCAAAACATTAATCTCCGGTATGAGCCAGTCCGGGCTTCATCTAACAACGCCTTAATTAAACCTTCGAAATGCATCAGCACTCCGCCCAGCATTCCAGCTCTGCTTCGGATCCTCCTCACGAGAGACATTCACTGAAAATGGCCACTGCAGGGGTGAGCTTTTACATGTAAAATGATACTCACAGACTCGGTATCAGCGTCAGTACACGCTCCTGCTATCACTCAACCTTTCTCAAGTAACCAAATTCATACAATTCAAACAACATTCATGACATACATAATTCACAGAGTTTATCTCACATCTAAATATATATATATTCATGCATTCAAAATCATACACATGCACATATATAGTCTTATACATCACCACAATCAGCCCTATTTCTATATGCATGCCTGCGGATCCGACTCGGGTAAAGACTCTCAGTTACAGCCCCCTTTTTCTTTTGGCCCCTCGTCCCTCAGCTCTTACCAGGTGGCACCGGCCTCTCCACGGCGTCTCGAGACTCACTTCTCTAGCTCCAACGGCTACCACGAGCTCTATTGGGATCTAGCCAGGGTTGGTAACTGGAAGTCATTTCCCTTGGGGTTCTTGACCTTCCATGGGTCACCCCACTCTTACTCATGCAACTAACACATTCATTATTACACATCATCGCGCCATGAACACATTACCGTAGTCATTAAGTAAGAACGAATATCCCCCATTATTCATCATCATTCAGTCAGTCACACCAGCGCATGTTACAATCGGTCATCAGACTAACAACATTGAGCAATCCAATTAAGAACATGCACATACATACTTTTCATAGTGACAACAAAATAGATCTATCATTATCATCCACGAGCAGACCACGCCATCGTCACGAAGGTCACTATCAGAATTCTCAAATCATGCATCAGTTTTAGTAATTGTGAATACATGCACACATGCACAGCATCAGTTCTAATGATTATAAAAACATGCACACACACTCAGCGATACATTTATCCGGTACCGTTCTTAGACCATGCATTCGACATGCAAGCGCCCCCTACCTTTAGAAGAATCCTCAGAAACCTTTTTCGTTCTTGTTGTCGGGTCCGATGTCCTTCTCCTGGTTCGTCCGGTCTTCCTTGGCTTTGTCGTATCCTGCGCCTGATTCTGGGATGAAGTGTGGTCCGTTCTTCAGTACTGGAATCAAGATCTCCAGGAGCGAAGAGTAAGATGGAAGAAGAAGAAAAATGGAGACGAAGAGAGGAAGTAGAGGATGAAGTGACGGAGGAGAGAGTCTAAAGAAAGAGTAAGTGCGTTCCTCACTACAGGCTCACGATATATATATATATAGGTGTGTACATGCGCATGAATAAGAGAAGAGTGGGATGGGAGAGTGTGTGCTGCAGCAGCCACGTGCACTCCACTCCATCCCCTGACCATCACCATTTTCATATTTTAGTGGCTTAAATCTACTTAGTTAAATACAATTAACAGTTATTTCTAGTTGAAATCAAGTCTTAATGGTTTATTCTTCGTTCAACATTTAATTTTAAAACGGGGATGTTACACCTTGCGAGGAGGGAAACCTATATGAAATGTTTATGAGGCGGGAGTACCCCTTGGGAGGAGGGAAACCTATGTGAAATATTGAACGTGGTTGCAATCACGAGAAGCACCTTGTGAGGTTGCTAGAGGGAGTACCCCTTGCGAGGTGGGAAACCATTGAGAATGAGTATATGATATGGTGGTTGCGATCACCCGAGGAAATGAAATCGGATCCGTGCGTGTGCATTTTCATGACATTAGCATGTGCATCAGTTTGAAAGCATGGTATAGTGTGATACCTTGATGATGAGATATGAATGGAAACTCTCTTTTTAATTACTAAATTGTGATGGTGAATTGATTGATATAATTCTGAGAGAATCAGGGAATAATTGTATCGAAATGAAAAATTATTGATTGATTGATTGATATTAAATAAACTCCTCTTGGGAAGGAGATAGTTGTATTACATTCATGCATATATTGTTCTATTTATTGGATTTTCGTCATTGAGGAAGTATACTCACTCTCCCTATGGTATATCTTTTTAGCTCTTGTGTTGTAGGTATTGCTTTGGAGCTATTGTGGAGGAGGAGTGTGAAGAAGGCCCTTTTTTGGTAAAGAGTGCCTTAGCCGACAATAGTTTGGTTTACATAGATATGTGGATTAGATGTAATGTATATAGTACAATGTATATTGGTACAGTGTGGATTTAGAATGGATAATTGTATGAATGATGAGTTTGGGAGGGCATGGAGGAAAATGAGATCTTTTGTCTATGACTCATTTTCAATCATGACCCTGTAAATGAATGAATGATGAAACTCTCCATATCTTGATGAATGAATGAAGTTTATATGTGGAATGTTAGATTTATGAAATGGAAGAGTTAGTGAGTTGATTTATACAATAGATGAGTTGTAATGGAAATTTACAAGAATGATTTATTAGAATAAGTTCTAAATGTGTAATATGATATATATGAAGTGTTGAAATTAGGTAAACTTGATTAGAATGAGTTTTGGTGTAGAGAGTTGGGTGATTTCTGCATTTCCCCCTGTTTTTCTATCAAACTCGCTCAGGCGAGAGGGCTTCTCGCTCAAGCGAGAATGCCCTTGTATCAATTTCTGGATTCTGGATGATTCTCGCTTAATCGAGAATGGGACTCGCTCAAGCGAGATCGTTCCAGCATCAGTGTTGGGCCATTATTCCATTTTCGCTCAAGCGGTTGTGCAAGTCGCTCAAGCGAAATTACATTAGAATCAGAGTTTGGACCTTGGTTGGTGTTTGCTTAGGCGAGCTGAGGATTCGCCCAAGCGAGAGGGTTTTGGTCTCAAGTTTTGCTCTCGGGTTTATCAGGAAATTGCTCTCGGGAGTAATCTCGCTTAGGCGAGGATGGGTTCGCTCAAGCGAATAAGCGTGGATGGATTCTGGGCATTTTTCGCCTTACACTCGCTGGCTTCGCCCAAGTGAGAGATGTACTACTTGCTCAAGCGAGTCAGGGTTCGCTTGAGCGAAGTGACCCCTGAATCTTCATTTTCTTCTTTCGCTCAGCATTTCATGATTCGCTTAAGCGTGCTATGCGAAGCTCGCTAAAGTGAATTGGGTTTTCGCTTGAGCGAGGGGGACCTCATTCTCCCAAAAAGCTTTAAATATATTATTTTCCTTTTTCTTCATATTAATCCATGATTCTATCCTGCTTTATGAACACTTTGGGATAACCTTGGCTTCTTAATTTCAAATGAGTGATCTCTTAAGAATTTAATTCCATAATATTATTTTACTAAAGATACTTGTAACACCCCGAATTTTATAAAAAAAATGAGTAATTAGTATGAATGGAAAATCTTTGGTTAGTGAGGATGTGTGGGAAAATGTAGAATCATTGTGGCAAGGTATGAATATATATAAGATAAAGATGAGTTTGAACTTCATATGATTAATATGCTTGGAATGAGAATTTTATAAGAATGGATGATTGGACAAAAATATGCCTCGTAGGTTGTATATGGTATACTGGAAATAATTGAGCTGGCTTGAGTGTAATTACATGGGCTGAGTTGAATAAAATTGTGAGTGAGGTGAGAGCTCTCAGTTTCTGCGCCAGTGTTGATCATTTCGCTCAGGCGAAGTGAATTCTCGCCCGAGCGAGAGACTCTCATGTTGGGAATTTAGCTTCTGGGTAATTCTCGCTCAGGCGAGGGTAAGTCTCGCTCAAGCGAACTTGACCTAATATCAGTGTTTAGACACTGGAGGGAATTCGCCCAGGCGAATGGAACTTCGCCCAAGCGGGGGCGAAGGGAATCAGTTGCTGGATGGAATCCGCCTGAGCGAAGGATCTTAAGGGTAGCATTCGCTCAGGCGAGGCAATTGATTAAAGAGGGACCACTGATGCTCTTGGATCATTGTAGGGCCCGGTTTTCCCTTTTCTCTTTTCTTCTTCTGTGTGGTCCCCATGGTGATGACTTAGGTGCTTTGATGGTCAAATGGGTCTGATTTTCTCTCCTTCCTTGTCCACGTGTATTTGTGTAATCATTACTGAGAGAATGTGCATTAAATATTGATGGACTTGCATTAAATGAAGATGGGATGTTGTGATGAGTTGGATGCTGATGAGGCTGAGATGATAAGGCCTTGGTTGTATGTTTCTTCTTATCTTCCCTTTATTCTTTGTGGGTGCATGTTCTGATGGGAGAAATGCTCCTCATTCTCTCTAGAGTTCATTGAAGCTTCTGCTTCATCTTCCTCTTCTCCTTCATTTTCTTCTTCCACTCGTGCTTGGTGTAGAACCGAGTGGAAGAGTGTGGCTGTGTAAGGAACAGCTTGGTGAGTGAAACAGCGTGTGGCTGTGCGTGTAAGTTGGGTTACACCTTGCTTCTTGGTGCTTCTCTTTCTTCCTCTCCTTCTTCTTCCTCTATGTGATGGGTTGTATGAGACTCAGTTCTGAGAGCCTACAACTATGTGTGAGTGTATGTCTCGGTTGATGGATGCATGATGGTCCACTGTGGTAAAGGTGCACCACTCTTGTGAAGATGAAGACATGCATGTTGCATGGAGGCATGGTGATCCTCCACTGTTGTTGAAGGTGTATGGTACTGCTGTGAGGAAGAAGGCATGCATGGAAGTTGGTGGTCCTCCAGGGTGGGGAGGATGATGCTGTATGAGTGAGGAACGACCTTGTACTAAGCCTCGGAGGTTGCTGCTTGAGTAAACAGCATGGATTCTTCCATGGCTGTGAGCAGAGTGGAATTTGGGTGTTGATGAGCTTCTGGACGTATCTCGCTCAAGCGAGAATGGTTACGCTTGAGCGAGCCAGTGAAGAAATGGTCACTGGACCTGTTCCGCTCAAGCGAGTTCACGTATGGCTTGAGCGAAAGGCTGAGGACTGAAGTGGTGTGGCCCTTCCTACGTTGGAATGCCGAGCAGAAGCTGTTATGGCTGGGCCGAGTGGTCATGTAACTCCTGGAAGCTTCACCCAGGTAAGGGGGGCTTTGCATCTCAAATGCATGGATTTCTGGACGGGTTTCCGGGTGAAATTGCAACTATATTGTGTTTAATGTGTATGGTATGTTGTAATTGAGTAAACAACCCAGATTACTGATGCTTATTATTTATGTAATGTATGATACCCGTTCATATGATGTGTGATGTTTATTTATGATGTTATGTTGAGATGTATGAGATGCACATGATGAATGTTGTATTCTTTGTGTGATCCTCTATTTGTCCCTGAGTATGTTGTACATTTGAATGCATGCGATGCTTGTTGATGCTATGCTTGTGATGAATGAATGAATGGGGACTGTTATGATGAATGCCGAGTGGGCTTTATAGAGGAAAGCAAGAAATGCTTACTGTAAAGGATAAATCCGAGTGAATAGAGGACAATCCGAGTGGATGGCATTGGAATGCCGAGTGAATGTAATGAGTTACTGAGTCATCTAATTATTGTTGAATTGCCGAGTGCATATTATGCTGAATGCTAAATACCGAGTGGGCAATCGGATGAATATGAGTTTAATGAAACTGAATGTGTTGATGTGATATGAGACCCGGGTTGGACTCGGGCAGTGCCTAGGGCACTAAGCGTGAATGAGACGCTTGATGAAAGTCCTTGGATTGGACCCAAGGCAAATGTCGAGTGCATTGGAGTTGAACTCTGAGTGAGTGTGAATGTGAATATGACCATATGCATCTAATTCTCCACTGGAATGCTTGGAGCATGTATATATACCGATCGGCAATCAGATGATGAAATCCATGTGAATGTGGTTAAGTCCTTGAGCTGGGCTAAGGCAGACTTTTTGAGTAGGGCTCGGAGTTGAGTGAAATCCGAGTGGATCAGTATAATAGTTACTGAGTGAGTTGAGCATTATAGCCGAGAGAAATGGGTGAAATCCCGATCGGAAGTTGTTTGTGATTGTTCATATTGAATGGCAGTGTTTATGTGCTGATTGATGTTATATAATATGGTATGTTATGGATTCTGTGATTAATCCGAGCCAATATTTGTCATTTAATATGTAATGCTCACCCCTACACCATTTTTCAGTGTATGCAGGGCGGCTTGGATGATGTGGTGGTCTTAAACCCGAGTGTTGGGTGTTTATTGATGTGGTCGTGTATATAATGTAATGTACCGAGTGTCTTTGATGTATTAAGCCTTGACCGACTCATATTAACGTTGTATAATGAATACTCTTTATATATGTATTGAAGTTGGGTTATTGGAAACCCGAGTGCATGTCTATATATATGTATAGGCTTCATTGAAGTCATGTACTTGTATCGGATAACAGGTTTAGTTGAATGAATAAAGACAAGATGATTGAATAACCCGAGTGCGTTTTAATATATATATATATATATATACTTTGAGTGTTGGTCTTATATGCATGCCGACTGAATGTGTTGGTGAATGAGAAGTATAAAGTTAATAAGTATCCGAGTGTATGCGTATATATATATATATACCTATTATGTTGATAACATGGTTAGGAATCGGTGAAAGGGTATTGCTGTATTGGTAGTCGGACTTAGAATTAGAGAATATATAAGTATGAGTGATTTATGTTGATTTGATGCTTCCTAGTGACTAGGAAATTAGGATGTAAAAATACCTCTAAGTTGATGAATCCTGAGTGGTAATCCGAGTGATCCTCTTCTAGGAGGAGTGTTGTTGTAATGACTCGGATTGATTACATTCTAAGTGTATGATTTATGAATGTATTCCGAGTGATTATGGGGACCTATTCCGAGTGAATAAGGTAATATGTAATTTGAGGGGCTAATTTATAAAATGAGTCCGAGTGTAACACGATGTTGTGATTTTCCCGAGTGAAGAGAAATATAAGTGTTTCCCGAGTGGAACCCAAGTGAATTTCTTCTAAGGGAAGTATGCTTGTAATGGTTTAGCTTGAAATATTTTAAGTATATGAGTTATGCTTATATTCCGAGTGTTTAAGCATGGGATGAGTCCGAGTGGGACTTGACTTATTGGTTTCCCTGAGTGGTTAAGTATCTCATATGTCCGAGTGAAATACTTGGGAAATTCCTCTGAGTGTTGAGGAGTTTGGATTATTCTGAGTGGAATTGATTGTGTAGACTATTTCTGAGCAATGATATTATTCCGAGTGGAACACCACTCTGATGATGAGTTGGTTAAGAATGATTAAACCGAGAGATTTATGGCCGAGAGGAAGCATATGTATTATCTGTGTGATGGAGTTCAATATACTGAGAGCTAAATGATTGATGGTTACCCAGTGGCACTTGATTGGTAGAAATTCTGAGTGAGGGTTTATGGAATCCGAGTGGGATAACCCTCAGTTACTGGGTGGATCGTATGTGAGCTTTGGTGTAGGAAATTTAACGACTAAGTTATGAAGTGTATGAGTGTTGAGGTTGTTTTCCGGGTGATGGAATTCCATTATGTTGAGTGGACTAAAATATTAAATTCCAGTTTTGCTGTCGCGCCCAAGCGGAGTTTGATCTTGCTTGAGCGAGTGAGCGTTGTGTTGCGGGCCTCGCTCTGACGCTGTGTGGTTTTCGCTGGGCTTTGTGCTTGGTTTTATTTCCCTTGCCTTCTCTCCATTTTGCATTGTCATTTCCTTGAATGGCATTTCATTTTTCTGCTTCGCGCTGCTAGTTTTCTTCTTGGCCATGGGACCAGCTCTCATATCTTCATATATGGGAGTGATTTATTTATAAATCCAGGAATGTTATTATTTTTGCGAAAAAAATTGACCCCTATTTTTGGGATGTCACAATTTGGTATCAGAGCAAATAGAGAGGTCTATGGTCAAGGTATGCTTACCGAGTGTAAGCGTTTGGATGTATGATGATTAGTTGTCATTATTGCAGGTAGTATTTTATTGGTTGATGCATGCTTATGCATAGTTTGTATGGCTGTATGCCTATGTGCTTTGCTGGGACAGTAGTGAAAGATACTACTGCTGTGAAGGTTGATTTGAAAAATGAAGTGACATAATGTTGTGTCCTTATATTTGTGGAAGTCGGATTAATTGACCAGGAATTATGTATATGGATTGATGGATAATTATTATGATACTCTTGTGTTGGGATGGAAATCCCCAATGAAAATATATAAGGATATTGATAGATAAAAAGAAATATTAGGACATTCTAGCGGTGGATACAAGTAGTTGACTTGTATGTGTGTAAGGCAATGATGATTGCCATATATATAAATGGTGAATATGCCTCAAATGATTTTATGTGTGGATTGATATTATTATGGTTGTTATGCCTATGATATTCATGTGTGAATTATTATGAATGGTGTTTGTGGCCATTGAAAGCCAATTATTTGAATGATGTGCCTTGAGGGGCCTTGTGAATATTTATACGCCATTGATGATAAACTGAAATACATAATATACCTCTGATTGAGAGGGTGAGATATCCTTGCGAGGTTGTTGTTGAGCATATGCATTATTGCATTGCATTCATGGCATGGCATGGCATTGATATTATGTGGTTGCGATCACAAAGATGAAAGATCCTGCGGGATTCTATGAAGGGAGTACCTCTTGCGAGACGGGAAACCAATGTGATGATGATATGATAAAGGGCTTGCGAGCACCTATGATGCCCATGGTTGCGATCATGAGGCGGGAGTACCCCTTGCGAGGAGGGAAACCTATATGAAATGTTTATGAGGCGGGAGTACCCCTTGCGAGGAGGGAAACCTATGTGAAATATTGAACGTGGTTGCGATCACGAGAAGCACCTTGCGAGGTTGTCAGAGGGAGTACCCCTTGCGAGGTAGGAAACCCATGATTATGATTGATTGATTATGGTGGTTGCGATCACCTGTGATATGAAATCGGATCCGCTGCATATGCATTACATAGTTGACATATGTATTTGTTTAAAGACCATGGCATTTGAGATGGGATGACCACGAGTGTTGAGAAACCCCTTGCGAGGAGGTATTGAGTGAGACCTTAGTGAATTATTGATGATAATAATTATGAATGCTCTTATGGATAAATGGCAAAGTGACAGTGTTAGTAATTACGTATATGTTGTGCTTATTTATGATACGAATTGCGATTCGTGAAAACTGGTATGCCATTGTGATACTTTAATAATGAAATATGTGAAATGATAATGAAGGAATTTCCTAGTGTGCTGAATTCGGATTATGGATGTTTGATTGTACCATTTCTTAAATGATAAATTATACCCTTGGCATGAGAACTGTGTTTGATTAATATATATGATTAAGTTAATTGATGGCAGATTCCTAATTCAAGAATTTGAATATGATCATGAATGTATAAATGTGAAATCAGGTATATGTTATGTTGGAATTGTGTCACGGTTTTAATGTGCTAAAACTGAGTGAGGGATTGATTGATGATAGTGAAGTTCTCATGAGTATTAAGACTGTGTTAATTGATTTGAATTCTTGTGTATGCCATGCTAATGGTTCATGACCGAATCATGATTGTGAAGGAATTTGAACTCATATGCTAAGTTGGCTGGGTGAGTAATGTTGGGGAAATCCCATGATGTAAGATTCTAATATATGATAAGTGATTGACTATAAAACCTGATGCCTGCTTGGCTGGAATTATATTTTGGTTTGAAGTGTGAAAACAGAGTAGATGATTAGATTAAGTTCTGGGCCACAAAGTGTGGTAACCCAATTGGTTGAGCATAATTATGTGTGATTGGGTGTTATGAGGATTGATATGGTGATGTACCTGTTAGTTTGGGTGCTGCCTCGGTTTTATGACTAAAAAACCGAGTGAGTGGTTGGTTGAATTATGACTCATAAGGTGTAGTAACCCGATTGGAATCTGTATAATCTTATACTGTTGGACTTTGTGAAACTAGATTCTGTGTTGATTTTGACTCGGTGATAATTGGATGTTGTGGGGTATTTAGTAACCCTTGGAATTCCGAGTCAGAGAATCTGATTGATCATGGGGATTGTTGAGATTTGAAGTGTCTTAAGTTTAAAATCCGAATACACATTGGTATTGGATATAGGAATAATGAAAATGATATTATGGTGATTGTATGTCCGATTGATGGACTGTGTTGCTACTCAGTAAGAAGATTCGTCAATGTAGAGGCTATTACTATAAGTGAAAATCATATGGTAAACCGAGCTGTATATCATAGAAAGGAAAATTGATAAATTATCTAAACTCAATTAGATTGTTGGCCAGTGATGAGTAATGAAACAAACGACTGATAGGTTGTAAATCTGGGCGTGTGATAGCTGATTGATTTTAAACCCTGGTACGTGATTGGTTTGAGTAGTGTCTTGGTTTTATGGTTGACAACCGACTAAATTGTTGATTGAATGATGACCCGAATCTGTATGTCACAGTATGAGTAGTGAATTTATGAGTTTAAATCAGAGTTGTGGCCTGTAATGAATGGTGATATTAAGGAATATTAGGTAGTTTGGCCAATAGTTTGTGATGGATAAGACTTAAGGAGGAGCATTGGTTCGGTTTGGACTGGAAACCGAATGCTTTCATGCCTGTATGAGTCAGAACTATGCTGTTAGTATGTCAATTTATAGTGATGTGAGTGATAATTGCTGGCTATTGGTAAGTAATATACTCTTGTTGGTGCTTAGTGATGAATATAATTCAGAAGTGTTGCTTATAGAATTTTAGTAATTGCCATTATTTTCACATAGATTGGTGATAATTGAGTGAATTTTGGTCGGGATAAGTGAAACAGGATGTGAGGATGTTGTTCCGAGAGACTCTCCATCCCATAGGTATTGTGGCAGTGTGCATTTTGCAATGATTTTATGCAATTGTTGTAACCCTATAGGAATAAAACGTCATCCTATAAGTTGGATGCAACAGTTTATAGGTCAGCAAATGAGACTGTAGCTGCTTATGGGAATGGCTTGAGTCTATTGGATTGCTCTGAGCAAGGTAAGGATTTGAATCTGAATAGATGAGTATGAGGTTAAGTATTAAAATAATGGGCAAGGGAAAGAGTTGCTGAGTGATGTGGAATTGTGGATAACCGAGTTGGTGATTTCTGAGCCAATTGGTGACATTTCCGAGTGGAAGATGTTAAGAGTATGGTGTCTTGGAATTTCTTGTGGTGTGGTCAGTAACCACTTAAGAAGTAAAATTGTGCTGACTGAATTTGGAAGTCGGTGAATACTTGAAAAGTATTGGTATGTAAATGATTTGTTTGGTATATAGTGAATGCCAAGTTGTTTATTGAGGTAGGTTCATACTTGAATTTCAAGGACGAAATTCTTTGAAGGTGGGGAGAATTGTAACACCCTGAATTTTATAAAAAAAATGAGTAATTAGTATGAATGGAAAATCTTTGGTTAGTGAGGATGTGTGGGAAAATGTGGAATCATTGTGGCAAGGTATGAATATATATAAGATAAAGATGAGTTTGAACTTCATATGATTAATATGCTTGGAATGAGAATTTTATAAGAATGGATGATTGGACAAAAATATGCCTCGTAGGTTGTATATGGTATACTGGAAATAATTGAGCTGGCTTGAGTGTAATTACATGGGCTGAGTTGAATAAAATTGTGAGTGAGGTGAGAGCTCTCAGTTTCTGCGCCAGTGTTGATCATTTCGCTCAGGCGAAGTGAATTCTCGCCCGAGCGAGAGACTCTCATGTTGGGAATTTAGCTTCTGGGTAATTCTCGCTCAGGCGAGGGTAAGTCTCGCTCAAGCGAACTTGACCTAATATCAGTGTTTAGACACTGGAGGGAATTCGCCCAGGCGAATGGAACTTCGCCCAAGCGGGGGCGAAGGGAATCAGTTGCTGGATGGAATCCGCCTGAGCGAAGGATCTTAAGGGTAGCATTCGCTCAGGCGAGGCAATTGATTAAAGAGGGACCACTGATGCTCTTGGATCATTGTAGGGCCCGGTTTTCCCTTTTCTCTTTTCTTCTTCTGTGTGGTCCCCATGGTGATGACTTAGGTGCTTTGATGGTCAAATGGGTCTGATTTTCTCTCCTTCCTTGTCCACGTGTATTTGTGTAATCATTACTGAGAGAATGTGCATTAAATATTGATGGACTTGCATTAAATGAAGATGGGATGTTGTGATGAGTTGGATGCTGATGAGGCTGAGATGATAAGGCCTTGGTTGTATGTTTCTTCTTATCTTCCCTTTATTCTTTGTGGGTGCATGTTCTGATGGGAGAAATGCTCCTCATTCTCTCTAGAGTTCATTGAAGCTTATGCTTCATCTTCCTCTTCTCCTTCATTTTCTTCTTCCACTCGTGCTTGGTGTAGAACCGAGTGGAAGAGTGTGGCTGTGTAAGGAACAGCTTGGTGAGTGAAACAGCGTGTGGCTGTGCGTGTAAGTTGGGTTACACCTTGCTTCTTGGTGCTTCTCTTTCTTCCTCTCCTTCTTCTTCCTCTATGTGATGGGTTGTATGAGACTCAGTTCTGAGAGCCTACAACTATGTGTGAGTGTATGTCTCGGTTGATGGATGCATGATGGTCCACTGTGGTAAAGGTGCACCACTCTTGTGAAGATGAAGACATGCATGTTGCATGGAGGCATGGTGATCCTCCACTGTTGTTGAAGGTGTATGGTACTGCTGTGAGGAAGAAGGCATGCATGGAAGTTGGTGGTCCTCCAGGGTGGGGAGGATGATGCTGTATGAGTGAGGAACGACCTTGTACTAAGCCTCGGAGGTTGCTGCTTGAGTAAACAGCATGGATTCTTCCATGGCTGTGAGCAGAGTGGAATTTGGGTGTTGATGAGCTTCTGGACGTATCTCGCTCAAGCGAGAATGGTTACGCTTGAGCGAGCCAGTGAAGAAATGGTCACTGGACCTGTTCCGCTCAAGCGAGTTCACGTATGGCTTGAGCGAAAGGCTGAGGACTGAAGTGGTGTGGCCCTTCCTACGTTGGAATGCCGAGCAGAAGCTGTTATGGCTGGGCCGAGTGGTCATGTAACTCCTGGAAGCTTCACCCAGGTAAGGGGGGCTTTGCATCTCAAATGCATGGATTTCTGGACGGGTTTCCGGGTGAAATTGCAACTATATTGTGTTTAATGTGTATGGTATGTTGTAATTGAGTAAACAACCCAGATTACTGATGCTTGTTATTTATGTAATGTATGATACCCGTTCATATGATGTGTGATGTTTATTTATGATGTTATGTTGAGATGTATGAGATGCACATGATGAATGTTGTATTCTTTGTGTGATCCTCTATTTGTCCCTGAGTATGTTGTACATTTGAATGCATGTGATGCTTGTTGATGCTATGCTTGTGATGAATGAATGAATGGGGACTGTTATGATGAATGCCGAGTGGGCTTTATAGAGGAAAGCAAGAAATGCTTACTGTAAAGGTTAAATCCGAGTGAATAGAGGACAATCCGAGTGGATGGCATTGGAATGCCGAATGAATGTAATGAGTTACTGAGTCATCTGATTATTGTTGAATTGCCGAGTGCATATTATACTGAATGCTAAATACCGAGTGGGCAATCGGATGAATATGAGTTTAATGAAACTGAATGTGTTGATGTGATATGAGACCCGGGTTGGACTCAGGCAGTGCCTAGGGCACTAAGCGTGAATGAGACGCTTGATGAAAGTCCTTGGATTGGACCCAAGGCAAATGCCGAGTGCATTGGAGTTGAACTCCGAGTGAGTGTGAATGTGAATGTGACCATATGCATCCAATTCGCCACTGGAATGCTTGGAGCATGTATATATACCGATCGACAATCAGATGATGAAATCCATGTGAATGTGGTTAAGTCCTTGAGCTGGGCTAAGGCAGACTTTTTGAGTAGGGCTCGGAGTTGAGTGAAATCCGAGTGGATCAGTATAATAGTTACTGAGTGAGTTGAGCATTATAGCCGAGAGAAATGGGTGAAATCCCGATCGGAAGTTGTTTGTGATTGTTCATATTGAATGGCAGTGTTTATGTGCTGATTGATGTTATATAATATGGTATGTTATGGATTCTGTGATTAATCCGAGCCAATATCTGTCATTTAATATGTAATGCTCACCCCTACACCATTTTTCAGTGTATGCAGGGCGGCTTGGATGATGTGGTGGTCTTAAACCCGAGTGTTGGGTGTTTATTGATGTGGTCATGTATATAATGTAATGTACCGAGTGTCTTTGATGTATTAAGCCTTGACCGACTCATATTAACGTTGTATAATGAATACTCTTTATATATGTATTGAAGTTGGGTTATTGGAAACCCGAGTGCATGTCTATATATATGTATAGGCTTCATTGAAGTCATGTACTTGTATCGGATAACAGGTTTAGTTGAATGAATAAAGACAAGATGATTGAATAACCCGAGTGCGTTTTAATATATATATATATATACTTTGAGTGTTGGTCTTATATGCATGCCGACTGAATGTGTTGGTGAATGAGAAGTATAAAGTTAATAAGTATCCGAGTGTATGCGTATATATATATATATATATACCTGTTATGTTGATAACATGGTTAGGAATCGGTGAAAGGGTATTGCTGTATTGGTAGTCGGACTTGGAATTAGAGAATATATAAGTATGAGTGATTTATGTTGATTTGATGCTTCCTAGTGACTAGGAAATTAGGATGTATAAATACCTCTAAGTTGATGAATCCTGAGTGGTAATCCGAGTGATCCTCTTCTAGGAGGAGTGTTGTTGTAATGACTCGGATTGATTACATTCTAAGTGTATGATTTATGAATGTATTCCGAGTGATTATGGGGACCTATTCCGAGTGAATAAGGTAATATGTAATTTGAGGGGCTAATTTATAAAATGAGTCCGAGTGTAACACGATGTTGTGATTTTCCCGAGTGAAGAGAAATATAAGTGTTTCCCGAGTGGAACCCAAGTGAATTTCTTCTAAGGGAAGTATGCTTGTAATGGTTTAGCTTGAAATATTTTAAGTATATGAGTTATGCTTATATTCCGAGTGTTTAAGCATGGGATGAGTCCGAGTGGGACTTGACTTATTGGTTTCCCTGAGTGGTTAAGTATCTCATATGTCCGAGTGAAATACTTGGGAAATTCCTCTGAGTGTTGAGGAGTTTGGATTATTCTGAGTGGAATTGATTGTGTAGACTATTTCTGAGCAATGATATTATTCCGAGTGGAACACCACTCTGATGATGAGTTGGTTAAGAATGATTAAATCGAGAGATTTATGGCCGAGAGGAAGCATATGTATTATCTGTGTGATGGAGTTCAATATACTGAGAGCTAAATGATTGATGGTTACCCAGTGGCACTTGATTGGTAGAAATTCCGAGTGAGGGTTTATGGAATCCGAGTGGGATAACCCTCAGTTACCGGGTGGATCGTATGTGAGCTTTGGTGTAGGAAATTTAACGACTAAGTTATGAAGTGTATGAGTGTTGAGGTTGTTTTCCGGGTGATGGAATTCCATTATGCTGAGTGGACTAAAATATTAAATTCCAAGAGGACTTAGGCATGAATTCCGATTCGACCTGATCATTTACCGAGTGTGTGAATGTCTCGGTTTCTCGTGTGATTGAATGCTGAATGGCTCCTCGCTTCAGCGATTGAAGGATTCGCTCCAGCGAGTTTGGTTCTAAGGGAAGGCTTGATATTAGTTTCGCTCAAGCGAAGGGGCTTTCGCCCGAGCGAGTTTTGCTGTTGCGCCCAAGCGGAGTTGGATCTCGCTTGAGCGAGTGAGCGTTGTGTTGCGGGCCTCGCTCTGACGCTGTGTGGTTTTCGCTGGGCTTTGTGCTTGGTTTTATTTCCCTTGCCTTCTCTCCATTTTGCATTGTCATTTCCTTGAATGGCATTTCATTTTTCTGCTTCGGGCTGCTGGTTTTCTTCTTGGCCATGGGACCAGCTCTCCTATCTTCATATATGGGAGTGATTTATTTATAAATCCAGTAATGTTATTATTTTTGCGAAAAAAATTGACCCCTATTTTTGGGATGTCACAATACTTCTGCTATTATTAATTATGGATTTATTAAGAGTTAAAATTCTTTAACTTACCTTCTCATATCTTCATATATGAGATAGGTCTCTGATAGATCCAGGGTAATTTGTTAAATGGCTTCGCCACTCACATGTTTCATAGATTAATAATAATAAAATCGTGAATTTACCCCTATTTTTAGGATGTCACAATTTGGTATCAGAGCATTATTCGCTCTGTATCATTGTGTTTAGCCATTGCTATTACTGGAAAGTGATATGTGATTGATGAATCATTGTTATTGTTGATTGATTGCGTATGAATTGATGATGGATTGAATGTGATTTTTATAAGTCCGGCCAAGCTTCTTCACACTATCCTCTCTCAATGAAGAATCTTATGTATTGTGGATACATACTATGTTATGATATGATGATGTTGCCATATGAGCTTTAATATGAAATGTTGCTATTGGACTCCATGGGGGAGGGTCACAATGTAAATTTTATAATGAAATACTATAGTATGAACTTATAGAGGAATTTTATGAATGAGTTTACTGATATTGGTTGAATTTTATGTTGTGGTTTTAGATATTGTGATGGCCCGTTGTCGTCAAGATAATGATGACGCCATAGCTAGAGCCTTGAATCGTTTTGCGGATCTTCTCGAATCGCAAAACCGTGAGAGACAAGAGGCAGAAAGACCATCTGCTCCTATTGTTGTTCAAGGCACTCAGGGGCTTGACATGTTTTTAAAGCGAAAACCTACTGAATTTCATGGTGGATTTAGGCCTGAGTAAGCCTATGGTTGGATCCAGAATGTTGAGCGGATCTTTGATAGCTTTGAATGTAATGAGCTCTAGAAAGTGGAGTATGTTGTTTTTATGCTGAGGGATGAAGCAGAGACTTGGTGGAGACTCACCAAGAACAGAATGAATGCTGCTGCGATTCCCTTAACATGGGAGAACTTTAAGCGAGAACTTATGAGGAAATATGTGCCCGAAAGTTATAAGGGCAAGAAAGAACTCGAGTTCATGGAACTCAAGCAAGGCATGCTGACGGTGGAAGAGTATGCTTCCAAGTTTGAAGAACTTTGTGAATTCTACCCTCCTTTTCAACAAGAGGGAACGGAAGTGTCAAAGTGCGTGAAGTTTGAAAATGGATTACGCTCCGATATTCAAAGGGCTATATGTCACCAAGAGATTCAAAGTTTCACGGTGCTTGTGAATAAGTGCCGCATCTACGAAGAACATGCTTCTTTTCAACACTCTAAATTTGACTCTAAGTTGAAGGGTCAAGCTTCTAGTTTTAAGAGGCAAAGAAGTTTTAGAAGAGGACGCTTTTTGAGGGGTGCTCCTTTTAATGTCCAAGCTAGAGGCAGCGGACGTGGTAATGTTTTTGGCCGGGGTAATATAAATATCAATGGGCCGAGATGTTATAGATGTGGAGGACCTCATTACGTTCAGGAATGTGTGCATCGTGAAGATGTTGTATGTTTTAATTGTGATCAGGTGGGACATATCCGTTCTGCATGTCCTATGCTTGTAAGGCCGGCTCCAGTACAAGCTAATGTTGCCAATCATGCTAACGCACCTGCTTATGTGAACCGCGGAGGTTATAATAGAGGTCGAGGCCGTGGTAATGGAAATAATGGCGGTCGACGTGGTGGCCGAGGTGGTTATAATGATGGAAGACGTGGCAACGGTCGAGGAAATGGTAATGATGTTAATGATGGAAATAGGGATGGAGGAGATCGTCAACCTAATGCCGGGAGAGTATTTGCTATGACCGGTGAAGAAGCAGCACGAGCAGAAAATCTGGTTGAAAGTAAGTGTGAAATCCTTGGACATTCAGTTCATGTAATTTACGATTCGGGTGCGACCTACTCTTTTATATCTGAGGATTGCATTCGGCGATTGAGATTGCCGGTGTGTCTAATGAAAAATGCTCTTATGATTACCACTCCAACCGGTACTTGTCTTAGATCGGTTAACCGGTGCGATAATGTTGATATGCTCTTAGATGGGAGAAAATTTGTTGCATCTTTTATTTGCTTGCCTATGAAGGGATTGGAGATTATACTTGGTATGGATTGGCTTTCTACCAATAAAGTCATAGTTGATTGTCAACTACGGACCGTTAGTTTCCCTTCTCTTGATAGAGAACAATTTGATGTACAAGGTATAATTCAACTTTGCGTGTTGTTATCTCTTACTGATGGGACAAGTAATTCCGATCCCAGTAATATCCCTGTGGTTTCTGAATTTCTGGATGTATTTCCTGATGAGATCCCTGGCTTACCACCTCCAAGAGAGGTTGAGTTTGCTATTGACCTTGTACCTGGTGCCGAACCAGTGTTTATTGCTCCTTATAGGATGTCTCCTATGGAGTTAATTCAATTAAAGAAGCAAGTTGAGGAGCTACTTGAGAGGGAATTCGTTCGACCCAGTGTGTCACCCTGGGGAGCTCCTGTTTTGTTAGTTAAGAAAAAGGATGGAACCATGCGGTTGTGCGTAGACTACCGCCAATTGAACAAGTTGACGATAAAGAATAGATATCCTTTACCTCGTATTGATGATCTATTGGATCAATTGAGAGGTGCGGTGGTATTTTCAAAGATTGATTTGCGTTCCGGTTATCATCAAATTTGAGTGAGAGCCGAAGATATTCCCAAGACTACATTTAGGACGTGATATGGCCACTACGAGTATGTCGTGATGCCATTTGGAGTTACTAATGCTCCAGCTGTATTCATGAGTTACATGAATCACATCTTTCATAAATACCTAGATCGTTTTGTTGTGGTGTTTATCGATGATGTCCTGGTATATTCCAAGAGTCACGAAAAACATGAAGAACACTTGAGAGTGGTACTGAAAATTCTTAGAGAGAACCAGTTGTATGCCAAGCTCTCTAAATGTGAATTCTGGATGACGAGCGTCCAATTCCTTGGACATGTAATATCCGAGGATGGTATTTCTGTGGATCCTTCAAAGGTTGAAGTCGTTATGGCATGGTCGAGACCTACGACGGTTACTGAAATCCGAAGTTTTCTTGGACTTGCGGGTTATTATCGAAGGTTCATTAAAGGTTTCTCTCGTCTTGCGAGACCCTTGACGAATTTAACAAGGAAGAACCAACCTTTCGTATGGACGGTTGAATGTGAGAAATGCTTTGAGGAGTTAAAAATGAGACTAACTTCTGCTCCTATCTTAGCGTTGCCTGGCTTACAAGAAGAGTTTGTAGTGTATTGTGATGCTTCCAAGCATGGACTTGGATGCGTGCTAATGCAGAAGGAACGTGTAATAG
The DNA here is from genome assembly GCA_037962975.1 of Clitoria ternatea. Classification (NCBI taxonomy): domain Eukaryota; kingdom Viridiplantae; phylum Streptophyta; class Magnoliopsida; order Fabales; family Fabaceae; genus Clitoria; species Clitoria ternatea. The sequence goes on from CM075672.1 coordinate 182,684,888, forward strand.
CTTATGCTTCACGCCAGTTGCGACCTCATGAAATTAATTACCCGACTCATGATTTGGAGCTAGCTGCGGTTGTGTTTGCTTTGAAGATTTGGCGTCATTATTTGTATGGTTCGAGATTTGTGGTTTACAGTGACCACAAAAGTTTGAAATATCTTTTCGACCAAAAGGAATTGAATATGCAACAAAGAAGATGGGTGGAATTCTTGAAAGATTATGACTTTAAATTGATGTACCAACCGGGAAAAGCTAATGTTGTTGCCGATGCACTTAGTTGGAAATCCTTGCATATATCAACCATGATGGTCAAAGAGCTTGAATTAATTGAAGAATTTCGAAATTTGAACGTTAGGACCGAAGTTTAATCCTCCAAGAAGTTATGTTTTGCTACCTTGAAAATAAGTAATGTGTTTTTGGAACTTGTGAAAGAGAAACAAAAAGATGATGATTATTTACAAGAGGTGCAAAGATTTCAGGATAATGGAAAAAATCTATTCTTTGTGGAAGGCGTTGATAGTATATGGCGAATAAATGGTTGTGTGTATGTACCTTCATTTGATGATTTGAGACGCACAGTGCTGGAGGAAGCACATAAAAGCATGTTTAGCATCCACCCTGGTGTAACAAAGATGTATCGCGATATAAAGAAGAACTTTTGGTGGCCGAGAATGAAACGTGATGTTGCTAACTTTGTAGCTTCTTGCCTTACTTGTCAGAAGGCGAAGGTGGAACACCAAAGACCTTCGGGTACTTTAAGACCACTTGATATCCCTGTTTGGAAGTGGGACACGATTGCCATGGATATTGTGTCCGAATTACCAAGAACGAGGTCCAGATGTGATGGAATATGGGTGATTGTGGATCGTTTGACAAAGAGTGCCCATTTCTTGCCAATCAGTATGGAGAGCTCTTTGCAAGATTTAGCACAGTTGTACATTCGGGAGATTATGAGATTACATGGTGTACCGTCAAGTATTGTTTCCGATCGTGATCCCCGATTTACTTCCCGATTCTGGGGAAGCTTACATGAGGCGATGGGTTCAAAACTGAAGCTAAGTTCGGTATATCATCCCCAGACCGATGGGCAGTCTGAGAGAACTATTCAAAGTCTTGAAGATTTGTTGCGTGCTTGTGTTTTGGAACATGGCGGTTCGTGGGAAAAATATTTACCTTTGATCGAATTCACTTACAATAACAGTTTTCATTCTAGTATTGGTATGGCACCATACGAGGCATTATACGGAAGGAAGTGTCGAACTCCTTTATGTTGGCTTGAAGTTGGTGAGAATCTAGCCTTAGGACCTGAAATTATTGAAGAAACTACCGAACAGATCAAGATGATCCGGGAAAAGATGAAAATTGCTCAAGACCGACAGAAGAGCTATTATGATAAAAGAAGAAATCCACTGGAATTTCAAGTTAGCGATCATGTGTTATTACGAGTTTCGCGTGATAAAGGTATAGGAAGAGCCTTGAAGAGCAAGAAACTAAGCCCTAAATTTATTGGACCCTATGAGATTTTAGAACGGATTGGAGACGTCGCATATCGAATTGCACTCCCTCCACAGCTTGCAAATCTTCATAATGTATTCCACGTATCTCAGTTAAAGAAGTATGTACATGATCCTCAGCACGTGATCTCTGTTGATGATCTTGAGGTGCAGGATGACTTATCCATTCTTCCTGTTTCCGTTCGTATCGTTGAGTATTCCGTGAAGAGACTACGGAATAAAATGGTACCATTAGTAAAAGTGGCATGGAAGCATGGAGATATGGAAACATTTACGTGGGAACGTGAGGACGATATCCGTAAGCGGTATCCTCATGTATTCGAGTCCGGTAAGTTGAATTTTGAGGACGAAATTTCTTTTAGGGGGAGTGGATTGTAACACCCCGAATTTTTAAAATAGAAAGATAAATTAGGAAAATAAATGTTGGATAATTAACTTTGGGCTAAGAAATATCCCAAAATTCTTGAAATCACTTAAACAAGGTTTTTTCGAAACTGTTGGTGAATTATGGTAGTCAGATAAGCTGAAAACTGACCCGGATAAAATATAGGTGTCGGACCAAGTATCTCCGATTGAGATGCCGTTGGTCAGGGCCGTAGACAATGTTATTGGGATTCCGAATTTATATTCGGAATAATTTTTAGAATATGTTTTAGGCCCGAACGGCGAACCTGTTTGTTAAAAAACGGAAGAGTTAATGAAGAATTAATAATTTAAATGCTAAATTCCTATTTTTCTCATTCAAAAGGCGGTTGCATTTTCTTCTCCACGTGAAGATGCTTTTCTTCTTATCTCCTTCTTCTTCTTCTCTTCTTCTTCTTCATTATTCCTCTTCATCCTTCTCTTGAACTTCAAATTAAAAAGAAATACATCTTCCTCCTCCATTCTTAACCTTCAAGAGACTTCAAGGAAGCTTGGAAACTAAACTATTTTCTCCTCCTTACTCCTCAAATTCGTGTGAACTCCCTCATCTTTTGTAAACTCACTCTTTTCTTTCATTGAGGTAAGATTATGATCATTTTCCATGTACATAAGTATATAGTTGAAGTTTAGTTGAAGTTTTGGTGTTAGAACACAATAAATGTATGAGTAATGTTGGAGAAAGTTTAAAAGTGGAAATCTAAAGATAAGTTAACATAAATACAAGCTTATGAGTGATTATGAGGTAGTTATAACTATGGTGGTAAAAGAAAGAAGTATATGAGCATTTTTGAAGGTTGGTGGATTGGTGAAAACCTTAAACTTGAATTTTAGGAGGAAAAGTAAAATATTGAAAAGTTAATATTTGTTGATGGGAAGAATATTATAAGTAATGTGGTGGATACATTAAATGATGATAAAGTTGATTTGAAGTCATAATAGGTGGGAAACTCACCAAGGTGTTGGTGGAGATCTTACTAGATGGAATAACCTAATAATTAGGTTGTAGCCTTTGATACTAAGGGATTGTAATTCAAGGAAAGGAATTCCCGAAGCCTAAGTAGGCAAATGAATGAATTTGGTAAATAGTTTTCACATTATAAGAATTATGTGTACACCTATGTATATATATACATTTAATTGGTGTTTGAATAAATAATTGATGTGGCCCTATAAATGATTGGTGTAGGGCTTGGCAATATTGGTGAAGCAGGAACATCAACCCCAGAGGTCTACTTCTCTTGAGGTAGGAGAGGGGTGTATTTTCTAAATGCATGAAAATTGTGATGATAATGTATGTATTAATGTAGTATGACATGTTTGTGTGGATAAAGGTGATATTATGTGTATGTGAAGTGAATTGTGTATGATGATGTGAATTTAGTGTTTATATGATGAAGCTTAAGTGAGGCTATGGATGGCTTATTATGTGTGATACACGATTGAGTTCATATGAAGGTTGATTCTTGTGTATGAGTTTGATGGAAAATTGTGTGGTTGAAAATGAATATACACTAGATGAAAGGGTAGGATAATCTAAATGAGCTTGAGGCATGCATGAGTATTTTGTATACATGGCATGACATACATATCATGATGATGTTGATAAGTGGTTGTGATCACTTGATAATGGAAATGAAAAAGGGCTTGCGAGCACCTATGATGCCCATGGTTACGATCATGAGGCGGGAGTACCCCTTGCGAGGAGGGAAACCTATATGAAATGTTTATGAGGCGGGAGTACCCCTTGCGAGGAGGGAAACCTATGTGAAATATTGAACGTGGTTACGATCACGAGAAGCACCTTGTGAGGTTGCTAGAGGGAGTACCCCTTGCGAGGTGGGAAACCATTGAGAATGAGTATATGATATGGTGGTTGCGATCACCCGAGGAAATGAAATCGGATCCGTGCATGTGCATTTTCATGACATTAGCATGTGCATCAGTTTGAAAGCATGGTATAGTGTGATACCTTGATAATGAGATATGAATGGAAACTCTCTTTTTAATTACTAAATTGTGATGGTGAATTGATTGATATAATTCTGAGAGAATCAGGGAATAATTGTATCGAAATGAAAAATTATTGATTGATTGATTGATATTAAATAAACTCCTCTTGGGAAGGAGATAGTTGTATTACATTCATGCATATATTGTTCTATTTATTGGATTTTCATCATTGAGGAAGTATACTCACTCTCCCTGTGGTATATCTTTTTAGCTCTTGTGTTGTAGGTATTGCTTTGGAGCTATTGTGGAGGAGGAGTGTGAAGAAGGCCCCTTTTTGGTAAAGAGTGCCTTGGCCGACAATAGTTTGGTTTACATAGATATGTGGATTAGATGTAATGTATATAGTACAATGTATGTTGGTACAGTGTGGATTTAGAATGGATAATTGTATGAATGATGAGTTTGGGAGGGCATGGAGGAAAATGAGATCTTTTGTCTATGACTCATTTTCAATCATGACCCTGTAAATGAATGAATGATGAAACTCTCCATATCTTGATGAATGAATGAAGTTTATATGTGGAATGTTAGATTTATAAAATGGAAGAGTTAGTGAGTTGATTTATACAATAGATGAGTTGTAATGGAAATTTACAAGAATGATTTATTAGAATAAGTTCTAAATGTGTAATATGATATATATGAAGTGTTGAAATTAGGTAAACTTGATTAGAATGAGTTTTGGTGTAGAGAGTTGGGTGATTTCTGTATTTCCCCCTGTTTTTCTGTCAAACTCGCTCAGGCGAGAGGGCTTCTCGCTCAAGCGAGAATGCCCCTGTATCAATTTCTGGATTCTGGATGATTCTCGCTTAATCGAGAATGGGACTCGCTCAAGCGAGATCGTTCCAGCATCAGTGTTGGGCCATTATTCCATTTTTGCTCAAGCGGTTGTGCAAGTCGCTCAAGCGAAATTACATTAGAATCAGAGTTTGGACCTTGGTTGGTGTTCGCTCAGGCGAGCTGAGGATTCGCCCAAGCGAGAGGGTTTTGGTCTCAGGTTTTGCTCTCGGGTTTATCAGGAAATTGCTCTCGGGAGTAATCTCGCTTAGGCGAGGATGGGTTCGCTCAAGCGAGTAAGCGTGGATGGATTCTGGGCGTTTTTCACCTTACACTCGCTGGCTTCGCCCAAGCGAGAGATGTACTACTCGCTCAAGCGAGTCAGGGTTCGCTTGAGCGAAGTGACCCCTGAACTTTCATTTTCTTCTTTCGCTCAGCATTTCATGATTCGCTTAAGCGTGCTATGCGAAGCTCGCTCAAGCGAATTGGGTTTTCGCTTGAGCGAAGGGGACCTGATTCTCCCAAAAAGCTTTAAATATATTATTTTCCTTTTTCTTAATATTAATCCATGATTCTATCCTGCTTTATGAACACTTTGGGATAACCTTGGCTTCTTAATTTCAAATGAGTGATCTCTTAAGAATTTAATTCCATAATATTATTTTACTAAAGATACTTCTGCTATTATTAATTATGGATTTATTAAGAGTTAAAATTCTTTAACTTACCTTCTCATATCTTCATATATGAGATAGGTCTCTGATAGATCCAGGGTAATTTGTTAAATGGCTTCGCCACTCACATGTTTCATAGATTAATAATAATAAAATCGCGAAAAATTTACCCCTATTTTTGGGATGTCACAGAGTGAGGGTATTTGTTTTGAATCAAAATAGTGGAAGACAACATATTTATTTAATGACTAAAAGTTAATATGTTTTATATAGAAGTAATAGATTTGCATGTAATTTGTTTTAGAATAATCATGATAAACCAAATATTGTTTTGTTGTAATTTGTCCTTTGGAAAGACACTCTATCTGGAAAAATGCCCAGATAGGTATTGAGACTTGAGAATTATCTTCAATAAAGAGGAAGCGGTAGTGTGTCATGTTTGGCTTATTTCAATATCATTTATCGTTGGGTATTGAATACCCTATGGAGTCTGTATAAACTCTGAGCTGTAAAAGGCAATATGAATATATGGAGATATACGATATGATCATATACAGACTCTAAAAGGTGATTGAGAAAGGAAATTATTTCTAGTTTTAGCCAAATAAGACATTGAAATAATTTATCTAAAGAACTTAAAGGAGTTCAAAAGAAAGGAAAGTAAGACTTCTGCTACAGTCATGTTATAGAAGTCAAGTTATTTTACTTCAGTGACATTAGTATTAGACACTAGTAACAGATCTCACATTTTGAAAGATCAAGGAAGTAGATCACTTGCTAAGGGTGGAGAAATCTGTGTAAAATTGCTCAAAAGTTGCTAAAATAAAGATAAGATCTTCACTTATTGTGCTAGTTAGTGAACTACACATTGTGCATATTCTTTCTTGTTGGACAATAAAAGTTTTCTTATATATATAAAATAACTTTATTTATTCAAAAGGATGTTGATGCATAATTGAGTAATGGATTCCACATCCTAAATCTCAAAACACCCATCTATAACATAACTACCAAAGTAGGTTAATGTAAGTGATTTTAAACCTTACTTACACGGTATTGTCTCCAAAGGCAAATGAATTAGAAACATATTTCTAAATAACATTAATGTGGTTATATGGACTCTTTTGATTTTGGAATCAATTGAGACATGTAAATCTTATTTATGGAAAGATATTTGAGACCTCATTCATTGAAAAGTGAAAGATGAGTAATCTATTATCTAATACATGATGATGTATGTGGGCCTATTAGAATAATAAATAGATATGTTTTTCAATACTTTAACATACTAATTGAAAAGTCAATGAGTATGAATTTATGTAACATAAGTTAGAAAGTCTTTGAAAAGTTCATAGAATTCATAATGAAGTGAAAAACCAAATTGGCAAGACAATTAAAGCTCTTGATTAGATCAAGATAGAAAATAATTTAAACTACAAGTTTGATAACTATCTAATAGAGTGATAGATTACCTCTTAACTTATTCCTCATGGAATGCCATAATAGCATCTCTATGGGGAAAAGTCAAACCTTGTTGGACATAGTTTGATTATTAATTTTTATCAAACATCTCTAACTTCTTCAATGTTCCTTTATTGACAAAATTTCCACACTTAACCATGTTCCATTTTAGACCTTCTTAAAGAAACCATATATGATATGGACTAGGAAGAAACCTAGTACGTCTTTACTGATAATTTGGAACAATGATGCTTCTATAGAACACCTAACTCTGACAAGGTCAGATCCTAATTGGATAAATATCTTCTATGAGATACGCAAAGAAAGTTAAGGATTATCATTTCTAAATTCATCTGAAAATAAAAGGCTTGTTGCTTAGAATGTTTTATTCTTGAATAAGAGTACATCTCTTAAAGAATCTGTGGGAGGATAGTAGAACTTGAAAAAAATCGAGTATCACAAAGCATTCAAAAGTCAAGGATGGACTTGGAGCAGAAATCACAAAGTGTTATGACATCATTAGCTCTGGTAGCACAAGATTGGCGTAAGATCAAATAGGATATGTCACAAAATCTGAAAGATATAAATATCTTATAAATCAGGAAGGAGGCGTATTGCCAATTGACCTAGCTTCCTATGAAGAGGCCAGTGCAAGTTTAGATTCTAAGACATGGCATAAGACCATGGAATTTGAAATGGGCTTTATGTATATTAAAAAGGTATGAACCTTAGTTAACACACCTAAAGGGTAACACCTATAGGATGCAAGTAGGTTTTCAAAAAGAAAACTAAACATGGATGGTAATAAGAGTACCTTTAAGAGCAAGATTGACAAAATTCAATTAGCTTAAAAAACATTTAGATCCTGCTTGTTGTAGCAGTATACCACCATTATGAGATATGGTAGATAAATGTCAAGATGAAAATCATCTTGAGGATATGTATATTACACAACCTAAAGGCCTTTTATGCCTCAAACATCTAGGAAGGTATGTGATCTGCAAATGTTCCATTTATGGACTAAAGTAAGCTTTTAGAAGCTAGAATCTTTATTAAAGAATGAAGATAAATCTTGTGACTATAAAAAGGTTAGTAACTGCACAATTGTAGTTCTAGTATTACATGTAGAAGACATGCTTCTTCTAGAACTAATATTCTCATTCTATAGTATTACATTGATCCCAACCTTTTGAGTAATTGGAATGACTTAAGATTGCAATAAAATATATATGTGTTGTCAAGATGGTCGTTATGTATGCTTGAAAGGTTCAAAGCAAGAAACAATCATTGGTTCTACTAACAAATCTAAGTATTTTGCTATGTTAAATTACAAAAGAAGTCGATTTATATTTAATCATTCCAAATGTTTAGTACCTTATGAGTTTCCACTGTGATGACAATGGAAGCATAGAACAATATAAGGAAGTGGATTAGTCCAATCATATACTTAAATAGTTCCATCTTTGGAAGATGTGAAAATACGCAATGTCCATAGCAACAAAATTGTTGGGAACCCACTAGTAAAACCGCTTGTGTAGCAGAAGCATAAAGGCACTATAGACTTCATTGGGCATTAACCTTATCGGCTCTAAGTGCAACTGGAAGATTGTTGGAAATATGCACTAGGATGCATCATTTTGAATAAGGCATTTTTTGTTATACAGTTTCACAGCCTTTATTTATCCTTGGAGTAATAGGTTATATGAGAGTTATTCTTAAAATGTCCCTAGTCAAGTATTTACGTGGGGAGTGTACTGATGATCTGATCTCACGAATCATAGATATAGATGATATCAAGTCTTTACACGGATACACATTAAAAGTAATGATGTACTGGACAGACTCACCATGAGAACGTTACATGGATCATTACAAGAATGTCATAAATGATTCTTAATGTGATAATGGTATATGTAGTCCTTCAACCTGAAGTCACTACAATTTCTTCATAAGGAGTTTGTTGTGTTAATACAATCAAACTTCTTTTATAAGAAGAGGACTATAAAGGTTATGATTGCACAATGAACAAATTATGCAGAGGGATATGAGTGTTGTAGATGAGATTTATCTCTCCTATGTGACAACAGTGATAGGCCACTTGATGAAGTAAGACTAAGGAAATGCATGGCCATGCTAGAAAGAATAAATATTGGATATTTATTTGGATAAAGTCTACTCTGGTATCAAGTAAAATAAATTAGACCGTACAAGGATGACACAACCATGCCTTGGGCCCAATTAGGATATCGTGACAAAAGGAACAAACATATAAAATAATTATCACTTATAGGTTATGTTGATAATAAATAATATTTGGACATAATGATGCCTTGCTAGATGCCACTCTTATTTTATATTAATAATAAAATAGTTTATTATTAATAAGATTGAGTATTTTACCTATAAGTTCAAACACATAGAGTAAGTCCATCAGAAAATAGCTTTTATTTTAGTTGGACTAAAATAAAGCTATTAGGCCTAACTCATTTAGAATAAGTAAGGAGCTCACTCTTTAAAGAGAGCAAATTAGGTTAAACTTAAGCCTATAAATAGAGCATAAGATGCTTATAGGCAGCTCACCAAAAAAAGATACAAAATGCAAAGTTGCAAAAGCTACACGTCGTCAAACTAACATTTGGAAGGTATAGCATTTCTAGTGGGAGTACTCGTGTGGACTCTTAAAGGACGAGGCTATGACTGCTTCGATTTTCTTGAAGAGGTAATCCTAAAACACTTGAATAAAATATTTGATGTTTGTGGTATGCTTTGAAACACGAAGTTTTGCAAGTCCAATGGGAATCCTTGTATTTTCATTGCTTATGCACTAGGGATTTCCTAACATGCCCTTCATCACAATAGGCTATCATAAGAATTTTCATAATTTTTTTCATAGTGTTTGTCAAGCTTATTTATGTTGTTTTATTAGAAGTTTTTATCCTTCAATCAATCATCACCTTTCTAGGTCTCAATCTTATACCGACATATCTCTAGGCTATATGCAAATGCTCTTAGGCTAATGCATGTACACAAGAAATCATACTCATCAATTGCAGATCTGACTGTGGGAATAATTATCAATATGGGTATATACTGCAATATCATCTCAACATAATGTGTACCAAACCGTATCACCCAAAATACAATACTGGTCATTTCACTATGACAACGACAAGCAACATACAAGATGATACAGAAATGGTATTGTGGGCCAACTATGATTCCTTACTATGTCAGTCGTGATTCAATAGAACAACTGGGGAAAACCTGCTCCTTAAAGAGCTACCCCCACTAGGCCAACCATATGTAATTCCCCGTGATTAAGCATAGGCAGCTTCATGATTCAACTAAGGAATCACTAGGGTAACAGATATGCTTGTGCACTGAGCCACCCTCCCACTAGGCTAACTCGTGGAACTCCTAACGTTCCAAATCGAGTAGCTAGACAAATATACCATGGATGCAAATGCAGATGCAGATCATATGCATTCTTACACTAATGCATTCTACCATTTCACTCATCAACCATCAATCATTATTCTCATCATTGTCACCACCTTCTTAGTGGATTTTAATTACACAATATAGTCTTGCCATTGTTTCAATATTCATTTATGGCATTTACTTCCTTTATTAATAACTTTAATTTCAATAATCATTACAAGCATACAACTTGTACGAAACACTATGATATCATCAACATTTCTCAATTTTCATCAACACTTATGGGTGTGTCATAGAACAACAATTCATCAAATCTCATCATCAATCATCAACTTTTATTACTAATGGTGAAACATACACATTTTCACAATAAGGCATAGGCACACATTTGCCTAAATTTCATAACATTTATCAATCACCACAAGAGACACACCATATATTCTAAATGCATTTAATATATTTGCCAAATAAAAAACAATAATAACAACAACAACAAGAAGAAGAAGGCCATTCATTACAACAAGTCATAACAATCATGGCAAGGAAAATATGATTTATCATACTATACAATAATCATCAAGTTATCTAATTCATGCATTTAGAATATAAAACTTCTCCCCTACCTAAAGAGAAGAAATCCAGGCGATTTGGAAGTCTTGCCTCATCTTCCTGATTATATCATATACTCGATACATATTTATACATAATGAATTGCCTGTCAAAGCATCGCTTTCAAATCTCAAATGCACAATAACTAAATTCATGATTTTCATCATGTTTCTAATATTGTCTAGGCTTTTGTTTCACTTTTTATTAGGTTTTAGGAATTCATTTGCCTTAATCAATGTTTTTTATCCCTTAAATGAGTTATATCCAATGTTCTTAAAGTACCAATAAACCTTATTCTCCATCATCCAATATGGATTCTCAATGTCCCATAAATCATCATTAAGATTGTTCATCTTATTCACACCAAGAAACACCTTCTACCATATTTAAGAGCTTATGACACCATTACATTCTCACAGTTTCTCAAATCCTCATCACTAATAATTCATGACAAGCATTCCAAGACTCATTTCTATACTCATTAATTATTCTCATGGCAATAAATATATTTTCCCCAAATTTTTACTATAGTTCATATATTTTTACAAAACCTAGAGTTTTAACCAAAATCATCAATAACCAATTCCATTAATTTTCATTCACCATTTCAAGCATACACCAAGCCATAATTTCGTGTACTACAAAATTACCATAAGAATTCATTTTCCATTGTCACGTAGCCTAGGGTTTCCCATACCCATTTTTTATTTCTCAACATAACAACATCAACAACACCATTTCATGCCTCAACACTTCCAAAATAATGAATAGAAACACTAGAAATGACAAATATCTTACTTTGCTCCAAAGCTTTAGAGAAATGAAAAGATGATAAGGAAAAAGTGAAATGAGTAAAAACTTGCTTCAATGTCCAATTAGTGCTGCATAAATCAAGCTTTTACAAGAAATTTTTGGGGGAAATGACATACTAAGAGGCTCACAGTTTTGGAAGCTTAGATGGAAAGAGAGAAAGTGAAAAATAAAGATAGAGGGGAATGAAGAAGAAAGCAACTTGAAGTGGGAAAAAGAAAAGAAAAAATTCATGTCATCTAATGATCCATATGTATTGAACTTTTGTCCAATAATCCATCTTGTTCTTTTATCCATTGGATAATTGAAGGAAAAGGTAAGGCAAATGGGCACGACACATGTAAGATAGAAATGAGGGATTTTTTATTTTTCTTAATTCCATTTTCTCTCATTTTTACCTACTGTAATTACGTTCAGTGTTTGACTAAATCATTCCTTGACTTTAAAAATCATATAAACATAACTCTATACTCACCACAATTATCTTATCATTTTAAGCATATAAAATGCCCAAAATAATTTTATAGGACCCACGTCATCAGTTAAATTATTCAAGTTTAGTAAATTTTATTTTACTGATAAATCACAATTAATATTTAATCAATTATCCTACATAATTGAGGCATCAAATAATTTGTCATTATCATATTAATAATTTATTTTCTAAAATTTGGGATGTCACAAGAGTGATGGTGGTTTAATGGTGTTGGTGGCTAAAATGAGGTGGATAAGTGATGGTTCAATGGGACGGGGTAGTGTAAAGGGAGAAAGAAAGAGTGATGCGAGAAAAGGTAGAAAGAAAAAAAACAAACAAAAAATTTAGAGGGACTACAAAATGTTACCAGAGATTAACAGAAATCAATAGGCACTAAAAACACAATATTGAATTAAAGTAGGGCTAAAACAACAAATCTTTTTTGTAGGAATAGAAATCAAAAGAGGTCATATTTACAAAGACTAAAAACATATTTAAACCTAAGAAAATGAGAAGTGTAACATCCCAAAATTTTAAAATAGAGGATTAATTAAGGAAAATAAATATTGACAAATCTAATATGAATTATTCAATGTCCCAATATATTGAAAATAATTAAATTAAGAATTTTAGGAATTGTTGGTGAATTATGAAGACCGGTTAAGCTAAAAATAAGCCCAATTGAGATGTGGGTGTCAGACCAAGTATCTCTGAATGAGATGATATTGGTCAGGGCTGTTAAGGATAATATTAGGAATCCGAATATGTGCTCGGAATAATTTTTAGATAAAGTATTGAGCCCAAACAGAGAGCCTGTTTGTGGAAAAACGATGAATTTTAATGAATAAAACTAAAAATAAAGCAAAAGCCCCAAATTTTTTTCCCTTCTTCACGTTGGCTTCTTTCACTTCTGTGGGAAACCTTCCTCTTCTTCTTTCCTTTTACTTTCTCCTTCACTTCTTTATTTCTTCTTCTCTAAAAACCCTAGCCAAGGTGGTGAACCCTCTCCTCCTCCCTCATTTTTGTCCTTGGTCAAGCTAGGAGGTTGAAGCTTTCTCATTCTTATTTTCCTTATTTTCGTGCATCCTTCTCTTCCCCTTAAAAACCCACTTTGTTTTAGGTGTGAGGTAAGCTATACTCACTTTCTGGTTGAGTTTTGGCTATGGGTATGTGTCATTATGTGTTGGGTATTTATTAGGAGCAATGAATGCTTGAACCCTAAGGTGGATGGTTATAAATGTGAGTATTTATGAGGAGATAATGGTGGTTGGTACATTAATGATGGTGGAAAGTGAAGATTGATGAGGTATTGATGAGAGTTTTTGGGTTTTGAGAAAACCCTAACTTTGAAATTTAGGGGAAAATAGTTAATGCTGATTTAAGATTATGTGATATGAAGAAATGCATGACATTGAGAAATATGAATGTTGGTAGATGGAGTTTTGTGAAGCTTGGGACTAGGTTTGTCTTGTAACCCTTGAAATTAATGGTGGTGGTTTAATAGGAAGGAATTCCCGAAGCCTAATAAAGGATAAAAATGGTATCTACAACATGTCTAGCACATGTTGTGAAATTATAGATATGAATGTGACTAAATAGAATTGAATTGATGACTTGAGTAGTTGATTGATTGAGGTTTTACATAAATATTGATGTAGGACCTATTCCGAACGATGAGGCAGGAGCGTCTTATCAATCGAAATTCTTCTCTTGAGGTAGGAGAGGAGTCCTATGTTCTAAATGCATGAATTTGAATGTTATTTGATTGTGGTATGTATTGTCATGCATGTTAGCCTTGCTTAAATGTTGTGAAAAATAATGATGTGGTGTATGAGGTAGATGATGTGTTTGGCAACATGCTTTGAATGCATTTGGAAGAAATTTTGATGTGTGGTGTGGTGGCATGAATTGTTTGATGAATGTGTGGTTAGATAAATATATGTCCACCGAGAAAGCATAACAAATGCTAATGATTTTGATGGAGAATAAATTATATTCTTGTATGGTATTAAAGTGGAAAGATGTTATTGATAACTATTGAGAACGCCACACAAAGATTCAAATTAATGAGAATAACTAACAAGATCGAATCCATTAAAAACCTTGTGGTGGTGTTGGTGATGATGATGATGAATGATGAGTGGCATGTATAGGATGCTTAGAGTGAGGAATGCATATGATTTGCATTTGCATTCATGGCATACTGCATAGCTGCCGGTGTTGGAATTTTAGGGGATTCCTCCGGTTGGCCCAGTGGGAGGGCGGCTCTGTGCACGAGCGAATTATATTTCCCCTATGACTCGGTGTGTAAGTCACGAAGCTGCCCATGTTGTGCTACGGGGAGCCGCATGTGGTTGACCCTTGTGGGGGGTGGCTCTTGATGAGTAGGTGTCCCCGGTGGTCCTTATGATCACAGCTGGCATGATATATCTCATGGTTGGCCCGCAACACCATATGTTGAATATGTTGTATACCGCGGTCATGGTGAAATGATCAGGGGTTGCAAGATGGGCGATACAGTTTGGTACCAGTAAAACTATTGGTGAATGCATGCAATTTATAGAATAAGTGTACACATTTTACTACTGCAGTAGGGGTATGGTTAGATGACCATGTGTGAATCCCACATTCGGTGTTGTAATCCCACAGTCAAATCTGCAATTGTTGAAATATTCCTTTGTGCATATGCATTAGCTTAAGAGCATTTGCATATAGCAAGGAGGTATGCCAAAGTGTTGAGATATGATGATGGATGTGATGAGGTTGTAAAAATATATTTTAAGACAACATAAAAGATATGAATACCAAATAATGGTTGTGTGATAGTTCAATTGTTGAGAGACGTGATTATGTATGTGCTTGTGTACTTTGTTTGGAATTGTGTTGTTAGTTATGATAAATGTATGATGGAATTATGAGGGTATATGACATGGTGAATGTTATGGATGTGCAAAGTATACATGTTTAGATGCATATATACATAATCACATGGTATTCATATTCATACCTTTGGAATGTGGACTCACTCTCCCATGTTGTCTATTTTTAGATTTGTGATGCAGGACATCTATGGGAAGTGTTGGCATTTTGAGGTATATTTTGGTGGTGGAGGTAAATAGTGGTATAGGAAGCGCCTTGTGTAACATCCCCATTTTTAGTAGCAGTCCTATTAAGTCAAATTTGAAGTTTGGAAGGTCTGTAGGTGGTAATAGGTGAATGAATACCCTGTAGATGGACTGTAATATCATAAGAAATTCATTTTTGTATGTAATTATGGAATTTATATGGACCATTAGGGAAATTAATTAAATTCCGAGTGAAAAGGGACTCTGATCCGAGTGACAGTGAGCAATTCCGAGTGATAGAAAGAAAATCCGAGTGAGGAATGAAATTCCGAGTGTAAAGTTAGGTTGACCGAATAAAACATTACTAAAAAGGATACTACCGAGTGAAATCTTGGTCTTAGAGACAGCTGGAGTGAAGTGGGTTCAAGGGAACCACTTCTGGGTGAATATTCCGAGTGAAAACACCCTTGAGAGACTCATTTCCGAGTCAGACCTTGCCAATTGCTTCTTTCTCGAGTGGAAATTTCTATGATTACAGTATTACCGAGTGAATAGACTCAGTCAGGGATATAACTGATACAGTCCGAGTGAAGTTGTCCTAGTCAGACCTCCCTAATAAGATAGAAGGTAGCAATCCGAGTAGGTTGAAAGCCATTTTGAGTAGGATTAAATATGTAGCCTTTCCGAGTGAATGGGTTTGAATATTCCTGAGTAAGATATGCTCGAGTGGAAAATAATATTGAGTGAAATATGTGTATAAGAATGAATTTGGATATTCCCGAGTATAAAATCCGAGGGAAGATTGGTTATAATGGCTTAGATTGGAAAATTTCTAAGTATATGATAAACCGAATGAATGATCCATATATAAATCCGAGTGGATGGGGTTAGAATAAGTCTGAGTTGAACTTAATATGATGATATTTCTGAGTAGATTAAATAATGTGTAATTAGAGGGTCTAAGTATGAAATGAGTCCGAGAGGAACCTGACTTAATAAGTTTTACCTGAGTGGTTAAGCATGAAATAAACCCGAGTGAATGATGAGGAGTTCCGAGTGAATGAATGCATAGGTGTTTTATATTAAGTTGATGTTTCTACCGACTGAAATGAGTTATTAAAATTATTTGGGAGGTGTTGATGGGAGAAATAGTGATTAAGTTAAAGATTCTGAGTAGTTATATGTATATATATTGTGTGATTAAGGAATTACTTGGCTTGAATATGAGTGATGATAAATGAATAATACTGAGTGAACTGATACCGAGTGGAAAAATGGTAGTGGGAACCCGTTCCGAGCAAATAGTAGTGTGCACAGAGCCATTTTCGAGTGAATCTAAGGTATATAAACAAATACCGAGTGACACTCTTATGTGTGGGTCTTTTCCGAAAGGTGATGGCCTTAAATGGGCTTTTGATTGGAAAATGTAGTTGAAGATGGTCTAAACCGAGTGAAAGGAGTGGAGAAAGACTTTAATACTCCTGCAAGTTAATTTCCAAATAAAGGATGTTATAATTCTGAGTGGAAACTATATATATATTCCGAATGAATATGGATACCCTTTTCCGAGTGAGCCTAAGGTGTTATGAAATCCGAGTAAAAAGTGATTTGATGTTGAGTTGACTAAGGAATGATTTAGTTAAGTGAGAAATAAATAAGAATAGGTTGTTTGCCG
Organism: Clitoria ternatea; assembly: GCA_037962975.1. Classification (NCBI taxonomy): domain Eukaryota; kingdom Viridiplantae; phylum Streptophyta; class Magnoliopsida; order Fabales; family Fabaceae; genus Clitoria; species Clitoria ternatea. Next base: position 182,701,816 of record CM075672.1, read on the forward strand.
AATGGAAATCCTGAGTAAAAAGAGAATCCGACTGAATCCAGAAGAAATCCGACCTAGAGAGAAGAAATCCGACTAGATGTTTCAAGAAGAAACAATCATGACTAAGGACCAAGAGAAACGAATCGGTTTTAGAAGATTTCCGAGCCAAGAAGGGCTGATTCGCTCAAGCGAATCAGTTTTCGATTAAGCAATCCGATGTCAGCACTCCACACCGGTTGGCCAATTAGGTCCGTCCTTAGATCAGGGGTTCACACCGGACAGCTCTGAGCCGGTGTTCATCACAACACCGCCCTCTTTCCACAGACGGTGTCCTTAACTTTTTCACACACACCGTCCTTCCCTACTTCACACTCAATACCGCCCATTCCATACCGCCCTCTCTTAGTACGCCCTCATACTGCACTCCGCCCTCACATTGCACTCCGCCTTCTTCACTCCACACCGCCCCTCACATTCAATACCGCCCTCACTCCATACCGACCTCACACAGCACACCGCCCTCATTTAATACCGCCCTCACACTACACTCCACCCTCATATACTCAATACCGCCCTCTTCAAAATCTCCAACAAACGAACACTTTTTTAACCCCACTCAGACCACTTTATATATTTTAATATATCACTAACCCCTTTAATGCAAAGCTGACAGTGGAATGAGTCAAAAGTTTCCATTATCCCACCTAATCCTCCAATTGGTGTCTCCCACTTGTCTCCTGCAACTATTAAATCAATGCATCTCCAAGCCAAACTATCAGAACCAAAATTAAGAACTTCTTCCTCTTTCTTCTTCATTCTTTCTCTTACGTACCAGCACCAACCTCTTTCTTTCTCTCTCAAGTTCCTCTCCTCTGTTTCACTCGGAATTGGTGCAGGACAGCTCTTCTTCTCCTCCAAGAACTCCATCAAGGTAAGGGGGGTATATTCTCGGGTATTCTGGGGAAATCTGAGTGAAAGGAAAGGGTTAAGGTACCTTGGGTCCTCACCTTTCCAGGACAGATCTGGTTTTGTTGTGATTTAAATGTTTTAATTGTCTGTTATATTTGTATATATAATGTATTGAACATGTTTAATTACAGCGTTGTTTATTATTGACCATGAGAATTTAGTGAATATGTTGATTTTATTGATTAATATGAATGAATAAGTGTATATGTTTGATACTGGACTGTAAAAAATATTAAAGTATCATGGGTATTTATGAGGACTCCAGTGAAGAGATATGAACTGACATCGGATACTATGATATTAAGCTCGGTATTGTACCAATCAACCAGAGCAGTTAAAGAATACACAAATTCACTCAGAAATTACAGTGATTTGACCAGTTATATATTAATCCGATTGGTTATCTAAAGAATACAAGTTTCTTATTTAAATTTTCAAACAGGATTATATTTCATTTGATAAACACCTTAATTTCACTCGGAAAACATCTTTTCAAGTTGATTTCACTCGAAAATCAGTATTTCACTTAGAAAGCTCTTTTCAATTGATTTCATTTGGAGCTATATATATATTTGAACTAGAATAAAACTTATTTCACTCAGAAAACAGTTATTTCACTCAACTTATTCATTTTTGATTCACTCGGAAAATCAGTTATTTCACTCAAGAAAACTTACCAAATTTGATTTTTACACGGGAAACATCTTATTTAACTCAGAAAACTTCATCAGTATGATTCTACTCGGATTTATAATCTTTTCACACATAAAATGTCTTTTTAATCAGAAATTACTCAGAAAATAATTATTTCACTCAGAGAACTCTTTCTTCATTATGATTTACTCAGAAAAGCATTTTAACTTCATTGAGAAAACTCTTTCAAATTGATTTCACTCGGATTCAGATTTGTTTTATTCAGAAAATCCTCTCAGTTTGATTTTATTGGAAATCCTGCTTATTTTCACTCGGAATCTTAACTTTTGCACTCGGTATTTATCCAAGTTTTACTCAGAAAGTCTGGTTATCAACATTTCCACTTGGACATAACTTGTGTTTTAATCGGAAAACTCATTTCTACTCGGTACCAATCTATTTCTACTCGGAAAAATTCATTTTTCACTCGGAAACAGACTTCTTTTACTCGGATAATTATATTTCACTCGGTATTTAATTGATTTTACTCGGAAAAACCTATTTGTCACTCGGTATTTAACTCCTTCTCCTCGGAAAAGCAGTCTTAACGTTTTATACTTGGATTTTTCATTCAGAATCCCTTCTATACTCCTTATTGAGTTATTAAAATGTTATAAATATCATTATTGGTCTTTTCCCTATTACTATTCTTAATATTATTATTATTATTTACATTATTATTTTTATTATTGTTATTCCTATTATTATAATTAGTATTATTGCTATAAATACCTTATTTTATTAACTATGAGTAAATAAATATGAATTATATTTTATTTTTTATACAAAGTATAATTTCAACTAAGTTATAAACGATATATTTTATCAAAATGACCTGCAACGTTTGATCCATTAAATCAAAAGCTTGTGAACGAATATGATGAGGCTGGAATCACATAAATACCCATGACTCAAAAGATGAAAGAGAATACATTTCGCATCATGAAAATATTTTTGAAGAAGAAAAACCTCTAGAGCATACACTTGGTACAGTGGAGATCACTCACGTTCGATCTCAGTAGAAGAATCTTGGGAGTACAACTGGAACGGCAACCCAATGGCATCAGAGTCGCGCCTGGTAGCCGGGTGAGACGAGCCAATTCTAGTGTACTTCGACTAAATGACGGGGTGTGGCTACGATCGTAGGGATCCAAGTTCCAAAAATATTTAAATCAATGATGAGAACCAATGAGTTCATTTGTACCATATGGGACTTGGGCGGACCCTGATCACTCTAGATGATTGGAATGGTGATATTCCAAAGAATGAGAAGAAGATGAAACGATTATTTGGGCCCACATGCATCATGAGACGTAATCAAGAAATATCATAATGAAACAAACTCATGCATTCCCTGATGACATATTTGATTGTTATAATCTTAGAAATGTGAATTGTATGAGTAGATGTTATTACTTGTTAGCTGGATTATGTCCGCACCGGGTAACCTACAGGGTCTTGGGTTATACTCACCCTTACTGTTGACAATTTTCAGAGGAATTAGGAAATCAAGAACCAGAATACGAAGAACAGCAATACGCTAATCCAACTAAGAATGTTCATTAGGATAAGAATAGAGGTAATAGATATTTACAAACAAATTGGATGACTGTATAATATTTTAAGAGTGCCTGTGTGCCCTATTCTGTTAAGAGTATAATTACTTACAGTTTGTGAATGACTATATGATCTATATAATATTGCTTCCACTGATCTGCCACGTATTTATTTATTTTAAAAAAAATATTCACTTTTTCTGAAAACTGTTAATACTCTCAGTTAAATAGGATGAACCTACAGAAGAATTTGTCTTATCTAACCGAGGGTGTTATAAAGGTGGTATCAGAGCATAGTCGATTCATTAAGCTTGGGGAGTGGACCATTAGGTTTCCACGTACTCTGATAGAAATATTAAACAGTCCATAAAACACCTAAGACTAGATTTCCTATGTGGAATTCTCCACATAACATATACACAGAACCTCTTTGTTGATATTCTATCAACAAATTCCTAAGTGATTCACTTAAACAATGATCACGACATGGAGAAATTCTTACTCAAATCGTGGAGATGATAGAACAACAAGAATTACCCTATATCTCTACTAGACAGAACCAAGGACTAGCTAACTTCTAGCAGAACGATCTTACGTAATTCAAAGAAAGGTTACGACAGAAAATCCGTTAAGTATTATTAGACCATAAGAGTTAAAATAAGAACCGATTAGAAATCTGAGTATAGGACCAAGTATCTCTGATTGAGATACCATTTGTCAGGGCTATTAAGGAAATTAGTGAAATTTTTGAAGTTAGTATTAAGTCCAAACTGAGATCCTGTTTGTTGTAAAACGGGAAACAAGATATGACCTATTTCCTTATTCTCTCTTCATTTTCGTGTATATACTAGGACTTGGGATAGCTTGGAGCTTAAGGTAAAATTCTCTAATCTTTTGTTGCTAGGTTTTGAATTTCTCTGTGGTTATGAGAGTGCCTTATGAATGGGTGTTAGGAATAAAAACTATTCGCATGTGAAACCCAAAGGAGGGATGTACTTATGTGTGTCTTAAGATGGATGTGAAGTAGTATACGAAAATTTTAAAATTTGAAGATGGGAGATGATGGTTATTAATGGTAATTATTTGATTTTAATGAAACCCTAACTCTAGGAAAGAAGATTTTTAGTGAAAACCATGATAATGTGTGTATGTAGTATTATTAATGATGGAGATTGGTGGATATTAGAAATAATTACTGAGTTTTGATGAAAAGTATAGTGAGTTGAGGATTTTGACTAAATTGATGATTTTGATGACTTTGAATAATCTAGAATGATTACATGAATGTTGAAGCATTAGGTATTGATTAATAAGGATTGGAGAGATGAGTGTATATGAGTATTGAGGAATTAATTTAGATTGATGATGTTTATGATGAAGTCAAAAATGGTTGTAAGCCATCGATAGTGGATTAAGGAAATAATCGATAGTGGATTAAGATACTTGAGTAAATAAGTATGTCATTTTGAAATAATTGAATTGGTGATGATTTTGAGGTCTTAAGGCTAAGAAATCATAGTATTGTTATGGTTAGGTGTGGTTAGAGCATTAAGATTTAAAGTATCTTGGTTTTGAAAAAGGGAATTCCCGAAGCCTAATACGAGCGTGTAAATTGGATTTAGACAAGTCTAAAATTTGACAATGAATTTTGAGGGAATAATGCCCTATAATGGTATATTAGTAAGTATTTCTCAAAGTTACCCATACCAACTGAAATAAAGAGAGTTCTAAAGGTCAAGAAGTTGAAATCCCAGATACGTAGAACATATCAGATTCTGCAAAAGATAAAAACCAATGTGTACAGTAAAGCTCTACCAAACCTTCATAATGTCTTCCATGTTTCCCCAACTCCGCAAAAATATACTAGGCTCTGATCATGTTCTGAGTCCTGATCAATATGTTTTGAAAGAAAACCTTACCTTTGAAGCATCCTCAGTTAAGATTGTTAACCAATGTTTAAAACAGCTAAGACACAAAGAAATCTCTTTGATCAAAGTAGTTTGGAGTCAGTTAAATGATAGGAACACTACTTGGAGATTAAGAAAGATTAGAGGAGTATACCCTCAATTGTTCCAACCTTGAATTTCAGGACGAAATTCCCAAAAGGGGAGGAGAATGTAACATCCCCATTTTTAGTAGCAGTCCTATTAAGTCAAATTTGAAGTTTGGAAGGTCTGTAGGTGGTAATAGGTGAATGAATACCTGTAGATGGACTGTAATATCATAAGAAATTCATTTTTGTATGTAATTATGGAATTTATATGGACCATTAGGGAAATTAATTAAATTCCGAGTGAAAAGGGACTCTGATCCGAGTGACAGTGAGCAATTCCGAGTGATAGAAAGAAAATCTGAGTGAGGAATGAAATTCCGAGTGTAAAGTTAGGTTGACCGAATAAAACATTACTAAAAAGGATACTACCGAGTGAAATCTTGGTCTTAGAGACAGCTGGAGTGAAGTGGGTTCAAGGGAACCACTTCTGGGTGAATATTCCGAGTGAAAACACCCTTGAGAGACTCATTTCCGAGTCAGACCTTGCCAATTGCTTCTTTCTCGAGTGGAAATTTCTATGATTACAGTATACCGAGTGAATAGACTCAGTCAGGGATATAACTGATACAGTCCGAGTGAAGTTGTCCAAGTCAGACCTCCCTAATAAGATAGAAGGTAGCAATCCGAGTAGGTTGAAAGCCATTTTGAGTAGGATTAAATATGTAGCCTTTCCGAGTGAATGGGTTTGAATATTCCTGAGTAAGATATGCTCGAGTGGAAAATAATACTGAGTGAAATATGTGTATAAGAATGAATTTGGATATTCCCGAGTATAAAATCCGAGGGAAGATTGGTTATAATGGCTTAGATTGGAAAATTTCTAAGTATATGATAAACCGAATGAATGATCCATATATAAATCCGAGTGGATGGGGTTAGAACAAGTCTGAGTTGAACTTAATGTGATGATATTTCCGAGTAGATTAAATAATGTGTAATTAGAGGGTCTAAGTATGAAATGAGTCCGAGAGGAACCTGACTTAATAAGTTTTACCTGAGTGGTTAAGCATGAAATAAACCCGAGTGAATGATGAGGAGTTCCGAGTGAATGAATGCATAGGTGTTTTATATTAAGTTGATGCTTCTACCGACTGAAATGAGTTATTAAAATTATTTGGGAGGTGTTGATGGGAGAAATAGTGATTAAGTTAAAGATTCCGAGTAGTTATATGTATATATATTGTGTGATTAAGGAATTACTTGGCTTGAATATGAGTGATGATAAATGAATAATACTGAGTGAACTGATACCGAGTGGAAAAATGGTAGTGGGAACCCGTTCTGAGCAAATAGTAGTGTGCACAGAGCCATTTTCGAGTGAATCTAAGGTATATAAACAAATACCGAGTGACACTCTTATGTGTGGGTCTTTTCCGAAAGGTGATGGCCTTAAATGGGCTTTTGATTGGAAAATGTAGTTGAAGATGGTCTAAACCGAGTGAAAGGAGTGGAGAAAGACTTTAATACTCCTGCAAGTTAATTTCCAAATAAAGGATGTTATAATTCTGAGTGGAAACTATATATATATTCCGAATGAATATGGATACCCTTTTCCGAGTGAGCCTAAGGTGTTATGAAATCCGAGTAAAAAGTGATTTGATGTTGAGTTGACTAAGGAATGATTTAGTTAAGTGAGAAATAAATAAGAATAGGTTATTTGCCGAATGGAAATCCTGAGTAAAAAGAGAATCCGACTGAATCCAGAAGAAATCCGACCTAGAGAGAAGAAATCTGACTAGATGTTTCAAGAAGAAACAATCATGACTGAGGACCAAGAGAAACGAATCGGTTTTAGAAGATTTCCGAGCCAAGAAGGGCTGATTCGCTCAAGCGAATCAGTTTTCGCTTAAGCGATCCGATGTCAGCACTCCACACCGGTTGGCCAATTAGGTCCGTCCTTAGATCAGGGGTTCACACCGGACAGCTCTGAGCCGGTGTTCATCACAACACCGCCCTTTTTCCACAGACGGTGTCCTTAACTTTTTCACACACACCGTCCTTCCCTACTTCACACTCAATACTGCCCACTCCATACCGCCCTCTCTTAGTACGCCCTCATACTGCACTCCGCCCTCACATTGCACTCCGCCTTCTTCACTCCACACCGCCCCTCACATTCAATACCGCCCTCACTCCATACCGACCTCACACAGCACACCGCCCTCACTTAATACCGCTCTCACACTACACTCCACCCTCATATACTCAATACCGCCCTCTTCAAAATCTCCAACAAACGAACACCTTTTTAACCCCACTCAGACCACTTTATATATTTTAATATATCACTAACCCCTTTAATGCAAAGCTGACAGTGGAATGAGTCAAAAGTTTCCATTATCCCACCTAATCCTCCAATTGGTGTCTCCCACTTGTCTCCTGCAACTATTAAATCAATGCATCTCCAAGCCAAACTATCAGAACCAAAATTAAGAACTTCTTCCTCTTCCTTCTTCATTCTTTCTCTTACGTACCAGCACCAACCTCTTTCTTTCTCTCTCAAGTTCCTCTCCTCTGTTTCACTCAGAATTGGTGCAGGACAGCTCTTCTTCTCCTCCAAGAACTCCATCAAGGTAAGGGGGGTATATTCTCGGGTATTCTGGGGAAATCTGAGTGAAAGGAAAGGGTTAAGGTACCTTGGGTCCTCACCTTTCCAGGACAGATCTGGTTTTGTTGTGATTTAAATGTTTTAATTGTCTGTTATATTTGTATATATAATGTATTGAACATGTTTAATTACAGCGTTGTTTATTATTGACCATGAGAATTTAGTGAATATGTTGATTTTATTGATTAATATGAATGAATAAGTGTATATGTTTGATACTGGACTGTAAAAAATATTAAAGTATCATGGGTATTTATGAGGATTCCAGTGAAGAGATATGAACTGACATCGGATACTATGATATTAAGCTCGGTATTGTACCAATCAACCAGAGCAGTTAAAGAATACACAAATTCACTCAGAAATTACAGTGATTTGACCAGTTATATATTAATCCGATTGGTTATCTAAAGAATACAAGTTTCTTATTTAAATTTTCAAACAGGATTATATTTCATTTGATAAACACCTTAATTTCACTCGGAAAACATCTTTTCAAGTTGATTTCACTCGGAAATCAGTATTTCACTTAGAAAGCTCTTTTCAATTGATTTCATTTGGAGCTATATATATATTTGAACTAGAATAAAACTTATTTCACTCAGAAAACAGTTATTTCACTCAACTTATTCATTTTTGATTCACTCGGAAAATCAGTTATTTCACTCAAGAAAACTTACCCAGTTTGATTTTTACACGGGAAACATCTTATTTAACTCAGAAAACTTCATCAGTATGATTCTACTCGGATTTATAATCTTTTCACACATAAAATCTCTTTTTAATCAGAAATTACTCAGAAAATAATTATTTCACTCAGAGAACTCTTTCTTCATTATGATTTACTCAGAAAAGGGTTTTAACTTCACTGAGAAAACTCTTTCAAATTGATTTCACTCGGATTCAGATTTGTTTTATTCAGAAAATCCTCTCAGTTTGATTTTATTGGAAATCCTGCTTATTTTCACTCGGAATCTTAACTTTTGCACTCGGTATTTATCCAAGTTTTACTCAGAAAGTCTGGTTATCAACATTTCCACTTGGACATAACTTGTGTTTTAATCGGAAAACTCATTTCTACTCGGTACCAATCTATTTCTACTCGGAAAAATTCATTTTTCACTCGGAAACAGACTTCTTTTACTCGGATAATTATATTTCACTCGGTATTTAATTGATTTCACTCGGAAAAACCTATTTGTCACTCGGTATTTAACTCCTTCTCCTCGGAAAAGCAGTCTTAACGTTTTATACTTGGATTTTTCATTCAGAATCCCTTCTATACTCCTTATTGAGTTATTAAAATGTTATAAATATCATTATTGGTCTTTTCCCTATTACTATTCTTAATATTATTATTATTATTTACATTATTATTTTTATTATTGTTATTCCTATTATTATAATTAGTATTATTGCTATAAATATCTTATTTTATTAACTATGAGTAAATAAATATGAATTATATTTTATTTTTTATACAAAGTATAATTTCAACTAAGTTATAAATGATATATTTTATCAAAATGACCTGTAACGTTTGATCCATTAAATCAAAAGCTTGTGAACGAATATGATGAGGCTGGAATCACATAAATACCCATGACTCAAAAGATGAAAGAGAATACATTTCGCATCATGAAAATATTTTTGAAGAAGAAAAACCTCTAGAGCATACACTTGGTACAGTGGAGATCACTCACGTTCGATCTCAGTAGAAGAATCTGAAGTTGCATATGTAAGTATGCAAAGTAGTTTTGATGAATGACAAAGTATTCATAATGATGATGGAATGGCAAAGGTTCAGAAACAAGAAGGTTCAAGCACAAAGACAATGGCCAAGAATAAAAAGATGAAGATGCCTCACAAAGAGTTAAAGAAACATGAGCTATGGAAGACAAGGTTGATGACATGAACTAAATCATGAAGAACAAGCTCATAAGTTGAAGAAGAATCAAGGAAACAAGCATGAGGATCAAAGGAATAAGCCATGGGTCAATACATATCAAGAACATATCAAAAACCTTGAAGAATTGTATCAGGTACATGTACTAATCGATTACCACAATGGAATAATCGATTACCATAACTCTGTTTATGGTACAATCGATTACAATAAGAAGGACAATCGATTACATAGGTTCTGGAATGAACATAATCGATTACAGATAAAAGGCTAATCGATTACCAGTTGAAAGTTTGAAGACTGAGCATCAGGTATTCACCATAATCGATTACCAAGTCAAGCATAATTGATTACCAAGTCAAGCATAATCGACTTTGCCATTCCATCATCATTATGAATATGAATTCTTGATGATGTATCATTTATGTGTTGTTTAACTAGTGGTATCTAAATAACAAACATCTTCCTTTAACAATGGTATGAATTGTATTAGTAAGAGGAAGAGATTATGTGGACATAATCTTGATTATGTGCTTATCACTATGCCTTGATAATAAATACATATATTGCGTGTATAAGTGGTATCTATGCTTTGACAATCTATGCAATTATATTCCTAGAGAGAAAGCATGTATGTTACAACAAGTGATTGCCTAGATTTTAACTTCATGATTGTAACATCATAGGCATGAACATGATGATATGTTAAGAAACAATGCATGATATGATAAGTAATAATGCATGCTATGATCATATACCATGTATGTGCAAGTGGTATCTATCTCGATCAACATTATAATTCTTACTATGTCGTATGTTTGATGATGCATGATCTTGACTGTGAAAAGAAGTTTGAAAAATATGCATCATTGAGATTGAAAAGAATTTTTGAATAACATTATGAACAATGATGTTTGCTAAAAATCTTGTGTTGAATGCTTAAATGTTAGTAATTGATATCAAGAGCTTAAATTAGCAAATCCATCAAGTGGTATCATGCATAACATCTAGTTAACAAATGGTATGACATAGATGAGAGTATGACTTGCATTACACACGATGACCATGATATGCTTTTGTGACTTATCTATATGCGTTACTAATTATCTATGCAAAATGCTTTCTCCTACATATTTGATAAATGCCATATGTGAATGCTTGACTAGACCTATATGTAACATCATAGGCATAAGATAAGAAGAGATTATTTGAGATACAAAAGTCATATGGAAAAGAGTGAATATATTGGCATATGTTATAATACACTTGCATGAGTAAGCCAACAAATTGTTTTAATCACTCCATCTTTGCTTTGATATCTAGACATAAATGAAATTGCATCAACTAGTGGTATCCATTGAAAGGGAAAGATTGTTACACTTGATTATTTGCCTATGTTTGAAGTTAGTGCTCACTCTACCACTATGCTCTGAATCATATGAATTATGTTAATCAATAAAGTGGTATCAACATCTATATTTATCCTTGTTAAATTACATGATTAAAGGGGAATCTTATAACATTTTTTTTAACAAGTGATATCTATTGATGATATGTTATCTCTTTATCAAGTGGTATGAAAAATTGAGCAAATATTTTTTTTTGAAACTCTCTTTCCAAAACAATACTGCATCAAAGACCCAAAATTGGTACAAACTCTTGTGGACTCAATGCTACTAACAAAATGCTTTGCAAAGAGTTTGTTAAGGTTATGTAGGATGACTCAAAATGGCAAATCAAACTACCATACTGGGCGAACAAAGAATTATTCAAGGAATATAACATGGAAACAACAAAATGCCACACAAGGATGTGAAAAAGGGTATAAAACTTGCAAAATACCAAGGTATGATCGAATCCTTACTCTACCATCATGCTCCGTGAATTATTCAAATCATATTAACAAGTGGTATGAATAACGAATTTCACAAGCTACATATATCACTTCATCCCTACTCTGATACCTAGATATAAGCATACATTGTTGAAAATCCTTCTATATTACTACTCTGATACCTAGAAATGCATCAAGCCATATTAATGAAATGATTAACAAGTGGATAGTTATATGCAATGGTATCTAACCTTTGAGTGGTATTTATTCATATTATAGTATCTATTATTTCAACAATGGTATCTATTAAAAAGAGATCACATGCTTTAAAAAGTAAACAAATGGTATCAGACTTGATTAAATTGACCTACAAGTGATATCAAACTTGATCAAATTCGTATAATCGATTTTACATGTTAATTAGTGGTACATTTTTTTTACAAGTGGTATCAATTACAATAGTAAGAGGGAGCATACATATGAATGATTATCCTTGATTTCACCTCTTTATGACTATACTCATGGCACTTATGCTTACAATGTTACCTCTATTCTCCTATATGTTCACTTGGAAAATTATTCTTGTGCATTTGATGATGCCAAAATAGGAGAAAACTATGTGCTTACTTGAAATGATATGTGAAAGAATCATGTGACGTTTACCATACTTGAAAATGATACTCACTACATGATTAGAATAAGTTAGCAATCAATCATATGCTTACTTGATGAATAAATTATGTGATTGCTTATTGACTCTAGATGCACTAAAATGGTATTTATCTTTGATCATGTTTTAAAGATTTAATTTGAAATCCATATGAAATACTTGCTCTAAATCTCTCTTACTCAAATAAATGAGCTTATATGTTGATGGCATAGATTATGACTAAGATAATGATCTTTTTGATGATGCCAAAGGGGGAGAGATTAGTGGAAGGATCAGTAAAAAGAATAGGATGCCAATTATGCTAAAAAGGGGAGAGATATCATGTTTCCATCATTTGATATGTTTAAAACAATTGGCATAAGTTACAAGATTAAGGGGGAGGATAACTCTTAACTAGCATTCATTACATCATATAGGGGGAGAATACATATAAACATTGATTGTCATTATTCTGTGAAACTAACACCCCACGAGATGAACATTGGTTGTCATCATCAAAAAGAGGGAGAATGTGTTTAAATGTTGAAACAGGTTTTGATAATGACAAACATGAAGACTAAGGCAAAGACTCCTAAAGGAAGAAAGGATATTACCATGAAGCCAATATGATGAATTTGCAACACATGAATACAAGCCATATGGAACATTAATTGTCATCATCAAAAAGGGGGAGAATGAAGTTGCATATGTAAGTATGCAAAGTAGTTTTGATGAATGACAAAGTATTCATAATGATGATGGAATGGCAAAGGTTCAGAAACAAGAAGGTTCAAGCACAAAGACAATGGCCAAGAATAAAAAGATGAAGATGCCTCACAAAGAGTTAAAGAAACATGAGCTATGGAAGACAAGGTTGATGACATGAACTAAATCATGAAGAACAAGCTCATAAGTTGAAGAAGAATCAAGGAAACAAGCATGAGGATCAAAGGAATAAGCCATGGGTCAATACATATCAAGAACATATCAAAAACCTTGAAGAATTGTATCAGGTACATGTACTAATCGATTACCACAATGGAATAATCGATTACCATAACTCTGTTTATGGTATAATCGATTACAATAAGAAGGACAATCGATTACATAGGTTCTGGAATGAACATAATCGATTACAGATAAAAGGCTAATCGATTACCAGTTGAAAGTTTGAAGACTGAGCATCAGGTATTCACCATAATCGATTACCAAGTCAAGCATAATCGATTACGTAAGTTCTGTTTTGTCCCTAATCGATTACATGAAGTCCTAATCGATTACCATGCTGCGAGACACAAATTAAGAGCATCAGGTATCAATCATAATCGATTACAAGGCAAGGAATAATCGATTAGAATGGTTCTGTTTCATAGCTAATCGATTACAGTAGAAATGCTAATCGATTACCTGCTGCATAATACTGAAGATTTCAAAAGCTAATCGATTACAGCTCGAAGGCTAATCGATTACCAAAGTGTCAGAACGTGGGAAAATGCTTTTAAGTGGAACTCTAGCTCATTTCTTCACTCCCACTTTATGCCCACTTGAGGTATCCGTTGGAAACATTTGTGCAACGGCTAAGAGCTTCCAAATGGCTATAAATGGAGCATGGATTCAAGCAAGAAAAGACACACAAGAGGGGAGACCAAGGCACAACACAAGGCAACAAACATTTCTCTTCTTAAAGTCTTCTTACTAGATTTTTCTTGTATATTCTGCAACTCTTGTTTCTAAACTTGCATATTGCTTAAGAGTTGTTAGATTGTGAGCTTTAATTTGCATATCCTCTCTTGTTGAGAGTTAGAATTTGTGAGAGCCTTTATTTGTGTATCTACTCTATTGAGAGAGTTAATTGCTTGTAAACCAAACACCAAAACACCAAGGTTTTTCACTCTAGGTTGAGTGGTCACAAAGGTTGGGGTTCAACCTTTGGGTATTGAGAGATTGTGAGATTGGGTGGGTTGCCCTTTGCTTGTGAGGATTGAGTTCTTGAGTGTGGGACACTAGGAAGCTGCAATTGCTCAAAGCTTGTATCTCAAATCTTCAATAGTGGAATCCTTCAAGTGGGTTGCTTGAAGGCGAGATGTACACCGGGTTGGTGGAACTCGTTAAATTTGGTTTGCATTTCTCTCTACCTTGAACTCTTTATACAACTGTGCATATAAACTATTTGTTGAAATGCTTGAGCTGAATGTGTGAATCAAAGTTGTTGTTCAAGTAGAAAACTAACTCTGCATGCCAAGTGTTTGATAATTTGCTTGAATCAATATTTGGTGAAGTTCTTCAAAACTGGAAATTACTATAACTTACCAAATATCTAATACATTGTTTCCTATTAAGTCTTGTGTGATACTTACTTGATTGCTATTACTTCTCACATTCACAAGGTGTTTGATAACTTGAATGAGCTGAATCTTTATAGGAAACATCACATTATTGACAAATAAATCTGTGCACTCCAACTGTTTGATAAATTGTTTAAACCAATAACTTACCTTGTTTATCACACTTATAGCTAAATATTGTCATTGCACATCAAGTGTGTCATAGTGTGATATGTGCATAAAAGCTGTTGTCTCTTCATCATTGCATCATTTGTATATTACTAACCATTTCCAAGGGGATTCCGCGCGAAAATTTGAAACACTCAATTCACCCCCCCTCTTGAGCGTTGAGGCCTTGGCTAACAGAATCTTGGGAGTACAACTGGAACGGCAACCCAATGGCATCAGAATCGCGCCTGGTAGCCGGGTGAGACGAGGCAATTCTAGTGTACTTCGACTAAATGACGGGGTGTGGCTATGATCGTAGGGATCCAAGTTCCAAAAATATTTAAATCAATGATGAGAACCAATGAGTTCATTTGTACCATATGGGACTTGGGCGGACCCTGATCGCTCTAGATGATTGGAATGGTGATATTCCAAAGAATGAGAAGAAGATGAAACGATTATTTGGGCCCACATGCATCATGAGACGTAATCAAGAAATATCATAATGAAACAAACTCATGCATTCCCTGATGACATATTTGATTGTTATAATCTTAGAAATGTGAATTGTATGAGTACATGTTATTACTTGTTAGCTGGATTATGTCCGCACCGGGTAACCTATAGGGTCTTGGGTTATACTCACCCTTACTGTTGACAATTTTCAGAGGAATTAGGAAATCAAGAACCAGAATACGAAGAACAGCAATACGCTAATCCAACTAAGAATGTTCATTAGGATAAGAATAGAGGTAATAGATATTTATGAACAAATTGGATGACTGTATAATATTTTAAGAGTGCCTGTGTGCCCTATTCTGTTAAGAGTATAATTACTTACAGTTTGTGAATGACTATGTGATCTATATAATATTGCTTCCACTGATCTGCCACGTATTTATTTATTTTAAAAAAAAAATATTCACTTTTTCTGAAAACTGTTAATACTCTCAGTTAAATAGGATGAACCTACAGAAGGATTTGTCTTATCTAACCGAGGGTGTTATACCTTGGCTGGCGAGGTCTATATTTTGTATAGCATGTTTTGTATATGGATGTTTATTTGGATAACTAGAATGGTGGTAGATGATTTTGGTGGTCATAGAGGAAAATTGGATCTTGGTGTATGACCAATTTTCATTTATGACCCAATGATGTAATGAAAGGATGATGATGTGTGTTGATGTTTAAGATTTGAATGAATGAATTTAGCAGAATTTGTGGATGCATGATGATGCAAAATGAGGATTTATGTTAAGTACTATTGATTGGCAAATATAATAGATAAAGAGTTTGAATTAGTATGAAACTATGGACTAGAAAAGATTCCAGAGGGAAAAGATGAATGAGACAAGTTATAGATGCATAATATGATGTGTAGGACATATTCAAATTAAATGAATTGGAATAGAAAAGATTATGGTATAGAAAGTTGCATGAAAATCCTATTGCTGGTCATTTTCTGCAGAACTCGCTCAAGCGAGTGAGAATCTCGCTCGAGCGAGATTGTGATGAAACAGAGTTTTGGCCTCTGGCCTGATTTCGCCCGAGCGGGTGTTTATCTCGCCCAAGCGAGATTGTCATGGAATCAAAGGTTAGCCTCTAGACTATTTTCGCTCAGGCGGAATGGCGGTCGCTTAAGCGAGGAAGGGGGAAATTGATACTGGACGATTTTCGCCCAGGCGAGAGATGTCTCGCCCAAGCGAAAATCGGCCAGAGAGTTCCCATTGTTTCTGGAGCAATCTCGCTCAAGAGAGACATGTCTCACTCACGCGAGATTGGTACCTGATGTATAACTCCTCCCCTTGCTCAAGCGTCTCGCTGGCTCGCTTAAGATTTCCCTCCGCATCTCGCTCAAGCGAGGCAAGGCTCGCTCAAGCGAGGTGGACCCCTGATGCTCAAACTTTTCATTTGCTCAGCTTTTCTTCATTTCACCCAAGCGTGCCTACGCTTGCTAGCTCAAGCGAATGCAATTCCCGCTTGAGCGAGTTACACCCTGATACTCATTTGTTTGTTTTCAAATAAACCTTTGTTTTTCATGCATTAAATTCTTATTATGCATCACTTTAGGGGTTTTATTGGGTATGTCGTGAATCATGGAATTCTACGAAATTACTTCCCTTAATTTCAATCATACAATCAATCAATTTAAATAAATTCTTCCACTATTTTAATTGAACAATTATGACTAAATTATATTTCTTTTTCTAAATTATCCTCTCATATCTTCATATATGGGAGTGGTTTACCATAGATCCAGGTGTGGTATAAAAATGCTTCACCACTAAATTTCTTTCATTGAATTGTGATTTATAAAAACGTTAAAAATTTACCCCTATTTTTGGGGGCGTCTCAAGAAGTAACATTAGCAATGTGATGGGATGGGCACTAACACTAGGATGTTTAGAACCTTAACAATCTATGACCCATTATAAAATCACACAAATCCAAATTGTAAGTTTTAAAATAACACTAATTGTATCAACCATAACCTCAAAAAGTCACACCTCTAAACATGGTTTGGTTTGGCACGTGGTTCTCATCTTCCAAACTAAATCAAACTATACTTAAGTCTAGCTTTTTTTAATTCTTATACTACATATGCCTTAAGGAGCATTTGTTACGTAGTATCTTTTTACATTCTTGGTAAGTTTAATGGGAATAAAAAATTCTTATGTTTGGTAGGAGGTAATAAAATTATTTCCAGGAATAAGATTCTCAAGAATGTTTTTTAAAAATAATCTTTTAACTTTTGTAACCTCTTGCCACCAACGGTAAAATTTTACAACCATGACTTTATATTTTAAGTGATGGTAATTTTGAACATTTACTTTATATTTTTAAGAATATTTTACTTGAACTAACTAAGGGAATAAAATTATAATAAGAATAAAAATTTATTCTCATGAAACTTAAGTGATAACCAAACATACTAATAAAGTTGGTAAATCAGTTAGATGAAGTCACACTTTACTTATAAGCCTTAGTAAGTTGGATTTTAGTTTATTAGTTAGTTATAGTCTGTTCTTAGTTTGTATTTCAATTTGTATAAATAGTTTGTTGCATCTCTTACTCAAGTTTAAAGCAAGTAGATGTAGGAAATACTTTAGCATTGGTGGACATAACCATGTCTCAAATGAGTTTTCAAGGAAGAAGATGAATCTTGTAGGAAATAAGAGCACACCTATTATAGGTCCAATCGGTAATGGTGACTATATACTTAACTCAAAAGCCTAAGCTCATATCTAAAGCTTTCTGTCTATGTTCAAATCATATAACTTGATTAAGATCTTGTGGTTCACTTACCAAATTGCACTCTAGTTATTGCTACGATCATAGGCATAGTTAAATTTTCTCCACACAAATCTTGAAGGACACTTTATACCTCCCTAAGTTTACTTTTAACTTGATTTTGAGTCAAAAATATGTTTTGATTTTAATTATGAATTGGTGATTGGTGTTGATACATGCATAATTCAGGAAAAAGGGAGAAGGAGAAGGATCGGTTTGGCTAGATTAAGGACTATACCATCTTATAGAACCATAATTTTATGATTATACCTTATCCAATGTAAATATATGTGAAATTGATATTAATAGTAAATGTTCTATACCGATGAATAACCTTTAGCACTTTAGATTAGGCAACTTGTTAAATAAAAGGTTGAAGCTAGTAAAGGCCAAGTACTCTTATATTTCTTGCATTGATTGTGTTTTGTGTGAGGTGTGCTACACTACCAAACAAAAGAGACTTAGTTTTTCTCTTCACAATATTGTTACTACTTGTAACTTTGATCTTGTAAACTTGGATATATAGGCCTGGTTTTCAGTTACTTCAATATATGGTTGTAGATACTTCCTCATTGTGGTAGATGACCACTCTAGATTATTTGGATATTTTTCATGAAAGGAAAATCCAAGACTAAGAAACATGTATAAAATTTCTTTAACTTTGTAGAAGTTCAATTTGGTGCTAAGATTAAGAGAGTGAAAAGTGATAATTAGCTTGAGTTTTGAAGGTCACATAGGTTTACAATAGAAGAGGTTGAATAGTGTGATAAAAAACTTTGGGAAACTCTTTTTACAAAATGTATATTTAGACACTTGTCTAGGTTTTCTCAAAAACTTAGTTAAGACATGAAAATATGAAACTAAGTATTTAAACACTAGTTTGAGTTTTTGTAAAACTTAAAGATGGAGAGTAAACACATGAGAAACTTTAAAGACAATAAAGAGAGCGACACACAAGCAACTTTTATATTAGTTCACCTTTTAATCAAAGGCTACGTCTAGTCCCTATTCAAGCCTAACAGGATTTTATATTAATTGATCAAGAATCTAAGTGTAACTCACACTTACTTACAACGATCTCAAGTATTCGTTCATAATAGAGAATCAAATAATTTTACATAACTTGTAGTATATGTAGAGAAGAAGAGATGCAAGAGTTAGGGTACTTTGAATTCTTCAATAGCTTTTTTATATGGACTTCTTAAAGAGAAAGATTGAGTGATAGAGAACATTTATCCAAGGGTAAGATGACATATAGACAAAGCTCTTTTGAGATGATTTGTAAATCATATTTCTTCTTAGTCAATTTGTGATACTTTGGTTGTTTGACTTTCCTTTTTGATACATAAGTAAGATGTTCCTTTTTCTTAGGTAGTCCTTTTGATACTTTGATTTAATGGATAGTCAAGCTTGAGGTCAGAATGGTTATAATCAGCATCAAAGCACGAGCTTTGGCTTATGGCTTGTATTTACTTCCTTCTATCTAAGATGTCTGAGTTGAGCCTCTAGGGTGTCTGGGTTCGGTGAACCTTTAGACAACTTCTTAACACTCCTTGTTTCTTGGTTTATGGCTTGTATTTATTGCATATTACCTTATACAACATTGAAACATTAGTCCAACAAATAATGTGATGTTTTTATCATAATGAAAACTTTTAAGGGGTCCTTAGAACCTCATGTGTTATTTCAAGACTTAACTTTCTTCTCCTTTTTTGATTGATGACAAATATTATATTATGTTGATTTATAACCATATATAAATGGTGAAAAGGAAAATAAGATAAGTTAGTAAATATATACCCTACCTGAGTTCATGCACCATAGCAGGCTATTTGAGATACTCCATTTAAGCCACATATATGTACCTTTTATTTTGGACAAGTATATATAGTTGAGAAAAAGAGTTATGGCATTTAATAACAGAGGTCAGATGGCTTAGACATCATTCAAAACTAAAGCATATTTAATCATAGTATATTTAAACAGATTGTGAGTCATACTTTAAAAAATATAATCATTAAACATGTCCAAGACTCTTCAAAAATATTAGGAATATTAAACTGTGCATAAATTAAAGCAAAATATGAAAAAAATCCTCTCCCCTTTTTGTCGGCCCCTTTTTGTCATTAGACATAGGTCTTTCTTGAACTACTTCAACAATAATGTGATTCTTAAAAGTGTCTTTATGAATTTTGATGTTTTAGATCATTTCCAGGAAGTAACTCAAAAGTTCTTCCATTAATTAAGCCAATTTGCAATTGATTCTTCTTGATTGAAGAAAATCTCATGTTTAGGTTTTCTAAAGGTTTTCAAATTAAAGATGAAGAAATTGTAAAATCGGAAGAGATTGGAGAAAAACAAGATACCTGGTGCCATTTCATAGGATTGAAGATAAGCCTGATCAATGCTTGCCATATAGAGAGGTTCCATGATAAAAGACTAGAGTTCTAAGTGTTCTAAGAGAAAACTTGGAGAAAAAATACCTCATAATTCGGGTATAAGTTGACTAATGAATAAAAGTTGTTTATAATGAGTTAAAACATAGCTTATATAGTAAACAAAGTTGTTCCTAGCATAGGCATGCTCCTTTTAATGTTGGCATACTTGTTGATAGGGGCCAAGGAGGATTCATGCACGGTTACACCTTGTCTTGGCGTTTGCATGCTAAGGTTCATGAAGTGCCAAGCATGTTGCATGTGGAGTTGCTAGCTTCTAGTATGGGCATGCTCGTTTTCACTTTGGTGGAGCAAGGCTTACGTGTGGGGACATTAGCTCTAGCATGGGCACTATAACACCCTTGGTTAATTAGAATAATCTCTTCCACTAGATTATTCTACTTAACTGAGAGGTTATGAATTTTAGAAAAATATGGAAGTTTTTTTTCTTTTTTTTGCATAATATAAATACATGGTGGAACTAAAGCAAAATAGCTATACATACATCTCTTTTAGAGTACATGGCATAGTCATATCAGATCTGTACATATAAAAATTCAGGGGTACGCAGGCTCCCATACCATATATACATCAAAACAGAAAAGAAAAGAGGCAGGAACACTTATAGTCATCATCGCTCAGTGGAGAGTCTAGTTAGTCTGCTCTGAAGATGGGTTCGGATAATGCCAGTGTAGTGGAGATGTCCAGGGGTGTTGCACTAGTAGAGGGCTAACGGGTAGAAGGTGGAGAAGTCTGCTCGTATCGGCTACTATAAGCGTCAAAGGCCTCCCAAGTAGATCTATGGATATAGGAGACATCTCCATAAGACCTTCCGTACCTCTATACATAAAAGTCCTCCAAACATGTCGTAGGAATCTCTAGGACCTGTCCTACCATCATCTCTCCATGAACATCTCTATCTGAGTCAATACTTGAATAGTTGGTGAATAGGATCCTCCATCATCATCTCAGGAACATACATGTTTATCGGCTTTGTTGGCAGTGGAAGAATGGGAGCTGGTGCTGCAGCTAAGTCCATGGGCTCTAACAGAATAATCTGCTTGGGCAAGTCTGGAAGAGTAACTGGGTTTGTCGTCAAAGCGTCCAGTAGATTAGATCAGAGCCTTCCAATGGATACTCATCTTGGTCTTCACTATCCTGATCATCACTATCCTTTCTTGGTGATAGTGGAATGTATTCTGGGGTTGGGGATCTCAAAGGGTGCAGAAGTGGCTCAGGCAATGGATAAAGTCCTATGAAGTCTACGTCCATTGCCGACTGTCGTCCGGTGAGCTCTTCTAGCTCATTAGTACTCACTAGAAAAGACGGGTCTCTATTTCATCGAACGGTGTTCTCTATAACCTCTACATCCTTCTCAAAAGGACATTTAATCTCTTGTTGTTAACCTGTATCCTGGGACTGCTCCTTGGGGACTCCCTCTGGGATCTCTAGAATAACCAGCAACCTAGTCGGGCTAGGTCCACCTTCTACTAGGATCCTCGCTCGATCGTGCTTGGTGTATGAACATAGTCTAATCGAAGGCCTGAAAGAAATTTGTAAGGGTGAGCTTTATCTTCCACAGGAGGGTTGTCATTTTTGACATCCTCCCATATAATCTAAATAGGCATTCCCATAATCCTTTCTCATTTCAGGGTCCCTAGTTCTTCTAAGTTATCTGCCATCACTCAGTCCTGCCTAACGTTTCCCTTTTGCTCTTTCTTACTTTCTCTCGTCTAGTCTAATGATTACTGAATAATTCGCATTTCAAGCATCAATCACAAACATATACAATTTTAGCAATGCCATGTAATGCATGGATTCCATTACTTCTAGTTAATCTTTTCATTATCTGTCATGATGCATGTGAGCCCAATTCTATCTCATCAATCACCATACTCATCATCATCATCAGAATCTGTCCTATTCAGACTTCCCCTAAACACAATGTTTCTATATTAGAGCGATCGGAGCCCACCAAGTCCTCCATATATCAATCACTGGGTGCCAAGGACTTATAGGTCCTACACATAATACGGATCCATCTCGTCTCATCTCATAAATCATATCATAAAAGGGGACTTGTCTCTACACGATCCTAACCATACTCTGTCTCGAAGTACATTAGACTTGCCACAGACCATCCAACATCAGGCGCAAATCTGAGCCATTAGATGTCTAACCCAATTGTACTCCCAAGATTCTACCTAGGGATCGAACGAGAATGTCCTCCAGCGTACCCTAGTGTATGCTCTAGTTTTTATAAAACATCTTATGCAATGATGCATGTCTCACACACATTTTTCTTTAATATACGTAGTATTCGTCATCGGTAGAGTCCCTTCAATGGTCCATTTTCATTTTTAACACCGACTACACTTATTTCATTATTATCTAATGGTAAGGGAGGGTGTTTTACTGGGTCAGTTGGGGTATTGACTTTTAATACAAGATAATCTCATTGAAAGGCCAAGTATATAGTACGTAGGGGTATACTTAAATCATTATAAATCCATCACTCATTATTATTGTTCGGTAACTAAAAATGAAAATAACCGAGCATTAACCATTCATATCCATTAGGTAGTGTTCATTATCTTTGTATATCATCACTTTTATTCACGTCAAATCGCTCCACATCCCTTTAGGATCTCTACCATGACTTATACCTTTTCTCATCAATCTCCTTATCTTTTTATGAATTAATAATGAATTACACCAAGTGTATTCACCTTCATCATACATCTCATCATGCTCGTTTAACTCATCATATTTATAGCTTCACATATGCATGTATATCACAACCAACAAATAGTCGGACAACTTAAACACCAAACAAACATGGATTATTAATTCAAATTTAAGTCAATCAAGCACATTCAAATTTAGTTGGACAACTTAAACACCAAACAAACATGGATTAACTTATCTAATTAATCATTGTGTTGTATTCGAATCCTATAAAATTATTTTAGTTACTTACTACTTATACATATATTTATATTGACTAAATCCCCTACTTATATATATTTATAGATTATTGGATTTGGATCACATCTTCTTTTAACTAGGTATTTATCCTTTTTGGTTTACTATTTGTTTTTAAGTTCTTTTACTATACCTATTACCACTCTAATCTTGTTTATCAATTCAATCTAGTCCAATTTCTATTCTTAATTAATTAATACATAGTTATATATGTATCCTTGGCTATCATTTTTAAACCAATATTTTTATTTACTAACTTTATATAGTCTAGTTCTTTAAAAGTCTAATTTGTATACTTAAATTAAGTATGCTAGAACCTTATCCTGTCACACCTGATTATTCCTAGTTACCCCTATTCCTAATTTCTTACTATTCTAAGTGGTCAATTGTCCATAATCTGAGTCTAATTCACTTTTTGCTTAACTAGTACTTAGTTACTAACAATGTATATCTTTAACTACCAGTTTTAAACTATCCTCTTATTTATTAACTAATCATCTTTGTTGTTCTTAACTCCCTTTTTGTAAGCCTATTTACTAAAACTATTTTACCTAATTATAACTCAATTTTTCCTTTTTTCTTTATTATAATTGTCGCGACCTGGATCGCGGCGGATGGCCAACCGTCAAAAGAATTAAGTTCCCGAAATCCTTTCAGAAACCATGGAGTTTCCACCAATGTTTTTAAGGTGAAACATCAGAAAAACCCTAACGTGAACGTATTGGTCCTAAATTAAGATTTTAAGTTTGGGAGTCTGATTACAAGTGCGGAAGGTATTAGCACCCTACACTGTCTGTTTTGAACAATTTTCCTAAATTGTATAAGTTTGAAATAATCGTACTAATTTATAATTTAAACATATTAGATATGCCTTATGGATTTATTGTCGATTTAAAAATTAAAGTTATATTTGGTGATTAGCAGGACGTCTCGTCCAAATTAATCGGGTTGTCATTAAAACTGTTATGATTTTTGTTTTACGAGTTAAAAGGATATATTTATTTTTAACATTTGGGCCCGACAAGAATAAGTGTTCCTGCTCCTACGTATTCCCCAAGCGTTAGGGGAAATCAGGGTTATGTAGTTCTTTGGATTATTTTAAAATGCGAAGTAAGTTGAAAAAACGTCTAAATTTAAAAATATCAATCAACAGGACGTCTCGTCCAAATTGATTTCAAGTAGTGTATTATTTTTTAGAAAAAAGAAACCTCAGGTTTGTTTACTTTTATTAACCTCTTAGAGAGAAGCTTGATGGTATTAACTTAAAAAGATAAAGAGATTTATATTTTTTTTAAAAAAGCCAAGATCAATAGGACGTCTCGTCCATATTAGTCCTTACTATATCAGTATTACTAAAATATTTTAGGGTCTAAATTGATTTTTAGAAAACTTAACATAGTTTAATAGGACGTCTCGTCCAAAAAATCTATAAAGATCCTAAATTTGTTATCAAAATATTTTTATGGTCTAAGTTAATTTTGAGACAACCAAAGAATTTATTTTTATTTGAAAAGTTAGACCAACAGGACATCTCATCCAAGATCTCTAATACCAATTTTTGTTATATATCAAAATATTTTATGGTAAAAATCAACTTAAAACGTAGATTTAATCTTTATCATGAAGATTTTATTTTTCTATTAAATTGACATTACTTAGATATTTTATGATCTAAAAAGTAAATCATAGGTTAAGAGGACATTTTGTCTAAATTAACCCTAGCATTTTAATTTAGTTATCTGCCAATATCAACTCCACTTCCTATCTTAATAACAAACATTGACAGGTACATGCCTAGATAGAAAAGGACTTCATACATTCAACCATACCTATTACAATTTTCTAAGAAATAAAGATCACAGATAATAAGGAATTATAGGGAAAAAAAAAACCTAGTGTTACTTTATAATTCTCTAGGAAATAGAGATCACAGATAATCACAACCAGAGACTAAGGGGAAAAAGAAAAAAATTACCTGGTGTTGGTTTTTTCAATTATTCTCCTGTGTGAGTTTTCTGCGTCAATAATTTTCTGCTTGTTGCCTTGCGTGAACAGTATATGCAATGTGCTTAATGTCCTCCCTCTCTCCCTTCTCTCGTGTGAGTTTATCATATATATATTGATTTTTTTGTCCTTTTCCTTATGGTGGCTCACGTGAAAACTAACTTTTTCTTTGAATTGCGTGAATTTCCTATGTATGACAATTGGATTTCCTCCCTTTTTACTGTGCAAATTGCATGCCAATATATATCAATAGTTTCCACCTTTTCTTCAATCAGCGTGATTTCCATATATATGCGTATCAATTTTTTGCCTGAACCCTCTTGCCTTTTAGCGTTAAATTTATATATATATGTAATAAACATTTACTGATTTCCTCCCTGATTTCTTTGATCATTATATTATATGTATAAGGTAATAACCTGCACATGAATTCTGTGCCTTTCCTTACCTTTCCTTCGCATGCTTCCTAATATATATATATATATATATATATATTACATTAAAAGAATTTAATCCCTTTATTTAAATTGATTAGCGCTTTCTTAATATAATAATATACATATATTTATTCCTTTCTGTTTCCATGTTTACCGTGATATTGACCCACTCTATAACATTATAAAGAAATTGATTCCTTTATCTAAAAATACTCTTATGAAATTGAAATCTGATTTCCTTTTATTTAGCAAAAGAGATCTCTTCCATTTTAAAATCTTAAACTTTTCCTTTTGGCTATATCTGTTCAGTTTTTTTTATAATACACACTAAAACAAACTCCTATTTGAATTTCAAAAATTTCTTTAAAATTAGATTCTAGAAATTCAAAATTTATGGTTCTGTTGACCATTTAAAAAAAAGTTAAAAGATCAAAGCCCGGATCAACAAATTGAAATTCAAACAAGCCTACATGTTCACTTTTTCACAAAAATTAAATCCTAAGTTAGATAAAATAACAAATAATAAAAATAAATTTAAATAGGTCCGGACAAAATTGGGTAGCAACAGCTTGTCCCCCTTTACTTTTCCCTTACTACATTGTAGTAAGGGGTAAGTAAAGACTGAGCGAACCAATTTTGTCCAGGGCGTCAGTTAAAAGGTAGTTGTGTATCGTAACAAGTAAATTAAAAGGGTGCCATGTTTGGTGACAAGAACTTTAAAGGATGGTATGTTCGGTGACTGAAACTTTAGATGATGTCATGTTCACCGACAGGAAATTTTAAAATGGTGTCCCTTTTCAGTGACAGAAAGTAAGATAGTGCCCCACTCGGCGACAGGAAAGTAAAACAGTGCCCCATACAACGACTGAAAATTTAAAAAGATGCTATGTTTGGCGACCCAAAATTAACATTGCGCCCTTTTCGGTGACAGGAAAGTAAAATGGTGTCTCGCTTGATGATTGGAAATTTAAAAGATGCCTCACTCGGCGACTAGAAATTTAAAGGATGCCATGTTTGGCGACAGGAAATTTAAAATGGTTTGAAATCCAGGGAGAAACCTTTAGATTGTAATCTTTTTAGGTTTACTCATAGGTGAAACAAATAAACGAGGTGATCTTCTCTTCTGGGCAGGTATGCG
Organism: Clitoria ternatea; assembly: GCA_037962975.1. Taxonomy (NCBI): domain Eukaryota; kingdom Viridiplantae; phylum Streptophyta; class Magnoliopsida; order Fabales; family Fabaceae; genus Clitoria; species Clitoria ternatea. The sequence goes on from CM075672.1 coordinate 182,728,845, forward strand.
GTGCGGTCCCTGTGATGCTTGTCAGAGGTGCTAATAGATAACAAAAGCATTTTGCTTTCATGACTTTCTCTCTTTTTTGAAAATAATTGTAATTGCCTTGTTCTATTTTGTTAAAACACATATTTTATCACATTAATGAAACTCATGTATAAATGCGTATTGAAAAGGTAATAATTTTATTTATGTGGGTTAATTAAGTACAAGAAAAGGAAGAAAAAGAAAACAGATGCATAAAAAGGAAATATATGTGGTCAAGAGTTTGGTAGAAGGTGAAGTAAGGAGGGTTTGTAGATCCTCCAATGACTCCCTACAACAGCAAGAATCTTGATCTTGTGTCATGACGACGAGTTTATCCTTCGATCTAGCTTCCGAGAAAGTAATTCAACTATAGTCCTTGTGCCCTACTCTGGTCGTGCTCTGCTTGCATGGGGAATTTAGTTACTTTGCCAAAATCTTGACCTTAATTTTTGTTTAAGCCGCCTCTTCAGGTTTTCAACTCATCAGGTCACTCTAATTTTTTCCTAGACCGCCTGTTCAGGTTTTCAACCTAGCGAGCATAATTCATTTATTATATTTTTTATGTTTTGTTTTTTTTGTCTTTGTTTCTTCTTTTTTCCTTTTTAGGCAAAGTATCTTTTGACTGCATCTGCATTAATAGGCATCGGTAAGTCATCCCTATCTATGTTGGTCAATACCAAAGCTCCACCAAAAAAGGCCCTTTTTACCATATATGGTCCTTTGTAGTTAGGTGTCCATTTTCCTTTGTAATCCTTGCGATTTGGTAGAATCTTTTTGAGAACTAGATCCCCTTCTTGAAATTGTCGAGGTCGTACCTTCTTTTCATAAGCCTTTTTCATACGCTTCTGATATAACCGTCCATGACATAGGGCGGTTAACCTCTTCCTATCTATTAGGTTTAGTTAGTCATGTTGAACTTGAACCCACTCAGACTCTTCCAACTCGGCCTCCATGATCACTTTGAGAGATGGAATTTCTACTTCAATAGGTAGGACTGCTTCCATGCCATATACCAAAGAGAACGGGGTTGCCCCTGTTGAAGTTCAAACTGAAGTACGATACCCATGCAAAGTAAAAGGGAGCATCTCGCTCTAATCTTTGTAGGTAACAACCATTTTCTACATGATTTTCTTAATGTTTTTATTTGCTGCTTCAACCGTCCTATTCATCTTTAGACGATACAGGGAGGAATTATGGTGATAGATTTTGAAATTCTCACATAATTCCTTCACCATCTTGTTATTTAGGTTTGTGCCATTGTCAGTAATAATCTGACTTGGCAAACCATATCGACATATCAGCTCCTTTTTGACAAATTTAACCACCACATTTTTTGTTACATTGGCATAGGAGGCTGCCTCGATCCATTTAGTGAAATAATCGATACTAACCAAGATGAAGCGGTGGCCATTTGAGGCTTTTGGCTCGATGGGCCTAATGACGTCAATACCCCACATCGTGAAGGGCCATGGAGCTGATAAAACATTCATGGATGACAGGGGTGCATGAATTTGGTCAGCATAGGCTTGACATTTATGGCATTTTTGAACATAGTCAAAATGGCTAGGTTCCATGGTTGTCCAGTAATACCCAACTCTTAGGATCATTCTTGCTATGGCATATCCATTAGCATGGGTCCCAAAGGATCCTTCATGAACATCAACCATGATCCCTTTTGCCTCACTTTTGTCAATACATCGTAGGAGAACAAAGTCATGATTCCTCTTGTAAAGCACATCGCCATTTAAGAAGAAGCTCATAGAAAGTCGCCTCAGGGTTCTTTTGTCGTTCTCCGTAGCATCCTGAGGGTACTCCTAACTTTTGATGTAATTCTTGATATCATGATACCAGGGCTTACCATCTGTCTCTTCATCTATTAATTGGCAATATGCAGGCCAGTCACGATTGCCTACCTCAATGAGGGGCATATCATAATCATTGCTTATTTCAAACATCGATGCTAGGGTTGCCAAAGCATCAGCCATTTGATTGTCATCACGAGGAACAAGGTGAAAAGAGATTCTATCAAACCCCTTGATTAGTTCTTTGATATGAGTATGATAAGGAATTAACTTTGCATCCCTAGTCTCCCATTCACCTTTTAATTGATGGATAACCAAAGCAGAATCCCCATAAACTTCTAGTAACTTTGCTTTTGTAGCCAATGCTACTTGGATCCCCATAGAGCATGCCTCGTATTCAGTAATGTTATTGGTGCAGTCAAAGCATAACCTGGCATAAATAGGAATAATCTTTTTTTGGAGAAATTAGAACAGCTCCTATTCAATGTCCCAGTGCATTAGAAGCTCCGTCAAATCTTAAAATCCATTTGTTTCCATGGGTTTCCTCTTCATTAATCAAGGTCATGATGTCTTCATCAGGAAACTCAAATTGTAAGGATTGGTAATTATTCACGGGTTGATGCACTAAATAATCTGCTAGAGCGTTTCCTTTTATGGCTTTTTGGGTGACATATGTTATGTCATATTCGGTCAACAGAACTTGCCCGTGAGCAATCCTCTTGGTTAAGGTGGGTTTTTCAAAGATGTATTTGACTGAATCCATTTTGGATACAAGCTAAGTAGTATGACACAACATGTATTGTCTTAAATGTCGGGCGGCCCATGCCAATACACAACAAGTCCACTCTAACGTAGAATACCTTGACTTGCATTCAGTGAACTTCTTGCTTAAACAATAAATAACATGCTCTTTCTTCCCTGTCTCATCATGCTGCCCTAGTACGTAACCCATGGATTTATCCAACACCGTCAGGTATAGACTAAGAGGCCTCCTAAGGGTTGGAGGTATTAGGATCGGTGGTTCTCATAAGTATTATTTTATCTTATCAAAAGCTAATCGATAATTCTCATCCCATTGTCCTAGTTGATTCTTGCAGAGCAGTTTGAAGATAGGCTCACAAATTACCGTCAAGTGTGCAATGAATAGAGCAATATAATTTAGCCTTCCTAGGAATCCCTAAACCTCCTTTTCTATACGGGGCGGAGGCATTTCAAGAATTACCTTGACCTTATCAGGATCAACTTCTATTCCCTTTTCACTCACCATAAATCCTAGCAATTTACCGGATCTCACATCAAAAGTGCACTTGGTTGGATTTAGTTTGAGTCTAAACTTTCTCACTCGCTCAAAAAGTTTTCTTAAGTCATGAATATGCCCCTACTTGGCGATGATGTCATCTATATAGACTTCTATCTCTTTGTGCATTATGTCATGAAATAAGGCCGTCATCGCCCTCTGATAAGTTGCCCCAACATTTTTCAAACCAAAGGACATCACTTTATAGGAAAGGGTTCCCCACAGGCTAATAAACATAGTTTTCTCCATGTCCTCAAGTGCCATTTTAATTTGTTTATACCCAGAGAAACCATCCATGAATGAGAAGATGGAATTCTGAGCCGTGTTATCGATTAGGACATTAATCTGTGATAAGGGAAAGTCATCATTGGGACTAGCTCTATTTAAATCTCAATAATCCACACACATCCGTACCTTCTTATCTTTCTTCGGGATGGGGACAATGTTAGCCACCCATTGAGGGTATTTTACAACAGCTAGAAATCCAGCATCAAATTGCTTTTTTGCTTCATCCTTAATCTTTAGGAGCATCTCAGGCTTCATCCGATGTAATTTCTGTTTAACCGGAAGGCATTCAGGTTTTAAAGGTAGTTTGTGTTCCACGATGTTGTTATCCAACCCAGTCATATCTAGGTAGGACCAAGCGAAGATGTCGCCAAACTCTATCAATAGGGAAGTGCCAATCTTGACCTCTTTTTTATCTTCTTTACTCCTTAAGTTGATGGTCTTAATCACTTCCTGATAGGGATTAATTTCTCTAGCCTTTTGTTCCAATATTCTGGTTAATTCGGGTGAGGGACCATAGTCTTCCTCACCCTCTTCGTCAGTGTAATCAACCGAACACTCAAAGTCGTGAAATAGGATTGTGACCTTACTATTTTTGAGTGGATCATTTTTGGATCTGCATTTAGGTAAATAACAGAAACACTCGAATAAGGGACAAGGGATAGGGAAGCAGAGAAAGGTGCAAAGAAAGAGATATTGAAATTTAAATACGCATTTACAAATGGAAATTCTAAAAACATGACAAAACGTGCTTCGCCCTTATTGTAATAAGAAACCCTAAAGTCTTGGGCATAACAATGGGAATATTGAGTCAGTAAGACAATTACAAATTACTTTGAATCAGAAATTAAAGTCGTAGGGAGCTCAACGACCTCCCAATTACAAAGTTCTGTGCCTGGTGAACAGAGGTGCACAAAGGTTGCATCATCACAGGTACCATCCTTAATAGCAGCCACTTGATCTGGATATATTAGACCTACACTTTAAAAGCTCTGATAGAGGTCACAAATGAGGTCTCTTTCGATTCAAGGCTCGCGACCTTCCTGTTGGGCTTTCCTTTTCTCCTTCTTCTCCTCTGTGATCCTCCTTTTGTTAGCTGCAAAGGGTCTATATCCTAGCCCGAATCCGTTTTTATTCTCTAATAACTGTACCAATTTCAATTCTCCTTTTAGTCTGTGTCCCAAACCTTTCCCATGTTGATATCCGTTTCACAACATTATTTCTGCGATCATCAAGGATGTGGCATATAAGCCTTCATTATTAGAGCTTCTTCCCCTATATAAATAGCATTGGCGATTTCTAGCACCTGAAAGGATGTCTCAAGGGCTTCTTCCGCTGCTTCAATGTAAGGAATGGATGGAGGTTTGCTGACGAGGATATCTTCCTCCCCTAAAATAGTTACTAGCTTGTTACCTAAGATGAACTTCAGTTTTTGGTGTAATATGGATGGGACCACTCCAAAAGAGTGGATCCATGAAATATCCATGACTTGAAAAAGAACTTCAAAAGTACACAGGCCCACTTGGATAGGGATCTCAATTTCTCCCATTACTTCTCTTCAAGTCCCATCAAAGGCTCGTACTACCATGGTACATGGTTTCATATGGGTCCTGTCAAAGGGTAACTTGCCAAGTGTTGATTTAGGCATAACATTAAGAGATGACCTATTATCAATGAGCACTTTTGCCAGAATATGGTCTCGGTATTCGACTGAGATATCAAGGGCCTTATTGTGCCTTATTCCCTATGCTAGTATCTCATCATCAGTGAAAGTTAGATTGTTATCAATGGTGATGTGTCCCACTATTCCTTGGAATTTGTCAACAGAAATGTCATGAGTAACATGGGCTTCATTCAAAACTTTCGTAAACGTTTTCCAATGAGGTTCTAAACTAAGCAACAATGATAAAAGGGAAATTTTTGCAAGTGTGTGATTCAATTGGTTTATCACTCGATACTCGCTTTGACAAATGAATTTCAAAAATTCATAGGTTTCTTCGTCAGATACAGTATTTTTAACCTCATCAATCTCTTTTTCCTCAACTTTAACCTTTTCACCACTAGTGTTTCTTATAACTAGACCAGGGTCTTTTCTTAGCTCTAGTAGAGCAAAAATTCAACCACTTTGGGTAACTCCTCCTATTCTAGATATATTTGTTATAGCGGAGAAGGATGGGTCATTTGCTTTAGAGCCTTTGGTAATTATATCCATATTGTATTTCTATGGCACAACATGAGAGTCCTTGAATGAAAAAGGAGTAGGTGCTTTGATAGTCACTATTTAAGGTATTAGAGTACCAGTTGATGAAGGGTTATTGGTGCAGTAAATCACCAGCGGTATGGGGGGACGGTACCTTTGGTTGCCCTTAGGACATATTTATGCCATTGATATGGCGTTTGTAGATTTGCACGAAGTGACTATCCATTAACCGTTAGAGGGTTTCACAAGAATTAAGGTCCTAAGATTCCTCTATCAATCCTGCTTTAACCAAATGAGCATGAATTTCTTTCAGCGGTGTCTTGATGTCAAAGATATTTTCCACATATTCCTCCGCTTCTTCTACAACATTAACTCTAGAACCCTCGTGGTTAGGCAAGGGATTTGTAGCCACATTCAGATTTCCTTCCTGGAAGTTAAGCCACTTGGCTTTAACCAGGTCCTACACTTTACATTTCATGGCCAAACAATTTTCTGTCAAGTACCTCGGTGCCCCAGCATGATAGTCACACTGGGCATTTGGATCATATCCCTTGGGATAAGGTGGTCTAAGAGATGTGGAAGGACAGGGTACCACAAAGGAGTTCTAGATAAAGTGCGGCAACAGTTCAGTGTAACTCATAGGGATTAGGTCAAACTGAACAGGGTTGCAATCATTATTTGTCTTTCTCTGATTCTAATTAGGGTTTAGTGGCCAAGTCCATTGTTGTGGTGGTTGTATTGGCATATGATGATGATTGTACAATGCATGGATGACTGATAACGAGGTGGTTGAGGGAAAAGCTGAGAGTAACTGTTGGTAGTAGCAGCTACTTGAGGATATGGCGTGAATTTATAAGGGTTAGCCTGGGGAAAAAATGCAGGGTTGTACGGCATTTGATGAGAGCTTCTTAAATCATAGGTGACAACATTAGTCCCACCTTCCTTTCTTTTTCTGATTTGCATATATTTTTTCATGGAAGGTTCCCTGGATGCAATTTGGGTAATTTTCCCTGTCCTTACCCCGCTTTCCATTCTTTCCCCAATAGTAATGATATCAAAAAAAATTGATGATATACTTCCAATCATTCTGTCTTAGAAAAGAGCTTGAAGTATGTCAATGAACATTGCTACAATCTGCTTCTCTGGTAGCAGGGGGTCCACTTACGTAGGCACTTCTCACTAATGTTGGGCATATTCCATGAAAGACTCATCATCTTTCTTAGTCATATTTTATAATTGTATCCTATCAGGCACCGTGTCAAGGTTGTATTTGTATTGTTTCAAGAAAACATAAGCTAAGTCTCTCCAGTAGTGTATGCGAGCGCATTCTAGATTCATGTACTAAGTCAGGGCAGCTCCTGCCAGACTATCTTAGAAGCAGTGAATAAGCAGCTTATCATCAAAGGCATGGGAAGCCATCTTCTGACAATACATGGTTAGATGATTTTGAGGACAGGACGTGCCTCGATATTTGCCAAATTTGGGCATTTTGAATTTGGGAGGTATCACCACCTCTGGGACTAGATAAATTTCAAATGTGTCCATTGGGCAAAAACTTCCCACACCTTCCATGACATGAAGATGCTCTTTGAGAATCTCCATCTTTCCTTTAGGCTCAGAATTTACAATTACAGGATTGGTGGTCTACACGACGACAGGATGAGGCATCATATACTCATAAGGATAATTATGCTGTGATTGGAGGTAAGGAAAGGGTGGTTTTGACATGCCAGATTTGATTGTGTCGCTCCTTGTGGGTTCAGAATAAGTGTAGTTGCTTGAACTGTAAGTGACTGAGTGTTTCGTGGCTCAAAATTCTAAGGGCTTAGGACTTGATTCTGAACCTATGGATTTATTGCGGGTATTGCATTTCCATCTTAGGGACCTAAGATTACAGGAGGTAAACCATACAATGAAAAAGGTGTGAGGTTACCATCCTGATCGGTGAAGGTTTGAGGAGGCATGCATCCATATGGCATGCCATAAGATGGAGGTTGCATGCTACAAGGATCAGCAGTTTTGCCCAGGTTTCCAATATTATTAGCAGGCGGAGGATCTTGGGCCTGGGCAGGACTAAAACCAGGAGGGTACAACGAAGAAGTTGGTTTTTGCTCATTGTTTGTCGATGGGCCCCCTTCTGTGACCCCTTTTTCTAGAAGCCTAGTCAACTTAGTTATCTACTCCCTTAAATGGTTGACCTCGTTCCTTAAGTTCTCAGGCTTGTTATCCGTCTCGGCCATGAGTCTTGTTTGAAGCCGAGTTCTGTAAGGGTACTTCCCCGTGATTTCTTTCTTTCTTTCTTTCTTTGTTTTTCTTTTTTATATAAAAAGATATGTTAGTGAAAAGGAAAAGAAAGAGACAACAAAGGAAAAACAAAAACAAAAACAAAAAATAATGATTGAAGCGATCATGAGTCTTGATGAGCATCCTTTTACTATTCCTCAGAACGTCTCGTTCAAAAGTACTAAGTTAAGCAATATGGAAACTAATATGGTATCATTGTATAGGTGAAGTAATCATTTTATTACTTTAGTAAAAAGCATTCATTACATCAAGGGGAAATAATCAGTCTCTTCTAGCTTGGGCAATCATAGACCTTATTTCACTAAGCTGACTTTTACAGTATTCTAAGAAAACTACAATCTCCTTAGGGGTAGTGAGGGGATTTGACATTTATTCGGCCTGTCTCAGTAGCCATGGGATATTTTCCAAAGTTCCATTAGCCAAACATGCCAACTTGTTGAAACAGAGCATCCATGAATGAATGATTTCATCCTGATTTGCTACTTCGACTCATAAACTGTATCATTTCCTGACATCTGTTCTCTATTTCGTATGCACGCCATTTTTCATCATTTATTTCTTTTCAGGAAATTTCTGCCATATCTTTGATTTGTTGCTCCATGATGGTGATTGGAGATTGCAAAAAACTCTTTTGTGTTAGGCCATCCTGCTTATTTTCTCTTGCTTTCTCCATCATCTGTCTCAGTAACTGCTTGTCTGCAAAAATGGCATCCCTTTCTCATTTCTTGGCCTTTAGCTGGAAGTTGGCCGATCGAAGGCATTGATCTAACTTCTACATATGAATCATTTTGGCCTTTCGCTTCCTACTAATGTCCTTATAGGCTTGCTCTTTTTCTCTCTTCAAGAGAGCGCAATTTTGGTAGGCTTTTGTCAAGTCATATTTTAACTTCTTGTTCTTGGCTCTCAGCTCTTCCATTTCCCTGACCCTTTCTTCTTTAAAGGGAGGCACAGTAGATGACTCGTACCTCGGAGGGGGATCGAGTGTTCTGAATGGCAGCTTGATGAAAAAGACCCGATTTAGGATCCACTAATAGTATTCTTCTTTGATACCGTGACTTTTGACACCTAACTCTTTTCCTTTCTTGCAGACTTTCTGTCAGGCGCCCCTTATATGCTTGAGGGTAGAAGTGTATTCCCCATTTGCATAGTAAAGGACAAAGGGGGTCAATGACTCTTCACTTGGTGGTTCGAGAAAAGGGTAGGCCAATTGGCGCTTAGTTATGATGGCATTATAATTGATGCATCCACAAGTGCCTATAAGCAGGACATTCAAATAGCTTCCATAATGGTGAATAATGGTGTCAACCTTTAGCCATTACTGGTACCACCTTATCTTTTCAGTAATAAGCCCAATAAGAGGGTTGGCCCATTCTTCGTAGTCAACTGGCACCACTTTAGGTCTGATACATGGCATTCAACTTTGCCCACTTGGCTGAAGACGTGTGATGTGAGCCACACATATAGAGCAGGTGAGCAACAAAGGACTCTTTTCCCCCCTTAAGTATAGCAAAAATCAATGGTATAGTAAACATCTACCAAGAGTACAGTGACCTGATTTTCATGATGATGCTTGCAGGCTAGGAAGACATCTATGGCATCATAGTCTACATAATTCTCAATTCGAGGGAACAAGATGATACCCTAGAGGGTAAGTGCCAGGGTATTGATGTAGGAGAAGCTTCTAATCTCCTTTGGAGGGGGTGGATCTAGGATCTTTATCCTTCTTCAACCTTCAAGCAATGTGGAATGTATCCTTCTTCAAGTGGAAATTAAAACCCAAAAAGTAAAAACAAGGCAAAGGAATGGACGAAAATGGATGGGAAAAGAAAGAGGAAATAAAAGAAAAAAGGTGGAAAGAAGGAATAATGGTTAAGGAGATGGAATGAAGGCATGGAGGCCACTTCCAAGGGATGGAAGATAACTCCACTCCACCAAGGAAGGGAGAGACCCCTTGGATAAGAGCTTGCAAGAATCTCTCTAGTCCTAGAGAGGAGGAGGAAAATCTCAAACTAAAATTTGCACTCTAAGTGTCAAAATCTCAAAATAAATTAAAGTGTAACTTTTTACAAAAGGAGAAACCCTTATATAGGCCTAGAGTATTTTAGCAAAAGGAGCTAAAATGGGCTTGGCTAATGGATCCAAGGCCCAAATCTATAAAAAAGGAAAGGAGATGGCCTATACATGGCCCAACTTGAGAGTACATGGCCCTAAAGTGACCAATTGGCCTAGTAAGGCCCAAATAAAGCCTAAAGGACTAGAGAATCTAATTATGACTTATATTACAAGATGAGTACATGTAGATCCTTAAAGTCTCTCCATTGGGCTTGGGCCCACTAAGCAAAGAGAGAAAGGAAGATAGGGCTTTATGGATGGTCTCTTTGCTTTTCTTGGACTTGGCCCTTGTGAGGGACCCTTATAAGCCCTAGTCCTTTGTCTAAGATGATGTGCGGGTCCTCCTTTATGATGTCCTCATTAGGTATCCATGAAAGTTTCCCAATCTTTCTTTCAGCCAAACTGTCCATGTGTTTTTCAAAATACACCATAGTAATCCCTGGTATCTGATTCCTATATAGTTCGCTTCTTCTAGATCGGTTAGACTAATCTTTAATTTTGAAGCAAGGGAGATGACGTTATCATGTTTCCCATGTTGTTTATAAGGTATCTGCCCTCTAATGGCAAGCCCAAAACCTGCTCAAACTCTTCCATCACTAGTACAAAATTAGATATAACAATGGGATATAATCACAGGTTAAAGTGGATCAGTGATAAAAATATATGCGGTGGCATTTTTGAAATTATAAGGTAAATGATATAATTAGGGGAAACTATATAATCACGGACAACACTAGATTCGTGATCATACCCATCAATATATAATCATAGTTGAGGAGTCAACCATGGATATATAGTACCTGAAATATATATCCACGGTTGACTACACAACTGTGACTATATAGTGATGGGTATGATCACGGCTCTAATGTTATCCATGAATATATATTGATGGCTATAATCACGGTTGTATTTCCAACCATTGATATATAGTTCAAGTACTATATATCCAAGGTTTACTTCACAACTGTGATTATATATAAATGGGTACTATCACGGTTATGATGTTAATCGTGGATATAGAGTTGGCATTTAACTAGGGGTATTGGTGTAACCGTGATAATAAGGGTAATATTATCATGGTTGCAATGGGATCCAGACATATATGTTTAATTTAAGTCAGGGTTTTAAAGGTTTTAGGTCATTTCCTCACGTCCCTAACTTCTTCTTCTTCCTCTCGTGCTCTACTTCATCGTCTACGCATTGGTTGAGTGCTTCATCTTCATCCCTTTTTCATTCAGGTAAGTGTTTTCTCTTCTTCCTCTCTTGTTTTCCTTATGTTGCATTGTGTATGACGTTCTCTTCCTCTGCTTTGTTATGCAGAGCATAGCGTTGTGTCTCTTCTCTGTTCACCATCGTTCCCCATCTTCGTGCTTTCTTCATTCAGGTAGGTGGCTTCTTCCTTGAACCCCCATTATAGTATACTGCGTACCTTTTGCTCCTGAACCTGATTGTTTGCGTGCCTCTATTCCCTGAACCCCTATTGTCATTGTGTGTGTGCTTTTTTTGTGGCCATGTTCCCTGTTCCCTGAACCCCTATTGAATCAGATTACTTTCTCACAACCAATATATGCATTGTTCTGAACTAAAAATTAGTGGCCTGTTCTGTGTATATTGTTTGTGTTTTAAAGAATTGGTTTTCACTTTGATTCCCTTGAACTGCTATGAATTGTATATAATTTAGAATTTTATTTTAGTTTTTAAAATTTGAATTGGTTTTCACTTTGAATTGGTTTGAATTAGTTTGAATTGGTTTTCACTTTCATTAGTCAGAATTATATAATTTAGAATTTTTAGTTTTGACTGTTGTGAATTATTACTAGTTTCTAATTAGGAAGTTTTTACTTTTCGAATGTGTTTAATAATAAGGTTTGGTCACTATAAAATTAGGTAATTTTAGTTTTAGTTATGATTTATTTTTTTCTTACTAATTTTTTTTATTAATGCAAGATGTTTAAAAATAGTTCACGCCATTGTTTAGAGTGTTATTGTTGATTTTTTGTTTTGAAGCGGCAAATAAAAGATTATCAAACTTATAATTAAGATAAATACACATAGGATTGAAAAATTAAAACACATAATTAGATTTAAAAAATCAATCTAAAATATTTACCAAATTGAGGTAAAATACAAATAAGAAAGTAAATGTATAAATAAACTTTCAACAAATTGAAGTTGTTAATGCTAACCTAGTTAATGAAAGTTCATGTGATCTTATAATCCATTATCCATAATCCATAATCCATAATCCATAATCCATAATCCAAACTTTAAAAGTCTTATAATCCAATACTATAATCCATAATTCATAATCCATAATCCATAAATCCATACTTCTACTTTAAAATAACACAAATTAAAGACATCATACTAATTACTAAATAAAAGTCCAAACTTTAAAAGTCTTATAATCCAATACCATAATCCATAATCCGTAATCCATAATCCAACACCATACTTCTACTTCAAAATAACACATTTCGTAGGTTAAAGAAGTCGTTCAACAGTGCGCAAGATTTTGAAATGGCTCCTCCACCACTATCTGGTCGCCAGACATATGAAAAGGTGAAACACATCAATGTGGTGTTTGGTAAGTGTGAAAAACAATCCTCGACATAAAACAACTGGAAGAAAAAGTTAACATTTTTTGTACTACCATATTAGAGGGAGCTTGATGTAAGACACTACATTGATATAATGCATGTGGAGAAAAATGTTTGTGACAGTTTTGTTGGAACATTCTTAAACATACCTGGGAAGACTAAGAATGGCTTAAATTCACATATGGACTTGGAGTTGATGGATATACGTCAGGATTTGCATCCACAATCAAAGGACAAAAAAATATATTTGTCCCCAATATGTCATACGTTGTCTAGAAAGGAAAAGAAAAGTGGAGTATATCCGAGTGGAAGTATATCCAAGTGGAAGTACTTCTCAGACCAAGATGTTTCTGAGTGGTAAACTCCCGAGTGGAGTATATCCGAGTGGAGCGACTTTCTGAGTGAAGTGTCTCTGTGGCACTTCCGAGTGAGACTTTCCGAATAAGTCTTTCTAGAAAGTGTTTCTGAACAAAGAGAGACTTCAACTCCGATTGAGTATTTTCTGAAGTGAATAATCCCGAGGAGAGTAAATATCCGGGTGATAAACTCCATTTAATTCGTACTTGGATTGGTCTCCAGTTTTCGAGAGCTTGTGCTTGGATTCGTCTTCAAGACTATCTTCAATTCCGAGTAATCCTTCAGTGGAGAAACTTTCGAATGATGAAAGAGTAAGACTCTGACTCGGAAAGAGGAATAACCGAGTGAGATGTCTGATTGATATATTTCCGAATAAGAAAGTTATGAGTGGGCCATTTCTGAATGAAGGAATTTTGAGCAGAAAGAGGCTCTGATGAGTTCTCTCGGAAAGAGATGCCCAGAATGATGAAAGTGAGTCAGAATAAGCTGAAATTGAGTCGGAATACGCAGAAACCGAGTCGGAAATGAATAAATATTTTATTATGAATGCTTTCCATGTCATTCTGTTCTTCCATCTTCTAGCGAAATCCTTTTCAGATATTTTCCTAAGTATGGGACCCTTTTTGATATGTTGTCCCTTTTCATTAAATATCTTAATCTTTCATTATCATTAAAGAGACGTATGTCAGAATATTTCTATTCATTCACATCTCTTCTGCATGAATCATGTATATATAAATACTTCCACTGTTGGATTAATGGAAGAATTTTTAAAAGTGAGATTATTATCTAAAATCCTCTTAGGAACTATTAAACGAGGAAGAACATCAAGTCTTCATTTCTTCTCTTTACGAAGACAGCTTGGGACTGGTGCAGAAGTGCAATTCCAGTCAGAATTCTTGAGTAACGACCAGGATAACATTTGAGAGGTTACTGGAACTTCTTATTCCAGGTAGAGTGAGCGTACATCTCAAATAGATGGTTTATGAATGGATTTGGGGTATTGTTGATATGATATATGTGATATAAGTATGAAATGTTATTGAGACCCCAATTAAATAACATACTTTATGTTAATTACTTTCCATTCATATTGAGTTTATATGTGATGTTGTTGTTCATGATATTGAGGATGTTGGTATGAGATTGATGATTATGATATGAATTATATTCATGAATTTTCATGATATATAATTGCATGCTATGTTGGTTATTATGTCGAATGGAATGATATGAGTTGATGATGTGGATATATGATTTGATGATTGATATTTGTTTGATATATCAATTGTATTGAGACATACATAGGACTGCAGGGGGCCTGTGTTTCCGGTCCAGATGTGGACGGCCTGATGAAGGCATAGACCCTGTGGTGGTTCCTTTATACCACGGACGCCTTTGAGTGGGACTCAAGGCCGGCCCGTAGCACTGAGTAGAGGACTTCTATCACTCTGGGAGTGGTACTCAGTGTTACATTATGGGCGCAGAGCGGTTTGGTACCTGTAAAACGGCCAGATCAACGAGGAGCTGAATTATGGCTCGGGGAGCCAGTGTTGCAACACAAAATTTGAAAGACTTAATAATGATCCCATTTTGGTTGATCATTGATTAAGTATGTGTACACACTGATTTATGTGCTATTGAGAATAACATGCTGTTATGATGAGTATATGTATATGTCTCGGTTTTGTTTAATGAATGATCTATGATGATAATTGTGGTCCGTTTTGTTTTATGAATATAGTTATTAATTGTGAGACGCCCCAGAATTTAGGGGAAAATTTTTCATGTTTTTATAATTCATACATCAATGAAACGAAACAAGTGGTGAAGCTTTTAACATAACACCTAGATCTATGATAAACCACTCCCATATATGAAGATATGATAGGGTGAGTTGAAAAGATTATTTTATAATAACTTTTCCAATTAAAAACAGCGGAAGATTTAATTAATTTGATTATTGATTGATTGATTTTCAAGAGAAGGAATTTCATGAAAACATGGGATGTAGTTCATATAGCCTAGAGGTCCATTATATACTCCTTAATACCTTTAAAGTAATGTTTAAAGAATAAATAATGCACAGGAAACAAAAATTCATTTAAAATAACAAATATGAGGATCAGTGTGCCACTCGCTCAAGCGAGAATCCCATTCGCTTGGCGAGCCAGCGTAGGCACGTTTGGGCGAGGCAAGGGGAGACTGAGCGAATGAAATAATTTGCATCAGGGGCTCCTCTCGCTTGAGCGAGCCCCATCTCGCTTGAGCAAGATGCAAAGGAAATCCTAGGGCAGGCCAGCGAAGCGCTTGAGCGAAAGGAGGAAGGGTGCATCAGATGCCAATCTCGCTAGGGCGAGCCATGTCTCGCTTAAGCGAGATTGCTCCAGAATCGTTGGTGACTCTCTGGCCGATTTTCGCTTGGGTGAGGCATCACTCGCCTGGGCGAAAATCGTCCAGTATCAATTTCCCTTCTCCCTCGCTTGAGCGACCGCCCCCACGCCTAAGCGAAAATTGTCCAGAAGCTAACCTCTGATTTTGTGACAATTTCGCTTGGGCAACACAAACCCCCGCTCGAGCGAAAACGGCCCAGAAGCCATCCCTGATTCTATCAACAATCTCGCTTGGGCGAGATGGCCATCCGCCTGAGCGAGTTTTGCAGAACTTAGGCAGAAAACGTGAAATTGCATACCTAACACACAACCTACCATACCAAAACTCAATCTACTGCAATTTATTTAATTCCTACATGATTTACACATTATAAGACACCTTTGGAACTTGCCTCATTCACCATTAACTATTAAAATCCATTCTAATTCATGAAATCATAAGGAATCCAACACACCAATTCATATAATCAACAAAAACCAAATCTTTGCATAAACTTTCATTCTTTCGTAAAATTGGGCAACATTTAACATGCTTTATAAAGTGGTAGAAATACACATGCGCACATTCACACATCCATTCATTAAGTTCAACATCATCAAGCATCATAATTTTGTTCTTTACATCATTTAGGTCATGAATGAAAATT
This sequence comes from Clitoria ternatea, assembly GCA_037962975.1. Classification (NCBI taxonomy): domain Eukaryota; kingdom Viridiplantae; phylum Streptophyta; class Magnoliopsida; order Fabales; family Fabaceae; genus Clitoria; species Clitoria ternatea. The sequence goes on from CM075672.1 coordinate 182,744,863, forward strand.
GGCCTTACACACACAACCAATTTTCTCCCATGACCTCCAAAATCATTAACTATCACAAAATTGAGTACATAAACACCATATACTCCACAAAATGATTTTATGCCGGCCAAGGCTCACACATTCCCATTCCATATTTACCTTCTTCAAACTCGGCCTCCAAAATGGTAGGATTTAAGTCATACCTACATCAACTTTATAAATAGCAACGAGGAGGTGAGTAACATAATCCAAATGAATTAAAGTCATACATTATGATGAAATACATGTATACTTGTTCATATAACATATCTTACGCAACATCACACATCATTTATAAGCATATCTCACAAAATCAAGTACACATCTACAATTTCATTCATTTGGTTCACCACATGCAAACATAGGGTTAGCATTCACTCTCTTCCCTTTCAATTCTCATCCATCCCTCGCCACTATGGGCTTTCAACTAGGCATATCTTTAGCTATATGCAAATGCTCTTAAAGCTAATGCATATGCACAAGAATTTCTTATTAAACAATGCGGATCCGACTATGGGAAATACAACATTAATTCAATTGTGGGACAAGCATAGGTGTGCTACTATGCCCCTATGGCAGTAGTAAAATTGTGTACACATATCTCAATTTATGCATGCTTGCATCCTCATAATTTTACTGGTACCAAGCCGCTATCGCCCATCTGTAGCACTAGTCACCCCGTGACTTGCGGATCAACATCGTGGCCTCAAATACCACAAGTGCTACGGGCCCCTCCCGAACACACATCGAGAGAGCCGTGTCCTGTCGGACACCGAGGTAACTCGCTCACCATAGAGCTGCCCGCCCACTGGGCCCGCCACATAGGGTGCCTCGTCACCGAACTATGGACAGCTTCGTAACTCACACACCGAGTCACAGGGGAAAAAATCATAATACGCTCGTGCACTGAGCCGCCCTCCCACTGGGCCCGCCTAGTGGAACCCCCTAATATTCCACATAGACAGCTATGATATGCCATGGATGCAATGCAAATGTAAATCAAATGCATCCTCACACTGTGCATCCTAGATGTCACTCCACATAAAATCATTCACCACCACTTAGTGGATTTCAATATTTTCATCATCCTCACTCATCACCAATTCTCTTTACATTTCATACACATTAAGAGTTAGTGGCATACACATTCATCAATTCAAACATACATCTTTGGGATATTTTTCCTCATGGATTTCAATTCATACATGGTTTTAAAGCACCATCACATCTCATTATCATAAACTCATTACAACATCATATCCATTATCCCAAACACATGCCACACAACAATAATCATTCTAAATGCATTCAAATCATAACATCATCACATCATCCATTCAAACAATCATCAACATAATCACGTATACATATTTTCACATCATCAATGGATGAAATCATGCATTTAGAGTAGTTACCCCCTCCTACCTCAAGTGAAGTAGTGATCAATGTTGTTTGACATTTCCGCCTCATCGATGGGGTCACTTCCTACATCACAATACATTACACAATCAATTTTCTATTTACCCATTAAGACTCAAATACTTATATATTTCAATAACTTGATGTTTATATTATTTTAACTCTCAAACCTCTTTTATTTCATTTTCATCCACTATAACCACCATGGGTTAGGTGCCACCATATATTGTTATGCACTCTAGAACCAAACCCTTTCATGGCTTTCTCCATCAATGATTTCCACCAACAAAATACCATCACCAATGACCCTTATTCATCATAACCAACATTTATTGTCAACAATAAATGCTCATCTACCTCCATTATACATTTCCCCCAAATTTATGAAGCTAGGGTTTCATAAAATTCCAACAACCATCATAAATACTCTTCTCCTTCCAACCATAAATGCATCCACTTTCATTACTTCCTAAAGAAATCTTACTCTCATAAAAACCCCCCTTAAAACTCATGCATTAAATGCTCTCTATATACTTCTATGTTCATGCATGACTCTCCCAAGTCACAACATTACATAATACCAACATCAATCCACCCAAAAATAATTAAAGAGCTTACCATACACCCAAAACGAAAATGAGCTTCCAAGGGGAGGTAGGCCACATGAAAATAAGGGAAGAAGAGGAGGAAGGATTCAGCTTCAATAGTCTCCTCCTAAGCTTCTTGAAAAGAAATGAGAAGAAGAGGGAGTCACCACCTTGACTTGGGATTTGTATGAAGAAGAAGAGAGGAAGAAGAATAGAATAGGGAAAGTGAAAAAGTAAAATGTGCCTCTCAATATTCAGAAGTTCACGCGTGAAGAGGAGAAGAAATTTGGGCTTTTGAGTTTATTTTAAATCCTATTCATTAACATTTCATCATTTTATAACCAACAGGTTCTCAGTTCGGGCTCAATATTTCATCTAAAAATTATTCTGAATACACATTCGAACTCCCAATATTACCCTTAGCAGCCCTGACCAATATCATCTTATTCTGAGATACTTGGTCCGACACCCGTGCCTCACCCGGGCTCGTTTTCAGCTTAACCGGTTTCCATAAGCCACCAAAAATTCCCAAAATGCTTAATTTAATTTTTCACAATAATTTGGGATGTTAAGTAATTCACACACAAATTCTTAATATTTATTCTGTTAATTAATTCTCTCATTTTAAAATTTGGGATGTTACAAATTAGACTTTTAATCCAATTCAATAACTGTTATTTGATATGTTTATGCTCACCCCCTACTGTTGTTATTTTTACAGTGAATGAAGGGCCCAACCATGATATTAGAAGTCACTCTGCTGCTCGGAGTGTATTTTGGTAGAAGCCTTGGCCGGCTCCTGAGAATACCGAGTGTTTTATTTTTTTCATTGTAAAGTTAAAAGAGCCGGTCAGCTTTTGTAAAATTGATTTAGTAATTGTTTAATTCAAATTCTGTTTTGGAAATTTGAATTACTTATAAAATTTTATTTGATTTATTGAAATATATTTTAAAAATTAAGGATGTTATATCACACAGCCATAACCAGGAGCCTACTGTACCAGTTACCGACCCACAGGTTGGACTCCTTATAGTATTTAACTACTCGTTATTTGTAATTTATTTTTTTCATTGTTGAATAACTTCTGCTTGATGTGTAAATATGTAGGTACGGAGGGTTAGCACTAAGGGGTCGTGCACTACAGCTGACCCTGACGATGATTGGGTCGAAGCTACAGATACCCATCAATGTGACCTGTTCATTAATGGGTTGGAGGAGCCAGTTGCCACTGGCATGGTCTATAACTTAGTCTCTGTAGTTCACCATCAGTCATTACCTGATGGTATGTCCAGGGTCTCTGTTGTACTCGTCCTCGAGGAGGATGCTGCTATGGCAGTGGCAACTCCAGAGGTGAAGACTGTTGGTCAGGCGGTAAGACACTTTCTTATGTGGCCCAAAAGACTCCTGTCAGTTGCTCCTCTACAGGTATAAACCTGAAACACTAACTAATTTTGTTATATTATCAATTATGGTACAAACTGTGATGGTTTTAATTGTTCAACAGGAAGCAGGACCGACATTGAAGAAGCCAGACCCCGTTGATAATCCAATCTAGATGCTATGGAAGGTCGGGGCTGAGCTAGGGGAGGACGCTCTTCAAGTCCCATAGCAGCCACTGGTGTTCGACCGTCCAAGTTCACTACCAGTTTATATTACACAGAGTGATTTGTGTGAGATTATGATGGGGTCGATGATGCTGAACATATCCATCATTCAGCTATGAGAGCTGTAAGTATATCATTTTATGTCCAATTATTTCATTATACAAGTTATTTGTCGCTAACCATGTCTGAACTTGTTTAGGTTTCTGCATAAAATCTGTGTGGACTTGGGTTTCGATGAAACTTATGGTTTCTTAGAGCCCTCTTTCATATAGAGGAAAAGGAATAACAAGGAGGACACCTAGGCATACATCCAAAATTGGATGTATGAATCTAGGAAGACAGTATACCTGGCCCCCTATCATAAAGGATAAGATTTTATTCCATAATTATTGTCCATTAATTTTTGCATTTTGAAGTCTCACTTATCACTAGTAACTGTAGCGCTCATTGGATGCTCTTGGTGATCTGTCCCTTGGATTTAGTGGCTTTATACTTTGATTTAGTGGCTTGGGAGAATCTTCTCTAATCTTCTTCTTCATTTAGAATTCGGTTTTGCCTTTTAATTGCTGGCTGGAATTTTGTTTTCATACTATAGATTTGCCTTGTTGATGCCATCATAAAGTAGAAAACTCATAAAAAAGTGTTTGTTCTTTTGAGTTCTTGTGGTAGTTCTTTCTTTGCTTCAATTTTTTACATCTTGTCTTTTCCATTTCGGTTTTGGTTTTGTGTGAGTGTCTAAATTTTAGATTTGGCACATTAAGAATTTGGATAGAAGTTGTTACTTTGGTTGTTAGAAGTTTGTTAATTGTTAGTTGGTAGTTAGAGCTAAAATAGGAGTTAGTTGTGCCATGTGGAACCTTTGTCTAGTGTTCTAGGATTTTGTATTGATTTACCATTGTTAGAAGTGCATTGCCGTGTGGTAGGGATTAGTTTAAGTATCTTGATTAATCTCTCAAAGGTTCCATTCTTGTGTTGTTAGGAGGTCTCATCTTAAGACTCTCCAAAAGGTCATCTCATTTTTAGGCTTGTTAGTATTCGTTCTTAGTTTTTCTTTCTAGGTTAATTGTGTTTGTGAATTCACAATAGGAATACATTATAATTCGGTTTACATATTGCTTGCATAGAAGAAAAATTGTCAAAAAGTTTTGAACATAATCCTTCCATTCTCTTTGGAAGAAGGTTGCATTGTTTTCTCTAAGCAAAAAAGTGACATTTGAACTTGTTTTAGCATTAGCTCAATTCGGTTTTGGAATTTGAATAGTGGTTTTGTGCATTGAAAAATTCAAGAGGAAAAAAAGAAAAAGAAAGTGCCAAAAGAGAAAAAGAAATACAAAACCCTATACTACCAAAATTGAAAAAGGGTGTTGAAAAGAAAAGAAGCCTCGTTAAGAAAAGTTGTAAAGTGAGACACCAAAATCCAAAGATTCAATTTTGAAATTCCATTTACTTGAAGTGAGTTGTTTGCTAATTACATTCCAATACATTTTTCATTTGAATCTTACTTGCTTACTTTTGATTGCAACTTTAGAGTCTCTAAGTTTAGGTTGTACTTTCCTTTTGTTGATTGCATTTTTGTTCTTTGCTTGTCTAGTTTTGTCCATTATGATTTTTGAATTCCTTTCCATAGTATATCCTTTATTCATTTGAACATTTATTGTTTTAGTGTCTTGTTAATCAAAAATCCAAAAATATTTTCCATTTGAGTAGCTTTTCTTCTTAAGCCTTTTTAGTTTGTCCTTTCCCTTCTTAAAGTTTTGTCTTTGAAGTTTTCTTTCCTTCAAACCTCTTGATAATTCCCTTCTCTATACCATTGAGGGTAGCATATTGGAGCACTTGAGGTGAGAGTGTAAATTTCTTGGGTAATCTTGACACCAAAGAGAAAAAGGTAAGAGTTGTGAGGAGACACTTAAGAAATACACTTAAGAAAAAGGTATTAGGTTTTGTCTTATATTTTTGACACACCTTGGACATTGGCTTTGGACACTATTATTTCAATTTTACTCTAGTTAAATTCACCTATAATAGTTGTATTTTCATTTGGTTGTTAACTTCTTTTAGTTAGTTAGTTGTTGGTTATAACTAATAGTTGTTAGTTAGTTGTTTGTCTTAACTAATTAGGGTAATTAGTTAGTAGTTGGAACTAATTCTAGTTACTTTACCTAATCATAGCCGAATTAGTTAGGGTCTTAACTAATCCATAACCAAATTAGTTGTTAGTTAGGGTTGTTAAACTTAGTTATAACTTCCACAACTAAATAACTAATTCTAGTTGGGGTTTGTTAGGAATTGGTTAGTTAGTTGAACTAATTTTGTTAGGTTAACTAACTAGTAACCAAATTTAGTTAGGCTTAGGGTTAGTTAATTGTTAGAAACAACCTAGGACAATCATAGTTAACTTAGGTTAAAGCCAACCTAGGACTTACATAAGCAACTTAGGACTAACCTAGTAAAAGACAACCTAGGATCTTGTTTTCCCCTTAGGATAGAAACCTAGTATTGATCTTTTAAGACTGTTGTATGTTTTCTTTCACTTGTTTTGTATTCATCTTCCTTGACTAGTTGGTCTACATATTCTTTGTTTTTGTCTTAAATTTCTTTGACAACCTTAAAGATGTCTTCTAGTGATAGGGAGAATAAAACAATGCTTCATAACATAATGGATAGCTTGAATAACATCAATGCTAGGCTAACAAATCTTGAGCATAACGAAAACCCTAGAACTAGATATAGGAATCAAAGAAATCATAGACACAACAATAGTGATAGTGAGGAAGAGCCTAGACAAAGAAGACACCATGAGCATAAAAGAAAAGACATAGGCTTAAGAGAAGTAAAATTAGAAATACCCTCATTTAATGGTAAAAGTGACATAGAGGCTTCTTTAGAGTGGGAAATGAGAGTAGAACAAACATTCAACTCCCATCAAATAAAAGATAAAAAGAAAGTTAGGATGGCCACTCTCTCATTTCAAAACTATGCCTTAGTATGGTGGTCTCAAGTGTGTAAGGAGAGAAAGAAAGATAATTTCCCACCAATAGATGATTGGTTAGACTTAAAATCTCTACTAAGAAAATGTTATGTTCCTAGTTACTATAGAGGGGAGCTATTAGTAAAGCTAAATAGACTCACCCAAGGGTCAAAGAGTGTAGAAGATTATTACAAAGCTCTAAAGATAGCTATGATTAGGGCAAACCTAGAAAAAGATGAGGAAACCCTAATGCATAGGTTTTTACATGGCCTAAATAGGAACATTAAGAATAGATTAAAACTCCTTCCACATGTTGACATAGAAGAATTACTTCACCAATGCACTAAGGTAGAGAGCCAATTCAAAGAGTGAGAAGCCTATATTGTGGAAAGCAAAGCCTATAAGTCTAGGTGGGTAGGACAAGAAAATAAGGGTAAGTTTGATAGAAACCTTAGGGAGAGGTAAATGGGCACTTCATCTTCCAAACCACAAAGTGAGTTGTATAAAAATGGAAAAGATTTTAGGAATCAAAGAGAAAAGCATGAATCCACATCTAAACCATAATCCTTTAGATCATATACCATAAAATGTTTTAAATGCCTTGGTAGAGGTCACATTGCTTCCGACTGTCCAACAAAAAGAACCATGGTTTTGAAAACTAATGGAACCTACTCAAGTCAATCAGAGTCTAATTCTAATTCTCACTCTTCAAAAGGAAGGAAATAGAAGGGAGAAAGGACTATAGTAGACACGTAAGTGAAACCCTAAAAAATACGTACATTATACTCAGTTTATGTCTACTCATGTTACAAATTTGATTACATCATTTTTGTTCTTATACGATTCTAACTTATCTTGTGTTTTATTTTGACGCAGGGTGGTGGTTGGATATAGTCGACTGCATGGAAGTAAATCCACCAGAAGAAAACTTGTGTGGATGCACCCAAAAGTAAGTCAATCGAATTCATTCAAATCTTTATTATATTTTGAAAACTTGAATTCACTTATTCTATATTTAATATCCATTGTAGTCTTATAGGTAGGAGGGTAGCTACGAGTATGGCTATTACGTCATGCACACCATGCTGACCATCGTCCAAGAACATTTAGTAGATGGATGGACAGATGTAAGTCTCATCACTTGCACTAGTTTTCTACCAATTTCATCAAATTCATGTAATAAATATATCTTTTGTTCTAATTGTTTTGTGCATTGTTTGCAGTACTTTCAGGACCGGTCATACTTCCCTAAGACACATGTAGATAATGTTAGAAAGCAATGGGTCGTATACTTCATTAAAGTGAGGAAAGGACTTAGATAGATATAGGATTTTTATTCTCGTATATATGTATCTATTGTAGGATTTAGGGTTTAGATTTTATTAGGTTACATTCATCTCAGTTGTATATAGTTTCATTTTCTAGGTTGTTAATTGATAGCAAATTAATGTTATATACATACCATTTTTTTCATATATTGGTGCTGGATATGCTGGGATATACTGTATATTGTGTTGGCTGTTTGATTAAAGGTTTGGAAAATAATAAAATAGAAGCCATGTTAAAAAAAACAACATATTTAATCATGGTTATTGCAATAACCGTGGTTATAGAATGTCTTTAATCATGGTTGTTACCATAACCGTGATTATAAGCAGCATTATATTGTACGTTGATGATCACATGTAATCATGGTTGAGTTGACAACCGTAATTAAATAAGGTCTTATTTAATCACGGTTACTATCAATAACCGTGATTAAATTTGGTTTTATTTAATCACGGTTACTAGAAATCGTGATTAAAAGGGTTCTATAACCATGGTTATCAACCGTGATTAAATGCCTTTGTCTATTATCACGACTGGAACAACCATGGTTGATTAAAAGCTCTTTTCAACCGTGATTAAATCCCTTTTCTACACTAGTGCATTGATAGCGCTAACTAGAAGTCTTGAAATGTGAAGCACCAAAGAGGTGGGTTGTAAAATTAGGCGAAAGCAGTGGATCCTCCCATATTTCCTTGAGAAGGTCCATCCTTTGGGTTAGATTCAGTTTCTTTCCTAAAACCTATAGGCTAGCAGTGTTAATTTTCCCAACCTTGACGTGTAGTAACTTCCTCAATTCGGCCTTATTGGCCCCACATTCATCTAAATCTATATTAGTTTCCATTTCTAGTTGGACATTTGCCAAGTTCAGATTACTTTCTGGAAAAGGAAAAGAAGAAAAAGAATCAACTTATGGGCTTGTTATCATTATTTCTTAAACATATTTTTCGTGTTGAAGAGTAAGTTACAGACCTCTTGGATCATCCATTTTTTTTGGAAAACTTTGCATAAAAATTTACGATCCAAAGGGCCTATATCTTAAAGAATGAAATTGAACGGGCTTAAGAACCAATTGCCCCATGTCGAATTATCGGGTTTTTTTTCTAAAAAAACATTTGTTGGAAAAAGAATCTTTTAATTTTAAAATAAGGAACGTAAAAGACTGTTTGCCCCTTGTGTTCCCTAAACAGGATTTGTTTGAAGGCTTCCTATTGGTTTTAAGGCTCCTCTAATAATGTCCTCTCACATTGGGTGGCTATTTTAAATCATTAAAGGTCACTAGATCTCAGACTCTACCCATGATGTTGACCACAATGGTAGAAATTCTACTAGGTGCGGGCACCATAAGAAAGTCACACTCTAGCTGAGGTTCTCACGATGTCAGACGGAGATAAATGTCCCAAATGACACCGCTACACAACCTCCCCTAAACTTAATGGTTTATTCAGACCCCTGGGTGTAGGGTCCCACTCAAAATATGTGTGAAAAAGTGTAAGTGTAGTGTGTGAGGGGCATACACATATGTAATTTAGCCTTCCTTCACAAGAAACAAACACAGAGAAATACAAAAAAAATCATCTACCCTAGGGTTCAATAACACAATAATATGATGTCCGTTACCTTAAGGTTCAATAATAACATATATCAATAAAACACATGGCATAAAACATAGGCAAGAAGTTATATAGGATTATTCTAATATACTCAAACAAATTAAATGGGCTTGACTCTCTAAAGTCCCCAGTGGAGTCGCCATCTGTCGTGATCTAGATCGCGGCGGATGGCCGACCGTAAAAAGAAAATTAAGTTCCCAAAATCTTTTCCGAAACCGTGGAGTCGCCACGAATGTTTTGAAGGTAAAATATTAGAAAAACCCTAACGTGTACATAGTGGTCCTAAATTGAGATTTTAAGTTCGGGAGTCTAATTACAGGTAGGGAATGTATTAGCACCCCACACTGTCTGTTTTAAATGGTTACCCTAAATTAAGTTTGAAATAATCCTACTAATTTATAATTTAAACCTCTTAGAGATGCCTTATGGATTTATTGTCAATTTAAAAATTAAAGTTATATTTGGTGATTAACAGGACGTCTCTTCTAAATTAGTCAGGTTGTCATTAAAACTGTTATGATTTTTATTTTACAAGTTAAAGGGATATATTTATTTTTAACATTTGGGCCTGACGGAATAATTGTTCCTACTCCAACGTATTCCCCAAGCATTAGGGGAAATCAGGGTTACGTAGTTCTTTGGATTATTTTAAAACGCGAAGTAAGTTGAAAAAATATCTAAGTTTAAAAATATCAATCAACACGCCATCTCGTCCAAATTGATTTCAAGTAGTGTATTATTTTTTAGAAAAAAAGGAACCTCGGGTTTGTTTACTTTTATTAACCTCTTAAAGATAAGCTTGATGGTATTAATTTAAAAAGATAAAGAGATTTATATTTTTTAAAAAAGAAAACCAAGATCAAGAGGACGTCTCGTCTAAATTAATCCTTACTATATCAATATTACTAAAATATTTTAGGGTCTAAATTGATTTTTAGAAAACTTAACATAGTTTAACAGGAGGTCCCGTCCAAAAATTCTATAAAAATTCTAAATTTGTTATCAAACTATTTTTATGGTCTAAATTAATTTTGAGACAACCAAAGAATTTATTTTTATTTGAAAAGTTAGACCAACAGGACGTCTCGTCTAAATTGATCCCTAATACCAATTTTTGTTATATATCAAAATATTTTATGGTAAAAAAATCAACTTAAAACATAGATTTAATCTCTATCATGAAGATTTTATTTTTTTGTTAAATTGACATCACTTAGATATTTTATGATCTAAAAAAGAAATCATAGGTTAAGAGGACGTTTTGTCTAAATTAACCCTAACATTTTAATTTAGTTATCTGTCAATATCAACTCCACTTCCTATCTTAGTAAAAAATCATTGACGGGTACATGCCTAGATGGAAAAGGACTTCATACATTTAACCACACCTATTACAATTTTCTAAGAAATAAAGATCACAAATAACAAGGAATTATAGGAAAAAAGAAAATACCTAACGTTATCTTTCTAGGGAGATAAGAATCACATATAATCATAACAAGAAATTAAAGAAAAAAAGAGAAAATACCTAGTGTTACTTCATAGTTCTCTAGGAAACAAGGATCATAGATAATCACAACCAGAGACTAAAGGGAAAAAGAAAAAAATTACCTGGTGTTGGTTTTTTCAATTGTTCTCCTGTGAGTTTTCTGCGTCAATAATTTTCTGCTTGTTGCCTTGCGTGAACAGTATATGCAATGTGCTTAATGTCCTCCCTCTCTCCCTTTTCTCGCGTGAGTTTATTATATATATATATATATATATATATTGAATTTTTTGTCTTTTTCCTTATGGTGGCTCACGTGAAAACTAATTTTTTCTTTGAATTGCGTGAATTTCCTATATATGGCAATTGCATTTCCTCCATTTTTACTGTGCAAATTGCGTGCCAATATATATCAATAGTTTCCCTATATATGCATATCAATTTTTTTCCTGAATACTTCTACCTTTTAGCGTTAATTCATATATATGTAATAAAAATTTGCTGATTTCCTCCCTGATTTCTTTGATCATTATATTATATATAAGGTAATAACCTACGTGTGAATTCTGTGCCTTTCCTTTCCTTCGCATGCTTCCTAATATATATTAAAAGAATCTAATCCCTTTATTTAAATTGATTAGCGTTTCCTTAATATAATAATATACATATATTTATTCCTTTGTTTCCATGTTTAGTGTGATATTGACCCACTCTATAACATTATAAGAAAAACTGATTCCTTTATCTAAAAATACTCTTGTGAATTTGAAATCTGATTTCCTTTTATTTAGCAAAAGAGATCTCTTCCATTTTTAAATCTTAAACTTTCCTTTTTGGCTATATCTGTTTTTTTATAATACACACTAAAACAACTCCTATTTAAATTTCAAAAATTTCTTTAAAATTAGATTCTAGAAATTCAAAATTTGTGGTTTTGATGACCATTTAAAAAAATTAAAAGTTCAAATCCTGGATCAACAAATTAAAATTCAAACAAGCCCACATTTTCATTTTTTCTCAAAAATTAAATCCTAAGTTAGATAAAAAATAACAAATAATAAAAATAAATTTAAATGGGCCCTAACAAAATTGGGTAGCAACAATAATCTAGTTATTAATTAAGGATTTAGTGATTGTCTTGAGCAACTAAGTCTCATACCTAACTTAAGATATGCTAAATATCATCGTTGAAAATTTTGTCAAGTTTATCAACCATACTAGTTACTTTTAGTCATTTCTATTATGTCTTAATTTTAAAGTCCATTTTTACTACATTCGTTTGTTAAAACATTTAAGTTCTTAAAGATTTACTTATTTTCTTAAATTCTTAACTTACTACTATTTTATTGAATTCTTTATTTTAAATTCTAATTAATCCATAAAATCTTTATAAGTTTGTAAAAGCTTTATCACCTATATAAATCCTTTTTAAAATTCACTAAAGTAAAATAAAAGGTCGTGATCGTCGCGGGTCGGTGAAACTTCTCAAAATGCGCAATTGTTTTAGATGGCTTCGGAATCGCTTAACGATGAACCTAACCTAACTCGACGGGGCTTACCGGACAAATTACAATAAATTACATAATATAGCTCAAAAATTCATAAATTAATATTACAACCCGATCAAATTACAATCAAGTCCGTAGAAATTCTTGAATTCCTAATTTCTTCATGACAGCTTCGATTTCGATAAAACTTCCACAGAATGCATGAATACCAAAACATGCTTTACAAAATTTATGGAAACAGATGATAACATAAAAATATAATAAAAACCACTCACGACAATGGAAAGTCGCATAACTTAAAATCTAGTCATCAGATTGTAATGAAACTTGAAGGGGTTAGCCCCGGACACTAGAGAACTATTATAGGACAGCTAAAAATGAAATGAAACAAAGTGAGGCTCCCCATACCTCATCCTATGCTCATAGTTTGGAAAGAGAAAATGGAGGTGGTCATTAAAAATTCATTGAACATCTGAAACTACTCATCGATTGTCGTCGATCGTTACCGTACCTAAGAAAACGCAGCATACAACACATTTGAAGCAACTGAGGTCACAATTTTCTTTTTAAAAATAAAGGAGATTAATAGACAATTTATGAACACAAGCTAATTTTTGGCAAGAGGAAAAAGAAGGAACAAGATTAAGGACCAAAACTACAAAATCTCACCTTGTTCTTGCTTGATGGCTCACAGCCAAGGATGGCCAAGACAAGGGAGAATCCAACTGCAAGATTAAAGGTTTTAGATGATAAGAAAATGAAGCAAGTGAGGCTATTTGGTGAAGGTTGTCACAAGTTAAAAGAGGGGAAGAAGAAGGAAATTTGTGAATAGTGGTGTTTGAAGGTGGAGGTGTCGTGAGTGGAAGAAAAGTCATGGTGGCTGTTTAGGCGGCTTCAAGATGGCTAAGAGAGGTTGTGGTGGCTTGAGTTGAAAGAAGGAAATGAATTGAAGTGATGCATATTGGTAGTTGCTGAAGGAGTGAAGAGATTAGCGGAATTAGTAAGGTAAGTGAGTTAATGAACATAGGTGGGTGTTATAAATTTTGCATGTTATTTTATTACTTAAGGAACAAGGAGGGAGGGTGAGTGGACAGTGAGGATCTGGGAGTGACACCTAGCCACCTAGGTGTCGTGGGGTGGTGGTGTGGTTGGAAACCGGTGGTCGAAAAATTTACTTGTTGCTCAAGGAATTAAGATGTGCAGGCTTTTTAGGAATCGAAAACGGAGGTAGTTAAAAATAAATAATGATTAATTAGAGGAGTGGGAATCTAGAAAAATGGTTAACATCAAGTTTTTATAACTTTTGTTTCTCTTCGATTTGATATATCATATGTGAAAATCCAAGGTCGGTAGCCCGAGTTATACCCTAATCAAGGTAAAGTGCTCCCAGAGCTCCCGAATCAGCTAGGGCTGTAAAAATAAATTTGTAAATATTTTTCCTTTGAGAATCAGCTTTTGTACCCTTCATAAAAATTGTAGCATTTTTTGATACGGAACCATATAGTAAAGAACTAAGTGATTCTAGTACCGTATGAGAGATATATTCAAATGTTTCTAAAAGATGCTAGAGTTGTTATGAGAAAGTAGATGATTAGGGAAGATTTGCAAAACTATACTAATCTAGGAAGATTCAGCCTTCAAAGTCTTCACAGAAAACATAGAGAATTTTCTTACGGAGATTTTGACACTTGGTTTGTGCAAATCATAGCTCATATGGAAAAGTTATGATTTTTGAATGAACCATACGTAGATTAAAAGATTTAAATAATGAAGTTTTGAGGTACAATTACTTAACTCTTGATTTAGGGAATAACAGATGACGAATTAAGGTTCGATACTAGAAATAGAGATTGGAGATCTCTTCAAAACAAAGAAACCAAAACCGGAATTACTCGATTCTAGTGTTGCAAAAGGAAGTTAGGCCTAAAATACTAAAGGCGTTCAGGTCGGGTTCAAAGGTTAAATTTAAGTTAATAGTTTTATTGAAAAACGAGATCGATAGGGCTCGAATTAGGATTCGGCCCCTTCAGGAAAAGTTCCTAAATCATCAAAACAGGTCACCGAGAACTGATTGTACTACCATCGGATACCCCGAAGTATATGCACAATCAAACGTAGGAGGTACTTGAGGTCCTAGCCGGCCGGTTGGACCGAGCCTGTCATCCTTGATTCTCTACAAGAGGGTCCTAATAGGATAAGTTTTCCTATAGGTTCACTACTCTCTGCCTAAATTTTCAGAATCTAACCTCCGACCGGGTCCCATAGTTCAAGTCTGGGAACTCAACAATATATTATTATTTAAATATAAATATTAATAAACAATTAAATAAATACCTAATAAATATGCATGTTGTCTTGTTTTGAGTGTTTTTAGAGGGTAGTTTTTGTTTATTTTTTCCCTTATTCCTCCCGATTTCCTTGATTTTTAATTTCGTTCCATATGGACAACTCGGTTGTCTTTATTTTTATAGGACTATTGATGTTTCAAGTTCATTTTGATGAGAAATGGCAATTTGGATGCAAGAAAAAGCATTTGGGAACCTTATCAGTGTGATTAGATGAAGTTGGAACAAACCACTGGCAATGGTTGTCACTGGAATGAAGAAAATCAAGAGGATCAAGTGGAAAAGACAACCACTGGCCGTGGTTGGTCTCGTTGCGTAATGGTTCATCCAGCAGTAGCCACCACTGGCCATGGTTGTCATTAGGTGCCAATGTACATTGGATTTTGCATGATTTGGATCATCAAACCCCAAACTACTGCCAGTGGTTTTCCATCATTGGCCGTGGTTACCTCCACGAAGCCCTGTTTCCTGATTTTTAGGATGCATATTGGGGGCAGTTGAGGGGAGTTCTGATGTAGGAAATTCTTTATTTCCTAGCTTTGAAAATTTGGATCTTCTTCTCTTGATTTCTTAGATTCAAGAACCTTTAAGACTTGGAGAGTAAGTCACCGCCTTGAAGCTTGCAATGGAAGCCAAACAAAACTTACAATGGAAGCTAAAGTATAAAGGAAGCTACAAAAGAGACACTTGGAAACTCAAAGTAATGGTTAGCACAAAATATAAGAGAAAGAAGATGAAATGCGTTACACTCTAAGCTCTCAAGTGTTTCACTCAAGGTTCATTTCTCTCTATAATGATAGGATGCTCTAGATCAATTCTAATGGTAAAATCTCAATCCTCTTATTATGCTACCTAATATGGCAATGACTCACAAAGCCTTAGTCTCAAGAGTGCCAAGAAAGAGAAATACTCAAATGACAAACTAGAGACAAAAAGACAAGCAAGAAAAAGCAAATTAGGAAGCTAAACCAAAAGGATTATAATGTGACAAACTAGAATGTGACAAGTAAAAAAAGGTACAAGAAAGAAGGCACACAAGAGTATCAAGTAGAATGACAAACTTAGAATGAAAACAAAGACAAGCTAAAAAAAATTAAATGCAAGAAGGAAAGTAGACACACAAAAAGGCAAACTAGAACTCTAGAATGCTTGAAACTTTTCACAAACTTTTGTATAATGTTGCAAATGCTTTTGCCTCAAACAAATATACAATTAGGCACTAAATGAAGGCAATTAGGTACTGCACAAACAAAAAATTAGCTGCTGGAAATTTTTTTCTTTTTGCTAATTCATAATTTTTTTCATCACTTTTTTACTTTTTTTTTGTAAGGAAAAGGCCTAAACAATTTTATAACTAAGTGGCTAACAAATTTTTTGACTTTATATACTCTTTTCCTCTGTTTTTATATGCTTTTTTCTCTGTTTTTTTCATCCAATTACTGCAGCAACAACAAATAGACAAGTAGTGCACAAAAAGAGGCAAAAAATGGCAACTAAAGTAAGTGTAATGCAAGCATCATCTTCCAATACAAAGAGGCAATGTAAGGCATGATTTTATGCATCAAATGACATCAAAATCAGTGCACAAACAGTATGCAAAGAGTAACAAACAGCTGCTGGAAAACTCAAAATTAAACCAAAAAAACTCAACCTAATGGAAATCTAACAACCTACAATTATCAAGGCACAATGGTCACCTTAAAGAGAGGTGAACATCAAAACTCTAGGAGCTTGTTAGGTACTTTAAAATATGTGTTTAAAGAACCTTAGATTCCAGCAATAACACTCAAGCAAATCTAATACAACAAGTCCTAGAACAACAAAGAAACAAGCTCCAAACCTAAAGCAACATCTAAGGAAACTAAAGAACACTTAAGCAAGGAAACAAATAAATATTAGGCTACTATAATCCATACAATATAAAGAGAGTTCAGATCTAGAATTCTAACTAAAATCAAAGAAAGGACACTAACACAACTCAATATGCAAAGGAAAGGCAAGAAAACAAGTTATGAAGGTTACTTGAAGTAGAAGGCATCTTAGGTCAACTTTTTGACTTTAAAATTTTTTTTCTACAAATTTAATGAAACTTGGAGGTTATCTTGCAAACTGGTGCAGTAACAATAATTGTGAAAGCACTTCTTAAAATTCAAAGTCAATAAGTGTAGATCTCAAACTTCAAGTAAGCATAACTTTTGCATTTTTTTAAGTTTTTAGGCATATGATGTATGAAAATTTATGTATAGAAAGAGAGGAATTCAGATTTAGAATAAAAAATACAAGAAGAAAACAGAATCAAAACAGATCTAAGAAAAAGAATTCAAGGAAAATTGAGACTGATGATACCACTTGATGTAGGAAATTCTTCATTTCCTAGCTTTGAAACTTCGGATCTTCTTCTCTTGATTTCTTAGATTGAAGAACCTTCAAGACTTGGAGAGTAAGTCATGACCTTGAAGCTTGCAATGGAAGCCAAATGAAACTTGCAATGGAAGCTAGAGTATAAAGGAAGCTAATATAAAAGGATCTAGATCTAAGGAGGTTTTTGAGATTAGAAATGGAAGAAGATGGAGAGGAGAGTGTGAGTGTGGATCTGCCACTCTCTATGGCCTAGAGAGATAAGGTAGGCTAGTCACCACCTTTAGGAGAGAGCCAAAGGATAAGACTTCAAGAGAAAGGAGTCTAGAGCTTCTACTTTCTAGAGAGAAGGGAGAGTTTCTCACTCTAAAGTTTCTTATCATTCAACTATGAGAGATTAACAAAGGAGATGAGCTTATATAGCTCTCTAAAAATTTCAGCCAACTCACTCTAATCATGGGCCTTGGATTAATTCCTAAGGCCCAATCCTAAAACCTACTCACAAAGGCCCAATACAAGCCCAAATGAAAAAAGAACAAAGTACAAGGCCCAAACCTAATGGCTATGTAAAGACCAAACTAATTCCTAAAATAAAATCCTAATATACCTAGATATATGAATAATGGAAAATATTTACAAAATATGTGTGGCCCAAAGGAGGCCCAAACATCAACACTAAGCCCATTACCCTTCTATAGAGCAAGAGAAAATGGTAAGGGTCTTCAAGAGCTCCTCCTTGGGCTTGGGCCCATTTAAAATATCCATGGAAGAAGCTAAATGATTTTGGAGGCCTTCCCTTGCTCTCTTGGCCCTTGACCTAGTCGTAGGACCCTTGAAAGAATCCAAGGCAACCTCTAAAGACTGGGAAAGGTCTATGGCATCCTCCTGGGTGATGGCCATATCAAGTTCTGAAGACACCTTTGCAGAAAAAGAGCACAGAAAAAGAGAGATTGGGAGAAGGATTTGGCAAGAGAAAAAGGCAAGGATTCAAGGAATCACAACATCGAAGGATCAAGATTTCTAAGGATTTTAAAGTGAGATCTATTCTCCGATTTTTCGTATTCTTCTTCTTTGTATTTTTGAGAAATCTTCTGATGATGTATGTGATGATTGAAATTATTTTCAATTTGAACTTGTACGTAGGTAACTAAATTTCCAATCTTGGGATTAGGGGGAATTGTGTTGAGGTATCAAAACTAAGTTTCTGATTTTCTTTGTTATGAAATTCTATTTTCTATTCATTTTCATGAGTTCTTATTACTTTTAATGATTTAGAGATGAACTTAATTGATCTTAGGCATATCGGGTAATCAAAATATTAACGATCGTTGGAAAGTATGAAAATGAACCTATGATTTTAGGTTACAAAAGTAAATAAAATTAGTTGAGGAATTGATGGGTTTTCACTACACTTAATGAATCCGATTAATAAATTGAACGTTGTTCTTTGATAACTGGGTGTCTTAGTAAGGTTTTGAGAGGAAATTGCTAATTAATTAAGGAAAATACCCCTTGGAATCAGAATTTTGTAATTGAGAAAAGATTTAATTTAGTTGAGTTACATTTCACATGAACCCCTTAACTCCCAAGAGTCTCTCATAATCTTTGCTACTAAAAAAGAATTAAGTTTACTCTCATGTTTTTGCGGTTATTTAATTTTCTGCGATTTTTTCATTGTCAACGGGTTTTTCTAGATAGTTAAATCACTGTTAAAACCAGTACTTGGGCACAATCTCTATGGAAACATGATGTAAGGGCTTCTTCTAGTCTCCTTAGGAGGGGATGGATCTTGGCTCCTTTCCTTGTTCTTCCTTCAAGCCATGGATGAATTCCTTTCCTTAAGGTTAAAACTGAAACAACAAAAGGGAAAACCTCTTTGGAGTGGATGAAATTTAGTGGAAGGGAAAGATGGAAGGTGAAAAAGAGAGGCCACTTCCTTAGAAAGATAACTCCTTAATCTCGCCACCAAGAGGGAGAAGATCCTCTTGGATAAGAGCTTTCTCTAGAGACTCAATCCTAGAGAGAAGGAAGAGCTTCTCACTCTAGAAAATCTGCACTCAAAGGTGAAAAATCTCAAATGATCATTATTGTGTGAATTTACAAAGGAGAGCTCCCTTATATAGCCTTTCTAGATTTCAGCCAAGGGAAGGATAAGTGGGCTTGGATGAAGGATCCAAGGCCCAATAGTGCAAAAGGAAGAGAACATGGCCTATACATGGCCCAAAGGGAAAGTACATGGCTCTAAAGTGGCCCACTTGACCTAGCAAGGTCCAAATAAAACCTAAGTGTCTAGAAAATCTAACTATTATCTATATTACAAGATGCAAGCATGTAGATCCTCATGGTGTCTCCCTTGGGCTTTGGCCCATTAAGCAAAGAGATGAAAGATGACAAGGCTTTATAAATGTCCTCTTTAGCTTTCTTGGACTTGGCCCTAGTAAGGGGCCCTTTATAAGCCTCTAGCCCTTTGTCCAATATAGTGTGTGGGTCCTCCCTTAGAATGTCCTCATTATGCTTCTCCTCTTTAAAAGGATTTGTCCTCAAATCTAGGCATCTTCTTCTTTGTCTAAATCAAAAGGAGATAAGTTAGACACATTGAATGAAGCACTCACACCATACTCACCTGGTAAGACAAGGACATAGGCATTATTATTCATCTTCTTAATTAATTAGAAAGGTCCATCACCTCTAGGGTTGAGTTTGGATTTTCTCAAGTTTGGAAATCTCTCTTTTCTAAGGTGTAACCAAATCCAATCTCCAACCTCAAAGGTGACTTCCTTTCTCTTCTTGTTAGCACAATGACTATAGTGTTCATTTTTAGTTTGTATTTGGGTTTTAACCTTCTCATGAAAATCCTTTATGAACTTGGCCTTTGCCTCTCCTTCCATGTGAAGGACAGAGTCAGAGACTTCAATGGGCAAAAGGTCCAAAGGTGTGAGAGGGTTAAAACCATACACAACTTTAAAGGGACTATGCTTAGTTATTGAGTGTTGTACCCTATTATAGGAAAATTCAATATGGGGTAAACACTTATCCTAAGATTTAACATTTTTATGCACTAAGACCCTAAAAAGTTGAGAAAGGGTCCTGTTTACTACCTCAGTTTGGCCATCCATTTGAGGATGACAGGTGGTAGAAAAGAGAAGCTTCGTTCCTAGCCTTGACCAAATAGTTTTCCAAAAATGGCTTAGGAATTTGGTGTCCGTATCAGAAATGATAGTTTTAGTAACACCATGAAGTCTTACAATCTCTCTAAAGAAGAGTTTAGCAATATGACTAGCATCATCTACCTTATGACAAGGGATGAAGTGAGCCATCTTACTAAACCTATCCACCACTACAAAGATAGAATCCATTCCCTTTTGGGTCTTAGGCAAGCCCGACATAAAATCCATAGATATATCAATCCAAGATGCACTAGGTGTAGGTAAAGGAGTATACAAACTGATAAGTGCTGATTTTATAATTAAATTCATGACTCAATTGGACCCATTTTTTGGATAACTTAACTAAATTGATAAATAATTGAGCATGATTTTGATTATAAATAAAGTGTTAAGAAAAGAAGCTTGAATTGCAAAAATCAGTTAGTAAGTTGTCAAAAGCCTTGAAGAAACAAAGAAGCACCAGAACATCAAAGCAAGGATGCTTGAGCATGGCACACTGCACGCTTAAGCGTGGAAGAAACAAAAGGCCTATGCTGCCTATGCGCTCAAGCGAAATTGAAGAACACATCAACAGCCTCTCACGCTTGAGCGTGAGCCCGAGCTCGCTTAAGCGTGACCTTATGCATGACTGGCGCTTGAGCGTGGCTATATGTAGCTCAAGCGTGACCCTGGGCATGGATTGAAGGAAAGCAAGTAGCATAGACCCTCCACGCTTGAGCGTGAGAAGGGGACGCTCAAGCGTGAGCGCTTGAGCGAGCCTGAGCATGGCTTGAGCGTGAATTAAACATTCTGCACCACAAGTAAGCCACGCTTGAGCGAGGATGAAAGGAATCAAGCGTGAATCAAGCGTGGAAACCAGTATACTGAATTGGAAGGCCACGCTTAAGCGTGGTTAAGTCAGCTTGAGCGTAAAACTATCACTAAGCATCAGAACCTTTCACGCTTGAGCGTGACAATCAAGCTCAAGCGTGACTCATGCAGTATGGGATTTCTAATTTAATATTCACCAATGGTGCGATGCCAACTCAACCATTTTCCTGTGTTTCTGCATGTCTCCGAATATTCCTTCATGGGGTTTATGCAAGTGGCAAAGGGAGCTGAACCAGAACCCCTATAAATCAAGCAGAAAACAAGACAAGAGGCATCAGATTCAATCCCCTGTATCTCCTTCACAATCCAATCTTTTCCATTATTTTCTGTATTCATATTTTGAAGGTGAAAATGCAAAGCATGAGTAACTAAACTCCCTTATGGGATTGGCTGTAATCCATTCAACACTGAAGTAATGCTGTTGTAAGTTTTTATTTAGTAATGAGATTTGATAAGTTTCTGTATTTCCTTCTGTGTTTAATGCCTGAAAGTACTTGATCACTATTTTCTTGTTTTAAGTTTTCTCAAGTATGCTGGGAAGTGACTTTTGAAAGCAGATCTGAAAGAAATACTTATTGTGAGTAGGTAGCCAGGGATGGCGTCTAACGTAATAAACGTCAAAACAATCGATCGATAATGCTGGGATGATTTCAAAGTGACTGAGGGATCAGCGGTTTGAAATCATTCTTATGAATTTTGTAGTCGAGGGATCGATACAAATGACTATGATTGTGACGTAGAAATTATCTTTTCGATTTACTTATATAAAAACTTATGCAGCTTACAGAAGGTGAAGATGTGATGAAGCCAATCCCTGTTTTACAAAATTGATTTCTCTCAAAAACCATTCACTGTATCTTTTGCAAATTTTATTAGTTATTCA
This sequence comes from Clitoria ternatea, assembly GCA_037962975.1. Lineage (NCBI taxonomy): Eukaryota > Viridiplantae > Streptophyta > Magnoliopsida > Fabales > Fabaceae > Clitoria > Clitoria ternatea. The sequence goes on from CM075672.1 coordinate 182,767,016, forward strand.
CTTTTTCATTCAACATCATTCACAACAAAACAAACTAAAAACCTTCTGCCTAATCAATTCAAAACTAAGATCTTCATTCTAACACCTCCCTAGTGGAACGACAACTATACTATATTACAACTCCTGTGTTTAAACTTGGCACAAGCATTACATTGAGTTCATATTATACAAACTTGATTCTCTTTCATTGAACTCTTCATTCCAATATATCAAAACCAATCATCAAGTTTTGGCACCGCAGCCGGGGAGGTGATTTAAGTTTGAATATTTTAGCATTGAATTGACAAAACAGTGTAAATAAATTTGTTTTCAATTTGTTTTTATTTTTTTTTATGTAGTAACTTTGCTATTTTGAGTACTTGATTTATGATCTTGAGAGGACAGGGTACAAAAGAACAACTTGCATTTGATCCAGAGATAGACAGGTTCCTCAAGAAAATCAAGAAAGCCAAGCAGAACTTCCACGTAGGACAAACTTCCTCTGATACAATTAATGTCAACAGCAACAATCAAAACCCACCAAGGAGAACACTTGGAGACTATGCTTTACAACAAGGGCCAAGACATTTCTCAAGCATTGCAGTTCCAAACACTGTCAGAGCACTAGAAATGAAACCAGCATTTCTTAGTTTGATTAGTTCACACCAATTTACTGGAATGTCAAGTGAAGATCCGTATACTCACTTAGCCACATTCTATGAATTGGTTGGAACCATGGGATTTAACCAAGATGTTATTGATGCTGCATATTTAAGACTATTTCCTTTCTCTTTAGCAGGAAAAGCAAAGGAGTGGTTACAATCTCATCCAAATCAAAGTTTGAATAACTGGAACATAGTTGAAGAAAAATTTCTACAAAGGTTCTTTCCTCCATCTAGATTCATCAAGGCCAAATCAGATATTACAACATTTAGACAAGGCCAAGATGAACCTTTTTGTGAGGCATGGGAACGCTTTAAATCACTGCTCAGAAAATGCCCAAACCATGGACTTGAAGATATTGCACAGCTTAATATTTTTTACAGTGGTTTAAGGGCTTACACTAAAATGATTTTAGATGCAGCAGCAGGAGGAACAATGATGACAGTGGATGCTGACCAAGCCACAAGGATAATAGAAGCTTTATCCTCAACAAACTACCAAGCTTAACATGATCGTCAGCAAGTTCAAAGGAAAGGAGTCCTTGACTTAAACACCACAGATGCCATTTTAGCACAGAATAAAATTCTGACCCAACAGTTAGAAGCATTAACCAAAAAGATATCCAATCTTCCACAACAATTACATGTAGTACAATCATCACAACCAGGGCAACAACAAATGCCTGCAACATGTAACTTTTGTGGAGGAGATCATCTCAATGAGAACTGTGGCTCACAAGAAGCAACTGTATACTTCATGAACAACCAAGGAAGGTTTGGTAATTTCAATTCAAATTTTTCTAACCAACCATTTCAGGGATGGAGAAGTAACCAAAACCAAGGCCAAGGATGGAAGCAAGAGCCCAGCTCTTCAAATAAACCATATCAAAATAATGGTCCTTCTTTGGTGGAGAGAACTTCTAGATTAGAGGACACCTTAGAAATATTTATGCAAACTTCTTTAGCAAGTCAAAAGAACAATGAGGCATCACTCAGGAATTTGGAAACACAATTGGGACAACTAGCCCGACAACTTGCTGAGAAATAGAAGCCTCAGTATGGAGCAAACACTGAAACAAATCCAATAGAGCATTGCAAGGCTGTGACCACACTGACTAAAGAAACAACTGAGGAAGAAGATGGACATGATGCTATCACCCCTGAAGCAGTACCTTATAACACCAAAGATCCAAGGAGTTTTTCTATTCCTGTCACTATTATAAATCTTTCAAAAAGTAAAGCTTTATTAGATCTTGGTGCTATTGTAAACTTGATGCCATTATCCACACTTAAAAGGATAGGGGATTTTTCAGTAAAGCCAACAAACATGACTTTAAAAATGGAAGATCAATCAATAAAAACCCCTTATGGTATTGTTGAAAATGTTGAGGTCAAAGTTGATCAATTTGAATTTCATGAGAATTTTGTTGTCATAGATATGGAGGAAGATCCTGAAGTTCCTCTAATACTAGGGAGACCATTCTTGAAAGCAGCCAAAGTCATCATAGATGTGGATGACAGAAAAGTAAAAATTCGAGTGCAAAAAGAAAAAGCTGATTTTGCTATTGAAGGTGCACTTGAAAAACAGAATGGAAGAAAGCCAAGGCCTGACTTAGGCAAGGAGGTGGAAAAACTCAACACTCTCATCCACCAGCTCCATGATCCATATTGAAAAATCTATCAGGCGTCAAGCTAATGACGTTAAACAAGCGCTTATTGGGAGGCAACCCAATATATATTTTTTTCTTTTCATGTGAATTTTACTTTAAATATTATTAAAGTTTCTATTTATTTTGTAGGTCACTCATCAAGAGAAATCCAAATAAAAATAAATAAAAAAAATCAAGTTTCAAACAAAGATAAACATGACGGGAGCTTAAGCTTGATTAACCATGGTCAAGCTGAATCTGTTCAAAGGAGCAAGAGTTAGGAGAAGCATCAGGAAATCATCTCGCCCAAGCATGAAGAATCTCGCTTAAGCGAGATAAAGTAAGTCATGTCCCATATATTTCACGCTCAAGCGCTGGATATACTCGCCCAAGCGAGCCAAGGTCAACACAATCCTTGGATGCACCCTGCCTAGTTTGAGACTCTAATTGCTTGGCCTGGGGACAGGCCCCTTTTTGTGGGAGGAGATGAGACTACACAGGATAGGCCAGGAACTTCAACACAGGGACCTCCAGAAAGAAACCAGGAAACAGAAGAGGATTCATCTGAGGATGAGTGAAAAATTTTAATGCTTTCATTTTTATCTTGAGTTTAAATTACTACTTTAAGTTTTATTGCAAATTGACAATTTATTGTTTACTTTGAATTTTTTTTTAGTTACTATTACTGTAGCATGCTTTGGAATTGCTTGTGATTATTTTTTGTTTTGCCTGAAGCTTAAACATTTTTTTGAAAAACCCAACCAAAGATTTTACTTTTTGAACAAGAAAAGTTTTCAAGCAGCAAAATATTTTTAGGCAATAACACTGATTTTTAAAGGGTAAAATGGCTAAATTAAGAACCAAGGAATTAGAATGAATGTACTTTTGATTGTTTACATACTTGAACCCTTTTCTGTTAGAATAAGGAAGTAAGCCTTATATCCTGGTGAGAAGTGAGAAATCTAAACACTGAGAGTCTCATGAGAATTCGTCAAATAAGCATTGCCTGATTTTCTGATTAACATTTCTTTTAGAGATTAGGCAAGGAAATGATAAAGGCAAATTTTGAAAATAAAACAAACTCAGAGCCAAAAAGCTACCCTTAAGAATATGACCCAATTTTTGTAGCCCATTTTTGAGCCAAAAATTTTATTCAAACACCCTAAACCAAGCATGAGAAATAAAATCTTACCTTACTAGCATGCTTAAAAGTTTTTTTTAAGAGCATAAAACACTTTTCCAAAAAGGGTGATAAGAGAAACTGAGGCTGAAAAAGAAATAAAGTTCTCCAAAATTTAACAAAAATAGAGAACTAGAAAAAGAAAAATGAAGAATTCAGTAGCATAAAAGAAGAAGCCTCATAAAAGTTTGTAAAATCTCAGAACATATGCTCTTCTTATTCATGCATGTACTTTGAACCTAAGAAAAACCAAGAATTCTTGATAGCCCAGCCTCATTACAACCTAGAAAAGACCTTTTGATCCTTAGTTATCTTATGAATTGATTTTGATTAGAAATGACCGGTAATGTTAATTAGGCAGTTCTCATGATGAATGTGCAACACACCCACCTGGTGAGAAATAATGAGAGTTCTTTATTCTTACAGCAATTGGTTACATGCTTTATGAACAAGGTAATGGTGCATTACATTTTAAGGAATTGGTATTAAGGAAATCATTTGCCTAAACATCAACTTAGATTATTGTCTTTTAAAATTTTGTCTGCAACAGAAACTCAGATTATTAATGCTTGAAACTCTTTCCAAAACTTCTTTTTACTTGAGGACAAGCAAAAATCTAGGTTGGGGAGAGTTTGATAAGTGCTTATTTTATAATTAAATTCATGACTCAATTGGACCCATTTTTTGGATAACTTAACTAAATTGATAAATAATTGAGCATGATTTTGATTATAAATAAAGTGTTAAGAAAAGAAGCTTGAATTGCAAAAATCAGTTAGTAAGTTGTCAAAAGCCTTGAAGAAACAAAGAAGCACCAGAACATCAAAGCAAGGACGCTTGAGCGTGGCACACTGCATGCTTAAGCGTGGAAGAAACAAAAGGCCTACGCTGCCCATGCGCTCAAGCGAAATTGAAGAACACATCAACAGCCTCTCACGCTTGACCGTGAGCCCGAGCTCGCTTAAGCGTGACCTTATGCATGACTGGCGCTTGAGCGTGGCTATATGTAGCTCAAGCGTGACCCTGGGCATGGATTGAAGGAAAGCAAGTAGCATAGACCCCCCCACACTTGAGCGTGAGAAGGGGACACTCAAGCGTGAACACGAGAGCGCTTGAGCGAGCCTGAGCATGGCTTGAGCGTGAATTAAACATTCTTCACCACAAGTAAGCCACGCTTGAGCGAGGATGAAAGGAATCAAGCGTGAATCAAGCGTGGAAACCAGTATACTGAATTGGAAGGCCACGCTTAAGCGTGGTTAAGTCAGCTTGAGCGTAAAACTATCACTAAGCATCAGAACCTTTCACGCTTGAGCGTGACAATCAAGCTCAAGCGTGACTCATGCAGTATGGGATTTCTAATTTAATATTCACCAATGGTGCGATGCCAACTCAACCATTTTCTTGTGTTTCTGCATGTTTCCGAATATTCCTTCATGGGGTTTATGCAAGTGGCAAAGGGAGCTGAACCAGAACCCCTATAAATCAAGCAGAAAACAAGACAAGAGGCATCAGATTCAATCCCCTGTATCTCCTTCACAATCTAATCTTTTCCATTATTTTCTGTATTCATATTTTGAAGGTGAAAATGCAAAGCATGAGTAACTAAACTCCCTTATGGGATTGGCTGTAATCCATTCAACACTGAAGTAATGCTGTTGTAAGTTTTTATTTAGTAATGAGATTTGATAAGTTTCTGTATTTCCTTCTGCGTTTAATACCTGAAAGTACTTGATCACTATTTTCTTGTTTTAAGTTTTCTCAAGTATGCTGGGAAGTGACTTTTTAAAGCAGATCTGAAAGAAATACTTATTGTGAGTAGGTAGCCAGGGATGGCGTCTAACGTAATAAACGTCAAAACAATCGATCGATAATGCTGGGATGATTTTAAAGTGACTGAGGGATCAGCGGTTTGAAATCATTCTTATGAATTTTGTAGTCGAGGGATCGATACAAATGACTATGATTGTGACGTAGAAATTATCTTTTCGATTTACTTATATAAAAACTTATGCAGCTTACAGAAGGTGAAGATGTGATGAAGCCAATCCCTGTTTTACAAAATTGATTTCTCTCAAAAACCATTCACTGTATCTTTTGCAAATTTTATTAGTTATTCACTTTTTCATTCAACATCATTCACAACAAAACAAACTAAAAACCTTCTGCATAATCAATTCAAAACTAAGATCTTCATTCTAACACCTCCCTAGTGGAACGACAACTATACTATATTACAACTTCTGTGTTTAAACTTGGCACAAGCATTACATTGAGTTCATATTATACAAACTTGATTCTCTTTCATTGAACTCTTCATTCCAATATATCAAAACCAATCACCACAAACCACTAGGTGAAATTTTTGATTTAGCTTTTCTACATACAATACACCTAGCACAATGTTTTTGGACATCTTTCTTCATTTTAGGCCAATAGAAGTGTTCATGTAGAATAGACAATGTTTTATCTCTTCCAAAATGGCCTATTAAGCCTCCCTCATGGCTTTCTCTAAGTAAAAGATCTCTTAAAGAGCTCCTTGGAATGCAAAGTCTATTGGCTTTAAAGAGGTTGCCATGTAGAATATAGAAGCCTTTATGAGATGAAGAAATGGAACATGAGTTGAAAATGTTTGAAAAATCAATATCAATTGGGTACAAAGTCCTAATCTCATCAAGTCCAATAATTTTTGCTCCAAGAGAGGCGAGTAAGGAATGCCTTTTTGATAAAGCATCAGCCACAGTATTGTATTTTCCATTTTTGTACTTGATGACATATGGAAATTATTCCAAGTATTCAACCTACTTAGCATGTCTTTTGTTTAACTTATGTTGCCCCTTAATGAATTTTAGTGATTGGTGATCACTATGTATAACAAACTCTTTTGGGATTAAGTAATGTTACTAAGTTTGTAGGGCTCTAATTAATGCATAAAATTCTTTGTCATATATGGGATAGTTGAGAGTTTCCCCATTAAGCTTTTCACTAAAGAAAGCAATTGGCTGACCTTCTTGTAATAGAACGACTCCTATTCCTATATTTAAAGCATCACACTCAAGCTCAAAGGTTTTTGAAAAATTTGGAAGTACCAAAATTAAAGCATGAGTGAGCTTCTTCTTGAGATCTAGAAAGGCTTTCTCTTGCCTTGGCCCTCATATAAAAGGAATATTCTTTTTCACCAATTCATTTAGAGAGGAGGCTAAGGTAGAGAAATCTTTCACAAATCTCCTATAGAAACTTGCTAGACCATGAAAGCTTCTTACTTCACTCACATTTTTAGGTGTTGGCCAATCTTGGATTGCCTTCACTTTTGAGTGATCTACCTCTACACCCTTAGAACTAACTACGAATCTAAGGAATACAATATTGTCCATGCCAAAAGAAAATTTTTCAAAATTTGCATAGAGATTGTTTGTTCTTAAAGCAAGTATAACTTGTTTGAGATGGTTTAGATAAGAGGTCATGGTCTTTGAGTAAATTAAAATGTCATCAAAGTAGACCACAACAGAATGCCTATAAATTCCCTTAAAACATGACTCATGAGTCTCATAAAAGTACTTGGTGCATTAGTCAAGCCAAAAGGCATAACTAACCACTCATATAGTCCAAGCTTGGTTTTAAAAGCGGCTTTCCATTCATCTCCCTCTTTGAGTCTTATTTGGTGATAGCCACTTTTAAGATCAATCTTGGAAAATATAGTAGAACCACTAAGTTCATGAAGTATATCATCAAGTCTAGGTATTGGATACCTATACTTGATGGTTATGTTGTTTACGGCTCTTCAATCTGTACACATTCTCCATGAACCATCTTTTTTGGGAACTAGCAAGATGGGTAAAGCACAAGGGCTTAAACTCCCTCTAATCCAACCCTTAGATAGTAGTTCATTCACTTGATTCTCTATTTCTAGGCTTTCCTTAGGGTTATACCTATATGCAGGTCTATTTGGAAGACTAGCACCATGGATTAAATCTATTTAGTGCTCAATGCCCCTAATAGGAGGTAAGCCTTTTGGGATATCCTTTAGAAAGAGATCTTTAAATCCATTTAGGATGTTTTGAATCCCTTTGGGCAAAGGAGGAGGAGTGCCCATAGAGCACAAAGAAGTGCTAGGGATATCTTTTGTATACATGATCAAGCATTGTTTTTATGAAAACATAGCATGTTTCATATCATGTTTGTTGGCCAAAAGATTGGCTCTAGAGTCATCATAGATGATAACTCCTTTTCCTTTATCCTCTTTTTTATTTTTCTTATGTTTTTCTAGATGATTAGAAGAAGATCCTAACTCTCTATCTCTTTTAAGCTTCATTTGTAGTTGATCTTTAGCTACTTGTTGTGGAGTTAGGGGGTGTAAAACTATCGTCTTACCATCTAACTTGAATGTGAGGGTGTTAGTGAACCCCTCATGGATGACCTTCCTATCGAATTGCCAAGGTCTTCCTAATAGGATGTGAGTTTCCTCCATAGGTACTACATCATAATTGACTTCATCTTTATATATGCCTATGGTGAAGTTAATTAAGACTTGCTTATTAACTAACATTTCTCCCTTTTCATTTAACCATTGTAACTTATAAGGTCTAGGGTGATCTATTAGTTATAAGCCTATCTTATTTACTAATATTTGGCTCACAACATTCGCACAACTCCCACTATCCACAATAAGAGAACATAGTTTGTCATTTATGTAACATCTTGTATAAAAGATGTTCTCTCTTTGTGTAGTGTCATCTAGCTTAACATGACTACCAAGTAACCTTCTAATCATGTAAAGTTCACCATCATCCCCTAAAATATGCTCACTGTCATAGGAATCACTACTTGAGTCATCACTTGAAGAGTGAGAATCAAAATTAGACTCTGATTGACTTAAGTAGGTTCCATTAGTTTTCAAAATCATTGTTCTTTTTGTTAGACAGTCGGAAGCAATGTGACCTCTACCAAGGCATTTATAACATTTTATGGTAGAAGATCTAGAGGATTGTGGTTTAGATGTGGATTCATGCTTATCTCTTTGGTTTCTAAAAACTTTACCATTCTTATACAACTCACTTTGTGGTTTGGAAGATGAAGTGCCCACTTCCCTCTCCCTAGGGTTTCTCTCAAACCTACCCTTATTTTCTTGTCCTACCCACTTAGACTTATAGGCTTTATTTTCCCTACTATAGGCTTCTCTCTCTTTAAATTAGCTCTCTACCTTAGTACATTGGTGTAGTAACTCTTCTATGTCAACATGTGGAAGGAGTTCTACTCTATTCTTGATGTTCCTATTTAAGCCATGTAAGAACCTATGAATTAGGGTTTCCTCATCTTCTTCTAAGTTTGCCCTAATCATGCCTATCTCTAGAGCTTTGTAGTAATCTTCTACACTTTTTGACCCTTGGGTGAGTCTATTTAGCTTGGCTAATAGCTCCCCTCTATAGTAATTAGGAACATAACATTTTCTTAATAGAGCTTTGAAGTCTAACCAATCATCTATTGGTGGGAAGTTATCTTTCTTTCTCTCCTTACACACTTGGGTCCACCATACTAAGGCATAGTTTTGGAATAAAAGAGTGGCTATCCTAACTTTCTTTTCTTCTTTTATTTGATGAGAATTAAACAATTGCTCAACTCTCATCTCCCATTCTAAGTAAGCTTCAACATCACTTTTGCCATGAAATAAGGGAATTTCAAGTTTTACCTCTCTTAAGCTTATGTCTTCTCTTTTATGTTCATGGTGTCTTCTATGTCTAGGTTCATCCTCACTATCACTATTGTTATATCTTTGATTTCCTTGATTTCTATGCCTAGCTCTATGGTTTTCATTATGATCTAGGTTATTTAACCTATTGTTGATGTTATTCAAACTTTCCATTATGTTATGAAGCATGGATTTGTTTTCCCTATCACTAGAAGACATTGTTTAAGGTTGCTAAAGAAAACAAGACAAGGCAACAAAGTTCTAAACAAACTAGTCGAGGATGCTTGATGCAAGGTAAGTATTAGAAAACACACAAAAATCCTAAAATACAAGTACTAGGTTTCTTTCCTAAGGGGAAACAAGAACCTAAGTTGTCTTGTACTAGGTTGTATCCTAGGATGTAGTACTATGATTAGTTTTGCAAGACCTAGGTTGTCTTAACCTAGTTTTCTTATGAGAATCTTAGGTTGTAACTAATCAAGTAACTAATCCTAACAAGGTAGAAAAATTTTGATTATGGGAAGTTAGGAGTAACTAATTAGTTTCAACTAATTAACTAACTCTAACTAACACCAACTAACCCTAACTAAATTTAGTTATTTAGTTATTATGGTTGTAACTAAGTCTAACCACTTAACCTCCTGACTAAATTTGGTTAACTAATTTGTTATGCCAACTAAAATTCGGTTGGGATGTAGTTAGGTTAACTAGAATTAGTTTCAACTACTAACTAACTAACCAAATTAGTTAAGACCAACAACTAACTAACTACTTCTAGTTGTAACCAATTAACTACTTAACCAACTAACAACTAACTAATTAACAACAACCAAATGCATATGCTTCTATAAGCTAGCCGAAATTACCAATGGAAATGAAAAATTAATAGTGTCCAAAGTCCAATGTCCAATGTGTGTCCAAAATACAAGACAAAAAACCTAATACACAAAGCCTAAGAATTCACAAATTTCCCTAAGTGTCTAGTGTTACAAGGCTTTTGCTTCCTTTACAAAGTCTTCTCTTCTCTTCACTTGGATTTGTAGAAGCTTCACCTCACCTATAAAATAATGCCAAAACAAAATTCTCCAACAAAATTTAGGTTAGTAAAAGGGAAAGAAAAATTTTAGACCTCTCAAGTGTATATCTCAAGTCACCTCTCTCAAGCTCCTTACCCTTACTCCTTAGTCTCAAGTCTACTAAAGCAATTGAACTCTTATCTTAAGTATCCTCAAGATGCTACCCTCAATGGTGTAGAGAAGGGAATTACTAAAGGAATTTTGAAAGGAAGACAACTCAAAGACAAAACTTAAGAAGGAATAAAAGACAAACTAAAAATGTTAAGAAAGAAAAGCTACTCAAATGGAAATCTTTTTGTATTTTTGATTATGACAATACCAAAACAAGAAAAGCTTAAAAGAAATAAAACTACACAAAGAAGTATTTGGATTTGACCAAGATAGACCAAAACAAGACAAACAAACAAAATAATATGCAAGAAACAAGGAGGGAATCTTAAACCTAGAACACTAGAGTTGCACAATTAAGCAAGCAAATGTAATTGAAAAAAGTGTAAGGTATCACTATCACATGACTTTAGGTTTCAAAAATTGAATAAGGTTTGGCGCTTAAACTTCACAAAATTTGTTAAAGAGGTCTACTTTCTACACTTTCTTTTTACATCCTTTTTAAATTTTGACTTGTAAGGGTTTTTGTTTTTCTTCTTCTTTTATATCTTTCCCTCTTTTCCTTTATCTTTTGCCTCTTGTTTTGTATGATACTTTTTGTTTTTCAAGTTTTAAGCACCTAAAAAACCGAAACTTAACTAGCTTTACAAGTTTCAATATGCACTCTTTTGCTTAAGGGGAAAAAATATGCAACCTTCTTCCACCAAGATGAATGGAAGGCCTATAATTCTTTTTGAAAACAAATTTTCTTTTATTCAATAAAATGGGACCGAAATAAAGGTGACCTAATTATGCATTCAAAACAAAATTAAACCTAGATGAAAATCTAAGAATAAATCTCTAACACTGCTAAAGATGAGCTAACTTTTGGAAAGTCTTAAAATGAGACCTTCTAACACTCAATATTTGAACCTCTTGGGAGTTAATCAAGATGCTTGAATAACTTCTCCACACAAATTCGCACTTCTAAAAGTGGAGTCAACAATTTTCTAGAATAAAAGAAATGGTTCCAAATGGCACTTAGGACACCTAGTTGGCTCTAACAACTAACAAACTTGTAACTACCAACATAACAACTCAAAACCGAATTAACTAAGTGCCAAACTCAGAATTTTTATAAGTCCTAAACAAAACAAGATCAAACCAAACCAAAAATGAGAAGAACAACGTGCCAAAATTGAAAGAAAAGAAGAACTAACATAAAATTTCATAATAACACCAACTTTTTATGGATTTTCTACTATATCATGGCATCAAGAAGACAATTATATGAAATAAAATTGCACAACCAACCAGCTATTGAAAGTCAAAACTGAATGCTAGAGGAAGAAGAAGTAAGAAATGAACCTCCTAGGCTCAAATGATACCAAATGATGTAGGAGCTTCTTCTAGTCTCCTTAAGAGGGGATGGATCTTGGCTCCTTTCCTTGTTCTTCCTTCAAGCCATGGATGAATTCCTTTCCTAAAGGTTAGAACCAAAACAACAAAAGGGAAAAACTCTATGGAGTGGATGAAATTTAGTGGAAGAAAGAGAGGAAGTGGAGTGGTTTGGACAAGATAAAGGATATGGAAGGGAAAGATAGAAGGTGAAAGAGGGAGGCCACTTCCTAAGGAAGATAACTCCCTAATCTCACCACCAAGAGGGAGAATATCCTCTTGGATAAGAGCTTTCTCTAGAGACTCAATCCTAGAGAGAAGAAGGAGCTTCTCACTCTAGAAAATTTACACTCAAAGGTGAAAAATCTCAAATGATCATTATTGTGTGAATTTACAAAGGAGGGCTCCCTTATATGGCCTTTCTAGATTTTGGCCAAGGGAAGGATAAGTGGGCTTGGATGATGGATCCAAGGCCCAATAATGCAAAAGGAAGAGAACATGGCCTATACATGGCCCAAAGGGAAAGTACATGGCCCTAAAGTGGCCCACTTGACCTAGCAAGGTCCAAATAAAACCTAAGTATCTAGAGAATCTAACTATGATCTATGTTACAAGATACAAGCATGTAGATCCTCATGGTGTCTCCCTTGGGCTTGGGCCCATTAAGCAAAGAGATGAAAGATGACAAGGCTTTATGAATGTCCTCTTTAGCTTTCTTGGACTTGGCCCTAGTGAGGGTCCCTTTATAAGCCTCTAGCCCTTTGTCCAATATATAGTGTGGATCCTCCCTTAGGATGTCCTCATTAGAATGATATTTTTTTATTACTGCGATACCCTGTGCGCTTCAATTGGCTATCGAGTTTTTGGCACTATTACCGGGGATTGTGTTTCCCCCAATATTGGCTAAGCGGTGTTTTAATTAGACTAGATATTTTATCTGCATAATATTTCTTTTTGTTTGATCTTAATTTTTCTATAGATTTACACTTGTGTGTTTTTGTCAGTTTGTGTTGTGCAGGTCCATTTATTTAAAGGAGTCGCAGCTTTGAACATATTTTCAATCTAGAAATTGAAAGGACATTAGTAAGATTAGAGCATTTCGAAGACGACTTGAACAAAACAAGCAACAAGCTTCGAGTTCAAATAGTGAAGAACCAATGGACAATTTTGATAACTGAACCTTTCATGATTTTGCAGCACCTGATGCTATAGGTAGGAGGCCTAGCATCACTAGGCCAACTGTTACCCGTCGGTGTAACACCCTGATTTTCTAGACTCGAATCCCGATGTAATCTAAATAATTAAACAATAAAAATATGAATAAATTTTTTATGTTCAAAATAATTTCAAAACACTGACAGAAAACCAAAGAGTGAGATTTGATAATCTATAACTAGATTATTAGACAGTTTGCCCATAACGGTATACAAAATAACAGAGTTTACAGCGGAAAGAATGTGTATACTGGGCATACGCCTAGTCCCATATGTGAGGATATGAGAAAAGGCTCGGCAAGGTATATAACGGCATATCATAAGCCTAATAGACAACCGTCATCTTTTCACATAATTTCATGAACATACAATGCCTAAGATATATGGATATACTTATCTATATGGTCATACATCGTACATCCCCAATATTCATATTCCTATTTAACCATATTCAAATTCATCCTCAAAGTCATATATCATCAAGACCTATGCATTCCCAAAATGATTACATAATCAACATGTTTGTATTCATCAATGAGTATGAATTCCAATACTCCAATTATCAATATATTAACCACTTATAATATCATTCACAATACATCCATCAATATCAAGAATTATCACTACGCAGTATACATCTCATCGATAATACAATAATTTACAACTGCTGCCGGCCAAGGCATTCCATTACCACTATTTTACCTTCACAAAAGCTTTTCTTCAAAAGATCCTCATTCCATGACATCACTACATTAATACTAAAAAGTAGACCACATGGGAGAGTGAGTTATACATTTCAAATGACGATATGAATATAATTGAAATTATGCGCATATGCATATCAACATCATGTATGCTTTGCTAAACAAAATAATAATCATCAAAAATTATTAAATTCAACAACATATACATATTTCATATCTTTAATCAAGTCATAGCAAAGAAAGCATATACATATCTATCACAACGCCACAATAGGCCAACATCATCATTATTAAACATTCTGGTCTTCTCTCAAGCCACAATGAGCTAACATCATTATCAAATTATAATAATTATGCCTTTTATTACGTTGGCCCATAACATACACATCGTCATATTCAATATTGTTTCGTGGTAATTATATCATTTATCACTTTTTATGTAGTCTTTTAGGTACTCAATTAACCCTCTCATCAACACCATACCACAATCTCAATCATCATCAATCATCATCATCATCATCTGGCATATCTCCATGCTATATGTAAATGCTCTTATAGCTAATCCATATGCACAATGGAATAGACAACAAATGCGGATCCGACTGTGGGAATAACACCAAGTGTGGGTCGAGCATAGGTGTGCTACTATGTCCCTACTGTAGTAGAAAAATGTGTACACATATCTTAAAGCATGCATGCATATCAACAACATCTTTTACTGGTACCAAACCGCTATCGCCCATCTGTAGCACTAGTCACCCCGTTACTTGTGGATCAACAACATGGCTTCAACTGCTAAAAGTGCTACGGGCCCCTCCGAACACATATTGAAAGAGTTGTGCCCCGTCGGACACCGAGGTACTTGCTCATCACAGAGCCGCCCGCCCACTGGGCAAGCCACATAGGGTGCCTCGTCTCCAAACTATGGGCAGCTTCGTGACTTACACACCGAGTCACAAGGGAAACAACAAGAATGCTCGTGCACTGAGCCGCCCTCCCACTGGGCCAACTGGGGGAACCCCCTAATATTCCTTACCGGCAGCGTATGATATGCCATGGATGCAATGCAATGCAAATCAAATACATTTCTCACACTGTGCATTCTAAATGCTACTCATCAATCATCATCATTATAATCACCAGCACCACCACACTTATTTTAGTGGATTTTGTAACATCCCAAATTTTAAAATAGAGATTAAATTAAGGAAATAAATATCGAATAATTGAATATGAACTATTTAATGCCCCCAAAATATTGGAAAATAATTTAATTTATTGAGATCGGATAAGCAGGAAACTAACCCGGATAAAATATAGGTGTTAGACCAAGTATCTCTGATTGAGATGCTGTTGGTCAGAGCTGTAGATAACATTACTGGGAATCCGAATGTGTACTCGGAATAATTTTTAGAATAAGTATTGAGCCCGAACAGAGAGCCTGTTTGTTATAAAATGGAAAGGTTTAAGTCATAGGTTTAAAATTAAAAGTAACTCACCTCTTTCACTCTCAATTCCCGTGACTCTCCCTCTTTCTTCAACAAACTTACTTCTTCTTCTTCCTATCACTTCTCTATTCACATTCTTCTTCAAAAAATCCTAATCAAAGGAGTGATACCTATTTCTCTCCCTCATTTTCGTTTTCTTAGAGCAAGAAGGAGAAGCTTGGAGTTTGAACTCCCTTTCTTTCCCTCTCCCATTTTGTGATCTTCATCTCCTATTCTTGGAACTCCTCCATTTCTTCACTTGAGGTAAGGTTCTAGCTGTCTTTCAAGAATATGAACCTTTAGTTATGTGTCCTCAATGTTAAGAGAGCATTTAATGCATGTGGGTCATTAGGAGAAGCTTTAAATGTAGAAACCCTAAGGTAGGTGTCATAAATACAAGCTTTAAATGGTATTAATGAGGTATATGCATTTATGATTGGAAGGAAAAGAGAATGTATGATTATTTTGAATGTTGATGGGCTTTGGTGAAACCCTAACCTTATAAATTAGGGGAAATATGATGCATGGGTAGATGGGCATTAATTAATGGTGAGAATGTCATTAATGTTGGAATATAATCATAAATGATGATTGGAGATGGTGGTTGGAAACCATAAATGAAAACCCACTTAGAATGAGTTAAATGTAAGGTTGGTAAGTGGGGTAACCTAACAAATTAGGTTATTGCCTTGATGATAATGAATGGTGATTTAAGGGAAGGAATTCCCGAAGCCTAATTAGGCAAATGAATGAAGCTTGTAAATAAATTACCACATGATGAAGAGTCATGTCCATGTAATGTATCTATTGAGAATGATGCTTGAATGGATGATTGATGTGGCCTTATAATTGATTGGTGTATGACTTGGTAACGATTGTGAGGCGGGAACATCGAACTCGGAAGTCTACTTCTCTTGAGGTAGGAGAGAGGTGTATTTTCTAAATGCATGAGAACTTGTATGATGATAATGTATGTGTAGATGTAATGAGTCATGTTTTCTTGAATGGATGTAGTATTATGCATATGTGATGTGAAAATGAGTAAGGTCCTTATAGTAATTGATTGTGGAATAAGACCTTAATGAAGTTATGAGTGGTAATTGTGTGGCCTTAATGCAATAACATACCCGTGCACCAGGTCGTCCTCCCACTGGGCCCGCCTAGTGGAACCCCTAACATTCCATATAGACAGCGAATGATATGCCATGGATGCAAATGTAATGCAGATCTCACACTATGCATCCTAAATGCCACTCCACCATCAATAATTCATCCTCAACTCTTTAGTGGAACTCTAGGTTCTCATCATCCTCAACCATCACCAATATTCGTTAGATTTCATATACATAATAGTTAGTGGCAATCACAAATCATTAATTTATATATCATAGGATGTTCATCAACAATGTAATCAATACAATCATGGTTCTAAACCATCACAACAAATCTCATTATTTAAGAGTCAATTCAATGTCATACTCATCATCCCACAAACATAAACCATATAACACCATTCACTCTAAATGTATTTTCAATCAAGTAGTCATCAAATCATTCATCCAATCCAAATAGCATAACACAATCATATACATACACATCACTAATGGATGAAATCAAGCATTTAAAGAATGTTACCCCCTCCTACCTCAAGAGAAGTAGAAATCAACACGGTCCGATGGTCCCGCCTCGTCGATGGGGTCGTTTCCTACATTATACAACATACTACACAATTATCCTCTATTCAAACCACCAAGATTCAAATGCTCTTAATTAACCACTTTGTGTTTTATGCCATTTTAATTCTTAATCTTTACTTATTTATTTAATCCACCATAACCACCATGGGTTAGGTGCCCAATCACATTATTATGCATTTAAGGCTAAACCCATTCATGGGCTTCCACATTAATGAACTCCACCAACCATTTACCACCATTAATGGTCACTACACATCATAAATAGCATCTACCATCAATAATAAATGCTCATCTACCTACATCTCACATTTCCCCTAATTTATAATGTTAGGGTTTCATCAAAAACCTAATAACCACCATTTGTGTTCATCATTTTCCATCATTCTCATGTCATTTTCGTGTGCCACCCAAGGCCCTCATAAAACTCAAATTAAATACACCCCACCTTAGGGTTTCTCATCATAAATGTCTCTCCTAACATAACCCATATGCATTAACTCTCTCCCAACAACTAATACCCAAAAGCTAGGGCTTAAAGCTGATGAAAATGAAGAGAAACCCTTACCTCAAGCCAAAAGAAGTGAGCTTCTAGAATGGGTGAGAAAGAACACGAAAATGGAGAGAGAGGGAGAGTGAGAGAGAGCCTCCAAGTTCTAATCTCCAAACAAAAATGGAAGAGGAAGATGGCACACACCACGCTTGTGGGTTTTTAAAGAGAAAGAAGAAGAAGAAAAAGAAGAAGAAGAAAAAGAAGAAGAAGAAGAAGATGATGATGATGATGGTGAAGGGAAGGAGAAGAAATGAAAAAGTAAAGAGTATAGAAGAAGGGAAGTGTGACGTGAATGAAGAGAAGAGTGAGAGATTTTAGTGTTTTAATTTAACCCCTCACTTAAAGTTTTCCATTTTAAATCAAATAGGACCGCTGTTCAGGCTCAATACTTTATCTAAAAATTATTCTAAATATATATTCGGACTCCCAATATTATCCCTAACAGCCCTGACCAATATCATCTTAATCAGAGATACTTGGTCTGACACCCATATTCTAATCGGGTATAATTTCAGCTTATAAGGCCACAATAATTTATGAATAACCCTAGAAATCTTAATTTATTCATTTCAACATCTTAGGAAATTTATTGATTCCATGGTTGATTATTTGATACTTATTCCCAATATTTTAATCATCTATATAAAATCAGGGATGTTACATACCATCCTCAGACTGATGGACAATCTGAGAGGACTATTCAGAGTCTTAAGGACTTACTGCATGCTTGTGTTTTGGAGCACGACGGATCATGGGAGAAGTATTTGCCTCTAATCGAATTCACCTACAATAACAGTTTTCACTCTAGTATTGGCATGGCACCATATAAGGCGTTATATGGAAGGAAGTGTCAAACCCCTTTATGTTGGCTTGAAGTCGGTGAGAATTTGGCCTTAGGGCCTGAGATTATTGAGGAAACTACTGAACA
Source organism: Clitoria ternatea (assembly GCA_037962975.1). Taxonomy (NCBI): domain Eukaryota; kingdom Viridiplantae; phylum Streptophyta; class Magnoliopsida; order Fabales; family Fabaceae; genus Clitoria; species Clitoria ternatea. Next base: position 182,785,310 of record CM075672.1, read on the forward strand.
GATTAAGATGATCCGAGAGAAGATGAAAATCGCTCAAGACCGACAGAAGAGCTATCATGACAAGAGGAGGAAGCCACTTGAATTTCAAGTAGGTGACCATGTGTTCTTACGAGTCTCGTGTGATAAAGGTATCGGGAGAGCTTTGAAAAGCAGAAAATTAAGCCCTAAATTCATTGGACCTTATGAGATCTTGGAGCAGATTGGAGATGTCGCTTATCGAATTGCGCTCCCTCCACATCTTGCCAACCTACATAATGTGTTCCACGTGTCGCAATTAAGGAAATATATTCACGATCCTTTGCACGTGATCTCTATTAATGATGTTGATGTGTGGGATGACTTGTCCGTCCCTCCCATTTCAGTTCGTATTGTCGAGTTTCCATGAAGAGGTTGCGGAATAAAATAGTACCCTTGGTGAAGGTAGCGTGGAAGCATGGAAACATGGAGACACTTACCTGGGAACGCGAGGATGATATCCGTAAGCGGTACCCTCATGCATTCGAATCCGGTATGTCAAATTTTGGGGATGAAATTTCTTTAAGGTGGGGTGGATTGTAACATCCCAAATTTTAAAATAGAGAATAAATTAAGGAAATAAATATCAAATAATTGAATGTGAACTATTTAATGCCCCCAAAATATTGGAAAATAATTTAATTAAGATTTACAGAGACTGTTAGTGATTTATTGAGATCGGATAAGCAAGAAACTAACCCAGATAAAATATAGGTGTCAGACCAAGTATCTCTGATTGAGATACCGTTGGCCAGGGTTGTAGATAACATTACTGGGAATTCGAATGTGTACTCGGAATAATTTTTAGAATAATTATTAAGCCCGAACAGAGAGCCTGTTTGTTATAAAATGGAAAGATTTAAGTAATGGGTTTAAAATTAAAAACAACCCACCTCTTTCACTCTCAATTCCGTGACTCTCCCTCTTTCTTCACCAAACTTACTTCTTCTTCTTCCTATCACTTCTCTATTCACATTCTTCTTCTAAAAACCATAATCAAAGGAGTGATACCTATTTCTTTCCCTCATTTTTGTTTTCTTGGAGCAAGAAGGAGAAGCTTGGAGTTTGAACTCCCTTTCTTTCCTCATCCTATTTCATGATATTCATCTCCCATTCTTAGAACTCCTCCATTTCTTCATTTGAGGTAAGGTTCTAGCCATCTTTCAAGAATATAAACCTTTAGTTATGTGTCCTCAATGTTAAGAGAGTATTTAATGCATGTGGGTCATTAGGAGAAGCTTTAAATGTGGAAACCCTAAGGTGGGTGTCATAAATACAAGCTTTAAATGGTATTAATGAGGTAGATGCATTTATGATTAGAAGGAGATAAGAATGTATAATTATTTTGAATGCTGATGGGCTTTGGTGAAACCCTAACCTTATAAATTGGGGGAAATATGATGCATGGGTAGATGGGCATTAATTAATGGTGAGAATGTCATTAATGTTGGAATATAATCATAAATGATGATTGGAGATGGTGGTTGGAAACCATAAATGAAAACCCACTTAGAATGAGTTAAATGTAAGGTTGGTAAGTGGGGTAACCTAACAAATTAGGTTATTGCCTTGATGATAATGAATGGTGATTTAAAGGAAGGAATTCCTGAAGCCTAATTAGGAAAATGAATGAAGCTTGTAAATAAATTACCACATGATGAAGAGTCATGTCCATGTAATGTATCTATTGAGAATGATGCTTGAATAGATGATTGATGTGGCCTTATAATTGATTGGTGTAGGACTTGGTAACGATTGTGAGGCGGGAAAATCGAACCTGGAAGTCTACTTCTCTTGAGGTAGGAGAGGGGTGTATTTTCTAAATGCATAAGAACTTGTATGATGATAATGTATGTGTAGATGTAATGTGGCATGTTTTCTTGAATGGATGTAGTATTATGCGTATGTGATGTGAAATTGAGTAAGGTCCTTATAGTAATTGATTGTGGAATAAGACCTTAATGAAGTTATGAGTGGTATAATGTGTGATGACATGTTATGGATTCCATGTGTGATTTGATGAATACTTGAAGTCCTTGGCTATAATGATTCTTGAATACTATGATTGGAATGTATATATATATATGTGTTTGATTATGTGGAATTAACATTATAATTAAGTATAAGTGTACCCTAGATGAGAGGGTGAGATAATCCATATGAGGTTGAGGCATTCATGAGCATTTTTGCATACATAGCATGGCATGCATATCATGATGATGTTGATAAGTGGTTGCGATCACTTGATGTTTGGAATATAAAAAGGGCTTGTGAGTTCCTGTGATTATTGGACCAGTGGTTACGATCACCTGGTATTTAAAATGAAAGGCCCTGCAGGACCATTAAGATTGAATTCCCGTGGTTGCGATCATGAGGCAGGAGTACCCCTTGCGAGGCGGGAAACCATTATGAATTCTTGTCTCTGACCCAAGGAAATATGACCATTGGATAGTACGCATCCAGGTTTGAAGAGCTATCTCGTTTTTATTCTCATTATAATGATGCTACTAATGAAGGTGATCGGTGTATAAAGTTTATAAATGGATTGCGGCCAAATATCAAGGAAGCTATAGAATACAGGAAATTCGTGAATTTTCTGTATTGGTAAATCGTTGCAGGATCTTTGAAGAGGATCATAAGGACAGAATGACCAAAAGCCATGAATCCATTCCCAAGGCGGGAGAAATAAGAAGTGGAGGACCTCACCATCACCAAAGAAAAGACTTTAGGAGAAAAAAGCCTTACCAAGCGTCATTTCATCGGTTTGGAGCAGCATCTGTTCCTAACAAACCCCAAGCTTCATCTAGAAGCTATTATCTGACACCTGCACTAGATTTTAAATGCTTTATCTGTGGAGGACCTCATTTAAAAATGGATTATCCCAAAAACACTTATATTTGCTTTAAGTGTAACAAATTGGGTCATCACATCAAGGATTGCCCAGAGATAAAGATGGAGAACCCTAAAGGTGCAAGCACATCCATAAATACTCAGGGAGGCATACATAGTACAATCGAAAGGCTGAAGGCGAAAAGGAAAGGTTTTTACAATTAATGGGAAGAAGGATCTCATTCCGAATTCATGGTGGAAGGTAAGTGTATCATTAATAAGATTCCTTTAACTGTTATGTATGACTCAGGTGCATCATATTCCTTTATTGCCAATGACTATGTAGAAAAACTAAAATTACCAAGAATTGCCATTTGATTTATCTGTTCATACTCATAGGAATAATCCCATTGTCACTTCTAAAGCCTGTTGGGAATGCCCTATTGTCATTGATGGTAGGGACTTTAAGGCTAATCTCTTTTGCTTACCCCTTTCTAGCTTAGAAGTTATTATTGGGCTAGATTAGTTGTTTGATAATCATGTTCTAATAGATTATCATAATAAAACCATAATGTTTAAAGAACTTGTAAATTTAAATTCAGAGGATTTAAGATTTCTAACCGCCAACCAAGTAAGTGCCTGTTTAAAAGGAGGGGCTCAAGGATTCATGTTATTGCTTTCAATGAAAGGAGAGCAAGAACCAAAAATCAAAAATCTGTCGGTCGTGTGTGAATTTCCTGATGTTTTTTAAAAGATATCCCTGGTTTACCCCCAGAAAGAGATGTGGAATTCGCCATTGATCTAGTACCTAAAGTTGGACCAATTTCAATTGCACCATACCGAATGTCACCTCTAGAATTAGCAGAGTTGAAGAAACAACTTGAAGAAATGCTAGAAAAGCAGTTTATACGACCTAGTGTATCCCCCTAGGGTGTAGCAGTGTTATTGGTTAAGAAAAAGGGTGAAGAAAAAAGATGTACCGAAAACTGCTTTTAGAACACGCTATGGCCATTATGAATATCTAGTAATGCCTTTTGGTGTAACTAATGCACCAGTCGTATTCATGGATTATATGAATCGGATTTTTCATCCATATCTAGATAAATTTGTAGTGGTATTCATTGATGATATACTAGTGTACTCTAAAAGCAGAGAAGAACATATTGAACACTTGAAGGTTGTGTTGAAAATCCTGAAAAAGAAACAACTGTATACAAAGATGTCAAAGTGTGAATTCTGGTTGGAAGAGGTGAACTTTTTGGGACATGTAATTAGTCAAGGAGGAATGGCTAATAGTAAATTACTATTTACTAATACTATTCACATTTTATTATTTACCATTACTATTCATATTTTACTATTTACTATTACTATTCATGGTTTACTATTTACTGTTACTATTTATGATTTATTATTTACTATTACTATTCATGATTTACTATTTACCATTTCTATGCATAATTACTATTTACCATTTCTATTTCAAATAGTAATCTAAGTTTTCATCTTATAACTATATTAAAATGAAATTGCTATGTTTTAGAACTCGGAGATGAGGCGCGCACGGATTTTTCCTAACGAATCAAGATACAAGAGGTAAGGAGGAGTGAGATAAGAATATAATATGGAAAACATAACAATAATGGGAGGAGTCCCCTACTCCTTTAACTATGAATAATTATTATATTTTAAAGTAATATTTATTATCATCTTAAGTAAATAAATAAATAAAATTTATTCAAAAGTTTAAGTATTTGGATGATTTATTAACCTAACATACCATATCAATGAGATTTAGACTGTTATAGACTATTATGGACTGTCATGGACTTATATGAACTATTATGGACTGAAATTATACCTTTGCGTTGATTGGACTATGATGGACCCATATGACTATTGGACTATTTTGGACTTGAGATGGACCAAATAACATAATGACTGGACTAATATGACTTAAAAATGAACTTTAATAATTAAGACACTTTGAATAAATTGTGTTGATTTTATATAATGATTGTGTTATTTTTATTTGATTGATTTGTGAATGATTATTCTGTGTTTTATAGAGAATAAGCATGTAGCAAGCGTGACGGAAAGCTAAAACTCTATAAGAATTTACTTATCTCTTACTTCTTTTTTTATTTAATTATTTATTCAAATTACTTTTAAGAAATTTCTTAATTTTCAATAAAACTACATAAATTTTTGGAAATATCTTTTATCTTAAAAAAATAAATATTTACTAAAATTAAGATTTTCTAGTTAGTTTATCAGAAAGAAAAAAAGAGAAATTATTTTATAAAAATAATTTTTTTATACATGTATACATATATAAAGACATTTAAATCTTAAATGAAAAGAATATCTTTCACTAATATTTTACTTTAAACTCTTAATATATATATATATATGTTTAATTTTATGTATAAAAATATTATACAATATTTTCTAGTACTATGGTTTTAAAGATTGATAACTTGAGTTTTTAGTAAATAAATCTTGAATTGATCTAAAAATTTTCTAAGGAAGGCTGTGGAATATATTTAAGGCTTTGAAACTCAAATTATGATGAAATTTAATTTGTGATTTGAAAAGGAACTGTACTAGAATTTTATATGTGTGATAGAACTTATTTGAGAATTTGAAAAAGCATAGTTTACTAGGGTGGCTATGTCACGATTCGTAGGCCCCGATAATATAATTGAGTTTCTAAAAGCCTTAACCAACTAAATAAGCGAGTAGTTCATGCATCATGAATCATCAAAGAGAAACAAAATGATATTGTCTAGGGACGGCTTATAGAAACCAAGGACACATTAGAGGAAGCTTAATTTCGAGCCTTGGGATGAGAGGGTGTGGAAGGGTGCTTCATGGGACCTGGGGTCGCTTCCTAGTTTCGGGTACTTTCCCAATAAAAACCTTCTCAGTCTGACTAGTCTTTAAGTGTTTCTATGCCAGTTGAGCTGTTCATGTTATTATTATCCGGAATTATGAAACAGTGTAAACTCCTGGTTGGCCTAGTGCAAATTAAAAATTTTTCAGGGTCCGTATAAATAGGTAAGATAAATATATTGCATAACATTCATAATTGATTGTGTATGTGATTATGATTGATATTATTGTATTATATTTGAGAAAACCCCTTATTGCTTATGTCCCATTTGAGAATATCATATTCTGTTTCTCACTCCTTTCTTCATGTTTTTGTTTCATATGTTTTAATTGATGGTTCATATAAAGGGAAGGATCGAAGAATCCAGACAGTAATTATAACACGTTCTAGAAAGGGAGCTTGGTATGAACACTATGGTCCAATGAATAAATAATGTTATTAAGTAACTACTTTTGGGCCATGGAGTTTCCTCTCTTTCTAATAATATTTAAATATTTATTTTCTTTGGAGGAATGTAAAATTACTTTATAAATTTTTAATGATATTATTGAGGTATTTCAAAAATGTTGTATGTAATTTATTCTGATAGTTTCATTTTAACGATTATATTTTTAGTCGAAAAAATTTTTATGATTTTTTTTAGAATTTATTGAGATATAATAGAGGGCGTTACTGGATTGGTTATTCTCCCCTTTTGTCATTATCATAAAGAATATCAAATGGTGATTCTTCTTGTTTAAGAGCCTCAGCTTGCTTTGTTTCTTCTTCTATTTCTTCTGTCTTCATGTCTTCCATTAAACCTGTAAGATCATCAATACCCTCCTTTCTCGGAGTCTCTTGGTTATCTTCGTTAAACTTTACATGAACAGATTCTTCTATAGTCAACGTTTGTCTTTTAAAGACTCGATAAGATTTACTATTAGTTGAATAACTCAAAAAGATTATCTCATCAGACTTAGCATCAAATTTTCCTAGGTTGTCCTTACCATTATTATGAACAAAACATTTGCATCCAAATACATGAAAATGTGAAATATTTGGTTTTCTATTTTTGGAAAGCTCATAGGGGTTTTGTTTAAAATGGGTCGAATTAAACAACAATTCATAACATAGCAGGCTGTATTGACTGCTTCGGCCCAAAAACCTTTTGGAATCCCAGTTTTATATAACATTGTTCTAGCAAGTACTTTTAGTGAACAATTCTTTCTCTCAACAACGTCATTTTGTTGAGGTGTTCTTGGTATAGAAAAATTATGTTTGATCCTATTATTTTTACACAAGTTTTCGAAATCTTGGTTTTCAAATTCTCCCCATGATCAGTTTGAATGGTTGCTATTCTTAAGTTTATTTCATTTCAGACAACTTTCATAAGCTTTTTAAATGCTTTAAGTGCTTCACTTTTATGAGATATGAATAAGGTTCATGTAAATCTAGAGAAATCATCCATAATCACAAGAGCATAGTAATTGCCACCAAAACTTCTAATTTGTGATGGCCCAAAAAGATCCATAAGCAAAAGTTGTAAAGGCCTATTTGTTGAAATAATGCTTTTAGATTTAAAGGATGCCTTTACTTGTTTTCACCTATGGAAAATATCACAAAATTTATTTTCAAATTTCATTTTGGGCAATCCTATCACTAAGTCTTTTGAAATCAATTTGTTTAAGTGATCTATGTCAATGTGGCATATTCTTCTATGCCATAGAAATGATTCATCTTCTCTAGAAATCAAACATTGTGCATCATTTGAGAGCAAGCTATCTAGGTTAATCATGTAAATATTATCTATTCTTTGACCAACCAATTTGACTTTATTTTCTTTATTTTCAATCATGTAACAATTTGAGTTAAAAGTTATAAAAAACCCTTTATCGCATAATTGACTTATACTTAACAAATTATGTTTTCATCCCTCAACACATAACACATCATTGATTGTAATAGAGGAATTTGTACTTACATTTTCAAGTATTCTTCCCTTTGTGTTGTCTCCATATGTAACATTCCTTTTGTTCTTTGGAGTAAAAGTTGAGAACTTTGATTTATCTCCGGTCATATGTTTTGAACATCCTCTATCTAGACACCAAAAAGAATTTTCCACCTTAAAGCATACCTAGAAAACAAGATTTCAAGTTTTAGGTACCTTTTGTATGTTGGGTCATTTCTGATTAGTTTGGGTTTCCAAAATTTCTTTTAGAACCTATACCTTTATAGGAAGCTTTTATAAAACAATTTGATGTTACTCCATAATAAAAACATGTTGCATTCAATGAATAAGGCACTTTAAAATTGTGATGCTTCTTATATGGTTTTGTATATCCTTTTTGAAAACAATTAGAAATTGTATGACCCATTTTTCCATAATTTGCACATTTAAGAATAGTTTTAGGTTTTTCATTCGAGGGTATAAAAAAGTTCTTGTATTCCTTTTTATTTTGAGATTTTTCATAACCTATGCCCGTTCTATCAAGGTATACTTTTGATTCCCAAGAAGTGCATCTAGATTCTTTTTACCATTTGTAAACTTCTAAAAAGATTCTTTTAAATCTTTATTTTCATTTTCAAGAAGCATACATTTATCATATAACACACAATCGTCATTACCATCATAAGTCATGAGAGTGATATTAGATGTTATTAATTCTCCATTTTGAACTCTAAGATTTTCTTTTTCTATGTTAATTTCATACAACTCATTTTCAAGTTTCAAAATGGTTTGTTTTGAACATGCATACCTTTTTGTTATTAACATATATTTTTCATGCAATTCACCAAACGCTTCTAGCAATTCATCTTTATCAACTTCACTTTCATTATTACTAAATTCATTTAGAGAACTTACCTTATCATTTTTGGAGTGCTTTGTCATAAGACAAAGGTTGGCAACTTCTTCCTCCGATTCCTTGGATGAGTCTTCATTGCTTTCTTCCCAAGCTATGTATGCTCTTCGTTTTCCTTTGTTATCCTTATTTTTTTCTTGAGGTTTGGATAATCAACCTTGAAGTGACCTATTTTTCCATATTCAAAACAAGTAGGGGGATTAGTGTGATCTTTAAATGATTTCTTACCTTGGTTTGGATATCTTTCTTAGAAGCCTTTCTTCTTCAAGAATCTTCCAAACTTTTTGACAAGTAGAACAAACTCTACATCATCAAGTTCTTCATTCTTAGATTTTTCTTCATCTTCTATTGATATGGCCTTGAGAGTATTCTCTTCTTTCTAGTAAGCTTCTTTTCTTCTTCTTCCTTGGCTACTTTCAAGTCTTTGAGCTCTTATTCATGTTCTTAAAGCTTACCAAATAGTGTGGCAAGGGACATGGTGTAGAGTTTTTCCATTTACTTCAATGCGGTTACCATTGATTGCCATTCCCTAGTCAAACTTTTCAACACCTTTTGAATTAGTTCCTTGTTGATGTATGTTTTGCCTAAGGTAAGTAAGTGATTTATAATAAGAGTAAACCGTTTTTGCATATCCATAATACTTTCCTTCAGACTCATTTTGAAGCCCTCATATTGACTAGTAAGCATACTAATTTTTGCATCTTAACATCATTAGTACCTTCATGAATCGTTTCAAGAGTTTCCCATATTTCTTTAGTAGTATTGCAAGTAATAACTCTAAAAAATTCATCAGGCCCTATGTAACACCCTCGGTTAACTAAGATAATATCTTCCACTAGATTAATTCAGTTAACTGAGAGGTTACTAATTTTTAGAAAAATATGGAAGTTTTTTTTATACAAGATAACACATGGTGGAACAAAAATATACTATATTCATGATTGCATTATATGTACATAAAGTGGTCTCATCAGATCTATACAACTAAAATATGAAAGGGGTACATAGGCACCCTATACAAAACATCACTACAAAACATCAAAATAACATAAACTAGCCCTAATCATTAGTCTAGGTCTCCTGTGAAGTCCTCGTCCAACTAAGGGGGCTCTGGCTGAGCTGAAGTAGATGCGATCTATGTAACATCCCGAATTTTATAAAAATGATTAATTGAGGAGAATAAATAATAAATAATTGTATATGAGTTGAGTTATGTCCCAAAAACATTGAAATAATTAAGTTGGGATTTATTATGGATATTTATAATGTATTGAGATTTTAAGAGATAAAATTATACCCGGTTGAAATATGAGTGTCAGACCAAGTATCTCCGATTGAGATGCCATTAGTCAAGGTTGTTAAGAATATTACTGGGAATCCGAATATGTCTTCAGAATAATTTTTGGATTTAGTATTGAGCCCGAATGGAGGTCCTGTATATTATAAAACGGTAAAATTTTAATGAAAGGTACAAACTTAAAAACAAACCCTCATCCCCCTCTTATGATTTCACGCCACTTCTTCTCCTTCTTCCTATTCTCTTTCTTTTCATCTCTTCTTCTTCTTCTTCTTCCATTCTCCAAAAATCCAAGTGTGGTGGTGTGCCCTTCCTCCTCCCTCCATTTTTGATTTTCCCATAGAGCTTGAAGGAGATAATGTTAGTGGAAGCTCCTCCCTCTTCTTCCTTAAATTTTCATCACCTTTTTCCTCCCTTGGAGGCTCATTGTTGTCTCTTGGTTAAGGTATGTTCCTTTTCATTTCTTATGAGCTTGAACCCTAGGTTTTGGGTTTTTGGTATTTGGGGGAGTATTTATTGCATGAGGGTTATTAGGAGAAACATTAGGTATGGAAACCCTAAGGTAGGGTGGCTTAAATGTAAGCTTTTATGAGCATTTAATGTGGTACACAAAATTAATGTTGAAAAGTGATGGAAAATTGATGAGCATTTATGATGGTGATGGTTTTTAGTGAAACCCTAACTTTAATAAATTGGGGGAAGTATAAAATGTGAGTAGAATATATGTTTAATGATGTTAGAGAATGATGGTAATGATGAGAGATAGCCATTCATAATAGTTAATGAATATTGATAATGGTTATTGGGTTTTCATGAAACCCTAGCCCTAAGAATTTAGGGAAAATAGATATATTATAGCTTGAAGGGTTGAATTGAATGTGAATGGGTGATATTTAATATGTGTGTTGTTAATTATAATGATGAATAATGGTGAACATAGTAGATAACCCTTAATGGTGGAATCAATGGGATATACATATTGGTTGGTGAATTGATAGGCCATGATTTGTGTCATTAGAGTTTGATAATTAAGGATGGTTTAAGAAAAGCAAGGATAACTTGTGTTGAGCTCTAAGTGATAATAATGATATTTGAAGGATTGATGTGATTTGGGATTACATTATGTAATGAATGAGATGTTGTTATTGTTGGGTATAGTTGGTCCTTTTAGATCTAGAGAACCTTGGTTTTGGGAAAGGAATTCCTGAAGCCTAATGTGAAAGTACAAATAGATGCCATGACAGGTTTAGAACTTATTACTAAGCTTCATGATATAGGAGCCATTATTTAGAATCATAATGAGAACCTTAATATGGCACATAATTGTATAAATTCAAATGTGTGTATGTTGTGTAGATTATGTTCTGGACGAGGGTACGGAATAATCAGAGCATTTAAATTTCAGCTCTTCCCTCGAGGTAGGAGAGGAGTTTACGTTCAAATTGCATGGGTAGAACGATAGTGATTATTGTATGTGATGAATACTCGTGCTTTCCTTGCCATGTAGGTATTGAAATAATGTGAATGGTTATTTGATGATATTTGAGAAATGGTGTATGAGAATATGTATTGAGTTGTATAAAAATATATATATGTGATGATGATAAGTTAATTTTGATATGGTTAATGAATTGGAATAGAAATGATTGAGTATGAATGTTTGAGGCAAGTTTTAAATACCTAATAAGATGTGTTGAATTTGTCCAATTTGGATTCGTATGAGTTTTGGTATATAAGGTTATGGAATTCTTATGTTTTGCTCTTGAACTGATAATCTCGCTCAAGCGAGAATCCCCTGTACTAGTTTTATGGCCTCTGGCCCAATCTCGCTCAAGCGAGTGAGCGTCCCGCTCAAGTGAGACGTGTATGGGTCGAGGAGAAGAGACACTGGATGAATCTCGCTCGAGCGGGCGTGGCCGCGTTTGAGTGAGTGACAGGGCCCGCAAGCGCATGGGTTATGTCGCGTAATATAAAAGATTATCATTCTCCACAGGGACTGTTTTCAAAGTACCAGCATATTGAAATTTAATTATCCACACAATTAATTTTTAATGTTTTTGTAAAATAAAACACAAATTAAAAATAAATTTAGAAACAAAATTTACTTGACACTTAAAAATCAGAGTTGAGAGTATCTTGGGATATCGGGGGATCAAGACTCTATTTTATGTTAATGAATTTTAACTTTTCATAAATAAGAATCAAATTAAGTTTTCCAAGGCGGATTTTCCTTAAGCTAATTAATATGTTCCTCTAGGAATCCTATTAATGTACCTAACCTATGGAAAGCGCTGCTTAATCCTTAGAAAAGGCCCATTATCGTTTTGTGAAAATCCCTTATTTATTCCCCAAAAGATTTTGATTACTTTCACGGTTTTACCGAGGTCACAAAAAGTATTTCAAAACCTTAGGCTTAGTTCAAAAACTTTCCAGTAACAATAAATCTCTCAATTCTATTAATTACTTAAACTTACTAATATACCCGCAAGTATACAGTTTTATCACTTAGGTTCTTGTTAGGAATTACTAAGAGCATTGAGCATTTTTTAAACTAAATGGAAAACAAAAATTTATTTAATTCAAAGTCAAAATATCATTATCATAAAATATTATCACACCCCCTTCATCCCAAGATAATTAATTTAGTTACTCATGAAATAATTCAAATTCATATACATGATGGAAAAATAAAACATACAAGACATGGTAAAAATAAAGACTTACGGGTTTCTCCGAAAGCTCAAAATAATTTTACCACTGTATTTCCTTGTTGCAATATTCCTCCACCAATTACAAATTGGAACACTCACTTTTACAATCCTCAAAACTCTTACAAAACAAAAAGAAAAAGAAAAGAAAAAGATAAAGAAAATAGAACAGAGAAGAAATGAAGAAAAGAAAGAAAAGAGAAAGGAAAGAAGAATGAGAATTGGATATAGGCGACACTGTTGGCTTCAGACATTCCCCTTATTTATAGAGATCTTGGACGTTAATAATCATGGGGAACGGTGGCTAGTGGGACTTCTCTTTTGTCTTCTTGTCAGCCGCCCCACAAGATCAACTTGGAAACAGCCTGGATGGTGTGGTGGAGAAATAGCCTGGACCTCGACGACTGTAGGGAACGACGACTAGTGGGTTTCTCTTTTGTCTTGTTGTCAGCCACCCCCTCATAATTCAAGGATCCACTTGGATAGTGGGAATCCAAGTCAGCATGGGCAATCGGTGGAAATATGGAACCGACATTCTCCTTATCACTCGGATTAGTGCCTCAGCCAGTATCTGTAACATCCTAATTAAATTAATGACCATATTAAAATTAAGATTTATTTGCAAATTAAGATTAATGGTTAATTGAGAATTAATTTGAAATAAAAGAAAATTGATGCTGATGGGAGTAATTAGACATGACACATGATTTGATGGGCTACTATAAGCACGTTTTCCCACCTGCTCACTCACTGCCATTTCTCCTGACCCGTGTGCTGAAGAGGAACCACTTCTTCATTCTCTCAAAATCCTCACGAGACTCTTCCTCTTCCTCTGCACTTCTTCCTCTCCTTCTTCTCGTTCTTCTTTGTTCTTCTTCGTTCTTCTTCTTCGTCAGTTACGACTGTGGTGTTGTGGAGGATTCGAGTTTCCTCACTGTTGGTAAGGAGCGATTGTTCGAGTAGAAGAGGAACAACTTCCAGTCTTCCAAGTTGCGTGTGTGGTGTTTGACTGGGTTCGACGGGTATTGAGCAGGGGAGAACGATTGTGGATGTGAGGGAGCAACGGTATCAGTGTTGAAAAATAGAGCATGGGTCAACACTGAAAACAGAGGAGTTTCTTGCGTCTTTTCAGAAGGTAGGGGGCACTTTACATCTCAAATGCATAGTTGTGGACGGATCCCAGGTGAAAGTGTTGTGTGTTGTGTTTATGGTTGTGAATATGTTGGTTGTGTGAATCATATGATGATAATTTTCGAATACCAGGTGTGTGTGTCTGTTAGCTGAGTCAAGTAAGGTTATATCCTTTCTCCGTCCCTAAAATATGTGTTAATAAACATGAGAATGCATGAAAATGTACTGAATCTGTATTGGCCGAGTGCATGCGTTAAGAGGTTGTTATGCTGAGTTCCGTGTATGGTTAAATACTCAACAACATGTGGTATATGTTATTGATATTGCTAATACCGAGTGTGTATTGTGGGACTGTTGGTTGATTCCTGTGTAGATTTTTATATATGAAAGCATGAATACATGAGATGCATGTGATATGTGGTTTTACCGAGTGAAATGCCTTGTTGTGCTTATGAATATGTATGGAAAAATAATGAAAGACCTTGAGTTGGACTCAAGGCAATACCGAGTGAAACACTCATGTACCAGCGTTGGACGCTTGGTGAAAGTCCTCGGGTTGGACTCGAGGCAGTGCCGAGTGCATTAAGCGTTGGACGCTTAAAGACCTTGGGTTGGACTCAAGGCAAGCTTACCGAGTTGGACTTGGGGCTACCCGTAACACTCCCGTTGTCGCTTGGAGCGATTGTGTTACGTGTGAGGGCAAACAGTTTGGTACCAGTAAAACGGCCGGATCAGCTTGGAGCTGAGAAAAGGGCTTGGAGCCTATGTTGCAACATGAAACTTAAAAAAATGGATCGGATCCGACTGAAATTAATGTGTGTGCACACTTATATTTATGATGAGCTCAATGTGGTTATATGCGTATGTATGGGAATATGATTTATATGGCTGTGTGTTATTTGAATAAATTCTGATTGAATGTTACCGTGTGTGGATATATTAAATGACAGTGTATGTGATAGATTGATTGATGAGATAATGCTGTGTGCTGGAAAACTAGAGGATTTTCCAAGTCATTACTGTCACTTTAAATGTAAAACCTCACCCCTATTGTGGCCATATTTCAGTGGATATTGCTCGGAATATGGAATGATAGGAGAGCACCGATTGCTAGGGAGTGCATTGTACAGTGGGATTGTACATATATATATATATATATATATTGTATAGATGATTTTGTAAAGCCTTGGCCGGCTCTTAGTTTAATACTCTATTTTTAAATGTGTGGGATTTGAATTCTCTCGGTATTGAGAGTAAAACTAAACATATTTCATTATATATATATATATATTTGATACTATGTGTTTTTATCTTGTTCAGTGGATAATGATGTGGGGGAAAGTCTAAGTTATGTACATTTATTTTCTACTAAATGGATAATGTTTACGTGATTCCGAGTAAAGGAGAGCTAAGGTAAATCCGAGTGAAGTAGGATTAGAGACCCTCTTCCGAATAAAGAAGGGTTGGGTTAATTCCGAGTGATTTATGCCCATTAATGTACTATTTCCCTAAGAGGATCAATCGAAGGGTGTATGTGAGAAATTCTTTTGGTAAGCCTATTCTGAGTGAATAAGGCTATGGTATCCCGAGCGGGTAGAGTTATGTAATTCCGAGTAAGAATTGACTTAAAAACTCCCGAGTAAGAACTTATTAGAATTTCCCGAGTGAAGAGATGCTAGAATATCCTGAGTGAACGATGCCTTAAAATCCTTAGGCGAGACTTGGCTTAATAAGAAATTCTCGGAGTGAAAAAGATTATATATGCCGAGTGAAAAACATGTGAAAACAATTCCGAGTGATACGAGACTGAGGAAAATTATTCTGTGCGAGGAAAGCTTATGGATTCCGAGTGGAATAACCGAGGGAATCATTTCTCGAGTGGAGATTATGACGCTTCCGAATGAAGCATGTCTGTGACCTTTTGAATAAGGATCTGGTTGAGTTTACCGGGTGAATCATATATGTGGGGGACCGTTCCCGAGTGAACTTAGGTCCCGATTCTGAGTAATGAGGATACCGAGTGGACTTGAGTTTAAATCCCGAGTGGTCGAATTATCTGAGTGCCTGTTCGCTTGGGCGAGTAAGGTTTCGCTCCAGCGAATATGGTTCGCTTAGGCGTTTCTTCCGCTCGTAATTACTTAAGGGTTATTGGTCTTCGCTAACATGGGGGCACCCTGACCCGGTTCTTTCTTTCTTTCTTTCTTGGTCAGATTCTTGTTCCGATTTCCCCTATTAGCCATTCAGAATTTTTGGGAAAACTTTTTTCCCTCGTTTCGGATTTTTATTTAATTTAGTTAGGATGTTTCAGTATCCATCCTCAGTGGGAATTAATCCGAGCGGAACAGGTGCTTTTCATACATAAAAGACTGAGTGAAAGCTTGAATTCACCGATTATTGACTCAGAAATTTCTTTCTGAGGAGCATTCATCAGGACCTTTATTCATTCGGAATTGCTTCACTCGGTGTTGCTTTGTCCGAAAATGTCACTGCTTGAAGCATTCATTCGGAATTGCTTCAAACAGAAACAAGTTCTGAGCAAAACACCTCCGATTGCTTCAATGATTTAAACATTCATTCAGAATTGTTTCAAAAGTGACTCACTCGGAGATCATTTGCTCGGAGGTGCTTCTGCTTGAAGCACTCGTTCAGACCCTCTTCTTTCACATGTGACCCACTCAGGATCGGGAAGATTTCATTCAAATGATTCAATCGGCACCTCCAAAATGTTTCACTCGGCTATGTCTCTAGAATTGAACCACTTGGAGAAACCTTGCTCGGATATATTGCTTGGGAGTAATTCAGTCGAGAACGACCCTTTCTTCACTCCTTGAAATGATCCACTCAGACACATTCACTCGGAAGTTCGACTTGCTTCTCACTCAGAATGGCCTCAATCGTCAATCAACCCATTCGGTTGTATTCACTCGGGAGTCGGCCTTGCTTTTCACTCATAAATTTGGAACTTGAGAGAATTCTTGCCGATAGAAGCTCCTTCCAGGTCAGATCTTTGCTTTGCTCGGAAATACATCTCTCGGCCCCAAACCACTCGAAAGTGCCTTCCTTGGAGACATCTCACTCGGGGTTAGTTTGAAACTTGAGAGTCTGCCCGAAAAAACTCATTCCCGGTCAGACTCTTTTCCTTGCTTGAAAAGACATTTTCTCCGAAACACACTACTCGGAAAGGCCTTTTCTTTGCTCAAAATGCCATCTTTTCCGAAACACACCACCCGGAGACATCCTTGCCTGACGAGTGTTCTTCCGAAGTTCAGAGTTTTTTGATTCAGAATCAACTCACTCGGGAATCTCCACTCGGAAACAATTTTTCCCAGAAAAAGCACTTGTTCCGAAATCAGACTTGCTTCAATCAGTAATCTTTCACTCGGACAAATATCTTTGGGCGGTATTTATTCAAAGTCAGTCCCTTTTTCCTTCAGAGTAGCTGCAGTCAGGAATCTTCCACTCGGATTTATCTCAAACCGGGAAGTATTCCTTCAAGGTCAGCCATTTTTCACTCGGAATGGCTTTGATAGGGAATCTTCCACTCAGATTTACTTCCAACCGAGAGATAATCCACTCGACAATGCTTCATTAGGAGACTCCCTACTCGGGAATGATCATTTCTGAGTCATCCTACTCGGATTTGATCATTTCGAGTCGGATTTCAGTATAAAAAGAGGCTTTCTTTCCACTTGGGCTTGTTCTTCTTGTTTCTTTATCATTTGATGGTTGTTTTTCTCTTGTTATTGACCCTTGTATTATCTTAATTTTTGCAAAATAAATTACCCAAGTAGAATATAGTGGAAAGAAAGCGAAAATCACAAAAATTAAGGAAATACAATGCATAATGATTAAAATTCTAAGCAAACTAAATCTAATTTATTGTGTTATAAAACACTTATCAAAATACCCTAAACCAAAACATTGCTTGTCCTCAAGCAATTACCATATTCACATGATAAGATACAGAAAACACTAAGCTCAGCAAACTAAGGAATCCAATATAGAGAAAAAGATTTATTTAAATGCCAATATTAATTTTCTTATGTGAATCAATTTTCATTATCAAGACAGAGGATACTCTTCTCTCAATTTTCACTCAAAGTGTTTCATGGTTTGTGTATCACTCAGATCATCATAGTCAAAAAATATTACCATAAGCTTGTTAATAAACCAGAAACTCCATAGTTTAGATAGAAAATATGTCAAAGTCTAAAGGTCTTTCAAAGGTTTTAACGTGGCCTTGGGTGGTATTGTCAAGGTAGGAATTTCAAGAAAAATGGAATACAAAAGGGCTTTAACAGTCATGAATGATTCAAATTACCATCATAAATTTAACAGAGTAAATTTTTGAACTTTTATGGACTTTTTGGAATTCATTCAATATCATCCTTTTGATTTTCTTTTTTTTTTCATCCCATACATATATTTCTTAAGTCTTTTTTTATTTCTTTGCTCCACTAAATTTCTAACTTTTTCACCATTAAGAGAATATCAGTCAATGAAAGGCTTCAAAGAAAAATTTTCACTTTTAGGCTCAAAAAGGGCAACTAGGGGTCAAATTATGCAAAAATTCTGAGGCTTAAGAATAAGGCCTAATTGTGCCTTTATCATCCTAAGATATATAATCAAAAACCATTTTGAATCGGTTGAAAAATAAGTTCTAGAATATTAATGACTATGAGATTCACTCAATCAAGAAGATATGGGTTTTGAAAATTTGTTTGATAAATAACCCATTTTGGCTCAAGTCTAACCATGGAAAGTCTTTTCAAAGAAAATTTTAATCATATAAAGTTCATTTAGACATTGATTTGGCATTTAAACAATCAAATTTTGAAAATTTTACTCAAAATTTTGGGGTCCTTAGATACTTTAGCCTTGTGTTTAAAGTAAATTTATCATATAATCATGGTAAATTACAAGATTACAAACAAAACAAGGAAAACACATGCATGAAAAATATAACAATCACACAACGTAAACAAAATAGTTAATTTTTCTTATCTACCACCCCAAACCAGAATTTGACATTGTCCTCAATTTTAAAATGGATGATAAGAGGATAAGAAAACTTACCTGTAGTAACCCCAAACCAGCATTTGACATAGTTGGTTTTTTTTTTTAAATAATTTTTTAAGCTCAAAATGAAACAACAACTTTTTATAGGGTTACCTCCCTATCAGTGCTAAGTTTTAAGTCTTCAGCCAGACTTCTCACCGTTTGGATTTACTCATCAGGAGCATCAAACAAGTCCAAGTCACTTGCTTGTTGTATTGTTTGACCTGTCAAGTCGTGCTTTACTCTCTGTCCATTTACCCTAAATGTACCAGATTTCTCGCTTCATAGTTCGACAGCTCCAAAGGGAAAGACTTTTGTTACCTTGAATGGTCCCGACCATCGGGATCTTAGTTTACCTGGAAAAAGCTTCAATCTGGAATTAAATAGTAAAACCATATCACCTGGATTAAATGTTCTCCGTTGGATGTGACGATCATGCCATTGTTTGGTTTTTTCTTTATAAATTCTGGCATTTTCGTATGCATCTAGACGGAGTTCTTCAAGCTCATTTAATTCCAACAACCTACGTTCACCTGCAGCCTTATGATTAAAGTTAAGAGTTTTAACAACCCAAAAAGATTTATATTCTAGCTCAACAAGTAAATGACAGGGCTTCCCATATACTAGCTTAAAAGGTGTGGTTCCAATAGGAGTTTTGTATGCGGTTCGATACGCCCATAAGGAATCATCTAACTTAATAGACCAATCCTTACGTGATGTATTCACCACTTTTTGAAGAATATTTTTAATGTCTCGATTGGATACCACAACTTGTCCACTAGTTTGTGGGTGATAAGGTGTAGCAACCTTTTGCCTAACTCCATATTTCTTTAGAAGGGTCTGAAACATTTTCTTAATAAAATGAGATCCTCCATCACTTATAACACATTTTGGGACCCCAAACCTTGGAAATATTATTTTCTTAAAAAGTTTAATAACAGTCTTAGCATCAGAATGGGGTGAAGTAATGGCTTCCACCCATTTTGACACATAGTCAACTGCCACTAATATGAACTGATTTCCAAAAGAGGAAGGAAAAGGTCCTATAAAATCAACACCCCATACGTCAAACAATTCAACTTCTAAAATGGTATACAATGGCATTTCATGTCTCTTACCAATGTTACCTATTCTTTGGCAGACATCACAAGTTAGAACATACTTACGTACATCCTTAAAAATATTTGGCCAATAGAACCCAGGTTGCAATATTTTAGCAGCTGTCTTAGAGGTACTCATGTGTCCTCCACATGAAAGAGAATGGCAATGATCCAAGATAGCATGGACTTCATCTTGTGAAACACACCTCTGAATCAAACCTCTGCACATTGCTTGAATAGGAGTGGTTCATCCCAATAGTAGTGTTTAACATCTACAAAAAACTTTTTCCTTTGCTGAAGGCTAAGATCAGGGGTAAGATACCACATGCAAGAAAATTTACAAAATCAGCATACCAAGAAACATATTGGATACTAAGACTCAAGAGTTGTTCATCCGGAAAAGATTCATTGATGGGAATATTATCTGTTTCTTCTTTTTCAGATGTCAACCTAGATAGGTGGTCAGCGACCAAGTTCTCGGTATAATTCTTATCCTTAATTTCCAAGTCAAATTCTTGCAATATTAGAATCCACCTAATTAACCTAGGCTTTGCTTCCTTTTTATTCAATAGATACTTAATGGCAGAGTGGTCAGTGTAAACAGTAACATGTGAACCTACCAAGTAAGATCTAAATTTATCAAAAGCAAAGACAATAGCTAATAGTTCTTTTTTAGTTGTGGCATAATTTACCTGAGCATCATCTAGCGTCCGGCTGGCATAATGAATTACATGGAGCTTTTTATCCTTTCGTTGCCCCAACACAGCCCCCACTGCGTAATCACTCGCATCGTACATCAACTCAAATGGGAGTTTCCAATCAGGTGGTTGCACGATGGGGGTAGAGATTAGAGCTTGCTTAATCCTACAAAAAGCTTCCATACAAGATGAATCAAAATTGAAAGGCACATCCTTACCCAGAAGAGTTGTAAGAGGCTTTGTTATTTTGGAGAAATCTTTAATGAACCGACGGTAAAACCCTGCATGTCCAAGAAAACTCCGAATACCTTTCACATTTGTAGGTGGAGGAAATTTCTCAATCACTTCCACTTTAGCCTTATCAACTTCTATACCTCTCTCAGACACCAGGTGTCTAAGAACTATGCCTTCTCTTACCATAAAATTGTATTTTTCCCAATTCAAAAACCAAATTGGTCTCTTCACAACGCTGCAAGACTTGGCACAAATTTGTTAAACAATTATCAAAATCCAAACCATGCACTGAAAAATCATCCATAAAGACTTCCATCACATTTTCAATAAGATCAGAAAAAATTGCTTGCATACACCTTTAAAAAGTCGCAGGTGCATTACACAAACCAAAAGACATACGTCTGTAAGCATAAGTCCCATAAGGGCAAGTGAAGGTAGTCTTTTCTTGATCAGATGGATGAATGGAAATTTGATGAAAACCTGAATACCCATCCAAATAACAAAAATAAGAGTGTTTCGTAAGTCTTTTAAGCATCTGATCAATAAAAGGGAGAGGAAAATGATCTTTTTTTATGGCGCTATTTAAATTCCTATAATCAATGCACATGCGCCAACCAGAGACAATCCTAGTAGGAAGTAAGTTATGTTTATCATTTTCAATCACAGTTATTCCCCCCTTTTTAGGCACCACATGAACAAGACTTACCCATTTACTACTATCAACAGGATATATGACTCCAGCATAAAGCAATTTCAAAATTTCCTTTTTAACCACTTCTTGCATTTTTGGATTTAATCTCCTAAGTGGTTCTACTATGGGCCTACTTTCATCTTCTACAGTAATCCTGTGCATACAAAGAGAAGGACTAATTACTTTGATATCATCCATTGTATAACCTATTACCTTTCTATACAACCTAAGTTGTTTCAAAAGTTTTTCAGTTTCACATGGATTCAATTCAGCATTAACAATCACAGGATATGTGGAATTAGGACCAATAAACTCATACCTTAATGAAGCTGGTAAAGGTTTTAATTCCACATTGGCGGAAGGCATGGTGCCGATGGTGGCCGAGGTAATGGCCAAGGACTTCGTTGTTTCAGATGTGGCGAAAATCACTTAGCCAGAGATTGTAATCATGAAGAAACAGTGGTGTGCTATAGATGTAACCAACCGGGGCATATCCACCCTGATTGTCCTTTGAATGCTGCAGATGTTGTGCCACGTGATAATGCAAACCGTGGAGGCTATGGTGCTTTTAGAGGCCGTGGTCGTGGAAACGGTAATGGTGGAAGACATGGAAACCGAAATGGTGGTAACGGTCGTGGTAATGGAAACGGCCGAGGTAATGCTAATGGTGGTCGAAATGGCCCGAACCGTTGTGCTAATCAACAAATGGTTGGAAGAGTCTTTACCGTGACCGGTGAAGAAGCAGCACAAGCTGAAGACCTTGTCCAAAGTGAGTGCCTGATATATGGTAATGTTGTTAATGTGATATTTGATTCAGGTGCTACGCACTCTTTTATTTCTGAAGAATGTGTGAGGCGCCTGCGAGTGCCTGTGAGTATGATGAAAGGTTCAATATTGGTGACTACACCGACTGGTACTTGTTTAAGATCGGTGACTCGATGTGAGAATGTCGAGATGGACTTGGAGGGTAGAAAATTTATTGTATCTCTCGTGTGTTTACCTATGAAAGATCTGGATGTTATTCTAGGCATGGATTGGTTGTCCGCCAACAAGGTTTTGGTGGATTGTCATAGTAGGACGGTGATCTTCCCAACCTCTAATACTGAAGGTTTTGATGTGCGAGGTATCCCTCAGCTTTTCATGATGTTCTGTTTGGTGGATGGGAATGGTGTATCCCAATCTGGTGGAATTCCTATTGTTTCAGAATTTCCCGATGTGTTTCCGGAAGAGATTCCCGGATTATCTCCTCCACGAGAAGTGGAATTCGCTATTGATCTTATTCCGGGTATAGAACCTGTTTCCCGAGCTCCTTATAGGATGTCTCCTATGGAGTTAATTGAATTGAAAAAGCAAGTGGAATAATTACTTGAACGGGAGTTTATTCGCCCAAGTGTGTCTCCTTGGGGTGCTCCTGTGTTATTAGTAAAGAAGAAAGATGGGAGCATGAGATTGTGTGTTGATTATCGCCAACTTAACAAACTAACCATTAAGAATAAATACCCTCTTCCATGTATTGACGATCTTTTGGATCAATTGAAGGGTGCTGTTGTGTTTTCGAAGATTGATTTGCGTTCTGGATATCACCAAATTCGGGTGAAGGTGGAGGATATTCCAAAAACTGCTTTCCGAACGCGATATGGACACTATAAGTACGTAGTGATGCCATTTGGTGTGACGAATGCCCCTGCGATTTTCATGAGCTACATGAATCGTATTTTTATGAATATCTTGATCAATTCATCGTGGTGTTTATTGATGACATTTTGGTGTACTCCAAAAGTCATGAAGAGCATGAAAGACATCTTCGTCTGGTGTTGACCATCCTTCACGAGAAAGAATTGTATGCGAAGCTCTCTAAGTGTGAATTTTGGCTGTCTGAGGTCCAATTTCTTGGACATGTTATTTCGAATGATGGAGTTGCTGTGGATAAATCTAAAGTTGAAGCTGTGATGGCTTGGGAAAGACCAACGTCGGTAACGGAGATAAGGAGTGTTCTTGGTCTTGCCGGTTACTACCGGAGGTTCATTGAAGGGTTTTCCCGTTTGGCTTTACCACTGACAAAGTTGACTCGGAAGAATCAATCATTTGTGTGGACCCGTGAATGTGAAGAGAGTTTCCAAGAGTTGAAGTTAAGGCTTACTACCGCACCGGTGTTGGCATTGCCTGACTTAACGGATGAATTTGTGGTATATTGCGATGCATTTAAGCTTGGTCTTGGATGCGTGTTGATGCAAAAGGAGCGTGTTGATGCAAAAGGAGCGTGTGATAGCCTATGCGTCAAGAGAGTTGCGACCGCATGAGGTTAACTACCCCACTCATGATCTTGAATTGGCGGCAGTGGTGTTTGCATTGAAGTTGTGGCGACACTATTTGTATGGCTCCAAGTTTGTGGTCTTTAGTGATCATAAGAGCCTTAAGTACTTATTTGACCAGAAGGAATTGAATATGCGCCAAAGGCGGTGGATGGAGTTCCTGAAAGACTATGAGTTTGAATTGAAGTATCACCCCGGCAAGGTAAATGTAGTTGCTGATGCATTGAGCCGGAAGTCATTGCATGTTTCTATGATGATGGCCAAGGAAATGGAGTTGATAGAACAATTTAGAGAATTGAATGTGGGCGTGGAGACTTACACTTCCAAGAAAATGGTGTTGGAGATGTTGAAGGTTACAAATGAATTTCTGGAATATGTGAAGACGCAACAACCCAATGATGAGTATTTGATTGAGATGAAGAAGACCCAAGAAAAAGGGAAGAATTTGTTCATAGAAGAAGGTCAAGATGGTATTTGGTGTGTAAAGGGTCGAATTTATGTTCCCTCAAGCGATGATGTGAGGAAACGTGTACTTGAGGAAGCTCACAAAAGCGTATTGAGTATTCATCCTGGTTCCACCAAGATGTATCAAGATTTGAAGAAGAATTTCTGGTGGCCTGGTATGAAGCGTGATGTGGCGAATTTTGTAGCATCTTGCCTTGTTTGTCAAAAGGCGAAGGTCGAACATCAGAGACCATCTGGTTATTTGAGACCATTGGAGATCCCTGTTTGGAAATGGGATAGCATAGCTATGGATTTTGTTTCTGGACTACCCAGAACTCGTGCTGGAAACGATGCTATATAGGTGATTGTAGACCGGTTGACAAAATGTGCTCACTTTTTACCCATAAATATGAAGAGTCCTTTGGAGAAATTGGCACAAATATACATCAAGGAGATTGTTAGGCTGCATGGTGTTCTGTCCAGTATTATATCCGACCATGATCCTCAGTTTACTTCTTGGTTTTGGGGACGTTTGCATGATGAGTTAGGTTCTAAGTTGAAGCTTAGTTCCACTTATCACCCGCAAACCGATGGGCAATCAGAGAGATTTCTACCATTGATTGAATTTACATATAATAACTACTTCCATTCCAGTATTTCTATGGCACCTTATGAGGCGTTGTATGGAAGGAAGTGTAGAACTCCCTTGTGTTGGCTGGAAGTTGGTGAGAACTTGGCCTTAGGGCCGGAGATTATCCAAGAGACTACCGAGCAGATTAAAAAGATACAAGAGAATATGAAGATTGCTCAGGATAGGCAGAAGAGTTATTATGACAAGAGGCATAAACCCATTGAGTTTCAAGTGGGTGACCATGTGTTTTTGAAGGTCTCACGTGATAAAGGCATTGGAAGGGCGTTGAAGAGTGGGAAGTTGAGCCCAAGATTTATCAGACCTTACGAGGTGTTGGAGCGGATCGGTGAGGTTGCTTATCGGATAGCACTCCCTCCGTATCTTGCTAATTTACACAACGTGTTTCACGTGTCGCAGTTGAGGAAATATGTTTATGATCCACTACACGTGATCCCTATGGACGAGATTGAGGTGCGAGATGACCTATCTGTTTCTCCTGTTTCTGTTCGCATTGTCGGACATTCCATGAAGAAATTGCAGAACAAGTTGGTACCTTTGGTAGAGGTCGCTTGGAAACATGGAAATACTAAAACGTTCACATGGGAACGTGAAGACGATATCAGAGAACGGTATCCCGACGTATTTAAATCCGGTAAGTTAAATTTCGAGGACGAAATTTTCTTTTTGGAGGGGTGGATTGTAACATCCTGAATTTTAAAATAAGAGAATTAATTACTGGAATAAATATTAGAAATTGGTATATGGAGTATTTAATGTCCCAAACTATTGAGAATAATTAAATTGATAATTTCGGGGACTGTTAGAAAATTATGGAGACCGGTTAAGCTGAAATTAAGCCCGGTTGAAATATGGGTGTCAGACCAAGTATCTCAGAATGAGATGATATTGGTCAGGGCTGTAGAGAATAATATTTTGAATCCGAATATGTATTCGGAATAATTTTCAGATGATGTATTGAGCCCGAACTGAGAACCTGTTGGTTATAAAACGCTGAAGTTTTAATGAATGGGAATTAAAATAAATCAAAAACCCAAATTTCTTTCACTATTCACGTATGTTTCGCTGAAGGCAGTAAGCATTTGCATTTTCTTCTTCTTCTCATCATCATCTTCTCTATTTTCCTCTTTTCTTCTTCCAAACCCGAGCAACTTGGCTTCATCTTCTATTTCCTCTCATTTTCGTTGGTGGGAGCTTGAAGGGAGTTGGTGCAGCTGCTGTTTTCTCCTCCTTTCCCTCCATTTTCATAGCTTCCTCTCCCTCTAGTGAACCCATTTTTGTTTTTGGGTGTGAGGTAAGAAACACTCACTAGTTACTTGGGTTTTTGCCATGGTTATATGATAATATGAGTTTTGGGAACCATGCATGTGTATGGATGTCCTTGAGGAGAGCATTTAATGCAAGGGTTTAATGTGGATTCTTATGAAAGTAAGGTTTCTTTGTGAAGTAATGGAGTGAATGTATTTATGGTTGGAAGGAGACGAATATTTATGAAGGTGGTTGGAGATTTTATGAAACCCTAACTTCATAAGTTGGGGGAAATGTATAATAGAGGTTGATGAGTATTAATTGTTGGTAATAAATGTGAGTTATGATACATAAGGGTCATTGGTGATGGTATTTGGTTGATGGAAGTCATTAATGGAGAAACCCATGAAAGGGTTTGGCTCTAGGGTGCATGATAATAGAGGGTAATACCTAACCCATGGTGGTTATGGTGGATAAAATGAAATAAAAGAGGCTTGAGAGTTAAAATAAAGTAAACATCAAGTTATTGATATATGTATAAGTGTTTAAGTCTTAATGAGTAAGTAGAAAATTGATTGTATGATGTATTGTGATGTAGGAAGTGACCCCATTGATGAAGCGGGACCATCAAACCGCGTTGATCATTACTTCACTTGAGGTAGGAGGGGGTAACTTTTCTAAATGCATGATTTCATCCGTTGGTGATGTGAAAATATGTATATGTGATTATGTTAATGATTGTTTGAATGGATGATATGATATGTGTGATTGGAATGCATTTAGAATGATGATTGTTATGTGGCATTGTGTTTAGGATAATATTAATGATGTGATGATACTATATTAACGAAGTATGATGAGGGTCTGAAACCATATGTGAATTGAGATTGTGATGTGAATATCCCAAATATGTGTGTATGAGTTATGGAATGTGTATGCCACTAACTATTGATGAAAATAAGTTCAAAAGAGAATTGGGATTGGATAAGAATGATGAGAATATTGAAATCCAATAAGTGGTGGTGGTGAATGATTGAATGTGGAGTGGCATCTAGGATGCATAGTGTGAGGATGCACTTGATTTGCATTTGCATTGCATCCATGGCATATCATAGCTGTCTATGTGGAATATTAGGGTGTTCCACTAGGCGGGCCCAGTGGGAGGACGGCTCGGTGCACGAGCGTGTTATGGTTTTTCCCCTGTGACTCAGTTTATGAGTCACGAAGCTGTCCATAGTTTGGTGACGAGGCACCCTATGTGGCGGGCCCAGTGGGCAGGCAGCTCTATGGTGAGCAAGTTTACCTCGGTGTCCGATGGGGCACGGCTCTCTCGATGTGTGTTCGGGAGGGGCCCGTAGCACTTGTGATAGTTGAGGCCATGATGTTAATCCGCAAGTCATAGGGTGACTAGTGCTACAGATGGGCGATAGCGGTTTGGTACCAGTAAAATTATGATGATGTAAGCATGCATGAATTGAGATATATGTGTACACAATTTTTCTACTGCAGTAGGGGCATAGTAGCACACCTATGCTTGTCCCACAATTGATTTAATGATATATTTTCCCACAGTCGGATCCGCATTATTTGATGAGAATTTCTTGTGCATATGCATTAGTTTTAAGAGCATTTACATATAGCTGGAGACATGCCTAGTTGGAAGCCCATAGTGGCAACGGATGATTGAGAGTTGAAAGGGGAAAGAGTTGGATACTAACCCTATGTGTGTGTGTGATAATCCGAATGATTGGAAATGTTAATGTATACTTGATGTTATGAGATATATTTATGTATGATGCATGATGTGGTGCAATGAATGATGTTTGTGCAAGTATACATGTATTTCATCATAATGTATGACTTTAATTCATTTGGATTATGTTACTCACCTCCCCGTTGCCATTTTTAAAGTTGATGTAGGTATGACTTAAGTCCTACAACTTTCGGAGGTCGAGGTTGAAGAAGGTAAATATGGATAGGAACGTATAAGCCTTGGCCGGCATGAAAATCTGTTTTGATAGAGTATATGAGGTGTATATACTCAAATTTTGTAATGTTGATAATTTTGGAGGTCATGGGAGAAAATTGGACATGTTGTGTAAGGTCAATTTTCCTACATGACCCAAAAAGTGTAAAGAATGAACCTGAATACTTAACTTTGGTGAATGAATGAATGTTGTGTCTTTATGTTATATTATGGAGCTTGTGGAATGATGTGGAATATAGATATATGTAGGGGGTGTATGTGGTGTGATGATGAAATTAGAATATATGCATGAATTAAAAGTAGCATGATGATGTTGTTGGTGTTTAATTACATGAAAGAATCATGTAGTTTTGGGTTATAGTATTATATAAAGTGGTACATGCATAAAGAAATAAGATAGGGTCCTAGGTGAGGCCAAACTAGAAGGAATTGATGTTGCATGTGTTATGTCCAAGAGAATCTTCATTTCTACTGAGTTTCTGCATAACTCGCTCAAGCGAGTGATGATCTCGCTCGAGCGAGACTGCTGTGAAACAGGGGATTCGTTTCTGCCCCAAATTCGCTCAAGCGAAGTTGCATTTTGCCCAAGCGAGATTGCCACAGAATCAGTGTTTTGATTCTAGACAATTTTCACCCAGGCGTAGAAGCAGGCGCTCAAGTGAGGGAGAGGGAAAATGATACTGGACGATTTTCACCCAAGTGAGGGGTGTCTCGCCCAAGCGAAAATCGGCCAGAGAGCTGCCAACCATTCTGGAACGATCTCGCTCAAGCGAGCCTTGGGCCGCTCAAGCGAGATTGACCCCTGATGCTCCTCTCCTTCTTCGCTCAAGCGTCTCGCTTCCTTCGCTCAAGCATTCCTTCGTGTCTCGCTCAAGCGAGACAGGGCTCGCTCAAGCGAGCTGAGCCCTGATGCCTATTTTTCTCTTTCGCCCAAGGTCGCTCAGCGTTCGCCCAAGCGTGGGTACGCTGGCTCGCTCAAGCGAATTGATTCTCGCTTGAGCGAGTGGCACCTGATGCTTCTAATTATTATTTTAAATGAAATTTTAAATCCTAGACATTATTTCTTTCTTAAATATTATTTTAAGAGTATTGAAAAATTAAATAATTCTTCCGCTGATTCTGATTGAAAAATTTATATTTTAATTTCACCCTCTCATATCTTCATATATGGGAGTGGTTCATTATAGGTCCAGGGGTTTGGTGAAAAATACTTTGCCACTTTAACTATTTGATTTATTGATATTTTCAAAGACGCGAAAAAATTTCCTCCTATTTTATATGGGGGTTTGGGGCGTCTCAGTATTTATGAATATTATGAGATGTTGTAACGCCATTATGGTTAGTCACAAGTATTGACTTGCATACATGATATGATATATATGTGAAATATGTTGAGATGAAAACACACATTAAATGATGGAACAAATGATATGCCTTAAGTGTTGTGATGATTGTCATTATTTTATTTCTATGCGTGGATTGTTATGCAATGATATTGTAGCCATTGAGAAGCTAAGTATGTGAATAAAATACCTTGAAGGGCTTAGTAAAATTATTGTATGTTATTGATTGAAAATGACAAATCAAAATGTATCCCTAAGTGAGAGGGTGAGATATCCTTGCGAGGTTGACTAGCATATGCATTATTGTATTTTGCATTCATGGCATGGCATAACATTGAAATGTGGTTGCGATCACAGTGATGATAATTTATGAATGCCCTTGTTGATAAGTGGCAATGTGATTGTGTATATGCTTGTGCTTGCTTATATTGTGAATTGTGTTTCATGAGGCTTGTATACCTGTTATGTCAATATGATGATGATTGAATGATGAATTGATGGTTTTATAGCAAAGTACACATGATGAAAGAATGCATGTACACTTAATCACTATATATGTATATTCGTCATTTTGAATGTATAACTCACTCTCCCATGTGGTCTCCTTTTTAGCATTGTGATGCAGGTTGCCATGGGATGAGTTCGAATTTTAAATTGAAGTTTTGGGAAGGTAAATTGTGGTAGTGGAAATGCCTTGGCCGGCATCATTTGTGAATTGTAATGTAATGAATAAATTGTATATGATGATATTGATGATTTAGTGATTTTGGTCATGTACAAGATAATCGTGGATGCATAAATGGTGAACTTATATAATAGTACAAAAGTGATGATTTGATGAGTACTTGAGGAATTGAACTTGAACAATATACATTAATGATAGTGGTGTTTGGATTAATATCAATAGGTGAATAAGTAGGCCAATTATGAGATATGGGTAGTGTTGATAGTTGGGACATGACCCCGGACGTATATGCATATTTATATTTATATCTTAGGCAATGCATGTGTCTGTTGTAAGTCGATAAATGGGTTATGACCTAATAGGTTGATATTAGGTGATTGCATGCTTACCGAGCCTTTTCTCATATCGCCATATATGGGACTAGGCGTTTGCCCGATATACACATTCTTCTTCCACTATAAACTTTATTATTATTTTATACCGTATGGGTAATTTAGATGTCGGTCCAGATATATTTATATAAATCTAACTCTTCGGTTTTCTGTGGTTCGGGTTTTGGTGTGACAATTGGACTTACTTCACAACGCAAAAAATTTACTCATATTTTTATTAATTATTTTCTTGATTACATCGGAATTCAAGTCCGGAAAACTGGGGTGTTACAACTGTGGTATCAGAGCATGGTTTTGCTCTGAATTAGATTTGTTAATTATCATCAGAGTGGGGTTACTCTCTATTGAAATTGATATCATGGATGATAGGAGCACGATTGCTCAATATTGAAACATTTTGGTGGTCATTAAAACATTGGTTGTCCTATATAGATTTAAGAGTGATTGTCATTTTGAGGGTGATATTATGTTAAATATTGGTTGCCCTACATGGATTTGTGAAGGACTAATTGTCTAGGGATTGTGAATTAACTGTAAGGGCAATGCTTCCTTAATGGTTATTCTTTGTGAGTTAAAAGTGTTCAATTATGATGATAGCTCATAGAGGACTCTGTGAAATTATGATTCATAAGTTATGATTGATGTTTATGGGGGTATGGCCAATATCATTAAGGTTGTGTGACACACCTAAGGAGCATAGTTGCTCATTGATGATTATGAATGAATCATGAAATTAAATATGTGTGGATGAATTCCCCTTATGATTGATATGTTTGTTTGTGTAAGATCGGCCAAGTTCCTTACCCTATTTCCTTCTATTGACGAATATATTGTGATTATGTATTGATGTTTATGTATTGGGTATAAAAATGATTTGATGATGGATCCATGTTGGATGCTAATCATGGAAATGAAATATTGAAATTGATGAATGTGAGATATGAAATATAAATTGATATAGTAGTAGACCATGGTTGTTGAGACCATGAGATACATATATTGGAATTCAATTATGAGTTAGGTCTCTTGTGTGATTCATGCTTGTGGCTCTTAGCCGAGATTTGCTTGTTGAATGAAATGAGACTTATATGCTTGAGTTGATTGAATGAAAAATAGTGAAAGAGTTCTCTAATATGGGTAACTATGAATAGAAATGATTTGTAATGATTCTATTAAGAAAGGGATTTTTAGTCCTTAGACATGAGGACTCTATATATATATTGATGCAATTGGTATGATATATCTCCCTATATTGGGAATATGAGCGAATGATAAACGATATGCATAATTACATATATGATGAATTGTGTAAAGACTAGGATTGCCGAAGATGGATGTCCTAAAGAATTAAATTGGATTCGATTTTTGGTGTGTGAAAGTCAAATAAATGATTAATTAAATTGGGATTTATGAGATGTGATACCTTTAACTTGATTTAGCATAATTTTACATGAATAGGCCTTGTGAAATTGGGTCCTTCAATGGGTTAGGCTCTATGATATTTTAAGGAATGATGATTTGAAGTTGCGGTTGGATCCCACAACGGATACTAAATAACCCTTGATTTTGCTAAGTATGATGATTGGCTAAGCCTTGGGTTAGTTGACCTATAGTAAAGTTGATTGGGAAATAAAGTG
This sequence comes from Clitoria ternatea, assembly GCA_037962975.1. Classification (NCBI taxonomy): domain Eukaryota; kingdom Viridiplantae; phylum Streptophyta; class Magnoliopsida; order Fabales; family Fabaceae; genus Clitoria; species Clitoria ternatea. The sequence goes on from CM075672.1 coordinate 182,817,504, forward strand.
TTGAGGCTAGAGCCGGCGTAAGATGGAATGCAAATGATGAATGTAACCCCTGATGATTGATGAATAATAATGTTGAAATTCAAGGTATGATTTGGCATTGGATGAGATGTGAGATTTTATGGTATGGTCTTAGGCTAAATTATATGCCCTTGACATTGCGATCATGAAATTAACTATGGATTGTGATATAACATAAGGATAACATGCGTGATTATGAGTCGATGAATAGAAGTTTAATCATGTCGTTACCTCCCTTTTTGTTTAAAAGATGTTATATTGGTAATAGAAACCACATAGTGATGTGATATGATGTGAGTTATATGTCCGATTTATGGACCTTGGTTGTGATCTATGAGGAGAATCTCTGATGTGTAAACTTATTATATGACTGTGAGCTCTACTTTAACCTTGAGGTCACATACTTAATGTAAGTTTGGTGATTCATTTAGACTTGAATTGATTTATAGCCAACGATATGTGAATGAGACAACGGATTATTGGATGATTAGATCATGACTTCGGGATGGATCAGGCCCGATAATGTAGTATTTACCCTACAATGATTGAAATCTATGGTTGGTGTACCAATTTATGGTGATGTTAATTAAGATTTGATGATTGGTATGGCACGATGTATACCAAATTAATTGTATAATGACGATGAGATATGAATATGTTAGTCATGGACTTGTGAGAATTGTCACTAGAATAAGTGTTTTACGAATTGGTGTTATTAGAATAAGTGTGACCGATGTGAACAATGGGAATACGAAGTGCTGGTCCCGATATGGTCTTACATGCCATAGGCATTGTGGCAACATGCACTCAAGTACCGACTTCATGTGTTTGTGGTAACCACTATGGGATTGGGATGCCTTCCTGTATGTCGGATGCAGCAACACGTAGGCCGGACAGGTGTAGGGTTGTAACTGCTTATGGTGAATGTACTGAGCCTATCTGGTCGCATTGAGTGTGAACATGTGTGCTTTGTTGGACAAGTCGTGATCGATGACATATGACACACTGGGATGTAGAAAGTTTTATGTTAAGAATGATGAAATGATGATGAGCATATCTTGATAGACTTTGGGATGTCCGATGTTATTTTAGGGTGTCATTGAACCTTGTCGATGTACGGCCCAAAGTGTGGCCTTATGGTATATGCCGATGTCAAATTTCAAGGACGAAATTTCTTTTAGGTGGGGTGGATTGTAACATCCCGAATTGTATAAAGATGATTAATTAAGGAGAATAAATAATAAATAATTGTATATGAGTTGAGTTATGTCCCAAAAACATTGAAATAATTAAGTTGAGATTTATTATGAATATTTATAATTTATTGAGATTTTAAGAGATAAAATTATACCCGGTTGAAATATGAGTGTCAGACCAAGTATCTCCGATTGAGATGCCATTGGTCAGGGCTGTTAAGAATATTACTGGGAATCCGAATATGTCTTTAGAATAATTTTTGGATTTAGTATTGAGCCCGAACAGAGGTCCTGTATATTAATAAACGGTAAAATTTTAATGAAAGGTAAAAACTTAAAAACAAACCCTCATATGCATTAGCATTAAACAGTTGACATATGCATTAGCCATAGGTGCATGGCATTTGAGAAGGGATGACCACGAGAAATGAGAAACCCCATGCGAGGAGGCATTGAGTAAAGATTTAATGAATTCGTGATGATAATTTGTGAATGCCCTTGTTGATAAGTGGCAATGTGATTGTGTATATGCTTATGCTTGATTATATTGTGAATTGTGTTTCATGAGGCTTATATACCTGTTATATCAATGTGATGATCATTGAATGATGAATTGATGGTTTTATAGCAAAGTACACATGATGAAAGAATGCATGTACACTTAATCACAATATATGTATATTCGTCATTTTGAATATATAACTCACTCTCCCATATGGTCTCTTTTTTAGCATTGTGATGCAGGTTGCCATAGGATGAGTTCAGATTTTAAATTGAAGTTTTGGGAAGGTAAATAGTGGTAGTGGAAATGCCTTGGTCGGCATCATTTGTGAATTGTAATGTAATGAATAAATTGCATATGATGATATTGATGATTTAGTGATTTTGGTCATGTATAAGATAATCGTGGATGCATAAATGGTGAACTTATATAATAGTACAAAAGTGATGATTTGATGAGTACTTGAGGAATTGAACTTGAACAATATTCATTGATGATAGTGGTGTTTGGATTAATATCAATAGATGAATAAGTAGGCCAATTATGAGATATGGGTAGTGTTGATAGTTGGGACATGGCCCCGGACGTATATGCATATTTATATTTATATCTTAGGCAATGCATGTGTCTGTTGTAAGTCGATAAATGGGTTATGACCTAATAGGGTGATATTAGGTGATTGCATGCTTGCGGAGCCTTTTCTTATATCGCCATATATGGGACTAGGCGTTTGCCCGGTATACACATGCTTCTTCTACTGTAAACTCTATTATTTTTGTATACCGTATGGGCAATTTAGATGTCGGTCCAGATATATTTATATAAATCTAACTCTTCGGTTTTCTGTGGTTCAGGTTTCGGTGTGACAATTGGACTTACTTCACAACAAGAAAAATTTACTCACATTTTTATTAATTATTATCTTGATTACATCAGAATTCGAGTCCGGAAAACCGAGGTGTTACAACCTAAGTTGAGTCAGACTGGTGAGATGGTCCCATAGAATCTGGGTTGGGTGATAGTTGATTGGTGGGCGGTCAGATTTGCTCATACATACGACTGGTGTAAACCTCATAAGCCTCGAGCAGGAGACTCGGCCTCTACCGACATATGCTCATAAACCTCTATCTCTATATTTGAAGCTTCTGAATATATGGTGAAGAAAACCCCTGAATGATCCCATCGATATCGGCCCAGATAACGCTTTATTAGGGACATAGTGAAGACTCTGGGTCGTACCTCCATTAGACCTCGTGGTACGTGGGGTGCTGGAGGTTGAGAAGGGAAAAACTATTGAGGTGTAACTGGAGGGATAACTGGGTCCATTGGACCTATAGGTAACGACTCCATTAGCATGTCGGAGGGAATCTCCTCTGGGTTCTCGTGACTTGCTTGGTCCTCCTGACGAATTACACTCCTGGTATGGTACCTGTGCCTAGCCGAAGGTCTAGAATGGATAGCTGTAAAGGTGAGTCTCTGCCTCCACAACAATCAAGGAGTGTCATCACTGACGCTCGCCCCATACAATTCAATCAATTACAATCAACCCTTCCGACTCTTTCTTGGAGTCCCTAGTATGTACTCTAAGTTATCTCGCCATTCTTATTTTCTAACCATTTCAGTTCCCCATCCTCCTCTCAGGGTTACTAGTATTTATACAATCAATACAATCATAATCTCAGTATGATAATGCAATGCATCAGTCCATTTCGATATTCAATTTTCTTCATTAGTCATCATGATACATATGGGCCCATCTTCCACTCATCAATCTCATGTACCAATGTGCATGTGCACAACAATCCCGCCCTATCCTCCCTGCCCAACTAGAATGACCGGAGCTTTCCTTATTCTGGTTTTCACAAATGGGTAAGGACCCGTAGTCCAATCATCACAATGGCCAATCACACATCTTATTAGAACGGGTACTCAACAACCATAGAAACCTCTACCTCTCATCAAAGTATGTCAGAGTTTGCCACGGTCATCTAGCATTGGGCACGAATCCGAGCCATTGGAGGGCCGAATCTGATATACTCCCAAGACTACCCTTGGAGGTCGAGGCGCAACTGTTTCTTCAGTGTACCCATCACAATAGGCTTTAGGGGATTATTCCAACATCCCTCCTTAACTCCATAAATGATGCATAATTCAACCAATTCATTTTTCATTTGTTGGTCCTCGGTAGGGTCCCCTAAATGACTCTCTTCCATTCCTAATGTCGAGTTCTTTTTTCTTTATCTGGTATAATCAACTTTTCACTTTTTATTTATTTTAGTAATCTCACCTGACACTTAGGAATTAAATGAGATTTTGTATTTTCTTAAAAATTAGGGTACTTCGATGCTACAACACCCACAATTCATCTCAGATCCGAGTCGTACACACTTTCACAGTTTAATCATTTTGGGACCCTTACCGATACCACTTTCCATATCTCTTATTCATAATTTTTCTTCTAGTTATCTATGCATCATACAACATCCATCAACATAATATATTTATGAGATACTTCACTCAATCAACACATTCATAATCATATCATATCAATAACCATTTAATAGTATCACATTATCCAAGACAACACATATTCCTAATGCTTACCCATGTAACGTGTACAAGCAACATATTCATGAGAAACTTTACTTAAACATTCATCAGCATATCACATCAATAATTTTACAGTGATATCACAACATATACAATAACGCATGCCTCGAATTTTACTATTATTGGGTGTGATGTGAACGACATATTTATCGGTATTAAATTTGATGAGCTAGCCTTTACGTTAGGTTATTACTAGACGTTTTATGTTATACATCAGGTCAGGTTGCTTTTTGAGATATTTGGGTTCTCTTTCAACCATTTCTGTTCCTATTAATTTATTCGGGTAGAATTGATTTATTTCATAATATAATACCCTAATGTCCAATTATGAATTCTTAGGTCATCTTCAAGTGACCTCATTGTTTATTTTAATTTACCAATCTAATTGGGTTTTATTTGTTGAACAACTTATTTTCTTGGTCACTAAACAGGTTACTAATCCTTTATGTTCTAGTAGCACTTTAGCGATGTTTTTCTTCAACTTAAGGATACCAAATTTTGTAGCTCTTACTTTATTTGTTATTTTTAACTAAATTATTCTCTTAATGACGTTCTTTTGATTAGCTAAATTTATTTCCTCTATGAGTGTTCATTAGTTGTTTAGAGATCTGGGTACCACCTTGACCTTGATATCATAGGCTTAGTCTAGCCTTACTTAGTTACTAGAAGTCACCATTTAATTAATGGGTCCTACTTCTTTTTATTATAAGTCTAGAATCTAAGTCCTAAAATCCTTTATTATTTAATTAATTAATGTTTCTAGATATAAAAACTCCTTTAATTCCTTTCTCCTACTTTTAATGGTTGCCTAAATTTCTAACTCCTAACATCATTTTCTTTTATTAGAATTCTAAAGTCTTGACCTATTTCATTTAAGTGTATAACTCTTTTCCTAATTAATTCATTAGGAACCTTTTCTATAATTTACTCTGAATTAGGCTCTAGCTATCCATTTCTTTTTATTCTAGGCCTATTTAATATATTAAAATATTCAAACCCAAGATTTTATTTCCTAATTAAATTCCTTTTACCAAAGTCATTTTATTAAATCAAGTTCTTAAAGTTCCTTTTTAGTTTTCCATAACTACCCAAATGAGATTCTAATATCCCCCCCTTTTTCTACTTAGCTTACTTAGCCCATTAAAGCCTAAAATTTTATTTTTTGTACAATCTTTTCACAATTTAATTACTCTTCATTAAATTCCAAAGGTTTCTTTTCTTTTTCTTTTTATCTTACTTCAAATGGTCACTAAAATTGGTCACTAAATTTTTCTAACTCTCAATTATCCATTTTGTTAAATTTCAAAACTCCTTTTATTTTCATTTCTTTTCCTTAGTTCATAAAACTTTATTCTAAATCATGAAAATTTTTTATAAAGCTCTTTTAAGTAAAACTTCCACTAAAAAAAATCAATTCATTTATTCAAGTAACTTTTTATGAAACTTCATGATATTTCAAAATGATGCCATTTTTAAAAACTTAATGAAATAAAACGTCTTAACCGTCCTATCGGTAAATCTTCTCGTAGTACGTGATATTCTCAAATCGACTCCGGTGGTGCTTAAACGATCAATTAAATTCCTAATAGCGGGGCGTACCGGGAAATAAATTACAAATTACACAATAACAACACAAAATTAAAATTAATTAATACGAGCACATCAAATAAAACCTAGCCCACCTAAATAATAAATCTCTAGATTTTTGTTTTCTTATCCGATCGCGATAAAATCCTCCAAGCACGTGAACGTAAAATTACACCAAGTCAATTTCTAAAATACTTACTAACTTAAAATCATAGTAATTTTAAAGGCTGGTTACGAAAATGTTCTCAGTTTGAGATCTAACCATTGGATCACGATGAAATTTTAAACGCAGGTCCCCGAATACACAAGCAACATTATAGGACAATAAAAAACGCAATCAAATGAGGAAGAGACCTGCTTTACCTCATGAGATGGTCACTGTCCAGAAAAAGAGAATGATGGCCTCACTGAAAATTTTATCGAATGCTCCAAATGCCTCCTGATGAGAACACCCCTTACCAATCAGGGGAACTTCAAGGAATAGGAGGGCCAATGACAAGATCCAAGGCCAAGAAGACCAAAGCCACCTTACAAAGGCTAATTCTCACCCTCCTAGAAGACATAACCAAGGAGCCACAAAGGACATCCAAACTTACTCATTTGATCATGTGGAAGGATGAACAACAGAGGGCCTAGCACAAATGGCCTAGCCTCAAGAATAGGGTAGTGTAGGACTTGAATGACCTGTGTTCAAATCCTACCTAGACCCATTTTTCTTTATTTCTTTTTCCTTTGTAAGTTTCAGTTTTTGCAACTATATTTCAGCATTGTCCCACTAAGACTTAGTGGTGGGCGGTTACCCTTGTTTTTAGGTAGTGGAGTAGTGTGTCTTTTGTCTTGTTTAGCCAAGTTATACAAAACTGAATGGAGGTGAGAAAAACGGACAGAAGTTGATTAATGAATTTTTCTAAGTTTTGTAAACTTAGTGGTGAGTGTGATGCTCTTGGTCCTTGTGTGAAGCAAGGTTGATTAGCCATGCATTAGTGTGATACTTGTGTATGAATGCTAGTCCATTATGGAGGTGTGATGCTGTCCATCTTTGTATCTTTTATTTCTTGCATTTTGTTTCTTCTACCTTGTCTTCCAAATTGAATCTAAAACAAAATTCTGAACTCAAAAAAAATTAAACATCAAAAGAAAAATCAAGGAACCTTAGTTCAATTGCCAAGCTGCGTTAAGGTCATGTTCTTACGTTAACTTCCATTAAAGTGTGAACTGAAATTCACGTGAGAATGAAGCCAGTTCTAATCCTTGAATCTCTCATGGAATTTAAATAATCAAGGATAAGTTGAATTAGAATTTCTGACCCTTGCAAAAGGTAACTTTCTCACTTCAATCTCCACTCTAGATTTCCCCATTTATCTATGTATCGTGTTATGTTTGTGTGTATTTCTTCCCTTTTTGTGCAGTCCTTCTTCATCTAGATATCAGCCCTTGCCGGTCCTCAACAAGATCCACATCATTTGGTATCAAAGCTCTTGGAGTCAAGGGCTTAAAATTTCTTGGACAGCACCTAAAAAGGTATTTCGAATTCCATCATCTTCAATTAATCCATTCTGATTCTAAATGCCTAAAGTTGATAATTAGGGCTGTGAAAAGAAAAGGAAAATTGTCAAAAAAAAAACGAAAAAAAAATAAAAAATGTATCCTAAATGTTTGAATCTTGCATGTCTTTGCCTTTGATTCTAGTCTAACTCTAGTATTGTTTGTGCGTCTTTTGTATGTCTTTGCCTTTGATTCTTGTCCAACTCTAGTATTGTTTGTGAGTCTTTTGTATGTTTTTGTCTTTGTTTGTGTGTCCTTTTTGGTGTCTTGTTTTGTTGGCTTCTAGTGATAGGATCATATCTCTATTTGCCATCATTAGCATATTGCATTAGGTGGAGCATTTGTGTGTGGGCTGAACTATACTTGTGACTCTCAAGGATTAAATAGCATCAAGAGTGGTAAAAGGCTAGAGTGAAAATTACATTACTAGAAAAAGCCAAAATTTGAGTGAAACACTTGAGAGAAATTATTTGTGAGGTCCAAACAGCAGTTGTCATAATTGTTTTTTCACCTTGTATAAGTGTTTTTAGTGATGGCAGAACAGGGTGAACAAGGAGGCCTTAATCCATTTCAAATGCAAGCTCTAACTCAACATCTTGAGAGGCTATTCCGACAAGCCACTGATGAAATACATGAGAGAATTGACCAGTTAGAGAATGAAAGGAGAAGTCCAAGGAGGCATGGAGGAAGGATGCCAAGACATGAAGAAGATAGGAGGACTAGGGAACAGTGGAGCAATCCCCTTCAAGGGATAAAACTAAACATTCCTTCTTTTGCAGGCAAAAATGATCCGGAGGCATACTTGAATTGGGAGCTTAAGATCGAAAACGTATATGCTTGTGGAGAGTTTGAGGAGGAGCAAAAGGTGAGATTGGCAGCCGCTGAGTTCTCACACTATGCCTTGGTATGGTGGCATAAACTTCAGAGGGAGAGGCAAAGAGATGGAGAGCCACCAGTGAGTACTTGGGCAGACTTGAGGAGATTGATGAGGAAGAGGTATGTGCCTGCCTCCTATGAGAGAGATTTGAAGTTTAAACTTCAAAGACTCACTCAAGGGAGTCGGAGTGTGGAGGAGTACCACAAGGAGATGGAGATGCTAATGCTCCAAGCCAATTTAGAAGAGGATCTTGAGGTAACTATGGCTAGATTCTTAGCTGGTTTATCTACTGATATTCGTGATGTTGTAGAGTTGCAGGAATTCATTGAGATGGATGACCTTGTGCATAAGGCCCTTCAAGTAGAAAGGCAACTCAAAAGGAAGGGAGCTACAAGGAGAATTGCCCCTACCCCCACATCTGGGTGGAAGGACAAAGCCAAGAGGGAGGGCTTTGGGGCAGCACCCTATTCGGCCAAGGTAGCAGGTAGCTCGGCCTTGGATGTTAAGGCCACAAAGGAGGCTGATCATAATACTTCTAAGGGTAAGGAACCAATCCCTAAGAGGACTAGGGACATTACATGCTTCAAGTGCCAAGGTAAGGGGCATTATGCCTATGAATGCCCTACAAAGAGGACGGTAGTGATAAGGGAGGATGGTGAATTGTCTAGTGAGTCTGATACACCTGAGGAGTATGAGAGTGAGGAGGGAGAGGGTGTAGAACCAGAAGTGAATGAGGGGGGATTGTTAATGGTTAGGAGGTTGTTAGGATCCCATATAGAACCCTTAGACCAAAGCCAAAGGGACAACATTTTCCACACTAGGTGTGCTGTACAGGGACAACTTTGCATGGTGATTGTGGATAGTGGGAGTTGTGCTAATGTGGCTAGTACTAGGATGGTATCCAAGTTGAATCTCCCTACCAAACCCCACCCTAGACCTTATAGGTTACAATGGCTAAGTGATGATGGAGAAATAAGGGTGAGGCAGCAGGTGGAGGTGCCTATAGTCATTGGAACTTATTCAGATGTGATCTTGTGTGATGTGGTGCCTATAGAGGCATGTCATTTGTTGTTGGGGAGGCCGTGGCAGCATGACCACAAGACTATCCATGATGGTTTCTCCAACAAAATATCATTCACCCATCAAGGAAAGAAGGTGGTACTTAAACCTTTAAGCCCACAGGAGGTGTGTCATGATCAGTTGAGATTGAGAGAGAAAATTATGAGAGAAAAAAAAGATCATGAGAGTGAGGGATTAAGTGTGACTGAGAGCTTGAAAGAGGAGAAAGAGAGAAAGGAGAGTGAAGAAAAGAGGGGAAAAATAAAAGGAAGAGAAAAGAGTGAAAAAGAGAGGAAAAAGAATGAGAGAGAGATAGCAAAAGAAAGAGAAGTGAGGAAAGTGTTGCTTGCAAGGCAGCCACTCTACGTGCTGGTTTGCAAGCCTATTCTTAATACTAATCCCATTTGTTTTTCTTCATTGCCTTCTCCTATTTCTTCTCTTTTGCAGGAATTCAAGGATGTTTTTCCTTCAGACCTACCCAGTGGATTGCCACCTTTGAGAGGGATAGAACATCAGGTGGATCTGATACCTGGAGCCACCATTCCAAACCGGCCAGCCTATAGGAGCAACCCTGAGGAGACCAAGGAAATACAAAGGCAAGTGGAAGCTCTCTTAGATAAAGGTTGGGTAAGAGATTCTATCTCTCCTTGTGCTGTGCCTGTAATTTTAGTGCCTAAGAAAGATGGATCGTGGCGCATGTGTAGTGACTGTAGGAGTGTGAATAGCATTACTATTAAGTATAGGCATCCCATTCCTAGGCTTGATGATTTACTTGATGAATTGCATGGTGCAAAGTTCTTTTCCAAAATTGATTTAAAAAGTGGATACAACCAAATTAGGATTAGAGAAGGGGATGAATGGAAAACTGCTTTTAAAACCAAATTTGGCTTGTATGAGTGGCTGGTTATGCCTTTTGGATTAACTAATGCACCAAGTACATTCATGAGGTTGATGAATCATGTTCTTAAAGAATTTATAGGACACTTTGTGGTAGTGTATTTTGATGACATACTTGTGTATAGTGCTGATTTAGACTTGCATGTTCATCATTTGCATTCTGTGTTATCTACTTTGAGGCGAGAGCAATTGTATGCCAATCTTGAAAAATGCACGTTTTGCCAAGATCATGTGGTGTTTTTAGGCTTTGTAGTGAGTTCTAAAGGGGTAGAGGTAGACCAAGAAAAAGTGAAGGCCATCCAAGAATGGCCAACACCAAAGACTGTGAGTGAGATTAGGAGCTTTCATGGCCTAGCTAGTTTTTATAGGCGTTTTGTGAGGGATTTTAGCACCTTGGCAGCCCCACTAAATGAGTTAGTGAAGAAGAATGTGAGCTTTAAGTGGGGGGAAAAACAAGAGAAAGCTTTCCAAACCCTTAAGCAAAGACTAGTTAGTGCACCCATTCTAGCATTGCCCAATTTTTCCAAGTCTTTTGAGATAGAGTGTGATGCTTCTGGCATAGGTATAGGGGCTGTTTTGCTCCAAGAAGGCCATCCCATAGCTTACTTTAGTGAAAAACTAAGTGGGGCAGCCTTGAATTACTCTACCTATGACAAAGAACTCTATGCCTTAGTGAGGACCCTCAAAACTTGGCAGCACTACCTTTTCCCCAAGGAGTTTGTTATCCATAGTGACCATGAGTCTCTCAAGTATCTTAAGGGTCAAGGCAAACTTAATAAGAGACATGCCAAGTGGGTTGAGTTCCTAGAACAATTCCCATATGTCATTAAGTACAAGAAAGGGAAGGGGAATGTAGTTGCCGATGCCTTGTCTAGGAGGTATGCCCTTATTTCTATGGTAGAGACCAAATTGCTTGGGTTAGAAGTTCTAAAGGGGCTGTATGAAGAGGATAGTGAGTTCGGCCAGAAGTATAAGGAATGTGAAAAGGTGCCTAAGGATGAGTATTATAGGTTTGATGGGTTCTTGTTTAGAGAGAATAGGTTATGTATTCCCCAATCTTCCATTAGAGAGCTTTTAGTGAGGGAAGCACATAGGGGGGGTTTAATGGGTCATTTTGGAGTGCATAAGACTTATGATATCTTGCATGAACATTTCTATTGGGTTAACATGAAAAAGGATGTAGCTAAGCATTGTGAGTCATGCATTGAGTGTAAACAAGCTAAGTCTAAAGTACTTCCCCAAGGTTTATACACTCCCCTACCTGTTCCTGAACACCCTTGGGTAGATTTGTCCATGGATTTTGTGCTTGGTTTGCCCAAGTCAAGTGCTGGCCGAGATGCTATACTAGTTGTGGTGGATAGGTTTTCTAAGATGGCTCATTTTATTCCATGCAAAAAGGTCAATGATGCAAGCCATGTAGCTGAACTAGTCTTTAGGGAGATCATTAGGATACATGGCATGCCTAGGAGTATTGTAAGTGATAGGGACTCTAAGTTTTTGAGTCACTTTTGGAGGAGTTTGTGGGGAAGATTAGGAACTAAGTTATTGTTTTCTACTACTTGTCACCCCCAAACTGATGGTCAAACTGAGGTGGTCAATAGGACATTAGGTGCTATGCTTAGAGCAGTACTGAAGCAAAATTTGAAACGTTGGGAGGCTTGCCTACCCCATATTGAGTTTGCTTATAACCGTGCTGTCCATTCCACAACTAATTACTCTCCATTTGAGGTTGTGTATGGGTTTAATCCTTTATCTCCACTTGATTTATTACCTGTACCTAACATTTCTGTGTTTAAGCATTATGAAGGACAGGCTAAAGCAGATTTTGTGAGGAAGCTGCATGAGCAGGTTAAAGCCCAGATCATCAAGAAGAATGAGAGCTATGCTAAGCAAGCCAACAAAGGTAGGAGGAAGGTGATCTTCCAACCTGGAGATTGGGTGTGGGTACACATGAGAAAGGAGAGGTTTCCTGAACAAAGGAAATCCAAGTTGCTTCCAAAAGGAGATGGTCCATTCCAAGTATTGGAGAGGATCAATGACAATGCCTATAAGATCCAAATGCCAGGTGAGTATAATGTGTCTTCTACTTTTAATGTGGATGATTTGTCCTTGTTTGATACAGGTGAAGAAGACCCAGATTTGAGGACAAATCCTGTTCAAGAGGGAGGGAATGATGAGAACACCCCTTACCAATCAGGGAACTTCAAGGAATAGGAGGGCCAATGACAAGATCCAAGGCCAAGAAGACCAAAGCCACCTTACAAAGGCTAATTCTCACCCTCCTAGAAGACATAACCAAGGAGCAACAAAGGACATCCAAACTTACTCATTTGATCATGTGGAAGGATGAACAACAGAGGGCCTAGCACAAATGGCCTAGCCTCAAGAATAGGGTAGTGTAGGACTTGAATGACCTGTGTTTAAATCCTACCTAGACCCATTTTTCTTTATTTCTTTTTCCTTTGTAAGTTTCAGTTTTTGCAACTATATTTCAGCATTGTCCCACTAAGACTTAGTGGTGGGCGGTTACCCTTGTTTTTAGGTAGTGGAGTAGTGTGTCTTTTGTCTTGTTTAGCCAAGTTATACAAAACTGAATGGAGGTGAGAAAAACGGACAGAAGTTGATTAATGAATTTTTCTAAGTTTTGTAAACTTAGTGGTGAGTGTGATGCTCTTGGTCCTTGTGTGAAGCAAGGTTGATTAGCCATGCATTAGTGTGATACTTGTGTATGAATGCTAGTCCATTATGGAGGTGTGATGTTGTCCATCTTTGTATCTTTTATTTCTTGCGTTTTGTTTCTTCTACCTTGTCTTCCAAATTGAATCTAAAACAAAATTCTGAACTCAAAAAAAAATTAAACATCAAAAGAAAAATCAAGGAACCTTAGTTCAATTGCCAAGCTGCGTTAAGGTCATGTTCTTACGTTAACTTCCATTAAAGTGTGAACTGAAATTCACGTGAGAATGAAGCCAGTTCTAATCCTTGAATCTCTCATGGAATTTAAACAATCAAGGATAAGTTGAATTAGAATTTCTGACCCTTGCAAAAGGTAACTTTCTCACTTCAATCTCCACTCTAGATTTCCCCATTTATCTATGTATCGTGTTATGTTTGTGTGTATTTCTTCCCTTTTTGTGCAGTCCTTCTTCATCTAGATATCAGCCCTTGCCGGTCCTCAACAAGATCCACATCACCTCCCGATCGTCGCCTAAGCTCCCGATTCCTATAGCAACTAACAATCACCCACGGAAGCACAAGAAAGGTCATGGTTTTGGCCTTCAAACATCAAGGAGAACATCATAAAATTTTAAAATGAAAATTGATTTTTTTTTAGCCAAGAAAACCAAGAACAAAATTCAAGAGGAAAAAACCAAAAATTTCACCTTGAAGGGCTTGAATGGCTTGCGGTTTTGGGGCTTCTTGTACAAGGGGATGAAATTAATTTTTTTAGAGACCATTGCTTGTAAGAAAATTTGGAAGAGAGGGTCTGTTTGATAGAGTGAAGCAGTGAGTTAAAAAAATAAGAGAGGAGATGTAGAAATTGAATAATGGGAAAAGATGAAGATGGTGTTGTCGTAATACAAGAAGAGACAAGAATGAAATTTGGTGTGATAGTGGATGGAATTTTAAGGGGTTATGTGGCTGTGAAATGAAATGATTAAGGGAGGAGATACGATTCTTGATTCTGCTGAGAAAGAGTTAGTGAAGTTTAGTGGAGAATTGCTGGTGGAATTTATTAGGCTAGGTAGATTAAATGGTTGCATGCTAATTACTTGTGGCATAAAGTGTAACACCCCTGATTTTCCAGACTCGAATCCCGATGTGATCGTCATAATTAATAAAATTGTGAATAAATTTTTCGCGTTCCAAACTAAGTTCAGCGTCACACCGAAACTCGAATCATAGAGAACCGAAGTGTACAATTAATAAACTAAAGCTGGATCGATAAAATAATGGCCCATAGTGGTATACGAAAATAATAAAGTTTACAGCGGAAGAATATGTATACCGGGCACATGCCTAGTCCCATATATGACGATATGAGAAAAGGCTAAGCTAGCATGCAATGACATATCATGAGCCTATTAGATAATCATCAACCTGAGTACGCAAAGCCTAAGGTATAACTATATTTATATACATGTACAAATTCGTTAAAACATCTATATCATTATAGATAAATTATACATTTCATGATTCTAATAAATAATAATTCAAAAATGATGCCGGCCAAGGCATTTCCTCTACCACTATTTACCTTCACCGAAACTTGATCTTTAACTTCAAAATCATCCCATGGCAACCTGCATCACAATGCTAAAAAGGAGACCACATGGGAGAGTGAGTTATACATTCAAAATGACGAATAACATATATATTATGATCAAGCGTATATGCATACAAACATCATGTGCGCTTTGCTATAAAACCATTTAAATTATCATCCATTCATCATATCATTAATATAATAGGCATACAAGCCTCATACATAATCATATACACAATCAATTTGCCACTTATCAACAAGGGCACTCATAATCATTATCATCATTACACCATTAAGGTTTCACACAATACCTCCTCGTAAGGGGTTTCTCAACACTCGTGGTCATCCCATCTCAAATATATAATAAATTTAATTCTATATCAATGGGTGATCGCAACCACCATAATCAATTCTTCAAAATCATAATAGGTGATCGCAACCACCATAATCAAACATTCATAACCATAATGGGTGATCGCAACCACCATAATCAATTCTTCAAAATCATAATAGGTGATCGCAACCACCATAATCAATTCTTCAAAATCATAATAGGTGATCGCAACCACCATAATCAATCATTCGTAATCATTGGTTTCCCGCCTCGCAAGGGGTACTCCCTAAAGCAGCCTCGCAAGGAGCTTTCCCGTGATCGCAACCACGTTCAACAATTCACATAGGTTTCCCGCCTCGCAAGGGGTACTCTCGCCTCATGATCGCAACCATGGGCATCATAGGTGCTCGCAAGCCCTTTATCATATCAAATACCAAGTGATCGCAACCACTGGTTCAACAATTCACATAGGTTTCCCGCCTCGCAAGGGGTACTCCCGCCTCATGATCGCAACCATGGGCATCATAGGTGCTCGCAAGCCCTTTATCATATCAAATACCAAGTGATCGCAACCACTGGTTCAACAATTCACATAGGTTTCCCGCCTCGCAAGGGGTACTCCCGCCTCATGATCGCAACCATGGGCATCATAGGTGCTCGCAAGCCCTTTATCATATCAAATACCAAGTGATCGCAACCACTGGTTCAACAATTCACATAGGTTTCCCGCCTCGCAAGGGGTACTCCCGCCTTATGATCGCAACCATGGGCATCATAGGTGCTCGCAAGCCCTTTATCATATCAAATACCAAGTGATCGCAACCACTGGTTCATCATCATATAATGGTCCCCGCAGGGCCTTCCACATTTCCAAATCCAGGTGATCGCAACCACCGGCACAATATCATATCATCATCACGCAGGGCTATGCCCTTCGTGGCACCCCGCAAGGTGTTTCATTTCACAATAAATAACATAGTACCATCAGCACTTACGGATACACCCTTCGTGGCACCCCGCAGGGTGATATGTTCATAATAAATATCACAATACCATCATCACTCAGGAATACACCCCTGGTGGCACCCCGCAAGGTGATATACTCAACATTAAGATCAACATCATCTTCACTCTGGGATTTACCCGTCGTGGTACCTCGCAAGGTGATATATTCACATAATTATTCAACAACAATAGGACAACGTCCTCTTCACTCAGGGATTTACCCTTCGTGGCACCCCGCAAGGTGATTCATTCAATAATAATGCATATCAATGCCATGCTATGCCATGAACGTAACAATGTAATAATGCATGTGCTCAACAACCTCGCAAGGACATCTCACCCTCTCAATTAGGGATATATTATATATTTCATATTTTGTCATCAATGGCATTTCAATAATCATACAAAATCATTTATCAAGCCCCTCAAGGCATATCATCGATTTAACTAGCATTCATTGGCATACAAACATTCACAAGGCCCCTCAAGGCACATCATTCAAATAATTGGCATCCAATAGCCACAGTATCAATCACAATAATCCACACATAAAACCATTCGATGCATATTCATCATTCACAAATTTGGCAATCATCATTGCCTCGAACACATACAAGTCTAACGCTTGTATCAACCACTAGAATGTCATATATTTCATTTTATCTATCAATATAATTATATATATTCATTGGGGATTTCCAACCCAATACAAAAGTATCATAATAATTCTCAATAATTAACAATTTCCATTTTCACTAATTCAATACATATATATATATATATGGCAATGCAAGCATGAGCATCAATCACATACGATAATCATCAAATATATAACTCATGCAATTTGAATGTTAACTCCTCTCCTACCTCAAGGGAAGAGCCGAACCATTCCAATGCTCCGGAAGCTCTTTTGTACCATTGGGAATTCGATCTACATATTATACATATGCAATCAAACAATCAATAAGCCATCTCAAGGCATTTCTCTTAATTCTTAAACATTTGCTAGCTTATCATAAAGCCCAACATCAAGTCCTAGACTTGATGAACACTAACTCATGCAACTGTATTAGGCTTCGGGAATTCCTTTCCCAAAGCCAAGATCCTCTAGATCTAAAAAGGTTAACCATTCCCAATTACAACAGCATCACATTTATCCCTCATCTATAATGCCATCCATATTACCTTTAGTGAATCCGTTCGTTTTTCCATAATAATAGAGGTTTTGGGCAACAATGAGTCCATGATAACTTTTAACATTAAGACATGGGAAGAGTTCATTTTTAGCCTTAAAAATAAAGGGACACGTCATAAATATCACCTATTAGTCCCAATTTGGCCACCAAAAAAAGTTGGGTTCAAAACCCCCTTAAACTTGAATTTTTCAATGCAATAGGTTTGGTATTTTCCGCCTAATGAGAGTTAGAAAACTCCAATTAATGTGAGACCAATTCTCACACCTCCGTAACACAATTATCTACAACTTTCATGAAGAAATCGGAGGCCAAAAATGTCATTAAGATGCCCAAACGGGCCAAAAACAGCAAGGAAAACAGACCAATTGGAAAAACAGCACAACAGTGGCCATAACAGGGCTCTGAATCGATTCAGGCTCGTATGAATCGATTCAAGCGTCCCAAAATCTTAATTTTTGACAAACAGAGGGCCTTGAATCGATTCAAACTCGTATGAATCGATTCAAACGCCCCTGGAGCCCAAAATAGTGCAAACAGCACCTCTTGAATCGATTCAAAGGGTCTTGAATCGATTCAAGACAGCCCTGCTGCTATTTTTATGCAGAAACGTAAGATGTTTTTCAACTTCTAACCCTCCTAACTTTCTCGTATGAACTCCAAATGCTACGAAATTTTAAACACAACAAATACACATCATTTGTGATGCGTGGCCACTGGACCCACTCAAAAATTCCTTAAAATGGGTGACTTATGCATATAAATGCGTTTTACCCAATTTAAAATATTTTTGGGCAACTCAAGGGTCAATTCTCAATGGAATTGGCCCATTCCAATTTCTACAAGTCATAAACTATGCATAGAAGCTACTGGGACTATCCCATGCCATCAAAATCATATAAAACTCTATTTGACTATATGAGTTCCTCAATTATGCGTTATCTTTCAATTTTATCATTAATGCCATCACAATGGCCATCACATTCAATGCCAAACATCCATATGAAATCCTCAACTCTCAAGGCATACACTTCATCCCCTCAAGGATGGTTCACTAGCATATATTTAATTCAACCCCTCATGGGTTATCCATCATCATATATACACATACATTATCATCAATAGCCAACAATTTGCCATTCATATCATTTCACTATAAATATGGCAAGGCAAGCATGAGTGTCAAGACATACAATAATCATCAATTCCAACCATTTATATGCATGATTTCCAACATTCTTAGGCTAACAACAACATATCCCATTCATTATCAACAACAATAATAATCCCCAATGGTTATCCCACCTAGGGTTTGGTTCCACATACCACCATTCATCAAAACAACATCTATCCTCACATCATAACACTTCAATAACTCAAAAACTATCAATAACAACCATGGGTGGTCAAAATCATACCTCTCCACCAAGCTCAAGCTCCAAAACAAAAATGAGAGGGAGAGAAGAGGAGATGAGCCAAGCTTTGCCTCCATGTCCATTACAAGCTTCATAAACCCAAGGAATCCTCTTGATTTTGGGTGGAAATGGCCATGGGAATGATGGTCACATTTTGAGCACAAGAAAGGGAGAAGGAGAGAAGAGAAAAGCCAAGTGAGTGGGAGAGGGAGAGACTCCAACGAAAATAGAGAAGGAGGAGAGAAAAGAATAGGTTTTTTTTTTTTTTTAAGTTTTTAATCCTTTCACTAAAACTTCACCGCTTTATAATAAACAGGATCTTTGTTCGGGCTCAATACTATATCCAAAAATTATTCCGAAGACATGTTCGGATTCCCAATAATATTCTTAACAGCCCTGACCAACGGCATCTCAATCGGAGATACTTGGTCCGACACCCATTTTCTAATCGGGTATAATTTTATCTCACATAAGCTCAATAAATTATAAATATCCACAATAAATCCCAATTTCATTATTCCCATATTTTTGGGACATAAATCAACTCACCTACAATTAATTATTATTTATTCTCATCAATTATTCATTTTTATAAAATTCAGGGTGTTACAATTCACCCCACCTAAAAGGAATTTCGTCCTCGAAATTCGACATCGATATACATGCCACAAGGCCATACCTCAGGCCACACCATCGAGGTTCAACAACACCATAAAATAACATTGGACTTTCCAAGGTCCATCAAGACATGTTTATCATCATATCACCATTTCTAACACAAAATTTCCATATCAAGTGTGTCATATATCATTATTTACATCTCACCCAATAGAGCTCGCATGTTCATACTCGGTATGATCAGATACGCTTAGTACATTCACCATAAGCAGTTACAATCCCTACACCTGCCCGGCCTATGTGTTGCTGCATCCGACATACAGGAAGGCGTCCCAATCCTGTAGTGGTTACCACAAACACATGAAGTCGGCGCATAAGTGTATATTGCCACGATGCCTATGGCATGTAAGGCCGTATCAGGACCAATACTTCGTATTCCCATTGCTCATATCAGTCACACATATTCAAGCGATACCATTCCTTATAAGACTTGGTGATAATCCTCACCAGTCCACAGCTAACATATTCATACTTCATTGTCATTCTATAATTAATTTGGCATCCATCATGCCATATCAATCATCAAATCTCAATCAAATTCATCTTAATTTGGCGTACCGATCATAAATTTTCAGTCATCACAAAGTAAATAGCCCATCCTTGGGTTTCATCCATCCAAAACCATGCTCAAATAGCCTAAAATTCTCGTCTCGCTTATATATTTGTTGGCTATAAATTAATTCGAGCCTTAAAAGATTCACCAAACTCGTATCAAGTAGGCTACTTAATCGTACAATAAGCCTTCACATTAGGGATCCTCCTCATTGGTCACAACTAAAGTCCATGAATTAAACATATAACTCACATCATATCACATCACTATGTGGTCTCTATCATCAATATAGCACTCTTCAAATAAAATAAGGGGGTAATGACCCGATCAAATTTCTATTCACCAATTCATATTCACACATGTAACCCATAATTATTCCAATGATCATAGTCTCTAGGGCACACAATTTAGCCCAAAATCACTTCGTAAAATCATATACCATAATCAATTCCAATTATACCCCAAATTCAACATTATTATTCATCAATCATCAGGGTTTGCATTAATCATTCGTATCCCATTACATAGCAGCTCTAGTTTCTACAACGTAATTCACAATTAATTTCGTTATAGCTTAACTATTCATATGGTTCGATCAATCAATAGACTTAGGAAGTCTAAGGGTCACCTGGTACCCATTGTGGAGTTCTCTCATACCACACAACATCATTAGACATGGCTCACACAAACAACATAGAGTCTAGACCGCCATAGGGTCAAATTCTAAAAGGTTCGATCATACAAGATCGCATCAAGTCATCTGGGGTTACCACACCTAGTGGGTCAAAATCAATTCAATTATTCACTCAGTTTTCACACACCAAAAACCGAGACACAACCCCAATCTAACATGTATTCGATTTCACATTTAATTATTTATCACATATTCAAATTCCCAATCTAGGGGATACAACAAATCACTTGTATCATTTTATATATAAGGCTCTTGTGCCAAAGGATATAAAATCCATCCTTCACAAATGGCACAACCAATCATTTAGATTCAAACATACTCATACTAAGGAATTACTCAATATTATTCATTCATTCAACTCAAGCATGTGAGTTTCATTTCATTTAACAAGCATTCCTTGGCTAAACGCCACAAGTATAATGCATATAAGAGACCCAACCAACAATTTATATATAAGGTGCATATGCACATCAAGGTCTCAATAGGTATGGTCTACTACCATTTTAATTTCTTTCTCAATATTCTCTATCCATGATCAACACATGGCATAAAAATCATCATCATATCAATTCATACCTCATATTTCATATTCATCAACTCATCTTTCATATCTTATATTCATCAATTTCAATATTTCATTTCCATGATTAACATTCAATCATGGATTCTTCATCAAATCAATTTGCATTTCATATATCGACATCAATACACAATAACAATGTATTCGTCATTTGAAGGTAATAGGGTAAGGAATTTGGCCGGACTTACACAAATAAACATATCATTCACATTGAGAAATTCATATATATGCACCCAATCTTAAAATTTTCATTAAGCTTTCCAATGAGCAACTATGCTCCACAAGTGCATCATACATCCTCAATGATAAAGAGTATACTTCCCATAGTCAATAACCACATCTTATGAATCATAATTTCATAAAAGTCCTCTTTGGGCATCAATCCCATCTCAACTCTAATGTTTCACAATCATTCTCAATATGTAATTATGCCCTCATAACTCGATTCATAATCCTTAGACAATTAATCATTCACATTTCTATATAGGGCAATCAATACATCAACATGTCATCATTCTCTAGATAATCATCATCCTTTAATCTATACAAAGCAACCATATGTCAATAATGAGCATCCCGCTCCAAAAATCACAATAAGTATCTCACCATTGAGCAATCATGCTCCAATCATCCATAATAGCAAATCCTCACAGAGCAGCCATGCTCTGATAGTAACTAATAACTCCAATTCAGAGCAAAATATGCTCTGATACCACCTTGTAACACCCCTGATTTTCTAGACTCGAATCCCGATGTGATCGTCATAATTAATAAAATTGTGAATAAATTTTTTGCGTTCCAAACTAAGTTCAGCGTCACACCAAAACTCGAATCATAGAGAACCGAAGTGTACAATTAATAAACTAAAGCTGGATCGATAAAATAATGGCCCATAGTGGTATACGAAAATAATAAAGTTTACAGCGGAAGAATATGTATACCGGGCACATGCCTAGTCCCATATATGACGATATGAGAAAAGGCTAAGCTAGCATGCAATGACATATCATGAGCCTATTAGATAATCATCAACCTGAGTACGCAAAGCCTAAGGTATAACTATATTTATATACATGTACAAATTCGTTAAAACATCTATATCATTATAGATAAATTATACATTTCATGATTCTAATAAATAATAATTCATAAATGATGCCGGCCAAGGCATTTCCTCTACCACTATTAACCTTCACCGAAACTTGATCTTTAACTTCAAAATCATCCCATGGCAACCTGCATCACAATGCTAAAAAGGAGACCACATGGGAGAGTGAGTTATACATTCAAAATGACGAATAACATATATATTATGATCAAGCGTATATGCATACAAACATCATGTGCGCTTTGCTATAAAACCATTTAAATTATCATCCATTCATCATATCATTAATATAATAGGCATACAAGCCTCATACATAATCATATACACAATCAATTTGCCACTTATCAACAAGGGCACTCATAATCATTATCATCATTACACCATTAAGGTTTCACACAATACCTCCTCGTAAGGGGTTTCTCAACACTCGTGGTCATCCCATCTCAAATATATAATAAATTTAATTCTATATCAATGGGTGATCGCAACCACCATAATCAATTCTTCAAAATCATAATAGGTGATCGCAACCACCATAATTAAACATTCATAACCATAATGGGTGATCGCAACCACCATAATCAATTCTTCAAAATCATAATAGGTGATCGCAACCACCATAATCAATTCTTCAAAATCATAATAGGTGATCGCAACCACCATAATCAATCATTCGTAATCATTGGTTTCCCGCCTCGCAAGGGGTACTCCCTAAAGCAGCCTCGCAAGGAGCTTTCCCGTGATCGCAACCACGTTCAACAATTCACATAGGTTTCCCGCCTCGCAAGGGGTACTCTCGCCTCATGATCGCAACCATGGGCATCATAGGTGCTCGCAAGCCCTTTATCATATCAAATACCAAGTGATCGCAACCACTGGTTCAACAATTCACATAGGTTTCCCGCCTCGCAAGGGGTACTCCCGCCTCATGATCGCAACCATGGGCATCATAGGTGCTCGCAAGCCCTTTATCATATCAAATACCAAGTGATCGCAACCACTGGTTCAACAATTCACATAGGTTTCCCGCCTCGCAAGGGGTACTCCCGCCTCATGATCGCAACCATGGGCATCATAGGTGCTCGCAAGCCCTTTATCATATCAAATACCAAGTGATCGCAACCACTGGTTCAACAATTCACATAGGTTTCCCGCCTCGCAAGGGGTACTCCCGCCTCATGATCGCAACCATGGGCATCATAGGTGCTCGCAAGCCCTTTATCATATCAAATACCAAGTGATCGCAACCACTAGTTCATCATCATATAATGGTCCCCGCAGGGCCTTCCACATTTCCAAATCCAGGTGATCGCAACCACCGGCACAATATCATATCATCATCACGCAGGGCTATGCCCTTCGTGGCACCCCGCAAGGTGTTTCATTTCACAATAAATAACATAGTACCATCAGCACTTACGGATACACCCTTCGTGGCACCCCGCAGGGTGATATGTTCATAATAAATATCACAATACCATCATCACTCAGGAATACACCCCTGGTGGCACCCCGCAAGGTGATATACTCAACATTAAGATCAACATCATCTTCACTCTGGGATTTACCCGTCGTGGTACCTCGCAAGGTGATATATTCACATAATTATTCAACAACAATAGGACAACGTCCTCTTCACTCAGGGATTTACCCTTCGTGGCACCCCGCAAGGTGATTCATTCAATAATAATGCATATCAATGCCATGCTATGCCATGAACGTAACAATGTAATAATGCATGTGCTCAACAACCTCGCAAGGACATCTCACCCTCTCAATTAGGGATATATTATATATTTCATATTTTGTCATCAATGGCATTTCAATAATCATACAAAATCATTTATCAAGCCCCTCAAGGCATATCATCGATTTAACTAGCATTCATTGGCATACAAACATTCACAAGGCCCCTCAAGGCACATCATTCAAATAATTGGCATCCAATAGCCACAGTATCAATCACAATAATCCACACATAAAACCATTCGATGCATATTCATCATTCACAAATTTGGCAATCATCATTGCCTCGAACACATACAAGTCTAACGCTTGTATCAACCACTAGAATGTCATATATTTCATTTTATCTATCAATATAATTATATATATTCATTGGGGATTTCCAACCCAATACAAAAGTATCATAATAATTCTCAATAATTAACAATTTCCATTTTCACTAATTCAATACATATATATATATATATGGCAATGCAAGCATGAGCATCAATCACATACGATAATCATCAAATATATAACTCATGCAATTTGAATGTTAACTCCTCTCCTACCTCGAGGAAAGAGCCGAACCATTCCAATGCTCCGGAAGCTCTTTTGTACCATTGGGAATTCGATCTACATATTATACATATGTAATCAAACAATCAATAAGCCATCTCAAGGCATTTCTCTTAATTCTTAAACATTTGCTAGCTTATCATAAAGCCCAACATCAAGTCCTAGACTTGATGAACACTAACTCATGCAACTGTATTAGGCTTCGGGAATTCCTTTCCCAAAGCCAAGATCCTCTAGATCTAAAAAGGTTAACCATTCCCAATTACAACAGCATCACATTTATCCCTCATCTATAATGCCATCCATATTACCTTTAGTGAATCCGTTCGTTTTTCCATAATAATAGAGGTTTTGGGCAACAATGAGTCCATGATAACTTTTAACATTAAGACATGGGAAGAGTTCATTTTTAGCCTTAAAAATAAAGGGACACGTCATAAATATCACCTATTAGTCCCAATTTGGCCACCAAAAAAAGTTGGGTTCAAAACCCCCTTAAACTTGAATTTTTCAATGCAATAGGTTTGGTATTTTCCGCCTAATGAGAGTTAGAAAACTCCAATTAATGTGAGACCAATTCTCACACCTCCGTAACACAATTATCTACAACTTTCATGAAGAAATCGGAGGCCAAAAATGTCATTAAGATGCCCAAACGGGCCAAAAACAGCAAGGAAAACAGACCAATTGGAAAAACAGCACAACAGTGGCCATAACAGGGCTCTGAATCGATTCAGGCTCGTATGAATCGATTCAAGCGTCCCAAAATCTTAATTTTTGACAAACAGAGGGCCTTGAATCGATTCAAACTCGTATGAATCGATTCAAACGCCCCTGGAGCCCAAAATAGTGCAAACAGCACCTCTTGAATCGATTCAAAGGGTCTTGAATCGATTCAAGACAGCCCTGCTGCTATTTTTATGCAGAAACGTAAGATGTTTTTCAACTTCTAACCCTCCTAACTTTCTCGTATGAACTCCAAATGCTACGAAATTTTAAACACAACAAATACACATCATTTGTGATGCGTGGCCACTGGACCCACTCAAAAATTCCTTAAAATGGGTGACTTATGCATATAAATGCGTTTTACCCAATTTAAAATGTTTTTGGGCAACTCAAGGGTCAATTCTTAATGCAATTGGCCCATTCCAATTTCTACAAGTCATAAACTATGCATAGAAGCTACTGGGACTATCCCATGCCATCAAAATCATATAAAACTCTATTTGACTATATGAGTTCCTCAATTATGCGTTATCTTTCAATTTTATCATTAATGCCATCACAATGGCCATCACATTCAATGCCAAACATCCATATGAAATCCTCAACTCTCAAGGCATACACTTCATCCCCTCAAGGATGGTTCACTAGCATATATTTAATTCAACCCCTCATGGGTTATCCATCATCATATATACACATACATTATCATCAATAGCCAACAATTTGCCATTCATATCATTTCACTATAAATATGGCAAGGCAAGCATGAGTGTCAAGACTTACAATAATCATCAATTCCAACCATTTATATGCATGATTTCCAACATTCTTAGGCTAACAACAACATATCCCATTCATTATCAACAACAATAATAATCCCCAATGGTTATCCCACCTAGGGTTTGGTTCCACATACCACCATTCATCAAAACAACATCTATCCTCACATCATAACACTTCAATAACTCAAAAACTATCAATAACAACCATGGGTGGTCAAAATCATACCTCTCCACCAAGCTCAAGCTCCAAAACGAAAATGAGAGGAAGAGAAGAGGAGATGAGCCAAGCTTTGCCTCCATGTCCATTACAAGCTTCATAAACCCAAGGAATCCTCTTGATTTTGGGTGGAAATGGCCATGGGAATGATGGTCACATTTTGAGCACAAGAAAGGGAGAAGGAGAGAAGAGAAAAGCCAAGTGAGTGGGAGAGGGAGAGACTCCAACGAAAATAGAGAAGGAGGAGAGAAAAGAATAGGTTTTTTTTTTTTTTTAAGTTTTTAATCCTTTCACTAAAACTTCACCGCTTTATAATAAACAGGATCTTTGTTCGGGCTCAATACTATATCCAAAAATTATTCCAAAGACATGTTCGGATTCCCAATAATATTCTTAACAGCCCTGACCAACGGCATCTCAATCGGAGATACTTGGTCCGACACCCATTTTCTAATCGGGTATAATTTTATCTCACATAAGCTCAATAAATTATAAATATCCACAATAAATCCCAATTTCATTATTCCCATATTTTTAGGACACAAATCAACTCACCTACAATTAATTATTATTTATTCTCATCAATTATTCATTTTTATAAAATTCGGGGTGTTTTATATAAAAAGAACGTTTGAGTGGGTAGGAGAATCCAGAAGGGGACACCTGGATGTGTAGATGGCAAGAGGTGGTAGTGTGATTAGAAACTGGTGGCTAGAAAATGAATTTGTTATACAAAGAATTAAAGTGTGTAGAATTTTTATGAACCGAAGAAAAAGATGTTAAAAATAAATATGGGTTATTCATGGGATGAGAATCTCAGAAACTAATCAAACAAAGTTTATAGATCTTCTTTTTATGTTTAAATCAATATATCATACGTGACGATCAGAGATTGGTAGCCTCAGATATACCCAATTTTCGACAGGATGTTCTAGAAGCTCCCGAATCAATTATGGCTTCAGAAATAAATTCACCATTAATTCTCCTTTGAGAATTTAATTTTGTGCCCTTCATAACAATTATAGAGCTCCTTGATACGGATTCTTAGCAAAAATAATGAAGCGATTTAAGCACCAAACGAGGGAGATATATGAAAGTTTCTATAGACAGCCAACATTAAAATGAAACAGCAAAGGGTTCACAAAGATTCATTAAACTGTACTAATCTGTAGAGAATTAGGCTTCGATGTCTTCACGAAAAACGTAGATAATTTTTTATGGAGATTTTGATACCAAGGTTGACAAATCGAAGGTCGTATAAGCGAGTTTTGAATTTTTCTGAACCATGTGTAGGGAAAAAGTCCCAACAATGGAATTTTGAGGCGAACACAGTTAATCATCGATTTTTGGGGTTGATAGAGTGAGAATGAGAGTTCGGGGTTAGAAACGGAGGTTGAAGATCTTTTCAAAACAAAGAGATTGAGACTAAAATTGTTCAATTCTACGGTTGTATGCAAAAGTTGGGTCCAAACACTGAAGGTATTTGGGTCGAGTTTTAAAATGATTTATAAAGAAACCAATTTATGGAAAAATGGGGGTGATAGAGTCCGAACTGGGCTTCGGCCTCTTCAAGAAAAGTTTCTAAAACATCGAAGCAAGTCACCAGAGACTGACCATGTCACCATCGGATATCCCGAGGTATATGAACGGTCAAACGTAAGAGACATTAAGGGTTCTAATTTGGCCGATTAGGCTAAGTCAAACACCCTTGATTCTTTATGAAACGGTCCTAACAGGACTAGTTTCCCTACTGGATCACTAGCCTCATACCAAACAGTAAAAATTCGACCTCAGGCTGGGTCCTATAGTTCAAATCCGGGGGACCAGCGACATTTATTATTAAAATATTAATAATAACTAATTAATTTCTTAACTAAACTCCATTATAAATAAGCTTTCATATTTTAAACTTATTTATTAATAATATTAGATATCAAAATAAATATTATCTACTCACTTCATTTTATCTTAATTAACTAAAATCATTAAAAATAAAATCCATTAACTAGTTAATATAAGGTATTATCTACTAGTCACTTTTATTAAAGGGTTTAATTAACATTTTATGAGATCTTGGGCTCTAATAATCATCTAACGTTAAAATTTAACTTGATACATAAATAAGTCTAAATATCCTCAATCAGTTATGGCCACTATTAACAGATAATTGACAAACATCATCTATGAATTACCAAGATTAAACATCATTCATAATTCATTATTTCTAGCATCAGACAAGAACACATATATGTATACACACATCTCACTAACAGTCCTAATGTTAAATCGAACATAATTATCTTTTCACAAAAATCACCACTAAGTCAATAAATTCCTCTAAATTTCACTATTTCACATAGCCTCTCTTACTTATGTTACTCATCTGAGCTATTCCCTACTCACATTCTCTTGGGTCTCTCTTTCTCATGATCAGAACAACCTAGGGGCTAGGCCAAAGCCTCAACTCTCCTAAAATACTTAACAAGGAACTCTCAGAGGTCCCGAGAGCTTGGGCTCCTACTCTGGAAAATCAGGGCTGTTACACCCTAGTGCTAGAGTAATAAAATTTTTTACTTTACGATTAAATTCTACCTTTTTCTTCTTCTCATTGGTCCATAAATCGATGGGCTTATCATATTCCATATTATCAACAACATATTTAGGAACAAAAGGACCAAATTGAGTAGCATTCCATACCTTGAGATCATAGGATCAGACAAAAATTTTCATCCATTCTTTCCAAAAAGCATAACCTTCTTCATTGAAAGCTGGAGGCCTATTGGTAGCACCATCATCGGGGAAGAGATTGCTTGAGGCTATTTTTACCTCTTGTAGCTGTTAAGCCTTGTAGCAAGAGTCAACCTTTGATTCCACTTGTTAACCAAGTGGCCTCAATAACTCAAGAGGGGGGTGAATTGAGTTTTAAAATTAATTGCCTTATAAAAACTTTATCTCAAATTTACTTTACTTTACTTAGAGAAATGAAGAAATTAGTATATTAATCAATGAATAATAGCAATTGAAGCAAGTAAATAAAGAAAATAAATAACTCAAAATCAAATAGAGTTACAGATGAGAGATAATGACACGCTCAAATTTTTATCCTGGTTCGGATCCCCTACGTCCAGGCCCCAAGTAAACTTACTTGAGATTTTACACTAATAAGAATTTGAGATTTACAAGATGAGCCAATAAAAGTCTCTTGATTTTCCTACCAAGAACTTATCCCTCATTCTTTTATCCTTCTCATAATTCTTAGTCAACAACAACCCCCAAAGGCTACAACCTTGCCTTTGTTACAATGCTTCAACCCAATTTGTGTATGAGCAAAAATGAAACCTTCTAACTCCTCTTATAATGAATATATAAAACAAGATAAGAGAAGAAAACAAGTGATAATGATCACGAAATATAGCTCTCTTTGAAGAGTAGATTCTGTAAATTTAAATCTATAATAAAAACTCTCTTGATAGAGTAGAATAGAAGATTTAAAATGCAAATACAATATGATCAACTCAAAGATTGTAGCTCTCTTTTGATAGAGCGAATTTAGAAAATATAATCGTAGAAAGAAAGTTGATCAAAAACTGTAGCTTTCTTTTGATAGAGAAAATTTTTAAAATCAAAGCACAAAAGGAGATTAACTTAACTCATAAGAATGCAGCTCTCTTCTAGAGCAAAATATGAAGATTAAAAGCGTAAAAAAATTTATCAAGCTTTGCTTCTTGAAAATGTGAAAGAGAGAGTAAGAAAGTTCAATACATATGTGTGTTTTTCAATGACGACTTAGGCCTTTATTTATAGTGTTTCAAGTAGATAACTAGTCATTGTAATCTGAGGATTTTCAAATTGATTCCCTTGAAAATATCCCTTAAGTTTAGCAAAGTTGAGAATCAGTCAAAATACGCAGTGTAATCGATTAGCTTAATCGGTTAGCAACGTTCTATTTTCTTTAAAACACATCCAGATTCATCTTAATCGATTACCTTAAATGATTAGCACACTCTATTTTAATTAAAACATATCCAGGTTCATCTTAATTGATTACCTTAATCAATTAGCAACATTCTGTTTTAATTGAAACTAGTCCAGATTCATCTTAATCAATTACCTTATTCAATTACATCCTATTTAATTAATTACCTTAATCGATTATTTTTTTCAAATAATTTCAAAATTTATCTCTTAGACTTAATCAAATTGCTTAATTGATTTCCTTATGCCTAATAGATTAACTTAATCAGTTACGAAAGTGTTGATTTGAGATTCTCATATCATTTTTCTTTTGAGAAACATTCTTGGAATCATCAAAATTTTGGATAATAAGAAATCTAATTATTAATTCTCCCACTGTTTGATATATTATTATGACAACTCTCTGATTCTTGTGGATGTGGAGATTTACCCTTACGCTAAATTTTTCCAGACCTCATGGAGATGGATACAGACTTCGCATCAAGGATGAGTCAAACTCTTGTTGGACCAAGGACAAATAGGATAGATTATTTTATTTTCCTTTATGGGACCCTGCGTGCCCCATTTATTTTCAACATGTATAATGATTGTTTCGACCATATATTATATATGATTATGTTGTATATAAGATGTACCTGTTCCACCAAGTTTTCATGTACAAATAAAACTTCCACATTTTCTAAAAACACGTAACCTCTCGGTTGACCAGGATAATCCAGTGGAAGGGATTGTCCTAGTTAACCAAGGGTGTTATATTAGTGGTATCAGAGCATGGTCTATCCAACAGGCTTGGGTGTGGCTCTCTACACCTTGCTGTACTCTAAAAAGGTGTTTCTTGACAGTCAATAGGATTTATGTGTTAGGGATTGCTTGGTTGAAACCCAAGCAATCGAAGCATCAGACAAGGATGTCTGTGGTTAGTAACCAAGGTTACTTCAAAGCCTATAGTTAGTTCGGTGAATTTCAGGGGAAAATTCCTAAAAGGTAGGGAGAGTGTAACAGCCTTAATTTTTAGAATAGGAGCCCAGGCTCTCTGGGTTACTGGGAGTGTATTATTAAGTCTTTTAGGAGAGTTGAGGCCTCATCCTGATCCCCAAACTACTCTAAATATGAGGGAATGAGACCTCGAGGGAATGTGAGTAATGAATAATTCAGTTAAATGAGATAAGTAATAATAGTTGTGCTTAGTGGTGGTGTTTAGTTAGAAAGAGAGTTTGTTGACTTAGTAGAAATTAATACGAGATAGCAATCATGTTTGATTTAATATTGAAACTATCGATGAGGTAAATATCTCCTTGTTAATGATGCTAAATTGATGAAATGATGTTTAATTTTAGTAATTAATAAGTGATTTAGTTAACAATTTATTAATTATAGTAATAGTTGTTGGGAATATTTAATTATCTAAATATCAAGTTTAATTGTTAAGGCTAGATAATTATTAGAACTCAAAATTTCATAAGACGATAATTAGCCCTTTAATGGATATGATTAGTAACGAGTACCTTATTTTAATTCGGTGTCAATCAGTTAATAAATTTTATTATTTTATTAATTAATATAAAATAAAATAATTAGACATTATTGATTTTGATGCCTAATACTATTAATGATAAATTTAAAGATATAAAACATAAATTATAATGAGGTTTAGTTAAGATTTAATTAATTATTATTAATATTTAAATGATAAATATCGTCCTGTTCCTCGGATTTGAACTAAGGGACCCAACCAGAGGTCAGACTCCGACTATTTAACCTGAGACTAGTGATTCCGTGGGGAAACTAGTCCTGTTAAGATCCTTTCATGAAGAATCAAGGATGACTAACCTGGCCTAACCGGTCCAATCAAAACCTCTAACGTCTCCTACTTTTGGTCGGGTATATACTTCGGGATATCCGATGGTAGCATGGTCTATCCCTGGTGACTTGTGTTGATATTTTAGGAACTTTTCTTGGAGGGGCTGAAGCCTGATTCAGACTCTATCAACCCTATTTTTCCATAAATCCATTTTCTCATAAATCACCTTAAAGCTCGACCCAAACACCTTTAGTGTTTTGGACCCAACTTTCGCATATGAACTTCGAATTGAATTATTTTTGTTTTGATCTCTTTGTTTTGAAAAGATCTTTAACCTCCGTTTCTATCCCTAAACTCTGATTCCCACTCTGTCACCCACAAAATTAAGGATTAAGTATGACCACCTCAAAATTTCATCATTTGGACATTTTATCCTGTGCATGGTTCATTCAAAAATTTATAACTCTTTCATACGACCTTGGATTCATACAAACCTGGTGCAAAAATCTCTGTAACAAAATTCTTTACACTTTTTATGCAGCCCCGAAGGTTTAATTCTTCCTAATCGGTATAGTTTTCATAATCTTTGCGGACCTATCCCAAATTTCATAACTACACTGCACACTTTTAGGAAAAAAAATGTATCTCTCTCATATGCTATTGGAATGACCCTGTTATTTTTTCTATGGCTTTGTATTACAGGGATCTACAAACTTCATAAAGGGCATGGAAGCTAATTCCATACCTATTTTTCATAGGAAAATTATTTTCTTCAAAAATTCATTTTTGTCACAACCTGGAGAAGTTTTTGGATTTTAGTCATATCCTCCTTGTCCGATGTTGGATTTTCACGTACCACGTCTCGTTTTAAAAAGAAAACAAAGATCTACAACTGTCATGGTGGGAGTTTTCTAAATTCCTACTCCATAAATTATTGTATATTTATTTTTAGATGTGTTTCGAATAGGTCACTAGTTACTCGTCAGGTATCCGATTTTCGGTACCCTAAATGATTATTCCGGCACCGCCATTACTTGGCACCTGCCCTCCACACCTCACCACCTTACGCCACCTACACCTGCCCTCCTCAGCCTCTTCACCTCCTTAATCTACCAATTACAATTCATGCAAGGCCTAATCTACTCCACCAAACCCATCATTCAATCAAGCTAAATTTTCCCTAGTTCACTCAGTCACTCTCTTACCCAGAACCATAGCCATTCTCTTCCTCCATTACTTTCTAAAATAGCCACCATACACCTCCTTCTTGGCCACCTTAAGCCATCCAAAAATATCCACCACAACTCTCTCTCCTCACGACCACACCACTTCCACCATCCACCACCATCAAAAAATTCCTCTTCTCCTCCTTCTTTCTCCTCTTAGACCGCGGATTCGCCTCCCAAAATAGCCACCATATACACTTATATTTCACCTCCCAAGACCCACCATGAAATCTTCATCCATCAAGCTTCACCACCCTTCGAAGCTGTGGCCCTCCAAGGCCACTATTGCTACCCAATTTTGTCCGGGTCCATTTAAAATTTTCAAAAAAATAATAAATAATAAAAAATACAAAAAATAAAAATAAAAAATAATTACAAAAAATCAATCTAACATAGGATTTAATATTTAAGAAAAAGTGTGAACACCCTTTTTTATGAGGTAAAAAATAAAAAAAAAGAGCAAGGAAGAGAAAAAGAAAGTAGATGAGATTTAGTCCCATATTGAAAGTTCTAAGCTTAGGAGTTGCTAAAATGTAAATTGTTAGTTTTATTTAGTCTCACATCGAATACTCTTAGGGGAGCTATGCTTGGTATGTTACTATACAAGCAATACCTTATAACACTTGGAGGGGACTGGAGTGGGAGCAGTGGAGATAGCCTTTTTTTAGTATAAAATATGGTTGCGGCTTTGACTGATCTTCCACATTAGAAAAGATTTAGTTTCTTCTATAGGAGTCTCAGTTTAGAAGAAACAAGAGACACCACTGAATCCGGAGACGACTCTAAAATTTTCTCTTTGGCTCAGAAAAGAAGGTAAGTTTTTTTGTTTATTGTTTCTTTCTTCTTATGTTTTAATTTATTAGCCTTTTTGTTTATTGTTTTTATTTTTAGACTTTGATTTTTTTATTATATTTATTATTATTATTATTTTCTTCTCTTCTACTTCCTACATCATTTATTTCATAGACCTATCTTTTTCCTTATTTCTATTCTCTTACTTGACCTTTTTATTTTATTTTTATTTTATTTTTGTTTTTTATTTTCATTTCTCTCTAAAATATATAACAGGAAGCTTAATTTCGAGCCTTGGGATGAGAGGGTGTGGAAGGGTGCTTCAGGGGACCTGGGGTCGCTTCCTAGTTTCAGGTACTTTCCTAATAAAAACCTTCTCAGTCTGACTAGTCTTTAAGTGTTTCTATGCCAGTTGAGCTGTTCATGTTATTATTATCCGGAATAATGAAACAGTGTAAACTCCTGGTTGGCCCAGTGCAAATTAAAAATTTTTCAGGGTCCGTATAAATAGGTAAGATAAATATATTGCATAACATTCATAATTGATTGTGTATGTGATTATGATTGATATTATTGTATTATATTTGAGAAAACCCCTTATTGCTTATGTCCCATTTGAGAATATTATATTTTGTTTCTCACTCCTTTCTTCATGCTTTTGTTTCATATGTTTTAATTGATGGTTCGTATAGAGGGAAGGATCGAAGAATCCAGACAGTAATTATAACACGTTCTAGAAAGGGAGCTTAGTATGAACACTATGGTCCAATGAATAAATAATGTTATTAAGTAACTACTTTTGGGCCATGGAGTTTCCTCTCTTTCTAGTAATATTTAAATATTTATTTTCTTTGGAGGAATGTAAAATTACTTTATAAATTTTTAATGATATTATTGAGGTATTTCAAAAATGTTATATGTAATTTATTCTGATAGTTTCATTTTAACGATTATATTTTTAGTCGAAAAAATTTTTATGAATTTTTTTAGAATTTATTGAGATATAATAGAGGGCTTTACTGGATTGGTTATTCTCCCCTTTTGTCATTATCATAAAGAATATCAAATGGTGATTCTTCTTGTTTAAGAGCCTCAGCTTGCTTTATTTCTTCTTCTATTTCTCCTGTCTTCATGTCTTCCATTAAACCTGTAAGATCATCAATACCCTCCTTTCTCGGAGTCTCTTGGTTATCTTCGTTAAACTTTACATGAACAGATTCTTCTATAGTCAACGTTTGTCTTTTGAAGACTCGATAAGATTTACTATTAGTTGAATAACCCAAAAAGATTATCTCATCAGACTTAGCATCAAATTTTCCTAGGTTGTCTTTACCATTATTATGAACAAAACATTTGCATCCAAATACATGAAAATATGAAATATTTGGTTTTCTATTTTTGGAAAGCTCATAGGGGTTTTGTTTAAAATGGGTCAAATTAAACAACAATTCATAACATAGCAGGCTGTATTGACTGCTTCGGCCCAAAAACCTTTTGGAATCCCAGTTTTATATAACATTGTTCTAGCAAGTACTTTTAGTGAACAATTCTTTCTCTCAACAACGTCATTTTGTTGAGGTGTTCTTGGTATAGAAAAATTATGTTTGATCCTATTATTTTTACACAAGTTTTCGAAATCTCAGTTTTCAAATTCTCCCCATGATCAGTTTGAATGGTTTCTATTCTTAAGTTTATTTCATTTCAGACAACTTTCATAAGCTTTTTAAATGCTTTAAGTGCTTCACTTTTATGAGATATGAATAAGGTCCATGTAAATCTAGAGAAATCATCCATAATCACAAGAGCATAGTAATTGCCACCAAAACTTCTAATTTGTGATGGCCCAAAAAGATCCATATGCAAAAGTTGTAAAGGCCTATTTGTTGAAATAATGCTTTTAGATTTAAAGGATGCCTTTACTTGTTTTCGCCTATGGAAAATATCACAAAATTTATTTTCAAATTTCATTTTGGGCAATCCTATCACTAAGTCTTTTGAAATCAATTTGTTTAAGTGATCTATGTCAATGTGGCATATTCTTCTATGCCATAGAAATGATTCATCTTCTCTAGAAATCAAACTTTGTGCATCATTTGAGGGCAAGCTATCTAGGTTAATCATGTAAATATTATCTATTCTTTGACCAACCAATTTGACTATTTTCTTCATTTTCAATCATGTAACAATTTGAGTTAAAAGTTATAAAAAACCTTTTATCGCATAATTGACTTATACTTAACAAATTATGTTTTCATCCCTCAACACATAACACATCATTGATTGTAATAGAGGAATTTGTACTTACATTTCCAAGTATTCTTCCCTTTGTGTTGTCTCCATATGTAACATTCCTTTTGTTCTTTGGAGTAAAACTTGAGAACTTTGATATATCTCCGGTCATATGTTTTGAACATCCTCTATCTAGATACCAAAAAGAATTTTCCACCTTAAAGCATACCTAGAAAACAAGATTTCAAGTTTTAGGTACCTTTTGTATGTTGGGTCATTTCTGATTAGTTTGGGTTTCCAAAATTTCTTTTAGAACCTATACCTTTATAGGAAGCTTTTATAAAACAATTTGATGTTACTCCATCATAAAAACATGTTGCATTCAATGAATAAGGCACTTTGAAATTGTGATGCTTCTTATATGGTTTTGTATATCCTTTTTGAAAACAATTAGAAATTGTATGACCTATTTTTCCATAATTTGCACATTTAAGAATAGTTTTAGGTTTTTCATTCAAGGGTATAAAAAAGTTCTTGTATTCCTTTTTATTTTGAGATTTTTCATAACCTATGCCCGTTCTATCAAGGTATACTTTTGATTCCCAAGAAGTGCATCTAGATTCTTTTTACCATTTGTAAACTTCTAAAAAGATTCTTTTAAATCTTTATTTTCATTTTCAAGAAGCATACATTTATCATATAACACACAATCGTCATTACCATCATAAGTCATGAGAGTGATATTAGATGTTATTAATTCTCCATTTTGAACTCTAAGATTTTCTTTTTCTATGTTAATTTCATACAACTCATTTTCAAGTTTCAAAATGGTTTGTTTTGAACATGCATACCTTTTTGTTATTAACATATATTTTTCATGCAATTCACCAAACGCTTCTAGCAATTCATCTTTATCAACTTCACTTTCATTATTACTAAATTCATTTAGAGAACTTACCTCATCATTTTTGGAGTGCTTTGTCATAAGACAAAGGTTGGCAACTTCTTCCTCCGATTCCTTGGATGAGTCTTCATTGCTTTCTTCCCAAGCTTTGTATGCTCTTCGTTTTCCTTTGTTATCCTTATTTTTTTTCTTGAGGTTTGGATAATCAACCTTGAAGTGACCTATTTTGCCATATTCAAAACAAGTAGGGGGATTAGTGTGATCTTTAAATGATTTCTTACCTTGGTTTGGATATCTTTCTTAGAAGCCTTTCTTCTTCAAGAATCTTCCAAACTTTTTGACAAGTAGAACAAACTCTACATCATCAAGTTCTTCATTCTTAGATTTTTCTTCATCTTCTATTGATGTGGCCTTGAGAGTATTCTCTTCTTTCTAGTAAGCTTCTTTTCTTCTTCTTCCTTGGCTACTTTCAAGTCTTTGAGCTCTTATTCATGTTCTTGAAGCTTACCAAATAGTGTGGCAAGGGACATGGTGTAGAGTTTTTCCATTTACTTCAATGCGGTTACCATTGATTGCCATTCCCTAGTCAAACTTTTCAACACCTTTTGAATTAGTTCCTTGTTGCTGTATGTTTTGCCTAAGGTAAGTAAGTGATTTATAATAAGAGTAAACCGTTTTTGCATATCCATAATACTTTCCTTCAGACTCATTTTGAAGCCCTCATATTGACTAGTAAGCATACTAATTTTTGCATCTTAACATCATTAGTACCTTCATGAATCGTTTCAAGAGTTTCCCATATTTCTTTAGTAGTATTGCAAGTAATAACTCTAAAAAATTCATCAGGCCCTATGTAACACCCTCGGTTAACTAAGATAATATCTTCCACTAGATTAATTCAGTTAACTGAGAGGTTACTAATTTTTAGAAAAATATGGAAGTTTTTTTTATACAAGATAACACATGGTGGAACAAAAATATACTATATTCATGATTGCATTATATGTACATAAAGTGGTCTCATCAGATCTATACAACTAAAATATGAAAGGGGTACATAGGCACCCTATACAAAACATCACTACAAAACATCAAAATAACATAAACTAGCCCTAATCATTAGTCTAGGTCTCCTGTGAAGTCCTCGTCCAACTAAGGGGGCTCTGGCTGAGCTGAAGTAGATGCGATCTATGTAACATCCCGAATTTTATAAAAATGATTAATTGAGGAGAATAAATAATAAATAATTGTATATGAGTTGAGTTATGTCCCAAAAACATTGAAATAATTAAGTTGGGATTTATTATGGATATTTATAATTTATTAAGATTTTAAGAGATAAAATTATACCCGGTTGAAATATGAGTGTCAGACCAAGTATCTCCGATTGAGTTGCCATTAGTCAGGGTTGTTAAGAATATTACTGGGAATCCGAATATGTCTTCAAAATAATTTTTGGATTTAGTATTGAGCCCGAACGGAGGTCCTGTATATTATAAAATGGTAAAATTTTAATGAAAGGTAAAAACTTAAAAACAAACCCTCATCCCCCTCTTATGATTTTACGCCACTTCTTCTCCTTCTTCCTATTCTCTTTCTTTTCATCTCTTCTTCTTCTTCTTCTTCCATTCTCCAAAAATCCAAGTGTGGTGGTATGCCCTTCCTCCTCCCTCCATTTTTGATTTTCCCATAGAGCTTGAAGGAGATGATGTTAGTGGAAGCTCCTCCCTCTTCTTCCTTAAATTTTCATCACCTTTTTCCTCCCTTGGAGGCTCATTGTTGTCTCTTGGTTAAGGTATGTTCCTTTTCATTTCTCATGAGCTTGAACCCTAGGTTTTGGGTTTTTGGTATTTGGGGGAGTATTTATTTTAAGAGGGTTATTAGGAGAAACATTAGGTATGGAAACCCTAAGGTAGGGTGGCTTAAATGTAAGTTTTTATGAGCATTTAATGTGGTACACAAAATTAATGTTGAAAAGTGATGGAAAATTGATGAGCATTTATGATGGTGATGGTTTTTAGTGAAACCCTAACTTTAATAAATTGGGGGAAGTGTAAAATGTGAGTAGAATATATGTTTAATGATGTTAGAGAATGATGGTAATGATGAGAGATATCCATTCATAATAGTTAATGAATATTGATAATGGTTATTGGGTTTTCATGAAACCCTAGCCCTAAGAATTTAGGGAAAATAGATATATTATAGCTTGAAGGGTTGACTTGAATGTGAATGGGTGATATTTAATATGTGTGTTGTTAATTATAATGATGAATAATGGTGAACATAGTATATAACCCTTAATGGTGGAATCAATGGGATATACATATTGGTTGGTGAATTGATAGGCCATGATTTGTGTCATTAGAGTTTGATAATTAAGGATGGTTTAAGAAAAGCAAGGATAACTTGTGTTGAGCTCTAAGTGATAATGATGATATTTAAAGGATTGATGTGATTTGGGATTACATTATGTAATGAATAAGATGTTGTTATTGTTGGGTATAGTTGGCCCTTTTAGATCTAGAGAACCTTGGTTTTGGGAAAGGAATTCCTGAAGCCTAATGTGAAAGTATAAATAGATGCCATGACAGGTTTAGAACTTATTACTAAGCTTCATGATATAGGAGCCATTATTTAGAATCATAATGAGAACCTTAATATGGCACATAATTGTATAAATTCAAATGTGTGTATGTTGTGTAGATTATGTTCTGGATGAGGGTGCGGAATAATCAGAGCATTCAAATTTCGGCTCTTCCCTTGAGGTAGGAGAGGAGTTTACATTCAAATTGCATGGGTAGAACGATAGTGATTATTGTATTTGATGAATACTCGTGCTTGCCTTGCCATGTAGGTATTGAAATAATGTGAATGGTTATTTGATGATATTTGAGAAATGGTGTATGAGAATATGTATTGAGTTGTATGAAAATATATATATATGATGATGATAAGTTAATTTTGATATGGTTAATGAATTGGAATAGAAATGATTGAGTATGATGTTTGAGGCAAGTTTTAAATACCTAATAAGAGGTGTAAGATGTGTTGAATTTGTCCAATTTGGATTCGTATGAGTTTTGGTATATAAGGTTATGGAATTCTTATGTTTTGCTCTTGAACTGATAATCTCGCTCAAGCGAGAATCCCCTGTACTAGTTTTATGGCCTCTGGCCCAATCTCGCTCAGGCGAGTGAGCGTCCCGCTCAAGCGAGACGTGTATAGGTCGAGGAGAAGAGACACTGGATGAATCTCGCTCGAGCGGGCGTGGCCGCGTTTGAGTGAGTGACAGGGCCCGCAAGCGCACGGGTTATGTCGCGTAATATAAAAGATTATCATTCTCCACAGGGACTGTTTTCAAAGTACCAGCATATTGAAATTTAATTATCCACACAATTGATTTTTAATGTTTTTGTAAAATAAAACACAAATTAAAAATAAATTTAGAAACAAAATTTACTTGACACTTAAAAATCAGAGTTGAGAGTATCTTGGGATATCGGGGGATCAAGACTCTATTTTATGTTAATGAATTTTAACTTTTCATAAATAAGAATCAAATTAAGTTTTCCAAGGCGGATTTTCCTTAAGCTAATTAATATGTTCCTCTAGGAATCCTATTAATGTACCTAACCTATGGAAAGCGCTGCTTAATCCTTAGAAAAGGCCCATTATCGTTTTGTGAAAATCCCTTATTTATTCCCCAAAAGATTTTGATTACTTTCACAGTTTTACCGAGGTCACAAAAAGTATTTCAAAACCCTAGGCTTAGTTCAAAAACTTTCCAGTAACAATAAATCTCTCAATTCTATTAATTACTTAAACTTACTAATATACCCGCAAGTATACAGTTTTATCACTTAGGTTCTTGTTAGGAATTACTAAGAGCATTGAGCATTTTTTGAACTAAATGGAAAACAGAAATTTATTTAATTCAAAGTCAAAATATCATTATCATAAAATATTATCACACCCCTTTCATCCCAAGATAATTAATTTAGTTACTCATGAAATAATTCAAATTCATATACATGATGGAAAAATAAAACATACAAGACATGGTAAAAATAAAGACTTACGGGTTTCTCCGAAAGCTCAAAATAATTTTACCACTGTATTTCCTTGTTGCAATATTCCTCCACCAATTACAAATTGGAACACTCACTTTTACAATCCTCAAAACTCTTACAAAACAAAAAGAAAAAGAAAAGAAAAAGATAAAGAAAATAGAACAGAGAAGAAACGAAGAAAAGAAAGAAAAGAGAAAGGAAAGAAGAATGAGAATTGGATATAGGCGACACTATTGGCTTCAGACATTCCCCTTATTTATAGAGATCTTGGACGTTAATAATCATGGGGAACGGTGGCTAGTGGGACTTCTCTTTTGTCTTGTTGTCAGCCGCCCCATAAGATCAACTTGGAAATAGCCTGGATGGTGTGGTGGAGAAACCGCCTGGACCTCGAAGACTGTAGGGAACGACGGCTAGTGGGTTTCTCTTTTGTCTTGTTGTCAGCCACCCCTTCATAATTCAAGGATCCACTTGGACAGTGGGAATCCAAGTCAGCATGGGCAATCGGTGGAAATATGGAATCGACATTCTCCTTATCACTCGGATTAGTGCCTCAGCCAGTATCTGTAACATCCTAATTAATTTAATGACCATATTAAAATTAAGATTTATTTGCAAATTAAAATTAATGGTTAATTGAGAATTAATTTGAAATAAAAGAAAATTGATGCTGATGGGAGTAATTAGACATGACACATGATTTGATGGGGCTGCCATAAACACGTTCTCCCACCTGCTCACTCACTGCCATTTCTCCTGACCCGTGTGCTGAAGAGGAACCACTTCTTCATTCTCTCAAAATCCCCACGAGACTCTTCCTCTTCCTCTGCACTTCTTCCTCTCCTTCTTCTCGTTCTTCTTCGTTCTTCTTCGTTCTCCTTCTTCGTCAATTACGACTGTGGTGTTGTGGAGGATTCGAGTTTCCTCACTGTTGGTAAGGAGCGATTGTTCGAGTAGAAGAGGAACAACTTCCAGTCTTCCAAGCTGCGTGTATGGTGTTTGACTGGGTTCAACGGGTATTGAGCAGGGGAGAACGATTATGGATATGATGGAGCAACGGTATCAGTGTTGAAAAATAGAGCATGGGTTAACACTGAAAACAGAGGAGTTTCTTGCGTCTTTTCAGAAGGTAGGGGGCACTTTACATCTCAAATGCATAGTTATGGACGGATCCCGGGTGAAAGTGTTGTGTGTTGTGTTTATGGTTGTGAATATGTTGGTTGTGTGAATCATATGATGATAACTTTCGAATACCAGGTGTGTGTGTCTTTTAGCTGAGTCAAGTAAGGTTATATCCTTTCTCCGTCCCTAAAATATGTGTTAATAAACATGAGAATGCATGAAAATGTACTGAATCTGTATTGGCCGAGTGCATGCGTTAAGAGGTTGTTATGCTGAGTTCCGTGTGTGGTTAAATACTCAACAACATGTGGTATATGTTATTGATATTGCTAATACCGAGTGTGTATTGTGGGACTGTTGATTGATTCCTGTGTAGATTTTTATATATGAAACCATGAATACATGAGATGCATGTGATATGTGGTTTTACCGAGTGAAATGCCTTGTTGTGCTTATGAATATGTATGGAAATATAATGAAAGACCTTGAGTTGGACTCAAGGCAATACCGAGTGAAACACTCATGTACCAGCGTTGGACGCTTGGTGAAAGTCCTCGGGTTGGACTCGAGGCAGTGCCGAGTGCATTAAG
This sequence comes from Clitoria ternatea, assembly GCA_037962975.1. NCBI lineage: Eukaryota > Viridiplantae > Streptophyta > Magnoliopsida > Fabales > Fabaceae > Clitoria > Clitoria ternatea. Next base: position 182,860,366 of record CM075672.1, read on the forward strand.
CATTGGACGCTTAAAGACCTTGGGTTGGACTCAAGGCAAGCTTACCGAGTTGGACTTGGGGCTACCCGTAACACTCCCGTTGTCGCTTGGAGCGATTGTGTTACATGTGAGGGCAAACAGTTTGGTACCAGTAAAACGGCCGGATCAGCTTGGAGCTGAGAAAAGGGCTTGGAGCCTATGTTGCAACATGAAACTTAATAAAATGGATCGGATCCGACTGAAATTAATGTGTGTGCACACTTATATTTATGATGAGCTCAATGTGGTTATATGCGTATGTATGGGAATATGATTTATATGGCTGTGTGTTATTTGAATAAATTCCGATTGAATGTTACCGTGTATGGATATATTAAATGACAGTGTATGTGATAGATTGATTGATGAGATAATGCTATGTGCTAGAAAACTAGAGGATTTTCCAAGTCATTACTGTCACTTTAAATGTAAAAGCTCACCCCTATTGTGGCCATATTTCAGTGGATATTGCTCGAATGTGGAATGATAGGAGAGCACCGATTGCTAGGGAGTGCATTGTACAGTGGGATTGTACATATATATATATATATATTGTACAGATGATTTTGTAAAGAAGGGTTGGGTTAATTTGGAGTGATTTATGCCCATTAATGTACTATTTCCCTAAGAGGATCAATCGAAGGGTGTATGTGAGAAATTCTTTTGGTAAGCCTATTCCGAGTGAATAAGGCTATGGTATCCCGAGCGGGTGGAGTTATGTAATTCCGAGTAAGAATTGACTTAAAAACTCCCGAGTAAGAACTTATTAGAATTTCCCGAGTGAAGGGATGCTAGAATATCCTGAGTGAACGATGCCTTAAAATCCTTAGGCGAGACTTGGCTTAATAAGAAATTCTCAGAGTGAAAAAGATTATATATGCCGAGTGAAAAACATGTGAAAACAATTCCGAGTGATACGAGACTGAGGAAAATTATTCTGTGCGAGGAAAGCTTATGGATTCCGAGTGGAATAACCGAGGGAATCATTTCTCGAGTGGAGATTGTGACGCTTCCAAATGAAGCATGTCTGTGACCTTTTGAATAAGGATCTGGTTGAGTTTACCGGGTGAATCATATATATGGGGGACCGTTCCCGAGTGAACTTAGGTCCCGATTCTGAGTAATGAGGATACCGAGTAGACTTGAGTTTAAATCCCGAGTGGTCGAATTATCTGAGTGCCTGTTCGCTTGGGCGAGTAAGGTTTCGCTCCAGCGAATATAGTTCGCTTAGGCATTTCTTCCGCTGGTAATTACTTAAGCGTTATTGGTCTTCGCTAACATGGGGGCACCCTGACCCGGTTCTTTCTTTCTTTCTTTCTTGGTCAGATTCTTGTTCCGATTTCCCCTGTTAGCCATTCAGAATTTTTAGGAAAACTTTTTTCCCTCGTTTCGAATTTTTATTTAATTTAGTTAGGATGTTTCAGTATCCATCCTCAGTGGGAATTAATCCGAGCGGAACAGGTGCTTTTCATACATAAAAGACCGAGTGAAAGCTTGAATTCACCGATTATTGACTCGGAAATTTCTTTCTGAGGAGCATTCATCAGGACCTTTGTTCATTCGGAATTGCTTCACTCGGTGTTGCTTTGTCCGAAAATGTCACTGCTTGAAGCATTCATTCGGAATTGCTTCAAACAGAAACAAGTTCTGAGCAAAGCACCTCCGATTGCTTCAATGATTTAAACATTCATTCAGAATTGTTTCAAAAGTGACTCACTCGGAGATCATTTGCTCGGAGGTGCTTCTGCTTGAAGCACTCGTTCAGACCCTCTTCTTTCGCATGTGACCCACTCAGGATCGGGAAGATTTCATTCAAATGATTCAATCGGCACCTCCAAAATGTTTCACTCGGCTATGTCTCTAGAATTGAACCACTTGGAGAAACCTTGCTCGGATATATTGCTTGGGAGTAATTCAGTCGAGAACGACCCTTTCTTCACTCCTTGAAATGATCCACTCAGACACATTCACTCGGAAGTTCGACTTGCTTCTCACTCAGAATGGCCTCAATCGTCAATCAACCCATTCGGTTGTATTCACTCGGGAGTCGGCCTTGCATTTCACTCATAAATTTGGAACTTGAGAGAATTCTTGCCGATAGAAGCTCCTTCCAGGTCAGATCTTTGCTTTGCTCAGAAATACATCTCTCGGCCCCAAACCACTCGGAAGTGCCTTCCTTGGAGACATCTCACTCGGGGTTAGTTTGAAACTTGAGAGTCTGCCCGAAAAAGACTCATTCCCAGTCAGACTCTTTTCCTTGCTTGAAAAGACATTTTCTCCGAAACACACTACTCGGAAAGGCCTTTTCTTTGCTCAAAATGCCATCTTTTCCGAAACACACCACCCGGAGACATCCTTGCCTGACAAGTGTTCTTCCGAAGTTCAGAGTTATTTCATTCAGAATCAACTCACTCGGGAATCTCCACTCGGAAACAATTTTTCCCAGAAAAAGCACTTGTTCCCAAATCAGACTTGCTTCAATCAGTAATCTTTCACTCGGACGAATATCTTTGGGTGGTATTTATTCAAAGTCAGTCCCTTTTTCCTTCAGAGTGGCTGCAGTCGGGAATCTTCCACTCGGATTTATCTCGAACCGGGAAGTATTCCTTCAAGGTCAGCCATTTTTCACTCGGAATGGCTTTGATAGGGAATCTTCCACTCGAATTTACTTCCAACCGAGAGATAATCCACTCGACAATGCTTCATTAGGAGACTCCCTACTCGGGAATGATCATTTCCGAGTCATCCTACTCGAATTTGATCATTCCGAGTCGGATTTCACTATAAAAAGAGGCTTTCTTTCCACTTGGGCTTGTTCTTCTTGTTTCTTTATCATTTGATGGTCGTTTTTCTCTTGTTATTGACCCTTGTATTACCTTAATTTTTGCAAAATAAATTACCCAAGTAGAATATAGTGGAAAGAAAGCGAAAATCATGAAAATTAAGGAAATACAGTGCATAATGATTAAAATTCTAAGCAAACTAAATCTAATTTATTGTGTTATAAAACACTTATCAAAATACCCTAAACCAAAACATTGCTTGTCCTCAAGCAATTACCATATTCACATGATAAGATACAGAAAACACTAAGCTCAGCAAACTAAGGAATCCAAAATAGAGAAAAAGATTTATTTAAATGCCAATATTAATTTTCTTATGTGAATCAATTTTCATTATCAAGACAGAGGATACTCTTCTCTCAATTTTCACTCAAAGTGTTTCATGGTTTGTGTATCACTCAGATCATCATAGTCAAAAAATATTACCAAAGCTTGTTAATAAACCAGAAACTCCACAGTTTAGATAGAAAATATGTCAAAGTCTAAAGGTCTTTCAAAGGTTTTAACGTGGCCTTGGGTTGTATTGTCAAGGTAGGAATTTTAAGAAAAATGAAATACAAAAGGGCTTTAACAGTCATGAATGATTCAAATTACCATCATAAATTTAACAGAGCAAATTTTTGAACTTTTATGGACTTTTTGGAATTCATTCAATATCATCCTTTTGATTTTCTTTTTATTTTTTGCATCCCATACATATATTTCTTAAGTCCTTTTTTATTTCTTTGCTCCACTAAATTTCCAACTTTTTCACCATTAAGAGAATATCAGTCAATGAAAGGCTTCAAAGAAAAATTTTCACCTTTAGGCTCAAAAGGGGCAACTAGGGGTCAAATTATGCAAAAATTCTGAGGCTTAAGAATAAGGCCTAATTGTGCCTTTATCATCCTAAGACATATAATCAAAAACCATTTTGAATTGGTTGAAAAACAAGTTCTAGAATATTAATGACTATGAGATTCACTCAATCAAGAAGATATGGGTTTTGAAAATTTGTTTGATAAATAACCCATTTTGGCTCAAGTCTAACCATGGAAAGTCTTTTCAAAGAAAATTTTAATCACATAAAGTTCATTTAGACATTGATTTGGCATTTAAACAATCAAATTTTGAAAATTTTACTCAAAATTTTGGGGTCCTTAGATACTTTAGCCTTGTGTTTAAAGTAAATTTATCATATAATCATGGTAAATTACAAGATTACAAACAAAACAAGGAAAACACACATGCATGAAAAATATAACAATCACACAACGTAAACAAAATAGTTAATTTTTCTTATCTACCACCCCAAACCAGAATTTGACATTGTCCTCAATTTTAAAATGGATGATAAGAGGATAAGAAAACTTAGCTGTAGTAACCCCAAACCAGCATTTGACATAGTTGTTTTTTTTTTAATAATTTTTTAAGCTCAAAATGAAACAACAACTTTTTATAGGGTTACCTCCCTATCAGTGCTAAGTTTTAAGTCTTCAGCCAGACTTCTCACTGTTTGGATTTACTCATCAGGAGCATCAAACAAGTCCAAGTCACTTGCTTGTTGTATTGTTTGACCTGTCAAGTAGTGCTTTACTCTCTGTCCATTTACCCTAAATGTACCAGATTTCTCGCTCCATAGTTCAACAGCTCCATAGGGAAAGACTTTTGTTACCTTGAATGGTCCCGACCATCGAGATCTCAGTTTACCTGGAAAAAGCTTCAATCTAGAATTAAATAGTAAAACCATATCACCTGGATTAAATGTTCTCCGTTGGATGTGACGATCATGCCATTGTTTGGTTTTTTCTTTATAAATTCTGGCATTTTCGTATGCATCTAGACAGAGTTCTTCAAGCTCATTTAATTCCAACAACCTACGTTCACCTGCAGCCTTATGATTAAAGTTAAGAGTTTTAACAACCCAAAAAGATTTATATTCTAGCTCAACAGGTAAATGACAGGGCTTCCCATATACTAGCTTAAAAGGTGTGGTTCCAATGGGAGTTTTGTATGTGGTTCGATACGCCCATAAGGAATCATCTAACTTAATAGACCAATCCTTACGTGATGTATTCACCACTTTTTGAAGAATATTTTTAATGTCTCGATTGGATACCTCAACTTGTCCACTAGTTTGTGGGTGATAAGGTGTAGCAACCTTTTGCCTAACTCCATATTTCTTTAGAAGGGTCTGAAACGTTTTCTTAATAAAATGAGATCCTCTATCACTTATAACACATTTTGGGACCCCAAACCTTGGAAATATTATTTTCTTAAAAAGTTTAATAACAGTCTTAGCATCAGAATGGGGTGAAGTAATGGCTTCCACCCATTTTGACACATAGTCAACTGCCACTAATATGAACTGATTTCCAAAAGAGGAAGGAAAAGGTCCCATAAAATCAACACCCCATACATCAAACAATTCAACTTCTAAAATGGTATTCAATGACATTTCATGTCTCTTACCAATGTTACTTGTTCTTTAGCAGGCATCACAAGTTAGAACATACTTATGTACATCCTTAAAAATATTTGGCCAATAGAACCTAGCTTGCAATATTTTAGCACCTGTCTTAGAGGTACTCATGTGCCCTCCACAGGAAAGAGAATGGCAATGATCCAAGATAGCATGGACTTCATCTTGTGAAACACACCTCTGAATCAAACCATCTGCACATTGCTTGAATAGGAGTGGTTCATCCCAATAGTAGTGTTTAACATCTGTAAAAAACGTTTTCCTTTGCTGAAGGCTAAGATCAGGAGGTAAGATACCACATGCAAGAAAATTTACAAAATCAGCATACCAAGGAACATATTGGATACTAAGACTCAAGAGTTGTTCATCCGGAAAAGATTCATTGATGGGAATATTATCTGTTTCTTCTTTTTCAGATGTCAACCTAGATAGGTGGTCAGCGACCAAGTTCTCGGTACCCTTCTTATCCTTAATTTCCAAGTCAAATTCTTGCAATATTAGAATCCACCTAATTAACCTAGGCTTTGCTTCCTTTATATTCAATAGATACTTAATGGCAGAGTGGTCAGTGTAAATAGTAACATGTGAACCTACCAAGTAAGATCTAAATTTATCAAAAGCAAAGACAATAGCTAACAATTCTTTTTCAGTTGTGGCATAATTTACCTGAACATCATCTAGCGTTCGGCTGGCATAATGAATTACATGGAGCTTTTTATCCTTTCGTTGCCCCAACACAGCCCCCATTGCGTAATCACTCGCATCGTACATCAACTCAAATGGGAGTTTCCAATCAGGTGGTTGCACGATGGGGGCAGAGATTAGAGCTTGCTTAATCCTACAAAAAGCTTCCATACAAGATGAATCAAAATTGAAAGGCACATCCTTACCCAGAAGAGTTGTAAGAGGCTTTGTTATTTTGGAGAAATCTTTAATGAATTGATGGTAAAACCCTGCATGTCCAAGAAAACTCCGAATACCTTTCACATTTGTAGGTGGAGGAAATTTTTCAATCACTTCCACTTTAGCCTTATCAACTTCTATACCTCTCTTAGACACCAGGTGTCTAAGAACTATGCCTTCTCTTACCATAAAATGGTATTTTTCCCAATTCAAAAACCAAATTGGTCTCTTCATAATGCTGCAAGACTTGGCACAAATTTGTTAAACAATTATCAAAATCCAAACCATGCACTGAAAAATCATCTATAAAGACTTCCATCACATTTTCAATAAGATCAGAAAAAATTGCTTCCATACACCTTTGAAAAGTCACTGGTGCATTACACAGACCAAAAGGCATACGTCTGTAAGCATAAGTCCCATAAGGGCAAGTGAAGGTAGTCTTTTCTTGATCAGATGGATGAATGGGAATTTGATGAAAACCTGAATACCCATCCAAATAACAGAAATAAGAGTGTTTCGCAAGTCTTTCAAGCATCTGATCAATAAAAGGGAGAGGAAAATGATCTTTTTTTGTGGCGTTATTTAACTTCCTATAATCAATGCACATGCGCCAACCAGAGACAATCCTAGTAGGAATCAAGTTATGTTTATCATTTTCAATCACAGTTATTCCCCCCTTTTTAGGCACCTCATGAACAGGACTTACCCATTTACTACTATCAACAGGATATATGACTCCAGCATAAAGCAATTTCAAATTTCCTTTTTAACCACTTCTTGTATTTTTGGATTTAATCTCCTAAGTTGTTCTACTATGGGCCTACTTTCATCTTCTACAGTAATCCTGTGCATACAAAGAGAAGGACTAATTACTTTGATATCATCCATTGTATAACCTATTACCTTTCTATACAACCTAAGTTGTTTCAAAAGTTTTTCAGTTTCACATGGATTCAATTCAGCATTAACAATCACAGAATATGTGGAATTAGGACCAATAAACTCACACCTTAATGAAGCTAGTAAAGGTTTTAATTCCACATTGGGGCTTACCACTTTGTCACCTATGACCTCAGTATCATGTTTTAGTGGGGCCTCAGAGCAATCAGATGTTTCTGTCAGCTCAATCATGAAAACAGTTTCAAGTGGGTCATTAGGAAAGGTTACTTCCTTTACCACTTGTTCAACAAAATCCACACTACAGCAAACATCATTAAAAGGTTTTTCTAAAACATTTTTCAAGTTAAAATCAACCTTTTGATCTCCAACAGTTAGAGACAACTTACCATTCTTAACATCGATCACAGCACCTGCAGTTGCTAAAAATGGTCTGCCTAAAATAATAGGAATCAAAGAATCTTTGTCCATTTCAAGCACAACAAAGTCAGCAGGTATAAAAAATTTTCCTACCTTAATAAGAACATCCTCTAAAATTCCTACAGTATATTTTACAGATCTATCAGCCAATTGCAAAGACATCCTAGTAGGTTTCAGCTCACCCAATCCTAACTTTTCAGCAACAGATAATGGCATTAAACTCACACTCACTCCTAAATCACACAATGCTTTATCTATATTCATGTCACTAATCATACAAGGAATAGAGAAACTACCTGGATGTTGGAGCTTGGGTGGAAGCTTTCTTTGAATTAGAGCACTGCACTCTTCAGTAAGTGCAACTGTACCATCTTCCTTCAGTCTTCTTTTGTTGGACAAAATGTCCTTTAGGAACTTTGCATATGTGGGCATTTGCTGCAAAGCATCTGTGAAGGGAATATTGATATATAATTTCTTTAAAATATCAAGAAACTTACCAAATTGTTTGTCCAACTTTGCTTTAGCCAAGCGCTGAGGAAATGGAATGGGAGGTTGATGTGGCTTAACCTCCTCCTTCTTTTCTTGTGGTTTCTCTTCTTCAATCACTAGATGAGATAAAGATTCATCCACTTTCTTTTCCTCCTTTGCAGTCTTGCCAACTGGCCCATCATATTGAGTACCACTCCTAAGAGTGACAGCCATGGTTTGGTTAGATGGTCCAGCCTCTGGTTTTCCAGGAAATGTTCCTGGTGCTCTTTGAGAGTAGGAGGCTTGTTGGGTAATTTGATTTTCCAGTATTTTGTTATGGGTGGTAAGAGAGTCCACTTTTGAAGCCAAGTTTTTTATTGCACCAGAGAATTCATCATTTTGTTTAAGTTGAGTAGCTACAAATGTCTCCATCAAGGATTCTAGCTTTGATTTTTGTGGAATATAGGTTCCTTGTTGAGGTTTGTAGTTACTTTGATTAACTTGGAATTGAGGTGGCCTATTTTGGAAGCCAGGTGGACCTTGTGGAGGTCTGTAGTTACCTTGATAATTTCCACCATAGTTTCCAATAGCATCCACCTGATGCATTTCTTGTTCTTGATTAAGGGTTATTGCTAAATAGCAGTTTGCAGCTCCAAGTCCTGAAACACCACAAACTTCACAAACAATATTAGTAGCACCTGTTGACCCTATTTTATCGAGTTTTAATGTTAATGCTTCAACTTTGGGATAAAGTAGGGAAAGAGCATCAACAGAGTACTTACCTGGTGTTTTAGCAGGCAATCCTTTCTCAGAGTTCCACTGGTGAGTGTTTTAAGCTATTTCCTCAATCAGGTTCTCAGCTTCATCAACATTTTTACTCATGAAAGCTCCTCCAGCTGTAGCATCTAAAGAGATCTTTTGTGTGGAAGTTAGTCCATTATAGAAAATATGGATTGTCAACCACCTTTCTATCCCATGGTGAGGACATTCTCTTAGCATCTCCCTGTATCTCTCCCAGGCTTCATATAAGGATTCGTCATCTTTTTGTGAAACATTTATGATTTGTTTTCTTAGCACATCGGTCTTGTTCCTTGGGTACCATTTATTGATAAAAGCACTGGACAATTGTTCCCAAGTCGTGATGGATCCTTCAGGAAGAGAGTATAACCACGCCCTCGCTTTATCTCTTAAAGAGAAAGGGAAGAGTCTCAAGCGAATGGCATCATTAGTGGCTCCGTTCATCTTCAGGGTATCACAGTATTCAAGAAAGATTTGAAGGTGAATATTTAGATCTTCAGAAGGTAATCCTCCGAATTGGTTCTGTTGAACCATTGAGAGTAATGAAGGCTTCAATTCAAAGTTGTTAGCCTCCACTGTGGGTCTAAGGATGCTAGATCCTCTTCCATTTGTACTTGGAGCGACAAAATCTCTTAAGGCTCTATTTTGGTCTGCCATTTGTTTTTCTTTTTGTTGTTTTTGTTGTTTTCTTAAAGCTCTAAGGGTACGTTCTATCTCAGGGTCAAATCCTAAGTTTAGACCGACACTACGGCTTCATCGCATAAAAAGAAAATAAATAACAAATAAAATAAACAATTACAAAAATAAAACAACAATAGATACACAAAATAAAGAACAAAATACAAAGTAACAAACAAAATAAAAATAAAGAAAAATATAAAAAGAAACAAACAAAACAAAAAAAAATACTAACAAGTATGATCTAATCGAATTTCAATATTGCCGATATTTGAGGGACAACAGTCCCCGGCAACGGCACCAAAAACTTGACAGGGCCCGCAAGCGCACGGGTTATGTCGTGTAATATAAAAGATTATCGTTCTCCACAGGGACTGTTTTCAAAGTACTAGCATATTGAAATTTAATTATCCACACAATTGATTTTTAATGTTTTAGTAAAATAAAACACAAATTAAAAATAAATTTAGAAACAAAATTTACTTGACACTTAAAAATCAGAGTTGAGAGTATCTTGGGATATCGGGGGATCAAGACTCTATTTTATGTTAATGAATTTTAACTTTTCATAAATAAGAATCAAATTAAGTTTTCCAAGGTGGATTTTCCTTAAGCTAATTAATATGTTCCTCTCGGAATCCTATTAATGTACCTAACCTATGGAAAGCGCTGCTTAATCCTTAGAAAAGGCCCATTATCGTTTTGTGAAAATCCCTTATTTATTCCTCAAAAGATTTTGATTACTTTCACGGTTTTACTGAGGTCACAAAAAGTATTTCAAAACCTTAGGCTTAGTTCAAAAACTTTCCAGTAACAATAAATCTCTCGATTCTATTAATTACTTAAACTTACTAATATACCCGCAAGTATACAGTTTTATCACTTAGGTTCTTGTTAGGAATTACTAAGAGCATTGAGCATTTTTTGAACTAAATGGAAAACAGAAATTTATTTAATTCAAAGTCAAGATATCATTATCATAAAATATTATCACACCCCCTTCATCCCAAGATAATTAATTTAGTTACTCATGAAATAATTCAAATTCATATACATGATGGAAAAATAAAACATACAAGACATGGTAAAAATAAAGACTTACGGGTTTCTCCAAAAGCTCAAAATAATTTTACCACTGTATTTCCTTGTTGCAATATTCCTCCACCAATTACAAATTGGAACACTCACTTTTACAATCCTCAAAACTCTTACAAAACAAAAAGAAAAAGAAAAGAAAAAGATAAAGAAAACAGAACAGAGAAGAAATGAAGAAAAGAAAGAAAAGAGAAAGGAAAGAAGAATGAGAATTGGATATAGGCGACGTTGTTGGCTTCAGACATTCCCCTTATTTATAGAGATCTTAGACGTTAATAATCATGGGGAACGGCGGCTAGTGGGACTTTTCTTTTGCCTTCTTGTCAGCTGCCCCACAAGATCAACTTGGAAACAGCCTGGATGGTGTGGTGGAGAAACAGCCTGGACCTCGACGACTATAGGGAACGGCGGCTAGTAGGTTTCTCTTTTGTCTTGTTGTCAGCCGCCCCCTCATAATTCAAGGATCCACTTGGATAGTGGGAATCCAAGTCAGCATGGGCAATCGGTGGAAATATGGAACCGGCATTCTCCTTATCACTCAGATTAGTTCCTCAGCCAGTATCCATCCTTTGTGGGAATTAATCCAAGCGGAACAGGTGCTTTACATACATAAAAGATCGAGTGAAAGCTTGAATTCACCGATTATTGACTCGGAAATTTCTTTCCGAGGAGCATTCATCAGGACCTTTGTTAATTCGAAATTGCTTCACTTGGTGTTGCTTTGTCTGGAAATGTCACTGCTTGAAGCATTCATTTAGAATTGCTTCAAACAGAAACAAGTTCTGAGCAAAGCACCTCCGATTGCTTCACTGATTGAAACATTCATTCAGAATTATTTCAAAAGTGACTCACTTGGAGATCATTTGCTCGGAGGTGCTTCTGCTTGAAACACTCGTTCAGACCCTCTTCTTTCGCATGTGACCCACTCAGGATCAGGAAGTTTTCATTCAAATGATTCAATCGGCACCTCCAAAATGTTTCACTCGACTATGTCTCTAGAATTGAACCACTCGGAGAAACCTTGCTCGGATATATTGCTTGGGAGTAATTCAGTGCTTGAAATGATCCACTCGGACACATTCACTCGAAAGTTCGACTTACTTCTCACTCAGAATGGCCTCAATCGTCAATCAACCCATTTGGTTGTATTCACTCGGGAGTCGGCCTTACTTTTCACTCATAAATTTGGAACTTGAGAGAATTCTTGCCGATAGAAGCTCCTTCCAGGTCAGATCTTTGCTTTGCTCGGAAATACATCTCTCGGCCCCAAACCACTCGGAAGTGCCTTCCTTGGAGACATCTCACTCGGGGTTAGTTTGAAACTTGAGAGTCTGCCCTAAAGAGACTCATTCCCGGTCGGACTCTTTTCCTTGCTTGAAAAGACATTTTCTCCGAAACACACTACTCGGAAAGGCCTTTTCTTTGCTCAAAATGCCATCTTTTCCGAAACACACCACCCGGAGACATCCTTTCCTAACAAGTGTTCTTCTGAAGTTTAGAGTTTTTTCATTCAGAATCAACTCACTCGGGAATCTCCACTCGGAAACAATTTTTCCCAGAAAAAGCACTTGCCCCCAAATCAAACTTGCTTTAATCAGTAATCTTTCACTCGGACGAATATCTTTGGGCGGTATTTATTCAAAGTCAGTCCCTTTTTCCTTTAGAGTAGCTGCAGTCGGGAATCTTCCACTCGGATTTATCTCGAACCGGGAAGTATTCCTTCAAGGTCAGCCATTTTTCACTCGGAATGGCTTTGATAGGGAATCTTCCACTCGGATTTACTTCCAACCGAGAGATAATCCACTCGGCAATGCTTCATTAGGAGAGATACTTCCAACCGATTTAATCATTCCGAGTCGGATTTCAGTATAAAAAGAGGCTTTCTTTCCACTTGGGCTTGTTCTTCTTGTTTCTTTATCATTTGATGGTCGTTTTTCTCTTGTTATTGACCCTTGTATTATCTTAATTTTTGCAAAATAAAAATACCTAAGTAGAATATAGTGGAAAGAAAGCAAAAATCATGAAAATTAAGGAAATACAGTGCATAATGATTAAAATTCTAAGCAAACTAAATCTAATTTATTGTGTTATAAAACACTTATCAAAATACCCTAAACCAAAACATTGCTTGTCCTCAAGCAATTACCATATTCACATGATAAGATACAGAAAACACTAAGCTCAGCAAACTAAGGAATCCAAAATAGAGAAAAAGATTTATTCAAATGCCAATATTAATTTTCTTATGTGAATCAATTTTCATTATCAAGACAGAGGATACTCTTCTCTCAATTTTCACTCAAAGTGTTTCATGGTTTGTGTAACACTCAGATCATCATAGTCAAAAAATATTACCATAAGCTTGTTAATAAACTAGAAACTCCACAGTTTAGATAGAAAATATGTCAAAGTCTAAAGGTCTTTCAAAGGTTTTAACGTGGCCTTGGGTTGTATTGTCAAGGTAGGAATTTCAAGAAAAATGGAATACAAAAGGGCTTTAACAGTCATGAATGATTCAAATTACCATCATAAATTTAACAGAGCAAAATTTTGAACTTTTATGGACCTTTTGGAATTCATTCAATATCATCCTTTTGATTTTCTTTTTTTTTTTTGCATCCCATACATATTTTTCTTAAGTCCTTTTTTATTTCTTTGCTCCACTAAATTTCTAACTTTTTCACCATTAAGAGAATATCAGTCAATGAAAGGCTTCAAAGAAAAATTTTCACTTTTAGGCTCAAAAGGGGCAACTAGGGGTCAAATTATGCAAAAATTCTGAGGCTTAAGAATAAGGCCTAATTGTGCCTTTATCATCCTAAGACATATAATCAAAAACCATTTTGAATCTGTTGAAAAACAAGTTCTAGAATATTAATGACTATGAGATTCACTCAATCAAGAAGATATGGGTTTTGAAAATTTGTTTGATAAATAACCCATTTTGGCTCAAGTCTAACCATGGAAAGTCTTTTCAAAGAAAATTTTAATCACATAAAGTTCATTTAGACATTGATTTGGCATTTAAGCAATCAAATTTTGAAAATTTTACTCAAAATTTTGGGGTCCTTAGATACTTTAGCCTTGTGTTTAAAGTAAATTTATCATATAATCATGGTAAATTACAAGATTACAAACAAAACAAGGAAAACACACATGCATGAAAAATATAACAATCACACAACGTAAACAAAATAGTTAATTTTTCTTATCTACCACCCCAAACCAGAATTTAACATTGTCTTCAATGTTAAAATGGATGATAAAAGGATAAGAAAACTTACCTGTAGTAACCCCAAACCAGCATTTGACATAGTTGCTGAAAACCACTAAATGAATATGTGACAGTATTTGTAACATCCTGAATTTTAAAATGAGAGAATTAATTACCGGAATAAATATTAGAAATTGGTATATGGGGTATTTAATGTCCCAAACTATTGAAAATAATTAAATTGATAATTTTGGGGACTGTTAGAAAATTATGGAGACCGGTTAAGCTGAAATTAAGCCCGGTTGAAATATGGGTGTCGGACCAAGTATCTCAGAATGAGATGATATTGGTCAGGGCTGTAGAGAATAATATTGGGAATCCGAATATGTATTCGGAATAATTTTCAGATGATGTATTGAGCCCGAACTGAGAACCTGTTGGTTATAAAACGCTGAAGTTTTAATGAATGGGAATTAAAATAAATCAAAAACCCAAATTTCTTTCACTATTCACGTATGTTTTGCTGAAGGCAGTAAGCATTTGTATTTTCTTCTTCTTCTCATCATCATCTTCTCTATTTTCCTCTTTTCTTCTTCCAAACCCTAGCAACTTGGCTTCATCTTCCATTTCCTCTCATTTTCGTTGGTGGGAGCTTGAAGGGAGTTGGTGGAGCTGCTGTTTTCTCCTCCTTTCCCTCTATTTTCGTAGCTTTCTCTCCCTCTAGTGAACCCATTTTTGTTTGGAAGCCCATAGTGGCAACGGATGATTGAGAGTTGAAAGGGGAAAGAGTGGGATACTAACCCTATGTGTGTGTGTGATAATCTGAATGATTGGAAATGTTAATGTATACTTGATGTTATGAGATATATTTATGTATGATGCATGATGTAGTGCAATGAATGATGTTTGTGCAAGTATACATGTATTTCATCATAATGTATGACTTTAATTCATTTGGATTATGTTACTCACCTCCCCGTTGCCATTTTTAAAGTTGATGTAGGTATGACTTAAGTCCTACAACTTTCGGAGGCCGAGGTTGAAGAAGGTAAATATGGATAGGAACGTATAAGCCTTGGTCGGCATAAAAATCTGTTTTGATAGAGTATATGAGGTGTATATACTCAAATTTTGTAATGTTGATAATTTTGGAGGTCATGGGAGAAAATTGGACATGTTGTGTAAGGTCAATTTTCCTACATGACCCAAAAAGTGTAAAGAATGAACCTGAATACTTAACTTTGGTGAATGAATGAATGGTGTGTCTTTATGTTATATTATGGAGCTTGTGGAATGATGTGGAATATAGATATATGTAGGGGGTGTATATGGTGTGATGATGAAATTAGAATATATGCATGAATTAAAAGTAGCATGATGATGTTGTTGGTGTTTAATTACATGAAAGAATCATGTAGTTTTGGGTTGTAGTATTATATGAAGTGGTACATGCATAAAGAAATAAGATAGGGTCTTAGGTAAGGCCAAACTAGAAGGAATTGATGTTGCATGTGTTATGTCCAAGAGAATCTTCGTTTCTGCTGAGTTTCTGCAGAACTCGCTCAAGCGAGTGATGATCTCGCTCGAGCGAGACTGCTGTGAAACAGGGGATTCGTTTCCGCCCCAAATTCACTCAAGCGAAGTTGCATTTCGCCCAAGCGAGATTGCCACAGAATCAGTGTTTTGATTCTGGACAATTTTTGCCCAGGCGTAGAAGCAGGCGCTCAAGCGAAGGAGAGGGAAAATGATACAAGACGATTTTCGCCCAAGCGAGGGGTGTCTCGCCCAAGCGAAAATCAGCCAGAGAGCTGCCAACCATTCTGGAACGATCTCGCTCAAGTGAGCCTTGGGCCGCTCAAGCGAGATTGACCCCTGATGCTCCTCTCCTTCTTCGCTCAAGCGTCTCGCTTCCTTCGCTCAAGCATTCCTTCGTGTCTCGCTTAAGCGAGACAGGGCTCGCTCAAGCGAGCTGAGCCCTGATGCCTATTTTTCCCTTTCGCCCAAGGTCGCTCAGTGTTCGCCCAAGCGTGGGTACGCTGGCTCGCTCAAGCGAATTGATTCTCGCTTGAGCGAGTGGCACCTGATGCTTCTAATTATTATTTTAAATGAAATTTTAAATCCTAGACATTATTTCTTTCTTAAATATTATTTTAAGAGTATTGAAAAATTAAATAATTCTTCCGCTGATTCTGATTGAAAAATTTATATTTTAATTTCACCCTCTCATATCTTCATATATGGGAGTGGTTCATTATAGGTCCAGGGGTTTGGTGAAAAATACTTCGCCACTTTAACTATTTGATTTATTGATATTTTCAAAGACGCGAAAAAATTTTCTCCTATTTTATATGGGGGTTTGGGGCGTCTCAGTATTTATGAATATTATGAGATGTTGTAACGCCATTATGGTTAGTCACAAGTATTGACTTGCATACATGATATGATATATATGTGAAATATGTTGAGATGAAAACACACATTAAATGATGGAACAAATGATATGCCTTAAGTGTTGCGATGATTGTCATTATTTTATTTCCATGCATGGATTGTTATGCAATGATATTGTAGCCATTGAGAAGCTAAGTATGTGAATAAAATACCTTGAGGGGCTTAGTAAAATTATTGTATGTTATTGATTGAAAATGACAAATCAAAATGTATCCCTAAGTGAGAGGGTGAGATATCCTTGCGAGGTTGACTAGCATATGCATTATTGTATTTTGCATTCATGGCATGGCATAACATTGAAATGTGGTTGCGATCACAGTGATGAAAGATCCTACGGGATTCTACGAAGGGAGTACCCCTTGCGAGGCGGGAAACCAACTTGATGATGATATGATATTGAGCCGGTGGTTGCGATCACCTGGTTATTGAAATGAAAAAGGGCTTGCGAGTTCCTATGATGCCCGTGATTGCGATCACGAGGCGGGAGTACCCCTTGCGAGGCGGGAAACCATTATGAATTGTTGAACGTGGTTGCGATCACGAGAAAGCACCTTGCGAGGCTGCTAGAGGGAGTACCCCTTACGAGGCGGGAAACCTATGTGAATGAATGATATGGTGGTTGCGATCACCTGAGTAAATAAAATAGATCCATTGCATATGCATTAAACAGTTGACATATACATTAGCCATAGGTGCGTGGCATTTGAGATGGGATGACCACGAGAAATGAGAAACCCCTTGTGAGGAGGCATTGAGTAAAGATTTAATGAATTCGTGATGATAATTTATGAATGCCCTTGTTGATAAGTGGCAATGTGATTGTGTATATGCTTGTGCTTGCTTATATTTTGACTTGTGTTTCATGAGGCTTGTATACTTGTCATATCAATGTGATGATGATTGAATGATGAATTGATGGTTTTATAGCAAAGTACACATGATGAAAGAATACATGTACACTTAATCATTATATATGTATATTTGTCATTTTGAATGTATAACTCACTCTCCCATGTGGTCTCCTTTTTAGCATTGTGATGCAGGTTGCCATGGGATGAGTTCGGATTTTAAATTGAAGTTTTGGGAAGGTAAATTGTGGTAGTGGAAATGCCTTGGCCGGCATCATTTGTGAATTGTAATGTAATGAATAAATTGTATATGATGATATTGATGATTTAGTGATTTTGGTCATGTACAAGATAATCGTGGATGCATAAATAGTGAACTTATATAATAGTACAAAAGTGATGATTTGATGAGTACTTGAGGAATTGAACTTGAACAATATACATTAATGATAGTGGTGTTTGGATTAATATCAATAGGTGAATAAGTAGGCCAATTATGAGATATGGGTAGTGTTGATAGTTGGGACATGACGCCGGACGTATATGCATATTTATATTTATATCTTAGGCAATGCATGTGTCTGTTGTAAGTCGATAAATGGGTTATGACCTAATAGGTTGATATTAGGTGATTGCATGCTTACCGAGCCTTTTCTCATATCGCCATATATGGGACTAGGCGTTTGCCCGATATACACATTCTTCTTCCACTGTAAACTATTATTATTTTATACCATATGGGTAATTTAGATGTCAGTCCAGATATATTTATATAAATCTAACTCTTCGGTTTTCTGTGGTTCGGGTTTCGGTGTGACAATTGGACTTACTTCACAACGCGAAAAATTTACTCATATTTTTATTAATTATTTTCTTGATTACATCGGAATTCAAGTCCGAAAAACTGGGGTGTTACAACTGTGGTATCAGAGCATGATTTTGCTCTGAATTAGATTTGTTAATTATCATCAGAGTGGGGTTACTCTGCATTGAAATTGATATCATGGATGATAGGAGCACGATTGCTTAATATTGAAACATTTTGGTGGTCATTAAAACATTGGTTGTCCTATATAGATTTAAGAGTGATTGTCATTTTGAGGGTGATATTATGTTAAATATTGGTTGCCCTACATGGATTTGTGAAGGACTAATTGTCTAGGGATTGTGAATTAACTGTAAGGGCAATGCTTCCTTAATGGTTATTCTTTGTGAGTTAAAAGTGTTAAATTATGATGATAGCTCATAGAGGACTCTGCGAAATTATGATTCATAAGTTATGATTGATGTTTATGGGGGTATGGCCAATATCATTAAGGTTATGTGACACACCTAAGGAGCATAGTTGCTCATTGATGATTATGAATGAATCATGAAATTAAATATGTGTGGATGGATTCCCCTTATGATTGATATGTTTGTTTGTGTAAGACCGGCCAAGTTCCTTACCCTATTTCCTTCTATTGACGAATATATTGTGGTTATGTATTGATGTTTATGTATTGGGTATAAAAATGATTTGATGATGGATCCATGTTGGATGCTAATCATGGAAATGAAATATTGAAATTGATGAATGTGAGATATGAAATATGATATAGTAGTAGACCATGGTTGTTGAGACCATGAGATACATATATTGGAATTCAATTATGAGTTAGGTCTCTTGTGTGATTCATGCTTGTGGCTCTTAGCCGAGATTTGCTTGTTGAATAAAATGAGACTTATATGCTTGAGTTGATTGAATGAAAAATAGTGAAAGAGTTCTCTAATATGGGTAACTATGAATAGAAATGATTTGTAATGATTCTATTAAGAAAGGGATTTTTAGTCCTTAGACATGAGGACTCTATATATATATATATTGATTCAATTAGTATGATATATCTCCCTATATTGGGAATATGAGCGAATGATAAACGATATGCATAATTACATATATGATGAATTGTGTAAAGACTAGGATTGCCGAAGATGGATGTCCTAAAGAATTAAATTGGATTTGATTTTTGGTATGTGAAAGTCAAATAAATGATTAATTAAATTGGGATTTATGAGATGTGATACCTTTAACTTGATTTAGCATAATTTTACATGAATAGGCCTTGTGAAATTGGGTCCTTCAATGGGTTAGGCTCTATGATATTTTGAGGAATGATGATTTGAAGTTGCGGTTGGATCCCACAACGGATACTAAATAACCCTTGATTTTGCTAAGTATGATGATTGGCTAAGCCTTGGGTTAGTTGACCTATAGTAAAGTTGATTGGGAAATAAAGTGTTGAGGCTAGAGCCGGCGTGAGATGGAATGCAAATGATGAATGTAACCCCTGATGGTTGATGAATAATAATGTTGAAATTCGAGGTATGATTTGGTATTGGATGAGATGTGAGATTTTATGGTATGGTCTTAGGCTAAATTATATGCCCTTGACATTGCGATCATGAAATTAACTATGGATTGTGATATAACATAAGGATAACATGCGTGATTATGAGTCGATGAATAGAAGTTTAATCATGTCGTTACCTCCCTTTTTGTTTAAAAGATGTTATATTGGTAATAGAAACCACATAGTGATGTGATATGATGTGAGTTATATGTCCGATTTATGGACCTTGGTTGTGATCTATGAGGAGAATCTCTGATGTGTAAACTTATTATATGACTATGAGCTCTACTTTAACCTTGAGGTCACATACTTAATGTAAGTTTGGTGATTCATTTAGACTTGAATTGATTTATAGCCAACGATATGTGAATGAGACAACGGATTATTGGACGATTAGATCATGACTTCGGGATGGATCAGGCCCGATAATGTAGTATTTACCGTGCAATGATTGAAATCTATGGTTGGTGTACCAATTTATGGTGATGTTAATTAAGATTTGATGATTGGTATGGCATGATGTATACCAAATTAATTGGATAATGACGATGAGATATGAATATGTTAGTCATGGACTTGTGAGAATTGTCACTAGAATAAGTGTTTTACGAATTGGCGTTATTAGAATAAGTGTGACCGATGTGAACAATGGGAATACGAAGTGCTGGTCCCGATATGGTCTTACATGCCATAGGCATTGTGGCAACATGCACTCAAGTGCCGACTTCATGTGTTTGTGGTAACCACTATGGGATTGGGATGCCTTCCTGTATGTTGGATGCAGCAACACGTAGGCCGGACAGGTGTAGGGTTGTAACTGCTTATGGTGAATGTACTGAGCCTATCTGGTCGCACTGAGTGTGAACATGTGTGCTTTGTTGGACAAGTCGTGATCGATGACATATGACACACTGGGATGTAGAAAGTTTTATGTTAAGAATGATGAAATGATGATGAGTATATCTTGATAGACTTTGGGATGTCCGATGTTATTTTAGGGTGTCATTGAACCTTGTCGATGTACGGCCCAAAGTGTGGCCTTATGGTATATGCCGATGTCAAATTTCAAGGACGAAATTTCTTTTAGGTGGGGTGGATTGTAACATCCCGAATTGTATAAAGATGATTAATTAAGGAGAATAAATAATAAATAATTATATATGAGTTGAGTTATGTCCCAAAAACATTGAAATAATGAAGTTGCGATTTATTATGAATATTTATAATTTATTGAGATTTTAAGAGATAAAATTATACCCGGTTGAAATATGAGTGTCAGACCAAGTATCTCCGATTGAGATGCCATTGGTTAGGGCTGTTAAGAATATTACTGGGAATCCGAATATGTCTTCAGAATAATTTTTGGATTTAGTATTGAGCCCGAACAGAGGTCCTGTATATTAATAAATGGTAAAATTTTAATGAAAGGTAAAAACTTAAAAACAAACCCTCATATGCATTAGCATTAAACAGTTGACATATGCATTAGCCATAGGTGCATGGCATTTGAGATGGGATGACCACGAGAAATGAGAAACCCCATGCGAGGAGGCATTGAGTAAAGATTTAATGAATTCGTGATGATAATTTGTGAATGCCCTTATTGATAAGTGGCAATGTGATTGTGTATATGCTTGTGCTTGATTATATTGTGAATTGTGTTTCATGAGGCTTATATACCTGTTATATCAATGTGATGATCATTGAATGATGAATTGATGGTTTTATAGCAAAGTACACATGATGAAAGAATGCATGTACACTTAATCACAATATATGTATATTCGTCATTTTGAATATATAACTCACTCTCCCATATGGTCTCCTTTTTAGCATTGTGATGTAGGTTGCCATAGGATGAGTTCAAATATTAAATTGAAGTTTTGGGAAGGTAAATAGTGGTAGTGGAAATGCCTTGGCCGGCATCATTTGTGAATTGTAATGTAATGAATAAATTGCATATGATGATATTGATGATTTAGTGATTTTGGTCATGTATAAGATAATCGTGGATGCATAAATGGTGAACTTATATAATAGTACAAAAGTGATGATTTGATGAGTACTTGAGGAATTGAACTTGAACAATATACATTGATGATAGTGGTGTTTGGATTAATATCAATAGGTGAATAAGTAGGCCAATTATGAGATATGGGTAGTGTTGATAGTTGGGACATGACGCCGAACGTATATGCATATTTATATTGATATCTTAGGCAATGCATGTGTCTGTTATAAGTCGATAAATGGGTTATGACCTAATAGGTTGATATTAGGTGATTGCATGCTTGCGGAGCCTTTTCTTATATCGCCATATATGGGACTAGGCGTTTGCCCGGTATACACATTCTTCTTCTGCTGTAAACTCTATTATTTTTGTATACCGTATGGGCAATTTAGATGTCGGTCCAGATATATTTATATAAATCTAACTCTTTGGTTTTCTGTGGTTCAGGTTTCGGTGTGACAATTAGACTTACTTCACAACACGAAAAATTTACTCACATTTTTATTAATTATTATCTTGATTACATCAGAATTCGAGTCCGGAAAACCGAGGTGTTACAACCTAAGTTGAGTCAGACTGGTGAGATGGTCCCATAGAATCTGGGTTGGGTGATAGTTGATTGGTGGGCGGTCAGATTTGCTCATACATACGACTGGTGTAAACCTCATAGGCCTCGAGCAGGAGACTCGGCCTCTACCGACATATGCTTATAAACCTCCATCTCCATATTTGAAGCTTCTGAATATATGGTGAAGAAAACCCCTGAATGATCCCATCGATATCGGCCCAGATAACGCTTTATTAGGGACATAGTGAAGACTCTGGGTCGTACGTCCAATAGACCTCGTGGTACGTGGGGTGCTGGAGGTTGAGAAGGGAAAAACTATTAAGGTGTAACTGGAGGGATAACTGGGTCCATTGGGCCTATAGGTAACGACTCCATTGGCATGTCGGAGGGAATCTCCTCTGGGTTCTCGTGACTTGCTTGGTCCTCCTGACGAATTACACTTCTGGTATGGTACCTGTGCCTAGCCGAAGCTCTAGATTGGATAGCTGTAAAGGTGAGTCTCTGCCTCCACAACAATCAAGGAGTGTCATCACTGACGCTCGCCCCATACAATTCAATCAATTACAATCAACCCTTCTGACTCTTTCTTGGAGTCCCTAGTATGTACTCTAAGTTATCTCGCCATTCTTATTTTCTAACCATTTCTGTTCCCCATCCTCCTCTCAGGGTTACTAGTATTTATACAATCAATACAATCATAATCTCAGTATGATAATGCAATGCATCAGTCCATTTCGATATTCAATTTTCTTCATTAGTCATCATGATACATATGGGCCCATCTTCCACTCATCAATCTCATGTACCAATGTGCATGTGCACAACAATCCCGCCCCATCCTCCCTGCCCAACTAGAATGACCGGAGTTTTCCTCATTCTGGTTTTCACAAATGGGTAAGGACCCGTAGTCCAATCATCACAATGGCCAATCACACATCTTATTAGAACGGGTACTCAACAACCATAGAAACCCCTACCTCTCATCAAAGTATGTCAGAGTTTGCCACGGTCATCTAGCATTGGGCACGAATCCGAGCCATTGGAGGGCCGAATCTGATATACTCCCAAGACTACCCTTGGAGGTCGAGGCGCAACTGTTTCTTCAGTGTACCCATCACAATAGGCTTTAGGGGATTATTCCAACATCCCTCCTTAACTCCATAAATGATGCATAATTCAACCAATTCATTTTTCATTTGTTGGTCCTCGGTAGGGTCCCCTAAATGACTCTCTTCCATTCCTAATGTCGAGTTCTTTTTTCTTTATCTGGTATAATTAACTTTTCACTTTTTATTTATTTTAGTAATCTCACCTGACACTTAGGAATGAAATGAGATTTTGTATTTTCTTAAAAATTAGGGTACTTCGATGCTACAACACCCACAATTCATCTCAGATCCAAGTCCTACACACTTTCATAGTTTAATCATTTTGGGACCCTTACCGATACCACTTTCCATATCTCTTATTCATAATTTTTCTTCTAGTTATCTATGCATCATACAACATCCATCAACATAATATATTTATGAGATACTTCACTCAATCACATTTATAATCATATCATATCAATAACCATTTAATAGTATCACATTATCCAAGACAACACATATTCCTAATGCTTACCCATGTAACGTGTACAAGCAACATATTCATGAGAAACTTTACTTAAACATTCATCAGCATATCACATCAATAATTTTACAGTGATATCACAACATATACAATAATGCATGCCTCAAATTTTACTATTATTGGGTGTGATGTGAACGACATATTTATCGGTATTAAATTTGATGTGCTAGCCTTTACGTTAGGTTATTACTAGACGTTTTATGTTATACATCAGGTCAGGTTGCTTTTTGAGATATTTGGGTTCTCTTTCAACCATTTCTGTTCCTATTAATTTATTCGGGTAGAATTGATTTATTTCATAATATAATACCCTAATGTCCAATTATGAATTCTTAGGTCATCTTCAAGTGACCTCATTGTTTATTTTAATTTACCAATCTAATTGGGTTTTATTTGTTGAACAACTTATTTTCTTAGTCACTAAACAGGTTACTAATCCTTTATGTTCTAGTAGCACTTTAGCGATGTTTTTCTTCAACTTAAGGATACCAAATTTTGTAGCTCTTACTTTATTTGTTATTTTTAACTAAATTATTCTCTTAATGACGTTCTTTTGATTAGCTAAATTTATTTCCTCTATGAGTGTTCATTAGTTGTTTAGAGATCTTGGTACTACCTTGACCTTGATATCATAGGCTTAGTCTAGCCTTACTTAGTTACTAGAAGTCACCATTTAATTAATGGGTCCTACTTCTTTTTATTATAAGTCTAGAATCTAAGTCCTAAAATCCTTTAATATTTAATTAATTAATGTTTCTAGATATAAAAACTCTTTTAATTCCTTTCTCCTACTTTTAATGGTTGCCTAAATTTCTAACTCCTAACATCATTTTCTTTTATTAGAATTCTAAAGTCTTGACTTATTTCATTTAAGTGTATAACTCTTTTCCTAATTAATTCAGGCCTATTTAATATATTAAAATATTTAAACCCAAGATTTTATTTCCTAATTAAATTCCTTTTGCCAAAGTCATTTTATTAAATCAAGTTCTTAAAGTTCCTTTTTAGTTTTCCATAACTACCCAAATGAGATTCTAATATCCCCCCCTTTTTCTACTTAGCTTACTTAGCCCATTAAAGCCTAAAATTTTATTTTTTGTACAATCTTTTCACAATTTAATTACTCTTCATTAAATTCCAAAGGTTTCTTTTCTTTTTCTTTTTATCTTACTTCAAATGGTCACTAAAATTGGTCACTAAATTTTTCTAACTCTCAATTATCCATTTTGTTAAATTTCAAAACTCCTTTTATTTTCATTTCTTTTCCTTAGTTCATAAAACTTTATTCTAAATCATGAAAATTTTTTATAAAGCTCTTTTAAGTAAAACTTCCACTAAAAAAAATCAATTCATTTATTCAAGTAACTTTTTATGAAACTTCATGATATTTCAAAACGATGCCACTTTTAAAAACTTAATGAAATAAAACGTCTTAACCGTCCTATCGGTAAATCTTCTCGTAGTACGTGATATTCTCAAATCGACTCCGGTGGTGCTTAAACGATCAATTAAATTCCTAATAGCGGGGCGTACCGGGAAATAAATTACAAATTACATAATAACAACACAAAATTAAAATTAATTAATATGACCACATCAAATAAAACCTAGCCCGCCTAAATAATAAATGTCTAGATTTCTGTTTTCTTATCTGATCGCGATAAAATCCTCCAAGCACGTGAACGTCAAATTACACCAAGTCAATTTCTAAAATACTTAATAACTTAAAATCATAGTAATTTTAAAGGCTGGTTACGAAAATGTTCTCATTTTAAGATCTAACCATTGGATCACGATGAAATTTTAAACGCAGGTCCCCGAATACACAAGCAACATTATAGGACAACAAAAAACGCAATCAAATGAGGAAGAGACCTGCTTTACCTCATGAGATGGTCACTGTCCAAAAAAAGAGAACGATGGCCTCACTGAAAATTTTATCGAATGCTCCAAATGCCTCCCGATCGTCGCCTAAGCTCCCGATTCCTAAAGCAACTAACAATCACCCACGAAAGCACAAGAAAGGTCATGGTTTTGGCCTTCAAACAGCAAGGAGAACATCAAAAAATTTTAAAATGAAAATTGATTTTTTTTTAGCCAAGAAAACCAAGAACAAAATTCAAGAGGAAAACACCAAAAATTTCACCTTGAAGGGCTTGAATGGCTTGCGGTTTTGGGGCTCCTTGTACAAGGGGATGAAATTAATTTTTTTAGAGACCATTACTTGTAAGAAAATTTGGAAGAGAGGGTCTGTTTGATAGAGTGAAGCAGTGAGTTAAAAAAATAAGAGAGGAGATGTAGAAATTGAATAATGGGAAAAGATGAAGATGGTGTTGTCGTAATATAAGAAGAGACAAGAATGAAATTTGGTGTGATAGTGGATGGAATTTTAAGGGGTTATGTGGCTGTGAAATGAAATGATTAAGGGAGGAGATACGATTCTTGATTCTGCTGAGAAAGAGTTAGTGAAGTTTAGTGAAGAATTGCTGGTGGAATTTATTAGGCTAGGTAGATTAAATGGTTGCATGCTAATTACTTGTGGCATAAAGGAAGAATGGTTGAGTGGGTAGGAGAATCCAGAAGGGGACACCTGGATGTGTAGGTGGCAAGAGGTGGTAGTGTGATTAGAAACTGGTGGCTAGAAAATGAATTTGTTATACAAAGAATTAAAGTGTGTAGAATTTTTATGAACCGGAAAAAAAGATGTTAAAAATAAATATGGGTTAATTCGTGGGATGAGAATCTCAGAAACTAATCAAACAAAGTTTATAGATCTTCTTTTTATGTTTAAATCAACATATCATACGTGACGATCAGAGATTGGTAGCCTGAGATATACCCAATTTTCGACAGGATGTTCTAGAAGCTCCCGAATCAGTTATGGCTTCAGAAATAAATTCACCATTAATTCTCCTTTGAGAATTTGATTTTGTGCCCTTCACAACAATTATAGAGCTCCTTGATACGGATCCTTAGCAAAAATAATGAAGCGATTTAAGCACCAAACGAGGGAGATATATGAATGTTTCTATAGACAGCCAACATTAAAATGAAACAGCAAAGGGTTCACAAAGATTCATTAAACTGTACCAATCTGTAGAGAATTAGGCTTCGATGTCTTCACGAAAAACGTAGATAATTTTTTATGGAGATTTTGATACCAAGGTTGACAAATCGAAGGTCGTATAAGCGAGTTTTGAATTTTTCTGAACCATGTGTAGGGAAAAACGTCCCAACAATGGAATTTTGAGGCGAACACAGTTAATCATCGATTTTGGGGTTGATAGAGTGAGAATGAGAGTTCCGGGTTAGAAACGGAGGTTGAAGATCTTTTCAAAACAAAGAGATTGAGACTAAAATTGTTCAATTCTACGGTTGTATGCAAAAGTTGGGTCCAAACACTGAAGGTATTTGGGTCGAGTTTTAAAATGATTTATAAAGAAACCAATTTATGGAAAAATGGGGGTGATAGAGTCCGAACTGGGCTTCGGCCTCTTCAAGAAAAGTTTCTAAAACATCGAAGCAAGTCACCAGAGACTGACCATGTCACCATCGGATATCCCGAGGTATATGAACGGTCAAACGTGAGAGACATTAAGGGTTCTAATTTGGCCGATTAGGCTAAGTCAAACACCCTTGATTCTTTATGAAACAGTCCTAACAGGACTAGTTTCCCTACTGGATCACTAGCCTCATACCAAACAGTCAATATTCGACCTCAGGCTGGGTCCTATAGTTCAAATCCAGGGGACCAGCGACATTTATTATTAAAATATTAATAATAACTAATTAATTTCTTAACTAAACTCCATTATAAATAAGCTTTCATATTTTAAACTTATTTATTAATAATATTAGATATCAAAATAAATATTATCTACTCACTTCATTTTATCTTAATTAACTAAAATCATTAAAAATAAAATCCATTAACTAGTTAATATAAGGTATTATCTACTAGTCACTTTTATTAAAGGGTTTAATTAACATTTTATGAGATCTTGGGCTCTAATAATCATCTAACGTTAAAATTTAACTTGATACATAAATGAGTCTAAATATCCTCAATCAGTTATGGCCACTATTAATAGATAATTGACTAACATCATCTATGAATTACCAAGATTAAACATCATTCATAATTCATTATTTCTAGCATCAGACAAGAACACATATATGTATACACACATCTCATTAACAGTCCTAATGTTAAATCGAACATAATTATCTTTTCACAAAAATCACCACTAAGTCAATAAATTCCTCTAAATTTCACTATTTCACATAGCCTCTCTTACTTATGTTACTTAACTGAGCTATTCCCTACTCACATTCTCTTGGGTCTCTCTTTCTCATGATCAGAACAACCTAGGGGCTAGGCCAAAGCCTCAACTCTCCTAAAATACTTAACAAGGAACTCTCGGAGGTCCCGAGAGCTTGGGCTCCTACTCTGGAAAATCAGGGCTGTTACACCCTAGTGCTAGAGTAATAAAATTTTTTGCTTTACGATTAAATTCTACCTTTTTCTTCTTCTCATTGGTCCACAAATCGATGGGCTTATCATATTCCATATTATCAACAACATATTTAGGAACAAAAGGACCAAATTGAGTAGCATTCCATACCTTGAGATCATAGGATCAGACAAAAATTTTCATCCATTCTTTCCAAAAAGCATAACCTTCTTCATTGAAAGCTGGAGGGCTATTGGTAGCACCATCATTGGGGAAGAGATTGCTTGAGGCTATTTTTACCTCTTGTAGCTGTTAAGCCTTGTAGCAAGAGTCAACCTTTGATTCCACTTATTAACCAAGTGGCCTCAATAACTCAAGAGGGGGGTGAATTGAGTTTTAAAATTAATTGCCTTGTAAAAACTTTATCTCAAATTTACTTTACTTTACTTAGAGAAATGAAGAAATTAGTATATTAATCAATGAATAATAGCAATTGAAGCAAGTAAATAAAGAAAATAAATAACTTAAAATTAAATAGAGTTACAGATGAGAGATAATGACACGCTCAAATTTTTATCCTGGTTCGGATCCCCTACTTCCAGGCCCCAAGTAAACTTACTTGAGATTTTACACTAATAAGAATTTGAGATTTACAAGATGAGCCAATAAAAGTCTCTTGATTTCCCTACCAAGAACTTATCCCTCATTCTTTTATCCTTCTCAATTCTTAGTCAACAACAACCCCCAAAGGCTACAACCTTGCCTTTGTTACAATGCTTCAACCCAATTTATGTATGAGCAAAAATGAAACCTTCTAACTCCTCTTATAATGAATATATAAAACAAGATAAGAGAAGAAAACACGTGATAATGATCATGAAATGTAGCTCTCTTTGAAGAGTAGATTTTGTAAATTTAAATCTATAATAAAAACTCTCTTGATAGAGTAGAATAGAAGATTTAAAATGCAAATACAATATGATCAACTCAAAGATTGTAGCTCTCTTTTGATAGAGCGAATTTAGAAAATATAATCGTAGAAAGAAAGTTGATCAAAAACTGTAGCTTTCTTTTGATAGAGAAAATTTTTAAAATCAAAGCACAAAAGGAGATCAACTTAACTCACAAGAATGCAGCTCTCTTCTAGAGCAAAATATGAAGATTAAAAGCATAAAAAAATTTATCAAGCTTTGCTTCTTGAAAATGTGAAAGAGAGAGTAAGAAAGTTCAATACATATGTGTGTTTTTCAATGACGACTTAGGCCTTTATTTATAGTGTTTCAAGTAGATAACTAGTCATTGTAATCTGAGGATTTTCAAATTGATTCCCTTGAAAATATCCCTTAAGTTTAGCAAAGTTGAGAATCAGTCAAAATACGCAGTGTAATCGATTAGCTTAATCGGTTAGCAACGTTCTATTTTCTTTAAAGCACATCCAGATTCATCTTAATCGATTACCTTAAATGATTAGCACACTCTATTTTAATTAAAACATATCCAGATTCATCTTAATCGATTGCCTTAATCAATTGGCAACATTCTGTTTTAATTGAAACTAGTCCAGATTCATCTTAATCAATTACCTTATTCAATTACATCCTATTTAATTAATTACCTTAATTGATTATTTTTTTCAAATAATTTCAAAATTTATCTCTTAGACTTAATCGAATTGCTTAATTGATTTCCTTATGCCTAATAGATTAACTTAATCAGTTACGAAAGTGCTGATTTGAGATTCTCATATCATTTTTCTTTTGAGAAACATTCTTGGAATCATCAAAATTTTGGATAATAAGAAATCTAATTATTAATTCTCCCATTGTTTGATATATTATTATGACAACTCTCTGATTCTTGTGGATGTGGAGATTTACCCTTACGCTAAATTTTTCCAGACCTCATGGAGATGGATACAGACTTCGCATCAAGGATGAGTCAAACTCTTGTTGGACCAAGGACAAATAGGATAGATTATTTTATTTTCCTTTATGGGACCCTGCGTGCCCCATTTATTTTCAACATGTATAATGATTGTTTCGACCATATATTATATATGATTATGTTGTATATAAGATGTACCTGTTCCACCAAGTTTTCATGTACAAATAAAACTTCCACATTTTCTAAAAACACGTAACCTCTCGGTTGACTAGGATAATCTAGTGAAAGGGATTGTCCTTGTTAACCAAGGGTGTTATATTAGTGGTATCAGAGCATGGTCTATCCAACAGGCTTGGGTGTGGCTCTCTACACCTTGCTGTACTCTAAAAAGGTGTTTCTTGACAGTCAATAGGATTTGTGTGTTAGGGATTGCTTGGTTGAAACCCAAGCAATCAAAGCATCATACAAGGATGTCTGTGTTTAGTAACCAAGGTTACTTCAAAGCCTATAGTTAGTTCGGTGAATTTCAGGGGAAAATTCCTAAAAGGTAGGGAGAGTGTAACAGCCCTAATTTTTAGAATAGGAGCCCAGGCTCTCTGGGTTACTGGGACTGTATTATTAAGTCTTTTAGGAGAGTTGAGGCCTCATCCTGATCCCCGAACTACTCTAAGTATGAGGGAATGAGACCTCGAGAGAATGTGAGTAATGAATAATTCAGTTAAATGAGATAAGTAATAATAGTTGTGCTTAGTGGTGGTGTTTAGTTAGAAAGAGAGTTTGTTGACTTAGTAGAAATTAATACGAGATAGCAATCATGTTTGATTTAATATTGAAACTATCGATGAGGTAAATATCTCCTTGTTAATGATGCTAAATTGATGAAATGATGTTTAATTTTAGTAATTAATAAGTGATTTAGTTAACAATTTATTAATTATAGTAATAGTTGTTCGGAATATTTAATTATCTAAATATCAAGTTTAATTGTTAAGGCTAGATAATTATTAGAACTCAAAATTTCATAAGACGATAATTAGCCCTTTAATGGATGTGATTAGTAACGAGTACCTTATTTTAATTCGGTGTCAATCAGTTAATAAATTTTATTATTTTATTAATTAATATAAAATAAAATAATTAGACATTATTATTTTGATGCCTAATACTATTAATGATAAATTTAAAGATATAAAACATAAATTATAATGAGGTTTAGTTAAGATTTAATCAATTATTATTAATATTTAAATGATAAATATCGTCCTGTTCCTCGGATTTGAACTAAGGGACCCAACCAGAGGTCAGACTCCGACTATTTAACCTGAGACTAGTGATTCCGTGGGGAGACTAGTCCTGTTAAGATCCTTTCATGAAGAATCAAGGATGACTAACCTGGCCTAACCGCTCCAATCAAAACCTCTAACGTCTCCTACTTTTGGTCGGGTATATACTTCGGGATATCCGATGGCAGCATGGTCTATCCCTGGTGACTTGTTTTGATATTTTAGGAACTTTTCTTGGAGGGGCTGAAGCCTGATTCAGACTCTATCAACCCTATTTTTCCATAAATCCATTTTCTCATAAATCACCTTAAAGCTCGACCCAAACACCTTTAGTGTTTTGGACCCAACTTTCGCATACGAACTTCGAATTGAATTATTTTTGTTTTGATCTCTTTGTTTTGAAAAGATCTTTAACCTCCGTTTCTATCCCTAAACTCTGATTCCCACTCTGTCACCCACAAAATTAAGGATTAAGTATGACCACCTCAAAATTTCATCATTTGGACATTTTATCGTGTGCATGGTTCATTCAAAAGTTTATAACTATTTCATACGACCTTGGATTCACACAAACCTGGTGCAAAAATCTCTGTAACAAAATTCTTTACACTTTTTATGCAGCCCCGAAGGTTTAATTCTTCCTAATCGGTATAGTTTTCACAATCTTTGCTGACCTATCCTAAATTTCATAACTACACTACACACTTTTAGAAAAAAAATGTATCTCTCTCATATGCTATTGGAATGACCCTGTTCTTTTTTCTATGGCTTTGTATTACAGGGATCTACAAACTTCATAAAGGGCATGGAAGCTAATTCCATACCTATTTTTCATAGGAAAATTATTTTCTTCAAAAATTCATTTTTGTCACAACCTGGAGAAGTTTTCGTATTTTAGTCATATCCTCCTTGTCCGATGTTGGATTTTCACGTACCACGTCTCGTTTTAAAGAGAAAACAAAGATCTACAACTGTCATGTTAGGAGTTTTCTAAATTCCTACTCCATAAATTATTGTATATTTATTTTTAAATGTGTTTCAAATAGGTCACTAGTTACTCGTCAGGTATCCGATTTTCAGTACCCTAAATGATTATTCTGGCACCGCCATTACTTGGCACCTACCCTCCACACCTCACCACCTTACGCCACCTACACCTGCCCTCCTCAGCCTCTCCACCTCCTTAATCTACCAATTACAATTCATGCAAGGCCTAATCTACTCCACCAAACCCATCATTCAATCAAGCTGAATTTTCCCTAGTTCACTCAGTCACTCTCTTACCCAGAACCATAGCCATTCTCTTCCTCCATTACTTTCTAAAATAGCCACCATACACCTCCTTCTTGGCCACCTTAAGCCATCCAAAAATATCCACCACAACTCTTTCTCCTCACGACCACACCACTTCCACCATCCACCACCATCAAAAAATTCCTCTTCTCCTCCTTCTTTCTCCTCTTAGACCGCGGATTCACCTCCCAAAACAGCCACCATATACACTTATATTTCACCTCCCAAGACCCACCATGAAATCTTCATCCATCAAGCTTCATCACCCTTCGAAGCTGTGGCCCTCCAAGGCCACTATTGCTACCCAATTTTGTCCGGGTCCATTTAAAATTTTCAAAAAAATAATAAATAATAAAAAATACAAAAAATAAAAATAAAAAATAATTATAAAAAATAAATCTAACATAGGATTTAATATTTAAGAAAAAGTGTGAACACCCTTTTTTATGAGGTAAAAAATAAAAAAAAAGCAAGGAAGAGAAAAAGAAAGTAGATGAGATTTAGTCCCATATTGAAAGTTCTAAGCTTAGGAGTTGCTAAAATGTAAATTGTTAGTTTTATTTAGTCTCACATCGAATACTCTTAGGGGAGCTATGCTTGGTATGTTAATATACAAGCAATACCTTATAACACTTGGAGGGGACTGGAGTGGGAGCAGTGGAGATAGCCTTTTTTTAGTATAAAATATGGTTGCGGCTTTGACTGATCTTCCACATTAGAAAAGATTTAGTTTCTTCTATAGGAGTCTCAGTTTAGAAGAAATAAGAGACACCACTAAATCCGGAGACGGCTCTAAAATTTTCTCTTTGGCTCAGAAAAGAAGGTAAGTTTTTTTGTTTATTGTTTCTTTCTTCTTATGTTTTAATTTATTAGCCTTTTTGTTTATTGTTTTTATTTTTAGACTTTGATTTTTTTTATTATCTTTATTATTATTATTATTTTCTTCTCTTCTACTTCCTACATCATTTATTTCATAGACCTATCTTTTTCCTTATTTCTATTCTCTTACTTAACCTTTTTATTTTATTTTTATTTTATTTTTGTTTTTTATTTTCGTTTCTCTCTAAATATATATAATAAAATCAATAAAACCAAGGTTCTCTTTTTTATTCAATATTTTTGATCAATTTGGACAAGACGTCCTGTTAATTCACGTTTTCCTAAATCTCAACATTCTAAATGTATTTTACGTTTTTAACATAATAAATCAAAGAGCTACGTAACCCTGATTTCCCCTAACGCTTGGGGAATACGTATGAGTAGGAATAATCATTCCTGTCGGGCCCAAATTTTAAAAAATAAATATATCCCATTAACTTGAAAAATAAAATTATAACACATTTTAATGACAACTTGATTAATTTGGACGAGACATCCTATTAATCACAAAATTTATAATTTTAAAATTATTAAATCAACAATAAATCCATAAGGCATCTCTAAGAGGTTTAAATTATAAATTAGTAGGATTATTCAAACTTTAACAATTTAGGGTAACCGTTCAGAACAGGTAGTATGAGGTGCTAATACCTTCCCACCTATAATCAGACTCCCGAACTTAAAATCTTGATTTAGGACCAGTACCTTCACGTTAAGGTTTTCCTGATGTTTTACCTTAAAAACATTGGTGGCGACTCCATGGTTTCCAGAGGGAACTCAGGAAACCTATTTTCTTTTTACGATCGGCCTCCCGCCACGATCTAGGTCACGACAGATGGTGACTCCACTGGGGACTTTAGAGAGTCAAGCCCGTTTAATTTGTTTGAGTATATTAGAATAATCCTATATAACTTCTTACCTATGTTTTATGCCATGTGTTTTGTTGATATATGTTATTATTAAACCTTTGGGTAGAGTGTTAGCCAAGGCCTCGATACTCAAGAGGGGGGATGAATTGAGTATTTCAAATTTTTGCGTGGAATCCCTTTCAAAATAGTTCTTAGTACACAAATGATGCAATATAAAAGATGTAATAATTATAAAACACATATCATGCTAAGATAATTTGAGTTGAAGATGCAATATTTAAGAATTGATTTTGATAAACAAGGCAAGTTATTAGTTTAGGAAATTCTTAAAATTCTTGGCATGTAATAATTAATTCCAATATAAGTTTAACTTAAACAATTTCTAACAGATTAATTATGCATAAATAACTAACCAAGTTATTAATATTATTTAACTCACTTATGTAATAATTAAATCCAACAATATTTAAGTCAATTAATTCAAGGATTTAATTTAAGATATTTTACCAAACCAATTAGATATAAATATTTTAGCATGCAAATTAGATTCACAATAATAAAGAGTTTAAGGGAAGAGAGAATTTGCAAACCGATATAACGAGTTCCACCACCCCGGTGTACGACTCGCCTTCAAGCAACCCACTTGAAGGATTTCCACTATTGAGAATTTGAGATTACAAGCTTTGAGCAATTGTCTCCTAGTGTCCCACATTCAAAAACCCAATCCTCACAAGCAACGAGCAATCCACCCAATCTCACAATCTCTTAATACCCAAAGGTTGAATCCCAACCTTTGTGACCACTCAACCTAGAGTGAATACCTTGGTGTTTTTGGTGTTTGGTTTACATGATTTTTCTCTCTCACTAGAGTAGATATACAACTTGAAGCTCCTACAAAATAACAACTCTCAAAGAGAGGATATACAAATTTAGCTTACTCAAAAATATTTTCTCTCTAACTCTCAAATAACTCTTAAAGGAGATTATGCAAATTATGAAACAAAAGAGAGAATATTGCCAAGGAAGAAGAGGAAAGCAGAGAAATGTGTTCTGCTTTAATGGTACATTTTGTAACCTTGGTCTCTTCTTCTATTTATAGCCGTCCTTGAGCATGGAGTTTGCAATAAAAAATTGTTTCCTGATGCTTGCAAGTAGAGCAAAGGAGCATCTGTTCCCTTAGTGAATAATGGGCAATGCAATTGTTAATTCGTAGTGCATTGATAATGTGATGCGTCGCTATCTCTAACGTTCCAGAACTAATTGCACTAGATGAATTGATTCATCTTTAATTTGAATGGATTCCCAGTGAGTATTTTCACCTTCTGAACTCAATGAATCAATTCCCTTGAGTATTCAACAGCCATGAATCTATTCCTCTACTTTGTGAATCGATTCCCCATGCTTACAAAAGGTAATGAATCGATTCTTCTTGCTTTGAATGGATTCCCTTGTGATTCCACCAGGCCTGAATCGATTCCTCACCATATTGAATCAATTCCTTCATTTTTGAGCCGATTCCTTGGGCCAAAACATGTATGAGTTGATTCCCCATAGTGCACTTTGTGTATGAATTGATTCATATGGCCATTGGTTGCTATATGAATCGATTCACGTAGCTGATACATGAATTCTGCCACTTTATTTTCTCCTACTTGATATTTGATCAATCGTGGCTCCAATCCTTTGATCCTTAGGCACTTTGATGATTATTTTTCCCTGTTTTAAATCTCTATAACTGTCTTGAATCATTTCATTAGAATTCATCCATTTTGCATCATCAAACATAATTAATTTGTCCATGATAATTGATGTTTGATCTTTGATTCTTCATTTGTTATGTCATTATCAAAACCTACATCAACATATAAATACATAGGGCATCATATTATTATGTTATTCAACCCTAGGGTAGACAATTTATTTATATTGCTTTGTGTTTGTTTCATGTGAAGGAATGGTACATTACATGTATGTATACCCCTCACATACTACACTTACACTTTTTCACACATATTTTGAGTGGGACCTACACCCATGGGTCTGAATAAACCATTAAGTTTAGGGGAGGTTGTGTTGCGGTGTCATTTGGGACATTCATCTCTGTCTGACATCATGAGAGCCTCAACTAGAGTGTGACTTTCTCATGGTGCCCGCACCAGGTAGACTTCCTACCGTTGTGGTCAACATAATAGGTATAGTCTAAGCTCTAATGGCCTTTAGTAATTTAAAATAGCCATCCAATATGAGAGGACACTATTAAAAGAGCCTTATAACCAATAGGAGGCCTTTAAAAAAACCAAGGGGCAACGGTCTTTTTACCTTCCTTTTTTTTAAAATTAAAAGATTCTTTTTCCAACAATGTTTTTAAAGAAAAGCCTAATAATTCGACATGGGGAAAATAGTTCTTAAACCTATTCAATTTCATTCTTTAAGTTATAGGATCCTTGAATCATAAATTTTTATGCAAAGTTTTCACAAAAAATTAGACGATCGAGGGGTCTGTAACTTATTCTTTGATACGGAAAATATTTTTAAGAAATAATGATGACAAGCCTACAAGTTGACTTTTTTTTTCTTTTTTTTCCTCTTTTAGAAAGTAATCTGAACTTGACAAGTATCCTACTAGCTTAACCTAGTACTTTTGAATGAGACGTTCTGAGGAATCGTGAAAAGATGCTCGACAAAGCTCATGATTGCTTCAATCACTGTTTGTTTTTTTTCTTTCTTTATTGTCTCTTTCTTTTTCTTTTCTTTTTCACTAACACATTTTTTTAAAAAAATAAATAATAAAAAATAAAAAATAAAAAACAAAAATCAAAAAAAGAAGGAGAAATTACAGGGAGACACCCTTACAGAACTCAGGCAAGACTCATGGTTGAGACATATTATGAGATTGTAATTAAAGATAGTTCCTGTGATACCGCAAGATTTATGCATTCCTCGGGCATAGAACTTTGTAACTAGGAGGTTGTTGAGCTCTCCACGACTTTAATTTCCAATTTAAAGTAATTTGTAATTGCCTTAATGACTCAGTATTCCCATTTCTATGCCCAAGGCTTGGGAGCCTTTTTCTTTTTACAATAAGGGTGAAGCATGTTGTGTCATATTTTTAAAATTTCATTAATAAATATGTATTTGAATATCTTTCTCTTTACACCCTTTACCAATTTCTTTTCCCTTTATCCCTCATTCGACCATTTACCCAAATACAGATCCAAAAATAATCGACTTGAAAATAGTAAGATCGCGATCCCATTTCATGACTTTGAGTATTCAGTTGATTACGCTAATGAAGAGGGTAAGGAAGACTATGGTCCCTTGCCTAAATTAACCAGGGAACAAGAGGCTAGAGAAATTCAATCGTATCAAGAGGTAATCGAGATCATTGAATGAAGAGGATAAAAGGGTCAAGATTGGCATTTCCCTGAGTCAAGAACATTGGGGAAAGTTGATTAAGTTGTTGATGTCCATTGGTTTGAAAAACACAGGGGCAGTTTATCAGAGGGCAATGGTAACTTTGTTTCATGACATGATATGGACGGTAACACTTTCAGGTCCCAAAATAAACAGAGGCATATCTATCATTTAAGGAAGCTTTGGTATTGACCAACATGGATGGAGATGACTTACCGATGCCCATAAATATAGACGTAATCAAAAGATATTTTACCAAAAAAAAGAAAAATCAAATAAACAAAAATAACCACAAAAAAAGAATCAAGGTTGGCATCCTATGCACATACCAATTGGGGCAAGCTAATGCTCTTGCATTGCCATATCGGGGAATATCTGTAATGTAACATCCCAATTCTTAATTTAATTACCGATTGAGATTAAGCTATTAATTAAGGGTTAATTGCAAGAATTAGGATTAATGGTTAATTAGAGTAATTGCTGATTGGTTAGATATAATTGAATAAATAATAATGTTAATGCCAGGTGAAAGGACGCATGTACCCCTGGAGGTATAAAAGAACTTCAACTCTCTCTTTCCCTCATTAGTCACGCTGGACAGCTCTCCTTCATGCGTACATCTGGTCTCTTCCTTTTACTGTTTCCCTTCTTCTTCACCCTCATTAGCATCACCCGCTTGGAAAGAACAGGGAGAGAGTTGAAGAGCTTTTTTGGGTGGAACAGCGACGTGGCCCTGTTCCACTCCCTGTTCTCTTCATCCCCTCTATCTTCTTCTTCTTCTTCTTCTTCTTCTTCTTCTTCTTCTTCTTCTTCTTCTTCTTCTTCTTCTTCTTCTTCTTCTTCTTCTTCTTCTTCTTCTTCTTCTTCTTCTTCTTCTTCTTCTTCTTCTTCCGCTTGAAGCTGTTAGTGTCCCAGTTAGAAGTTGTGCTGGGAAGTGCCTTGGAGCCGTGGGGAAGACGAACCCGTTGGAAGAAAGAGCAACTCTGGCCTAGGATCAACGCTGAGCTCGAAGGCTGTTGGAGGAGGTGTAACAGAAGGGCGATCAGTCAGCATTGCAACTCGAGGAGTCCCTGAACCCCGACAGCAGGTAGGGGGTGCTTTGCATGTCAAGTGTACGGTTTGTGGACGGATTCCGGGTGCTTGCTTTAATGTGATGTGTTATGTGTGAGATGTGTAGTTCGATGTGTTGTGACTGAGTAATTGTGCATGCAACTCCCGGGTTGGTGATGTTGTGAACTGCTTTGTGGTGTGATTCCATCTATTAGTGCATGTTAATGTTTCTGAGCATGTTGACCGAATACATGTAATTATGAGTTAAAAAGGGTGGTGATTTACTGGGTCCTGTATGCAGTTATATTGAATGTATTTGAATGAGAACGCCATAATGATTTCCGAATGCTCGAGATGTGAGTTGATGCTTGATTCTATTTAGAATACTGTGTGGTATTGCATGAGGTTGCACATACGAGGTGCCTTCCAGTCCTGGCTTGTTCCATGAGGGCCCGTGGTAGCCGTAGGAGCTAGAGAGGAGTCTCGAGACGCTAATGGGAGGCCGGTACCACGCGGGAAGGGCTAATGGATGAGGGGCCAGGAAGGAATCTGTAACTAAAATCATGCTTTAAGTCGGATCCGCATGCATGTGTGTATGAGCATAGTTATTGAGACCAACATGATTGGCATGGATTTGGATGATTTGAATGAATGCAGACTAGATGATGTCATATGAGTGAATTCCGACTGAATAAATATGTATGTATTGATGCTGTTGCTAAGTGCCATGTGATGTATGATTGAGAAGGTATGTTATTGTGTGATTTCCGATTGGATGGTGTTGTGTGACTTTTATATTAATTGGCAGTAGATATATAATTGTGGATTGAGCCATGTAAATTATATAATTGAGGTTTGAGGTAAAATCCGAGTCAATAACTATTGCTTCATATGTAAAAGCTCACCCCTACACCATTTTTTCAATGTATGCAGGTCAGACTCGGAATGGTGTGAAGACCTCAAGTCTGAGTGACGTGCA
This sequence comes from Clitoria ternatea, assembly GCA_037962975.1. Taxonomy (NCBI): domain Eukaryota; kingdom Viridiplantae; phylum Streptophyta; class Magnoliopsida; order Fabales; family Fabaceae; genus Clitoria; species Clitoria ternatea. Next base: position 182,900,175 of record CM075672.1, read on the forward strand.
CTCCGACTGTTGAGTGCTTGTATCGCATTTATTACGTTTAAGTCAGTTATAGCCTTGGCCAGCTCATAATAACAGTGTTGTATAATGAATATAAATTTATATCTATATATAAGTAATCTGAACTATTATGACCCGAGTGCATGTTTATATACGTATATGGTTTATGTTGATAACCTGTGCTTGTATCGGATACCAGGTGCTGACGAATGAATGATGGAAGGTAATGAGTAATTCGAGTGCATGACCATGTAGGTACATATATGTTGAATACTGGTGACTTGGGTTTGAGTAGACGGGGAGAGAATGGTGGATAGAATATCGCTAAGTTAATAATTCTCCTAGTAAACTTAGTTGTGGGAGCCATCTCCGAGTGAGACTATAAATGGCTGGGCCTTCCTTTCCGAGCGGTGATGCTTAATTGGATTTTGAGTAAGATACCTTAGATGAACTTATATTGTGTAAAAGCTGATGGGCAAATATCCCGAGTAATATTAAGAATGATTGTTGCTGAGTGAAATTATAAGGAAAGCCCGAGTGGGGAATTATTTTGTATAGGCCCGAGTGGAATCCGAGTGAACTTCTCCAAGGGAAGAGTTATTACGATGGATTAGATTGGACATATTTTAAGTGTTTTATATATAATCCAAGTGAAGTTATATATGTATTCCGAGTGGAAGACCGAATAGGTGTTGGTCGGTCTTGGAGTTAGTTTACTGAGTGATAGGTGTGTGGCACATTCTGATTGAATGTGGTTGGAATACACCGAGCGGTGTTTGGTTGGGTAGTAAGCCGAGTGAGGGAAATTATTAGACTCCGAGTGGAGTAACTTCATAGATTCCGAGTGGAATTATTAATATTTTCCGAGTGGGCCATTGCGTGGCCTCTGTGGACAAAATTGAGAGACTAAGTTACGAACTTTCGAGGGAGACAAGTATTGGGCTGTTCCCGAGTGAATGGAACCCCTGAATATCGAGTGAAACCCTTTACCGAGTGATGGGAATGCCGAGTCTGGCTTCATGCTTCAACGAGTGAGTTCTCGCTCCAGCGAGTATGTCCTCAATGGAAGGCTTTGGGTTGGCTTGGTGGGGAAGTAATTTCCCGAGTGGTTTATACTTGTAACCTATATGAATGAAATGAGGAGCTGTGTAGATTCCTGAGTGAGGTTCGAGCGTGAGCGCATGGGAAGGTTGTTGGTTGATTTCGCTTAAGCAATGGGGTGTATGCCCGAGCGAGTTGGGCTGCTCGCTCAAGCGTTCTGTATCTCCCTTGAGCGAGTGCACGCTATTTTGGGTTTTCGCTCAGACGCTGTTTTATTCTTCCACTGTGAATGTTTTTCCTTGTTCTAATCGGTTTTCCGAGCTTCTGGTCAGCTCTTTGTCTTCCTTTATTATTGTCTAATTCTACCCGGTTGCTGGGTTGGCTTTTTGGGAAAATTTTCCCTGTTCTGGATCTCATTTAATTATTAAAATGAGGGTGTTACATGTAACATCCCTAATTTTATATAAATGATTAAATACTGGGAATAAATATTAAATAATTACCCATGGATTAATTAATATGATAAAATGTTGAAAATAATTAGGGGTTATTCATAAATTATTGATGCTTTATACGCTGAAAATATACCCAATTAAAATATAGGTGTCAGACCAAGTGTCTCCAATTAAGGTACCGTTGGTTAGGGCTATTAATAATATTATTAGGAATCTAAATATGTATTCGGAATAATTTTTAGATAAAGTATTAAGCCCGAATAGATATCTTGTTTGATTTAAAATGGAGAAGTTTAAGTGAGGGGTTAAATTAAAACACTTAACACTCCTTACTCTCCTTTTTATTCATGTTGGTTTCCCTTATAAAGATAAAAGTCTTTTGCTTTCCTTTCTGCTTTACTCTTTATCTTCCACTCTTCTTCTTCTTCCATTCTCCAAAACCCAAGTGTGGTGTGCCCTTCCTCCTTCATCCATTTTTGTTTGCTTCAAGTTTGGAAGAGATGACGATGGTAGTTTGAGGCTACCCTTTTCCCTCTCAATTTTCATGCTACACTTTCCCTCACTTGGAATCCCCTTTTTTTCTTCTCTTGAGGTAAGCTCTTTGTCATTTCTCAAGAGCATGAACCCTAGGTTTTGGGGTTTTGATGTTTGAGTGAGCATTATGTATATAGGTTATTAATGGGAGACATCTATGATGGAAAACCCTTAGGTGGGGTGCATTTAATATGGGTTTTATGAGAGCCTTGAGGGGTACATAAAAATGACATGGAAGATAATGGAAAATCATGAACACTAATGATAGTTGTTGGGGTTTGATGAAACCCTAGCTTTGTAAATTGGGGGAAGTATGAAATATGAGTGATGTGCATTTATTATTGATGGAAGATGTTATTTATAATAGGTAATAAGCCATTAATGAGGATGAATGGTTGATAATGGTTATTGAGAACCATTAGTGTAGGAACCTATTATTGGGTATGGCATTGAAGATGTATAATAATAAATGAAAACACCTAACCCATGGTGGTTGTGGTGGGTTGAATGAAATAAATAAGGTTGATAGTTGAATTGGCATAAGACTCCAAGAAACAAATATGAGCACTTGAGTTTGGTAGTTGAAATAAAAATTAATTGTGTGGTATATGGTATAATGTAGGAAACGACCCCATCGACTAGGCGGGACCATCAGACCGCGTTGATTTCTACTTCTCTCGAGGTATAAAGGGGTAACATCTCTAAATGCTTGATTTCATCCATTAGTGATGTGTGTATATGATTGTGTTATGTTAATTTGGCTTGGATTAATAAATTAAGGATTACTTGATTGAAATGCATTTAGAGCGAATGGTGTTATGTGGCTTATGTTTGTGGGATGATGATTATGTTATTGAATTGACTCATGATTAATTAGAGTTATTGTTAATGGTTTAGAACCATGATTGTATTAATTTCAATGTTATTGAACATCCTATGATATGCGAATTGATGAATTGTGATTGCCACTAACTAGATATGTATATGAAATCCAATGAATATTGGTCATGGTTGAGAATGATGAGTACCTAGAGTTCCACTAAGTGTTGATGATGAATTGTTGATGGTGGAGTGGCATTTAGGATGCATAGTATGAGAATGCATTTGATTTGTATTGCATTGCATCCATGGCATATCATTCGTTGTCTATATAGAATGTTAGGGGTTCCAATAGGTGGGCCCAGTGGGAGGGTGACCCAGTGCACAGGTAAAATTATGTGGTTGTTCCCTAGTGATTCTCGGGATCACGAAGCTGCCCTTAGTTGGTGACGAGGCACCCTATGTGGTGGGCCTAGTGGGTGGGCTGCTCTATGGTGAGCAAGTGACCTCGGTGTCCCGATGGGGCACGACTCTCTCGATGTGTGTTTAGGAGGGGCCCATAGCACTTATGGCAAGCGAGGCCATGTTGTTGAATCCACGTCATGGGGTGACTAGTGCTATAGATGGGCGATAGCGGTTTGGTACCAGTAAAATGTAATGTTAAGCATGCATAATTTGAGATATAAGTGTACACTTTTACTACTGTAGTAGGGACATAGTAGCACACCTATGCTTAACCCATATTTGATATGATTTGTTTCCCATAGTCGGATCCGCAATTGTTATTGATTTCTTTGTGCATATGCATTAGCCATAAGAGCATTTGCATATAGCCGGAGGTATGCCTAGTTGGTAGTCCGTGGTGGTGATGGATGATTGTTAAATAAAGAGGAAGGAAGTTGTGGTACTAACATTGAATGTATGATGACCTTTATTGAGAATTCCATGATTTTGATGTGAGTTTTAAATATAATGATTTGGATACGTATGATGTTAAAAAGGAATATGATGATGTGTCAAAGAAACATTAATGCTTCTTGAGGAATACTTGTTATGAACATATGTATAGGTATCATCATAATGTATGATTTTGAATCATTTGGTATATGTTACTCACCTCCTAGTTGCCATTTTAAAGTTTGATGTAGGTATGATGAAAATCCTACTTTTTTGGAGGGTGAGCAAGGATGGAGGTAAATATGGAAAGAAAGTGTGAGCCTTGGCCGACATCTTTTGTAAATCACTTGATATGTGTAGACTTTTATTTTGTATATGATAATTGATTGGTCATGAATCTTGATTTGTGGGTCATGTGTAAAAATTAGACCTATGTGTTTGGAATGACTAATTTTTAGTTATGACCCTAACAATGGATGATATTGATTGTAAATTGATGGATTATATGCCATGTTAATGGATGGATGTTGATACCATGAGGCTCATGTTTATTAACAATGCATATGAGTCTTGTGTATGAATGAGAACGTGAGTAGGGCATTAGAATGTTGAATGAATGATTTTGGCATGAAGTACTAATGAATTTTCATGGTTTTATGTATAATTGAGGAACCAATAAGGTCAAAATGAGTTTTGTGAGATTTGAATGGCATATAATGGTCCGAATGGCTTAAATACATGATTTGTGATTTGTAGAAATTGGAATAGGCCAATTCTATTAAGAATAGGCCCTTGAGTTGCACAAAAATGTCTCAAAATGAGTGAAATGTATTTATGCGCCTAACTCTCTTGTTTTCAGGAATTTTTCAGTGCGGCCAGTGGTCACACGTCACAAATGATGTATATAAGTTGGTGTCAAAATTTGGTAGGCATTGGAATTCATATGAGCAAGTTAGGGGGTTAGAAGTCCAAAAATGTGACTTTTTATGTATAAAATGGCTTTTGTGCTGTCATGAATCGATTCACAACAGTGCATGAATCGGTTCAAGACACACTGTTTTCACTGTTCCTAAAGTTGAGCACTTTGAATTGATTCAAGCCCCCACATGAATCAATTCAAAGCTTATTGGAATCACTGTTCATGAGGTCCAGGAATGTTTGAATCAATTCATGCGAGCTTGAATCGATTCAAAGGGCCTTGTTTTCACCGTTTGGACTCCAGAAGTGTCTGAATCGATTCATGGGGTTCTTGAATCGATTCATGGCCCTATTTTCATACATTTTCCTCTATTTTGGGGGTATGATTGGCATTGTTTGGTCATGATATGATTACACAACAGTATATGCACACAATTAACACACTTTAACAACTAAATGGGATACCCATAAACCTTCCCTCGTTCCCATTCACCCTTCATGAATTAATTATGCACTTCCACTATTCCTTGTTGATGATCATGAGATTGATTGTCCAAGGTTCACTCTTGATCTAATTTATCCACCCTCTCATATCTTCATATATTGGATGGGTTATTCAAAATGGTCCTGGGTTACTTTAAATTTTATTTCGTGGTTTCTTCCATACTTTATTATTTTAAAATCATGAAAAATTTACCCTCATTTTTAGGGCATCTCAATGTCCAAATCACCAAGTAAGTTGTCACCTTTCTATATGGGGAACGGATGTCATCAAGCCAAGAACACAAAAAAAAAAACAATATTTCATCCCTGTTACAATCAACACCCTAACCTTAAGGGGATTAACTACTCCTTATGCTAATGTAACCAAAGAAATAGTCTACTATACTGAGTCATTAGTGCCATAGTTCTTTGACACCTTAGCTAAGGACGAACAAAGCGGCTAGAGCAAAGTAAAGGTACTAAGGGGATCATCTGAAAAAAAAAGAAAAAGAAAGGAAAAGTAAAAAACAACAACAAAGAAAAATCAAAAAAAGGAAAGAATGAACAAAAAGAATAAAACAAAAGCCAAAAAGAAGACTCGGAATGGTCCCTTCTCATTGAGGAAAAAAATGAGTTCACCCCGTTTCCTTCGGTACATGGCGTTAGGGCAAAGTTTCCTATTTGAAGTGACATTTGTCCCCAAAGGATGAAACCAAATAGCGGGCTCAGTTTCAGCATAATCAATTTAAACCTTTTGTTGTGAAGAACACAACCTTGATTAAAAAAAAGAAACAAGTCATAAAAAAGAAAAAGTTCGCTAGGTTGAAAACCTGAAAGGGCGGCCTAGGAAAAATTAGAGTAACCCAGTGAGTCGAAAACCTGAAAAGGCGGCTCAGGCAAAAATTAGGGTTAAAGCTTTCACAAAGCAACTAAAATTCCTTGTACAAGCAGAATAGAACCTGACTGGGGCACAAGGACTATAGTTGAATTACTTTCTCGGAAGCAAGATCGAAAGATAAACTTGTCGTCATGATATGCGATCATGATTCTTACTATTCTCAGGGAATCACTGGAGGATCTGCAAACCCCATTACATCCCCCACCACCAAACTTTTTGACCACATTTGTTTCTTTTCTGCATTTGATTTCCTTTTGTCTTTTCCGGTACTTGATCAACCCACATAAATAAAATTTCTACCTTTTCAATACGCATTTATACATGAGTTTCATTAATATGACAAAATATGTGTTTTAACAAAATAAAATAAGGCAATGACAATTTTTTTTACAGAAAGAAAAGGAAAGTCATGGGAATGAGAGACTTCTGTTATTTGTTAGCACCTCAGACAAGCATCATAGGGACCACACCGCATACATGCCCAGAAGAGAAAATCACCTAGTTCATCCATTTCACCCATGAGTATAAACCTAAAATCTATAAAGATTGCAGTTCTAAAGGTTTCTCCCCAGATTTCAAACTTGATTTAAATTTCCAGTCGCCAAGCGGGGCACCATATTTACTTTCTAGTCGGTGAATAAGGCACCATTTTTACTTTCTAGTCGCCAAGTAGGGCACCATTTTACTTTCCAATTGTCGAGCAGGGCACCATTTTACTTTCCTAGAGTCAAACATGGCATCATTTAAATTTTCAGTCACCGAGCGGGGCACCATTCCACTTTTCTAGTGCCAAAGATGGCATCTTTTAAATTTCCAGTTGCCGAGCAGGGCACCCTTTTACTTTCTTGTCATCGAACACGACATCATTTAAATTTTCAGTCACCGAGCGGGGTACCATTTTACTTTCTAGTCGCCAAGCAGGGCACCATTTTACTTTCCAATTACCGAGCAGGGCACCATTTTACTTTCCTGTCACTGAATATGATATCCATTTTACTTTCCAATCGCTAGGGGCACCATTTAACTTTCCAATTACCAAGTGGGGCACCATTTTACTTTTCTATAGCCGAACATGGCATCTTTTAAATTTCCAATCACCGAGCAGGGCACCCTTTTACTTTTCCATCACTGAACACGACATCATTTAAATTTTTAGTCGTTGAGCGGGGCACCATTTTAATTTCCTATCACTGAACATGGCATCCTTTAATTTTCCGGTCGTTGAGCAGGGCTCCATTTTAATTTTCTGTCGTCGAACATGGCATCCTTTACTTTTCAGTCACCGAGCGAGGCACCGGTTTATTTTCCAGTCGCCAAGCGAGGCACTATTTTACTTTCTTCTTGCCAAACATGGCATCATTTTATTTCCCAGTCGCCGAGCGGGGTACTATTTTACTTACCTGTTGCCGAACATGACATCCTTTAAATTTCTAGTCGCCGAGCAGGACACCATTTTACTTTCCTTTCACCAAAAAGGGCACTATTTTGATTTCCTTTTCGGCAAACACGACATTCTTTAAAGAGAGCAAGCTGTTGCTACCCAATTTTGTCTGGGTCCATTTAAAAGTTTCAAAAAAAATAAATAATAAAAATTCAAAAAATAAATAAAAATAATTATAAAAAATCAATCTAACATAGGATTTAATTTTTAAGAAAAAGTGTGAACACCCTTTTTTAGTGGGTAAAAAATAAAAAAAAATAAAAAAAGAGAGCAAGGAAGAGAAAAAGAAAGTAGATGAAATTTAGTCCCACATTGAAAGTTCTAAGCTTAGGAGTTGCTAAAATCTAAATTGTTAGTTCCACATCGAATACTCTTAAGAGAACTTTACTTGTTATGTTACTATATAAGCAACACCTTGTAAATTAATAAAAATGAGGATAATTTGATAATAAAAAGTAGAGTAAATTTTTCACAATTTAAATAATTGTTGGAATAAGGACACTGCAATTAAGTTTGATAAGTAACCCTGGATCATTTTAAAGACCTATCCCATATATGAAGATATTAGAAAGTGTGTAATTTAAATCAAGAGTACTCATTGGACAACCAATATATGATCATCAATAAGGAATACCGAAAGCATAAGTTATTTCACGAGTTATAGAAGGGTATGAAAAGAAACTCAAGAATACCCCCATTGATTCCCAAAAATATGATATATATATATGCGTACATGTTGTTGTACAATCATGCCATGGCTCAAGAATACCAAACAAGCATCAAAATTCATGAATTTTTGGGAAAACAGGGCCTTGAATCGATTCAAGCAGCTTGGGAATTGATTCCCACCTGTTTGGAATCCAAAACAGTGAAAACAGTGGCTCATGAATCGATTCCCACCTTGTGTGAATCGATTCATATGATTTCGGAAGTCAAAATAGTGAAAACAGCACTCAGGAATCGATTCCCACCTTGTGTGAATCGATTCCCACGATTTTGGAGTTCAAAACAGTGAAAACAACATCTTGGGAATTGATTCCCAGATTGTGTGAATCGATTCCCATCAGTAATTATGTAGAGAAGACATAATTTTCAACTTCCAACCACCTTAATTTTTTCATACAAAATCCAATGACCACCAAATTTTAACACTAACTAAAATACATCATTTATGACGCGTAGCTACTAGCTGCACTTAAAAATTCCCAAAAATGAGATACTTATGCACATAAATGCGTTTAGTCCATTTTAAGGCATTTTTGTGCAACTCAAGGGTCAATTCTCAATGGAATTGGCCCCTTCCAATTTCTACAAGTCATAAACCATATATGGAGGCTATTGGAACTATTACATGCCATCCAATTCTCATAAAACACTAGTTGACCCTATGAGTTCCTTAATTACACATGAACATCAAAACATAACTTCACACATGCCTCATAAGATATTGTAATTCATGAATAATGTAACATCCTAAATTTCAAAAATAGAGAACTAATTTAAGGAAATAGATATTGAATAATTGAATATGAATTATTTAATGTCCTAAAATATTGGAAATAATTTAATTAAGATTTTCAGAGACTGTTAGTGATTTATTGGGACCGGATAAGCAGAAAACTGACCTAGATAAAATATAAGTGATGGACCAAGTATCTCTAATTGAGATGCTGTTGGTCAGGGCTGTAGAGAATATTACTGGGAATTCAAATATGTATTCAGATTAATATTTAGATAAGGTATTGAGCCCAAACAGAGAGCCTGTTTGTTCAAAAACGGAAGAATTTAATGAAAGATTAAAAATTTAAAAACAAAGCCTCACCTTTTCACTCTCATTTCTCGTGACCCTTTCTCTCTCCCTTATGCTAACACACTTTTTCTTCCTTCTCTCATTTTCCACTCATCTTTTTCACCCTCTTCTCCCTTATACACCTAAGGAAAGCTTGGTGCTTCTTCTTCTCTTTTATTTTCATCCACTATTAGAGCAAGGAGAAGCATTGGGTGTTTGAAGTCTTCCCTTTCCTCTCCTCCATTTTCATGTTCACCATCCTCTCCCTTGGCTTCTATTTTTGCTTCTTGATTGAGGTAAGCTCTTCTTTGTTTTAATGGTGGTTGAACCCTAGAATATGGATTGGTAAGGCTTGGGAGAGTATTAAATACATATGGGTAGTGAAAGGAACCATTAAATGCAAAACCTTAAGGTGGGGTGAAATAAATATGAACATTCATGAGTAATAAATGAGGTACACGAAAATGGGGTTGAAGAATGAGGAATATTGAAGTGCATTTATGAAGTGGTTGAGCTTTAATGAAACCCTAACTTATGAAATTAGGGGAAATGGGTAATGTGAGTGGGAAAGGCATTAATTAATGATAGGAATGTTATTAATGTTGAAGTATAACCATAAATGATGATTGGAGATGGTGGTTGGAAACCATAAATGAAAACCCACTTAGAATGAGTTAAATGTGAGGATGGTAAATGGGGTAACCTAACTAATCAGGTTGTTGCCTTGATGATAATGAATGATGACTTAAGAGAAGAAATTCCCGAAGCCTAATTAGGCAAATGAATAAAACTTGTAAATAGCCTCTACATGATGAGAATCATGTATACATATATGTGTAGATGTATGTTGAAATGGTGTTTGAATGAATGATTGATGTAGTCCTATAATTGATTGATGTAGGATTTGATAACACTTGTGAGGCGGGAACATCAAACCCGAAAGTCTACTTCTTGTGAGGTAGGAGAGGGGTGTGTTTTCTAAATGCATGAAATCTTGTATGTTGATAATATATGTATTGGTGCCATGTTGTGTGTTACTCCTTGAATAGATGTAGTGCCATAGGTGTGTGATATGAAATAGAGAATTAAAGCTGTGAAGGTTGATTTTGAAATGGTGTATATATATATATACATATATATATATGTATTGGATGATATGAAATGAATATTGTGATTGAGTATGAGTGGTACCCTAGATGAGAGGGTGAGATAATCCATATGAGGATTGAGGCATGAATGAGCATTGTTGCATACATAGCATGGCATGTATATTATGATGATGTTGATAAGTGGTTACGATCACTTGATGTTTGAAATATAAAGGGCTTGCGAGTTCCTATGAAATTGAGCCGGTGGTTGCGGTCACCTGGTGTTGAGAATGAATGCCTGTGGTTGCAATCACGAGGCGGGAGTACCCCTTGCGAGGCGGGAAACCATTATGAATTGTTGAACGTGGTTGCGATCATGAGAAAGCACCTTGCGAGGCTGCTAGAGGGAATACCCCTTGCGAGGTGGGAAACCAATAAGAATGAATAAATGAATATGGTGGTTGCGATCACCTGATGAAAAGAAATCAGATCCATGCATATGCATCTTAAACACTAGCATGTGCATTAGCCATAGGAGCATGGCATGATGCGATATCCCATCGAGGAAGATATGTGAGGAGTATATGGGACTCTCTTTGATCACTAATTGTAATTGTGCTATTGGTTGGTGTGGTTATATGAATCTTGATGAATATGTATGTTAAATGAATTGGATGTATGATGGATTCTTGTGTCATTTGAACTCCTTTCAAGGAGGAGATGTTCAATCTTGCATTCATATATATGTTATCACAAATTATTGAATTTCCATCATTGAGGAAATATACTCACTCTCCATGTGGTCTACCTTTTTAGTGTTTGCATTGTAGGGTTGCCCATGGAGCTTTTGTGTTGAGAAATGGTGTGAAGGAAGTCTATTTTGGGGTAAAGAATGCCTTGGCCGGCAATTGTTTTGAGTTTGTGGCTTCTACGTGGACTTTTGTAATGTATATAGTTATAATGAATGTTTTGTATAGCTAGGGATTGATGTAGACACTTGTATGTATGATGAATAGATACTGATGAATTTGAAGGTCATGTAGGAAAATGAGACCCTAGTATTTATAGATCATTTTCATTAGTGACCTTAACCTTGGTTTGAAAATGAAAATGAAGTATGATGTAGTTATAATTTATGAATGAATGATGGGTTACATGAAAAACTGCATCTTATAGATATACATGGTAGTAAGCTAAATTAGAATGTGATTAATGAGTTAGAATGCAAATTTATGGGTAATGTTTTTTTTGGAACAAGTTTCAAATGCATAACATGATGAATAGGATATGAGGAATTTAACCAATTTAGCTTGAATTTAGTTTTGACTTATTGAGTTGTGAGATTCTCACGTTTTTTGCAGGAAATCTGATAATCTTGCTCGAGCGAGGTGGGTTCTCGCTCAAGCGAGAATCCCTCTGCGTTGGTATATGGCCACTGGCCAAATCTTGCTTAGGAGAGAGTGGGTCTCGCTCAGGCGAGATTACCCACGTATCAGGTGTTAGCCTCTGGAGGAACGCCGCTCAGGCGAGTAGGGTCTCGCTCGAGCGAGAGTGAGGTACCTTGCCACTGGACCAATTTCGCTTGAGCGAAAGGCCTTTGGAAGATGGCATTCGTTCAAGCGAGTGAGCGTAAGTTTGATTCTAGAGGAATTTTGCTCACCCTCGCTCGCCCCGCCCAAGCGAATCCTGTGGATCTTGCTCAGGCGAGATGGGGCTCGCTCAAGCAAGACGGCCCCTGGAACTCCTTTCTTTTTTTTTTGCTCAGCCTATCCTGTACTCGCCCAAGCGTTCCATTCAGACTCGCTCAAGCGAGTGTGGCTCTCGCTTGAGCGAGGGGCGCCTTGATCCTTCAAACTGCACTATTTTAATTATTTTCCCTTTTCTTTACCTTAAATCTTCATCTCGCACCATCTTATAAACACCTTGGGCATAATTTGAATTCATTGATCTTCATGATGGTTGACCTCTTTGGACCCAATCATATAGCATTAATTTACATGACCCTTTTTCGCTATTTTCAATTAAGAATTCCGCATTTATCAATTTCTTAATACCTTCTCATATCTCCATATATGAGATAGGTCCTTCATAGATCCAGGGTATTAAACTACAACTTCACCACTTTTGTTACCATAAATTAATGCTATTATAAATCGCAAAAAATTTACCCCTATTTTTGGGGTGTCTTAAATAACATCATCCATTCATCCTTTGGGTAATAATCAAGTATCATAATTGTCATCATACATTGTTAAGGTCATAATAAAAAATTAGCCATGCAAATAAGGGTCCAATTTTCACATATGACCTTCAAAATGAATGTTCATCAATCTAAATACATAATAAGAATATATCAACATCATATGCTATACAACTGATTTACCTTTATCACCAAAACATACACTTCCAAAAAGTGATATAACCTTACCCCATGGATGTCCTGCATCACAAGGCTAAAAATAGACAACATAGGAGAGTGAGTTATACATTCCAAAGGACGAATATGAATATAATGTGATTATGTGCATATGTATTCAATGCCATGTATACTTTGCATCAACATATCATTCATTATCATAATTTCATCATCTCATCAATATACACATATCTGAATCATCTCTATGAGTCATAACAAAGTATAAGGGCTATCACAAATAACATCACCATACACAATTTTATTTCTTTGTATTCATAATTCATATGTTGTCTATAGGTATTCTTTCACCCAATCACAACCATCATTATATCTCATCACCTTTGGCATATCTCTTTTCTATATGAAAATGCTCTTAGGCTAATGCACATGTACAACGGAGTTAATATCAATTACGGAACCGGCTGTGGGAAAATAAACTCCAATTTATGGGTTCAAGCATGGATTCATAACCATACCCCTACTGCGGTAGTAAAATATGTACACTTATCATCAATTTGCATGCATATCACCATATTTTACTGGTACCAAACCGCATCGCCCATCTTGCAACACCTTGCCATTTTCACCATGACCGCGGTATACACCATAATCAACATAAAGGTGTTACGGGCTAACCATGATTCATACCATGGTAGTTGTGATGTAAAGGACCACCGGGGACACTTGCTCCTCAAAGAGCCACCCCCCACAGGGTCAACCATATGCAGCTCCCTATAGCTATACATGGGTAGCTTCATGACTTACACACTGAGTCACTAGGGAAACAACAATAACGCTCGTGCACAGAGCCGCCCTCCTACTGGGACAACCGAAGGAACCCCTAACATTTCATCACCGACATCTATGCAATATGCCATGGATGCAATGCAAATGCAAATCATAATGCATTCTCACAGCTATGCCTCCTATCATGCCACTCATAAATCATCATCGTCACTAATACCACCACACAATTCTTAGTGGATTTTATTATCATTGGTTGTTGCCATTGTTGCAAGTTTTAGTGTGGCATTTTTAATAATTTTTCATCATCATAATTCAATACTTTCATCATTCACAATGGCATCAAAATCATCAACTACATTAATCAATCTTTCATCAACATTCAAGGTATGCTAATCATCCATATTTATTCTCATTCATCATCAATAATGATCATTCCACATTCATGGTGAATATAATACAACCACATCACATCAAGGCATAACACTTGCCAAGCAAACAATATCACCATATAGCATACCATAAATATTCCAAATGCACAATTCATATTGCCAAGTAGAATTATCATCATCATATTCAACATCTCAAATAGTCATTACAACACAAGCAAGGCAAACATGCGTGTTGTCACATATGACAATCAACCACTACTTAATTTATACATTTAGAATATAAAACTCCTCTTCTACCTCAAGAGAAGAATTCTGAGCGATATGACGTTTCCGCCTCGTCGTTCGGAAAAGGTCCTACATTTCATAAGGCACTATATCATTATTTTATACTCAACTACCAAGACTCACATGTTTTCAATTTCTAGTACTTGGTGTTTATAGCATTTTCATTACCAACAACATTTCATTTCATTAATTTCACCACAACCACCATGGGTTAGGTATTCAAGTTTTATTATTATGCATTTATAACTTTACTCATCAAAGGGTTCATACACCAATGGCCATCAATCATCATTACTGGCCATTCACACTCGTCAATGCTATCCACCATCATCAATAATTATTTTTCTAACATATTTACTCATACCTATCATTCAAATGTCATACAAATCCTCTCAAAATATACTCTCCAATTAACATTCATTATCTTCCCCAATTTTCTTAAGTTAGGGTTTCACCATAAACCAGAGAACATCATAAATACACATCAATATCCATCATCTTCCAACATAAATTTTTTATATCCCATTAAAGGCTCATAAAAGGTTGCATTTAAGCCACCTCACCTTAGGGTTTCCATATTAAATGATTCTCCCAATAACCCACATACATTAAATACTCACCCAATCACCAAAAACCTAAAACCTATGATACAAACTCTTGAAAAGTGATGAGGAACTTACCTCAAGTCAAGAGAAGAGTGAGTTTCTAAGAGGGAGAAGATAAGTGATCAAATTTAGGGAGAAGAAGGAGAAGAGGGCTTCAAGCTTTAAGCTCTTCCTTCTTGCTAATGGAAAATAAAAATATGGAGGAGAGGGGAGGAAATGGGCACACCACCACTTAGGGCTTTTGAGAGGATAAGATGAAGAAGAGCAATGAGAAAGAAGAAGAAAAGAGTGTCTTTGCCTTTGAGAGAGCAAAATCCAACGTGAAAGTGAAGATAGGAAAGTGGGTTTGCATTTTTATTTTTAACCCTTCATTAAAATTTTACCGTTTCATAACAAATAGGATCCCATTCCGGCTCAATACTTTTTCCAAAAATTATTCCGAATATAGATTTGGATTCCCAATAAGATTCTTAACAGCCCTGACCAACAGTACCTTAATTAGAGATACTTGGTCCGACACCCATATCCAAACCAGGTATAATTTTAGCTCTTAAAGCCTCAATAAATTATGAATAATCCTTATAAATTCCAATTTAATTATTTTAACATTTTTGGGACATTTATCAACCTACGTATAATTATTTAATATTTATTTCTCATATTTAATCATTTATATAAACTTTGGGATGTTATAATCCACCCCACCTAAAAAGAAATTTCATCCTCAAAATTTAACATTTACCAATTTGTTCTACAACCTCTTAACGGAATATTCCACAATACGAACAGAAACATGAGGGATAGATAAATCATCTCGCACATCAACATCATCGATGGGAATCATATGCATAAGATCAGGAACATACTTCCTCAACTACGACACATGAAATACATTGTGTAGATTTGCAAGATTCGGAGGAAGTGCAATCCGATAAGGGACATCACCGACTCGCTCTTGAATCTCATACGGTCCAATAAACTTCAGACTTAATTTTTTTCTCTTCAATGCTCTACCAATTCCTTTATCCCGCGAGACCTTCAAATATACATGATCACTAACTTAAAACTCAAGTGGTTTATGCCTCTTGTCATAATAACTTTTCTGTCAGTCTTGAGCAACCTTCATATTCTGTTTTATTTTTGAATTTGCTCAGTAGTCTCCTGAACAATCTCTGGCCCTAAAGCCAAATTCTCACCAGTTTCCAACAAACATAGAGGCATCCTACATTTTCTACCATAAAGTGCCTCATAAGGAGCCATACAGATACTACTGTGGTAACTGTTGTTGTAAGTGAATTTAATCAATGGAAGAAACCTCTCCTAACATCCACCATACTCAAGGACACAAGCCCTCAACAAATCCTTCAGGCTTTGGATAGTCCTCTCGGATTGTCCTTCGGTTTAAGGATGATAAGCAGAACTAAGTTTAAGCTTAGAGCCTAACTCTTGATGTAGGCTTCCCCAAAATCGAGAAGTAAACTGAGGATCATGATCGGATACAATACTAGATGGCACACAATGCAATCTAACAATCTCCTTTATATATAATTGGGCTAATTTCTCCAACGAACTCTTCATACTCATGGAAAAGAAATGAGCATATTTCGTCAACCAATCTATAATTACCCATATCATATCGTTTGTAGCACGGTTTCTGGGAAAACTAGAAACAAAGTCCCTAGCGATACTATCCTATTTCCAAACAGGGATCTCCAAGGGTCTTAACAAACCAGATGGTTGTTGATGTTCAACCTTAGCCTTCTGACAAATAAGGCAAGATGCAATAAAATTCACCACATCATGCTTCATAGTGGGCCACCAGAAATTCTTCTTCAAATCTTGATACATTTTAGTGGAACCAAGATGAATGCTCAACACACTTTTGTGAGTTTTCTCAAGCACTAATTTTCTCAAATCACCACTAGATGGAACATAAATTCAATCCTTCATACGCCAAATACTATCATGACCTTCTAATAAAAATGAACTCTTCCCATTAGCTTGAGCTTCTTTTATCTCATTCAAATACTCATCATTCACCTATTGCACTTTTACATATTCAACAAACACATTTGCAACCTTTAACATCTCAAGGGACATCTTCTTTGGGGTATATAATTCAACGCCCTTATTTAAGTTTCTAAATTGTTCAATTAACTCCATCTCTTTCACCATCATTATGGAAACATGCAACGACTTCCGGCTCAAAGCAGCGGCAACCATATTTTCTTTTCGGGATGATACCTCAACTCAAACTTATAGTCTTTCAAAAATTCCATCCATCGCCGTTGGCGCATATTAAGTTCTTTTTGATCGAACAAGTACTTAAGGCTTTTGTGATCACTAAAGACCACAAACGTAGAACCATACAAATAGTATCGCCACAACTTCAAAGCAAACAGCACCACCTCCAATTGAAGATCATGTGTGGGGTAATTAACCTCATGCGGTCACAACTGTCTCGACACATAGGTTATCGCACACTCTTTTTACATCAACACGCAACCAAGACCATGCTTAGAAGCATCATAGTACACCATAAAATCATCCAGTAAATTAGGCAAACCTAATACTGGTGCGGTAGTAAGTCTCAATTTTAACTCTTGAAAACTTTCTTCATATTTAAGAGTCCACACAAATGGTTGGTTCTTACGAGTCAGCTTCGTCAATGGTAAAGCCAGACGAGAGAAACCCTCAATAAACCTTCGGTAGTAACCGGCAAGGCCAAGGAAACTTCGTATTTCCGCCACCAACGTTGGTTTTTCCCAAGCCATAACTGCTTTAACTTTTGATTGATCGACAGCAACACAATCATAAGAAATCACATGACCGAGGAATGAAATCTTACTCAACCAAAATTCATACTTAAAGAGTTTGGCATACAACTCTTTCTCTTGAAGGACAAACAACATAAGACGAAGACGCCTCTCATGTTCTTCATGACTTTTAGAGTACACCAAAATATCATCAATAAACATTACAACGATTTCATCAAGATACTCATGAAAGATGTGATTCATGTAGTCCATCAAAATCGTAAGAGAATTTGTCACACCGAATAGCATCACCACATACTCGTAGTGGCCATAACGCGTTTAGAAAGTAGTTTTAGGAATATCATCGGTCTTCACCTAAATTTGGTGATATCCAGAACACAAATCATTCTTGGAAAACACAACAGCACCCTTCAATTGATCCAAGAGATCATCAATGCGAGGAAAAGGATATTTGTTCTTAATAGTCAATTTGTTGAGTTGGCGATAGTCAACGCACAATCTCATGCTTCCATCTTTCTTTTTCACCAACAACATAGGAGCACCCCAAGGAGATACAATAAATTCTCTTTCGAGTAATTCCTCAACTTGCTTTTTCAACTTAGACAACTCCATAAGAGACATCCTATAAGGAGCTCTAGAAATAGGCTCAACACCAAGAATAAGATCAATAGAAAATTCCACTTCATGTGGAGGAGGTAATCTAGGAATCTCATCTGGAAAAATATTAGGAAATTTAGAAACAACAGGAATTTCACAAGATTGGGAGGTGTCACTCCTATCAACCATACAAAACATCACAAGAAGCTGAAAGATACCTTGCAAGTCAAAGCGCTTAGCATTCAGAGTCAGAAAGATCACCGCCTTATTATGATAATCCACCAAGACTTTGTTGGCAGATAAACAATCCATGCCTAGGATAATATCCAGGTCTTTCATAAGTAAGCACACGAGGGATACAACGAACTTTCTACCCTCAAGAATCATCTCGACGTTCTCATATTGAGTCACCAATCTCAAACAAGCACCGGTCCATGTAGTCACCATTATGGGGCCTTTCATCATGCAAACAGGCACTTTCAAGCGCCTCACACAATCCTCAGAAATAAATGAATATGTAGCACTAGAATTGAAGATAACACATATTGAGGTGCCAAGAATTTCACACTCACCATAAATAAGATCTTTCGCTTGAGCGGCTTCCTCACCGGTAACGGCAAAAACTCTTCCAGCAGCTTGTGGTTAATCACCACCATTTTGATTACCATTTCTTCCACCATGGTGATTGCCTCGACCATTGCCATTTTGTCCACCACTATAGTTTCCACCACGGCCACCATTGCGGCCACCATTATGTCTATTACCGTTTCCACAACCACAGCCTCCAAAACCATCATGGCCTCCATGGTTAGCATTATGGTTCACACGAGCAAAAGCATTAGTATTAGCATTTCTTGCATTCAACGGGAAATTAGGGTGAACATGCCCCGATTGGTTGCATTGGTAGCATACCACATCATCTTGAGGACAATCATGTGTCAAATGATTAGCACCACACTTGAAGTAAGTAAGGCCTTGGACATTGCCACGACCTTAATTACTATTTCCACCTCTTGGTTCACCACGTCCTCTCACATTGGAGGATTCACCACGAAAGAACTTCTTCCTTTTAAAGAGACCACACCTCTTGAAGTTAGAGAATTGACCCTTCAACTTAGGTTCATGCTTTCCTTGACTCAAAGAAGCCACATCATCTTCTTCATAAATGCGATACTTGTTCACAAGTGTCGAGAAGCTTCTAATCTCTTGGTGTTGAATAGCCTACTTGATCTCAGGCATCAAACCATTCTCAAACTTCATACATTTTGAAGCCTCGACACCTTTTTGTTGATAAGGAGGATAAAACGCACATAACTCTTCAAACTTTGAGGCATACTCCTCCATAGTCATGTCACCTTGCTTAAGCTCCATGAACTTAAACTCTTTCTTACTTTTGTAGCTTTCCAGAAAATACTTCTTCAAAAACTCAGCCTTGAAGTTTTCCCATCTCAATAGGATCTTAGCAGATAACATACACTATCTATTAAGGCGCCACCATACTTCAGCTTCATCGCGGACCATAAAAACCACATACTCTACCTTTTGAGTTTCAGAGCATTCAAAGCTCGCAAAGATCCTTTCTAAGTCATTGATCCAAACATAAGCATCCTCAGGCTTATACCCTTTATGGAACTCAGAAAGTTTCCTTTTAAGAAATTAATCATGACCTTGGCCACCTTGTCCCATATTTTGTCGGCCTTGTCTTTCCAAGAGATCCGCAAAGCGATTTAAAGCAGATGCCATAGCAGCAGCTTCACGGTTTTGTCTACCAGCCATGTTTCACGCCTATATGTTAAGACATGGCTCATACATGAGTAAACTAGACCAAACAATCAACTTTCAACCTATGTATATAGAGGTTTCAACATTCCTTGGCCTATCATGCATCACATCTCAAAAATCATATTAATCTCAATGCATAATCACAAAATACTCATCATTGAAGGTAAATAGTGTAAGGAATCTTGGCTAGGCTCACACAACAAGCATATCAATCTCAATTCAATGCCAAAAAATCAGAATCCAATCAAGAAGTTCATAACTCAATCAAATACAATTCATACAATTCAATCTTAAGCAATTGTTGCTTATGTTATATCAATCATGTCTTTATCATGGAGCAATCAATGCTTTGATACCACCTTTGTAAGGACCAACCTTACATAATCTAATAATTAATAAAAATGAGGGTAATTTGATAATAAAAAGTAGAGTAAATTTTTTATAATTTAAATAATTATCAGAGTAAGGACACTGCGATTAAAAGTTTGATAAGTAACCTCAGATTATTTTAAAGACCTATCCCATATATGAAGATATGAAAAGGTAAGTAATTTAAATCAAGAGTACTCATCGGACAACCAATCATATGATCATCAACAAAGAATAGTGAAAGCATAAGTTATTTTATGAGTTATAGAAGGGTATGAAAAGAAACTCAAGAATACCAATATTGATTCCCAAAAATGTGATATATATATATATGCCTACATGTTGTTGTACAATTATGCCATGGATTAAGAATACCAAACATGTATCAAAATTAATGAATTATTGGGAAAACAGGGCCTTGAATCGATTCAAGCAGCTTGGGAATCGATGCCCACGTGTTTGGAATTCAAAACAGTGAAAACAGTAGCTCATGAATCGATTCCCACCTCGTATGAATCGATTCCCACAATTCTAGAAGTCAAAACAGTGAAAACAACACTCAGGAATTGATTCCCACCTTGTGTGAATCGATTCCAATGATTCTAAAATTCAAAATAGTGAAAACAGCAGCTCACAAATGAATTCCCAAATTGTGTGAATCGATTCTCATCAGTAATTATGTAGAAAAAGGCATAATTTTCAACTTCCAACCACCCTAACTTTTTCATACAAAATCTAATGACCACCAAATTTTAACACCAACAAAAATACATCGTTTATGATGCATAGCCACTAGCCGCACTCACAAATTACCAAAAACGAGAGACTTATACGCATAAATGTGTTTAGTCTATTTTAAGGCATTTTTGTGTAACTCAAGGGTCAATTCTCTATGGAATTTGCCCATTCCAATTTCTACAAGTCATAAACCATAGATGGAGGCTATTGGAACTATCACATGCCATCTAATTCTCATAAAACTCTATTTGACCCTACCAATTCCCCAATTATGCATGAACATCAAAACATAACTTCACACATGCCTCATAAGAGATTGTAATTCATGAATAACATCTGTTATTCAAGTGGCCTCAATACTCAAGAGGGGGGGTGAATTGAGTTTTTAAAACTTTGCTTGAAATGCCTTTGAACTTGATTCTTTTAACACAAGTTTAGAGATTATGAAAGTAAGATCAAGTAAAGTACACAAGATAATTCAAAACAAGAGGCAAATATGGATAAGACAATTTATCAAACACTTGGTGTACAATGTACAATATTAACCAAATCAAGCAAGCTAAAATATGCAAACCACAATTAACCAACACAAATCGATCAAGAGCAATATATAAAAGTAAAAGAGTAAGGGAGAAGAGATTACAAACCGATTTAATGAGTTTCACCAACCCGGTGTACGTCTCGCCTCTAAGCAACCCACTTAGAGGATTTCCACTATTATAGATTAGAGATACAACTTTGAGCAATTGCGGCTTCCTAGTGTCCCATACTCAAGAACCCAATCCTCACAAGTACAAGGGCAACCCACCTAATCTCTCAATCTCACAATATCCCAAAGGTTGAACCCTAACCTTTGTAACCACTCAACCTAGAGTGAATACCCACTCAATCCTAGAGTGAACTTTGGTGTTTGATATTTGTGTTTACAAGCAAAAATACTCTCTCAAAAGAGTGGATGAACAAGTGATAGCTCACATAAAATCTAACTCTCAAAAGAGAGGATATACAAGTTCTAGCTTAAAGAATGATGAATATACAAAGATTATGGAATTTCTAAGCACAAAGGTAAGTAACGATTGATTGCCTCTTCTTGTGTATAGTTGTGCTTGTGTTTTCCTTGCATTTATAGAGCCATGGTTGAGCTACAGAAGTTCCTAGCCGTTGCATGTAGTGGGCATCTGAGAAATGGTGAAAAAATGAGTTGTCTTCCCACTAAAATGCGTTTTCCCACCATCGTAATTGATTACGCCTCGAGCTGTAATCGATTACATTTCAAATTTTTTAGTTCAGTTCGTGCTGTAATCGATTAGAATTCACTACCTAATTGATTAGCTTCAAGTCAGAGACCAGGTAATCGATTATAACTTGCCCAGTAATCGATTAGTTATAGCACCTGATGCATTTAATTCATTTCTTGATTTGGTAATTGATTATGATACTTGGGTAATCGATTAGTGATGTTCCAGTAGCTTGGTAATCGATGGGCTGAAGTCCTGTAATCGATTAGCATATGTACCTTATACATTTAATTCAGTTTTTGATGTTGGTAATCGATTATGTCATTTGGGTAATCAATTAGTGTCATTCCAGTAGCTTGGTAATCGATTGGTATTCTCCATCTAATCGATTAGCTTATGTTCCTAATGTATTTAATTCAAAACAGAAGCTACCTAATCGATTAGCTGCGTAGTTTTTCTGGGTCTGATTCTAAGTCTTTGTTTTTGCAAGAGTTTCTGCAAGAGTGCTTTGTCATTATCAAAATCCTTGAACCTGAAATCATATTCAAACATATTCTCCCCCTTTTTGATGATGACAACAATGTTCATCTCTTGAGGGTTGTTAGTTTAAACAACAAGCTTATCTCTAATTTTATCTCTGCAAAAATATATCTTTTGAATTATGGATGATCTCTTATCTCTTAACCAGATTTTTAGAATTTGCAAGTTATCTCTTATCTCTTAAATATATCTCATTACATTATCTCTAAAACATTATCAAATCTCCCCTTATCTTTAGGAATCTATGCTTTTGGAGATAATTAACCACTTAGAGATAAATAATCATTTAGCATATTTGTTTTTAGCAGCCAAAATAGATGAACAATTATTTCTTCTCCCCCTTTGGAATCATCAAAAATAATACAGCAAATAGAGGCATGTATTGAAAGGTAAATCTTTATTCAATTCAAACTAAGGGAAAGTACATCAAAGGAAACATTGCAAAAAAAACTTATACGGAATTGATGAAAACACAAAACATATTAACCAAAACATAAAAATTGATTTAGTTATCCAGATTAAAAAGGCGAAGCTCAGAGATTTGGTGAGAGAGCTTATCATAGCACTGTTGCATCATCTTAAAGTGCTGCTGTTCAGTCATTGAAAACTCTTGAAGAGAGTTCTTAATACGGTCGAAGCGGCGGTCAAGGTGAGCGTAGAGAGATACGAATGGATCAGTGGGGGTTTCCGGTACAGGTTGTGTTGTAGGAGAAGGAGGGATTGGCTCATCAGCAGGGGCTTCAAAAGGAATGTTGGCATGATAGCCTTCCATCCTTGAGTACCAAGCACCATTCAGAAAAACAAGACCCATTTTGGTGAGGTGATGGGTGCCAATGCAAGTCTTTGGAGGCATCCTTCTCCGATAGCTCTCTAGCCAAGTCTACTCCACAATGTTTGAAGATTCTAGTGAGTAGAATGGCGTAGGGAAGCTTTTGATGATCCTTGGCTTGGCGCATGTGGAGCTTGATCATTTGAACCCAATTTATCTCTTTTTGGTTCTGCATAGCCCACATCAAGAGGACATCATTCTCTTCTACTAGGGCATAGTTCCCACCACGGGGAACCAACATCTTGACCAAGAAGAAATGTAGGAGGCGGTTGTTCATGGTCAAGTGGCCCACCAACTTGTGGTTGCTTCTTGGGCGATCAGCCTTCCATAAGGATTGTCGGGCAGTGAGAGCATTGAAACCCCATTCTTCCTCGGGATCTCCTCCGTCAAACTCTGTATCATTGAGTGGCAGAAGAGAGATTTCCGCCAACTGGGCATTTGTGAGCTTAATGGTCACATTTTTAACATTTGATTCTATCACCCCATTGACAAGCTTGAGGTTGCAGTAAAATACCCGGATGAGTTCCGGATAGTAAAGTTCTTCCTTAAGGGTGAGGAAGGGGAAGAGGTTGTAGTGGTGGAGGCATTGGGTGAAGGTGAGGCTGTGGTTGTCAAAAGTTTCAACAATGGTGTAGTGGGGGGTTATGATGTCTTTTTCAGAGAAATGGTTGATGAAGTGTTGAAGGTCTCTATGGCTTGTGAAAAACTTGGAGAAATCAAGGGGATTGTTTGTTTGGGCCATTGAAGACCTTGCCCTCTTGGTGGTTCTTGAGGTAGACATGGTGGTGGAAAAAGAGTGTAGAGGGAAGATGAAGAGAAGGAGAGAGTTCTTTGGGAACTTGAGAAAGTTTAAAGGAGAAGAGATAGTGTGATTTGAGAGAGTGAATAGATGGGTTTTTATAGGGAAAAAGTAGGTTTAGGAAGGAGAGAAAGTGAGTTTAATGGGAGAAGAAGACGAGCAGCCTCAGAAATCAGCGTTTGACTATCACAGACTCAAGGCTAATCGATTACGAGGCATAGGTAATCGATTAGTTCACTGCTTCTGAGGAATTTGAATCGTTTCGTACAGTGGGTAATCGATTAGGAAAGATGGGTAATCGATTATGTTGAGAACAGAATCGACCTAATCGATTAAGAAAGTCTGTTAATCGATTAGAGGAAAGTTGAAACGTTTTGGACCTGAAACAGAGGCTTTGTAATCGATTATGGACCAAGTGGTAATCGATTAGGTAGAGAACAGAAGCTTGGTAATCGATTAGATGTCAAGGAGTAATCGATTAGGTAAGAACCAGAAGCTTACTAATCGATTATTTCAATCTTTGTAATCGATTATTTTGCTTAAAAAGGCCCAGATTTTGCTGATTTTGTTTCAGAAGACTGGAAATCTTTCAAGTTTTTCCTTAGAACATTTCGAACTTAATGCAACATAATTAGAATCAAGCAATTATCAAAATCAAGCAATTATCAAAATCATCCATTTATTCAAACACAATTGGTTATATCAAGGATTCCTAATTCTCTCCTAATATGTATGAATTGATCTTTTGCTAGAGGTTTGGTGAAAATATCTACTAATTGCTTGGAAGTTTCAACATCTTCGAGCACACAATCACCCTTTAATACATGATCTCTAATGAAATGATGTCAAATCTCAATATGTTTGGTTCTTGAATACATTACAGGATTCTTTGAAATATTAATAGCACTTGTGTTATCACATTTGAGAGGCACATGGTCTAACATAACACCAAAATCTAGAAGTTGTTGTCTCATCCAAAGGATTTGAGCACAACAACTACCAGCTGCAACATATTCTGCCTCAGCTGTGGATAATGCAACACTTACTTGTTTCTTGCTTTGCCAAGAAACAAGGGAACTACCAAGTAAGTGACATGTTCCACTAGTGCTTTTCCTATCTAATTTACATCCTGCAAAATCCGAATCCGAATATCCAACTAATGTGCATTCAACCCCTTTGGGGTACCATAAACCGACATTTGGAGTTCCAACAAGATATTTCATTATTCTTTTTACAGCAGTTAGGTGTGATTCTTTTGGACATGCTTGATATCTTGCACACATACAAACAGCAAACATGATGTCTGGCCTACTTGCGGTTAAGTAAAGTAAGGATCCAGTTATACCTCTATATTTTGTAAGTTCAACATCCTTACCCTTCTCATCCTTGTCCAAGTAGCATGAAGTGCCCATAGGTGTGGCAATGTCATTTTCCTTGTCCATGTTGAATTTCCTAAGCAATTCTTTGCAGTACTTTTATTGACTAATGAATGTGCCTTCATTGGTTTACTTGATTTGTAGTCCAAGGAAGAAAGTAAGTTCTCCCATCATGGACATCTCAAATTCTTCCTGCATTAACTTAGCAAACTCTTTGCACATTGACTCATTAGTAGCACCAAAGATTATATCATCAACATATACTTGCACCAATAGTATGTCATTCTTTTTGTGCTTTATGAATAATGTTGTGTCAATCTTTCCTCTTCAAAGTTATTTTCTAAAAGAAATTTGCTCAATCTTTCATACCAAGCTCTTGGAGCTTGTTTTAAACCATACAAGGCTTTCTTTAGTTTGAAAACATGATTTGGAAATTGATAGTTTTCAAAACCTGGAGGTTGATCAACATACACTTCCTCTTGAATATAACCATTCAAGAAAGCACTCTTGACATCCATTTGGTACAATTTAAAGTCCTTACAACATGCAAAGGCTAATAATAATCTAATGGCTTCTAGCCTAGCTACGGGAGCATACGTTTCTTCATAATCAATGCCCTCCTCTTGATTGTAACCTTTAGCTACTAGCCTAGCTTTGTTCCTTGTAATTATGCCATTTTCATCTAATTTATTCCTAAACACCCATTTTGTTCCTATTATTTAGTGATCATTGGGTCTAGGCACTAATTCCCAAACTTCATTTTTTTCAAATTGATTCAATTCTTCTTGCATGGCCAACATCCAATGTTCATCAATAATAGCTTCATCAATGTATTTGGGTTCTATTTGTGATATTGACCGGCACTTACACCAAGGGTAAATGGGTAAAGTCGGCAGATGGGTTCCTAACACCAGACGACGATATTTGTTAGCCATCGAGAATTCAGGTAGCTCTTTTAAGATTTGTAGGGGTGTTTATCCCTACGGAGTTTGGGAGCGAGTGGGTTTCCAGGAGGCGTTGTAGCAAGTCGTGATTCTGGTGATGGTCTCCTATAGGCACAGGCTGAACTTGTGAGCCCGGTAGCATTGTGAGCATTCAACAGTTTGTGTGTTGTTGTGGGGATATGGTGTGGCCCAACCTCACCCATGGGGTGTTGTTGAATAGGATATTTTTTTTTTGTACTTGCAAATCAAAAAAGATTTTTGATAACTTATTTCAACTCAGTTTATCATGGGTTGTTGGAACCTCTACAAGATGTTCACGCCCAGCGTGGTGGCCTAACAGGGCTTCTAAGACCCGCGTCACTTCATGATGGTTCTTTATGAGGTGGTTTGGTGTTCCTAGTTTTCCTTGTTGTGCCAGTGACATAAAGGTGTGTGACTTATGGTTGGTGAAGAGTTGCTTGCTGGATCAATGCTTAATGTGCATTGAACAGCTTGTAAGCAACTTGTATTCTTTTTCACCTTGTGCCTATTTTTGGCCTTGGTGTTTTACCCTTGGTCCTTGTGTTGCCTACCCGTGGTGGTATTCTTGAAGGTAACTATTGCATGTTCTATTTATTTCCCTTGTAAGTAATGTGGAAATTATTGGAATTTGAAACATGGCATGTGTTCCACTAAAGTTGTGTTGCCAATGGCTTTCGTGGATCTCATGTTTATGTTATTTGCTTGGATGAGGTGAACATGGGTTGATGGTCCCGTTATGACCCTTAATATTTTGGTTGCCTTGAGTGATGCTTATCGATGGTCTTGTATTGTTTCCCTAAGGGAAGTCAATGTTTACACCATAGGCGATGGCATTAATGGGTGCTACCTGGTTGATCCTGCTAGTAGTCATATGCTTATCTCAAAGATTAAGCCATGCATGTGTAAGTATGAACAAATTCAGTCTGTGAAACTGTGAATGGCTCATTAAATCAGTTATAGTTTGTTTGGTGGTATTTACTACTTGGATAACCGTAGTAATTCTAGAGCTAATACGTGTAACAAACCCTGACTTTTGGAAGGGATGCATTTATTAGATAAAAGGTCGATGCAGACTCTACCTATTGCTTTGATGATTCATGATAACTCGTCGGATCGCACGGCCCTTGTGTTGGCGACGCATCATTCAAATTTCTGCCCTATCAAGTTTCGATGGTAGGATAGTGGCCTACCATGGTGGTGACGGGTGACGGAGAATTAGGGTTCGATTCCAGAGAGGGAGCCTGAGAAACGGAAACCACATCCAAGGAAGGCTGCAGGCGCGCAAATTACCTAATCCTGACATGGGGAGGTAGTGACAAAAAATAACAATACCAAGTTCATTGAGTCTGGTAATTGGAATGAGTACAATCTAAATCCTTTAACGAGGGTCCATTGGAGGGCAAGTCTGGTACCATAAGCCGCGGTAATTCTAGCTTTAATAGTATATATTTAAGTTGTTGTAGTTAAAAACTCGTAGTTGGACCTTGGGTTGGGTTGATCGGTCCGCCACTGGTATGCATTGGTTGGCTCGTCCCTTCTACTGGTGATGTGCTCCTAGCCTTAGTTGGCCGGGTTGTGCCTCCGGTGCTGTTACTTTGAAGAAATTAGAGTGCTTAAAGTAAGCCTACGCTCTGGATACATTAGCATGGGATATCATCATAGGATTCTGATCCTATTGTGTTGGCCTTCGGGATCGGAGTAATGATTAATAGGGACAATCAGGGGCATTCGTATTTCATAGTCAGAGGTGAAATTCTTGGATTTATGAAAGACGATTAACTGCGAAAGCATTTGCCAAGGATATTTTCATTAATCAAGAATGAAAGTTGGGGGCTCGAAGACGATCATATACCGTCCTAGTATCAACCATAAACGATGCCGACCAGGGATCAGCGGATGTTACTTTTAGGACTCCGCTGGCATCTTATGAGAAATCAAAGTTTTTGGGTTCCGGGGGGAGTATGGTCGCAAGGCTGAAACTTAAAGGAATTGACGGAAGGGCACCACCAGGAGTGGAGCCTGTGGCTTAATTTGACTCAACACGGGGAAACTTACCAAGTCCAGACATAGTAAGGATTGACAGATTGAGAGCTCTTTCTTGATTCTATGGGTGGTGGTACATGGCCGTTCTTAGTTGGTGGAGCGATTTGTCTGGTTAATTCCGTTAACGAATGAGACCTCAGCCTGCTAAATAGCTATTTGGAGGTAACCCTCCACGGCCAGCTTCTTAGAGGGACTATGGCCGCTTAGGCCACGGAAGTTTAAGGTAATAACAGGCCTGTGATGCCCTTAGATGTTCTGGGCTGCACACGCGCTACACTAATGTATTCAACGAGTCTATAGCCTTGGCCGACAGGCCCGGGTAATCTTTGAAATTTCATCGTAATGGGGATAGATCATTGCAATTGTTGGTCTTCAACGAGGAATTCCTAGTAAGCGTGAGTCATCAGCTCGCATTGACTACGTCCCTGCCCTTTGTACACACCGCCCGTCGCTCCTATCAATTGAATGGTCCGGTGAAGAGTTCAGATTGTGGTGACGTAGGCGGTTCGCTACCTGCGACGTTGTGAGAAGTCCACTAAACCTTATAATTTAAAGGAAGGAGAAGTCGTAACAAGGTTTACGTAGGTGAACCTGCGGAAGGATCATTGTCGATGCCTTGCAAAATAGTTCAACTGGTGAATATATTAAAAATTACATATGGTTGGCTTGTGGTGTTTCATATTCCAACCTTGCCTTAAGAGGTGGTCATACGTGGTGTGGCCTCTTCTTGGCCAAACTATAACCCCGGCACTTCATGTGTCAAGGAATTGTAAAGTTGGCATGGGGCCTCCTATAAATCCAGAGACGGTGATCTTGCAGGGGCTACCCAAGCGAATCATAATGAATAACTCTCGGTAATGGATATCCCGGCTCTTGCATCGATGAAGAACGTAGCGAAATACGATACTTGGTGTGAATTGTAGAATCCCGTGAACCATCGAGTCTTTGCAAGTTGCGCCTGAAGCCATTAGGTTGAGGGCACATATGCCTGGGTGTCACACAATGTTGCCTAAGCACATGCCTTGCATTAGGTGTGGAGCTGGGTGGATGTTGGCTTCTTGTGAGGGTTTGTCTCACAATTAGTTAAAAATTAAGTTCATGGGAGAGTGTACCATGATGGTTGGTGGTTGAGTGACTCTCAAATACCAGTCATGCTTGTGCTCTCATGTTCTTGGACTCTGACCCTGTGTTTCTCTTTGATGCCCTAAATGAGACCCCAGGTCAGGCAGGATTACCCGCTGAGTTTAAGCATATCAATAAGCGGAGGAAAAGAAACTAACAAGGATTCCCTTAGTAACGGCGAGCGAATAAGGAAAAGCCTACCATGAAAATTGGTTTCCTTTGGCCTCCAAGTTGTAGTCTGGAGAAACGTCCTCAGTGGCGGACCGGGCCCAAGTCCCCTGGAAGGGGGCCCCAGAGAGGGTGAGAGCCCCGTTATGCCCAGACCCTGTCGCACCACGAGGCGTTATTGGCGAGTCGGGTTGTTTAGGAAAGCAGCCCTAATTGGGTGGTAAATTCCGTCCAAGGCTAAATACGGGTGAGAGACCGATAGCGAACAAGTACCGCGAGGGAAAGATGAAAAGGACTTTGAAAAAAAAGTCAAAGAGTGCTTGAAATTGTCGGGAGAGAAACGGATGGGGGTCGACGATGTGTCTTGGTCAGACGTGGAACAGTGTGAACCGGTCCGCCAATCGGCTTGGGACATTGACCGATACGGATTGTGGCGGTGGCTCAAGCCTGGGCTGTTGAAATGCTTATGGAGATGTCATTAGCATGATTATGGATGGCAGCACGCGTTAACTAGACTTGCCTTTGTGTTCTTGTGTGCTCCAGGTATCGGCCTGTGGGCTCCCCATTTGACCCGTCTTTAAACACGGACCAAGGAGTCTGATATGTGTGCGAGTCAACGAGCAAGTAAACTCGTTAGGTGTAAGGAAGCTGATTGGTGGGATCCCCATGTGGGTTGCATTGCTGACCGACCTTAATCTTTTGTAAAGGGTTTGAGTGAGAGCATACCTGTTGGGACCCGAAAGATGGTGAACTATGCCTGAGCGGGGCGAAGCCAGAGGAACCTCTGGTAGAGGCCCGCAGTGATACTGACGTGCAAATCGTTCGTCTGACTTGGGTATAGGGGCGAAAGACTAATCGAACCGTCTAGCAGCTGGTTCCCTCTGAAGTTTCCCTAGTAGCTGGAGCCCGTGGGCGAGTTTTATCGGGTAAAGCCAATGATTAGAGGCATCGGGGGCGCAATGCCCTCGACCTATTCTTAAATTTTAAATAGGTAGGATGGTGTGGCTGGTTTATTGAGCCATGCCACGGAATCGAGAGCTCCAAGTGGGCCATTTTTGGTAAGCAGAACTGGCGATGCGGGATAAACCGGAAGCTGGGTTACGGTGCCTAACTACGCGCTAACCTAGACCCCACAAAGGGTGTTGGTTGAAATCCGCTAAGGCGTGTGTAATAACTCACCTACCGAATCAACTAGCTCAAAAATGGATGGCGCTAAAACGCGTGACCTATACCCAGCCGTTGAGGCAAGTACCAGGCCTCGATGAGTAGGAGGGCGCGGCGATTGCTGCAAAACCCGAGGCGTGAGCCTGGGCGGAGTGGTCGTCGGTGGAGATCTTGATGGTAGTAGCAAATATTCAAATGAGAACTTTGAAGGCCGAAGAGGGGAAAGGTTCCATGTGAACGACACTTACACATGGGTTAGTCGATCCTAAGGGACGGGGGAGGCCCGTCTGATAGCGCTTTAAGCGCGCACACCAAAAGGGAATCGGGTTAAAATTCTTGAACTGGGACGTGGTGGCTGACGGTAACGTTAGAAAGTCCGGAGACGTCGGCGGGGGCCCCGGAAAGAGTTATCTTTTTGGTTTAACAGCCTGCCCACCCTGGAAATGGCTCAGGCGGAGGTAGGGTCCAGCGGCTAGAAGAGCACCGCACGTCGCGGGGTGTTCGGTGTGCCCCTGGCGGCCCTTGAAAATCTGGAGGACCGAGTGCCTCCTACGCCTGGTCGTACTCATAACCGCATCAGGTCTCCAAGGTAAACAGCCTCTGGCCAATGGAACAATGTAGGCAAGGGAAGTCGACATAATGGATCCGTAACCTCGGGAAAAGGATTGGCTCTAAGGGCTGGGCACGGGGGTCCCAGTACCGAACCCGTCGGCTGTGGGTGGACTGCTCGAGCTGCTCTCGTGGTGAGAGCGGGTTGCCACATGCCGGTCGGGGGACGGATTGGGAGCGGGTCTTTCGGGGCCTTTTCCCCGGGCGTCGAACAGTCAACTCAGAACTAGTACAGACAAGGGGAATCCGACTGTTTAATTAAAACAAAGCATTGCGATGGTCCTTATGGATGTTGACACAATGGGATTTCTGCCTAGTGCTCTGAATGTCAAAGTGAAGAAATTCAACCAAGCGCGGGTAAACGGCGGGAGTAACTATGACTCTCTTAAGGTAGCCAAATTCCACGTCATCTAATTAGTGACGCACATGAATAGATTCACAAGATTCCCACAGTCCCTGTCTACTATCTAGCGAAACCACAGCCAAGGGAATGGGCTTGGTTGAATCAGCGGGGAAAGAAGACCCTGTTGAGCTTGACTCTAGTCCGACTTTATGAAATGACTTGAGAGGTGTAGGATAAGTGGGAGCTGAAAACAGCAAAAGTGAAATACCACAATGTAGTAGATCTCATGTTTGTGTTATTTGCCATGATTATGGATGGCAGCTCGTGTCAACTAGAGATGTCTTTGTGCACTTACGTGCTCCAGGTATCGGCCTAAGGGCTTCCCATTTGACCTGTCTTGAAACACGGACCAAGGAGTCTGACATGTGTGCGAGTCAATGAGCAAGTAACTCGTTAGGCGTAAGGAAGCTGATTGGTGGGATCCCCATGTGGGTTGCATTGCTGACCGACCTTGATCTTTTGTGAAGGGTTCGAGTAAGAGCATACCTGTTGGGACCCGAAAGATGATGAACTATGCCTGAGCGGGGCGAAGCCAGAGGAAACTCTGGTAAAGGCCCGCAGTAATACTGACATACAAATCATTCGTCTGACTTGGGTATAGGGGCGAAAGACTAATCAAACCGTCTAGTAGCTGGTTCCCTCCGAAGTTTCCCTCAAGATAGCTGGAGCCCGTGCACGAGTTCTATTGGGTAAAGCCAATGATTAGAGGCATCGGGGGCGCAATGCCCTCGACCTATTCTCAAATTTTAAATAGGTAGGATGGTATGGCTGCTTTGTTGAGCCATGCCACGGAATCGAGAGCTCCAAGTGGGCCATTTTTGGTAAGCAAAACTGGCGATGCGGGATGAACCGGAAGCTGGGTTACGGTGCCTAACTACGCGCTAACCTAGACCCCACAAAGGGTGTTGGTCGAAATCCGCTAAGGAGTGTGTAATAACTCACCTGCCGAATCAACTAGCTCAAAAATGGATGGCGCTAAAACGCGCGACCTATACCCAGCCGTTGAGGCAAGCACCAGGCCTCGATGAGTAGGAGGGCACGGTGATTGTTGCAAAACCCGAGGCGTGAGCCTGGGCGGAGTGGTCGTCGGTGGAGATCTTGATGGTAGTAGCAAATATTCAAATGAGAACTTTGAAGGCCGAAGAGGGGAAAGGTTCCATGTGAACGACACTTACACATGGGTTAGTCGATCCTAAGGGACGGGGGAGGCCCATCTGATAGCGCTTTAAGTGTGCACACCGAAAGGGAATCGGGTTAAAATTCCTAAACTGGGATGTGGTGGCTGACGGTAACGTTAGAAAGTCCGGAGACATCGGCGGGGGCCCCGGAAAGAG
This sequence comes from Clitoria ternatea, assembly GCA_037962975.1. Classification (NCBI taxonomy): domain Eukaryota; kingdom Viridiplantae; phylum Streptophyta; class Magnoliopsida; order Fabales; family Fabaceae; genus Clitoria; species Clitoria ternatea. The sequence continues at coordinate 182,933,830 of CM075672.1, forward strand.
TTATCTTTTTTGTTTAACAGCCTACCCACCCTGGAAACGGCTCAGCCGGAGGTAGGGTCCAGCGGCTAGAAGAGCACCGCACGTCGCGTGGTGTCCGGTGTGCCCCTGGCGGCCCTTGAAAATCCGGAGGACCAAGTGCCTCCCACGCCTGGTCGTACTCATAACCGCATCAGGTCTCTAAGGTGAACAGCCTCTGGCCAATGGAATAATGTAGGCAAGGGAAGTCAGCAAAATGGATCCGTAACCTCGGGAAAAGGATTGGCTCTGACGGCTGGGCACGGGGGTCCCAGTACCGAACCCGTCGGCTGTGGGTGGACTGCTCGAGCTGCTCTCGCGGCGAGAGCGGGTTACCGCATATGCCGGTCGGGGGACGGATTGGGAGCGGGTCTTTCGGGGCCTTTTCCCTGGGCGTCGAACAGTCAACTCAGAAATGGTACAGACAAGGGGAATTCGACTGTTTAATTAAAACAAAGCATTGTGATGGTCCTTATGGATGTTGACACAATGTGATTTCTGCCTAGTGCTCTGAATGTCAAAGTGAAGAAATTCAACCAAGCACGGGTAAACGGCGGGAGTAACTATGACTCTCTTAAGGTAGCCAAATGCCTCGTCATCTAATTATTGACGTGCATGAATAGATTAACGAGATTCCCACGGTCCCTGTCTACTATCCAGCGAAACCACAGCCAAGGGAACGGGCTTGGTTGAATCAGCGGGGAAAGAAGACCCTGTTGAGCTTGACTCTAGTCCGACTTTATGAAATGACTTGAGAGGTGTTGGTTAAGTGGGAGCTGGAAACAGCAAAAGTGAAATACCACATTGTAGTGGATCTCATGTTTGTGTTATTTGCCATGATTGTGGATGGCAGCACGCGTCAACTAGATATGCCTTTGTGCACTTGCGTGCTCCAGGTATCAGCTTGTGGGCTCCCCATTTGACCTGTCTTGAAACACGGACCAAGGAGTCTAACATGTGTGCGAGTCAACGAGTAAGTAAACTCGTTAGGCGTAAGGAAGCTGATTGGTGGGATCCCCATGTGGGTTGCATTGCTGACCGACCTTGATCTTTTGTGAAGGGTTCGAGTGAGAGCAAACCTGTTGGGACCCAAAATATAGTGAACTATGCCTGAGCGGGGCGAAGCCAGAGGAAACTCTGGTAGAGGCCCGCAACG